>OX336399.1:42058928-45052049 GCA_946902985.2 Meconema thalassinum | reverse complement strand
GTCAGTGAAACTAACTTTCTCGTTTGACACTGGAAAATGACATTGTTTTGCGTGTTACAAAAATCACTCCAGACAATAAAAAATTGGCTAATAGCAAACAAGCTCTGGTTTCTCATTAATAGAATAAAAAAACGTAAATGTTTAGTACAATGCGAGTGAATACTTGTTTTTAATGAAAAAAAAAAACTACAGCAATAACTCACTGTTTTACTTTTTCTCCGTATCTCACGGACCTCCCCCAAGACACATCCTGCGACCCCCCAGTTAAGAACCCCTGGTCATGGTCAAGGAACATATAATAACAGACGAGGGACTCTAAATGAATTTCTTAGATCAAGCCGTGATGACGTAGTGTTTGGGTACGAATGCCGCGCACTTGGAGAATTCCAATGCCACCTACTATCGGATTTTTTTATTATGGATACTCGAGTTTAGGCCTTAATTACAACCAAACCAACAGACCTATTGAAAAACGAGTTATACCAATATTTTCCTTGTTTAATTCTGCGTTAGACTATATAAGCCATTTATTTTCAAGTTTATTAATTATTTATTTATTTGTGGTTGTATGAAAAATTGTCCGTGTTTTTGACGTCTTTTCTAGGAACCGCTCACTTAAAACTATATCCATGGAAAACTACTTGGCTGAGGGTAATGGAATTTATACACACGCTTAAAGCAGGGGGCCATGGCGCACCACAAGCTCGGCCTAGGCCACCGCAGCAGCGGATAACAAAACCACCGCTTGGCATTCTTACTTTATATGAAAGACCCTGTATTGCTGCTATTCGTGACAGTGTGGTACCATAATCTCCAAAGTGCATACCCCTCCCCGTCCATCCATCTCGACCAAGATCATCAGTAGGGATTATTTCTTGTATATTTGGTGACAATATCATATTACAAGGCAGTTGAGTTTTGCCAACAGATAAATGCAATGAAATGTACTGCATTCATCAAGAGATGGCAAACAGGCCACTAACTCCTGTATATATTTTAAAAGTGATCACGTTCATCACTTGGTAAATGACCTGTACTCTACTCGCAGTGAGACTCCTCCTTCAGCGTTCAAGCTAGCCATGGATCAGTTTTACTGTTGAAGTGTGCGATCGGTAACCTTTTCCACGTAGCTTCGGGTTGCTTTAAATGTGTGTCCGTTTCGTTAAAGATAATTCAGTACATGATGAGTTTCTGCTACTTATTCCAATTAATGATACACATAAAGTCATCAAGATGGCAGATTTTGAGAGTCAATAGCAATGACAGTAGGAACACGGAGAGCAAAACATTATTTTTCTCTCACATAATATCAATATTTTAAGCAGCCACGTAACTATGGTCATGATGATACCACTGCCTCGTTTCAGTTTTAATATTTAGTTACTGTTTTCCATGTTTTTTGAATTCTTTTTTCATTTTTCTATTGTGTCGAAAAAATAATGAGGCCTAAAACAGTTCTCATGCAAAGAGAACGGTTATTTAATTGTTTTTATGAATATTAATCGAAATATCATTTTAATTATGATGATGACTGTCGTTTTAAGGAGCGGAACAGCAAGGTCATCTGCTCCTTTAATAATGTATACAATTACCCTAATATATTAATGAACCCTCCCCCCCCACAGAAGGAAAACCTGCGTAGTTAGTTAGTTATTGTTGTTTTAAGGGGCGGAACTACGAGGTCATGTGCCCCTCTTAACACTGATTAAATTTAAAAAATTTGGAATGGAATTTAAAATTTAGAGGTGGACACCTAAATTTGAAAAGACCGAAAATTAATAAAACAAAAAATTAAATAAACTAATAATTATATAAATAAACGAAAATTACGGAAAAACAAAAATTCATCATTCAAAAACGAACAAGTCGTTGAGTCAATGTACACTGGAAAATTTAGATTGCTGGCCCTAATCCACTCTCACTTATAAAGCGGATGACGTGATCAGCAGCCACCGCGACATCGGCTAATATAAGTTTGAGTGTCATCTGCAAACCAAGGTCTCTTCGTAAGTCAGCAAGATCCACACACTCGGTTAAAAGTTGGGCCACGGTGAAAACGGCTCCACAGGTACGAAGTGGGGGGTCTTCCCTTCTCATTAGGTACGAGTGGGTGGATCTTGTATGACCAATCATTAGCCTACAGAAAATGACGGACTCCCTCCGGTACGCCATTGCTTGTTAGGATTGGCAATTATGAGCATTCCACGTGCTTACTAGGCGCTTTACACTTGTTTTGCATAATTCATTATCAGTCGGTGATCAGACGAACAGTTGGAAAATACGTCGATGTCTTATATTTGTGGATTTGTTTTGTATTTATCTTAAACTCTACTTGTAATGACAATTAGGGATGTGTTCCAGGGCTGGATCCCACGATCATCTTCTACATGGGCAGCAACAGGTCGAAGGACTTGGACCCGTCTGACGCACACTTTGTGGACGTGATCCACACAGGAGCCGGTATACTGGGCCAGTGGGGACCCAATGGTCACGTGGACTTCTACGTCAATGGGGGCACATCGCAGCCCGGCTGTCAGGGCGGTTCCCTGCTCAGTGAGTACCTGACAGTTCATTAAACAACAAAAACTCCAAAATATGAGAATTTTATACAAAAAATAAAACTGTCTTCCAATTATGAAAAACGTAGCCTATTTTTCTCAAGCCTACTGGAATCCTTCCCAGCCTCTTGAAATGCAAACATTTTGGAGTTTTTGGTGTTTTCAATTTAGAAAATATCTTAATTAATAAATAATAATAATACGCAAAAGAAAACTCTACTTTTATGGCCATTAAACATGAATGAGTCGCGGAAGATTGTTCGATCGAATCTGTGCATATTTATTTATTTATCGTATATCTTTTAGTGCCGGGAGTGTCCGAGGACATGGTCGGCTCGCCTGAGTCTGTAGCTGCTTCCAGCAGACACCCTTAGGGTGAGCTACAAGTTCCGTTCAATTTCAAGTAGTTCCAACTTTCGCTACCAGATATCAATGATTCCTAGTGGTGAACGTTGGAACTTAGATAGAGCGTTCCGACGAAATCTAACCTAACAATTTAGCTTACACATGTTTAGTCTGTGGAAGGATCTTTTACATGCCATAAATCTATGACATGGAACTGCCGGATTTACTTCCCCCCCAAAGGAAGGCATACTGAAGGATTTTTAACACTCTTAAAAAATCCGACCACTTCGGCCGGGTTTGAACCCGCTATCTTGGGCACAGCAGTTCAGCATGCTATCAACTACGCCACCGAAGCCGCCGAATCTGTGCTTACTTTGTGGGAAAGAAAACCAAAGGGATCTGGTTTACAGAGGTGCAAAAAGACCTACACGAACTGGGACATGAGGACATCTTGGAACGTGACTCTTTGAAGGAGAAACTTGATGAAATACAAGAGTTTTCAGCCAAAACCCTTATTGAAAACCGGTAAGAAGTGGACCGAAGAATGAAAATAAGCTTACCGAAGAAGAATGCGCGAACACTGGGCCAATGTGAAAGAACGAGGGAAAATGCAGTTGAAATAACGTGGTCCATTGAAGACCAAAACTATTTTTAAAAATATATTGATGATAATAATAATAATAATTTGTTGTTGATTCATTGAGGGGCTTTGCAATATCATGGTCATGTTGCCCCCGTATACTTGAATGTATGTGGAATTCGTCTGATAACTTGTGTTATTGTGGTGGCTGTATTGGTGTGTGTATTTTAAATTCATATGATTGGGAAGGAGGCGATCGCGTGGCCTTAAGTTAGGAACCATCCCGGCATTCGCCTGGAGCAGAAGTGGAAAAACAACGGAAACCCACTTCTAGAATAACTGACGTGGGAATCGAACCCACATTTTCTCCTCAGTTTACCTTTGTTGATCCTGTGAATGGTGCTACTTAAAGGGTCATAGCTCCTGCACTGGCTCAGTGAGGAAAGGCATGGCAAACTACCCCACACTTCACATTGCCTAGTATGATTCATTATGGCGCAGTTTTGTGTTTTAGAGTTGTCTATTCACATAACCTTTCGCGTTACATTTTGAGGATCCAATCAATCTCCAAGCTGACTACCTACCAGACAGACATTACTACATTCACCACAAAAACACAGGTTATGAGACAAATTCACCATGGGACTAATGTCCTAAGCCCATTGACAACGATTGTAAAATGTGAGTGTAACAACGGTGGAATAGGATTCGTGCGACTGGAAAGCATAGGTTAAGTGTCCCAGTATGAATTCTAGACAATGAAAGTGTACAGAAGCACTTCACACCGGGAATTAATTATGTTCGCTCGGGAATAACTTTCACTGCCTTGCTCTACAATTATAACTGGGGAGCGTGATGGCACAGTGGCTTAGCGGCTCGTCTTTCACCCTGACGGCCGGGATTCAAATCCCGGTAACAGCGGGGTGGAATTTTCAACTGAAAAATCACGTGGCGTCAGGAAGGGCATCCGGCCTTAAATCACCGGCCAGAACCAAAATGAGCCTGGCTGGCTCCGGCGACCCCAATTAATTGGGAAAAACCGAAGAAAGTTTGATCTATAATCATAACCATTTCAGCGGATCAGAGGTAAGGGAAAGTGAGGTAAAACCGGGTGGCTCGACTTCGACGGCTTCCTGAAGCTATGTTTATTTTCAGATAACTATTAAAGCCTGCATACATGACCTTTGAATAGTTTTATTTCATAATATAGCCATCATCAATAAACGAGCGAGACATTCTGTTTATTATTATAAAAATTACAAAAAAAAAGGCAATTCACCTGTCTTTTGAGAGCGAGTTTCTTTTGCTCTTTCGTAAAATTGGTTATTCCTATGATCGAGAAAGACTTAATATAATATAAGGTTTAGGAAACCATGGATAGTTGAACGTCAGTGTTATCCAACCCTTGTATATATCAATAAAATATACCCTTCTTCGACATATGACACTTTTCTGGAAAATAATTCTAAGACTATATGATAATTTTAACTTGATACATTAGTAATGAAGTGCATAAATAATTAGTTTCCTAATATTTTGGAACTTTAATGTGCAATATACATCAAAAGTTTACAATAAAAACCAAAATAAGATCTAAATTGGTAATCTAGGAACACAACATACTACTGTAATAATGTTAATACAGACTGACGTCAGCTGTCGTTTCGTACGTAAATCATTATAGAGGAACTATAACAGCGTAATTGCATAGGTACATAATTGCAGCAATCACCAAATCTTTAACTACAAACTATTATAATAATACGAATAAGATTTAGGAATTACATTTTTCGACATTAATTTTAATAAGCCCTGTTTTTTTAGTTTCTTTGATGATCAGTTTGTTATTATACACTGCCTTCAGCTGGATGTTTCCAGTAGAACTTGATCGTGTCTTCCTTACTGCAATAGCACGAAACTCCGTATCTGCGTAAGAAGTTTTGAAAATAATTCTTTCTGGATTCTTCCCTTCAAATCGAATTGCTGAGATGCAACTAATGGTCACATGTTCATTTTCATCTTCAGTTTTTAGAACATTTAGACCTATTTTACATGTCAAGTCCTTCAAGTCATAGAACATTTCGTGGTTCATTTCAGTGACTAGGTAAGGTTTCCCCGTCTTCTTGGCTGTACGAATTAGTGAGACATATTGCTGTGGAATATAAATGGGTCCAGATTTTAGAGATTTTGATACCTCACGTTCAATGGTTGCATGTGCACAATCGCCTTCATTCTGGCTATGTCCTTTGACCAAAAATGTGTGTGTAATGGAGTTTATAAATGAATAGTTATTCACAGCAAACAAATACATTGAAAAGATGAAGAGATTTTTTTTTTTTTGCTGGCCGCAACAGTTATCTAAATAGAATATTACATCCAGTTTTTTGCTCTCTGTGTTCTTAGCTCTCTCTTCTAAACCTTCAAGATATCTCAAGACACAAGTTCCGATTTCATTAGCACCCCGGTTCCCTTCGGTCTCATCCCATACGAAACATTGGACTGTATTACATTGAAGCTCAAATATCGTAAAATTGAAAACATTGATTTTTGAAGTGTAGTAAAAACTGGAGGCATCACCCCTGGGACACTGAAGCACTGCCTGTAAATCATATATAGCGACAATTAAATTGCTGCTCACACTTTCTTATCATTATCTTTTTCCGTGCGTGACAGGTCTTTTTCTAGTAAGTGTCTGTTGTATTTTTCCTTCTGTTTCTGTTTTTCTTCTTCCGAAGCATTTATGAACATCAGGCAGTCTTCACACATATCCTTTTTCGGTTTAAAAAACGAAATATTACAATCATTTGTAAAAATCCTGGAGTGCATTAAGTAATTTGCAAATGACAGATTCTTCTTCTTGCATTGATCAACATAATCTCTGTGCAGGTCCGCTATTGCTCTACTACCTTCAATGTATTCTCTCTTCGAATCTTTTCGGCAATAATGACTTTCTATCCTACGAATTGAATTAATGTGGTGACGTACTCCTTCTTTTACATCATCAGCAATGTGGTGATGCTTACCGTGTTTGCCTCTGAGGTCTGAATCAAGTATTCCACCTGTTGCACAACTCTTCTTGTGTAATACTGTTCTTATTGGCCTGTCTGTTATGTCCAGTGTCCTTTTAAAATATGTTTTACAAACTCTGATACTTTTTTCCGCAACAGTAAAATAAAATGCGTTATTATTTGAACGATGACTAACTTCACTGATGTATCTGTACTTAGGAGAAATACTCTCTATATTGAACAGAAGGAACTCACGTTGCCTTTGTGAAAATGAAAATCCACAGCCTGCTTCCAGTCTCCGACCGGGTCAGGAATGGAATGAATGAAGCCCCCATCCAGCGGCGAGGATATGAACTGTGCCGGCTGCCGAGGCCTGACGCACTCCTCCGGGGCAATGATTCAATGAATGACATATGAAATGAAATGATAGTGGAGAGTGTTGCTGGAATGAAATTTTTGACAGGGAAGACCGGAGTACCCGGAGAAAAACCTGTCTGCCTCCGTTTTGTCCAGCACAGATCCCACATGGAGTGACCGGGATTTGAACCACGGACTCAGCGGTGAGAGGCCGGCGTGCTGCCGCCTAAGCCACGGAGGCTTACTCACGTTGCCTTTGTAAGTCTCCCAAATTCCAATATTCATCAAATATCTTCTGACGGTCTTCTTCTTTAATTTTTGTACTGCATTTCAACCTGCATTTGTCCTTACAACTTCCTCCCATTATCTTCTTCTTAACGACTTTTCCACTCTTGGAACTGGATACATACTCTTTCCCAGAGTTCCTGCACTGCTTTGCTAATGTTTTCTTCCATTCCAGTGGTCTCGCCCGTCTTTTCCTTCCTTTCCTTTTTTCTACGTCAGCATTATCCTCCACAGCAGGGTCTTCTTCAGATTCCGCACCTGCGGACGAAGAGGATGAACTACTGTAGTTTGTCCCTTGTAGGTAGGATCTTGAATGCCATCATCAGATGAGATGTCCGATTCTGATTCTGATGTGTGAGAATTAGCAAATGAGCTGCAACTACTTTGTTTGTTCACATCTGAAATAAAACAAAAGGATGTTTTCAACCATTGAAGATTATTTACGTACATTAAGATTTATTTTCTACAGATCGCAGCATGATTGATTTATCAGGAAGAATATCTAAACAAGGTAAATGTTCTAACCTTGTACCGGTGATGGCAAAGCCACTTTGTCTTCGGATGCGAGTGAAGTAGTTCCATTGGCATCTGAAACGAGGTTTAAAATCTAATCTGAAATGTTAGCCGGGAACCATGCTTTGCAATTAATCTAATTCACATTGTATATTTATAAGGAAACACCAGATAAAATAACAATATAGATTATGAATATTTTAAACTATACACTAACCTGCTTGATGAAATGCTGATGCAACTCTTGGATCTACTGATGTCAAAGTTGTCCACTCACAGTTCTTATCAGTTGACTCACCATTGCCTTCCAAATGATCACATTTCATTTTTGCCAGCTTCAAGATAACTCTTGTGCGCTGGGATGCCATTGCTCATAATATCTGATGGCTTACTAAAACAAAATGAAAGAAAGCACGAGCAACTTGAAATATACATACCAACATCGCGGAATTTCATATTAAGAACTATGAGGAAATGTGTCACAAGTTCAAAGTTTACTGCGGAATTTTCCCACAGCAATGCTCCGTTTATATGGAAAAGTGACACAATTCAAAATATGTCGCAGTAGGATATCATTATATTGGAGAAAAATGTCTTAACTCAAAATAATTTTCGACGATGAAAAAAAGATGTGTTGTGTTAGGCTTACCTTATCATGAAAGACGGCTTAACTCGAAATATGACACTTTTCTTGATAATAAACTATAATAATATTGTCACGGCCGGCCCCGTGGTGTTGGGGTAGCACGCCTGCCTCTCACCCGGGGGCCCCGGGTTCGATCCCCGGCTCCGTCAGGGATTTTAAAACTGACGTGAGGGTTGGAACGGGGGCAATCAGCCTCGTGAGGACAATTGAGTAGCTGTCTGACAGTGAGACAGCGCCCCGATCACGAATACCAAGATTAACGGCCGAGGGGACCCGACGCGCTGATCACGCGTCACCCCAATATCTGCAGGCCAAATGGCTGGGCAGCGGTCGCTTGGTCGGCCTTAGCCCGTCATGGGCTGGATAGTGCCAGGGGTTGACTTTTTTTAAAAATAATATTGTCACAACTTGAGATATGACTTTCTTCACGACACAGCTGCGATGTTCCCGCTTCCGCTCCCAGACCTCAAGTGAGATGTGACGTTATTCAAGATAACAGCCAGTCGTGATTCTTCCGGCGAAAAAACGACATTACTCCCATCTGGCGGCCAATTTTATAGATAGAGTTATGACGTTTTTCTATATAAAAATATGCAGTGAAAGCAACGTGTTCCACTTCTTAACTCAAAATTGCACGTTTTTGACTTGTGTCACTTTTCTTGTGTACCATCGACATGTTGAGTATAGGGAAAATTAGAAAACACATTGTTTTCTTCATTGTCTACCTTATAATGGTAAACGGAGATAACTAGTCCTATTTATCAAACAAATAGCGTACATATTATATATCGTTGTGAACAAAATTATTGATTATGGTAAAAAATTGTACTTTTTTGTTCCCTTATGTAAAGACATTAAACAAACATTTTAGTTTGCACAAATCACAAACAAAGTCATCGTCCTCCTCATCCAAACCACTACAATCTTCGTGTGCTCATCCCCGGCATCCTGTGCATTGTATCCAACCTTCTTTGTCTTTTGAATTAGAATAATAGTCACTGCAGAAAATGAAATTAGCAACACAACTCTTTTTGTACAAATTAAAAACTCAAAAGTTTAGGCCTACAAATTGTTAAGTTGTATTTAAAATAATAAACACTTATCTCTCTCTCACACACACTCTCTTATTTGAAAATCTATTTATTAGCTTTTATTATGGAGTGCTGAATAGATGGGGTAAAATCGGGCACCACCCGGTCCTGCCCCATACGTCACACCCGGTTTCACCCCACTGGTAGTTGTAAAGAAAAACATGGACTAGCCAAACAAAATCGATTATAAACTTAAATACACCCATACCATCGTAAGCCTAAAGAAATAAGCTACATAGAATGTACTTGCCTTTACTGTTACTGCTGTACTACTTCGGTAGTAATCGATGCAATTTAACAGAAAGTTGAAAAAATAAATCACAAAAATACAAAATTATTCGTCACAACTGAACAAATCTTCACAGTGTAAAGGCGAGCTCCCCGCAGCCTCACCTTGGCCTTGGTAGTTTTGTTTGGCTGTCGGCCGCCAATTAGAAGCAATAACTGAGCCAGAATTAGGGTACCCGGTTTGAACCCGACTACCCGGTAATGCCCCACTTTCTCCTAGATGTCCCCAAGATCGCAGGTTCCTATCCCGGTGGAGGAAAGGCAGCTTAAATCCATTACACACCGGGTCGTACCAAGTCGGCTTTTAAAAGACTTCTCGCATGCCATTTGGCGATTAAAATTAAAATTAGAGTGCCATATCCCCCCCCCCGGAAAGTAGGCGACCTGAATTACAGTCCGTTAAGGGATCACTAACCAGGCATCCCGAGCCGGAGTTTGCGTGTGGTAGGGTGGCCAGTTGCAGTCCACTCTTCCTCCTGCCATAGAATCCGACAGGTTCCCATTTTGCATCACGAGGCTGGGAGACCCCGTACCAGAACATACCAAGACTTTTTTAAATTCTTGGCAGAGCCGGGGAAGGAACCAGGTACCTCTGGGGTGTCAGCCAACAATGCTAGCCACTGCGTCACGAGATGGTCATTTGGTGATTCTAAGACAAAATTAATCAAATCTCAGTCACAGATCACTTTATGGGGTTTCAGTTTCGCTACCAGATGACAGTGCTAAAGGGAATATCGAAATTGGAGAGCAGACCATCTAAATGGTTCCAACTAATAAACAAGCATTCTTAGCTGTCACCGTAGAAGCGCGGGTCCGAGTGCTGGAATGGGAAACACTGAGCCTCGTGAGGCAAAACTGAGAAGAGGCGGGTTCGATTCGTACCTCAGCCATCCTGGAAGTGTTTTTCAGTGGTTTTCTGTTTCTACTCCAGGCTAATGCCGGTTCTTACCCAAATCCTAACTTGCCACGGTGGGTGAGTGATTATCGTGTCGGACTACCAACCCCAAGTTTGCAGGTTCGTTCCTGGCCATGGTAAGTGATTTTTGAAAAGCGACAAAAATCACGACACGCATGCCATACGTTGTTGGCATGTTAAAGAACCCATTTCAATTCAGTAGGCCGTGTTCATAATGGCATAATTAATCTCGGGATTTTCCGCCAACACAAAAATTCCTTCTTTCTCTACCAGAAAGCGCCATAGTGTCAAGGGGCTTAGATAGCTAACCTCCTTGATTTTCATAGCGTTCCAAGGAACAACAAAATTCGACATGCAAGCTGCCCTCTGGGCGACAAATAACAAAGCTTGCACCCGGCACCCGAAGCCGGTCATATGCATGTGAGATTTTTTATGCGATTGTATTTTATTAGCCTACTTTTCACATTTTGCAAAAATGAGGAAAAAGTAGTCTTATGAGATCGGGCAAATGTCTGTCTGTCTGTCTGTCCTTCTGTCTGTCTGGCTGTGTGTGTGTCCCCCCTCCCCCTATCAACTCCTAAACGGCTGGAGCAATCAAAACAAAATTTGGTAGGAGTAAAGGTCTATACCCGAATATCTCACGGCCATATTTGAAAATGATGTCAGTGCTACCAACTGCTAAAAAATCGCAATTGAAATTTGAGCTCCATGTTGGATATCTTGGAAGGTATGAATGGGATCTATTTCAAAATTGGCATACGTATAGATAATAACATCGCAGTTTAATTTCCAGGAGGCCATATATCGCTGTGTTGCCAAAATGATTATAAGCCTGCTGATTGGTCCAATTTTTAAATGCACATAACTTCTACATTATCAATTGGAATTCAACCAAATTTCGTATGTTGTATGCATACATAACCAGATATGACTGAGCGTATTCTTAAGACCCACCAGGGCTGCCAACTGTTAATAAATGCTCCTAATTTATTTTATCCAAATACCAATATATCAGAAAGTATGCAAGCCAATAGCTCTAAACTTTGCACACGTATAGTACCTGGCATTCTAGATGCATTTGGACTAACTAATATACGTCAGTGCTGCCAACATGATTCTAAGCCTGCTGATAGGTCCAATTTTAAAATGCATGTAACTTCTATACTAACTAAAGGATTTCATTCAAAATTGGCACAACAATAGATCATATTATTTCAGATTATTTCTGACCAATACATGCATGACATTGTTGCCAAAATGATTTTACGCACGCTGTTAGATCCAATGTTTAACTGCATGTAACGTCCATGCTATTCATTGGACTTCAACCAAATTTTGTATTCTGTACCTTAAGAGATGGAACTAAGAATATATTCAGTCATCAGGGCTGCCAACTGTAGTGCTCTATTAGGCTACATTATGCAAGGTATACAGTATTTCGAAATAATTAGAAATGTCGATATTAGCAACTTAATTTCTTCATTATTCTAGATAGGTTCATATACTGTAGAATAATCATTGGCATGAAAAGTAGGCTCTTTAGTTCGTCACGGAACTTCTTGTTTTTAATAGACATATGTTGCATTTGCTCCACGTAAATAAAATAATGTTTGTAATTTACACACCATTTAACCCCCTAAAAGTAAACTTAAAATTTCACCTCCTCCCCCCCCCCCCTCCTATTTCACGAAATAATTAACAAGTAGTTCCGTGACGAACTAAAGAGTCTACTTTTCTTAAAATTTAAGATGCATGCCAAAATATAGGCCTCTAGACCTATCTAGAATAATGACGACATCAAGTCGGTAATACTAACATTCCTAAGTACTGCAGTTTGAAATACACCTGAAATCGTGTAGCCTAATAGAGTAACTTTCTTAACACAGGTGACAGCCCTGGTGACTTGGAATACAGTCTTATAAAGTTCCATCTCTTAAGGTATAGAATGCACATACAACATTTGGTGTAAGTCTAATTAATAGTATGGACGTTACATGCTGTTTGATATTGGATTTATCAGTGCGCATAAAATCATGTTGGGAACAATGTCATGTATGTGATGCTCAGAATTGATCTGAAATATTACGATCTACCGTATGAACGCGTCAACTTGAAACGTCATCTTCTCACGGCCCTCATTGTTCTTAGGCAGACACCAGACACAATTGTGCCTTCAATAAGCCACAAAGATGCCCACCAGATCACGCTGATGTCTCGATTTTACATTTTGAGTGGCATTCCCCCTTCTTTCCGTGGACCCTTCATATAGCGTCTATTTTAAGTTCTTAAGCACCTATTGCGCCGAGCTCTACTTATAACTAAACATGTCAATTAGCAAACAGAAAATATGATCACCTGATTTTTCGCATTTTCACGGCAACTCATTTTACTTGCAGGTCCCATTTCACAAAGATCCTTAGTTGGTATTGTATATCCCTATACATTAGTCTAAATATGTCTTTAAAAATACTTCGAAATTCGTTCGTTGGTTGGTTGGTTCCTCAGTTTAGGAGCTGCGACAACGCGGTCATGTAGCCCCGTCCGTACTTGGGGTGTGTGTAGAATCTGTCTGATAAGCGGTGTTAATTGTGATGACTGTATTAGGGTGTTATCTGTAATTCACGTAAGGACTGGAGACGATCAATTTCAAGTAGTTCCTACTTTTGCTACCAAATGCTACCGTCAACGACACCTAGCTCTGAATTTGACTACTATATGCCACCGCAACCAGCACCAGGCGACGAACTTAATAGAGCGTTAATCAAATCTAACCTACAAATTTAGCTTCACATATTTGTATTTAGTGGAAGATTGTCTTACATGCCATAAATCTATTTATTTCCCCTACGAAGGTACGCATACTAAGGGGATTTTAACGCTCTTAAAAAATCCGACGACTTCGGCCGGGTTTGAACCCGCGATCTTGGGCGCAGATGATCAAACTTTGGAATTCATGTCAAAAATGTTATTTTTATGTCCATTTGCAATACTATCTTGAGATGGTTCATTTGGATTTGTAAATAGAGTATTAACGAAAAAAAAAACCCAGACGAACGTACATATTTTCGTAGAGACCCCCCCCCCCCTCAATTATTGTCCACTTTTGTCACATTCCTGTTCGAGCGAACGTACAGTGTTTTATGGATGATTTGAAGTAGAGTTTGTGTTCCAGAGACGCTCTCGTGCGACCACACCAAGGTGACGCCGTATTACATCGAGTCTATCACCAGCAAGGCGGGCTTCTGGGCATCGCCCTGCACCAGTCAAGTGCTCTTCTTCCTGGGCTTCTGCACGCCAAGAGACGAGGACTACATCCTCATGGGGGAGGACGTGCCGCGCAGGTATTGGCCATCTCGACAATGTTAATCTCCTCATTCTTAAGGACAATGGCTTATTTTACCAATAAACACATTCTAATAACACATTTCTGTTATTTTCCCTTTGTCAATAGTTGTTAATTTTACACTAAAAAAATCTGTTGTTGTTGTTGTTGTTTGAGTCTTTTGACTGGTTTGATGCAGCTCTCCATGCCTCCCTGTCCTGAGCTTATCGTTTCATCTCTACATAGCTACCACACCCTACATCCGAGGCAATCTGTTTAAACATATTCTAACCTTGGTCTACCCCTTCAGTTCTTGTCCTCGACCTTTGTTTCCATAACTAAGCTTGTTATTCCTGGGTGTCCTACCAACCTATCTCTTCTCTTCATTAGCAGTCGCCAGAGACATCTCTCCTCTCCCACTCATCTTAATACCTCTTCATTTGTTGCCCTATCTACCCATCCGATCTTCATCATTCTCCTGAAACACCACTCAAACGCTTCAATTCTCCTCTTTTCTGCTGCACCAATAGTTCAAGTTTCACTTCCATAGAGCGCCACGCTTCAGACAAAGGCTTTTAAAAATGACTTCCTAATACCTAAATCTATATTCGATGTCAACAGATTCCTTTTCTGTAGAAATGCTTTCCTTGCTTGTGCTAACCTACTTTTTACTTCGTCCATCACTGGTTATTTTGCTTCCTAAGTAACAGATGTCTTCTACTTCCTTTAGCTTTTTCGCCTGCCAATTTGATCTCCTTAGAGGGTCCTGATTTATTTCGGCAGCATTCCAATATTTTAGTTTTAGATTTATTGATTTTCATTATGAATTCTTTCCTCAAGACGGAGTCCATACCATTCAACTCTGGCGTGTCGGCCAAGATGACGATGTCATCAGCAAATCTCAGAGTTGAAATTGTTTCTCCTTGAATCTTCTCTCCCACTTTAAATTTTTCTCCAATTTCCTTCATTGCTTGTTCAATGTAAAGATTTTTAAAAAATCTAACCTTTCGAAGCCACCTGCTAACAATAAATATGAAATATTACTGTCTGATTTTGTACAGGGTGTTCAAAAACAAGGTCACATAAACCAATTCTAGTATATACATTTCTTAAGTTTGGTTCACTTTCATTGAAACTTTCTAGTCAAGGATACTTAATTTTTTTACGGAATGTTAAAAACACGTGGCTTGAAAAAATGAATGGATCGGTTTCTCTAGAATAATTATTTTGAGCCGTTTAAAAACTAACAAACTCAAAACATATTTTTGCCTCTTAAAATATATCATTTCTTAATTTATAAAGTGAAAACATTAAGATTATTTTAAACATCTTTCCGTTCATTCTATAAAACTATATGGTTACCAACACATTACAAAATATCAGGCCTGTAACTTAAGTAGTTCCTAAGAAAAGTGTACCAGAATCTCTAAAATCTCAACTTGCAGGGTGGTTTTCTGTGACCTTGTTTCTGAACACCCTGCACAAAAGCGCACAATAATATTTCATATTTATTGTTAGCAGGTGGCTTAGAAAGGTTAGATCTTTGTTCAGTGTAAAATTAACAACCATTGACCAAACGGAAATAACAGAAATCTGTTTTTAAAAATTGCTCATTTAATAGGTGAAAAATAAGCCAATGCCACAACCCAGTGTCCTTAAGACTTAAGTGCTTCAGGTTACGTTTCTGAACCTTTACAGACTTAACCTCTTCAGACCCAAGACAAACAATCAAGCTGAGATCTTCCTTCTCAGTGTTTCTTATTAAATAATGGCGCAAATAACACACATTTGAAACCAAAGGACACATTCTTAGTTAAATATTGAAATTGTAGGTCACAATTATCGAGTGCGGTAATGCGCAGGACTGGACGGGAAAGCCGAGTCGGTTCCAAACCCACACACAGTTGGATTTCCTTAAAATTGTATTCCACAGTAAAGCACGTAAGGAAATAACGAGTCAAGTGCCAAAATAGTGAAAATTGAGTTAATGGTAAAATAATGTTCTATACGCCATCGCCAATAACATATATTCTGGCCTAAATCCCGGATCAGTTGCAAGTGGTTTGAAAAAAAAAAAAAAAAAAAAAATCCTGAAGATGGCATGTGTGTCATGCACCAAGCATGATGGTCAAATAGTGAGCCAAACGCCAGAAGTATTTAGTGCATCTCATTGTAGAAACCAAGCATGCGAACCCCTTTGTAGTGACTCTTTGACTCTTATGCAAGAAGAAGGCTTGTTTAATTTCAAATCAGCTGCTCACAGGTATATTAACACGTCCGACGTGCATATTTCCAAAGCACAGTGCATCAGGCTGACAGCGGAACGTCCGGGTGTGTTGCAAGTTGGATCAACGTTGAACGAAATGGAAGATTAAAAAAAAAAAAAAAAAAAAAAGTGGAGCCTTTGATCTTGAACAAGCAGAGCTGGAAACACTTCGGAGAGCAGTGTGTCTGACGGAAGAAAAGAGTAAGGACTTGTCTAGAATGATGCCTTATTTAAGGAGCGAAAATTGATTGTTTACGAGGACTTATTGAAGTAAATTGGTCTTAAAGTTACTTCGATAAGTGCTCAACCGAAAACAATGGAATGTTAAGAGGACTAATTCTGAAAAAAACAAAAACAAAAATTGTTAATGGTGATAAATATTCACATTTTCCTAGTAAAATGAAGAACTCGATATTATGGTGCTTGATTCATTTTTAATGTTAGAACCGTTTCATTATTTTCATCTTGTGTAACGCTTTACAAACAAATGAACTAATAATAATAATATCGTATGGCCTCGGGTGGCGGGTGCAATCTTTGTTATTTGACACCCACACGGTAGCTTGCATGTCGAATTTCGTTGTTCCTTGACTATGAAAGTCAAGGAGGTTAGATGTTAGATATCTAAGCTCCTTGAACACTATAGCGCTTTCTAGTAGAGAAATGAGGAACTTTGTGTTGGCGGAAACTCCTGAGATTAATTTTGCCATTATGAACTCGACCTACTGAATTCAAATGGGTTCTTTGACATGCCAACATCGTATGACATGAGTATCGTATGTTTGCCGCCTTTCAAAAATCACTTACCACGGCCAGGGGCGAACCTGCAATCTTGGGGTTAGTAGACCGACACGATATCCACTCACCCACCATGGCAAGCAACAAATGAACTGATATTGAGTAATGTAGTATACGTTTTACAAACAAATGAACTGATATTGAGTAACATAGTATAGTCATTTAATTATAAAGCCTGCGAGTTTATATTTTGCAGGTAGGCCTACCATGTTTAGCCTCTCCTTTTTTTCATATGATATAAAAGTTTCGTTAATTATCTCAAAACTATGATTTTGGCGCTTGAATCGTTATTTATTTACGTGCTTCTCGTTTTCAATCCCAGGAGATACTGGAACGGTGCTTTATAATAGGCCACGGCTATTTCCTTCCAAATTCTAGCCCAGTTTCATTTATTTCCCCTCTAACTAATCCTTCTGATGAGCTAGGGGTCGAGAAGGGCACGAGGTCGTAAAATCCATTCGTCACATAGAAACCTCATCTCTACTTATCCCCAACCCTGTAGAAAAGGGGGTAGAAATTCAGGTTAAAATACATAATACCAACTGCTGCTGATAAAATTAATAAAAAGGATCTAAAAAGGTTAAAACTCACACTTCTGATTGTTCATTACTGGTTTTGTGTTTCAGATTATGTAATTCGTTACTCTGTGAATTTCCAGCCGTTAGAATTTGTACAATAAATAAATAAATAAATAAATTAAAACACCATCAGAAAACATAAATCCACCCACAATCCAAGAAGTCTACAAAGCTCTGAGAGAGCTCAAAAACTACAAAGCGAGTGGAGAAGATCAAACATTTGCAGAATTGTGGAAATAGGCAGCAGAACCAGTCAAGATTTCATTACACCAATGCATAGTGAACATTTGGATCAAAGAAGAACTGCCAGATAATTGGACTACAGTTATAATACATCCATTACACAAGAAAGGAGAAAAATCAAATCCTGACAACTATCGAGGAATTTCCCTTTTGGATATCACATATAAAATCATGTCACGAATTCCATATAATCGTTGTAAAGATCAATTAGAACTGGAAATAGGAGAATTTCAAGGTGGATTTCGGCCATGGCGAAGCTGTCCTGAACAGATAATCACCTTAAAATTAGTAATGGACTACTACAAACGTAGACAAAAACAGCAAGTCATAACCTTCGTAGACTTCAAAAAAGCTTATGATTGTATACATAGATCTTCATTGCTGAAAATACTAAGGAATTTCGGACTTCATCCCAAATTAATAAAAATTATAAAACTAACTCGAACAAACACCAACTCTAAAGTAAAATTCAGAGGAGAAATATCTGAACCGTTTGCGATTAAAACAGGATTAAGACAAGGAGATGGCTTATCACCTCTACTTTTCAATTGTGCTTTGGAATATGTAATGAGGGAATGGTACAGGGAAAATCCTAGGAGCATAAAAATTGGAACCAAGAAAGATCAAATATACTTAAATTGCTTGGGATTCGCAGATGACTTAGCGTTACTGGCTAATAATATTCAAGAAGCCAGAAATCAAATAATAAGCCTACAAAATATAGCACAACAAATTGGACTTCAGATATCTTTCGAAAAGACAGAGATATGGTAGCAAATCCACTTGTAATCAATCACATAACAGTAAATAACAAGAAAGTTAAAATAGTGAAGCAATTTAAATACTTAGAAGAAATTATAATTTACAACTTGGATGAGAAACGTGCATGGCAAGAAAGAACTAATAAAATGATAAAAGCCTAAAAATTAGCATGGTCTACATATAAAAGAAAATGTCGATCAATCGCAACAAAATTAAAAGACGATAGTTCAACCAGAGGTGGCATATGGAAGTGAAACTCTTTTTAAAGTTACTCAGAAAAACAGAATCGACAAAATTTTAAAAGTAGAAAGAAGAATAGCTAGAACATGCATAAATAAAAAATATCAGAAAGATGGACAGTGGCGGATAGTACCAAATGAAGTGGTATACAGAGAACTGGAGCCCATCACTGATACTATTCGGAAGAAACGGCTTTCTTTCTTTGGACACATCAAGAGGACACCAGAAACCAGGTTATCTAGAAAAATTGTAGTGAAACTTTGGAATATGAAACAACAAGTAGGATGGATTAAGGAAATTAGAGAAGATATGAAAGAATTAGAAATAACCTTGGATGACTTGCAAAACAAAACAAAAATAAATAAAAAAGCTGAGAGATATAAAAATAAGATTTCAGGCTAAAATAGACATACGTAATACAGTAAAAAAGGGTATTTACAGATGAGGAACGCCTGAGAAGATAAGTGAGAATGAAAAGCTACTGGGCGACTCGGAAAGGAAACTTACTGAAGAAGAGGACCAAGAAATGATTGACTGAAGTGGTCCAATGAGGCCGTAAAAGCAGAAGAAGAAGAAGAAGAAGAAGAAGAAGAAATAAATAGGAAAATATTTTTCCTGGTCTCAGAAGAGTGAAACAAAACTGGTAGCTTTAAGGAAAGTACTATTAGAACTAATTATTTTAGATTTTCATCTACTGTATTTGAACTGAGCGTACCTAAATGAAGAAAAGTTTAAAAGGTTGAAAATCAGGAAATAACCTCATCTTATTCGAGGTACAACTCAGAATGCTCCTGATGTATAGTCTTCATAGTACCTCGGATAAAACGAGGTTAATGGTATGCTCTGCGATTATGGCGGTGAAGCGTTTATATTCAATTAAGGGTTCCCTTAAGGACAGAAGGTAAGTTATCGCTATTTATTTGCAGCCTAATTTGGGCAAAATTCAAACTAATACAGCTGGGCACCTAGTCATAAAACGTTGATTAAATTTTCGCCATATACTTGTAGAGTTTTGCTGACTGTGATAGTAAATAATAAAAATCCTAATGCAGTTAGCTCACTTACAATATATATTTTTCGAAAAGTCAAAAAAATAATTATTTTTCCATGCATGCTCAACTTAAGGTATACTTTTTCTCAGGAACTGCTTGAGATAGAATTCTGAGATTTTGTATTTTCTGTTTTGGGACCACCCTCAGAACGGTGAATTAAATTTTATATCAATTAAAGTGAAATATTTCAGTTATATAAATTAATATTAATACATTTCTTTGAAAATAAATAATTTATTTTGAAAAAAATATTTTGCTAATTAATAGGTGATTTTAAAAATAATATTTAATTCAGTAGATCACATCTCTTATGTTATACCCTCTCTACAAGTTTAGTGTTTGTAGATTTGTAACTTTATGAGAAAGATGAGCATGCATGGAACAAAATTATTTTTTGGCTTTTCAAAAAATATATATTGTAGGTGAACTAATTGCATTAGGATCTTTAAAATGCACTATCACAGTCAGCAACACTCTACAAGTACAGGGTCTTTCATATAAAGTAAGAACGCCAAGCGGCAGTTTTGTTATTCGCTACTGCGGTGGGCTTGGCCGAGCTTGTGGCGCGCCATAGCCCCCCTGCTGTACTATTGAAAGCGTGCGCATAGTACATATGAGGGCTGTTTTTTTTTTCAAGTTCCGATGGACTGTATAAAAATAACAGATTGACATACCAAAATGATTTTACTACTAAATGTTTGCTTGTTTTATTAGTATGTCTCAAAATAATCGCCAAAACGATAGAAACATTTGTCGTATCGTTACACCAGCTTTCCAATGCCCTCGGCTTAATATTCTGCCGTTGGTGAAAATCATTCAGTGCTAGTTTGGGCTAGACAGCAGATGGTCCAAAACTTGAATTCTTTGTAAAAGGCTATCGTAACGTTGGTACAGTGGGGCCGTGAATGTTTTTCACCTTTTTCGAGAATTGAAGGTATGTTGGGCGGCAACGCCTCCCCAAAAAAGCAAAAACCTCATGAGACTCTCCAGACGTAGCCTACCCACCTCAGTGGCGGCAGAATATTGTTACGTGCCACCCCCCCTAGTGGCACTTTTGTTAACTGGATTACGGTGGGTTGAAGCACAACACAGATTGTTCCTTTAAATGAAATAATTAACTTTATTGCGGCCAGAACATACACCACTCATCAGCAAATACAAGCAATTATTACCTTACTCCAGTTTCCTCAAGTCTCTTCCTTATGGAGAGCTCTTGACCTCTTTCACTTGTCAACAGTTAATCTTCTCGCTAATGAGTCTGGTGGCCTTGACAGCACTACATGCAACTCTCCCCTATGTACACAAACTACAGTTACTTACGAAAACCTGCTACACGCTGCTTCGCTGTTCACGAGCTGGGAAACAATGTCACTGGGTTTCGTAACTCACCACACTTCTGTCGCTCAGGATAAACGCTCGCACTAGCTCGTAAAACACAACAACAACCACTGCTTGACAGGTCGCTCTTATATAGCAGGCCGGTAACTCAATAAATGCTTCTAGACCCATCCAGGGTTCACGGCTTCTCGAGGCTTCCTCCACTGGCTGAGTCACGAATATTCTGGACCATCCCTTTGTCCTAGTAGCCCTGTTGCATAAGGCGCACGCAATACACGAGGCAGGGCACAGCCTAGCCCTGGGGCAGTTGTGACTCATGCGGCGAGCGATGACACAAACTCACAGCCGTAACAATATTTTGCCGAGGGCATTGGAAAGCTGGTGTAACGATACGACAAATGTTTCAATCATTTTGGCGATTATGTTGAGACAAAAGAATAAAACAAGCACGTCTATAGTATCAAAATCAGTTTGTTATGTCAATCTGTTATTTTTGTACAGTCCATCAGAACTCAAAAAAAGAGAGAGAGAGAGAAAAAAAAACAGCCTTCGTATGTACTGTGCGCGCGCTTTTAACAGTACAGCAGGGGGCCGTGGCGCGCCACAAGCTCGGCAAAGCCCACCGTAGCAGCGAATAACAAAACTGCCGCTTGCCGTTCTTACTTTATATGAAAGACCCTGTATATGGCGAAAATGACACAACCTTTTATGAATTGGTGCCCAGCTGTATTAGTTGCAAATTAATAGTGATAACCTACCTTCTGTCCTTAAGAGAAGTACGTAGTAGACTACTGCTTATCCCGACAGTGTACTGTAAATTTACTGATTAAGTTTCGCTCTGATTCAAGTGTTTCAAACTACATTTTTGGAACTTTGTAGACCTGAAATTCACACCTTTGGCGGTGTGTTCATAAATATAGGAGAATATGCTAAACCAGTTTTAGTGGTTTCCCATTGTCACCACAAGGCAAATGCCGGGAAGGTTCCTTTCCGGCCGACTTCCTTCAAAAATCCCTTTCTTAATTAGACCTAAGTTAGCGATCGCCTGTCATCATCCCCAGTTGCATCTGACGACAACGTGCGTTCCACTCCCAGACATCGTCCTTGCTACGGCAGAGGAATGATTCCTGGCCGAGTCCGTGGGTGAAACCGAACTGGAAAGATAAAATAAAAAAAAAAAAAAAAAAAAAAAAAAAAAATGCTCAACAGTTGTCAAAGAGGAATCAGATAATAATGTTATTTGTTTTACGGCCCTTTTAACTACTGCGGCTTTTAGAGACGTCGGGGTGCCAAAATTTTGCCCCGAAGGGAATCTTTAACCTGCCAGAAAATCTACTGACATGGCTCCCTCGCATTTGCGCACCCTCAAATGCCTGCTGACTGCGCCAGGATTCGATCCTGCAACCTTCAGCCCAGCAAGCGAGAACGTTACCGCTGAGCCACGCAGCCAGCCAGAGGAATCAGAAGTTAGTTGATTAGTTATTGGCGTTTTAAGGGGCGTAACAGCGAGGTCATCTGCTCCTGAAGAATCAGGAGCGAGCGCGAGATTTATATTTGGGAGTACCATGATCAATGCAAAAATTTAAGGCATTTCGAATACAGGCCTATTTCTTAACACCCCCCAGGGGCTCACATCTTGTGGGACGTGGGTTGGCGACCACGGGACCCCAGCTGAGTCCGGCATTGCTTCCACTTACTTGTGCCGGGCTCCTCTCTGTCTTCTTTCCTGTCGACCTCCCTTGGTCAACTCTTGTTCTTTTCCGACCCCGACGGTATTAGGGTATCCGAGGCCTAGGGAGTCTTTCACTTTCCCACCTTAATTGGCCCTTGTCTCATCTTTTCTGATTCCCTCCTTCTGCGAGGGGTCAGCCTTCTTTTTCTTTTCATGTTATCTCCTGCCTTCTGCTCAAGGCCCTCAAGGAGGCCGGGTGAATGTAGCCCCACCACTTTTGGTGCACCCTAGATAATGCTACACCCTCAGGGGCTCACGGCTGGTGAGTTAGGGAGTTGGTGACCCCGAGGGATTCCTGAGCTGGGTCAGTTTTCCCCTTTTGTCCCTTGCCTTTGGAGCGGACCCTCTCCTCTTTCACTTTCCTGTCTGCCTTTCGTGGCTCTCCTTCCTTCCGGGTCCCTCAATCCGCGTTCTTCGAGGGTTGAGGGCATTTCTTTTCCTCCTGTCTTTTATTTGCCTTGTTCTCCTTTGGTTTTCCGTTTCTTCTTCTAGTTTGTAGGTTCGTGATTGTTTTTAGTTTTAAGTTTGCATTTCATTTTCATCTTCGCGATCACCCAAACCATCAGGGGCCGATAACCTAGATGTTAGGTCCCTTAAAACAACAATTATCATCATCATCATATTTCTTAACACTGACATTATGAAACACCCATTTTGAAGTCTAACAATGCATATGTACCTCCTGAAGCCGTTTCTATGTTTTAAATTGCCCAAATCAGTTCAGACCTTTGGTTCTGTGTACTGTGTATTAAGGATATCCCCACGTCATTCCAGAAGCTGCCGCAGGAGCGCCTCTTCATCTAAGACTTGAAATGTGCCATAGCCCTTCTTGGAGTGTGGCCGCTAAAATATGTGGCGGTTCGGGTTAGACTTTCGACTGCTTGCACATTTTCAAGTCTAACTCTACAGATATTTTATTGTGTTTTTTTTTTTCTGATTTCAGCGCACGAGGTCTCTACTACTTGACTACAAATGCTCGCAAGCCTTACGCCAAGGGCTTCCCTGGTCGGAGAAAACCAACACTTCGAGGAATTACGTGATAATAGCTCTAGTGAAGAGACAAGCCATGCTCATCGATACGAGTGTGTCTCATAAGACATCCCTTAAGATATGGTTCTCCAGCTCAATTGTCCGCTAGTCTGCTCGGAGCACGTATTGTGGTGAGGAGGCGATTCAAGTCACCAGGACGGAGACCAAGCTAGTCCCGCATGGCTGGGAACAGCTCGGAGTTGAACACTAAAAGAAACCGACTGGCCATATGGAAGTCTTTTTGAAATCCACACCGTTTTGGTGGCTTGAATGACAACTATACCATTCCAGTATCTCAAACCAGAATTTTATTTATTAAGAATTGAACCCGGGCCTCCGAGATGGCAGCCAACAATGCTTACCACTAAACCATTGGCACCGACACCTGGTGGGCACGAGTTGGAGAGGTCCGTCTTAAGGGATATGCCACAGGTGGTGTTCCATCCGAAGAGTGCGTCCCACCGTATAATAAAGTGTTTGTGACTGCTTGCAACATACGTGGCCAATGGCGTCACACGGCAGACTCAGACTCCCCTGGCGTAGACTGGGAGATTAATGATAGGCTCTCGAATCATTCAGGTGTGTGGACATTACATGTATTATAGGACCTATGGTTACATGTTTCAACGCATACCAATCCATCATACAATATTTGAACACCATGTACAGTATATTAGATATGATAGGTTTTACCGTGTAAATACAGCATAAAGAATCAGCTATGAGCTGTAATCATAATGCAGATCTTGAAAACTAGTGTATCATGTCTAGTACAGTATTAGGACGCCGCACTCAACACCCCATATTCTTAGGTACCACATAGTTATACAGCACGTAGAGATGAATTGCACTATGGACTCTTATAGTTAAAATGAATTAGAATCCAGATTTGGAGTTTTCAAAATCATCGTGCAAGGTTCTCAGTTGGAGTTGTTATTATTATTATTTATCTGCATTGGGGTATGAAGCTTAAGACGGAAGCATGCGGAAGGCAAAATCAAAACCTAAATATGTGCGCATGCATAGTGGCGGTGCTACCGTACGGCGAAATAGGTAGAGTTCGTTTATTGTAACTTTGCACTCTTTTGACAGTTCTCGCGGGATATTCCTACTGGACAGATCAATCCGCCGCTGCCACGTGCATTGCAGCCAAAGAGCCATCACCCACATGGCAGCCAGCAATGGCCGCGTGTATTCCGTCAAGGGGTGAACAGCTGTTATGAGTTGTCTAAACCCACATTCATCTCGCAATATCTTTTTTTTTTCTTTTTTTTTTTCGTGTGGTCTCCTCAGAGACCAAGTGCAGGTCTTTCTATTCGACGCCCGTGGGCGACCTGCTCGTCGGGTTGAGAGATGGAATTGATTAAGGTGAATGAAAGTGGAGAAGGATGTGGAAGGAAGCGGCCGTGGCCTGTCAGAAGGTACCGCCCCAGCATTTGCCTGGTGTTGAAAATGGGAAACCACGGAAAACCATTTCAAGGACGGCCGACGGTGGGGCTCGAACCCACGCGTCTACCGAGTCAGCAGAGAGCTTGGCCCCATGACCTAACACTGCGCTTTAGCCAGCGTGGCCACTACTGTCGGTAATATCAATTCATTGTCCTTTTTAAAGGAAACTTGCATTTCTTAGTGGCATTTATCAAATAATCGTTCCAACAGCACACCTGAAACCCACTGACGGCTCGCCGACAGAATGTTACATCATTGGGCGCACAGCAGCTGATAACTTAAATGTTATACGAGTGGAATTATTCTTAGGCTCATTTCACAGCTCTAGGAAAATGCTTACTAAGGTATGGTGTAAGATGTCCTTAAGACGAAAAGATCATACTTGAACTGTCGCCTTCATATTAAAATAAAACGTACGAAAAATTTCACCATGTACGTTAACTTCTAGGCCTACCCAACAACTTATATTTTAGGCCTAATATTTTGCACAGATCATGCCATGTGAAAACAATTCACCTTGCCACTGTCCTTGGGGAAATCAACAGTTCTGCTGCCTTTTCTTTTACCTTCAAAGAGAGAGAAATAAAATAAATATCTTGAACAAGAAATTCTGTATCTGCTTCCGACTCGATAGCCAAAACAAAAATGTCCGACCTGGAGACAGACACCTCTGGATATTTATCTGAAAAGTGAACACGCGTTCAAATTGAAATAATACTTTCAGGCGACTTTGTGCAATATTATGAATGAAAATCCACAGCCTACTTCCAGTCTCCTTTCGGTCAGGAATGGAATGAATGAATCCCCCATCTAGCGGCGAGGATATGAACTGTGCCGGCTGCCGAGGCCTGACGCACTCCTCTGAGGCAATGATTAAATGAATGACAAATGAAATGATAGTGGAGAGTGTTGCTGGAATGAAATTGTGACAGGGAAAACCGGAGTACCCGGAGAAAAACCTGTTTGCCTCCGTTTTGTCCAGCAGAGATCTCACATGGAATGACCGGGATTTGAACCACGGACCCAGCGGTGAGAGGCCGGCGTGCTGCCGCCTAAGCCACGGAGGCTTAGTGTGCAATATTATCAATTATAATTATTATAAATTAATATAATAATCACGTTATTTGCACAGGCGGATGAACACGGTAATGAGTCAATTATTAACCGCACGCCCATGCCACGAGCACGTGGTTCTTCAATTTGATAAGAAATCGAGTAATTACTGCACATGAAGGAAAGAGTTTGGCAGCCCTTCTGCATAGCCATGATGATAATCTGCTTGAAAGAACTATTACAACCATTGCCAACTGTGGAACATTCTCTGCAAATCAGGATATTCTCCGTGAAGCCGGGTGCTTGTTTCGACTCCAGAATCTTCTCAACTATCCAAAACCTTCTGTCCAACTAGCAACAATCAAGGCCTTGGGAAATCTATCCCTTAACCCAGAAAACCAGAAGGAAATGAAGGTATGTATGTACATGCTGGGGATAGAAATTTCAATTTCCTTTGGGGTCTGTTTTTCAATCATTGGGTAAAGTTGGGAGTAGCATATTTCTGGCATAACTCTTCCTATAAATGCCATAGTGTGCTTTGCAATTGCTGGGCAGTGCTGCCAATTGAATAAATGTGGTGGGCAAGAGGATCATATTTACCAGTGCTATTTGTTCTGAATAAACTTTCAGAGTAGTGATAATCCGTGGTTGCTCGGTTTACTCATACCAGCTGTGATCATTTTATAATTCGCATCATGGATTTGTATTCTGATTGTATTGAGTCTTGATTTCATGTTCTTTTCGTTTATTAAAGAGTGCTGTTATGGCTGTTCGAGAATTATCAGCCTAGGTACGTGCATGGGTAACAATATGCGTATCGTATACGGTAATAGAATATCAGAAATATCAAAGATCTTGTAGCATACACAGCTTGAACATTCTCAACTGTGATTAATTTTAATTTACAATCAGTTTTCATCTTATTAAATGCTGTGATGGATGTGTAGAATTAATTGGAGAAAGTCACTAATGAACACTTCTTTAACAAACATCACATATTATTTGATACTGTGAACAGGTGATATGATACAATGTTCATCAAATCACATCAATGTTTAGGTAGCCTATTTATACTAGCAATTACATCCAATACAATCAAACTTTCCAAATCCTACCTTCCGTTGCATGTCATAGTATCAAAATAAAAATTAGATTAATTTTAATTTCATGTGGATTTTGTTAAAATTCTGCATATTGAATGATAAATACTGTTTAAATCTACGGGGTGTTTTAATGTGAGGGAGCTGTCTCAGTTGATTAAACGGCATGTTATAGATCTTCTTCGGAGCAAAATTCCAGCACCCAGGTGTCTCTAAAATCCACAGTAGTTTAAAAGATATGTAAACCAATATTATTAATAATAATATTATTACTAAAAGACCCATGCAGACCCGCAGCATTCAATTCAATAATCCTATAACACTCCTTTCCATATGACATTTACTGTTCGCATACCTTTATGCTAATGACCTGGACAGACAGTTACCATCACCTTTAATTATTATAACATCTGTGATTGAGGTTCTTCTCCAACTAGTCATATGAATCATCGTGTTGAGAGCAGACACAATCTCGAAGAATGAATGCTTAAATAAAATGCCAACGTATGCATGTTGCAGCGAGGCAGGCCATCTGGCTCCTTGGTGCATGTGTGTTACAGAACACTCCACTCACTCCTCCCCTCACTACAGCCAGCGCACAGCTTGGCCAGAAGAATTACCTTTGTTGAAATTCATCATCATCATCTTGCACAGTTTCCAGCCACTGGCCGGGTCTGTTTGGAACACAAGCCTCTCCAATGTTTTCTGTCTTCCCACCATCTCTCAGCCTCCACCCTTGTCCAGTCTTCTTCCACCCGTTTCAGCCACCTGTCTCTCAGTCTCTTTCCTTCCCACTTCATCTCGTGTATCCTCCTGGGTATCCTCTTCTCCTCCATTCGTTTTACCTGTCCATAACATCTAAGTCTTGATTTCTCTATACCATCCTGTAATGGTTCCTCCTTCATTAATTCTCTGGTCCTCTCATTTCTTATTCTGTCCATCTTTGTAGCTCCTATACTGCTTCTCAAGAACCTCATCTCACTGGCCTGTATTTTGCTCTTCTCCCTTCCTTTCATAACCCAGGTCTCGGAGGCATACGTCAGGATAGGGACATAGTACGTCCGATATATGATCTTTTTGCTGTTCTGAGGGACATCCTTGCTCCATATCATGCTTCTCACACTCCTCCGGAATGCTTCTGCCTGTCTCCCCCGCTCATTTATTTCTCTATCGTTTCTTCCATTATCTTGTATCAGGCTTTCCAGATACTTGAAACTCTCCACTTTCTTCAGCTGTTCCCCACCAATTGTTATTCCCGTTGTGATTCTTTCCTTCTTCCTTGTTGTGATCACCATCTCACTCTTATTTGTGCTAAATTTCATCCCATTTCCTTGTATTATTCCTTCCCACACGTCCAACTGTTCCTGTACCTCCTCCTCCTTGTTTCCCCAAATCATCAAATCATCTGCAAACACCATTGCTTTCATCTTTCCTTCCCCAATTATTTGTGCCACTCGGGTCATTATGTCATACATCACCACAATGAAAAGTAACGGTGACAGTGCACTTCCTTGTTTCAGGCCGTTTCTCTGTTCCAACCAGTCCGATCTCTCTCCTCCCACTTTCACACAGCTCACGCTTCCCTTGTTCATCTCCTTTATCCTCCGTATAGTCCATTTTTCTACTCCTCTGTCTTCCAGGGACTTCCATACAGTGGAACCTCGTTAGTACGTTTTTCAAGGGACCGAAAAATTTGGACGTAAAAAGCGGGAAAACGTACTAATGAAAAATGAACATTAAACCTCATTAACTTTTTTCAGTGAGAGAAAAGTTAAAAAAACGTGTTACTCGGAAGTACGTACTATCGAATAAACAATTTTAAACAACCTACAGAGTTGCATTTTGTAAATATTGTCAATTCAAATAAAAGTACAGTAAGTATGTAGTTAGTTTTAGTTGTAAGTAGGTAGTTAGTTTGTCTATTAGATATATGTCATTGTTCTATTAGACTGTGGTGTGTGAGTGTGTCTGGTAGCAGTTGCATTGTTTATTAGTTATAGTTCATTGTTTCAGTAGACTGTGATGTGTGAGGGTGCATGTGAGTGTGCCTGTTGACAGACTGTTTTAGTGGTAGTATTTGTTGTTGGTGGAACTTAAGTTTTTTGTTAGTAGAGTTTCGGTATTTAATTGTTAGTACGGTAGAAGGTTAGTATTTTTTTGTTAGTAGAATTGCTCTTTACTTATTCTGAAAGGGAGTAGCAGCCTTTCAGAATAAATCAATTCTTTACTAGTCTTATAGACGGTTAAGATATTGATAATATAAGCCAATAATGACTACACTGTGTCCTGCTGCACGGCTGAAAGCAACGGGAAACTACAGCCGTATGCTATTCCCGAGGATATGCACCTCTCTATGCATAATTACATGTGATGATGGCCTCCTCCCTTGTAAAATTTCAATCCGGAGGTAAACTAGTCCCCCGTTCGGATCTCCGGGTGGGGACTACTCGAGAGGGGGTTAACATCACAGAAGTGACAAAGAGGAAATCTGACATTCTACGGATCGGAGCGTGGAATGTTAGAAGTCTGCTAGGAAGTGGAAGGTTAGAAAACTTAGAAAGGGAAATGGATAGGTTGAGGTTGGATTTGGTTGGGATTAGTGAAATGCGCTGGCAGGAAGAACAGGACTTTTGGTCAGGAGACTATAGGGTCATTAGCACTAAATCAAACAATGGCCAAGCAGGGGTTGGCCTCATATTGAGTAGGAAACTTGGACAGCGGGTGGAATATTATGAGCAATATAGTGAACGGATTTTTGTAGCAAAAATCAATACAAAACCTATCTGCACTACAGTGGTACAAGTCTATATGCCTACCAGTCAAGCTGATGATGAGGATGTTGAAAAGGTCTACGAAGAAATAGACGAAATTCTGAGGTATATCAAGGGTGATGAAAATGTTATAGTAATGGGAAATTGGAATGCTGTGGTAGGAAAAGGGAGAGAAGGGAAGATAGTAGGAGATTTCGGATTAGGTGAAAGGAATGATCGAGGAAGCAGGCTGGTAGAATTCTGGACCGAGCATGAATTGGTCATAGCTAACACCTTATTCAATAACCACAATAGAAGAATATACACATGGATGAGACCAGGAGATACAGGGCGTTACCAAATCGACTTCATTATGGTCAAGCAGAGGTTTCGAAACCAGATTTTGGATTGTAAAACATATCCTGGTGCTGACATAAACTCTGATCACAATCTGGTTGTAATGAAATGCAGATTAAAGTTGAAGAAACTGAAGAAAAGTCAAAAGCCAAAAAGGTGGGCAATAGACAGACTGAAAGAGAAGGATGTAAACGAAAGATTCAAGAAGAGTATAAAGGAAGGACTAATGAAAAACCCTAAACAAACTTCAATTGCAGACGAATGGGCACTTTTGAAGAATGAAATAACAAAATCCGCAGAAGAAAACATTGGTAGGAAAGAAAGAATAGGTAGAAAACCGTGGATCACTCAGGATATACTAGAATTGATGGATGAAAGGCGGAAACACAAGAATCTAAGAGATGAAAAAGGGAAAGCAGAATACAGACGTCTGAGAAATGAGGTTAACAAGAAGTGCAAGGAAGCGAAAGAAGAATGGTTGAAAGAGAAATGTGCAGGTATAGAAAATTGTCTGCAATTAGGAAAAGTAGACACAGCTTATCGAAGGATTAAGAATACTTTTGGGGAAAAGAAGACTAAGTGCTGTAATATTAAGGACACAAATGGAAAGCCTCTAACAGATAGGGAAGAAAAGGTTGAGAGATGGAAAGCTTACATAGAGAGTTTGTATAAGGGAAAGGAGATTGAGAATCATGTAATGGAAAGGGAGGAGGAAATTGATGAGGATGCGAAAGGAGATTTAATATTGAGATCAGAATTTGATAGAGCTTTGGAAGACTTAAGCAGGAACAAAGCACCAGGCATAGATGATATACCGATAGAGTTGCTACGCTGCATAGGAGATGAAGGTCTGATCAGGTTATTTCACTTGGTGTGTAGGATTTATGAGACAGGTGAGGTACCCCCTGATTTCAAGAAGAATGTAATCATCCCTATACCAAAGAAAGTGGGAGCTGACAGATGTGAAGATTACCGTACAATCAGCTTGATTACTAATGCTTCAAAGATCCTGTCTAGAATAATTTACAAGAGGATTGAAAGCCAGATAGAAACGGAGTTGGGTGAAGACCAGTTTGGTTTCAGGAGAAATGTAGGAACAAGGGAAGCTGTACTAAGTCTTAGGCTGATTTTAGAAGGTGGAATAAGGAAAGATAAGAGAACGTTCATGGCTTTTGTAGACTTAGAAAAGGCTTTTGATAACGTTGATTGGACTAAATTGTTTGACATTTTGAAATCAATTGGAATAAAGTACAGGGATAGGAGGGTGATATACAATCTGTACAGAAACCAGACAGCAGTCATTCGAGTTGAAGGACATGAGAGAGAAGCTGGTATTCAGAAAGGTGTAAGGCAAGGCTGCAACTTATCACCCATACTTTTCAATCTTTACATTGAACAAGCAATGAAGGAAATTAGAGAAAAATTTAAAGTGGGAGTGAAGATTCAAGGAGAAATAATTTCAACTCTGAGATTTTCTGATGACATCGTCATCTTGGCCGACAAGCCTGAGGATTTGAATGAGTTTTTGAATGGTATGGACTCCGTCTTACGGAAAGAATTCATGATGAAAATAAATAAATGTAAAACAAAAATACTGGAATGCAGCCGAAATAAATCAGAAACCTCTATGGAGATCAAATTGGCAGATGAAAAGCTGAAGGAAGTAGGAGACTTCTGTTACTTAGGAAGCAGAATAACCAGTGATGGACGAAGCAAAGAGGATATTAAAAGTAGGTTGGCTCAGGCAAAGAAAGCATTTCTACAAAAAAGGAATCTGCTGACATCGAATATAGATTTAGGTATTAGGAAGTCATTTTTGAAAGCCTTTGTCTGGAGCGTGGCGCTCCATGGAAGTGAAACTTGGACTATTGGTGCAGCAGAAAAGAGGAGAATTGAAGCATTTGAAATGTGGGGTTACAGGAGAATGATGAAGATCAGATGGGTAGATAGGGTTACAAACAAAGAGGTATTAAGACGAGTGGGAGAGGAGAGATGTTTCTGGCGACTGCTAATGAAGAGAAGAGATAGGTTGGTAGGACACATACTAAGACACCCAGGAATAGCAAGCTTAGTTATGGAAGGAAGGGTCGAGGACAAAAACTGTAGGGGTAGACCAAGGTTAGAATATGTTAAACAGATTGCCTCCGATGTAGGGTGTCGGAGCTATGTAGAGATGAAACGATTAGCCCAGGACAGGGAGGCATGGAGAGCTGCATCAAACCAGTCAAAAGACTGAAGACTCAAACAACAACAACAACAACAACAACAACTTTTCAGTCTGGCCGACAGAATATGTTCCCAATATATTCCCAATTACTGGGACAAACGAAAAAAAAATCTGAAAAAACGTACATGTGATTAAAACATGTATATATTTGTTATGGACTACAGGTTATAAATTGAGTATTTCCTTATGGAAGTTGGTAACTCTAGCTGTCAAAAAAGTGCAAAGTTACAGTAAACGAACTCTAGCTGCCTAGGGCCTCGGTTCACCTGGTTCCTCTTCCGATTCAATATTAGCTCGTATAAATGGGCCATTTATTTTAGGCTGGTACAGTTTCAGTGCGCTTTGTCTCCTCGCGCAACGCATGCGCATATTGAGTGCAGTCTCAGTGTTCTACTCGCGTTGTCAGCGTGCGGACAACAAAGTAATGCGTGAGCACCGACAATAGTGACGGGCGAGGTTATGGGTCAAGGGGATGTCACGAGATTATTATATAGACTCGTTATGACATTCTTAGACGCATACGAAAGGCCACGAATAGCCGGTCCATTTATATCTTTATAAGTTTCCATATTTTTTAAAGAAAAAAAAACATAGTTACACGAAAAACTTTACTGGCGCCAGGTACAGCAACGTTTGAACTATTTTTCAACATAATCACCACCAGAACTGATACACATGTCATATCGTGGAATCAACTTTTGTATGGCTGTGTTGTAGAAGTCTGCCGCCTGGGAATGGAACCAGCGTCTTCAGCTCTTCGTCAGTGTGAAAATGTTGCCCGGAAAACAGCAATTTCTTGAGGTGTAAGAAGAGATGGAAATCGCTGGGAGCAAGATCAGGATTGTATGGCGGATAATCAAACAGCCCCCAGCCACAAACAGCTGCTATGCGCCGAGCTGTATGTGGTCGAAGCGATATCCATCTATTCTTGCATCCCAATAAATTTCTGTCCTCAGATTAGCATTTTCACACTGACGAAGAGCTGAAGACAAAAATGTCACACACTGGTTCCATTCCCAGGCGGTAGACTTCTACGACACAGGCATACAAAAGTTGATCTCAAGATATGACAGGTGTCGCAATTCTGGTGGTGATTAGGTCGTAAAATAGCTCAAACATTGTTGTATCTGGTGTCAATAAAATAAAAATAGGGAAACTTAATTTCTGGATGGTCCTTGTACATAAACATATAATGTAACGTGTATCCTTGCTGCCCGAAACAATTACAAGGCAATTGTTTTAGTTTAAAGCATTAAAATACGTTTGATATCGGTCATGGGTCTCTTCCTTAAGCTGCGTGGCACAGTTGGCAAGGTTCTCGACGGCAGCACCTAAGGTTGCGGGCTTGAATCCCAGCAGTTAAATGGGATCATATTATATCATATCATCATCATAATATTCTACAAGGAGCGTCCCATAGAGGTAGGCAAACTTCGCAAATTGTCCTCTCCTGAACCGCCTGTCCTAGCTCACCATTTCTTCTTTTTCTTTTGTTCGTTAGGCTCTAAAGAATCCATGCACGGCCCCTGATCCCAATGAACTTAATTCGAGAACGTATTCAAATGTGTTTGGTACTTGTGATAACACAGCGGAAATAGTAAAGTGGTGGCCAGTCGATTTACAGCGAGGCCGCTTCGCGGCGAACAGCGCGCGCTGCTTGCCGGCCGAGTGAATATTCACAAACCTTAAATTAAAGTAAAATCACTGTTCGGTATTATAACGGCCCTATAACACGAAGACGAACACAAACACATTGTCTCACAATCAGTGGCGGCTGGTGAAGAACATCCTCCCTCCATAGATTAAGAAAAATATTTAGAAACATAATTTATAGAAACACTGAACAAACTCAACACATTCCTCATTCAGAATTAACAAAACACACAATAACACCTGCAATGACAAAAACGTTCTCATTTCGCGTGACTAGTGCTGCCGCTTTGTGGTCAAACGAAGAATCATTGTGATGTCATGGTTCTAGTCTTGGCTGTTGTCCCAACAGCACAACGGAAAAGTTGGGCACGCATGCGCAAAAGGCATAGTTCGTGTTTACTGGCAATAGACGTAGAAATTCGCGTTGAGCTGCGATCTAGACAGCCAGTGTCAGACGCAGAGTGGAGCGCACGACTAGATACCTAGTTGTAATGAGAGTTTAAGTCTATTCTTAGGCCGACGTCTGTTCTAATGCGCTGTATTTGATTGTAGATACGTATTATTATTATTGAAGTAATTAATTTTCAAATAAAACAATGTGCTGCAGCACTTCACCACATACGGTGTACCACCCCTGCCCACAATGTAACAAGTCTCTTCAACTGTCTAAGCACATGGAGTACGAGCAATGTATCAAGTCCCTTCAACTGCCTAATACAGTAAGCACATGGAGTACGCGCAGCTGTGAGGACAGAACCGGTTAGAAGCAGTATTGCTCGCCGCCAGGTGGCCCCACTGTGAGAAGCTTGCTGGCCGGCCACTACTTGAAACAAAGGCACTGTAGAAGAAGTCTGAGGAACGAGATTTGTAAGAGTATTGAAGTAGGCCAGTGAATATGGTACAATAAACAGAGAAAGTGACAAGAACTTTCATTGTCTACATTTATTCAACTCATTCATACCGTCCTTAAGAGTTCCCATGTACCCTGTGTCCACAAATGATGTAAATATGGTTAGCAGTTAGCTTATCAGCTCGGAGACTATTTAGGGAAAGAGAACTGGAGACAGCCACAGCGATATCTATGTCACTGCCAAGCCAAGGTGAGTGGAGATGACGAAGTTGATAACTGAGCAAAGGAGGGCGAGGCGAGCAGGACCGTAGAACTCTGCGCGGACTCAAATCGGGCGAATAAGGAGGCTGAGGAGCCACAGCGATTTCTCGTCATTAGCAGATTATCTTCGTATTGTCCTACAGAGGTGTGCAAATTATTAGAATCAGATAGAGAATTTAAATCAGTCTGATTTTAAAAAATCAAAATCATTTTATTGAACAACTGCTGACATCTCCCCTGTAAACATAACTTTTCCCATAAGAAATTGCGACTGGAAATGTTGAGAATGGGGTATTCCGAGGGATACCTGAGCTGGGTCCGTTTTCGCTGTTTCATTGACTTTGGAATGTTCCCCCAAAATCAGGTGATTTCAAACCATGGTCTACGAATCTTTGTATACCGGTAGTTCATGAGCGGATGATCAGTACAAAAAACTTTGAATTCCTCAGTTCTGAATTCATACGAAAGGTAGAATATAGTAATCAAATCAAAACGTGTGGCATTTTCTTAATGGAAATTCAATAAAATCATTTTACTATAAATTTCTTAAAATAAAATGTAGTTAAAACTAATGGTTAATATTTAGTGCATTAAATCATGACAAGTAGAAATTACATTTTGAAAAACTGGAGTAAGTCTAATAATTTGCACACCTCAGTAGTTTAAATCTCTACAAATCTTAGTACATTTAAGCTATAAGTAACAAAACACAGAAATATTTATATACTACAGTTTTTGGCTTTGCCGTTGTTACATGCAACATATACTTTTTTGCTATGGGAGTAGGAAAAGAGATATAATTTTGTCACACACTGACATCGCCACCACTAGGCTACTAATAAAAAACTTTCTTCGGCTGATCAAAATTGTCAAAAATTACGGCATAAATTCGACATCGTTGCATTTCGAAACCGCAGCAGTTACTGTAATTTACACGTCAACTCATATGAGACGAGCCCTCCATATGTACACGTGGCGGGCTCGCCCTTCTCTTAGGGAACGCCTCATATGTCCTTGCAAAGTAAGGGAGCTAGTTCGGAGCTGAAGCCAAGAACGCATGCAGGCATTTGGGTAACAACGATGTATACAACGTCTTGTCCCTGAAGAATGAAAACTAGGTAATTCTGAAGAGACGAAAAAAAAAACCGCTGGTAAAGTCTTTCTTTTTTCTTGCAAGCAGCAAGAAGAAAGTTTTGAAGTCTTGCTAATTCTAAAAAAGTCTCTACTTAGTATAAAACAAATTCCCCGATTCTTGGATGTCACGGGTAAACCCAATGCGCTGATCACGCGTCACCCTAATATCTGTAGGCCAAAATGACTGGGCAGCGGTCGCTTGGTAGACCTAGGCCCTTCACGGGCTGTAGTGTCAGGGGTTATTATTATTAATCTCGAGAACAACTGGATGGATTTTGATGTGGTTTTCACCATTCTGTAAAGGATACCTCGAGGAAGGTTTCTATAGAAAATACATTATATATGATCAAATAAATAGATTCAACCGACGTTTCAAGTGATGTAAATAGCTTGGTTAATGCTGACACTGATGTGAGTTCAATAATGTTTCAAGTTTATCTATTTTAAATTTGATTTTGTCTTGTGAACTGTTTCGTTTGTAACTTAAATACTTATCTAGAAATGAAAGTATGCAGGAATGCTTCATTTAACTAAAAATACACTGGAGAAGAACATGACAAATCTTGGACTCTTTCAAAGTTTTAGTGTGATCGTAAGTTACAGTGTATAGCAACTGCTCTCTCTCTCTCTTAAGTTAACAGCCCTGGGACTGGTTTCCAGCAACTCTCCAATCTTCTCTATACTCCGCCATCCTCTTCAATTCATGATATGATTTTGTGTTCGTGTCTGTCATTAACTGTGTGATGTATGCAAGTGGTGGTCTTCCTCGTGTGTTTTTCCCTTCTAACATCCCTTCGATTATGTCTGAGAATATGTCCCAACATATTTGCTCTTGTTTTCAGACTCATAGCGACTGCAAATAAAGAGAATTCTGTAACATTTATTTTCCTCGTCAGATTGGTCCCTTAGGAATCAAACCTCTCATCTCTGAGCTTGTAGCTCTCTGTTACAGTCGCAGTGTGTGCTCCACCGCGCTCGAGTACGTATCAGACTTCTTCACTGCGCAACCACAAACGATCTTTTTAGGGGCTTGGACATCGTGGTCATTTCAGCTCCATGTACTTGGGTGCGTATATGAAAATAATGTTGCTGCTTGTTTTAAGGGGCGGAACAGCGAGGTCATCTGCCCCTAACATATAAAATTTGTCAGATAACCTGCGTTGTTGTGGTGTCTGTATTTGTAAGCGAGGGTAGGATTGGTAGGAGACGGCTGTGACCAGATCCAATACAAGACAAAATAGCTCTACTAAACACTATCAAACCCACAATAATTGTCTCTGCCCTCCAATAACAAAAAGTACGACAAAAACTTGAGATGGTGTAGCAACTATTACTGCTAAATAGTAAAACATTAGGGAGAGACCTACAGTACACTTTTAAGGATCCGAAAATCATGTATATTTAACTTTTTTATTCCTCAGCAACAGAAAGTACTAAAGAATTGCAATTTAGTCTGCCAATCACACTATGCTTTGCCAATATGTTCGTGTATTTACAAGTCTTACGGCGAATGCATTTCGGCAAATTAGGCATTTAAAATGGCGGCTGCATATTGTGCACTGTTCCATAGTTTTCCTAATATTTTACACAAATACCATTGTTTTTCAAAAAATTCTTTTTTCATGGTATTTACTAATACAGTAGCTAGAGATTGACCTAGAATCATTGGAATCTATAAAGAAAAAAATTAAAGCTTATACTTAAGTGTAACTTTTTTTGCAAGATTTTTCACTAAATATATATTTTTAAACCGAACCAATGACATGCACAGCAACAGTTCTAGGTAATATCGTTCTTCCCTATAAGATACACATGTATACTAAATTTCACTTCATTATCTTGAAAACTCTGGCAGTTACTAAGGAAACGTATTTGAAAATACAAAGTCTCGGGAAACGAGCAACAAAGTTACCAATGTGTAGGAAAACTTCCAAAACTCCCCGGCATGTTTTTGGTCATAACTTCGAACGTATTATACATATCAAAGAAATTGTTCAGTGATTTGAGGAGGGAGAATCAATAAACGTAGAAAAAATAATAATTGAAAAATGACAAATTTTGATTCTTATAGGTGTAGGTCCACCCTTAGGCTAAGCACCCGAAAAAAAAAAAGAACTATGATAATACTAGCTTGACGAGCGAAACATGTCTCTCCTCTGTAATCCAAAACAAAGATACCACTGACCGGCAAAATAAATGTTCACTTGAAAAATTCAACATTACTTTCATTTAAATCATAAATATGAACGCTCTAGTCCAGTACATAAGTTACTGTTTATAGCATGGAAGTAAGGTTAATTGTTTTCCTGTATGTTTATCATTCTTCGTGTCATTGATTCACTTAACAATATCGGTTCTTTGACATGATGCCGTTTCCCGCGGAAAGTTGTGCGCGCCACCATTTTCGATCAGAGCCTCTGCCCTAGCAACATCTTCAGGCCTCAAGCGCATATTCGTTTCTGAATTGCACAAGAACAACTGAGGACATGGCTGTATTGATCTTTTCCTATGCCAGCAAGTGGCAAAAGAATAAAACATTGCATTGTTGACGATAGCGATGGCGCGCACATCTTTCCGCGGGAAACAGCATCATGTCAAAGAATCGTTATTGTCAAGTGAAACAATGCCATGAAGAATGGTAATGCAACCAGGAAACCAATTAACCTTACTTCCATGCTATAACTACTGTTGGTTGGTTGGTTCCTTAGTTTAGGGGCTGCGACAACGCGGTCATGTAGCCCCGTGTACTTTGGGTGTGTGTAGAATTTGTCTGATAACCGGTGTTAATTGTGATGACTGTATTAGTGTGTGTATCTGTTTTTATTAATTCAAGTAGGGACTGCAACTTTGAATTTTCAAATAGTTCCTACTTTTGCCGCCAAACGCCACCGTCAACGACTACTAGGCCTAGTTCAGAACTAGCTACTAGACGCCACCGCAGTCGGCTCTTGGCAACGAACGTAGCAACCTAAGAGCGTTGTTTACATTCTTAACCTATCCAATTTAGTTTCACACAGGTGTAATTAGTGGAAAGATCTTTAACATGCCATAAATCTATGACATGGGACCGCCGGCTTTACTTCCCCTCCGAAGGAAGGCATACTGAGGGATTTTTTAACGCTCTTAAAAAATCCGACGGCTTCGGCCGGGTTTGAACCCGCTATCTTGGGCATAGAAGCTCAGCATGCTACCAACTACGCCACCGAAGCCGCCTATAACTACTGTGTGTTCTGTATTAGGCCTATACCGTTCATATTTATGATTTGAAAGTAATGATGAATTTTTCAAGTGATCGTTTTTTTTGCCGGTCAGTGTAGCTAACACTATTTAATCACATAACAATTTTTCAGGTTCTTTTCTCATGTCCAGTAATTGAGATTATATTGTGTTAACCGACTGAAAAGAAGCAATATCAATTGTCAATAAGGCAACACTGAAAAATGACTTCAAAGCTAACTATACAATGTATTCATTTAACTGACTTTGTTTCGAATTGATTTTCGTAGACTCGTATTTGCGTCGAGGCGGCGGCAAAACTGTTAAACACAGCCCTGGAGTTAATTCTCTGGTAGAGTGCATAATTCTCCATTACACAGCAAGGAGAAGACACTTCTCTAACGCTCTGTACCCGGATCGATAGCCTATTACGCAACCGATGGAACGATCATAGACGGTTTAGTGAAAATCGTTAGCACCCTTCGTCTCCTTTCAAGTTGAACCCGCGACTGAGAGACTTTTAAGACCACCACAATTTCCATAGCAGGGACGTCCAAACTTTGCTGTACGGCAGGCTAACTAGCAGAAACACAACAAGGGAGCGCTATTATTATTATTATTATTATTATTGAAGAGATTATAATAATACAGGAACCAAATTCCGACACTAATCCACAGTTGTAAAACCTGAGAGATTATATGTGTCCGAAACTTTGACCATGAATAGTAAAGGTCAAGCTGACAACTGGATAAAAGATAATGCAGGTTATTAAGAAAACTCTTAGGTAATAGATGGGTTGATGGACAGTGGCGAATGAGAGCAAATAAGGACTTGTACAATAAAATAGACCCTATTACTGCATCAATTAAGAAGAGACGGCTACTATTATACGGTCACCTCTTGAGGATGACTGATGATCGATTAACGAACAGGATATGGAGTTTCATTACGTCTAAGGCCGATATTACACTATCAAATAAGTTTGTCAAATAAATTTTATAAAATATTTTATAAAACTGAACTTTTATAAAAGTTGTACAAAGCAATAATCATCACACCATTACACTACAGCAAATATTTTATCATAGTTCAGCAAAATGGATCAAGGACAGTTCTTTGTTCAGTATACTGTATTACAGTAATTGAAATTCTGTAGTGGCAATACCGGCATATAAAAGAAACGGAAAGATAAACTAAACGTCTATTGTTTAAACCAGGGGTCTCCAAACTTTCCAGCCTTAGGGCCATACTGATTACTCCAGTAAGTTCCGAGGGCCAAAACCATATTATCATTGTTGCCGGTGGTAAAAAGTGAAATAGTCCACTGATGAAAAAATAGTCCGAAAAAGTACGCAACGTTGAAAAAAGGCTGCAAATCGGACTCAAGTCCGCAAAACGGCAACACTGCATATTATTAATTTTCCTGTCATTATCTGTAATTTCTAGATTAGTCGTAGAGTACGAGCCATGAGGAGTAACGTGACACGACATCTGGTGGACACAAGCGGAAATAGGTAGTACCTTCTATCGCTAACAGATGGCGCTAATAGCACGTACAGAGTAATCTCGTTGGTTCGAGAGAGTTCTGGTGTCTTCCACTCACTTCTAGATGGCAGTAATTGGAATATATAAGAAGGCTAGTTGCGCAACCACAAGTCAGTTCCTATGACACTGTTGTGAAATAAAATAGTGCGTACCTCCTTAAAACGTGTTTGTGCGTGTTTAAGTTTAAGACATCTTTGTAACAGTATTTTGATTTGAATTGTTGCTTTTGTGTGTGATTTAGTAGTATGGAAAAGAAGCGAAAAATTGATAGTGAATGCAGAAAATTCAAAGATGAGTGGAACATTCAGTATTTCGTAATTGAGTCCAGTAACAAGGCGCTATGTTTGATTTGCAATGAAAGCATAGCCGTTCTCAAGGAATATAACATTAAACGTCATTATGAAACAAAACATTTTCAAAATTACTCAAAATATACAGGAAGTTTGCGGACAGAAAAATTCGAAGCTATGAAGCGCGGATTGATATCGCAGCAATCTTCATTTACAAAACTCAAAACCGAACAAGAGGCTACAACTCGAGCCAGCTTTCGTGTGGCTCTTGAAATTGCAAAACGTGGAAAACCATTCACCGATGGAGAAATGATCAAAGAATTCATAATTGCAGCAGCCGAAGAAATGTGCCCTGAGAAGGTAAATTTATTAAAAACTGTCAGTATGTCAGTAAACACTGTGGCTCGAAGGGTAGAAAACATCGCTGAAAATATATCCTCTCAACTGTTCGACAAAAATGGAGATGTTGAGTGGTTTTCTTTGGCCTTGGATGAGTCAACGGATGTGTCAGATACTGCTCAGGTGTTGATTTATATTCGAGGAGTAGATAAAAGCTATGAAGTGCATGAAGAACTTCTTGATATGTATAGTATTCATGGCACAACTACTGGTACAGATATTTTTAAAGGAGTTGAAATGGCCATTAATCAAAAGAACCTTCGATGGAAAAACTTGAAATGTATTACAACTGATGGAGGCAAAAACATGAGTGGGAAAGATAAAGGAGTGGTCGCTCTTGTGTCAAAGGCTGTAGAAAATGACGGTGGTTCAAAACCATTAGTCTTACATTGTATCATTCATCAACAGTCTTTGTGCGGAAAATGTTCTGATATGTCTGAAGTTCTGAAACCAGTCATATCAACTGTTAATTTTATGAGATCTTTTGGGCTGAATCACCGACAATTCCGACAATTTATTGAAGAGATTGGAGAAAATGACTTACCTTATCATACTGACGTACGTTGGCTTAGTTGTGGGAAAGTCCTTCAGCGCTTTTTTGAACTTCGAGCAGTGATCGAAATTTTTTTGAATGAAAAGCATCGCCCTCTTACTGAATTACAAAACAACGCATGGCTGTGGAAGTTAGCATTCTATGTTGATTTGACAAAACATGTGAACGAACTGAATTTGAGATTGCAAGGAGAAATCCAGCATCTTCCTGATTTATACACTAATATCAAATCATTCCGGAAGAAATTGATACTGTTTCAATCACAACTACGAAGTAAATGTTTTTCACATTTTAAAACATGTTAAATATTCAGCCACACCACTGAGACTGAGTTTCCTATCGATTTTGCAATCGAAACTTTGAGTGCTTTGAAAATAAATTTTGATACTCGTTTCTCGGACTTCGATGCCTTTGCGAATGAAATTAAGATTTTTCAGGATCCTTTTGATACTGACATTGAAACCCTAGCCCCGGAACTTCAAATGGAAATGATTGAACTACAGTGCAGTGATATAATTAAGAACAAATATCAAAACTCATCTTTGTTGGAATTTTATAAGAGTCTTCCACTGACACAATTTGATAATTTGCATAAATTTGCTCGTGGGCTGTTTTCTGTTTTTGGTACTACTTATTTGTGTGAGAAGACCTTCTCCAAAATGAAGTACACAAAAAATGTTTACAGATCTAAATTAACTGATGAGCATCTTAAATCTCTTTTAATAATTGGTACAAGTAAAATTAGTCCACAACTACAAACTATTGTCAGTGGAAAATCTCAATTACATAAATCTCATTAGTATTTCATATGTCTGCATGTTATACATGCCTTTACTCATTACAATTCTGTGTTTCTTTATCCAACTTATCACAAAAACAATAACAATAAGCCTACAACAATGTTATGAGTAGTTAGCCCATGACCATATCAATGTAGATGTCATATTAATAATTATTCAACATAAAATTAGAATACTTCAGTAAACTAAATTTAATTTGCTATAAAAAATATGTTCTCTAAAAGGAGTTTTCAAGTATGCTAGCTCTCCGCGGGCCGGACAAAATCTGTCCGCGGGCCGGATGTGGCCCTCGGGCCGTAGTTTGGAGACCCCTGGTTTAAACCATGGATCACCCATATGACAGGAAAGATACTAGAAAAATCTTGGTGAACGAGCTGCAGTACGAAGACTGGAAAAATTACATTATTACTTAATTATTAATAATTATGATGAAATAAATGATGATGACGTTCGAAACAACCACTGCCCAGCCAAATAAAATTGAAACATACGAAGTAAAAAAAGTATGCATTAGGCTAGATTCGATCCCTGGTCCTTTTGGTCCGGAGTCGAGCGTTCTACTCGCTCGGCCAACTAGGCCGAAGGTTGCATACGTGTAGGGCAATTAAGTACTGGTAAAGATAAAGTGCTTATTTACACTTGCTTGTAATAACATTAGTGAAATTAACCAATTATAATATAACATAAAACACACTAAATCACGGCTTATTTCAGCCTATTTAACTATTTAATTCCTCTTTATGTCCTGAAATGTGCACCCTTTATGTGCAGCGCTTATAGTCTCGGCTATTTTTACCTACATTTTCTATCTGTTATTTATGTTTTACATTGTATACCATTCATTATGTAACATATTATGAAACATTCAATGCATTTCACACTCTGATATGAGCATCTTTGTTGTGGTAATATTCCAGCTGTTATGATCCGCCATTTTGGTTTGAATCTTTCATCAAAGATAGCATGATGCTCATTCATTTTATAAAACCACCTTTTATAAAAGATTTCCCCATCACATGTCGCCTCCGTAGCGTAGCGGTCAGCATGGTTAGCTGCCGCCCCGGAGGTCCTGGGTTCGATTCCCGGCTCTGCCACGAAATTTGAAAAGTGGTATGAGGACTGGAACGGGGTCTACTCAGCCTCGGGTGGCCCAAATGAGTAGAGGGGGTTCGACTCCCACCTCGGCCATCCTCGAAGTGGTTTTCCGTGGTTTCCCACTTCGTCTTCGGGCAAATGCCGGGATGGTACCTACTGTAAGGCCACGGCCGCCTCCTCCCCTCTTCCTAGCCTATCCATCCCAATCTTCCATCCCTCATGAGGCCCCTATTCGCTTTGCAGGTGAGGCCGCCTGGGCGAAGTGCTGATCACACCTTCCCAGTTGTATCCCTCCTGACCAGATGTTCCAAGCTCCAGGACACTGCCCATAGAGGCGGTAGTGGTGAGTTCCCTCGCTGAGTCCGTGGGAACCACCAACCTAGAGGGTAAATTGACTAAAAAAAAAATCCCCATCACACTGTCATATCTTTTATAAAAGATATTTTATCAAAGATCATTGACAAATTTCTTTGATAGTGTAATACCGGCCTAAGGCAACACGGCCGAGATGCAGTGCCGGATTAAGGTAAAATGAGGCACAAGTCCCTCAGATTTTTTGGCCCCTTTATTAAAAAAAAAAAAAAAATTTTTAGAACCTGTACATTTAATAAAGTATATACAAGAGGTTTTTTTTCTCAAGATGAATAATACACTTTTTATTAAATCATACATAGGCCTACATATATACATACATTTCAATTGAAACGATCATCGTTATTTGAAAACATTTCAGATGATTTGATGAACAATTTAACAAATCATACTATTTTTTACTTCTTACCTTTTTTGGAGGGGGGGGGGGGCAGATAATTGGGGGCCATAGGCCTGGGCCTAGTCGGGCCTAATGGGTAATCCAGCTCGGCCGAGATGGTTCGAGGAATGCGAAGAAGATCTCAGGCAAATTGGTATTGCAGACCGAGAAATTCCTGACAGGAACACATTTAGAAGATTGGCGAACAACTACCAAGGTTTTAAAATGGTATCAACTTCCGGAAGACGGAGAGGACCTTTGTCCGAAGGACATAAGCAGGCACTCGTCGCTGAGGTCAGAAGATACTGACAGGAAGTCAAAGCCGGAACAAGAACAAGACCTAGACACTAAAGTGAAGTTGGTTGTTACCACGCAGTCCATAGACGCTCAACTCTATGTGTATATATTTTAAAAAATGTTATTGGCTTTACGTCCCTTTTACTGCGGCTTTTCGAGACGCCGGGATGCCGGAATTTTGCCCCGAAGGGGATCTTTTGACACGGCTCCTTCGCATTTTAGCATTCTCAAATTCCAACTGACTGCACTGGGATTCGATCCCACAACCTTGGATACAGCAGGCGAGTACGTTACCGCTGAGCCACGCGGCCAGTCAATAATTACAAATATAGCCTACACACTAGTACAGTCAACACAATGACACATGTTATCACACAGATTCCACACACACCCAAGTGTAAAGTTCTGAAGCCATTCTTTCAGTGTTGCCAAATCTAACTGTCAGTTGTAGCTCTTCAGTCGGTCAACATGAACCTGCCCAAGTACTGGGCGGGGTACAATGTACCGGTGTGTGTTAGGTAGTCAGCCCGAAGGCTGGTTGGATCCTCAAAAAGCACCGCCGTTACGTTATGTGAGTAGATACCCACAAAAGCCCAAAATGTACCGGTAGGCCTTTATAATATTTGAATAATACGTAAATATCCCTCCTGTAAAAAAATACATGTATTAGTTAAGATCATTATTGTTGGTTGGTTCCTGAGTTTAGGGGCTGCGACAACGCGGTCATGTAGCCCCGTGTACTTGGGGTGAGCGTTGAATCTGTCTGATAACCGTTGTTAATTGTGATGGCTGTATTAGTGGGTGTTATCTGTAATTCAGGTAAGGACTGCAAACGATCAATTTCAAGTAGTAGCAACTTTTGCTACCAAATGCTACCGTCAACAACACCTAGCCGTTGACTTGGCTACTAGATGCCACCGCAACCGGCACGAACGGTAGAACTTAATATAGCGTTAATCAAATCTAACCTACAAAATTAGCTTCACATAATATTGTAGTTACTGGAAGGTTCTTTTACAAGTCATCAATCTATGACATGGGCCCGCCGGCTTTACTTCCCCTCCGAAGGAAGGCATACTGAGGGATTTTTAACGCTCTAAAACCCGACTACTTCGGCCGGGTTTGAACCCCTGATCTTGGGCATAGAAGCTCAGCATGCTACCAACTACGCCACCGATCACTATTATAATGGGGCAATTTTAGCATTACTTGTTTCGACCTAGAAGCGGTCATCATCAGATCCTGACCACTGTTAGCTTATATACAAGTATTGTTGTTGTTGTTGTTGTTTAAGTCTTGTCTTTTGACTGGTTTGATGCAGCTTTCCATGTCTCCCTTTCCTGAGCTATTCGTTTCATCTCTACATAGCTACTGATATCGCGTCAGGAGTTGGCAGTCGGGTTTGAACTGCAGGGGTCTTCCCGCTCACTGCGTATCGCGCATTCCAAAAACATTCAGTTGGTCACTACTTGCTTCACTCACTCAGCACATTCCTTCTTTCAGTGGCTGAGTGTCGCCTGCTGCAATGACAACCATTGGCATGCGGCAAGCCGATATATTTAACTTAGGAATATGCGGGCCGCGCATGCGTACTGCAAGACCCCCCGCACCCCGTCACAGCGTGTTCAACTGCCATCTCCTGCCGCGATGACAGTACCACATCCTACATCCGAGGCAATCTGTTTAACATATTCTAACCTTGGTCTACCCCTACAGTTCTCGTCTTCGACCATTCCTTCCATAACTAAGCTTGCTATTCCTGGGTGTCTTAGTATGTGTCCTACCAACCTATCTCTCCTCTCCCACTCGTCTTAATATCTCGTCGTTTGTAACTCTATCTACCCATCTGATCTTCATCATTCTCCTGTAACTCCACATTTCAAACGCTTGAATTCTCCTCTTTTCTGCTGCACCAACAGTCCAAGTTTCACTTCTATAGAGCGTCACGCTCCAGACAAAGGCTTTCAAAAATGACTTCCTAATACCTAGATCTATATTCGATGTCAACAGATTCCTTTTTTGTAGAAATGCTCTCCTTACCAGAGCCAACCTACTTTTTATATCCTCTTTGCTTCGTACACGTATTATCTAACTACAAAAAAATCTAGTGCGCTTAATTGGTGTTCATACAATGAGGGCTCTCCCTTCGCAGTCGCCGCGTGACGGACTGAGTGGAGCCACCTGTCGAGCAAGGCACCGACGCTAGCAGCAGCGTAGCGCCCAACTAGTTTAACACATATAGACTTTTTAACGTATTTAATAATCATATGGGATAGGAGACATGCTACAGTATTTCACTACAACTCTTAAGGTACAGCGGTGTGCAAATTATTAGAATAAAATACATAATTTAAATCAGTCAGGATTTCTTATTGAAAATCATTTTATTGATCAACTTCTGGCATCTTTAGTAACCCTACTTACGAGGGAAGTATTCCAGCTCGAACGACTGAAAGTGGGTTTAAAGTATACAGTTGTACCTATGTTAATAGCTATCAATGCCATTCATCTGTAAAAGTGCGTGTTCGGTCGCCAGCGCCATCTGAGTATGTGATAATGTGATCACCGTGGCATTTGAGTTTGGACTATTGCAATGCGGCAACATTGAAAATAATGGAGTATGTCTACATGTTGCCCTTGTTAAGGGTGCGTACTGTTCCATTCCGCTGTGTTTTGATCACTTCATCGAAACTCCACATTTACACTTCGACGTCGCATGAAGGACAACACAGTATCTTCTATTGTGGGAAAGCAAGTGTTCAACCTTTTGCCAGATGATACTGCACCACATCTGTTTCTTGTTAATATAAAGGTCCGAATTGCCTGTTGCACGGTAGTTTCTGCTATGGTCCGAACTGCCAGTTGCACGGTAGTTTCTGCTGAGAATTGTGTTTCTGCAATCTTTGGACGCCGTAACTTCCAAACATTGATTGTACACAAATGCGGGGTTTTACAGATAAATGCCCTTGATGGGTAGTAGAACAGACATATCTTCGTATGTTAAGCGCAATGCCAGTCGGTTTTAGCCGTTCGAGCTGGGGTACTTCCCTCGTTAGTAATGTTTTCTCCCTTGTCAACTTACAGTACACCTTTTCCCGTAAGGAACTATCTGGAAACTTTCAGAATTGGGTATTCCGAGGGATACATGAGCTTCACCCGTTTTTTAATTTTTTCATTGACTTTGGAACATAGCCTCTATGTCAGGTGTTTTCTATCCATAGTTCATGAATCTTTGAATAGTTCAAGAGTGGATCATCAGTAAAATAACTCCAAACCCCTCAGCTCTAAATTAGCACGGAAAGTAGAGTGAAGTAATCAAAACAAAACGTGTGACATTTTGCAGTAGCAAAGCTTCTCTGTTAGTGGAAATTCTAAAAAAAAAATTTTACTTAGAGTTCCTTAAAAGAAAATATAATCAAAACTCTTGGTTAAATATTGGAATTAATTTCACCACCTTGCAAACATTTTTAGTGTATTAAGCCGTGGAAAGTTTAAATTTAATTTTGGGAAACTGTCGTCATTTCTAATAATATGCATATCTCTGTTCCTTGCCAGCTGCGTATGTAGTAAATGCAATGCTAGCATCCAGGGCTTATCGGCGCGCTATTGTAATCGGCACTTCCTATAAATGTCACGGTGAGTCATTGCGACCTGTCCGCGGCACGGCTATTGGAAAGCCCCGTTCTATAGGGATGGCCATCACTGTATTACGATTAGCAGTTTGAATCTCGTTATAACTTATCTGATGATGACCACTTGAGGGTCGAAATATTGCCCCATTACAACAGTGATCATAACTAATAGATGTCAATTTTTTCCAGGAGCGTTATTTACTTATTATAGACTACTTATTATTGGCACAAGAATCATTTCATATAGAAGACCTTAGAAACTAAACAGGGGCGTATAAAGAGTTTTATTTCGGGGGGTGCCCAACTAGGGGTTAGAGGGCATGGTATAGGCCCAAATAATAGGGGGTCCGGGAAACTTTTGTATAATTTGGTGCAACATTATGAGTTTTAAGGCTACGTGGCATCACTTTTTCAACCAATTTGTTGTGGTGTTTTATGTTTGGTTAATACCACTTTATGATACTTTTTATTAATACAATCATCTTGCTCACTTGATAGTGTTTACATGGAAAGAATTAATGTTACTGTTTTGATTTTCAACTCACACTTTAATATAAAGTCAAGGTTTCTTGAAGCATTGCCAAATCGGTTCATAACTTCATCGTCAGTGAGATGTATGTCTCTGTGAATATATGACAATACTAGACCGTTGAGTCTGTTTTCAGAAGTAGAATTTCTTAAGTATGTTTTCTACCAACTCAAACTCCGTTCGGCAGTACAGAGAGAGGCAAATTCGCCAAAAGTTTGATAAGTGTATAAACGTTAGGGAAAAAACTTTTGCCACACGCTTCAAGGGCACTTGTTGCTGTTCTTGGTTCGTTCATAAGAGCGAAGGCACTGGAGAGTAATAAGAGGTTATGTTGTTACTCATAAGATCAGAGCAAACTGATTGTCACACTGTTTACATCGCTCTACCTTCGCCTTCCTTTGCAACGTTGCCATACGTCACTTAGTAGCAATAGTACCTTCGCCTTCCTTTGCAACGTTGCCATACGTCACTTAGTAACAATAGTACATGATTATAATGGTTTTTAATGTTTTAATTCATAAACAAATAATATATGTGACGAAAATTTCGGGAGGGGATACGCCCCTGAACTACAGGGTCTTTATATTTGCTTGTCAAGGAGCAAGGACATTCTCGCTCAGGCGCTCCGCCAGTGACGGCTCGGTTGCCAGCGACCTCGCGCGCATGTGTACGGCAGAATACGGTGCTTAAAATCAGTATCATGCATTTTTACTCACTATGCTTACAGTAGATGCTGAAAATGTTCCCCATCCACTGCCAAACATAATCGGCATCTCTTTATGAAGTTCCGGTTACTCTGGTTAATTTAGCTTCAGTAAGGAAATAACGACGTCTATTTTTATTGTCTACTGAACCTGTACGTTTGAATCTCTTAGCCAGTTGTTTTATTGTCCGATTCATAGGAATGGGTCTCCCTGGAAATTTCACTCGAAACTTTTGTCTTGCTCTAGTGCACGATTTCCTGCACTTTGTGTACGTATTGTGCAGATATACACGTTCACGTAACGAATATTTCACTTAGACTAAGGCATTACAGCAGTAGCCTATACACAATCACAATAACACTATACAATACGATATACAGTACACAGTAGCTTTATAAAACACCCAATTAGCTCGGAGCTCACACGTCTACCGCAACAAGAGCGTGGGAATAAGGCCGGAGACCGCACGCGGCAACCTGTAACAGCCGGCTAAGGTTGAGCGGAATCACCTTGCCAAGCAAAAATGAAGACCCTGTACTGCTCGGTTCCAAGCTCTGTGAACTTGCGGGATGAAGGGCAGAGGCAGGGTAGGAGCAGGCGAGAATTGAGAAGGCTGTCGACAGCCCGCCGTGTTACCTGACATTCTCGTCTATTCCAATACTGCTAACATGGGTCTTTTCTGAAACCAGTGTGGCGTTGGGAATGATTGACTGAGTCACCGACTAATGTATTTGATTCTGTTACTACGCAAGGACCGAGAAACCTCATCACTCGTCACCACCACCACTCATAGTCTGCGATGCACATTCCTCTCAGGTCCACGCAGCCTAGACCCGAGCAGTATTTACCTCTACCAAACACCAGAGTCTCGGAAAAACTACTAACATCATTAAAGAAAAAACGATACGACATAGCCTACCTCAAGAATTTTATGGAACCGGAGTCATGATCGACCGGACGTGGACAACAGCCAACTTTTGAGTTGAGGCATGTGTTTACACGTCTGGCGGTCCATGGTTTTCACCACCTTATTTGCATTAGCAAATATTTCCATGAACCTACAGTGACGTGTGTATGCCAACTATGTGGAGAAGCATGTGATCGCTACCACTTCGAGCTCTGTAGGAAAAGGGAAAAATCAATCAAAGACTATGCAACTTAAAGTGCCAGAGTGTTGGTTGGTTGGTTCTTAAGTTTAGGGGCTGCGACAACGCGGTCATGTAGCCCCGTGTACTTTGGGTGTGTGTAGAATCTGTCTGATAACCGGTGTTAATTGTGATGACTGTATTAGTGTGTGTTATCTGTCATTTTAATTTAAGTACTGCAACTTAGAATTTTTCAAATAGTTCCTACTTTTGCCGCCAAGCGCCACCGTCAACGACTACTAGGCTAAGTTCACAACTCAGCTGCTAGACGCCACCGCAGTCGGCTCTTGGCAACGAACTTAGAAACCTAAGAGCGTTGTTTACAATAACCTATCAAATTTAGCTTCACACAGGTGCAATTAGTGGAAGGTTCTTTAACATGCCATAAATCTATGACATGGGACCGCCGGCTTTACTTCCCCTCCGAAGGAAGGCATACTGAGGGATTTTTAACGCTCTTAAAAATGCCAGAGTGTAATTTTACTGTACGTGTTTATACTTTATTTTCGATGGCTATTTGGCTACAATAAAAGTATTATTATTATTAGATAAATAATTCATGTTTTTGGGCTAATGCCGTGTGTATTTAAATTAACCATACGTTTCGGAGAAACCTTGCCTCCTTTTTTTATGGAATCAAACAATGTGGCCAAAGAATGTATACCAATGAGATTACAAAAAAATACAAAAATATAGAAAAAGGAGGCAAGGTTTCTCCGAAACGTATGGTTAATTTAAATAGCCTACACACGGCATTAGCCCAAAAACATGAATTATTTATCTAATAATCCGGGCTGTGTAAGCCTTAATATACATATTATTATTTAGTTATTATTAAAATATTATATAAATTGTACCCCACCCAGTCATTGGGCAAATTGACAACTAACAGCATACACCCAAGTACAAGAGGCTACATGACCATGTCGTCACAAAACCCCTAAATGAGTCGACGTCATCATCTAGTCCAGGGGTGCACAACCCGCGGCTCTCAAAGTCAGTTTATGCGGCCCGCGGATAAATATTTTATACTATTGAAAACGTGAATATATATATTGTGAAAGATGAGATTTTCCCATTATTGTAGGCCTTGGTTGAAATAAGAAAATTATAAAAATGTTTCGTTAAAAATAAATTAAAAAGTAAACAATAATTTTAAGATCTTAAGTTATGCTTAACCAGAGTGCTGCAAGATGCAAATTGACAGTGGAGTCACTCTTGCATTGCCAAGCATCACATTAGGAGCATTAGGCTACTACTAGATTTGATGGTCAGTTTGACGATATGTTGATTTTCATTTTTTATATACTTCGATGTTAAGAATTCTGTTTTTGTAAAAAAACACTAAACCTTTTCGAATTAGGGGTAAATTGATTGTAAATCAGTAATTTGAAAACTTAATAACGTAATTTGCCAAAAAACTTCAAAAATTGATTTAATCAATTTAGTGGACACAAAAATAGTATTGAAACACATTTTTGGTCTGTTGTTAAAATAGGCTATTCAGATTATAGTAAAATTAGCTTTAGCGGTAGGGTTTGTCAAGTGCCTATGTGGAAAGGTAACTTGCGGCCCGCTAGTTATTTTGTAAAAATAAACTTGGCCCGCACTTATAATAAGGTTGTGCACCCCTGATTTAGTCGTTATATGCAACATCAGTTTTATTAAATATTATCGGAAACCTGAATACGAGAAGGAAATGGATAATGACAACTCAAAAGGAATGAAATGAAAACAGCTCTTTTATCAACTAATGTTTTTTTATTTCATATTCCATTTCCCCTCCCATAAATATAGAATTTTAAATCCAATAAAATAACTTATCAACTTTTTTTTAAATTTTCAAACAATGTTTTTTTAATGGTGGCACCGTACTAGAAAACTGATCAGTCGCATTCAGCTACAGAATAAACCTAAGGCACACACAACTAATAGTTCTCAAACACCCAACTGTACACAAGTACTCACTGACATCAAGTCTCAAGGACAGTGCCACGGCATTCATCATAAGACAACAAATATTACCTTTATATGTACCGTAAATGGGGATATTTCCTCGCCTTCACGACAAGAAAGTTCTAAACAACAGTGTTGACAAATTGTGGGATTACTCCCCCCAAAAATGGAGAGTTTCGAACCGATCACAGAAACATTCATAGTGACATTTTAAGGAAAACCTGTTAGGTGATAGTTACATTCTGAATAACTAATAGGCTATATAAAATCAAGAATGAATTCAACTTCTGAAAAAATATATTTGTTCATTCTGTTGGGCAATATTTCCCTATTAATAATGTATCAAGTTTGATAAGTTCAAAGGGTTTCAGGAAAAACATAGCTCAAAACCCAAGGCCATCTGGTCTGAAGACAGAAGGAAAAGACTAGCGATCGTGTGATGAAATTCTGTGAGGAGCAAAAGAGATTGGGAAGTCGGCCGATTGTTTACCGCGGCCCACAGGGCCAAAATCAACAGAAGAGGAAGAATAATGTATAAACAAATTTCATAGTTTACAATATATGGCTGACATAATATTTGTTAACAATAATCATTCTTTCTAACCTTTCATTTCTTTTTTCAACAAAATATTGCTTAATTTAATGGGTTGGTAAAGTTTGTCAGTAAGGGCAGCTTTATATTCACGGGAGCAATCAAAAATCAAGCATTTTATAGCAACTATTCTTTTCACATACAGTATACAGTACTGTACGTTAGTATTCTTAAGTAAATTAGTTGATAAGGATTTAATAGCTTAGTATTGCTCGTTTGCAGTACTATGGAAAATGAAGACAGAATAAACTAGGAAACTTATTAGGGAAAGGCCCTGTGGAAGACATCGCATGAACTTCTATAGCCTACTTGTTAGTCGAATCTTCAAATAATTACGATAAATCAGATTCCTTCCCTCCGTTTCTTATCAGAAATCAATTAACATTACTTTTTATTCAGATTTTGATTTAGATGAGTCATATTTTCATGTATAAAATTGCATGGGACAGCGTGAAAAGTTGGAATTATATATAATTTTGAATTTAATAAGTTCGGATTAGGCCTAGCCAAGTTTGACTGCAATAAATTTTTTGTATTTTATTAAAAAAATCAAGCATTTTGACCAATTGAGTTGTCACAAGTTCACCTTCCTTGAAAGTTGTACTGTTTGATTCTTGACATTCACCAAGTACCTCTTCATTCAGTCCGATCGCAATTTTTTCAATTCATCTGAAATCTCTATTGGTCTTCTATGTGGCATTTCTCCTGAAAATTTGTGAGTCTGAAGAAGGATGTTACCGGTAATTTTATCCTTGTTCTCCGCATCTGTTATCTTACAGTAAGTCCAACTGTTTAGAGGTCCTGCTGGATTTCTTGGATCCATTTTCCTCCTGCCACTAGCTGTCGTAAAAACATATCTTTTGGCAGTCGTGGGATGTGGAAGATGTAGGAGATTATTTGCTTCTTCAATGTGCTAGTAATTGGGTCCATCCCGCGAGAGGTAGTTTCATTGGGGGATAATTCTCCAGACTCTTTAGGTCTGGTATTTCAGATGTACGTACGTTTTCATGATTCTTCTTGCATGTTTTGAGGAGTTCCACTTTCATTTTACATTTGGAATAGGGTTTCACAAGCATACGTGGTTTCCGGGAGAGTTACGTTCTTTTTGTGTGTTGGATATTAGTGACTATTCACAGGCATTATTTTTCTATATGTTGACCAGATGAGAGATAATATAAAAGATTAATGTTGTTAGAAAAGCTATCGTATTAATATTAGAATAGATTATATTTGTGCTGAGGCCAACAGGCGAACAAGCAAAAACAAACCCGCCATTTTCTCTAGCGTTATTTCCACTATCTGCTCATCTTGCTGGAAATGAGTGATTAAGATTGTTAGTAAATGAGATGAGGAAAATTAAGTATTAGAAACTAATTAAATAATATTTAATAATATATAGCTATAATAGGAGAAATCTTTTGCCAAAGAAAACATAATGAAAAAAAAACTATGAACATCACTGTACAATGTAAATATAAATATGCATACTTACAGCAAACTGGAATGTAAAAAGGACGAATTTTGTAATTAAAAAGTTATGATTTTGGTTTTCGGTGGGAAAGAGATGTCTTATGGCACGTCACATCCAGGAATATATATTTCAAACAATTTTGTTAATTCCGTATTAAAAGGAATATAATCGATAAATTATACAATGTTACTTGTGACTTTCCCGTCAATCAATACTTGTTTATATATGAACATAGATCTACATTGTCCTACAATGTATAATTTATCAGTTAATATTGTCAATAAGGCCCAAAAAATGGATTCAAGTAATACCAGAAGGAATATAATGCCTAACTAGATGAAAAGTGATAGGTTTCACAGAAAACTAACAGGAAACAAATAATTTTTCATTTGAATTCAATTTTGTATGTTATACCTAATTAAAAACCACTACAATGCACACGTAGAGGTCAGACAATCTAAAGATACCTTGGCTCATGAGTTTTGGACAGGATTGTGAATCCTACAAACTACAGACTCCAAGTACCGGTATATAATCGGACCAAGTTCTGTAATTTATTAAAACATATTTCACTGAACATCATTCTCATCTTAAAATGAAACAATATATTGTTCACATTACTCGTCTATGTTTTCTAGGAGATTTAATTGGAAAAACAAAAATATCTCGCAAATTTTCTGGCATAGAAGATAAAAATACAGCAATTAAATATCATTCTGAAAGCATACAAATAACATCTATGGTCTTGAATCTGTGAGATTTTGAATTGGAACGTTCAAGAATGTTCACTCCAATTTTGGGGAAACTCTACTGTACTTCCACTATTTGACAACACTGTTAATAAGGATGAAATACACAATAGTATCAATATAAGCATAACCCACATTAACACCAGCATGAAATATTGCCAGGGCTCTACCCTGAATCAGAATGAATCATACCGGTGTTGTGTATACTGTCATACAACACACAGAAACAGAACTAGACATTCAAACCCACACGAATATGTAAAATTCTGATATTCTTGTTATATTTATATTCATCATTTGATATCTTGTTATTGCTATTGGGATGATACACACGTTTATATCATAAATTTCAATAATAATAATAATAACAATAATAATAATTTTTTGACCTTGCACTTTCATACACTTAAATGTATTTACTGCAATAAGCATTATAAAGAATGGTGGCAGAACCAATTTTAACCCACACTGTTGTCAGTTAAGGAACATAATCTATAATTAAGACAAATTCTGAAGCTTGGGTAAAATGGATAACATAGCCAAACCCCAGAAGTATTTGTACTAATGTTCCATTTCTTTCTTTCTTTCTTTCTTTCTTTCTTTCTTTTGGTCTTTAATACTAAAAGGAAGGGAGCTTGAACTACCTGCTTCCTTGAAATCCTTTACCAAATAAATCTCAATGTATTTGTTTTCATTACAAAGGACAAATGAGGAAGAGAGGATGAAGTTTCATTTGCAGGATACTTGGAAAGATTAAATTTTCATACAGACATAAAGCAAGTCATCGAAACTAGCAAATAAAATTAGACGGCTACCTCTGATCGTACAAAAAATAATATGATCATTGCCTTTTTACTTAAAAACTAGTGTAAACATGTAAATTTCAAAATGAGGATGAATTTTCCATCCTTATTTTCAACACTGACTTCAACAACCCTTTAATATATATGAACACACACAGATAAGTAATAGAGTATTGAAAGCATTAATTGCTTCAGGCAAGATGCAATCAATATATTTCTATGTATGTACAATACAGAGAAGAAAAAATGTATTTCCCATGCATACAGTTTAATCCATCAACATTTTTATATTATTTGAAATCACACCTAGACATAAGTTTTCCCTGATCATATTTACAATTGCATAGATAACCACCAGACACAACACTTATATTCAATATTGTTGCTCATAACGAGAAAAATTCAAGTTAGATTTGAGATCAACACTAACTATCTGTACAATATTATTGTCAATGTTCACGAGCAAATGGATGATAAAAACTTGGAACACATAAAATATATAATTATATCTTAAACACCGACTCTTGAATATTCAATACTATCATGGTAAATTAATATTTAATGTGGGAGAATAAAATACCATCCAATGAAAAATCTCAAAACTCAGGAGGCCTATTTCAAACCACTGTATTTAGACAGTTCAAAGATTGTGAGAAACTATTCCCACAATACAATGTGGACGAAGTGGATGTTTCCTTGATGTTGTGATCTTTTCTTCAATATTTTAAAATACTTTTTGGTGTTGCAGTTGTTTGTTTTATTCTACATTCTTTCAACATTGTTTTTGCTCGTTACTTGAACACTTACAAATTTGCAGTTCATAAGAGTTTGAAAGTAAAATTTAGCATTTACAGTATACTTTCCAGATTTAGCATTTCATAGTAACTTGGGAAAAAAATAAAAATTATGTGCAGTGTTATTAGTTTCATGAGTAGGTTAATTGTTGAGCGATTTCTAAAATGGTTTAGGGGGTGTTATTACTTGCAATATAATGTACAATATACAGTAGTACTACGTGCAAAGTCACAACATACTAAGTGCAAATTTACAATATATTTAACAAATATTAAATTTAATAATTAAAAGTTGGCATGCATATATTTTCTTTCAAATGATTCTCCCGTCAGACCAAGAGTACTACAGTGCAGCAGAAGCCAGGGTAAAAGTGATATCAACTAAGTATTATTTTCAGTTTGTATAGCCTATTCTATATTTCAAACTCCTTTAAAAAATATTCGGTACATCATTCTTGAAATTGGCACTATTTTGCAGAAAACTAACAATATAGCATTAGACAGAAATATAATATGTTTGTATTTTGATCCAATTTTACATAGTATTGTGCATTCATCCACATTTCAATCCACCACATTAAATATTTCTCATATTTAATCATGTAGAGATCATAAAACATGGAGACATGCGATGATAATTTAGATAATGTTGACATTCACCAATGATGCTAAAAAAACATACAAACTAAAAATAATAAATTCCTTTTAATGTTAAAATAAAACAAATGGAATACTTTATTGAAAGGAAAAAATAAATCTTGAATTCTTACAGCATAAAGGAAAAAGGCAATGTTTTATATCTTAGAAAATCAGTATTTTGTATCACAAAAGGATCTTGTTCGATATAAAAAAGACTCTCACTCCATGTTATTTTGTAGGAAAACATTTTACTATATACTTCTGAGAATGCAATCTTGATAATAAACTGGATGACATTTCAATCCACCACATTAAACTTCTCTTATATTTAAACATAAATATTTACATCACAGAACTTCTGAGAATATTTTCCTTTTTACCAGAAGTTCTCCAAAAGTTCTAGAAATTTACAAGGATAATTTGAAATTGCTCACACGCATACACACATCTCACCAAACCACAGTTGTCATCATCGAGGAGGCACATTTAACTGGTAGGTACCATACTGGCGCACGCTAATACTAAATGACATTGTGGAACCAGGTACCAGTGCACAATATAGTTTTATACACATTAAGGAGGGTTCAATCTATTTATACAGAAAGTAGGCTATATTCAATAGGTATAATAAATCTTATTTCAATACAACATATTTTCTTTCTGTAACCATGCAAGTACCAACTATCAAAACCACACTGGTTCAACATTAACAACAGTATCCAGGTACCATACTGAATGAGGACATCAAACACTATATGTTTTAAAGAACACTTTAGATGCTTTACATTCTTTGCTTATGCTTTCTTCCTTGCACTCTATATGCTTACATGTAGGGAATTATAAGTAGGGTAGCCCGATATCTATGTACTTTTGGAAATGTCGTGGGTTTGAGTGTTATTGCAGGGAATTTTCAGGCTATTGTCACCCTTTGCAAGGGACAATACTGTGAATGACGGAGAGTTTTATCTGACGTTGCCTAACTGTTTAGATGAGGCCTACGAGCATAGTTTTGAATTTCCATATTTCTGGTGAATTTCAAATAGAATCTATTGACTTGCAAGGTTAATAAATCTTTGATTGTGGATTTAATCAAGGACATACAATGGGGATGGTTTGCAAGGACTGGAATAACCAACATTTATAGGTACGATATAACTTTAATGAGTTAGTGACTACACTAGCATTGTTTGTGGGAATCCAGAATTTACCTGAGAAAGCGCCCACAGGATGGCAACTATCAGTGCTGGGATTTGAACCTTTGATCTACAAATTTTCAGCTCCACCTTAAAGTCATGGTGTACAGCTATAGTATGGGACAACTCACTGAAATATAGACTTGTAGACCAGGATAGATTTCAGCTCAATCTGTGTAACCTATGTAACAGTGCCATATCTGGACCAATTAACCAGAGGTAAAAATGATGAGGACAGGATGATATAAATAGGAAAAGGCTAGCAGGTGGATGCTCCCACAAGGAATAAACCATCTCCCAGCAGGGCGTGGCACACCTGCCCACACAAGCCCATACATCATATTATATGTAGTACAGTGAAAGTAGCAGGCATTGTTGTTGTTTCAATTAGGGACTAGGGCCATCAGCCTCATGTTTATTGTGCAGGTATGGTATTTGTCTGATTTATTTGTATTTACTACACAATATGAAACATTACTTGATGGTGCAAAAGAAAATGGAATAATAACAATTTAAAAAAAATAATTACAAATTAGTCTGAAAAGTAATAAATCAATAGAGTTTGTGGGTTCTAGCATTTACGATACATGCAAACTTTGTCTAGAAGTCATCACGTTATGCATCTTTATAATTTATTACCCTTGGGATATTCCATTAGTAGTGATAGCATTCAAGATGCAAAATTATTTGTTTTCTGTGCAATATATTTCCTTTGTTCTTGATTCTCTACAAAATATACAAATTCTGAACAAAATGATGGTGTATTCATTGCAGTAACTAAATTTATTTTTGTTTTGGATGGATTCTGTTCACAGTTTTTCAACAGAAGGGATTTCTTTCATGATCAGTGATTATAATGCCAAATTTTTACTAAACTAAATGTTTGTATGAACAATTACATTGTAAATTCGCATAAAGTTGATAGCTATATTTGTATGTTAGATTCTTGTTGGTTTTCTACCTTATAGTATTAGATAAATATGACCCTATTAGTTTAGTCCCGATTGATACAAACAGTAAGCACAAAATTTGTAACTAAATGCTAAATCAGAAAATCATACATGATGCTAAAAAATACAAAATTTTGGATTTTTAAATGCTAAAATCCACAAAGTCTATAGATCAACACAAGAGGATTCTGCAAAGAAAAATAAACATTGTCTCAGGTAACAGTAATGGCTTTGTCTTCAACCTTCATTAGGTCTCCATCTCTGAATATCTAAGGACAGAATGGAGGTGTTTCATTTTTCTGATAACCCTTATTATTGTAGTGACTGTAGAAAAATCTTTCTACCAACAATTAATGTAACATAAGAGGAGACTTTTGATATTATTACCATTGTAGTAAACATGTATTATGTTACTTTATAGTTTCTTTAAGAGGGAAATGCATACAAAAATCAATTATGTCTGTGGCTTTCATCAACTAATAGGTAAGGAAAATTAATTACATTCGTAAAGAAGGATCTCCAATCCAATTGGTTTATGAAGCTGATCTAGAAATGAGAGATTATAAAATATGTACATCATTGCTTTACAAACCTCATTTCACTCCTTACAGCAACCTCTCAAGTAGAAAATAGTTCATGCTTAAGCTTAAATTTTCAAATTACTCTGAGTAGAAGGTGGAAATAAAAAGCAAATTCAATTACTGTGCATTTAATATATGAACTTCACCAAACTCCTGGAAAGAAAATTGAGTACTTTTAAGTCTAAGTGGCTAACGATCATGTAGTTAGGTTTCAGTTACAAAATTGATAAGCATTACAAAAAAAAAAAAAAATGCTATCTAATATGATAAAATTAAAAGAAAATAAATAAATCAGACCATTAAAGTGTCTGCCTTTAAACTTGCTTTCAGGATACAATAAGGGCCTTAATGTATATTTCACTATTTACAGAATTGGTATATTTATTTCTTATTCTACAATCCTTCCTTTTATGCTATAATTTACAGTATTAATCTCATTTACAGCAAGTAAGGAAGAGTCCCTTTCAATTTTCAACACCTAACTAAGCAATAGTCTAATTATTTCAGGAAAATAATGTCTCGAAGTCCAATGGACTATGTGCTTGTACACAACTAGTGCTCAGAACATCCACTCTATTGTCTCATTCACACAATGTTCATGTTCTCACAGCACCAAATGGAGTGAATGTACACACAAGAATTACAGTACCTTCAAGGTGCAATTTATCACCCATACTTTTACATTCGACAGGCTTGGAGCAGAAGTAAAGATTACGACCCTGAGATTTGTTGATGACATTGTCATTTCAGCCAAGCCACTGCCTTGAGGAAAGAACAGATGCAAGATGAAGAAATAAACATAAAACAAAACTAATGCTGACATCTTGGTCATCAGCCCCAAGTATTAGGGTGTGTGCTGAATTTACCTGATAACCTATGTTTTTAAGGTGACTGTATTAGTGCATAACTGCAAGTGATTGCCACAGGGACTCGAAATAAGGTATCATCCTGGCGTTTGCTTGGGGGCAGTGAGGAAAACAGGATAGCCCCTATCTGCAGTTGTGGTGGGTGATTTAATGTGTAGGGCTATGCCACAGCGTAAAACAAAACTAATGTCATGCAGCAAGAAGAACTCTGATACCATAACAGAGACTTGAGACATTCGGATTTTCAGCCCTCCATATTTGGGTGTGCAGGATATTGATCTATAATCTTTGTTGCAGCTGTGTGATATGATATCAAAATGGGAGATAAGATAAAGGAAGTAGAATAATTCTGTTGATAAAAGAAAGCAAAGCAAGCAGATGCGGACAAACAACTTTAACTACAGTAACTAAGAGATGGACAAAGTAAAGAGAGTGTAAAGAGTACGTTAGTGTAGGCAAAAAAATCGTGACATCAGAAAATACATTTTTGGGTATTAGAAAGTTGTTTTAGAAAGCTTTCATCTGGAATACTAGATCAGCCTGTTGCTGTATGATTCGACCGGCACAGACTAAACGTACACAAGATGTATCAAACCAGTGCAAACAGACACTAAAATGAATTCCCAAATTTTGTGTGTAACATTCACAACAGTTTGCTTCCATTCACAAATATAAACATCAATTTAATCTACATTTAGTTATTTACAGTACTTGAATCTCCATGGTAGCAACATACTGCCGAGTAGCAATAGAGAGGTGTCTTACAAATTAAGCACACATACCATTCTGCAAGGCAAGAAGCTCACTACTAGGCTATTACACCCATAGAATTAAAACATCGCATCCAATAACAGTGATACTGTTAACTGTACAATTGTAAGATACTCCGGACCCAATTAGAGAGAAAACATTCTCTTTAAATCACACTCATATACCCTTGATGTATTTTCTACAGCTATTACATTTGGAATTAAGAAACATTACAACAAAAGTAAATTGTTTAATATAATAGAACATTTCACAAGGATTTATTTTTAATTCTTAAAAGTATTCAATACAGGGTACAGCAATTCCAAAGTCTGTGCAAAAGTTTTAAGAAACAGTGGGCGATGTGAAATTCGAGAATACTTGTTCTGACAGTTTTTCAATAAATCATTGAAGTTTATCTCTGGGTTTGGGAACTCTTGCCGTGTATACTCGCCTAGTCTCACTGTTTCCCGGAGAATCCAGGATGTACTAGCATGTACTAACCGAGTTTGAAACGAACTGTTATGGCCGCATAGGCCAGTTCACCCACTGATGCAACCTCCTTGTGACGGACCGTCATGACCACACGGCGAACGACTCTTCTGTGGAGTTAAATTTAGTTTATGGTATTATGAGGTGTACCATATCAATTGAAATGCTGGCAAACCATTTGAACAAGACAGATCAGATTTTCAAAGTATTTCATTTTATTTGGAAATTGATGTGCTGTCATCAAGTTTATTTGGATACAAACATTTTGGATCATTTGGGAAACAGTTTAATTTATGAAAAGCCTAGGCAGGCAATTTTTTTGAATTTAAGGGAGCATGGCTGTTATAGTACATCGGCACTGCTCGAGGTTTATAGTAGCCCTGCAGTGCCCTTCACCGTATGTATTAGCCAGCGTCGGCGAGGTGAACCATACCAACTGACTAGCAAACCAGCTCGAACTAGCCGGATCAATTTATCAATCTTTCAAATTTGATGCGCTATTCTCACTGAGGTATTTCAAATAAAAACTATTCCTCCTTACTTGGTCACCATCAAAGGTGATATCAAAATATACTAATTTGAGGCCACTCCATTCAATGATCAAATAAAATTACATGTCAAACACACTTTAATTTTTAATGGTGAACACAAAGAAGTTTCTCAATTAAACTGGATGTAGCTGGCTCGGTATTTCCCACAAGAGAGAGTTCTGCAAGAAAGTGCCACTGTGGCTAAACAAGTGATTGGGCCTGTTGTTACGGTAACATGGGCTGGGTTGCCAATACCACTACCACCTTTGTGTTTCTCTTGCTTTACTTTTGAAATGTTGTACAGTATATAGCCTACACTTGGTCAACCTCTGGAATGCGAGGCTCTGTGAATTTGGACTACGGCTCAACCTTACTAAGACTGAGTACCTTGAATGTGGTTCCCAGACAGATGAGACCATCATAGTAGATGGCACTCCACTACCAAAGGCTTCACATATCCGATACCTTGGATCCGTGGTGAGACCTCATGATGACACAGTCTCGGATGCCTGTGCAAGAGTGAATGCTGCGTGGATAAAGTGGCGCTAGGTCACAGGCGTTCTCTGTGACCGCAAGATCCCTTTGCGCCTCAAAACTAAGATCTATCAAACAGTCGTCCGCCCCGTGGCTTTGTATGGAGCCGAATGCTGGCCTCATACAAAGAAACATGAACAAGCCTTGCACGAAAACGGAGATGTGGATGCTACGATGGTCCTTGGGAATTACACAGCTGGAGCATATTAAGAACGAAGATGTCTGCAATACTCTTGGAATTGCCCCTATTGCAGCCAAAATGAGGGAGATTCGGTTGCCTTGGTACAGGCATGTTGCCCGAGCAAATACAGAGTCCATTGTAAGGAAGTCACTTGCTCTCGAGCCTGATGGACAAAGACCTCCAGGACGACCAAAAGGGCGTTGGATGGATACCCTACACGACGATATGCGCATCGTAGGTCTTCGTCCTACAGATGCAGCAAACCGCAACAAATGGAGAGCGAGGTGCAGAGTGGCGAACCCCAAAAAATAATTGGGAACAACGCCAGGAAGAAGAAGAAGATCCAATAAATAAGTTTCCCTATTTTAAAAAAATAAACACAATTATAATGTTAAAATTTATTTACTTTCTAACCCTTCAGTTACTTCTAGATAGTTGCCATATTTTGTGACTTTTGACAGAAGATTTACCAAACCAGATCGGGTCCTGTGCTCGTAGGCAGGTGTTCACTTCTGATTTGGCTTCATCCTAATGTGGCTACCTCCTGGGATTGAAATTGAATGCTCACCCATCGATCCTGACCAAATAATCAGTTCAAATAATAAATTGAATTGGGCTTTGTAAAGTTTTTAAAATATCCAATAAGTTTTAATTGGTTAAATATTATGCATGAAAGTGAAGAAAATGAACTGTCCAAACAAGCAATATTATAAAGTATCTTTAAATAATGAGAGGTATTTTAAGTTGTCAGTTGTATTAGGCTGAAGAAGGGTTAATATTAGCCCGAAACATGTTCACAAACAATTTTAGCAGGGGCGTATTCTTAGGGCTACCGGGGCTACCGGCGGTAGCCCAAGAAAATTACATTAAAAATAAATAACACTTTATTACAGGTTCAACAAAGCATTCAAACAATCGTGGCTTTCATGCACATTCTTCTTTATCGAAAGAAATAATGGTTAGTGGGTAGTCAACGCGGCAACGCAGCAGAAACCGACCGAGAATGCGGCAGCCTTACGCCGCTACCCCCATCTCTCCGCACCCACCCTTGTTCCGTGCAGGCCAGGTGCTCATAGCGAGTGAGTTGCCGCTACGGCCAGCGGTTTCTTACATACTGGACAGCGCCTAACAAGAATAAACACAGCTTGGAGCGGCGATGGTCTGAGTAACACGGAGGGAAATATAGTCGCACCGCATACCTGGCCCACACGCCGCTGGCTAGCGCAGCCAGAGGCTAATTTAATTGAGTACCAGCGGTTTCTTTGAAGTTAAAAGCGTTTAAAGGAACAAATAGCCTACAATAAATATACATTATCGCGCGCATATATGTGAATATGTTTTAGAAGTTGTAGTATTTTCGATGTGTGATTTATTTAAATGTGGGTATGCTGAAGAATCTTTATGTAGTGTTTTGTTTTAACTGTGCCAGTTGTGATTTTGTAAGAAAATTATGGAACAAACACATGCGGGGGCTTTAAATGCCAGTAACTGTATAATAGAGAGTTTGTTAGGAGTTCCTTTCAGCCGTCGTCTATACAGTGAGGAAGTTCATATTATACATATGACAAGGCCTACATCTGAACTGCAATTGTGTGCCAATGTATACACGTCATTTCACATCATCTACACGCTAGGTGGAATAGGTTATCTGGCAGTTCTAAACTGTCTAAATTGTATTGCTGGCCGTGTTTGTTATTTAGTCGTGAAAGGAAGGGTTTTCAAATATGAACTCTTTTTGCAGGGCAGTTCAAAAGCATGTTTTGTGTAATATTAAGCTCAGTGGTAGCCCAGATCTTCAGACCAGTATACGCCACTGAATTTTAGTGTCATAATAAAGTACTGACTAGGCGACAGCTAAAAGAGTCTTGTTTATAACTAAACCACAGAATATTTGTAAATCAATACGGAACCACAACATAAGAAACCAACATGGTTTACTTTCTGGCTTATTAAGAAAGACTTCCACATGGAACAGTGGGCTAGACATTGATTACAGTTGGATTTTATTTAAGGATGATGTTTATAATTGTCATGTATTACTTGTCTGACGAAGCCTTGTCGGTGGTAGATATATGAACTACGAGTTGTCAACAGTGTGACACAATCTATTTTCCTGCAGATAGCGGAACAGTCAGCACTGTACGTCGATAAATCAACTTTTCACAAGCTGTGTGTTTCGTCAGTTGGGTATTTAAAGTCTGTATTAAGTGAATGGTTTTGAGGCATTCAAGCGCTTAACTGAAGAGTACTGTATTTGTGTTATCACATTAGCAGAAGAATAACAGTAACAGTAATGCTTGATGCGGAGAGTTCATGCCTTCCCTCTTGTCTGACGAATCCTTGACATGGATAGCTGTAAACACTTGACAGCGCACTCACTTCAGAACGGCAGATACTCGTTAGACAGGTAACACCTCACCCTAAAGGAAATTCTCGATCCACCATTTCCATCAATTTTCCCGAAAATAAGCCGCACTTATTATTAAAATTATTTGGGTAAAAAATCTGGGTGCAGCTTATATTTGCTACCTTATGTCATGTACTGTTAAGAAGGAATGCTCATGAGCAAGAACACAGCAACAATACAGTCTGTAAGAGAAACTAGGGGCATTTAATGGCAACAATGTGAACTTTTGTTTTGGCGGTGACATTGTTATTCGGTAACATGCTATCGCTTTGTAAGCTTGAATAATCTACAGTAACTCAGTCTCAGTAAGATCTGTATGAAAGCCTGTTTATTTATTTATTTATTTATTTACATATGTTACGCCCTCATTGGAGCACTTAACCAAAACAAGTATATACATGTCTCAAAAACAATATTAAAGATTCAGCTTCTTATTTTTCTTCTTTTCCCAAAACATTTTCATTCTAGTCGACCTTGCCGCTCTCTCTGCATCGCTTATGGTGTAAGTTTTGCGGGTAAAGGTTTTTAAGGGTAGTCGGATGTTCTTGTTTTACAAGATATTCTTCTCATCTTTGTTAGCAATTTGGGACATTATCAAGCCGAGTTCATCCAGATCATTTTGAATTTCCATAAACCAAGAGTTCTTTGTTTTACTTTTGAAAAAATAATTAAATAATACTTTTAATTGTCTGGTATCCGGCAGGCGAGAGATATGACCAAAAAAACCAATTCGCCTTTTTCGCATAGTATCGACTATAGACTCAGTTTCTTTATAAACCACTTCATTTGGTAATAGATGCCATTGACCATCCACCTGATGTTTTTTATTAATTATAGTACTGAGAATTCTTCTATCAGTCTTCTGTAATGTGTCAGTAACTGATCGAGTGTTTAACTTGAAAAGTGTTTCACAAGCATATATTGCTTCCGGCTTAATAACTGATTCGTAATGTCGTAATTTGGCATTTATGCAGAGTGATTTTTTGTAATTAGACCAAGTAATATATTGCGCTTGTCTTATCTTTGTTGATCTATTTTCGATTGACGCTTTCTCATTCAAATTCCATGCTATAATCTCCCCTAAATATTTAAATTTATGTACAACTTTAATTTCTTTATTGTTAATCAATGTAATAGCTTGTGTTTCCACATCAAAGGATGCCATTATTTCAGTCTTTTCAACTGAAATTTGAAGTCCTACTTTTGCTGCAATAGACCCAAGTTCTTCAATTTGGTGTTTAGCCTCATCTATACTGGTTGCAAGCAGTGCAAGGTCATCGCAAAAAGCCAAGCAATTCAGTTTTATATTAGTAGGCCTACCAATCTTTACATTTGGAGAACATCAAATGGTTCAGACAAGGCTCCTCGAAATTTAACCTTTGATTTAGTATCTTTCAAAGTAACGCCGATGAGGTTGATAAGCTTTTGATGTAACCCAAATTCCCTAAGGATGTTAAGTAATGACCCTCGATGGATACTGTCATAAGCCTGTTTAATGCAAAGATGAGCGATGAGCTTCATCGAGCAAAGGAATTCGGCATGCTTATGATGCAGCCTTCAAACTTGAAGTGGTGCGTTATGTCAAAAGCACAACCATCAGAGGCTGAAAGAAAAGACGGATATCAGAAAAAAATGTTTACATGTTGGTAAACATCCTTAATCCGGATGCGGCTTATTTTCAGGCATAAACTTATTTTCCTTTATCCTCTTCGATATAAAGGGTGAGGCTTATTTTCGGGCCAATATGGTACTAACTTTTTGCACAGACTTGAGAATCCTATTAGAGTATAAACGAAGTATCACCTTAATGCAATGGTGGGATAAACTACAAAATAAAGACATGAAAGAAGAAATTATTTGAAATCTGCACCTGGTCTTAAGGCAAAGTAAGTTAATTGCAACTTGGGCACTATCAATCTTTTGTGTAGTGTGAGCTAGGATTGCTTAAATTATTGTATTCCCTTCCTGCCAGCAAGACTATCACAGGAGAAAGAACACCATCAACAAAATATTGTCTGCAGGAAAACAAGCATAAACCTAACATTGATTTCTTTAGTAAGTGTGTAAAATGAACAACAAAATAATGACAAAAAAAAATCTCAACACATTTTGTTAAATTAATTAATGTTACAAACAACAAAGCCTAATTAGGCCCATACAGTAAGCCATTTGAGTGGTTCTGCAAAATTTGTATCGAAACCTTATATTCAACTTCTTGACTTCACTGCATAGTAATTGAAAATACAGTACAGTATACGATAATAATTCACTAATGTACTGTACTGTAGTAGGAATAGTTTCCACAATTCCAATGTTGAAACCAATCACAAATCTTTCTTTTCATATTTAGTTTTGGATACTGCTGGTTTTATTTAATTTTGTCCAAGTTCAATTAATAACTGTTTTAATTGCTAGTTTCTTATATTATCTTTTTTTGAATTTTGTTTTGTTGTTGATCGAGGTTCATTTTTGTGTTTGTTATTTTACCCTTTTTTACAGGTTACTTTTTGTTATAATAAATAATATTGCATGGCCTCAAGTGCCGGGTGCAAGCTTTGTTATTTGCACCCAAAGGGCAGCTTGCACGTCGAATGTTGTTGTTTCTAGGAGCGCTATGAAAATCAAGGAGGTTAGATATCTAAGCTCCTTGACACTATAGCGCTTTCTAGTAGAGAATGGAGGTAATTTTTGTGTTGGCGGAAAATCCCGAGATAACAGTAATTTTGCCATTTATGAACACGGCCTACTGAATTCAAATGGGTTGTGTTTTGATTTTTGTCATCTTTCAAAAATCACTTAGCATGGCCAGGAGCGAACCTGCAAGCTTTGGGGTTGGTAGTCCGACACGATTACCACCCACCCACCGCGGCAAGCACTTTTTGTTATGATTTATTTCATAGAAATATCTTTTTCTTTATGATTTATTTATTTAAATTTTGTAAATACGTAATTAATTTTGTATACCATTTTGAGCTATTAATAAAAAATCCATGGTATGTCAAACCATATGTGCCTCAATAGATTTTGAAAAAAAAAAACCACGACTACAATAATTTCCTGTAGCAACAAAATTAGTTCTCTTGTGAAATAACCTAAAGAGCATACAGAATATATATATTTTATCTCACCATTGCACTAAGGCTATAAGGGAAATACATCACTAGCATGGACACACACACATCCTAAACTCAGCTAGCCTATTTCAGCTATAACAATCAACATTTATTTATAATTAATTATTGTCCATTATCCAGATTCCTTTTATATTAGAAATCTAGATATATTATTGTCAACACAGCCTTGGAGAGTAAGATCTCTTGATAGACTTATTTAAATAAAAAGATTACATCTAAATTGAGAATTATAATATAAACATTAATTAAGTATTAACATGTATATAGCAACTTCATTCCCCCATCACAACACCTATAGAAACATATATCTAACAAGGTAGAGCATTAATATTCTAGGGGTTAGCAACTCTCAAATTTATATACTGTACAATAGTGCATATTCAGAGATGGAAGAAACATGATCAGCAGTTGTAAGTGCCGGAAATGAAAATGCTGAGATGACCAACTGTTATGTGAAAATACTCAAAATCAATACACGAGAGGGATATTTAGTGTTCTACCTATTACTGAAGTGCTAATAATAATATAATAATAATAATAATATCATGTGGCCTCGGATGCCGGGTACAAGCTTTGTTATTTGACACCCAAAGGGTAGCTTGCATGTCGAATTTTGTTGTTCCTTGAAGCACTATGAGAATCAAGGAGCTAAGCTAAGCTCCTTGAATACTATAGCGCTTTCTAGTAGAGAAATGAGGAACTTTGTGTTGGCGGAAACTCCCGAGATTAATTTTGCCATTATGAACACGGCCTACTGAATTCTAATGGGTTCTTTGACATGCCAACATCGTATTCTGACATGGTGTCGTAATTTTTGCCACCTTTCAAAAAAAAAAAACTCACTTACCATGGCCAGGAGCGAACCTGCAAGCTTGGGGTTAGTAGACCGACACGTTGACCGATCATCCACCGTGGCAAGCTACTGAAGTGCTAAAGGAACGACACTTGTAATTATGACTGTTAATCTTATGATCATGTCACAGGACCTCCTTTTAACTTGGATTCTGAACCACTCAACTTGGCATTTCACCTTGAAAATTCCATATGCATTATTTCGTCATATCGCATTATTTGGAAATCCAACCAGGTCTACCCCCAGGTGGATTTCCACGCCATCATAACTCTAAAAATTCTCAAGCCTAAAGATTTAATAATGTTATTGTTTGACATCCCTTTCAATGACTGCGGCCTTTAGAGACACTGGGGTGCTGGAATATTCCCCGCAGGAGATTTTTAACGTGCCAATAAATCTGTTGACACTGCTCCTTCACATTTGTGCACCCTCAAATCCCAATTGACTGTGCTAGGATTTGATCCTGCAACCTCGGATAACGCCCAAAGGAAAGACAGTTCCATTGATCTGGCCTCATGATGAGACACGGGACATGGACGACCATGGGATACTTGGGGGAGATCTATTGAGATCAAGTTGGAGAGGGAGAATATCCAAAAGCCAGTGTGATCACAGGACTATACAAGTCGACCCTAGGTGAGCACATAAATGGCTGGGGAGAAGAAGATGTTGTTGTTTCTTTAGGGGCTTTGGGAGACATCGTGGTCATGTAGCCCTGTGTACTTGGGTATGTGTAGAATCTGTACTAGTGTGTGTATGTGTAATTCAGGTAGGATTTGAGTAGGAAGTGGTTGCGGCCTTAAGCTAGGTATCATCCCGGCATTCGCCTGGAGTATAAATGGTAAACCACAGAAAACCACTTCCAGGATGGCTGAGGAAGGAATCAAACCCGTGTTTTCTGAGGCTGAGTGTTCCATGTTCCAACCCTCAAATTAGAATTAAATTCCTTGGCACAGCTGGGAATCGAACCCAGGCCTCCGCAGTGACAGCCAAGAATGCTAGCCACTATGCAACAAGGCGGACGCCGGGAGAAGAAGGGGTGGAAGGATATTGACAAGAAAGAAAGTCACCCAAAACCAGTCCAGTGTTGCGTGGTGGATACAGTGTACTGTATATATCCTCCACACAAAACTTTAATTTTCCTAACTTTTAGTACCTTTTACATTTGAATTAAAGGCATAGGAATAAATATTATAATAATAATGTTATTGGTTTTACGTCCCTTTTAACTACTGCGGCTTTCAGAGACGCCGGGGAGCCGGATTTTTTTCCCCGAAGAGGATATTTGATGCGCCAGTAAATCTACTGACATGGCTCCCTCGCATTTGCGCACCCTCAACTGGCTGCACAAGAATTTCATCCCGCAACCATAGGCACAGCAGGCGAGAACGTTACCGCTGAGCCACGCAGCCAGTCACAATAAATATTACTACTGTGTGAATATTAAACAAATTTTCTCTTTGGTTGAAAAATTCAACTGAGCAGTTAGATGACATTGCTGATGAAGATTGGATATCACGTGTCATAAAATATTCCGACATTCAACAATAAGAGGCATGTAAGGTAGGCCCTACCCATTGCAAAACCACTGCAATGGCTAAGTACCCTACCACTAAACCACATGTTATATACAACTCACAGTATCTGTGAGAATTGGAAGACAACATATTATGCTAAATCTACTTGAGAGTTGCTAACCTTCATCAACTAATTAACTTAATAGGCTTTGGCAATCATTGTAAACCCTACGGTACCAGCAGCAGGGAACAAGAGAGCCATCATTTCCTATGCACAGTAACCACAATTCGTGGTCATGGGCTACTAACATGCAAACATTGCCAAAGCCTATTTATCTAGCGACAACTTACTTACACTAACTGAAAATATAAAATAAAATGGCAGTTCCCAAGTGATTTCTCCTCATTCACATGCTTAGCTCTATTAAGAATTCTAGCTCAGATGTCCATTATTAATAAGATCCAAAGACAAACGTCTAAAGATATTTATAGTCAGCTGCAAACAGTCTTAATATAAAAAGAAAAGTCTATTGGTAGATAACTCGCACACCAATGTTGTGTAAAGCAAGTAAACATAGGCTACAGAATGCACAAGCTTAGAGTTCGTTGCCTGGTGGAGAGTATGGATCCCCAATGGAACAAGGATTAAATTTCAATGTGACTTAAAATCAATAAGTAATGGACTGAGATTACTGGTTACAATTACAGTACTTTTCATGAAACAAAGTAACAAATGGAAAATCTAGTAAAGCAGGTGTACCAACAATAATTGTAAACCATCAAAAGGAATGAGAGGGTGTGTCATGAATTTAAAGAAAAAGAAAATGAGCTTCTTAAGTGCTTGTTATACCCAGTGATAAGTAATTGAGCAAACGTAATTGGATTACTGTAACGAATACTCTTTTGGGAGTAATTAATGTTACTGTTTGGAAAATTTAATTTTTACTTGTAATTTACTTCTGGAAATAAAATAAATAAGACAACAAGACGAGATAAATTTTAACCGTAACGTGAGCCAAGAGCAATATAGACTAATAAAATTTAATGACAATAATCAACAACTCGAACTTGGATTATAGACTTTATAAATAACAGATTCAATCGACTTTAAGCCAAGACCACTTCACGACCTAATATAACAGTTGCCATTACATGGAAATTCAAGATATTAACTTAATATTTAAGTTAAATAAGAACAATTTTTGTACAATATATCTGATAATATTTTCATACAAATTGCGTTTTTTGAGTTCAATACATGAATACCAACTTTCATAAATGATATTGTAAGGACGTCCATTTTGATTAGTATTATAAATTCAAAATTTTTGTTCTTAGAGTTAAGTTTTCTTTTTGCTATAATGTTTGTTGATTACATGACCTATTTAGTGTATAGTAAGTTAGAGCAAAGCAACCCATGCTGACGAAGACCCCATTGAAGGGTTGAAAACATTTTACAAATAATAACATTATAGTATTAACAGGTGTCCTTAGTAAATTTAATTAAGCTTAAGTTAATAAAATAGTTATCAATACATAGTAATAATCCCTGTGGAGCACCTTTTCAGTAAGTGTAAAGATGTACTTTCGCCCAAGGGATCAAGATTAAGCGATGACAATTTTAACACCAGTTATTTTGCAAAGTAAATGGTAAATGATTTACAGAGTACCCAGCAAAAATTCTTTGTTTCTGCTCGCTTCTAATAATATGTCTTCTTAGTTTTAACGGACAACCTTCATTGCAAAAGAACTTAGTTCCCCCCACAAAAAGTAATTTGTAATTAGTAAAATGTTTCACAGGTAATTAATTTATCCCAATTACATTTCCCACCACTGCTTGTACAGTCCTTGCATTATATCTCTGCCGGTGAGTGACCTTTGCATTTCTGAGAATTCAAGCCGTCAACTTCCTTACTACTGTTCATAAGACATTACACTATATAGTGGGGCTCGTAAGTTCTGACAGCCGACTTAGCCTAATGCACTTGGCACACTCATCAGTGCTAGCCACACTATTGTCAGTGTGCCAATTTGAGAAATGTTCTTTCTGAGGCTAGGACGGTAAATATACTTTTCCTGGAAGTAATGACGTAGCTCACCGGCACTGTACCGCTGTTAGTCGCCGAGCCAGCGATATGATAAATCCAGCGAGTATCTGCTATTGGTACTGCACGCTGATCACTATTAGATTTCTGAAAGAATCTGGCCCGGTCAGTTGTGTCACGAACATAGGCACCTAACCGAGCGAAGAGTACCTTACTGCCTTCTCTGCTAGCAGCTTTCTTCCTCTGCATCCCACTGGGATAAGTATCATCCTGCAGAGACAAGTATTTGCCCTTGGGCACCACTGTCTGTTAAGTAGTCAGCCCATAGGCTGGTTGGATCCTCAAAAAGTACCGCCATACGTTACTTAGGTTCTTAGGACTCCGAGAGTCATACATTTTTTCCGTATTGACAATATGATTTTTGGTAACACTGACCTCAGTAGTGTCCTGCTCCCGACCAGCACAGCACGGCCCTGTGACATCTTGCCGCATTGATACTTCGGATTTGACACCCTTCCTGGACACATTGATGTCAATGGAATGCCCGCTTCTATATTGGATTACTATGAGACAGTTCTTAACGTTACGTCTCCGGACGGGTCAATAACTACATTGTATGTGCCCATTAGTTCATACCATGTCAACAAACGTATTCTTTCAAGCAACAAGTGTAATGTACTACGCTGCAATCAACATTAAGAATTATATTGGACTGATTCAAGAATAGACTGATTAAGCCCGTTGGAGGTTATTTTAAAAGTGTTTTATTAACAAAATGTTTTAGGAATGTTTAATGTTTTTATTTTAATATGCATGTAACTTATAACCCGACCAGCACAGTACGGCCCTTTGACACCTTGCCGCATTGATACTTGAGATTTGACACCCTTCCTGGACACATTGATGTCAATGGAATGCCCGCTTCTAAATTGGATTACTATGAGACAGTTCTTAACGTTACGTCTCCGGATGGGTCAATAACTACATTGTATGTGTCCATTAGTTCATACCATGTCAACAAACGTATTAATTCAAGCAACAAGTGTAATGTACTACGCTGCAATCAACATTAAGAATTATATTGGACTGATTCAAGAATAGACTGATTAAGCCCGTTGGAGGTTATTTTAAAAGTGTTTTATTAACAAAATGTTTTAGGAATGTTTAATGTTTTTATTTTAATATGCATGTAACTTATAACCCGACCAGCACAGTACGGCCCTTTGACACCTTGCCGCATTGATACTTGGGATTTGACACCCTTCCTGGACACATTGATGTCAATGGAATGCCCGCTTCTAAATTGGATTACTATGAGACAGTTCTTAACGTTACGTCTCCGGATGGGTCAATAACTACATTGTATGTGTCCATTAGTTCATACCATGTCAACAAACGTATTAATTCAAGCAACAAGTGTAATGTACTACGCTGCAATCAACATTAAGAATTATATTGGACTGATTCAAGAATAGACTGATTAAGCCCGTTGGAGGTTATTTTAAAAGTGTTTTATTAACAAAATGTTTTAGGAATGTTTAATGTTTTTATTTTAATATGCATGTAACTTATAACCCGACCAGCACAGTACGGCCCTTTGACACCTTGCCGCATTGATACTTGGGATTTGACACCCTTCCTGGACACATTGATGTCAATGGAATGCCCGCTTCTAAATTGGATTACTATGAGACAGTTCTTAACGCTACGTCTCCGGATGGGTCAATAACTACATTGTATGTGTCCATTAGTTCATACCATGTCAACAAACGTATTAATTCAAGCAACAAGTGTAATGTACTACGCTGCAATCAACATTAAGAATTATATTGGACTGATTCAAGAATAGACTGATTAAGCCCGTTGGAGGTTATTTTAAAAGTATTTTATTAACAAAATCTTTTGGAATTTTTAATGTTTTCATTTTAATATCCATGTACATGGTGGCCACTCAAATCGGTCAACGATATTCCAGGAGTACAGTAATTCTCATTTTTCCAGACATAAAAATAAGCACGAGTCCGGGGGGGGGGGGCTTTATCGGTTGCCTACATCAGGACCAAAATAAAGCAGTTGTGTTTGGTTTACTTATACAGATGTTGACAAAAATTAGTGGTGATTGCGTTATTGATATGCATCCTACACACAAATGATTTAATTGTTGTTTTAAAAAAGCCTTTGTGACTGAAATATCCCCTTAAAAAAAAATGAAGAGAAAAGGATGCCGCCTGCAATTTTATTGTGGTGAAGTTGTCTATACTCAATATGTTTTACAAAAATACTATCGCGTGTTCTCCAACACAGAAACAGGTATCCTGAGGAAATTTCATTCGTTAACGATAGAGTGCTCACCCAAAACCGCAGCGGGAGTATGATTTAAGATGGGAAGATTTTTATAATTAATTAACAGTGGCTATTTTCCAGGAGATTTCAAATTTTTCATCATTTTCCAGGAGTTTTCCAGACCTAATAAAAATCCAGGAGTTTTCCAGGAGTAGTGGCCACCATGCATGTATACTTTTTCTTTTTTATGTGTGTTCATTCATGTTTATATGCCACAACCATATTTCTTCATGTGTAGTGTACTAATGCTGCCCAATTCATGGCTGATGAAGACACCAATATTTTGCTAGGTGTCGAAACATGTCTACTTTTCTATCATGACGAGTGATTAATTTTACTCAATTTGAATAAACAGTATTGACTGGGCGGAAATAATCGCTTTTGCATTTTATAATACGTTAGGTTAGTAGATACTCTTGGAATTGCCCCTATTCCAGCCAAAATGAGGGAGACTTGGTTGCGTTGGTAAGGGCTTGTAGCCCGAGCAAATACCGAGTCCATTGTAAACAAGTCACTTGCTCTCAAGACTGATGGACAAAGACCTCCAGGACGACCAAAAAGGCGTTGGATGGATACCCTACACAACGATATGCGCATCGTAGGTCTTCGTCCTATAGATGCAGCAAACCGTAACAAATGGAGAGCAAGGTGCAGAGTGGCGGACCCCCAAAAATAATTGGGAACAACGCCAGGAAGAAGAGTAGATACAGTACCCACAAAACCTCAAAGCAGCACTATAACGAGGCATACTAGGCAAGATGAGGAGTGAGGTAGTTTGCCATTGCTTTCACAATAGCACTGACCGTATGAGTAGAACCTTTCACAGTATGCACAGGCTCTGGATATGCCTTGAAGCCATTACTCAGCACCACCCATACCCCTAATAGCTTCCATATAGGCTAATCACAGCCATGAATGAGACTGAGATATTGGTGGAAAGCCATTGAATGCACTACAAAGATGAGAATAAGAAGAAATCACCAAATTAATTAATGAACTATTTTAAACATTTCAAACAATAAATGGGAGAACTGCCGCAAACAGACTAGTCCATTCACCGCATCACACTCCACACCGCTAAGAAAGAGATATGTACAAAACAAAACACGAGACAAGTAATAAACAGGAAGAGACTTAACGTATCTTACAGTAATAAATAGGGCTCGGATGTTTAAGACCTAAAAATAGCCCGAATATGCAAGCAAATATGACCTTAGAAATGACGAAATATGACTCAAAAAAGACAAAATATGACTGATTTTAATATGACCGCTTTTTTAAATTATAAATCCAAGCAACAATCCCTTCGAGATTAAATTGTTAACTTAATTCTATATTCCAATTTTCATATTAATTTTCTCAATATAAGTTACATGTTTAAGTGGTTATTTCCAGTGTATTTCTGTAACAACTAGTTCCCGTTCGGTGCACACCTACAGCTGCCGCCAAACTACCGAAATATGACGGTCTTACCAAAAAATGTTCAAATATGACCTAATGGTAAAAAAGATTAAAGCAATGGTGTTTGCAGATGATTTGGGGAAACAAGGAGGAGGAGGTACAGGAACAGTTGGATGTGTGGGAAGGAATAATACAAGGATATGGGATGAAATTTAGCATACGTAAGAGTGAGATGGTGATCACAACAAGGAAGAAGGAAAGCACCATAACGGGAATAACAATTGGTGGGGAACAGCTGAAGAAAGTGGAGAGTTTCAAGTATCTGGGAAGCCTGATACAAGATAATGGAAGAAACGATAGAGAAATAAATGAGCGGGGGAGACAGGCAGAAGCATTCCGGAGGAGTGTGAGAAGCATGTTATGGAGTAAGGATGCCCCTCAGAACAGCAAAGAGATCATATATCGGACGTACTATGTCCCTATCCTGACGTATGCCTCGAAGACCTGGGTTATGAAAGGAAGGGAGAAGAGCAAAATACAGGCCAGTGAGATGAGGTTCATGAGAAGCAGTATTGGAGCTACAAAGATGGACAGAATAAGAAATGAGAGGATCAGAGAATTAATGAAGGAGGAACCATTACAGGATGGTATAGAGAAATCTAGACTTAGATGGTATGGACATGTAAAACGAATGGAGGAGAAGAGGATACCCAGGAGGATACACGAGACGAAGTGGGAAGGAAAGAGACCGAGAGGGAGACCAAGAGACAGGTGGCTGAAGGGGGTGGAAGAAAGCGTGAAGAAGAGAGGAGAAGACTGGACAAAGGTGGTGGCTGAGAGATGGTGGGAAGACAGGAGACATTGGAGAGGCTTGTGTTCCAAACAGACCCGGCCAGTGGCTGGAAACTGTGCAAGATGATGATGATGGTAAAAAATGTCCGAAATATGCATTTATATGACAAATAAAAACCACTGTATTGTTACGATTATCACTTGATTTGTATCAGAAACTAATCGGGCAAGAAGATAAAGGCTAAGAAAAAAAGATGACTCTTCCTAAACATCCGAGCCCTAATAATAACAGAGGTAAGTTTACCTTAAATAAACAACGACCTGAAATTGCATGGCAATAACAAAAGAGTAGCTATTTGAAACTAACTATGATGTTTTAGTATATACATATCTGTTTTTACAAACATTAGATATTGTTTCAGAGCCCTACCTATGTACAAACCACTGAAATGTGCCACATTTCAATTACGGTATATGCTTGTATATAAACCTAATTATTTAAATAATTTATAACTTAAATAGTATATACATGAGAAAAGCAAACCTTGAAAGAAACATCGGATGTAAAGGAACTATTTACAGTACAGGTTGGACTGACAAGTACAAAAAGCAATGTTTTCACATATTTTTGAGAAGTTTTATACATATTAAATTTGCACTTCTGCTATATCCACTGATCCTGTCCTCTGCATGTGAATTGTTTGTATAACGTGCATGCAGATTATGCCAATCACTTGGATTTTTAGAATACTGTGCCTTGAATCTTATTTCTTAAAGTGTATTTATTTCAAGGAAAGGAGGCGAAAGAATAAGCTGTTATTAGTTGGCACAGGGCTATGGTACATGACCTGCACTACACTGACTTTCTGTGATTCACCCTACGGACTGGCTCTATCCTTATTTTGATTATAATATTATTGGTTTTACATCCCTTTTAAGTAACTTACTGCAGCTTTTAGAGATGCTGGAGAGCTGGAATTTTCCCCAAAGGGGATATTTAATGTGTGTTTAAGTTCAAGTTAAATGGTGCGTCAGGTTTGGCAGTGAGTAATGGGAAGACTAGTTGCCATTTTTGGTCCGTATTGACACATATAAATTATTATCAATAAATAATTATCAATACAAATCAATACAATTTGTATTGATTTGGCGGAAAGCTGCAAACTGATTAAATAATTTGGCAGTGAGTTACGAATATTTAAGTTATATGTTACTTTTAGTTGTTTAATTCAAAACTTGCATTGGACTCCCCTAAAGCCATTGTCTGGACAAAACAATTGATCGCTACAGACCAAGATAACTGTCTGGACAAAACCATTCATCGCTACCAGTACTGGGTTAGACCGCTGTCTGGACAAAACCATTCATCGCTACAGACCTAGATCACTATCAGGATGAAACCATTGATTACTACAGAGCTAGATCACTGTCTGGTCAAAACCATTCAACGCTACCGCAACTGGGTTAGACCACTGTCTGGATGAAACCATTAGTCGCTTCTGGATTAGACCAATGACTGGACTGAACCATGGGTCGCTTCTGGGTTAGACCACTGTCTTGACTAACTCATGGGTCGCTACAGGGTTAGGCCACTGTCTGGACGAAACCATTAGTCGCTTCTGGATTAGACCACTGTCTTGACTAAACCATGGGTCGCTTCTGGATTAGACCACTGTCTTGACTAAACCATGGGTCACTACAGGGTTAGACCACTGTCTGGACGAAACCATTAGTCACTTCTGGGTTAGACCAATGACTGGACAGAACCATTGATCGCTGCTGGGTTAGACCACTGTCTTGACTAAACCCTGGGTCGCTTCTGGGTTAGACCACTGTCTGGACGAAACCATTGGTCGCTACTGAGTTAAGACTACTGTCCGGATAAAACCATCGGTCACTACTGGGTTAGACCACTGTGTGGATGAAACCATTGGTCGCTACTGGGTTAGACCACTGTTTGGACGAAACCATTGGTTGCTACAGGATTAGACCACTGTCTTGCCTAAACCATGGGTCGCTTCTGGGTTAGACCACTGTTTGGACGAAACCATTAGTCACTACTGGGTTAGACCACTGTTTGGACGAAACCATTGGTTGCTTCTGGGTTAGACCACTGGCTGGACGAAACCATTGGTCGCTTCTGGGTTAGACCACTGTTTGGACGAAACCATCGGTTTCTTCTGGATTAGACCACTGTTTGGATAAAAAAAATCAGAACTGTTTGTACTACAAGCAAAGGGCTCTGGAGTATTATTTTAACCCCAGGTTAGTTTTTTCTTTTAAATGCAAAGCTTTGTTAACACAAAGAATATAACATGTATGAATCATGGCACATTGCTTTTTTTATTGCTTGTTTTGAAAGACAAATAAACATAGCAATTAGTTACATACTTTTTCCAAATGTTTTTATCACTGAGTTTGGTCTGTGTTTCCCTCCACTCCAAAACTCCCCATTAGGTTGCCATAGGAAAACGTTAAGTGTTGTGCATGACATCATTGATGATGCCATTCTGTTTGCGAAATGCAATCTAACTGAGGGTGATCACAATCTGTAGGCTACTTGACCCTCTTTAGGTCTAATGTACAAATAGAGATATCATTTAGTCTTTACTATTGTCATGAGCTGTGCAAGTCATTTATTAATTGCAGCACTAAAGGAATGGAAGAGAAATAGAGAGAAGATCGCTTATGAATCTCATTTAACTTTATACTGTATGGTATGTTTACAGTAGCGTAGGTCTCTGATCATTAAAGAATCCTGTTGGGGGGCGATTTGCAGTCATGGGTCTATTTTGAACATGATTTTTTTTAGGGAATGTGCCAACGTCTTATTTCTTGCCACAACTGCTAACATGTTGAGCAGTCCTTCGGTGGAACCTTTTTTACCGTCCTTTCAATAACTGGGGACATGTGCAAATAAGAATTCCAACCTCCTGGAATCGAGGTTCGAACTTCAAAATTGTACCATCAAATATATTTCATTACAGGCAAGCCACCTAGATTTCTAAAACGATAACAAAGAAAGTTAACCCCGTATTCGGATCTACATAGTGCGTAAAGTAAGCTCGTGTAGCCCACTGGTCTTGTGCAGGTTTCTGAAATTGACACCACTTTGGTCACACCGTCTCATTACAGTAACACTGGTTATCAGACAGATTCTACTCACACCCAAAGTACACAGGGCTACATGACTGCATTGTCGCAGGCCCTAAACTAAGGAACCAACCAACTGGTACCTTAAACCAAAAATACATTTCTTGGCAGAGCAGGGAATCGAACCTTCGGCTTTGGGCAGCAGCCAACAATGTTAACCTCTATACTACAAGGTGTAAGTTACATACTGAGTAGCCTACATATTGCCCTTTTCCAAACATATGAATCACGAGATTGTAACAATTGATACTGCCTGTCAGCTTAGTAGCATTGCCATGCCAAGTAACAACAGATTTTTCCAACCAATGAACAGAGTGACTAAGGTAGGTCTATCCATATTGACTTAATGTACACTGAACTATTTACAGTATGAATGTAAATGCATGGAACTAGAGGATTTACATCTGTATTCGTCTAGAGAACTGCTACTATGAGGACTTCTTGAATATTAGCAATTCATGCTTCAGATTTTAAATTTATTATTTTTTCCTCCAAGCAGTCGTTGTTTAGAAGAATTTGCAGACACTATGACAGACATACTGTATTTGTAACGTTAGACCTTCTGAGCAACAGTGCCCTTTACCTATGGTGTATCTAATATATTTCACTTAATTGACAATGATGAGGTGGGGTAGATGTATAATAGGTTAGGCCTTGCAGCTTTGCCCTCTAACCAAGACTCAGTCAATATGCAGGACCAGATTCAACCTTGAAGAAAAATATATATTTATACGTTTTTATCTAATCTTACCTCATTTATCCGTAGCAGAAAAAATAGTGTAAAACTCTGCTCAACACACGATACATTCCAAAATCAATATCACATACTAAATTCGTTTTAAATTTTTCGCATCATATTGCGTTCACAGGTTATCCAACAGCACTTCAACATAGTTCAGCATATTCTACATCCTAAACGAACATCATCTCATTATCGATCACCTAATTGAGATCATAATTTTTTAAAATTAGTTTTACCGATGAAATTATTCAGTTAAAGAATGCGAGATAAATTTAACTTAAATGAATCGTCATCATCACTTTGGTACATGTTGGCAGCGCTGCATCGGCCCAATGATCGGCGCTTTGAGACTGTCGTGTGTTTTCAACACCGCAGTGTTTTGTTCTGTAACCTGTAACCTGGCGCTTTGTTTAAAAGCAGCCGTAGCCAGTTCTGATTCGCCAAATGTGCTTCCAGAAATTAAAAATTGCTGCACATAGCACAAGAAGAATTAGGTAATAAATTTAACTTACCTAGTAAATTCTGTTTAGGTTGTTGAACCTTCGCGGCACGATTTCGGATTTGGATGGTGCGGGGTTAGTATTTCTGTTGGAATGTGGGACTTGAGACTAATAATCACTCCGTGATATTGTTCACAGTTTATTATTTTACACTTGACGAATACACGTTAAATATACTCTTTCCGCAGTATTCATAAAGTTTAACATACAGAGGAATCTCAAACTAACAATTGCCTCTACTTTCAAAGTTAAAACTTTAACATTTTCAACACATTTACAATTCTCTTAATAAAATTAATACTCATGTAATCAACAATTATTAAACATGTGGACTAGGAAATAACTATAATTTAGTGGGCATTACTCTAAGGAATGTTACTATACATCTACCCCTTGTATTGATACAAATTTACATATTGCAGTATAGTATTTTTTCAGTATTTATACATCTCAAACATGGTCGACTGTCACCTGTATCTTCTTATAATGCAGATACCACCGATGCAGGCCTTGAATGATCGAAACATTGCCAAAATGAAAATAAAAACGAACGTTTATGGGAGTATAACTGTCTTTTGATACGCAATAACACAGTTCTTCTAGGGCGATCAATACGCATTTTCTTGCATTGTATCATAGTTATAATAAGAGTCCTTAGTTTCTGGTTGTACTGGCTCCACATGGTTCGTGAATGGTGGTGGAGGTTGCCCAGTCATGGTTTGGTTGACAGCGCCGTAGTTGGATTGATTTTGTTGGCCCTGCATCCCCTCCTGTAACAAGACAACGTATTAACATAATAAGAACTGGCTTAAGGGCATAGCGGTTAGAGCTGTTGAGTTAGACTTGAAAAGGTGACTGCAGTTGGGGTTCGAACCGGAATCTCCTGCTGTCCGGGCAGGCGCGCTAAGCCTTTGCACAGGTTGATCCGACTGTCTGTGTCATCTCATTGATCACGTCATTCCAGATACCGCCGCAACAGCGCTTCTCCATTCAGGACTTGAACATGTATCGCGGTTGGGGCTTGGCCTAAATTGGTGCAAGGGTTTAGCTCGCCTGCTCGGACAGCAGGAGAATCGGGTCACATTTTCAAGTCGAACTCAACAACATATCCATGTACAGTAAAACTTCGTTTAACCATCACTCTTTAAACCGTCAGTTTCTGTTAACCGTCATTGCTGTGTAATAGCATAATACTGCAATGAAAAGTGCTTAAGGTGCAGTGACGCGTTCGCTTTGTTTACTTACTCTATTTTAGTGGGAAGTGAGTGTACCTGCCCGCCATAGATAGGACGAGTGTTCAAACCATGACGAAAAACAAACTATTAGCCACTCAGAGGCTGAAACAATGCTGTCCAAGTGTATAAAAAGGTTTGAAAGTCAAGAAGAGGCCAATGCAACGCAGACACTACTGCTCCGGAAAATAGGAAATATTGCCGCGGTGAGAGCTCGAGCATCAAAGAGGCAGAAGAAAATGACTGACTATTTTCAAGCTACATGAACTATTTCAGCTGTAAGTTTATATTACTGTACTGTACATTATAGCTTGCCACATTTGTAGCTACTGTACTGTGCCCGTTTAGACCGGAGTCCGCACAACAACATATGCATTTTACCAAGAATCGGTCAGCACGAGAGTCAAAATATCCCGGGGCGCCAGATGGGTTAAAGCTAATCGCAAAAACGACATAAAATGAAAAAAAAAATGCTTTACTGATTTTTGGCTCAATGCAACAATAAGGATAGAAGGAGATTCAACTGGGCATAACACATCATGTAAAATTATCTCATTTTATTCTGAATTTAAAATTGACTGCAAAATAAAATAAAATGCTCAAAGCAGCATCATTCACGTGTGGCGACCCACATTACTATTTACACAATGTACAGAAATTTTCCAACACATTGGACAATTATCTTTGGAAACACAAGTCTGATTATCAGTCCTGTAGACTGTGTTCCAAATTATATCCCTTATGTATGATTAAATCCAGTTCAAATTTAATTGTCTTTACTGGAAATACTGTAGTTCACTGGTTGAATTTTTACATAATATTAACACTCGTAGAATAATTGTTCATAGAATTTTAAACTTTCACTTATTTTTCCAGTTTCAAAAAATATTGTCAAAAAAATATTATTATCTCTGAATCAACACAAATTATGTACACATATTAATAACATCTGAAAAGTATTTGACCATTGAGCATAGCATCGAAGAACTGTGCGAAGCACAACAAAATTAATTGTTCTTCTGACATTAATCGTTTCGAGAAGTGACTCGATTATGAACTTCAAGTTCTTAACAAAATATATGATTTCTGAATCATCAACTTGATCAATAAATTGTTGGACCATTCAACTATTCGATTCTCCACTTGGAATCATTATTAAGAAAAATATTTATATTTGTGGCCATTTTAGTAACTTTCACAACTTGCAATTCTTCGACAGAATGCGAAATAAGAATTGTAGCTTCATAATAAATTCATTTAGTTCATGGCACTAGGATTGAAAACATCCTTCAAATTATTCGTGGTTATAGAATTATTTTTAATTGGCAGTGGCCCATTCTATTATTTTTATAAGAACACAACATTCCAACAACAACGGCAAAGGTCTTCCTCTGAAGAAGAATAAAATACTATCATGACAAATCCGGGTTCTAGCAAAATCAAAGTCTTAATGGAATCCGTAAACAAGGTTGAAATAAGAACTGATGGTTTTTAAGAAATAACCTTTGGGTCATTCATACGACGCAATGTGTAGTTCCAATACTCCTTCTTTAACACTGAGTCATCGAACCTGCTATTTGATTGATGCTCAAATAAAAACCTCCTCATTCCTGCGACTTAAACATGCGCACCTGGGAATGGAATTTCAACTACTCCACACACATAAATTTTCTTCCCAAAATTTATACAATAAATCAAGCCTCTGCTTGTTATCAACACTGGAAGATTTATAAACTTACAAGTTTATTTTATTTTACCATTCAGTTCAACCCGTGAAGTTACCATACTTATGATAATCTTTATTTCACTTTCGAATGTGTATTTACGTCATGATTTTATATAAATACAAAAATATCCTAATTGATACAAATATCATTTGCTTCCCGTTTCATGCCTCTCCGTGTTATCAGAAAAATATACTTTGCTCATTGCAAATATTAACTGTTCAACCAGAACTGTAATGTTGGTTGAATGCGGGCTTGCGCTAACCACTCTCCTTCGGAAAATCACCTGTTCCAAACTAGAAATGATTAAACTACTTCATAGGCTCTCTCTCAATAAATGTGATTATTAGAAAATATAAGATCCAAGAATTATTTAGAAAAATTATGAAAATCATTATTATTATTATTATTAGTGGATTATTATTATTATTATTAGTTATATTATTGTAAATGTGTTTAATTATTATCTCATTATGTGAGAATCCACATGTTCGATTCTTCGAATATGGATAGAATATCCATTTCTCAACAAAAATAATTATTAACTTTTACAGTTACATCGGCTGATTACCGTGATTATCAAAAATATGAAACATTCAAATAAATGCTCGTTCTGCTCGGTCATCGATCCTAAACTGTTCTGAGTGCTGAAAATACTCAGAATAACTCTAATATGTCTTGCGTAAACCATTGCAAGATTTAAATACGAAGAAAAACAAATGTGTTGGTCATCTGCAGAAAATGAGTTTGTTCCAATTAGCTAGGCATAATATAAAGTCAAAAGTGGCTTACATTTCTCGTTGGTCTTGAAGCGTAGTGAACCTGGTCTGTACCAGATTTATCCAGATACATGCCCTATCGGACACGCACGTCTAATCCTTGTATCGGCCGCCATTATATACCCACAATCCGTCTAACACGACATAGTGGAGATATTTCTTGAAGTTTGAAGTAACTGCTGATCCATTTTAATATTGACTTCTATTAAGTCCATAGCATTTTGCTTAAATGGGGTCAGATCTAAGTGATCTATTCTCAAATATGTCAGTTGTAACATAACTCACGGTAATCTTTTCAGTACAAGAAAACACTGACAGTCTAAACCAATCAACGGCTGTTCTGAAGATCGTTCCCTGGGCATGGCTTATCACCATCTATCATGCGCGAAGCAACATATAGTTTCCCTTTGTCGGCTAATGAACAACACCGTGATAGACTGGCCTTCAATATACTGAAAGATCGGAGTGGTTATTAAGTTACGATTTATGAAACTGACTAATTGGACTAAAATATCCAAGTATTTAATTATTATAACTGGACTGTGACAAAGTACTTTCTAGACAAAGTCTAGCATATGTCCATATGGAAATAAAATATTTCACCAGTGACCGTAGAAAAAATAACAATCACCTTAGTGATTCTCTCTGCCGGAAACTTACTATGTTCCACATGTATCGCAGCACTTTTGTGACTATCACAATTTAAAGATATCTTCTGCGTAGATCCGGCAACCGTGTGCCTTGGTTCAACGTGGCAGCACCTTGTCATGCAAGAGCTTGGTTCGAAGTGAGCTGATGTTGCTTGGGCCGGCCGGCTTTTATTCAAAACGGTCAGGTCCACGCTGCATCACGCTGAAATCTGGAAATCCTCATATCTCTGGTATCCCTGGTCCGATTTACTTGATACTAAGTGCATTCTCTTTCATTTGGCCGTGCCAGTAATCTGATCCAAGTCTCAAGTCTCTACTCCATGGCTAACTATTTAATCAACAAATAGTCTCGACCTCTGCTACTACTTGCTACGTCACTTGACATGCTCTTGGCTGCATAAAATTTCCATTCCCTTCTAGAAGTAATGGAGCGCGATATTCAAATATCTCAACTTTCAAAAGCGGCTGTAGCCTTTCCCTTGATATCTAGGTGTCTGAATCTTGGAATACCCATTCTTAGAGTTGGGCACATCCACCCCACACCTATCAAAAAATAAAAATTGAAATTTTTTTATTTTTCCTATCTACACATTAAATCATCTGGTTCTTGAATAGTAAATCTTCAAATTCGCTGCATTATAAGTTCCCACGATGTTACCAGTTCGTGTATTGGCGATTTCATAGCTTCCATTGTTGTTTACTTCCACAAAATCATCATCATTTGGATCCATGTCTCCCTGTAGAAAACGAAAAATGTTTCTAAAACGTCGGTCTCTCCTCTGGGATAAATGCAACAATCTTAACCTTCTCAAGGTATCCTCATCCTCCTGCGTTAGGTTAACTTGAAAAACCTTAGATGTAGACTCCACTGCTCTACTCAATAAATCGGCTCCAACGTTCAACTTTCCAGGAGTGTGTTCAATAACTAGGTTGAATTGTTGAATAAAAAGTGACCATCTAGTTATCCTATCACTGGCAAAGTTTGTTCTCAAGATAAACTCCAATGCATGGTGATCAGTCCTCACAATTACTGAATGTCCAATTAACATTTTCTTCCATGACTCCAACGCGAAGATTACAGCAAGTGCTTCTAACTCTGTGGTGTAATAATTCCTTTCGGATGGACGAAGTTTCCTGCTTATGAACGCCAGGTAACGTCTCTTGTGATCGTCATCTTCTTGAAGAAGAATAGCTCCAATCCCTACGGTGGATGCATCGGATTCTATGATGAAATTCTTGGTAAAGTCAGGATACTCTAATTTCACGCTGTTTACCAATAACCTCTTGGCATCTTGAAATGATTGTTCACAATCTTCATTCCATTTCCATTTGTTTCCTTTCTTTAATAATTCCTGCAATGGAGCAACCGTCTTGGTGAAGCTTGGACAATGCCCTGCAAAGAATTGGCATGTCCCAAGAAAACTGCGGACATTCTTCACTCTAGTAGGTCTAGGGAAATTTGCAATCACCTGTATCTTTGTCTCATTGGGACGGTATCCTTCACCATCCAAAATGTGGCCCAAAAATTTTATTTCCTTCCGAAAGAACTGACATTTTCGAAGGTTTACTTTAAAGTTCGCTTTTCTCAAATCTGCGAATAACATCTGAAGATGTAACAAATGTTCCTCCTTAGTCTCAGATGCAATTAGGATATCATCTATGTAACGAATTGCTATCTATTTTACTTCAGGACTCAAGTTTTGTTCCAGTGCTCTGATCAAAACAGATCCAGATGTTTTGACTCCAAATGGTAGACGGCGGAATACATATGTCTGCTGGTCAAACATAAATCCTGTAATCTTTTTGGAATCTTCACTAAGCCTAATGTGGTGGTAGGACGAAGTGAGATCAATGTTAGAGAACCAGACCTTGCCTTGGAATTTCCTCAACAGTTCCCTAATGATTGGTGGTCTGTCATACTCTGGCAGTAATCTTGAATTCAAATTTCGCGCGTCTAAACATAGTCTCAGACTTCCATCTTGCTTAGACACTACTGCTAATGGATTGACATAAGAGGTAGTGTACTTTTCAATCACATTGTTGCTTTCCATCTCTTTGATAAGCACTTTTACCCTTTCTCGATGCTTTTCCGCTACCGGATACAATTTAGCATGGAAAGGTGCATCATCATTTACACGAATACGATATTCAAAATCTTTAATTTCACCAGGTTTAATATCAAAAATATCGTGATACTCTTCCAAATTTTTTTCTAGCTCTGGGGACTCCTTCTCAGTGTAGACTTCTCTTACTTCAGCTTTATGAAAAATCGGAGACCATTGAGCATCTCCCTCGATGTCTTCCTCTTCTTTTCCCTGGAAGTTTATCTCTTCGGTATTCTTGAATCTGATCGTCTCTGTCTTCATGTCTATCACTGCTTGATATTTCTTAATGAAATACGCTCCCAATATCATGTCAAAAGCCATGTCCTTAATTACTACAAACACATGTCGGAAATCATGCCCTCCAATAGTAACACATAAGTATAATTGTGTTTTACACAGAGATATTTTGTTGGGTATTATTCCTTGGATTTTAATTCCTGATACTGGAATCTCCTCTAAATTCTCTTTGAGCTTCCACAGAATATAAAGCTTCTCGCTCACAAGACAAAGCATAGCCCCAGTATCAATTAAAGTATCGACAGGCATACCGAATACTTCGCATGATATGATTGGCATTTTAATTCTTGTACCCATTTCTTTCCGTTCGTCATTATGTTGAATTAAGTCATCATCCTCTGCTTGCCATTTAATAATTCTGGAAGTGAAAGTGTTTAAAATTCTATCTTCTACTCTGAATTCGAAGTTTTTTTTCTTTTGCATTCCCCCGGGATTGTTGTGTTCCCAATGGACCTGGTTCATTGGGCTTCTGTTCCAAGAACTGCAAGTTTTCTTGGTGTCTTTCTTCCAAGTTCTTCCTCGTCTCCTTATTGAACTCTTCATTGGACTGACGAGTATTCACATTCCCTCTGTTATTGTAGTTATTGTTTTTACCATAGTACCTTCTTTCCTGGTACCTTCCTTGATTATCCCTTGGCCTTCTCCATCGAGTATTATATCGATATCCACCATTCGGTCTCGCATAAGGCTTGTAACTGTATCTGTTATTGTACTGATTCCATCCTCTTTTATCGGGCTCTTCCCTCGGCGTTTTCTCTTCTCGCCCCTCTCGAATCTCTCGAGGTGTTTGGGAATAACTGTCGGCCATAACAGCGTATACAGCGTTGTTATTCTTTCCTCCCTTCTGATGGAAGAATTGAGCGTTCGTGTGATCGAGTTTCTGCAATACCTCGTCAAATTGCTCCATATTATAAATGTCAGCAGCGATCAAAGTTCTTTGGACGTCTGCTGGAAACTGACGTATTAATGCGGTAATTAATTCATTATCTGGCATCGGCGGATCTAAATGTTGTAGTTTAGAAAGCTGTCCAGAAAAGTACGTAGAGTATAGAGTAGGTTGTGACGTCGAGAATCTCTTTGAATATAATTCTGCTCTGACTTGCTGTTGGGTTTCCGGGGACCAAAACTTTTTTAATAACCCACGGGAAAACTCATCAAAATTGGTGAGAGTAGACCTAAAAGCTCTAAACCAAAGAAGTGCGGGACCTTCCAAAAATTTCCCTATCACTCGGATCTGTCTTTCCTTAGAGATTTTGGAATCTTTTAGGTAATCACCTGCTTCTCTCAAGAATTCTACGGGTGTCACAGAATCTCGCCCTGAAAATTTAGAAGGCTTATCCTCTACATTCTTGAATACAGTTATGGGGTTGGATTGAAATACTGTCCTGACCTCATCCTGTCTTTGATTATCAGTTTCTCTAGCTGCTCCTAGGTTTATCTGTATCTGTTCTTCTCCCCTTACGCTTGGCATTTTCAGCAGATGGCCAGACTGTTTCTCGTCCTTGATTTGGGTTTTCATAGCCTCAATTTCCTTATGGTTTTCTTCTGCCATTTTCTTAATTGCTTCGGTTTCCTTACAGTTCTCCTTGACATCAGTGGATATCTGGTTCATAACAGCCTCGTGACTTTTCAACGACCCTGTCACATCGGATATGTCCTTCTGAGTTGCTTGGATATCTTTGGAAATTACTTGAGTATGGGATGACAAAGATTCCCTAATTTCCTTGACTCCCTCTTGGTCCTCCAGCTTGAGTGTGTCTTTAATCTCATCGATAACTGTGGTTTTAATTTCAGTTTGTAATTCATTAATCACACCTTCTCTTATTTCTCCCATTACGAGTTCTTTGAATTGTTCTGTCAAACGTTGAACAACTAGAATTGCCATCTCATTGCTCTCTTTCTTCACTCTGACTTCTAGGTAGATCATGTCTTCACCAACTTTCCTAAGACCATGTTCTATCCTATCAGCTAAGCTTTGGGATCTTAGATCGGCATCGCGAAATTTATCGTCCATTAAACTTGCGTTAGTGGCTAATGAAGTTTCGAGCTCATGTGTTTTTTCGCATAATTTAGTTATTTTACTCTCAAGTGACATTTTCAAAATTTCGGAATTCTCTTTAAATTTATTTTCCATAGAATTAAATTTACTATTTAAATTTTCTTTCAAGTTATCTCTTAAAGAATCAGAACTTTCTTTAAGTTTATTTTCTAAAGAATCAGAATTTTCTTTAAGTTTATCATTTAAACTTTCTTTAAGTTTATTTTCTAAAGAATCAGAATTTTCTTTAAGTTTATCATTTATACTTTCTTTAAGTTTATTTTCTAAAGAATCAGAATTTTCTTTAAGTTTATTTTCTAAAGAATCAGAATTTTCTTTAAGTTTCTCATTTAAACTTTCTTTAAGTTTATCAGAATTTTCTTTAAGTTTATTTTCTAAAGCCTCTCTATTTTCTTTCATAATGGCTGCTACACGCCGTCCAGCTTCTTTGGTACTCTCTTCCAAACTCCACATCATCCTCATCATCTCTTCCATAATTTTCAATTAGTATTCAAAACTTAGGGGTATACAATATTGGCAGACACAAGCTTATAACTAGAACAAGAAATATGAATAGCTATTTGGAACACTCTAATAAAATGAGATTTGTCCTAATGTCGACGTGATGGAAAAACAAAATTCTCTACTTTTACGAATTACATTTACCACAAGATCACAAGAAAAATATGCAAGTTCTCAAATATCCTCCACCTGGATTCTAATAATGCGTATGTCCAGTCATCGAACGTTTACTACTGAATTTACTTGACGCCCTAATGGTTAAGCCATTATCAAAAATAATCAAACCCATTCTAATCATTAACCAAGTAAAATTTTTAATTTTCCCCACTAATTGGGTTTCCTACTAATTTATTCATCCAAACCAGACATCTCTCAACTCCCAAAATATCTGAATAAAAAATTATCACAATTTAAATCGGCATGCGATTGACCGTGTCTAACTCGAGACCGACGTTCGAAGCCATTTCTCTCTCTATCTTATTTTATGTGCCCGTTTAGACCGGAGTCCGCACGACCACATATGCATTTTACCAAGAATCAGTCAGCACGAGAGTCAAAATATCCTGGGGCGCCAGATGGGTTAAAGCAAATCGCAAAAACGACATAAAATGAAAAAAAAATGCTTTACTGATTTTTGGCTCAATGCAACAATAAGGATAGAAGGAGATTCAACTGGGCATAACACATCATGTAAAATTATCTCATTTTATTCTGAATTTAAAATTGACTGCAAAATAAAATAAAATGCTCAAAGCAGCATCATTCACGTGTGGCGACCCACATTACTATTTACACAATGTACAGAAATTTTCCAACACATTGGACAATTATCTTTGGAAACACAAGTCTGATTATCAGTCCTGTAGACTGTGTTCCAAAATTATATCCCTTATGTATGATTAAATCCAGTTCAAATTTAATTGTCTTTACTGGAAATACTGTAGTTCACTGGTTGAATTTTTACATAATATTAACACTCGTAGAATAATTGTTCATAGAATTTTTAACTTTCACTTATTTTTCCAGTTTCAAAAAATATTGTCAAAAAAATATTATTATCTCTGAATCAACACAAATTATGTACACATATTAATAACATCTGAAAAGTATTTGACCATTGAGCATAGCATCGAAGAACTGTGCGAAGCACAACAAAATTAATTGTTCTTCTGACATTAAACGTTTCGAGAAGTGACTCGATTATGAACTTCAAGTTCTTAACAAAATATATGATTTCTGAATCATCAACTTGATCAATAAATTTTTGGACCATTCAACTATTCGATTCTCCACTTGGAATCATTATTAAGAAAAATATTTATATTTGTGGCCATTTTAGTAACTTTCACAACTTGCAATTCTTCGACAGAATGCGAAATAAGAATTGTAGCTTCATAATAAATTCATTTAGTTCATGGCACTAGGATTGAAAACATCCTTCAAATTATTCGTGGTTATAGAATTATTTTTAATTGGCAGTGGCCCATTCTATTATTTTTATAAGAACACAACATTCCAACAACAACGGCAAAGGTCTTCCTCTGAAGAAGAATAAAATACTATCATGACAAATCCGGGTTCTAGCAAAATCAAAGTCTTAATGGAATCCGTAAACAAGGTTGAAATAAGAACTGATGGTTTTTAAGAAATAACCTTTGGGTCATTCATACGACGCAATGTGTAGTTCCAATACTCCTTCTTTAACACTGAGTCATCGAACCTGCTATTTGATTGATGCTCAAATAAAAACCTCCTCATTCCTGCGACTTAAACATGCGCACCTGGGAATGGAATTTCAACTACTCCACACACATAAATTTTCTTCCCAAAATTTATACAATAAATCAAGCCTCTGCTTGTTATCAACACTGGAAGATTTATAAACTTACAAGTTTATTTTATTTTACCATTCAGTTCAACCCGTGAAGTTACCATACTTATGATAATCTTTATTTCACTTTCGAATGTGTATTTACGTCATGATTTTATATAAATACAAAAATATCCTAATTGATACAAATATCATTTGCTTCCCGTTTCATGCCTCTCCGTGTTATCTGAAAAATATACTTTGCTCATTGCAAATATTAACTGTTCAACCAGAACTGTAATGTTGGTTGAATGCGGGCTTGCGCTAACCACTCTCCTTCGGAAAATCACCTGTTCCAAACTAGAAATGATTAAACTACTTCATAGGCTCTCTCTCAATAAATGTGTTTATTAGAATATATAAGATCCAAGAATTGTTTAGAAAAATTATGAAAATCATTATTATTATTATTAGTGGATTATTATTATTATTAGTTATATTATTGTAAATGTGTTTAATTATTATCTCATTATGTGAGAATCCACATGTTCGATTCTTCAAATATGGATAGAATATCCATTTCTCAACAAAAATAATTATTAACTTTTACAGTGATTATAAAAAAATATGAAACATACAAATAAATGCTCGTTCTGCTCGGTCATCGATCCTTAACTGTTCTGAGTGCTGAAAATACTCAGAATAACTCTAATATGTCTTGCGTAAATCATTGCAAGATTTAAATACGAAGAAAAACAAATGTGTTGGTCATCTGCAGAAAATGAGTTTGTTCCAATTAGCTAGGCATAATATAAAGTCAAAAGTGGCTTACATTTCTCGTTGGTCTTGAAGCGTAGTGAACCTGGTCTGTACCAGATTTATCCAGATACATGCCCTATCGGACACGCACGTCTAATCCTTGTATCGGCCGCCATTATATACCCACAATCCGTCTAACACGACATAGTGGAGATATTTCTTGAAGTTTGAAGTAACTGCTGATCCATTTTAATATTGACTTCTATTAAGTCCATAGCATTTTGCTTAAATGGGGTCAGATCTAAGTGATCTATTCTCAAATATGTCAGTTGTAACATAACTCACGGTAATCTTTTCAGTACAAGAAAACACTGACAGTCTAAACCAATCAACGGCTGTTCTGAAGATCGTTCCCTGGGCATGGCTTATCACCATCTATCATGCGCGAAGCAACATATAGTTTCCCTTTGTCGGCTAATGAACAACACCGTGATAGACTGGCCTTCAATATACTGAAAGATCGGAGTGGTTATTAAGTTACGATTTATGAAACTGACTAATTGGACTAAAATATCCAAGTATTTAATTATTATAACTGGACTGTGACAAAGTACTTTCTAGACAAAGTCTAGCATATGTCCATATGGAAATAAAATATTTCACCAGTGACCGTAGAAAAAATAACAATCACCTTAGTGATTCTCTCTGCCGGAAACTTACTATGTTCCACATGTATCGCAGCACTTTTGTGACTATCACAATTTAAAGATATCTTCTGCGTAGATCCGGCAACCGTGTGCCTTGGCTCAACGTGGCAGCACCTTGTCATGCAAGAGCTTGGTTCGAAGTGAGCTGATGTTGCTTGGGCCGGCCGGCTTTTATTCAAAACAGTCAGGTCCACGCTGCATCACGCTGAAATCTGGAAATCCTCATATCTCTGGTATCCCTGGTCCGATTTACTTGATACTAAGTGCATTCTCTTTCATTTAGCCGTGCCAGTAATCTGATCCAAGTCTCAAGTCTCTTCTCCATGGCTAACTATTTAATCAACAAATAGTCTCGACCTCTGCTACTACTTGCTACGTCACTTGACATGCTCTTGGGTGCATAAAATTTCCATTCCCTTCTAGAAGTAATGGAGCGCGATATTCAAATATCTCAACTTTCAAAAGCGGCTGTAGCCTTTCCCTTGATATCTAGGTGTCTGAATCTTGGAATACCCATTCCTAGAGTTGGGCACAGTACGGATGATTTTTTATCATACAATAAATAATTTTATTTGCTATTACAATCGTGTTTAATTTCTTTTCGCTCCGAAATATATTACATTACTGTGAGAGTGATATCTATCTATAATACACACATCAAAAAAAGTTTTGCATCACCTCGGTTCCAAGAGTTCCGGAACCGTTAAATACAAAGGGAATAGAGATCAACACAAACAACATTTCAGCTCGTTTTATTGCTCATGAGACCCACACATTGCATGTTGTACCATCATACAGCTAGACTTTCAGCATTTGTGGTCCAGATTGCAGTACACACCACTACCTCTAATACCCAGTAGCACGTCCTCTTGCATTGATGCATGCCTGTATTCGCCGTGGCATACTATCCACAAGTTCATCAAGACACTGTTGGTCCAAATTGTCCCACTCCTCAACGACAATTCGGCGTAAATCTCTCAGAGTGGTTGGTGGGTCAAGACGTCCATAAACAGCCCTTTTCAACATATCCCAGGCATGTTCGATAGGGTTCATGTCTGGCGAACATGCTGGCCACTGTAGTCGAGCGATGTCGTTATCTTGAAGGAACGCATTCACAAGATGTGCACGATGAGGTCGAGAATTGTCGTCCATGAAGACAAATGCCTCTCCAATATTCTGCCGATATGGTTGCACTATGGGTCGGAGGATGTCATTCAGGTATCGTAAAGCCGTTTCGGAGCCTTCCATGACCACCAGTGGCGTACGTCGGCCCCACATAATGCCACCCCAAAACATCAGGGAACCACCACCTTGCTGCACTCGCTGGACAGTGTGTCTAAGACGTTCAGCCTGACCAGGGTGCCTCCAAACACGTCTCCGACGATTGTCTGGTTGAAGGCATATGCGACACTCATCGGTGAAGAGAACGTGATGCCAATTCCGTGGGGTCCATTCAGCATGTTGTTGGGCCCATCTGTACCGCGCTGCATGGTGTCGGGGTTGCAAAGCTGGACCTCGCCATGGACGTCGGGAGTGAAGTTGCGCATCATGCAGCCTATTGCGCACAGTTTGAGTTGAAACACGACGTCCTGTGGCTGAACGAAACGCATTATTCAACATGGTGGCATTGCTGTCAGGGTTCCTCCGAGCGGCAATCCGTAAGTAGCGGTCATCCACTACAGTAGTAGCCCTTGGGCGGCCTGAGCGAGGCCTGTCATCGACAGTTCCTGTATCTCTGTACCTCCTCCATGTCCGAACAACATCGCTTTGGTTCACTCTGAGACGCCTGGAAACTTCCCTTGTTGAGAGCCCTTCTTGACACAAAGTAACAATGCGGACGCGATCGAACTGCGGTATTGACCTTCTAGGCATGGTAGAACTACAGACAACATGAGCAGCGTACCTTCGTCCTGGTGGAATGACTGGAACTGATCGGCTGTCGTACCCCCTCCGTCTAATAGGCCCTGCTCATGCATGGTTGTTTACATCTTTGAGCAGTTTTAGTGATATCTATGAACAGTCAAAGGGACTGTATCTTGGATACAATATACCCAGTCAACGTCTATATGCCGGAGATCTGGGAACCGAGGTGATGCAAAACTTTTTTTGATGTGTGTATAATCGATTGAGGTAATGTTTTGGAGGAATAATAAAGTGTTTCTGTTATCCGTCTATTTGCTCAACCGTCACGACCACGGTCCCGACGATGACGGTTAATCGAGTTTTTACTGTATAAGCTATTGTCACGTGAAAAGGAGGGGCAAACGGGGCTACAGCCCTGGGCCCGACGCACTGAAGAGCCCGGAAGAGACAACCACGGTTTTCAACAGCTGTTTCAGTCATTTATCTGAATCAAAAGAAAAATATTGAAACAAAAATTCAACTGAATTTTGAAAAATAAATAGCAATTCGTTTGAATTTTCACCAAAGGAAAGCTTTAACAGATAAAGTTCTGACTCAGAACATCTATAAGAAGAGGTGCATATCACGCATATCAAGCAGTACCTTACAGTCATCCGACCGGAAGTCTTATATGCGATGGAGTGTCTGACAATGAATAAAATAGGCTTGATGGGTAAATTGGAGGTCAGAGAGGGAAGAATTCTCAGGAAGATCGTAGGACCAGTAGCCTACTAGACGATGGGGAATACCGGAGACAACACAACTGAGAGCTCTACATGTAGAGAGGCTTTCAGCCTGTGCCAGGGAAAGAAGGGTAGCGTTTTATGGTCATGTGGCAAGATTGCCTCCAGACTGACCAACCCGCCTGTTCACCTTCTGGAGAAACAGGAAGGTTCGTACCACTTGCCTGACTGAAGCTGAGAAAGACATCAAAGAACTAGGACTAACAGACCTACAAGACACACAAACTGTGAGATATATTTTTAAGGTTGGTTAGTTGGTTCCTTAGTGTAGGGGCTGCGACAATGCGGTCATGTAGCCCCGTGTACTTTGGGTGTGTGTAGAATCTGTCTGATAACCGGTGTTAATTGTGATTTTTTTAGCGTATGGCTTTTAGTGCCGGGAGTGTCCGAGGACATGTTCGGCTCACCAGTTTGTAGCTGCTTCTAGGCGGACACCCAATGGGTGAGCTACAAGTACAGTCGCGTGTGGAGTGTTGTCTGGGGAGTAAGGTTTGTATGTAAGGACGAGAAGTTGGAAGGTAGCGGCTGTGGCCTATAGTTAGCGACCAACCCCGGTATTTGCCTGGAAGGAAGATGGGAAACCACAGAAGACCATCTTCAAGGTTGCCGGCGGGGGGGATTCGAACCTCCTCGCCTCCCGGATGTGAGCGACTGCCAGCAGCCATGCCGTAACGACCACGGCTAACTCACCCGGTTTAATTGTGATGACTGTATTAGTGTGTGCTATCTGTTTTTAATTCAAGTAATAGACTGGTTCACGTTTTCCAAAAACGCCTCTTTTCCAATTTGAGCGGCATTTTGGGTAACATTTGGTCAAATGGCTTATTTTTACTAATTCGGACCTGCTGAACACGAATATCGCTGTTGCCTGGCCGATTTCTCCACCGAAAACCCGAAATCCAAGATGGCGGCCAAGATACGGACTTTGTAGCTCTATATCTGCACTATTTTCGTTTCCTCACGTATTTTTATTCCGATAGGGTCAGATCTTCACAGAAGACCTACGATGTGAAGTTGAAATCAGGAGCCGTATAGCCATGGCCAAGCTGGCATTCCGTGAAAAGCATTCTCTAATTTGTCAGCGCTCGATGTCCCTCAGCCTTAGAAAACAACTGGTTAAGACCTACATATGGCCAGTTGCAATGTACTGCAGTGAGACCTGGTCAATGAATAGAGGTGACATTAAACGACTAGAAGCGTTTGAGATGTGGTGTTGGCGCCGAATGGAAAAGATCAGCTGGGTAGAGAAAATGACCAACATAACGGTGCTGGATCGAATAAAGGAAAAACGGCAAATGATCCGCCAGATATATAGAAGGAGATCCACCTGGCTTGGCCTCAGGTTACGACATGGTGGCCTGATGATCGATATACTAGAAGGCAAAATACCTGGAAAACGCCCTCGCGGGAGGCCACGGAACACTTTCATGAGATCTTTCCTACATAGCTCTGGCCTACGTAATTATGAAATGGTCAAAAGGACAGCACAAGACCGAACAACGTGGAGAAGACTCATTGTAGGGGCAGACCAGTCGCTTGACTGAAAAACATGATGATGATGAGGGGTAAATTATGCTGTAAAGCATTGTTGAAACAATGGTTTGGCGATTGACTACGTTTTTAATCACACTGAATAAATTTTCCTCAAAATATTATACAATATATAAATTTTCTCCTTGTAATATTTTACAAAATTGTGTTTAGATTGATTTATGTTCGTTATCCTATACGTATAATTACAAATACTACTGATACCATAACTAAGTTACTATTTCTGTTCAAATTGCCAAAATCAAGGGAAGGAATGAGCTTGTTTCCAAGAAAGCAGTTAGCACAAACTAGTATCGTCCCGGTGGAGATACAGACTGTGATATCGAGTCCGAAGCTACGGATTTAGTGTTTGTTTATCTTCGACAAAAGGAGACTTTGAAATCCGCATGGACCGAGTTTAATCAAGACATTACACACAACACATTGGGCATTTCTCAAGCTGGCTACATGCCCCTAATATTAAATCCTGCCCATGAGTGGGACACGCTCCAGACAGTGCTTGAAAGATCCGTCGTTGTCGCAGTTAAGCTGAAGCAGCCGTACGTGGTGTTAACTTGTGATCAAGCACTCTACCATAAGTTGTTGGAGATCAAATGGAGCTCAGAACTGTTTCAAAATCGTGTTGTTTTAAAGATGGGGTTTACACCTTGCACTTAATTTTCTGAAAACCATAGGACAGCATATGGCAGGAAGTGGTATTCGTGAGATCTGGGTGGAAAGCGGAGTCTTAGCAGAGGGATCGGCCGTTGGAGTTCTTGATGGAAGGGCATATGCTAAAGGTCTTCGTATTCACAAACTTATGTTCCAGGCTTTATGGCGCATTTTACTGGATAGGCTGGCTAATGAGAAGAGCTGCGATATTTTTAAAAACCTCCCCTATGATGCAGAAACAGCTATCGAGCATTTCCTCGTACAAGAAAACCGGAAAAAATCAAAGACTTTGTTTCCGAGGCATCACGATCGAGTTCAAATTTTTCGTGCTGGTGGTCATATCTAGAGATGGTTTCGACATTACTCAAATTTACAAGGGGGATCCGTTCTGGAAATTGGGACATGCATTTGACTGCTCTTAAGGAGATGCTTCCCTTTACTGCACTATACGACCACATCAATTACACTAAGTCCTTGGCAGTGTATATAGCTGAAATGCATCAGCTCCCTGAAGAAGTCGAGATGGCATTCAGGAAGGGAGACTTCGGGGTCCAACAGAGCAACGGAAAATTTTGTCAAGTTGACGCGGATCATGCACAGGAATGGATAGTGGGCACTTCTAAGAAAGCCGGCGGATTAGTTGGAATCAAGCAGGAAGAGACTGCTCTGCAACGTTGGGCCTTATCATTTCACTGAAGGAGCGATATTACTAATTCCGCGTTTGAAATGTTCGGGGTAGGAACAGAAGGCTGCTCATATAAAGAACAATCTGTCTATCCTGGTAGAAGATGGCGAGACAACTCGGACGGAGAAAAACTCTTGTCCACTTTGAAAACTTTTAAAGTTTTCTCAGAAGACAATGCTGATCTCTCAAATATTCACAATGTAGCAACTAAGGACATTGCTACCGTCAAGATCCAAGATTCGCTTCTACGCGCACGAGAACTGGGGCTTGAACAAGTGAATAAGTTCGTCTCCGAACGCCTTGTGTCATCTGAAGACACGGGGAAACAGCAAGTGAGCTTCCATTTGCCCATCTCTGAGAATCGCCCTCTCACACTGAACGACTTGCCGAAAGTTTTGACGAAGAAAGCGACGCACAAAACAGTGCTAAGTAGTGACAGGAGCGTTCTCCAAAGAATAGTAATGGCTTACGAGGCCGGGAGGGAAATTGATCAAGAAATTTTAGAACATGAGCTCATGGCCTGTCCTCCATCCCTGACAAGCACGGATGGAGATTTAAGAAGTGGAGCTAAGTCTACCCTGATTACAACTCTAACTAGGGACATTGACTGCCCTGATAATATAGTTCTGGAGAGAGAATCTCCACATTTACTCATTGACGGCATGGCAATGATCAATGCACTGCAGAAGCCAGCAAAATGCGTTACGATTGGAGATTACGCCATGGTAGTGGAAAGACATATCCGTTCCTACACTTCTGTCTATTCAAGAATCGACATTGTTTTCGACCGGAAGGTGTTTTACATCATTATTATTATTCGAATTCCTTGACTAACTGATTTTACGTTGTACTAAAAAAAATTGTGCTCTTATTGAACAGTTATTTTTTATTTGTTGTTGTAAATAGTCATATATTTTGTCCGAATTATATGTACGAAAGAAATGAGCGTTGGTAGCTCTTTGTAACGCAAAACTATCATTTATATAGCTTCTAACGACAAATGTATCCCCAAAACCGTTTTCAGAATAAAAATACAACCTAAGGAAGCGAAAATAATGCAAATATAAGGCTAAGTCCGCCATGTTGGCTGCCATCTTGGATTTCTGGCTTCCGGTCGAGAAATCAGCCTGGCAACAGCGATATTCGTGTTCAGCAGGTCCGAATTAGTAAATATAAGCCATTTGCCGAAATGTTACCTAAAATGCCGCTCAAATTTAGAATTTGGTTAAACTGAACCAGTCTATAAGGACTGCAGACAATAATTTCCAGCAGTTCCTACTTTCAATACCAAATGCAACCATCCACGACACATAGCTGTGAACTTCGCTACTACTAGATGCCATCGCAACCAGCGCCCGGTGTTGAACGTTGGAACTTAAGAGGATTAATCAAAACTAACCTACAAATTTAGGCTTCACACAAGTGTAGTTAGTGGAAGGTTCATTTTCATGCCATAAATCTATGACATGGTACCACCGGCTTTACTTCCCCTCCAATACTCAGTATGCCTTCCTTCGGAGGGGAAGTAAAGCCGGTGGTCCCATGTCATTGATTTACGGGATGTTAAAGAACCTTCCACTAATTACACCTGTGTGGAGCTAAATTGGGTAGGTTAAGAATGTAAACAACGCTCTTAGGTTTCTACGTTCGTGGCGGGCGGTGGCGTCTAGTAGCTAAGTTCTGAACTAGGCCTAGTAGTCGTTGACGGTGGCGTTTGGCGGAAAAAGTAGGAACTATTTGAAAAAATTCTAATTTGCAGTCCTTACTTAAATTAAAAAACAGATACATACACTAATACAGCAATCACAATTAACACCGGTTATCAGACAGATTCTTCACACACCCAAAGTACACGGGGCTACATAACTGCGTTGTCGCAGCCCCTAAACTGAGGAACCAACCAACCATCAAATTTCAACCGTTACAATGCCAAAGGCAACTTTGAAAATGTAGGTAAATCATGAAAGTTAAAAGTAAAATATCCACAAATAAATAGGAAATTAGATTAAGAGCCGGCAACATGGCTGTTTGAAGGGAAATCAATAACGTGAACAGCTTTCCACTTCATTTCACTTAATCAAATTTTGAAATTTTAGTTTGTTTCAAGAGAAAACATGAATATTAAGATGTCGTGGAAAGAACACAAATATAGCGGGAGTCATTGTTGTGCGGCCCGTGATCGCTCTCTGCGGCCCTGCACGTGAGGATCGATATAGGCCAGCCAGTGATAGGGAAACTATAATAAAAACCGATCATGTTTCATTTATGGATAGTAAGTAGGCTACGTTTATTTATATCATGGCAACAGCTAAGGGCGATCGACTCACGACTGTCGACTTTCAACATCCTCCACTATAGTTGGAAGATGTCTTCCCGTTTGCGACGATTCCCATTTGCGACGGATCATGAAATTATCTTTAAGTGTCCCATCTGCGACGAGTTATAAATTCTCGTAGTCCTGAGTGTCCCGTCAGCGACGGAATGTTGAGTAATTTCGACAGCCCCAGCATGGTGAGAGAGGTTAGCGGCTTCGGTGGCGTAGTTGGTAGCATGCTGAGCTTTTATGCCCAAGGTCGCGGGTTCAAACCAGGCCGATGTCGTCGGATTCTTTAAGAGCGTTAAAAATCCCTCAGTATGCCTTCCTTCGGAGGGGAAGTAAAGCCGGCGGTCCCATGTCATAGATTTTTGGCATGAAAAAGAACCTTCTACTAACTGGTTGGTACTTAAGTTTAGGGGCTGCGACAACGCGGTCATGTAGCCCCGTGTACTTTGGGAGTGTGTAGAATCTGTCTGATAACCGGTGTTAATTGTGATGGCTGTATTAGTGTGTGTATCTGTTTTTTTTTTTTAAATTCAAGTAAGGGCTGCAACTTTGAATTTTTCAAATAGTTCCTACTTTTGCCGCCAAACGCCACCGTCAACGACTACTAGGCCTAGTTCAGAACTAGCTAGCTACCAGACGCCACCACAGTCGGTTCTTGGCAACGAACGTAGAAACCCAAGAGCGTTGTTTACATTCCTAACCTATACAATTTAGCTTCACACAGGTGTAATTAGTGGAAGGTTCTTTAACATGCCATAAATCTATGACATGGGCCTGCGGCTTTACTTCTCCTCCGAAGGAAGGCATACTGAGAGATTTTTAACGCTCTAAAAATCCGACGGCTTCGGTCGGGCATAGAAGCTCAGCATGCTACCAACTACGCTTCTACTAACTGCACTTGTGTGAAGCCAAAATTTGTAGGTCAGTTATTGATAACGCTCTATTAGTTCCAACGTTCACCGCCAGGTGCTGACTGCGATGCCATCTAGTAGCCAAGTGCGCAAGCTAAGTGTCGTGGATGGTAGCATTTGGTAGCAAAAGTAGGAACTACAGTAGGCCTACTTGAAATTATAGTCTGCAGTCCTTACTCGAATTAAAACAGATAACACACACTAATACAGCCATCACAATTAACACCGGTTATCAGAGAGATTCTACACACGCCCAAAGTAGTAACAAATCTTATTCATCAGAAGAACACCACACATTTCTATATGTTTCTCTTCTGCCGACCCAAAGCGAGTGAACTTAGCACCTGCTCGCGCGTTACCACTCCGCAATGTGTGAGACATTTCCGGATCGCAGCCCGCCTTGAGTGTCACGACGTCCTGCCCGTAAATGCATCCCGCATTCTGTGTGCCAAGGCCTTAAGGGAAGTAGCCTTAGGAATGAGCTTAAAATAAGGTCCGTAGATTAGTCTGGCACAAAAGTAAAAATAAAACAACATTTCGAAACCTTTGAAGATTATCGGCATACCGAAGCCCCTTAATTTGCGATGTATAAACTGTGGAGGTTCGTTGGTTATGTCGTATATTGAGTGTTTCTTTTGTACACTGGGTTCTAAGTTACCGAGAAGTGTACTCAAGGCGAGTGGTTTCCCCAAAAATGCATGTTGCCTGGGGTCGCAAGTCAAAGGACAGAAACCAGTTGGACAGGTTCCCTCCCTCTCCACAAGGTTGGATACATGTTGTTTCGTGTTATCTTGTTCACGTTTCTCAGATTTATTGATGTTTCGACACAAACATGTCTCATTTTCAGGTTTCTGCGTTTACAGACAGTAGTGGGCTTGCAAACGGTGTTGCTGAATGCACATTTTACTATATGTTTTTCACGTCTGTTGGCCCTTCCTGACCTGGGGAATCATATGTCCCAGCTGCCTAGTACAGTGGGACTTGGATAATTTGAAGCAGATCAACAAAAAATCGAATTATCCGAACATTCGAATTAGACAAGTTACATCTTTTTGGGTTTGGTTTTAGGTTCAATAAATAACTGAAATGGTCAATCTTTCAATGAGTAAATATTTATTAATAAATTGGAAGTGTAACAGAAATATACACGATATTTAAACAACACTAATAGGCCTAATGCTATTGGATTTTCGTCCCTTTTAACTACTCTGGCTTTAAGAGACGCCAGGGTGCCGGAATTTTGCCCCAAAGGGGATCTTCAACGTGCCAGTAAATTTACTGCCACGGCTCTCTCGCATTTGTGCAATCTCAAATGCCAGCAGGATTCGATCCTGCAACCTTGGGCACAACAGGCGAGAAAGTTATCGTTGAGCCATGCAGCCAGTCCGATATTTAAACACATTTAATATGCATTACAAAAGGTACGCGATCAGATTGCTATTACTCTAGTGTGCACAATGTTCATTATGTAAAATTAAAGTTTTGCAAAGAATTGTGAAATGTCAGATTGTTTTGCAGAGTTTTTTTTTTGTTAGAAAATTGTCCAAGTAAGTTTAGTGAATGAAATAGTGCGGGAACTTTTGACTTATATGTTAGTGCTCGTGTACAAAATCCTCGAATTAGGGAAGGTAAACTTCGAATTATCCACGATTCTTTCCATTGATTTGATACAAAGTTCAAGGGACCGACACAAATCTTCGAACTATCGACACATTCGAATTAAGGAAGTTCGAATTATTCAACTCTCACTGTAATGCTCCATCCACCCTGTGTTATTAACAGCCTTGCAGTACAACTGTTACCCAGGATATTATTTGCAAAAAAAGCTCTTCTATCCTGCAGTAATTTTAATTGTCATAGATCAAGGCAAAGTATCGTAGCGATATAATTTTATTTATTTTATTTTATACGCCTCCTCGACTTACAAGGCCGCTAATATACAAAGCTTAACAATTCACATATATGTTGCGTCCTGAAGGTCGCTAATCAGTGTTTATTTATTATGTATTATGTCGTATTTGTCATTTTAATAATCTGTTCGTTATAGTTGGTCTCTTGACTAGGGTGGTAGTGGCTTCCGCCCTCTAGCGGGAGTATTGGGTCAGTGTGGTTGTGTTCTAGCAAGCATGGTAACACCATGTTTCAGGCCTCAGCGCCAGTGTTAATAAATAATTATACAGTCCACTTTCATATCAAGAAATTATTATGTGTGTTATTTGAAGAACTACCAGGGTGATGTAGCCGACACTACAGACCACATTTTTGGTCATCCGGAACCGGATTTATTGGATGAAGTTTCGTCAGACGTATCGCATGGCCACGACTTGGATTATTGAGCTAGGTACCTAGATCTGGCAATTATTTATACTATCTATCTTTCTGTTATCCTGTCCTATTGTTTATATTCCCAATCACTCTTACCATGGATGCTACAAATAGAAAAATGTTGATTGCGACGCGCGCAGTTGCCAAAGCCAGTCTCACGCGTCTCGTAAAATATATTGATGATTTCTCTGTAGGCTCTGATATCCAGGGTATAATAGTAAGACTGAAGGAATTATCCAACATCCGTGATAAATTTGAAGGAGGCCAATCTCAGCTAGAAATGTTTGAAGACTAACTGCATGCTCAAGACAGGGATTGTTTTCAAACGATGTTCTTTGACGCGGAAGCTAGAATGAATGCATTAGTCATGCCCAGCTCAGGCGTGTGTAATAGTCATCAGGAAAGTGATCAACATCCTTCATCAAGCACTAGTGCCAGTAAACGTTCAATTAAGTTACCGTCATTTGCCGGCGACGTAACTCAGTTCAGACACTTTCACGACACATTCGTCAGCCTCATTGTTAATAATGAATCTCTCGACAATATACAAAGATTCCATTATTTACTCAGCTCACTAACTGGCGAGGCCCACAATGTCATTGCAAATCTCCCAGTCACGAATGCTAATTTTCAAGTAGCATTCGACAGCATTTGTACTCGCTACAACAATACACGTTTAATTGCATCTGCTCACATGAAACAATTACTCAGTTTGCCCTCTATGAATAAAGTTTCTGCGAGTGAACTTCGTGCTCTGCTAAATCAAGCCATGAGTAACATGAATGCTATTAAGGCCCTTGAGTTGACGGTCCCGCTAGAAGAATTGTTGATGTCTCAACTGATCTTAGAAAAAACAGAGATGTCAATTCGCAAGGAGTATGAATCTACATTAGACCCTAAAACATTTCCTACGCTTCAACAGCTTTATGAATTTTTAGAAACCAAGTGTAAATCGATTGAAATTATAAATTCAAGTCCTCCCGCAAGGCTAAACAACTTGACTAGTAACAGGATCCAAGATTCCTCCAGCCGTATGCATACTACAGTAGTAAATCAGTCTTATATGTCAACTGCTTTAAGTTGTATTTACTGAAACCAATCCCATGCATTATATAAATGTCACGGTTTCACCCGTCTTTCTGTCCAAGAGCGCAGAGACAGTGTTAAACAAAGAAACCTCTGCTTCAATTGTTTAAAATCGGATCATCAGGTAAATACGTGCAAATCTGTTGGCTGTCGTACCTGTGGTAAGTGGCACCATACTCTTATTCATCTAGATGTTTCACAACAATCAGAACCTCGTCATTATCAACAAGATGTTTCCCGTAACAATGGTGTCAATGACTGTCGTCAACAATCAGAGTCTATGACTGCTAGTTATTGCACATTAAATGTAGTACCCAGTAAACAAATCCTCTTATCTACAGCTCTTGTGAAGGTCAAGGACAGTAACGGTAGACTACAGACATGTCGTGCTTGACTGGATTCTGGCTCACAATCCTGCTTCATCTCAGAATCGTGTGCACAGCGATTGAAACTTCGTAGAAGGCCCAGTAGGGTACCAATTCAAGGCATAGGTAACACTACTTCGGAAACAAAACACACAATCTCTGTTGAAATCAGTTCATGCTCAAGTAATTTTACGATGTCAGTTGATTGCCTAGTGCTTCTCAAGGTTACTGACGACTTGCCCGGGCATTTCATTGATTCTTCAAGCTGGAATTTACCCACACATCTCCCACTAGCAGACCCTGCATACTCTCAGCCTGGTAAGATTGACATTCTATTCGGTACAGAAGTCTGTTCTTATATTCAGCGGTCAGGTAAACTAACCAGAGACCTCAATCACCCAGTTTTACAGGAAACTGAGTTTGGTTGGATCCTTTCTGGAAGGTACCAGGGTGATGCATCCTGCACCAATACTTCACGGCGGCCGGTGGTATCGTGCTTTCCCAAAACTGACACTGATATCCATACTCAACTTCAGAAATTCTGGGAACTAGAAGAGTTGCACTTGCCTCCTAGAACCAGGGATGAAAGGGAATGTGAAGCACATTTTGTTCAGAACACCATTAGAGACTCTTCAGGAAGGTTTGTGGTTCGACTACCATTTCGAGAAGATCCCAAGAAATCAGGCGATTCCTTTCAAATGGCAGCCAAGCGGTTCTATTTATGAAAGAAGAATGACTAGAAACCAAAATTTGAAAGAAGACTACACACATTTTATGGATGAATATGAAGATCTGGGTCACATGGAAACAACCCACTCTACTGTTAACCCAGGTTACTACATGCCCCATCACGCTGTTTTCAAGGATTCCAGTTCCACAATCAAGACACGGGTTGTATTTGATTGTTCTGCCAAAACCAGCAGTGGCACTTCTTTGAACGATTTACTATTGGTTGGACCTACAATTCAACAGGACCTCTGTTCTATAATTGTTAGATTCCGCACTCATCCTATAGCCTTTACTGCTGACGGCGCAAAAATGTATTGTCAGATACAAATGGACCTCAGAGATTGTGCCTACCAACGAATCCTGTGAAGGAAGCAGACTGATGCTCTACAAGAATACCAACTTAAGACCGTCACCTATGGAATGGCATGTTCTCCATTTCTCGTTGCCTACAACATCTCGCTGAAGGTGACGCTCAAACTTACCCGAAGGAATCGGATATTTTATTGAAAGATTTTTATGTTGATGATTGCATGTCAGGGTCCCAAACATTGGAGGAAGCACTCCAAACACAGAAAAACCTAATAGACCTGCTTAGTAAGGGCGGATTCTCTCTTCGTAAGTGGTGCAGCAATAGCCCTGAATTGTTAGATAGCATTTCACCTGAACTAAGAGAATCCAACCTTTCTCTTCGCCTTGACGATGATATTAAAACATTAGGTCTCTTGTGGCACCCAGTAGCTGACAAGTTCCAAATTGTAAATAACATTAGATCTGCTGTACATGGCCATAGAATCACTAAACGTTGTGTGCTTTCAGCTATTTCATCTATTTTTGATCCCTTGGTTTTCATTAGCCCCGTTGTAATTCTCTGTAAATTGTTCCTCCAAATTCTATGGCAACAACAACTTACCTGGGACGAACCTCTCTCTCCAGAACTTTCACGTTCATGGCAAGAACTCTGCGATCAACTTCCCATGATAGACGCCATACGCACCAATAGAAGAATTTTGACTGATGCGCCAGTCAAGGACATTCAGCTCCATGGATTCTGTGACGCCTCTGAGACGGCTTATTGTTGTTGCACCTACATACGATCAACTAACAAGCAAGGACTCACAACATCAACATTGTTATGCTCCAAGTCAAGAGTCGCCCCCTTGAAGAAAACATCACTCCCTCGCCTAGAACTTTGCGGAGCTCTTCTTCTCGCAAGGCTGTACAAGAAGGTTGTCAGTGCCTTGAATATGAAGTTAAGCAACGTCTATCTTTGGCAGTGGCGGCTCGTAGATCAAATATCAGGTGAAGAGCCAAACTCCTAATTTCATCAGTGCATGATGTTTGCGTTTGTGAATATTGACATCCTTTTCCTATTTTAATGCTAAAATATCTACTAAGAGCCTAGTACTTAAAACCAAACCAAACATAAGTTATCGCACTAAAAAGTCAAACTCGCTTATTTGTATAGCTTAAATGAATCCTCCGTTCTCTAAGGTTGGCAATCTTATCTATGATGTCCTCATAGAAGGTCTTCAATCAATTTCAACTACAATTCACGATTTATGGAGATAGCCAATGATGTAATTCTGGAGTCAGATATTGTGTTACATGCAAAAGTATTGAATCTTTTCAAACAAGAGAAACTGCGTTGTACTGATGCACTTGTAGAAGGTATTGCCAGTACCCAATTAAGGTCGCCACGTACTCTTACACGATGAAAAAGTCTATTTTTGTGGCATCACTTTACTAAGTATTTTCTGGATTTATGCTAAAGGTACAGCTATGATTCTTGTCACATATAAGAAGCGGTATATTCTGAGCTGTTTATGACCATGTAGTGCTACTTTGCTTTTATAGGATGTGTGAAATGAATACAAATTTGGACAGATACGTTTTCAAAAAAATGTTGTATAATTTGCTTCAGGTACACATTTCTCAGTTGTTTTTCAATCAAATATTCTCAAATTCTGTTCACACACTTGGAATGGATTATGGCAGATGAGTACCGGTAACCACTTTGTTTCATTATTATTGGGACAGAATGCAAGAAAAAAGAATCCGAACTCTTTCTTTTTAAATTTATTCAAAAACATGTATTAATTTTTCTCTTCCCAATCCATGCCTACTATGTTTTGGAAGTGCAAATAGGTTAATATTCAAGTACTCCATTAGGTAAGTTAATGTAAAAAAATTAGCCCTCTATCTTAAATGGTTTCCTTGTTATTGGTACCTAAACATGGAAAATGAGTATTAACGGAAAACAGCTGGCAAAGTTAAAAGTGAATTATTCAGAGCATGGGACGCTAATTAAAAAAAAACGAATTTAAGCTAGTTGTAGACATAAAAAAAAACACAAACTATATATATTTGGATTCAGAAAAGAATGAAGAATTTTATGGCGCCAAAATCAAAAAATCGATATTTTCATCATGCAAGAGTACGTCGTGTCCTTAAGCAAAAGTTTGTAAGTCTCTTCTATTCACGGAGTTCTTGATGCATTTCTCCCGACTATTTTTACGTTGTAGGATTCATGAGCATAAAAGAGTGACAGTTCATTTCTTAAATGTGGGGTAGGCCTATTGTTGATTATGTTTGTTATACAGCTCAAATTTGTCGGAATCTATAAGACTTATTTAAGAATTGTAATTTATCACAGCCATGCGTTAGCATAGAAAAAAGCGGAACATTATTAAGAAAAAAAATGAAAATTCACAGCCTGCTTCTAGTCTCCGATTGGGTCAGGAATGGAATGAATGAAGCCCCCCCATCTAGCAGCGAGGATATGAACTGTGCCGGCTGCCGAGGCCTGACGCACTCCTCTGGGGCAATGATGAAATGAATGACAGATGAAATGAAATGATAGTGGAGAGTGTTGCTGGAATTAAATTTTTGACAGGGAAAACCGGAGTACCCGGAGAAAAACCTGTCTGCCTCCGTTTTGTCCAGCACAGATCTCACATGGAGTGACCGGGATTTGAACCACGGACCCAGCGGTGAGAGGCCGGCGTGCTGCCGCCTAAGCCACGGAGGCTCTAACATTATTAAGTCGGTCCTTAATATGATCTCTGATGTACTCTGATGTTGCATCAGTTATTTCCAGAGAACACACTTTGAATTTTATTTTAATAATTTTGAGGTTCTAAGGACTTTTTAGATGTCAGTATCTTCAATAATTCCTTAAAGCGCACACGGTTTAAAGAGGTCTTGTCATGTCCTCTAGAAGACGATGATGATGATGATAATTGTTGCTTTAAGAGGCCTAACATCTAGGTTATCGGCCCTCCTCTCTAGAAGAGAGTTCCTGTAAACTTAAGTATAGAACAACTCTAATCACAAGTCCCAGGATCTGCCTATTTAAAGTCACATTCACATTACATTTAAGTGCACTTAGTCTTGCATTTTCCCGTAAAGTGCCAGATATCGTGCTTGTGTGCGTGTTCTAAGTGGTAACTGGTTCTTTAAATGTTGCTCACTGTCTTTGTGTTTGTCCAACCCGCGCGTAATGTTTTGGAAATTTGTTACTGTTACTGTATAGTAAGCAAGGCCAACAGAACAGTTCTATAACTACTGCACAACTATGTGAACTGTTCGAACCAAGATCCCTTGCGATGAAGGCTATAGGACTTTCCGGTTTTATTTCTTTAGTGCACAGTTCTATTAATTTCTTTGGCCGCCCACAAATTAATAAATTGATTAATAAATCCCTTTTTGTCTTCATCTTTCCACCTACTGAAGGGAATTTCTAATAAAATTAGTAACGTGTCTTTCACTGCAAACATTATACACTAAAAGCCATCAACCTTCATCAACAACAGGGTAGATAACGTTATAAATACATACTATTCATTGGGAAAGTAAATAAAAGCCTCAATATAAAAGAAAAAGAAGCCTGTTGCAATGTAAACTTTCATCAACTGAACTAGACGATATTGCCTTGCCGACACAGGAACATCTTCACTCGTCTGTCTAACGGCAGGTAATGACGTCACAACTGACGTCAGGTTACCATGGCAACGAGACGATGTAGCTGACATAAACAAGACACTTCGTCTCCTGCTTCCTTCCAAGTTACGGCAGTACAATCTAGCGACAGGGAGTACAACTGCTACAAGGACGTCATGCCGCCTTGCTTGCGCACCATCTAGCGACGGAGTGTAGAAATAACAGTACACTAAGTGAAAAAGTAGCCCAAGACAATGACAACATTTTTATTTAAATAAGAAAAAATAATGTTAATTTTATTTAAGAGATGGCATGTGAAGAGGCTCTTCACTCTCTTCACCTGAATAGCCGCTACTGATCTTTGGACTGACTCCACTATCGTATTAGCATGGCTGGCTGCGCCATCTACTCGTTGGAAGACCTTTGTAGGGAACAGAGTGTCAGAGATACAAGACGCTACAACAACTGCTGAGTGGCGGCATGTGACTTCGCTCGACAATCCAGCAGATATGATTTCACGTGGAATCTTTCCTGATGGCCTCATTGACAATCAATCATGGTGGGAAGGAACTTCTTGGCTGACTCAACACTCATCTTCATGGCCCAAATTGTATGTTGTTCCCGCTTCTCAACATGTACTGGACGAGAAATCGAAGACAATATGTCACGTTGCAACGAACTGCCAAAATTACATTATTAGCCCTTTCTCTAAGCTGATTCGATTACAACGGGTTGTAGCACACTGCAACAGATTCGTGGCTAATTGTAGAAAAGCTCGCGATGAGAGAGCAACGAATGATCTTTCCCTTCAAGAATTGCAATTAGGATTGCACCAATGCATTAGAATGGCTCAACAAGCTAAATACGCCAAGAAGATTCATCAACTGGAACACAACGTGCCTCTTGATGGTAATAGTAAACTGAAATAATTGAATCCCTTCCTGGACAAGATGCACCTACTCCGTGTTGGAGGTAGACTGCAGCATTCCGATCTTATGTATCAACAGAAGCATCAGATAATTCTACCACCACATCACCTGACAAAGTTAATTGTTGAACATGAACATCAGCGCATGCTTCATGCTGGTTGCCAATTGTTGCTTTCGTCACTACGCCAGCAATACTGGATTGTGAAAGGCAGAACTACTGTTCATCATATATTGTACCATTGTTTGACATGCCATAAGTTAAAGGCAGAAACCACACATCAGCTCATGGGACAACTACACACATCAAAAAATGTTTTGCATCACCTCGGTTCCCAGATCTCCGGCATATAGACGTTGACTGTGTATATTGTATCAAAGATACAGTCCCTTTGACTGTTCATAGATGTCACTAAAACTGCTCAAAGATGTAAACAACCATGCATGAGCAGGGCCTATTAGACGGAGGGGGTACGACAGCCGATCAGTTCCAGTCATTCCACCAGGACGAAGGTACGCTGCTCATGTTGTCTGTAGTTCTACCATGCCTAGAAGGTCAATACCGCAGTTCGATCGCGTCCGCATTGTTACTTTGTGTCAAGAAGGGCTCTCAACAAGGGAAGTTTCCAGGCGTCTCAGAGTGAACCAAAGCGATGTTGTTCGGACATGGAGGAGGTACAGAGATACAGGAACTGTCGATGACAGGCCTCGCTCAGGCCGCCCAAGGGCTACTACTGTAGTGGATATCCGCTACTTACGGATTGCCGCTCGGAGGAACCCTGACAGCAATGCCACCATGTTGAATAATGCGTTTCGTTCAGCCACAGGACGTCGTGTTTCAACTCAAACTGTGCGCAATAGGCTGCATGATGCGCAACTTCACTCCCGACGTCCATGGCGAGGTCCAGCTTTGCAACCCCGACACCATGCAGCGCGGTACAGATGGGCCCAACAACATGCTGAATGGACCCCACAGAATTGGCATCACGTTCTCTTCACCGATGAGTGTCGCATATGCCTTCAACCAGACAATCGTCGGAGACGTGTTTGGAGGCACCCTGGTCAGGCTGAACGTCTTAGACACACTGTCCAGCGAGTGCAGCAAGGTGGTGGTTCCCTGATGTTTTGGGGTGGCATTATGTGGGGCCGACGTACGCCACTGGTGGTCATGGAAGGCTCCGAAACGGCTTTACGATACCTGAATGACATCCTCCGACCCATAGTGCACCCATATCGGCAGAATATTGGAGAGGCATTTGTCTTCATGGACGACAATTCTCGACCTCATCGTGCACATCTTGTGAATGCGTTCCTTCAAGATAACGACATCGCTCGACTACAGTGGCCAGCATGTTCGCCAGACATGAACCCTATCGAACATGCCTGGGATATGTTGAAAAGGGCTGTTTATGGACGTCTTGACCCACCAACCACTCTGAGAGATTTACGCCGAATTGTCGTTGAGGAGTGGGACAATTTGGACCAACAGTGTCTTGATGAACTTGTGGATAGTATGCCACGACGAATACAGGCATGCATCAATGCAAGAGGACGTGCTACTGGGTATTAGAGGTAGTGGTGTGTACTGCAATCTGGACCACAAATGCTGAAAGTCTAGCTGTATGATGGTACAACATGCAATGTGTGGGTCTCATGAGCAATAAAACGAGCTGAAATGTTGTTTGTGTTGATCTCTATTCCCTTTGTATTTAAAGGTTCCGGAACTCTTGGAACCGATGTGATGCAAAACTTTTTTTGATGTGTGTACCTCGTCCTCGAGTGGAGTCTACTAGACCATTTTCCAATTGTGGCACTGATTTTACTGGACCATTTTACATAAAATCAGGCTCACGCAGGTCTAAGTTAAAGGAAAAGTGTTATGTCGCTGTATTCGTGTGCATGGCAACGAAGGCGGTACACTTGGAGGTAGTCAGCAACATGTCTACTCAGGCATTTCTGGCTGCTCTGAAAAGGTTTATTTCGCGTCGTGGAAGACCTCGAAATATCTTCAGTGACAACGGAACAAACTTCGTGGGAGCTGAACGGGAACTGCGAGAAATACAAACCCTTCTCGGACATGATCAGCTACACGGTGATATAAGAAGTTTCACCATTTCGGAATGCATCAGTTGGCACTTCATACCACCCAGAGCTCCTCACTTAGGTGGAATTTGGGAAGCGAGTGTAAAATCATTTAAGTACCATCTACGACGTACCATGGGCACCATGTGTCTTACATTAGATGAAATGACAACACTCATTTGTCAAATTGAAGCTTGTTTGAACTCTCGACCCTTAATCCCTCTGTCATGTGATCCCAATGACCCTGAAGTTCTCACACCAGGTCACTACTTAATTGGCACTGCCATCACCACCATTCCCCAGCCAGATCTAGGGAATGTTAAGCTTAGCTTGCTGTCAAGGTGGAATATTTTACAGCAGCAGCTCCAACTGTTCTGGCGTAGATGGTCCTGTGACTATCTTCACTATCTCCAGCAAAGATCCAAATGGACCAGTTCCTGCTCGAGTGTGCAGCCTGGTGCACTTGTCATCGTGAAGGAGGATAATGTGCCCCCTCTCTGCTGGAAGTTGGCAGTCATCGAAGGAGTTCATCCAGGCCCAGAACACCACAAGGTATTTTCAAAAGGCCAATAACAAAACTGTGCTTATTGCCAAAGGATGGTGATTTATAGTGCTTGAGATAGTTTGTCAACTTTCTTTTGTTTCCTTTTGTGTTTGATGAATGTATTTTATGAACAATTGTGTATTTGAAGAAATTGGACATTTCTTGGCGGCCGGTATGTTGCGTCCTGAAGGTCGCTAATCAGTGTTTATTTATTATGTATTATGTCGTATTTGTCAATTTAATAATCTGTTCGTTATAGTTGGTCTCTTGACTAGGGTGGTAGTGGCTTCCGCCCTCTAGCGGGAGTATTGGGTCAGTGTGGTTGTGTTCTAGCAAGCATGGTAACACCATGTTTCAGGCCTCAGCGCCAGTGTTAATACATAATTATACAGTCCACTTTCATAGTCAACAAAAAAAAGTCAACCCCAGGCACTATCCAGCCCATGACGGGCTAAGGCCGACCAAGCGACCGCTGCCCAGCCATTTGGCCTGCAGATATTGGGGTGACGCGTGATCAGCGCGTCGGGTTCCCTCGGCCGTTAATCTTGGTATTCGTGATCGGGGCGCTGTCTCACTGTCAGACAGCTACTCAATGTGTACGAATGGTAACGTACTGACTTAGTAATTTAGGGGGCTGAGTGCACCCCGTTCCAACCCTCACGTCAGTTTTAAAATCCCTGACGGAGCCGGGGATCGAACCCGGGGCCTCCGGGTGAGAGGCAGGCGCGCTACCCCAACACCACGGGGCCGGCAAAGCAAAGCCAACTCCGTACAGGCCATGGAGGCCCTGGTAGTGGAAGGTAGAGGCTTCCACTTTTTGTGACATCGGCACTAGATGGGATGGAGTTGTCAGCTCCACGCCCGGCCGTCTTTGCTCATTTCTGGTGTAGGCTGAGTGAACCCCAGGGCCATTTGCGTTTCCGAAAGTGGTAGTTTTGTTTCTAAAATCCACTACCTGGGTGGGGATCGAACCCACTCCCTTTCAGTTAGAAGCTCAGCCCCCTAAATTACTAAGTCAGTACGTTACCATTCGTACACATACACGCACGTCCACTTTCATATCAAGAAATTATTATGTGTGTTATTTGAAGAACTACCAGGGAAATGTAGCCGACACTACAGACCACAATATACCTAGGTAAGGTAAAAGAAAGAAAAAAATAGAAGGTTAACAAAATACTGAGCTATGAAATGTATCTCATATAAATAAACTGAAGAGTGGGCAAACCACAAATAAAAATAAATAATTTAAATAAGGTAGCTGTTCAGCCATAAAAATATACATAATTCACGAATATAAGTGGTTTCTCAAAATACTAATAGATGGCTGCTACTGCTATGGTGGTATTGGAGATACGAAATTTTCTACATGTTGTAGCAAAAAGAGAAGGTATTGTTTCCCGGGACCCCACTAGTAAACCAATAACTTCTATATCTTGAAGGCGGTACTTTTCTTTGAAGAAAGGGACTTTAAGCTCGTAAATGTCCTTCTTTTTAGCATATTTTAATTTATGAAAAATATAGACTTATGAGATCACCTTTTGTCCGTGTGTGTGTGTGCGTGACCCTAATAAAATCTAAACGGCTACAGCGATTTTAATGAAACTCGGAGAGGTCATAGCACCATTTCGGCCGACCCTGACCGTTTCCTTCAAATTTTATTACAGTACGTCTTACCAATCCAACATGGCGGCTGTGCGAAATATTTCACGGCATTCTATATCTCCGAAATTATTACTGATATCACCCTGAAATTTTGTACGGTGATAAAGGGAACAACTACAAGTTCATCTATGAGACTTTCAAAAACCTGGTAACAAAAAAACCAACATGGCGGCCAAGCGAAATTGAGACTTTAAATAGACTTTTCTCGCGATGTAACCATCAAAACGCAATGAAACTTGGTACAACAAATGTTTATACACATTGTAATGCGCTGACATCTAATTTAGTTCAATTGTTTACATAACCTCAAAATGGCGGCTGTGCGAAATATTTCACCTGCATTCTATGTCTCTGAAACTATTACTGATATCACCCTGAAATTTTGTACGGTGATAAAGGAATCTACTACAAGTTTATCTTTGTAAATTTCAAAAATCTGTAAAGTACAAAACGAACATGGCGGCCAAGCGAAGTTGAAACATTTTAATAGACTTTTCTCGCGATTTAACCATCCGAGCGCAGTGAAATATGATACAGTGAATGTTTATACATATTTTAATGCACTGGCATCTAATTTAGTTCAATTGTTTACATAACCTCCAGATGGCTGGCGCCTGTGCGAAATGTTGAAATTATGTTTTCATTTCTTGTGTCGTAATCATGCGATCGAAGTGAATGTTTGAATAATGAACCTATGCAATAATTTTCCGTTAATGGTACATAACTCTATGGCCTATACATATAACAATCCAACATGATGACCATCCGAAATATTTAGATGGTTCTCAATATCTACGAATTCTTTACGGCAATCAAACTGCATTTTTTTAAATGTCCAATTTTTTAAAATGTCCATAGAGGATATGAACATAAGTTCACCTATAGGACGTTCAGTAGACTGGTGAACACAAATCCAACACGGGAACGACGCGAATGATACATATTTAAATGGTCGTTTCTGGCGATTTAACCATCCGAGTGCAGTGAAACTCGGTACGGTAAATGATTATACAAATGTCAATCCACTGGCATCTAATTTATTTCAGTTGTTTTCATAACCACAAGATGGCATCTGTGCGAAATTTTAAAATCTCGTTTTTACTTCTTGTGTCCTAATCATGCGATTGAAGTTTGAATACTACACGTACATAATAATCTTCATATAATAGTACATAACTCTAGGACCTACATATATAAAAATCTAACAAGGCGACCAACCGAAATATTAGACGGTTCTCAATATCTACGAATCTATTACAGCAATCAAACTGAAATTTTGTATATTGAGAGAGGCAATTAACCTAAGTAGGATATATGAAAATAAGCTTTAGTTCTTCACGGAATTACCTGTTATTGTTGACTTCATCTCGCTGTTCGGCATGTGTTTCAAAACGCACGATTAGATCCAATAGATATCCTTTCTTTTTATCATCCTTGCAGGCTATGATGTCAATGCGCCTGGTTCTGCCTTACGTGGCTAGCCCTGAAACTTCTTCTGGCACCACGAAGCCAACATCCCACAAACTCTCCGCAAGGATGGATCTCACTGAGTGATGTCTTGTATGTGTATTCGCTGCGTGCGGTGACATTCATATGTGCATATCTCATTAATTTAGAATTAATATCCAATACCGTATCATAGTACCTGAAAGGCTGTAGATGGTAGTATAGGGAAAGAGATAGAATCGAGATGCAGAAAAGCCAATGAAGTGAATTCTCAGTTGCAATATGGTGTTCTGCAAGAAATCGTTGGTTCCTCAGTTTAGGGGCTGCGAAAACTCGTCATGTAGCCCCGTGTACTTTGGGTGTATGTAGAATCTGTCTGATAACCGGTGTTAATTGTGATGGCTGTATTTGTGTGTGTTATCTGTTTTTAATTCAACTAAGGACTGCATACATTGGATTTTCAAGTAGTTTCAACTTTTGCTACCAAACGCCACTATCAACGGCCAACTAGTTCTGCACTTTGTTACGAGATGCCACCGCAGTCGGCTCCTGTCGACGAACGTTGGAACCTAAGAGCGTTACTCAAATATAACCTATAATTTAGCTTCACACAGGTGTAATTAGTGGAAGGTTCTTTATCATGCCATAAATCTTTGACATGGGACCTCCGGCTTTACTTGCCCTCCGAAGGAAGGCATACTGAGGGATTTTTAACGCTCTTAAAAATCCGTCGATATCGGCCGGGTTTCAACCCGCGACCTGGGGCATAGAAGCTCAGCATGCTACCAACTACGCTACCGAAGCTGCCTTCTGCAAGAAATAAGTTACAGTAGTGTAGAGACAAAAGTCTGCCCACATCGCTCAGTATATAGACCGACCTTGCTGTATGGAAGTGAGAGTTGGTAGATTCAGGACATCTGACACAAAAGCTAGAGGGTGGACAAATAGATGGAAGCAATGGCAGGAGAGTACTCGTAATGAAGAGCTGATAAAGGCTGTCAGAAATGAAGACGCTAGATGAAGCTGTTCGTATGAGCCGACTCAGATTGTGAGGTCATGTGAAGAGATTGGGGGAGTAGAGATTACCTAAGAGGTTAATAAGTTCGGCTGTGGAGGGTAAGAGAAACAGAGGCAGATCTAAGGGGCGATGGTTAGGCTCAGTGTTGCACGAGTGAGAGATGTAGGAGCAGAGGAGGTCGCAATGCTAACTGCTAATAGGGAATCATGAATGTGTTAATGGAGAATAAATGCTATTCTCTCTGGTCTGAGGCAGATGACCTCGTAGTTCCGCCCCTTAAAACCTCATTCAATCTCTCTATCAAATGTTGCTTATTAATGACAATAATAATATAATATCGTATGGTCTCGGGTGCCGGGTGCAAGCTTCGTAATTTGACACCCAGAGGGTAGTTTGCATGTCGAATTTCCTTGTTCCTTGAATCACTACGAAAATCAAGGAGGGTAGATATCTAAGCTCCTTGAACACTATAGCGCTTTCTAGTAGAGAAATGAGGAACTTTGTGTTGGCGGAAACTCCCGAGATTAATTTTGCCATTATGAACACGGCCTACTGAATTCTAATGGGTTCTTTGACATGCCAACATCGTATTCTGACATGGTGTCGTAATTTTTGCCACCTTTCAAAAAAAATCACTTACCACGGCCAGGAGCGAACCTGCAATCTTGGGGTTTGTAGACCGACACGCTATCCACTCACCCACCGTGGCAAGCTATAATAATAATAATAATAATAATAATGAATCAATCACGACACTCATCAGAAAACGCAGAGTGAAGTTCTTTACACAAATCGCCAGAATGAACGACACGAGACAGACTAAAAGAATATTCAACATAATTTCTACGTCGAAATTGGATACTTCTTGGTACAAAGAAACTATGGAAGATTTACAACAATTACACATGACCATAGAAGGCATTGACGACCGCAACATTTGTATAGATAAAATCAGACACCAGACATTTTATTTTAGATCACAACCCAAAATAAATAGGCGTAAATGGACGGATGAAAAGAAGAAGGCACACAGTGAACGGATGGGAGGTTTTTGGGAAGATAATAAGAAGAAAAGAGCCACCACCAAAAGCTAGATTTTTGTGTTTTTAGCGCTCTCCTTAAAGGTGAATGTACGCAAATAATAATAATAATAACAGTAATAATAATAGTAATAATAATAGTAATAATAATAATATATCCATGACTCGATGTTTCCTCAATTTTAAACTTTTTTCTCATGAGCCTAACCTTCACTTTAAGCTCTACTAGAACACAACTACGATATTTTCTTCTAGTGTCTCCGAGAATCGTTTGAAATTTTTTAATCCACCAATATGTTAGTGTCAACAAAAAGTCCCTGAAAAGTTACTAATTTCAAATTTCTTCGAAAGTGTTAATGTAAGTGGGCGAGTGACCTAGGTCTATATGGTTACCAAGGCAACAAGATTTGCTCTGTCATGATACCACGAGGACCTGGCGATAGGCCCACGTTTCGTATTAGAAGGTACCGTCCTGACACTTGTCTGGAAATCCTTGATAACCATATCCAGGATGATCGATGGTCTAACTTAATCCACGCAGATAGCTTGATTCCATAGGCTTAATGATCGTGACTACCGCTGTTTGTGTGTGTTAGAAAGGCGAATCGGGAATGGTAAACTATGTTAGTTATTGTTGTTTTAAGGGGCGGAACTACGAGGTCATCTGCACCTAGGAAATGGTAAACTACTGGGTGGCTGATTGTGGGTTTCGATCCCAGCTACCTCTGCCTCACAACCTCGTAACCGCAATTAGTGATGAAAATTGAAATGGAATGAATGAACCCCCATCTAGCGGCGAGGATATGAACTGTGCCGGCTGCCGAAGCCTGTTGCACTCTCCTGGGGCAATGATTAAATGAATGACAGATGTAATTAACTGATAGTGGAGAGTGTTGCTGGAATGAAATTGTGACAGGGAAAACCGAAGTACCCAGAGAAAAACCTGGCTGCCTCTGTTTCGTCCAGCACAAATCTCACACGGAGTGACCGGGATTTGAACCACGGACCCAGTGGTGAGAGGCCGGCGTGCTGCCTCCTACGCCACGGAGGCTGCAATTAGTGATATGAAAAGTAAATAATGATTTTCCCTAGGTTTGATTAATAACACGGTTAAAACATAGTAGGCCTACTGTACATAACAGCACATGTTAGTTAGTTATTGTTGTTTTAAGGAACGGAACAGCAAGGTCATCTACCCATGAAGTGTGCTAAATAAAATCTAAAATATAAAGAATAAAATATGAAATATACTCATATAAAATATAATTTAAAAAATATACTAGAATTAAATAATAAAATTTAATCAAACCAATAAATAAAGAATAATGAATAAAAACATTGTAGTAAAACAAAACAAAAACAAAATTAAATCGCTACTTAGATTCTTTGGCAGTTCCTTCTCTTCTCCGTCATTGGAGGGCGTGGTGGCTCAGCGGCCTAGCTGTATGCCTCTCACCAAGGCGGTCCGGGTTCGATTCCCGGCCAATACATGTGAGATTTTCGAAGTGAAATGCCATGTCCTGTGGTTCGGATTCTACGTAAAAAGGAGGTCCCGTGGCTCATGATCTCAAGATTAACGGTCACGTTAAACAACAAGCTTCCTTCCTTTTTTCTCCGTCATTGTGGGGTTTATAATTCCGCACTGCAGTAAGTGTGTTTTGAAGAACAATACCACCGTGCTAGACAATTCGCTAGAGATGGCCCCATCAATTAGGATAATTTTACTCACTACTGTCGACCAAAATATTATGTGCACTCGAGTTTGAAGGTTGTTTGTGAAGTAACCAATAGACCTACATAAAATCCAATAACATAATCATTTTCGTCGTTCTATTTTACGTTAGTTCTTGTAGGTTTGTAATTTTTAATTTATATTTTAATATTTTTTATCCGCAGCTAGCCGATACGGGTAAAGCTGTACAGCGTTGGCGAGATGCAGCCCATCACTTCCGAGCGAGGCGCGCCATGACGCGTGATGTGCTCCATCCTTGCAACGCTGTACAGTTTTCTCCGTATCGGCTACCTGCTGAACCATGTCTTATTTTCCTGTACAAATATAAACCGATATAAAATAAGTGAATTAATTTACGTATATCACAGTCATACATCATAAACTTTTGATGTATAAGGATTACAACGCGACCAAGAACTACATTTTCCAACCACCCCGAGCTGAGGAAAAGTTACCTTACAAAAATGATAACAACTTTGTTTCTTGGACACACCACATTTTGAAATTAATAAACCCGTTATACAACATTCCAATGTATTCTGTGTTAAAATTTGGATTCGATATGATGACGGGATTTTTGAGATAATAATTCTTAAATGTGACGCGCTTAAAATGGTGACCTTTTGTGTTCCAACTGGGATGAAAAATATTAAAATATACATTAAAAATTCTAAACCTACAGGAACTAACGCACAATAGAACGACGAAAATGATGATGATGTTATTGGATTTTATGTAGGTATATTGGTTACTTCACAAACAACCTTCAAACTCGAGTGCACAAAATATTTTGGTCGACAGCACAAATTAGGCTAACACCTGTTTTTTTTTCTATTTTATATCCAAGAATTTATACCCAACAATTTAAATATGAGTATCCAGGAAATTTCTGGTTTATGATGAAGGTAGATTTATAACAAATCTTTATTGCGGCCAAATAGCCAAGATGAAATAGAAATTTTACATGTTTGCATATTCAGATAATGACTTTGTCCTTTTTGTGCATATTTCGATGTGATAACGATCACATGCCGTTTCACACAGCCTACATTCACAGTCTATATTTGGTTCGTGGAAGTTTGTGTTCTTGCATATCAGGTGGTGGAATCCATGGACTGCCAACCTAGTGATGACGTGTCTGATTTCGACGTTTTCCTTTGTCCACGCACGGTCTACCATGGCTCCTGTGCTGTAGAATGTCGGATGAATTTCCTCTCTTTTCCTATTCAGTGTTGCTAGCAGGTTCTGTGAGGCGCACGTGTTAGGTAGGAGTATGCTTGTCCTGAGATCTTCGATGAGGAAAGTTTCCTTCGCCAGCAGATATGTGTTTCTTGAGTGCGTCATTTTTGACACTCCTAACGCTTTCTTTAGGTATCTTGCCTTCACTCCTTCCAACGTAGATAGATTCTTCAATGTTAGGTGTGACCAGATGATTTCTATGCCATACGTCAGTATTGGTAAAATCTTTACCCGGAATAGCAGCATGGCCGTCTCTAGGCTGAGGGATCGAATGTTTCTTATTTCGTGCATTGTCATTATCGCTTTAGTTGCCTTTTCTGTTATGTGTTTTGTGAAGCATTTTGCGGTCGTTTGTAGAGTAATTCCTAAATACTTGATTTCTGATACTATTTTCAGTTTTCTTTCCCTTATGTGTATCCTAGCTGATGCGGGGGCTCTTCCTCCGTTTCTAAAGATCATTGTGTTCGTCTTAGATATGTTAATGACCAAGTTATTCTTGGAGCACCATTTATCCACCTCGTTTATTGTTGCCTGGAGTTCTGTTATGTCTTTGGAGCCAATTACGATGTCATCTGCGTATGTGCACGAGAAGATTCCCTCTTTGCGGGTAATTCCAAGGATTTCTTAAACAACTAGTAAATCATACAGCGCAAAATATGCATTAAATGTAAGGCACTATTGGTAGACACTCAACTGTGTGAGAGATAGTTGTCTCTGTTCACACCACATTGCGTGGTATTTATCACCCTTCTTTCCGCACCAAGAGCATACACATTCTGGGGATGGTTGGTGGTATTTCTTGTTCATGCATACTTTGTAGTGGATTCCGCGAATCGCGAATCTGGTCGCGACGTGGCGTAGTTAGCGTAGGCTTAGCATCCAGTCTTTGTCAATCATCGCATCCGTGCTGTTTAAGTCGCTTCAAATGTCTTTCTTTTCCGTCTTTAAGTCTTGTTTCAGTCTTTCAAAACTGGGGGCCAATGGCAGGAGAAGTTTGAGTCTCAAGTCTTCGATAAGCGGTGGCTCTCTTGCTAGTGCATACGTCAGCCGAGATGGTGTGAATTTTGAGAGGCATAGGGCTGGTTTATTAACTAAGTTAAGTGATTTTACAAGGTAAACAATCCGCTTCTTCCAATTTTCTGCTCAGTGCAGAAGGGAGCGAATGTGATGGTGGTTGCTGTTTTAAAGGTTTGGGTATCGACGTCATCCGCCCCAGGAGACAGGGCAAGAAACACCTGTTGGCTTCTAGAGACGGGCAAACGCCCCTCCAGTTCCAATCGGTCTGGCAGGTGAGAATGAAAAACGGGAATTCTGGTTCCAGAACTGCTATTCTCGGTAACGTTGTAGCGAGAACGATCATTATCGATATTCTCATTTGTCCAGCATGGCCTGGTCATAAGGTGTGTAAGGATACAACAGCCGTTCATTCCGTAGACTTGGTTTTGAGGGGCTCCGGAATGTTAAAAATAATAATATTTAACATTTTCATTTCTTACGTCATATTAAACTACGGTCCCTTAGCTTTCTAATGGTAAGTTACATTTAATTTCTTCATGCCTCATTTGTAAGACTGCTTTCCTTCTACTTTCCCACAACCGTGCGTCTTATTAGTTAGTTTTTATTTTTCTCTCTATTTTTCAATAATTTCTTTCTAGATTCTTAGTTTTCTCTTTTTTTTCATTTATTTTACGCCCACATTGGAGCACTATAATCAATCTATACCGGTATACTGTCAAGTCTTAGGAATATTAGTTACATATTTGTCTTCTTCTTCTTCTTCTTCTTCTTCTCCCAGAACTGTGTCATTCTGTCCGACCGGGCCGTTCTTCTATTCGTCCGTTATGGCGTATTGTTTGCGTGTAGAAGTTTTTAGACTAAGTCCCACGTCTTTGTTTTCAGGATCTTCTTCTCTTCCCGGTGTCCAATTTGTTGCATTGTCAAGCCTAATTCATCTAGATCATCTATGACTTCTTTGAACCAATGATTTTTGGTTTTACTTTTCCAAAAGTATTGGAATAACTGTTTGAGTATCCTGGTCTCTGGTAATCGTGTTATGTGACAGAAAAAAGCAACTCTCCTTTTCCTTATTGTGTCTATTATTGACTCAGTTTTTTTTAAACCCTGAAAGGTGTACCTCTCCCCTTAAGTAATTTTGATAAACGGACATGTTAAAATGTAACACATATAACACATTTCAGCTTTGTATGTTGAAAAGTTCCGAATTTTATTTCTCGGAAAACTTTTTAGTGAAGAATTGGAATTAACGATTCTTCCGGTTTTTAGAACATACGATTCCTCTTGTTCCATTTGAAGCACTAACATCCATGTCCCTATGCCCTTGCTTCTAACGCAGCCTCTTTCTTAAAAAATTATTATTTTCAATAGAAAAAAAAGTACTTTGGTGGGTTAAGGTCGCACGATTGCGCGAAAGTAGCCTCAGGAATGAGATATGGTGTAAAGCTAAATGTCAGTAGATTAATATCTCAAATTATAAAAGCCACCTTGTCAAACACTAGAAATAGTTTAATAATTAAATTAAATTAACACATTCATGTTTCGTTATATCAATGATAACTTTGTCAGCGTGAAAAAATCTCAGAAACTATTTTATCAAAAACCAAAAAGAAAATTGATATCCTTACAAAAAGTCATTAATTTAAATAAATGAAAGGTCACAAAAAAGAATTAATAAATAATTATAGGATGTGTGAATTACTTCGACGGAGATAACCAACAAACAGATTCGAGGTTGGTTGCTTTTACCATTTCAAATTCTTTTTACGTTGTTCAACCTTGTGATTAATACATATATACATAACGACAGATTTTTTTCAGCAGTTCTATGTCCTGAAGCAAACTTTCCCATGCGCAAAATGTCTCGAAGTGACTGATATCTCAGGTGGATGTGGGGCAATGTTATCGTTTCATTTACGTTTGGAATATCAACATCCTATAATTATTTATTAATTCTTTTTTGTGACCTTTTATTTATTTAGCCTAAATTAATGACTTTTTGTAAGGATATCCATTTTCTTAAGATAGTTTCTAAGATTTTTTCACGCTGACGAAGTTATCATTGATAGAACAAAACATGTACGTGAAATAGTACATTATGCAACGAGCCTATAATGGCAATAATTAAGACACGAGTATGTTTATAAAACGAGCGAAGCGAGTTTTATAATTTTCATACGAGTGTCTTAATTACCATTATAGGCGAGTTGCATAAGACTGTTTATGTTCGACGATAATTATAAATATTTTATGTTCGAACATAAATATTCATAAATATCTGTCGACATTTCGCCAGTTTTATGTACTGAACAGAGCGCAGGAGACGCACAGAATACCTTGTATTTGACCATGGCCTCCTCGATTACTCCACTATGACAGTAGTCACGCAGTGAAATTTAAATTATGAGGCCGTGGAACTCAGCGCAGATGCGATGCTATCCTTACCTAATTGGTCACACAACTGTTTCTTGAGCTCTGATTGGTGGGAGAAACTGTTTCATAATGAAAAAGAGTGTTATAATGACCACCATTATGATACAGTTTTCTGACATATAACATTTACATTTCGACATCGTCGAACATAAAATTAATTATTAAACTACTTCTTAGTGTTTAACAAGCCGGCTGTTATAATTTGAGATATCAGTCAACAAGGATAATATTTAATACCATCTTCATAATGTTTAATGCCCATGCATTTTCTACAAACTATTGGAGATTTGGGCATTCCTGAGCCCTGTAGATGATAACGACTTAAACATCAATTCCATAAGCATGTCCGTATACTTTATTTTCTTTAAATATAAGTAGGCCTAATCCTACCTGAAAATTCATTCAATATGCGCTTGCTCTGTACCTTTCATATATTAATGTGCTAGTTTCTTTCTTGATGATGTATGTTGTTTTAAGGGATGGAACAGCGAGGTTTTCTGCCCCAGTTTCTTCTTTAGTGAGAGAAGTCATGTTAATTGCAATTGCAATTGCAATTACGTACCCATGGCCAGTAGGCAGTAATGTTCGGTCTTTGAGAGTTAAAAGCTTAGCGTAGGAATCGCAAAAGATCATATATATATATTCCATTATGGCATTCCACATCACATACGAGTGTTAAGGTATTAGCGCCAATTAAAATTTGTTGGTAAATCTAAGACACTAAACGCCAATTGAATATTGAAGCTTGAAATGTTGTACACCAAACGCAAATGAAAAATAATTCATGCAGCAGAGGGTTAAAGGGATAAAGGGCCCGGAAAGGTTTCAAATTGTGAGAACTCGAAATGGATATTATTGTTTTACTTCCCAAATTTATACCTTTTTATCTGATTTTCTAATCACTTTCTCCAGGGCACAATTAAAAAGCAAAGGCGACAACCCATCCCGATTTAATTTGAAAAGTTCTAGAGAATTCTCCATTGAATCTAACTTTAGATGAGGATTTTTTTAAATGTATCTTGTATAATGTTGGTGGTTTTCGAATCCAAGCTGAATTCCTAGCTCATATTCTTAGAGGTTGATGGTATGTAAATTCCAAGGAATAGTGTTCATGGAAGGTCTAGTCTATAAAGGGAGTTGCTTGCCTCAAGGGCTACCAACTGTGGATTTTTACAGTGAATTTCTAACATTTGAAATAAAACACATGAATTATTTATACAGTGTATTAATTAAGTGCATAAATAATATTCATATAATTTACATCAGGCGATGGCCTCTCGCCCATTCTGTTTAATCTGGTGCTTGATAAAGGCATCAAGACCTGGGAATGCACATTGAGGAATCTAGGAATCAAACCAGTTGCCATTGGAGCTGGAAACCGAAGAATCGAGATCAGGTGCCTTGCCTTCGCAGATGACGTTGCAATCTTAGCCAACAACTCTAAGGATGCTGGCATAGCTGTCCAAGCCCTGCACGAGATAGCGGTGAAGTCCGGATTACAGATATCTTACAATAAGACCAAGTACTTTGAGAATCGGCAATCCGGTAACACCCCTTTGACGACCATACATGGAACGATTGGAATAGTCAATCGCTTTCGTTATCTTGGTGAATGGGTTCACCCCAATGGTAGAGATGGCACCTCAATCTTAGCAAGGCGTACCAAACTCAACGCAGCATACCAACTATGCCACAATTTGTACAACAAGAAATGCATTTCGAGGAATGCTAAGATCTGTCACCACAGAACTGCTGTCAGACCACAGTTTCTGTATGCCACAGAGACCCTCTTGATGAACAGAAAAGGCACCATGGATGACCTGGAGAAAGCCGAAAGACGTATCCTCAGGAAAATCCATGGCCCGAGATTGCTCGCAGATGGAACCTACCGTTTGAAATCTAATTCTGACCTGTATCGACAGTTAGAATCAGCCAATACCAGTATGCGACGTAGGAGGCTAAAGTTATACGGGCACCTACAACGAATGAACAGCAACAGACTTACCAAGAAGATCTTCTCCTTGGCTAAAAACTACAAGACTGGAAGCCTGTGGCTTAATGAAGTACTAAAGGAGTTGGATTCGACTGGAATTGCTGACGTTGATGTAGAAGATCGTTCTAAATTTTGTGCTATGGTAGAATCTTGGAGCCCACCACCGAGAGTCCCTCAATGCCGGAAGCCCCTTTCGCAGGAGAGAAAGGAGAAATTATCAGCAGGGCTCAAGAGATATTGGGAACGGAAAAGAGCATCGAAGAACTAGTCATAAGCGCTCCGTAGTGGGCTTAAATCAATAATAATAAATCAGGCGTTAGAAATTAATATTGTAACTCCCCACCCAATCAAATGGACACACAGGTGTGTTGACCTACTGAAAAGCTTCTAATAATAGATTACTTAGGTAACACTGAAAATTGGCTTCGAATACTTCAACTGAAAGGTTCATTCGAAGAACCAGACAAGTCCAAACGTTAAATTGTTCAGAAGCAAAAAAATAAAAATAAAAATAAAAAAAGCAGTATAGCTTCATTTGTGCTCAATGAAATAACAAGTAGTTCCGTGAAGAACTATACAGCCTATTTTCATATATCTGACTTATTTTAATAGCCCCTATCAACATACACAATTTCAGTTTGATTGCTGTAATAGATTCGTAGATATTGAGAACCGTCTAAATATTTCGGATGGTCACCATGTTGGACTTTTATGTCTGTAGGACTTATAGTTATGTACTATTACATGAGGATTATTGTGTAGGTGTGATATTCAAACTTCAATCGCATGATTAGGACACAAGAAATAAAAACGAGATTTTAAAATGTCACACAGCTGCCATCTTGTGGTTATGAAAACAATTGAAATAAATCAGATACCAGTGGATTAAAATTTGTATAAGCATTTACCGTACCAAGTTTTACTGCACTCGGATGATTAAATCGCGAGAAACGCCCATTTAAATATTTATATTTTGCGTCGACGCCATGTTAGATTTGTGCTCACCAGGTTGTTCAATGTCCCAGCGGTGAACTTATGTCCATAGCTTCTATCAACATAACAAATTTCAGTTTGATTGCTGTCGTAGATCAATAGATATCGAGAACCATCTACATATTTCGGATGGTCGTCATGTTGGATTTTTATATATGTAGGCCATTGAGTTATGTACTATTAGATGACGATTATTGCGTAGTTTAATTATGCAAACGTCACTTTGATCGCATGATTAATACACAAGAAATACAAACTTATTTTTTTCACAGCCGCCATCTTGAGGTTATGTGAACAGTTCAACTATTTTTTTTCCAGAAGTGTATTTATCTCAAGAAAGTCAAGTTTTGGACTTGTCTGGTTTTTGGAATTTAACCTTCAATTATATATTCAGAACGTTAGAAAGAGGAATGGTTCACATTCCGGGATATCAGACACAAGCAGCGACTTGAGTGGGCCTGGGTAAATTGAAACTGCTGACAGTGATGGGAATAAGGAATTTTAGTATTATCGAGACTCAGCGGAGAGATGCGACCTTGAACTTGGTGGGAGATGAAACTAAAGTCTGTTCGCCGAGTCGAGACAGTAGAAGTAAACACAGCTGCGCGCGTGATTGCAGGGCTGCCCGCAAGCGGTGCGTCGAGTCGTGCCTGTTGAACGTACGCTTGTATGTTAAGCGGGCGAGTGCGATTTCTATTTTTATTCGGAGTTGTGATTTTATTATTTATTGTTTATTTTTGTATTTAATTAATTAATTAGTACTTAACGGCTTACGATAGGTAACAATTACTTTTGATCGTGTGTACGCGGATTGTATACAGTTGATGTTCCGTCGTAGACTCAGCAGGGGACAACGCGAGTGGTATTACTCCACCAAAGAAGCAGCTTTAGCGAAAAGCGCGGAGTAGATCTGAAAAGCACATGGTAAGGTCGAGTTAGAAATGCATCCCACTGCACTATTTTTTGCCGTAATAAGGAAAGCACGGGTGTTGTGAAATTTCTGTGTATCGAATAGTACACCCACAGTTTGCAGTCGACCAAGAAAGAGAAACCAAGGGCAACGACTGTAGAAGGAGTTGATGAGTTTGATGAGAATGCTATAAGAAAAAAGGTTCACCCGTTCTTTTTTTTTAGCAATGAGCTGCCTGCAATCGATAAAGTATTTATTGCTGTGAATGAAGACACAGATTTGCCGGATTGTTGACGAACGACATTTTATAATTTATTGAAGGAACTAAACTTCAAACATGTTCGACGAAGACGAGACAGTACAATATGCTGATAGAGAGGGACGAAACAGTTGTATGGAGACGTAGGTATTTGTAAACAATACGACGAATGAGACAAGAAGGTAGAAAAGTCTATTTTGTAGATGAAACTTGGCTAAATACAGAGCCACAGTACAGCGCTGCACAGTGGGTCAAAATCGAAATCTAGGGGGATAAAATTATTTTTACGTTTTAATCTTGAATTTAGAGTGAAAGCAAGGTATATAATTTGTTTACTTCATAATAATCACCAGTTAAGACCTTTTTAAGCTCGTCTACACATGCAAGAAATTGTCTATGACTAGGAGTTGGATAGAGCATTCTGTTATTTCTTCAGAACAATTTTCTACCCCTAATTTACTTTTAACAGAGTCACAAAGTTCCACTTTCGACATAATCGTCGAACCCAGTGTTTCAAACAGTTGTAAACGTGTGATAACTGGTTGCGCAGCATCTTCTAAAACGTAAAATAACTAAGTAAGTTGCAAAAAGTAGCAAAAAATCTTATAACAGGCGTAAACTACAAGACTTATCTTCATTTTAACATTAAGTAGAAAGTGACGCAGAGTGACGCGACATACTAACAATCTAAGTGAAAATATAATTTTAAAAATAATATTTAAATATTATATAATGCAAATATACCTAAAATTACGTAACAATTACACCCATTAATAACTGAAATACGTTAAAAAGATCATACGTTCAGCTGCATGTTCCATCTTAAAGCATCACACTAACCACAAAGACAACCAAACCACAGCCACTAACATTCACCCTCCAATTCAGACTGCTCGAGCAGTGGTGACAGATTTACACTAAGATGCGTTTATATCCCAGAATAGTGAGCGGCAAGTATATGAGAATGCTGTAGAAGTAATAAATTTTGATTTTTTAATTATGAAAATAAATAATTTTGTCCTCCTAGATTTCGATTTTGACCCACTGTGCGCTGGTCTTTACTAGGCCTGCGGCATGACAAACCATCTCGGATCATCTTGGCTAGCCCTGTTCGGCTGAGCCGATCACGTAAACTGGGCATGTTCCCCTGTCTGGGCAGCCAGGCGATCCCGTGCAATTATTTACCTGCTCTGTCTCGACTCGGCGAATAGATTTGAGATTTAATTTGCCTGGATCACGATTGATCCTCACCACTGATGTACAGTATGTCAGGTCTGCTCAGGTCAGCACCAAATACTCTAGCCCATAAGTACGTACCGTCACTGTTGGCTGGGTGGGGAAGGAGTCCTCCATGGGATTCCATGCCTTCTGTTCCTCCGCGGTGGGCTCTGCCCATGGCTGAAGTTCTCCGGACGCGAACACTCCGTAGAAAGTGACTCCCACGAAGTGGACAGTGGCGGCCATGATGAACACAGTCTTCCAGCTCTCCTTCGTCTGGAACAAGATCAAGATGATAATAACAAAAATAATAATAATCGAAAGTTTGATGCTTTTCAATCGCTCAACACGATTGTATCCAAATGAGATGGGTCATTCCTAAAAAAAAAAAAAAAAAAAAAAAAAAAAAAAAAAAAAAAAAACCATGAGATTAAAAACAAGAAGTTTCGTGACCAACTAAAGAGCCTACTTTTCTTAAAATTTAAGATTCATGCCAACGACTAATCTATATGGACCTATCTAGAATAATGACGACATTAAGTTGGTAATATCGACATTTCTAATTAGTTCGAAATATACCTGGCATAATGTAGCCTGATAGAGCGGAAAAAAGCGGAAGCTTGTAGTTTAACGTGACCGTTAATCTTGAGATCATGAGCCACGGGACCTCCTTTTTACGTGGAATCCGAACCACAGGACATGGCATTTCACTTCGAAAATCTCACATGGCATTGACCGGGAATCGAACTCGGACCGCCTTGGTGAGAGGCATACAGCTAGACCGCTGAGCCACCACGCCCCCGCCTGATAGAGCACTACAGTTGTCAGCCCTGGTGACTGAATATATTCTTAGTTCCATCTCTTAAGCTACAGAATACACAATTTGGTTGAAGTCCGATGGATAGCATGGACGTCACATGCAGTTATACAGTGGATCTATCAGTGCGCGTAAAATCATGTTGGCAACAATGTCATGCATGTGTTGATCAGAAATAATCTGAAATATTATGATCTCTTGTCGTGCCAATTTTGGATGAAAACCATTTGCTAGTATAGAAGTTACTGGTATTTTAAAATTGGACCTATCAGCGGGCTTAGAATCATGTTGGCAGCACTGACATATATTAGTTACTCCAAATTAATCTAGAATGTCAGATACTATACGTGCGCAAAGTTTTGAGCAGTTGCCTTGCATACTTTCTAATACATTGATAATAGGGTAAAAAATAGAGACACCATTTATTAACAGTTGGCAGCCCTGATTGCTTTTAAAAGAATACGCATAGTCATATCTGTTATGGTACACATAGCACATACGCAATTTGGTTGAAATCCAATTGATAGTATAGAAGTTACATGTATTTAAAAATTGGTCCTATCAGCAGGCTTAGAATCATGTTGGTAGCACTGACGTACATTAGTTGCTCCAAATTATTCTAGAATGTCAGGAACTATATGTGTGCAAAGTTTAAAGCTGTTGGCTCACATACTTTCTGTTATATTGGTATTTGGATGAAAAATAGAGAGAGCATTTATTGACAGTTGGCAGCCCTGGCGGCTCTTAAGAGTACGCTCAGTCATATCTGTTTTTGGTTGAAATCCAATTGATAGCGTAGGAGTTATATGCATTTAAAAATTGGACCTATCAGTAGGCTTAGAATCATTTTGGCAACACTGAAAATTAAACTGAAGTATTATTATCTATATGTGTGCCAATATTGGAATAGTTGTCATGTATACATTCCAAGATATCCAACATGGAGTTCAAATTTCAATTGCAATTTTTCAGCAGTTGGTAGCACTGACATCATTTTCAAGTATGACATTGAGATGTTCCGGTATACCAAATTTGGTTTCGATTGCTACAGCCGTTTAGAAGTTGATAGGGGGGGGGGACACACACAGACAGATAGACAGACATACATTTTCCCGGATCGATCTCATAAGTCTACTTTTTCCTCTTTTTTGCAAAATGTGAAAAGTAGGCTATAAATACACTTGGATGACCAGTTTTGATCGTCAAGTGATCATCATCAGATCCATTACACTTAAGCTTGTAACCTATATTTTATGAGTCCCCCATGACAGTTTTAATGTAGGCTAGTGGGTTTATTATTTCTTTATATCATGTTATCATGTTGGCAACGTGTTCAATTGCATTGGACACGTCTGCAGTAGACGCAGTGTCATTATTATTATTATTACTATTATCATATACGAATGCTTTTTATTATTAATTATTCAATGTATTTTAGGTCACTTTTGACAAGATTCTGAAGCTAGCTCTAATCATATGTTGTCTAAGAAAGTTTATTAATATTGTTCGGACCACTGAACCAGGAGTCAGGTTCATGTTTTGGTCACACGTACAGGAGGCAGCATTTATGGACACTATTGTCTCGAGCAGGTATGCTCGCTTACCCCGGGGAGGGTGAGGAGGAAGCAGCCAGGGGGCCTTGCTAGGAGTGGAATGGACAAGCAGGCGTATGACAATAAGACTTCCTGGAAGGAGCTGTGGGTTTCAGACGTGTGGTAGCAAGCTACTGGATGCACTGCGGAAGGGATTGTCTCGCTGGACTTTGAGATGTCAGGTTGTGTAGGGTGTCTCTCTTGAGCTGAGCGCTTGGTGTTTCTACGGAAAGCTTGAAGACCGTACGGTACCTCCGAATTGTTTTAGTATGGAGGGTACCACGTGATTGGGTTCTGGCTGTGATGCCACAATCATAGTAGGGCTAATACCCATCAAGATAACTGTGCTAAGTTGAAGAAGACCTTCATGGCGGTAAACCATAATGGCATGGCTGACCAGCTTCAAAGTGGTGATGAAATGGACATATTGGGCAGACGACGGCATTACCGGTAATGTGAAAAACAAATAATAAATCTTTAAAGGCCTAAATATTATTATTATTATTATTATTATTATATTATATTATATAGTTTTAATTGCATTTCTTGTGTGTCACTCTTTTTCTTATATTAATCAATTTCTTGCATGATGCAGCTTCAGAATATAAAGTAAATTTAAATTGGATAGTTTCTTTTTAGTTAGATGCATGTAAACCTTCCTTCATCTTTATTAATTTATAGGAGGTTTTGGTAAGGCCTATGTACGAGCCAGTCCTTTCAGAATATCTGCACACGCCCGGAGATGAGAAGAGTTTCGATAAGGTGGATTTGTTCAATTACAGTACTAATTATGTCAGTTTGTTTAAATTTTAAAGAAAGGCCATTTATGAGGCAGAATATTCATTTTTATTTAATTTTTGTATCTTCAAAGTTACAAATGGCTTCTCTGGGTGAAGCCATCTTGTGGCAAGAATTGAAAGATTACAAATGGCGCCCAACTATGGAGTGTGAATAAGGCTGGCTGGTGCATAGTATGGCAGTACGCACAGGTAATTTGTGAAATCTGATCGGGTATTTTAGGAAGGGTATATATGTTCAGTGATTTTGGAGGGTATGCTAAGTAATAAGAGTGAGCCTGATTTATTAAAGTTGAGATCTAGAAGTGTTGACAGAAGCACTCTTGGTCATTCTAGAAGAGGCAGGAGTCAGTCAAACAGGCAGACCAATAAGCGGTCAGATTCCACAAATTCGAGAGTAGTTCTTAGTAAAATGGCAGATAAGGATGTGATTTCTGGTACGTTGGAGGGACGTGAGGGGGCCGAGAAAGATGATGTTGCAACTAGCAAGGAGTTAGGAATGGGAGTGAATAGTGACGAGGAAAATGTAGGGCTGGGGGAAAACTCACAGATGATCAAGTTAATGGAGCAGATGATGTCTAAATTCAGTAGTAAACTAAGTGATTTAAGTAATAAAATGGATACTCAGAGTAGTGATTTAAGTACTCAAATTAATAATCAAAGCAGTGAATTTAGTACTAAGATAGACATTCAAAGTACGGATTTAGAGAGCAAAATTAATAAGATTGTAGAAAGTATGAGTAAAGGCTATAAGGAAATTCGTCAGGAAATTGCCAGTAGAATTGAGATGGTAGATAAAAGATTCGAGCAAGTTGAGAAGAAGATGAGCTTACAGAGGCAGGGCATTATGGATACTGTTGATAAGCAGATAGGCGAGGTGAGTAATGAGGTAGCCATTGTCACGAAAGAAGTTAGTGAGAGGTTGATAGTTGTAGAGGAAGAGATGAAGGATATAACTGAGATTAGAAATAAGCAGGTGTTTTTGGAACAGGAGCTAGCGGTGTCTTCAGCCAGAGTAACGATGGTAGATAAGAGCGTAAAAAAGGAGATTAGTGAACTGAAATCCTTTAATGAGAGCGAAAATTTGAAATTAAGAAGAGAGCTGAATCAGGCCAAGTCAAATAAGGAAAATTGTAATCACTCGGTAGGACATAGTAACTTCTATCGGGAATCTGACTTACCTAAATTTAGTGGAAGGCAGTTTAACCCTATGGAGTTTGTTAAAGTTGTTCAGAAGAGGTTTTCGAAAGGGTTAGAAGATGGGACTTTAGACTGGGATATTGTTGAGGAAATCATATCATTAGCTTTTGTGGGGGAGGCTAAATCTTGGTATCAAGTTTTTAGGGGAGGTTTTCAGGGGTTAGAAGATTTTAGGCAGAAGTTTGAGGGAAAGTTCTGGAACGAACAGACTAAAGGAAGAGAAAGAGACAAGATTTCTTTTGGGAGGTATCAGTCGAATCAGGGGGTGAGCATGACGGAGTATTTCCTCACACATGTCCTTATCAGTCAGAATTTAGACACTAGTTCTTCTGAAGGTGATATTGTTAGGCGTATGGCCCGTCATTTTTCTGATGAGGTGAAGATGGCCGTAGTCATGCAGAATGTAAATACGATTAAGGACATGGAACGTGTGTTAGAAAGGTTTGATACTTTGGGTAGAATGGGAGGCAAAAGGCAAGAACAGGGAAGGGAAGGAAATTACGATCAGGGGTATCAGGAGGAAGGGAATAGGCATTATGAGCGTAGGAATATTGATAGGCCAGGTAACTTTGTGAGGAATGATAGAGGAAATTTTGTAAATAGGGATAGGGGTGACCAAGGGAATTTTCGGAATAGGGGGCGCGGAGAACAGAGGCAGGCAGAAAATCGGGGACCTGGGGAACAAAGGCAGTTAGAGAATAGGGGGCGTGAAGAAGAGAGACAGCCAGCTCAGCCGAGTAATTTAAACGGGAACAGGGCTCTTTAAGACGGTCAGATAGAGGGTCCCATCCCAGTATTCCAGTTCATGTGTTGAAGAAGATAGAATACGACCTTGATGTTAGAAAGGAATTGTTAGATGACCAGGTTGAGGTTATGCAGGAGAGATGTGAGCCTACGTTGATCAGTCCTGTGATTAAGGTGAAGATATGGGGTCAAGTCGTCGATGCCTTATTGGACTCAGGGAGCATGTGTTCTTGCATTAAGGCAGGCTTTTATGATGAGGTTAAGAGTAAAGGAGAAGTCATAGAGGAGATTCCTGTGTCCAATATATTTATATTGTCTGCTGTTGGGACTAAGTCACAGAGAGTGCGTAGACAGGTTGTCGCACCTATGTACATTGATGAGAAATGTGGTCGTCAGAGTTTTCTAGTGGTCGCGAATTTAGTGTATCCTGTCATATTGGGTGCGGATTGGTTAAGCAGTCAGATGTGTAAGCTTGATTACGGCGAATCTAAGGTGAGATTCAAGTGGGGTGAGAATTTTGATACGATTAGTCTGAGTTATCAGGTGGACTCGGGAACTTTTGTGAGTATATCAGTGTGTGTCCAGGTTTTAAATGAAGAGGAAGAAGTCAGTGAGGTTAGTAGCGACATGGTATCAGAGGATATTCAAAGTTGTAGTATGGTAGTGGAAGAGGAGCGTGAAGGCGAATTTTCAAGTGTTGTGGAAGATACCATGTTGGAGGTAGAGCAGAAGGCTCAGTTGTTAGAGGTCTTGAGAGACCACAGTGAGGTGTTCTCTGACAAACCTGGTAGGACACATGTTTACGAGCATAGTTTCGAGATCACCGATAGGTCTAGTTTTAATGGTGTTAGATACCCGATACCACACGCCCATGTCAAAGCAGTAGATGATGTCATTTCGCAGATGCTAGACGATGAGGTGATCGAATTCAGTAGGAGCCAGTATGTCAACCCGTTGGTAGTAGTGATTAAGAAGGATGGGTCAGTTAGGCTATGTTTGGATGCAAGACAAGCTAATAAACGCATTGCGCCGGATCATCAGCGACCGGAAACTACTGAGGATTTAGTTCAGAGATTGGGGGGTAAGAAACGGCAGAAGCAGCAAGGGAAGCGGGCAGGAGATAAGTTAGATGTAGGTGACCTTGTGCTTTTGAGGGTGCCTCATGTCTCGTCCGCAGACCAGAAATTGGTGAGTAAATTTTTCATTTGTATGAAGGACCGTATGAAATTGCACGGAAATTAGGGGCCTGTGCGTACGAGCTCCTTACAAAGGACGGAAGGGTGCTAGGGATTTACAATATTTCCAATCTGAGGATGTACGTATCCTAGTAGCCCTGTTGGTTGTGTATATATTTGTGGAAGGAAGGAGTTAGGATTTTGGAAGGGAAGTCATGCCTAAAGTATTGCTTTTTATTCTATGGTATAGGACCAAATGAATGAAAAGCAAGGGGGCGTTCTGTAACCTATATTTTATGAGTCCCCCATGACAGTTTTAATGTAGGCTAGTGGGTTTATTATTTCTTTATATCATGTTATCATGTTGGCAACGTGTTCAATTGCATTGGACACGTCTGCAGTAGACGCAGTGTCATTATTATTATTATTACTATTATCATATACGAATGCTTTTTATTATTAATTATTCAATGTATTTTAGGTCACTTTTGACAAGATTCTGAAGCTAGCTCTAATCATATGTTGTCTAAGAAAGTTTATTAATATTGTTCGGACCACTGAACCAGGAGTCAGGTTCATGTTTTGGTCACACGTACAGGAGGCAGCATTTATGGACACTATTGTCTCGAGCAGGTATGCTCGCTTACCCCGGGGAGGGTGAGGAGGAAGCAGCCAGGGGGCCTTGCTAGGAGTGGAATGGACAAGCAGGCGTATGACAATAAGACTTCCTGGAAGGAGCTGTGGGTTTCAGACGTGTGGTAGCAAGCTACTGGATGCACTGCGGAAGGGATTGTCTCGCTGGACTTTGAGATGTCAGGTTGTGTAGGGTGTCTCTCTTGAGCTGAGCGCTTGGTGTTTCTACGGAAAGCTTGAAGACCGTACGGTACCTCCGAATTGTTTTAGTATGGAGGGTACCACGTGATTGGGTTCTGGCTGTGATGCCACAATCATAGTAGGGCTAATACCCATCAAGATAACTGTGCTAAGTTGAAGAAGACCTTCATGGCGGTAAACCATAATGGCATGGCTGACCAGCTTCAAAGTGGTGATGAAATGGACATATTGGGCAGACGACGGCATTACCGGTAATGTGAAAAACAAATAATAAATCTTTAAAGGCCTAAATATTATTATTATTATTATTATTATATTATATTATATAGTTTTAATTGCATTTCTTGTGTGTCACTCTTTTTCTTATATTAATCAATTTCTTGCATGATGCAGCTTCAGAATATAAAGTAAATTTAAATTGGATAGTTTCTTTTTAGTTAGATGCATGTAAACCTTCCTTCATCTTTATTAATTTATAGGAGGTTTTGGTAAGGCCTATGTACGAGCCAGTCCTTTCAGAATATCTGCACACGCCCGGAGATGAGAAGAGTTTCGATAAGGTGGATTTGTTCAATTACAGTACTAATTATGTCAGTTTGTTTAAATTTTAAAGAAAGGCCATTTATGAGGCAGAATATTCATTTTTATTTAATTTTTGTATCTTCAAAGTTACAAATGGCTTCTCTGGGTGAAGCCATCTTGTGGCAAGAATTGATAGATTACAAGCTACATAATTTTTATGTCTGAAAGTATGGGTGAAAATATTTACAAGATGTACACCGGAACTAAAGAAGAGCTAAAGATCACTACAACGCCGTAGTCAAACCAGAATGCCTGTATACTAGTGAATGTCTCGTACTGAACTACATATTAGATAATTAGAAGTAGTAGAGAGAAGAATTATACGCAAAATACTCGGTCCTTTAAAAACTCCAGAATTCTGGAAATTAAGAAGTAATGATGAAATTAAACGTTTAAAATTATACGCCAAATCAATACATAAACAGATATATATTTTATATATTGATATATGTTTCGACCCACAATGGCGTCATCCTCAGCCTAAAAAGAAAATCAATTAAGAATTGAAAACTAAAATAGCATACGTGACTTAAATCTAAATTTAAATGAAAAATTAATGATAATAATTGTAATAAATAAAATATAGTAATAAACTGGAAATCCTTACAAATGTAGTATTAATTAAATAAATATAAGATTGGTCTTTTTACAATAATTTTTAAAAAGTAGTTAGAAAATAAGAACTATTAACGGTGAGTGTAAAAATGTTAAGCTTTAAAAAAATTATCAAAATATACACAAAATAATCTAGAAAATCACTAAAATAATTTAGTTCGGTGCTTGAGTTTAAAAAGTTGAATCCTCTTCAATACGGAGTTTATTAACAATTTTGAAAAGGTGCCAACCAGTATTACGATGACATGAATTAACCTAACAGTTAGGAAAATAAAACATGTCAGAAAATTTTTATATAAATAAACGAAACATATGGAACTGATAAAAATCTACTTTATATGATTTATTATCACCTACATCGTTGTATGCGATGGAGAAATTCGAAAATTCGTACAAGAATTTGAGTTAAAATGCCCAATATGGATATGTGGCAATTCTAATAATTGTCCAAAACGTTTAGAAGAAAAAACGGGATTCTTGAAATGGAATTACGGTATCACATGTTCCTCTTTAAATTTGCCAAACAATGTTAGGTTATGTAATGATGAAATATATCGAAAAATAGAAAACATATCAGAAACGATACGGAAGAGAAGATTGCTATTTTTTGGACATTTGTACAGCTTGCCGCGGTGGGTGAGTGGTTATCGTGTCGGTCTGCCAACCCCAAGCTTGCAGGTTCGTTCCTGGCCGTGGTGATTTTTGAAAGACGACAATAATCACGATACGCATGTCATGCGATGTTGGCATGTTAAAGAACCCATTTGAATTCAGTAGGCCGTGTTCATAATGGCAAAATTTATCTCGGGATTTTCCGCCAACACAAAGTTCCTCCATTCTCTACCAGAAAGCGCTATAGTGTCAAGGAGCTTAGATATCTAACCTCCTTGACTTTCATAGCGCTTCAAGGAGAAATTAAATTCGACATGCAAGTTGCCCTCTGGGCGTCAATTAACAAAGCTTGCACCCACTCCCGAGGCTGAGCTTCGATGCCCAAGATAGCGGGTTCAAACCCGGCCAAAGCCGTCTGATTTTTTTAAGAGCGTTAAACATCCCCCAGTATGCATTCCTTCGGAGGGGAAGTAAAACCGTCGGTCCCATGGCATAGATTTATGGCATGTTAAAGAACCTTCCACTAATTACACCAGTGTGAAGCTAAATTGTATAGGTTAGGAATGTAAACAACGCTCTTAGGTTTCTACGTTCATTGCCAAGAGCCGACTGCGGTGGCGTCTAATAGTCTAGTTCTGAACTAGGCCTAGTAGTCGTTGACGGTGGCGTTTGGCGGCAAAAGTAGGAACTATTTGAAAAAATCAAAGTTGCAGTCCTTACTTGAATTAAAAACAGATACACACACTAATTCAGCCATCACATTTAACACCGGTTATCATACAGATTCTACACACACCCAAAGTACACGGAACTACATGACCGCGTTGTCACAGCCCCTAAACTAAGGAACCAACCAACCACTCCCGAGGCCATACGATATTATTATTATTATTAGTAGTAGTAGGTTAACTAAGCAGATCTTCACATTCCTGTGGAACAAGAAGTCAACAAACACCTGGGCACAAGAAGTCAAAAAGGATTTGGAAAGAAACAATATCAGAGTGCTAAAATGGAAGGATTCCAAGGGAGGAAGGGAAAGAAAACCGGTTCGAAATGATCCGAGGAAAGGAAGAGGAAACATAGTGAGATGATGAAGGAATATTGGAGGAAGAAGAAGGAACAGCAAAGGACAGAGCATTGGCTCGTGGTCCCTAGACGACCGAAACGAAAGTAATAATAATTAGAGACGGAGGCATTATTACCAAATTTGTATTGCATTTTGGTTTAAAGACGTATGATTTATTTTTTGGGAAGAAAGAAACAAAGAAAGAAAGAATTTAGGCAACATTTTGTAGCGTTATTTTCTCTGGCAAAACAAATGCAGTTATCTTTAATTGTATTTCATTTGTTTTACAGACATTCTTTGCTGATAATGGAATTCCTCTTCCCTTTTGAAGGAATTGGAATTGTATTACAATCCATGGATGGCTTGTTAGATGTTCTTTTGTCAAGACGATAGCGGATCTCATTCAATTTCTAGCCCTAGTTTTTATCAAGTTTTGCGAATACACTCGCTGGCGCGCTGAAAGGGGGAACAAATGGGAAGACTCGTGAAGAATGCTAAAACACTTGGCTCTTGTAGTAAGCTCGTTATGGTAGAGACGAGTCATTTGCGTGCTCTGTTGGAATATCAAGTGTGTGAATGAAGAAGCCGTATGTTCTCATATAATGGGGAGGCCCTTAAGAATTGACTGCTCAGGCATGAGATGTGTGGCAGATAGGAAACTTTCCCATCGGGAATATTCCCGCCAAAAATTCCTGGCAGTCAAGATTCGAGAAGGTTAAGGAAGAGGCTGGCAAAATGCTTTGTTTGGAGTGTGGCACTATACGGAGCCGAGACCTGGACGCTAAGGAAGGATGATGAACGGAGACTAGATGTGTTTGAAATGTGGTTATGGAGAAGAATGGAAAAGATATCCTGGGTGGAAAGGGTCTGGAATGAGGAGGTATTGGAGCGAGTTGGAGAAAATAGGAGGCTGTTACATACCATCCATACAAGGAAGATGAACTGGCTTGGGCACTGACTGCGAAGAGAGTGTTTGCTGAGGGATGCTCTCGAAGGATTAGTAAACGGAAAGAGAGGAAGAGGACGGAGAAGGTACCAGCTGGTGGACAGTGTCAAGATAGCAGGAAATTACCACCAAGCAAAGAAAACGGCTGAAGACAGGACTGCATGGACAGCTGCTGCAGGCGCGGATCTAGAGTTTGGCTTGGTGGGGGGGTCACAGAATCGAAATTGTTAAGAAAAATTGTATCACTAACAACGCAATCACCAAATAACCAAACGTACTGTGCCCGAAATACCTACCCTTTACCTGTTGAAATCCCTCGATGGTAGCTGGATCGAAGGACCTGAAAACCCCCCGGCCTAGAAAAGTCCCCAAATCCTACCAACAGGGAAAAGGAGTAATAGGGTGCAGTAAAACCTAACAGAGGTGGCATTAAGCACGACCAAAGCATAACAGCGAACAGCTCTAAGAACACGAGAATCGTGGGCAAACACCCTCTCAGGAGTGTGGGAAAATCTAGAAATATCCAGCTGTGGGTCCCCTTAATGCGACCTCTTTATACTTCTATAAATCATCACATCACGCGATTAAAAGAACTGACAAAGAAATTTTATTTCAAAAGAAATCTGACAGAAGGTCAGACCAAATTGTCCTTGACTGGACCCTAACAAAGAAACTGGGCACTAGAATCATGCCAATAAATGCATTAACAGTCCCCATGGACCAAGAGTGCATTTAACCCTCAATAGAAAATGTTAATCATGAGAACAATAGAAAAACCCAAGAAAAAATCAAACAAATCACCTTAATGGTTCTTCCACCCATTCCAACATTAAAGAACACGTGAATTATTTCAGATATATATACATATTTACTTATTTAAAGCGTAATCGTTATTTATGTTATTACACCCTCAGATGTAAATGTCTTTCCAAACATGTAATTCTGTACTCCTTATCTGCTTTGTAAAAATTGAAATTGTATAACTCATATTGCCTTAGCAATGTATTCAAAATGTATTTTTATCAATCAAGCACTCAAGCTAAAAAGATGTGAAATTCGAAATTCAGAATCTCTAAAGATTCAATAATATTTCAGAATGAATGTACTTATTTAAATTCCTCCAGAATTTAAAATATAACGATCGTGAATCATATCTAGCATTGCCTAAATCTTATAAACTGAACACAACCGAAGAATTAATTAAATGGGGATGCCACACAAAAACAAACTCTGAGGCTTGACAAAAGAATTACTGTCATAATAATGGTCACTCATGACCTCGATTTCTGAAAACGGTGGGCATAACCACCAACATTACCAAGTTTATATTTTATAATTGCATTACACATGATGCTTTTACTATCATTTTAATATGAACGTACTTCAACGAGTACCATCGTAAATATATATCACGCCCATTGACGTTTCTTCACACACTATCACCCACATGGTGATTATTTTATTCGATAATTAGTGATCAGACATGATCAGCTGTATTTCTTAATTATTATGATTTCTCAATCCAATGCAACATAAATTTAACATGAGTGGCTACTTAATCAAGTGCACTGGATCACAGAAGTTTGCCTTACAGAATTGTATTGACAGTCACATAAGAATTCATTTCCCCTTAAAGTTAATCTCTGGGATCTGTCTCCTAAAATATTCTTGTTCTTCAAATAGTTCTCTAAAGCAATGTTCTAAACAAGAAAAACTCGAAATACTGAATTAAAGTTCAGTTATAGCAATGTTAATAAATATAAAAATTAACGAGGTGTATCCTAGTACACGTGGCTACAAAATCGAACGTTAACGTTGATCAGACAAAAATAGAAATGTCCCCTGAAGAGAATTCACGAAAATCAAACTGAATCTACAGCATGTGTCCAGATAACGACTCCAGTTAAATTCTGTTGACACATTAGATTTGCAGTATGACCTCGCTTACCCTCAAGAGAAAAGAAAATTCCCATTCTAAAAGAATGATCAAACTGCTCATTCTATACTGTAATTTAATAATAATAATACATGAGTGCATAAGAAAAATTCGAAGCTCGCAATTGTCGAACACAAAAATAAGGGAACGATGATCCCTCAAGCCAAAGCTTGATAAAAAAAAGTAACAATTCCCTATGAGAATAACGTAGATTTCTTCCCCTACGAAGATCTGTTCTTCACAATCAAGAAGTTCGGAATACATTAATGAATTTAATTTAATAGATTATTAAGCTGAAAAATGAACAATTATTTCATAATAAAATATTATGAAATGAGTGCACCTGCTTAATCAGGCCTAAACTCGACTGGAAATGAAGTCACACATGACATGGAATAGCCATGCATAAACTCCACTCGACAATCATACTACTCAAAATAAAAAAAGAAAATAGATGGCAAAGTGTTTAAACTGGACTATCTACCTTGCAACGCTACATGAAAAGTAGATTCTCTACCTGGCTGGAGATTCTCGAAGACAATATGGAGCGTGAAGATGCCCACCATCTGATACCACCATGGTGTAGCGGGACTACACGGTTCCATTCCAATTTCCAAAGAACACGCTCGGGATCCCTTACTCCAATGTCCCAAGTCCACTGGTAGTAAACGAACTGCTTCCTCATCTCAGAACTTGTCCTAGCCCGAATTTCGAATAGTTCCAGACCGGTTCGGAAATACAACACGCGCGCGGATACAACATTTCGATAAGAAAGTGAATACATGACGATAGCCTGAGTTATTTTCGGCTGCATGTTACCAAAAGTTCATGTTGCACAAGCCAATAGCCCGCGTCGCGAATATGCTATGATCCACTTCGCAAACATGCAGTGTGGTTACTCGTGACGTCCACTGCATTTGCTTGGAGAGCGATGTCCACACTAAAATGCCTAGCCGCTCATGGCTAATATGTTTATATGAATTCTAAATATCTCCCCCAACACCTCGGACTTCCAAGCACTGTACATTGTTAAAAACTTCACTCGGAATGTACTTGATATTTAGTTGCAATAGTCTTGGCGTGAGAAAAGATAGCACGCCTTCCCAGTATGCATAGACTTCAGAAACAAGCCTCCTTTATGAATCACTGCATTTCGCTCCGTAACACGAGAAAAGAGTGATTCCACTAACAGAAAACTGCCCGCATACAATGCCAGGCGCTCTGACGACTGAAGTTCTCATTCGACACTGAACTTTTATGATAATGACCTTAATCCGTCACCACACGATGTATAAAATGTCAACTAGCACCGCCGTGAATTCAAAATAGCTTGACACTTCTTCCAGCCGAAACAACATTGCGATACAAGCTCTGCTTAGGCGTGAATTCGTCTGAGTTGAAACGTGTTCTGTCTGTCGCGCACCTGTGACGGCCTGCAGGAGGCAACTCACGCACCGTCTCTACTGCGCATGACAGGACGATCTCTGAGACAGGTCGATATATAAATCTATATTCTAGACATAACAGATGCCATAACTAAAAAGCACGACTGCATTGTCCCTCTCTGCTGTAAAATCGAACTCCAGTATATACTTGACATCATATCTGTATCACATTTCCAAATAAATATTCAAATGTACATGTCAATCTCCCACTCCTGCCAGCTCAAGGACACCTGCGCATCCTCGCGGCGTATAAGCGAAACACTCCCTTCCGAAGGTTACTGATGGGACAACAGCTGAGCAAACGATCACATGGCTATGCGCGCTGTCAAAACTAGGTCAAAACCTGCCGTGTGGTGTAGCGGTTCGTATAGGTACATGTACCGTAAACCAGGCCGAATAAAGGAAAACGGTACATCTCTCTCCTAACACCTCAAATAAAAGTTGGCTCGACTTTTATTTCATCATTCCAGATATTCCCGCTACAATACATGGCTGCATACAGAGTTAAACTAACTTCATGTAGTATCTGCGCATGTTCTTGGCATTGAAGCGACCTATAATATCCCTTCCATCTATGCTGGTGACTTCATAACAATTGTTCCCAAAGCATCGAGCTATTCGGAACGTTTCCTCGGCTACTGTTTCTCTAGCCTCTTCCTTATCTCTCTTTCTTGGTATATCCCAATGGTAGTACAGAATTACATGTTATCTCTAATTTCTTGCTCCTCCTTTTCTTTTATCTTTATCTTTATCTCTTTCTGGGGTTCTTTCACTGCTACCCTGGCGACTAGTACTTGCATGAGCATCATTTATTGTATCCTTTCTCCTATCGTCTTTCTTTCTTCGTCCTTCCCCATCGGACTTTTCCTGCTCCCCTCTGAGCCTTTCCTGGTCTCTCCTTCGATAAAACTCTTCCGTCCTATAGTTCTTGTAACTGCTGTACCCCTGACGTGGTCTGTAATTAGTGTCATAGGGCGCATCACGATAATTGTTACGGTTCTTGCCGTAGTCCCTTCTATAGAAATTTCGTTCCTCGTAACGTCTCTGCCACGGTGGTTCCGTGTATTCCCTATACTGGTTTTGGTATCTCTCATCCTTTTGGCAGTGGTTTCGAGTTTGCCCTGTCCTTTCCGGATTCCTCTGATCGGATCTGACCTGATCCGTTTGCTGGGTTCGGTTCATTACTACCGTGTTGATCCCTTTAGACTCCTGTCGACTAGCACGCGATATGATAGGTGTTGACATTGCGTTTACGTGGTCCAAACGACGTAGCAAGTCGTCCATCGTGGCTAAGTCAGTCACTCCTGATGAAATTATTGACTTTCTGACATCCACGGGAAGTTGCTGTGATATAGCTTCCACTAACTGACCCTCGGTCATCGGGGGTGCAGAAACCGCAGTTTCGAGAGCTGACACGTAAAGTACTCCGCGTAGCTTGTGGGACCTGTATTTGCATACTTTCTCGAGTAAACTTCTGACCTTATATTCTGTTGCACTTCAATGCTCCAGAATCTTTTGATGAATGCGTCAGCAAACTCCTCGAAATTATTGAAGGTATACCTAAACGCCTTATACCACTGAAGTGGGGCATCAGTCAAATAGCGCTCCACTACTCTAAGCTCGCGTTCGTGTGGCACCTGCGATTCCACAAAGTAATCCCTTAATCCACGAATAAATTCGAGAGGGGTAGTCCCATCTAAATTACTGAATTTGCGAGGTTTGTCCTCAAAATTTCTAATAACAGTGATGTTGGACGCTCTTTCAACAGGCCTGTGTATATTACCTCCTGTATTGACGTTAGTGTTGGGATAAGTGTACCCATATGGTTGTAATTGCGTGAAATTGGGCTGAGTCAAATTGGGTTGAGTTGGACCTAAGCGTTCCGCAACTCTAGACTGAGGACTAATCCCAATGTCAGGAGACTCATGTGGCATAGCTTCATCTCTTTCCTGTAATCTATGTTCCCTTTGATCTAAAGCAGCGTGAAAGTCGCTATTCCAGCTTGACCTTAATTGCTCCTTAATACTTTCTACGTTAACATTCCCCCCAAGGTTAATGGTTTCTAATTGTGCTCGAATTGCATTTAATTCCGAAGTTTTCTTTTCCCTATCTTCGTTCAGTTCTATCTTGTTCCGATCCACCTTAACCTCAATGGACTTTAATTTATTTTCTAGACTGGTTAAATTATCTATTTGAGAAATTTGAAGAACAGTAATCTTCTTATCGACATCTTCCCTCATATCTAATATTTTTTAGTAGCTTTTAATTCGCTAGTGGCAAGTTTTTGTTCCATTTCCTGTTTCATATCACTGAAAGAATCTTCATTAATCCTAAGCATACCATTTCTTAACAAGTCTATGTTTTCTTTAACAATTGCCTTAAAATCTATGTCAAAGTCATCTTTCAATAATTTATTATGATCACTGACTTGAACTCGAAAAGAATTCATTTCAGTTCTCAATTGATCTATGGAAGCCTGAGTATTGATAGTGTCGTTAGTGAATTGTAGTTGCAAAGCTTCCAAATTATCCTTTGCCAACCGTTTACTGATATCTAAATCTAATTTAATTTCCATTTGGAAATCTTTATTAGTTTTCTCTATTTCATTAATCTGGATTTGCATGAGGTTTTGATTAGCTTCAACAATGCTAACTTTAGACTGGATGTTAGTTACATCTTCCTGTACATTAGTGACTTTAACTTCAATAATCTTTTGACATGTTTGCATCTGGTTCTGACTAGCCTGCATTTGACTTTGACTGGATTCAACCTTAAGAATTTCCGACTGAATGCTATAAATGTCTGCTTCTATTTTTGTTTGACTACTCTACATTTGACTTTGACTACTATGCATTTGTTTTATACTAATCTGCATTTGACTTTGACTACCCTGCATTTGTTCTAGACTAGTCGCCATTTGATTTTGACTGAATTTCATTTGTTCTAGACTAGTCTGCGTTTGATTTTGACTAGCTCTAAGGTCTCTGTTGCCGGACTGAAGGTCATTTAAAGAGCCTTTAATACTCTCTGCAAGAGAATCTTGGATCTGCATCTGTTCCTGAAGCAGTTTATAAAGTTTCTCTATCTCACTAGGAGATCCTTTTCCCTCGTTCTCAGACATATCAAATATATATCACACAAAAGCTGAAAAACATGGACACCACTCCACCAAACAAAGCATAGACATCACAGAGTAAACCACATTTGCCATCATACGAACTTCTTGATTGTGTTGCGTTAACTTAAAATCTAATTAAAAATTACCAATCAGTGCTCCATGTTAGAATTGAGGAATTCCCAGAACCTACTCGTACTATGTGTGATGATTTATATCAGTATATATCCTAAGTATTCCTATTATGACCATCTTTAAATTAATGAAAATGGTTTTACATTTAAAATGGGTTCAGAAATACCCATCCGTCGGTTGCAAGAAAATGGGACACCTCGAGTGCAACTCACCAACGAGCTACATCTCAACGCCCTACTCGACTGATCAAGTCAATTCAGTTTTTCAAAGAATGTCTTTCATTGATCTTGGCTCTAGTCGTATATTATTTCCAAACCAGTGTAGCACCACTTAAAAATCCACAAAATCTATCAATGGTTGCAATTCTACACGTATACCGTGTAGGTCGAGAATACTCTTAATTGCTTTATTCACGAATGAATTCCAATATCTTGTGCTAAAAACATAGGTGAACCATTATCCCCCGACGTTCATTCAACGAGTTCACAATTGATCGCTGTAATGTTGTCGGAATTGACTAGCATATAACGTCACCACGTGTTCGAAAGCAAGATTCGAAACGATCATGAAATGGCGTCATATCACCAGTCAGATGCCCTTCCACGAGGTTCGACATCTATAATGGCCTCAAACTATGTTCTCGTTTCTGGTATTCCAGTTTTCTCGAGTCCATCATCTGTATGCCAATTTACTCAATTGGCACCTCCCAAAAAGACACGATATCTCTATTCGATGCCCCTTAAGTTTGGGTCGCCAATTTACTGAACCTCACTCTGGTATTCCAGTTTTTCGAGGACCCAAAACGTTGGTGCGCCAATTTACTGTGCCCGAAATACCTACCTTTTACCTGTTGAAATCCCTCGATGGTAGCTGGATCGTAGGACCTGAAAACCCCCCGGCCTAGAAAAGTCCCCAAATCCTACCAACAGGGAAAAGGAGTAATAGGGTGCAGTAAAACCTAACAGAGGTGGCATTAAGCACGACCAAAGCATAACAGCGAACAGCTCTAAGAACACGTGAATCGTGGGCAAACACCCTCTCAGGAGTGTGGGAAAATCTAGAAATATCTATCTGTGGCCCCCCTTAATGCGACCTCTTTATACTTCTATAAATCATCACATCACGCGATTAAAAGAACTGACAAAAAAATTATTTCAAAAGAAATCTGACAGAAGGTCAGACCAAATTGTCCTTGACTGGACCCTAACAAAGAAACTGGGCACTAGAATCATGCCAATAAATGCATTAACAGTCCCCATGGACCAAGAGTGCATTTAACCCTCAATAGAAAATGTTAATCATGAGAACAATAGAAAAACCCAAGAAAAAATTAAACAAATCACCTTAATGGTTCTTCCACCCATTCCAACATTAAAGAACACGTGAATTATTTCAGATATATATATATATATATATATATTTACTTATTTAAAGCGTAATCGTTATTTATGTTATTACACCCTCAGATGTAAATGTCTTTCCAAACATGTAATTCTGTACTCCTTATCTGCTTTGTAAAAATTGAAATTGTATAACTCATATTGCCTTAGCAATGTATTCAAAATGTATTTTTTATCAAAAAGGAAGCTTGTAGTTTAACGTGACCGTCAATCGCGAGATCATGAGCCACGGGGTATTTTTATCAATCAAGCACTCAAGCTAAAAAGATGTGAAATTCGAAATTCAGAATCTCTAAAGATTCAATAATATTTCAGAATGAATGTACTTATTTAAATTCCTCCAGAATTTAAAATATAACGATCGTGAATCATATCTAGCATTGCCTAAATCTTATAAACTGAACACAACCGAAGAATTAATTAAATGGGGATGCCACACAAAAACAAACTCTGAGGCTTGACAAAAGAATTACTGTCATAATAATGGTCACTCATGACCTCGATTTCTGAAAACGGTGGGCATAACCACCAACATTACCAAGTTTATATTTTATAATTGCATTACACATGATGCTTTTACTATCATTTTAATATGAACGTACTTCAACGAGTACCATCGTAAATATATATCACGCCCATTGACGTTTCTTCACACACTATCACCCACATGGTGATTATTTTATTCGATAATTAGTGATCAGACATGATCAGCTGTATTTCTTAAATATTATGATTTCTCAATCCAATGCGACATAAATTTAACATGAGTGGCTACTTAATCAAGTGCACTGGATCACAGAAGCTTGCCTTACAGAGTTGTATTGACAGTCACATAAGAATTCATTTCCCCTTAAAGTTAATCTCTGGGATCTGTCTCCTAAAATATTCTTGTTCTTCAAATAGTTCTCTAAAGCAATGTTCTAAACAAGAAAAACTCGAAATACTGAATTAAAGTTCAGTTATAGCAATGTTAATAAATATAAAAATTAACAAGGTGTATCCAAGTACACGTGGCTACAAAATCGAACGTTAACGTTGATCAGACAAAAATAGAAATGTCCCCTCAAGAGAATTCACGAAAATCAAACTGAATCTACAGCATGTGTCCAGATAACGACTCCAGTTAAATTCTGTTGACACATTAGAATTGCAGTATGACCTCGCTTACCCTCAAGAGAAAAGAAAATTCCCATTCTAAAAGAATGATCAAACTCCTCATTCTATACTGTAATTTAATAATAATAATACATGAGTGCATAAGAAAAATTCGAAGCTCGCAATTGTCGAACACAAAAATAAGGGAACGATGATCCCTCAAGCCAAAGCTTGATAAAAAAAAAGTAACAATTCCCTATGAGAATAACGTAGATTTCTTCCCCTACGAAGATCTGTTCTTCACAATCAAGAAGTTCGGAATACATTAATGAATTTAATTTAATAGATTATTAAGCTGAAAAATGAACAATTATTTCATAATAAAATATTATGAAATGAGTGCACCTGCTTAATCAGGCCTAAACTCGACTGGAAATGAAGTCACACATGACATGGAATAGCCATGCATAAACTCCACTCGACAATCATACTACTCAAAATAAAAAAATAAAATAGATGGCAAAGTGTTTAAACTGGACTATCTACCTTGCAACGCTACATGAAAAGTAGATTCTCTACCTGGCTGGAGATTCTCGAAGACAATATGGAGCGTGAAGATGCCCACCATCTGATACCACCATGGTGTAGCGGGACTACACGGTTCCATTCCAATTTCCAAAGAACGCGCTCGGGATCCCTTACTCCAATGTCCCAAGTCCACTGGTAGTAAACGAACTGCTTCCTCATCTCAGAACTTGTCCTAGCCCGAATTTCGAATAGTTCCAGACCGGTTCGGAAATACAACACACGCGCGGATACAACATTTCGATAAGAAAGTGAATACATGACGATAGCCTGAGTTATTTTCGGCTGCATGTTACCAAAAGTTCATGTTGCACAAGCCAATAGCCCGCGTCGCAAATATGCTATGATCCACTTCGCAAACATGCAGTGTGGTTACTCGTGACGTCCACTGCATTTGCTTGGAGAGCGATGTCCACACTAAAATGCCTAGCTGCTCATGGCTAATATGTTTATATGCATTCTAAATATCTCCCCCAACACCTCGGACTTCCAAGCACTGTACATTGTTAAAAACTTCACTCGGAATGTACTTGATATTTAGTTGCAATAGTCTTGGCGTGAGAAAAGATAGCACGCCTTCCCAGTATGCATAGACTTCAGAAACAAGCCTCCTTTATGAATCACTGCATTTCGCTCCGTAACACGAGAAAAGAGTGATTCCACTAACAGAAAACTGCCCGCATACAATGCCAGGCGCTCTGACGACTGAAGTTCTCATTCGACACTGAACTTTTATGATAATGACCTTAATCCGTCACCACACGATGTATAAAATGTCAACTAGCACCGCCGTGAATTCAAAATAGCTTGACACTTCTTCCAGCCGAAACAACATTGCGATACAAGCTCTGCTTAGGCGTGAATTCGTCTGAGTTGAAACGTGTTCTGTCTGTCGCGCACCTGTGACGGCCTGCAGGAGGCAACTCACGCACCGTCTCTACTGCGCATGACAGGACGATCTCTGAGACAGATCGATATATAAATCTATATTCTAGACATAACAGATGCCATAACTAAAAAGCACGACTGCATTGTCCCTCTCTGCTGTAAAATCGAACTCCAGTATATACTTGACATCATATCTGTATCACATTTCCAAATAAAAATTCAAATGTACATGTCAATCTCCCACTCCTGCCAGCTCAAGGACACCTGCGCATCCTCGCGGCGTATAAGCGAAACACTCCCTTCCGAAGGTTACTGATGGGACAACAGCTGAGCAAACGATCACATGGCTATGCGCGCTGTCAAAACTAGGTCAAAACCTGCCGTGTGGTGTAGCGGTTCGTATAGGTACATGTACCGTAAACCAGGCCGAATAAAGGAAAACGGTACAGTACAAAACCAGACCATTTTTTTTTGCAAGCTACATGGATAGAAATTTGATGCGTTTAGCGCACCAAAAATATTCGTACAAATTGCAACGGCGTGTTTTGCGACTTTTACATCGAGCTTCGAGAAAGGTATCAAGATACGTTACAGTTTCGGGAAGTCGAGTTGGTACCGACAAAGGGAGAAAGTCACAGCTTAAATTGTCATCCAAGCTTGCAGTTTGGACGTCGGCAAAATTTTTTGGTGCGAAAAAAGCCCCAAATTCCTATCCGTGCATTGCTGCACATTCATCGTGACATCACTATAAACATCGATTCGGTAATCACAAGGTTTGCTAAACAAAATAGACGAGTTGATTTTGTTATATAAATAATCGTTTTTATATAACAGGTATGAAGTTGTAAATATGTACAGTTGTAACAGAACATAATAATTGCAATTAAGATATTTTCAGTAGCCTATTGAATAAAATGAAAAAAGAAACAAAAAACTGTTTTCCAGTTAAAATACGTTAAGTTTTATTTGTCTGGTTATTGTGTTTTCGTTTTTTGAGTTTGCAAAAAAAATATTGGTCTCCGTTTGGGGGGTTGGCAATACTGACGTGTATGAGTTACTAAAATTAATCCAAAATATTAGGTTCTAGGCTATATGTGACTAGGGTTCTAAGTTATAGAGATAATTTATCAACAGTTAGCAGGGCTAGTGATTCTTAACCCGGGAGAGGTGGCGCGGGGGATTTTGTGACCCCACGCAGTTTCGTTAAGCTGCGGTTTCTACATTTTACTACACACAGACCAATCCCGCCACATACCTTTCCCCACGTGACTTATCTAATGTCTGAGGGCAGTAGCCTATTAGTGGAAGGGATGAGGGCCGAGACAAATGTATTTTTATCGAGCCATGTTGCAATGTGTTCCGAAAGACCCCGCGACATCAGTCCCGCTGGCAGAGTGAACAGCTGGTCCAGTCTTACGTGTAAGCTGCCTGATCGCAAAATAGAATAGATTGTAGAGTGTTAAAATAAAATATTATGAATCGTCCGAGCTTCGAAGAGCAAGCATCCATGGTGTTATCTCTTCTGCACAGTGCCGGCCCTAGGTCTTTTTGTAGTGTAAGCAAAGGACATTTTGCCCCCCGCCCTATACTCATCAGAGTACCTTTACTATTTTTATGGCCAAATGGTAAAAGGCAAAGGGATACACAAAACATAACTTAAAACCAAACATTTATTTACCGGTAATTATTATTACATAGAATGACAATTATTGTTGATTTTTTGCACACTGTTGAAATCTTTTAAAATTAAAAGGAGATTTTCCTGGCTTTCACTTTAGAAAACTCGTTCAGCAGCAAATCTGTTTCCATTTCATTTAACAAATCATTTTCAATGGTCAAAGTAGCTAGTTCACTCAAGTGTTCTCGGCATAAAGTTGATCGTAAGTATGTTTTAATAAGTTTTAACTTCGAAAAACTTCTTTCTCCGCTGGCCTCTGATACCGGGAGCGTTAGCAGAATCCTCAATGCAACAAGAATATTTTGAAAAATGTACACATAACCACGTTTGGTTATACAAGACAAGGCTCCAGCTGGATGACTTCCAGGGGGCAGTTCTTTGAACAGATCATCTCTGTTAACATCACAGTCGCCTCCTTCACTCAAAACGGTTTGAAGGTGCTTACAGGCTTTCTTCAACTCTTGTTTGTTCAAATTCTTCTCGAAGCTAGCAATGTCATAAAGAAATTTGAAACTTTCACTATGGTGTTCCATTAACTCAAATCTCTCCCTTAATGAGGCTATTGCTTTCCAGAAAGTACAGCTTCATCTTCACTCTCATAGGAATTTTTTTTTTTTTACTTTTCTTGGCCGAAGTAGGGTTTCTTTTCCAAAGTTAGGATCAACCTCGATTTTTTCTGCAAATAATTTAGGCATTTACAGTCATTAGCAAAAAAATATAACTTAAAATTAGTTACAGTTACACTTACCGGTACTTTTTGAGGGATTCTTCACTTATTGATGGTCCAGGCAGCTCTGATATTGGTAACTTGTCATCCTCATCGTTATGAACGGATTCACTTAACATAGTTGTTTCGTCGATCTTTCTGCACATGATGATGAAGCCGAATGCGCAAAATAACTTTTCAGCGCTTTAGATTGCTTCTCATCTTCTTTAGAATGCTGCTACTTTCTTTTACGGTGAAATGCACCTGATGGCTTTTTATTACTGGTCATTTCGTGTGTCTAAAAAATCATCTCCTCATGTAAGAAGGGGCAATAACACAGTGCAGCTTACGTCAACACATCAATACACTACAACGATGAGTGAAGGCTGTCAGCTAGCTGGCAATACTGAGCCACTGAGCGGATCAAGACAAGAAATGTACGAGTCACGTGGACGAGTCGAAGTCATTAGTGGAAGGGGTGTTCTCTCTTTCGTGAATGGCGAGCGGTTATACTTCGACCGAACGGCTCCAGGCACTCCGTAATAGTTCCAAGTTTGTTTCATAAGTAGCATCACCCGTAAAGCGGCGACTCTTTAAAATGGTTATGCTGAATTTTTCAAATATTATTTCGTTTTGTTTGTTAGTGAAATAGTAAAGTAAAACAGAAAAGACGAAACATAAACAGAATGGTTAATGTAACCTGGTTACATTGTTTATAATGTAAACATTACAGTTTGTTAATGTTGTAAAAATTAGAATTCGTAATGTGTACAATATTACAAACTAGCTCCGGGCGCCCCTAACTTGATATTTCGGCGCGCCGCGGCGCCCCCCCCCCCCCGTCTCACGGCACCACCCGTGGCCGCGTAGTTCGCCTATATCTCGCGCCGCCCCTGCTTCTGCAAGACGTCGAAGAGGAAGACATATTAGGAGGTGAAAACAGTGATAGTCAAGATGAACTAGAAATAGCAGAATCTTAAAGTGATACTGAGCAGAGTGCAGACGAAGAAGAAAATGAAGAAAGTGACGATGATATGCCTCTTTCTCAGCGGATGTGTACCCTTACTGGCAAAGACAGTTACAAAGTGGAGCACAATACAACAAGAGACTTCTCTAAAATGTGTCATTGGTTAAAAACTAGAATCCTACATTATCTAAAACTTGTCTAATCATTGATTTCGATATTGTTAATAGGCAAACTGAAGTAAGAATTATCAGATATTTCATAAACATACGGTACCTGTCAGATCCGCACCATTTCTATTATAGTGTAAATAGCCATTTCTTCTTCTTCTTTTCGTTTGGGCGTACTGAGGACCACGGGGCTCGTTTTGACTTCTTGTAAGGAATGTATGTTTCTTCTTAGCCCAGGCAGCTTTCATCTTCTGGCTGTGTGTCTGCTTTCTTTCCTGTGTCCACTTCGGTCTGGTAGTCCCTGTACTCTTCCTGCTGGTGAGATACACTGGAAAGACACCATGTTGAATCATCTGTCGGAATTGTGATCGATGCTGTATGTTTTTTGATGAAATTCCAAGTTGCTCTAGGTCTGACTTCACTGTGGTGATCCATTTGTTTTTGGACGCTTTCCTTCTTCCAGTCGTGGTGAAGATCTGGCTGGTAAGTCTATCTGGACCCATGCGTGTCAGATGTCAATAGAAAGCTAATCGTCTCTTCCTCATGGATGTGACGATATCTTCTTGATGATCATAGAGATCATTGTTGTGCCTGATCCTGTAAGTACCACCCTCTTCCCTTATTGGTCCTAAAATCCTTCTAAGTATTTTCCGTTCCTTGAGCTCTAGTTTCCTCAGTGGGCGTTTCTGGTTCATCAGGAGACACTCAGAGGCATATAGAACGGAAGGTCTTACTACTGAGTTGTAATGTAGAAGTTTAAGGTTCTTAGAGAGGCACTTGGATGTGTAGATGCTCTTACAGGAGTGGTAGACCCTTTCCAGTTTCGTGCATCTAGTGTCTATTGCTAAGGTCTCACTCTTGTTTGCTGGAATCCACTCCCCTAGGTACTTCACTGCAGGAACTTTTTGAATTGCGGTGTCTTTCACAAGAATAGCCGTTTATAATATGTGCATGACTTTCATTTTAGACAAATATACTTTCTCATTAGTTCAGTGAATGTTTTCATGCCATATCAGTAGCATAAACGAAATAATAGGGATGTAGCCTGAGAAAGTTCGCGCCAGATAGCGCTCGTGTAGTACTGGGTAAGCGCACGGCGATCGTCCTATGTTTCCCCCAGTCAGCTGCGAGGAATGTATAGAATGTGACCGAGTTTTCTAAGCTAAAGTAAATTATATCTTCTCTAATTTTACTCCAAGACTATATTAATTAATTCTATAGGTATATCCTCTAATATATTATGAACGATTTTCAGCGTTTAAGCGTTAAACAGCTGCAAAATGAGCTACGGACTAGAGGCGCTAAAACTAGTGAGAGGAAGGAAGAATGAGTAGGCTGCAGCGGTAATGACAAAATTCTAACACGCTTTATTATTCAAATAATGAATAGGAGTCAGCATGCTTGAGTATTGTAGGCCTGTATTGATAAATATATCTCCATAAGACTTAAATCTTAAATAGAGATTTCCCGGTCAATGCATGTGAGATTTTCAAAGTGAAATGCCTTGTCCTGTTCGGATTCCACGTAAAGAGGAAGTCCTGTACCTTATGATCTCTAGATTAACGGTCACGTAAAACTACAATCTTCCTTTTATAAATAGAGATTTAAATATTCACTGGCTCCCCTTGCTTATAGACTTCGATTCATGTCTTTTTTTGGTTGATAGAGTACATGAAACTGCCATGTTTTAAGGTAAACATAATCAAAGAAAGTTGATACCGGTATTGTTTACGTCAAAATGCATCGAATGTTTGGTTCTTATGTAATTTGTCAATTTCTTAATACAAATCGTGTCCGTACCCCTTGGAAACGACTTAGGGGTACAGTATTTAAAAAGTTTGAGAATCCCCGTTTTAAGGCCACGAACTGTTTCCATTCATCTGGCTAGCTTAGGCCTATGACTCAAGAATGTAGAAGTCAGTCGCTACCGGTACCACATTCTCCGTCGGGCAGATGTAAGTTGACGACTAATTCTGATTTCAAGAAACCAACCATAATACGTTTTTGACTGTTTTTTGCAAAGAGGAACACTGCAATAGCTCGGCATAGTCACGAAAATAGCAATTTAAACAACTTAAATTCGTACATATTAGCGGCATGAGAACACAGGAGACAAATGAAGAGCGCCTTGCGCTTACCCAGTACAACAGCAATGCGCTCTATCGGTGCTAGTTCTATACATCCCTATTGTCGTTATTACTGAGAAATAATTGGGAGGGGTCAAAATGACCCCGCAACACCTCTAACGTTGCCCAAGTAAGCGCCATCTCTCCCGGGTTAATATAGGCCTAAACCTAGTTCCATCTCTTAAAGTACATATACTGTCAGTTGTAGCTCTTTTGTCGGTCAACACGAATTTTCCCAACTACTAGGCGAGGTATTTCATGAAAATCCTGGGCACTTTATGAAAAGCCAGCATATTATATAAAAAGAGATAGTTGCACTATCTATCGCGTTTTCTTCATGAAGTGATGGACCTATTTAGGCAGTTGGTGTAAGAAATGATTTTACATTATCAGCCGAAGCACTTCATGAATAACCGGTGTTTGGTGATTCGACTTTTCATGAAATGACTGATGCATTCAAGTCGTACATTAATTTTTCGCCGTCATACCTCGAACTATTTCAAGAAATTAAATAATGCTTCTTTATTATCGTTTAAAATGAAATTACAACAAAGAAACAACACTACTACAGTGCTTGTAGAAAGTTTAGGGATAGGTCGAAATTTTGTTTGATGCACTTTTGTCCCTAAAGTAACAGCATTTCGGTCATTGTTTTACATGATGTTATTAGACATCTATTTCGCTGCTCTAGCTCTAATACTTTTGGAGATGAAATGTTTTACCTTTTTTAAAAAGGGCAAAACCCCCCTCTAAAACGTATTTTTCTACAAAATAACTAGTCCTGCAGCTATGAAATTTGTACTGTAGTTTTACTACAACATAACAATCATAAAAATAAAAATAAAACCTGGGGAGAAAATTACTACTCATTTGGCCACCTCTCAAACAAACTCCCTTCCCCGGTAATTTTGGCGGCAAATTCGGTCAATTTCGTTCCGCGATAACTTTAGATTGGCGACACTTCGAGCTATTCTGACTGCACAATTGTTTTCTCCATGTCTTGTTTGTGATGGATCCTCCGTGGGCGCTTTCTCGAAGTGTTGACAATCAGAAGTTATCGCGGAACGAAATTGACTAATTTTGCCGCCAAAATTACCGGGGCAGAAATTTTGCTCGAGAAGCGACCAATTGAGAAGTATTTATTTCCCAGGTTTGTCAAATAACATCATGTAAAACAAAGGTTGATATGATGTTACTTTACGGACAAATAAGCATCAAACGAAATTTAGACCTGTCCCTAAACTTTCTGCAAGCACTGTATATTAAAAAAAAATACAAAAAACAAAACAGAAATCGTTAATTGACAAAAGTACTGTACTCCTCAAGAAACAACAGCCCTTGAACGTCCACGGTGACTTCCTTGCCGTATATTGCCATTATTAATTCTTGGAAAGCACATCTAACGAGGACACCGCTATTTCATGAAGTGACGGGCTGTACATCCCATTAGATAATGTACAAAAAGAATTGCATCATGTGACGGCAAAATCTAGTCATTTCATGAAACCACTCGTCAGATAGTGCAACTATCCCTTTCTACAATATATGCCTGCTCTTCGTTAAGTGCCTAGGATTTTCATGAAAAGACTGATTTCACTATCTGACTACGACATCTCTACCTAGTAGGCTATAAAACCAAGTCCCCGATTCTTGGATGTTACGGGTAATCTCCAGATCCGCAGGATGGATTTTGATGCGCTTTTCATCATTCTGTGAAGGAAATCTTGAGGAAGGTTTCTGTAGAAAATAATTTATTTATCACCAAAAGAAAGCTGAATAGTAACGACTTCAGTGAAAAAGTCGAAAAAGAAATCTGGCGTCTGTGCGCTTTTTAAGCTTACGCTGGGCTAACCGCTAAAAATATCTATATGAGTGTAAGAATTGTTCAGCATGAAATTTTCTACAAAAATAGTCCGTGACAACATATCTCTATCTCCAATACATCGCCCACTATGAGTATTTATACGTTTTCATTTCTTCCAACAATCTCCATTCAATTACTAGCTTCGACACAGTTAACGAGGTAGCTGGCTGCGAGCGAGCCTTTCTTCGTCTGTGAACTTTTGGTTCCCCTGAATAAACATTCAAGTTTAGATTGGACGGAACGGGGACTTGTGTTTCATGCATCTTGTCATTCTTAAATTACGTCTGAACAAACAAAAACTGTTCAAGCATGTCGAAGTAAATTAGGCTTATAATTGTTTTTTCAGCGAAAAGGAAAGGTCCGATAACTTGGTCATGAAGTAACCCGTACCACACATTGACACACATTAGACGTCTGAAGAGCAACAAACGGAACTCACATTGAAACTTACTAAGGTATGAAAAAAAAAAAAAAGAACTTTTCCGACCCCACTGTACCAACGTTACGATAGACTTTTACAAAGAATTCAAGTGTGAAGTTTTGGACCATCTATCGTTTAGTCCAAATCATCACTGAATGATTTTCACCTTTTTCGAGAATTGAAGGTATGGTTGGGCGGCAACGTCTCGCCAAAAAGGTAACACTTCAAGAGACTGTCCAGACGTACCCTCCTCTGTGGCGGCAGAATATTGTGCCTAGGGCATTGGAAAGCTTGTGTAACGATACGACAAATGTTTCAATCGTTTTGGCGATTTTGTTGAGACATACGAATAAAATAAGCAAACATTTAGTAGTAAAATCAGTTTGGTATGTCAATCTGTTATTTTTATACATCGAAAAAAAAAAAAAAAAATAACAGCCCTCATATATGTACTATGCGAGCGCTTTCAATAGTACAGCAGGGGGCCATGGCGCGCCACAAGCTCGACCAAGGCCACCGCAGCAGCGAATAACAAAACTGCCGCTTGCCGTTCTTATTTTATATGAAAGACCCTGTATAGTGTGAATCGACCTTAAATGGTGCGAGCACGTCTCTAACAATGCTAGGAAGTAGAAAAGACGATCATCAGAGTTCCTTGACTACCGTTATACCAAGATAACCTTCAAGGAATGGTAGAAACATAATTGCACTACCTAATTTGTGTTTGTATGCACATTAAATTATGTCTGTAAATTTTAGTTTGAAAACAATGTGAAATTATAGATTTTCCATAAATTTTCATCAAAATATCGGGGTGTGTCTTAAGATCCAAAATATTCCTATTCCATCCAAAATCATAAGTCAGTGATGTTATGTTTCCAAGGATAATAACACAATCTTACCCTGCCATATACAGTAATGTACTATTACCTTATCTCGGGTGATATTATCGATGGCGATAGGACAGATGAGCCCAGCGATCGTGCCAATGCCATTGGACATACCCATTAGGATACTGGCGTACCTCGGCGCGATGTCCAAATGGTTGACATTGAAACCTGCGGCAGAAAATTATTGTCAGATTGTGTTCCTTGGAGGGCTAAAGAGGAACAGTTTTATATATTTATTTACAGATAATGGCATAAATGCTGTTTTACAGAACGGTAAGTGTAAATTTAAAATTTAAAATTTAAAATTCAAAATTCGAAATTCAAAATTCAAAATTAAAAATTATAAATTAAAAAAATAAAAATTAAATAAAAATAAAAATAAAAATAAAAATTAAAAATTAAAAATTAAAAATTATAAATTAAAAAATAAAAATTAAATAAAAATAAAAATAAAAATTAAAAATTAAAAATTAAAAATTAAACATTAAACATTAAACATTATAAATTATACGTTAAAAATTAAAAATTAAAAATTGAAAATTATAAATTAAAAAATTAAAAATCAAAAATTGAAAATTAAAAATTAAACATAAAATAAAAAATAAAGAAAAAATAAATAGAAAAAATAAATGAGCGAATGAACAAATGAATGAATAAATGAATGAATAAATAAATACAAATAAATAAAATAAATAAATGATCTATTGTGTAGTGGATAGCATTGAAGTCACTGGTTCAAAATCCGGTTCTACTGTAAGTACGAGGTGCATCCAGAAATAAAGTTTCTCTATTTTCTTTATTGGCAACAAGTACAGCAATGTATCAACTATTTCTCGACATAGGCACCAAATGAATTGAGACACTCGTCATAGCGTGGTATCGACCTTTGTAGTCCTGTGTCATAGAAGTCTGTCGCCTGGGAATGGAACCAGCGTGTGGTAGTCGTCTTCAGCTCTTCGTCAGTGTGAAAATGCTCTGCCGAGGACAGGAATTTTTTGAGGTGCGGAAGAGATGGAAATCACAGGGAGCAAGATCAGGACTGTATGGCGGATGATCAAACACCTCCCAGCTGAACTCCTGCAGAACAGTTGCTGTGTGCCGAGCCGTATGTGGACGAGCATTGTCATGGAGTAGCACAACACCACATCGGCAGTAAGCATTCGACGTGTTTTGTTTTGAATGGCACGTCACAATTTCCGCAGTGTTTCGCACGCAGCGGGAGAAGGAATAAGAGCCACCATTTCGGGCCACTGCTGTCGCGCTACTGGCGCTAGGCGGGAACTGTCCGGCTGGCATATGCTTGCTACGTTATAGATCTGTTACGCATGCAAAATGTCCCGTCTAAATACGTTTACTTGACAAGAAAAAACAAGTAGTTCCGTGAAGAACTATACAGCCTATTTTCATATATGCTACTCATGTTAATTGCCTCTGTCAACATACAAATATTCAGTTAGATTGCTGTAATTGATTCGTAGATATTGAGAACCATCTAAATAAATAAATTTCAGATGGTCACCATGTTGGATTTTTATATATAGGCCTTAACGTCATGTACTATTACATAAACATTATTGTGTAGTTGTTTCATTCAAACTTCAATCGTATGATTAGCACACAATAAATAAAAAGATGATTTTAAAATTTCGCTCAGCCGCCATCTTGTGGTTATGAAAATAAGTGAAATGAATTAGATGCCAGTGGATTAAAATTTATATAAGCATATACCGTACCAATTTTCACTGCACTTGGATGTAAAATCACGAGAAACGTCCATTTGAATATTTGAATTTCACGTCGCCGCCATGTTGGATTTGTGCTCACCAGGTTATTGAACGTCCCATGGGTGAACTTATGTTTATATCCTCTATACACATACAAAATTTCAGTTTGATTGCTGTCATAGATTAATAGATATTGAGAACCGTCTAAATATTTCAGATGGTCGCCAAGTTGGAGTTAAATGTATGTAGGCCTTAGAGTTATGTACTATTACATGAGGATTATTGTGTACGTTCATTACTCAAACGTTGATTTCGATCGCAAGATTAGAACACAAGAAATAAAAACTTAATTATAAAATTCTGCACAGCGCCATGTTGAGGTTATTTAAACAATTGAACTAAATAAGATGTCAGTGCATTGCAATTTGTTTAGTCATTTGCAGATCCATGTTTCACCGCGTTCGGATGGTTAAATCGCGAGAAAAGTCTATTTAAATGTTTCAACTTCGCTTGGCCACCATGTTCGTTTTGTAGTCAACAGGTTTTTGAAAGTTACATATATGAACTTCTAGTAGTTCCCTTTATCAACGTACAAGATTTCAGGGTGATATGAGTAATAGTTTGGGAGATATAGAATACCGGTGTAATATTTCGCACAGCTGCTATGTTGGATTGGTGAGACGTAATAAAATTTGAAGGACACGGAGAGAGAGAGAGAGAGAGAGAGAGACGCGGACGAAAGGTGTTCTCATAAGCCTATTTTTTTTTCATAAACTAAAAATAGGGAAACTTACTTTCTGGACGCACCTCGTCTTTACGTATTTTGTATGGTATTATCTGGCACGGTATGGGATCTCCTGGTGTCGTGATAGACGTAAAAAGGAATCCTGTTGGATGCTACGACAGGAGGAAATGCGCATGTGAACTGAGTAGCCATCTACTGATATGCACTACTCCAGGTATGTTGCGGCAGCGGAGAAGGAAGGAAGGTGCTACTCACCAGATATGGCAAACCCACTGAATGCCACGCCGAGAGTGAGCGCCGTCGTAGCCGCTACGGCAGTTTGGGCATAGGCTACGACGATGAAGAAGATGGCCTCCATACCAAAACCTCCACAGTTGAAGATCTTGCGGACGTTGGTGGTCGTTAGGATGCCCTTCTTGCGCACATGATCCGCCAGCAAACCCCCGCACGGGACTATGACAGTCATTAGGAGATGAGGCAAGGCGCCAACCAGCCCCGCCTGAAACAAAATAGTGATTTGGAGAATCACCATTCCGATGTCCCGACTCTAGTCTTCACACTACTGTAGCACTCCATGCACATTCCTTTTATCATGTCTCTCAGTTCCTTGCTTATCCCCCTATTTGTTAAGCTTTCCCAAACTTTTGTTCTAGGGATGCTATCATAGGCCTTTTCTAGATCAATAAAAGTCATTACCATATCCTTCCCATATTCCCAACTCTTTTCAATGTTCCTGTATATGTGTGTCAATTATTTTGGTGTATGTTTTAGCCGGGAATGTTACCAACAGCTCAAAAGAACATTCATGTAAATACAGTATTTTAAACAGTGGTGTACTTATCATGTAAACTCTGTCCGACTGTACAAACACAGCTGAAAGTTTGGTGGTATAATAATACATGACTGAAAGCAGGGGCGTATATAAAGGGGAGCTGTGGGGGCTCCAGCCTCCTCCCGAAAAATCCAATAAAAATTAAGAATATTTTGCTTTGGTAAAAGCATACAATAATTGTAAATTTGGTTGTAGCTTAATCTTAATCTTGAATAAAACAAATTAATCTTAACGTATTGGCTAAGTTGTAAACAATATTAAGATTGAAACTAAACTACCTCGTTGGGTAGCAGCTAGCATTATTGACGGCCACCCCGGAGGTCTGAATTCGATTCCTGGCTCTGCCAAGAAATTTTAATTCTGGTTTGAGGGTTGGAACGGGGTACACTCAGCCTTGTGAGACGAAGCTGAGAATTCCACAGTACGGTACTTTTGAGAAATAAATTATCAGTTTGTAAAAAAAAATAACCTCATTTACCTTTGTGCTTAATAAATCGACAAATATGTAGATATTTGCCATTCATACTCCAAAGGCCATAATGGAAAATTAATTAAGTATAGCATTTTATTTGTGTGTCGTGTTGTATTTTACAACCTTTTTGCATTGCCAGTAATTGTAGGCTATATAAACTTAGAACACTCATCTAAAATAATTACACAAAGTTATATGCTCTAAGATATTGGTTGATATTTATGGGTCTTTTGCGGAGACAATCCCCTGAGAATATTCATAATTTTTCCAGGTTAGTCAGCCCCCCTCCCACTCCCCCGAAAAATTGTATATACTCCCCTGAACCGCAAGAATATTATAAAATGTGTTTTGTGCCTAATAGTGAGTGAATTGTGTTTAATAATCCTGCAAAGTTTTATTTTTTCAGCATATTGTTGACGAGATTTTAAGGTAATTTGGTGATAATTTATATTACAGCAACATAAAGGATAAATATACATAATTTATTTACTTTAAATTCCATGTATCATATCGTAGAACAGACCATTAGCTACAGGTTTTGATCATCAATGTCTTCTTGTAATTATTTTGTATTGAAATCAATGTCATTTTGTTCAACTCACTTGAGTAAGGTTATTTGGTGATACATATATGAAATTTGGTGACAGTAGGAAGGTAATTTGGTGATAGATATTCTAAACACGTTTTAACTTTCTAGAGTTGTAGAACTACATTCCACAGGAGTTTCTGACTAATGATGAGTTTTCACAACACATGTACACGATTACGTCGTCATCAATATCGGGCTTTCGTTTCATATTGTTTTTTTCCCCGGCATTTTACCGTAAGGTAATTTGGTAATAATCTATTTTCTGAAAATAATTATGAAATTTGTTAATTTACACCACCTACAACTCTAATATCTATTAAATTCTCATTCCTTTAAACATTTAATGAATCAAACTGGAAATATAAAATAACAATGTTGTGGCTTACCATCAGCTGAGTAGAAGATGCTTAAATATTTCGGTATTTTCTTAAGGTTTGTGCCGAAAATGTCTGTGGTATCCAACTTTTCTCTCACAGTTAAAAATAATTCACATTCTTAGGAACAGGTTGACACAAAGACTAACTAAAATAAACGTTATATTGACACACTAAATTTCACTTGAAGAGCACACTGTATTTAAGACGTCTGCACTTGCCAATTCACTGCCACTGATGAACTCGCATACCTCAGTAAGTGGAAGGGTCTAAGGATTATAACTGAGTGCGGAGCAAAGGAAAAACACAAGACTCTCTTCTAACAACAGGCGAGCTCGAGAATAGAATAGGTTTTGTGGTGGCATTCCTTTAAAAGTTTATCACCAAATTACCTGTATCACCAAATAACCATACTTCACCCTATACATTTTTTTCACTCAGTAGAAATTGTCATGCGAAAAGGTGTACCTCCCCCCTCCCCCTTAAAAAATCGGAAGGTTATATGGTAGCACCTACCTCCTCTATCTTGAAGCCGAAGGTCTCCTGCAGGTAGGATCCTTGGAAGAGCACGAGCAGATAGAAGTTCCACGAGCGGCAGAAGTTGGCCACAATGATGGCGTAGACGGGCAAAGAGGTGAAGAATTTTTTCCACGGTGTGGTGGCCATTGTAGGCATGGCAGCGAGCGTGCTGGTTCCTAGGGACTGCTCTATGTACATGAGCTCCCTGGCGGAGATGGTGGGGTGCTTGGCTGGCTTCTCGAACGATAACCACAACCATAGCACGTACCAGATGAGCCCCACCACACCTGGAACACAAGGTTTAGTGAGCTTCTCGAACGATAACCACGATCTTTTATTGAGAACATAAATAGAAATAGTTTTCAAAATTAATGAGTTTAAAAAAAATCGCCTATCCCCCTAACTCTGGACAGCGGAGGAGTAAACATCTATTACTGTATCATTTCCTGATTTATTTTTCACCATTTGAAAAAGTATTGGCTAATTTTAGTACTTTAAACAATGTCTCATATAGTGTTGCTCAAAAATGTTCTGAAACAAGTAGGGGTAGTTTTCATTTATCTCACAATTGTACAAATGTATCAATAATAAGGTGGAACAGCAGAGTCGTAATTGTTAATCACAGATATTGTAGAAATTTGCTAAAAATCACGATTATAATATAGTGTCCAATCGATATGAAGGACCACAATATGAACTCAAAATTACAGAATTATTAAAATTCAAGTTTTTCGTCATTACTAGGGACCAGATTTTTAGTTTTTTTTAAATTATCATTTTTCACTGTCGCTTTCATTTCTGTGATGTATGACCTGATGTCACTTTCAGCTTTGAGCAAATCTTCTTTGTTCACCTTATTGAAGTATCCACCGCTACTTTCAGTATTTCCAATAAATTTGAGAGCTTCTTCTATGCGTGCTTTTTAATGGGCATCTCAAAATACACGCGCTCCTGCCTAACATATGAATTAGCACGGGAACCCTTCCTCGTCGAAGAAATAAGGACAAAGTTACTGCTTCCATTCTAAAAAAAATGCTAAAGCGCACCTAGCAGAGAGAATAGAGAAGACATCCCGCTAGAATTTTACAGCACGGATGCCATGATCGACCGGAACTGAACCAATGCCAATCGGAAACTAAGACATGTGATAAAGTTAGCTGTGCATGGGTACAACCATGAAATATGTAAAAACATGTCCTACCACGCCCCAAATGAACTCTGTGTCTGCTCGTTATGCGACCAGTTCTGTGACATATATCACATCACACGATGTACAAATAACCAGAAATCACTGTGCGATTCGTGCGCTTTCCTGTTAATAATAAAATTATCATTTTAGGTTTTCAAAAACATAATAGTACATTATGCAACGAGCCTATAATGGCAATAATTAAGACACGAGTATGTTTATAAAAAGAGTGTATGCGAGTTTTATAATTTCCATTCGAGTGTCTTAATTACCATTGTAGGCGAGTTGCATACGACTGTTTATGTTCGACGATAATTATTATAACTATTTTATGTTCGATATTCGTAAATTCATAAATATCTGTCGAGATTTCGCCAGTTTTATGTTCTGAGCAGAGAGCATGGGACGCACAGAATACCTTGTATTTGACCATGGCCTCCTTGAATACCCCACTATGACACTAGGCTAGGCAGTGAAATTTAAATTAGAAGGCCCTAGCGCAGATGCGTTGCTATCCTCACCTAATTGGTCAAACAACTGTTTCTTGAGCTGTGATTGGTGGGAGAAACTGTTTCATAATGAAAAATGGTGTTATAATGGCCATCATTATGATACAGTTTTCTGACATACAGTAGTCAGGGTCGAACATAAAATAGTTTTTTTTTAAGTTTTTAATTCGCAGAATAGGTTTTTATGTTTAAAGTGTTGCAAAAGTAGACATAAACTACACAAAGCTTAACATTAAGGCCTAATTGTTAGGAGAAAATGTGATTGTAACGAGGGTGTAAATATTTTATATAATGATACGTATTTTTTTATCAAATTATCACCGATATCTTCACACTCTTAAGCAATATTTGCTCTACTTAAATATTATGTTAATTTTTCAAATTCAATAAAGCCAAGGATGTCAGAGGTGATTTCCACTCTCCTGCCCGTTTAATTAACTCTGTTTATTTAGAATATAGGATTCTTGGAAATAATAAGAGATTTATTCCCACTTTCGTGACAGTAAATAACCAATAGGATTTCTCTCAATCTACTAAAGCTAGGAATAAACACTGTCTTCAGGTTTACTTTTAAAAATTGTGGACTAAAAATTCAAATATACTACAATAAATGGAACGAAACTGCAATTAGGTATATTTAGGTACTCACATATTATTTAGTTTCTCTAGGTACTACAGAATTCATGAATATGGCTTCTTTGAGTGTGATTCGGAAACGTATTGAAGTATTTTTGTGCGCTCAAGTGGAGCATTAATATACAGAGAGTTTGTTTTATATGCGACGGGGACCCTACCTCGCCCGCTCGCCCGCGTTGCGAGCCTGTCTCCCGCCAGGCAATTTGCCGTTATGCGGCACTTTCGCGGCAGTGAGTCATTGAGTACAGGAATATGTACTTACATTTGTACTTCAATGTGATCCTTGACCAATTTCTTGACGAACTGACTTACGAAGAGCGATTGTCAACTTATTTTCAACAGGATTCTGCCACTGCTCACACTGCGGAAGCATCCATGACAGTATTGCGTCGCATTTTCGGTACGAGGATTATAAGTCGCAACGTGTGGCCCCCGCGAAGTCCAGACTTATCACCATGTGACTTTCATCTGTGGGGGACACTTGAAAATAGAGTGTATGCGAGAAACCCTCACACTATAAATGAGCTTAAATGCTATATTACAGCTGAAATACAATCAATCGGTGCTGAGGAACTTCAGAAAGTAAATGACTAATTCATAAAGAAGTGCCAGCGATGTGTAGCAGTGAATGGCGAACATTTTCAGCACCAGCTGTGAACTAGGTAAGTACAAATTCCTATACTCAATCTCAGTGCCACGCGAGCGCCGCACAACGGCAAATTGCCTGGCGGGAGACAGAAGCGCAACGCGGGCGAGCGAGCAAGCGAGGGTCCCCGTCGCATATAAAACAAACTCTCTGTACAAGACCCAACAACAATCATAGTTTCAGTCTTTGTTAGAGTCTGTTATGGATTCTACAGGGCGCCTGGAAATGTTCCCCGCAGTGACTACGAGATGCTGCCAGAGGTAGTATTAGCAGTTTAGTTGGCAGCACTGTGTCCTTGACAGGGTGAATCCCACACGCGTGGGCTGTAAGCTATCGAAATCATCGGTCTGTATTGCAGTAAGCGAGCGTTCAATTCGATTATTGGAGGAGTGCAACAGTATACAGGCGGTAATGCTTACTAGTGAAGAGAGAGTTTCTTAGGTGGAATACTCTTTCGAGAAGGCGATTGGTTTACAGGAAATGTAAAATTAAAATTTTAGGCGCGGTTTCCTAATTCAAAGTGTCCAAACCGTGATACAGTTCGGGATTTGATAAGTACATTTTGTGTGACCGACTGAGTTCACGATGTACCGGGAACAGGCTGGCCTACGCTTTTTACAGGCGAAAAACTCCGATATAATGCTGCGTAGCCCAAGTAAATCCACACGCAAATTAGCTCAACAAACAGGACAGCACATAAAACTGTAAGAGACGAGCTTCAGTTGTTCCCATATAAAGTTACTGTGGTTCCAGAATTAAAACAAACTGACTACGGAAAGAGAGTCATGTACTGTGAATGGTTCCAAACTTTAGTGAAAGTCTTCGACAATATGTGTAGACGTGTTGATGTCTGTCTTCGAACAAAAGGACAACACTTCCAGCATCTGTTATGAATGGCTGTGGTGAGAACTATAAGGTGCGTTCAAAAAGTAACGAGCCGGAGGCTGTAATGCGCAAAACGGTGATGACATCGGCTAATCGTGGCCTGTGTAACGATGTGTGGTTCCGACCAGAACGTGGAAGGTCACAACCCATCGCTAGAGGGCACGCGTGCACGTCACGTGATGACACAAAGCAAGCAGCAGCATGCATCAATCGTCCAACGCTGCCAGTCGCATTGCAAACAGTGACATGGATGCGTCAAACGAAGAGCAAAGAGGTGTTGTTCGGTTTCTGACAGCGGAAGGAGTAGGGGGAACGGACATTCATCGCCGAATGTCACAAGTGTACGGCGAACACTGCATGCCCCTTGCAAGGGTCAAGGCGTGGCACAAGCGCTTCAGGGAAGGTCGGGTGTCGTTAGCCGATGATGCCCGATCTGGGGCACCCCCTTGCATTACCGATGACAACGTCCAGCTGGTTGATGCACTCATTACCCAGGACCGCCGAGTGACAGTGAACACCATAGCCGCCGTGGTCGGATTGAGCGTCGGAAGTGTGCACACCATCATGAAGGAACGACTGTACTTGCCGAAAGTGTGTGCACAATGGGTGCCCCACAGTCTTCAACCACTCCAGGAAGAATGTCGAATGGCCTACTGTCTTGGTCTTGGTTGGACGATTGATGCATGCTTTGCATCGTCACGTGACGTGCACGCGTGCCCTCTAGCGACGGGCTGTGACCTCCACGCTCTGGTCGGAACCACACCTCGTTACACACGCCACGATTAGGCAATGTCGTCACCGGTATACGCATTCCAGCCTCCGGCTCGTTACTTTTTGAACGCACCTTATACCCTACCAGGGAATTGTTACCGCTAGATGTGGAGCGGGCCTGTTTTGTATCCATTACGTCGTCTCGCCTCGTTATGGCTGCAGCAAGCGGTTGCGGGGCAAGAGGGGGAACGCATGTACAGTCATACAATGAGAACACACCGCACAGCGCACGACCCAGCACGAACCATGCGATGAGGTTTCGCTGGCGACGACTGCAGGCGTGTGGCTGGGCGGAGGGCATTAGTTCCGATTTCTGCCACCGGTAACAATTCGCTGGTAGGGTAGTACAACGTTTACTGTTTGTTTGTTTGATTTGATACAAGTTGCAGTCGTGCTGCCAATGTAACTGCTGATGCTAGCTCTCGCAGCAGCATGTACGCACTGCGGATAACATTTCCTGGCACCCTGTATTTGCACATATTATAATGTGATATTTTCCACAGATTTGCCCACATAGCGAACATTGACATTCATCGGTCAGTTCATGAAATCTCTTGTTCTCGCATATTCTGTGCTGAAATCCATGTAAGCAGTAAGGAACAAGATGTTCAGTAAAGAACATATAGCCTACTTTCACCTAAATGCATGGGTATTGTTATAACTCTTTGTCCTTTTCAAGGAGCATAATTGAATGTTGGTTGTAGTAGCTTGTTGAAATACAACGTGTTATACGGATATTAAACATGAATATGAGGTGCCCTTTGCTAGTGCTATCTTTGTAAAAAATTTCAATCAATTCGGTTTCATCGTGTTTGAATTGATATGGGGAATCGATTTGCACACATACATGGCCGCTATCTGCAAACTATTGGGCTGAAGACCTTGTAATTCAGTCAAACGATGTGTCTCACAAAAAGGTATGTTGTTGCAAAATTTGGTAGAGATCATATGATTAGGTTGGTCGTAATTTGATTTAAGCTTTTTACATTTGGGTGGCCACCATTACGTTTCCGTCAAGATGGCGGCGATATAAAACATGACACTGACGTGCCCTTCTCTTGTGCTACCTGTGTACCAAATTTCGTCCAATTCGGTTTCACCGTGTTTGAAACGATAGGGGGAATCGATTTGCACACATACATGGTCGCCATCCGCAAATTATTGGGCTGATGACCTTGTAGTTTTCTCAAAAGAATCTTTATACATAAAGGTATAACGTTGAAACATTTCATAGAGATCAGATGATTAGGTTGGGCGTAATTTGATTCCAGCTTTTAAAATTTGGGTGGCCGCCATTACGTTTTCGTCAAGATGGCGGCGATATAAAACACGACACTGAGGTGTCCGTTGATAGTGCTACCTCTGTACCAAATTTCATTCAATTCAGTTTCACCGTGTTTGAATTGATAGGGGGAATCGATTTGCACACATACATGGCCGCCATCCGCAAAGTATTGGCCTGATGATCTTGTAGTTTGGTCAAAGGTATGTTGTTGAAAAATTTGGTAGAGATCGGATGATTAGGTTAGTCGTAATTTGATTTAAGATTTGAATATTTGTGTAGCCGCCATTACGTGTCCGTCAAGATGGCGGCGATCTAAAATATGACTCTGAGGTGCCCTTTGCAAAAATCGAAAGTAGGCTAAAAAATAGGTACAAACCTAAAAATCCGGTCCCTAGTGATTAGTTAAGGGAATAGTTACCATAGAAGTAGAAGGGAGCCTGCCAGCTGATTCCCCCGGTCAGCAGGCCGGACAGGGGCATTCCAAGAACCACCCCGGCGTACGAGCCAGAGAACGCCAGGGTGGCGAGACGCGAGCGCTCCAGCGGCGGCGCCCAGAACCTCCAGATGCCGTGACATGCGGGGTACGTCACACCCTGTAAGCATAATGAAGTAGCAATTTCAAGTTGTCTTTCACTTTATAATAATTAATATTTTCTAAAATATTTAATATTGATATTGCAGTCATTCAGTCGGACTGCACAATTACTGGGACTTGCGAAAACATAACCTGAATACATTGTATTTGTAATTGCTTATTTTACCCCAACTCTACAACATCTATGCAGAGTACATAATGAAAATAGCATTGGATGGCTGCAATGCCGGATTAAGGTAAAATGAGGCCCAAGTCCCTCAGATTTTTGGGACCCCATTATTTTTTTTCAAATCATTTTTATTTTTAGCACCTGTACATTTAATGAAGTATATACAAGAGTTATTTTTCTCAAGATGAATAATAATACACTTTTTATTGAATCATACATAGGCCTACATAATATACATACATTTCAATTGAAACATTTGAAAACATTTCAGATGATTTGATGAACAATTTAACAAATCATACTATTTTTAACTTGTGTAAAATGTAATCAAAATTTTTTCTTCTGTTTTTTTCGGTCAATGAAATCTTCTACAATGTCATCAAAATCAATTTCCCGCAGAACAACTGACTCGATATACATTAAACTTAGCAGGTCTAATCGTTCTTGTGACATGATACTTCTTTGCGCACTTTTGATCCGTTTCAATTTTGAAAACGAGCGCTCCGCAGAACAATTCGTTATCATGAGGGTCAGGAAAATGCTAAAAGCAATTTCAACGTTCGGAAAAACAGACTCAAGCTTGTCTTGAATAAGAATTTCGTGAAGTTCAGAATGAGTGAACTCAGTTTTTAAAGGACATTGTAATATAATATAACGCTGGAACTGTCTCAGTTCCAGATATTTTTTTCTAAATCTTCGGAATAAAATTGAACTAAATTAGAAATTGCTTGGGGGGCCCTGATAATTGGGGGCCCTAGGCCTAATGGGTAATCCAGCACTGGATGGCTGGGATATTGGCATTTCAGTCGGTGGTAGGAAAATTAACAATCTACGCTTTGCTGATGATACTACATTCATTGCAGCAAGTGGGCAAGAACTTGAGGAATTGCTCGCCAGAGTGAAAACCATCAGTTAGGATTTTGGTCTAGAAATCAACATAAAAAATCCAAACTAATGGTTATCAACCGAAAGTGTCTACAATACATTATTATTGTTGTTTATTAAGTAAGTGTCTACAATCCCTCCCTATATTATTCTGCTAAGGTCCCATTCCAGTTTTGTACCGAAAATAAGATCCCATTAACACCAACCTACACATATGGGGTACCTACAGGTTCAGCATAACCCAATGCGTAAGCGAAACGCACTCACTTACTCTTTAAATGCCTCACAATCAAATAAATACCTTAGAACATGTATATTTACAATGAAATAATGAAAGAATGCAACACGGTAACCATGGTAACAGAACCTCACAGGTCCATCTATTTCTGTAAGACGCAATGCAATTCCAATTATTATATTACTGTGAAAGTTTCCAGATGGTTATAAGGTTATCACTGAACCAAATTAAGCTGTAACATTCATGAATACGTACAGTATAATGCGCTTAAGGGGGTCAAGGGGCACTCTAGATTTTTTCACGCAATTTTCACGTGTGAGTGTGGTACGAAAAGTCTATTTCACCCGACTATAAAGGGTCTCCGAAAGCCACATTTAAAGGCCCTTAAATTAACAGTGTCTGTGATATTCCCAGAAAACTAACTTTGCTCTGATATACCTATGAAGGAATGACAAACCCCTAACCACTGCACCAGTAGCTGAATTGATAAAGTCTGATTACCAAGGATAAATCAGTCATGGCATTCATGATTGAGATTTTGCTAAGTGTACTGTTTACAACTAGAATATTCGCGGGTGAAGCCGCGACGGGTAATGATAGTACATTATTATTTACTTATCTCAATATTTACAGTTATATTATCCCGCAGTAATCACCCCCAACCCTTTAACGACGGGTACGAAGTCTAGATAGTTGAGACTGATTACATTCTAATCGACCTGCTGCTGTTAATGCTGTGACCCACCATCACGCTATTGTCACGCCTAATGGACGCAGAGTGATGGCGATTCCGACAAAAGGAAATATACAAATCCTGGGAACGGAAGTCATTTGTCATCTCGGGCGTAATGCTAAGGTACTGTAACCACTTGTGGAGTTCTGAGTCACTAGTTTTAGTTGCGTGATCATGAGCAGAAATATCGAACGTACCCCGTCGATAATAATTAGAGCTGCCGATCGATTAAAAATTTTGAACGGTTAACTTTAATCGGTCGAACTTTAGTCGGTTTCACACACTATCAATTCGAGAATAAATAACCTTTGAATATTATGTTTTATTTGCTATGGAATTGTATTGGTGGCGTGCTAAAAAAATAAAATAAAATCAAAAACATTTAAGTTACTAGGCCTCGGTACATCACCTCACACCTGAAGAGGCCGAGGAAGCCAGACAAGAATGTTCCAGAGTTCTCAAGAACGCTAAGCCACCTAACACCAACTTAAAACAAGGCGAAAGCCGGGCACTTAAAGATCTAAGGGACAATTCTGATATTATCGTTCTCCCCGCTGACAAGGGTAACGCGACAGTGGTGTTGGATAAGGTTGATTATGATTCCAAGATCTCGTCTTTGTTATCAGATCCTGTATATAGGATTAATAGTCGTGATCCTACTACTCGCTACTCAAATGTCACCGTCAAATTGATCAAGCAATCATCTATTCCAGCGGATGCAGCGAAGACTCTCCTTCCAGGGGATGCTATTCCTCCGAGACTCTATGGTCTTCCTAAAATACATAAAGAAGATGTTCCTCTTAGACCTATTGTTAGTACGATTGGTTCTCCTACATATGCCCTTTCCAAATACTTAGGTAGACTACTTCAGCCGCTTCTGGGTAACACGCCTTCGTACATTAAGGATTCCACACACTTCGTGGAAAAGTTGAAAGCTATAACACTTCAGCCGGGTGATATCCTAGTGAGTCTCGACGTGGTGTCTCTGTTTACGAGAGTACCTATTGATGGTGTTATGTCTCTCATTAATGGCTTTTTTCCTGAAGACATCACAAGACTTTTTTTTAATCACTGCATGACCTCCTCCTACTTTCTATGGAATGGGAATTTTTATGAGCAGACTGATGGTGTGGCCATGGGTAGTCCTCTCTCTCCTGTTGTGGCTAATTTCTTCATGGAGAACTTTGAAGAGAAAGCTTTGTCGTCGGCTCCTTTCAAACCGAAGATCTGGTGGCGTTATGTGGATGACACGTTCGTTGTTTGGACGGAAGGTGAGGAAAATCTTGGCCATTTCCTGGATCACCTTAATCTCCAGCACCCTTCTATTTTTTTTCACCATGGAAAAGGAATCTGACGGCAAAATACCGTTTTTAGATGTTCTCGTCACCAAGAAAGAGGATGGATCTTTAGGACACAGCGTTTTTCGTAAGCCAACACACACCAATAGATATCTCCACGCAAGTTCTCACCATCACCCTGCCCAGAAACATGGTGTCATTACAACTCTAACTACCCGGGCTAGGAGGATTTGTGAAGTGTCTTCTTTACAAGAAGAAATTAATACCTTGCGAACCACCTTTGAGAGCAACGGTTATAGCAAGGCTTTGATTTCTACGGTTCTGAAACCAACAAATAATAATAGGACGTCAGTTGAGAAAAGAGATGTAAGAGGAACTGCTTACCTACCGTACATACGTAACACGACGGATCGTATTGCTAAAATCCTACGTCGGTACAACATACGGACTGTATTTGGAACTTCTGTTAAGATTAGGCAACTCCTGCGACCAACTAAGGACAGTTTGCCTAAATTGCAACAACCGGGTATCTACAGAGTTCCCTGTACTTGTGGCAAGGTTTACATCGGGCAGACTTCGAGAACAATATGCACTCGCGTTAAGGAACATAATAGATGTATCAGGCTCATTCAACCTGATAAATCAGCTGTTGCCGATCATGCATTAACACCTGGTCATGATGTCATGTTCCAAGGAGTGGATGTTCTTGCCCGTATAAAGCAATATCGTCCCAGAATCATCAGGGAGGCGGTTGAAATACGTAAACACCCAGATAATTTCAACCGCGACACCGGCTACAATCTCAGTGAATCCTGGCTACCTATTATCAGAACCCTGAGAAAGTAATCCACTGCTGCGTTCCGTTGTCCCTAACATGGGGCTATAATGGCTTCCATCTTTGGGCACCTTCTATATGTTCTTTGTTGCTTTCTCTTAGCAATCATTGTCGTATTCCAGATTATTCCTGACGAAGAAAGGCATGGTTTCTTTCGAAACGCGTCGAATTTTAATATAATAAACACGGCATAAGCCCAAAATTCAACATTATGAATAGTAACACGGGCCGTGAAAGTCTAAATGATAATATTAGAAACCTCTATGGGGAGGATATTTTCCGACTGATGTCTAGATTTAGTAGGTTACGACGCAAGAAGGTGTGTCTTATCTCTTCACTCACTTTTCTCCTAAGATGCCGGGATCATGATATTCTACCGAATTTTGTTATGTTGAAGCATACCTTCAGAACACCTAAGGCAACGAGAATCTATCGTCGTGCAAGCAAGGCGTTATTGATAGAGAGGTTACAGCATACACGTAAGCAGTTGGATTTTATTTCGAGGGAGTTACTACAGCTACATCTACGCCTCTCGAACTTCGTAAGTGAGGAATTATGGAAGATATTTGATCGTATTTCATCAGTGCAAGCTAACAGCGTTCTAGATCAGGTGAGGGCAAGACATATTTCCAAATATGATAGGTTATGTCAGATGCAGAAATCTCAAGCCATTAGACTTTATGCTAACAAGGTTGTCGTAAATTTGTCCAGCATGCCCCTAAATGATACCCAACAGGCAGTTCTCGCTAAAGGTCTCAATTTTGCTGTAGCGCCTAGAAGAATTCCTATTGAAGAACTTATTACATCTGTAGAATCCTCGGTACATCACCTCACACCTGAAGAGGCCGAGGAAGCCAGACAAGAATGTTCCAGAGTTCTCAAGAACGCTAAGCCACCTAACACCAACTTAAAACAAGGCGAAAGCCGGGCACTTAAAGATCTAAGGGACAATTCTGATATTATCGTTCTCCCCGCTGACAAGGGTAACGCGACAGTGGTGTTGGATAAGGTTGATTATGATTCCAAGATCTCGTCTTTGTTATCAGATCCTGTATATAGGATTAATAGTCGTGATCCTACTACTCGCTACTCAAATGTCACCGTCAAATTGATCAAGCAATCATCTATTCCAGCGGATGCAGCGAAGACTCTCCTTCCAGGGGATGCTATTCCTCCGAGACTCTATGGTCTTCCTAAAATACATAAAGAAGATGTTCCTCTTAGACCTATTGTTAGTACGATTGGTTCTCCTACATATGCCCTTTCCAAATACTTAGGTAGACTACTTCAGCCGCTTCTGGGTAACACGCCTTCGTACATTAAGGATTCCACACACTTCGTGGAAAAGTTGAAAGCTATAACACTTCAGCCGGGTGATATCCTAGTGAGTCTCGACGTGGTGTCTCTGTTTACGAGAGTACCTATTGATGGTGTTATGTCTCTCATTAATGGCTTTTTTCCTGAAGACATCACAAGACTTTTTTTTATCACTGCATGACCTCCTCCTACTTTCTATGGAATGGGAATTTTTATGAGCAGACTGATGGTGTGGCCATGGGTAGTCCTCTCTCTTCTGTTGTGGCTAATTTCTTCATGGAGAACTTTGAAGAGAAAGCTTTGTCGTCGGCTCCTTTCAAACCGAAGATCTGGTGGCGTTATGTGGATGACACGTTCGTTGTTTGGACGGAAGGTGAGGAAAATCTTGGCCATTTCCTGGATCACCTTAATCTCCAGCACCCTTCTATTTGTTTCACCATGGAAAAGGAATCTGACGGCAAAATACCGTTTTTAGATGTTCTCGTCACCAGGAAAGAGGATGGATCTTTAGGACACAGCGTTTTTCGTAAGCCAACACACACCAATAGATATCTCCACGCAAGTTCTCACCATCACCCTGCCCAGAAACATGGTATCCTTACAACTCTAACTACCCGGGCTAGGAGGATTTGTGAAGTGTCTTCTTTACAAGAAGAAATTAATACCTTGCGAACCACCTTTGAGAGCAACGGTTATAGCAAGGCTTTGATTTCTACGGTTCTGAAACCAACAAATAATAATAGGACGTCAGTTGAGAAAAGAGATGTAAGAGGAACTGCTTACCTACCGTACATACATAACACGACGGATCGTATTGCTAAAATCCTACGTCGGTACAACATACGGACTGTATTTGGAACTTCTGTTAAGATTAGGCAACTCCTGCGACCAACTAAGGACAGTTTGCCTAAATTGCAACAACCGGGTATCTACAGAGTTCCCTGTACTTGTGGCAAGGTTTACATCGGGCAGACTTCGAGAACAATATGCACTCGCATTAAGGAACATAATAGATGTATCAGGCTCATTCAACCTGATAAATCAGCTGTTGCCGATCATGCATTAACACCTGGCCATGATGTCATGTTCCAAGGAGTGGATGTTCTTGCCCGTATAAAGCAATATCGTCCCAGAATCATCAGGGAGGCGGTTGAAATACGTAAACACCCAGATAATTTCAACCGCGACACCGGCTACAATCTCAGTGAATCCTGGCTACCTATTATCAGAACCCTGATAAAGTAATTCACTGCTGCTTTCCGTTGTCCCAAACATGGGGCTATAATGGCGTCCATCTTTGGGCACCTTCTATATGTTCTTTGTTGCTTTCTCTTAGCAATCATTGTCGTATTCCAGATTATTCCTGACGGAGAAAGGCATGGTTTCTTTCGAAACGCGTCGTATTTTAATATAATAAACACGGCATAAGCCCAAAATTCAACATTATGAATAGGCCTTTCTTTCTTTATCGTTTAGGCCTACGTAGGACCACGGGGCTCGTATCTACTCTTCGGTAAAGTTGTTGCTTTCTTCTTCTTCCAATAGTTCCTCATTTTCTGACTATGAGTCAGTCTTCTTTCTTCTGTCCACTTAGCTCCTGTAGTCTTCTTACTTGTAAGGGACGTTGGGAAAACGCCCTGTCAGATGACCTGACGGAACATCAGACCTCACGAGTTTGTTCCAGTGGGATATCTAGTTGTTCCATATCTGATTTAACTGATGCAATCCACTTGTTCTTAGGATCCTTGCCTCTTCCTGTTACTGTGAATATCCTGTTGGTGACTCTTTCATAACCCAGACGTGTCAAGTGTCCATAAAAGGTCAAGCATCTTTTCCTTATAGCCTTGATGATGTCCTCCTGGTGTTCATACAATTCATCATTATGACGGATTCTGTAAATGGCACCTTCCTCTCTCTTTGGTCCTAATATCCTCCTCAGGATCTTCCTCTCTTTTAACTCCGGTTTTCTGAGTGGGCCCTTCTGGTCATTACAAGGCACTCAGAAGCATACAGAACAGATGGTGTGACGACCGAGTTATAGTGCCTGAGTATGAGGTTCTTGGAGAGGCACTTATTTGAATAGATACTACGACAGGAATGAAAAGCCCTTTCAAACTTGGTACTACGCCTATTATTTAAAATATATTTCAATATTGATTATTTAATGACACAAGAGTTTGAAGTTGAAGTTCGCAGTTGCTTATAGTCACTCCTCTTTGCTCCAGGACTTCCGACATGTCCTAAAGTGACATCCTCAGAACTAAGGGCTGCCCTTCTCTTAGTAACAATATGTCCAGCTTCACTGAACCCTCTCTCACACGGAAATGAAGTAGCTGGAATGCAAAGCAATGTTTTCGGTTTGTGTGCGGGATGTGTAAGTTGGACTGATTTTTTTTTTCCACCGTTGTGGAAGTCATCTTCTAGATATTATCGCTTTTATCTTTGTGAAGCAAAGGCGTGACCTGTCAGTCTTACAATAGCTGGTGCTAGCGCGGCGAATGGCAAATAATAATACAATAATGCTACCTTGCTCATGGCCATTAGGCTGTAATCCATATATAAATACAATTACTTTTCCTACACCACACCACTATTGTTTAATCGGTCTGATTAACCGATTAAATCGACAGCTGTAATACTAATCGATTATGCAGCAGTGTGTTCTTGTGGCCTTTAATTTTCATTAAAAAATATATATAACTGCCTCGTTGTCAATTTCAGTCCCGAGACCTTTATCTCTTCATTACGAGTACCTTCCTACCACTGCTCCCTTCTATTTGTCCCAGCAATCATTCGTGCTACCCTCGTATCAGTTACCTCTAGCTTATGTATCAGATATCCTGAACCTACCCAACTCTCTCTTCCAAACAGCAAGGTTGGTCTAAATACTGACCGATGTGGGGAGAGTTACGTCGCTACACTAACCGTAGAATACTGTAGATCGTAACTGAGAACTCACTGTATTGGCTTTTCTACACCTCGACTCTATTTCTTCCACCATACAGCCCTTAAAATGTTCCACCTGCTCGAGTTTAGTTACTACTACCTGGCATTCTATTTTTGTTCTATTAATTTCTTACCAACTTAGCCTTCGTTTGTGAAATGCTGATTTTAATACCAAAATCCCTAGATCTCTCTCGCCGGCGTCTTACCGCTGGATCCGTGGTTCAAACCCCGGTCACTCCGTGTGAGATCTGTGCTGGACAAAACTGAGGCAGATAGGTTTTTCTCCGGGTACTCCTGTTTTCCTTGACCAGCAACACTATCAACTATCATTTCATTTCATCTATCATTCATTTCATCATTGCCTCAGAGGAGTGCGACGGGCTTCGGCAGCCGGCACAGTTCATATCCTCGCCGCTAGATGGGGGCTTCATTCATTCCATTCCTGACCCGGTCGGTGGACTGGAAGCAGGCTGTGGATTTTAATTTTCAATCCCTAGATCTCTATCCAAGTTCTAATATGTTGGCTTGACGGAGTCAGTCATTACAACCCTGTCATCAGTCATTTATAGTGTTGGAAAAATTCATTTTAAATTGAATATTGGCTTTCACGTTTTTCTAGGTACACCTGGGAGAAACACGGTAACATATATGACATAAACCTACAAGATATGCGGGATTAAATTACTTCGTCTTGAAAGACACCACTACATACTTCGGTAAATAAAATCGTGCACGTATATAAAATATAAAATATTGAAATAAAAATATTAAAATAAAAATTAAAAAATACAATTAGAAATATATAATAAAAACAAATAAATAATGATATAAAAAGAAATGAAAATTAATAAAAAATAAAGTAAAGAATAAAAGATATAAAATATAAAATATTCAAATATAAAATATTGAAATAAAAAATAAAAAATAAAAAATAAAAATAAAATATAAAATAAAAATATAAAATGTAAAATGTAAAATGTAAAATATAAAATATAAAATATAAAATATAAAATATAACATATAAAATTTAAAATATATAATATAAATTATAAAATATAAAATATTAAATATAAAATATAAAATATAAAATTTAAAATTTATAATATAAATTATAAAATATAAAATTTCAATTATAAAATATAAAATATAAAATTTAAAATATAAAATATAATATATAAAATATAAAATATAGAATATAAAATATAAAATATAAAATATAGAATAAAAAAAATATAAAATATAAAATATAGAATATAAAATATAGAATATAAAATATAGAATATAAAATATAAAATATAAAATATAAAATATAAAATATAAAATATAAAATATAAAATATAAAATATAAAATATAAATTATAAAATATAAAACATAAATTATAAAATATAAAATATAATATATAAATTATAAATTATAAAATATAAAAAATAAAATAAAATATAAAATCTATATATATAAAAATCAATGTTACGTGATAGTTTGTCTGTGGGTGTGTATGTCTCCTATGCGTTCATATACCATTCATCCGATTGTGATGAAACTTGGCTGAGATGTTGAGTGCACTCCAAGGAAGGTTTCTGACTTAGTAAATCCATTTTACAATAGGTAGCGCACGCGTAGATTCAACAAATGAGTGACGATGCGCGAAGCGTTTCAAACAAGTCCCGTATGTGTTCATATACCATTCGTCCGATAGCAATGAAACTTGGGGGAGATGTTGTATACACTTACGTGAAGGTTTCAAAATTAGTGAATACATTTCACAGTAGATAGCGCACGAGTAGATTCAACAAATGAGCGACGACACGCAAAGTGTTTCAACAAAGTCCCGTATGCATTCATATACCATTCGTCCGATAGCTATGAAACTTGCGTAAAATGTTGTGTACACTTCAGGGAAATTTTCTGGCTTAGTAAATCCACTTTACAATAGGCAGCGCACGAGTAGATTCAACAAATGAGCGACGATGCGCGAAGCATTTCAACAAAGAGCCGTATGTGTTCATATACCATTCGTCCGATAGCGATGAAACTTGGGTGAGATGTTGTGTACACTTACGTGAAGGTTTAAAAATTAGTGAATACATTTCACAGTAGATAGCGCACGAGTAGATTCAACAAATGAGCGACGACACGCAAAGCGTTTCAACAAAGTCCCGTATGCATTCATATACCATTCGTCCGATAGCTATGAAACTTGCGTAAAATGTTGTGAACACTGCAGGGAAATTTTCTGGCTTAGTACATCCACTTTACAATAGGCAGCGCACGAGTAGATTCAACAAATGAGCTACGACGCGCGAAGCATTTCAACAAAGTCACGTTTGCGTTCATATACCATTCGTCCGATAGCGATGAAACTAGGCTGGGATTTTGTGTGCACTCCAGGGAACGTTTCTAGCTTAGTAAATCCCTTTAAAAATAGGTAGAGCACGAGTAGAATCAACAAATGAGCGATGACGCGCGAAGCATTTCAACAAAGTCCCATATAATTTCATATACCATTCATCCGATAGCGATGAAACTTGGGTGAGATGTTGTGTACACTCCAGGTAAGGTTTCTGGCTTAGTATATACATTTTACAATAGTTAGCGCACCAGTAGATTCAACAAATGAGCGATGACACGCGAAGCGTTTCAACAAAGTCCCGTATAATATCATATACCATTCGTCTGATTGTGATAAATGTTTGGTGAATTGTTGTGTACACTCCAGGAAAGGTTTCTGGCTAAGTAAATCCATTTTACAATACGAAGCGCCCGCTTATATTCAACAAATGAGTGACTACGCGCGAAGCGTTTCGACAACGTCCCGTATACATTCACATACCATTCATCCGATTGCGATGAAACTTGGGTGAGATGTTGTGTGCACTCCAGGGAAGGTTTCTGGCTGAGTACATCCATATTACAATATGTAGCGCAAGAGTAGAATCAACAAATGAGCGACGACACGCGAAAGTTTCAACCAAGTCCCGTATGCATTCATGTACCATTCGTCCGTAGCTATGAAACTTGGGTGAGATGTTGTGTACACGTCATGGAAAATTTCTGGCTTAGTAAATCCACTATACCAAATGCAGCGCACAAGTTGATTCAACAAATGAGGGACGACGCGCGAAGCGTTTCAACAAAGTCCCGTATAAGGTCATATACCATTCTGCCGTTAGCGGTGAAACTTGGGTGAAATATGGTGGACACTCCAAGGAAGGTTTCTGGCTTAGTAAATACATTTCACAGTAGGTAGCACACGAGTAGATTCGACAAATGAACGACGACACGCGGAGCGTTTCAATACAGTCCCCTATGTCTTCATATCCCATTAGTCCAATAGCGATGAAACTTGGGTGAGATGTTGTGGACACTTACGTGACGGTTTCTAACTTAGTAAATACATTTTGCAGTAGGTAGCGCACGAGTAGATTCAAGAAATGAGTGACGGAGCGCGAATCGTTTAAACAAAATCAGGTATGCGTTCATATACTATTCATCCGATTGCGATGAAACATTGATCAGTTATTGTGTACCCGCCAGGGAAGGGGACTTAGTAAATCCATTTCACAATAAGTAGCGCAAGAGTAGATGCAACAAATGGGTGACGACGTGCGAAGCGTTTCAACAAAATCCCCTATTGCGTTCACATAACATTCTTCGATTGCGATGAAACCTTGATGAGTTATTGTGTACACGCCAGGGAAGGGCTTCGACATTTCTCAATAGGTAGCGCAGGAGTAGATTCAACAAATGAGTGACAACGCACGAATCGTTTAAACAAATCCCGTATACGTGCATATACCATTCATCCGATTGCGATGAATCATAGATGAGTTATTGTGTACACGCCAGGGAAGGGTTTCGACTTAGTAAATCCATTTCACAACAGGTAGCGTACGAGTAGATTCAACAAATGTGTGACAGCGATGAAACTTTTGAAAGTTGTTGTGCACGCTTCCACGAATGGTTCTAAATTAGAAAATCCATTTTACGATAGCTTAGAGGCAGTTAACATGTTGTGTATCCAAAAGCACTTCAAGAAACATAATTTCAACGCCAACACTTTCTTTGATTGGCATTGCAACGCATGCCGGGTACAGCTTGTATAAAATATAAAATTAAAAAATTAAAATATAAAATATAAATTATAAATTATAAAATAAAAAAATAAAAATAAAATATAAAATATAAAATTTAAAATTTAAAATTTAAAATTTAAAATTTAAAATTTAAAATTTAAAATTTAAAATTTAAAATTTAAAATATAAATTGTAAAATAAATAAAATATAAAATATAAAATATAAAATAAAATATAAAATATAAAATATAAATTATAAAATATAAAACATAAATTATAAAATGAGCGACGACACGCAAAGCGTTTCAACAAAGTCCCGTATGCATTCATATACCATTCGTCCGATAGCTATGAAACTTGCGTAAAATGTTGTGAACACTGCAGGGAAATTTTCTGGCTTAGTACATCCACTTTACAATAGGCAGCGCACGAGTAGATTCAACAAATGAGCTACGACGCGCGAAGCATTTCAACAAAGTCACGTTTGCGTTCATATACCATTCGTCCGATAGCGATGAAACTAGGCTGGGATTTTGTGTGCACTCCAGGGAACGTTTCTAGCTTAGTAAATCCCTTTAAAAATAGGTAGAGCACGAGTAGAATCAACAAATGAGCGATGACGCGCGAAGCATTTCAACAAAGTCCCATATAATTTCATATACCATTCATCCGATAGCGATGAAACTTGGGTGAGATGTTGTGTACACTCCAGGTAAGGTTTCTGGCTTAGTATATACATTTTACAATAGTTAGCGCACCAGTAGATTCAACAAATGAGCGATGACACGCGAAGCGTTTCAACAAAGTCCCGTATAATATCATATACCATTCGTCTGATTGTGATAAATGTTCGGTGAATTGTTGTGTACACTCCAGGAAAGGTTTCTGGCTAAGTAAATCCATTTTACAATACGAAGCGCCCGCTTATATTCAACAAATGAGTGACTACGCGCGAAGCGTTTCGACAACGTCCCGTATACATTCACATACCATTCATCCGATTGCGATGAAACTTGGGTGAGATGTTGTGTGCACTCCAGGGAAGGTTTCTGGCTGAGTACATCCATATTACAATATGTAGCGCAAGAGTAGAATCAACAAATGAGCGACGACACGCGAATGTTTCAACCAAGTCCCGTATGCATTCATGTACCATTCGTCCGTAGCTATGAAACTTGGGTGAGATGTTGTGTACACGTCATGGAAAATTTCTGGCTTAGTAAATCCACTATACCATATGCAGCGCACAAGTTGATTCAACAAATGAGGGACGACGCGCGAAGCGTTTCAACAAAGTCCCGTATAAGGTCATATACCATTCTGCCGTTAGCGGTGAAACTTGGGTGAAATATGGTGGACACTCCAAGGAAGGTTTCTGGCTTAGTAAATACATTTCACAGTAGGTAGCACACGAGTAGATTCGACAAATGAACGACGACACGCGGAGCGTTTCAATACAGTCCCCTATGTCTTCATATCCCATTAGTCCAATAGCGATCAAACTTGGGTGAGATGTTGTGGACACTTACGTGACGGTTTCTAACTTAGTAAATACATTTTGCAGTAGGTAGCGCACGAGTAGATTCAAGAAATGAGTGACGGAGCGCGAATCGTTTAAACAAAATCAGGTATGCGTTCATATACTATTCATCCGATTGCGATGAAACATTGATCAGTTATTGTGTACCCGCCAGGGAAGGGGACTTAGTAAATCCATTTCACAATAAGTAGCGCAAGAGTAGATGCAACAAATGGGTGACGACGTGCGAAGCGTTTCAACAAAATCCCCTATTGCGTTCATATAACATTCTTCGATTGCGATGAAACCTTGATGAGTTATTGTGTACACGCCAGGGAAGGGCTTCGACATTTCTCAATAGGTAGCGCACGAGTAGATTCAACAAATGAGTGACAACGCACGAATCGTTTAAACAAATCCCGTATACGTGCATATACCATTCATCCGATTGCGATGAATCATAGATGAGTTATTGTGTACACGCCAGGGAAGGGTTTCGACTTAGTAAATCCATTTCACAACAGGTAGCGTACGAGTAGATTCAACAAATGTGTGACAGCGATGAAACTTTTGAAAGTTGTTGTGCACGCTTCCACGAATGGTTCTAAATTAGAAAATCCATTTTACGATAGCTTAGAGGCAGTTAACATGTTGTGTATCCAAAAGCACTTCAAGAAACATAATTTCAACGCCAACACTTTCTTTGATTGGCATTGCAACGCATGCCGGGTACAGCTTGTATAAAATATAAAATAAAAAAATTAAAATATAAAATATAAATTATAAATTATAAAATAAAAAAATTAAAATAAAATATAAAATATAAAATATAAAATATAAAATATAAAATTTAAAATTTAAAATTTAAAATTTAAAATTTAAAATTTAAAATTTAAAATTTAAAATTTAAAATATAAATTGTAAAATAAATAAAATATAAAATATAAAATATAAAATAAAATATAAAATATAAAATATAAATTATAAAATATAAAACATAAATTATAAAATATAAAATATAAAATATAAATTATAAAATATAAAATATAAAGCATAAAATATAAAATATAAATTATAAAATATAAAATATAAATTATAAAATATAAAATATAAAGCATAAAATATAAAATTAATTAAGTAAATAAATAAATAAATGAAATAATAAATAAATACATACATGTATTTAAAGGATTTTAGTGCACTGACTGGAGGAAGAAAAGTAGGGTGGATATAATCCGAGCTCCTTGATTTCCCACACTTGTATTCTCGTTGAGCCTCTTGGGCTGAGCCGCCCAGACACACGATTTATTGTGGTTTAGAGGAAGGGGAGAGGAAAGATGCAGCTCCATAACGCAAAGTCTCCCCCAAGCTCTCTGTCTGCGATTACTTCATTATAGCGCAACAAGATTTAGCCGGGTCGTGTCTCGCATGCTGAGCAAGTCTCTCCAGCACAGACGTGACTACGCGGTCATCAGCCCCGATCACAAGGACTAGGTGACAAGATTTAGTTGGGTCGTGCCTTGCGAGTCTCACCAACACAGGAGGCGACAAGATTTAGCCGGGTCGTGCCTCACGAGTCTCTCCAACACAGATTGTTGGTTGGTTCCTTAGATTAGGGGTTGCGACAACGCGGTCATGTAGCCCCGTGTACTTTGGGTATGTGTAGAATCTGTCTGACAACCAGTGTTAATTGTGATGGCTGTATTAGTGTGTGTTATCTGTTTTTAATTCAAGTAAGGACTGCAGACATTCGATTTTCAAGTAGTTCCAAATTTTGCTACCAAACGCCACCGTCAACGACCAACTAGTTCTGAAACTTGGTTACTAGATGCCAACGCAGTCGGCGGCTCCTGGCGACGAACGTTGGAACCTAAGAGCGTTAGTCAAATCTAACCTATAATTAAGCTTCACACAAGTGTAATTAGTGGAAGGTTCTTTATCATGGCATAAATCTATGACATGGGACTGCCGGCTTAGTTACCCTCCGAAGGAAGGCATTTTTTTTGTTTTGTTTCCGACTTTGGCCAACTGTGGACCACATGGAACCTAAGGCTTTCTGGTCAATTTTTTCTTCTTTTCTTGCCAGAACCTCTTCATTCTTTCACTTCAAATCTTTCTCTGCTCCTCTGTTATTACCAAATTTGGCCCGTGTTGTGGTGGTTTTTCTTCGAATGTCTTGATATTGTCAACTTGGCTTCGAAACGTTTTCCTATCGTGAATGACAAGTTCAGTTAGCCCAACTTCAATGGCGTCTCTTTTGACCTCTTCTATCCATTTTGTAGTAGCTTTCAACCCTGTGATGTATTAAAAGAAATTCTTTGTCAGGCTGTTCCCGTCCATTCTCATCAAATGCCCATACAATTTTAGCCTTCTTTTACGCATTGTGACCACAATGGTTTCGGTCTGCATATACAGATCTTCATTTTTCCTTTTTCTCCATGTTCCGTCATCATCTTTCCGTGGTCCGAGAATTTTCCTCAGGACCCTCCTTTCCTTTATCTCAAGTTCCTTTAGCTCTCCTTTATTGTTCAGGGTTAGACACACGGAGGCATACAGACCCTCTGGTTTTACCACTGTACTGTAATGTCCGAGTTTTGCTTTGTATGATATCGCTCGTTTGTTATATCTGTTCTGAGTTAATCTATAGGCCAGGTCCAATTTTCTTGCTCTTGCCTTGTTTGCCTCTTTATCCAGTCCATTGTGTTGTATCAATTCCCCAAGATATTTGAACTTATCAGTTCTTTTGACGGTTCCATGCTCCACCAGCATACGTCTTTCTTCCCGGTGTCTGTATTCCATGTACTCAGTCTTTTCATATGATACCTTAATACCTGTTTTCTCAGCTATTTCGTGCAATGTGTCCAGCATTTTTCGTGCATCATCTTTGTTATGAGCTGAGAGGGCAAGGTCATCAGCAAAAGCCAAACATTTAATTGCCAGGTTTTGTCCTTTCCTCCCAAGATGTATACCCTGAATTCCTTCTGCTTCCAAAGCATTATCCCAATTTCTCATGATTTTCTCCAGAACGATATTAAATAGTATTGGTGAAAGACCATACTGAGGGATTTTAACGCTCTAAAACATCCGACGACTTCGGCCGGGTTTGAACCCGCGACCTTGGGCATAGAAGCTCAGCATGCTACCAACTACACCACCGAAGCCACTCTCTCCAACACAGATGAGACTACGCGGTCATCAGCCCCGATCAGAGGAACTAGGCAACAAATTTAGATATTAGTTGAATCTGTTTATTGCAAGGTATTAATGATGTTAGCACACTATAGATGATTTTAATCACCAGAAATTGAATCCGATGGTGGAGAAAGAAACTAAATCCCTTCTTTTTACGCAGGCACATGTCACCATAGTCGGCCATCCTTGAAATGCTTTACTTTTGTATCCAAGCAAATGCTGCTGCCGGGACAGTAATTTTCTTTGTATTTTTGTCCAATTTCATTCTTCCTTATTCCATTAATCTCTTATCAACTCCTCTTATGAGCTTGGTGCAAGGGAGGGCATCCGACTGTATTAACAACCCACCACATAGAAACTAATCTCACCTCATCCCTGATCGAGTAGAAACGAGAAGAATAAGGGGTAGACATACGATGAAGTTTACTCATCTACGTACAGGTGCGGCAGAAACAATGCCCCGTTTTAAATAGCGCGCCATTGAAGCGTTGTCCGTGGCTAAATGGTTAGCGTGCTTGGCTTTGGCCCGAAGTGCCCCGGGTTCGATTCCAGGCCGAGCCATCAGGGATTTTAATCTCCTGGGGTTAATTCTCGCGGCTCGATGACTGGGTGTATGTGACGTCTTCATCACTACTTCATCCTCATTACGACGCACAGGTCGCTCACGGGCGTCAACTAGAAACACCTGCACTCGGCCTCTCCGGCGGACACACGATCATCTTCAAACGCGGTGATAGTGTCACACGAATGCAGCGTTCGTTTCGACAACATTATGGCTTCGGTCGAAATGTTGAAGTTCCATCCCGAATGACAATTACGAGATGGGTTCGGGTTTGGCCACCCGGTTTGCCGGATATAGCGGCTTCGGTGGCGTAGTTAGTAGCATGCTGAGCTTCTATGCCCAAGGTCGCGGGTTCAAACCCGGCCGAAGTCGTCGGATTTTTTAAGAGCGTTAAAATCCTTCAGTATGCCTTCCTTCGGAGGGGAAGTAAAGCCGGCGGGCCCATGTAATACACACATCAAAAAAAGTTTTGCATCACCTCGGTTCCAAGAGTTCCGGAACCTTTAAATACAAAGGGAATAGAGATCAACACAAACAACATTTCAGCTCGTTTTATTGCTCATGAGACCCATACATTGCATGTTGTACCATCATACAGCTAGACTTTCAGCATTTGTGGTCCAGATTGCAGTACACACCACTACCTCTAATACCCAGTAGCACGTCCTCTTGCATTGATGCATGCCTGTATTCGTCGTGGCATACTATCCACAAGTTCATCAAGACACTGTTGGTCCAAATTGTCCCACTCCTCAACGACAATTCGGCGTAAATCTCTCAGAGTGGTTGGTGGGTCAAGACGTCCATAAACAGCCCTTTTCAACATATCCCAGGCATGTTCGATAGGGTTCATGTCTGGCGAACATGCTGGCCACTGTAGTCGAGCGATGTCGTTATCTTGAAGGAACGCATTCACAAGATGTGCACGATGAGGTCGAGAATTGTCGTCCATGAAGACAAATGCCTCTCCAATATTCTGCCGATATGGGTGCACTATGGGTCGGAGGATGTCATTCAGGTATCGTAAAGCCGTTTCGGAGCCTTCCATGACCACCAGTGGCGTACGTCGGCCCCACATAATGCCACCCCAAAACATCAGGGAACCACCACCTTGCTGCACTCGCTGGACAGTGTGTCTAAGACGTTCAGTCTGACCAGGGTGCCTCCAAACACGTCTCCGACGATTGTCTGGTTGAAGGCATATGCGACACTCATCGGTGAAGAGAACGTGATGCCAATTCTGTGGGGTCCATTCAGCATGTTGTTGGGCCCATCTGTACCGCGCTGCATGGTGTCGGGGTTGCAAAGCTGGACCTCGCCATGGACGTCGGGAGTGAAGTTGCGCATCATGCAGCCTATTGCGCACAGTTTGAGTTGAAACACGACGTCCTGTGGCTGAACGAAACGCATTATTCAACATGGTGGCATTGCTGTCAGGGTTCCTCCGAGCGGCAATCCGTAAGTAGCGGTCATCCACTACAGTAGTAGCCCTTGGGCGGCCTGAGCGAGGCCTGTCATCGACAGTTCCTGTATCTCTGTACCTCCTCCATGTCCGAACAACATCGCTTTGGTTCACTCTGAGACGCCTGGAAACTTCCCTTGTTGAGAGCCCTTCTTGACACAAAGTAACAATGCGGACGCGATCGAACTGCGGTATTGACCTTCTAGGCATGGTAGAACTACAGACAACATGAGCAGCGTACCTTCGTCCTGGTGGAATGACTGGAACTGATCGGCTGTCGTACCCCCTCCGTCTAATAGGCCCTGCTCATGCATGGTTGTTTACATCTTTGAGCAGTTTTAGTGACATCTATGAACAGTCAAAGGGACTGTATCTTTGATACAATATACACAGTCAACGTCTATATGCCGGAGATCTGGGAACCGAGGTGATGCAAAACTTTTTTTGATGTGTGTAGATTAATGGCATGTAAAAGATCCTTCCACAGACTAAACTTGTGTGAAGCTAAATTTCTAGATTAGATTTCGTTGGAACGCTCTATCAAAGTATCGAAAGTTGAAACTACTTGAAATTGAACGGGACTTGTGGCTGACCCTATGGGTGTCCGCTGAAGCAGCTACAACCTCTGGCGAGCCGAACATGTCCTCGAACACTCCCGGCACTAAAAGCAATACGCTAAATAAATACATAAATCGGCTTGTGATTACTTTATGTGGGGATTTCTCAAATACAAGGTTTATGCTAACACGCCAGCACCTATTCAGGACTTGAAAAACAAAATCCTCGCCGAAATCGAGGCCATAACTAACGATACTCTTCACAAGGTTATTATGACGAATCTGCCTGCTCGTGCAGAAGATTGCATCGTAAAAAAAGAGACTGATAGTCAATCTGAAAGACTGGACTTGATATCATTTTAAATGCTAGCAGCCGAGTACCAAGAAGTCAGTGCGAGAACAGAGTTTCGAGATTCTATTTCGTTTCTTCACTGCCTACTTGATTGTTCTCGCACTGCCTTCTTGGTACTTGGCTGCTACATCGTACTATGACGTCACACACACTTCAGTGCATTCTCGGTACATTTCGTCCCGTCACCGTAACGTAATGCCAGACCTCAGCGTAACGACGAAGTCGACAAGATCATTTAAAATGATAAAATGGAGGCCACTTGAAGAACATAATTTATAAAAAGTGACATGTGTCAACAATTGTTCTTTCGAACAGTGTACATTAATAATGTGTGGTTGTACAGGAAGGTAGAATAAGGAAAGATAAGAGGCATTTGTAGACTTAGAAAAGGCTTTTGATAACGTTGATTGGACTAAATTGTTTGACATTTTGAAAATTATTGGAATAAAGTACAGGGATAGGAGGGTGATCTACAATCTATACAGAAACCAGACAGCAGTCATTCGAGCTGAAGGACATGAGAGAGAAGCTGGTATTCAGAAAGGTGTAAGGCAAGGCTGCAACTTATCACCCATACTTTTCAATCTTTACATTGAACAAGCAATGAAGGAAATTAGAGAGAATTTTGAAGTGAGAGTGAAGATTCAAGGAGAAATAATTTCAACTCTGAGATTTGCTGATGACATCGTGAGTTATTGAATGGTATGGACTCCGTCTTGAAAAAAGAATTCATGTTGAAAATTAATAAATGTAAAACAAAAAATACTGGAATGCAGCCGCAATAAATCAGAAACCCCTATGGGCATCAAATTGGCAGGTGAAAAGCTGAAGGATGTAGGAGACTTCTGTTACTTAGGAAGCAGAATAACCAGTGAAGGACGAAGCAAAGAGGATATAAAAAGTAGGTTGGTTCAGGCAAGGAAAGCATTCCTACTAAAAAGGAATCTGTTAACATCGAATATAGATTTAGGTATTAGGAAGTCATTTTTGAAAGCCTTTATCTGGAGCGTGGCGCTCTATGGAAGTGAAACTTGGACTATTGGTGCAGCAGAAAAGAGGAGAAATGAAGCGTTTGAAATGTGGTGTTGCAGGAGAATGATGAAGATGGGTAGATAGGGTTACAATCGAAGAGGTATTAAGACGAGTGGGAGAGGAGAGATGTTTCTGGCGACTACTAATGAAGAGAAGAGATAGGTTGGTAGGACACATACTAAGGCACCCAGGAATAGCAAGCTTATTTATGGAAGGATGGGTCGAGGACAAGAACTGTAGGGGTGGACCAAGGTTAGAATATGTTACGCAGATTGCCTCGGACGTAGGGTGTGGTAGCTATGTGGAGATGAAACGATTAGCTCAAGACAGGGAGGCATGGGGCGCTGCATCAAATCAGTCAAAAGAAGACAGTTGTCATCGAAGAAGGTGGCCTTAATTTTGATTTGTAGACGATATTCAAAGTGAAAAGGGAATAAATGTTACTAGCAGGATGGAGCACCGTCTTACTAGAGTCTTATTGTAATGTACGTGAAGCTCTCAACAGAAAATTCCCTGATCAGTGGATTGGTAGAGCTGGTCCTCTTGAGTGGCCGCCAAGGATTTAGATTTTTAGCCTACTTTTCTAATTTTGAAAAAATGAAAATGAGGAAAAAGTAGACTTATGAGATCGATCCGGGAAAATGTCTGTCTGTCTATCCATCCTATCTGTCCGTCTGTCTGTCTGTCTGTCCTTCTGCTGTCTGGCTGTGTGTGTGTGTGTGTCCCACCTATCAACTCCTAAACGGCTGCAGCTATGGAAACCAAATTTGGTATGAGTATTGCCGGAATATCTCAAGGCCATATTTGAAAATGATGTCAGTGCTACCAACTGCTGAAAAATCGCAATTGAAATTTGAGCTCAATTTTGGATATCCTAAAAGGTATGCATGGGAGCTATTCCAAAGTTGGCACACATATAGATAGTAATATTTCAGTTTAATTTCCAGGAGGCCATACATGGCAGTGTTACCAACATGATTCTAAGCCAGCTGATAAGTCTAATTTTTAAATGCATGTAACTTCTACACTATAAATGGGATTTCAACCAAATTTCGTATGTACTATGTGTACTATAACAAATATGACTGTGCGTATTCTTAATAAAAACCAGGGCTGCCAAATATTAATAAATGCTCTATCTATTATTTTATCCTAATACCAATATATCATAAAGTATGCAAACCAAGTGCTCGAAACTTTGCACACGTATAGTAGTACATGCCCTTCTACAATAATTTGGGGTACGTAGTATACGTCAGTACTGCCAACATGATTCTAAGCTTGTTGATAGGTCCAAATTTTAAATGCATGTAACTACTATACTAATAAATGGATTTCAACCAAATTTCGTATGTGACTTTTGTACCATAACTCATACGAATATGCGTATTCATAAGAGCCAGCAGGGCTGCCAACTGTAAATAAATGCTCTCTATTTTTTACCCTAATATCTATGAATCAGAATACTGTATATGCAAGCCAACAGCTCTAAACTTTGCATACGTATAGTACCTAACATTCTAAATTAATTTGGGGTAACTAATGTACGTCAGTGCTGCCAACATTATTTAATTCTTCTGATAAGTCCAATTTTTAAATGCATGTAACTTTTATACTAACAAATGGATTCCATCCAAAATTGGCACAATAATAGATCATAACATTTTAGATTAATTCATAAATTCTAAGAAAAGTAGGCTCTTTAGTTCGTCACGGAACTACTTGTTTCTATTGGGGCTACATTAAAACATTGTTTACGCTCAAAATACCCAGTGCCTGCAACACCTAAAGGAACGAATCACATGATTCGGCGGACCTGGACGGAGGTGGACTATCGCTTGGATGTGTGTCGTGCCACAGTCGGAGCTCACATCGAAACCTACTAAATAGTCAAGTCAACCCCTGGCACTATCCAGCCCATGACGGGCTAAGGCCGACCAAGCCATTTGGCCTGCAGATATTGGGGTGACGCGTCGGGTCCCCTCGGCCGTTAATCTTGGTATTCGTGATCGGGGCGCTGTCTCACTGTCAGACAGCTACTCAATTGTCCTCACGAGGCTGAGTGCACCCCGTAAACTAAACTTTATGATTTTCTCTATCTTTTGGTGAAAAAATAATTAAATTATCTTTGTTACAGCCTGAGCCACCTTTTCTCGATAACCCTGTATTTCTTCATGCTAAAATAAAATGTGTAAAAGAGGTCATTATTTCTGAACATTGATGTACACACCTCAACAAGCCCCTGACAGACCCGAACAATGATGACGACAGCAGGACTAAGGATGGTCGCGCCAGGCACCAGGAGGTTCAAGAACGACGAGATGGCAATCGCAGTACCGAAGATCCTGTAACAAGCAGACATCAGAGACGATAGAAACTTTCAGATAGATATAGCAAAGTCATCGTTACTTGATATGTCAGTGCTACGCTAGAGCTATCTAGCGGTCAGAAGTGAAATCACTTTAACTAGCCAATCACAGGTAGACATTCAAATCGATATATCACGACAAACCCAGTTTCGATCGCCAAATCCAGTCAAGCTCATGACAATATTGGCTCACTGTTAACACTCACTTCCCTTTAGAATACTGAAAGTAAATCCGAATATACAAAACAAATCTCCAAATGGGAAATTCATGGTTCTCAGTTCACTTATGTACTTTTGTCGAAAATTCTGGTCGCTTATCCCCACTCGTTGCATCGTCTTCTCCTCTCACGACTCTGCTGCGTTGCCAGATCTATTAGCGACATGTAATGCCGGGGACAGCACAAACTACTGAATCAATGTAATGTACTGCAAATTTATCAATATTTACCTTCATAAGGTAAAATAGTTAAGTTCCTGAAAATACATTATCATTCAGTGTTACCAACGTTACAATTCATGATTTTTTGAAAACAAAATATTAAGCAAACGGTACATTTTATGACGCAACTATTGCAGTTAAAGGATTGAAACTTAATACAATTGAAGAAGATTTCCTGGCTTGCAATACAAATTAGAATCATAATTCTAGCGCTTCATACGTTTTATTTGTAAAGTATTTTTGATACGTTTTGAAGCAATGCCTTTTTTTTTACAAAAGTTAGATACATTTTGCAGTTATTATCCCAGGTCAGATTAATGCACATAACGATACTGTGAAAATGTCAAGTAGATCAATGCTGTAATTTATGAGACAATGTATTTTATATGCCTAAAGATAACAGTGGTTGTAAGAAATGGCTGTCAAAGAATAATGTCTGCAAAGGTAGATGACTAACTTCTAACACCTTTGTCTCAGAAACAGATGAACATGTTTGCTCCAAACTTACTTCCTATGACATTTCAATATGCAGGGATGATGATGATGATGATGGTAATTGTTGTTTTATGAGACCTAACATCTAGGTTATCGGCCCCTAATGGTTTGAGTGATCGTGAAAAATGAAAATGAACCTATAATAAATTAAAGATAACTAACTACAGCTTACAAACTAGAAGAAGATTAAGGGAAATAAAAGAAAGGGAAAATAAATGCCCTCAACCATCGAAAAGGAGGATTGAGGGACGTAGAAAGGAGAGCCATGAAAGGCAGGTAAGGAATTGAAAGAGGAGAGAGCTCACCCCAAAGGCAATGGAAAAGGGGGAAAAAATCCGGACCCAGCTCAGGAATCCCCTCAAGGCCGCCAACTCCCGAAGTCACCAGCCGTGAGCCATTGAGGGTGCACCATAAGTGGTGGGGTTACATACACCCTGCCTCTTTGAGGGCCTTGTGCAGAAGGCAGGAGATATATTGAAAAGAAAAAGAAGGTTGATTCGGGGTCGGAAGAGAACAAGAGTTAACCAAGAGAGGTCGACAAGAAAGAAGACGGAGAGGAGTCCGGCACAAATGAAAGCAATGCCGGATTCAGCTGGGGTCCCGTGGTAGCCAACCCACGTCCCACTAGATGTGAGCCCCTGGGGGGAATATGCAGAGAACCCAAAATATTAGGAAAGAAAAAATTGAATTGTCGAACCAAAACCTAAGATAGCGCTACCTTAACTGTTTTGTCCAGTAATCGATGTACTTCACTGCGCTCTCACAGAAGCAGAACAGACATTTAATTAATATTAAAATGTATTGTATCATATATTTTATTTTTAGCCTACTTTTCACATTTTGCAAAAATGATAAAAAAGTAGTCTTATGAGATGGGGCAAATGTGTGTGTGTCTGTCTGTCTGTCTGTCCTTCTGTCTGTCTGGCTGTGTGTGTGTGTCCCCCTATCAACTCCTAAACGGCTGGAGCAATCAAAACAAAATTTGGTAGGAGTAAAGGTCTATACCCGAATATCTCACGGCCATATTTGAAAATGATGTCAGTGCTACCAACTGCTAAAAAATCGCAATTAAAATTTGAGCTCCATGTTGGATATCTTGGAAGATATGAATGGGAGCTATTTCAAAATTGGCATACGTATAGATAATAATATTGCAGTTTAATTTCCAGGAGGCCATAAATCGCTGTGTTGCCAAAATGATTATAAGCCTGCTGATTGGTCCAATTTTTAAATGCACATAACGTCTACACTATCAATTGGAATTCAACCAAATTTCGTATGTTGTATGCATACATAACCAGATATGACTGAGCGTATTCTTAAGACCCACCAGGGCTGCCAACTGTAAATAAATGCTCCTAATTTATTTTATCCAAATACCAATATATCAGAAAGTATGCAAGCCAATAGCTCTAAACTTTGCACACGTATAGTACCTGGCATTCTAGATGCATTTGGACTAACTAATATACGTCAGTGCTGCCAACATGATTCTAAGCCTGCTGATAGGTCCAATTTTAAAATGCATGTAACTTCTATACTAACTAATGGATTTCATTCAAAATTGGCACAACAATAGATCATATTATTTCAGATTATTTCTGACCAATACATGCATGACATTGTTGCCAAAATGATTTTACGCACGCTGTTAGATCCAATGTTTAACTGCATGTAACGTCCATGTTATTCATTGGACTTCAACCAAATTTTGTATTCTGTACCTTAAGAGATGGAACTAAGAATATATTCAGTCATCAGGGCTGCCAACTGTAGTGCTCTATTAGGCTACATTATGCAAGGTATACAGTATTTCGAAATAATTAGAAATTTCGATATTAGCAACTTAATTTCTTCATTATTCTAGATAGGTTCATATACTGTAGAATAATCATTGGCATGAAAAGTAGGCTCTTTAGTTCGTCACGGAACTTCTTGTTATATAATGAACCTTCTTTGGGAAAACTGGGCTAAAGCGAAGTAAAGTCCTAAATTGTAAACATTGAACAAGAATTCAAAATGTTTGTTGAAAACTCTTCGTTTTCTTTTTTCGAAACCGTTCCCAATATGAATAATGTTTGTCCTTCCACTGTCTTCTTCTTCTCTTCTTCTACGCGATCAGGCCCAGCGGACCACGCGCTGCTACAAGTTTCCTTCTCCATCGTCTCCTATCCATAGCTGCCATCCGCCAACTGTCTACGCGTATCGCTGCCTGTAGCAGATCTTCATAGAGTCCATCACTCCACCACTTCCTTGGTCTACCTGGTGGTCTCCTTCCTGTGAGGATGAAATCCAATAGCTTCCGTGGCCATCGGTGGTCTTCCAACAGGGCTACATGTCCAGCCCACTGCTGTCTTCTGGTTTTGATGGTTCCAGCTATGTTGGCATCATGGTACAGGTCTTCTACTTCATGATTGTGTCTAATCCTCCATTCACCCGTGTGTACATCCCTCACCGGCCCGAAGATCTTCCGAAGAACTTTTCTCTCAAATACGAGTAGTTTATGAAAGTCCTGTTTTCGGATACTCCATGTCTCACATCCATGGATCAGAGTTTTATACAGACGAATTTTGAACTTTCTGGAGAGACATCTGGACCGAAGAAGCTGAGTTAGGCTGTAGAGAGTTCGGTTTCCTGCTTGGATCCTGGCGTTGATTTCTGCCTCACATGATGAGTTCTCCGTGAAAAGCGATCCTAGGTACTTAAATTCATGGACTCTCTTGTAGGACTGGTCCCCTACCAGGAGTGACTGTGGTTGCCCAAAAACGTGGCCTTGCCCGCGAGTCATATTATGGTACTCCGTTTGTCCTTCCACTGTCACTGACTCTTATTTTGTTATTGTTAGACTCCTGTGCGGATAAAAAAAAAACGTTATCCGTATCCGCCCCGCATCCGCCCAACTTTTTTATGCATTCGCAAATTTGTTATCCGAATCTACTGGTATTACAAAATAATTTTTAATTAGATAAAGCATAAATTACTAAAGCAACATATTCAGACATTTGACGAGAAAGTCGTTCCTTTAGGCTTTGTATGTCAAGTGCTATGTTTAAATGAATGTTATACAGACAGAATTGCAACCCTTTCCTGTTTGCAGTGTTAATTCTGATTCATGACACAATTTGAATGAGATAAGTTTAAATCATCATCTTACATTAATTAGTTATGAAAAAAAAACATAACGGAAACATATCATATGTCATAAACATCCGGCTCCTAGTAATGATATTGAAAAAGTTCCGATGGTATTCTAAAATGTATCCGCAAATTTTCTCCAAACATTATGCGATAGATTTCTATACAACATTTCGAAAGTAAGCTTAACTCAACTTATGCGATGGCCTCTTACTTAATCGATACTTTGGTTAGCCGATTAATCAATAATCATCGTTATAGGTTAATTTTGATTACTAGTCGATTAACGGAATATCGCTTCCTACCTGTTGGCGGGGTACATGGAGGCGAGGAAGCCACCGGGCACCTGAGTCACCAGATAGCCCCAGAAGAAGGAAGAGTCCACAGCGCTCTCTGTCGCCACCGTCCAGTTGAACTTCACTTTCTGCAACACAACACATCATATTATATATCCTAGTAATTATTGGCTACAAACTGGTATTGACTTACAATTATCACAGAATGCAAAGATCCTAGGACCAGTCAGAGAAAATGGAGAGTGCAGGAGGCGACATAACAACGAACTCCACATACGTGTGGAAAGGATAACGGACTTGGTGCGAGAAAGGAGAATTAGTTTCTATGGCCACATAACACGCATTAGCTCGCAGAGACTAACCAACCGCATATTTTCCTACTTTGTAGACAAGAAAACCAAGGGACCATGGTTTTCTGAGATAGAAAAAGATCTTTTAGAAATAGGGATTTCGCTTCAGGACATTCAAGAACGTCTTCCCCTCCATGAAAAACATAAGAGCACACCAGCGATTCCAAGAAAAGCTAAAACTGAGAACAGGCAAGAAGTGGGCGGCTGACAGGAAGGAGGCGCACAGGAAACGGACGAAGGACTACCGGGAAAAGATTAAAGCTCAAAGACGGAAACAGTTGAAGTAACGCGGTCCATAGCTGGCCGAAACATTTATAGCAAGATATTTTAGCCTACTTTCGATTTTTGCAAAAAATGAAAGTAGACTTATGAGATCTACATAGGGCCAAAAATTGTGTGTCTGTCTGTGTGTCTGTGTGTGAGTGTGTATGTGTGTGAGTGTGTGTACTCTGAATGTCTGTCCCCCCCCCCCCCCTATCAATTCGAACACGGTGAACCCGAATTGAACGAAATTTGGTACAGAGGCAGCACTAGAAAAGGACACCTCAGTGTCATGCTTTATATGGCCGCCATCTTTACAAAAACGTAATGGCGGCCACCCGAATGTTAAAAGCTTAAATCAAATCACGACCAATCTAATGCTCTGATCTCTACCAAATTTTGCAACATTATACCTTTATGACTGAAAAATGTTTTGACCAACTACAAGTTCATCAGCTCAATACTTTGAGGATGGCGGCCATGTTTGTAAGTAAATCGAATCTCCCTATCTATTCAAACACGGTGAAACCGAATTGAACGAAATTTGGTACAGAGGTAGCACTAGCAAAGTGCACCTCAGTGTCATGTTTCATATTGCCGCCATTTTGAGGGAAACGTAATGGCGGCCACCCAAATATTAAAAGCTTAAATCAAATTACGAATAACCTGATCATCCGATCGCTACCAAATTTTTCAACTACATATATTCATATGGCAAGCGTCTTTAGCCTAAACTACAAGGTCATCAGCCCAATAGTTTGCAGATGGCGGCCATGTATGTGTGCAAATCGATCCCCCCTATCATGTCAAACACGGTGAAATTGAATTGAACAAAATTTGGTACAGAGGTAGCACTAGTAAAGGGCACTCCAGTGTAATGTTTTATATCGCTGCGATCTTGACGAAAACGTAATGGCGGCCACCCAAATGTTAAAAGCTTGAATCAAATTACGACCAACCTAATCATCTGATTTCTACCAAATTTTTTAACATTATACCTTTATGTATATAAAATCTTTTGGCCAAACTACGAGGTCATCAGCCCAATAATTTGCGGATGGCGGCCATTTATGAGTGCCAACCGATTCCCCCTATATTTACATACACGGTGAAACCGAAATGAACGAAATTTGGTACAGAGGTAGCACTAGCAAAGGGCACTTCATTGTCATGTTTTATATCGCCGCCATCTTGACAAAAACGGAATGGTGGCCACCCATATGTTAAAAGCTTAGATCAATTTATAACCCACCTATTCATTTGATCTCTACCAAATTTTGCAACAACATACCGTTTTGAGGGAAGCATCTTTTGACCAAACCTCAAGGTCATCAGCCCAATAGTTTGAAGATAGCGGCCATGCATGTGTGCAAATCGATTCCCCATATCAATTCAAACACGGTGAAACCGAATTGAATGTTTTTCTTACAGGGGTAGCGCTAGCAAAGGGCACCTCATATTCATGTTTAATATCCGTATAGCACGTTCTATTTCAAGAAGCTACTACAACGAACATTCAATTATACTCCTTGAAAAGGACAAAGCGTTATAACAATACCCATGTATTTACGAGAAAGTAGGCTATATGTTTTTACTGAACATCTTGTTTTGTAATCCGTACTGACAAATGAATTCAAAATTTTAAATATACGGTACGCCAATCAATACTTGAATTAAAATACTGTATAACTGTTTTATACGTTTTTTTAAGTAAGGGCCGTTATTTTTAGCCCGTAGTTAGTGCGCACGCCGCAACAAGTGTGCGCGCTACCTCCCGGCATCCTTTGCGAAGAAGCAGGCGTCAGTTGCAGCTGTGTAGCTAACCTGTACGCTGAACTGTGCATCTTTACAATGTTCAAGATTATTGATTCGCCCGCCGCTTGTGAGGTACGATCTGTGATACGTTTTTTGAGTACAAGAAACATGTCAGCTGCAGACATTCATCGTCAGCTTTGTGAGGTGTAAGGTGATAATGCAATGACGGAAGGTAAAGTGCGAAAATGGGTACGCGAGTTCAAAAGTTGCCGTGAAAATATTCATATGACTTGGTGACTGCAATGGCACGAAAATTCACGAGGACCGAAGAATCACGATACTCACTCTATCAATGGATTTTCCTCAAGTGTCGCCGACGATGAAGAAGTGGAAACAGCCGTGAATTCTTGGTTGTCAGAGCAGGCGGCAAACTTGTATGCAGAGGGATTTCAGAACTTAGTTTTAAGGTATGACAAGTGCCTAAATAAACAAGGCAACTATGTAGAAAAATAGAGGAAGGTATGTAAAATCTAAAAATAAATGTGGTTTCAAAACAAAATGTTCAGTTAATAAAAAAAACGGTCCTTACTTAAAAACAGCCTTCGTATTATACAATAGATTACTAGAGACCCGCCCTGGCATCGCCCGGGAACAGTTATGAAAGCATTACGTGATAAGCGCTTTCCTTTCGATGTCAATGAACTACGACCTATATCCGTTTTCCGTCTCGACATGACGGGTTAAACCACTGACTGGACTATTAATTATATTATCATGAAGATTCATGTGCAACGAATTCTTGTCAGACGTAATTTAAGAATGGCGAAGTGCATGAGACACAAATCCCCCTTCCGCACAATCTTAAGTTGACTGTGTAGCCTATTTTGCGGAATGAAATGTTCACAAGCGAAAGGAAGAAAAGCCGAGCTGCACTTCCAGGGAAACTCCAAACACAACCACTCTTCTCTGGTGTCTTAACTCAATACGACTCGACAGTTTGCTGCTGGCTGTGTCTGGGGGCCTTGCCCGCTAGCTACGCTGTAACTGGGGTGATAGGCTCGCCCCTAGCTAGCTCAAAAACTGTCACCTCAGTAATTGAATGGAGATTGTTGGAAGAAATGAAAACGTAAAGTCACTTATAGTTGGCGATGTATAGAAGATAGAGATATGTTCTCGCGGACGGTTTTGTAGAACTTTTCAGGCTGAACAATAATTCTTGCACTCATAGCCTAGTATATTGATATTTTTAACGGTTTGCCCATCGTAAGCTTAAAAAGCGCACGGATGCCAGGTTTTTTCGACCTTTTCACTAAAATCGTTACTGCTTGACTTCCTTTGATCATAAATAAATTAATTTTTACAGAAACCTTCGTCGAGATATCCTTTACAGAATGGTGAAATCCGTATCAAAATCCATCCTGTGGTTCTCAAGATTACCCGTGACATCCCAAAATCGGGGACTTTGTTTTATACTAAGCAGCCTAATTAAGAAAGAAAATATTAATGATGTTTTTTATGTCGTAACTACATCATTAGTATTTTAATTCCTAATTGGGCTGAAGAAGTCCTCAATGTCAGGTCGAAACATGTAGACTACATATATAAGGTGCGTTCAAAAAGTAACGAGCCGGAGGCTGGAATGCGCAAACCGGTGACGACATCGGCTAATCGTGGCGTGTGTAACGAGGTGTGGTTCCGACCAGAGCGTGGAAGGCCACAGCCCATCGCTAAGGGCACGCGTGCACGTCACGTGACGATACAAAGCGAGCAGCAGCATGCATCAATCGTCCAACGCTGCCAGTCGCATTGCAAACGGTGACATGGAGGCGTCAACCCAAGAGCAAAGAGGTGTTGTTCGGTTTCCACAACGGAAGGAGTAGGGGGAACGGACATTAATCGCCGAATGTCACAAGTGTACGGCGAACACTGTATGTCCCTTGCAAGGGTCAAGGAGTGGCACAAGCGATTCAGTGAAGGACGGGTGTCGTTAGCCGATGATGTCCGGTCTGGGACACCCCCCTGCATTACCGATGTGACAACGTCCAGCTGGTTGATGCACTCATTACCCAGGACCGCCGAGTGACAGTGAACGACATAGCCGCCGTGGTCGGATTGAGCGTCGGAAGTGTGCACACCATCATGTAGGAACGACTGCACTTGCGCAAAGTGTGTGCCCAATGGGTGCCCCACAGTCTTCAACCACACCAGGAAGCATGTCGAATGGCCCACTGTCTTGGTCATCTGCAGCGCTATGCGAGGGAAGGGAATGGGTTCCTGGCACGAGTGGTGGCTGGAGATGAGTCATGGTGTCATCACTTCGAACCAGAATCCAAACGAAAAAGCCTCCAGTGGAATCATCCAGGGTCACCACCACCCAAAAAAGGCAAGGCCATCCACACAAGTGCAGGAAAGGTAATGCTGACGATCTTCTTCTGATACACTTCATGCCGTACGGGACAACAGCGAATGCCCAGCGTTACTCGCAAACATTGACCACCCTTCGCCAAGCGATCAAAACAAAACGATCAGGTAATCTCACCCGTGGGGTCATTCTGCTCCACGACAATGCACGACCTCATACGGCCAACACAGTCGCGGCACTCCTGCAGAAATTCAAATTGGAGGTTCTCGGCCACCCTCTATAGAGTCCAGATCTCTCTCCCTGTGATTACGCCATGATTGGTCCCCTGAAAAGGGCTCTGCGGGGCCAACGATTCACCTCGGACACCGACGTCCAGCTGTACGTGTGGAACTGATTCACATCGCAGCCCAGGGAATTTTATGAGACAGCCATTCTCCGCCTCGTGTCACAGTGGGACAAGTGCCTCAACAGCCAGGGCCAATACTTCTAACATACAGGTACCGGTTTCTGTAATTATGCCTCCGGCTCGTTACTTTTTGAACCCACCTTATATTTTATTCAAGTATTGGTTGGCGTATAAACTTTAGAATTACAATTATCAAGTAAATGGAATTTTATCTGGAAATCAAATACTTTAATATGCCAAAACGTTGGAAAATTTTGGAAATATTTCGACCTTTTTCAAGTTATTCATCAGCAAATTATAATAGTAGGCTACACCTTAAAATATGCGTTGAGTCTTCAGTCTTTTGACTAGTTTGATGAAGCTCTCCATTGCACCCTGTCAAGAGCTATCCGTTTCATTTCTACACCCTTTATCTGAAGCAAACTACTTTAGCTGTACCGTTCTTGTCCTCGACCCTTCCTTCCATAACTATGCGATAAATCAGTCACCATGACCGCAACGGGAAGCTGCAGCAAGTCTGGAGGTCGAAGGTTCCAATCCCGACACTGACAGCGGCTATCCTGAGTTTGATTTTCCCCGGATTTTTCCACACTCCCTCCAAGCAAATACCGGGATAGTTCAAGTCCTGGAGAACTGACAGTTGTGAATAGATAGCTTGAATAGGACGCGCTCTCCCAGTTGTCTTCGGAGCGTAAACGATTGCGATTCAGACTTTGAATTTATTATGCAGCGCTGGAAGGAGTTCGAATCCCACTACGGATACCGTATGTTTTTTGATGCTGTATATTTGTTGTGGGGGTGGTTTTGGAAAAGGGACGGAAATGAGACGGGAATGGGACGGAAACAATGAGCGCGGTGGCGGAGATTGGTACCACGACGTACTGTCGGCCATGTGGCTATGTGGAATGTATATCGCATACGGTTTACTTCAAGGTTTGGAGGCCCCATTAAAGATATTTCTACAATAAATCATCTTCAAATTGTCGTTCTTTGGTGTGAAAATATTCATTATATCATATTTGCTGAAAACAATTATGATTTATTAAATCTTCATACTTTTGCTGTATTCTTATTTAATGTAAGCATTCGATGTACTGTCAAGGTTTGGAGGCCTGTTTCCTGAAATCCTGTAGGCTGTGATATGTCTGTCTATGGTATGTTTAGTGTTCTTAGGAGGTGGCGTGAGATTGAACTAGAGTTGTTATGTTAGGAGGACATGCAAGAAGGCCAGCGCGGCTTTGGAGCGCTTGAGTGAGGGTTGCTGGGACTTGTTTCAATGAACAACAGAGTTCACTGTTAACAAGGGATTTGCGCTCCCGGCAGGCACATAGTAGGATATTTAATGTATATCACATACGGTTTACTTCGAGGTTTAAAGGCACCATTAAAGATATTCCTACAATAAATCATCTTCAAGTTGTCGTTCTTTGGTGTGAAAATATTCTTTATATCATATTTGCTGAAAGGATTTGGCTGGATTTGGCATAGTTGTACAAGTAGTTATTTCAATGACCACTGTTAACAAGGGATTTGCGCTCCCGACAGATGCATAGTAGGATAACATGTCACATGTTACACATCATATGCGACTACTGTAAGGCTCGTTCTTTTTTTAAAATTTCCGTATTCTTCTTTCTTGGTATTAAAACTTAGTAATGGGTGTGATCATTAGCCTATTTTCATTAAAAAAAAGTCTTATGAGATCACCTTTTGTCCGTGTGTCTGGCTGTGTGTGCGTGTGTGTGTGTGTGAGAGAGAATTTTTTGCCCCCCCCTAATAAAATCTAAACGGCTGGAGCGATTTCAATGAAACTCGGTAAGTTCATAGTACTATTCCGCGCGACCCCGACCGTGCCCTTCAAATTTTGTTACGTCTCACCAATCCAACATGGCGGCTGTGCGAAATATTTCACCAACATTCAATATCTCCGAAACTATTACCGATATCACCCTGGAATTCTGTACAGTGATAAAGGGAACTACTAGAAGTTCACCTATGTGACTTTTGAAAATCTGGTAACTACAAAAACAACATGGCGGCCATGCGAATTTGCGACTTTTAAATAGACGTTTCTCGCGATTCAACCAACCAAACGCAATAAAACTTGGTACAGTATATGTTTATTCACATTGTAATGCACCGACATCTAACTTCGTTCAATTGTTTACATAACCTCAACATGGCGGCTGTGCGAATTTCGAAAATTAAGTTTTAATTTCTTGTGTTCTAATCATGTGATCGAAATCAACATTTGCATAATGAATGTACACAATAATCATCACCTAAGAGTACATAACTCTATGGCCTACATATATTATAATCCAACATGGCGACCATCCGAAATATTTAGACGGTTCTCAATATCTATTAATCTACTACAGCAATCAAACTGAAATTTTGTAAGTGTATAGATGCTATACGCATGGGACGTTCAATAACCTGGCGATCACAAATCCAACATGGCGGCGACGCGAAATTCAAATATTCAAATGGACGTTTCTTGCGTTTTTCCATCCGAGCGCAGTGAAACTTGATACGGTATATCATTATACAAATTTTAATCGACCGGCAACTAATTCATTAAATTATTTTCATAACCACAAGATGGCGGCTGAGCGAAATTTTACAATCCCGCTTTTATTTCTTGTGTCCTAATCATGCGATTGAAGTTTGAATAAAACACCTACACAATAATCTTCATGTAATAGTACATAAATCTAAGGCCTATAATATAAAAATCCAACATGGTGACCATCCAGAATATTTAGACGGTTCTCAATATCTACGAATCTATTACAGCAATCAAACTTACAATTTGTATGTTGATAGAGGCAATTAATATTAGTAGGATATATGAAAATAGGCTGTTTAGTTCTTCACGGAACTACTTGTTTATAATTTATGATTTCTTTCGGCTTAATTTCAATATTATAAATATAAATAATTCTTATAGCCTATAACCTGTACTTACCGCAGACCAGGACCTCAGGGGTAACATTGTGAAGTGGTTATTGGTGCCTGGTGTTTGTGAGTGTTATTATTGTATAACCGCTCTCATTGGGCACAAAAGCTGAGTGTATGTTTATGCAGACGCCAAGGAATTACACGCATCGTTAATTACGTCAGGCCTCAGGGCAGTGGCGAGAGATGAAACAGCAGCGCCTCTATTCAAAACATATGCGTTATATCTATGAGAAGATAAATTCACAGAGTGGAGTATCATGCGGTCGTCAGGTAGACTAACCACCTCGTGGTGTAGTGGCTAGCATTCATGACTCTCACCCCAGTGGTCAGGGTTATAGACCGATGATGATGTTGATGATGATAATTATTGTTTTAAGGGGCATAACATCTAGGTTATCGGCCCCTGATGGTTTGGGTAATAGTGAAATATGAGATGAGAATGAAAACTATAACTAATACTAACTACAGACTTACAGACTAGAAGAAGAAATGGTAAACAAATAAAGGATAAGGCTAATAAAGGACAGGAAGAAAAGAAATGCCCTAAACCGTCGAAAATTAAGGATTGAGGGACTTGGATGGAAGGAGAGCCATGACAGGCAGATATGAAAGAGGAAAGAGGAGAGGGTCCGCCCCAAAGTCAGTGGAAAAGGAAAAAAAAACGAACTCAGCTCAGGAACCCCCGGGATTGCCATTTCCTGAACTCACTAGCCGTAAGCCCCTGAGGGTGTAACAATATCCAGGGTTCACCAGAAGTAGTGGGGCTACATACATCCTGCCTCTTCCAGGCCTTGAGCAGAAGGCAGGAGATAACATGAAAAGAGAAAGAGGGCTGACCCCTCGCAGAAGGAGGGTATCTGGAAATATGAGAAAAAGGCCAATTAAGGCGGGAAAGGAAGATACTCCCTAGGCCTCGGATACCCTAATACCATCGGGGTATTTCGGATGGTCACCATGTTGGATTTTTATATACAGTATAGGCCTTAGAGTTTATGTACTAGGACACCAGAAATAAAACAACGAGATTTTTAAATTTCGCTCAGCCGCCATATTGAGGTTATGTAAACAATTGAACTAAATTAGATGTCAGTGCATTGCATTTGCTGTACCTAGTTTCACTGCGTTCGGATGGTTAAATCGCGAGAAAAGTCTATTTAAATGTTTCAACTTCGCTTGGCTGCCATGTTCGTTTTGTAGTTAACAGGTTTTTGAAAGTTACATAGGTAAACATCTAGTAGTGTCCTTTATCACCGTACAAAATTTCGGGATGATATGAGTAATAGTTTCGGAGATATAGAATGCCGGTGAAATATTTCGCACAGCCGCCATGTTGGATTGGGGAGACGTAATCAAATTTTAAGGTTTCCAAAACAGGACATCCAGAATGTATAAATGTGAGTGATAGTATTTTGCGTGATTTGCTTTGCTATTGTAACTTGGGTGGTTTTCTTGTGTTGTTTTGTGGGTGTCAATGTAAGGGTAGGTTTGTATTCATTTAAGGGGTTAATGTCATTGTTTTTCTAATTTGGGACCGAGTATATAAATTGGCATTTTGTTGATAGATCTGTCAACTTGAGTCTGCCAGATGAATTTTATGGGGGTTTGTTTGGTTAGATTTTAGTTGAGTGTTACCTTATGATCCTCAACGTTACAAAGAATGGGACTTGGTTCAGGTGAGGTAACGTAGTAATAGTTTAAGGTAAGTATTTATAAACCATTCTCCGAAGTCTCCAGACGATTGAGTGGGTTCAATCTTATTTGCTGGTAGACTGAGAAATAAATACTTTAGGGTAAGTAATGTGATGAGATATAATGAATTAAGTTGTGGTATTTGGTCAATTTACTGGGACTCAATATAGGCCTCATGAAATGCGTGCTTCGACTCGTTTACTAGTTTCTGTTTGGTCTGAGTCTGTATATGAATAGAACATTATGCAACGAGCCTATAAATGGCCATAATTAAGACACGAGTATTTTTATAAAACGAGCGTATGTGACTTTTATAATTTTCATACGAGTGTCTTAATTACCATTATAGGCGAGTTGCATACGACTGTTTATGTTCGACGATAATTATAACTTTATTATATGTTTTAACATAAATATTCATAAATATCTGTTCAGTCACTAGAATGTTGTAATCGGGTGCTGCGGTGGGTAGTATATCTCTGTTTCCCAAGCTCTCTGGACAACCGACGCATGCGTTCTGTGTGCTTCAATGCCATATGTTCAGATTGTGCTCCAGTATTCAGTAAAACTGTCACCGAAGTCGTTTCAAAACCACGCGCTGTGTAGAAATTGATTTAGGGGATATTAATATACGTGCCATTTCTTGTCTCAGTTTATTTACGCGAACATATGGACGGTGCAATTTCGGTAATTTATATAGGCATGTTGGATTTTGAACGCATGCGCGAAGGTATCCTTATCTAATTGGTCACACAACTGTTTCTTAAGCTCTGATTGGTGGGAGAAACTGTTTCATAATGAAAAATAGTGTTATAATGAGCCTCATTATGATACAGTTTTCTGACGCATAATAGTTAGGGTCGAACATAAAGGGTATTTATGTAATTGTGTTTTGTGTGGATGTGTTGACAAGTGCTCATTCATATTCTGGTTGGTTGTTTTTGAGTTTATTTGAGGGTGGTAACTTGTAATATTTTATGGGGATTTTAAGGATGTGTCTTGGTGAAAGATTTTGCGTGAGTCTATTTTTGGTATGCACGTGTGTCCTGTTATTTGCTTGGATAATAGGGTCTTCTAATTGTTCTTCTTGTTTTTTTCATGCGTTTTCCTGTTTTTGGGTATTTTCTTTGGCATCATTAATTACTTGATTTTTGCAAAGTAAGTTGAACAGATATATAATGTGGGACATATGCCATCGTATATTAAGACATTCAGGGTTATTATTTGAACTAATTCTTGAAAAGTTGCTGTTGTAATTGTAATTTTAACTGAATATTGTTTATTATCGAAACACAATGTAAATTTTCTTCGCTAATTGAGATGCATATTTTAAGTTTTTTGTTTGTAAAGATGTGGAATCTTGATCGAATAGGGTAATTCTTGTAAAATCTGATGCCATCATCTAATGTTTAGTTATTATTTCGTTTTTATTGTAAATGAGTGTCAATGTTAGATATTAAGCTTTCCATGACATATTACTGTCGCAGTGTGAATTTGATTTCAGCTGCATTCTTCGAGGTCATGTTCTAGGTTAGGAGTGTTATGCTGTGCGAGAAAATGTCTGTGGGCTCGGATATTGGACCAATCTACGTAACCTTTGGACGGATCTGAACTTGCCTTCGTTTATTCAAGATGTCAACTGTATTAATATAATTGGAAATTTATATTGTACATAGAAACTTTCCTGATGTATCGTACACTTAAGTATTGTTTTGATCTTCTTAGCATGACTTATGTAAACATGGTAACTCTGACAAATGGTCAGGTTCTTGGTATGACAAGTTTAGGTGTGATTTAAGGTGTTGATGATAACTGAAAGGAACTTTTTACTAAGTATTTCACATTCTGAAGCTACTGTGTTTGGGAGAGTAGGTAAAAACTTTATTTATATTTAAAGATTTGCATGTTCTGCATGTTGGTATCCTTGTACAACGTACGTCGTCTCGGTTCTATGAACCATCGACAAGTACGACGGTCGGTGTCGTACAAAATAGTACTATGACCTTGCCGAGTTTCATTGAATTGCTCCAGCCGTTTAGAAGTTAGTAGGGGGGGGGGAACCACTCACCCTGGCACTATACACCGTCTACAGCCCATGAAGGGCCTAGGCCGACCAAGCGACCGCTGCCCAGCCATTTGGCTGCAGATATTGGGGTGACGCGTGATCAGCACATCGGGTCCCCTCGGCCGTTAATCTTGGTTTTCGTGATCGGGGCGCTGCCTCACTGTCAGACAGCTACTCAATTGTCCTCACGAGGCTGAGTGCACCCCGTTCCAACCCTCACGTCAGTTTTAAAATCCCTGACGGAGCCGGGAATCGAACCCGGGACCTCCGGGTGAGAAGCAGGCGCGCTACTCCAACACCACGGAGTCGGCAGGGAACCACTCACACACACGGACAAAAGGTGATCTTATAAGCATATTTTTTCATAAATGAAAATAGGCTAAACATATTATTATTATTATTCATGATATTATTCTACTCAGAAACAACGGAGATGGAATTTGAATAAGATCCATCTTGATGAATCTAAGGAAGCGTTAGCCAGTGGTGTAGAACTAATTGAGGATATGGAGCCTGACGGAGAGGCTGATGTTGAGTCTCTCGTTTCCTCAACTATGAATCTTATTACATTGGGTTGTGATACCTCAATGCCAAGTTTAAGATCACGCCATCGGAAGAGCCCTGCATATTGGTGGACACATGAAATTGCAGAACTGAGGCGGAATTGCCTTAGACTCCGACGTGCCGCACAACGGACAAGAAATCTGGATGATGCCAATGCCTTATCAGCCGAACATAGAGATGCAAGGAAGCTACTTCGGAAAACCATAAATCAAAGCAAAGCTGAGAGCTGGAGGAAGCTATGTGAGGATATTGACACTGATCCATGGGGATTGGGTTATAAAATTGTCAGAAAGAAGCTTGGGTCACAAAGAACACCGTGCGTCATGGATGCAAACAGTATGGCCATTATTGTCCAAACTCTTTTCCCAACACAACCAACAATCCCTGAGCATAATTTCGATGTAGATATTGAAATTCCTCTTTTTATTGAGGATGAGTTGAGTAGGGCTACTCAGTCTCTGCGAAGCAAAAATCCCCTGGTCCTGACGGCATCTCAAATGAGATTCTCAAATTAATAATCGAGTTACATCCACAATTATTATTACGAATGTTCAACGAGGTCTAAAAGCAGGAGTGTTCAGCATCTGCTGGAAGGTCTGTCGTCTGGCGCTCATTAATAAGGGAAAGGGAGACCCGGATTTACCATCATCATATCGCCCTCTGTGTATGCTCGATACAACAGGGAAGCTCTTTGAGAAGCTTCTGAGGGTCAGGTTGCGCCAAGCGATCATGGCAGCGGGCGACTTATCACCAAGACAATATGGATTTCGAACAGGAAGATCGACCCTGGATGCGATACATGAAATTGTTGCAGCTGTCCAGCGGGCGGAGAATTACAATCACCACTCCCGTCGTGTGGTTCTCCTTGTTACTCTTGACGTAAGAAATGCATTCAACTCTGTCAAGTGGAGTGACATGCTGAATGCGTTGGAGAATACATTTCATATTCCAAATTATCTCTTACGGATGATAAATTCCTACTTGAAAGATCGTTCGTTGCTATATAACATGACAGAAGGACAACGCATGGTATGGGTCTCAGCCGGAGCAGCACAGGGTTCGATTTTAGGACCAGATCTATGGAATATCACATATGATAGCTTGCTGAGATCTGAAGTCCCTGATGAAACTATCCTAGTAGGTTATGCAGATGATGTTGCTACTCTTGTAGCAGGAAGAAGTGTCGAGCAGGCACAGTTGCGACTCAATATGGTAATGCTTACAATCAATAGTTGTATGGAGGAACATGGTCTGTCTCTAGCAGTTAGTAAGACAGAAATTGTAGTCCTAACAAAGAAGAGAATTCAGACAATACTCCCAACACAGGTAGGAGATATACAAGTAGAGACGCGGCCAGCAGCAAAATATCTGGGCCTCATGATCTACAGTAAACTGAATTTTGGAGAACAAATTAGACGGACTGCAGATAAGGCGGCAAGAGGAGTAACGTCTCTCAGTCGGCTAATGGCCAATGTTGGTGGGCCAAAATCTAGTAAGAGGAGATTACTGATGACAGCCATCCATTCAGTTCTGCTGTATGGAGCGGAAATATGGGCGGATGCCCTGGATAAGGAAATTTATAGGAAGTCATTAGCACAAGTGCAGAGGCGGGGTGCTTTACGCGTGGCATCTGCTTATCGCACGGTCTCTGAAGAAGCAGTTCTTGTTATTGCTGGGATAATTCCAATATTTTTTCTAGCGAAAGGACGCAAGTACATTTACTGGAGGAAATCGGAAGTAGGTTTACAAAATGCAAGACGAACAGCAAGAGCACAAACCTTTCACAATTGGCAGATCAAATGGGAGCAAGGACACCGAAGCCAGTGGACTAGGAGGATGATACCCCAGGTGCAGGTTTGGACAGAGGGGAAACATGGTGAGGTTGGTTATTATCTCACTCAGTTCTTGACTGGCCATGGGTACTTCTGTTCTTATCTTAAGAAGATGGGGAAAGTGGATTCACAAGATTGTATCTACTGTGTTAATGAGGTAGATAATGTTAATCACACCTTCTTCTCCTGTGGACGGTGGGTCCAAAGTAGGCAGTCTCTTCAAGATCAAATTGATGTAGAAATATCTCCCGACAATATTGTTGCGGTAACGCTACAAAATGAAGAACATTGGAAACTTGTAGTAAGTTTTGTTGAAGATATCCTCCGAAGAAAGAAGACGGATCTGGATCGCCACTGAAGATGATTCATTACAGAAGAGTGCCCTACGGGCAAATATAAATTGACTCTAGCCTGAAGTAATGTGATAAACGGTTCCAGGCTAGTGTTCAGAAGTAACGGGGGAGTTTTAGTCGGTAGTCTGCTACTCAGGAGCAGGAGCCCGACACTCTGTGCGTAAATGCATTTCTTCCCATTAAAAAAAATCTAAAATAAAAAAAATCATGATATTGAGAAACAGGAACGAAAAAATCTTAGGAAAATCCATGGCGCTGTTTTCCGTAATGGAATTTGGGTCAGGAGACCAACAAAGGAACTTTATGAAAATACAGACACCATTATAGATACATTTTTGAAGAGATGGTGGTGGTGGTTCTTAAGTTTAGGGGCTGCGACAACGTGGTCATGTAGCCCCGTGTACTTCGGGTGTGTGTAGAATCTGTCTGAATACCGGTGTTAATTGTGATGACTGTATTAGTGTGTGTTATCTGTTTTTTTAAATTCAAGTAAGGGCTGCAGACTTTTGAATTTTTCAAATAGTTCCTACTTTTTCCGCCAAACGCCACCGTCAACGACTACTAGTTCATAACTTAGCTCACAGACACCACCGCAGTCAACTCTTGGTAACGAACATAGGAACCTAAGAGCGTTGTTTATATTCGTAGCCTATACAATTTAGCTTCACGCAGGTGTAATTAGTGGAAGGATCTTTAACATGCCATAAATCTATGACATGGGACCGAAGGAAGGCATACGAGGGATTTTTAACGCTCTTAAAAATCCGACGACTTCGGCCGGATTTGAACCCGTGATCTTAGGCATAGAAGCTCAGCATGCTACCGACTACGCCACCGAAGCCGCCTTTATGAAGAGATGTTTGCAGTTATATGGACACATATATAGGATGTTGGTTAAAAGAAGCACATGAAGACCTGGAATTACTTAAAATCTCTGAAGACTACACCAAGGACAGAGAGCAATTTAGAAATAAAATCAGAAACACGAAAATTGTACAAGTCTTAAGGAAGGACACATCAGGGAAAAAATGGACAGAGGAAAGGAAGGAAAAGCACAGTGAACTAATGAAGAGGATTTGAGAAGAAAAGAAGAGAGGAAAAGGAAGTGAAGCTGTGATTGGCTCAAGTTCACACGCTCTCCTGAAGGGGAATAATCGGAAATAATATTATAGTACATTATGCAACGAGCCTATAATGGCAATAATTAAGACACGAGTATGTTTATAAAACGAGCGTATGCGAGTTTTATAATTCTCATACGAGTGTCTTAATTACTATTATAGGCGAGTTGCACACGACTGTTTATGTTCGACGATAATTATTATTACTATTTTATGTTCGAACATAAATATTCATAAATATCTGTCGAGATTTCGCCAGTTTTATGTACTGAACAGAGCGCATGGGACGCCGACAATGCCATGTATTTGACCATGGCCTCCTCGATTACCCCACTATGACACTAGGCAACGCAGTGAAATTTAAATTAGAAGGCCTTGGAATTCTGCGCAGGTGCGATGCTATTCTTATCTAATTGGTCAAACAACTGTTTCTTGAGCTGTGATTGGTGGGAGAAACTGTTTCATAATGAAAAATAGGGTTATAATGACCATCATTATGATACAGTTTTCTGACATATAATAGTCAGGGTCGAACATAAAATAAATATAATCATCGTTACTTCCATTATATGATGTCGACTTTGACAACGTGAGACTTTCTGGGATTCTGCAGCGAGTAACGTTTTGTCATACACTTGAAGTAAATTGAATACAAAATGGAAGATAAGTAGGTCTCCCCAAAGAGATGAAGCTTTCAGTGCCCCCTCTGTGCGCGCTAATGGCGCATTTGATGCTCTATTCTTTGGCTGCTTTGTCACTTCCGGTTTCTGGGACGCGCCGAGGGAGTGTGTTGTGATCATTAGAGATGGCAGATATTCTCATATCCCGCGACACGCTGTCCCCACCATCTACACTCAAGGTGGTCCGGGTTCGAGTCCTCATTATTGCATATGGCAGGGAGGTGCCCCGGGGCGACAGGGAACTACAGCAAGTCGGAGGTTCGAATCCCAGCGCTATCAGCGGCTATCCTGGGTGTGGTGTCTTGCCCTGTTTTTGCACATTCTCTCTAGTCAACCCACCTCTTCCATGTGGACACCAGGAGATGTCGACAACTGGAAAGCCATTAAGGACACGCACCCCCGGTGGAAGACTGCCGGAAGTCAAAAAACACGAACTTTGAATTATGTGGTACTTATAAATGCCTATGATCAAATCAGTGTCCTATAAAACTACCACAATTCTACGGCACTGAATAGCAAACTGCCATAACGCAAAATTGTTAATATTTTTATTAAAACACATAATTATAATCCATGAAATAACTCTGTATGTTATTGCATAGTACTGGACAATGTTAGAAGTTAGTAATACGTTACTTTCACTTTAGTTATGCAAATATTTATATTTTTCCTATTAGCTCAAAATATTTAAATGCTTTTCCTGAAAAAGTGTCCTTTTTGACTTGTGGTAATCTTCCACCGGGGGTGTGGGCAGAAGGTAGGTTATCGCTATTTATTTGAAGCCAATTTTGGGCAAAATTCAAACTAATACAGCTGGGCACCTATTCATTAAAGGTTGATGAAAATTTCGGCATATACATGTAGAGTGTTGCTGACTGTGATAGTAGATTTTAAAAATCCTAATGCAATTAGTTCATCTACAATATATATTTTTAGAAAAACAAAAGACAAAAATGTTTGTTCCATGCATGCTCATCTATAGGTATATTTTTCTTATAACGTTACAAATGTTCATGCACTTAAGTCATAGAGAGGATATAACATAAGAAATTTGATCTACTGAATGAAATATTATTCTTGAAATCACCTATTATTTAGCAAAACAATTTTTCAAAGTAAACAAGTTATTTTGCAACAAACTTATAATGTTAATTAATATAACTGAAATATGTTCACTTTAATTGATATAAAATTTAATTCACCATTCTGAGGGTGGTCGCAAGAGATAACATAGAAAATCTCCGATTCTATCTCAAACAGTTCCTGAGAAAAGTGAACTTTAAAGATTAGCATTCATGGAACAACATTATTTTTTGGCTTTTCGAAACATAGATATTGTAGGTGAACTAATTGTATTAGTTTTTTTTGGCTTATTTTCATTTATGAAAAAATAGGCTTATGAGATCACCTTTTGTCTGCGTGTGCGTGTGAGATGTTGTGTGTGAAGGTGTGTGTCCCCCTAATATTTTCTAAACGGCTGGAGCAATTTCAATGAAACTCCGTAAGTTCATAGCACTATTCCGTACGGCCCCGACCGTGCCCTTCAAATTTTGTTACGTCTCACCAATCCAACATGGCGGTGTGCGAAATTTTTCACCAGCATTCAATATCTCCGAAACTATTACGGATATCACCCTGGAATATTTTACGGCGATAAAGGGAACTACTAGAAGTTCACCTGTGTGACTTTTGAAAACCTGGTAACTACAAAACCAACATGGCGGCCAAGGGAATTTGCGACTTTAAACAGACGTTTCTCGCGATTTAACCAACCAAACGCAATAAAACTTGGTACAGTATATGTTTATACACATTTTAATGCACCGACATCTAACTTCGTTCAATTGTTTACATAACCTCAAAATGGTGGCTGTGCGAAATATTTTACCAGCATTCTATATCTCTGAAACTACTAGCGGTATCACTCAGAAATTTTGTACGGAGATAAACGGCACTACTGGAAGTTCATCTATAAGACTTTCAAAGCCCGGTTAACTACAAAACGAATATGGCGGCCAAGTGAAGTTGAAAATTTTAAATAGAACTTTCTTATTGAAACTTGCTACAGAAAAAGTGTATACACATTGTAATACACTGGTATCTAACTTAGTTCAATTGTTTACATCATCTCAAGATGGCGGCTGTGCGAAATTTAAAATTAAGTTTTTATATCTTGTGTCGTAATCATGCGATCGAAGTGAATGTTTGAATAATGAACCTACGCATTAATTTTCCTTTAATGGTACATGACTCTATAGCCTATACCTATAACAATCCAACATGGCGACCATCAGAAATATTTAGATGGATCTCAATATCTACAATTCTATTACAGCAATCAAACTGAATCTTTTAATGTTCTTAGGGGCTATGAACATAAATTCACCTATAGGACTTTCAATAACCTGGTGATCACAAATCCAACATGCCGGCGACGCGAACTATAATTATTCACATGGGCGTTTCTCGCAATTTAACCATCCGAGTGCAGTGACACTTGGTATAGTAAATCCTTATACAAATGTTAATCCAGTGTCATCTAATTTTTTCGATTGTCTCCATAACCACAAGATGGCAGCTGTGCGAAATTTTAAAATCTCGTTTTTACTTCTTGTGTCCTAATCATGCGATTGAAGTTTGAATAAAACCCCTACACAATAATCTTCATGTAATAGTATATAACTCTAAGACCTACAATTATAAAAATCCAACATGGCGACCATCCGCAATATTTAGTCGGTTCTCAATATCTACGGATCTATTACAGCATTCAAACTGAAATTTTGTATGTTGATAGAGGCAATTAACATTAGTAGGATATATGAAAATAGGCTGTATAGTTCTTCACGGGACTAGTTGTTATTATTTACTATCACAGTCAGCAACACTCTACAAGTATATGGCGAAAATTTCATCAACCTTTTACGAATAGGTGCCCAGCTGTATTATTTTGAATTTTGCCCAGCCCAGAATAGGCTGAAAAATAATAGCGATAACTTACCTTCTGTCCTTAACAGACTCCGTACAGGAGTCGGAATAACAAAAGTAACTATTGAACCCATGTACCATTGGCTCAAAAGGGGTCGAATCCATGTATTTGGGGAAGGAATGAAAGAAACATACAGTTTCTAATGTAACATAGAGAAATTTCAAGCCAGAATTCTAGCATAACGTTACGCAAGCCGCAGGACCAGGTGTTCCGGAGATGAGATCATGCCTCTTGACTCCTTGAGAAGGAGCGGGTCATGGATATTAATAGAACGAGTGGAAAATTTTTACTCTAAGAGAGAGAAACGTGACTCGGAAATTAAGCTTAGCTTGCATTAAAACGGCAACACCGCCGATGTGCCAGAAGAAGAAGAATTAAATTTAACCCATTTGCAGGAATGAAAATAAGTAAATAAATACTGTACTGTGAATCATTTCGGATTAGAGATTTTTGTGTAAAGAAAAACCTTGTAATAATTGCACAGGAAAGAACTGCAAACGCAGTATACGTCATCGGGGATTCACTGTTACCCAAGGAGTGGGGAAAGTAAAAATGAACAGCAACACCCATGTAGCTGAAGACTACAAATTAATTAATATCTCAGAATTTCACGATCGATTCTTATGCGCAGTGAGATCATTTGACGTTTGGAAGACGAGCTTTCTGGAGATATATTTTTTATAATTGTACGACAATTAGTTCAAAAATTGGTCACGAAAAGGACTAGAGTTTTATCTTTTTGTGACTAAATAGTATAAAACTCCTGGCAGAGCCAGACCAATCATGCAGTCATTCCGACAGCCCGAGAGGGGGCGTCACGCTGTATCAGTACGTGCAGTATTCAAGAGCCAGGGGGGCGTCACTACGCATCATGCAGTTACTAGTCCGTCCAGGGGGCGTGACGCTGGAGCATCATAACCACGCAGTCTTCAAACGTATGAACCTCAGGGGAGGTCATACTGTGCAACAAGTATACGCACCGAATGCAGTATTCCGACAGTCCGTGAGGGGGCGTCACTCTGTATCACACCGAATGCAGTTTCCGATAGCCCAGGGGGGCGTCACGCTGAAACACACCGAAGACAGTATACCAGCTTTCCTCGAGGGGAAAACGCTGCATTACATCGTATAGAAAATATCCGACAGCCACGGGCGTCGCGGTATCAATAACTTGCGTGCCTCCGTAAGGAGTTATAAAGAAGTAAAATTACAGTATCGCCGTGTTGAAAAATTAGGAAAATCCTAGTTACAGGATTTAGGTCCTACAGTATAATATTTACAGTGAAAAGTTCATAAATTACAGTCAAAGTAGGCTGCGAACTTAGGACTCAGGGCGATAGCTCTTTAAGTGAACGACCAAAAGTATCATAACGTACGGAAGTACCGTAACAGCGAGATAAACAGTTTGTCTAATTTAAAGAACCCGAGCAGGGACAGAGAAAATAAGGTTCGTAAGTATTCTAGAAGATTAGAAGTACGGGAACCGAATAAGCAAAGAAGAAGACAGGAAACTATAGACATCGTTTCAAGAAAGCAGACGAACTATTTAAAAGCACTAAGACGCAAGAAGTATTAGTTGCTAAAAATCCATAGGTCACCGATAAATTATCGAGGGGACCGTGAACAGAACAGACTTTCGCTAAGATCAATAAATAGGGTCTAAAAGGGGAGCCGTTCGTGTCAGAGAAATAGCAGATCGTCAAGAACGGGATTCGAAGGAGTGCTATTGCAGGGAGGAAGTAGATGATTTGAGACTTTCATATTCAGAGAGGATAGGAAGCCGACATTACTAAATTTCACCCTTGGAGACGGGAGATCAAGAGGTCACGTGTGATAGGCTTAAATAGCGGCCTAGTGATCAAAATTTGTGAAGTGTAAATATATCAAGATTTGTGTTAAAAGTAATATATTTTCAGTGTTTTTATTGTGTGTTCTAAACGGATACACCAGTGTATTTAAAATGTTATTAGTGTTAAATGTATACGTGTTAAATATGTGTCAAGATATGTCTGTACATGCAATGAATTTGTACACGATGGAGTAATTAAAAAAAAAGTGGGCCAAAATGACGCATTGCACGAGGAGAAGGGTCAAGAAACGACCTTAAACATGTGTATTAAAGATTTTCATTATGTTTTGGTGTCGGGGAAATGATTGTGTACAAATCCACCGGAGTTTTTGAGTAAAAGGGATGTTTCTAAATAACTAAATACAGAATAAGAACGCGGTCTGAACAAAAATAGAATTTTGAGAAATTATAAATAATTATGTGAAAGAATAAATCCTGTAGAGGAAATGTATGAATAAAATGTCAGTGTATTTGACGAGTGTTATAAAAGCAAGCATATTATTAATAATAATAATAATATAAAGGAAATATAAATAAAGATTAAACTGAATGATATGAAAATAAGAGCGTTGGAGCCTTAATAGAAGTATAAGACATGATATTAATGCATGTTATTTAAAATAGAGCAATTATTGTCAAAGGAAAAGATTAATATAAAAATTGAGATATGTATCAATTGTTAATATGGAATTTATCAGTTCTTTGGAAGATGATAGGCTTAAAAATAATGTATAGCGCAATGGAGCGCAATTAAAATAAAATGTCACGCTAGGAATGCGTAAAAGTTAAAAGTACTTGGTAAATTACTTATGAAGGGTAGTTGATTGCAGTGAATTGAGATATGTTGTAAGTCCTCCAATAGTGACATAGATCACGAGGCCATGTGTGTGTTATTATATTGAAAAGGGAGCAAATGTATGGTATTATTGAGCGTAGGTCATGCAGGCTACGGCTGACCCAAAATCGCATTTTGTATAAGTCCTCCAATGTGGAAATGGTTCCCGAGGTATGTTAAGAGATTCGAACCTAGAATCCTCCTGTTGTTGAAGCCCCTAATTATTCGTCGTAAAATGTGTATTACTCTTCCCAATCAATGAGGACCCTTTATAATTAATAAATGCCAAGGTTACGAAAGTGGTTTATGAGCCAAATAATATTGTTGAAAGTGAAAAGAGAAGTTAAATGCCAGGTCTCTCCATAGAACTGAAAGAAAGGAAGATTTGTTTTAAAAGCATTGAGAAGAGCTCCAACCGTAGGCTAGACTGGAAGTCACCCCCCCCCCCCCCCAGTCATAAATATCGCTCAAGTATAACGGTCAGACCCTAATAGCAGGAGGGTTGTTGAAGGCCGTCTGTAAGAAGTAAATAATACACCGTGAGTGTTTAAAAGTTGTTAATGACCCGGGAAGTGAACCGAGGTCCTTGTAGATGAAATTATCGCTTGCAAGTTCAGATCGTAGTTTTCTTATGTGATAATGGTCTTATAAGACAAATAAAATAAATAACAATCCCTATTGTAATGTTGTATGGAAGTAGGATTCCACGAGTTAAATGAAGGTAACTAGATTCTGGGAGTAATCATAGTTTTTGACTTTGTCAAGTAATCTTTATAACTCTGGAGTACACAAGTATTTTCCCGATCACTATGGTGAACTTGTAAAGACTTGAGAGGGATGGTAAATGCTGAAAACATGTGAAGTGCCCAAATATTTAAGTAAAGAATTAACATGTACTTTAAATGTAATAATATATTTGTTTTGATGGTAAGAGAATATAAAAATAGTATTTGAGGTGTACAAGAAGAATGACACCATTATTATTGAAAAATATCGAGCCAAAGGAGCTCGTAGTTATATGGAACTTTAAGATAGATACTTTATGGAAGTAAAAATAATTATGAATTGTTGGTTTTAAAGGAAACCATGTGTTTTAATATAATATTTGTTTAATTCTTATATTATTCCTTGTTCACTTGGAACAAGTAGAAGATTTTGGTCAGTAGTTTAATTGTTTTATTGTTTGTAGCGCCATAATTTTGGGTGATTAAATGTTTTAAAATAGGAGTTGATTTTGTTGTTATTTTTGCAAGTGTATCCTCTATTTAATCCAAAATGTGTAAGTCACTGAGTGGGAGAACATACTACAACCCCGAAAATCCCGAATTGAGCAATGCTGGCATACTGTGATTTGCATATTTCTTGCTGAAAGGGCACACTATGCGGAAGTGGGGTTTCTTAAGCGATTCATCACTCTGTGACTGTGTAGAGCAGCAGACAATCCAACATTTATGTCAGTGTGACTTATGTCCTTCAAAGTGCACTATGAAAGATTTGATTGCAGGCTCCTCCAGCGCTATTGTCGCCCAACCATCATTTATTGCATTACCAGGCCATTAAGACCATGAACAGATAATACGAGCATAAAACAAAAATACACAGTCAGTCTGAGAGATTAGACTTTATATCATTTCAAATGACGCATGCTACAAATGCTACACATGTTAGAAAGGCTCAGGAGGGTTTCTCGCTTCTCTCGAAGCCCCAGGACTCTTTAAACAGACTCAATTACCCATTAACTTAGGCTTCCCGCGCGGGCACCTCTTTAAGGGTCACCCTGTATTTGATTCTGCCATCTTTTACAACTCTTTAAGGGTCACCCATTATTTGAATCTGATATCTTACAAACCCCTTTAAGGGTCACCCTGTATTTGAATTGAATCTAATATATTGTACACCTCGTTAAGTGTCAACCTGTATTTTGCTCTGACATCCTGCATACCTCTTTAGGAGGCACCCTGTTTTCTTATCTGGCATCTTGTATATCTCTTTAGAAGTCACCCTATATTCTTATGTGACATCTTGTACACCTCTTTAGGAGTCACCCTGTATCCTTGTCTGACATCTTGTACACCTCTTGAGGAGTCACCCTGTATTCTTGTCTGACATCTTGCTCACTTCTTTAGGAGTCACCCTGTATTCCTGTCTGACGTCACGCACTCGCCGTCTCCCAGGAGTAAACTCAGACTCGGTGCATATGCACTGAACAACATGATGACGTCATATACGCCGTAACCGTAACGCATAACGTTAGACCCAAGCATAACGGCGAAGTCGATAAGATCATTTGATATGATATAAACTCATATACAAAACAACACAGGCGTTACAACAGGAGGTTAGTTGGTTCCTCAGTTTAGGGCTGCGATAACGCGGTCATGTAGCCCCGTTACAACAGGAGGTTAGTTGGTTCCTCAGTTTAGGGCTGCGACAACGCGGTCATGTAGCCCCGTTACAACAGGAGGTTAGTTGGTTCCTCAGTTTAGGGCTGCGATAACGCGGTCATGTAGCCCCGTTACAACAGGAGGTTAGTTGCTTCCTCAGTTTAGGGCTGCGATAACGCGGTCATGTAGCCCCGTTACAACAGGAGGTTAGTTGGTTCCTCAGTTTAGGGCTGCGACAACGCGGTCATGTAGCCCCGTTACAACAGGAGGTTAGTTGGTTCCTCAGTTTAGGGCTGCGATAACGCGGTCATGTAGCCCCGTTACAACAGGAGGTTAGTTGCTTCCTCAGTTTAGGGCTGCGATAACGCGGTCATGTAGCCCCGTTACAACAGGAGGTTAGTTGGTTCCTCAGTTTAGGGCTGCGATAACGCGGTCATGTAGCCCCGTTACAACAGGAGGTTAGTTGGTTCCTCAGTTTAGGGCTGCGATAACGCGGTCATGTAGCCCCGTTACAACAGGAGGTTAGTTGGTTCCTCAGTTTAGGGCTGCGATAACGCGGTCATGTAGCCCCGTTACAACAGGAGGTTAGTTGGTTCCTCAGTTTAGGGCTGCGACAACGCGGTCATGTAGCCCCGTTACAACAGGAGGTTAGTTGGTTCCTCAGTTTAGGGCTGCGACAACGCGGTCATGTAGCCCCGTTACAACAGGAGGGACTGAGACTCATCGGTCGCAGATGGTCTTCCACCTTTCTCAGTGCCTTGCATTCTCCAGAGTTGCCACCTTTACCAGTGAAATTATCGCTCGATCATTCCATCTTGTTCTCACATGTCCCAACCATTGCAACCTTCTCCTGTCCAGAATCCGGTTGATGCTCGTCCTTCCAAAGCGTTGATAAAGGTCTTTTTGGGAGATCTTCTTTCTCACCTTTCTGATTCTGCATTATATAGTGGACCATAATATTTCCCGTAAGACCTTCCTTTCAAAAACGCAGAGACGTTCTTCAAGCGTTTAAGGCGTGACCCAGGTCTCACGTCGTCCAATACTGGGGAAAAATCATCTAGCTCTCAAATTTGTTGCTCAATATGTGATTTGTTTGTAGAGTAGACCTGTATATATACACGGTAGAAATGTAGATATTCTGTATTCATTATTCATATTTATTTTTAAATATTTGTACGTAAAGTTGATACTTCTGACACGACGGGCTTCGGTGGCGTAGTTGGTAGCATGCTGAGCTTCTATGCCCAAGATCGTGGATTCAAACCTGGCCGAAGTCGTCGGATTTTTTAAGAGCGATAAATCCCTCAGTATGCCCCCCTTCAGAGGGGTAGTAAAGCCGGCGGTCCTATGTCATGGATTTATGGCATGATAAAGTACCTTCCACTAACTAAATTTGTGTGAAGCTAATTGTAGGTTAGATTTGACTAACGCTCTTAGGTTCCAACGTTCGTCGTCAGGAGCCAACTGCGGTGGCATCTAGTAACCAAGTTCAGAACTAGTTGTCGTTGACGGTGGCGTTTGGTAGCAAAAGTAGGAACTACTTGGAAATTGAATTTCTGCTGTCCTTACTTGAATTAAAAATAGATAACACATACTAATACTGCCATCACAGTTAACACCGGTTATCAGACAGAATCTACACACACCCAAAGTACACGGGCCTACATGACCACGTTGTCGCCGCCCCTAAACTGAGGAACCAACCAACCATACTTCTGACACGAATGAAGAAAGACCTCATGATCGTTCTTGGCTGTCGCTCCAGAGGCCTGGGCTCGATTCCCGGCTCTACCAGGAAATTTAATCTTATCGGAGGGCTGAAACGGGTTGTATTCAGCCTCGTGAAGAATAACTGAGAAGAGGCGGGTTTGGTTCCTACCTCAGTCACCCTAGAGGTGGTTTTCCACTTCTACTCCAGGCAAAAGCTGGGATGGTACCTAACTTTGGGCCACGGCCGCTTCCTACCTACAGAGGTGTGCAAATTATTAGACTCGATGGCAGTTTTCCAACAGTTACTTTGTATGTTTAGAGACTTAATACAGTGGGAATGTTTTTCAAGGCGCTGAAACTATTTCAAATGTTTAATCAATAGTCTAAATAACATTTTTTAAAAGAATCTGGCAGTAACTAATACTTTACAATTTCCACTAAAAGAGGAGCCTTGTTAAAGCCACACGTTTTGTTTTGATAACTTTATTCTAGTTTCCGTGTGAATTTAGACCAGAGACATTGGAAGTCCTTTATTACTGATTGTTCACTCTTGAACAATTTAAAGATTCGTGGACAATGGATTGAAATCACCTGATTTAAAGCATACATTCTGAAGTCCATGAAAAAAGAAAGAAACGGGCCCAGACCAGGTGTGTCTCAGAATCTCCAATTGCGAAAATTCCCAGTTGCAATTCCTTATGGGAAACGTTGTAAGTCCACAGGGGAGAAAACATTGCTAAATAGAGTAATAAAAATAAAATAAAATGCTTTTTAATAAAATGATGATGATAATTGCTATTTTAAGGGGCGTAACATCTAGGTTATCGGCCCCTAATGGTTTGGGTCACAGTGAAGGTTGACATGAGAATGAATAATCTAACTAATACTAACTACAAACTTACTTACTAGAAGAAGAAATGGTAAACAAATAAAGGATAAGGCAAATAAATGACCGGAACAAAAGAAATACCCTCAACCCTCGAATACTGAGGATTGAGGGACTTGGAAGGAAGGAAAGCCATGAAAGGCAGACACGAAAGGGGAAAGAGGAGAGGGCCCTCCCCAAGGTCAGATGAAAAAGGGGGCGATGAGGAAACAAGACGGAGAGGAGCCCGGCACAAGTAAGTGGAAGTAATGCCGGACTCAGCTAGGGTCCCGTGGTCGCCAACCCACGTCCCACTAGAAGTGAGCCCCTGGAGGAATTTTTTAGTTAAAGAATTCTGACTGATTTAAATTCTTTATTTGAGTCAAATAATTTGCATACCTCTGTAAATCCTACCTCAATTACAAATACACACACTGGTACAGACATCACAGTGACGCAGGTTATCAGACAAAGTATACACACACCCAACTACACGTGGCTACATGCCCACGATGTCACAAAGCCCCTAAAATAATTAAAACGTTGGCTAAACGATGAGGGCTACTTGTACCTTGATTGACGTCCACATGGAACGGAGTGAAGTTGCCTTTGCTTTGGTTTTGTTATATTAATTATATATGAATTGCAACAAATGGCCATAGCTGGGTATTTTTCATTGAACAAGTTCAATTTCAAGTAGTTCACTAACACCTAGCGCTTTTCTAACTAGCCAAATATAACCCACACATTTTGCTACACACAATCAATCTCCCCCCAGGGGCTCACATCTAGTGGGACGTGAGTTGGCGACCACGAGATCCCAGCTGATTCCGGCATTGATTCCACCTTCTTGTGCCGGGCTGCTCTCAGTCTTCTTTCCTTTCGACCTCTCTCGGTCAACTGTTGTTCTCTTCCGACCCCGACGGTATTAGAGTATCCGAGGCCTAGGGAGTCTTTCACTTTCCCGCCTCAATTGGCCCCTGTCTCACCTTTCCTGATACCCTCATTCTTTGAGGGGTCAGCCTTCTTTTTCTTTTCATGTTATCTCCTGCCTTCTGCACAAGGCCCTCAAGGAGGCAGGGTGTATGTAGCGCCATCACTTCTGGTGCACCGTAGATAGTGATACACCCTCAAGGGCTCACGGCTGAAAAGTTTGGGAGTTGGCGACCCCGAGGGATTGCTGAGCTGGGTCCGTTTCGTCCCCTTTTTCCTCTGACCTTGGGGTGGGCCCTATCCTCTTTCCTTTTCCTATCTGCCTTTCATAGCTCTCCTTCCTTCCAAGTCCCTCAATCCTCAGTATTCGAGGGTTGAGGGTATTTCTTATGTTCCGGTCATTTATTTGCCTTATCCGTTATTTGCTTACCATTTCTTCTTCTAGTTTGTAAGTTTGTTGTTAGTATTACTTATATTATTCATTCTCAAGAAGAAAATTGAGGCGTTTGAAATGTGGTGTTACAGGAGAATGATGAAGATCAGATGGTTAGATATGGTTACAAACGAAGAGGTATTAAGACGAGTGGGAGAGGAGAGATGTTTCTGGCGACTACTAATGAAAAAAAGAGATAGGTTGGTAGGACACATACTAAGACACCCAGGAATAGCAAGCTTAGTTATGGAAGGAAGGGTCGAGGACAAGAATAGTAGGGGTAGACCAAGGTTAGAATATGTTAAACAGATTGCCTCGGATGTAGGGTGTGGTCACTACGTAGAGATGAAACGATTAGCTCAGGACAGGGAGGCATGGAGAGCTGCATCAAACCAGTCAAAAGACTGAAGACTCAAACAACAACAACAACAACAACATTCATTCTCATGTCAACCTTCACTGTGACCCAAACCATTAGGGGACGATAACCTAGATGTTAGGCCCCTTCACCACACTACTAATTGTAGTGGTAGGTTCTTTTACTTGCCATACATCTATGACATGGGCCCGCCGGCTTTACCTACCCCTCCGAAGGAAGGCATAATGAGGGATTTTAACGCTCTTAAAAATTCGACGACTTCGGCCAGGTTTGAACCCTCGATCTTGGGCATAGCAGTTCAGCATGCTACTGACTACGCCAGCGAAGCTGCTTGGTTTGGTTATGCACGGTAGAATAATGGGTGAGGCTCAATGAAACATTATGAGTGCTCCTCGCCACTGCGGTACGGACTAATTACAGTATCCTGTTGGACACTGCTGACTCCTGTGTTTGTTACACCGACAACCAAGGTGCAAGTAGCCCCCATGTGACCGCACGCACCAGCTGAGCTTGACATTGCTTCCAATTAAAACTCAGCAATTCTTCTAGGTTTATGCCGTGTCTTGTGTGGGGTTTCGTCTAGGACACCAAACTGGCTCATCAGCGGGCTCTTGGTGTCCCCGCCCGGACCCTCAGAGGAGTAGCGAACTGTGCGCTACCTCCCTATTTATGAAGCACACCTGCTTCTTCACAGCAAGAACTAATAGCTCAAGCAGCCATAACCTCCCTATGAAGGCTTCCAAAACGATGGTCCGGGCGGGGATACCAAGAGCCGCTGATGAGCCAGCTTGGTGTCCCCGGCCGGACACTGGCCGTAGCCACTATACCATCTTTTTGGAAGCCTTCATAGGGAGGTTATGGCTGTCTGAGCTTTTAGTTCTCGCAGTAAAGAGGCGCAGGTGAAAATGAAAAAAAGGGAGGTAGCGCGCAGTTCGCTACTCCTCTGGGGGTCCGGGCGGGGACACCAAGAGCCGGCTGATGAGCCTGCTTGGTGTCCTATGCAAAACCCCACACAAGACACGGCACATACCTAGAAATATTGCTGAGTTTTAATTCACTGGCCGGGAAAGCAAATACACCATCTTTTTGGAAGCCTTACTAGGGAAGTTATGGCTGCTTGAGCTTTTAGTTCTCGCATTAAACAGGCGCAGGCGCGCTTCATAAAAAGGAGGTAGCGTGCAGTTCGCTACTCCTGTGGGGGTCCGCGTGGGGACACCAAGAGCCCGCTGATGAGCCAGTTTGGTGTCCTAGTCGAAATCCCACACATGACATGGCACAAACCTAGAAAAATTGCTGAGTTTTAATTCACTGGCCGGGAAAGCCAATATACCACCTTTCTCGACTGAAAGTTTATGAGAAATTAGGAAGTATCACGGAACTTGCCCCAAGGGAGTGTTGTAAGAACCGGAGGATATTCACAGAGTGGTTGGCCTAGGCTAGAGGCTCTGTTGTCCTAACACACTTGCAGAGGTGGTGTGTGACTCGTCTCGCTCGGCTGATCTGGTTGGCTACACTCATACATAGACCGCTCAGGCTAGATTGCTCGCCGTTAGGGTGCGAGGCGTTGGAGCACGGGACATTTGTAATTCTGATTCCAACCCTCGCTTCCGGATCCAAGTATAAAAGCATCGAACGAAGGAAGAAGCAGCGGAAGTAGAGAAGGGAGGGGGAGGGAGAGAGAAGGGAAATACAAAGCATTATATGGGGCTGAAAAGCACAATGGATGGGAAAAGCCATGGATAATGTTTTCTTTCAGCAAAGCGAAATAACAAGAGACTACCCTATATAAAAAGCGATTCAAATAGAAACAGTTGATCCCTCAAAACTTCTCGCTTTATAGATTTTTCTCACACAAAAGATATTTTGTGCTAATAATAATGACCGCTGGAGATGGAGGGTCTTCACTAATATTCTCAAGTTAACAATCACAGTGTATCATTATTATAGCAGCGCAGACTGACGCTCATCAGTTTACTGCCTGCAGTAAAATAGTGAAATGTGACAACAGGGCTCAACATTTCAAAAAGAATACTGTATATGCGAGATATGCCTTGAAGTTATTGTAATGAAGTGTAGGAGCAGCATGCTTGCCAACTACCTAACTAAGTTTCATAATAACAACCATGATTGTCTGTCTGTTGTATTGACTTAAATTATTTAAACACATCTGAATATCTCTGCATGGTGTTACGAGTGCAGACAGCTTCGTTGCCTCGCGCGTGACTCAGGCCATCCCTGGCTATCCCTGTCTGTGTGTTACCAGCGCCTTACGCAACGGGGTTGCAAGAACAGAGGCATGGCGCAGAAAGTTCGTTGCCTGCCTAGTATTAGAATTCTCGAGAAGGTCTGAGAGTAGCTGTGAACCCTGGTCTACCCTAGAAACATCTGTGAGTCGTCTGCCCCGATATATAAGGGCGACCCTGGCCAGGAGACGAGTGAGTGTGTTTTTATCAGTGCGACAGGAGTATTGAGGCGAAGTGCTGTGCGAATTGTGAAACCAAGGAGTGTGTTTATACCTGTGTGAAAGAGGTAATGCGGTGGCGTGTGCATTGTGAAACAGTGTGTAGTATTCAAGAACAGTGAGTGTCAGACTGTGGCTTGTGAACTTGAGGAAGAGTTGTTGTTATTTCTAGCGAGGACACCGGTCTCATTGGTGAGGGATTAACTGCGTGAGCAAGTGAAAGGGTGAGTGTCCTCCCTAAGGGAGCAAACTTGAAAAATACAGCTAATTGTTTCTATTTGCTTATTGTGTGGTGTAACTTTCTGACCTGCAATAAAGATAATATTTCTTTAAAGGACCATTTGTGTTGTGCTTTACCTACTTTGATCCAATTAACGAACTTGCTACTAGGGGTAGCACGTATCAATGTAAATGTAAAATTAAAAGAAAACCCAATGGATTAAACGTTTAAAAAGTGGAAATAGAATTACGGTATCTGTTCCATTCAAGAATCCCGTATTTTCTTCTAAACGTTTTGGATAATTATTAGAATTGCCACATATCCATATTGGGCATTTCAACTCAAATTCTTGTACGAATTTCCGAATTTCTCCATCCCATAGAACGAGGCAGGTGATAATAAATCATATAAAGTAGATTTTTATCAGTTCCATATGCTGGCTAATTATGTTTCGTTTACTTATATAACATTTTTTCTGACATGTTTTATTTTCCTATCTGTTAGGTTATTTCATGTCATCGTAATACTGGTTGGCACCACTTCAAAATCGTTAATAAACTCCGTATTGAAGAGGATTCAACTTATTTAACTCAAGCGCCGAACTGAATTATTTTATTGATTTTCTAAATTATTTTGTGTATATATATGTTTTTTAAAACTTAACATCTTTACCCTCACCGTTAATAGTTCTTATTTTCTAACTACTTTTTTTAAATTATTGTAAAAAGACCAATCTTATATTTACTTAATTAATACTACATTTGTAAGGATATCCATTTATTACAATTATTATCATTAATTTTTCATTTTAATTTAGATTTAAGTCATATATGCTATTTTAGATTTCAATTCTTAATTGATTTTCTTTTTTGGCTGAGGATGACCCCATTGTGGGTCGAAACATGTACCAATATATACAATACCGGTATATTTTTAGCCTACTTTTCAAATTTTGCAAAAATGAGGAAAAAGTAGACTTATGAGATCGGGCAAATGAGTGTGTGTCTGTCTGTCTGTCCTTCTGTCTGTCTGTCTGTCTGTCCTTCTGCCTGTCTGTCTGTCTGTCTGTCTAGCTGGCTGTGTGTGTGTCCCCCCCTATCAACTCCTAAACGGCTGCAGCAAACGAAACAAAATTTGGTAGGAGTAAAGACCTATACCTGAATATCTCACGGCCATATTTGAAAATGATGTCAGTGCTACCAACTGCTGAAAAATCGCATTTGAAATTAGAGCTCCATGTTGGATATCTTGGAAGGTATGAATCGGAGCTATTTCAAAATTGGCACACGTATAGATAATAATATTGCAGTTTAATTTCCAGGAGGCCATACATGACAGTGTTGCCAAAATGATTATAAGCCTGCTGACAGGTCCAAATTTCAAATGCATATAACTTCTACACTATCAATTGGATTTCAACCAAATTTCGTATGTGCTATGGTACATAAACAGATATGACTGAGCGTATTCTTAAAAGCCACCAGGGCAGCCAACTGTTAATAAATGCTCTCAATTTGTTTAAATCCAAATACCCATATATCAGAAAGTATGCAAGCCGACAGCTTTAAACTATGCACACGTATAGTACCTGGCATTCTATATTAATTTGGAGTAACTTATATACGTCAGTGCTACCAACATGATTCTAAGCCTGCTGAGACGTCCAAATTTAAATTCATGGTAACTTCTATACTAACTAATGGATTTCATTCAAAATTGGCACAACAATAGATCATATTATTTCAGATTATTTCTGACCAATACATGGATGGCATTTTAGCCAACATGATTTTACGCGCGCTGTTAGATCCAGTATTTAACTGCATGTAACGCCCATGCTATCCATTGGACTTCAACCAAATTTTGTATTCTGTACCCTAAGAAATGGATCTAAGAATATATTCAGTCACCAGGGCTGCCAACTGTAGTGCTATTAGGCTACATTATGCCAGGTATACAGTATTTCGAACTAATTAGATATTTCGATATTACCAACATAATTTCGTCATTAATCATTGGCATGAATCTTACATTTTAAGAAAAGTAAGCTCTTTAGTTCGTCACGGAACTTCTTGTTGTTTATGTAATGATTTGGCGTATAATTTTTAACGTTTTAAGAGATATTTAAAACATGTGTTTTCAATGGCAAATGTGTTTGCATTGAACCCCATGGATGTCAAATTGGCAGGTGAAAAGATAATGGAAATAGGAGACTGCTGTTATGGACGAAGCCTAAACTTCAAATTATCGAGATCTTCAAATTAATGAGAGTCGACTGTACAATACATTTGCTACAGCCATACGAGTATTATTGAATCAAATGTTGTGTTCAATACCAAGTCAAACGTCTTTGTGCCTAAATTAAAAGCTGTTGAAAATAAGTCTAGGCAAGAAATTTGTGAGCCCCTAACGATAGATCATAGAGTATAACTGCTTGCCACGGTAGGTGTGTGGTTATAGTGTCGGACTACCAACTCCAAGCTTGCAGGTTCGCTCCTGGCCATCATGGTAAGTGATTTTTGAATTGTGACAAAAATCACGATACTCATGTCATACGTTGTTGGCATGTTAAAGAACCTATTTGATTTCAGTAGGCCGATTTCATAATGGCAAAATTGGTCTCGGTATTTTCCGCCAACACAAAGTTCCTCATTTCTCTACTAGAAAGCGGTAAGCGTTAAGGAGCTTAGATATCTAACCTCCTTGACTTTCATAGCGCTCCAAGGAGCATTAAATTCGACCTCTGGGTGTCAATTAACAAAGCACCCGAGGCCATACGATATTATTATTATTATTATTATTATTATTATTATTATTATTATTATTATTATTATTATTATTATTATTATTATTATAGAGACTAACTAGCATTGATCGTACTTACTTACTTACTTAATTCCTGCCGCTCCTTCCGGAGCATAGGGCCTTGGCGAAATTTCTCCACGCAGTACGGTTCCTGGCCATTCTCTTCACTTGACGCCAGTTCTTGTCCACCTCTGCAATTTCATTTTCGATCGTCCTTTTCCAGGTCTTCTTAGGTCGACCTCGCTTCCTGGCGCCTTGAGGATTCCAGTCTAGCGCCGCCTTCTCAACAGCTCCGTCCGGCTTCCTTAGTGTGTGGCCAATCCAGCGCCATTTCCTCTCCTTGATCTGGATGCTAATCGGTTGTTGATTGGTGATGGTCCAAAGATCTTCATTTGAGATTATGTCCGGCCACCTCACATTCATGATGCGACGCAGACATCTGTTAATGAACACCTGTAGCTGGTTGTTGATCGGTTTTGTGACTTTCCATGTTTCACAGCCGTAGAGAAGAATCGACTTTACGTTGCTATTGAAAAGGCGGAGCTTGGTCTTTCTGGAAATGTTTCCATTTCTCCAGATGGGGTAGAGCTGGACAAAGGCACCATTTGCCTTCCTGATACGGCTACGAACATCTTCCTCTGCTCCCCCATCATTTGTGACTATACTTCCAAGGTAGAGGAAGGACTCAACTCGCTCAATGTCCTTTCCGTTGACTGTCAAACTAGTCGTGATGTCAGAATTTATCCTCATCTCTTTGGTCTTGTTGGTGTTGATCATCAGTCCTGCACGTTCTGCTTCTCTCTGCAACCTCCCCAGCTTATCTTCTATGTCTCGGTACCGTTGTGCCATAAGACAAATGTCGTCTGCGAAATCCAGATCTTCAAGCCTGTCATTTATACCCCACTGAATACCCCTCTTCCGTCCTCCCATTACCTTCTTCATCACACTATCCAGGACCAACAGGAACAGAGTGGGGGAAAGGACACACCCCTGTCTCACTCCGGAACTGACCTTTATCTTTTCTGTTAATTTGCCTTCGTGAAGAACCTGGCACTCATACCCTTCGTACATCTCTTCCATGATTCTGATGATCTTTGTTGGAATTTTATATTCCTCGAGGGTCTTCCACATGATTCTTTGATTTACGGAGTCGAAGGCTTTCTTGAAGTCAACAAATGTGAGGTAAAGGGTATTCCGCCACTCCACACTCTGCTCCAGAATGATTCGGAGGGTGTTGATGAGATCCACACAGCTGCGATGTTGTCGAAATCCAGCCTGTTCCTTCCGAAGCCTTTTTTCTACGCAGTCTAGCATTGATCGTAAGAGTTATTTATTTATTCATTTATTTATTTATTTATTTATTTATTTATTTATTTATTTATTTATTTATTTATCGTATGGCTTTTAGTGCTGGGAGTGTCCGAGGACATGTTCGGCTCGCCAGAGGCTGTAGCTGCTTCCAGCAGACACCCTTAGGGTGAGCTACAAGTTCCGTTTAATTTCAAGTAGTTCCAACTTTCGCTTCCAGATATCAATGATACCTAGTGGGGAACGTTGGAACTTTGATAGAACGTTCTGACGAAATCTAACCTAATAATTTGGCTTTACACAAGTTTAATCTGTGAAAGGATCTTTTACATGCCATAAATCTATGACATGGGACCGCCGGCTTTACTTCCCCTCTTGAGGAAGGCATACTGAAGGATTTTTAACGCTGTTAAAAAATCCGACGAATTCAGCCGGGTTTGAACCCGCTATCTTCGGCACAGCACTTCAGCATGCAACCAACCGAAGCTGACGAAACAGCATTGTCACTCTTCAAAGCCATAAAAAACACAGCATAGACTTAATATGGGAAAACATAACTTACTAAAACCTTGAGAGCATTGAAAAGGTGAAAGCAAGATTCTTAAAACACTGTTTGCGAATAGGGTAATTCGTACATTCAAGAATTGTCTATTAATTAGCAAGAGAGACCTTCTTTATACAGGACATCTCTACTTAGTATAAAACCAAGTCCCCGATTCTTGGATGTCATGGGTAATCTCGAGAATCACTAGATGGATTCTGATGCGCTTTTCACCATTCTGTAAAGGGTATTTCGAGGAAGGTTTCTGTAAAAAATAATTTATTTATGATCAAAGGAAGCCAGTCAGTAACGATTTCAGTGGAAAAGTCGAAAAAAACCAGGCGTCCGTGCGCTCTTTAAGCTTACGCTGGGCAAACCGTTAAAAATAACTATATACTATGAGTGTAAGAATTGTTCAGCCTGAAAAGTTCTACAAAAATGTCCGCAAGAGCATATCTCTATCTTCAATACATCGCCCTCTACAGTATACTGTAAGTGTTTCTACGTTTTCATTTCTTCCAACATCCTCCATTCAATTAGAGGCGACAGTTTACGAGTGAACTAGGGGAGAGCCTATCACCCCAGTTACTGCCTAGCTAGCGGGCGAGACTATTACCCCAGATACAGCCAGCAGCAAACTGTCGAGTCGTGTTGAGTTAAGACTTCAGAGAAGAGTGGTTGTGTTTGGAGTTTCCCTGGAAGTGCAAATCGGCTTTTCTTAATTTCGCCTGTGAACCTTTCGTTCCGAAAAATACACAGTGATGTTAAGATTGGACGGAAGGGGGATTTGTGTTTCATGCACCTCGCCATTCTTAAATTACGTCTGACAAGAATTCATTGCACATGAATCTCCATGATAATATAATTAACAGTCCAGTCAGTGATTTTAACCCATTATGCCGAGACGTAAAACGGTTATAGGTCGTAGTTCATTGACATAGAAAATAAAGTGGTTATCACGTGATGCATTCATATCTGTTCCCGGACGAAGCCGGGACGGGTTGCTAGTTAGATATAAGCACCATCTGCCGTCTACAAACGAAATGCAGACCATGGAAAAATGTTAATCAAGAGAAAAGACACACGATTACAAAACTAGCTACTACCGTATGTGACAACAAGAAATATCGTCTGTGCTCGCTCTGTAGAAAGTATCATATTGTATTCTGCTTGAAAAGAACGAAAAGCATTAAACAATTTAGCAAAGAATAATGTATAATCCTCCTCTGTATTGTCCTTTCGGGTGTACTTTCTATTAAATTTAAAAAAGATGATCCTAAAGATACTTAGAGGTGTGACTTACCCCGTGCTCGAACTGCAGCTTAGCCATTCCCATGTTACACCTCATACCGAACGAGATGATGAACCCTAGAAGCAGAAACAAGTTGGATCGTTTTCATTTCCGACTTGTAACTCCTGAAAACCTAGGCAACAACAACAAATAATTAAGTATATTTCCGTAACTCATGAAATGCATTGCTGAAGGAATTCAGGTCAAGATTAGCAACTCCTCTAACATGGGTGTGTTGCGGGATTGCAGTATGTTACTTAACAAGGCAAACTTTCTGATCATAGATACTCAGCATACTGGCATTTGCAACTCACCGAAACATGTAAGTACCGCCACGGTGTAGCGCTTGGTGAGGCACGGACATTCGGGCCTCACGTACTTGTCTATGTGCCTCAGTGGCGGCCTCTCAGGCGAGGGGAGTGACTCCGGAGTTCCAATCTTCTCGCTCCCCATGAAGTCCTTGTCATCCTCGGACTTGCTGAACCTTCAAAGAAAACATATTAACCATTTCCTTTACGATGGCGTTAATACCAAATTATATTTTTCAGCTATTTGGTCTTGTTCAAGACGTATCAGCCATATTGATGAAAAAAAATTAACAATTAAAATAATTAAATTAAAGAACATTAAAATTTATAAACATGACAAGAAATAACTAATAAAATTAAAAGTAAAATACAAAGGCTATATAACACTTTATGGTGAAAAAAATAATAAAAAATATAATAAAAATAAATAAAAAATAAAAGTAATAAATAGAAAACAGTAGAAAAGAAAAAAACACAAAAATAAAGATTTACGAAATGAAAACGAAAAATAAAAAATATGAAATGTAGATATACGAAGTAAAAGTAATTAAATAAAAACAAAATAAATAGTAAAAATAAAAGTTAAGAAATAAAAATAAAAATGAAAAATAAATAAATAAATAAATAAAAATAATAAATAGAAAACTTTAAAAAATAAAAAAACACAAAAATAAAGATTTACGAAATAAAATAGAAAGTAAAATTAAGTAATAACAAATTAAATAAAAATAATACATAAGATAAAAAATAAGATTTACGAAATAAAAATAAATAAAAGTCAATATAGTAAGTAAAAAATAATTAAAATAAAATAAAATATGATGATTTACAAAATTGAAAATTAAAAAAATAAAAAAATATAATAAAAATAAATATAAAAAAATAGAAAACAATAGAAAATAAAAAAAAACACAAAAATAAAGATTTACGAAATGAAAATGAAAAATAAAAAATAAGAAATATAGATTTACGAAATAAAAAGTAAAAGTAATTAAATAAAAACAAAATAAAAAGTAAGAATACAAATTAAAAAATAAAAATAAAAATAAAAAATAAAAATAAAGATTTATGAAATAAAATAGAAGGTAAAATTAAGAAATAACAAATTAAATAAAAAATAATACATAAGATAAAAAATAAGAATTACGAAATGAAAATAAATCAAAGTGAAAATAGTAAGTAAAAAATAATAAAAATAAAATAAAATATGAAGATTTACAAAAATAAAAATAAAAAGTAAGAATGAAAAATATTTTTTAAAAAATGAAACGTGAAAAATAAGAAATAAAAATTAAAACAACAATAATAATCGTAAAATAAAATGTCATAGAAAAAAGGCCACGTCTGCTCCAGCCCCATGTCAATAAGAAAAGAGAAAGAAAGGTATTTAGCCTATAATGGGATTAAGTAGACTAACAAAATACATGTACAGTATTACTCCAAGAGATTATGATGTGTTTTTACCGTTTGCAGTAAATGCTTTTTCATTCAAAGAATTTGTGTGAGAATGTGCTTTTCAGAATATCCATAAGACGTAGTGGCAATACCTTGAGAATATGAAACCACTAGCTAGGATTATTTTATTCAAGCCTTTGTGTGTGCATTATTTAAGAGCACTGCATTCACCAAGTGGCCGGTCTAGAACCGTGACAATAATCGTACACTATGGAATGAAAATGAAAATCCACAGCCTGCTTCCAGTCTCCGACCGGGTCAGGAATGGAAGGAATGAAGCCCCCATCTAGCGGCGAGGATATGGACTGTGCCGGCTGCCGAGGCCTGACGCACTCCTCTGGGGCAATGATTAAATGAATGACAGATGAAATGAAATGATAGTGGAGAGTGTTGCTGGAATGAAATTGCGACAGGGAAAACCGGAGTACCCGGAGAAAAACCTGTCTGCCTCCGCTTTGTCCAGCACAGATCTCACATGGAGCGACCGGGATTTGAACCACGGACCCAGCGGTGAGAGGCTTTCGTGCTGCCGCCTAAGCCACGGAGGCTACACTATGGAATGAAGAGTGTGATTTATATATTTAATTTAATTTTAAATTATTTGTAATTTTTCTTCTTAGTCGTTTACCCTCCAGGTTGGTGGAACCCACAGACACAGCGAGGGAACTCACCACTACCGCCTCTACGGGCAGTGTCCTAGATAATTTGTAATTAATTATTTAAAATTTCTATGACTATTTTTATTTTTTTAATTATCTCTAATTTTTGTATTTTAATTGACATTTATAGATTTTATTGTTATTGTAGTTTTAAGGGGCGGAACTACGAGGTCATCTGCCCATAATTTATAGTCTATTTATGGTTCTTGTTCTTCTATTTTAAGTTATTTTCTTTAATTTTATATTTTCTATTTGTAAAATTTAAATTTTAACAATTTACTCATTTTAATTTTAAAATTTTAATTTAAATCGTATTCGTGTTAGTTTTGATTTTTAATTTTTAGCCTACTTTCGATTTTTGCAAAAAATGAAAGTAGACTTATGAGATCAACACAGGGCGAAAAAAGTGTGTCTGTCTGTGTGTATGTGTGTGTGTGAGTCTGTGTGTGTGTGTATGTGTGTGTGTGTGAGTCTGTGTGTGTGTGTGTGTGTCTGTGTGTGCGTGAGTGTGTGTACTCTGAATGTCTGTCCTCCCCTATCAATTCGAACACGGTGAATGCGAATTGAACGAAATTTGGTACAAAGGTAGCACTAGCAAAGCTCAGTGTCATGTTTTATATCGCCGCCATCTTTACTAAAACTGAATGGCGGCCACTCAAACGTTCAAAACGTAAAATCAAATAACGACTAACCAAATCATCCGATCTCTACCAAATTTGGTAACAACATACCTTCGTATAGGATGCGTCTTGTGACCAAACTACAAGGTCGTCCGCCATACCATTTCAGGATGGCGGCCGTGCGAATTATGCAAACTTTATAATCCATATCATGGGACCCACCAGTTCCGATTATCGAGCCGAGAATCGTTTTAACTGTTCTAAAGGAAGAGGCACGTACGAAATTAAAAGTTTATTTTGTAATACTATAGTGCAGACGTGATTTTAAAAAGCTGAGCTGATTCAGTAATAAGACAAGATGGCAGCGGATATCTTGTGCCTGACTTATATTTCACTAATTTGAGTATTGCATGCAATATAGCGTACTGATACAAAATTAATAAACTTTGTATGAAATGCTTTATATATAAATAATATACTCCAGTGATGAAATCGTTTAGTATAAATCATTATTTGCTAACAAGTTCTATGTAAGTCATTTTATATAGAACGATATTCGTTGACACAATTAGCTCAGTGGTAGAGCGTTAGCCTATTGTTCAAACCCGATCAGAGCTAGGTTTTTTGCTTGAAATGTTATATGTTTATTGTTTTGTAATGACTCAGATGTTTTAAAATTAAGCGTTATATTGTGCATATTATGGTGTAAAATATATATTTAATTAAAACATAATTCGCCAGCAGATTTACTCGAGACATCTAGCTGCCAAAAAGGTAACTGCACGTCGACCTACTTATTAACTTCCAGATTGTATTGAAAAGTTTCTTCTTCTGGCCGCTAGAATGCACTCGCTCTGTTAGGATTATATTGTTCGATATTTCACCACTAGATATCACGACTAGTCTACGTGGGGCTCCATTGATTACTATACCATTGGCATTCTATGCGAATCGAATTTGAAGAATGACAAGATGATACTACGATACATTTTTACTTTTTATTTTAAAGGGTTTGTAACAGCCTATTTTGCGTTACTTGAAAATGTTATTTGAAGTAAAGAACAAAACGATTTCACATAGTAATTTGTATACACACGTCTCTGTAGGGTCATGGAAATATTTGTTAATTCAATTAGGGTTTTCGATTCCCGGTCAAAGCATGTGAGATTTTCGAAGTGAAATGCCATGTCCTGTGGTTCGGATTCCACGTAAAAAGGAGGTCCCGTGGCTCATAATCACAAGATTCACGGTCACGTAAAACTACAATCTTCCTTCCTTTTTTTTCAATTAGGGTTGTGAAAGCCATGCACAACCAGACGTGTAAAGACATGCCTCAACTCAAAGTTGGATGTTGCCCACGGCAGGTCGTATATGTAATAATAATAATAATAATAATAATAATAATAATAATAATAATAATAATAATAATAATAATAATAATGTTATTGGTTTTACATCCCTTTTAACTACTGCTGCTTTTAGAGACACCGGGGTGCCGGAATTTTGGCCCGAAGGGGATCTTTAACGTGCCAGTAAATGTACTGACACGGCTCCCTCGCATTTGTGCACCCTCAAATGCCAGCTGACTGCGCCAGGATACGAACCCGCAACCTAGGGCCCAGCAAGCGAGAACGTTACCGCTGAGCCACGCAGCCAGTCCGGTCGATTATGTCTCCAGATCCATAACATTCTTGATATACTTCTTATCTTTCTTTCATTCTTTCTTTCTCTTTCTTTCTTTCTTTCTTTCTTTCTTTCTTTCTTTCTTTCTTTCTTTCTTTCTTCAATGATGGTAGCAGTTTTTATCTAGGTTGTGGCGTTTGGTAGAGGTAAATCGTTTCTAAGGTCTTCAACAAAGAATAGTTCTATTATACTCTTTGATAATAACGAGTTATAACTATACTCATACATTTAGGAGAAAGTAGGCTATATGTTCTTTACTGAACATCTTGTTATTTTCGAAATTTGAAATTAGAAATTAGAACTTGGAAGTTACAAAATTTGAAGATTTGACAATTAAAAAATTCTAGAATTAGAAAATACAAATTTGAAATTAGAAATTTGTATTTTCTTTTGCAGGTTTGTAGTTTTGTATTTTTGTATTTTTGTAATTTTTAATTTTGAATTTTTGAATTTTTGAATTTTTTGTTTTGAAATTTGAAATTTGAAATTTGAAACTAGAGTTTTGAGTTTTGATATTTGAAATTTGAAATTTTGAACTTAATTTTACAGAAGAAAAGTGACTAAAATTTTCAATGTGAAGCTACCATGTGCAGCCATCTCTTACGTGACTGTGAAACTCACCCCATGTTCATCTGCTTGAGGTTCTTGTTTGGCAGCTCGAACTCCTCATATCGAACGTTCCTGCAAAGAGAAAGATCATCAGTTACAACACATTGCAAAGTTCAAATTCAAACTTAATTAATAACAATAATAATAATAATGGCTTGTGTTCTCCGAGGATGTCTGATAGAGGTTATTCGTGTCCTGAGCGTCACAATTACAGTAGGATGAAATAAATGATGAAGAGTGTTGATCCAGCTGCTTTCCTCCGGAGAAATATCAAACCTTCGAGGGTGTTATAGGTATGAAATTGAAATTTTGGGTAATAAAAACAACAACAAAAGAAATCAACAAAAAATCCAAAAAGCAAACAAACGAAAAAACACTGATGCTAATTAAAACTCAGCAATTTTTATAGGTTTGTGCCGTGTCTTGTGTGGGGTTTCCCCTAGGAACACAAAGCTGGCTCATCAGCGGGCTCTTGGTGTCCCCGTTCGGACCCCCACAGGAGTAGCTGATGATGATGATAATTGTTTTTAAGGGGCCTAACATCTAGGTTATCGGCCCCTAATGGTTTGGGTGATGGTGAAGATGAAACTATAACTAAAACGAGCTACTAACTTATATACTAGAAGAAGAAATGGAAAACAAAAGGAGAATAAGGCAAATAAAGACAGGAGGAAAAGGAATGCCCTCAACCCTCGAAGAATGCGGATTGAGGGATTGGAAGGAAGGAGAGCCAAGAAAGCCAGATTGGAAAGTGAAAGAGGAGGGGGTCCACCCCTGAGGTAATGGATAAAAGGGGGAAAACCGGACCCAGCTCAGGGATCCCTCAGGGTCGCCAACTCCAGAACTCACCAGCTTTGAGCCCCGGAGGGTGTAGCAATATCCAGGGTGCACCAGAAGTGGTGGGGCTTGAGCAGAAGGCAGGAGATAAAATGAAAAGAGTAAGAAGGCTGACCCCTCGCAGAAGGAGGGTATCAGAAAAGAAGAGACAAGGGTCAATTAAGGCGGAAAAGGAAGAGACTCCCTAGACCTCGGATACCCTAATACCGTCGTGGTCGGAAGAGAACAAGAGTCGACCAAGTGAGGTCGACAGGAAAGAAGACGGAGAGGAGCCCGGAACAAGCAAGTAGAAGCAATGCCGACTCAGCTGGGGCCCCGTGGTTGCCAGCCCACGTCCCACTTGATGTGAGCCTCTGTAGGGCAAAGGAGTAGCAAATTGCCTGCTACCTCACATTTTATGGAGCAGACCTGTGCCTCTTTACTGAGAGAACTAAAAGCTCAATCAGTCATAACCTCCCTATGAAGGCTTCCAAAAAGATGGTATATTGGCTTTCACGGCCAGTGAATTAAAACTCTGTAATATTTCTAGGTTTGTGCCGTGGCTTGTGTGGGGTTTCACCTAGGACACCAAGCTGGCTCATCAGCGGGCTCTTGGTATCCCTACCCGGACCCCCACAGGAGTAGCAAACTGCGCGCTACCTCCCTTTTTATGAAGCGCTGAGTTTAATTCACTGGACGTGAAAGCCAATATACCAACTTACTGATGCTAGTATTTAAAAATTCCCTTTTAACACTCTATGTACATTATATCACGTTAAATTAAATTCAATTTGGTATAATTATCTTTAATAATGAAACTATGACAACCAATATTGTAGCATGGTGCAACTCATGTTCAGGCTACATCAAATTATTGCATGGATGGCTTTGTACCGCATATCTGTACATGACATAATCAATTAAGCATCCTCTGCTGGTTGATGATGAAACAGTATCACAAACTGTTCGGTCAGTCGCTTACCCTTCAGGAATTTCTTCAGTGGACTAAGCACTTCGTAGTTACTTTCGCTGGAATAAAATGACGCCTCCCAGACCTGATTTCATTCCTTGTAACTGTCACGTGTATCTGCTCAAACGATTCTTAATACTGTGTAAGAATGATGTTTCACCAGCAACCAGCGCACAGTGGGTCAAAATCGAAATCTAGGACAAAATTATTTATTTTCATAATTAAAAATCAAAATTTATTACATCTACAGCTTTCTCATATAATTGCCGCTCAATATTCTGGGAAATAAACGCATCTTAGTGTAAATCTGTCACCACGGTTCGAGCAGTCTGAATTGGAGGGTGAATGTAAGTGGTTGTTTGGTTGTCTTTGTGGTTAGTGTGATGATTTAAGATGGAACATGCAGCTGAAGGTATGCTCTTTGTAACGTGTTTCACTTATTAATGGCCGTCATTGTTACATAATTTTAGCCATATTTGCATTATATAATATTTAACTATTATTTTTTAAATTATATTTTCACTTAGATTTTTAGTATGTCGCGTCACTCTACGTCACTTTCTACTTGAGGGGGCTGATACACCTGGAATGCATGCATTTTGTAAATTACTCTATATCTATGGAACCATCACAGGGATATGAATTAAACTTAGTACACTTATAGTACAAATGCTGGGCTTTCATTTGATGTATAAAGTTTTAAAATTCAGTATGTACAAGTGTAATAAAATTAGCATATTAAAATATTAAAACAATCTTTTTTGAATGTTACAAAAAACATAATTTCTTGAAAACAGTCAAAGTGATTGGCATAAACAATTTTTTCCTTAAAGGCAACACTAAATTACCCAGGATAGACCTCTATGAACTTAGTGGAAGAATGAGTTACCCTTTTATAGGTATTTCATTTGAATATTGAAAAAAATTAAGAATTTCACTTGGTGTTTTAGATGCACTGAGCATATTTCTCAAAGGAATTCAATAATTGAGGTTCATCCTCTATAATATAGTTCCAACAAAGGGAATTACAAATTTCATGCATATTGGACCATTAGTTCTTGAGGTATTGTGTTTTTAGTGTGAAAAAAAATACACTTTTGGGAAAATGGTTCTAAACATTGTATATACATTTCCACTTACACATAACACTCAGCAGATAGTTCAGTACATCCATGGATTTAAATCGTAATACCTCAGTCAAAATTGGAAATTTCGCTATAAAACTTCAGATTTAGATAAAGAAATGGTTATTCTTTCAAGAACAAAAAATGAAAAAAATCATATTTCCCTTAATGTTAAAATGTAGATAAAGTCTTGTAGTTTACGTCTGTTATAAGACTTTTTGCATCTTTTTGCAACTTACTTAGTTATTTTACGTTTTATAAGATGCCGCGCAACCGGTTCTCACACGTTTACAACTGTTTGAAGCACTGGGTTCGACGATTATGTCAGAAGTGGAACTTTCTGACTTTGTTAAAAGTAAATTAGGGGTAGAAAATTGTTCTGAAGATATAACTGAATGCTCTATCCAACTCCTAGTCATAGACAATTTTTTCATGTGTAGACGTAGTTTAAAAAAGGTCTTAACTGATGTTTATTATGAAGTAAACAAATTATATACGTTGCTTTCACTCTAAATTCATGATTAAAACGTAAAAATAAATTTTCCCGCTACATTTCAATTTTGACCCACTGTGCAGCGTCCTTCTTCGTGGAGCGTCAAGGGAAAAATATATAGCGTTGGGGCAGGTGTCTGAAAATTGGAAGTGAATATCTGTAGATTCCCTCGAGCTGTCAACTGTTAGCACTCGTAGTGATGTCGAATAAACCTGGCCAATTTTTCGGACTCGGCATAAAATTCTTCAATTTCTGAATGAAAATAGGACGCACACAAGTCTGAACTGACTGTTTATCTAACAGACGTCCCTTTAAAAAGGCTATTTTACTACGAATTCATCAAACTCCTTTTATCATTTTAAATGAAATAGTCAACTTCATTGTTACGTTACGGAAACGTCACGAAATGTACCGAGAATGCACTGAGGTGTGTGACGTCATAGTACGATGTAGCAGCCGAGTACCAAGAAGGCAGTGCGAGAACAATCAAGTAGGCAGTGAAGAAACAAAATAGAATCTTGAAACTCTGTTCTCGCATTGCCTTCTTGGTACTCGGCTGCTAGCACTTAATAGTACATTATGCAACGAGCCTATAATGGCTATAATTAAGACGCGAGTATGTTTATAAAACGAGCGTAAGCGAGTTTTATAATTTGCATACGAGTGTCTTAATTACCATTATAGGTGAGTTGCATACGACTGTTTATGTTCGACGATAATTATAACTTTATTATATGTTTTAACATAAATATTCATAAATATCTGCTCAGTCACTAGAATGTTGTGATCGGGTGCTGCGCTGGGTAGGATATCTCTGTTTTCCAAGCTCTCTGGCCGACCGACGCATACGCTCTGTGTGCTTCAATGCCATATGTCAAGATTTTGCACCAGTATTCAATAAAACTCTCACCGACGTCGTTTGAAAACAATGCGCTGTGAATAAATTGGATTTGGGGATATTAAGGTACAGTTCTATTTCTTGTCTCATATTCACCAGTTTATTTACGCGAACATATGGACGGTGCACTTTCGGTAATTTATATAGACATGTTGGATTTTGAGCGCATGCGCGAAGGTATCCTTATCTAATTGGTCAAACAACGGTTTCTTGAGCTGTGATTGGTGGGAGAAACTGTTTCATAATGAAAAATAGTGTTATAATGAGTCTCATTATGATACAGTTTTCAGACATATAATAGTCAGGGTCGAACATAAAATGATATAAAGTCCAGTTTTGAGACTGACTATCTCTTTTATCAATAGATTGATGTTTGTTCCGCTTTAGAATACCGCAGGTTAGTAAACCATGTAAACCATAACAAGCTACAGTTGCTGACAACTATGCAGATTTGAAGTTATGAATTAGACAACTTGTTGCTCATATCTTGACAATGAAATTAATGTCTGAATATGACGAGATTATAGATCAAAACATTATATGATTGCTAACAATACTCAGTCATACCTCAACAATACAATTACCTTTAAATCTTTTAAGTACGTGAACCAGAATTGAAACAGCTGTTAAATGTTTCCAAAAGACGTCAAAGGTGAGTCTAATAAGAAGAAGGAAGGAAAAGAAAGGAAGGAAAGAGGAGGGAAGGAAGAGGAAGGAGGAAAGGGAGGAAGGGGAAGGAAAAGGAAGAGGAAGGAAGGAAAAGGAAAAAGGGAGGAAGGATGGAAAAGGAAATATGGAAGGAAAAGGAAAAGGAAGGAAGGAAAAGGAAAAGGAAGGAAAAGGAAAAGGAAGGAAGGAAAGGAAAAGGAAGGAAGGCAAAGGAAGGAAGGATGGAAAAGGAAAAGGAAGGGAGGAAAGGAAAAGGAAGGAAGGAAAGAAAAGGAAGAAAGGAAAGGAAAAGGAAGAAAGGAAAAGGAAGACAGGAAAAGGAAGGAAGGAAAGGAAAAGGAAGGAAGGAAATGGAAAAGGAAGGAAGAAAGGTAAAGGAAGGAAGGAAAAGGAAGAAGTGAAAAGGAAAAGGATGGAAGGAAAGGAAAAGGAAGGAAGGAAAGGAAAAGGAAAAGGCAAAGGAAAAGGAAGAAAGAAAATGGAAAAGGAAGGAAGAAAGGAAAAGGAAGGAAGGAAAAGGAAGAAGTGAAAAGGAAAAGGATGGAATGAAAGGAAAAGGAAGGAAATGAAAAGGAAAAGGCAAAGGAAAAGGAAGAAAGGAAAAGGAAAAGGAAGGAAGGACAAGGAAGGAGGGAAAAGGAAGGAAGAAAGCGGAAGGAACGAGGAATGGAAGGAAGAGGAAGAAAAAGGAAATGGAAGGAAGAAAAGAAGAGGGTAAGGAAGGAAAAGGAAGGAACATTGTAGTCTAATAACATCCCCAGCTACTGGATTGTGTCAGTCTACGTGAACAACCTTTATTGGATCGGTTTAGGGGCTTCAAGACTTGCAATAAGGAACCATCCCGTCATTTATCTGGAAGGAGTGTGAAATCCAGGGAAAATCACTCACAGGATGGTCACTGTCAGCGCCAATGATAGAACCTGTAATCTCCAGACCTTCTGCAGCTCCCCGAAGCACGACTTGTCGCCGAATGTTTCGCCATAGGCTTGCAAACATGACAACATTTACTGCGGACAAAAATCACAGTGCAGACAACTGTCCCCCCCGCTTGCAATAGCTCTGCTACCCCTATGGTTATAATCATTATTGGAATCGACAATTTCTTGCTTGCAATAGGGCGAGAGGGGACGATAAAGCTTTCCCTTATATTAAAGAACAATTTTAACTGAGTAATAAATGTTGGAGAAAGCGTGCGTCCTTGTTGTTGACAAATTGCAGTAACCAGAAGATATAAATATTGATCGTAAAGAGGGTGGCTTTATTTATGTCGTCACTAGTCCATTAATTACTCTGCCTCGACAAGTCTCCAATTATGATCCGCTTATGGCTCGCGTATCCATGGCAATGAGCTTATTCCATTGGAGGGGGAGTTACTGCGTACATTGACTGCTATTTCTAAGAGAAGATAAGTCTATGAACCGTGTAACGCTCCCGTATCCATGGCAATGAGCTTATTCCATTGGAGGGGAAGTTACTGAAGGCCTTGACTGCTATTTCTAAGAGAAGACAAGTCTATGAACCGTGTAATGCCCACGTATCCATGGCAATGAGCTTATTCCATTGGAGGGGAAGTTACTGAAGGCCTTGACTGCTATTTCTAAGAGAAGACAAGTCTATGAACCGTGTAACGCTCCCGTATCCATGGCAATGAGCTTATTCCATTGGAGGGGAAGTTACTGAAGGCCTTGACTGCTATTTCTAAGAGAAGACAAGTCTATGAACCGTGTAATGCCCGCGTATCCATGGCAATGAGCTTATTCCATTGGAGGGGAAGTTACTGAAGGCCTTGACTGCTATTTCTAAGAGAAGATAAGTCTATGAACCGTGTAATGCCCGCGTATCCATGGCAATGAGCTTATTCCATTGGAGGGGAAGTTACTGAAGGCCTTGACTGCTATTTCTAAGAGAAGACAAGTCTATGAACCGTGTAACGCTCCCGTATCCATGGCAATGAGCTTATTCCATTGGAGGGGAAGTTACTGAAGGCCTTGACTGCTATTTCTAAGAGAAGACAAGTCTATGAACCGTGTAATGCTCGCGTATCCATGGCAATGAGCTTATTCCATTGGAGGGGAAGTTACTGAAGGCCTTGACTGCTATTTCTAAGAGAAGACAAGTCTATGAACCGTGTAGGGCTTGCGTATCCATGGCAATGAGCTTATTCCATTGGAGGGGAAGTTACTGCGTACATTGACTGCTATTTCTAGGAGAAGACAAGTCTATGAACCGTGTAGGGCTTGCGTATCCATGACAATGAGCTTATTCCATTGGAGGGGATGTTACTGTGTACAAGGAGAAGACAAGACTATGAACCTGTAATGCTCGCGTATCCATGGCAATGAGCTTATTCCATTGGAGGGGAAGTTACTGAAGGCCTTGACTGCTATTTCTAAGAGAAGACAAGTCTATGAATCGTGTAATGCTCGCGTATCCATGGCAATGAGCTTATTCCATTGGAGGGGAAGTTACTGAAGGCCTTGACTGCTATTTCTAAGAGAAGACAGGTCTATGAATCGTGTAGGGCTCGCGTATCCATGGCAATGAGCTTATTCCATTGGAGGGGAAGTTACTGAAGGCCTTGACTGCTATTTCTAAGAGAAGACAAGTCTATGAATCGTGTAATGCTCGCGTATCCATGGCAATGAGCTTATTCCATTGGAGGGGAAGTTACTGAAGGCCTTGACTGCTATTTCTAAGAGAAGACAAGTCTATGAATCGTGTAAAGCTCGCGTATCCATGGCAATGAACTTATTCCATTGGAAGGGAAGTTACTGAAGGCCTTGACTGCTATTTCTAAGAGAAGACAAGTCTATGAATCGTGTAAAGCTCGCGTATCCATGGCAATGAACTTATTCCATTGGAAGGGAAGTTACTGAAGGCCTTGACTGCTATTTCTAAGAGAAGACAAGTCTATGAATCGTGTAAAGCTCGCGTATCCATGGCAATGAGCTTATTCCATTGGAGGGGAAGTTACTGAAGGCCTTGACTGCTATTTCTAAGAGAAGACAGGTCTATGAATCGTGTAGGGCTCGCGTATCCATGGCAATGAGCTTATTCCATTGGAGGGGAAGTTACTGAAGGCCTTGACTGCTATTTCTAAGAGAAGACAAGTCTATGAATCGTGTAATGCTCGCGTATCCATGGCAATGAGCTTATTCCATTGGAGGGGAAGTTACTGAAGGCCTTGACTGCTATTTCTAAGAGAAGACAAGTCTATGAATCGTGTAAAGCTCGCGTATCCATGGCAATGAACTTATTCCATTGGAAGGGAAGTTACTGAAGGCCTTGACTGCTATTTCTAAGAGAAGACAGGTCTATGAATCGTGTAAAGCTCGCGTATCCATGGCAATGAACTTATTCCATTGGAAGGGAAGTTACTGAAGGCCTTGACTGCTATTTCTAAGAGAAGACAAGTCTATGAATCGTGTAAAGCTCGCGTATCCATGGCAATGAACTTATTCCATTGGAAGGGAAGTTACTGAAGGCCTTGACTGCTATTTCTAAGAGAAGACAAGTCTATGAATCGTGTAAAGCTCGCGTATCCATGGCAATGAACTTATTCCATTGGAAGGGAAGTTACTGAAGGCATTGACTGCTATTTGTAGGAGAAGACAAGTCGATGAATCGTGTAATGCTGGCGTATCCATGGCAATGCGATTGTTCTAGTGACGGTGAGCTATTTCTAGGAGAAAACAAGTCTATTAACCGTGTAATCCTCGCGTATCCATGGCAATGTGATTGTTCTATTGAAAGGGGAATTACTGAGGGCCTAGACTGCATTGTTTGCGGCTGGATCAGATTCCGATTGCATTGTTGCTATGGTTTTGAAAAATATTTATTATGCATTACATTGTCAAATAGTGGTGTAAAGATTGATATTAAAAAGAACACATACATTCTAAACCAAAAGATTGTAAACAAATTTCAAAATATGTCATTACTTTTATATAAAGAAAGCATACTTTTAACGCGTATGTTTCAAGCAATTGCTTTCATCTCAAAGCCTGTCTGGATGTCCCATTATCAGTGGTGAACCTCACCATAACTTCATTCTTCGGAGAAATACCCTAAATTATTTGGGCGACACCTGTCCTCCACGCGACCAAACGTGTTAGAAAATATGACGCACCTGCTACAGTGTTAACAGTATGAATAAGGCAAGATTTTAGAGATGGATAAGGTTCAAAACATGATATTATTGTCAACAATACTCTGTCATGGGGAGGAAGATGTCTTTATTGACTAAAAACTATATCTGTGCACTTACTTAAGGTACCATTCTGTTTTGTGGAAAGAATTCATGATGAATAATACATGTAAAACAAAAATATTGGAATGCAGCCGAAGGAAATCAGAAACCCCTATGGACGTTGAATTGGTAGGAGCAAAGCTAAAGGAAGTAGGAGACTTCTGTTACTTTGGAAGCAAAATAACCAGTGATGGACGAAGGAAAGAGGATATAGAAAGTAGGTTGGCACAGGCAAGGAAAGCATTTCTATAGAAAAGGAATCTCTTGACATCGAATATAGATTTAGGTATTAGGAAGTCATTTTTAAAAGCCTTTGTCTAGAGCGTGGCGCTCTATGGAAGTGAAACTTGGACTGTAGAAGCAGAAGAAAAGAGGAGAATTGAAGCGTTTGAAATGTGGTGTTACAGGAGAATGATGAAGATCAGATGGTAGATAGGTTTACAAATGAAGAGGTATTAAGACGATTGGGAGAGGATAGATGTTTCTGGCGACTGCTGATGAAGCGAAGAGATTTTTTCTTTTTTAAAATCTTTTATCGTATGGCCTCGGGTGCCGAGTGCAAGCTTTGTTATTTGACGCCCAGATGCCAGCTTGCATGACGAATTTTGTTGTTCCTTGGAGAATTATGAAAGTCAAGGAGGTTAGATATCTAAGCTCCTTGACACTAGAGCGCTTTCTAGTAGAGAATGGAGGAACTTTTTTGTTTTGATGGAAATCCCAAGATTAATTTTGTCATTATGAACACGGCCTACTGAATTCAAATAGGTTCTTTAACATGCCAACAACGTATGACATGCGTGTCGTTATTTTTGTCGCCTTAAAAAAAACACTTACCATGGCCAGGAGCGAACCTGCAAGCTTAGGGTAGGTAGTCCGACACGATAACCACTTACCCACCGTGACTAGCGAAATAAGTGATAGGTTGGTAGGACACTTACTAATACAGCCAGGAATAGCAAGCTTAGTTATGGAAGGTAGGGTCGAGGACAAGAACTGTAGGGGTAAACCAAGGTTATAATATGTTAAACAGATTTCCTGGGATGTAGGGTGTGGTAGCTATGTAGAGATGAAACGATTAGATCAGGACAGGGAAGCAGGGAAGTCAAAAGACTGAAGACTGAAGCAACTACAATTCTGTTATATCAAGGATGTCTCAATAAAGACTACTGTTAAATGTGTTTAACCAATATGGCCAAGTACTGTATTTTCAGAGCTAAAATTAGACGATGAAATGCAATTAAAATTTGTCTCACACACAAACAAAACTTGTTGAATCATAAGATCTCGACGGCGCCGGTAATGAAACAGGAAACTTGGAGACAACTTCTTGTGTAACCCGCGGTGAGGCTAAGTAGAACATATTGTGCTGTGTGCATTCTCTGTTATACAAACTGTGGTGGAATCATGAGTTTATGATGATTATGACAATTGTTGTTTTAAGGGGCCCAACATCTAGGTTATCGGCCCATAATGGTTTGGGTGATCGTGAAGATGATAATGAAATGTAAACTATAACTAAAACTAACTACTAACTTATATACTAGAAGAAGAAATGGAAAACAAAAGGAGAATCAGGCAAATAAAGGACAGGCGGAAAAGAAATGCCCTCAACCCTCGACAAATTCGGATTGAGGGACTTGGAAGGAAGGAGAGCCATGAAAGGCAAATAGGAAAGTGAAAGAGAAGAGGGTCCGCCCCAGAGGTAATGGATAAAAGGGGGAAAACCGGACCCAGCTCAGGATTCCCTCAGGGTCGCCAACTCCCGAACTCACCAGCCGTGAGCCCCTGAGGGTGTAGCAATATCCAGGGTGCACCAGAAGTGATGGGGCTACATGCACCCTGCTTCCTTGAGGGCCTTGAGCAGAAGGCAGGAGATAACATGAAAAGAAAAAGAAGGCTGACCCCTCGCAGAAGGTGGGTATCAGAAAAGATGAGACAAGGGCTAATTAAGGCGAGAAAGGAAGGGACTACCTAGGCCTCGGATACCCTAATACCGTCGGGTCGGAAGAGAATAAGAGTTGACCACGTGAGGTCGACAGGAAAGAAGACGGAGAGGAGCCCGGCACAAGTAAGTGGAAGCAATGCTGGACTCAGCTGGGGCCCCGTGGTCGCCAACCCACGTCCACTAGATGTGAGCCCCTTGGGGGGGATATCATGAGTTTAACATCCCTGTTAACTGCTGTTGGATGTTATCAAACTCAGCAAGACCTGAAACTGCTATCTTTGGGTTTGAAGCAACCAAACACGTTAAGTGAAAATCAAAAGGGGAGATTCAAATTTGGAGATTCCTCCACTAACAGTGGCCATCCTGAGATAGGATGTTGTCAGGGTCTATTCACATTCCCTAGAGGTAAACGCGGGTATAATACCTTATTGCAGGCAGCTGAGACTTCAGGTTTATTGTCATCATACCATTTTTGAAAGGCGACAAAAATCTTGCACGCATGTCAAACGTTGTTGGCGTGTTGAAGGACCCATTCATAATGGCAAAATTAATCTGGGGATTTTCCGCCAACACCAAGTTCCTCCTTTCTCTACTAGAAAGCGCTATAGTGTTCAGGGAGCTCAGTTATATTAAAAGATAGTATATTGGCTTTCACGGGCAGTGAATTAAAACTCAGCATTTTTTTTTAGATTTGTGCCGTGTCTTGCGAGGGGTTTCGCCTAGGACACCAAGATGGCTCATCAGCCGACTCTTGGCTTCCCAGCCCGGACCCCCACAGGAGTAGCGAACTGCGCGCTACCTCCCATTTTATGAAGCGCACCCGCGCTGTGGAAGTCCGGGTGAGGACACCAAGAGCCCGCTGATGAGCCAGCTTGGTGTCCTAGGCGAAACCACACACAAGACACGGCATAAACCTAGAGAAATTGCTGAGTTTCACTTATCTAACCTTCTTGGCTTTCATAGCGCTCCAAGGAACACCAAAATTTCGACATTCAAGTTGCCCTCTGGGCGTTAAAACACAAAGCTTGCATCAGGCACCCGAGGCCATACGATATTAATAATATTATTGTACTATAGTGTATACAGTAGAGTATATAATACGATAAGGTGTATGTTTCACAAAACTGAAGCTCTAGACCAGAGGGAGTTAGGTGTGTGGTTTGTGCCAAAATCTTCCAAATCGCCTCAATAGTACAGGAAAATCTTGCTTTTCTTGAAAAGCCAACAAGAATATATTTATTTGTTTATAAAGTGTGTTTAAACAAACAAACAAGACGATAGCCCCTGCCAGAACTGTGTCACGACGAACCCGCACACCATATGAGCCTGACGGGTGGGTCCGCTAGTTATTATTATACGAAGAAAACTGGCTCTTGTAAGAGAATGGCAGAAGAGTCGTAGCAACCCTCAGACACCGAAGAGATTAAAGTCCAGAAATCCATCATGGAAGCTAGGTGAGAAGCTCCTGGAAACACATTTTGATGCTGACGTGATCTGGCATGAAGATAGGACCTCTTCAAATCCTGAACGCCTGGGTTTAATACATAATCCTTGTAGAGCTCCTCCTGGTTTCAACTTACCGAGAAGGGAATGGACATCTCTAAACAGAATCAGGACAAATCATGGCAGGTGTAAATTCTGCCTTCACAAGTGGGGAAGATCTGAAGACCCATTCTGCGACTGTGATAATGTGTCCCAGACCATCCAGAACGTTGTTATGAACTGCCCAAAAAGAAGACTCAATGTATCTGTTCAAGAACTACACAGTGCTTCCACAGAGGCATTGGACTGGCTGAAAAGTCTGGACATTAAGTTGTGAATAATTGTATATATAATTGTAAGATACATGCATTTATAATGTATCCCTGCTTTTCCATACGATATAAATAAATAAATAAATTATTATTATTATGAATCAAATCATATCCATTCTCGTCTCCGAACAGGAGTAATAAGGGCATTAATAATACGAGGCACGTCCAGAAAGTAAGATCCGTTTGGTAATAAAATTAAATTGTGTACAGATACAGAAAAAATATTTATTCCACAACATTCTACACCTCTTAAACTACTTTTCCACATAACTGCCGAACTTTTGCAGGTATTTGTCATAGCGTGGCACAAGTTTTTGGATACCTTCTTCATAGAAGTTTGCCGCCGACCGTAAACGAGAGTGAAGACTCCCCTGTAAGATATCCTACTGTTTGGCCACCACTGTTAGGCAAATTGCGTGCTTACCAGGAGAACTGCGTATGTTTAGGAGTTCTCCTGACCACATACGCAATTTGCCTAACAGTGGTGGCCAAACTGTAGGATATCTTACAGGGGAGTCTTCACTCTCGTTTACGGTCGGCGGCAAACTGCTATGAAGAAGGTATCCAAAAACTTGTGCCATGCTATGACAAATGCCTGCAAAAGTTCGGCAGTTATGTGGACAAGTAGTTTAAGAGGTGTAGAATGTTGTGCAATAAATAATTTCTCTGTATCTGTACACAATTCATTTTTATTACCAAACGGAACTTACTTTCTGGACGTGCCTCGTATACACATGTAAAATAATATCCGACCAATCAATCAATAAATCAATCAATCAATTATTCATTCAATCATTTATTTATTTACTTATTTATTTATTAGAACTTTGAGGCGAGAACGGACATGACATCTCGCTCAATCATCCAATACACATCAAATGTCCTGCATAACCTGAACCTTTGATGATGTCCATCCAAACATACCTACTGTACTGTACATGAGAGTGATCTTATTACTTTCTTACTTATTGAAGCACCCTTGTTTAGGTTTCCTTGAGCTCGTCTTCCAGGGCTGTCCAAGACATGCCTTCTCTTAACGGCAGCATTTCATTATTCAACTTGAAGCCCACTCATATTTTGTATTGTAAGAAACGGCGGTGTTCACACAATGGCGCATGCTTTCTCTCAATTTACTCGTCTAGCACTCGACGTCAGCGCCTCCTGGTGGCGTATTCATAGGGCGCCGCGACGCGACGCTCACTCAAGTGGCAGGTGAAGAAAATGAGTTTACCCAGGCGAGGAGTGGTGTAGTCTGTCGAGAACAGAAGTGATCCTTTCCTTTGTGAAGAGCACGACTGTGACCTGAGCCTGCATCACAGCGGCCATCCTGAGGGAGAGTTATCCCGGGCATTTTATACTCCTTGGAGATAATTACTTATTTCACCCCCTTCTCTCCACAGGGTCTCACTACTAGTGGGAAAGGGTTGACGACTACGGGAACCCAGCCACCACATGGAGTAGTGGCTAGCATTCTTGGCTGGGGCAGATGACCTCGTAGTTCCTCCCCTTAAAACAACAATAACTAACTATTATCATTCTTGGCCGTCACCCCTTAGGTCTGGGTTATGATAATAATAATGTTTAAGGTTTTACATCTCTTTTAAGACCGACAGTAGTGGCTACGCGCGGTAAAGCGCAGCGTTAGGTCAAGGGGCCAAGCTCTGTGAATTTGCGGGATGAAGGGCAGAGGCAGGGTAGGAGCAGGCGAGAATTGAGAAGCCTGTCGACAGTCCGCCGTGTTACCTGACATTCTCGTCTATTCCAATACTGCTAACATGGGTCTTTTCTGAAACCTGAGTGGCGTTGGGAATGAGTGACTGAGTCACCGACTAATGTATTTGATTCTGTTACTACCCAAGGACCGAGAACCCGCATCATTCGTCACCACCACTACTCATAGTCTGCGATGCACATTCCTCTCAGGTCCACGCAGCTTAGATTCGAGCAGTAGTCGGTAGCATACCGAGCTTCTATGCCCAAGGTCGCGGGTTCAAACCCGGCCGAAGTCGTCGGATGTTTTTAGGAGTGCTAAAATCGCTCAGTATGCCTTCCTTCGGAGGGGAAGTAAATCCGGCGGTCCCATGCCATGTAAAAGAACCTTCCACTAATTACACTTGTGTGCAACTAAATTATATGTTAAATTTAATTAACGCTCTTAGGTTCCAACGTTCGTCGCCAGGAGCCGACTGCGGTGGCATCTAGTAACCAAGTTCAGAACTAGTTGTAGCTGATGGTGGCGTTTGGTAGGAAAAGTAGGAATTACTTGAAAATTGAATGTCTACAATCCTTAATTGAATTACAACAGATAACACTCACTGATACAGCCATTACAATTAACACCGGTTATCAGACAGATTCGACACACATGACCGCGTTGTCGCAGCCCCTAAACTGAGAAACCAACCAACCAACCAACCTAACTACTGCGGCTTTTAGAGACGCTGGGGTGCCGGAATTTTTCCCCGAATGGGATCTTTAACTTCCGAGTAAATCAACTGACATGGCTTCCTCGCATTTGCGCGTTCTCAAATGCCAAGTACCTGCGCCAGGATTCGATCCTGCAACCTTGGGCTCGGAAGGCGAGACCGTTACCACTGCACCACGCAGCCGGTCTAACCTTCATTGAGAGAGCGAGGTTGAAATTCCTTTTGGTTATCCTGTCATTGCTCAATCTTGTAATGTGACCGTAGAACTCCAATCGCCTTTTCCTGAAGGTGTCAGTGATATTTTCAGCATGCTGATAACGCTCCCGAGACTTCTGTTTTATCCTTCAGAGCAGATTGGAGCAAGGATTTTCCTCTCTCGTTTATCTCCGTCTATAACAATATTGAATATTGTGCAGGCGTGTGGTTGAACAGCTCTCACTGCCAACTCGTAGATATACAACTCCGCCAGGCAATGCGCATCATCTCTGGTACTCTTCGTTGCACCCCTACCCAGTGGCTACCTGTACTTTGTAATATCGCTCCACCCCATATCAGGAGACAGCAAGCTCTTGTTCGCTTGTGGTACAGGATCAAAGAAAATGCTGAGCTTCCTATTCATCAGGATGTCATAAGGCTCTCGACAAAGAGGTTGAAATCCCGAAAGACAGCATGCAAAACAGCTATTGATCTTTCGTCCACTGAGTTCAACCTCCGAAATGCCTCGAGAGATGAATGGCAAAACTCCTCACCACGCGGCCTACTTCAAATCAGTGACCCCACCACAAGACTTGCTGGTTTTAATCTTCCTCGGGCAGTTTGGTCAAGGCTCAACAGAATCCGATGTGGTACTGGTCGAACAGGTGCAGCCCTACACCAGTGGGGTTGGATAGATTCCCCCCGACGTGACTGTGGTTTTGAAATGCAGACTATCGAGCATATTGTGAAGGAGTGCCCTCTGCATTCATATCCCGGAGCCTTGGAGGATCTCCACTCAGCAACTCCTGATGCAATTGCGTGGATTACAGATATTCCTGTCCAAATTTGAAGAGATGGTCCTGATGCTGTGAATAGTGTTTATTGTAAATAGTGTATATAATTATTTCCTGTCTTGTAAGCATCATACGCTAAATAATAAATAAATAAGGGACTTGTCTTCAATGATCAAACTTTCAGAGACATATACGTAGTAATGCTTCAAGGTTTGATTACTATGATTTATTTTTTTCGTGTAGCCTCCTGAGAGGCCGAGTGCAGGTCTTTCTAGTCGACGCCCATGGGCGACCTGCGCGTCGGGATGAGAGATGGAAATGGATGAAGATGAATGAAACTGGGCAAGGATGTGGAAGGAAGCGGCCGTGGCCTGTCAGGAGGTACTGTCCCAGCATTTGCCAGGTGTTGAAAATGGGAAACCACGGAAAACCATTTCAAGGACAGCCGACGGTGGGGCTCGAACCCACGCGTCTACCGAGTCAGCAGAGAGCTTGGCCCCTTGACCTAACGCAGCGCTTTAGCCCGCGTAGCCACTACTGTCGGTATTACTATGATATAATGTCTTAATTTGCGTTCTTCCATATTGATTTTCTGTTATATATGATCGAGGTATTTCTATGGGCCTTCTGTAAAATTTAAAGTCTTTCTTGTTGGCCTCGCGATTCAATCCTGATGGTTGAATTACTTCTCCAATTATTATTTATTTAAGCGAAAATTCCCCCACAGGAGAGCGATTAAACTTGATAACATGACGTCATTTGGAGGTGTGTCTCCTCCGCTCCTCCCAAAATCTCTTTATTCTCGCGGAAAGTTCCCTCTTCCTCTCATCCGTCCTCTTTTTCCCAGGTTGTCGTAATGATCTTGGTTCAAACTTAACATTCGCGGTTTTCGTCTGGCACTCAGTTCGGTCTTCGACATTCTCTATGGTGATTACTTGTAAGTCTCCCTGTACCTCTTTAAGCCATTCTGTGCCGCATTTACTCTGTGTTATGATACCAAGTAGTTTCTTTGGTAATCTGGAGGTGGCCATCCTGTGGATGTGGGTGTAAAATTTGGCTCTGAGTTTTCTAATTTCGTCCGTTATCGTGTTGGTCTTTTGATCGAGTTCTGCACTAGGCCTCTTCATCCAAATGTCGTTTCTGTTGATTGCTCCGTAGATCTTCCGGAGAATTTTTCGCTCCTGTTTTTCCAGTTCCCTAATATTGGAATGACCATCGATTACTATTGTTTCAGCGGCATATGTTGCTTCTGGAAGAATAACTGTTTTATATTGTCGTAATTTGGCGTTCGTCGAAATGCATTTCTTGTTGTAATGGGCCTACGTTAGCCTGTAGGCCTTCTGGAGCTTAGTAATTCTGTCTTCATTGGCGATTCGATTAAGTCCTGAAGGATGTATAATTTCGCCAAGGAATTTAAAAGTGCAGACTTGGGTGATTTTAGCGTATTTGGTGTTTAAAGGGGATTTCTTTTCTGGCCTTCTCTCCATATATTTGGTCTTGTCGTAAGAGTTACGTAATCCGATCTTTTGTGCAATCTGAATTACTTCTCCAATATTATTAATATTATTATGACGCTATAATCATGGTCCTAGTGATAATAAAATACATCTATCGTGCGGTGTGTTTGTGGAACAATGCATCTTCCTGTCATTCGCATGAGCGGGCCCGTGGATTCACCGCTCTCATTGAAACGAAACCAATCCGCTTTTCGAGATGAGAATCAAACGGGAATGAAAGGTTCTTTCTGAAGCTTTATAAACCCGAGTGGAAAAAATATATAGCGTCTGTGCTTATTTGTTGTGACAGCGGTGCGCACTGCCAGGGGTTCTACAAATACTGTATTGAAGCACGTTAACTACAATATTCCTAGATGATGATGATGATGATAATATTGTTGTTTTAAGGGGCCTAACATCTTGGTTATGGTTTGGGTGACAGTAAAAATGAAAGATGATCAAATAAATGTTACAACTAAAACGAACTACTCTCTTACGAACTAGAAGGGGAAATGGGAAACAAAAACGAGCAGAATGTACATAAAAGACAGGAGGAAAGGAAATGCCCCCAAACTCGAAGAAAGAGAATTGAGGGACTTGGAAGGAAGGAGAGCCAAGAAAGACAGCGAGGAAGGGGAAAGAGGAGAGGGACCACCCCAAAGGCAATGGAAGGCAGGGGCGTATATACATTTTTTCGGGGGGCCTGACTATCCTGAAAAAAATGTGAGTATTCTCAGGGGCTTGTCACCGCAAAATGCCCAGAAATACCAACCAATACCTTAGAGCATATAACTTTGTGTAATTATTTTAGATAAGATTCAATGTTTATATAGCCTACAGTTACTGGCAATACACAATAGTTGTAAAATACAACACAACACACAAATACAATTTTATACTTAATGAATTTTCTATGGAGTATGAATGGCAAATATCTAAATACTGTAGTTGTCAATTTACTAACCAGGAAGGTAAACATTTTTTTTTTTTTGCAAGTTGATAATTTATTTCTCAAAAGTACCGTATTGTGGAATTCACAGTTTTGCCTCACAAGGCTGAGTGTACCCCGTTCCAACCCTCTGACCAGAATTAAAATTTCTTGGCTGAGCTGGGAATCGAATTCGGACCTCTGGGGCGGCAGCCAAGAATGCTAGCCAGCCACTATACCACGAGTTAGTCTAATCTCAATCTTAATATTGTTTATAACTTAGCCAATAAGTTAAGATTAGGGTACAACCAAATTTACAATTATTTTATGCTCTTACCAAAGCAACACTTTCTTAATTTTTATTGGCTTTTTCAGAAGGGGGGGGGGGGTGATGGAGCCCGCTCAGCACCCCCCTTATATATACACCCGTGATGGAAGGAGGAGAAATACCGGACCCAGCTCAGGAAGCTTTCGGGATCACCAACTCCCGAACTCACCAGACGTGAGCCGTTGAGGGTGTAGCCACAAGTGGTGGGGCTACACACACCCTGCCTCCTTGACGGCCTTTTACAGAAGGCAGGAGATACAATGAAAAGAAAACAAGAGGTCTGGTCCCTCGAAGAATGAGGGATCAGGAAAGATGAGGCAAGGGCCAATTAAGGCGGGAGAGGAAAATACTTCCTAGGTCTCGGATACCCTAATACCGTCAGGGTCGGAAAAGAACAAGAGTTGACCAAGGGAGGTCGACAGGAAAGATAACAGAGAGGAGCCCGGCATAAGTAAGTGGAAGTAATGCCGAACTCAGCTGGGGTCCCGTGGTCGCCAACCCACGTCCCACAAAGTGTGAGCCCCTGGGGGAGACTAGAGACTAGTAACAAGGGAAAACAAGAGTGTTCAGTATCGTTTGCGCGATATGCTTGCAGTGAATTAGTACCATACGAGATGCAAGCAGAGAAATATCGACCTTCCTGACAACACACTTTAGTTGGGCTGCATAAAGCAATATTATTAGGGGCAGCTGATTCGCCTGGTATAATTAAATTTTCAGACACGCTGAATACAAAAAATCAACTTAATCAAGATGCCTGTGTTGGATTAATTCTTGACGTTCGTAAAGAGGAGCATATATCACCACATTACCTTCAGCTTCAGTGGCTTAAACTACATAAAGATTGCTGGAAATAGCATTATTGACCGTAAGTATTCTTAAACAGAAATTCCCATCACAACTTCACATCAGGTTTTGTTGATTGGAAACAACCCACGGCCAAAGCAACAGATTTACTCAGTTCACAATGCAGACACTTAACCATCGTACTTCTAAAAACAATAAATCGTTTATATGTAGTGCATGACGCATTTGTAATTTGTGATGGACGAAGCAACGAGGATATACAAAGTAGGTTAGCTCAGGCAAAGAAAGCATTTCTACAGAAAAGGAATCTGTTGACATCGAATATGGATTTAGGCATTAGGAAGTCATTTTTGAAAGCCTTTGTCTCGAGCTTGGCGCTCTATGGAAGTGAAACTTGGACTATTGGTGCAGAAGAAAAGAGGAGAATTGAAGCATTTGAAATGTGGTGTTACAGGAGAATGATGAAGATCAGATAGGTATATAGGGTAACAAATGAAGAGGTATTAAGGCGATTGGGAAAAAAGAGATGTTTCTTGCGACAGCTAATGAAGAGAAGAGATAAGTTGGTAGGACACATACTAAGACACCCAGGAATAGCAAGCTTAGTTATGGAAGGAAGAGTCGAGGACAAGAACTGTAGGGATAGACCAAGGTTAGAATACGTTAAAACAGATTGCCTCGGATGTAGGGTGTGGTAGCTATGTACACATAAAACGATTAGCTCAGGACATGTAGGAATGGAGGGCTGCATCAATCCATTCAAATACCTGAGACTCAAACAACTCAAACATAATCTGCATGCGTATGAGAATTCACATCGCTCAGATCTCAGGATACACCTTACTGATGTATTATTGGAAGTTTATTAATGATACTTTTACAAGGTTACAGGGTCTTTGCAAGCGCATCATGAGATTTAATACTGTACTTTGTTTATTAGGTATTTATTTTAAGTATTGTTATTCAATATAAGAAAAACGGATTAAATACAACAAATGGGGTTTCTTAGCCCTATGCATCTAATTCTAAAATACTCAATCAATCAATGAAACTTCAAGTACACAACCACACGTGCAGGTTTATTTTTCCACCCAGTTTTGATATTTTATTTACAAGTTACAGACACAGCTTTATGGCAATTAGACGAGGTCAAACTGTTGGTATAATTGTGATATTGGCTTAACGGGTGTGTTGGCACTTCCAGTCTGAGAGTAATTACAGCATACCTTCATGCTCTAAGAGAACACTTTCCTTATTGGATTACTCCAAAATGTAATGCATTTTTGTGCGCAGTTCCTTTATTATATACAAGTTAATACAATTCTTAATGTGCTCGGTGCATTTTGGTACATTTGAAACACAACAAAAACCAATTTAAAATAATTAAAACCAAAACAAACGAACCGACAAAAACAAAACAATGAAATGAAACAAACATAATGTACGAACTAACAGTAACAAATTAAAATGAATAAAAATCCAAAGATACAGAGGAAAACCAACACCCATCCAATGAGAAATAAAACAAAACAAGCGAGAAAATAAATATAGAAATAAATACATATAAATAAATAAATTAATAAAAATAAATAAAAATAAATAAAAAATAAAAATAAAATTAAGAATAAAAATAACAAGAAGTTCCGTGAAGAACTATACAGCCTACTTTTCATGCCAATAATTATTCTACAGTATATGAACCTATCTAGAATAATGACGAAATTAAGTTGGTAATATCGAAATATCTAATTAGTTCAAAATATACCTCGTATAATGTAGCCTAATAGAGCCCTACAGTTGGCAGCCCTGGTGACTGAATATATTCTTAGTTCCACCTCTTAAGGTACAGAATACAAAATTTGGTTGAAGTCCAATGGACGTTACATGCAGTTAGACACTGGATCTATCAGCACGCGTAAAAGCATGTTGCCAACAATACCATGCGTGTGCTGGTCAGAAATAATCTGAATTATTATGATATCTTGTTGTGCCAATTTTGGATGAAATCCATTTGTTAGTATAGAAGTTACATGTATTTTAAAATTGGACATATCAGCAGGCATAGAATCATGTTGGCAGCACTGCCTTGTATTAATTACTCCAAATTAATCTAGAATGTCAGGTGCTATGCGTGTGCAAAGTATAGAGCTGTTGGCTTGCATACTTTCTGATATATTAGGGTCAAAAGAATATAGACAGCATTTATTAACAGTTGGCAGCCCTGATTGCTCTTAACAATACTTATAGTCATATCGGTTATGGTACACATAGCACATACGAAATTTGGTTGAAATCGAACTGATAGTATAGAAGTTACATGTATTTAACAATTGGTACGGTACTATCAGCAGGCTTATAATCATGTTGGTAGAACTGACGTATATAAGTTACTCCAAATTAATCTAAAATGTCAGAATATACGTGTGCATAGTTTAAAGCTGTTGGCTTGCATACTTTCTGATATATTGGTATTTGGATAAAAAAAATAGAGAGAGCAATTATTAACAGTTGGCAGCCCTGATGGCTCTTAAGAATACGCTCAGTCATATCTGTTTATGTACAGATATTACATACAAAATTTGGTTGAAATCCAATTGATAGTATAGAAGTTATATGCATTTAAACATTGAACCTATCAGAAGGCTTAAAATTATTTTGGCAACACTGTCATGGTGGCCTCCTGGAAATTTAACTGAAATAGTATTATCTACATGTGTGCCAATTTTGGAATAGCTCCCATGCATACCTTGCAAGATATCCAACATGGAGCTCAAATTTCTAGTGCGTTTTTTCAGCAGTTGGTAGCACTGACATCATTTTCAAATATGGACGTGAGCTATTCCGGTGCACATCTTTACTCATACTAAATTTGGTTTTGATTGCTGCAGCCGTTTAGGAGTTGATAGGGGGGACACACACACAGCCAGACAGACAGAAGGACAGACAGACAGACAGACAGACAGACAGACAGACAGACAGACACACATTTTCCCGGATCGATCTCATAAGTCTACTTTTTCCTCATTTTTGCAAAATGTGAAAAGTAGGCTAAAAATGAAAATAAAAAAATAAAAAATAAAATAAATAAATAAGGGAGGATCAGAAAGATGGAATTAGCTTTTAAATTAGTACAGAATAGGTACAACAAAATAACAATATCTTACGGAACGAAGATAAGACACTATACCACGGTTGTCAAGCCTGAGGCATTGTATAGTTCAGAATGTTTGATACTGAACAAGAAAGGTGAATTAGAGGAACTGGAGAAGAAAGAAAGAAAAATCTTGAGGATGATCTTAGGACCCGAAAATAGAAATGATGATACATGGCGGAAGAGGTGAAACAAAGATCTTTACGGACAAGCAGAAAAAATCACAGATACTGTACAGCCCAGGGGCAGTACCCCTAAGACCCACCCCTCCATCTTTCATCAAAACCACCCTCATAGGCATGCCATATGCCTCGCATACTTCAACACAAGCAGGCCCAGCAATACTGCTGACAGCCACGCTTACATAATACACACATAAACACACTAAGTGGAGCGGCGACAGTGAGGAAACGCTGACCAAGCAGTGGGGGAAGGCCTTAAAAGCCAGACCCAGAAGAGCCCCATTATCTGTTCATGGCCAGCGGCCCTGCTCCTCCGAGGTCCGTTCCAGCTCTTCACCAGGTGAGAACTAGCCGTGTACTCAGATTCCTTATCATTGTAACACCTACCCTTAAACACTTTTGTATTTTACATCTTGTACTTTATACCCGTCCAGCACCTAAAAGGGACAGTACATCACAGCTACTGGCCAATAAATACTTGGTCAGTAAACACACACATTTATTACTCATTACACCCTGTTTTACATCCTTACACCAGACCTGACCTTAGTCCTAATTGCCCCTGACCGTGGAGGCCAGAAACTGCGCCGCCAGGAATTCTATTGTACTCGAGCAAGCAGCCCGCCTGCAGCGTGTCAAAGCGTCGACTCTGCACGTGAGCTCGCTAAAACGCTCGCTCTACTTAATTGGCAGGCTAGGTTAATAGCCCACTCTTAGACATTCATCCCCTAGCAGGTAAACGCATCCTGTAGGGACGCCCCCAATAGATCACGTACTCACACCAACACACTACACTGGTAGTCTCCCCCAATCACGGGAAACTACCTTTTTTCGGAAACATCCCTTAAATTAATACATCTACACTACCCTGTTTATCCCACCCCCAGCAGAGGGATTACACAATACCATACGGAAGAGAAGATTAAACTTCTATGGACACCTTACGAGAATGAGCGATAGTCGCCTAACGAAGAAGATCTTTAATTACATCACCAAGATAAAAGCGACTACAAAATGGGTAGATGAAATAAGAAAGAATATGGAGGAAGTTGGGGTCAGTCCAAATGAGATCTGGAATAGAGAGGTGTTTCGAGGTAGGATTGATGCATTCAAGGGGTTCCAGGAAAAGCAAAGGAGAAGAACCACGAACATCTGGTCGGATGAAAGCAAGAGAATCCACAGTGAAAGGATGAAGAGTTTCTGGAAGCAGAAAAAAGGACTAATCAGCAAGTCGATTGTTTCCCGTGGTCCAAAGTAGGTCAAAATCGAACAAAGAAGAAGAAATAAATAAGAAAAAATAAAAAAATAAAAAATAAAAATAAATACGGTAAATAAAAATCAATCAATAAATAAACAAACAAACTAATAAATAAATAAAGACATTATTTATTACTCGGTGTTCTAGTAATTAAACGAATCTCTAGTGTCATTACTAATATGTCCCCTCAAATAGCTGATTGCGGACGAGCCAAGCACTCAGCTGGGAGCCCCCAGTAGCAGGTGTGGGTTGCTCTCAGGGTGTCCCATAAGTCCTATTAGCAGGCAGCGGGGTGAGGTCACTGTGTCACAACCGCCTTGCTTTCAACACTCGCCTGCTTACAAAATACTGTACACAACACTGTGCAGTCTGAACCCCTGATATGTCGGCAACTTCTCTGCTTTAGTAGTACAACGGGACGAATGAATATACTGTACAGGCGAAAAGATAACTGAATCTGCAGCTACTTTCTGTCGAGTATATCGTGCCGTTGAACACCTAAAGAAGTGAAGTTGCCGGTAATTCAAGGGTTTAGATTGGACATCAGCCCTTACGAAGCTCCTGTTATATTAGGGAGACCAACGTACACAGTATCACAACGTACCACAGCAGGTGATACTTCACTTCGAAAATCTCACCAGGAATCGAACACAGTCCGCCTTGGCGAGAGGCAAACTGCTTGGGCACTACATCAACGCGTCTGTTAATGCCTGTGTTTCTGTCCCCTTAGTATTATTGTTTCCATGACGTTAGAAAAGAGCTGGCACTAGTCTCTATGTGGATAAGGATTATATTAGCCGGATGCTCTTCCTGGCACCAACCAGATCAGGGAAGTTAAAATTATGACGATCAATGAAACTGAAATTTGCCTGAGATGAAAATCAAGAATCACGTTACATCAGTCCCCGAATGGCCGACGATGGGTCCGCAAATTAGTTGGCCCCGTAGTCTTGCGCCTTAGCAAGCGAAGCTACCACAGTAGGTGACAATTGAGACGACTAACGCTATGATATCAGTGCCATCTAGCGGTCATTACAACCAGTGAATCAAATCCCAGGATGGCCGATGATGGGTGTCGAACCCCTTCGCCTACCGAGTCCACAGATTACTTGGTTCCATAGTCTTGCGCCTTAGCAAGCGAAGCTACCACAGTAGATGACAATTGAGATGACACGCTGTGATATCAGTGCCATCTAGCGGTGATCACAACTAGTAAATCAAATCCCAGGATGGCCGACGATGGGTGTCGAGCCCATTTGTCTACAGAGACCACAGATTACTTGGCCCCATAGTCTTGCGCCTTAGCGTGCGTAGCTACCACAGTAAGTCACAATGCCATCTAGCGGTCATCACAACTAGTAAATCAAGTCCCAGGATGGCCGACGATGAGTATCGAACCCTTTTGTCTACCGAGTCCACAGATTACTTGGCCCCAAAGCCTTGCGCCTTAGCGTGCGTAGCTACCACAGTAGGTGACAATTGAATGAGTAACGCTGTGTTATCAGTGCCATCTAGCGGTCATCACAACTAGTAAATCAAGTCCCAGGATGGCCAACGATGAGTATCGAACCCTTTTGTCTACAGAGTCCACAGATTACTTGGCCCCAAAGCCTTGCGCCTTAGCGTGCCTAGCTACCACAGTAGGTGACAATTGAATGACTAACGCTGTGTTATCAGTGCCATCTAGCGGTCACCACAAATAGTAAGTCAATAACTTAAAATATTACGCGTGGTCTTGCGGGGGGAGTGCAGCTTTTACCGGAAACAAACAGACATTGCGTGGGTGAGAAGTGGGAGTACACCCCCACAGCATCACATTTACATGGAGTCGCTGTGTACTCAATTTAATCTAATGCACGTGTGGACAGCGAGTATACTTTTGTGTTATGGTTTAAACGTTTATATTAACCGCTGGTGGATACCGCGGGGTACTTGAATATAGAGCTAGAAGGGTTCTTTTAAATATAAGGTGCGTTCAAAAAGTAACGAGCCGGAGGCATAACTACAGAAACCAGTACCTGTATGTTAGAAGGATTGGCCCTGGCTGTTGAGGCACTTGTCACACTGTGACACGAGGCGGTGAATGGCTGTCTCATAAAATTCCCTGGGCTGCGATGTGAACCAGTTCCACACGTACTGCTGGACGTCGGCGTCCGAAGTGAATCGTTGGCCCCGCAGAACCCTTTTCAGTGGACCAAACAGGGCGTAATCACAGGGAGAGAGGTCTGGACTGTATGGAGGGTGGCCGAGAACCTCCCATTTGAATTTCTGCAGGAGTGCCGAGACTGTGTTAGCTGTATGATGTCCTGCATTATCGTAGAGCGACCACGGTGGCTATGGCGTTCACTGTCACTCGGCGGTCCTGGGTAATGATTGCATCAACCAGCTGGACGTTGTCATCGGTATTGCAGGGGGGTGCCCCAGACCGGGCATCATCGGCTAACGACACCCGTCTTTCCCTGAAGCGCTTGTGCCACGCCTTGACCCTTGCAAGGGACATGCAGTGTTCGCCGTACACTTGTGACATTCGGCGATGAATGTCCGTTCCCCCTACTCCTTCCGCTGTCAGAAACCGAACAACACCTCTTTGCTCTTCGGTTGACGCCTCCATGTCACTGTTTGCAATGCGACTGGCTGCGTTGGACGATTGGTGCATGCTGCTGCTCGCTTTGTATCGTCACGTGACGTGCACGCGTGCCCTCTAGCGACGGGCTGTGACCTTCCACGCTCTGGTCGGAACCACACATCATTACACACGCCACGATTAGCCGATGTCGTCACCGGTTTGCGCATTCCAGCCTCCGGCTCGTTACTTTTTGAACGCACCTTATATAATGGCATGAGGTGATGATGATGATGATGATTGTTGTTTTAAGGGGCCTAACATCTAGGTTATCGGCCCCTAATGGTTTGGGTGATAGTTTTTTTTTCGTGTGGTCTCCTCAGAGACCTAGTGCAGGTCTTTCTAGTCGACGCCCGTGGGCGACCTGCGCGTCGGGATGAGAGATGGAATTGATTAAGGTGAATGAAATTGGAGAAGGATGTGGAAGGAAGCGGCCGTGGCCTGTCCGAAGGTACCGTCCCAGCATTTGTCTGGTGTTGAAAATGGGAAACCACGGAAAACCATTTCAAGGACGGCCGACGGTGGGGCTCGAACCCACGCGTCTACCGAGTCAGCAGAGAGCTTGGCCCCATGACCTAACACTGCGCTTTAGCCAGCGTAGCCACTACTGTTGGTTGGGTGATAGTGAAAGATGAGATGAGAATGAAAACTATAACTAATACTAACTACAGACTAGAAGAAGAAATGGCGACAAATAAAGTATAAGGCAAATAAAAGACAGGAAGAAAAAAAAGCCCTCAACCCTTGAAGAATGAGGATTGAGGGACTTGTAAGGAAGGAGAGCCATGAAAGACGATAGGAAAGGGAAAGAGTCCCGCCTCAAAGTCAATGGTAAAAGGGGGGAAATCCCCCGGGATTGCCAACTCCCGAACTCATCAGCCGTGAGCCCCTGAGGGTGTAGCAATATTCAGGGTGCACCAGAAGTGGTGGAGCTACATACACCCTGCCTCCTTGAGGGCCTTGTGCAGAAGGCAGGAGATAACATGAAAAGAAAAAGGAAGGCTGATCCCTAGAAGAATCACGGATCAGTAAAGATGAAAGAAGGGCCAATTAAGGTGGGAAAGGAAGAGACTCACTGGGCCTCGGATACCCTAATACCATCGGGGTCGGAAGAGAACAAGAGTTGACCAAGAATGGCCGACAGTAAGGAAGACGGAGAGGAGCCCGGTACATGTAAGTGGAAGCAATTCCAGACTCAGCTGGGGACCCGTGGTCGCCAAGCCATGTCCCACTAGATGAGAGCTCCTGGGGGGTTGAGCAGATGGAATCGTACTTGCTAAGGCTTTAACGGCTTGAGATATCTTGATTGTAAGCTCCAAGCATTTGTACGTGACTGTACTGAATTATTAAAGAAAGCTTTCCAGGCGGTCAACACAAATTGTGTCCAGTTACATTTGGCGGGAAAACAAGTATTTACAAGCCCTAACCAGAAATAAATGCAACATTTATGATAAAATAACTCGCTTTTATGTAAAAGGAATAGGGATACTTAATTCGATGACATGTTTTGAACGTCAAGCGATCATCATCAGATTTTGCACGAGGGATTTAAACCCAACCATTTTTTTGTACCCAACTGTACTTTTCGTTCGTTTTTTCCCCGATATTTCCCGAACCAATGATCGGAGATAGTGATGGGGGTGTCCTATTACTCAGCATGAAGCTTATGATCGTGAGATTAACGGCCACATCAAACTTCTTTCCTACTTTCTATTTTCCCTTCCTCTTTCCTCCTTTCCATCCTTACTTGTAAAACTACAAGCTTTTTTTCTTCTTTCTATCCTGCCTTCTTTCCTTAATTGTGAAACTACAAGCTATCTTTCTTCTTTTCTTCCTGCCTTCTTTTCTTACTTGTAAAACTACATGCTATCTTTCTTCTTTTCTTCCTGCCTTCTTTCCTTAGTTGTAAACCTACATGCTATCTTTCTTCTTTTCTTCCTGCCTTCTTTCCTTAATTGTGAAACTACAAGCTATCTTTCTTCTTTCTTTCCTGCCTTCTTTTATTAATTGTGAAACTACAAGCTATCTTTCTTCTTTTCTTCCTGCCTTCTTTCCTTAACTGTGAAACTACAAGCTATTTTCTTCTTTCTTTCCTGCCTTCTTTTGTTAATTGTGAAACTACAAGCTATCTTTCTTCTTTCTTTCCTGCCTTCTTTTCTTAATTGTGAAACTACAAGCTACCTTTCTTCTTTCCTGCCTTCTTTTCTGAATTGTGAAACTACAAGCTATCTTTCTTCTTTCTTTCCTGCCTTATTTTCTTAATTGTGAAACTACAAGCTATCTTTCTTCTTTCTTTCCTGCCTTCTTTTCTTAATTGTGAAACTACAAGCTATCTTTCTTCTTTCTTTCCTGCCTTCTTTTCTTAATTGTGAAACTACAAGTTATCTTTCTTCTTTCTTCCTTGCCTTCTTTTCTTAATTGTGAATCTACAAGCTATATTTCTTCTTTCTTTCCTGGCTTCGTTTCTTAATTGTGAAACTACAAGGTATCTTTCTTCTTTCTTCTTTCTTTCCTGCCTTCTTTCCTTACTTGTTAAACTACAAGCTATCTTTCTTCTTTTCCTTCTGCCTTCAATTCGTACTTGTAAAACTAGAAGCAATCTTTCTTCTTTCCTTCCTACCTTCTTTTCTTAATTGTAAAACTACAAACCATATTTCTTCCTTCCTTCAATGCTTACTTGTGAAACTACAAGCCTCCTGCCATTAACTGTGATACACACATTAACTAAGCACACGACGAGGCTGGCGAAGAGTTCATCAGATAACGTAGTGAAGTGGCTATCCCCTTCAAATGTTCTGTATTCCACTCCGCGCTCCCCACTCCCAGCCTCCCTCTTCCCATTCTTTATCGCTGAGACGGCCTACTCTGCTTTATTGCCAAGCGCTAGCGACGTCTCACGTCCACCGTCCCGAGTTCAATCCCCGTTATCTAGCTGGGCAATTTGTAAAGCACTTCTCACAACAACAACGTTCAGTCTCAAGTGAATAAGCGCAACAGGTTGTGGGCTCCTATCCAATATGTGGTGAAGTGAGCAGCCATTTTATTGTTTCCTTCATATCGTTCTAAACTTCAAAGAATACATACAAAACAAAAACAAGTAGTTCCGTGAAGAACTAAAGCCTATTTGCATACATCCAACTTATGTTAATTGCCTCTATCAACATACATAATTTCAGTTTGATTGCTGTAATAGATTCGTAGATATTGAGAACCGTCTACATATTTCGGATGGTCGCCATGTTGGATTGTTATATATGTAGGTCTTAGAGTTATGTACTATTACATGAAGATTATTGTGTACGTGTAGTATTCAGACTTCGGTTGGTTGGTTCTTAAGTTTAGGGGCTGTGACAACGCGGTCATGTTGCCCCGTGTACTTTGGGTGTGTGTAGAATCTGTCTGATAACCGGTGTTAATTGTGATGACGGTATTAGTGTGTGTATATGTTTTAATTCAAGTAAGGACTGCAGACGATCAATTTTCAAGTAGTTCTTACTTTTGCCGCCAAACGCCACCGTCAACGACTACTAGTACAGAACTTAGCTACCAGACGTCACCGCAGTCGGCTCGTGGCAACTAACGTAGAAACCTAAGAGCGTTGTTTACATTCTTAACCTATTCAATTTAGCTTCACACAGGTGTAATTAGTGGAAGGTTTTTTTAACTTGCCATAAATCTATGACATGGGACCGCCGTCTTTACTTCCCCTCCGAAGGAAGGCATACTGAGGGATTTTTAACGCTCTTAAAAAATCCGACGACTTCGACCGGATTTGAACCCGCGATCTTGGGCATAGAAGCTCAGCATTCTACCGACTACGCCACCGAAGCCGCCTATTCAGACTTCAATCGCATGATTAGGACACAAGAAGATTTTAAAATTTCGCTCAGCTGCCATTTTTGGTTATGAAAACAATTGAAATAAATTAGACGCCAGTCGATTAACATTAGTATAAGCATTTACCGTACCAAGTTTCACTGCACACGGATGGTAAAATCGCGAGAAACGTCCATTTAAATATTTATACTTTGCGTGGCTGCCATGTTGGATTTGTGCTTACCAGATTATTGAAAGTCCTATACGTGAACTTATGTTCATAGCCTCTATGAACATGAAAAATTCAGTTTGATTGCTGTAAACGATTCGTAGATATTGAGAACCGTGTAAATATTTCGGATGGTTGTCATGTTGGATTGTTATATGCATAGGCCATAGAGTTATGCATCATTAAAGAAACATTATTACGTAGGTTCATTGTTCAAACTTTCACTTCGATCGCATGATTACGACACAAGACATGAAAACTTAATTTTAAAATTTCAAAAAGCCGCCATATTTCGGTCATGTAAAAAATTGAACAAAGTTTTATGCCAGTGCATTATAAAATGTATAAACATTTACTGTACCATATTTCACTGCGCTCAGATGGTTAAATCGCGAGGAAGGTCTATTAAAATATTTCAAATTTGCCTGGCCACCATGTTTGTTTTGTACTTTACAGATTTTTGAAAGTTACATAAATAAACTTATAGTAGTGCCCTTTATTACCGTACAAAATTTCAGGGTGATATTAGTAATAGTTTCGGAGATATAGAATGAAAGTGAAATATTTCGCAGAGCCGCCATCTTAAGATTATGTAAACAATTGAACTAAATTAAATCCTAGTGCATTACAATCTGTATATACACTTGCTGTACCAAGTTTCATTGCGTTTGGATGGTTAAATCGCGAGAAAAATCTATTTAAAAATCTCAAATTCGCTTGGGCGCCATGTTGGTTTTGTAGTCACCAAGGTTTTAAAAGTCTCATAGGTGAACATCTAGTAGTGAGTGTCCTTTATCAGTGTACTAACTTTCAGGGCGATATTGGTAATAGTTTCGGAGATATTGAATGCTGGTGAAATATTTCGCACAGCCGCCATGTTGGATTGGTGGGACGTAATAAAATTTGAAGGGCATGGTGAGGTCGGCCGGAATGAAGCTATGACTTTATCAAGTTTCATTGAAATCGCTCGAGCCGTTTAGAAGTTATTAGAGGGACACACACACACACACACACACACACACACATACACACACATACTCACACACATAACTTACTTACGGACAAAATGTGATCCCATAAGCCTATTTTAATTTTATGGAGCCCATCACTTCCGAGCGAGGCACGCCATGATGCGTGATGGGCTCTATTTCGGCAACGCTGTACAGCTTTTCCCGGAGCGGGTAGCTGGTGAACGATGTGTTATTTCCGCCTACAAATACAAACCGATATAAAATAAGTGAGTTAATTTACGTATTACACAGCCATACAGCATAACTTTTTGATGTATAAGGATTACATCGCGACCAAGAACTACATTTTCGAACCACCCCGAGCCGAGAAAAAGTTACCTTACAAGAATGATAACCTTTTTTCTCGGACACGCAAAATTTTGAAATTAATAAACCAGTTATACAACATTCCATTGTATATTTTGTTAAAATTTGGATTCGATCTGATGACGGGTTTTTGAGATAATAATTCGTAAATGTGACGCATGGTTGAAACACGCTTAAAAACGTGCACTTTTTGTGCTCCAACTGCGACAAAATATATTAAAATATAAATTAAAAATTCCAAACCTACATGAGATAACCTACAATAGAACGACGAAAATGATGATGTTATTGGATTTTACGTAGGTCTATTGGTTACTTCACAAACAACCTTCAAACTCGAGTGCACATAATACTTTGGTCGATAGTAGATGTATGAAGCGATAGTTGAATTGACTAATATAGACCACCCACTCCTCAAGAACGGAAGGTATTGTTTATCATCATTCAGGTATCACTGCTAACACCTTGATATTTCTCCTGCATTGCGAGGTATAGATGATGATGATCAGGTGCCATCAAGTCGGCGTCGACTCCTAGAGACTGCATGGATGGACTGTCTCCATATGATTCGGTCTTCTGCCATATACTTCAGATCCTTCACTGACATATTCATGTTGGATTTGATGGAGTCGATCCATCTCAATGCTGGCCGCCCTCGTCTCCGAGACCCTTCCACCTTTCCAAGCATAATTGTCTTTTCCAACGAATCAGAACGCCTCATAATGTGTCCAAAATATGATAGCTGTAATCGTGTTATTAATGCTTCAAGAGGCAGATCTGGTTTTATGTTTTGAATCACCCATACATTCGTCTTCTTGGCTGTCCAAGGAGTACGCAGTATCCTTCTCCAACACCAGAGCTCAAAAGCATGAATATACTTTCTATCTCGTTTCTTTATGGTCCAGCTTTCGCAACCATATGTAGCTATGGGAAAGACTAGTGCCTTAACCATTCTAATTTTAGTAGGCAAAGAAACATCGGAACACGTGAAGATCTTATCCAAGCCTTTAAAAGCTGCTCTTCCTAGGGCAAGTATTCGGCGAATCTCTTGACTGCTTGAGCCACTACTAGACTACTAATGGTTGATCCCGACAAACAGAATATAGAATATAGAAGAACCACCATAATCACCTGATATGAGTCCAAGTTATAATCTTGGATCACTCACATAAAGAAAGAATCACTTTCTTGAAAGTATTATTGGGAATAATATTATTTTTTGGGCGTATTCTGACGCTCAATTCTCACACTCTGACTACGAGAAATACAGTAGTAGTCAGTTCTGACACATGAACCGTTTTCGCCCATTTTCAATGTCGCCCCTTTACTTTTCTATGTCTTGTGCCAATTATTTGAATTGTTCTTTGTTCTACTCTGTTATTAATGGCCAGAATAACTGAGCAGATCAGTGGACATTTCTGTAATTACCGATCAGGTTCGTTATAGTAACTCATTACGATACCGAATCGTGATTAATGGTCCCTCTCTTTACTGTATCTATGCTTCTCCGTTACCAGGGACAACCGGCCGTGAAAGCTTTCATAAGGAGGTTAAGGCTGCTTGAGCTTTTAGTTCTCGCAGTCAAGTAGTGCAGTTGCACTCTATATACAGGGAGGTAGCGCGCAGTTCGTCACTCCTGTGGGGGTCCGGGCGGGGACACCAAGAGCCCGCCGATGAGCCAGCTTGTGGTCGCAGGCGAAACCCCACACAAGACACCGCACAAACCTAGAAGAATTGCTGAGTTTTAATTCACCGGCCGTGAAAGCCAATATACCATCTTTTTGGAAGCCTTCATAGGGAGGTTAAGGCTGCTTGAGCTTTTAGTTCTCACAGTCAAGTAGTGCAGTTGCACTCTATATACAGGGAGGTAGCGCGCAGTTCGTTACTCCTGTGGGGGTCCGGGCGGGGACACCAAGAGCCCGCCGATGAGCCAGCTTGGGGTCCTATGCGAAACCCCACACAAGACACGGCACAAACCTAGAAGAATTGCTGAGTTTTAATTCACCGGCCGTGAAAGCCAATATACCATCTTTTTGGAAGCCTTCACAGGGCGGTTAAGGCTGCTTGAGCTTTTTGTTCTCGCAGTCAAGTAGTGCAGTTGCACTGTATATACAGGGAGGTAGCGCGCAGTTCGTTACTCCTGTGGGGGTCCGGGCGGGGACACCAAGAGCCCACCGATGAGCCAGCTTGGTGTCCTAGGCGAAACCCCACACAAGACACGGCACAATTCTAGAAGAATTGCTGAGTTTTAACTCCTTGTTTGTCTCTGAGCTGTTCTTCTGGTTTTCCAATGTAGGGTTAACGTGTCTTTTTAGAGCTACTGCTCCTATTTTCGGGATGCCTTGCTCCCTTCTTCCTTTTTATTAATATTTAACATTTCTCTTTGAGAAATGCTCGTACCTGACGTGTTTTAATTAAATCCTTGTTCCTTTTATCTTTATTATGTGAGATTTGCTTCACATCCGTGTCATCAGGATTAAGGTACTGCTGTTACAACATCATGCAAGGTAAGACGGATTCACATATCTCAAACTTGGTTGGTTGGTTCCTCAGTTTAGGGGCTGCGACAACGTGGTCATGTAACCCCGTGCACTTTGGATGAGTGTAGAATCTTTTTGTTAACCTGTGTTAATTGTGATGGCTGTATTAGTGTGTGTTATCTGTTATTCAGGTAAGGACTGCAGGCGATCAATTTCAAGTAGTTCTTAATTTTGTTACCAAATGCTACCGTCAATCACACCTAGCTGTGAACTTGTCTACTAGATGCCACCTCAACCGGCACCTGGCGATGAACGTTGGAACTAATAGAGCGTTAATCAATTATAACCTACAAATTTAGCTTCACACAATTGTAGTTAGTGGGAGGTTCTTTTTCATGCCATAAATCTATGATTAAACGTTTAAATTATACGCCAAATCAATACATAAACAAATATATATTTTATATATTAGTACATATTTCGACCCACAGTGGGGTCATCCTCAGCCTAAAAAGAAAATCAATTAAGAATTGAAAAACTAAAATGGCATATGCGCCTTAAATCTAAATTAAAATGAAAAATTAATGATAATAATTGTAATAAATAAAATATAGTAATAAAATGGATATCCTTACAAAGTAGTATTAATTAAATAAATATAAGATTGGTCTTTTAACAATAATTTTAAAAAAGTAGTTAGAAATAAGAACTATTAACGGTGAGTGTAAGAATGTTAAGCTTTAAATTTTTTATCAAAATATACACAAAATAATTTAGAAAATCAATAAAATAATTCAGCTCGGCGCTTGAGTTAAATAAGTAGAATCCTCTTCAATACGGAGACTATTAACGATTTTTAAAAGGTGCCAACCAGTATTATGATGACATGAAATAACCTCGTTGTATGGGATGTAGAAATTCGGAAATTCGTACAAGAATTTGAGTTGAAATGCCCAATATGGATATGTGGCAATTCTAATAAATGTCCAAAACGTTTAGAAGAGAAACCGGGATTCTTGAAATGGAATTACGGTATCAGAAGTTCCACTTTAAATTTGCCAAACAGTGTTAGGTTATGTATATGCTGATTTAATGCAACCGTCGTGTTGAAAATTCTCCCGTAGTACCGTATGTACTGCATACATTAAGTATTTATCAAATCAATAAAGTATTCCATTTCAAGAATCCCGGTTTCTCTTCTAGACGTTTTGGACATTTATTAGAATTGCCACATATCCATATTGGGCATTTCAACTCAAATTCTTGTACGAATTTCCGAATTTCTACATCCCATACAACGAGGTTATTTCATGTCATCATAATACTGGTTGGCACCTTTTAAAAATCGTTAATAGTCTCCGTATTGAAGAGGATTCTACTTATTTAACTCAAGCGCCGAGCTGAATTATTTTATTGATTTTCTAAATTATTTTGTGTATATTTTGATAAAAAATTTAAAGCTTAACATTCTTACACTCACCGTTAATAGTTCTTATTTCTAACTACTTTTTTAAAATTATTGTAAAAAGACCAATCTTATATTTATTTAATTAATACTACTTTGTAAGGATATCCATTTTATTACTATATTTTATTTATTACAATTATTATCATTAATTTTTCATTTTAATTTAGATTTAAGGCGCATATGCCATTTTAGTTTTTCAATTCTTAATTGATTTTCTTTTTAGGCTGAGGATGACCCCACTGTGGGTCGAAACATGTACTAATATATAAAATATATATTTTTTATGTATTGATTTGGCGTATAATTTAAACGTTTAATTCTAACATCAATACGGATATTTAAAAACATTTGTTTTCAATGGCAAATGTGTTTGCATTCTATAAATCTATGACATGGGCCCACCGGCTTTACTTCCCCTCCGAACGAATGCATACTGAGGGATTTTTATCTCTCTTAAAAAATCCGAGGACTTCGGCCGGGTTTGAACCCGCGATCTTGGGCATAGAAGCTCAGCATGCTACCAACTACGCCACCGAAGACTGCATCTCAAACTTGTGTGTGTCAGTTTAAATTGAGATATGAAACCATTTTTTGACGAATAGAATGACTGGTTAGCGAGTCAGTCGTCGTACGAGACATAGCAAGACTTTTTTTTGGAAATATCTGAGCAGTCTCCATTGTTCGGGTTCAGGTGTCCCATTTAGATGAATGTGTCGAGTTCCTCAGAGACGCTAGATAGAATCCTTTTACGAACATTTCTTAGATTTATTAGCAGAATAGACGTAAGCTGCTTCATTAATGTAGATGGATTTAGTAGCATTGCTAATTGTGTTTTGCACGTGACTGTACGGCTGCGGGCTCTGGTTACACGATCTGTGTGCGCCAACAGACGCCGCACCGCGCTCTGCCCGAGGATAAGCTCCAACTCGTCTTTCAGTCTGTTAAATATGAGCTCCAGTCGCAATCGTCGCCTTACAGAGCCGGAGATGTACAGAGTCAAAATACCCCCTTATCTTCTTATTAATTTATTTATTTACTAGCATTACCCGTCGCGGCTTCGCCCGCGAATATTCTAGTTGTAAAGAGTACACTCAGCAAAATCTCAATCATGAATGCTATGACTGATTTATCCTTGGTATGAATAAAATCAGACTTTATCAATTCAGCTACTGGTGCAGTGGTTAGGGGTTTGCCATTCCTTCATAGGTATATCAGAGCGAAGTTAGTTTTCTGGGAATATCACAGACACTGTTAATTTAAGGGCCTTTAAATGTGGTTTTCGGAGACCCTTTATAGTCGGGTGAAAAAGACCTTTCGTACCACACTCTCACGTGAAAATTGCGTGAAAAAATTCTAGAGTGCCCCTTGACCCCCTTAAACGCATTATACTGTATGTATTGATGCATTTCACAGCTTAATTTGGTTCAGTGATAACCTTATAATCGTCTGGAAACTTTCACAGTAATGTAATAATTGGAATTGAATTGCGCCTTACAGAAATAGATGGACCTGTGAGATTCTGTTACCATGGTTACCGTGTTGCATTCTTTCATTATTTCATTGCAAATATACATGTTTTAAGGTATTTATTTAATTGTGAGGCATTTAAAGAGTAAGTGAGTGCGTTTCGCTTACGCATTGGGTTATGCTGAACCTGTAGGTACTCCATATGTGTAGGTTGGGGTTAATGGGACCTTATTTTCGGTACAAAACTGGAAGGGGACCTTAGCAGAATAATATGATGATGATGATAATTGTTGTTTTAAGGGGCTTAACATCGAGGTAATCGGCCCCTAAGCAGAATAATATAGGGAGGGATTTAGCGTATGGCTTTACAGATACAATATGTACACAGATTATAGGCCTAATTAGTTTAGGAAAGGAAGACAAACTATATATTTATATCTAAATTGTTTATATAGGTAATTGTCTCTGGTGATCCATGAGCGAAATCAGTGACGTTGCGACTGTACTTTCTTTTAGGACACTTGGTGATGATATGCTGAATGGCCTGCTTAGGAGCACCACAATCACAGTTAGGTGAAGAAATTATTTTCCATTTATAATGGAAGTCTGTACAGTTGCCATGACCCGTACAAATCCTGTTGAGAGTTAACCATGTTTTCCAAGGAAACTCAAATCCAGGTGGCAGCGATGATCCAATGCATGGTAAGGTTGATCCAGGCCTAGTATCCAGTCTTGCATGCCATTCTTTAGTTATGTTGAAGTTGGTATTCTCCAACTCTATTGCAGTCCTTGTTGATGGATTTAGAGATCGTAGACGATTCAGGCGAACATCAGCAATGTCACAGTGTATTGTTAGTTGTGGGTTATCTACTATTTTCTTGAACTCCCTGAGGAGAGCGATTTTAGGTCGAAGATTTGGTGGAGAGATGTGGCTGAGGATAGATATACGATGTGTGGGTGTAGACCTTATTGTGCCAGTGATTAGGCGCATGGTGGTCTTGAGCTGGGTATCTATGACGTTAGCGTGAGGGCTATTCAACCAAACTGGGGTACAGTACTCTGCAGCTGAAAACACAAATCCCAAAGCTGTACATCGAAGTGAAGTTGCCGATGAACCCCAAGTTGTGCCACATAGTTTTTAGACTATATTGTTGCGGGTTCTTACTTTGGATTGAGTATTGCGGAGGTGTTGTATAAAGCAGTGCTACCCAAACTTTTTTGTGTGTGTACCACTTTACGAGATTAGAATCGCTCGCGTACCACCTTATGGTTGGGAGATATAGTAACTATAACCCCCCTCACCACCGCCAGCACCACCACCACTACGTAGTAGACCAAAAGACGGATTGTAAATTGTGTTTGTTAGAGTTAGACTGTTGGAGTTAATGTTCAAATAATAAAAAGTGTGTCCAGTTGTTTTATTATTTATTACAAGAAGCATTCAATTCAAAAATTCAGAAATGACACTGTACAAATAATATTAATAAAAGAACTCTTACTAATTAAACATAAAAAAACAAAGTTCAACTAACAACTTCAATATGAAGGGTGAGCTTGAAGATTAGAAGCCAACTTAGGAATATCTGGTTTAAGATTGCTGAGTCTCAAACGAAGATCGTTTTCCACTGTAAGGAGCCTATTCTGGAATTTATTCTTGAGATAAACAAGTGAAGGAAATGTAGTCTCACACAAGTACGAAGTAGTGAAAGGCAGTAAAAATCTAACTGCTTTGTCAGCTATGTGTGCACGCCTCTCAACCCAAAAGTTCACAAGAGCCATTTTTGAAAAAGTTTGCCTTACTTCTGAATCGCAATTCAATTCATAAAACTGCTCCTTAGCTTTGGCCATAAAGCCCTCGGGCAACATATCAATATTATTATACTTTTATATTTTTCTTAACGTATCTAATATTTCTTTTATTTTTCCTAACATCACCGCGTACCACTGCAGCAGTACGGTCGTACCACCAGTGGTACGCGTACCATAGTTTGGGAAACGCTGGTCTAAAGGAGAGTGTTCTATCTAATGTAACCCCTTCTACTAAGACATGACTACAACTTGAAGCATGAATCTGTGCCAAGAAGTAGTAGAACTTAGAAAGAAAAAATCAAAAATATCACGTCAAATACGACGTAAGATAAAATAGCAAGATACAAATGATCCAACATGTGTTTGCTTACAATGTGTGTTATGTTTTTAGCCTATTTTCATTTTATGAAAAAAAAAAAATAGGCTTATGAGATCACCTTTTGTCCGTGTGTCTGTGTCTGTGTGTGCGTGTGTGATTCGTGTGTGTGTGTGTGTGTCCCCTAATAACCTCTAAACGGCTGGAGCGATTTCCATGAAACTCGGTAAGATCATAGCACTATTCTGGCCGACCCCGACCGTACCCTTCAAATTTTATTGTGTCGCACCGATCCAACATGGCGGCAGTGCGAAATATTTCACAAGCATTCAGTATCTCCGAAACTATTACCAATATCACCCTGAAATTTTGTACGGTGAAAAAGGGCACTACTAGAAGTGTATCTATGGGACGTTCAAAAACTTGGTAACTAAAAAACCAACATGGCGGCCAAGCGAAGTTGAGACTTTTAAATAGACTTTTCTCGCGATTCAACCATCCAACCGTAATGAAACATGGTACAGCCGTGTTTATACGCATTGTAATGCACTCACGTCTAACTTCAATTGTTTTAAACCTCAAAATGGCGGCTGTGCGAAATATTTCACTGGCATTCTGTATCTCCGAAACTATTACACATATCACCCTGAAATTCTGTACGGTGATAAAGGGCACGGCTACAAGTTTATCTATGTAACATTCAAAACTCTGTAATGTACAAAACGAACATGGCGGCCATGCGAATTTGAAACATTTTAATAGACTTTTATCGTGATTTAACCATCTGAGCGCAGTAAAATGTGGTACAGTAAATGATTATACATACTGTAATGCACTGGCATCTAATTTAGTTCAATTGTTTAAATAACCTCAAGATGGCGGCTGTGCGAAATTTTAAAATTAAGCTTTTATTCCTTGTGCGGTAGTCATGCGTGAAACGTTGAATAATGAAGCTATGCAATAATTTTCCTTTAATGGTACATAATTCTATGGCCTATACATATAACAATCCAAAATGGCGGGCAACCGAAATATATAGACGGTTCTCAATATATACGAATCTTTTACAGCAATCAAACTGAATTTTTAATGTTCATAGAGGCTACGGACATAAGTTCACTTATAGGACTTTCAGTAACCTGGTGAGCACAAATCCAACATGGCGGGGACGCGAAGTATAAATATTTAAATGGACGTTTCTCGCGATTTAACCATCCGAGTGCAGTGAAACTTTACACGTTAAATGCATATACAAATGTTAATCCACTGCCATCTAATTTATTTCAATTGTTTTCATAACCACAAGATGGCAGTTGTGCGAAATTTTAAAATCTGGTTTTTACTTCTTGTGTCCTAAATATGCGATTGAAGTTTGAATACCACACATACATAATAATCTTCATGTAATAGTACGTAAATAAAAATCCAACCAGGCGACCATCTGAAATATTTAGACGGTTCTCGATATCTACGAATCTATCACAACAATAAAATTCAATTTTTAGCCTACTTTTCACATTTTGCAAAAATGAGGAAATAGTAGACTTATGAGATCGATCCGGGAAAATGTGTGTCTGTCTGTCTGTCTGTCTGTCTGGCTGTGTGTGTGTCCCCCCCTATCAACTCCTAAACGGCTGCAGCAATCAAAACCAAATTTAGTATGAGTAAATATGTGCACCGGAATATCTCACGTCCATATTTGAAAATGATATCAGTGCTACCAACTGCTGAAAAAACGCACTAGAAATTTGAGCTGCATGTTGGATATCTCACAAGGTATGCATGGGAGCTATTCCAAAATTGGTACACATGCAGCTAATACTATTTCAGTTTAATTTTCAGGAGGCCAACCATGACAGTGTTGCCAAAATAATTTTAAGCCTTCTGATAGGTTTTATGTTTAAATGCATATAACTTCTACACTATCAATTGTATTTCAACCAAATTTTGTATGTAATATCTGTACATAAACAGATATGATTGAGCCTATTCTTAAGAGCCACCAGGGCTGCCAACGGTTAATAATTGCTCACTCTATTTTTTTAAATCCAATTACCAATATATCAGAAAGTATGCAAGCCAACAGCTTTAAACCATGCACACGTATATTCTGACATTTTAGATTAATTTTGAGTAACTTATATACGTCAGTTCTACCAACATGATTATAAGCCTGCTGATAGTAACAATTTTTAAATATTGTAACTTCTATACTATCAGTTGTATTACAACCAAATTTCGTATGTGCTATGTGTACCATAACAGAATATCTGTAAGTATTGTTAAGAGTAATCAGGGCTGCCAACTGTTAATAAATGCTGTCTATATTTTTTTACCCTAATATCAATATATCAGAAAGTATTCAAGCCAACAGCTCTATACTTTGCACACGTATAGCACCTGACATTGTAGATTAATTTGGAGTAATTAATACAAGGCAGTGCTGCCAACATGATTCTATGCCTGCTGATATGTCCAATTTTAAAATACTTGTAACTCCTATACTAACAAATGGATTTCATCCAAAATTGGCCCAACAAGATATCATAATAATTCAGATTATTTCTGACCAGCACACGCATGGTATTGTTGGCAACATGCTTTTACGCGTGCTAATAGATCCAGTGTCTAACTGCATGTAACGTCCATTGGACTTCAACCTAATTTTGTATGCTGTACCTTAAGAGATGGAACTTGGAATATATTCAGTCACCAGGGCTGCCAACTGTAGTGCTCTATTAGGATAAATTATACCAGGTATATTTTGAACTAATTTGATATTTCGATATTACCAACTTAATTTTGTCATTATTCTAGATAGGTTCATATACTGTAGAATAATCATTGGCATGAAAAGTAGGCTGTATAGTTCTTCACGGAACTTCTTGTTGTATGTTGATAGAGGCAGTTAACATAAGTAGGATATATGAAAATAGGCTGTATAGTTCTTCACGGAACTACTTGTTTTAATTCATTCATTTGTTGATAGTATACAACCGGCCCAGAGTTCATGAGTGAAGTTAAGTTTGGAGGATAAGATATTAAAAAAGCTGAATGCAGATATTTGAATGGATTTTACTTGTTACTAGTGGACCCGGCAGACGTTGTATATATACAGTGGGTTCAGCAAACATATTTGAATTTTCGATGGACTATATACTAAGTGACATTTGACATTGTGATCTTTAAAGATAAAACTCAAATCACTTCCATGGAAGCCTACGTCAAGTATCAAGAATTCGACATCACCACCACCACCAATGGTACAAAAACGTAACTGTGAATTATTCTCAGAAAGTCAATTATTCATGAATTATTGAGCTGGTGTGGTGGCAGTAACACAGTTTGCCACCTGGTGTTGCCAACGTGCAGTGACAAACAATACAAAAAGATGGTATATTGGCTTTCACGGCCAGTGAATTAAAACTCAGCAATTCTTCTAGGTTTGTGCCGTGTCATGTATGGGGTTTCGCCTAGGACACCAAGCTGGCTCATCGGCGGGCTGGCCGTGAAAGCCAATATACCATCTTTTTGGAAGCCTTCATAGGGAGGTTAAGGCTGCTTGAGCTTTTGGTTCTCGCAGTCAAGTGGTGCAGTTGCACCTAATATAAAGGGAGGTAACGCGCAGTTCGTTACTCCTGTGGGGGTCCGGGCGGGGACACCAAGAGACCGCTGATGAGCCAGCTTGGTGTCCTAGGCGAAACCCCACACAAGACACGGCACAAACCTAGAAGAATTGCTGAGTTCTAAACAATACAAAGATTTTAGTTTTCTTTAAGGCTAGCGGTTTCCATGGCGACAGGTTTTAAATGTGTTTTCATCCTACATTTTGCTCGCTACGCCACCTACCGGGTCAATTGTGAATCTAAACCTTACTTGGATCCACTCAAATATACAAAATAAAATTCATTAAAATCGGTCCAGCCGTTTAGGAGGAGTTTACTAACATACACACGTACAGAAGTATACTGTATATAAAGATGTGCTACGAACATCTCTGAAATCATGTTTTTAATATTACATGGGTTTTATTCATAAATATGGCAACATTGAATTTCAAACTTTCCACGGTTGCCAGCGAATGATCCGACCAATGAAATGAAGTGCTGTATTATGTGAAAAGGAGGTCAGTATACCTTGTCCAGTAGCCTAAAGGGAATTGAATTGTGGCTACATTATATGAGCTTTAGCGCAGTCTGCTATTCCAACAGTTGCTGACCCAGGGACATTCAACATGTGGCTGTGATAATTAATGTTAGAGATGAAATGTCAAAGTCGTGGCCAGTAAATTGGATTCCTACTGGCGTGGCGCTTCTTTGAGCAGGGGATGCCACAAACCCAGCGACCCTCACCGCTATTATAGCCTTCTCCTGAAACCCCCAGTGAGTTGGTGATCACGGGAATGTAGCTGAGTCTAGAATTACATCACACTTGTGCTGGCTTCGTTTTTAGGTAGATTTGGGTACCATTTCGTTATATCTTGGTGTTTCACATCCTCTAGACCCCAAAACCACCGTCAGCTCATACGTTTGTACGGTATATAATTATTATATAACTTATATATAACTTATTGCTGAAAAATCGGAAAATTTAAAAGGAATGGCAAAAAAGTTCTTCAAAAAAGCAGGGAAGTTGGAATAGAAGTGAATGATGAAAAAACAAAATTCATGAAGGTAGAGAGAAATTACAAGACAAGAGGACATGGAACTTTACAAATTGATAACCATGTGTTTGAAGAAGTAGACCAGTTCAAATACCTGGGGACACTAATAAACAACAGAAACGAAGAAGAACAGGAGATAAAAGCGAGGATTAAAACTGCATCCAGAGCATCATATTCGGTTAACAAACTACTCACATCCAAATTGTTATCAAGAAGGACCAAAATACGAATATATAAAACTATAGTTAGGCCAGTATTACTATATGGTGCAGAAACACGGAGATTAAGCAAATGCACAGTCAGAAAGATAAAGGTTTTTGAAAATAAAATCCTGAGAAAGATTTTCGGATCAATTTGTGAAGTAGGTGAGTTGCGAAGGAGAAGGAACTAAAGGAGTTGTATAAAGAACCGGATGTTGTTGCGGGAGCTAAGACAAGAAGACAGGAGATAACACGAAAATAAAAATAAGGCTGACCCCTCGAAGAACGAGAGTATCAGGAAAGATGAGACAAGTTCCAATTAAGGCGGAGAAGTGAAAGTCTCCCTAGGCCTCGGATACCCTAATACCATCGGGATCGGAAGAGAACAAGAGTTGACCAAGAGAGGTTCACAGGAAAGAAGAAAAGTAAGTGAAAGCAATGCCAGACTCATCTGGGATCTCGTGGTCGCCAACCCACGTCCCACTACATGTGAGCCCCTGGGGGATAATTATTGTTTTACGGGGCCTAACATCTAGGTTATCGGAACCTTGTGGTTTGGGTGAAATTGAAAGACGATGATACGAAAAACTAGAATTGAAAATATCTACAATACGTAAATGTATTACGGAGTAGTCAATAATAATTAAATATACATTAATTAATAATATGCACATGTTTCAGCCATATTTTGGCCTTCTTCAGCGATGCTGTTATAAAGAAACTAAAATAATTACGAGAAAAGCTTTGTTGTTAATATTTTACATGGTTCTCCTGTCGAAAAACGTATAAAAATAGTTAAAAACAAGTCTATGGGCTGTTGTTTGAGTCTTCTGTCTTTTGACTGGTTTGATGCAGCTCTCCATGCCTCCCTGTCCTGAGCTAACCATTTCATCCCTACATAGCTACCACACCCTACATCTGAGGCAATCTGTTTAACATATATACTAACCTTGGTCTACCCCTACAATTCTTGTCCTCGACCCTTCCTTCCATAACTAAGCTTGCTATTCCTGGGTGTCTTAGTACGTGTCCTAACAACCTATCTCTTCTCTTCATTAGCAATCGCCACAAACATCTCTCCACTCCCACTAGTCTTAATACCTCTTCGTTTGTAACCCTATCTACCCATCTGAACATCATCATTCTCCTGTAACACAACATTTCAAACGCTTCAATTCTCCTCTTTTCTGCTGCACCAATAGTCCAAGTTTCACTTCCATAGAGCGCCACGCTCCAGAAAAAAAGGCCTTCAAAAATGACTTCCTAACACCTAAATTGGCCTGTTCGCCATCTCTTGATGAATACAGTACTTTTGCATTTGTCAGTTGGCACAGGCTAGAGTAAAAGGTGGCTTTTCACCGATGTCTCAGTCTCACTCATGGCTGTGATTATATGGAAGCTACTGAGGTATGGGTGGGGCTTAGTAATGGCATTCGAGGCACAGTCAGTGCCTGTGAATGCTGTGAAAGGTTCAACTCATAGGGTTAGGACTACTGTTCTGACTCAGTGAGGAAAGCAATGGCAAACTACCTCACTCCTCTTCTTGCCTAGAACGCCTCAAAATAGTGCTGCCTTGGGTTTTTGTGGGGATCTACTCACATAACGTAACGGCGGTACTTTTTGAGGATCCAACCAGCCTTCGGGCTGACTACCTAACAGACAACACCTAAATCTATATTCGATGTCAACAGATTCCTTTTCTGTAGAAATGCTTTCCTTGCCTGAGCTAACCTATTTTTTATATCCTCTTTACTTCATCTGTAGGCTAAGTTGGTGCAAAGACGAATTAAATCGTAGGGTTATAATTTATCAGTAGCGGCGAAGTTGCAAGAGAATAAGAACTTTTGTCATAGAAAAGTCGACAAAATAAATGAAAGAATAATAACATAATAATATTAATAATAATAATAATAAGATAATAAGGAAGATATTGGGGTCTGATAAGGAAGGGAATGAATACAGAAGGCGACCTAATCAAGAGCTCTACACGTACTGTGAAAGAATCACGGATGTTGCTAGGAAACGACGTCTAGCATTTTATGGACACGTCTACGGGATGCATCCTACCAGCTCGACCAATCAGCTCCTCGGTAACTGGCAAACGCGGAAGACCAACTCACCATGGTTGTGGGAAGTGAGCAAAGAACTGCAAGAATTTGGTGGGACAGAAAGAGACTTAAAAGACCGGACATCTCTCAGGAAGATGCTTCAGCAAATGAGGTTCTAGGACAAACCGTCAAGAAAGAAGACAGGTGGCCTCTGGACACATCAGAGGAGGGAACAACACAGCCAGAGGATGCGTAACTACTGGGCAAACATCAAAGCCGACTCCAAATGTAATAGTTGAAGGTCGTGGTCCTTAGATGGCTTATACGAAGCAAGAAGAAGAATGTTATTGGCTTTTCGTCCCTTTTAACTACTGTGGCTTTTAGAGACGTCAGGGTGCCGGAATTTCGCCCTGAAGGGGATCTTACACGAGCCAGTAAATCTACTGGCACGGCTCCCTCGCATTTGTGAACCCTTAAATGCCAGATGACCGCGCCAGGATTCAATCATGCAACCTCGGGAACAACAGGCGATAACGTTACCGCTGAGCCAATCATAAATGAAAGACAGAAGTTCGGCACAGAGTTAGAGAACAGCCCTGTGAAGAGTGAGATCTGGTCGATACAAGACTCGGCTATGAGCCCCTGGGTAGTCCCGTACAGAATTAGAGCAGCACTGTGAAGAAGAGTGAGTGGGATCTGGTCGATACGGGACAGACCACGCGCTGACCGGGAAGTAATTGTTCCTAACCATGACTCATTAAAGGGACCACTACTGGGAGTTTTCACTGACCACTCGTGTAAATGTGAAGTTTCTCCTCTTTCCACTGAGTAATCTACCGGGTCTATGAGTCTTCAGTGGCTCATTCCCCGGAGCTTAACAATTTTAATATGTGTCTAGAGTTTACGCAAATAATAGTCTTTCTTAATAAGCTAGTGATTCATTTAGATGCTTTGCAACATGTAGCCTTGTGTACTTGGGTGTGTGTATATTCTGTCTGATAACATGTGTCATTGTGATGGTTATACTGGAGTGCATATTTGTAATCGAGGCTAGGATTTGGGAAGGAGATAGAAGTTATATTTAGTTAAACATGGAACATATCAGCACTCGTAGAATCATTTTGGCAACACTGTCGTACACCAGTTACTCAAAATTAATCTGCAATTTTATGTACTATACGTGTACAAAGTTTAGAACTTTTCGCCTGCAAACTTTCTGATATAATGGAGTTGGATAGGAAATGTACAGAGCATTTATCAACAGTTGGCAGCCGTGGTGACTCTTGAGAATTAGCATTGTCATATCCGTTATAGCACTCAAGCCACATATGAAATTTGGCTGAAAGTTATGGAAGTTATATGCGTTTAAAGAATGGACCTATCGGCACTCGTGATATCATGTTGACAATACTGTCATATATGGGCGTAGGAAAATTAATTTGAAATATTATTACCTATATGTGTGCCAATTTTGAAATAATACGCATGTATACTTTCAGAGATATTCAACATAAAGCTTAATATTCAATTGTGGTTTTTCAGCAGTTGGTAGCACTTCCGTAATTTTCATATATGGTAGTGAGATGTTCAGGCATACGTCTTTACTCATACCAAATGTAGGTTTAATTGCTGCAGCCGTTTAGGAGTTGACACACACACACACACACACACACACACACACACACACAAACACAAACACAAACACACACACACACACACACACACACACACACACACACACACACTGACAGACAGATACCACCCCGGCCTTCGCCTGGGGTAGAAGGGAGAAACCTCGGAAATCCATCACTTCTAGGATGGTTCAGGTAGGAATTGAAGCCATCTCTTTTCAGTTTTACATCAAGAGCCCAATACAGCCTTTTGACATACGTTAATTTCTTCGCAGACCCGGGAATCGACGAAGTGGACGGTGTCTTTGTGTTTGTCTTTAAATCGAAGTGCTGATTGAAGTTAAATTAATCTCTTATGACGTCAATAATTCAGGAATATTTCGTAATCGATGTTGTGAATTTATTTCGTGACTTTGCATTAGTTATTTATTGTTGTTTTAAGGGGTGGAACTACGAGGTCATCTGCCCCTATGTGACTTTGTGACATCGTGGTGAAGCAGGTTCATGTACTTGGTTGTGTTTGTGGATCTATGGCATTTTGATGGCTGTATAGTTGAGTGCGTTTTTGTGAACGAGTCTAGGATTACGTGTAAGGCCTTAAGTTATGAGCCATGGCAATTGCCTGGAGTGGAAAGCATGAAAAAGAGTTTGCCGGGTTTTTGAGGAGGGAATCAAGCCATTTCTTGTCAGTTATGCCTCATGAGGCTCAGTGTAATCGTTTCAATGGTTAGACATGAAGTATTTATTGGTGACGAACGAGCAAAAAGGGTAACACGTTTTATTTAAAATTGTGTTTGAAGGCTTCTTGTTGGTAGCAGAGCGTGGTATTGTGCAGCAAGACTAGGGAAGTCAGGTGATCAACGTCACTCAGCCACAATTTGCTGTACTGTTCCGCGGTCACCACCAATAAATATCGTGGATTTGATATCACGATTACATTACAGTCCCTAACAAAAGTTTAAGACCATAAGCTCATTTCACATAAAAGATTCCTGGTCATATACTTTTGTCACAAATTATACCGTGACTATTTTGCAAATAATTTGACCTTGTATTCATCTGTTTATGTAAAATCCATTGTGTTCAGATATTTATTTTTGGAATATTTTATTAAAATGAACTTCCTTGGTTAAATCTTTTAACTTTTCAGAAAGAATCGGAAAAATGCAGAATGGTAGGACATTTTGGAGAATATTATTTCTTATGCCAAAAGGTTCATCGACATGATAATAGTTCTGCAAGAAAATTAACATTAAGCTAAACAAGCCTGTTTAGTGTCTATAATTAATCTGTGGGAAGAAAAGCTTGATTTTATGAATAACAAATAACAATAACAAATTTCCAAAGAAGAGTAGTTTCCAACTTGATTATAGAATGTAAATATCTCTAAATAAATCGTAAATTGTAGAGATGAAAGGTCTTATTTTCCCATTATATTACAGAAATTATTTGTAGAAGTTCAAGTGTCAGGACTGTGCGTAAAATATCCCGAGAATGCGAGAAAGCCCAAAAGGGCGGGATTGAAATTTGCATCCCAGACAAAAGTCGTCTTCGTCGGAAGATGACACAAGTTACCATATTACATCATTCAAGACATTATTAATAGAGAAACACTGCTTATTTGTATTCACAGTTCGAGCTTTTCATTATTGTCTCAAGGCAGTACTCGTAGATCATCAATGCAATTTTGCTTACATTTTTAGTTTAGGGCTTATTGCTTAAGTGTATCTCGGCAATGGCATCTACTCCTTCATAGATTAGTTGGTGGAGGGAGATGGTTTGAGGGTGGGCCATTCATTTCTCAGTCTTGCAACCTTATTAAAATAAAACAAATATTTTTTCGGGTGCTTAATGCTTTGGTATTTTGCCGTGCCTTTAGTGGATACTTGTTGTTGGAGGGCCGCGGCATTGTGTTTTAATTAGTAATTTGTAGAACAATTTTGTCTTGTATATTTGGATCTGATGATGCTCGCTTAACGAGCGAAACATGCTATCGAAGTAATCCCCCATCATTTATTAGTCAAGTATGTTAATAAGTGTGTAAATAAATCATGTAGGTCTTTATAATTCTGAAAGCCTTATTTTAAACTAAAAAGGAGAAACAGAGGAGTTAGAAAAGAAAGAACGAAGAATTCTGAGGAAAATATTGGGGCCAGTAGAGAGAACAGATGGCTTATGGAGGAAACGTAAGATTAGTGACTTGTACAACCAGGTGGAGAAACTTACGGACACGATGCGTAAGAAAAGGATTACATTTTTGGCCATCTCGCACGAATGAGCAACAACAGGTTAAACAAAAGGATATTCACTTACATTAGCAAATTAAATTCCACCACAAAATGGGTTGAGGAAACACGAGCAGATCTCAAAGAAGTTGGCATCACTCAAGAAAATATTCTCAACAAATCACTGTTTCGAAGGTGGCTTCTGTGGCGTATTCAGTAGCATACTGAACTGCTGTGCCCAAGATGGCGGGTTCAAACCCGGCCGAAGTCATCGGATTTTTTAAGAGCGTTAAAAATCCTTCAGTATGTCTTCCTTCGGAGGGGAAGTAAAGCCGGCGGTCCCATGTCATAGATTTATGGCATGTAAAAGATCCTTTCACAGACTAAACTTGTGTAAAGCAAAATTGTTAGGTTAGATTTCGTCAGAACGCTCTATCAAAGTTCCAACATTCACCACTAGGTATCATTGATATCTGGTGGCGAAAGTTGGAACTACTTGAAATTGAACGGAACTTGTAGCTCACCCTTTAGGGTGTCCGCTGGAAGCAGCTACAGACTCAGGCGAGCCGAACATGTCCTCGGACACTCCCGGCACTAAAAGCCATACGATAAATAATAATAATAAACTGTCTCGAAGGAAGGTTAATAAATGTAAAGGGTTTAAGGTAAAACCTAGCTCAAAAACCAAGGCCATCTGGTCTGAAGACAGAAGGAGGAGAGTCAGCGAACGCATGAAGAAATTCTGGGAGGAGAAGAAGAGATTGGCAAGTCGGCCGATTGTTCAACGCGGTCCACAACAGGTCGAAATCGACAGAAGAAGAAATCATGTAGCATTTCTTGCAGAATACTGTAGATGGCAGCTGGGTACTCACTGCATCTTGATTGTATTTCCTTTCCCATACTACCATCCTGAGGAACACACAACCTAAGTACCGGTATTTAAGATGGTCCACCTGCTCCAATTTAATTTCTCCTACTTGAAAGCTTATTTTCTTGTTATTTCTTCCTATGCTGTGTTTTTTGAAATGCTGATTTTCATACCATATTCCCTACATTCCTCCTTGAGTTGTAACATGTTAGATATCCTCGAGCAGTGGCGCATGGCTATTATTAACCCGCGGATTAAATAATGCTCTATGTTTTGGTCAGCCCTCATTTCCTGTACCTTCCTTCCTAGCCTCGAACTTCACCATGCAAAAGAAACATTTCCATAGCTTTTTAAACACTCGGTCGGGTCAGATTTACCCATGGCGCCAGTGCTCGCGTGACAACTTTCGGCTTACGTTAGTCGGAACATTATGTAAAAAACAAGAAGTTCTGTGAAGAACTATACAGCCTACTTTTCATGCCAATGATTATTCTACAGTATATGAACCTATCAAGAATAATGACGAAATTAAGTTGGTAATATCGAAATATCAAATTAGTTCAAAATATACCTGGTATAATGCAGCCTAATAGAGCACTACAGTTGGCAGCCCTGGTGACTGAATATATTCTTAGTTCCATCATTTAAGGTACAGAATACAAAATTTGGTTGAAGTCCAATGGACGTTACATGCAGTTAGACACTGGATCTATCAGCACGCGTAAAAGCATGTTGCCAGCAATACCATGCGTGTGCTGGTCAGAAATAATCTGAATTATTATGATATCTTGTTGTGCCAATTTTGGATGAAATCCATTTGTTAGTATAGAAGTTACAAGTATTTTAAAATTGGACATATCAGCAGGCATAGAATCATGTTGGCAGCACTGCCTTGTATTAATTACTCCAAATTAATCTACAATGTCAGGTGCTATACGTGTGCAAAGTATAGAGCCGTTGGCTTGCATACTTTCTGATATATTGATATTAGGGTAAAAAAAAAATATAGACAGCATTTATTAACATTTGGCCCTCCTGATTGCTCTTAACAATACTTACAGTCATTCTGTTATGGTACTCATAGCACATACGAAATTTGGTTGTAATCCAACTGATGGTATAGAAGTTAAATGTATTTAACAATTGGTACTATCAGCAGGCTTATAATCATGTTGGTAGAACTGACGTATATAAGTTACTCAAAATTAATCTAAAATGTCGGAATATACGTGTGCATAGTTTAAAGCTGTTGGCTTGCATACATTCTGATATATTGGTATTTGGATAAAAAATAGAGAGAGCAGTTATTAACAGTTGGCAGCACTGGTGGCTCTTAAGAATACACTCAATCATATCTGTTTATGTACAGATATTACATACAGAATTTGGTTGAAATCCAATTGATAGTGTAGAAGTTATATGCATTTAAACATTGGACCTATCAGAAGGCTTAAAATTATTTTGGCAACACTGTCATATATGGCCTCCTGGAAATTAAACTGAAATAGTATTATCTACATGTGTGCCAATTTTGGAATAGCTCCCATGCATACCTTGCAAGATATCCAACATGGAGCTCAAATTTCTAGTGCGTTTTTTCAGCAGTTGGTAGCACTGACATCATTTTCAAATATGGACGTGAGATATTCCGGTGCACATCTTTACTCATACTAAATTTGGTTTTGATTGCTGCAGCCGTTTAGGAGTTGATAGGGGGGGGGGGGGGACACATACGCAGACAGGCAGACAGACAGACAGACACACATTTTCCCGGATCGATCTCATAAGTCTACTTTTTGCAAAATGTGAAAAGTAGGCTAAAATAAGGGGGAAAATCCAACTATTTTGGTGCAGCACAATAACATAGCTCACGTTCTCGCTGATCCATGTTTAGGGTCTAGGGACACCATGGTCATCAGCTGCTATGCTTTACCGCCAATTACACTGCTACGAACATTATTGTCAATTTGAAGAATACAAATAAATCTCATTTTATATTGGGAATAGTTCATAGGAAGACACCATTCATTAAAACTTTTACGATCTGGGCAAATTCCTGTCTGTCTGTCTGTCCTTCTGTCTGTCTCTCTCTCTGTGTGTGTGTGTGTCGCCTATCAAACCCTAAACGGCTGCAGCATCCAAATTTGGTATGAGTAAAGATCTGTACCTGATTATCTCAAGCCCATATTTGAAAATCATGTCAGTGCTACCAACTGCTGAAAAACCGCAATTGAGATTTGAGCTCCATGTTGAATATCTTGGAAAGTATGCATGGGAGCTATTTCAAAATTGGCACACCTATAGATAATACTATTTCAGTTTAATTTCCAGGATGCCATGCATGGCAGTGTTGCCAAAATGATTCTAAGCCTGCTGATAGGTCCTAATTTAAATGCATATAACATCTATACTATCAATTGGAATGCAACCAAATTGTGTATGCAATATGTGTACATAAACAGATATGACTGAGCGTATTATTAGAAGCCACCAGGGCTGCCAACTGTCAATAAATGTTCTCTCTATTCTTTTATCCAAATACCAATATATCAGAAAGTATGCAAGCCGACAGCTTTAAACTATGCACACGTAGAGTATCTGACATTCTAGATTAATTTGGAGTACGTTATGTACGTCAGTGCTACCAACATGATTCTAAGCCTGCTGATAGGACCAATTTTTAAATACATGTAACATCTATACTATCAATTGGATTTCAACCAAATTTCGTATGTGCTATGTGTACCATAACAGATATGACCATGCTTATTTTTAAGAGCAACCAGGGCTGCCAACTGTTAATAATTGCTGTCTCTATTTTGTTACCCAAATATTGAAAAATGAAAATCCACAGCCTGCTTCCAGTCTCCGACCGGGTCAGGAATGGAATGAATGAAGCCCCCATCTAGCGGAGAGGATATGGACGGTGCCGGCTGCCGAGACCTGACGCACTCCTCTGGGGCAATGATTAAATGAATGGCAGATGAAATGAAATGATAGTGGAGAGTGTTGCTGGAATGAAATTTTGACAGGGAAAACCGGAGTACCCGTAGGAAAACCTGTCTGCCTCCGTTTTGTCCAGCACAGATCTCACATGGAGTGACCGGGATTTGAACCACGGACCCAGCGGTGAGAGGCCGGCGTGCTGCCGTCTAAGCCACGGAGGCTTACTGTTACCCAAATATTAATATATCAGAAAGTATGTAAGCCAACAGCTTGAAAATTTGCACACGTACAGTACCTATCATTCTAGATTAATTAGGAGAAACTAATATACGTCAGTGCTGCCAACATGATTCTAAGCCTGCTGAGAGGTCCAATTTTAAAATACATGTAGCCTAACCCCTATACTAACAAATGGATTTCATCCAATATTGGCACAACGAGAGATCATAATATTTCAGATTATTTCTGACCAAGGCATGCATGACATTGTTGCCAACTTGATTTTACGCGCGCTGATAGATCCAATGTCTAACTGCATGTACCGTCCATGCTATCCATTGGACTTCAACCAAATATTGTATTCTGTACCTTACGAGATGGAACTAACAATATATTCAGTCACCAGGGCTGCCAACTGTAGTGCTCTATTGGGCTACATTATGCCAGTTATACAGTATTTCGAACTAATTAGAAATGTTGATATTACCAATTTATTTTCGTCATTATTCTAGATAGATCCATATAGATTAATCATTGTATGAATCTTACATTTTAAGAAAAGTAGGCACTTTAGTTCGTCACGGAACTTCTTGTTTCACTCTAGTTCTCAAGGGTTTAGCATATAGTATTCTTATAAAATATTCTTTTGGCGATAAGAAACGTCGTACAATGGACTGGCGTATCTAAAATACGCAGTATTTAAGAGGTACGTAAAACCAATGGTATTAGTATTAGTACGCCGGACTAAAGAGTCTTAAGACGATTAACAAACATCGTGCAGTTGGGCGAGAATCTCCTACATAATCCATCCCTGGTCTGAATCATGGTGCATATTGTTATCAAAGTATTGTACAAGGATCTATAAATCCTGGCCTGTCACGTGACCTTTGAGCTCTTTGTTGTGTATCTTCCACAAGATACTGTGCGCGTAATTGAGGATTTCTTGGCCTACATTATAGAATTTATATCGCCCTGAAGTGCAATTAAAATGGCGCCTGCGCAGTTGGGCAGGGGATCAACAGGTAGCCAAGGAAGGAAATGAAGGGAAATGAAGAAATGTTTGCTGACTTGATAACAGCCTAATGAGATTTGTATCTTAATTTTATGTACACCAGGGCAACGTTAACATTTCTTTATTACCACCTTTATTGGATCGTTCTGCGCAGGAAATTAAAAATACTCTCCACCTGGCTTTTGTCAGACTGTGGAGGGGAGAAACTCCTTGGAGTTAACTGCAAACTAATTGTGGATGGAGTGCAGGCTAGGTGTAAACATAGCAATTGCCTGCAAATTGTTGTTAATTCCTTTTACGCGCTTGGGACATCTTGGTTATCAGCCCCGAATGGCAGCCACTACACCACGTAACACTTTGTAACACACTATTACAGTATAATTAATTTAACATAATAATAATAATATTATTAGTAATAATAATAATAATAATAATAATAATAATAATAATAATAATAATAATAATGGAAGACGACAACGGTTTGGATTAAACAAGTCCAAACTGATCTCAATAACGCCAACATCACACCCACAGATATCGAAGACCGCAAAACTTTCAGACATAAGATCTACACTTGGGAAGCTGCATCAGAAGATAAGCCCAGCAGACCTAGGGGAAAATGGACTGACGAACGTCGAGCTAAACATAGCGACATGATGAAAGAATTCTGGAAGAACAAGAGAAATAACAGCAACAGATCATAACTTGCTTTATGTGATCCTGTATGGGTCGAAACATACTAAATAAATAAATAAATAAATAAATAATAATAATGGATGGACTATCCCCAATTCTCTTCAATATGGTTCTGGAGAGGATAATTAGGGAATGGGAACCTCTTGTAAAGGGCATTCAAATCAGTATTAAAAATGAGAACAGAACTAATGTCAAATGTCTCGCTTTCGCGGACGATATTGCAATTGTCGCAGACAACAGATCGGAATCGACCTACGCAGTGGAAAAGCTCCATGAGATTGCACAAAAGACCGGATTACATATATCTTACGACAAGACCAAATATATGGAGAGAAGGCCAGAAAATAAATCCCCTTTAAACACCAAATACGGTAAAATCGCACGAGTCTGCAGTTTTAAATGCCTTGGCGAAATTATACAGCCCTCAGGACTTAATCGAATCGTCAATGAAGTCAGAATCACTAAGCTCTAGAAGGCCTACAGGCTAACGTGGGCCCATTACAACAAACACGCCATATTACGACATTATAAAACAGTTATTCTTCCAGAAGCAGCATATGCGGCTGAAACAATAGTAATCGATGGTCATTCCAAGATTAAGGAACTGGAAAAGCAGGAACGAAAAATTCTCTGGAAATCTACGGAGCAATCAACAGAAACGGCATTTGGATGAAGAGACCTAGTACTGAACTCTATCAAAACACCATTACGATAACAGACGAAATTAGAAAACGCAGAGCCAAATTTTACACTCACATCCACAGGATGGCCACGTCCAGATTACCAAAGAAACTACTCGGTATCATAACACAGAGTAAATGCGGCACAGAATGGCTTAAAGCGGTACAGAGAGACTTACAAGTTATCAGTATACAAAATTTCGAATACTGAACTGAGTGCCAGACGAAAATCGCGAATGTTGAGTTTGAAGCAAGATCATTATGACAACTTGGGTAAAAAGTGGAGGATGAGAGGAAGAGGGAACATTCCGCGCGAATGAAGAGCTTTTGTGAGGAGCGGAGGAGACACGCCCCCAAATGACATCTTGTTATCAAGTTTAATCGCTCCCCTGTAGGGGAATTTTCACTAAAATAAAAAATAAAATAAAAAAATAATAATCAACTACCCGAATCGTTCGGAAGTTCATGGGTAGCGACATTCCTGCTTAGAAGTTGCTGTTTCAGTAACTATACTTTGGTTCCCTGAAGCCAGTATAGCTATGTTGTAATGTACCAGCAATGCGTTATATTTAAGATTTGATTGCCGCTGAGCGTGGCTGCGCCACCGTTTGTTGATTATTGTAGCAGGCGCCCCGCGGGGTGAAGCAGAGGACACAGTGATGACAGAGTGCAGTCTGCACATAAGTCAATCAGCTTTCCACGCGCCACCTGTCTTAGAAGAGCAGATAAGCGTCACAGGAGTTCATGTCACCACGGACAGATACTGGAGCTGAGTCATATCCTACACGCGCAAATGTACTGTACCTGTCTACGGAGCAGGCTCACGTGTGATATAAGTAAACAGAGGATAGTTCCCATCTCGACCGCCGGCAATCAATTCGTGAAAGGGTAAAATTTACTGTATTTTGTATTTAACATGCCAGTAAATCAACTGACACGGCTCCCTCGCATTTGCGCACCCTCAAATATCAGCTGACTGCGCCAGGATTCGATCCTGCAACCTTAGGCACAGCAAGCGAGAACGTTACCGGTAAGCCACGCAGCCAGTCTAATTAATTGAACAACAAGAACTCTCACTTCAAGGGTTTTTTTTTGTCGTGTGGCCTCCTCAGAGGCCGAGTGCAGGTCTTTCTATTCGACGCCCATGGGCGACCTGCGCGACGGGATGGAAGGGATGAAGATGAATGAAACTGGGCAAGGATGTGGAAGGAATCGGCTGTGGCCTATCAGAAGGTACCGTCCCAGCATTTGCCTGGTGTTGAAAATGGAAAACCACGGAAAACCATTTCAAGGACGTCCGACGGTGGGGCTCGAACCCACGCGTCTACCGAGTCAGCAGAGAGCTTGGTCACATGACCTAACGCTGTGCTTTAGCCAGCTGAGCCACGGCTGTCGGTACTTCAAGGGTTAATTAAATAGATGACAAAAATTTAAATCTAAATGTAGTATTTAAAGAAGGGTTGTCGTTAATTCATTAAGGAGCCTGGAATATCCTGATCTTTTAACCCCATGTATTTGAGTGTGGGTTCGTGAAAGACCTCTTCTTCTTCTCCTCCTTCGTCTTTTCCCGTTCATGCGGGGTCGACGTTTCTGACAAGTCGTTTCCATTTTCCTTGGACCCAAATGGTGTTTTCTGTTGACTGCTTCTCCCGGAGATCATCCTGCACGCAGCCCATCCATGTTCTTCTAGGCCTGCCTCTTTCCCTTTTGCCTTCCACCTCGCCTTCCTACATAACTCTCATCCCTGGGCTTAATGTGGCCATACCAGTGCAAGCGTCTTTCTTGCACCTTTTTCGATATTTCAGTCACTTTTACGCTGCCTCGTATGAAGATGTTTTTGATGTGATCGTTCCTTGTAACACCACACATCCATCTTAGCATCTTCATTTCAGCTACTTCCAGTCGCTTGCACTGTGACTGCACTCTTGGCCAAGTTTCTGCTCCGTATAGCATTGCAGGCCTCACTGCACATTTATAGGCTTTACCCTTTACTTGGTGAATACAATATGAACAAGAAGTTCCGTGACGAACTAAAGAGCCTACTTTTCTTAAAATTTTAGATTCATATCAATCATTAATCTATATGGATCTATCTAGAATAATGACGAAATTAAGTTGGTAATATCGAAATTTCTAATTAGTTCGAAATACTGAATTATAGGCATAATGTAGCCTAATAGAGCACTAAAGTTGGCAGCCCTGGTGACTGAATATATTCTTATTTCCATCTCTTAGGGTACAGAATACAACATTTGGTTGAAGTCCAATGGATAGCATGGACGTTACAAGCAGTTAAACATTGGATCTAACAGCGTGCGTAAAATCATGTTGGCAACAATGTCATGCATGTATTGGTCAGAAATAATCTGAAATAATATGATCTATTGTTGTGCCAATTTTGAATGAAATCTATTAGTTAGTATAGAAGTTACATGCATTTTAAAATTGGACCTATCAGCAGGCTTAGAATCAATTTGGCAACACTGATGTATATTAGTTACTCCAAATTAATCTAGAATGCCAGGTAGAATACGTGTGCAAAGTTTAGAGCTATTGGCATGCATACTTTCTGATATATTGATATTAGGGTAACAAAAATAGAGACAGTATTTATTAACAGTTAGCAGCCCTGGTTACGCTCCAGAATCGGCATAGTCATATCTGTTATTGTACACATAGCACACACGAAATTTGGTTGAAATCCCATTGATAGTGTAGAAGTTATATGCATTTAAAATTTGGACTTATCAGCAGGCTTTTAATCATTTTGGCAACACTGCCAAGTATGGCCTCCTGGAAATTAAACTGCAACATTATTATCTATACGTGTGCCAATTTTGAAATAGCTCCCATTCATACCTTCCAAGATATCCAACATGGAGCTCAAATTTCAATTGCGATTTTTCAGCAGTTGGTAGCACTGACATCATTTTCAAATATGACCGTGATATATTCAGGTATAGATCTTTACTCCTACCAAATTTTGTTTCGATTGCTGCAGCCTTTTAGGAGTTGATAGGGGGGGAAACACACACATCCAGGCAGAAGGACAGACAGACAGACAGACACACACACATTTGCCCGATCTCATAAGTCTACTTTTTCCTAATTTATTCAAAATGTGAAAAGTAGGCTAAAAATGAAAACCCACAGCCTGCTTCCAGTCTCCGACCGGGTCAGGAATATGAACTGTGCCGGCTGCCAAGACCTGACGCACTCCCCTGGGGCAATGATTAAATGAATGACAGATGAAATGAAATGATAGTGGAGAGTGTTGCTGGAATGAAATTTTGACAGGGAAAACCGGAGTATCCGGAGAGAAACCTGTCTGCCTCCGTTTTGTCCAGCACAAATCTCACATGGAGTGACCGCGATTTGAACCACGGACCCAGCGGTGTGAGGCCGGCGTGCTGCCGCCTAAGCCACGGAGGCTTGGTGAACACAAGATAAAATAAATTAATCCTCATTGACAGGTCGTCCAGTAGAGTTATGGTTTCCATTGCCAGGTGGCAGTGACAAACAGAGACAATCACCTGAATGGCTCCAACTGAGACCATACGATTATTATACTATTATTATTAATAATAATTAATTATCAATAATAGTAGGGGTCTAATAATAATAACAACACCTGCAGTTTCATTGAAAACACGTTTTAATAAGGTTGGTATCCTAATCTTGATTGTTAAAGAAACTAAAATAATTATACACACCGTATAACTTGTAAGATTGGCGGCTTCAGTGGCGTAGTCGGTAGCATGCTGGGCTTCTATGCCCAAGGTCGCGGGTTCAAACCCGACCGGAGTCGTCGGATTTTTTAAGAGCGTTAAAAATCTCTCAGTATGCCTTCCTTTGGAGGGGAAGTAAATCCGGCGGGCCTATGTCATAGATTTATGACATGTAAAAGAACCTTCCACTAACTATAATGGTGTGATGCAATATTTGAAGGTTAGGTTTGATTAATGCTCTTAAGTTTCAACGTTCATCACCGGGCGCTGGTTGCTATGGCGTCTAGTAGTAGCCAAGTTTACAGCCAGGTCTGCCGTCCTTACTTGAATTAAAATACAGATAACACACACTAATACAGTCATCACAATTATCACCGGTTATCAGACAGATTGTACACACACCCAAAGTACACGGGGCTACATGACCGCGTTGTCGCAGACCCCAAACTAAGGAACCAACCAACCTAACTTATAAGATTATAGGCCACATAAAGATTTGTAAACGTGATGCTAATTATGAAAAGTGATTTCCCTTCATTGTGGTTGTGAAAATCCGATCTATTGATTACAATTCACAGTATGGTAGGCTGGAGTCGGCCAACGTCCAAGATGTATCATTGCCAAGACAGGCTTAAATTATCATTCTCTAGATCAGCGTTGTAAGTGCCACCGTACACAGATCGAGGTCGTGGAGTTGGCCATTTTAACTCTCTTACTTCCATATAAAGTAAAACCTGCTTAAGGCGGAACAGGTTTACGTTTTACAAAGGGTTGAGTTTTAATAAGACAAAATACACTACAAGGAAATACTGTTTTCCCCACTTCAAACAACACAGTTAATTCTTTTGCCGAACGTTTGTTTGTCTCGTGTTCTTCAATAACTCTCCTCCAGTGTAAGTGCCTTATGTTTAGAAGTCATTGTCACTGAATTACAGTACGTAAATTAATGCAGTGCATAGTGAAAAAAAGTGACAGTCAGTCTGAAAGACTAGATTTTGTATCATTTTAAATGCTAAAAATGCTGAAAAATGCTAGAAAGGCTGGAGGCTTCTCGCTTCGCTTGAAGCCAAAGACTCCTGACATGTTAGAAAATTATCTACATGTTAGAAAATTATCTGCATAATACTTATCTTGCTTATCTTGTTTCAAATCACTCGTGAACGGCAAGTGCAAACCAAGGGCAAAGCAAGGTCAAGCGCGGGGGATGCCGCACGCTCACCAGAGCGCGCGGGAATGTGCCCCTTCCATCCAGTCTAAAAACACTTATAGTGGGCGATGTATTGAAGATAGAGATATACTCTCGCGGACTTTTTTTTTGTAGACTTTTTCATGCTGACCAATTCTTACTCTCATAGTATATTGCTATTTTTAACGGTTTGCCCAGGGTAAGCTTAAGAAGCGCACGGACGCCAAGTTTGTTTTCGACTTTTTCACTGAAATCGTTACTGCTTGACTTCCTTTGATCATACATACATTATTTTCTACAGAATCTTTCCTCGAGATATCCTTTACAGAATGGTGAAAACCGCAACAAAATCCATCCATTGGTTCTCGAGATTACCCGTGACATCCAAGAATCGGGGATTTTTGTCTTATACTAACGAAGTAGAGATTGTCGGGGAACACATGCACCAAGCAGTACTATGACGTCACACACCTCAGTGCATCTGGGTACATTTCGTCCCGTCACCGTAACGTAACGCCAGACCCCAGCGTAACGACGAAGTCGACAAGATCATTTAAAATGACTAAAAACACCTTTAAAGATCACTCCAGTTCACTGTTTTCCTCTACTCTCATTTGTCAGAAGGAAACTGTGTGTATTACAAGAGGGCTGGAGGAAGTAATGGTACAGATGTTGTGAAGTGTAGCAAACCTGCTGCAACCTTGAGGAAAAATTAGAGTTAATGGTTCCTAGGACTTTGGTGCAAGTACAGTCGCGCTCAAAATTTAGTACATAGCTTTGTATTATGGATAAGATCATCCGTCTTAGTCAGAATATGTTGTATGCAGATGATGCTGCGGCACCAACTCTCACACCAGAAGAGCTGCAAGAGTCAGTTAATTGTTACAAAAGTGCATGTGATCGCTTTGGTCTTACCATAAATGTCAATAAGACTAAAGTTTTGGCACAACCTACACCAGGCACACCTCTTCCTCAGTTCAATATCTCCATCTCAAATTTGCCATTAGAGCAGGTAGACCACTTCTCGTACCTGGGCAGTACCATTTCTGTGAGCTGTACCTGTGAGCAGGATGTGGATAAGAGAATTGGTGCAGCCCATGCAGCATATGGACGATTAGCGCACCGGGTCTTCATGAATAAAGATCTGTCCATGAGTAAAAAGCAGTAGTCATTTCTACATTGTTGTATGGCTGTGAAACGTGGACCCTTTACCGACGTGATCTTAGGAAGCTTGAGCGCTTCCACCTACAAAAACTTCGATCAATCCTGAGGATTAAATGGGAAGACCGCATTACCAATATTGATGTTCTTGAAAAGGCTCAAATCAACAGCATAGAATCATCCATAATAGGTCACCAATTTAGATGGATTGGTCATGTCCATCGGATGGATGATGTGAGATTACCTCGTCAAATGCTATATGGTGAGCTATTCTATGGCACCAGACCTCATGGTGGTCCTAAGAGGCGCTACAAGGACCAATTTAAGCAGACCCTGAAATTGACAGGTCTTGATTCACAAACCTGGGACACGCTGGCTGAAGACCGCTCAACTTGGCGCCGTACCATCTCGGATACTGTAAAGACGTTTGAAAGGGATCGACGCACACATGAAGAGGCCAAGCGTCAAGGTAGGAAACTTAGAGCAGCCCAACCACGTCCTCCTCCAGCAATACTATGTGACTTGTGTGGTCGCTTGTTCCATGCCAGGATTGGACTCTTTAGTCACCGTAAACACATCCACAAACTGGACTGAAGGAAGAAGATTTATACTCGGATTCGAGTTAAAGCCGATGATGATGACGCCTTCAGTTCCGGAATTTCTTTCCGTTTCCATCTTAGGCAGTTTTCCGGTTTACAGTGTAATTTTACGTAAGAAATACCTCCATTCCGAATTTTGTTTTCCGTTCGTCAAGTTTCCGGTATATAAAGGTTCCGGTTTAGTCAGGGTTTACTGTATATAGTTTGCACTATTTGTGCGCAAGAGCTTAAAGCAAGTTAGTTCACTTTCTGGCCGCACCTCGTACGCTCAACTCAAGCTAATGTATAAAGACAATAAGTTTAGCTCTCTCAGAGGATTTGAAAGGCTAATGAAGCAAGTGAAGTCCAGCTCTGACAGGTTTAATAGAGTTTACAAGAGTTTCTAAAGCCTTTGAGACATGATCACATTAAAAGTGAGAGCTGTACTTCTCTCGGGAAACACAGGCTGACGCTAGCAGCCACGAAGCAAAACATTTATCCATTCATTGTCCGGTTACGAGGCATAGTGGATAGCGCTCGGACACTAGTCCCCTATCACCATACATTATTACTAGGGCCCGGATGTTGATGCCATAAGAAAGTTTAAAAAATGCACTTAAAATTTTCAAAAATGACACTAATAAATTCGAAAAACGCGCTATAAAATGGAGAATATTATCTTATAATGACATCTTATGCTCAAACTGAAAAGTCAATAAAAATAGATTTCTAGCACTTAACAAAAGGTTTATGTTCACTTAGTCTGAGTTGCAGTGCACTACGAATGTCATTCTGATGTTGTAAAATGTAAATGATCTGCGGTTATCAGCCAACAAGGTTTTATATCTCGAAAATCTGCGTTCAACATCAAGTGATGTGATTAGAGCGTACTTGAAGTGGGGAAGGTCGTTTGCTGCTAAATCTGAGAGACGTAACTCCCTCATATAAGCTGTGACATGACTACTGTCGACCAAAGTATTATGTGTACTCGAGTTTGAAGGTTGTTTGTGAAGTAACCAATAGACCTACATAAAATCCAATAACATCATCATTTTCGTCGTTCTATTTTACGTTAGCTCAAGTAGGTTAGGAATTTTTAATTTATATTTTAATATTTTTTGTCGCAGTTGGAACACAAAAAGTGCACGTTTTTAAGCGTGTTTCAACCATGCGTCACATTTAAGAATTATTATCTCAAAGACCTGTCATCAGATCGAATCCAAATTTTAACACAATATACATTGGAATGTTGTATACCTGGTTTATTAATTTCAAAATGTTGCGTGTCCAAGAAAAAAAGTTATCATTTTTGGAAGGTAACTTTTTCTCGGCTCGGGGTGGTTGAAAAATGTAGTTCTTAGTTGCGATGTAATCCTTATACATCTAAAAGTTATGCTGTATGACTGTGAAATACGTAAATTAACTCAATTATTTTATATCGGTTTGTATTTGTAGGCGGAAATAACACATCGTTCACCACCTACCCGCTCCCGGGAAAGCTGTACAGCGTTGCTGTGATGGAGCCCATCACTTCCGAGCGAGGCACGCCATGATGCGTGATGGGCTCTATTTCGGCAACGCTGTACAGCTTTTCCGGGAGCGGGTAGGTGGTGAACGATGTGTTATTTCCGCCTACAAATACAAACCGTTATAAAATAAGTGAGTTAATTTGCGTATTTCACAGTCATACAGCATAACTTTGTGATGTATAAGGATTACTTCGCAACTAAGAACTACATTTTTCAACCACCCCGAGCCGAGAAAAAGTTACCTTACAAAAATGATAACAACTTTTTTTCTTGGACACGCAACACTTTGAAATTAATAAACCAGTTATACAACATTCCAATGTATATTGTGTTAAAATTTGGATTCGATCTGATGACGGGTTTTTGAGATAATAATTCTTAAATGTGACGCATGGTTGAAACACGCTTAAAAACGTGCACTTTTTGTGCTCCAACTGCGACAAAAAATATTAAAATATAAATTAAAAATTCCAAACCTACTTGAACTAACGTAAAATAGAACGATGAAAATGATGATGTTATTGGATTTTATGTAGGTGTATTGGTTACTTCACAAACAACCTTCAAACTCGAGTGCACATAATACTTTGGTCGACAGTAAATTGGAAAAATGACCTTAAAAGGCCGATTTCTCTAAAATATGACCCAAAAATCCACCAATCTTAAAATATGCTCTTAAAATAGATAAATAGCAAAAAATGCAAAAAAGATGCAATTTAAAAATAACATATTTGAAGACGGGGGCCCGTCCGGAGTTTCTATATACTTCAGCATTGTTTTAGACAGCTCAGTAAAAAGATGACATGTCATCAACATCCGTGCCCTAATTATTACTAACCTTTCGTAAATGTGTTCGTTGGTTTCTCAGTTTAGGGGCTGTGACAACGCGGTCATGTAGCCCCGTGTACTTTTCGTAAATGTGTACTCTCCAACCTGGAATTGTTTTTAACATGAATAAGATTCAGGGCTGAGGGTCTATCAGTGATTAGCGTGGTTACCATGGCAACAAGTGTTGGTCATCTAGTTCAGAAGAGACATCTATATGTTGCTAATAATAATAATAATAATGATAATAATAATATCGTATGACCTCGGGTGCCGGGTACAAGATTTGTTATTTGACGCCCAAAGGGCAGCTTGCATGTCGAATTTTGTCGTTCCTTGGAACGCTATGAAAGTCAAGGAGGTTAGATATCTAAGCTTCTTGACACTATAGCGCTTTCTAGTAGAGAAAGGAGGAACTTTGTGTTGGCGGAAAATCCAGAGATTAATTTTGACATCATGAACACCGCCTACTGAATTCAAATGGGTTCTTTAACATACCAACAACGTATGACATGCGTGCCGTGATTTTTGAAGCCTTTCAGAAATCACTTACCATGGCCAGGAGTGAACCTGCACGCTTGGGGGTTGGTAGTCCGACACGATAACCACTCACTCACCGTGGCAAGCTACCCGTGTGGTGAGCTACAAGTACCGTCGCGTGTGGAGTGTTGTCTGGGGAGGAAAGTTTGAGTGTAAGGGCGAGGAGTTGGAAGGTAGCGGCTGTGGCCTATAGTTAGGGACCAACCCCGGCATTTGCCTGGAAGGAAGATGGGAAACCACAGAAGATCATCTTCAAGTTTGCCAGCGTGGGGATTTGAACCTCCTCGCCTCCCAGATGTGAGCGACTGCCTGCAGCCACGCCGTAACAACCAAGGCTAACTCACCCTGTGGTCGCGAGATAATGTTGGACTAAAGGTCCCTAAAGTTACTAAAAGTCAATAACAATTTTGAATTTTTCTTCTAGGGTCCCCAAGTGTCATTTAAAATTTTTAAAATCAGTGTTACCAACATGTAATTTTAGTGTCTACAAAAAAAAGTTATTGATTTCAAATTTGTTCGATTCTTTTTAGTGCGTGAGTGTTCTAGACCTATATGGTTACCAAGGCAGCAAGGCTCTCAAAATGGGCCATTAGTATGAATTACATCAAACGTTACTTCATAATAATAATTAATAATAATAATAATAATAATAATAATAATAACAATAACATATCAGATGTGCTCGAAAAGGTCATCCGGCAGTGACGAAAAGTAATGAACATTAACAAGTCTGAAAATGGAGTCAGATTGGGCTACAGAAAACAGAACCTGATAGTTGACTGCCTAGCATTCGCAGATGACCTCGCAATTTTGTCAGAGTCCCTCGATGAAGCCGCAGCGCAAATGAATGAACTCCAGATTCTAGCAGTTTAACGGGCCTTAAGATCTCCTTTGAAAACACAGAATTCATCACTAATATCAAGCTAGCGCCGAAAGAGCTGGATGTAGGACAGGGGAAAATCAAGCAAACGAAAGCGTTCAAATATTTGAGTGAGTGGATAGACCCCAATCTCTCCGAGAAGGCAGCTTTCGAGTCACGAATCAGGAAAATGGAAATGGCATATAATCTAACTAAGGCCATTTACAACAAGAAATCCATATCAACAAACGCCAAGTTAAGACACTACCAGACAGTCATCCGTCCAGAGGCTTTGTATGCTGCAGAGTGCCTTGCAATGCATCGCAAAGGACTAATAGAGAATCTGGAAGTGAAAGAAAGAAAAATTCTAAGAAAATGGGGAATATAGGAGACGGCACAACCACGAATTTTACACCCATGTGAAAAAATAACTGATACCATGAGGAAACGAAAAATTGCCTTATACTGTCATATAATAAGAATGAACCCAGCACGATTGACAAATAGAATTTTCACCTACTTCCTCAAAAAGAAAACCAAGGGAGCTTGGTTCACTGAGGTGGACAAAGATTTACAAGAAGTGGGAATTACAGGCAGCGATATTTGGGAACGTGCCACACTTAAACACAAACTAACAGCACACCGATGTTTCCAAGAAAAGCCACAGCTTCCAACTGGCAAGAAGTGGACTGCAGAAAGGAAACAACAGCTTCGAGAACTCATGCGAAAGTACTGGGAGGATGTTAAAGCTCGATGCAACAAGAAATAGTTGAAATGACGTGGTCCTTAGATGGCCGAATCAAAAGAAGAAGAAGAATAACATATCAGAAACAATACGGAAGAAGAGATTGCTACTTTTTAGACATTTGTACAGGATGGATGACAGTAGGTTAACCAAGCAGATCTTCACATTCCTGTGGAACAAGAAGTCAACAACAACCTGGGTACAAGAAGTCAAAAAGGATTTGGAAAGAAATAATATCAGAGAAGAAGATACACCACAGAGAGATATTTTTAGGCAAAAAATTCTAAAAATGGAAGGATTCCAAGGGAGGAAGGGAAAGTAAACCGGCTCAAAATGGTCCGAGGAAAGGAATAGGAACCATAGTGAGATGATGGAGGAATACTGGAGGAAGAAGAAGGAACAGCAAAGGACAAAGCATTGAAATTGGCTCGTGGTCCCTAGACAACCTAAACGATAGTAATAATAATAATAATAATAATAATAATAATAATAATAATAATAATAATTCCAGTGAAGAACTAGAATCAGGAGGCGTGATATTGTAGTGATACAGCTACAACCAAGGTGGTTAATATATATATTCCAGGACGTCTCATGGATTATGATGGCAAGAAGCTTGAATTGCCAGCAAGTAGAATATTGTCGTGCTCTCGCGCGCGATATTTTGTCGTTAGAGGCGTCGTCTGAAGCTGGGATAAAGCGAATGAGCGGTAAGAATTGATCGCCTGACACTGGGTGGGCAAGAAGGTTACTGGGACAGCTAACGAGCTAGCGCGGCGTGTGAGTGCGTGGACCTTCCGTAACATAGTGATACAGTCACCACGAGGTGGAACACTAGACTATTTAAATCAATTTAAATTACTCACATGGACTTGACTCGAGCAACGTTGAGTCTAGTATTGTGGTCAAGGTATGGCTTCTACTGTCGACCAAAGTATTATGTACACTCGAGGATGAAGTTTGTTTGTGAAGTAACCAATAGACCTACATAAAATCCAATAACATCATCATTTTTGTCGTTCTATGTTGAGTTAGTTCATGTAGGTTTGGATTTTTTAATTTATATTTTACTTTTTTTTTATCGCAGTTGGAACACAAAAAGTGCACGTTTTTAAGCGTGTTTCAACCATGCGTCATATTTAAGAATTATTATCTCAAAAACCCGTCATCAGATCGAATCCAACTTTTAACACAATATACATTGGAATGTTGTATAACTGGTTTATTAATTTCAAAATTGTGTGTGTCCAAGAAACAAAGTTGTTATCATTTTTGTAAGGTAACTTTTTCTCGGCTCGGGGTGGTTGGAATATGTAGTTCTTGGTTGCGTTGTAATCGTTATACATCAAAAAGTTATGCTGTATGATTGTGAAATACGTAAATTAATTCACTTATTTTATATTGGTTTGTATTTGTACGAGGAAATAACACATGGTTCACCAGCTAGCCGCTCCGCGAACAACTGTACAGCGTTGCCGAAATGGTGCCCACACGCATCATGGCGCGTCTCGCTCGGAGGTGATGGGCTCCAAAAGGGGGAAACCGGACCCAGCTCAGGAATCCCTCGGGGTCGCCAACTCCCGAACTCACCATCCGTGAGCCCCTGAGGGTGTAGTATTTTCTAGGGTGCACCAGAAGTGGTGGGGCTACATACACCCGGCCTCCTTGAGGGCCTTGAGCAGAAGGCAGGAGATAAAAGGAAAATAAAATGAAGGCTGACCCCTCGCAGAAGGAGGGCAACAGAAAAGATGAGACAAGGGCCATATAAGGCGGGAAAGGAAGAGACTTCCTAGGCCTCGGATACCCTAATACCGTCGGGGTCGGAAGAGAACAAGAGTTGACCAAGTGAGGTCGACAGGAAAGAAGACGGAGAGGAGCCCGGCACAAGTAAGTGGAAGCAATTCCAGATCAGCTGGGGTCCCGTGGTCGCCAATCCACGTCCCACTAGATGTGAGCCCCTGGGGGGAACCTAATAAGAGAAAACTTGTCGATCTCAGTAACTAATTTATTTTAACAGTATTGTTTGATAATTCATTTACTTATTTATTATCCACAACCTGGCTTAGCGCCTAGCATTCTTGGCTCTAGCCTCGGAGGGCCGGGTTCGATTCCCATCTCAGCCCCCGTGGAAGTGTTTTTTTTTGTGAGCGGCTTCGGTGGCGTAGTCGGTAGCATGATGAGCTTCTATGCCCAAGATCGCGGGTTCAAACCCGACCGAAGTCGTCGGATTTTTAAGAGCGTTAAAATCCCTCAGTATGCCTTTCTTTCTTAGGGGAAGTAAAGCCGGCGGTCCCATGTCATAGATTTATGGCATGTAAAAGAACCTTCCACTAATTACACTTGTGTGAAACTAAATTATAGGTTGTATTTGACTAACGCTCTATTAGTTAGCGTTCGTCGTCAGGAACCGACTGCGGTGGCATCTAGTAACCAAGTTCACAACTACTGTAGTTGGTCATTGACGGTAGCGTTTTGTAGTGAAAGTAGGAACTAGTTGAAAATTAAATGCATGCAGTCCTTACTTGAATTATAAACAGATACTGTACACACACTAATACAGCCATCACAATTAATACAGGTTATCAGTAGAGCCCTGCGCGGATAAACTAAACGTTATCCGCATCCGCCCCGCATCCGCACGACTGCTTTCCACACGTTTGTTATCCGAATCTACTGGCATTACAATAATATTTTCAATGTGTTGCTTTACTGTATACTTTATATTTTAGACACTTAAGCAGAAAGTGGTTCCCCTAGGCTATGTATGTCATGTGCTGTGTTTAAAATGAATGTTGCCAGAATTGCAACCCTTTTCAGTTCGGAGTGTTGATTATCCTTAGTGACATAATTTGAATGGAATTAGCGTAAATAATCATCTTACATTTGTCATGAAAAAACATAACGAAAAAAAAAGGTCATGAACATCCGCTCCCTAGTAAGGGAATTGTGCGCACTAAAGCAAGAATCGGTCTTGAGATGGTGTCTGGCATCATGCTGACTGTCCCTATCTGATAGGTACGATGACAGCTTAAAAGGGTAGCAGAGCAGGGAACTGAGTTGCTACTACCAACTCGAAAAACATAGCTGCGCACAATTACCCAACTTTCCCCATGTTATTCAACAAGTTCGGATTATATTCTAAAAACGATCCGCAAATTTACTCCAAATATTATCCGCAGCTTATCCGCTATCCGCAAAGCCATGCAAACTATATCCGCATGGCGAAAAATGTTGCGGATATCCGCATCCACGCAGGGCTTTAGTTATCAGACAGATTCTACACACGCGCAAAGTACACGGGGCTACATGACCGCGTTGTCGCAGGCCCTACACTGAGGAATCAACCAACCATCTTTTTGTGATTTCCCCACTTCTACACCAGGCAAATGCCGGGATGGTTCTCAACTTAAGGCCACGGCCGCCTCCTTTGCTATTCACACCTGCATAACAACAATAAAAACACAGGTTATCAGACACATTTTTTTACACATACCGAAGTACACGAGGCTAATTGACCACGATGTCGCTAAGCAAGTATGAGATGTATAATTTGAATACAGGCTCTGAAGGTAACTAACTTGAATGTGCTTTCCTCAGGGATATTATTCATTCTAGGTAAATGCTGGGATTGTTCAAGATGTCACATTCTACGTGACCATATCGGTTCCAGACATCATATAAGATACAAAATATCGGATAGGTTTCATGTACGCAGCTGATGTTGAAGTTGTCCCTGGCACTTGAATGAAGCCATAAATTCACCTCTTTATCATGGATTCAATCACAGTTCAGAGTTCAATGGTAACTGTCTTCTCTCTGACATTGGCACAGCGAGAGAAAGGATTAAATTGACATTTATTCTAATATTGGACAAAGAGAAAGGACAGGCCGTGCTATTATCGTTCACTCTCTTTAGCGTTCTACTTATTGGTTTCAAACTGTCGTCATTGTTGTAGCGTTGAGCCCACGGGCAGCCTAGCATTGTGTCAACAGCGGCCATCAGCAGTGAGATGGTGTGGACTCCAATAAACACAGCCTGTCTGCTATTGGTAGAGTGTTCTCCTGGTCCTGGGATCACGGGATCCAAACACGACCGAGCTGTTGTTCATTAATTTAAGGTCTTTGCGACATTGTGGGGATTAGTCATGTGCATGTGTGGAAACCGTTTGATAAACTATGTCATTGAGTTAACTGTACTAGTACCGGGTGAGTTAGCCGTGGTGGTTACGGCATGACTGATGGCAGTCGCTCACATCCGGGAGGCGAGGAGGTTCGAATCCCCCCGCCGGCAACCTTAAAGATGGTCTTCTGTGGTTTCCCATCTTCCTTCCAGGCAAATGCCGGGGTTGGTCCCTAACTATAGGCCACAGCCGCTACCTTCCAACTCCTCGTCCTTACATTCCAACTTCCCTCCTTCCCTCCCCAACGGTACTTGTGGCTCACCCATTGGGTGTCCGTCTCGAAGCAGCTACAAAACTGGCGAGCCGAACATGTCCTCGGACACTCCCGGCACTAAAAGCCATACGCTAAAAAAAAAAAAAAAAAAAAAAAAAAAAAACTGTACTAGTGTTATAGTGCTTGAAGCAATTTTTCAGTGTTGCCCTAGTAAACAAAAGTGTGATTATTTCCAGTCGGTCAACACGATTGTACCCAAATGAGATGGGTTATTCCCTAATCCTGAAAAAAATTACCTAACATTAATAAATACACTTGGATGACCAGTTTCGATCGTCAAGCGATCATCATCAAATCCTTTACACTTAAGCTATAAAATCTATGTCTACAAGTATGAGGGTGCGTATTTTTGATGTGTAACATCTTTCCACTCGGTTGCTGGATATTTTTGTGGGGGTGATATTGAAAAATGGGACGGAAGTGGATCGGACGGAAGTGTGTAAGACGCACTGCCAGCTAGATCGCATCCCTCCTGGCTGCTTTAGCCAGGAGGAATGCGATCCGATCCAGTTGGCAGTGGTACCATGTGGAATGTATATAACATACGGATTACTTCAAGGTTTGGAGGCGCCATTACAGATATTTATACAATAGATCATCATCAAGTTGTCGTTCTTTGGTGTGAAAATATTCATTACGGTATATCATATTTGCTGAAAACAATTATGATTTATTAAGAGTCTGTTTTTCAATCTCTGGATAAAAGTGATGGGCATCCACTCGCCGAGTAACTTTCCTCAACACTTTCATACTTAACGGTAAACGCTCATGCGAACTCTGGTGTCAACTCATTGAAACACAAACCACATGTCTTCGTATCAGTACTTAAATGATGATATGCTTTTATCTGAAACATTGTAACTAGTCAGCAAAGTCGGTATTATGTTTCTGCACAATAGCTATTCAGATATTAACCCACATTGCGGTAATGCAGTGATCAATGTACTATACAGTATATCGATGATTTTATACGGGAACTGGGCTAGCCTTTCATAGACCACTATAGGAATTCACTTTACTGTCAAGTAGGCGTATTCATAACTAATTTAAAACTCAATTCCACGCTGGAACATAATTAAAAAAGGCAAAATATTAATGGAGCATAAAAAATACTTCCATATTATTACCGGCACGTGAAAATGAGTACCTGCCTTGTACTCCAAATGTCTGTGGTTGTAATGGCTGCGTGGATAACATCTTGGTCTGCGAAACATGAGGACTCAGGTTCGAACCCCAATCCCGGCAATTATTTTTGCCACCGGATTATCGAGTTAAACGATATATATCATAACATTATGCGTCATTTTACCAGAATCTACATGGAATTACGATTTATCTAGTTTTAATTACAATAGATTGCACCAAGCAGGAGTTGGGAAATTTTATTGTATTGAACATTATTTCCAGTAGTCTATAGATAGGCTAGATACTATGGTTTCATTCCTCCTCTTAATTTACTGAATAATATGTGTTGTTTGTTGAAACAAGTGTGACAGTAGCATATCTCCAATTCAATCTATACATTCATCATAGTACCAGTATGAAAACGGAGCGTAAATTAACATTTTAAGAATATCCAAGCTGTGTAGTATACGAGTAGGATAACACGTCAGGTAACTTTACATGCATTTCATCTCAATTTCATAGAAGGATAACATGTCAGATGTTACACATCATATGCGACTACTGTAAGGCTCGTATCTCTTTTTTCTCTCGGTGTCCCTTCCTCTCTAAGAAAATGCTGATATAGTACCTTATTTTAAACCCCGAGGCACCTACGCCATTCTTGCCCCTAATACAGTTACACACAATTACATTCATTTCGGAACACAGGTTATCAGACAAGTTCAATACACAACACGCACAAGTAGACGGCGATAATGACCAAGATGTGTCAACTCCTCAACTGACTTACAATCATTACTCATAGTCTTACGGATTTCCGTTTTCGTTCCTACTCAGAATATTTGGTAACTTATTAGAAGATTTTATATTATTGGTCTCCAGTCTAACAATCAGTACCTGCCTACGTAATTTGATATTAGTCTAGAACCCTTGATCTGACTGTACCCATATTAACTGCTATTATGCGAAGTGAGAAATTCGTTATGATGAAACAATTGACGAATAATTACTTCCATCCATATTGATTAACACCATTATGATGTTGCAGCGAAACAATCCAGATATAACTGGCTGTTCATCAGAGGTAGAATTCATGTATGTTACCAAATATTGATGATGCAGTGTTTATTTTTAACATGGATATGGCTGGGAGTATATCTGTGATTAGAGTGGACACAGTGGTTACCATGGCAACAAGTGTTGGTCATCTAGTTCAGTAGACACATCTATATGTTGCTATAAGAACATCTTACTTACTATTACTGAAAGTTAGTACGTCTATCTGTGATTAGCGTGGTTACCATGGCAACAAGTGTTGGTCATCGAGTTCAGTAGACACATCTATATGTTGCTATAAGAACATCTTACTTACTATTACTGAAAGTTAGTACGTCTATCTGTGATTAGCGTGGTTACCATGGCAACAAGTGTTGGTCATCTAGTTCAGTAGACACATCTATATGTTGCTATAAGAACATCTTACTTACTATTACTGAAAGTTAGTACGTCTATCTGTGATTAGCGTGGTTACCATGGCAACAAGTGTTGGTCATCGAGTTCAGTAGAGACATCTATATGTTGCTATAAGAACATCTTACTTACTACTATTGAAAGTTAGTACGTCTATCTGTGATTAGCGTGGTTACTATGGCAACAAGTGTTGGTCATCGAGTTCAGTAGAGACATCCATATGTTGCTATAAGAACATCTTACTTACTATTATTGAAAGTTAGTACTGTACGTCTATCTGTGATTAGCGTGGTTACTATGGCAACAAGTGTTGGTCATCTAGTTCAGTAGACACATCTATATCTCTTATATAAAATCAAGTGTCCTGACTGACTGACTGACTGACTGACTGACTCATCATCGCCCAGCCAAAACTATTAAAGTTAGAACCATGAAATTTTGGGGATATGTTCGTTGTAAGTCGAAAACGCACACTAAGGAAGGATTTTTGGATATTCAGGTTCTAAAGGGGTGTTAAGGGGGTACACCTGCATTTCATTGAATTACAATATCTCCGGCTTGGTTTCATTGAGGGATGTGATACTCGGTATATAAACTTATCATCAAAAATAAGAAGACACGTGTCTGAGGGTTTTCCGATGTGGTGTATATTATGAGGTGAAAGGGGTGAAAAGTGGGGGTTGAAGGATTCTTGACGGAGCGTGTATCTCTTAAACGACATAGGCGAGGAGTTTGAAACTCAGCGGGAAAAAATCAGCATAAAAAATAAGTAAATAGGTGTTTGACCGTTTTTTTCATAAAACCAATTTAAGGGGCCCATGGGGAGGGGTGAAATTATGGGGGCAAAAAAACAGGAAAGAAAGTGTCCTAACTGATTGACTGACAGACTCACTCCATCAAACTCAGGGGGAAAAACTGCTTAAAAATAAGTAAATAGGTGTTCGAAAGTTTTTTTTCATAAACCCAATTTTAGGGGTTCATGGGGAGGGGGTATTCTGTAAAAAGAAAATTGAAAGAAAAAGTCCTGACTCACTCACCATCGCCCTGCCAAAATTATTGAAGTTAGAAACATGACATATTGGGGGATATGATCATTGTACTGTATGTCAAAACCGTCCACTAAGGGAGGATTTTCGGATATTCAAGTTCTAAATGGGTCTTAAGGGTGTTGAACCTGCATTTCATTGAAAAACAATAACTCCCGATTGGTTTCATTGGGGAATGTGATACTCGGCTTATAAACTCATCATTAAAAATAAGAAGACATGTGTCTGAGGGTTTTTCGATGTGGTGTATATTATGAGGTGCAAGGGGTGAAAAGTGGAGGTTGAAGGATTCCTAACGGAGCGTGTATTTCTTAAACGACATGGGCGATGAGTTTGAATCTCAGCGGAAAGAAAATCAGCTTAAAAGATAAGTAAAAAGGTGTTCGACCGTTCTTTTTTCATAAATCCAATTTAAGGGGCCCATGGGGGAGGGGAGTTTTTTTTGGGGGGGGGGACAGGAAATAAAGTGTCCTAACTGATTGACTGACTCACTCACTCTTCAATCTCAGGGAAGATATCTGCTTCAAAATAAGTAAATAAGTGTTCGACAGGTTTTTTTCATAAATCAAACTATAGGGGTTCATGGGGAGTGGTGAAATTCTGAAAACAAAAATGAAAGAAAATGTCCTGACTCACTCACTCATCATCGCCCAGCCAAAATTATTGAAGGTAGAAACATGACATTTTGGGGATAAGTTCGTTGTAAGTCGAAAACGTCCACTAAGGAAGGGTTTTTGGATATTCAGTTTCTAAAGGGGTGTTAAGGGGGTACACCTGCATTTCATTGAATAACAATATGACACGACTATGACGCGAGCGAAGCCGCGGGTACCTGCTAGTGTTGCTATAAGAACATCTTACTTACTATTACTGAAAGTTAGTACGTCTATCTGTGATTAGCGTGGTTACCATGGCAACAAGTGTTGGTCATCGAGTTCAGTAGAGACATCTATATGTTGCTATAAGAACATCTTACTTACTACTATTGAAAGTTAGTACGTCTATCTGTGATTAGCGTGGTTACTATGGCAACAAGTGTTGGTCATCGAGTTCAGTAGAGACATCCATATGTTGCTATAAGAACATCTTACTTACTATTATTGAAAGTTAGTACGTCTATCTGTGATTAGCATGGTTACCATGGCAACAAGTGTTGGTCATCGAGTTCAGTAGAGACATCTATATGTTGCTATAAGAACATCTTACTTACTATTATCGAAAGTTAGTACGCCTATCTGGGATTAGCGTAATTACCATGGCAACAAGTGTTGGTCATGTTGCTATAAGAACATCTTACTTACTATTATTGAAAGTTAGTACGACAATCGGTCCCGAGATAGCACGAATTCGTAGTGTTGGCCTAAAAGTCACTAAAAAGGTTCTTAAAGCTGTTCAAATTTTTGAATTTTCTTCTAGCGTCTTTGACTGTCCTTTTTAATTAAAAAATCAGTGCTACGAACATAAAATTTTTGTGTCAACAAAGAATCCCTAAAAAGTTAGTATATTCAAATTGCTTCGCAAGTATTCTCCTTTGTGTGCGAGTGATCTGGGTCTGGGTGTCTTAGTATGTGACCTACCAACCTATCTCTTCTCTTCATTAGCAGTCGCCACAAACATCTCTCCTCCCCCACTCGTCTTAATACCTCTTCATTTGTTATTTTATCTTTCTCGCTGATCTTCACCATTCTCCTGTAACACCACATTTCAAACGCTTCTATTCCTCTCTTTTCTGCTGCACCAACAGTCGTAGTTTCACTTCCATAGAGCGCCACGCTCTAGGCAAAGGCTTCCAAAAATAATGTTCTAATACCTAAATCTATATTTGCTATCAACAAATATTCTTTTCTGTAGGAATACTTTCCTTGCCTGAGCCAACCTACTTTTCAGATCCTCTTTGCTTCGTCTGAGGGGCGTGGTTGCTCTGTGGTCAAGCTGCTAGCCTCTCACCAATGTAGACTGGGATTGATTCCCGGTCAATGCATGTGAGATTTTCGAAGTGAAATGCCGTGCCCTGTGGTTCGGATTCCACGTAAAATTAGGTCCCGTGGCTCATAATCACACGATTTACAGTCACGCAAAACTACAAGCCTCCTTCCTTCCATCTTTGCTTCGTCCATCACTGGTTATTTTGCTTCCTAAGTAACAGAAGTCTCGTACTTTTAGCAATTAACCTGCTTGAAGTCGAAAACCACGGAAAACCAATTCCAGGGTGGCTAACGTGGGAATCAAACCTACGTCTTCTCAGTTCAGCCTCATGAGACATAGTTCAGTCCTCCCGCAGGTGTAAGGATATGTTGTTTGTGAAATAAATCTCGGTTGATATCGATACAGTGGCAGGGCTTTATTCTGCGAGTGATGAGGGAATAGAGTTTCCACCGCAAACTTTACTGATCTATTTTTATATTTCATAGCGGAGCCTCAAGCCTCGCTTTGACGCGGTCCTCTCTGTGAGGGGATGCTATTCCGTATAAAAATAAATACTGGCTCACTATGTTCACAATCATGTGTATGTCAGGGGCGGTCACCAGCATGGTTCTTCAAGGGGGGATGGTCAGATGTAAAGCAACTAGGCCATTGGTCAGTAGGTTCATAGAAGCAGTGTTGCTATGTTGTGCGTGACTCCGTTTTAAACAGGACAGTGTCGATTTATTTTCCAAACAGCTCCACCAACCTGAAATCTTTCTTCTTACTTGTAAGTATCCTACGGAAAACTAGAGACAGAGTACCACGTTCAATTTCGGTTATCTCTGTACGTCACGACAATTTCAAATTTTCGTATAAATCTCGATTTGATGATGTCTAAACATTGGCCAAATGTGGCTTATAGCTTACTCGAACTTTGACAAGTACACAGTTCTTGTAAATATGATGATAATGAAAATTAAAATACACAGCCTGCAACCAGTCGACGGACCGAGTCAGGAAATGGAATGAGGCGAGTATATAAACTGTACCGGCTGCCAAAGCCTGTCGAACTCCTCTGAGGCAATGATTAAACGAATGACAGATGAAATGATAGTGGAGAGTGTTGCTGAAATGAAATTGTTGACAGGGGAAACCGGAGTACCCAGAGAAACCTGTCTGTCTCCGTTTTTTCCAGCACAGATCTCACATGGAGTGACCGGGACTTGAATCACGGACCCAGCGGTGAGAGGCCGGTGTGCTGCCGCCTAAGCCACGGAGGCTACTTGTAAGTGTAATATTGAGTGTAAATTTACTTCAGCGGAAAAAATATGACTCTTCATCTACTTTAGCTGAACGTCCAACAAAATATCCGTTTGGAACAAAATCAAGTAGTTCCATGACGACTAAAAAACCCACATTTCTTAAAAGTTAAGATGCCAATGATGTAGCCTAATAGAGCATTACAGTTGGCAGTGCTGGTCACTCTGAATATATTCTTAGTTCCATCTCGAAAGGTTCAGAAGGCAAATACACAATTTGGTTGATGTACAATGCATAGTAATGTCCAAGGCATGCAGTTAGACATTGGAATTATCAGCGCGCGTAAAATGATGTTGGCAACAGTGTCATGTATGTGTTGCTCAGAATTGATCTAAAATGTTATGATCTATTATTGTACCAATTTTGGATTAAATCCATTTGTTAATATAGAAGTTACATGTATTGAAAAATTGGACCTATCAGCAGGTTTATAATAATATTGGCAACACTGTCATGCATAGGCTCCTGTAAATTTATCTAATGTAATATTAACTATGTGTCAGCCAATTTTGGAACAGTTCGCATGCATAATTTCTGAGATATCCAACATAGAGCTTACATTTTAATTCTGATTTTTCTGCAGCTGGTAGCACTGACGTCATCAGCTTATATTCAATTTGTCTGATTCTGTGGTGATAATGATAATTGTTGTTTTAAGAGACCTAACGCCTACTGTCGACCAAAGTATTATGTGCACTCGAGTTTGAAGGTTGTTTGTGAAGTAACCAATAGACCTACATAAAATCCAATAACATCATCATTTTCGTCGTTCTATTTTACGTTAGCTCATGTAGGTTTGGAATTTTTAATTTATATTTTAATATTTTTTGTCGCAGTTGGAACACAAAAAGTGCACGTTTTTAAGCGTGTTTCAACCATGCGTCACATTTAAGAATTATTATCTCAAAAACCCGTTATCAGATCGAATCCAAATTTTAACACAATATACATTGGAATGTTGTATAACTGGTTTATTAATTTCAAAATGTTGCGTGTCCAAGAAAAAAAGTTGTTATCATTTTTGGAAGGTAACTTTTTCTCGGCTCGGGGTGGTTGGAAAATGTAGTTCTTGATTGCGATGTAATCCTTATACATCAAAAAGTTATGCTGTATGATTGTGAAATACGTAAATTAACTCACTTATTTTATATCGGTTTGTATTTGTAGGCGGAAATAACACATCGTTCACCAGCTACCCGCTCCGTGAAAGCTGTACAGCGTTGCTGTGATGGAGCCCATTACTTCCGAGCGAGGCACGCCATGATGCGTGATGAGCTCCATTTCGGCAACGCTGTACAGCTTTTCCGGAAGCGGGTAGCTGGTGAACGATGTGTTATTTCCGCCTACAAATACAAACCGATATAAAATAAGTGAGTTAATTTACGTATTTCACAGTCATACAGCATAACATTTTGATGTATAAGGATTACATCGCAACCAAGAACTACATTTTCCAACCACCCCGAGCCGAGAAAAAGTTACCTTACAAAATTGATAACAACTTTTTTTCTTGGACACGCAAAATTTCGAAATTAATAAACCAGTTATACAACATTACAATGTATATTGTGTTAAAATTTGGATTCGATCTGATGATGGGTTTTTGAGATAATAATTCTTAAATGTGACGCATGGTTGAAACACGCTTAAAAACGTGCACTTTTTGTGCTCCAACTGCGACAAAAATTATTAAAATATAAATTAAAAATTCCAAACCTACATGAACTAACGTAAAATAGAACGACGAAAATGATGATGTTATTGGATTTTATGTAGGTCTATTGGTAACTTTACAAACAACCTTCAAACTCGAGTGCACATAATACTTTGGTCGACAGTAGGTTATCGGCCCTTAAAGGTTTAGGTGACAGTGAAAAATGACGAAAAGGAATAAATACAACTAAAACTAACCTTCACACTAGAGGAAGAGAGAACAAACAAAAGTTACAGTCAGTCTGAAAGACTAGACTTTATATCATTTCAAATGACGCATGCTACAAATGCTACACATGTTAGAAAGGCTCAGGAGGGCTTTTTCAAGAGACTCCATTACCCATTAACTTAGGCTTCCCGCGCGGGGAACGGAGAGTGGGAGGTGCACTCTGCTGCATGACGTCACGCACTCTCCGTCTCCGTATCGCATAACGCCATAGCCCAGGAGTAAACTCAGACTCGGTGCATATGCACTGAACAACATGATGACGTCATACGCTCAAGTGCAACCTTAGTACATTTCCTCTCAATAACCGTAACGCATAACGGTGGACCAAAGCATAACGATGAAGTCGACAAGATAATTTGAAATGATAAAAGAAGAATTAAGTAAATAAAAGACTGGAGGAAAGGAAATGCATTTATCCCTCGAATATTGAGGATTGAAAGACTTGGAAAGATGTAGAGCCATGAAAGGTAGATAGGTTAAGGAAAAGGGGGAGAGTCCACCCCAAAGCCAGTGGAATAAAGGGATTAACCGGAACTGAGGGTCCGTTTTTCCCATATTCCATTGCCTTTTTAGGCAAACCTCTCCTCTTTTCCCTTTCCTATCAGCCCTTCATGGCTCTCTATATTTCTAAGTTCCTCAATCTTCAATCTTCGAGGGCTGAGTGCATTCACTTTCCTCCTGCCTTTTCATCATCATCATAATGGATTGTGGCCAACTAAGGGCCACATAAATAGCTCTTGATGATTTCAGTTTTCTTTGGCTCCAGTATTCCTTCATTCTCTTTCTCGCAGCTTCTTCCTTTTCAGCTGTCCAATGTTGTTTCTTCGTGGTCGCTGTTTCTGGCTCTAGGAACCCCTCAAATGTGTGTACGAAGGTGGATCAAAAGGTTAGTTGCACTAACGCGCTGCAGCAGCGGAGAAAGGGACAGACACTGCCCACACGTCTGTTCGGCAGGTCGCTGTGGTGTCTCGTCTTGTATGGTGTGAATAGCGGCCAAATGCAATGGCGCGTCGACTGGACGTTCACTCCAAATATGAGGTGCGTGCGGCAATCCGATTCCTATGGGCCAAAAGGAAGAATTGCACGGACATGCATCGTGAAATTAGTGCTGTGTATGGGGAGCGGGCCATTTCCCGGCAAGGGACCGTAAAGTGGTGTCAGCAATTCGAAGCCGGACGCACGGATATCACGGACGAATATCGCGAGGGCAGGCCCGCAACGTCCAGGACCGGTGCAAATGTCAACAGTGTGAATGCGATCATTAGACAGAACCGGCGCATTCAACTGAGAGAAATCGCGACGCTGCACGTGGAATTCATGCCGAAAGGAACGACGATCAACGCGGCGTCGTATTGTCAAACGTTGCACCGGTTGCGTCAAGTGATTAAAGAGAAGCGCCGGGGGAAATTGAGCGCCGGTGTGATTTTGTTGCACGATGACGCAACACCTCACAAGGCCCGCCAAACGAGCGAACTGCTGCAGCGTTTCAAGTGGGAGGTCTGGCAACATCCACCCTACAGTCCCGACCTAGCGCCATGTGACTTTCATCTGTTCGGTAAGCTCAAAACGGAGCTCGGTGGTCGACGTTTCCAGACCGATGAGGAGGCGAAGGCCGCTGTCTCCGTGTGGTTGCAGAACGCTGGAGGAAATTTCTATGCATCCGGCATCGACAAGTTGGTTGTGCTTTCGCAGAAATGTTTGGAGTCTCTTGGAAACTATGGGGAAAAGTGACGTTACATTGTATGTCGTTATAGGCGTGTTGCTGTTGTATAGGTGGTGTAATAAATGGCCATAACTGGGAAGTGCAACTTATTTTTGATCTGCCCGCGTATCTTATTTCTGAAAGTGGTTCTGTTCCGGATGTCTTGATCAGTGATGTTCATTTCTTGTAGATCCTTCTTGGTGTCAACAAACCATTTTTCATAAGAGTTGCCTTTTCTATTGGGCTTGTTGAAGTGGTTAAAAAAAATCTTAGTGAGTCTGTCGTCAGGCATTCTTGAAACATGTCCAAAGAATTTAACCCTTTCTTTTCGTATGGTATCTGAGATCCTGCTGCATGTTTTATATACTTCCTTGTTGCTGTCTTTTATTTAATTAATTCTTCTTTTGTTTTCCGTGTCTTCTTCTACTGTGTTAAGTTGGTAGTTAGTTAAGTTTTATTTTCATTTTTACGATCATCCAAACCATTAGGAGCCGATAACATAGATGTTAGGTCTCTGAAAACAACATTTATCATCATCAGCAGCATCATCCTTTCTCAGTCATACTAGAAATGATTTGGCGTGATTTCGCATCTTCTACTCCTGACGAATGCTGAGATGGTCACGTCCACCTCTTTGCAAATTTTAACCTTAATTCTAAAACAGAAATTAGTATAATTATCTGAATGACACAGGTTATCAGTACTTCTCGCGCACACTGTGGCTATAATGAATACGCCAGACACTGCCCGTGTTTCGAAACGCGCTGTCTCGATATCTCAGTATCGATCATCTTGAGCAAGACACAGTACAGTATATTATCCATGACAAAGCAGTTTGAACTGTCCGAGTCGCGAGGACACCTGTTAGAATGTAGGCTGTGTTCCCATTGTTACTCTACAGCTGGTGTTCTCAACCTATTTAATACAGTGAACTCCACCCTCACGCTATACCAATTACCCGAGCACCATTAAATCTAATATAATAATAATAATAATAATAATAATAATAATAATAATAATAATAATAATAATAATAATAATAATAATAATAATAATAATAATAATAATAATAATAATAATAATAATAATAATAATAATAATAATAATAATAATAATAATGTATGTCTACCCCTTATTATTCCCGTTTTCCAACGGGGTCGGGGATGAGATGCGATGGAAGTCTGTGGGGCGATGGTTTTTAAAGGAAGCTTGTAGTTTAACGTGACCGTTAATCTCGAGATCATGAGCCACGGGACCTCCTTTTTACGTGGAATCCGAACCACAGGACATGGCATTTCACATCGAAAATCTCACATGCATTGACCGGGAATCGAACCCGGACCGCCTTGGTGAGAGGCATTCAGCTAGACCGCTGAGCCACCACGCCCCCTTGCGATGGTTTTTACGGCCGGATGCCCTTCTTGACGCCAACCTCATGAGAGGAGTTAATGAGAGATGAAATCAATGATGGTGAATGAAACTGTGCAAGGATGTGGAAGGAAGCGGCCATGGCCTGTCAGAAGGTACCGTCCCAGCATTTGCCCGGTGTTGAAAATGGGAAACCACGGAAACCATTTCAAGGACGGCCGACGGTGGGGCTCGAACCCACACGTCTACCGAGTCAGCAGAGAGCTTGGCCCCATGACCTAAGGCTGTGCTTTAGCCAGCGTAGCCACTACTGTCGGTATAATAATAATGAAAATGAAAATCCACAGCCTGCTTCCAGTCTCCGACCGGGTCAGGAATGGAATGAATGAAGCCCCCATCTAGCGGCGAGGATATGAACTGTGCCGGCTGCCGAGGCCTGACGCACTCCTCTGGGGCAATGATTACATGAATGACAGATGAAATGAAACGATAGTGGAGAGTGTTGCTGGAATGAAATTTTGACAGGGAAAACCGGAGTACCCGGAGAAAAACCTGTCTACCTCCGTTTTGTCCAGCACAGATCTCACATGGAGTGACCGGGATTTGAACCACGGACCCAGCGGTGAGAGGCCGGCGCTCTGCCGCCTAAGCCACGGAGGCTCGGTATAATAATAATAATAATAATAATAATTCAAAAAAAATGTAGGTGTAAGTCAAGGCGATGGTTTATCTCCACTCTTATTCAATTGTATCCTGGAAACAAGAAGTTCCGTGACGAACCAAAGAGCCTGTTGTTTGAGTCTTCAGTCTTTTGACTGGTTTGATGCAGCTCTCCATGCCTCCCTGTCCTGCGCTAATCCTTTCATCTCTACAAAGCTACCACACCCTACATCCGAGGCAATCTGTTTAACATATTCTAACCTTGGTCTACCCCTACAGTTCTTGTCCTCGACCCTTCCTTCCATAACTAAGCTCGCTATTCCTGGGTGTCTCAGTATGTGTCCTACTAACCTATCTCTTCTCTTCATTAGCAGTCGCCAGAAACATCTCTCCTCTCCCACTCGTCTTAATACCTCTACTTTTCTTAAAATTTAAGATTCATGCCAATGATTAATCTATATGGATCTATCTACAGTGAGTTCCTCTCATGACTCGGCCGCCAGCGCACCGAGCTTATCTGCCTCCCGCTCGGCATAGCATAGCAATAAGAACAGAACAGCACTTGGCTCACTTGGCCAGAACTGTGAAGTGAGTGCTGTGTAACAGGAAGTGATCAGTCAACGGGAGGCAGATAAGCTCGATACGCTGACTAGCCAAGTCATGAGAGGAACTCACTGTAGAATAATGACGAAATTAAGTTGATAATATCGACATTTCTAATTAGTTTGAAATACTATATACCTGGCATAATGTAGCCTAATAGAGCACTACAGTTGGCAGCCCTGGTGACTGAATATATTCTTAGTTCCATTTCTTAAGGTACAAAATACAAAATTTGGAAGAAGTCCACTGGATAGTATGGACGTTACATGCAGTTAAACATTGGACTTATCAGTAGGCTTAGAATTATGTTGGTAGCACTGACGTATATAAGTTACTCCAAATTAATATAGAATGCCTGGTACTGTACGTGTGCATAGTTTAAAGCTGTCGGCTTGCATACTTTCTGATATATTGGTATTTGGATGAAAGAAATTGAGAGCATTCTTTAACAGTTGGCAGCCCTGGTGGCTCTTAAGAATACGCTCAGTCATATCTGTTGAAATCCAATTGATAGTGTAGAAGTTATATGCATTTAAAATTGGACCTATCAGCAGGCTTAGAATAATTTTGGCAACAGTGCCATGCATGGCCCACTGGAAATTAAATTGAAATACTATTATCTATACGTGTGCCAATTTTGGTATAGCATACCTTCCATGATCTACAACATGGAGCTGAAATTTCAATTGCGATTTTCAGCAGTGGGTAGCACTGACATCATTTCCAAATACGGCATTGAGATACTCAGATAGAGATCTTTACTCGTACCAAATTTGGGTTCGAGTGCTACAGCCGTTTAGGAGTTGATAGGCGGGGGGGGGGGGGGGGGCACACACACACACACACACACACACACACACACACACGCCATACAGACAGAAGGACAGACAGACAGACAGACAGACAGACAGACAGACAGACAGACATTTGTCCGGATCGATCTCATAAGTCTACTTTTTCCTCATTTTTGCAAAATGTGAAAAGTAGGCTAAAATAGTACGAATTTGGAATAAGAAAGTGAAGGAGCAGAATATATCGCCTATAACACTAGGAGAAAAACAGTGGTGTTAAAGTAAATTGTCTGTCATTTGCTGATGATTTTGCCATTCTTTCTGAAAACGTAGCTCATGCAACAGTACAAATCAATCTATTAGAAGAGATAGCCAATAAAACAGGTTAACGATTTCTGTAGAAAAAAAAATATGAGAAATACTAAAAGTGCTCCAGAAACCCTAATAACAAAAATTGGTCAAATTAAGAGGGTAGATAAGTTCAAATATTTGGGGGAATTAATTCAGAAGAATGGCTTAGAAAAATCTGCTGTAGAAGAAAGAGTGCGCAAGATTCAAAGAGCTTATGTATCACCAGGAATATCTATAACAAAAAAAATGGTTACCTGAGAAATTGAAAGTACAGCACTATACAGCAGTAATTAAACCAGAATGTTTATATACCAGTTAATGTATAATAGTCTACTAAATTATAAATTAGATACATTAGAAATATCAGAAAGAAAAATTATACGCAACATTCTCGGTCCATTAAGAACTGCAGAGTTTTGGAAATTAAGAAGTAACGAAGAAATATATCGGAACATTGAAAACATAACGGAGACAATAAAGAAGAGGCGATTGTTATTTTTCGGACATTTATATAGAATGAATGATAGCAGGTTAGCCAAACAGATTTTTAAATATCTTCGGGAAAAGAAATCGACAACAGCCTGGTTTCAAGAAGTAAAGAAAGATTTAGAAAAAAAAAACAATGTAAGAGAAGAAGATGCACTAGAAAGAGAAATAAAAATAAAGGTGTTGGGAATGGAAGGACTCCAAGGAAGGCAATATAAGAAAACAGGCTCAAAATGGTCGGAATAGAGAAAGAAGACACACAGCGAAAAGATGAAGGAGCACTGGAGGAAGAGGACTAAACATTGAAATTGGTTCGTGGTACTCAGAAGACTCTAACGGAGAAAGAAGAAAGAATGATAATAGGCCTAATTATAATTACTAGCGGAGCCGTGCGAGAACTCTCGTATAATGAATGGGTTGTGTACGCCCATGTGTACAGACTACCCACCCAGCTCTTATGCCGTGCGGGCTATACGCGACGTCAGGGGCTATGGTCTTGTTTATTTTTTTGAAAGCACTTTATAAACAAATACATATATTTCCGTTGACTTTTCAAGAAATGCAAGATTTTTCCTGTACTATTGAGACGATTTGGAAGATTTTGGTACAAACCACACCTTCTAACTCCCTCTGGTTTAGGTGCTTGAGTTTTGTGAAACATACACCTTAGTGTATTATATAATAAGATAATTACAAATTACACATTGGATAAATTAGTAGTAGTAGAAAGAAGAATTATACGCAAAATACTCGGTCCTTTAAAAACTGCAGAATTCTGGAAATTACGAAGCAATGATGAAATACGAAGCACGTCCAGAAAGTAAGTTCCGTTTGGTAATAAAATTAAATTGTGTACAGATACAGAAAAATATTTATTGCACAACATTCTACACCTCTTAAACTACTTGTCCACATAACTGCCGAACTTTTTCAGGCATTTGTCATAGCGTGGCACAAGTTTTTGGATACCTTCTTCATAGAAGTTTGCCGCCGACCGTAAACGAGAGTGAAGACTCCCCTGTAAGATATCCTACCATTTGGCCACCACTGTTAGGCAAATTGCGTATGTGGTCAGGAGAACTCCTAAACATACGCAGTTCTCCTGGTAAGCACGCAATTCTATGAAGAAGGTATCCAAAAACTTGTGCTACGCTATGACAAATGCCTGCAAAAGTTCGGCAGTTATGTGGAAAAGTAGTTTAAGAGGTGAAGAATGTTGTACAATAAATAATTTTTCTGTATCTGTACACAATTTAATTTTATTACCAAACGGAACTTACTTTCTGGACGTGCCTCGTATATCGAAAAATAAAAAACATATCAGAAACAATACGGAAGCGGAGACAAGAGTTTAGTGCTTTTCAGTCGGTCAACACGAATATACCCAAAAGAGATGGGTTATGCCCTAATCCTGAAATAAATTACATGAGATTAATAAATAATTTATTTCAGGATTAGGGCATAACCCATCTCTTTTGGGTAATTCGTGTTGACCGACTGAAAAGCACTAAACTCTTGTTTACTAAGGCAACACTGAAAATATGGCTTCAAACACCACAACGGAAGAGGAGATTGCCATTTTTTGGACATTTGTACAGGATGGATGACAGTAGGTTAACCAAGCAGATCTTCACATTCCTGTGGAACAAGAAGTCAAAAAGGATTTGGAAAGAAACAACATCAGAGAAGAAGATACACCACAGAGAGATATTTTAGGCAAAAAGTGGAAGGATTCCAAGGGAGAAAGGGAAATAAAACCGGCTCAGAATGATCCGAGGAACAGAAGAGGAAACATAGTGAGATGATGGAGGAATACTGGAGGAAGAAGGAGGAACAGCAAAGGACAAAGCATTGAAATTGGATCGTGGTCCCTAGTCGACCGAAACGATAATAATAATAACTAGCATTACCCGTCGCGGCTTCGCCCGCGAATATTCTAGTTGTAAAGAGTACACTTAGCAAAATCTCAATCATGAATGCTATGACTGATTTATACTTGGTATGAATAATCAGACTTTATCAATTCAGCTACTGGTGCAGTGGTTAGGGGTTTGTCATTCCTTCGTAGGTATATCAGAGTAGTTTTCTCTGAATATCAGACACTGTTAATTTAAGGGCCTTTAAATGTGGTTTTCGGAGATCCTTTATAGTCGGGTGAAAAATACCTTTCTTCCAACATACACACGTGAAAATTGCGTGAAAAATTCTAGAGTGCCCCTTAACCCCCTTAAGCGCATTATGCTGTATGTATTGATGAATTTTACAGCTTAATTTGGTTCAGTGATAACCTTATAACCGTCTGGAAACTTTCACAGTAATGTAATAATTGGAATTGCATTGCGTCTTACAGAAATAGATGGACCTGTGAGATTCTGTTACCATGGTTACCGTGCTGCATTATTTCATTGTAAATATACATGTTTTAATGGTATTTATTTAATTGTGAGGAATTTAAAGAGTAAGTGAGTGCGTTTCGCTTACGCATTGGGTTATGCTGAACCTGTCGGTACCCCATATGTGTAGGTTGGTGTTAATGGGACCTTATTTTCGGTACAAAACTGGAAAGGGACCTTAGCAGAATAATATAGGGAGGGATAAAAATGAAATAGCATCCAAAACAGGACTCCGAATTTCAGAGAAGACAAAGTATATGGAAGGGACTAAATCAGGTTTCAACGATCAACCAATAATCACCAAATATGGGAATATTGTGCTAGTAGACAAATTTAAATATTAAGGTGAAATTATTGAACCAGCAAGGTTAAATCAGCAGGTTAACAGACAAAGAACTACACAACTACAAAGATCATACAATTTTTTTTTTGGAACAGATACAATAAAAGGACTTAACTACGACACTATCAAACAGTAATTCAACCAGAGTGCCTGCATGCTTCGGAATGCCTAGGACTAACAACTAAAACACATTGAAGATATTGGAAAAAAGGAACGAAAGGTTTTAAGAAAAATTCTCGGACCAGAAATTTGTTCTGACATACCGATTACGTAGAAACAAAGAAGTGTATAAATCATGCAGCAGAATCTCACGAAAACTAAGAGCTAAATTCTTTGGACATGATTCAAGAATACCTGACGACAGACTCACTAAGAACATTTTAACCACTTCAACAAGCCCAATAGAAAAGGCAACTCTTATGAAAAATGGTTTGCTAACACCAAGAAGGATCTACAAGAAATGAACATCACAGATCAAGACATCCGCACCAGACCACTTTTAGAAATAAGGTACACACATTTGAGGGGTTCCTAGAGCCAGAAACAGCGACCAAGACAACATTGGACAGCTGAAAAGAAAGAAGCTCTGAGCAAGAGAATGAAGGAATACTGGAGCCAAAGAAAACTGAAATCATGAAGAGTTATTTACGTGGTCCTTAGCTGGCTAAAATCACTTATGATGAAAAGAACTATATCAGAAAAGGCAAAATTAAGACATTATAACACAGTTGTTAAAACAGAAGCTCTAAATGCATCTGAAACTATAAGGTGCGTTCAAAAAGTAACGAACCGGAGGCTGGAATGCGCAAACCGGTGACGACATGGGCTATTCGTGGCGTGTGTAACGAGGTGTGGTTCCGACCAGAGCGTGGAAGGTCACAGCCCGTCGCTAGAGGGAACGCGTGCACGCCACGTGACGATACAATCGCCCAACGCTGCCAGTGGCATTGCAAACAGTGACATGGAGGCGTCAACCGAAGAGCAAAGAGGTGTTGTTTGGTTTCTGACAGCGGAAGGAGTAGGGGGAACGGACATTCATCGCCGAATGTCACAAGTGTACGGCGAACACTGCATGTCCCTTGAAAGGGTCAAGCCGTGGCACAAGCGCTTCAGGGAAGGTCGGGTGTCGATAGCCGATGATGCCCGGTCTGGGGCACCCCCCTGCATTACCGATGACAACGTCCAGCTGGTTGATGCACTCATTACCCAGGACCGCCGAGTGACAGTGAACGCCATAGCCGCCGTGGTCGGATTGAGCGTCGGAAGTGTGCACACCATCATGAAGGAACGACTGCACTAGCGCAAAGTGTGTGCCCAATGGGTGCCCCGCAGTCTATAACCACACCAGGAAGCATGTCGAATGGCCCACTGTCTTGGTCATCTGCAGCGCTATGCGAGGGAAGGGAATGGGTTCCTGGCACGAGTGGTGGCTGGAGATGAGTCATGGTGTCATCACTTCGAACCTGAATCCAAACGACAAAGCCTCCAGTGGAATCATCCAGGGTCACCACCACCCAAAAAAGGCAAGGCCATCCACACGAGTGCAGGAAAGGTAATGCCGTCGTTCTTCTTTGACCAAGAAGGACCCCTTCTGATACACTTCATGCCGCACGGGACAACAGTGAATGCCCAGCGTTACTCGCAAATCTTGACCAACCTTCGCCAAGCGATCAAAACAAAACGACCAGGCAATCTCACCCGTGGGGTCATTCTGCTCCACGCCAATGCACGACCTCATACGGCCAACACAGCCGCGGCACTCCTGCAGAAATTCAAATGGGAGTGAAGATATAAATGAAATTGGCTGTCGTGGAGAAACCATTCAAGACACAACAACATTCAGAACTTGAATTCACAAACATAACTTTTCTGAGAAGCCCACCCGACAAAACACAGGATGGACAGAACAGCGTAAAAGGGAACACGGCGAGAGGATGAAGAGATCTTGGGAAGGGGAGAAATAAAAGTGCTAATGAGTTCAAACGCACTCCTTAGTTGGGCACAATGAATAATAATAATAATAATAATAATAATAATAATAATAATAATAATAATAATAATAATAATAATAATAATAATAATGTCTGCCCCTTTTATTCTTGTTTCCAACGAGGTCGGGGATGAGGCGCGATGAAGGGCCTACGGGGGCGGGTGTATTTTACGGTGGGATGCCCTTCGTGATACCAACCTCTTGAGAGAAGCTCGTGAGATAATAATAATATCGTATGGCCTCGGGTGCCGGGTGCAAGCTTTGTTACTTGACACCCAGAGGGTAGCTTGCATGTCGAATTTCGTTGTTCCTTGAATCACTATGAAAGTCAAGGGGGTTAGATCTCTAAACTCCTTGAACACTATAGCGCTTTCTAGTAGAGAAATGAGGAACTTTGTGTTGGCGGAAACTCCCGAGATTAATTTTGCCATTATGAACACGGCCTACTGAATTCAAATGGGTTCTTTGACATGCCAACATCGTATGACATGCGTGTCGTATTTTGGCCGCCTTTCAAAAATCACTTACCACGGCCAGGAGCGAGCCTGCAATCTAGGGGTTAGTAGACCGACATGCTATCCACTCACCCACGGTGGCAATCTAGTTCATGAGATATGATATGAATTAAACTTGGCAAGGATGTGGAAGAAAGCGGCCGTGGCCTGTCAGAATGTACCATCCCAAATTTTGCCTGGAGTTGAAATTGCGGAAACCACGGAAAACCATTTCAAGGATGGCCGATGGTGGGTCTCAAACCCACGTCTAGCGAGTCTGCAGAGACCTTGACCCCATGGCCTAGCGCTACGCGTCAGCGAGCGTAGCTACCAATGTCGGTATTAATATTATTAATTATATTACTACTAATAATTATAATTAGAAGGCCTGTGCGAGAATTCTCGCTTGTGTTTAGACCACCCGCCTGGCTCTACTGTTATGCGGGCTAGACGATACACAGTTCTGGCAGGGGCTATCGCCTCGTTTATTTGTTTAAAAGCACTTTATAAACAAATAAATATATTTCCGTTGACTTTTCAAGAAATGGAAGATTTTTCCTGTATTATTGAGACTATTTAGAAGATGTTGGTACAAACCACACCTTCTAAAACTTACGACCTCCACCCTTTAATGAAATTAATTCCTCCACAGGAAAAAGAACGCGTTATGTTGGCTACATGAAGTAGAAACTCCACCACTGATCCACACTACTACGGCGCATGGTAGCATGCTGAGCTACTATGCCCAAGATCGCGGGTTCAAACCCGGCCGAGGTCGTTGGATATTTTAAGAGCGTTAAAATCCCTCAGTATGCCTTCCTTTGGAGGGAAGTATAGCCGGCGGGCCCATGTCATAGATTTATGGCATGTAAAAGAACCTTCCATTAACTACAATTGTGTGAAGCTAAATTTGTAAGTTAGATTTGATTAACGCTTAAGTTAGCCGCCATGTGCCGGTTGCGATGGCATCTAGTAGCCAAGATCACAGCTAGGTGTCGTTGACGGTAGCATTTGGTAGCAAAAGTAGGTACTACTTAAAATTGATCGCCTGCAGTCCTTAACTGAATTACAGATAACACACACTAATACAGCCATCACAATAATTAACACTGGTTGACAGATATACCACACACCCAAAGTACACGGGGCTACATGACCACGTTGTCGCAGCCCCTAAACTGAGGAACCAACCAACCAACCAATAGGTTTGCAGATCTTGCTCAAAGCCTGTCACCTTTACATTGTTCAGGCGAACACAATTATAGAAGTTAGATTTCCCGCAGTACGGCGGAGTGTGGTGGGCTGCAGACCACGCAGTATTTAATTGCTGTCTGAGCAGAACAAAAGAGATGAATCAATGCGATTGAACACAGGGTCAATGCTTCGAATCGTGAACGGATTACATCAGGTAGAGACGTCTTTCTTAGACGACGACCCTATTTTGATTCCCAGCATTTACTGTATAGGGTTGTAAATTCTGTTCTGATGGTTGGATACGGGATACACTCAGCCTCTTGAGGCAAAACTGTGGGTAGGTGGGTTTCTATTCCCACGTCAGCTGTCATAGAAGTGGCTCTCCGTAGTTTATCACTTCTAGGCTACTCCAGGCTAATGCGGGATGGTGCCCAAATTAAGACTACATCAATCTATTTCCTAATCCCAGCCTTATGTACAAAATACACACTACTAGACACACCACATTAACACATCGACATCTTGGCCGACAAGCCTGAGGATTTGAATGAGTTTTTGAATGGTGTGGACTCCGTCTTACGGAAAGAATACATGATGAAAATTAATAAATGTAAAACAAAAATACTGGAATACAGCCAAAATACATGGGTTGGTTTTTTAGTTTTGGCACCTTAGTTATAACTGGATTAAAAACTCACTTAGATGGTTCCAATTTTCACAGGCCCTCAATGCAGTCCCCACCGTTGCGTACAACGTGTTCCCAGCGATGCGGAAGTCGTTGGATCCCGTTGGCACTGCCCAATCTATTGATGGTACAAAGAGAGCGCTCGGCAGCCTGCTTAACGTCTTCAATGGTACGGAAGCGCTCCCCGCGCATTGTCATCTTCATCTTCGGGATGAGATCATGGTCGCAGGGACTGATGTCGGGAGAATATGGGAGGTGATAGAGGACCTCCCAGCCCCAGCGATCCAACAATGCCTACACAACGCCTGCTGTGTGTGCCCTAGCATTGTCATGCAGAACGATGGGCGGTGTAACAATGTGGTGGCGCCGTTTCCTTCTCAAAACTCCTCGGAGATGGTCTTGCAGAAACGAACAATAGTACGCCGCATTAACGCTTTGCCACCACATGGTTACACCGCCCATAGTTTTGCATGACAATGCTAGGGCACACACAGTAAGCGTTGTGTCGGCATTGTTGGATCGCTGGGGCTGGGAGATTCTCTATCACCCCAACCCCCCCCCCCCCCTCCCCATATTCTCCCGACATCGGCCCTTGCGACTATGATCTCATCCCGAAGATGAAGATGACAATGCGCGGGGAACGCTTCCGTACCACCATTGAAGACGTTAAGCAGGCTGCCGAGTGCTCTCTTCGTACTAGTCTTGTGTAGTTCGCGAACGAACTAGTTCGGAAGAGCGGGTCCCTCAGACGAACTACCGAACTAGTTCCCAGATCGCTCGCTTGTTAGTTCGTTCGCTCTTTTCCCGCTGACCGACTTGTAAGAGCGCGAGAGCGCGGGTCCGCCGTAGCTCGTCAGCTCGTCACATCACCACTCATTGCACAATCACATGCGCTTTGTTTTGTTGTCAGCTCAGTTGATTGAGTGTATCTATTAATAGTGGCAAGATTGTCAAGTTTTGTTTGGCGCGGCGATTGTTCAATGTTGGTTTATAATAATATCACTATAACACACTACTAGTAGGCTTGCACATAATAGTTCGCGGCTGGGAGAGATCAGTTTAGTTCGCAGCTCCTTAGCGAACTAACACGCTAATAGTAGTAACTACCTTATATTTGTAATGTAATACAGTGGCGGTTCATAAATATAAGTTACTGATATTTAACTGATGTAGATGTGGGGATAATTCCACAGTTTTATTTAACTTAGTCATTTTGGATTATTTGAAAATATGTCCAATTATTTAGAAAATCGGCGAACTGGATTAACATTACCATTTGAATGAACTAGTTGATATTTATTTTTCTCGATACATGGTGATACAAATACTTTTACCTGTTTTAAAGAAATGAACATTATGACGATGCTTCACAAAGAAAAGCGAACTTCTATGGACAAAAACTCTGAACTAAAAAACCCTATTCCTCCCATTCATGCCATAAAGATAATGTACCCAACGGATTCAGAGCAGCCAAATAATGAATATCACGAAGCAAGTAAGAAATGAAAATTCCGGCGGGCGGGGGTACGTCTTATCATCACCTAGTGACAAGTAGGAAATGGAATCGGATGGTGACGCGCCGATACACGCGAAAAATGATGATGGTAATTGTTGTTTTAAGGGGCCTAACGTCTAGGTTATCGGCCCCACGCGAGAGAAAAAAATAAAGAGAATAATAAGTGTATGCTTCTACGAACACATCGTCCATACTGTTATTCTTTTAGGTACTGTACCGGTATTTCACTAATGATAAACAGTGGCGGATCCAAGCCTTGTGGGGCCCTGGGCGGTAAGATAAGGTGGGGCCCACAACAATAGGAAATAATAAAAATCAAATCAAATGGAGACAGGGAAGGTGTGGTCCCAAGAGAGAAAAGAACAACACCGGAGACGAATGCGGAAACACTGGGCGGTAGTTAAAGCTCGGAAGAAGAGACAGTTGAACTGGCGTGGTCCCTAGTTGGCCGAATCGAAGAAAGAAGAAGAAGAAAATAAAGAATAGTTACAATATTTTGAATACACTACAGTACATTTTTTAATAATATGAAAGAAACTTTTAAGTCCCATTGAAGAAGATTATGTAAACTATGAAATATTAAAATATTACTTTGCGACTTTTTTCCCGGCTGAAGTCTTCTATCATTTCACTGAAATCTAAACTTGCTACACGGGCACGGGAGGTCATAGCTGCACTGATAAAATAATATGAATTATAAATTAGTTCGAAAGTTTGAAAAGTACAAAAAATGAATCAATTAAATTTAAAACAATCCATGGCGTGGGACCTCCCGGACCGCGGGGCCCTGGGCGGTCGCCCTCCTCGCCCTCCCCTAGATCCGCCCCTGATGATAAACAAATGACGACTTTTGGCTTTATAAACAATAGAAAGAGAAGTTTTCTCAGAAGGAAAGACATGGACCCTAATTAAAAGGATGGCCAACAATAGAGTGAGATGGAAGAAGTTTGTAGCTACCCTATGTTCCTAAAAGGAATAAAAGGAAATAAGGAAGGAATAAGGAATTTCACTAATGTTTCAATACTCATATTTTTGTATTTTTTTATCTTCGAATATCAAAATGTAAAACACATTACTACACACGCAACATGTCGCTATCTAATACACGAACTGCACAGTAACTGTTACAGTAGCCTACAGACCACAGTATTGCTTGAAACGAGAGCAATGTGAATGAGCAATCACTGGTGATGAGTCATCAGTGGTGACAGACTGCTATAGCAAACAAAGAGCGCGTGCAGTGTCAGCAGCACGGCGAGCGAACGATCTGTCTTACAGGGAATTCGAGATGGGACCTAACGAACTAAAAGAGCGAACTAGTTCGCTAAGGAGCTGCGAACTAAACTGATCGCTCCCAGCCGCGAACTATTATGCGCAAGCCTACTTCGTACCATCAATAGATTGGGCAGTGCCAACGGGATCCAACGAATTCAGCATCGCTGGGAACACGTTGTACGCAACGGTGGGGACTACATCGAGTGCCTGTGAAACTTGGAACCATCTGAGTTATTAATCCAGTTATAACTAAGGTGCCAAAACTAAAAAAACAACCCATGTAAATCAGAAACCCCTATGGACATCAAATTGACAGGTTAAAAGCTGAAAGGAGTAGGAGACTTATGTTACTTAGGAAGCAAAATAACCAGTGATGGACGAAGCAAAGAGGATATAAAAAGTAGGTTGACAAGCAAGAAAAGCATTTCTACAAAAAAAAAGGAATCTGTTGACATCGAATATAGATTTAGGTATTAGGAAGTCATTTTTGAAAGCCTTTGTCTGGAGCGTGGCGCTCTATGGAAGTGAAACTTGGACTATTGGTGCAGCAGAAAAGAGGAAAATTGAAGCATTTGAAATGTGGTGTTACAGGAGAATGATGCAGATCAGATGGGTAGATAGGGTTACAAACGAAGAGGTATTAAGACGAGTGGGATAGGAGAGATGCTTCTGGCGACTGCTAATGAAGAGAAGAGATAGGTTAGTAGGAAACATACTATGACATCCAGGAATAGCAAGCTTAGTTATGGAAGGAAGGGTTGAGGATCAGAACTGTAGGGGTAGACCAAGGTTAGAATATGTTAAACAGATTGCCTCGGATGTAGGGTGTGGTAGCTATGTAGAGATGAAACGTTTAGCTCAGGACAGGAAGGCATGGAGTGCTGCATCAAACCAGTCAAAAGACTGAAGACTAAAACAACAACAACAACAACACCCACTCAATGTACATGAGGCTGAAATGATCACGAATCCAAGGCCTTAAATGGAACAACAAGTAAATGCAGACTAAATAGGAAGATTAAAGGCAAGCGCCAATTTATGAATTTAGGGTATTAAATTTGATTTTGCAAAATGGGTACCTTAAATACCAAACACAGGTGCATAGAGTGTCAACAGAATACCCGACAGCGAAGCCCCTTTTATATACAGCGGTGGGTGCACAAGTTTCTAAATGAATAAAAATGAATTTAAGAAGTAAATAAAAAATAAAAATTAAATAAAAGTGAAATTCAGGGGAGAAATTTCAGAGCCCTTCGAAATCAAGACTGGTGTAAGACTATCACATTTGCTCTTCAACTGTGTGCTCGAAAAAGTCATCCGGTGGTGGCAAAAAGTAATGAACATTAACAAGTATGAAAATGGATTCAGATTGGGCTACAAAAAACAGAACCTGATAGTTGACTGCCTAGCATTCGCAGATGACCTCGCAATTTTTCAGATTCCTTCGATGCAGCCGCAGCGCAAATTAATGAACTCCAGATTCAAGCAGCAAAAAAGGGCCTTAAGATCACCTTTGAAAAAACAGAATTAATCACTAATATCAAGCTAGCGCCAAAAGAGCTGGATGTAGGACAGGGGAAAATCAAGCAAACGAAAGTGTTCAAATATTTGGGTTAGTGGGTAGACCTCAATCTCTCCGAGAAGGCAGCTTTCGAGTCGCGAATCAGGAAAATGGAAATGGCATATAATCTAACAAAGGCCATTTACAACAAGAAATCCATATTAACAAATGCCAAGTTAAGACACTACCCAACAATCATCCGTTCAGAGGCTTTGTATGCTGCAGAGTGCCTTGCAATGCATCGCAAGGAACTAACAGAGAACCAGGAAGTGAAAGAAAGAAAAATTCTAAGATATATCTTGGGTCCGGTAAAAGAAAATGGGGAATATAGGAGACGGCACAACCACGACCTTTACACCCACGTGGAAAAAATAACTGATACCATGAGGAAACGGAGAATTGCCTTTTACTGTCATATAACAAGAATGAACCCAGCACGATTGACAAATAGAATTTTCACCTACTTCCTCAAAAAGAAAACCAAGGGAGCTTGGTTCATTGAGGTGGACAAAGATTTACAAGAAGTGGGAATTACAGGCAACGATATTTGGGAACGTGCCACACTTAAACAAAAACTAACAGCACACCGATGTTTCCAAGAAAAGCCAAAGCTTCCAACTGGCAAGAAGTGGACTGCAGAAAGGAAACAACAGCATCGAGAACTGGGAGGATGTTAAAGCTCGATGCAGCAAGAAACAGTTGAAATGAAGTGGTCCTTAGAAGGCCGAATCGAAGGAAGAAGAAGAAGAAAGGTAAAAAATTAAAAATTAAAAGAACTAAAAGTCGAAAAAAAAGAAAATTAAAAAATAACAAATTAAAAATGAAAAAAAAAACCCACGAAAAATTCAGAAATTCAAAATTAAAAATTAAAAGAATTAAAAACAAAAATTAGAAATCAAAAAATCTGTATTGAAAACGAAATGATAATAATATCATTGGAGGCAGATATCTCACTTAAGATGAAAAGAAACTAGAAAGGAAATATTGAGGAAAATCCTTGATCCAGTCTGCTCAGAAGAAATCTGGATGAAACGGAAGTCTCAGTAGCTTTATCAGCATTCTGAAACGATCACTGACACCTTCAGGAAAAGGCGAGTTAAGTTCTACGGCCACATTCTCAGAATGAACAATGACAGGCTCAACCTTGCTCTTTCATTGAAAATCAAGAACAACCAGCTTGTTGTTGTTGTTGTTTGAGTCTTCAGTCTTTTGACTGGTTTGATGCAGCGCTCCATGCCTCCCTGTCCTGTGCTAATCGTTTCATCTCTACATAGCTACCACACCCTACATCCGAGGCAATCTGTTTAACATATTCTAACCTTGGTCTACCCCTACAGTTCTTGTCCTCAACCCTTCCTTCCATAACTAAGCTTGCTATTCCTGGGTGTCTTAGTATGTGTCCTACTAACCTATCTCTTCTCTTCATTAGCAGTCGCCAGAAATATCTCTCCTCTCCCACTCGTCTTAATACCTCTTCGTTTGTAAACCTATCTACCCATCTGATCTTCATCATTCTCCTGTAACCCACATTTCAAATGCTTCAATTCTCCTCTTTTCTGCTGCACCAATAGTCCAAGTTTCACTTCCATACAGTGCCACGCTCCAGACAAAGGCTTTCATAAATGACTTCCTAATAATTAAATCTATATTCGATGTCAACAGATTCCTTTTTTTATAGAAATGCTTTCCATGCCTGAGCCAACCTACTTTTTATATCCTCTTTGCTTCTTCCATCACTGGTTATTTTGCTTACTATGTAACAGAAGTCTTCTACTTCCTTCAGCTTTTCACCTGCTAATTTGATGTCCATCGTGGTTTCTGATTTATTTCGGCTGCATTCCAGTATTTTTGTTTTACATTTATTAATTTTCATCATGTATTCTTTCCGTAAGTCGGAGTCCATTCCATTCAAAAACTCATTCAAATCCTTAGGCGTGTCGGCCAAGATGACGATGTCATCCAGCTTAGTGAAATAGAAAAGGACTTTCAAGAGATTGGCATTAAGGAGGAAGTTTTACAAGATCGACTCCAGTTCACAACATCAATCAATAAGCATCTGAGTAAAGTTTACTACCAGGATCAAGAAATCATGAACGTAAGAAAAGAGAATGATTTTCCGTGCCCAGGTGAAGAGATTTTGGGAGAAAAAAAATATCAGTAGAAAAATAAATTCTATCGCGCTCCACAGATGGGCGTAATGATGGGGAAAAAAATATATAGATTATTTAAGCATCAGAAGTTCAGTAAAAAATGTTTAAAAAAATCGCCAAACAAATTTATCTAAAACGAATTAATTGAATGGCATGGACTCCATCTTGAGGAAAGAATTCATGATGAAAATTAATAAATGTAAATCAAAAATATTGGAATGCAGCCGAAAAAAAAATCAGAAACCTCTATGGACATCAAATTGGCAGGTGAAAAGCTGAAGGAAGTAGGAGACTTCTGTTACTTAGGAAGCAAAAATAACCAGTGATGGACGAAGCAAAGATGATATAAAAGGTAGGTTGGCTCAGGAAAGGAAAGCATTTTTACCTAAAAGGAATCTGTTGACATCGAATATAGATTTAGGTATTAGGATGTTATTTTGGAAGGCCTTTGTCTGGAGCTATGGAAGTGAAACTTGAACTGTTGGTGCAGTAGAAAAGAGGAGAATTGAAGCATTTGAAATGTGGTGTTACAGGAGAATAATGAAAATCAGATGGGTAGATAGGGTTACAAACGAAGATGTATTAAGACGATTGGAAGAGGAGAGATGCTTCTGGCGACTGCTAATGAAGAGAAGAGATATGTTGGTAGAATACATACTAAGACACCCAGGAATAGCAAGCTTAGTTATGGAAGGGAGGGTCGAGGACAAGAACTGTAGGGGTAGACGAAGGTTAGAATAAGTTGAACAGATTGCCTCGGATGTAGGTGTGGTAGTTATGTAGAGATGAAACGATTACCTCAGGACTGGGAGGTAAAGAGCTGCATCAAACCAGTCAAAAGACTGAAGACTCAAACAACAACAATTAATATGACACAAAACATGAAAATACCAAGGAGGCAATGTTAGCAGGGGTAGTATAGTAAACAGCTGTGTGTGGGAGGAGGTGGGAGGTATCACTTGTTGCTTGTGCCTTACCGTGCTCTCCACATCTCTCTCACACAGTATGACGTCACTCACTCACTACTGCACGCACTATGCTCCAGCCGTGACGGGCACTGGCGGTGGAATGACACACGCGCGCACACGCACTACGGCGTCACGACGCACGGTGCTGCTTCTAGCGTCCAATGCGGCCGGACGCTCAGGTGCGACTGAGTTACAAGTACCAAGTTCGATTCTCATTAACTTGGGTTGGCTGCTAAGTTAAGTGTGGGTAGGGAGGGGGGAGGGTAGTCCTCTACGATACAAGCGTCGTTAATTGGTCGTGCTGAATCGTTGGTAGCAAGTTTTGTGGCTGGCGGTCATTCAGGTTGCCACGGTGGGTGAGTGGATAGCGTGTCGGTCTACTAACCCCAAGATTGCAAGTTCGCTCCTGGCCGTGGTAAGGCGGCAAAATTGGGACACGCATGTCATACGATGTTGGCATGTCAAAGAACCCATTTGAATTCAGTACGCTGTGTTCATAATGGCAAAATTAATCTCGGGAGTTTCCGCTAACACAAAGTTCCTAATTTCTCTACTAGAAAGCGCTATAGTGTTCAAGGATCCTAGATATCTAACCTCCTTAACTTTCAGAGTGATTCAAGGAACAACGAAATTCGACATGCAAGCTACCCTCTGGGTGTCAAATTACAAAGCTTGCACCCGGCATCCGAGGCCATACGATATTATTATTATTATGTCGGCTCTGTGGCTAAATGGTTAGCGTGCTAGGCTTTGACCCAAAGTGCCCCAGGTTCGATTCCTGGCCAAGCCATCAGGAATTTTAATCTCCTGGGGTTAATTCCCGCGGTTCGATGACTGGGTGTATGTGCCGTCTTCATCATCACGTCATCCTCACTACGACGCGCAGGTCGCCCACGGGCGTCGACTAGAAAGACCTGCACTAGGCCTCTCCGGAGGCTACACAATTATTATTATTATTATTATTATTATTATTATTATTATTATTATTATTCTATGATTGGCGTGTTACCATGGCAACAAGTGTTCGTCATCTAGACCTATATAATAATAATAAATAACCCCTACCAAGCGACCGCTGCCCAGACATTTGGCCTGCAGATATTGGGGTGACGCGTGATCAGCGCGTCGGGTCCCCTCGGCCGTTAATCTTGGTTTTCGTGATCGGGACTCTGCCTCACTGTCAGACAGTTACTCAATTGTCCTCATAGGCTGAGTGTACCCCGTCCCAGTTCTAGACCTATACATTCTAATAATTAAAATGCCTATTGGCGGCTTCGGTGGTGTAGTTGGTAGCATGCTGAACTGCTATGCCCAAGGTCGCGGGTTCACATCCCGGAGACTTCTGTTACTTGGGAAGCATAATAACCAGTGATGGACGCGACACAGGCAAGGAAAGCATTTCTAAAGAAAATAAATCTCTTGACATCGAATATAGATTTAGGTATTAGGAAGTCATTTTTGAAAGCCTTTGTCTGGAGCGTGGCGCTCTATGGAAGTGAAACTTAGACTATTGGTGCAGCAGAAAAGAGGAGATGTTTAAAATGTGGTGTTATGATGAAGATCAGTAACAAATGAAAATGAGTTAAGACGAGTGGGAGAGGAGAGATGCTTCTGGCGACTGATAATGAAGAGAACTCAAGATTGTCATCCCACAACCTACTACAGTATAATATACGGCCTCTGTCTGAAAAGTGTAAATACTCCAGTTTAATTGTTGTATAATTGTTATTGAATTGTTATGTATAATTATTTATTTGTTATGTATATACAATTTGCCACCGGGGGACACACCCCCCGTTGCAAATAAATGAATGAATATGAATATGAATATGAAGAGATAGGCTGGTAGGACACATACTAAGTCACCTAGGAATAGCAATGTTTTGAAAGAGCCGTGGCCTTAAGTTAGGTACCAACCCGGAATTTGCTTGGAGTAGAAATTGGAATTCACGGACAATCACGTCTAGGAATAGGAATAGATCCCGCCTATTCTAAGTTTTACCTCATGTGGATGATTGTTTCCTGTTTCAGCCCTCAAACCGGAATTAAATTTCTTGGCAGAGCCGAGACTCGAACCAGGGCCTCCGAGGTGACAGCCAAATAAAAGACCAGGATAAGAAATGCTCTCAACCCTCGAAGAATGGGGATTAAGGGACTTGAAAAGACGTAAAACCATGGAAAGCAGGTATGAAAGGGAAAGAGGGGAGGGTCCTCTCCAAAATCACCGCAAGATAAGAAGCAAATGGCTTCGATGGCGTAGTGGGTAGCTTGCTGAACTGCTATGCTCAATATCGCGGGTTCAAAACCGGCCAAAGTCGTCAGATGTTAAGGAGCGTTAAAATCCTTCAGTATGCCTTCCTTCAGAGGGGACGTTAAGACGGCGAGCCCATGTCATAGATTAATGGCATGTAAAAGAACCTAATACTACAATTGGTAGTGTGTAGCCAACTTGTGTAGCCAAGTTTCAAAGTTTGCCGCTAGGTGTCAGTGTCAGTGTCAGTGGCATCTGGAAGCCATATTTGGAAGTATTGAAACTGAACTTCCTGGGAGCCTACGGGCAACGCTATGGCCATTGGCTGCAATTCGTATATAAGAAACCAATGACTCTGCTCATGGGGTCACCAACTTTGCGCCCTTGAGGGTGTAGCACTATCTAAGGTGCACGTTGCATGGTAGGGAGACAGACACCCTGCCCCTTAAGGGTCTCTTATAGTAGGCAGAAGATAGGCCTACCATAAAAATAAAATATAGAGGCCTGATCCTTCCAGACTTAAGTCCATTATGGCAGGGAAAAGGAAATACACCTGGGCCTCTAATACAACAATACCGTTAGAGTCTGAAGTGGATAAGAACTAAACATGGGATATCGACAAGGGAGAGTAAAAGAGAGGAGCCCAGCAGAAATGACCTCACGTCTTGTTATACCAAACGTCAAGTCAAGTCCTGAGGAAAATATCCCTACGCGTATCTCCTCTCTCGCTGTACTTTCTTGTGTTTCCGGCATGGAAACTCAAGATTGTCATCCCACAACCTACTACAGTATAATATACGGCCTCTGTCTGAAAAGTTCGATGAATGCGTCTATATTACGAACGGATTTTTGGCTTACCTGAACCAGCATTTACTGTCCTTCGAAGTAATCCCCGTGGATGGTTATATACTTCTTAGAACGGCTGTACAAGTCCTGGCATAGCCTTACTGAGGGATAGCCTTCAGTTGGCTCGTCACATTACGTTGCATGTTCGAAATGTCCGAAAACCTCTGGCCTTTCCGGAATTTTCGGCGACCCTGGACCCCGATACTCCATAATTTGATGCTTGCCTTTGAGGTCGTACCTCAGGCACCAGGTCTCGTCACCCGTGACGATGGTTTTCAGGACCATTCCATTTCACAGAACATTCACGCTTCTCACTGCCACCCGTCGAACAGGTGTGCACGTTAGGTTCCATAAATTCACCCTTCACACTGCCGCCCGTCTATCAGGTGTGCAAGGCAGGTTGCATAAATTCACGCTTCTCTCTTGCTTTCAATTTAGAGTTTTGACGACCCAAACTGAAGACTATTCCTAAAGATGACTAGGCCAGGAGTTTCCAGGACTTGTACAGCCGTTCAAAGAAGTGCATAACCATCCACGGGGATTACTTCGAAGGATAGTAACGGCTGTTTCAGGTAAGCCAACAATCCGTTCGTAATATAGCCCATTCACCGAACTTTTCAGACAGAGAGTGTACATTTGAAATCATTTGTTTGCACCTTTTACTCAAATTCTCTCCACTTTTATTGCATTTGAAATATTTTATTGGTGCCTCAAGCTTTACAGCTGAAGTTGTCTACTTTAGGAAACCATATTGTATATGGAGCAATCTATGCAGAGTTGCCAACCTTTGAGTCATAAAATCGAATCACTCGGATGTCCTTTTGCCACTCAAACAAAGTTTATACACAATAAAAGGTAATATAATATTAATTTCGTACTGAATTACTCTGTCTATTATTCTAAATACCGCTAAAACACACACAATTCATCACATGAAAAGCAAAGTAGGTTAAGCTCTCAATTAACATCAAAATGAAAAAAAATATTCATAGATTTTTACAAAGGAAATTCTGAAAAGTAATCTAACCAGCTTATGGAAACATAGCAAAATGCGCTGGAAAATTTTGCACGCCAAGAACAAGCAGAAAAAGTAGGAACATTTTCCTGGCAAGTTAGCCTCTTCACAGACCAGAGCATCACAGGGACCGCTTAGGACTAGAGGTATCGTTACGAGCAATGTCGATCGTTGTCTCGTGCACTCACATGTCGTGATGAACAAGCCAAATCGATCTGTTCAAATAAACATTTCTTTTTGCAGCGTGGGAAGTAGAACTAGAACACGACATTCTGTTGTTAGAGCTCGACATGTTCATTACGCTTGAGCATATATGAATTATTGGAATACTTTTGATTACGAATATTCGATTCGAACATACGAATAGATTGAATATTCCAATTAGTGAAATACGCCGAGTATTGAGCCAATAATCAAATTAATCGACGAACAAATCGAATCATTCAAATGTACAAATAATTACGAGGCACGTCCAGAAAGTAAGCTCCGTTTGGTAATAAAATTGAATTGTGTACAGATACAGAAAAATTATTTATTGCACAACATTCTACACCTCATAAACTACTTTTCCACATAACTGCCGAAATTTTGCAGGCATTTGTCATAGCGTGGCTTAACTTTTTGGATACCTTCTTCATAGAAGTTTGCCGCCGACCCGTAAACGATAGTGAAGACTCCCCTGTAAGATATACTACTGTTTGGCCATCACTGTTAGGCAAATTGCGTATGTGGTCAGGAGAACTCCTAAACATACGCAGTTCTCCTGGTAAGCACGCAATTTGCCTAACAGTAGTGACCAAACAGTAGGATATCTTAAGGGGAGTCTTCACTCTCGTTTACGGGTCGGCGGCAAACTTCTATGAAGAGGTATCCAAAAACTTGTGCCACGCTATGACATATGCCTGCAAAAGTTCGGCAGTTATGTGAAAAGGTAGTTTAAGAGGTGTAGAATGTTGTGCAATAAATATTTTTTCTGTATCTGTACACAATTTAATTTAATTACCAAACGGAGCTTACTTTTTGGACGTGCCTCGTATAATAAACATAGAAACAAAGAAAGGAAGAAAGAAAGAGAAAAAGAGAGGGAAAGAAAAAGAAAGCAAGGAAGAAAGAGAAAGATAGAAGAGAGAAAGAAAGAGGGAGAAAGAGAAAGAGCGTGAAAGAGAAAGAAAGAGGGAAAGAAAGAGAAAGCAACTAGTTCCGTGAAGAACAATACAGCCTATTTTCATATATCCTACTTATGTTAATTGCCTCTATCAACATACAAAATTTCAGTTTGATTGCTATAATAAATTCGTAGATATTGAGAACCGTCTAAATATTTCGGATGGTCACCATGTTGGATTGTTTTATGTATAGGCCATTGAGTCGTGTACCATTAAAGGAAAATTATTGCGTAGGTCCATTATTCAAACTTTCACTTCGACCGCATGATTACGACACAAGAAATAAAAAGTTAATTTAAAAATTCACACAGCCCCCATCTTGAGGTTATGTAAATAATTGAACTAAATTACATACCAGTGCATTTCAATGTGTATAAACATTTGCTGTACCAAGTTTCATTGCGTTTGGATCAATAAATCGCGAGAAAAGTCTTGTAGTTTTGTAGTTAACCGGTTTTATAAAATCTCGTAGATGAACTTCCAGTATTGCCCTTTATCTCCGTGCAAAATTTCAGAGTGATACCCGTAATAGTTTCAGAGATATGGAATGCCGGTGAAATATTTCGCACAGCCGCCATCTTGAGGTTATGTAAACAATTGAACGAAATTAGATGTCGGTGGATTACAATGTATATAAACATATACTAAGCCTCCGTGGCTTAGGCGGCAGCACGCCGGCCTCTCACCGCTGGGTCCGTGGTTCAAATCCCGGTCAGTCCATGTGAGATCTGTGCTGGACAAAACGGAGGCAGACAGGTTTTTCTCCGGGTACTCCGGCTTTCCCTGTCAAAAATTTCATTCCAGCAACACTCTCCACTATCATTTCATTTCATCTGTCATTCATTTAATCACTGCCCCAGAGGAGTGAGTCAGGCCTCGGCAACCGGCATAGTCCATATCCTCGCCGCTAGATGGGGGCTTCATTCATTCCATTCCTGACCCGGTCGGAGACTGGAAGCAGGCTGTGGATTTTCATTTTCATAAACATATACTGTACCAAGTTTCATTGCGTTTGGTTGGTTAAATCGAGAGAAACGCCTATTTAAAAGTCGCAACTTCGCTTGGCCGCCATGTTGGTTTTGTAGTTACCAAATTTTCAAAGGTCACATAAGTAAAAGTTCAGTAGTTCCCTTTATCACCGTACAAAATTCCAGGGTGATATCGATAATAGTTTCGGAGACATTGATTGCTGGTGAAATATTTCGCACAGACGCTATGTTGGATTGGTGACACGTAACAAAATTTGAAGGGCATGGTCGGGGTCGTCGGGAATAGTGCTATGAACTTACCAAGTTTCATTGAAATCGCTCTAGCCGTTTAGATTTTATTAGGGACACACACACACACACACACACACACACACACACACACACACACACCATCACACACACACACGCTCACACACACAGACACACGGACAAAAGGTGATCTTATAAGCCTATTTTTTTCATAAATGAAAATAGGCTAAAGATGGAGTAAGAACGAAAGAATGGAAGAACGAAGGAATAAAGGAAAGAAAGAAAGAAAGAAAGAGATAACAAGTGAAGCTTGTTTTGAATGATATCAGGCTCAATGGGGAGGGTTAACCCCAAATCATCCCCTTGGATTCTCCCCTGCTTCCAACAACTCGTCCTATGGACATACTTCTTTACACAAATTGCTGTAATTTTCGGGTACTTGCCATCTTCAAATAATTAAAATATATGGACTGCTCGATTTATTTAAATAATTGATCATTCTATATACACAAGTATTTCGATATCCGCATTGTTCGAACATTATAATCGGCGAATATTCGAAGTAATCGATTGTTCAAGCGATACGTACGGGCTTAGCTAATTCTGTATGGGCAAAAATAGCTATCCAACAGAAAATAAATATATAAATATCAAATATAAGGAAGGAAGTTTTACGTGACCGTTCCTTTCTCGCCCATACGCCATTTTACCTCAAACATGTAATATGCATTAACCAGAAATCGAAAGAAGTCCATCTGAGTCAAAATGAAGCAGTTTTATCGTCTGTGCCATCATGCTCTTAATCTACTATATAAAGCTCAAATACCACTGACTCACTCATTCATTCATCACGAAATCTCAGAAACCACCGAACGGATTGGAATGAAATTTGGTATCCAGCTTCCTCAAGGGCCGCAAACACCCACTAAGAAAGGATTTTTGGATATTCAGGTTCTTAAGGGGTGTTAAAGGGGTAGACCTGCATTTCATTGAATAGCAATATCTCCCGATTGGTTTCATTGGGGGATGTGAAACTCGGCATATACACTCATCATTAAAAATAAGAAGACACGTGTCTGAGGGTTTTTCGATGTGGTGTATATTATGAGGTGAATGGGGTGAAAAGTGGGAGTTGAAGGATTCCTAACGGAGCGTGTATCTCTTAAACGACATAGGCGATGAGTTTGGAATTCAGCCGAAAAAATCAGCATTAAAAATAACTAAACAGGTGTTTGACCGTTTTTTCATAAATCCAATTTAAGGGGCCCATGGGGAGGGGTGAAATTATGGGGGGGGGGGGGAGACGTAATATGTATGTGTGTAAAATTATACATGGCCTATGTTGTAGACAATAACACATCACATCTTTTTTGTCACTTGCTATTTCATCATACGACGAATACTTAGGGAGTTATTAATGATTTTGTCCCAGGATGACATAAAAATTGATTCGAATGAAATTTCAAAAAATAGCTTTTTTAATACTTTTATTATATTTTTCACGTCTTTTAGGGTCCGAAACCAACATGATATTTTGATGTTTTTTTCGTACCATGCATTTTTGGTTTCAGGCGATAGAATTATTTTCTACTAGGACCCATGCTTATCTATCTATATAACTAATGTTATAACGGGATTCCAAATGTTATTGCGGGCGAAGCCGCGGGTAACAGCTAGTATCGAATATAAAGTTAGGTGTCGTGTTAAGAATTCATTTCTTGAAAGGCTTCGTCTCAGGTGTATAGGTCAATATTGATTCAAGATGATAGTGGCATGGGAAATCTTGGTCATCAGCCACTGTGTTGGATTAATCCGATAACCTGTGTTTTCCCGGCGACTGTGTAATACCTTTCGTGGTGTGAGTGGAAGTTGCTGAGATTTGATGTGATTCCCATACCCACGTGATATCAGAAGATAAGAGAGAAACATCAATACTTAAATATAGTGACTCCAATTACTACCATAAAACGTAAACAGAAACTATCAACTGATCTCATTTAAAACATTAAATACCTTTTAATAACAACATAATATTAACACTAAAATCACACTTGAAATACAAATGCAAACCTAATATACAGGCTCCTAATGGTTCCGATTTTCATCTTCAAGGACACTCATCATGCAACTTATTAAATACCATAAGGTAACATCTGTCATGAATTGCCCAAACTTGGTGTGACCTATAAAATTGTCAGAAGGCAAGGGATGAATTCAACTGGGATCAAAACCATTAAATCAGATAATATTTTGTGGACCAAAATCCGTAATCCATCTCTTCCGCCATCTTGGTTCCAATCTCATTATTAACACCGTCGCGGCAAAAGAAGCGCGAAGGTGCAACCCCAAGGAATAATCCCCAAAGAGAAAACAAAAACAAAAACATGAAAGAGATAAAACGAAGTCCATAAGGGACAAAACGGAAAGAAAGAAAAACTAAATTAGTAAGGGGGAGAACCGTACTTGGTGCAGGCAGACCAAAAGGTCGAGCACAAACAGAACAAAAACCAAGCACCAAGTTAGGGCAAACAAATCCCCCTAAACACCCAGAACACTCAATAGACAGTGAAAAAAAAATTGCTCTTCCGGAGTTTACAATAAAAAAACTAATTTAAAGCTCCCATAATTATAAGGTAGATTCGCACTCCACTCAGTCTTTTCTTCTTAGTAAAGGACCACTTTCCAAAGACACAGTTACATTAATAAGTAAAAGTCAAACAATAAATAAACAAATGTTTTATACATTTCCGTCGCTCGCGACCATTTCATAATTTCTTCCGGGCATAAGGAACGTCCGGATAAGCTTCCGGCACAACTGAAAGCTTAGAATAAAGGAACATGTAAAATAATGGCTAAAGAGGGAGGGTAAGTCTTAATTTGCTACCCGAGACGGGTCATCATTATAAACTTGATTTACCTAGGAGGCAAGAGATCAAATTTCTCAATTTCTGTGCCAAGGGAACCTTATTGAATTTACTGTATTGGGTTAGTTGGATATTGTTGCTTTAAGGGCAGAACAGCGAGGTCTTCTGACCCTAATGTATTAGAAAGCTTTGAAATTTTAAACAGCAACAAGGCTGGAATCTGTTTCAGGGAAATCATCACATAGAGCTCCACGCTTGTTGATCTATTGATATAAAGCTAGCAAGTGTTAAAACTCAGCAATTCTTCTAGGTTTGTGCCGTGTCTTGTGTGGGGTTTCGCCTAGGACACCAAGCTGGCTCATCGGCGGGCTCTTGGTGTCCCCACCCGGACACCCCGCTATTGGAAGCCTTCATAGGGAGGTTAAGGCTGCCTGAGCTTTTGGTTCTCGCAGTCAAGTAGTGCAGTTGCACTCAATATAAAGGGAGGTAGCGCGCAGTTCGCTACTCCTGTGCGGGTCCGGACGGGGACACCAAGAGCCCGCTGATGAGCCAGCTTGGTGTCCTAGGCGAAACCCCACACAAGACACGGCACAAACCTAGAAGAATTGCTGAGTTTTAATTCACTGGCAGTGAAAGCCAATATACCATCTTTCTAGCAAGTGTTGTTCATTTATGAACTGCAACTGTATTGGCCAGTCTGTTGTCTCTGTTATATCCTAAGTATCTCTTTCTTTCTTTCTTTCTTTCTTTCTTTCTTTCTTTCTTTCTTTCTTTCTCGACATGCCCGACTAAGGAGCGCGATTGAACTTATTTAGCTGATGGCATTGCTTTTCTCTTCTCCCAAAATCTCTTTATCTTCTCCCTGTGGCTTCTCTTGCGATCTTCTGACCAGGTTTTGTTGGTGATAGTGCTTGGATGGTCTGCAAAGCGGTGATTATCGACTAATTCTCTGAACTTAGCTCTGTCTAGTACAATGTCATTTGTGATGCCTATTTCCTCAAGAGCTTTTCCAACTTCAAGCAGCCACGTGTTTTTAACTTTCATTGTCAGGGCAAGGTTAAGAATCCTTTTGGTCAGTCTCTGATTGCCCATCCTGAGGATATGCCCGTAAAATTTCAATCGTATTTTCCTAAATGTGTCTGAGATTTTCTCCGAGTGCTGGGATTTTCTTTTCATCCAGATTCCCCGTGTACAGACTGGTCCAAAACTTTTTATTAGGATTTTCCTTCCTCGCTTTTCCACATCTTTAATTGATGATCTGCCCCCAATGATCAGTGTTTCAGAAATATATAATGCTTCAGGCTTGATCACAGTGTTGTAATGCCGTAATTTTGAATTTCTGGATATAGATTTTTTTATCATATCTGTTCCAAGTGAGTCTGTAAGCTTTTTGCAGTTTAGAGATCCTTTCTTAGTTTGCTTCACGTTTCAGTCTGGACATCTCCCAGGTATTTGAATTTAAACACTTGAGATATTTTGCCAAACTTGGTTGTCATTGATTGTCCATCTAGGTACCGAAGAGATCCCTGCATGTAGTGTGTTTTCTGGTATGAGATCTGGAGTTCTGTTCTGGATGCAATTTCGTAAAGTTTTTCCGTGGAGGCAATCGCTTTCTGTCTGTTATTGTACAATATTGCGAGATCATCAGGGAAGGCCAAACACCGTAAATGAATTTTATTATCACGTAGTCTGCCAAGAGTTATTCCTTTAACTTCTTTCACCTCGATCCTAATTACTTTTTCTAGAACAAGATTAAACAATAGAGGGGACAACACATCTCCTTGTTGGAGTCTTGTTTTAACCTTTGAAGTGGTGCCTGTTAGTGTTTGCTTGATTAAATATTTAGTTTTCCTGTCTACTTTGAATTCTTCTTCTGTCTATCGAGTCATAGGCCTTTTTGAAGTCTACAGAAGTAATCACCGTTTGCCAGCCTTTACGAATTTGTAGGATAGTCTTAAGATTATGAATCTGTTCTGTTGAAGACTTACCTTTCCTGAACCCTGCCTGATATTCTCCAATTACATGATCTGTTTGCACTTGAAGTCTCTTGATTAGAATTTTATTTGTATATTTATTTAGTTAGTTTTTTATATTTTAATTTCGTTAGGGCCATCTATGGACCACGGTGCTTGTGTTTTAGCTGTTTCTTGATGTCATCGTCAGGCTTGCCACGATTGGTGTTCTTAGCGGTGGGTTTGGCATCTGCTTTCATGTTGGTACCTCGAGCTTTTCTGATTGCCCAGTAGTCCTTCATTTTCCGGCTGAATTGAATCTTACGTTCCTCAGACCATTTCCTAGTCTCGTCTTTTGGTCTGTGGGTAACTTCTGTGAGGGATGTTACGAAGGATTTAATTTTAAGAGCTGTATGATAGTTACTCCGGTCGGCAATGTCATTTTCATTTATATGGAGTTCCGAAAGATACTTCTTCCACACGAATCCAGTAGCTTTGCCCTTGTTGTTGTTATTTATATATTGATTTATAAATATTTTTTTATCATTTCAATGATCAGCGAAGGCCAAACACCGTATCTACTCTATGTTTATATTTATACTTACTGTAGATTTATTTGGGCTGACGATGTACGAGGGCCATCCCGAAATTAAGTTTCCTTATTTTAATGCTCACAATATTTCCCAGCAGACAAAGTAGGGGTCCCCATTTTAGCAAAAAGGTTAAATTATGTAATTGCCTCAATCGGGCCAAAGGTTGAAGGGCTAAAGGGCACCGAAAGGTTTCAAATTGTGAGTCTTGTAGAGCTCTATCAAACTAACAAACCAAATATTGAAAATCACTTCCAGTCTAGATACAGTTCCAGAAAAACAGCCTAATATCGTTTGTTTCTTTACCCGTTTTCTTTCTCATTGAAATCCTAGCCAAATTAACTTCTCTCTCTGTGGTTAACAGCCCACAGTGGGTCAAAATCGAAATCTTGGGGGACAACATTATTTGTACGATTTAATCATGATTTAGAGTGAAAGCAACGTATATAATTTGTGTACTTCATAATAAACATCAGTTAAGACCTTTTTAAGCTACGTCTACACATGCAAGAAGTTGTCTATGACTAGGAGTTGGATAGAGCATTCAGTTATCTCTTCAGAACAATTTTTCTTCTAATTTATTTTTAACAAAGTCACAAAGTTCCACTTTTGACATAATCGTCGAACCCAATGCTTCAAACAGTTGTAAACGTGTGAGAACTGGTTGCGCAGCATCTTCTAAAACGTAAAATAACTAAGTAAGTTGCAAAAAGATGCAAACAATCTTATAACAGGCGTAAACTACAAGACTTTATCTACATTTTAACATTAAGTAGAAAGTGACGCAGAGTGACGCGACATACTAAAAATCCAAGTGAAAATATAATTTTAAAAATAACAGCTAGGCCTAAATATTATATAATGCAAGTATAGCTAAAATTACTCCAAGGAGCTTCACTTCTGTCCCAAAGTGTAGATGGAGACATCCACAGTGTAACGATACGGCTGAATAATGTCACCATTGTCAACATTTATAAACCACCCAACACATCATGGCCCGACGCTGTCCTACCAACTGATGAACAACCTGCAGTCTATGTGGGTGACTTTAACAGCCACCATGAATCATGGAAGTACTCAAAAAATAATGAATGTGGTATTAAACTCTCAGAATGGGCTGAAGTCAACAATCTTCATCTAGTTTTTGATGCCAAAGATCATGGCACCTTCCGATCAGCTGCATGGGGTAGTGATACTAATCCTGACTTGTGTTTTGCCAGCTGCAATGAAAATGGATATCCTCTGCACATCATACGAAAAGTGATTGGAAACTTCCCTCACAGTCAGCATCGACCTGTAATATTAGAAATTGGCACCTCAATCCCAATTGTAAGATCTACACCACATGCCCGGTGGAATTTTCGGAAAGCTAATTGGACTACGTTCTCTGCTGAGCTGGATAAATCTGTTCGCTGGATCCAGCCAAAGCACCAAAACTACAAACGATTTTTAGGTGCAGTAATGTCAGCAGCTAAGAAAAGCATGCCGAGAGGGTACAGGAAGGAATACATCCCTGGTTGGAGCGCAGAGAGTGAGGCACTTTACAATGACTTCCAACAAAGTGGAGACTTACATGTTGCTGACCAACTTCTGTCAAGTTTGGATGCTAACCGAAGTCAAAGATGGGCTGAAACTGTAGGAAATATGGACTTCACTCACTCCAGTCGAAAGGCATGGAGCCTCCTTAGAAAACTCGGAGAAAGCGCACCAGTTGTTAAAAACCAGCCTACGGTGACACCTGATGAAATAGCGTCTCACATCGTTGCAACATCTCGAGTTCCAGCAGATAAGAAACACACCAGGTACATCAGACGGCAGCTTCGAGCTCTGAAATTAACAACACCTCGCAAATCAAACTACTCTTGTGCCTTCACATCTGACGAAATAGATGCCTCACTCAAGGATCTGAAGTCCGGTAAAACTCCTGGTTTCGATGGAGTTCACCCAGAATTCCTCATACACATGGGTAATAATGCAAAGAGATGGCTGGCAGAGTTCTTTACGGACATTTTAAACACTGGGGAAATCCCATCAGAATTCAAGAAGGCAAAGATAATATCTGTCCTGAAACCTGGAAAACTCTCTAATAGACCTGAAAGTTATAGACCGATAGCTCTTCTTAGCTGCTGCTACAAACTGTTTGAGAGGCTTATCTTTAACAGAATTAACTCCACAATCTTGGCACACATTCCTGCAGATCAGGCTGGTTTTAGACCAAGTCGCAGCTGTTGTGATCAAGTACTATCACTCACATCATATATTGAGGCAGGATTCCAAAAGAAGCTTAAAACATCTGCTGCGTTTATAGACCTCACTGCTGCCTTCGATATTGTCTGGAGAGAAGGTTTGATCTACAAGCTCCTCAAAGTCATACCCTGCAGAACCATCGTTCAGGTTATCAACAACATGCTAAGTTACAGGAGATTCCAGGTGTACTCAGGCAACAGTAAGAGCACAGAGAGAAAACTCAAGAATGGTTTACCCCAAGGATCAGTTCTGTCCCCTCTACTGTTCAATCTATACATCTCTGATCTTCCTGAGACAAATTGCAGGAAATTCTGTTATGCTGATGATCTTGCACTAGCCACACAGCACCAAGATCTCAAGAAAACTGAGGAAATCCTCACAAGGGACCTGTCCACTCTAGAGGTCTATTTCAAGAAATGGAGACTCAGTCCTAGTGCAAGTAAAACAGAAGTGTCATGCTTCCACTTAAATAACCGACTGGCTAATAGCAAATTGAACATAAGCTTCTGTAACCGAGTTCTTCGTCATAACTGGTTTCCTAAATATCTTGGTATAACCTTAGATCGCACTTTATCATTCAAGCAACATCTATTGAACTTATCAAAGAAACTGAAAACTCGGAACAACATTCTTCAGAAACTGTGTGGGACCACTTGGGGATCTACTGCAAGCACTCTACGACATTCTGCCCTTGGTCTGGTTTACTCCAGTGCAGAGTACTTCTCTCCAGTATGGTTAAATAGCCCGTATACCCGATATGTTGACACGCAGCTAAACAACAGCATACGCCTTATTTCGGGCACAATCAGATCCACGCCAATCCATTGGCTCCCGCTGCTCACGGGAATAATTCCACCTGATCTGCGCAGATCGAATGCCCTATTAAGAGAGTACCAAAAAATCTGCAGAAATCCTGAACTACCCATACAAGAAGACATCCCTGCACTCAATCTTCAAAGATTGAAGTCACGCCATCCACCTTTGCGTGATGCTACCGACATGGCTCACAACAACTTCGACGCTGTGAAAGTTTGGAAAGACCGTTGGGAAACTTCCACAGACTTGTCCCTACACAACATCTTTTCTGGTGCGCAAATTGCTAGTGGATTCCATCTACCACGCAGGCAGTGGGCCACTCTTAACAGAGTTCGGACAGGCCATGGAAGATGCAGGGACTCACTCTACAAGTGGAACTGTTTAACGTCACCAGAATGCGACTGTGGTGCTCCACGGCAAACCATCGCTCATATCGTCGGCAGCTGCAAGCTGAGAGCCTACTCGGGTAGCTGGGCTGATTTCTTGATCCCATCAGAGGTAGCACTAAAGTGGATCGAAGGACTGGACATTTCTATTTGAAATTGTTTCTTGTTATTGTATCATATTTAATTGTATATATGTTACTTATGCCATACGCTAAATAAATAATAGCTAAAATTACGTAACAATTACACCCATTAATAACTGAAACACGTTACGAAGATCATACCTTCAGCTGCATGTTCCATCTTAAAGCATCACACTAACCACAAAGACAACCAAACCACAGCCACTTACATTCAACCTCCAATGCAGACTGCTCGAACAGTGGTGACAGATTTACACTAGGAAGCGTTTATATTCCAGAATAGTGAGCGGTAATTAAATGAGAATGCTGTAGAAGTAATAAATTTTGATTTTTTAATTATGAAAATAAATAATTTTGTCCTCCTAGATTTCGATTTTGACCCACTTTGCAGCCGTGAGGCTGGTCGGCAGCAGCTCGCTATTCTTCCCGTCTCTCCGCCTTCCACTTCAGTTCACAGTATGAGCCACAACTCATATCTTCCAGTATTTGACTTATGTTCTCTAGCCTGGGTCTTCCTCTATAATTCTTGCCGTCTACTGTTCCCTCGACTATAAGCTTAAGCAGTCCATTGTGTCACAGTATGTGGCCCACGAGGTGATTCCGTCTTATTTATAAAAAATTAAGGAAGCATTTTCTCTCTCCCACTCTTCTAAAGACTTCCTCATTTGTGACTATTTCTTTCCAGCTGATTTTCATAATCCTTCTATAGCACCAGGTTTCAAATGCTAGTAGTCTTTTCCTCTCTCTCCTCTAGTCCAAGATTCGCTGCCATATAGCGGGACGCTCCATACATAGGTCTTCAACATTTGTTTCCTCACATCGAGACTTACGTTCTTTGCAGTAAATAGGTTCTTCTTTTTATAGAAAGCGTTCTTGGCTTGGGCAATCTTCCTTAATATCTCTCTGCTGCTTTTTCCATCATTCGTTATTTTACTTTCCAGATAATTAAACTCATTCACTTCTTGTATCGTTTCATTTCAAATCTCTATTGCTGTGTAGTTTTCGCCATTTCTACTGCAGACTAAAATTTTTGTTTTGCTTCTATTTATTATTTACATAAATTGTTTGTTTAATGTGTTCCTTGGGTCAATACCCTCAGGTGCTTTTTGACATTTTTGAAAACTCGTCACACCGGAAGTAGTTCTAAGGGCTTAAGTGAAACTCTGCATTGTCTCAAACTAGCGCTCGTAGTGGTAGAAAATGCAAACTGATAATAAAATTGACCGGATATGGTGGAGTTTCTGGAGAACTAGTTTATGACATTACGTCGTTTTTTAACATCGAGTTGCTTGCCTGAAGGGCGAAAACTGTGGATTGTTTAAAATCAAACGTTAGCATAGTTAGGTTACATAATAAATAAATAAATAAATAAATAAATCAATAAAATAATTAAATATATAAATAATAGTACATTATGCAACGAGCCTATAATGGCAATACATACGACTGTTTATGTTCGAGGATAATTATAACTATTTTATGTTGGAACATAAATATTCATAAATATCTGTGGAGATTTCGCCAGTTTTATGTACTGAACAGAGCTCATGGGACGCAGAGAATACCTTGTATTTGACCATGGCCTCGTGGAATACCCCAGTATGACACTAGGCCACGCAGTGATATTAAAAATAGGAGGCCGTGGAAGTCAGCGCAGGTGCGATGCTATCCACACCTAATTGGACACACAACTGTTTCTTGAGCTCTGATTGGTGGGAGAAACTGTATCGTAATGAAAACTTGTAGTATAATGAGCCTCATTATAGTACAGTTTTCTGACATATAATATTTACATTTCGACATCATCGAACATACAATATTATTACAGTATTAGTTGTTCTTAATTGTTGACTCAGGCAAAGAAAGCACTTCTACAGAATAGCAATCTGTTGACATCGAATATAGATTTAGGTATTAGGAAAACATTTTTGAATGTCTTTGTCTGGAGCGTGGTGCTCTATGGAAGTGAAACTTGGACTATTGGTGCAGCAGAAAAGAGGAGAATTGGAGCGTTTGAAATGTGGTGTTACAGGAGAATGATGAAGATCAGATTGGTAGATAGGGTTACAAACGAAGAGGTATTAAGACGAGTGGGAGAGGAGGGGAGTTATGGTGTTTCTGGCGACCTCTAATGAAGAGAAGAGATAGGTTGGTAGGACACATACTAAGACACCCAGGAATAGCAAGCTTAGTTATGGAAGGAAGGGTCGAGGACAAGAACTGTAGGGGTAGACCAAGGTTAGAATATGTTAAACAGATTGCCTCGGATGTAGGGTGTGGTAGTTATGTAGAGATGAACAGGGAGACATGGAGGGTTGCATCAAAACAGTCAAAAGACTGAAGACTCAAACACTAACAATTAATCTGATCGTTGTGCAACACTGCAACCTTAATGCCGGCTGCCACTGACCAGAACTGATACACATGTCATATCGTATGCCTGTGTTGTAGAAGTCGACGCCTGCGAATGGAACCAGCGTGTGTAATTCGTCATCAACTCTTCATCAGTGTGGAAATGCCGACCGGAGGACAGAAGAGATCATAATCGCTGAGAGCAAGATCACGATTATATGGAGGATGATCAAACAGCTCCCAGCCGAACACTTGCAGGATAGTTGCTGTCTTGATCTTGTTCCCAGCGATTTCCAGCTTTCCTTGGCCCTCAAAAAATTCCCGTCTTCCGGGGAGCGCTTTAATGATGATGATGATGATAATTTTGGTTTTAAGGGCCCTAACATTTAGGTTATCGGCCCCTAATGGTGTGGGTGATAGTGAAAGATGTGATGAGAATGAAATCTATAACTATTACTAACTACAGAGTTACATACTAGAAGAACAACTCATAGTAAGGAAAATAAAGGAAAGGAAGAAAAGAAATGCCCTCAACCCTCGAAGAATGAGGATTGAGGCACTTGGAAGGAAGGAGAGCCATGAAAGGCAGACAGGAAAGGAAAGAAGAGAGAGCCCACCCTAAAGTCAGTGGAAAAAGGAGGAAAAACGGATCCAGCTCAAGAATCCCTCGAGGTCGCCAACTCCCGAACTCACCAGCCGTGAGCCCTTGAAGGTGTAGCGCTATCCAGGGTGCACCAGAACTGGTGGGGCTACATACACCCTACCTCCTTGAGGACCTTGAGCAGAAGGTAGGTGATAACATGAAAAGAAAAAGAAGGCTAACCCCTCGCAGAGGGAGGGTATCAGGAAAGATGAGACAAGGGCCAATTAAGGCGGGAAAGGAAGAGACTCCTAGGCCTCGGATACCCTAATACCGTAGGGGTTGGAAGTGAACAAGAGTTGACCAAGAGAGGTCGACGGGAAAGAAGACGGAGAGGAGCCCGGCACAAGTAAGTGGAAGCAATGCCGGACTCAGCTGGGGTCCCGTGGTCGACAACCCACGTCCCACAAGATGTGAGCCCCTGGGGGGGAGAGGGATGTGGAGGGGGAGGGGAGAGCGTTTTCTTTAAAAATAATAGGGAAACTTACTTTCTGGATACATCTCGTATAATATCTTCGATGTTTTGGAGTTGATTTTCAATATTCGTCTATGTTATAGCCTCTGCGTCATGCAATTGTTTTTATGTTCGACCATGGCGAAATGTAAATACTATACAACTCTGTCCGAAAAGTTCGGTGAATGGGTCTATATTATGAACGTATTGTTGGCTTACCTGAAAGAGCCGTTAATGTCCTTCGAAGTAATCCCCGTGGATGGTTATGCACTTCTGAGAACGGCTGTACAGTACAAGTCCTGGAAACTCCTGGCATAGTCTTCTTTAGGGATAGCCTTCAGTTCGGTCGTCAAACCTCTGAGTTGAAAGCGAGAAAGAAGGGTGAATTTATGCAACCTGCCATGCACACCTGAAGGACGGGCGGCAGTGAGAAGGGTGAATTTATGCAACCTATCATGCACACCTGTTCAACAGGTGGCAGTGAGAAGCGTGAATTTATGCAACCTATCATGCACATCTCTTCGGCAGGTGGCAATGAGAAGCGTGAATTTATGCAACCTATCATGCACACCTGTTCGACAGGAGGCAGTGAGAAGCGTGAATTTATGCAACCTATCATGCACACCTGTTCAACAGGTGGCAGTGAGAAGCGTGAATTTATGCAACCTATCATGCACATCTCTTCGGCAGGTGGCAGTGAGAAGCGTGAATTTGTGCAACCTATCATGCACACCTGTTCAACAGGTGGCAGTGAGAAGCGTGAATTTGTGCAACCTATCATGCACACCTGTTCAACAGGAGGCAGTGAGAAGCGTGAATTTATGCAACCTATCATGCACACCAGTTCAACAGGTGGCAGTGAGAAGCGTGAATTTATGCAACCTATCATGCACACCTGTTCGACAGATGGCAGTAAGAAGGGTGAATGTTCCGTGGAATGGAATGGTCCTGAAAACCATCTTCACGGGCCACGAGACCTGGTTCCTGAGGTACGGCCCTGAAGGCAAGCGTCAAATTATGCTTTGGCGGGTTTCAGGGTCGCCAAAAAGCCCCGATGGGCAAGAGGTTTTCGGACATCCAACGTAATGTCACGATCCAACTGAAGACTACCCCTAAAGAAGTCTAGCCAGGAGTTTCCAGGACTTGTACAGACATTCTCAGAAGTGCATAACCATCCACGGGGATTACATCGAAGTACAGTAACTGCTGTTTCAGGTGAGCCAACAATCCATTCGTAATATAGACCCATTCACCGAACTTTTCCGACAGAGGTTGTATGTCAGAAAACTGTTCTCTAATAAGGCTCATTATAGTAGCCTACAAGTTTTCATTACGACACAGTTTCTCCAACCAATCAGAGCTGAAGAAACAGTTGTGTGACCAATTAGGCAAGGATAGCATCGCAACTGCGCTGACTTCCACGGCCTTCTATTTTATATTTCACTGCGTGGCTCGTGTTATAGTGGGGTATTCGAGGAGGCAGTGGTCGAATACAAGGTATTCTCTGCGTCCCATGCGCTCTGTTCAGTTCAGTACATAACACTGTAGTACAAAACAGCTGCACAGAAGAACCCCCCCCCCCCTTTTTTTTCCCCAAGAACAGTGCTATGGTTGGCTTTCAATAAATCGTTAGAAAAGCACAAGAAAAGCTTAACTCTACATTTCAGAATAATTTGCACGGTCATTTTGTCGGATAACTAAAAATATTTTGAAAAGCGTTTTTCTCTGAATCGACGTATTTTAAAGAAAAGTATTTTAAACAAAAAAATGTAGAGGATATGTCACCTACAATTTGTCTCATTGAGGTCATGTCATTCGTTTTGAAATGCAGAAGCTAGGTGGCGCCAAAGTTTCCAAAAAAGTGTTTTTTCACTATTTGTCCTAGAAGAAATGTTTTGTTCACAAAAGAGCGAATCAGAAATTTGTTCCTCTCAAAATTGTCTACAACATTTATTGAAACATTTTTTCCTCCGACTTATAGTTCCAAAGTTATATAGTCTGTCGGAGTGTGAAAATTGTACTATTCAGCTGCACAAAGGTTAATATGAGTACAGTTATGCTTGATACGTTGCGATTGAAATAGATATGATTGTTTGAGCTGATTAACAAACACATTTAATAATAGTTATTGTTTTAAACTTTCATTTCAATAAATAATGTATCATTATGATCAATAATAACAGGTTTTCGATACAAGCTGTGGACAATGCGTCTGATATTTTTAACACAACAGAAATAGTAAAAACAAATATAACTTATAACTTTGGAACGGTAAGTCGGAGGAAACAAACGTTTAAATAAATGTTGCAGACAATTTTAAGAGGAACAAATTTCTCATTCTCTCTTCTGTGAAGAAACATTTTTTCTAGGACAAAAAGTGAAAAAACCCTTTTTTGGAGACTTTGGCGCCACCTAGCTTCTGCATTTCAAAACGTATGACATGACCTCAATGAGACAAATTGTAGGTGACAATGTCCTCTATATTTTTGTTTAAAAACTTTTCTTTAAAATACGTAGATTCAGAGAAAAACGCTTTTTTTTGAGTTTTCCGACAACATGATACCACAAATTATTCCGAAATTTAGCGTTAAGCTTTTTTTGTGCTTTTCAAACGATTTACAAATAGCCAACCATAGCACGGTTTTTGGAACAAATCTATTCCAGCTGTACTGTACTACTGGTGGAATCTCGATAGATATTTATGAATATTTATGTTCGGACATAAAATAATTATAGTTATCACCGAACATAAACAGTCGTATGCAACTCGCCTCTAATGGTAACTAAGACACTCGTATGGAAATTATAAAACTCGCTTCGCTTGTTTTATAAACATACTCGTGTCTTAATTATGTTCATTATAGGCTCGTTGCATAATGTACTGTTATTAGGTTCTTTGTAATTGATGATCAGTTCGCATATAGCAATTTTCTCTGAATCGACCTCTCCTGGCTCACATAAAATGGAGTGAACCAATTTGAGTTCCTTTCACGGTCGATAGCAATTATGTCAATTGTCGGTTGCTTCCACCGTCAAAACTACACCCTATGTCTTCTTGCACCTTCCTGGACGAATTTCTCAATTCATGGAGGTGTGGTGCTACTGACTACAACACGCGATAGAGCACAGAGCTATGAAGCACGAGGTCACTTGGAGACGTGTAATTCCAAACCCTACCAACGGTCGTCCTTGTAATGGCTTTCCGTGGGGTTTCAATTCCAGGCAAATGCTGAGAAGGTACCTGCTAATCAACCACGGTCGCTTCCTTACAACTGATTGCCCTAATCTTCATTTTTCATTAACTTTTCTCATGACGTTGTTGTGGTCAGGAAGCGGCTTCGGTGGTGTAGTCGATAGCATGATGAACTGCTGTGCCTAATATCGCGGGTTCAAACTCGGGCGAAGTTGTCGGATTGTTTAAGAGCGTTAAAATCTTTCAGTATGCCTTCTTTCGGAGGGGAAGTAAAGCCGGCAATCCCATGTCATAGATTTATGGCATGTAAAAGATCCTTCCACTAACTAGACTTGTGTGAAGCTAAATTTCTAGGTTAGATTTCGTTGAAACGCTCTATCAAAGTTCCAACGTTCACCACTAGGTGTCAGTGACATCAGTAGCGAAAGTTGAAACTACTTGAAATTGAACGGAAATTGTAGCTCATCCTATGGGTGACCGCTTGACGCAGCTACAGTCTGGCGAGACGAACTTGTCCTTGGACACTCCCGGCACTAAACGCCATACGCTAACTAAATAAATGTCATGAGGAAGGAACTCAACATGGAACTCATCCCCACGTACTGGGGAATCGCGTTGCTTGTTTAATGGGTTTATTTGTCTTAAGGGTTTCTTGTTGTTGTTGTTGTTGTTTTGTTTTCTGTATCTCGTTGTGTTTTATTTGGTGCGTGTTTCTTGCGTTTGATTTATGTCACGAAACGTGATTATATTTATGAGAGGTATTTCTTACTAGCTCATAATTCCTTGTAAGAGTATGGGATTTTTCAAGTGTCTTTGGGGCTGATAACTCTAGGTTAGTTCGCGGTTTTCTTTGTGTCCAGACGTGGAAGGGTGTGTTGTTCATCACTTTGGATGTAATATCTGTACAGTCGGAACACACACCAATATATATTTTAATGTTTTAAGGGGGGTTGTTTTGTGTTTCCCATTTGTGCACCCTAAGGATGGTCGATTAGGTTTTTATTTATTCTTAGGGACTGGGCAGACATTAACTCTGTATACGTCAGAAATATGTTTCATTTATAATCACGCTTCTAGGCCTATGTTTAAGGGTGGGTTAATATCATTTGTTAAAGTGGGGTTTGACTGAAAGTTGAGTGTCACTTTAGTTCTGTTTTGTTGTTGCTTTCAGTCAAGAAGCAACACGTGAACTCATTACATTTGCCATCTCTTGATGAATACAGTACATTTGCATTTGTCAGTTGGCACAGGCTAGAGTAAAAGGTGGCTCTTCACCGATGTCTCAGTCTCACTCATGGCTGTGATTATATGGAAGCTACTGAGGTATGGGTGGTGCTTAGTAATGGCATTCAGGGCACAGTCAGTGCCTGTGAATGCTGTGAAAGGTTCTACTCATAGGGTTAGGACTACTGTTCTGACTCAGTGAGGAAAGCAATGGCAAACTACCTCACTCCTCTTCTTGCCTAGAACGCCTCAATATAGCACTGCCTTGGGTTTTTGTGGGTATCTACTCACATAACGTAACGGCGGTGCTTTTGAGGATCCAACCAGCCTTCGGGCTGACTACCTAACAGACAGACAAATGAGATATATTAGTTACTCTCTCGAGTGGTGATTTGTGTATTTCTTGCATTTGCCCGGGACTGTGATGAAAACATTTGTTCGTTGTTTTATTTAGTTCGTTTTGTTGTTGGTTCCTTTCGCGATTTATACCGAACTGATCTATATTTCTTAAGGGTTTTGGTATGTCATGTCATGTCATGTCATGTTTTAGTGAAGTTCGTGTACGTGCTGTTGTAATGTTCTTTGTGATTTCGTTTGTTCTTGTACCGTTTTGTTTTATGGGTTTCTTGTATTTTGGCATGCCATACATTTTTATTAAGGGTGGCCGGGTAGACAGTTCTCGGGATACATGACTTCGTTAGCTCTCAGAATATTCTCTTCTGACTACGTTCACGTAGTTAGCCTGTGGTGGGACGAGCGTTGTTAATTTGTTATCTTTCTGCCCCTTTGTTTTCTATTGAACCATCTCCAGTACTATAGTAACTTAGGCTTCTCTGCGTCGAGATCTTCTCCTTTTGATAGTTCTTTATTGTGTGTTTTACGTTTTATGTTTTACTGTTTTATAATACAGTGAGACCGGGAATGTTCTCCGCAGCGCCTACAAGCGTCTGCGAGAGCTAGCTACAGCAGTTACGTTGGTAGCACGGCTGCCGCTTGCATCATCTCTACTTAGTATAAAGCAAAGTCCCCGATTTTTGGATGTTACGGGTAAACTCGAGGACCACTGCATGGATTTTGATGTGGTTTTCACCATTCTGTAAAGGATACATCGAGTATGATTTCTGTAGAAAATAATTTATTTATGATCAAAGGTAGGCGAGCAGTAACGATTTTAGTGCAAAAGTCGATAAAATACCTGGCGTCCGAGCGCTTTGTAAGCTTACTCTGGGCAAACCGTTAAAAATATCTAATTACTATGAGTGTAAGGATTGTTCAGCATGAAAAGTTCTACAAAAAAGTCCACGAGAGCATATGTCTATCTTCCATACATCGCCCACTATAAGGGAACAACTGAAGCTTGTCTCTTACAGCTTTATGTGCTGTCGACTTAGAGATTCCTGTTTGTTGAGCTAATTTTCGTGTTGATTTATTTGGACTAGGCAGCATTATGTCTGAGATCTCTTCAAGTTTTTCGTCTCTTAAAAGCGTAGGCCTGCCTGTTACCGGGACATCGTGAACTGAGGCAGTCACACGAAATTTACTTACCAAATCCCGAACGGTATCACGGTTAGGACACTTTGAATTAGGAAACCGCACCTGAAATTTTAATTTTACCTTTTCTGTAAACCGAACGCCTTCGCGAATAACGTATTCCACCAAAAACTCTCTCTTCAGTAGTAAACATTACCGCCTGTGTACTGTTGCACTCTTCCAACATGACGAATTGTATTCTATTCGTCATGCTTCCAATAATAATCTATCTGAACGCTCGCTGAAGACGTGCAGGCTCGCGCGCTTATCGCGATATACACCGGCAGCTCACACGGGGAAGTCCCGTTTTGAAGGACACAGTGCAGTGCAGCCAACTAAAACTCATGACTCAACCACTCACAGCTGCACGTACCCACTGCGGAGAACATTCTCGGGCGCCCTGTATATGTGTACGATTATTCTAGCCCCTTTATCATCCTCATACACCATTTCATGCGCCTCTCGTTCCCCTTTTGCTATGTTCTTTTATATTAAATTTATATCGACCTCTACTCGAAACGTGTAGTCATTTCATAGTTGGTTCTCCATCTAGTTCGGAATATGAGTAATCTCGATAAGGTCTCATGGTCCGCGTCCTTTCCATCTGCACGTCTCAATTATTATCATCATCATCATCATCATCATCATCATCATCATCATCATTGCCAGGTTCTGAGAGTGGTTCATATAATACTCTTGTATCATTAATCGTAATCACCGATACATCGTAGATCACCATCATCTGAGCTCTTTTTGAGTGAGGACCGTTGCGGTGTAAATGGACAGCACGCCTCTTTGGTAAGCAGAAGATTCAGATTTGAACCTCGATCTAGGCCTTATTTTCTACTATTACGCTTCAACAATATCTCTTCATTGATGATTGTTCAAACAATGTGCAACATTAATAACAATTAGAGCATATTTTGCAGTTTCGTTAGAGAAGGCAAGAAAAGGGGAAAGCAGAGGAAAGGAAAAATAAACGGAAAGAGGAAAGCGGAAAGGAAAGGAAAAAGGAATTGAAGGGAAAGGAGAAAGAAAAGGAAAAGGATAAAAGAAAAGTGGAAAGGAAAAGAAAAAGAAAAGGAAAAGGGAAAAAGAAAAGAAAAAGGGAAGGAAAAAGGAAATACAAAAGGAACGGAGAAATGAAATGAATAAGGAAAAGAAAGAGAAAATTAAAAGGAAAGAAAAGAGGAAAGGGGATAGGAAAGGTAAAGGGAAAGGAAAGGAAACAGGAAAGAGAAAAGGAAAATAAAAAGCCAAGGAAAATGGAAAGGTAAAAGGAAAGGAAAGGAAAATGGAAAGAGGAGAGGAAAGGAAAAAGGAAATTAAAAACGAAAGGAAAGAATTAATGAAAAAGGAAATTAAAATGGAAAGAGGGAGGAAAGGAAAGGAAAAATGAAAAAGGAGAAAGGAAAATGTAGAAAGGAGAAAGGAGAAGGATCAAAGGAGAAGGAAGAAAGGAGAACGTAGAAAAGTGAATGGAGAAGGACGAAAGGAGAAAGGAGAACGGAGAAAGTAGAAAGGAGAAAGGAGAGAGATCAAAGGAAAGGAGAACGGAGAAAGTAGAAAGTAGAAAGGAGAAAGGAGAAGGATGAAATGAGAAAGGAGAACGGAGAAAGTAGAAAGGAGAAAGGGGAAAGGAAAAAGTAGAAATATTTAAATATTTGTTCTCGCCGCCTAATTGGACGGAATCGTGTTGACCGACAGAAAGGAATGTTATAATATTATATATCTCAGCATTCGCATGGAAGCAGTGAGGAACAACACCACGTTCTAGATGACCGCTCTCCACCTCCAGTCTCCAAACTTGCTGCAGCTAACCATCGCAGTCCTGGTGCGCCCTTTAACACACACGCCTACGTCACAGGGTAATCGTAAATGAACAAGGGCTAATTAAGGCGGGGAAATAAAAGACACTCTAGAACTCGAAATTCCTAATACTGTTGGAGTTACAAGACAGGAAATATAACAGCCTTTCATTTCCCCTTTTCTTTTTGCTTTCCTTTCCCCCTTGCATTTTCCTTTCCTTTTCCTTTCCTTTCCCCTTTTCTTTTTCCTTTCCTTTCCCCCTTGCATTTTCCTTTCCTTTTCCTTTTCTTTCCCCTTTGCATTTTTCTTTCCTTATCCTTTCCTTTCCCCTTTTCTTTTTCCTTTCCTTTCCCCCTTGCATTTTCCTTTCCTTTTCCTTTTCTTTCCCCTTTGCATTTTTCTTTCCTTATCCTTTCCTTTCCCCTTTTCTTTTTGCTTTCCTTTCCCCCTTGCATTTTCCTTTCCTTTTCCTTTCCCTTCCCCTTTTCTTTTTCCTTTCCTTTCCCCCTTGCATTTTTCTTTCCTTTTCCTTTTCTTTCCCCTTTGCATTTTTCTTTCCTTATCCTTTCCTTTCCCCTTTTCTTTTTCCTTTCCTTTCCCCCTTGCATTTTCCTTTCCTTTTCCTTTCCTTTACCCCTTGCATTGTTCTTTCCTTTTCCTTTTCTTTCCCCTTTGCATTTTTCTTTCCTTTTCCTTTCCTTTCCCCTTTTCTTTTTCCTTTCCTTTCCCCCTTGCATTTTCCTTTCCTTTTCCTTTTCTTTCCCCTTTGGATTTTTCTTTCCTTTTCATTTCCTTTCCCCTTTTCTTTTTCCTTTCCTTTCCTCCTTGCATTTTCCTTTCCTTTTTCCTTTTCTTTCCCCTTTGCATTTTTCTTTCCTTTTCCTTTCCTTTCCCCTTTTCTTTTTCCTTTCCTTTCCCCCTTGCATTATCCTTTCCTTTTCCTTTCTTTCCCCTTTGCATTTTTCTTTCCTTTTCCTTTCCTTTCCCCTTTTCTTTTTCCTTTCCTTTCCCCCTTGCATTTTCCTTTCCTTTTCCTTTCCTTTACCCCTTGCATTGTTCTTTCCTTTTCCTTTTCTTTCCCCTTTGCATTTTTCTTTCCTTTTCCTTTCCTTTCCCCTTTTCTTTTTCCTTTCCTTTCCCCCTTGCATTTTCATTTCCTGTTCCTTTTCTTTCCCCTTTGCATTTTTCTTTCCTTTTCCTTTCCTTTCCCCTTTTCTTTATCCTTTCCTTTCCCCCTTGCATTTTCCTTTCCTTTTCCTTTCCTTTACCCCTTGCATTTTCCTTTCCTTTTCCTTTCCATTACCCCTTGCATTGTTCTTTCCTTTTCCTTTTCTTTCCCCTTTGCATTTTCTTTCCTTTTCCTTTCCTTTCCCCTTTTCTTTTTCCTTTCCTTTCCCCCTTGCATTTTCCTTTCCCCTTCGCATTTTTCTTTCCGTTTCCTTTCCTTTCCCCTTTTCTTTTTCCTTTCCTTTCCCCCTTGCATTTTCCTTTCCTTTTCATTTCCTTTACCCCTTGCATTTTCCTTTCCTTTTCATTTCCGTTCCGCCTTGCATTTTCCTTTCCTTTTTCTTTCCTTTCCCATTTTCTTTTTTCTTTCCTTTTCCCTTTCCTTTTTCCTTTCCTTTTCCTTTCTTTCTTCTTTTCCCTTACTTTCCCCTTTCCTTTTTTCCTTTCGTTTCCCTTTTTCTTTTTCCTTCACTTTCCTTTCCTTTCTTTTCCTTTCCTTTCCCAATTCCTTTCTCCTTTTCCCTTTTCTGCTTTTCATTTCTTCTCTTTTTCCTTTCCTTTTTCTTTTCCCTTCCTTTCCCGCTTTCTTTCCCCTTTCCTTTTTTCCTATCCCCTTTCCTTTTTCCTTTCCATTTTCTCTTTCCCCTTTCCTCTCCCATTTCCATTTGAATTTCCCTTCCTTTTCCCATTCCTTTTTTCCTTTCACCTTTCCTCTTTTCTTTTCATTTCATTTCCCCTTTCCTTTTTCCCTCCCTTTCCCCTTTCCTTTTCCCATTTCCTTTCACCGTTCCTTTTTGTTCTCCTTTCCCCTTTCATTTTTCCTTTCCATTTTCCTTCTCTTTCGTTTTCCTTTCCTATCCTTCTCTAACGGAACTTCAACTTGTGCTCTAATTGACATTAAGTATCTGGGAAGCAACTTGGGTTGCCCGTGGTCACTTATCCACTCTGACCAGTTGTGGGCCCCTGGGTAGGTTGTTATATGACAAGGAATATATGCAAACATACACACACACACACACACACACACACACACCCACACACCCACACCCACACACACACACACACACACACACACACGGATCACAGAGGTGTCACATCTCTGCCCTCATTATCGACATTAATTACATCTAGCTGGAAACATGCTGTAGTGACATTCTGTGGCTGTGAGGCACGTGTTGTGTTGTGCTTCAATTCAGGGGCTTGGCCATCGTGATAATTCAGCCCCGTGTACTGTGGTGAGTGGAATATTTTGTCTGATAACCTGTGTTATTTTGATGGCTGTATTAGTGTGGTTACTTGTAATTCAGGTCAGGATTGGGAAGGAGGCTGCCGTGGCCTTGAGTTAGGAATCTTCCCAGCATTTGCCTGGAGTTGAAATGGGAAACCACGGAAAGCCACTTGCAGGATGGCTGAGGTAGGAAGCGAACCCTCCTCTTCTCAGATTTGCCTCACGAGGCTGAGTGTACCCCGTTCCAGCCCTCTGACCAGAATTAAATTACTTGTCAGAGCTGGGAATCGAAATCAAGACCTCTGAAGTGACAGCTAAGGAATTTACAGAAACTACCGTATATGCATTGCAAAGACTTTTAATACATATTTCAGTGAATAGTAAATCGATTCAGCCACCAGATTTAACTGCATGGCTCTGAAATCATGTGGCGAAGCTCTCATATAAAAATAATGGGAGGTAGCGAGTACCGTACATGTTTGAATGGACAGCCCTGCAGCCCACGCACTCAAGGCCGGTGAGAAGGAGCCGCACGCTCCAGTCAGCATATACGCCCCGCCTCGCTACTACTCCGAGTTCCGCAGGGATGTCCAGCTCCGCCAGCCGTCATGCCTCCGTACCAGTATGGTTTAGGAGCCTTGCAGTTCAATCTGGCGACTAATTTTCCACACATTGTCCTCTTATAGTACAACGAATGCGTCCACAAAGACTCAAGATAGGTTTGACCTGTCTTACCTGATACTTAGAGGTTTCAGTGGCGTAGTCGGTAGCATGACGAACTGCTGTGCCCAAGATAGCGGGTTCAAACCCGCCGAAGTCGTCGGATTTTTTAAAGAGCGTTAACAATCCTTCAGTATGCCTTCCTTCGGAGGGGAAATAAAGCCGGCGGTCCCATGTCACAGATTTATGGCATGTAAAAGATCCTCCCACAGACTAAACTTGTGCGCAGCTAAATTGTTAGGTTGGATTTCGTCGGAACGCTCTATCAAAGTTCCAACGTTCACCACTAGGTATCATTGATATCTGGTAATGAAAGTTGGAATTACGTGAAATTGAACGGAACTTGTAGCTCACCCTAAGAGTGTCAGCTGGAAGCAGCTAGAGACTCAGGCGAGGCGAACATGTCCTCAGACACCCCCGGCACTAAAAGCCATACGCTAAATAAATAAATAAATAAATAAATAAATAAATACCTGATACTTCCCATGTAAAATTTTCATTAAACCAAAAAACTGTCCGCCTCGTTGTGTAGTGGCTGGCACTCTTTAGGAGTTACAAGGAGAAACGGATTTGAAAATTACAGCTTATGAGAAAATGAACGACAAAGTTATCTGACTCCTTGAATAACCTTCACAATGCCTGGCTTTCTAAGTCATGACCAGAGACCGAATTTATAGGATTTTAAAATTGACATCTTAGGTTTGCTAAATCATAAAATATATTCCTTATTTTTTAAAAATAGGCAGAATAGGTTTTTATGTTTAAAGTGTGGCAAAAGTTGACAAAACTGCTCAAGGCTTAACATTAAGGCCTACTTGTTAGGAGAAAATATGATTGTAACGAAAGTGTAAATATTTTACATAATGATACATCTATCATCAAATTATCACCAAGAACTTCATCCTGTTAATCAATATTTGCTCTCATTAAATATTATGTTAATTGTTCCAATTCAATAAAACCAAGGATGCCAGAGGTGATTTTCACATTTTAGACCGTTTTAACTTCGTTTATTTAGAATATAGGTGTAATGGCCAACGCGGGAAGTCAACAACCCACCAAGAGTATTCTGGTAATAGTGGACAATGTATAATTTGTTGGCCAAAGCATTAGATAATGATGTGATAATACAAAGGGTTGACTTTACAAAGGTCGCTTGACAATTTAGCAAACATGTGGAGGACCAGACAATATTATTGTCACTAAATAAGGAAGTCCAGGAAGGCATAAAGGACACGATACCACCACTAACTAATAATAAGATATATTATCAAATAGATGGCACATAAACATATGAGAAACATTAGCACAAATTTACACACTTGAAGAAACACTCATTAAGAATTAACACACGTTACGTCTTGAGCCTAAAACACACATATTGTCTTGAACGTAGCTGCAGATCAGTACATCATAGAACGGCATGCAATACACGGCGGTTCCAAAGAATGATATAATTTAAATATGCAACACAAGTGGAGTTGCAACAAATAATGAAAAAACAGGTCGCATGGAACGAGAATGTGTCGTCGAACCAGGACTGACTTACAGTGATGCGCCGATACTGTAAGCCCAAAATGAATTGTTAATAAAGCAAATTATGTGTGAAACGCAGGAAGTCAAAGTAGTTGCTGTCATACAAATACCGGGATATGCCCATCGCACGGTATTGTCACAATAGTAAAGTAGTTAAACCCAGCGTCAACTTCCATTCCAGTGATGTTGCAGGAAGTCAAAGTAGTTGCTATCATACAAATACCGGGATATGCCAATCGCACGGCATTGTCACAATAGTAAAGCAGTTTAGCCTAGCGTCAACTTCCATTCCAGTGATGTTGCAGGAAGTCAAAGTAGTTGCTGTCACACAAATACCGGGATATGCCAATCGCACGGTATTGTCACAATAGTAAAGTAGTTAAGCCCAGCGTCAACTTCCATTCCAGTGATGTTGCAGGAAGTCAAAATAGTTGCTATCATACAAATACCGGGATATGCCAATCGCACGGTATTGTCACAATAGTAAAGCAGTTTAGCCTAGCGTCAACCTCCATTAGTGATGATGCCTAGCCTTGTAACATGCTTCCAGACACGATGAATTACTTATCACACGAAGCATCATCATTATTCATACGCGTGAAGACAAATTGTTAGGCAGTAAATGAAGATAGAAGTAAACACATTAACAAACTATCCGACGCCGCGGATTGAAGAATTCGTCGACATGACGCGTATCAACATCAAGCATGGTGAAGATGAGATCGAAAATCACCGTAATGTAACTGCCCAAACAAAATATGAATCATGTGCATAGGACATGATTGCTAAGCACGGTTACTATGAAGATAGCACCAATTATAGAAAAGATTAGCTGGATACTTGTTGATATCACAACCAGCGTTGACGCACAACATTGTGTCATGGCTACACTTCAAAGAACAACGAAGAAGAAACACGTGATTGGTCGCTACAAGCAGCAAGAAGGCCTCTGATAGGCTGGAAGCAGCCAATCACAGTAGAGAGTTTAAAAAACAAGAAAGAGGCCTCTGATAGGCCGAAAGCAGCCAATCACAGTAAAGAGTTCAAACAAGTTAAAGAAGAATCAATGTGGCCAACTTAGAAATACCAAAATTACCTTCTAAGCCAAAATATCCTACTGGAAACACGGCAGTGGGAATACTACATGCAATCAAAACAAATAAATCATGACAACTAATCAACAGAAACAAAACTAACTTGACAATGAATAAATACAATGAAGACAAATAATACAGATATGTACAACCACAGAGTGGAAACAAATAGGGAAACACAAAAACTGGTTTGCCAAGACAGTGGCCGAACCATATTGCCCGCACAGAAACAACAGGCAGGTTGTTTATGAAAATACAAGAGTGTTTAGTTCTGCGGCAACAAGGGAGACACCTTGACGATGGGACGTTTCAAGAGTCCAGAGGTGGTATATAGAGAGACCACACGAACTAGGCCGTCCTTACCACAATGAACCTCAAGAATACGTCCAAGTCGCCAGTAAGTAGGAGAAACATTGTCGTCCATAATAAGCATAAGCGTGCCAACCTTGAGGTTAGGAGACATACGGTTCCACTTGCGACGTTGTTGAAGGGAGAGTAAATGATCTGTGGACCATTTACGCCACAATGAAGTCATAATCTGTTGAAGTAATTGCCATCTTGACAACCTATTGATGGGCACTTCAGAAGCGTCAGGAATGGGCAAGGCATTCAAAGGTCGTCCAACAAGAAAGTGACCTGGCGAGAGATAGCACAAGTCAGTAGGATCCCCAGTCATAGGCGAAATGGGTCTAGAATTTAGAATGGCTTCAATTTGCACCACGAGAGTGGTCAATTCTTCATACGTAAGTACTTGAGCCTTCATGATTCTTATTAAATGAGATTTCAAAGATTTGATGTTTGCCTCCCATAGTCCACCAAAATGCGGAGAACTAGGAGGAATGAAGTGCCACTGAATTAGTAGCGATGACGTAGTATCTTGAACAACAGATTGAAAATCTGCAGAGGAGAGCAACGAACCAAGATCAGCAAGGTCAGACTGTGCGCCTTGAAAGTTGGTACCATTGTCGGAATACACTTGAGCGGGAACGCCCCTTCTACTGCAGAAGCGAGTAAAGGCTACAACGAAAGCATGACTGGAGAGGGAAGTGACGACGCCGTAGGTATCAATTGACAATAAATAGAGACAAGCTCCATAGGCCTGCTGACTGCTGTCGCAAAAGCCATGAAGTCGCATAGATTTGATTTCTGAAGCAGGCTTAATCAAACGTGGAGTAGAAATCTCAGAAATCGCAGGTAAATTGCTATAAATGTTCAGCCAAGCTTGCGTGATTTCCATTGGAAGGGGGTCATCCCAACCGAGTTTGTGAATCCACAAATCTTGGAAGAGAATCTTACAAGCAACCACAATAGGTGACACTAAACCCAAAGGGTCAAAGATAGAGGCAACAATGGACAAAAATGAACGCTTAGTAAAGGTAATTGAAGTGTCACAGTTCACGATAGGTGACTGAATCCGCAACAAGTCATCGATAGGTTGCCAATAAAGTCCTAGCGTTCTGGCGACTGTTTCTTCACCATCGCCGAAACTACGGAGTTGTTGTTTCTCTTGATGATCAAGAGGAATGTTATCTAATAGAGTCATGGAGTTTGAACTCCACTTACACAGTTCAAAACCACCTAATCTCAAAAGAAGGGTCAATTCATCATACAGAATGAGTGCGTCATGCTCGGAATCACATCCCGAGATACAATCATCAACATAGAAGTCGTTTAAAACAATCTGAGTGGCAGCTGGAAAAGCTGTGCCATCAGTGAGGGCGAGCTCCTTTAGCACACGAGTGGCTAAGAAGGAAGCTGGGGCAGTACCATATGTAACGGTGTTTAATTGATATTCTACCATTGGGTCTGAAGGAGAGTCTCTCCAAAATATTCTCTGTAAGTCACGATCCTTGTGATCTACAAGAATCTGTCTGTACATTTTACTCAGATCAGCTGCAAACGCTATCAAGTGAGTACGGAACCGAAGCAAAATAGAGAACAAATCCTGCTGAATTACAGGGCCCACCAACAAGGTATCATTAAGGGAGCACCCAGACGTAGTAGCCATCGAAGCATCAAATACCACTCTGAGCTTTGTAGAAGTACTGTGCGGCTTGAAAACAGGATGATGGGGAATGTAGTAAACTTCACCATCAGTCGGGTGGGAGGCAACTTGCATATGGTTTAAGGCTAGATATTCATGCATGAATTCAGTGTATTCTAACCTTAACTCAGGGTTACGAGCCAAACGTCTTTCGAGAGAGTGAAAACGTTTCAGTGTAGCGTAGCGAGAGGCACCTAGAGGCTCCGAGTCTACCTTGCGAGGGAGTCTAACCACAAATCTACCATCGTCTTTGCGAGTGGTAGTAGCAACGAAGTGTTCTTCACATATGGATTCATCAACAGACAACACTGGGGTTTCAACTTCTTCAACGTTCCAAAACGCTTCCAGCTGTTGTTCTACATGAGGGCGTGAGAGTGTAAGTGCTGATACCACGTGCGATGGTTGCGAGGTGCTTGCACTGGGCAGCTTCCCAGAAAACACCCAACCCACAGAGGTATTTTGAATGATGGGCAAATCACCGACTGGTATGATTTTACCAGGACATAACAGGTCAAAGAAATATTCTGCACCAAGAACAAGATCAATAGATTTAGTGCAATTGAAATCAGGATCAGCTAAATCAATATGTGATGGAATGTTCCATTCAGAGGTATCGAAACCAGCAGCGGGTAGCTCAAGTGCAATATTGGGAACCACGAGACATTCAAGCTTAGCAGACCAATTAGTAGCACAGGCAAAAACGTTCACATCAGCAACAACAGTAGCAGTGCTTTGATTTTGACCAACACCGTGAATGTGTACCTTCATAGGTTTGGTGTGGAGTCTTAATTTCTTAATTAAGTGTGACGAAATTAAGTTACAATCTGATGCAGAGTCAAGTAGTGCAGTAACAGGTACACGTACGCCATTGCCAGCTAATATATTCAACTTGGCAGTGGGTAATAGAGTCCTTGAAAATTGATTGTCACGAGCGACGTTACTGCAACTAGTGTTTACCACGTTAGCATGAGCTTGAGAAGCATCATTACTAGTGCCACTGGAGGGCTCATAGTGAAGAAGAGTGTGGTGTTTTCGGGAACAAGTGTTACAAGAGTACTTCGAACATTGATGATTAGGCTCGAAATTACGCAAACAATTATAACACAATTCACGAGACCTGACAAAATCCCATTTGGCTGTGGACGAAAGTTTGATAAAGGTACCACATTTCGACAATTGGTGATCAATGCTCCTACAATATGTACAACGAGATTTGGTAGTAGTTAACATGGGTTTCTGAGGCAAATGACCTTCAGCTTTAAGTTTGGTTACAGCAGTATGTAATGCGGGCCTGGACACATTCCTTTCAGTTATTTCCAGTACCTTGCATTTTTTCTCTAAGAAGCTAACCAAGTCCTGGAGAGTGGGAATTCTCCCAGAATCAACATGATTCTCCCATTCACGGATGCTATCATTATCTAGTAGCTCCAATATAAAATGTGACAATAACAGGTCTTGAAGGGGAACCCCGTTAAAGTCCAAAGCTTCTAACGCATTGACATGAGAAACAAAGTGGTCGATGATGGATGATAGCACGCAATGACACTGAATCATTACCGTATGCGGGGGGCTTGAAAAGCTTGGTAACATGATTGTGCGCTATGAGCCTAATGTTATTGTATCGAGTTGTCAGCAAGTTCCATGCAACCATAAAGTTATCATCTGACACAGTAATGTTCTTTAAGAAGAGTTTGGCCTCACCACTAAGACTAGAATTAAGGTAGTAGAACTTAACAATATCAGACAGAGCATGGTTATCAATTACTATAGCCTTGAAGCTATCTCTGAAATTCAACCAGTCTGTGAAATCGCCACTGAACTGCGGAATTTGAATTTCAGGCAACTTTATATGCGCTGCAGCTACGTTAGCAGTAGGAAATTGTGCACTCTGCAAATTATTCAAAGGGTTATCACTGTCTGTAGTGTTGGATTTTTTGAAATTGTCACAATGTAGTTTAATTTTAACCAGCAACTCAAAATATTTATCTTCGAAGTCACAACGTTCGGCTATTTCTTCGTCGATATTGTCTGTAATATCCTCTAAAGCGACTTGCGCTTCGTTATATTGTTTATAAATTTCCTCGCATTTGTGTTTGCGTAACACTAACATTTGATATTGTTCTTCTGTAATGTCCTGAAAGTTGCTAATTACTTTTTCTTGTGAGGTAAGCATGGCCTTAGCGACTGCACGCTTCCTAACTAAAGGTCGTTTTTGGGCATCCTCCATAATGACTTTAGGATTGCCCGCCTAGATGTAATTACCAGAGTTGCACACCTAACTAACACAACCAACTTAACTAACACAAAAAATAAACACTGAGACAATGGTCTCGATTAAGTTGTAAACAAACATCTGAACATAGAATACTGTATTGTGTCCTTGGGAAGTTAATGGGAACGTATACAATTTAAATTTATGGCCTTCCTGGTGAAATAGCAAGAAACAAGGGCCCAACATGGCCAAAGCAAAGCTTAATGATTCAAAGTAGTGAACAGCTCAATATCCGGCCCGGAGGACCAATAATGTAATGGCCAACGCGGGAAGTCAACAACCCACCAAGAGTATTCTGGTAATAGTGGACAATGTATAATTTGTTGGCCAAAGCATTAGATAATGATGTGATAATACAAAGGGTTGACTTTACAAAGGTCGCTTGACAATTTAGCAAACATGTGGAGGACCAGACAATATTATTGTCACTAAATAAGGAAGTCCAGGAAGGCATAAAGGACACGATACCACCACTAACTAATAATAAGATATATTATCAAATAGATGGCACATAAACATATGAGAAACATTAGCACAAATTTACACACTTGAAGAAACACTCATTAAGAATTAACACACGTTACGTCTTGAGCCTAAAACACACATATTGTCTTGAACGTAGCTGCAGATCAGTACATCATAGAACGGCATGCAATACACGGCGGTTCCAAAGAATGATATAATTTAAATATGCAACACAAGTGGAGTTGCAACAAATAATGAAAAAACAGGTCGCATGGAACGAGAATGTGTCGTCGAACCAGGACTGACTTACAGTGATGCGCCGATACTGTAAGCCCAAAATGAATTGTTAATAAAGCAAATTATGTGTGAAACGCAGGAAGTCAAAGTAGTTGCTGTCATACAAATACCGGGATATGCCCATCGCACGGTATTGTCACAATAGTAAAGTAGTTAAACCCAGCGTCAACTTCCATTCCAGTGATGTTGCAGGAAGTCAAAGTAGTTGCTATCATACAAATACCGGGATATGCCAATCGCACGGCATTGTCACAATAGTAAAGCAGTTTAGCCTAGCGTCAACTTCCATTCCAGTGATGTTGCAGGAAGTCAAAGTAGTTGCTGTCACACAAATACCGGGATATGCCAATCGCACGGTATTGTCACAATAGTAAAGTAGTTAAGCCCAGCGTCAACTTCCATTCCAGTGATGTTGCAGGAAGTCAAAATAGTTGCTATCATACAAATACCGGGATATGCCAATCGCACGGTATTGTCACAATAGTAAAGCAGTTTAGCCTAGCGTCAACCTCCATTAGTGATGATGCCTAGCCTTGTAACATGCTTCCAGACACGATGAATTACTTATCACACGAAGCATCATCATTATTCATACGCGTGAAGACAAATTGTTAGGCAGTAAATGAAGATAGAAGTAAACACATTAACAAACTATCCGACGCCGCGGATTGAAGAATTCGTCGACATGACGCGTATCAACATCAAGCATGGTGAAGATGAGATCGAAAATCACCGTAATGTAACTGCCCAAACAAAATATGAATCATGTGCATAGGACATGATTGCTAAGCACGGTTACTATGAAGATAGCACCAATTATAGAAAAGATTAGCTGGATACTTGTTGATATCACAACCAGCGTTGACGCACAACATTGTGTCATGGCTACACTTCAAAGAACAACGAAGAAGAAACACGTGATTGGTCGCTACAAGCAGCAAGAAGGCCTCTGATAGGCTGGAAGCAGCCAATCACAGTAGAGAGTTTAAACAAGTTAAAGAAGAATCAATGTGGCCAACTTAGAAATACCAAAATTACCTTCTAAGCCAAAATATCCTACTGGAAACACGGCAGTGGGAATACTACATGCAATCAAAACAAATAAATCATGACAACTAATCAACAGAAACAAAACTAACTTGACAATGAATAAATACAATGAAGACAAATAATACAGATATGTACAACCACAGAGTGGAAACAAATAGGGAAACACAAAAACTGGTTTGCCAAGACAGTGGCCGAACCAATAGGGAACTCAGAAATAGATTTATTCCCACTTTCCTGGCAATAAATAAAGAAACAATAAGGTATAAACAGAATAGTGCTACTGTTTGCTGAAGGAGGTTATAATTAGGGCTCGGATTTTTATGTAAATACATATTTTAAGCTTTTTTCTATAAATACATACATTCCTGCTTTTCACTTATTAGCACATGAAAATACATAATATTTATATTTTTAAAATCAGTTTGCTAGATCTTTTAGTTTATTGCATTTTTGTTCTGTGTTACTTCAACGGGGAAGAACCTGTGAGCTATGTAATCTTCATGCCGAGCGTTTGTCAGCTTGCAACTGTGTTATTCTTAAATTTTCGCCCCGTGCCACTCACTGCGGAAGCCGGCGATTTCCTTGTCCATAGCCATATTGCACCAAGTGTTAGAACTCCCCCTCCCCCAGCTACCTGGACCAGTGTCACTCACATGCAGTTCATTTCTGGCACTGTGAAGTGAAAGGCAGTTCTACGATGCCTAAAGTAAAACCAACTACAAGTTATCGTCTGTAGCAGAATTTAATGATAACTTTACTTCTGATGAGGGTGTTCTGTTCTGCCAACCATGTGGCAAAGCAATCTTGGCTGAACAGCGATCTCAAGTTACAAAACACCTCAAGGGTAAGAAACATATTGGCACAGTTTCGCGACTTCAGAATAAGTGTTTTGCGATAATCGTCGGTCATTTGTGATGGTCAACCTCAAGATGTATCTCGTTGTGTATTGTAATGCTTCAGGAGTCAGTGAGACATAGAATAAATTGCATTCGTGAGTACTGCATATTGTTTATATTCACATTAATAGACTAAATTATAATAACATATTTTTACTTTATCGTCACATATTTCAGGTATTTTTAATACATAAATAATAAATATTTTCCTGATTTTTAGCACCTAAACACCGAGCCGTAGTTATAATGTAACACTGTACTCAAGAATTACGTTTTATTGACTTACGGTAGGCTATTATTTTCCTATTTCTTTAACCTTTATCAATAAGGATTTTGGACAGACATTGTCTTTTTAACGTCTATTCAGTTTATATTTAGTTGATCCACAGTTTGGTGTCTTTCATGTTTTAAATTCAATTATTTATATATGGAAACCGTCAGAAGTGTGGGAATTTACGAGTTAGCACAAAGAAGTCACTTGTTTAATACTCCTGGTTTAAACTAACAGGTGCCACTTGTTCCCGTTAAGTGACACTGGAGAGACAGGGATCGTGCTGGAAATGTCAAGGTGTTCCTAACGATCTGGAGTTGGAAGAAAAGTGAGAGCTAACGAGGAACAAGCAGGTGTCACATCTTCCTTGCTCCAACTTGACGTCAACTCCGCTTCTCTTTCGTCACGTGCTCGGGGCAATTACATCAACTCTACAAGATGCATGCATGCGGGTTACTGTAGAGTGTCTATTATCCGCGGAACAACTGAAAGAAAACCCTTCAAGAAAAAATTACGAGCCTTACACTAGTACCATATGATGTGTAACATCTGACATAGAAGAAACCTCATGTGAAATTGTTGATACACCGGTATTTTATACTATTATTGGCACAAATATTACTCTATTGTAAAAGGGAGTGTTTTACAGATATTGTAGTTTATAAAACGGAACTCATTTTATTAGATGATTTGTAGCTTCCACCAGCACTAGCCTAAATAAAGAATACCATATGGATCAACTAGATTAATAGACGCGACACCGCTCATAACCTTAAATTCCTAATAAACAGGTCCTCTTGATTCACAGACCAACACGAAATTTCATATGGATTCTGTTAAAATGAGTCATATTGATATGATAAATATCGTTTTAAATGATAATCTGGTAGCAAAAATATCTCCCCCGTCCGGGATTCGAACCCGAGATCTCTAGATTCACAGTCATAGGCGCTAACCCCACGGCTATTTCGACTACGCAAATATTGTGTACAAGATGATGACTTATTTCCACGTTCCAATAATACTGCATTACGGAATTAAGTTTCATTTATATTTTGCTTGTTTCGATAATGTTCCTGCGTGAAATTGAGTTTAAAATGCCTTATGAATAGGCCCTCTTGTGAGTAAAGAGAATGTATTCAATAATAGTTCATGAAGGCTTGCTCAATTCTCGTATAACCACAACGAGTATATTATATTGATGACTGCATTACCGTTATGTTGGTTAATATTTGAATGGCCATTGTGCAGAAACATAATACCAGCAATGCCGAATACTTACAATGTTTGATATTAAGACATTTTACCATTTAAATACTGATACGAAGACTTCGAACATGTACCACGTCATTTGTTTCAATCACTTGACACCAGAGTTCGCATGAGCGTTTTCCGTTCAGTATGTCATATACATTCCACATGGCCGAGAGTGCGTCATGGTATCAATTTTCGACACCGCAAGCTCATTGTTTCTCTTACCACTGCCAGCTGGATCGATCGATCGAGTTGGCAGTGCGTCTTACACATCCGTTCGATCCACCACTGCCAGCTGGTGCCACCTCGATCGTTCCGATCCACTTCCGTCCCATTTTTCGAAATCACTCCCGTAAAAATATCCAGCTACCGAGTGGAAAGATGTTACACATCAAAAATAAATATGTAAATAAATAAATAAATAAATGCCACTTTATTTTCAGTTAATTCTTGCCAAAAGATTTTCAAGTCATAGTTCAGATCTCCTGGTATTACTTAACTAATTTCACCCTAAGTACAGTAATCGTAGCTGTTTTGGGTATAATAAGGATGGGCAGTGCAGCCTCTGTTCTTAATACTCTACCTTCTTCCTGCATGGCTTTACTCCTAGTCCAATACACGATCTAATAGTGAAGCTTTCTTGGTTATAAACACATCAACATCTAATGCTGAGCACGCCGGCGAACACTTTGCACTTTGCTGCCAGCGTGCGCTCAGGTCGAACTGTAACTCGGCCTTGCAGTAACGGGATAATTGAGAGAGAATATTAGACAATGAGGCCTAGGAGTGGATGATTGGGCAGTGTATTACACGTGTAGTATCGCGAATGTCTTGGTGGGGTGATATCTCCGCCTATTGTCAGCCTCCCTTCTCGCGCTTCGGTTTATTGATCTGTCGTTTGGTCTTGTTTGTTTGGATCCTCGTGCTTTAATATGGCAGAGAGAGAGACACAAGATGCTTCCTAGCAACCAGCTAGTAGCCTGCTGGCTCCTCTGTCTACCGGAGTGGTTCCCGCTGACGGCCCAGGAAAACTGGAAACTTGCGCAGTCCCATTTCAGTTAGGCAACCGGTACTGCCGCATCAGTTCTGCGGGTGGCATCCACTCTAGACATGAACAGCCTCAAGATTTCGTTTCTAAATTAGGCAACCTGTACTGCCTCATCAGTTCTGCGGGTGGCATCCACACCAAACATGAGCAAGCTCAAGAATTCCTTTCTAAATTAGGCATCCCGTACTGCCTCATCAGTTCTGCGGGTGGCCTCCATACTGAACATAAACAGGATCAAGATTTCCTTTTTTAAATTAGGCAACCTGTACTGCCTCATCAGTTCTGCGGGTGGCCTCCATACTGAACATGAACAGGCTCAAGATTTCCCTTCTAAATTAGGCAACCTGTACTACCTTATCAGTTGCATCTACACTAGACATGAGCCGGCTCAAGCTTTCTTATTTGAATTAGCTGTGCTACCTTATCAGTTCTGCGGGTGGCATCCACACTAAACATGAGCAAGCTCAAGATTTCCCTACTAAATTAGGCAACCCATACTGCCTCATCAATTCTGAGGGTGGCATCCACACCAGACATGAAAAGATTGTCCAATCGAATCTGTGCCAACTTTGTGGGAAAGAAGACCTACGGGATCTGGTTTACAGAGGTGGAAAAAGACCTACAAGCACGGGGCGTATCACATGAGGACATCTTGGAGCGTGATCCATTGAAAAAGAAACTTGGGAAATTACAGAGTGTCCAGCCAAAACTCATATTGAAAACCGACAGTCTTCCGGAGCTCATTCGTGTTAAATGGCCATAAAAGGAGAGTCTTCTTTTGCGTATGGTCAGGCGCGGATTCAGGGGGGGGGGGGGGGTCACGGGGGTCATGACCCCCCCCCCCCCCCAAACGGAGACCAATTTTTTTTGCAGACTCAAAAAACGAAAACACAATAACCATACAAATAAAACTTAACAAATTTTAACTGAAAAACAGTTTTTTCATTTTATTCAATACTGAAATATCTTTATTGGAATTATTATGCTCTGTTACATCTGTACATATTTACAACGTCATACCTCTTATATAAAATCGATTATTTATATAACAAAATCAACTCGTCTATTTTGTTTAGCAAACCTTGTGATTAACCGAATCGATGTTTATAGTGATGTCACGATGAATGTGCAGCATTGCACGGATAGGAATTTGGGGCTTTTTTTCGCACCAAAAAATTTTGCCGACGTCCAAACTGCAAGCTTGGTTGGCAATTTAAGCTGTGACTTTCTTCCTTTGTCGGTACCACTCGACTTGCCGAAACTGTAACGTACCTTGATACTCTTCCCGAAGATCGATGTAAAAGTCGCAAAACACGCCGTTGCAATTTGTACGAATATTTTTGGTGCGCTAAACGCATCAAATTTCTATCCATGTAGCTTGCAAAATAATTGGTCTGTTTTTTTTTTTTTACGTTTGGTTATTTAGTGATACCATTTTTCTTAACAATTTCGATTCACTGACACCCCCCCCCCCCCCCAAAAGCCAAACTCTAGATCCGCGCCTGCGTATGGTGTCCGTTATTTTCTCCACATGCAGATAAAGTTCGTCGTTGTGTCGTCTTCTATACTCTCCTCGTTCCCTGACCGGGCCCAAAATCTTTCTCAAAATCTTCCTCTCTTTGGCTTCCAGTTGATTTGCCAGGCCTTTCTGATTCATCGCCAGGCATTCTGATGCATATAACGCCTCCGGGCGAATAACGGCAACGTAGTGCCTCAGTTTGGCCTCGAAGGACATTGATTTTTTAAAAATGTCTTTGCTTAAATGGTAAGCCATTTCCATTTTGTTAATCCGTGACACGAAAGTTTCCTAAGTTCCATCTTCTTACTGACCACAAATCCTCTACCAAGGTGGGGTATGGATTTTACCACACGTTTCCCGACTTTACCTTTGAAGATCCTATACCCTTGGGAGACAAAAGCTTCTGTAACAACAAACCTTGTTTCCTGAATTGCTGCGATCAGCAGTTGATGATGTTGTAGTGTGTCAATCAGTTGTTTCAATTTACCGACCTTCATAAGGGAGTTCACGTTGAATGTTGCGAAGAAGTTACAACGTTTGTGTCTGATCTTGTTTGTAGGAGTCGCGGATACCTTCAAACTTGTCGTTGTAGGCTCCCAGAGTCCGAAGGCCTGCATGCGTCGTGCAAGACGACGGTGGATTGGTTACCACCTGGGGTTGTTGCTTCAGCATACGTGTCCTCCATGCTGTTCACAGTTAAAAATACTGTAGATAGGGTCCAGTGTTATTGCTCACTGACCAATGTACTGCCAAGTGCCAAGGTTGTGAGACTTAGAGCCCCCAGCACTGTTCGGCTCGCCGACCTAGCTTTCCGTTGGGATTGGTTACCCAAACTTCCACTGGGTTGCTCGGTTTAACAGGGGTCACCTCTTGTTGGTTACGTGCTGGAGTTGGAGTGAAAGAGGCTACGTTGGAATCTGTTGCTGAATCCAATATATTCAAGTCGCAGGTGACATGCAACAACGCATTTCACTCACATTAGCCCAGAGCCGTACGGACTCCTCCCAGGTTGATTCCTGTAGTTATTAGCCTACTTTTCACATTTTGCAAAAATGAGGAAAAAGTAGACTTATGAGATCGGGCAAATGTCTGTCTGTCTGTCTGTCTGTCTGTCCTTCTGTCTGTCGGTGTGTGTGTGTCCCCCCCCCCTATCAACTCCTAAACGGCTGCAGCAAACGAAACAAAATTTGGTAGGAGTAAAGACCTATACCTGAATATCTCACGGCCATATTTGAAAATGATGTCAGTGCTACCAACTGCTGAAAAGTCGCATTTGAAATTTGAGCTCCATGTTGGATATCTTGGAAGGTATGAATTGGCGCTACTTCAAAATTGGCACACGTATAGATAATAATATTGCAGTTTAATTTCCAGGAGGCCATACATGGCAGTGTTGCCAAAATGATTATAAGCCTGCTGATAGGTCCAAATTTTAAAGGCTTATAACTTCTACACTTATCAATTGGATTTCAACCAAATTTCGTATGTGCTATGTGTACATGATATGATTGAGCGTATTCTTAGGAGCCACCAGGGCTGCCAACTGTTAATAAATGCTCTCAATTTGTTTTAATCCAAATACCCAAATATCAGAAAGTATGCGAGCCGACAGTTTTAAACTATGCACACGTATTACCTGACATTCTATATTAATTTGGAGTAACTTATATCCGTCAGTGCTACCAACATGATTCTAAGCCTGCTGAGACGTCCAAATTTAAATTCATGTAACTTCTATACTAACTAATGGACTTCATTCAAAGTTGGCACAACAATAGATCATATTATTTCAGATTATTTCTGACCAATACATGCATTGTATTGTTGCCAACATGATTTTACGCGCGCTGTTAGATCCAATGTTTAACTGCATATAACGTCCATGCTATCCATTGGACTTCAACCAAATTTTGTATTCTGTACCCTAAGAAATGGATCTAAGAATATATTCAGTCACCAGGGCTGCCAACTGTAGTGCTTTATTAGGCTACATTATGCCAGGTATACAGTATTTTGAATTAATTAGAAATTTCGATATTACCAACTTAATTTCGTCATTAATCATTGGCATGAATCTTAAATTTTAAGAAAAGTAGGCTCTTTAGTTCGCCACGGAACTTCTTGTTTACTTATCTACTAATTTATTTACTTAATTATTTAATTAATTATTTCCTTATTGTTTATTAACTTATTCATTTACATTTTTGATGTGTAACATCTTTCCACGAAGCCTCCGTGGCTTAGGCGGCAGCACGCCGGCCTCTCACCGCTGGGTCTGTGGTTCAAATCCCGGTCACTCCATGTGAGATCTGTGCTGGACAAAACGGAGGCAGACAGGTTTTTCTCCGGGTACTCCGGTTTTCCCTGTCAACATTTCATTCCAGCAACACTCTCCACTATCATTTCGTTTCATCTGTCATTCATTTAATCATTGCCCCAGAGGAGTGCGTCAGGCCTCGGCAGCCGGCACAGTTCATATCCTCGCCGCTAGATAGGGGCTCCATTCATTCCATTCCTGATCCGGTCGGAGACTGGAAGCAGGCTGTGGATTTTCATTTTCAACATCTTTCCACTCGGTATCTGGATATTTTTGTGGCACTCGGTAGCTGGACTTTTTTGTGGGAGTGATTTTGGAAAAGAGACGGAAGTGGATGGGACGGAAGAGCATGCGATGGAAACAATGATCGCGCGCGGTGGCGGAGATCGGTATAACGACGTACTGTAAGCCATGTGACTATGTGGAATGTAAATCACGTACGGTTTACTTCAAGGCTTGGAGGTCCCATTAAAGAAATTCCTACAATAAATCGTCTTCAAGTTGTCGTTCCTTAGTGTGAAAATATTCAGTATATCATATTTGCTGAAAACAATTAGTCTACGATTTATTAAATCTTCACACTTTTGCTGTATTCTTATTTAATGTAAGCACTCGATACGTCGAATGCTATATCACATCAACCAACACTCCAAACAACGTAGGAATTCAGTATATTAACACCGACTACTAACAATAATTGAAACTTCGTTGGTCTAAACGTATCACTGGGAGAAAAGCATTTAATATACCTATTGCACACCTAATTTTTAATCGCGCCTATATCGGCAATAAGAGGCCATTTTCAATAACACCGCTGGCATGGGTTCACTAACTGGCCGGTATAAAGCGCAGCTCATATCAAGTAGGCAGTGGATTGCTCCCGCATACAGTTGAAGGTATTTGTCACTACTGCAGATGCATTGGAGAATCCTTTCATGTTTTCTGGCACGAGGTAGCACTATGAGTTCATTCTTTAAAAAATGCGAGTAAGTAATATGGAATTATTCGAATAACATGTCAGATGTTATACATCATATGCGACTACTGTAAGGCTCGTAATTTTTTATTTGATTGATTCATTGATTGATTGATTGATTTGAGTCTATAAATAAAGAAAGCTTTCTATCAGAACAGTCTGATTTTTCTGCTAAACCTTTGTATTTATCTCGAATGAGTTGTACAATGACCAAGATACACCCTCACTTTACTGATTGACTGCTTGTTAAGGGTTGGCGTCGAAACTAGTGGAGCGAATGGCTTGACAATATTAGAAAGAAAAGAATATGAGTTCTATCAAATGAACCTAGAAAAGGAAATGGCCATTTCTGAAGATTTCTTAGTGTATAAACGCGACGGCCGTCTGTTTCGTGATCGTCGTCTCCATTGCAAATATAGGTACAAACTTGTACTTGTACAGGGCTGTAATGCCCCTTAATCAGAACAACTCATCATTTGGTGGTTGATCTTCTCTTCAAACATTCAAGTGTATGTGTGCCCAGTTCCAGCGCGGGCTGACAGTCCATAAAGCTGAAGCCCGCAATAAAAGTGGAGCTGTTGCTAATGGATTAGGAGGCGCCATTACTCACTGACCTACAAGTAACGCTCTGAGTGCGCATTGTCCAGGTCAACATAATCACTCTACGATTCCTGGTAAACATGAGATGGCATTAGCGTGGACAATGAGGACCTAGCTGCCATGCCTTTAATAGAACTAGGCAAGCACTGAAAAATAGCTTCTCTCACTTCAAGAAACATTTCTGGCAAAGCCTAGCATGCTAACCACTTAGCCACGTACCATTCCTTAGTTAGATGATGTTGGTGCCAGAAAGGGCATCCAGTCATTAAATAATAAAGTAGAAATGCGCATAAACTGTGCAAGGATTACAGCAAAGATTACATATATATTATAAACTTCAGTTGTCCTTGCTATAAGCAGTGATAGACCTATATCGTTTCTTGCATTTTAGAATGTGGTATTGTTCACATTTTTCTGAGCACAGGACACAGATGCAGGTATCGTTCGTGTCGTGGAACGTCTTATTGGAGCATAGCGGGTTCAAACCCGGCCGAAGTCGTCGGAATTTTTAAGAGCGTTAAAATCCTTCAGTATGCCTTCCTTCGGAGGGGAAGTATAGTCGGCGGTCCCATGTCATAGATTTATGGCATTTAAAAGATCCTTCCACACACTAAACTTGTGTGATGCTAAATTTCTAGGTTAGATTTCGTTGGAACGCTCTATCAAAGTTCACCACTAGGTATCATTGATATCTGGTAGCGAAAGTTGGAACTACTTGAAATTGAACGGAACTTGTAGCTCACCCTAAGGGTGTCCGCAGGAAGCAGCTACAGACTCAGGCGAGCTGAACATGTCCTCGCACACACCCGGCACTAAAAGCCATACGATAAAAAAATAAATTAAAACTCAGCAATTCTTTTAGGTTTGTGCCGTGTCTTGTGTGGGGTTTCACCTGTGACACCAAGCTGGTTCATCAGTGGGCTTATGGTGTCCCCGCTCGGGGAGGTAGCGCGCAGTTCGCTACTCCTGTGGGGGTCCGGGCGGGAACACCAAGAGCCCGCTGATGAGCCAGCTTGGTGTCATAGGTGAAACCCCACACATGACACGGCACAAACCTAAAATAATTGCTGAGTTTTAATTCACTGGCTGTGAAAGCCAATGTACCATCATTTTGGAAGCCTTCATAGGGAGGTTATGGCTGCTTTAGCATTTAGTTCTCGCAGTAAAGTGGTGAAGTTGCACTGAATATAAAGGGAGGTAGCGCGCAGTTCGCTACTCCTGTGGGGGTCCAGGCGGGGACACCAAGAGCCCGCTGATGAGCCAGCTTGGTGTCCTATGCCGACTCCCACATCAGACATGTTACAAACCTAAAATAATTGCTGCGTATTAATATAAAGGTTGCTCTGCCCGGAACTTGACTGCAGGGTGTACAATGTATCTTAGTCTTGGTCTATATTTAAAGGAATATTTCCTCCCCACGACCACATATATCCTAATACATGAATTCATCAGGCGAGAGGATGTTACTTTAATCTCGACCACGAACATCTATCTCCACACACAATATCAGGTAGCGACGCCCGGCGTCCCTGGAGAACAAGACGCCTCCCCGACACCTGCCGAACATAAATGGTTCTGGGATATGAATTAAAGAGCAGAGAATACATATAGCTCTCTTCTCGATAAGACAAGACTGATGAAGTCGGAGGCTAGGCACACTAGAGGCACATTAATGTCCACCTTACAGAAGTGATGATGATGATAATTGTTGTTTTAAGGGGCCAAACATCGAGGTTATCGGCCCCTAATGGTCTGGGTGTTAGCGAAAATGACAATGAAATGGAAACCATATCGAAAACCTGTACACACGTACTATATGTAAATTAGACTGAAAACACTCACAAAAGGCAAGTTAAAGGAAAAATGCTGACAAAGTGGAATTTAGATGGAAAAGACGCACAAAATGGAGTTTGGATTCAAAATACTTACAAAATTTAAGTTCGATTCAAAATACCCACAAAATGCAATCAAGATTAAAATGATTCACAAGATGCCATGTAGATTGACCATACTTACAAATCGCAATTGAGGTTGAAAATACTTACAAAATGCAATTGAAATTCAAAATACTCACTAAATGCAATTTAGATTAAAAATGCAAACCAAATTGAAAATACTTGCAAAAAGCGATTGAGGTTGGGAATACTTACAAAATGCAATTGAAATTCAAAGCACTCACAAAATGTCGGCGCACGAGGTGCAAAATACTTACAAAATGCAATGTAGATTGAAAATACTCACAAAAGATAAATTTAGATAGAAAAAGACTTACAAAATGGAATTTAGAGTGAAAAGACGCAATTTAGATTGGAAATACGTGCGAAATGCAGTTTAGATTGAAAAAACTCACAAAACGGAATTTAGATTGAAAAGACGTACAAAATGTAATTGGAAGTGAAAAGACGTACAAAATGTACAAGAAAAGGAAGGCGGAACCCTCGAAGAATGAGGGAGCCATAAAGATGAGACAAGGGCCATTCAAGGCGGGAAAGAAAGAGATTCCCTTGGCCTCAGACACCGTAATACCGTCGGGGTCGGAAGAGAACAAGAGTTGACCAAGGGAGGCTGACCAGGAAAGATAACATAGAGGAGCCCGGCACAAATAAGTGGAAGCAATGCCGGACTCAGCTGGGGTCCCGTGGTAGCCAACCAACGTCCCACTAGATGTAGTATTTTATATGTGACATGATCTTTCAACCAGAAAATAGTAATCTGTGACGAAATAAAGGACCTACCTTTTTAAATATTTAACATTAAAAGTCCTTCAGGCAAGCAACTCAATGTTGAAAACATTCTTTAATGACATAGACTCGAACCCGGTTCCTCACGGAATCTTATTGTTGTGCATTTGTAATTAACTTTCGTTCCTTTCTTCGCTTTTCCAAACGTAAAGGACACAGGAAACGTTTCTTACGGCATGATGACACGTGGTGGGCTGATGATTGTTCACTAGAAACTCAACAATATCCGGTCATGTAGATTAGCAGTTGGCCTCTTCTACCACTACAAGCGCTAGTGTGAGTCAATGCAGAGAGTCACATAAGCCCTTATAACTACCGTACTTCCGGTGTGAAGACTTTTCAAAAAATCAAACAAGAAGTTCCGAGACGAACTAAAGAGCCTACTTTTCTTAAAATTAAGATTCATGCCAATGATTAATCTACAGTAGGCTATATGAACCTATCTAGAATAATGACGAAATTAAGTTGGTAATATCGAAATATCTAATTAGTTCGAAATATACCTGATATAATGAAGCCAAATAGAGCACTACAGTTGGCAGCCCTGGTGTCTGAATATATTCTTAGTTCCATCTCTTAAGGTACAGAATACAAAATTTGGCTGAAGTCCAATGGACGTTGCATGCAGTTAGACATTGGATCTATCAGCACGCGTAAAAGCATATTGGCAACAATGTCATGCGTGTGCTGGTCATAAATAATCTTAAATATTATTATATCTTTTAGGGTCAATTTTGGGTGAAATCCATTTGTTAGTATAGAAGTTACATGTACTTTATAATTGGTCCTATCAGCAGGTATAGAATAATGTTGGTAGAACTGACATATATAAGTTTATCCAAATTAATCTAGAATGTCAGGTACTATACGTGTGCATAGTGTAACGCTGTCGGCTTGCATACTTTCTGGTATATTGGTATTTGGATAAACAAATAGAGAGAGCAATTATTAACAGCTGGTAGCCCTGGTGGCTCTTAAGAATACGCCCAGTCATATCAGATTATGTACACATATTACATACAAAATTTGGTTGAAATCCAATTGATAGTGCAGAAGTTATATGCATTTAAAAATTGGACATATCAGAAGGCTTAAAATTATTTTGGTAACACTGTCATGTGTGGCCTCCTGGAAAAGAAGCTGAAATAGTATTATCTACATGTGTGCCAATTTTGGAATAGCTCCCATGTATACCTTCCAAGATATCCAACATTGAGCTCAAATTTCAATTGGACTTTCCTGCAGTTGGTAACACTAACATCATTTTCAAATATGGGCTAGAGATATTGGTACGATTGCTGCAGCCATTTAGGAGTTGATAGGGACACACACACACACACACACACACACACACACACCCACAGCCAGACAGACAGAAGGACAGACAGACAGACAGACAGACACACATTTTCCCGGATCGATCTCATAAGTCTACGTTTTCCTCATTTTTGCAAAATGAGAAAAGTAGGCTGAAAGTGTCTGAGGGTATTGAACCAAGGAACACATTAAAGAAAGAATTGTGTAATTAAGTTAATTTGGCTAGAATTTGAATCAAAAAGAAACGAGTAAAAATAAACGATTTTAGGCTGTTTCTCTGGAACTGCATTTAGGCCAAAAGTGATTTTTGAATTTCCCTTTCTTAGTTTGATAGAACATTTCAAGAGAATGAAGTGGTGTAATCGGTGTTTGGTCCACAATGCTCGTATATTCCTACACATCTCTTCCATATCAGTAGTGGATCATTTAATTATCGATTGCGATGAAACTTTGATGAGTTGTTGTGTACACTTACGTGAAGGCTTCTAAATTAGTAAATCCATTTCACAGTGGGTAGCGTACGAGTAGATTCAACAAATGAGTGACTGCACACTAATCATTTAAACAAAATCCCGTATCCAGTCATATGCCATTCATCCGATGACGATGAAACTTTGGTGAGTTGTTGTGCACGCTCCCACGAATGTTTCTAAATTAGTAAATCCATTTTACGACAGTTTAAAGGCAATTAACGGAAATTGAAATAAATATTGTGTATCAAAAAGCACTTAAAAAAAATTACAACGCCAACACTATCTTTGTTTGGAATTGCAATGCAGGCCGGGTACAGCTTGTCAAGAATAAATATATCATTATTATTATTACTATTATTATTATTATTAATGGGGCAACATCTGACGTAATTCATAATAATGGTCCAATTTAAGAGCCTTGTTGCCATGGTAACCACGCTAATCACAGATAGGCGTACTAACTTTCAATAATAGTAAGTAAGATGTTCTTATAGCAACATAGATGTCTCTACTGAACTATATGACCAACACTCGTTGCCATGGTAACCACGCTAATCACAGATAGGTGTACTAACTTTCAATAATAGTAAGTAAGATGTTCTTATAGCAACATATAGATGTCTTTACTGAACTAGATGACCAATACTTGTTGCTATGGTAACCACGCTAATCACATATAGGCGCACTAACTTTCAATAATAGTAAGTAAGATGTTCTTATAGCAACATATAGATGTCTTTACTGAACTAGATGACCAACACTTGTTGCCATGGTAACCACGCTAATCATAGATAGGCGTACCAACTTTCAATAATAGTAAGATGTTCTTATAGCAACATATAGATGCCTCTACTGAACTAGATGACCAATACTTGTTGCCATGGTAACCACGCTAATCACAGATAGGTGTACTAACTTTCAATAATAGTAACTAAGATGTTCTTATAGCAACATATAGATGTCTTTACTGAACTAAATGACCAATACTTGTTGCTATGGTAACCACGCTAATCACATATAGGCGCACTAACTTTCAATAATAGTAAGTAAGATGTTCTTATAGCAACATATAGATGTCTCTACTGAACTAGATGACCAACACTTGTAGCCATGGTAGCCATGCTAATCATAGATAGGCGTACCAACTTTCAATAATAGTAAGTAAGATGTTCTTATAGCAACATATAGATGTCTCTACTGAACTAGATGACCAACACTTGTTGCCATGGTAGCCATGCTAATCACAGATAGGCGTACTAACTTTCAATAATAGTAAGTATATGTTCTTACAGCAACATATAGATATCTCTACTGAACTAGAGGACCAACACTTGTTGCCATGGTAACCACGCTAATCACAAAGGAGGTCGACAGGAAAGATAAAGCAGAGTAATTCAGTGGAAGCAATGCTGATTCCCAGTGGTGGCTTGCACACGTCCCATTAGTTGTTAGCCCCTTTGGGAGGAATTATTATTAATCCGTAGGAGCTTGTGATGTCATATCATTATAGAGATATTGGAAGATCAAGTTATTTCTCCGCTGAACGTGACGATCGTGCCTGAAGGGAGGTCTCGCAGGTGAAAGAAAGGGGCAGTTCGTGCTTTCGTGTGGGGGATGGAGGATTGAGCTTAGAGCAAACACAAGTTCCCTTCGCCGTAATCTTTACAGAGTCACACCATTCTCATGCACTGGTCTGCCGTTAAATAGCATCAGACACCTTAATGTGGCAGTGCCAGGAGCAGATATATTATATTATATTTCCGTGTCCGGGAGACACACTAAATTCTTCCTTTCCAGAACTCTGCAGCTATTATCCCTCGGTCTGTGGCCAACATAAGGTCTTCCTGGCTGCAGGTGTCATTGAGATCTTGGCACGTGAGCAGGTGTTGTGGAGTCTGGATTTCTCCACAGTCACATCTTGGATCTTCTGCATAACCCCACTTCACAAAGTTGCTACGACACTTAGGCATTCCTGTTCCCTTCCAGTTTGAGGGCCTCCAGGTGGTATAAGACAACCACTGCTCAGTTCTTCTTTAGGGATAAACCCCTCAGGAACTATTTGTTTCCAGAGTGACACATGCCGAACGTCTGGTTTGTATGGCGGGGTATAGTTCTCTTAATAAAAGTTTTCCTGGATCTTAGGCGACGAGTGGTCACCTTGTGGTTGAACATAGAATGTCTGGGATCTGTCACAAGGTTTTCTCACTCTTTCTCTGCTGCCACCTCGTGGTGAATAGGGGCAGATTACCTCACTGTTCTGCTTCTTAAAACAACTATAACTAACTAACTAATGTGCCAGTTTCCCTGTAGTTCCCAGTAACGGGCTCATTCAGTGCTCTTACTCCATATGATCATTTATATGCACTAAACGTCAAGGTCATTGGCCCGTAATAATAATAATAATAATAATAATAATAATAATAATACTATCGTATGGCCTCGGGTGCCGGTGCAAGCTTTGTTATATGACACCCAGAGGTTAGCTTGCATGTCGAATTTCGTTGTTCCTTGAAGCTCTATGAAAGTCAAGGAGAATAGATATCTAAGCTCCTTGAACACTACAGCGCTTTGTAGTAGGGAAATGAGGAACTTTGTGTCGGCGGAAACTCCCGAGATTGATTTTACCATTATGAACACGGCCTACTGAATTCCAATGGGTTTTATGACAAGCCAACATCGTATGACATGCGTGTCGTAATTTTTGCCGCCTTTCAAAAATAACTTACCACGAAGTGGAGCGAACCTGCTAGCTTGGGGTTGGTAGTCCGACACGTTAACCACTCACCCACCTTGGCAATAATAATAATAATAATAATAATAATACGAATACTTTTTTACGTGTGGCGTCCTGAGAGGCCGAGTGCAGGTCTTTCTAGTCGACGCCCGTGGGTGGCCTGCGCGTCGGGATGAGAGATGGAATGGATGAAGATGAACGAATCTGGGCAAGGATCTGGATGGAAGCGGCCGTGGCCAGTCAGAAGGTTCCGTCCCAGCATTTGCCTCGTGTTGAAAATGGGAAACAGGAAAAACCATTTCAAGGACGGCCGACGGTGGGGCTCGAACCCACGCGTCTACCGAGTCAGCAGAGAGCTTGGCTCCATGACCTAACGCTGCGCTTTAGCCAGCGTAGCCACAGCTGTCGGTAAGCCAAGAATACTGTAGTCATAATAATAATATCACGCATGAGCTCGCAAAGAAAGACCAACAAGATCTTTTCTTAGTTTGGTAACAGAAACACAAGCGACCCTGGTCAATCAAAGTCGAAAAAAATCTTCGAGAAATAGGAATCACACTTGAAGACATCCAGGAACGTGCACCTCACCAGAGAAGACTTCGAGCACACAAGAACTTCCTAGAAAAGCTTAGACCTCAGAGAAATAGAATGGAAGAGAGAGGAAGCATGGGATATACATTTATGGAAGATAAGAATCCAGGAAAGTAACGCTGACCTTACATGACGACGGAAAAGCCTGAGATGAATAATAATAATAATAATAATAATAATAATAATAATAATAATAATAATAATAATAAGAAGACACAATATACATTAAAATACATCTATACTAATATAATAAAGCTGAAGAGTTTTTTGTGTGTGTTTAAACGCGCTAATCTCTGGAACTATCAGTCGGATTCGAAAAATTCTTTTTGTATATGGTAGCCTGATACAAGAGGAATATTTTAGGCTATGTAGCATTAGGCTACACCGGTCAGGTGACCTTAAAGATTGATTTTTGTTCAGTAAGTCGGAAGAACAAGCGCTCCCGAACAGCTTCAATAATACAGTATATAAGTCGATTGTTACCTGGCAATGCGGGCTGCATCACGTCGCCCCTACCACTGTTCTGGTGCAGAATTGCGAGCTTCTTATAAATTGCAGTCACGGGGAGTAATTAGTGCAAAAAGATTTCTTAGGCCCATTAAAACAGTTATCATCGTGACAATGGTATGCCTCTGTATAAGGGCGATGGTGTTGGTGCAGTATACTGAGGTTATCAGCTGCAATAAGCGTTGATACTTTCAAATTTACTTTCATTTATTCCGATCCATGTCCTTGAGTGCTCCAGTTCTGTAGTAGTATTCATTATAATCCATAAAACAAATAAATCCACCGGGCGAAGCCGGGCACTACTGCTAGTTTTTAGTAAAGTATGACGGGCATTAGTTGCAAAGGCAAAGGAGCATAGAAGAACTGCAAGATGGATGCTTCATGTGGAAGAAAGGGAATCTTATGTTTCTTAAAACCGGAAAAGACTTACAAGGTAAGTATCAGGTAACTTGAAGCTTTGTGGACGCAATCGTTGTACTATAAGAGGATTATGTGCGGAAAATCAGCTGTCAGATTGAACTGCAAGGCTCCGAAATGGTACCTGACATCCTGGCACGCTGGAGGAGCTGGACATCCCTGTGGCACTCGGAGTAGTAGCGAGGTGGGGCGTATATGCTGACTGGAGCGTGCGGCTGCTTCCCACCGGCCTTGAGTGCCTGGGCGGTCAGGGTTGTCCATTCCAACATGTACGGTACTCGCTACCTCCCATTGATTTATATGAGAGATTCGACACATGATTTCGGAGCCATGCAGTTCAATCTGGCGGCTGATTTCCCGCACGCTGTCCTCTCATAATACAACGATTGTGTCCACAAAGTTTCAAGATAGGTTTCGACCTGTCTTACCTGATACTTGCCTTGTTAGACTCAGTTTCTAGCAAAAAATTCGTTCTTAATATAAAATGCACTATTATTCCAGAACTTTCCAATATACAATGTTGTAAAAGTAATACCTCTTTGTGTTATGTTTTTACACATCCGTTTTTCAAAATGTATTTTGCCAGATTTTGCCAGAGGAAAATGTTCATGAAAATTGAACTTTTTTTTTTCGCTATCGTTTTTCTCTTCAGGGTTGGCTTTTCCCACGGACTAAGCGAGGGATCCCACCTCTACCGCCACTGAGGGCAGTGTCCTGGAGCTTGAGACTCTGTGTCAGGGATACAACTGAGGTGTGTGACCAGCACTAGGCCCAGGCGGCCTCACCTGCAAAGTGAACAGGGGGCCTGATGAAGGGGATGGGAAGAGTGGGACGGTTAGGCAAGGAAGTGGGAAGGAGGCGGCCGTGGCCTTACAGTAGGAACCATCCCGGCATTTGGCCGAAGACGAAGTAAAAAACCACGGAAAACCACTTCGAGGATGGCTGAGGTGGGAATCGAACCCCCACTACTCATTTGGACCACCCGAGGCTGAGTAGACCCCGTTCCAGTCCTCATACCACTTTTCAAATTTCGTGGCAGAGCGGGGAATCGAACCCAGGACCTCCGGAGCGGCAGTTGACTATGCTGACGGCTACGCTATGGAGGCGACAATTGCACTATTTAAAAACCAAAAATCACTAAAATTCCAAAATACATTTATTTTCAAAAGGCATACGTTAAAAGTAAGGAGACAGTCCTAAAAACATACGTGAAAAAATCCTTTTAGTTCCTAGTAACAGTTTCTGTGAAAAAGGTAATTAGTTGAAATTAATATGGGTAATCTAGGAATAAGGAGGTTTCAGATGCTGGATTCCATCAAGATTGATAAATCATATGAGCTGATGAAACATGCTGATGAAGACCGGATGATGTGGAGAGACCGACCATGAGGAAACCTGCCATCGGGCAGATAAACTGTTGATGACATTCCAAAGTTCCATAATCGAGCTATCACAAAATTGTATCTGATCATGAACCCTTGTAAGAAGAAGGTCCTTAGCTCATGATCGCGAGATTAACGGTGACGTGAAACCACAAGTTTCCTTCCCTTTGGAATCCTCGAGCAGGTATCACGGTAATAACTGACGTCATTGTGAATAGATGAAGTTTAGTCTCGACGCATCCTGTGTGCGTCCCGTCAACAGTCCAAGTAAACATATTACCTGGCAGCGGAAGTGGCAGAGTTACTCAGAGGAAATCACATATTGAAACACTGTAGAGCGTCCAATGTTGACCTTACAGATCAGTGACAAGCCTCGCCCGGATATTTTACTGGCGTACTATTTTGATAACGATATTTCATCAGATATAAACTGGTACGGTATTGTTTTAGTTGCTCCCTTCTTTTAGAGGATTGTTAGGAAAGCAATGACGAATTACCTGGCTTTTCACTCTGCCTATAGCGCTACTACCTCTCGGGCAGCCTATATCACTGGAAAGTCGGTCAAACAAAGGAGGATGATGATGATGATGATGATGATGAGGATAATTGTTGTTTTAAGGGGCCTAACATCTAAGTTATTGGCCCCCTAATGATCCGGCTGATAGCAAAAATGACATGAACTGGAAACCATAACGAATATAAAGCTGGACTGAAAATGCTTACAAAATGTAGAGTGGAAAGACTTACAAAGGGTACCGGTAGTTTAGAAGGAAAATACTCACAAAAGGAATTTAGATTGAAAAATTCGCACAAACTACATTTTAGGTTCAACATACTTACAAAATGCAATGAAGATTCGAAGTACTCACAAAGTGCAATTGAAATTCAAAATACTTACAAAATGAAATTTAAATTGAAAATGCTTACAAAATGTGTGGTAGATTTAAAATGCTCACAATATGTGGAAGCGCGCGATTCAAAATACTCTACCGTACTTACAAAATGGAATTTAGATCAATAAGTCGTACAAAATACAATGTGGACTGAAAATGATAATATTAGACTGAAAATATTTACAAAATGTGGTTGAGATTGAAAGGAAAAGAAAACAAGAAGTTCCGTGAAGAACTATACAGCCTACTTTTCATGCCAATGATTATTCTACAGTAACTTATATGAACCTATCTAGAATAATGACAAAATTAAGTTGGTAATATCGAAATATCTAATTAGTTCAAAATATACCTGGTATAATGTAGCCTAATAGAGCACTACAGTTGGCAGCCCTGGTGACTGAATATATTCTTAGTTCCACCTCTTAAGGTACAGAATACAAAATTTGGTTGAAGTCCAATGGACGTTACATGCAGTTAGACACTGGAACTATCAGCACGCGTAAAAGCATGTTGCCAACAATACCATGCGTGTGCTGGTCAGAAATAATCTGAAATATTATGATATCTTGTTGTGCCAATTTTGGATGAAATCCATTTGTTAGTATAGAAGTTACATGTATTTTAAAATCGGACATATCAGCAGGCATAGAATCATGTTGGCAGCACTGCCTTGTATTAATTACTCCAAATTAATCTAGAATGTCAGGTGCTATACGTGTGCAAAGTATAGAGCTGTTGGCTTGCATACTTTCTGATATATTGATATTAGGGTCAAAAGAATATAGACAGCATTTATTAACAGTTGGCAGCCCTGATTGCTCTTAACAATACTTATAGTCATATCTGTTATGGTACACATAGCACATACGAAATTTGGTTGAAATCCAACTGATAGTATAGAAGTTACATGTATTTAAAAATTGGTACTATCAGCAGGCTTATAATCATGTTGGTAGAACTGACGTATATAAGTTACTCCAAATTAATCTAAAATGTCAGAATATACGTGTGCATAGTTTAAAGCTGTTGGCTTGCATACTTTCTGATATATTGGTATTTGGATTAAAAAAATAGAGAGAGCAATTATTAACAGTTGGCAGCCCTGGTGGCTCTTGAGAATACGCTCAGTCATATCTGTTTATGTACAGATATTACATACAAAATTTGGTTGAAATCCAATTGATAGTGTAGAAGTTATATGCATTTAAACATTGGACCTATCAGAAGGCTTAAAATTATTTTGACAACACTGTCATTGTTGGCCTCCTGGAAATTAAACTGAAATAGTATTATCTGCATGTGTACCAATTTTGGAATAGTTCCCATGCATACCTTGCAAGATATCCTACATGGAGCTCTAGTGCGTTTTTTCAGCAGTTGGTAGCACTGACATCATTTTCAAATATGGACGTGAGCTATTCCGGTGCACATCTTTACTCATACTAAATTTGGTTTTGATTGCTGCAGCCGTTTAGGAGTTGATAGGGGGGGGGGGGGACACACACACAGCCAGACAGACAGACATACAGATGGACAGACAGACAGACAGACAGACAGAGACACATTTTCCCGGATCGATCTCATAAGTCTACTTTTTCCTAGTTTTTGCAAAATGTGAAAAGTAGGCTAAAAATGTAATTTAGAGACACCAGTAGGCAAATCATCAAAAACAGAATCTTAAAGAGAAAAGGAACTATAATGAAAAGAAAAAGAAGGCTGATCCCTAGAAGAATGAGGGATCAGGAAAGATGAGAGAAGGGCCAGTTATGACTGGAAGAGACTCCCTAGGCCTCGGATACCCTAATACCGTCGGGGTCGGAAGAGAGCAAGAGTTGACCAAGAGAGGTCGACAGGAAAGAAGATGGAGAGGAGTTCGGCACAAGTAAGTGGAAGCAATCCCGAAGTCAGCTGGGTTCCCATGGTCGCCAATCCACGTTCCACAAGACGTGAGCCCCTGGGGGGAAGCAAAGGATGAGCGTACTCTTGATTACTGCACAGTTTCATTTCTTGTTTAATTTTCAAACCCAGAGCTCTAAGGACTGAGTAGATTAACGTCATAATATATAGGGTGTTTCGGAGATAAGCACACATATTTTCTGCCGGTTGTTGACATGACCCCGAATACATGTGTCGTGAAGATAAATTCCTAGTACGAAAATTGCAGAAATAAAAACATTTATTTTAACAATATTATGTTTGTAGCTCAGGTAGTATAATTATGAATGACGTAGGGCTTAGTTGACATATATTACAATATCTCTGTTTGAGAAACCATTTGTTGCGTGTACGTAGAATGCTTACGTACAACTAATGCATCGATACTACCAGAGGCCGTAATGCAGTAATACATGCAATACATGTTTACGTCATGAGTATACTGTGAACTGATGTATTTGGAGATAAGTACAAATAATCTTACTGACGACAGAAATGAAGGTCCCCATTTAGCGAATGGTTTGTCCGAGGGAGGAATTTCAAGTAGAGTGGGATGTTTGTATGACACATTAGTTCATTATAGCTAGTAGGGGAGCAAGGGGGCTTCTGCGCAACTTGGCGTGGCTGTGCCCAACAAACAAACATGGCCCGTCAGCTCGAGTCCAACGACACCTTATTCATGAATCTCCGACCACGGGTTCGGGAGTTATCGGCTCGCATTGGGAGTAGTGGTGGGGGGAGGCAGAAGCACCACTGCTCCCCTACTGCACAGTTTTTGTCCTAGAGACTTGAAAATTATTTTGAGGGTAGAGGGGGTCAGGGCCATTCATTTATGCCAAATAAACATTTTTGTAGAAAACCTAAATTTCGAAATATAGGAATTTCAAAGTGAACTGTTTTAAAAACCTACAAAATAAAAAAAAGTTTTATTATAAAAAATAAAGATCATACAGTAGAGACCGTTCGTTTAAGCCATTCCACAACATTCTATCATGTTTGGTTTTCAAACTATCGCCTACTTCAGAAACTTTTTTTTTATATAACGAGTGATCCATAGCAAAGGGGGCGTCACCTCAAGTCCTATGACACCTCATTCGTGAAACTCCGACCATGGGTTCAAGAGAAAAGTCTATTTACATGTTTCAACTTCGCGCGGCGGCCATGTTTGTTTATTGGGCACAGCCACGCCAAGTGGCGCAGAAGCCGCCTTGCTCCCCTACTATAGCTCCTGATAGTCCGCATGTATACATTGTATGCAAACGTTCCACGCGCAAGCAGCAAACGGTTTTGTACAGGAACATGTTGCAACGTACAGGATGGTTATAATATTAAACTTGCACTAAAACTCAGCAATTTTCTAGGTTTGTGCCGTGTCTTGTATGGGGTTTCGCCTAAGACACTAAGCTGGCTCATCAGCGGGCTCTTGGTGTCCCCACCTAGACCCCCACAGGAGTAGCGAACTGCGCGCCACCTCCCTTTTATGAAGCGCACTTGCGCCTCTTCACTGCGAGAACTAAAAGCTCAAGCAGCCATAACCTCCCTATGAAGGCTTCCAAAAATATGGTATATTGGCTTTCACGGCCAGTGAATTAAAACTCAGCAATTCTTCTAGGTTTGTGCCGTGCCTTGTGTGGGATCCCGTCTGTCTTGTGGGGGTCCAGGTGGGGACACCAAGAGCCCGCTGATGAACCAGCTTGGTGTTCCTAGGCGAAACCCCACACAAGACACGGCACAAACCTAGAAAAAATGCCGAGTTTTAATTCACTGGCCGTGAAAGCCAATATACCATACCAATAAAATTATTATTATTATTATTATGGTTTCTCCTATCACGCGTATTCTTTAGGGGAAACGACTTCAAAGCACCCTATATTAGCGAACTGGAGCAAAAGCGGTCACCCTATCAGCCAGCTCTCAGTTAATCCAGATTGTCTGTATCCCGCTGAGATTTGAGTCTTTCAAACTCCCTGATCCGCGCCAAGGATTTGGCTTGTTCCTGTTTGATCCCAAACCTCATTCGTATGATGGAAGGGTCATCTAAGATACCAGGGGCACTCCATTCTTTTCTTTTCCCTCTTCGTATCGTCTCATTTCCGATGGCCACGAACAAAAGCTTGGGGTGGTCCAACAATGGCCACTGTAGCCGTCCACCTTCTATTGAGAGACCGCAATTCCTTTTAAAGCACGTCATCATTGACAATGGACTCCCCATGAATCGCATTAGCACTTGATTCTCTTTGGAAGAGCAAAGATACGCCAACAGATGGACACAGATATGGCAGGCTTCATCTTGTGTTAGAGGAAACCATTTCGTAGCAAATAACAGCATGCTTTGATATTACTTACATAGGGCGAAATAAAATTTACCAAGAATCGGCATTGGATTTCCACCCACCATCCTGAGAGTTTGATGAAAAATATGATAATTCCAAGTACAATATTGAATTTTTAACGGCCATCCTAAGAGTTTGAATTTCCTTATTTAGATGGAGAAAACTATGATGATAAATGCAAGTACAATATAAATTTTCACCCACCGTCCTGAGAGTTTGATTTTCCTTATGTAGGATGGAGAGGAATATGATAATTCCAAGTGCAATATTTAATTTTCTACACCATCCTGAGTGTCTGATTTTCCTTACATAGGATGATGATAATTCCGAGAAGGATATTGAATTTCCACCGACCGTCCTTGTTGTTGATTCTTTAGGGCCCTTGCGACATCGTGGCCATGTATCCCCGTGTACTTGAGTGTGTTTAGAATCTGTATGGTAACCTGTGAAGTCTGTACTACTTTGCATATTTGTAATTGAGGTAGGATTTGGGTATTAAGTGACCGTGGCCTTAAGTTAGCTACCATCCCAGCATTTGTCTGGAGTAGAAGGAAACCACGAAAAACCACTTCCAGGATGGCTGAGGTAGGAATCGAACCCGACTCTTCTCAGTTTTACCTCATGAGGGTGAGTGTACCCCGTTCCAGCCCTCAGACCAGATGGAGAAAAGAATGATGATAATTCCAAGTACGATATTAAATTTTCACCGACCATCCTGAAAGTTTGATATTACATATTTGGGATGACGGAGAAAAATATTATAATTCCAAGAGCGCTATTATATTTTCACTGAATATCCTGAGAGAATGATTTTCCTCATGTAGAATGGAGAAAAATATGATGATAATTGCAAGTATGGTACTGAATTTCCACCAACTAGCCTGAGAGTTTTTAGTCTGACGTGGTAGTTTCATGTTCTAAAATTTATTTCTGTGTCTTGGAATCAAATACGTGACGTCCCTAAGAGGCATGTTCAGCATGCAAATTCCAATAAACAGAAAAGTCTGCTGTCGTTAAGTCCAAACATCTTCATTACGTGAAGAAAGTTATGGCGACGGTGTCTTGGGCCCAGAAGGGCCACTTCTGGTTGATATTCTCACCAGAGGAGCGAGCGTGAATGATGAAGTCCAAACATCTTCATTACGTGAAGAAAGTTATGGCGACGGTGTCTTGGGCCCAGAAGGGCTACTTCTGGTTGATATTCTCACCAGAGGAGAGAGCGTGAATGTTGATACACTTATTATCCAGGTGCTACTTCAACGTGGCTTCAGGGAGTGGATTTAGTTCAATTCCATGCCGGCATCGATGCCCCATTTATGGCTAAAACAATTACTTGGACAAGGATGGTGACTGTGTTGATTAGTAATGTATATAAGTGCTCTTATTCTTCTTTTTCTTCTCCTTCAAACGGGGTCGATGTTTCTGGCCGTTCTTTTCCAATTTTCCCTGTCCCACACATCACCTTCTTCTAAATTTTTCTCCTTCAGGACTTCTCGGATATTTGCAGACCATCTTCTACTGGGTCTGCCCCTATTTCTCATTCCATCTACAACCAGATCCATTACTCTCCTGCCAACATAGCTTTCGTCCCTTCGCATAATATGCCATTACCACAACAGTATTTTCTCCTGGATTTTCTTTGATGCTTCTGTCACTTTAACAGGTCCTCTGATTTTCTCATTTTTGATGGGGTCCTTCCTAGAGACACCACTCATCCATCTAAGTATCTTCATTTCTGTCACATAACATTTTACAAAGAGGAACCTATCCACCTTGGAAAGGGTGAAAGTGAACTACATAAAGAAGGTGAAAGGAGTAACAACAAGTAGTTCCGTGAAGAACTATACAGCCTATTTTCATATATCCTACTTATGTTAATTGCCACTATCAACATACAAAATTTCAGTTTGATAGCTGTAATGAATTCGTAGATATTGAGAACCGACTAAATATTTCGGATGGTCGCCATGTTGGACTTTATATATGTAGGTCCTAGAGTTATGTACTGTTACATGAAGATTATTGTGTACGTGTAGCATTCAAACTTCAATCGCATGATTAGGACACAAGAAGTAACAACGAGATTTTAAAATTTCGCACAGCTGCCGTCTTGTGGTTATGAAAACAATTGAAAAAATTAGATGCCAGTGGATTAACTGTACCAAGTTTCACTGCACTCGGATGGTTAAATTGCGAGAAACGTCCATGTGAATATTTATAATTCGCGTAGCCGCCATGTTGGATTTGTGATCATTAGGTTATTGAAAGTCCTATAGGTGAACTTATGTTCATAGCCCCTATGAAATAAAAATATTCAGTTTTATTGCTATAATAGATTCGTAGATATTCAGAGCCGTCTAAATATTTCGGATGGTCGCCATGTTGGATTGTTAAATGTATAGACCATAGAGTCATGTACCATTAAAGGAAAATTATTGCTTAGGTTCATTATTCAAACTTTCACTTCGATCGCATGATTACGACACAAGAAATAAAAACTTAATTTTAAAATTCGCACAGCCGCCATCTTGAGGTTATGTAAACAATTGAAATAAATTAGATACCAGTGCATTACAATGTGTATAAACATTTCCTCTACCAAGTTTCATTGCGTTTGGAACATTAAATCGCGAGAAAGGTCTATTTAAATTTTCAAATTCGCTTGGCCGCCATGTTCGTTTTGTAGTTAACCGGTTTTTGAAAATCTTATAGATGAACTTCCAGTAGTGCCCTTTAACTCCGTACAAAATTTCAGGATGATACCGTTAATAGTTTCAGAGATATAGAATGCCGGTGAAATATTTCGCACAGCCGCCATCTTGTGGTTATGCAAACAATTGAACGAAGTTAGATGTCGGTTCATTACAATGGGTATAAACATATACTGTACCAAGTTTTATTGTGTTTGGTTGGTTAAATCGCGAGAAACGTCTATTTAAACGTCGCAACTTCGCTTGGCCGCCATGTTGGTTTTGTAGTTACCAGTTTTTCAAGAGTCACATAGGTGAACTTCTAGTAGTTCCTTTTATCACCGTAAAAATTCCAGGGTGATATCGGTAATAGTTTCGGAGATATTGAATGCTGGTGTAGTATTTCGCACAGCCGCCATGTTGGATTGGTGAGACGTAACAAGATTTGAAGGGTACGGTCGGGGTCGCCCGGAATATTGCTATTAACTTACCGAGTTTTATTGAAATCGCTCTAGCCGTTTAGAATTTATTAGGGGGGACACACACACCTCACACACACACACACACACACACACACACACACACACACACACGCGCGCGCACACATACACGGACAAAAGGTGATCTCATAAGCCTATTTATTCAAAATTGAAAATAGGCTAAAAATGACACGATCTAGATCTCCTGGCAAGGAATCTTTCCTCGTAGATGGCCCCACGAGAAGAATACCCCTTCCAAGCACAGGTGCATCAGAGAAACTGCTGGCAACTTGAATGGAGAAGAAGTACAACCAGACTTCTATGTCACAGGAGCCATGATAGACCGCTCGTGAACAAAAGCTAATTTCGAACTAAGAGATGTCATTACAAGATTGGCAGTTCACGGTTTTCACCATCTACTCCGCAAATCAAAACACTTCCATGACACAAGTATAGACTGTGAGTGCACGATATGTGGAACAAGTAGTTCCGTGAAGAACTATACAGCCTATTTTCACATATCCTGCTCATGTTAATTGTCTCTATCAACATACAAAATTTCAGTTTAATTGCTGTAACAGATTCGTAGATATTGAGAACCGTCTAAATATTTCGGAAGCTCGCCCTTTAGGATTGTTATATGTATAGGCCATAGAGTTATTTACCATTCAAGGACAATTATTGCCTAGCTTCATTATTCAAACTTTCATTTCGATCGCATGATTACGAGACAAGAATAAAAACTTAATTTTAAAATTTCGCACAGCCGCCATCTTGAGGTTATGTAAACAATTGAATTAAATTAGATGGCAGTGCATTACAATCTGCAAAATCATTTACTGTACCACATTTCACTGCGCTCAGAGAGTTAAAACGCGAGAAAAGTCTATTAAAATATTTCAAATTCGCTTGGTCGCCATGTTCGTTTTGTACCTTACAGGTTCATGAAATATACATAGGTAAACTTGTATCAGTACCCTTTATCACCGTACAAAATTGCATGATGATATCTGTAATAGTTTCGGAGATATAGAATGTCAGTGAAATATTCCGCACAGCCGCCATTTTGAGGTTATGTAAACAATTGAACTAAATTAGACTCCAGTGCATTACAATGTGTATAAACATTTGCTGTACCAAGTTTCATTACGTTTGGATAGTTAAATCGCGAGAAATGTCTATTTAAAAGTCTCAATTTCGCTTGACCGCCATGTTGGTTTTGTAGTCACCAGGTTTTTGAAAGTCCATGGGTGAACTTATAGTAGGGCCCTTTATCACCGTACACAATTTCAGGGCGATATCGGTAATAGTTTCGGAGATATTGAATGCTAGTGAAATACTTCGCACAGCCGCCATGTTGGATTGGTGAGACGTAACAAAATTTGAAGGGCACGGCCGAGGTCGCCGGGAATAGTGCTATGAACTTAAAGAGTTTCATTAAAATCGGTCCAGCCGTTTAGATTTTTATGTTCGACCCTGACTATTATGTATCTGAAAACTGTATCATAATGAGACTCATTATAACATTATTTTTCATTATGATACAGTTTCTCCCACCAATAAGAGCTCAAGAAACAGTCGTTTGACCAATTAGATAATTAGATGCGCTGAGTACCACGGCCTTCTAATGCAAATCACATTGCCTTGCCTAGTGTAATAGTAGAGTAATCGAGGTGGCCATGGTCAAATACAAGGCATTCCCTGCGTCTCATGCGCTCTGTTCAGTACATAAAACTGGCCAAATCTCGACAGATATTTATGAATATTTATCTTCGAACATAAAATAGTTATAATAATTATAGTCGAACATAAACAGTCGTATGCAACTCGCCTATAATGGTAATTAAGACACTCGTATGGAAATTATAAAACTCTCATACGCTCGTTTTATAAAAATACTCGTGTCTTAATTATAGCCATTATAGGCTCGTTGCATAATGTACTATATTAGGGACACACACACACACACCTCACACACACACACGCGCACACACACACGGACAAAAGGTGATCTCATAAGCCTATTTTTTCAAAATTGAAAATAGGCTAAAAATGTGTGAACGGTACCACATAGAATTATGTACAAGAAGAATAATGTCAATAAGTGATTATGCAAATATGTAACCCATCAATGTAACCTATATTTTCAGTTATGGCTATATGGCTGCGCGAACTATATTAGTATCTCTGTCACATAGTTTATTACATTGTGACTTTGTTGTTGCCCACGTCTCTGCTCCATATAACATGGCTACTGTCTTGTAGGCTTTTCCTTTCACGCCGAGTCTCTTGTCACACTGAACTCCAGAAATCCTTCTCCAGTTCATCCAATCTCTACTACTGTGTATCGGGATATCTGCCCTGGTGTACAACCTCTTGTTATTCTTATGGTTTGAAGCTTCTTGTGTTTGCCAACCTTTTCTGAGTGGCAACTCTTATTCTCTTTCACCTCGGAGAATTGTTATTTAAATATTCTGAATGGTCTGTGTATTTTATTGCCACTGCTTGGGCTGGAAAACACTGCTAATGCTGCAACACTCAACACATCTGTGCGTGCTCCCACGCTGGGACAGGAGGCATAGTCAGTGTGGGAGTGTCCAGCATACAGTTAGACCCAAGTTTATATCTGGTAATTCTTGCCGTAGATACATGGTGTTCAACATTTTGATGACAATATTTTCAGTGTATTTATTAATTTCATGTAATTTTCTTTCCGGGTTAGGGAAAAACCCCTCTCTTTTGGGAAAACCTCGTGTTGACCGACTGAAAAGCATGAAACTTTTGTTTACTAAGGCAACACTGAAAATGGCTTCGGTTGGTTGGTTCCTTAGTTTAGGGGCTGCGACAACGCGGTCATGTAGCCCCGTGTACTTTGGGTGTATGTAGAATCTGTCTGATAACCGGTGTTAATTGTGATGCTAGGGCTCGGATCGATATGCTCGATAAAATCTCCAGATATGTTCGAAAACCATGTGTTTTATGCTCGATAGATATACTCGAAAGAATCATTATATGCTCGAAAAAAACGTTATGTGCGGTTAAATATGCAGAATATGCTCAAAAAGCACCGTTAAAAACTATAGAAAGGAAAGTGAAACGAAGAAACCAATAGCATACCTTTATATACGAGCTTAATTTTCTAATTGTATGTATGATACACTGCAATATACTCGCATTCAAGTTTTTCAAGTATATATAAGATAAGTTTTCTTATAAAAGTTACAGCATAGCGTTTAGAAGAGAAAGTGTGCTGACTCCCGAGTTTGCCGTATCTTTAGTATGGGTAGTTGCTGCGCCCGCCGGTAGACTGCGCAGCGGTTGGTTGTGGCTGGCTGGAGACACTTTCTAAGCGCTCGCGAGTTTGAAAACATGGAAATGCTGCCGTATTTAGTCCTTATTTCTTGGTGTTGAAAAGTGTATGCGATCAAGAGGCGATAGTGAAATAATACATACGTTATGACACTGGTGTGTTTAGTATTTGTAAGCCTTTACACTTATTTCTTTACGTATGTGCTGTCGAGTGAATTATAACCTGGTAAGATTCGTCAAACAAAACTGTGTAAGTGAATATGCCGTGTTGTTTTGTTCCCGGGTGCCGATCTGGATACGACAAGTCATCTGCAACAGGTAGGCACTTTTTTAGACTTCCAAAAGCCGAAGATTATTTATTTAAATGGGCTAAGGCCATTCCGAGGAAAGACATTAAATTGTCAAGTAAGTCATATGCAGGCTATGTGACAAACATTGCTCCGATAATTTCCTTATAAAAACGGACACTTTCAGTATAGAAGGAAAGACAGTCGAAACGGCGAGAATGAGATGGAGTTTGAAGCCTGGTGCAGTCCCACACTATCTAGCTGGGTATATTGTCAAGCAACTAAGGAAAGGGATCAGCTGTGTGAAGTGTGCAACAACCCTTCAAAGTAAAAAGGCCGTCGGACACAACAGCTGCAACTTTCACTAATATAAAGGACTTTGGCACAATAAATGCCCTTAGTTACCTAACTCAACCGTCTGACAGTGTCTTCAACATTCTTTTACAGGTCGAAGTAGTCGTTGAAATGGAATTATCTTCCCTTTCAAATTTGTGGGTTGATATATTTTATGAGGGTTAGGACAGCATTGATGAGATTGTTTTAGGGCCGTGATTTTTTGATGGTGTATGGAACATAAACTGGACCTTATTGGAAAACTCGTTTTTCATTTCATGAAGTGTGCTTTTTCTTTCGTACGAAAGAAATTAGGAAAGAGCAGTCAACTTCTAAGTCTGGAAAATCATCGCGTAAGCTGTCCAAAGCTTCGGACAACTGAGTGCTATAAGTTATATGGGTGAGTTTGTCATTATACTGTATTATATTATATTTACTTTATTTGTGCAGTAGTGAATGGTCTGTAGCTTTACGATTTTCACACATTCAGTTACATTTTGACCCCCGTCAGAATGTTTTATTTCCTTATTATATGAACCTATGACGCAATCTGATGTTTCATAATTAACACAACGGACGTTAGCGTTGTATATACTCAGTGCGGAGAATTTTATATTTGGATCATCTTGTCTAATACAACGTAGTGTAAGCTGATAACATTCAGTTACTGAAAAGTAACATTCAACTGCTTGTATTGATACCGTCCTCACTCAGCGCTAGCCGACGCTAGAGCCACCTAGCGGCTGGACCATACAAACTCCACAAGTCGCGTCACTTTCTCTTCTATACGCTATGGTTACAGTTTAAAAGTTCATTTACAAAATGTTCAGAATTAGGCGAGTCAAGTAAGTAGATCTGCATTGGTCTGTACAACAAGAATTTTTTCTATGTTTTCAGTTTTGAATGATTTTATTAAATCAGTCAATAAAAGTTTCAATGACGAGAACGACCTCACTAAAGGTTAAAAACCTGCGGTTCTATTTTTCGCACCAAATAGATAGGCTTTTCAATAATTATTTCTGTTTTCGAACCTTAAGGATGGTCAGGGCCTGAATTCCGGGGAGTGGGGGGGGGGGGGGAATTCAAATAAAAACAAACTATTTGGACGAAAACCACAAGAATATGCATTTATATGCTTCTATTCTGTAAACCGCGGTTTTATGCATTTATATGCTCGATAAATTTCAATTCTGTTGGTCCCAGCGAGGTGAAAATACCACCGAAGGCCTTCTTCCAATGTGTACTATTCAGGAAAAAAATATGAAAATATGCTCGAATCCGAGCCCTAGTGATGACTGTATTAGTGTGTGTTATCCGTTTTAATTCATGTAAGGACTGCAGATAATAATTTCAAGTAGTTCCTACTTTCGATAACCCCCCCCCCCCCCCCGGTCGCAATTTTCGTTTGATTTCTTACTTGCTTTTTTATATTATTTGGCTGCTCTGGAACCGTTGGGCACATTATCTTTATGGCATGAATGGGAGGAATAGCTCTTTAGTTCAGAGATTTTGTCCATCGCTTTTCTTTGTGAATCATAGTCATAATGTTCATTTCTTACAACTGGTAAAAAAGTAGTAGTATCACAATGTATCGACAAAAGTAAAAATCAAGCAGTTCATTAAAATGGTAATTTTAATCCAGTTCGCCGATTTTATAAATAACTGGAGATATTTTCAAATAATCCCAATTTACTAAGTTAAATAACACTTCATCTACATCAGTTAACTATCACTAACTTCAATTTATGAAATCATCGAAATACACTCGGGATTTCAGGGGGGAGGGGCAGGCCCCTCCTTGCCCCCCCCCCCCCTGTGGGCGCCCAAGAATACGACCACAATCATCTTTTTATGATTTTTGTACAGCCCTTAAACTAAACAAATCGTTTGCTAATGCCAATTGGCGAATGTGCTGGTGAAACGCCAACAAGTTTTATTCTGATGTTAAAATTAACGAGCATTTACTGATGGCCTGTTAACGCTGCGTTGATGAACCTCGCCTTTAGCCCTATTAACTCATCAACATTAAAATGGAATTTTTACAATTATCTTTTTCTGTTCCCGTAGTAAAATCATTAATATACAGCTTATAGTTAAACTACTATACTGTATAAAAATAGTACATTATGCAATGAGCCTATAATGGCTATAATTAAGACACGAGTATGTTTATAAAACGAGCGTATGCGGGTTTTATAATTTCCATACGAGTGTCTTAATTACCATTATAGGCGAGTTGCATACGACTGTTTATGTTCGACGATAATTATAACTTTATTATATGTTTTAACATAAATATTCATAAATATCTGTTCAATCACTAGAATGTTGTGATCGGGTGCTGCGCTGGGTAGTATATCTCTGTTTTCCAAGCTCTCTGGCCGACCGACGCATGCGCTCTGTGTGCTTCAATGCCATATGTCCAGATTGTGCACCAGTATTCAGTAAAACTGTCACCGAAGTCATTTGAATACAACGCGCTGTGTAGAAATTGGATTTGGGGATATTAAGGTACAGTGCTATTTCTTGTCTCATATTCACCAGTTTATTTACGCGAACATATGGACGGTGCACTTTCGGTAATTTATATAGACATGTTGGATTTTGAGCTCATGCGCGTAGGTATCCTTTTCTAATTGGACACACAACTGTTTCTTGAGATCTGATTGGTGGGAGAAACTGTTTCATAATGAAAAATAGTGTTATAATGAGTTTCATTATGATACAGTTTTCTGACACATAATAGTCAGGGTCGAACATAAAGGTTATTATTTCGTGGAATATGTTTTCCACTTAACTGATATTTTTAATGATGTTTTACATTTGACTGAATAATTTTCCTACCGAACAACAGACGCATCATGATACACGGATAACATTTCATCTCTCTATCTTCATTCCCGCAGAACGTGCGAAAAAGTCAGGTTATGGTTGTTGTTGTTGTTGTTGTTGCTGGTTGATTTTAAAAAATGGCGATCAATTTTACCGGTACTGTACCTATTTTTTGTGATTGAAGATTTTGGGACGATAATGTTTAGTTACTTTCTTTTTTAGCTTTTGTCATATTTAATAATAATAATAATAATAATAATAATAATAATATCAGTATATTCCTGACGCCGTTTTGGAAAATCCTAGTCACAAGTTGTTATGGGATCGATCAGTTATTATTGATATAACCATACCAGCAAACCGGCCAGATATCGTTCTTGTGGACAAAGTATGGAAGAGAACCATTCTCATTGATATCGCAGTGCCCAATTCCCATAATCTGTAACAAACCTCTTGTGAGATATCACCAAGTATCTGAGGAAATACGGCAAATGTGGGGACAGGAAAGTGTAGTGGTTCTGCCCATAGTCATCTCCTCTACCAGCATCATCTCTAAATCATTGGCTCGGAATCTAGAACTATTGAGAATACATCCTGGTCTATATACCATCATGCAGAAGGCCGTCATCTTGGAGACCTGTTCGCTCGTTTCTTAATGAGCCACCCTAAAAGAAGTGTCCATACCGTCTTGTAAACAAGCCGACGATATGTTTTGATTCGTCCCACTTATGTGGTGAAATGAATGTCATAAAAATAACATAAATAATAATAATCTTTATGTTCGACCCTGACTATTATATATCAGAAAATTGTACTATAATGAGTTTCATTATAACATTATTTTTCATTATGAAACAGTTTCTCCCACCAATTAGAGCTCAAGAAACAGTTGTTTGACCATTTAGATAATTAGAAGCAGTGAGTTCCACGGCCTTCTAATTTAAAATTCACTGCCTGGCCTAGTGTCATAGTAGGGTAATCGAGGAGGCCATGGTCATATACAAGGCATTCTCTGCGTCTCATGCGCTCTGTTCTGTACATAAAACTGGCGAAATCTCGACAGATATTTATGAATATTTATGTTCGAATATAAAATAGTTATAATAATTATAGTCGAACATAAACAGTCATATGCAACTCGCCTATAATGGTAATTAAGACACTAGTATGGAAATTATAAAACTCGCATACGCTCGTTTTATAAACATACTCGTGTCTTAATTATTGCCATTATAGGCTCGTTGCATAATGTACTATTAATTACATCACCAAGATAAAGGCGACTACAAAATCGGTAGATGAAATAAGAAAGGATATGGAGGAAGTTGGGGTCACTCCAAATGAGATCTGGAATAGAGATGTGTTTCGAGTTACGATTGATGCATACAAGGGGTTCCAGGAAAAGGAAAGGAGAAGAGCCAAGAACATCTGGTCGGAAGAAAGGAAGAGAATCCACAGTGAAAGGATGAAGAATTTCTGGGAGCAGAAAAAAGGACTAATCAGCAAGTCAATTGTTTCCCGTGGTCCAAAGTAGCCGAAATCGAACAAAGAATAATAATAATAATAATAATAATAATAATAATAATAATAATAATAATAATAATAATAATAATAATAATAATAAAGAAGTTATGATGAAATATATCGAGAAATAGAAAACATAGAAACAATACGGAAGAGGAGATTGCTATATTTTGGGCATTTATACAGAATGGATGACAGTAGGTTAACCAAGGAGATGTTCACATTCCTGTGGAACAAGAAATCAACAACAACCTGGTTACAAGAAGTCAAAAAGGATTTGGAAAGAAACAATATCAGAGAAGAAGATACACCACAGAAAGGGAAAAAGTGCTGAAAATGGAAGGATTCCAAGAGTGGAAGGGAAAGAAAACCGGCTCGAAATGGTCCGATGAAAGGAAGAGGAAACATAGTGATATGTTGAAGGAATACTGGAGGAATAAGAAGGAGCAGCAAAGGACAAAGCATTGAAATTGGCTCGTGGTCCCTAGACGACCGAAACGATAGTAATAATAATAATAATACTAATAATAATGTTATTGGTTTTATGTCCCTTTTAACTTTGTCATATTTACTAGCCTTAGCGGATCATGTCGTACATTTCATTACAATAATCTGGAGCTGGAGGCGCAGAGTGCACTACTTGTTGTTTCCCTCCAGTGCGAGGGAGTTGTTTACCTCTTTCAGATCCGCTTTTAAAAGAATGCCCTGTGGCTGAGATGTCTTTAAATCAGTCCCCTCGCCATTAGCGATATTACTTGTGCCTGCCTCCGCAGTCTCCATTGTACCGCCGCTGGATTGTTGAGGCCGGCTCATTCAATTACAGGTGCTATCATACCGCCCCCACCCGCCAGTACATTTCATTCGCAAAGTATTCTGTTTACCACATTCATTACTGCTTTATCGCATAGGAAGCAATGTTTCAGTGTTGCCATAGCAATCGAAATTTAATGTTTTAATGTTGGAAGCATTGCTTAGCAGACAAAGTAGGTTGGTTGGTTCCTCAGTTTAAGGGCTGCGTCAACATGGTCTTGTTCTGAACTTGGTTACTAGATGCCACCGCAGTCGACTCCTGGTGACGAACGTTGGAACCTAAGAACGTTAGTCAAATCTAACCTATAATTAAGCTTCACACAAGTGTAATTAATAAACGGTTCTTTTTCATGGCATAAATCTATGACATGGGACCGCCGGCTTTACTTCCCCTCTGAAGGAAGGCATACTGAGGGATTTTTAACGCTCTTTAAAAAATCCGACGACTTCGGCCAGGTTTGAACCCGCAATCTTGGGAATAGAAGCTCAGCATGCTACTAACTACGCCACCGAAGTCGCTGTGCCTAACGTTGAAGTGATAAAGGGCCCGGAAAAGTGGCGTGGTGTCGCATTGGTCAAGCTATTTACCACTCACCAAGGTGGACCGGGTTCGATTCCCGGTCAATGCATGCGAGATTTTCGAAGTGAAATGCTATGTCCTGTGGTTCGGATTCCACATAAAAATGGAGATCCCTTGGCTCAAGATCGCGAGATTAACAGTCAAGTAAAACTACAAGCTTCCTTCTTTAGCTTCAAATTGTGAGAGCTCCATCAAACTAAATAATCAAACTTTGAACATTACTTCCGGCCTAAAAACAGTCTAAAATCGCTTGTTTCTTGACTCGTTTTCTTTTTGATTTAAATCCTAGCCAAATTAACTTATTTACATAATTCTTTCTTTAGAAGCCTCCGTGGCTTAGGCGGCAGCACGCCGGCCTCTCACCGCTGGGTCCGTGGTTCAAATCTTGGTCACTCCATGTGAGATCTGTGCTGGACAAAACGGAGGCAGACAGGTTTTTCTCCGGGTACTCCGGTTTTCCCTGTCAAAATTTCATTCCAGCAACACTCTCCACTATCATTTCATTTCATCTGTCATTCATTTAATCATTGCCCCAGAGGAGTGCGTCAGGCCTCGGCAGCCGGCACAGTTCATATCCTCGCCGCTAGATGGGGGCTTCATTCATCCCATTCCTGACCCGGTCGGAGACTGGAAACAGGCTGTGGATTTTCACATAATTCTTTCTTTACTGTGTTCCTTGGTTCAATACCCTCAGATGTAGTTTGATTTAAAAATAAAATTCACACCGGAAGTAGTTATAAGGGCATAAGTAGCGGATTCGGTGGCGTTGTCGGTAACATGCTGCACTACTATGTCTATGATCGTGGGTTCAAACCCGGCCGAAACCGTCGGATTTTTAAGAGCGTTAAAATCCTTCAGTATGCCTTCCTTTGGAGGGGAAGTAAAGCCGGCTGGCCCATGTCGTAGATTTATGGCATGTAAAATAAACCTACCCCTGCAGTTGGCAGTGTGTAGCCAAATTTGCAGGCTATATTTGGTTAGAAGCACTGCTAGGTGTCAGTGACAATGACTTCTGGTAGTGAAATGGAACTACTTGAAATTGAAGTGATAGAGGCTATTTTTAGTGTTGTCTAGTCTTATTAAAGAAAGCTTTCCTGTCGGTCAACACAGTAGGCGGGAAAACAAGTATTTACACACCCTAACATGAAAAATATTACATGAGATATTTAACACAAAATAACACGCTTTTATGTACAAAGGAGGGGTGCTTTATTGTATGACATGTTTTAAACGTCACTACGTAAGGCAACACACTTGAACTACATTCACTTCACGCATGAATAAGATGGAAATGGCAACCAACTCACCAAGGACAACAAAAAGTCAATACCCCTGAAGGCAAACCTCAGGCATTATTGCACTATCATACGACCAGAGGCTCCGTATGCAGCGGAATGGCGCACTATGAACAAGAAAGGCCTGGTAGAAAAATTGGAGATCAAAGAAAGAAAGAAAGAAGGAAAGAAAGAAGGAAAGAAAGGAAGAAGGAAGAAAGAAAGAAAGAAAGAAAGAAAGAAGGAAGAAAGAAGGAAAGAAAGAAAGAAAGAAGAAAGAAGGGAAGAAAGAATGAAGGAAAGAAAGAAGGAAGAAAGGAAGAAAGGAAGAAGGAAAGAAAGAAGGAAGGAAGGAAAGAAAGAAGAAAGAAAGGAAGAAAGAAAGAAGGAAGGAAGGAAAGAAAGAAAGAAAGAAGGAAGGAAAGAAAGAAAGAAAGAAAGAAAGAAGGAAAGAAAGAAGAAAGAAAGGAAGAAAGAAAGAAAGGAAGAAGGAAGGAAAGAAAGAAAGGAAGAAAGAAAGAAGGAAGGAAGGAGAGAACGAAAGAAACAAAGGAAGAAAGAAAGAAAGAAAGAAAGAAAGAAAGAAGGAATGAAAGAAAGAAAGGAAGAAAGAAGGAAAGAAAGAAAGAAAGAAGAAAGAAAGGAAGGAAGAAAGAAAGAAAGAAGGAAAGAAAGAAAGAATGAAAGAAGGAAGGAAGGATAGAAAGAAGAAAGAAAGGAAGAAAGAAAGAAGGAAGGAAGGAAAGAAAGAAAGAAAGAAAGAAAGAAAGAAAGAAAGAAGGAAAGAAAGAAGAAAGAAAGGAAGAAAGAAAGAAGGAAGGAAGGAAAGAAGGAAAGAAACAAAGATATGAGGAAATTTTTTGGTCCGATTAAAGACAAAGGTGAATATAGAAGACGGCATAACCATGAGTTGTATATTCATGTCCAAAAGATCTCTGATGTTATGAGGGAAACAAGAATTGCATTTTATGGCCACTTGCTTAGAATGAAACCCACACGATTGACGAATCGGATCTTTGAAACCCCTGGCACTACAGCCCATTAAGGGCCTAGGCCTACCAAGTGACCGCTGCCCAGTCATTTTGGCCTTCAGATATTGGGGTGACACGTGGTCAGCGCATCAGACCCCCTCTTCCGTTAATCTTGCTTTTCGTGACCGTGGCGCTGCCTCACAGTCAGTCACCTCACGAGGCTGAGTGTATCCCATTCCAGCCCTCACGTCAGTTTCTAATATCACTGACGGAGCCGGGAATCGAACCCGGGGCCTCCGGGTGAGAGGCAGGCGCGCTACCCCAACACCACGGGGCCGGCGAACTACAGTATACTGTAGGCCTATGTATATATTTTTGACGCGTTACACAAGTCTTTACTTCTTATGTAGTCGAAACATTGTATAATGTTTTGTAGATAAGTTTTTTTTGCGTATGGCTTTTGATGCCGGGAGTGTCCGAGGACATGTTCGGCTTGCCAGTTTGTAGCTGCTTCTAGGCAGGACACCCAATGGGTGAGCATCACGTACCATCGCTTGTGGAGTGTTTTCTGGGGAGCAAATTGTGAATGTAAGGACAAGGAGTTGGAAGGTAGCGGCTGTGGCCTATAGTTAGGGACCAACCCCGGCATTTGCCTGGAAGGAAGATGGGAAACCACAAAATACCATCTTCAAGGTTGCCGGCAGGGGGATTCGAACCTCCTCACCTCCCGGATATGAGCGACTGCCAGCAGTCATGCCGTAACGACCACGGCTAACTCACCCGGTTGTAGATAAGTGTAATTCATAAATATCGTGCACTAATTAAACTAGGTGAACATGATCTGAAGATGATCGCTTGGCGATCGAAACATGTGACCACTGAAGTAGCTCAGCCCTGCCGATCAATGAGAAACCTTAAATCTCACAACACGACAATTCGCACCCTCTGCTCTGAGGATGTTTATAGTGGAGGGGATGGTCATCCCCACGAGCAATCTGCAAGATTGGAGCATCCCCCAGGGTCCAGTTAGCAGTGGTGGGGCCACAGACACTGCTTAGTGGTGACTGTTGTCTTATGGGGTGAAACATCGAGATTATCAGCTCCTAATGATAGCGTTAGGACAAGTCCCGCAGCGTAGCCGAGTGTAGTAAATCGCAAACCACGACTACAATGGAATGTTTCAGCAGATAGATAAATGAAAATGAAAATCCACAGCCTGCTTCCAGTCTCCGACCGGGTCAGGAATGGAATGAATGAAGCCCCCTTCTAGTGGCGAGGATATGAACTGTGCCGGCTGCCGAGGCCTGACGCACTCCTCTGGGCCAATGATTAAATGAATGACAGATGAAATGAAATGACAGTGGAGAGTGTTGCTAGAATGAAATGTTCACAGGGAAAACCGGAGTACCCAGAGAAAAACCTGTCTGCCTCCGTTTTGTCCAGCACATATCTCACATGGAGTGACCGGGAGTTGAACCACGGACCCAGCGGTGAGAAGCCGGCATGCTGCCGCCTAAGCCACGGAGGCTCTAGATAGATAAATAATAAATGTAAAACAAAAATATTGGAATGCAGCCGAAACAAATCAGAAACCTCTATGGACAACAAATTGGCAGGTGAAAACCTAAAGGAAGCACGAGACTTCTGTTACTTAGGAAGCAAAATAACCAGTGATGGACGAAGCAAAGATGATATAAAATGTAGGTTGGTCAGGCAAGGAAAGCATTTCTACAAAAAAGAAATCTGTTGACATCGAATAAGGATTTAGATATTAGGAAGTCATTTTTGAAAGCCTTTGTCTGGAGTTTGGCGCTATATGGAAGTGAAACTTGGACTATTGGTGCAGCAGAAAATAGGAGAATTGAATCGTTTGAAATGTGGTTTTACAGGAGAATGATGAAGATCAGATGGGCAGATAGGATTACAAATGAAGAGGTATTAAAACGAGTGGGAGAGGAGAGATGTTTCTGACGACTGCTAATGAAGAGAAGAGATAGGTTGGTAGGACACGTACTAACACTCCCAGGAATAGCAAGCTTACGTATGGAAAGAAGGGTCGAGGACAAGAACTGTAGTGGTAGACCAATGTTAGAATACGTTAAACAGATTGCCTCGGATGTAGGGTGTGGTAGCCATGTAGAGATGAAACGATTATCTCAGGACAGGGAGGCATGGACAGCTTCATCAATCCAGTCAAAGGACTGAAGACTCAAATGAATGAATAAATAAGTAAATACATAAATAAACTCACGGATATATTTCTTCAAGCAGTGGTGGTGGTCGATGCTGTGTGTCCCTTGGTTAATAATTCTGCCTTTGTATTGTAAACAGTAACAAGCCAAGAAGGAGAGGTAGCGATTAACATTCAATTTGAGAAAATGCTGACAGAAGCAGGCAACCCCTGAGCCATAGACCACCCTTCCATCAGCAAAGTGCAAACACCACAAGTGCCCTCTCGTCTCTTCTCCTGGAGCCAAATTACATTTGAATGCAACCAATCGTACAGTAATGTAAGGCAGGATCGAGTTGAGTTGCGTCTGTTATTAGATAAGTCTGCAAATTGAATCACATTCATAGCTCAGAAAATTACATTGTGAGTGGGGCAATGCAATCAGGTTGCGCGGTCCAGGCAGGATGCTGCGTTATTTGATCTGGACAAGTATAGGGTGTGTAGCAAGTTCTGTCTCAAAGGGATATTTAGAATCTGATACAATAATTAAAATTCATGCTATTGCCCGTAAATAATATTACATTACATTAGCTTTCTCGGTGAGTCTATGGTGGTATCCGCCTCACAGTCAGAAGATCGCGGGAATTAAGCATTTTGAAAGTTGGTAAAATTCTACGACGCTCCGGGGGTTTGATGTCACCTTGTATAAGATCTCTCCTATCACATTTGGTGAATTTGGTAAAATATACTCTTAATTAAATCGGAGTAAAAGGTGCCCAGTTCTGGAGTTTACTACCAGATGCCAGTGTTAAACAGAAATTGGCTAGTTGACCGCCTCATTGGCTTTAACACAGTGGTTCTGAACCCGTAGAACTCTGCGGACCACTCGGCCTGAAATTGAATCATGTACGGACCGCCCCCTCTCCCCAATACACCTAATCAGTTGTAACCCTTCCTCAATAACCCTTATTTTAAAGATATTTCAATTCAAGCTCTGATAGTCATCGCCGCGAATACATTCGGATCATTCTCGTTCAACGCACATCGTTTTCGAAATCCCCATTTATTGGCCACTTTTATATACGTGCTGGTGGACCCTTTTCTCCCGCGGACCACTCCCGAGGCACTCGCGGACCACCTGTGGTCCTCGGACCACCGGTTAAGAACCACTGCTCTAACCGAATAGATCTACGCCACAACAGGTGATCGCATATTATTATTATTATTATTATTATTATTATTACCGACAGTGGTTGCTACGCTCGCTAACGCACAGCGCTAGACCATGGGGTCAAGCTCTCTGCGGACTCGCTAGATGTGGTTTTTGATCCCCACCGTTGGCAGTCCTGAAAATAGTTTCTTTCCGTGGTTTGTCCATTTTCAACTCCAGAAAAATGCTGGAACGGTACCTTCTAATAGCCCACGGCTGCTTCCTTCCCCATCCTAGCTCCCAGTTTCATTAATTTCATCAGTCATTAACTTCTCTCGTGAGATTGGCGTCAGTGAGGGTTTCCGGCCGTATAAGCCACCTGCCCCATAGACTTTCATTACACCTCATCCCCGACCTCGTTGGAAACGGGAATAATAAGGAGTAGCCATAGATTATTATTATTATTATTAGACTGTTATGATATTATTATTATATATTATTATTATTATTATTATTACTATTATTATTGTTATTATTCGTTATGCTCAATTAAGGATGCATTAAAACTTATTTATCACAATGTTTCTTCTTTTCTTCCCAATATCTCTTCACTGTGCTCTCTTTTGTCCATCCTGTATTCTCCCGTGTGGGTTTGTGTCTGTTTATTAGAGTTCTAAACGTTGGTCTGTTGTGAATTATTTCTTGGTTGATACCGATTTCCTGTAGATCATGTGTTATTTCTACCAACCAGTTGTGGTTTATCACAGATAGTGCTAGATTTAAGATTTTCTTTTCTTGCCTGTTGTCAAGAAGTCAAAATGGATTTGGAAATAAACAATATCAGAGAAGAAGATACACCACAGAAGGATTCCAAGGCAGGAAGAGAAAGAAAATCGGCTCGAAATGGTCCGAGGAAAGGAAGAGGAAACATAGTGAGATTATGAAGGAATACTGGAGGAAGAAGAAGGAACAGCAAAAGACAAAGCATTGAAATTGGCTCGTGGTTCCTAGACGACTGAAACGAAAATAATAATAATAATAATAATAATAATGTGTCTTCAAGCTGATGCTCATCGTGATGATAGTGAAGTGAAGGTGAAGACGTCACAGAGCCAGGCTCTGAGCCAGGGGAATTACCACTGAGAGATTGGTATCCTCACGGTGTGACTAAGAACCGAACCCGGCGATAACCACTTAGCTAGGGGGGTGGACTGTATGTAGGTGAAGGAGGCAGGACGGACGGCCAAGCAGCGCTCAATCTCTCGGTCACGCCACCCCGTCTTCTCCCCACGACACAGAAAATACATTCCCGAGCTCATTTTTCGTCGCTAACCGCCCCCGCGCGTCAAAGAGCCTGCTTCCTCGCCAATTCGTCTCACTAGACGGAGATTGAATCGCCCAATTTATTTTTATTACTTTACACTTAGCTTTATTGTGTCTCAGAAAACTGGAGGAAACGCTCACATAACAACAGGAGATGTCTTCATTTGGTGTGTCGATATACCCAGCTCGACTGCATTATAGTCATGGTAATGATTATAATAATAAAAAAAACATAACAGTAATAATAATTCAACCTGAGGCATTATTCGCATCAGAGGTGATGATAATTGTTGTTTTAAGGGGCCTGACATCTAGGTTATCGGCCCCTAATTGTTTGGGTGATAGTGAAAGATGAGATGAGAATAACAAGTAGTTCCGTGAAGAACTATACAGCCTATTTTCATATATCCTACTTATGTTAACTGCCACTATCAACATACAAAATATCAGTTTGATTGCTGTATTAGATTTGTAGATATTGAGAACCGACTAAATATTTCGGATGGTCGCCATGTTGGATTTTATATATGTAGGTCCTAGAGTTATGTACTGTTACCTGAAGATTATTGTGTACGTGTAGCATTCAAACTTCAATCGCATGATTAGGACACAAGAAGTAACAAGGAGATTTTAAAATTTCGTTCAGCTGCCATCTTGTGGTTATGGAAACAATTGAAATAAATTAGATGCCAGTGGATTAACATTCGTATACGGATTTACTGTACCAAGTTTCACTGCACTCGGATGGTTAAATTGCGAGAAACGACCATGTAAATATTTATAATTCGCGTCGCCACCATGTTGGATTTGTGATCACCAGGTTATTTAAAGTCCTATAGGTGAACTTAAGTTCATAGCCCCTATAAACATTAAAAAAATCAGATTGATTGCTATAATAGATTCGTAGATATTCAGAGCCGTCTAAATATTTCGGATGGTCTCCATGTTGGATTGTTAAATGTATAGGCCATAGTCATGTACCATTAAAGGAAAAATTTGCGTAGGTTCATTATTCAAACTTTCACTTTGATCGCATGACTACGACACAAGAAATAAAAACTTAATTTTAAAATTCGCACAGCCGCCATCTTGAGGTTATGTAAACAATTGAACTAAATTAGATACCAGTTCATTACAATGTGTATACACATTTCCTGTACCAGATTTCATTGCGTTTGGAACATTAAATCGCGAGAAAGGTCTATCTAAAATTTTCAAATTCGCTTGGCCGCCATGTTAGTTTTGTAGTTAATCGGTTTTTGGAAGTCTTTTGGATGAACTTCCAGTAGTGCCCTTTATCTCCGTACAAAATTTCAGGGTAATACCGCTAATAGTTTCAGAGATATAGAATGCCGGTGAAATATTTCGCACATCCGCCATCTTGTGGTTATGTAAACAATTGAACGAAGTTAGATGTCGGTGCATTACAATGTGTATAAACATATGCTGTACCAAGTTTTATTGCGTTTGGTTGGTTAAATCGCGAGAAACGTCTATTTATAACTCACAAATTCGCGAGGCCGCCATCTTTGTTTTGTAGTTACCAGTTTTTCAAAAGTCACATAGCTGAACTTCTAGTAGTTCTTTTTATCACCGTAAAATCTTCCCGGGTGATATCGGGCATAGTTTCGGAGATATTGAATGCTAGTGAAATTAATTCGCACAGCCGCCATGTTGGATTGGTCAGACGTAACAAAATTTGAAGGGCACGGTCGGGGTCACCAGGAATAGTGCTATGAACTTACCGAGTATCATTGAAATCGTTCCAGCCGTTTAGAATTTATTAGGGGGGGGGGGGGCACACACACACACACACACACACACACTTCACACACACACACACACACACACATGGACAAAAGGTGATCTCATAAGCCTATTTTTTCAAAATTGAAAATAGGCTAATAAAAACTATAACTAATACTAACTACAGACTTACAAACTAGATGAAGAAATGGTAAACAAATAAAGGATAAGGTAAATAAATGACAGGAAGAAAAGAAATACCCTCAACCCTCAAAGAATGAGGATTGAGGGACTTGGAAGGAAGGAGAGCCATAAAAGGTAAATAGGAACGAGAAAGAAGAGAGGGCCCGCCCCAAGGTCAGATGAAAAATAGTATAAAACGGACCCAGCTCAGGAATCCCTCGGGATCGCGAAATTCCGAACTCACCAGTCGTGAGCCCCTGAGTGTGTAGCAATATCCATGGTGCACCAGAAGTGGTGGGGCTACATACACCCTGTCTGCTTAGGGGCAGAAGGCACGAGATATGAAGAGAACAGAAGAGGTCTGACCCCTCGAAGAATGAGGGTATCAGGAAAGATGAGACAAGGGCCAATTAAGGCGGGAAAGTGTAAGCCTCCCTAGGCCTCGGATACCGTAATACCGTCGGTGTAGGAAGAGAACAAGAGTTGACCAAGAGAGGTCGACAGGAAAGAAGACGGAGAGGATCCGCCACAAGCAAGAGGAAGCAACTTCCCACTTTCCACGTCCCACGTCCCACTAGATGTGAGACACTGGGGGGGAGGGATCGTGATCACTGGAGGCAGATTACTAACTAAAAGTTTAGAAAAACAAGAAAGGAAAACGCCTAGCAAAATGTTTTGCCCAGTCTGGAGATCTCATGAGTTATACCAACAGTCCGAGAAAATGTTGTTCTTCAGGCTTTTGACTGGTTTGATGCATTCCTCCCTGTCTCCCTGTCCTGAGCTAATCGTTTCATCTCTACATAGCTAGCACACCTAACATACGAGGCAATCTGTTTATCATATTTTAACCTTCGTCTACCCCGACAGTTCTTGTTCTCGACCCTTCCTTACATAGCTAAGTTTGCTATTCCTGGGTGTTTTAATATGTGTCTTACCAATCTATCGCTTCTCTTGATTAATAGTTGCTAGAAACATCTATTCTCTCCCACTCACCTTAATATCTCTTCATTTGTTACCCTATCTACCACTCTGATCTTCATAATTCTCATGTAACACCACATTTTAAACGCTTCTATGTTCGTCTTTTCTGCTGCGCGAACAGTCCAAGTTTCACTTCCATAGAGCGCCATACTCCAGACAAAGGCTTTCAAAAATGAATTTCTAACACCTAAATTCCAAGAAAATATCAGACACTATTAGAAAAAAGACGAATAAAATATAATGGACTTATTCAAAGAATGGACAATGAAAGACTAACCAAGAGGATATTTCAACATACCTCCTTATTAAAAACCAAGAATAACTGGATAACAGAAATTGAAATTGGCCTTTTTGCAATCTCTTGATGAATGCAGTACATTTATATTTGTCTGTTGGCACAGGCTAGAGTAAAATGTGGCTCTTCACCGATATCTCAGTCTCACTCATGGCTGTGATTACATGGAAGCTACTGAGGTATGGGTGGTGCTCAGTAATGACATTCAGTGCCTGTGGATGCTGTGAAAGGTTCTACTCATAGAGTTAGTACTGCTGTACTGACTCAGTGAGGAAAGCAATGACAAACTACCTCACTCCTCTTCTTGCCTAGTATGCCTCAATATAGCGCTGCCTTGGTTTTGTGGGTATCTACCCACATAACCTAACGGCGGGGCTCTTTGAGGATCCAACCAGCCTTCGGGATAACTACCTTAAAGACATAAATTGAAAATGGCCTTCAAGAATTCAGCGTAACAGACGGAATTTTATGGGACAGGTCTAGATTCAGATTGTAAGTGAACAAACATGATTTTACTGCAAATCCCGGGATGTATTCAGCCAACCACCTCGTGGCGCAGGGTCTAGTATTTTTGCCTGTCAGCCCTGAGGTCCGGTTTCAATTCCTGGGTCAGCAAAGAAACTTTAAATTTGGGGCGTAGTGGCATAGCGATCAAGCTGTTGGCCTCTCGCCAAGGTGAACTGGGTTTGATTCCCGGTCAATGTATGTGAGATTTTTGAAGTGATATGCCATGTCCTGTGGTTCGGATTCCACGTTAAAAGGAGGTACCGTGACTCATCATCAGAAGATTCACGGTCACGTAAAACTATAAGCTTCCTTCCTTTTTTGGTTGTGACAGGAGCCAATCCTGTACGGTGTCCTTATGTCCGTCGTCCAATTGGAGATATTTACCCTTGAGTCAAGCCATTAACAGTGACGTGTATTGTGCGACACTCCGTAGCCTACGCAAGTCCATCAAGAACAAACGACCTGGACTGCTCACGAAGGGAGAGATTCTGCTCCATGATAACCCTCGCCCACACGTCTCTAACGTCACACAAGGTGTGTTGGCCACGTTCAAGTGGGATCAACTTGAGCACCCGCCCTACGGCCCAGACTTGTCACCCTGCGAATTCCGATCTGTTTGGTCCGCTAAAAAAATATCTCAAGGGAAAACTTTTCCAATACGACGACGAACTAAAGGACACCGTACAGGATTGGATCCTGTCCCAACCACAAGACTTCTGGGAACAGGGAATTCTGCGACTAGTGAAGCAATGGGACACCTGTGTACAGGCCAGTGGTGTTTTTTTTAGCGTATGGCTTTTAGTGCCGGGAGTGTCCGAGGACATGTTCGGCTCGCCAGTTTTGTAGCTGCTTCGAGGCGGACACCCAATGGGTGAGCTACACCTAGCGTCGCGTGTGGAGTGTTGTCTGGGGAGGAAAGTTTTGAATGTAAGGACAGGGAGTTGGAAGGTAGCGGCTGTGGCCTATAGTTAGGGACTAACCCCGGCATTTGCCTGGAAGGAAGATGGGAAACCACAGAAGACCATCTTCAAGGTTGCCGGCGGGGGGATTCGAACCTCCTCGCCTCTCGGACGTGAGCGACTGCCAACAGTCATGCCGGAACGACCACGGCTAACTCACCCAGTACAGGCCTGTGCTGATTACTTTTGAATAACGAATAAATTGTACCAACAGTATCGTTTTGTACCTTTTCATTTGAACACCGCTCGTACAAATCCATGCCGCAACCTTAAATAAAGATTCACAATGCTGAAAATTTCATTTAAATTTGTTGATCTTTGGCTTAAATTGTGAAAGAAGAGGTAGGCCTAACACAATGATTTTAAAAGACAAATACAGCCGTGAGTAATTAAAAATTCCTCTCGGCACGCCGGAAGGCGGAGGTAGATTTCACCGGGCAGACTGGAGGATAGGCTAAAATAGGCGAAATATGCAGGTTTTCGTAGGTGGATCAGACCTCATTTATTGCGAGAATGTATTTTACAATTGGAGGTTAATTAACCGTTTTTTCGTCTTTCTATGCATATTTTTAACATTTTATTGTCTTATGGGGATGGTAACTTTCTTGTCATATTTGGGGTTCATTTTTAGCCTACTTTCGATTTTTGCAAAAAATGAAAGTAGACTTATGAGATCAACACAGGGCGAAAAAAGTGTGTCTATCTGTGTGTGTGTATGTGTGTGTGTGAGTCTGTGTGTGTGTGTGTGTGTATGTGTGTGTGTGAGTCTGTGTGTGTGTGTGTGTCTGTGTGTGTGTGAGTGTCTGTGTGTGTGTGAGTGTGTGTACTCTGAATGTCTGTCCCCCCCTATCAATTCGAACACGGTGAAACCGAATTGAACGAAATTTGGTACAGAGGTAGCACTAGTAAAGGACACCTCAGTGTCATACTTTATATCGCCGCCATCTTTACCAAAACAGAATGGCGGCCACTCAAATGTTCAAAACGTAAAATCAAATTACGGCTAAACTAATCATCCGATCTCTACCAAATTTGGTGACAACATACCTTTATATAGGACGCGTCTTTCACCCAAAATTCAAGGTCATCGGCCATGCCATTTCAGGATGGCGGCCGTGTGAATTATGCAACCATTTTAATAAATAGCTTAAGACCCACCAATTCTGATTATCGAGCCTAGGGGGGTTTAAGCTATCCTGAAGGTCGTGATCCGTTATTTATTATAATTTAATATTATAAAATTATACAGTATGAGTGGCTTAAAAGAGCTGAGCCGCTTGTGTCACACGACAAGATGGCAGCTGTCCTCATGTGCCTGTCTTATATTTCAGTAGTTTTAGTATGTTGTATGTGATATACCGTACTGATACAATAATATAAACTTTGTATGAAATGATCTTTAATGAAGATGTACTGCAGTGAACAAATCGTTTATTTAAAGTCATTATTTGCCAACAGTTTGTATCTAATATGTCAGTTAAGAACACCTGACGTCATGGATACGGTTAGCTCTGGGCTAGCATGTTAGTCTGACACGCAGTTGACTGGGGATCGAGTACTGCTACAGTTAGGTTTTTTTTTTCTTGAATTCTTTTACAAATGATGTGCACGAACTTTTCCCACAGATACTGAATAAAATGTCATTTAGCTCAGAGGATAAAGTATACACTCGTATATTAATAAAATCACAGTCCCAGCATCGCACATAAACAGAAGACATTAGAAAAAGGAGAATAGAAGAACTAGATACACGTTGTCATTAACCACAGCCTTCTTAATGCCTCTGTACGGTGCTGTCCTCTTGTGGGTTATGTGGGTAATATTGTTCCAAACATAACGCTGTGTAAATGCCTGAGCTGGCCTCCTGAAGTATGGCAATTTTGTAATACTGGTAGTTCAACTATTAGCCACGATCGCGCTCCGAATACCTTTAAACACTGCCAGCTGGATCGCCTCCCTCTTGGCTACTTTAAACTGCCTACTCATTCAACACCCATAGAACACTGCCATCGTAGTACATTACGATGGCAGTGCATAGGCGTACAAGATAAAGATTAATTCACTGATAGGTCGCAGCACCACCTACTGTGATTGGGGAGGAAGATGATTGGGGCGGAAGATTCTTAATTTTGCAGGCTGGCTTAATATAGAGATTAACGGACGTGAATGCATTACAATAAGTTAGTAGTTTTGTTATTCAATCATCATAAAGTATATAATATTGATCTTGACACTTACTGGCTTATTATCAATATAAAAGAAAACAAACAATACATTGTGGTTGGGGTGATTGTTTTAAGGATGAGGACAAAGAGTCATAAAGATACCCATACATTTAGGAGAAAGTAGGCTATATGTTCTTTGCTGAACATCTTGTTATACTTTTGATCACAATGCCCTTATGCAAGGTTTGGAACTGATGTGTAACTATCTAACAGTCTGTTACTTCTTCACGCAAAATTTTATCTCCCGCAGAGATGTTGGTTGGTTCCTCAGTTTAGGGGCTGCGACAACGTGGTCATGTAACCCCGTGTACATTGGTTGTGTGTAGAATCTGTCTGATAAACGGTGTTAATTGTGATGACTGTATTAGTCTCTAATTCAGGTAAGGTCTGCAGAAGGTCAATTTTAAGTAGTAGTACCTAATTTTGTTCCAAATACTACCGTCAACGACACCTACTGTGAACTTGGCTGCTAGATTCCACCACAGCCAGCAACTTGCAATGATCGTTGGAACTTCCCCTCCGAAGGAAAGCATGCTGAGGGATTTTTAGCGCTCTTAGAAAATCCGACGACTTTGGCCGGTTTTGAACCAGCGACCTTGGGCATAGAAGTTCAGCATGCTACCAGTTAGCCGCTTCCCACATAGTCAGATGGAACAAGAAGTTCCGTGCCGAACTAAAGAGCCTACTTTTCTTAAAATTAAGATTCATGCCAATGATTAATCTACAGTATATGAACCTATCTAGAATAATGACGAAATTAAGTTGGTAACATCGGAATGTCTTAATTAGTTCGAAATACTGTATACTAGGCATAATGTAGCCTAATACAGCAATACAGTTGGCAGCCCTGGTGACTGAATATATTCTTAATTCCATCTCTTAAGGTACAGAATACAAAATGTGGTTGAAGTCCAAAGGACGTTACATGGAGTTATACATTGGATCTATCAGCACACGTAAAAGCACGTTGGCAACAATGTCATGCGTATGCTGGTCAGAAATAATCGGAAATATTATATCTTTTTGTGCCAATTTTCGATTAAATCCATTTTTTAGTATAGAAGTTATATGTATTTTAAAATTGGAGCTATCATCAGGCATAGAATCATGTTGGCATCACTGACTTATATTAATTACTCCAAATTAATCTAGAATGTCAGGCGCTATACGTATGCAAAATATAGACCTGTTGGCTTGCATACTTTCTGATATATTGATATTAGGGTAAAAAATATAGACACCATTTTTAACAGTTGGCAGCCCTAATTGCTCATAAGAATACTTATAGTCATATCTATCTATCTATCTATCTATCTATATAAAGCACAAAGTTTGTCTGTCTGTTTGTCTGTTATGTATACAAATCTACACCGTTTCACCGATCTGAACCAAAATTTGTATACTTACCCTTTGGAACCCTGCGGGTAACCCTGTCAACTTTAAATTTCGGACAGACCACCTTATTCCCTGCATTTAGGCCCTTTTGTACAAATATACACCGTTCCACCGATCTAAACAAAAATTTGTATACGCACCCTTTGGAATCCTGCGAGTAACACTGTCCACTAAAATTTCGGACAAACCACCCTATTTCCTGCATTTAGGCCCTTTGGTCCAAATCCACACCGTTTCACCGATCAGAACCAAAATTCGTATTCTTACCCTTTGGTACCCTGCGAGTAACACTGTCTGCTTGAAATTGCGGACAGACCACTCCATTCCCTGCATTTAGGCCCTTTGACACAAATCTACACCGTTTCACCGATCTGAACCAAAATTTGTATACTTACCCTTTGGAACCCTGCGAGCAACACTGTCTTCTTGAAATTGCGGACAGACCACTCCTTTCCCTGCATTTAGGCCCTTTGGCCCAAATCTACACCGTTTCACCGATGTGAACCAAAATTTGTATACTTACCCTTTGGAACACTGCGACTAACACTGCCTGCTTGAAATTGCGGAGAGGCAACTCCATCCCCTGCATTTAGGCCCTTTGGCACAAATCTACACCGTTTCACCGATCAGAACCAAAATTCATATTCTTACACTTTGGTGCCCTGAGAGTAGCACTGTCTGCTTGAAATTGCGGACAGACCACTCCATTCCCTGCATTTAGGCCCTTTGGCACAAATCAACACCGTTTCACCGATCTGAACCAAAATTTGTATACTTACCATTTGGAACCCTGCGAGTAGCACTGTCTGCTTGAAATTGCGGACAGACTACTCCATTCCCTGCATTTAGGCCCTTTGGCACAAATCCACACCGTTTCACCGATCTGAACCAAAATTTGTATACTTACCCTTTGGTACCCTGCGAGTAGCACTGTCTGCTTGAAAATGAGGACAGACCACTACATTCCCTGCATTTAGGCCCTTTGTCCCAAATCTACACCGTTTCACCGATCTCAACCAAAATTTGTATATTTACCCTTTCGAACACTGCGACTAACACCTGTCTGCTTGAAATTACGGAGAAGCTACCCCTTGTAATCCTGCGGGTTCCACTGTCCACTTTAAATTTCGGACAGGCCACTCCATTCGCTGCATGTAGGCCCTTTGGCAAAAATCTACACCGTTTCACCCATCTGAACCATATTTTACATACTTACCCTTTGGAACCCGACGAGTAACACTGTCTGCTTGAAATTTCGGACAGTCCACTCCCTTCCATGTATTGTACAGCCCGGGGGGGGGGGGGCAGTACCCCCTGAGAGCCACCCCCATCTTTTACCAAAACCACCCCAACTGGTAACACCATAAGACCAGGACATTATCTATACACAGCAAGCGGCGGCCACCCAGCCTGGGAGGTTAGCCAACTACTTGCAAAACATACACAAACATTTACACTAACAACTATCTGGGGCAGCTACATTTACGCAATACTGACCAAGCAGCGCCGGAAGGTATAAGAATGGAGTCCAAACTGGAGCCATTATCTGTTCTACTCTGTGCTTCGCCAGCGGCCCTGTCCGACGTCTGTTCCAGTTTTATCACCAGGTGAGATTCAGCCGTGCTCAGACTCCTTTAATTCTGGTGAACACCTACCCCTAACTTGTACACACAAATTGTATTTTATACTTGTCTAAATTCCCTAAGAGGGACATACCAATCTACATCTACTGACCAATAAATACATGGTCAGTAAGCTACACTTGCATTACTAATTACACTCCACTTCACATCCTCATACCCCACCTGACCTTCGTCACAATTGCCCGTGACCGTAGTAGTTGCTTTGTCAGACTACATTGTACTCACAGCACGCGACTCGACTGCATAGCGTCGAGCCGCTGACTTAGCACGTCTATTGTATTACTCATTCCGCCCAGCTGGCAGGCCAGTATAGTAGCCTGCATTTAGAGGTCCATCCCCTAGCAGACACTCGCATCTTGCAGGAATACCCCCAAGAGATTAGACACTAAACACCAACACACTACACTAGTAAGCTCTCCCAGCTACGGGAAGCTACTCTCACCCAGGAACAGTCTTCTAAATTAACACAGTAACACAACCGTGTTTTATCCCAACTACCCCCCAACCAAGGGATTAAAACAGTAATCAGGCCCTTTGGCACAAATCTGCACCGTTTCACCGATCTGCACCAAATTTTGTATACTGACCCCTTGGAACCCAACGAGTACTTCGGTGAAACTGTGCGGGACCAGAAAATCACGTTTTAAGGCCCTTGAACCAAACGTGTCAGAGGTTAGCTGCACCATACTCTTCCCCGCCTGTGATTTTTAAAATATGTGTTTCTATTAGTTTGTAAGGTTGGTGAACCAGTTCAGTAGTAGTTGTGGGATATTATAGCGTGAAGTTAGGAAGAACAACACCGTGACATTCACTATTTTATTTCATTAGCAACTACAACATACAACACACTCTAGCGGCAAGTTACATAAACAAATTGTCCTTGTTTCATTCCCCAACATCCTCCCCACCCTGGTCAACCTCAAGGGGGATGACCAGCTGGACAGGTCGGGCGATCTGGGTCCCCTCTGGCGTGGATAGAATCACCGTCCGGATAAGTCCATCTCTGCCTGGTTTCAGCTCCTGAATCCGGGCCTTCCTCCACAGATGTCGAGGCCGCACCTCGTCCTGGAGTAGAACGATGTCTCCGAGCCTCAGTCGTGGTGACGTTCCTTTAGGTTGCTTTACCTGGTGGAAACTCTGAAGCTGAAGCAGGTATTCCTTGCTCCATCGTTTCCAGAAATGGTCCGCCAGTTGTTGCTGAAGTCTGTATTCTTTAATGGGACAACCGGGCTGAGGTTCAGGTCCAGAGGGCAGTGCATTGAGTTGTCCACCGACAAGGAAGTGAGCTGGGGTGAGCACGTTGGTGTCGTCGTCTTTGGTGAGTGGTCTGGAGTTCAGCGCGGCTTCGATAGATGTCAGTATCGTCTGCAAACCATCTTCATCTACAGAAGAGCGCCCAAGTGTCTTTCGCAAGCATCGCTTGGTGGAACCAACCATTCTTTCCCACCAGCCTTTCCCCCAGCCACCATACTTGACAATGGGTTGACAGCTGCTGTAATTCCTCGGCTACCTGCTGTGGACAAGGAAGTGAGGTAGCCCCGTAGGCTATTGTCGTGGCTGTGGAGCTGCAAGATGGCCAGGCGGTAATCCCTCTGCTACCTGCCGGAGACGTGGGAAGTATGCAGTGACGGTCGCTGGTAGACACAGTTCCAAATATTGTTCCTAGAGTGCATGCATGAGTTCGTGATAAGAATTCTAGGCTACTAGCGATCTCTATAGGAAGCATGCGAAGATACTCTGAATCAAGTTGTGTTCATAGATGTCACTGTCGTCTCGTTGAGTTGAATGCTGCGTCCGTAACTTCATCCAATGAATATTATTGCTTTTCTTTGTCACGCAGATCTCATGCATATTTCATAAATCATCCTGCGAATTTTTGATGTCATACATTAGTTACTTCTGCACTGATGTGAAAGTGTTTGAGGTAAGCGAGGACTAATGGTTTCTGAATCTCGCAGACAGTTGAAGTTTATTAGTACCCAGGGTCAAGGCTAGTAAACTACAGAGGTTGCCTCAATATCGAGCTCTTAGGCGAGGGGATCGCGGAGGGAAGGGAAAGGACGTGACGTCACACGATTCCTCGTAGCGCGCGAGGCGCGAGATATGCAAGGAAAGTCAACTTTCCCACACATTATATTGTATGGATTGCAGTGGTTTAAACACGTGTTTTAAGCCCTTTTGTTTATAATCATGCCAGGCCAAAGATGTGCTGTGGCAGTTTGTCACAGTTATTATAAAGTTGGAAATGACGTGTCGTTTTTCACGATGCCTAAAGACGCATGTCTTCGCAATCAGTGGATTGCTGCATGTAAGCAAAAAGATCATTGCAACCCTCAAAAAAGTAGGATATGTTCCCTCCACTTTAAGAGTGAAGACTTCGAATTAGACTACAGGGCCGAATTGCTTAATATAAAGCCAAGATTTCCAAGGAATCTAAAACCAAATGGTAAGTGAGCCTAGCTGGCCTACTTTTTAAGTTTTGATGACCTACTAGGGTGATTTTAAAGCTGTTAATATTTTTGACATATTTCGTACATGGTATCAGGGGCGTATATACAATTTTTTTCGAGGGGGGGGGGGAGGGGGGTGACTATCGTGGAAAATTGTGAGTACTTAATGAATTTTCTATTATAGCCTATGGAGTATGAATGGAAAATATCTAAATGGGCTACTTTTTAATTTATTAAGCAGAAAGGTAAACTCTCATTTTCTTTTCCAAATTGATAATTATTTCTTAAAAGTAGACTACTGTGAAATACATTGTATGTTGTACCCAAGTTGGCTTTTTTCGGGGGGATCTGGAGCCCCCTCAGCCCCCCACCCCTTATATACGCCCATGCATGGTATTTTGATTTTGGCCAAAATGGAAAATTTCGTGAGTAATCCTCTTTGCATTGGTAAAAATCTTTGCAAATATTCCAGAAAGCAGTCATCATTTCAATAAAATCCCTTCGACTTCTGTACCAAGATATGGCCCGTAGGCATAATACAAAGTACATTCTCACATAGGCTAAATCAAGATGTACTGGAAAACCTCTTTTCACAATTGCGAACCCGTGGTGGCTTACACGATCATCATTCTCCCCTTGACTGCATTTACAGACTGAGGATGATTATTTTAGGAAAAAAATCCAGGAGTTGTTCAAAAGCAAACAAACACTGCTGATCCATATTCAGATGAATATGTAGTTGCTAAAGCTCTAAACAAAGCTCGCATAGTGTCGGAATCAAGTAACGTGCTTCCAGAACCAACCTTAGGGAGCAATGTGCAACCTGAGTCCTTCATTGCCAGTATCATGGAATAAAGTGAGGAAGATGGCAAGGCTTATGTTGCTGGTTATGTAGCCCACAAGTTCCAAGATAAATTTCCACAACTTGGGAACTTAATCTATGGAATGCCAACTCAACACGATTAAGCATTACCAATCTGGATTAAACACTTGTCATACGGTGGTATGACCGATCCCTCAGAAACATGGCTAAACCAGTTCCGGCACATTTCAGCAAAATTCGTCACATTTCACGGAAAATACGGATTTCAACGAGGCAAGAACGTTCTAAGAACGACAAATTTTGTGTCGAGAGAAGTTCCTGACGTACCGTCTGGTGGGGGTGAGGCAGCTGTGATAACAATTTTCTTCATCAGATTGATACATTCCAATTCTATCTTGCATAAGAAGTGGTTATTGGAAGTCACTAACACCCACGATACTACTACCTAGTCTAGGCGAATTTCCAAGAAATTCAAGAAGATCACAACATAGGTAAGTAGGCTACATTCAGTTATTTTATCACACATTTACCAATAATTTCATGAGAATAAACTCTTCTTTGCGTCCTCAACAGCTGATGTTGACAGTTTCGTTACGTTCCCCATATGGCGCGTTTGGTATCTTGTGACGTCATCCGCCTTGTGAGCGCTGATTGGTGAGTGAAAATTGAGGCAACCTCTGTAGTTTATAAGCCTTGACCCAGGGTTGCGTGCAGTTGCGTGCATGTAATACTGTATGCAGTGTCCCGTACTTCTAATAGATGGCGTTCAAGTCACCACTGCTTGGAATGTCCAATATCAATTATTTTAATGACAACGATATTGACAATATGTGATGTGTTTTGCCTTCATAAGCATGCAACATGTGCTAGATATCACAAAGTAATATTAGTTAGGCTAGTATAATTTTCAATAGCTCATCTGTATGATGGTGTAAGGTAATGGCGTCTCCAAATGTAGCTCGTTGGTAGCTTGCCCAATTCTGTTGGTCGTTCTTCCTCGTGTGTGAAGCTAGTCCGTAGTGTAGACTGCTGGCTTAAACTATTCACCACTATAACGTAATTCTCTCTAGCACTTAAAATCGGAGTTTTCGGCACCAAGTGTGGGATATTATAGCGTGAAGTTAGGAAGAACAACACCGTGACATTCACTATTTTATTTCATTAGCAACTACAACATACAACACACTCTAGCGGCAAGTTACATAAACAAATTGTCCTTGTTTCATTCCCCAACAGTAGTAGTCATCTCACCACATAAAGTCTTGGTCAATAGTGGTAGTGTGTATGTGTATGCGTTCATACACCATTAATCCGATTGCGAAGAAACTTGGGTGAGTTGTGTGGATTGCAGGGAAGGTTTCTAGCTACAAACTATTTCTGTAGCACAAAAGGGTGAGAGACTTAACAGAGAGTTTTAAATACCACAATAACCCAATTGCAAAATGCCAGTTGTGATGATGATGATGATAATTGTTGTTTTAAGGGGCCTAACATCGAGGTTATCGGCCCCTAATTGTTTGGCGGATCGTGAAATTGAAACTACAACTAAAACCAACTACAAAACTTACGGGCTAGAAGAAGATAAGAACAAAATAAAAAGAAAGCTGACCCCTCGAAGAATGAGGGTATCAGGAAAGATGAGACAAGGGCCAATTAAGGTGGCAAAGTCAGACTCCCTAGGCCTCGGATACCCTAATACCGTCGGGGTCGGAAGAGAATAAGAGTTGACCAAGGGAGGTCGACAGGAAAGAGAACTGAAAGGAGCCCGGCACCTCTAAGTAGAAGCAATGTCGGACTCAGTATTGCTGACTATGCTGATGTTCATACAGGGCCGTTGCTCAAACCACTGTGGTGTTACGAAAGAGTGAGTGATTCACCGGCCAATGTAAATAGGACCGGGAACCCCCCCGAACGTCTGTCATCACCTACGATCCTCTCAGGTCCGTGCAGCTGGGACCCGAGCAGTACGCCATAAGCTCTTTCACTATAGTGCGTCTCTGCCTTTAAAGACAGTATGGAATTAAATGTAGTATTTCTCTCTCACTCGCAATCCTATGTCCTGCAATTAGCTTCGTCCTTTCCTACCCCGATTGAAAGTGACAAATCTAAGAAAATGTTTTCGTAGTCTTATAGAGAATTTTTCTAAGGCGCTATGCGACAAAAGACGACACTGTTGATCTCTACTTTTCTAACAGCCAATGAGATATAGTCCCTAGGCAGTGTTTGCTGTTTCACTTAGTCCTCTTTCTCATAATATTTTTTCAATTCGTTTGTAAATTACATGTGCCAGTACTGTAGTTAATAAATAGCCGTTTCCCTATTCATTATTATCATTATCGTTACGGAAAAATGACCAGAATGTTACTGTCCATTATACTGTACTACTTATCACCCCCATTACCACCAGCACAAAGAGTTTTATTTTTAATTTTTTTCTCTTTTAGTTTAAGTATCATGTGCCAGTTCTGAAGTAGTATTCATTATCATCCATAATACAAGTAAATCTACCGGGCGAAGCCGGGCACTACTGCTAGTCTGTTATATTACACATAGCACACACGAAATTTGGTTGAAATCCAACTGACAGTATAGAAGTTACATGTATTTAAAAATTGGTCCAATCAGCAGGCTTAGAATCATGTTGGTAGAACTGACGTATATAAGATACTCCAAATTAATGTAAAATGTCAGGTACTATACGCGTGCATAGTTTAAAGCTGTCGGCTTGCATACTTTCTGATATATTGGTATTTGGATAAAAAGTAGAGAGAGCAATTATTAACAGTTGGCAGCCCTCGTGGCTCTTACGAATACGGTCAGTCATACCTGCTTATGTGCATATATTACATACATAATTTGGTTGAAATCCAATTGATAGTGTAGAAGTTATGTGCATTTAAATATTGGATCTATCAGAAGGCTTAAAATTATTTAGCAACACTGTCATATATGGCCTCCTGGAAATTAAACTGAAATAGTATTATCTACATGTGTGCCAATTTTGGAATTGCGCCCATGTATGCCTTCCATGATATCCAACATGGAGCTCAAATTTCTAATGCGTTTTTTTAGCAGTTGGTAGCACTGACACCTTTTTCAAATATGGGCTTGAGATATTCCGGTATACATCTTTACTCATACTAAATTTGGTTTCGATTGCTGCAGCCGTTTAGGAGTTGATAGGACACACACACACACACACACACACACACACACACACACACACACACACAGCCAGCCAGAAGGACAGACAGACACATTTTCCCGGATCGATCTCATAAGTCTACTTTTACCTCATTTTTGCAAAGTGTGAAAAGTAGGCTAAAAATGAATGTGATCTCGTCAATGGCGTTGTCTTGGCAACCTCTGATAGCTCATCCCTCATCATTTTAGAAGCGTTGTCATGGTAACCTCTGATGGCACTTGGCATTTTCTTTAATTCCGAAATCGTTTTTCTCATCCCTTGGCGTAATGGTGGGTCATATCAAAATTTCTTTCAGACAAAAGTTTTAGGTAATTATTAGCGGAATATTTTCCATTTTGTACGGTTTTGATATTGTGCCTATTAAGAGAGATATGATTAATGTTTCCCGAAAAACCCACTTTTTTCCACCCCTTTGGTCAATGGTTGGTGCTATCAAAAAACTTATTTGACATACATTTTTGGCACTTATCCGACACATATTATGAACTTTGAATGGATTCGATATTTCATGTATTAAGAGAGTTATAGCGATATTTCACTTTTTCGAAAAAAGCCCCCCCATTTTCACCCCCTTTGACCGATTTTGCTCATTAACGAACTCGACCGAGAATTTAATGGGATACTTATTATGTAAAAAATGCTGAGTGATTGGGGAAAAATTACGGCAGTTATCGTGTCCACAAGAAACTGATATACATATAAGTTATACATATATATGTATATATACATATACATACATAAATTATATATAAAATTTTGAACTGACGGTGGTTTTGGGGTCTGGGGGATGTGAAACGCGAAGATATGTCGAAATTTTCTGGAAGTCGAAACATGAGACCCATTGCAATAGTTAGCTTTCTAATGAAATCTACCTATAACAAGCTGTCCGGATGGTAAGTGGGGCATTGGGGAACTGCAGATCACTTGTAGATGTATAAATGATCATTGGAAGGGGCTCGATTGCTCACCTTGAAGTAGGAGGCCATGAGGGAGATGTCTTGGACTATTCACCTCAGTCCAGGAGGCCATAGAGGAGAAGAGAGGCGGCCATTTGTCAGCATGTTGCTCTCATTAAAGGCTCGTCCCTTGCGACTCGCACAATGCCCTGTCTCATAAGCCGTGATCTATGGCCGGACCCTAACAAGCTGCCGACCGACAGTCGGACTAGTATCGCCAACAACAAGGTGAAATACTTTCCAATCAGCGCTGCACAGTTCCATAACTTAGTGAGAGTCGGACTAGTATTGCGAACAATATGGTGAAATACTTTCCAATCAACTGCCCTACCGATGGTCAGACTAGTATCGTCAACATCAGCTGTCCAATCAGCTGTCCTACCGATATGCGGACTAATCTTATCATATAATACGCTAAGGTGTACGTTTCACAAAACTCAAGCTCCTAAACCAGAGGGAGTTAGAAGGTGTGGTTTGTACCAAAATCTTCCAAATCGCCTCAATAGTACAGGAAAAAGCATGCATTTCTTGAAAAGTCAACGGAAATACATTTATTTGTTTATAAAGTGCTTTTAAACAAATAAACAAGACGATAGCCCCTGGAAGAACTGTGTCGCGTACAGCCCACATAGCACTAGAGCTGGGTGGGTAGTCTGTACACATGGGGCGCACACAACCCATTATGCGAGAGTTCTCGCACGGGTCTGCTAGTATCGTCTACATCATGGTGAAATACTTTCCAATCAGTTGTTCTACCGATATGTGGACTAATATCGTAAACATCATGATGAAGCCTCAAATTGAATTACTTTCCAATCCCCCCCCAGGGGCTCACACCTTGTGGCGACCACGGGATCCCAGCTGAGTCCGGCATTGCTTCCACTTACTTGTTCCGGGCTCCTCTACGTCTTATTTCCAGTCGACCTCTCTTGGTCAAGTCTTGTTCTCTTCCGACCCCGACGGTATTAGGGTGTCCGAGGTCTAGGGAGGCTTTCACTTTCCCGCCTTAATTGGCCCTTGTCTTATCTTTCCTGATACCCTCATTCTTCGAGGGGTCAGCCTTCTTTTTCTTTTCATGTTATCCTGCCTTCTGCAAAAACCCTCAAGAAGGCAGGGTGTATGTAGCCCCACCACTTCTGGTGCATCCTGGATATTGCTACACCTTCAAGGGCTCACGGCTGGTGAGTTTGGGATTTGGTGACCCCGAGGGATTCCTGAGCTGGGTCTGTTTTGTCCTCTTTTTCCTCTGACCTTGGGGCGGGCACACTTTCCCCTTTCCGATCTGCCTTTCATGGCTCTCCTTCCTTCCAAGTTCCTTAATACGCATTCTTCGAGGGTTGAGGGCATTTATTTTCTTCTTGACCTTTATTTGCCTTATCCTTTATTTGTTTACCATTTCTTCTTCTAGTCTGTAAGTCTGTAGTTAGTATTAGTTATAGTTTTCATTCTCATCTCATCTTTCACTAGATGTTAGGCCCCTTAAAACAACAATTATCATCATCATCAACTTTCCAATCAACAAAGCCAACCGTGAAACAAGGGTATTTTTTTTAAATTTAAATGCCAGCTGAGGGCTGCGTGTTGACAGCAGAGCGTGGTAAAGTGCAGCGAGACTAGGGAAGTCGGGCGATCAGCTGCTATTTGAAGTATAAACTATTAGTCTTGTTTCACAGATACAATCAATAAACATTCTTGAATTGATGTTATAATTTGGAGCCGCACTTCGAATTGATCAAATAAAGCTGAACTTACAGGAACTTCTTCAACAAACATCATCACAGTGTTTTTAGGCGCACTCGACCAACACATTAAAATAAACGTCAAAGGAAATGCCAGTGACAACTCGCAGGCTGAAGACGCACGATGCGGTTTTGTGAATCGACTATCATGAGCGCGTTAAACACTCGCTGTGGACTAAGCGGCAGGCGTATTGGAATCTTTTCAAAATGGATATTGCTAAGTAAATAATTCTTCTTCTATCACTTATGTTTCTCGATGGAATAGTAGGTTTAATGGAAACGATGTGGTTGCAACAAATTCGAAATTTGCACTTGCTTTGAGTTTTCCTTTGCTGTGTTCCTTTGTTTATAGGAATTTTTAAAATATCCTCAGTTTAGGGACTGCGACAGCGCAGTCATGTAGCCCCGTGTACTTTGGGTGTGTGTGTCTGATAACCGATGTTAATTGTGATGGCTGTATTAGTGTGTGTTATCTGAAATTCAAGTAAGCACTGCAGACGATCAATTTCAAGTAGTTCCTATGTTTCCTACCAAATGCTACCGTTAGCGACACCTAGCTGTGAACTTGTCTACTAGAAAACACCGCAACTAACACATGGCGGGGAACGTTGGAACGTAGAGCGTTAGTCAAACCTAACCTACAAATTTTAGCTTCACACATTTGAAGTTAGTGAAAGGTTCTTTTACATGCCATAAATCCATGACATGGGACCGCCGGCTGTACTTCCCCTCCGAAGGAAGGCATACTGAGGGATTTTTAACGCTCTTAAAAATCCGACGACTTTGGAGCCGTATTTCATCCTGTGAAAAAAAAATCGCAAGATATTTTTATAAATTCTCAAATCTATTTATTAAATATTTTTACCATCACCAGATATTTTAGATATACTGTACATATTTATAAGAAAATTATTTTATAGCAATCTATTGTATCATCAATCTTAAAGCATGAATTGTTACAGATCTGTTTTCTTTGAATACTTTTTTGACTTTTTAAATGTAAAATTATTAAGGAAAGAGTTGATTGGTTGGATCCTTAGTTTAGGGGCTGGAACAACGTGGTCATGTAGCCCCGTGTACTTTGCGTGTGTGTAGAATCTGTCTGATAACCGGTGTTAATTGTGATGGCTGTGTTAGTGTGTGTTATCTGTAATTAAGTTAAGGACTGCAGGCGATCAATTTCAAGGAGTTTCTACTTTTTGCTACAAAATGCTACCACCAACTACACCTAGCTGTAACCTTGGCTACCAAATGCCATTGCAGTTAGCACCTGGCGGCGAACGTTGGAACTAATATAGCATTATCAAACTAACCTACAAATTTTTGCTTCCACAAGTTTAGTTAGTGGAAGGTTCTTTTTCATGCCATAAATCTATGACATGGGACCGCCGGCTTTACTTCCCCTCCAAAGGAAGGCATACTGAGGGATTTTTAACGCCGGGTTTGAACCCTCGAACTTGGGCTACGAAGCTGCTAAGGAAAGGGTAACCCAAGGTGAATATTAGATCAACTTTAGTTTTAATCAATTTTATAAGACAGTTGCGGAAGAAACTGGTATAATATATTTTCAAAACTATTTATTGACTAAGGTGTATAAGTTTGACAAATACTCATGGTATTTTACTTATGATTATTAATTTGTGACATGAATCACATAACTACAACGTACAATATACAGACAATGGTACGGCAAGTATTAGCTAGGCTAGGCTGGCTGTTGGTACTCCCAAGGCCCACAATATCGTGTAGTGAGGAATAGTCGCTAGACCATATTCTTATAAACGCAACGGTCATTTAGCGGCAGAGTTAGGGTTCACCCAGCGAGTAATCTATTTGTATTAGTTCGCGCTTGTACCGTGGCGGGTATCGCGTTCCCACATTCCACACTACACCCTCCTGTCTTCACTCCCTCATGACGGCTGAACTGACTGACTCTTCAGAAATCAATTAACAACCCCCCTAGCGCAGTATCTCACCAACAACAGGTCTCTCTCCGCTGGGTCTTGCCTGTAATTACCACAGAGCAGTCGCTTTCAATCATCACAGAGATGTCTAATTTCTTTTGTGCGCAAAATGAGTTCATGATGATGATAATACTATCAGAAATAAGTTCAAATATTTGGAGGAAATAATTCAGAAGAACGGCTTAGAAAAATCTGCTGTAGAAGAAAGAGTGCACAAGATTCAAAGAGCATATGGTATAACCAGGAATATCTATAACAAAAATTTTTATCTAAGAAATTGAAAATACAGCACAATAGAACAGTAATTAAACCAGAATGCTTATATGCCAGTGAATGTCTAACACTAAATTATAAATTGGATAAATTAGAAGTATCAGAAAGAAAAATTATACGCAAAATTCTCGGTCCATTAAGAACTACAGAGTTTTGGAAATTAAGAAGTAACAAAGAAATATATCGGAACATTGAAAACATAACGGAGACAATAAAGAAGAGGCGATTGTTATTTTTCGGACATTTATATAGAATGAACGATAGCAGGTTAACCATACAGATTTTTAAATATCTTTCGAAAAAAATATCGACAACAGCCTGGTTTCAAGAAGTAAAGAAAGATTTAGGAAGAAACAATGTAAGAGAAGAAGATGCACTAGAGAGAGAAATTTTTAAAAAAAGTATTGGGAATGAAAGGACTCCAAGAAAGGCAATATAAGAAGATGGGCTCAAAATGGTCGGAAAAGAGAAAGAAGACACACAGCGAAAAGATTAAGGAGCACTGGAGGAAGAAGAAAGAACAACAAAGGACTAAACATTGAAATTGGTTCGCGGTCCTCAGAAGACCCTGACGGAGAAAGAAAGGAAGAATAATATCAGAAACATGGAAATGGCAGATCGTCTAACAAAGGGTGTTTACGACAAGAAGTCAATATTCCTAAATGCCAAGCTAAGACACTATCACACAGTCATCCGCCCGGTGGCATTATTATGCTGCGGAATGCCTTGCAATGCATAGGAAAGGACTTATGGAGAAACTGGAAGTAAAGAAAAGAAAGATGCTAAGAAAAAACTTAGGCCCAGTAAAGGAAAATGGTCAATACAAGAGACGGCTCAACCACGAGCTCTACGCATGTGTGGCAAAAATATCTGATGTGATGAGGAAAAGAAGACTTTCATTCTATGGCCACATGACACGAATGAGCTCTGAGAGATTGACAAACAGGATGTTTACCTACTCTCTAGAGAAGAAATCTAAGGAGCCTTGGTTCACTGAGGGATCTCATGTGACGATGTGCAGGATCGTGTGTCACTTAAGATGAAACTGACAACTCTCCGGAGTTTTCTAGAAAACCCTAAGTAAGTTTAAAACAGGCACGAAGTGGACGCTAGAAAGGAAGCAACAACATCAAGAATTCCTGCGACAGTTCTGGGCGAATATGAAAGCTCGACGCAGAAACCTTAGTTGCCCGCAACAACAACAATAATAATAATAATAATAATAATAATAATAATAATAATAATAATAAATAATAAAATAATCAACAAAATAGAAATGGCTTACCATCTAACTAAAGACACATGCAATAAACAATCCGTGTCCTTCAAGGCCGAAATCAGGCCCTACTGTACCGTTATTCGACCGGAGGCGCTTACGAAAGCCTGGCGACAAATGAGAAAGATCTGGCAGAACAAACTGAAAGCCAAAGAGAGAAATAACGCGAGAAATATCTTGGGCCCGGTCAAATAACAAGGAGAGTACCGACACGACACAAGGAAAAATGAAAATCCACAGACTGCTTCCAGTCTCCGACCGGGTCAGGAATGGAATGAATGAAGCCCCTATCTAGCGGCGAGGATATGAACTGTGCCGGCTGCCGAGGCCTGACGCACTCCTCTGGGGCAATGATTAAATGAATGACGGATGAAATGAAATGATAGTGGAGAGTGTTGCTGGATTGAAATGTTGACAGGGAAAACCGGAGTACCCGGAGAAAAACCTGTCTGCCTCCGTTTTGTCCAGCACAGATCTCACATGGAGTGACTGGGATTTGAACCACGGACCCAGCGGTGAGAGGCCGGCGTGCTGCCGCCTAAGCCACGGAGGCTTCACACGACACAAGGATGAACTATATATTCACGTGGAGAAGATAACGGACACCGTACGCAAAAGCATAATCTCTTTCTATGGCCACTTGACACGAATAAGCTCGGGAAGAAAACCAAAGGGATCTGGTTTACAGAGGTGGAAAAATACCTACAAGAACTGAGGATATCACATGAGGACATCTTAGAAATTTGTTGATATCAAAAATAGATTTAGGTATTAGAAAGTCATTTTTGAGAGCCTATTTCTGGAGTGAGGCGCTGTATAGAATTAAAACTTGGACTATTGGTGCAGCAGAAAAGAAGAGAATTGAAGCGTTTGAAATGTGGTGTTACAGGAGACTGATGAAGATCAGATGGGTAGATAGGGTTACGAATGAAGAGGTATTAAGACGAGTGGGAGAGGAGAGATGTTTCTGGTGACTGCTAATGAAGAGAAGAGATAGGTTGGTAGTACACTAGGACACCCAAGAATGGCAAGCTTAGTTATGGAAAGAAACGCCAAGGACAAGAACTGTAGGTTGTTGTTGTTGTTTGAGTCTTCAGTCTTTTGACTGGTTTGATGCAGCTCTCCATGCTTCCCTGTCCTGAGGTAATCGTTTCATCTCTACATAGCTACCACACCCTACATCCAAGGCTATCTGTTTAACATATTCTAACCTTGGTCTACCCCTACAGTTCTTGTCCTCAACCCTCCCTTCCATAACTAGGCTTGCTATTCATGGGTGTCTTAGTATGTGCCCCACCAACCTATGTCTTCTCTTCATTAGCAGTCGCCAGAAACATCTCTCCTCTCCCACTCGTCTTAATACCTCTTCATTCGTAACCCTATCTATCCATCTGATCTTCATCAGTCTCCTGTAACACCACATTTCAAACGCTTCAATTCTCTTCTTTTCTGCTGCACCAATAGTCCAAGTTTCACTTCCATAGAGCGCGACGCTCCAGACAAAGGCTTTCAAAAATGACTTCCTAATACCTAAATCTACAACGTCAACAGATTCCTTTTTTTTTTTTTTTGTAGAAATGCTTTCCTTGCATAACCTACTTTTTATATCCTCTTTGCTTCGTCCATTACTGGTTATTCAAACTGTAAGTTAGAATATGTTAAAGAGATTGCCTCAGATGTAAGGTGTGGTAGCAATGTAGTGATGAAGCAATTAGCTCAGGACAGGGAGGTGTGGAGGGCTGCAACAAACCATAAAATGCATAGACATTAACCATTATGAAGGTGGTATTAAATTAATATTATCCGTGTTGACTGATATTAATCTCAAATTCATTGCTTGTTCCACTTTTGATGCACAGTTTCATGATGTTACAACCGGGTGAGTTAGCCGTGGTCGTTACGGCATGACTGCTGGCAGTCGCTCACATCTGGGAGTCGAGGAGGTTCGAATTCCCCCGCCGGCAACCTTCAAGATGGTCTTCTGTGGTTTCCCATCTTCCTTCCAGGCAAATGCCGGGGTTGGTCCCTAACTATAGGCCACAGCCGCTACCTTCCAACTCCTCGTCCTTGTACATTCCCACTTTCCTCCCGAACGGTACTTGTAGCTCACCCATTGGGTGTCCGTCTCGAAGCAGCTACAAAACTGGCGAGCCGAACATGTCCTCGGACACTCCCGGCATAAAAGCCATACGCTAAAAAATAAGAAAATAAAAAAATAAAATAAAATGATGTTACTTAACTTAATTTCTCAACTATCAGTTCATTACGGTTGTAATACCAATGTCCAAGTATTTCACACATCCTATAATTATTTATTAATTCTATTTTGTGACCTTTTATTTATTTAAATTAGTGACTTTTTGGTAAGAATATCCATTTTCTTTCTGGTTTTTGTTAAGATAGTTTCTAAGATTTTTACACGCTGATGAAGTTATCATTGATATACCGAAACATGTACTTGTTAATTTAATTATTAAACTGCTTTCTAGTGTTTGACAAGGCGACTTTTATTATTATTATTATTATTATTATTATTATTATTATTATTGTTGTTGTTTCGGTCGTCTAGGGACCACGAGCTAATTTCAATGCTTTGTTCTTCTTCCAGTGTTCCTTCATCATCTCACTGTGTTTCCTCTTCCTTTCCTCCCTCCAGGGGCTCACATCTAGTGGGACGTGGGTTGGTGACCACGGGGCCCCAGCTGAGTCCGGCATTGCTCCCACTTACTTGTGCCGGGCTCCCCTCCGTCTTCTTTCCTGTCGACCTCACTTGGTCAACTCTTGTTCTCTTCCGATCCCGACGGTATTAGGGTATCCGAGGCCTAGGGAGTCACTTTCCCGCCTTAATTGGCCCTTGTCTCATCTTTTCTGATACCCTCCTTCTGCGAGGGGTCAGCCTTTCTTTTCTTTTCCTGTTATCTCCTGCCTTCTGCTCAAGGCCCTCGAGGAGGCAGGGTGTATATAGCCCCACCACTTCTGGTGCACCCGGGATAGTGCTACACCCTCAGGGGCTCACGGCTGGTGAGTTCGGGAGTTGGCGATCCCGAGGAATTCCTGAGCTGGGTCCGGTTTTCCCCCCTTTTATCCATTACCTCTGGGGCGGACTTTCTCCTCTTTCACTTTTCTTTCTTTCCAAGTCCCTCAATCCGCATTCTTCGAGAGTTGAGGGCATTTCCACCTGTCCTTTATTTGCCTTATTCTCCTTTTGTTTTCCATTTCTTCTTCTAGTATATAAGTTAGTAGTTAGTTTTAGTTATAGTTTACATTTCATTTTCATCTTCACGATCACCCAAACCATTAGGGGCTGATAACCTAGATGTTAGGCCCCCTTAAAACAACAATTATCATCATCATCATCATCATCATCATCTTCCTTTCCTCGGACCATTTTGAGCCAGTTTTCTTTCTCTTTCTCCCTTGAAATCCTTCCATTTTCAGCACTTTCTGCCTAGAAGTAACTTTCTATGGTGTCTTCTTCTCTGATATTGTTTCTTTACAACTCCTTATAATTTTTGTATTTGAGATTCCTATCAAACCACTCAAAACACCCAAGACTCAATCAACAACAACAACAACAACAACAACAACAACAACAACAACAACAACAACAAACGTTATCAGTACATTCAATCTATAGTTATGAAATTCTGTTTGATGTGAGCCTTCTCACTTTCTATTTGCTCCCCTGAAGTATTTGTTGTTGTATGAGAACCTCCTATACCGATCGTACGATCCGCTGTTTGGAGGATGATGGTTGTCAGGTAAGGGAACGAGTTATTACGCCACTGAAAGGAATCAGGGAGTGTTTTAGACGGTCGTGATTAATCGTGGATGGTGAATCAACCCATCACATGTGGGGGTGAGGGAGTGTATGAATAAAATATGTGACTAGGGCAGAAGCTAATGTCGTGGGAACCGAAGCTAACAGGTGTTTGTGCGGCACGCGGCGATCATATCAGGCGGCTTTGTATTGTACGCTTCCGCGTGTAATTACAACACAGGGGGACATGGTCCACAACAGCCACGTGCTCGATAGAATCTAATCAACTCTACCTCGGCAGCACAAATACAGTATATCAAGTCTGGCGATCAGCTTCCTTTCTAACCGGGTTCCTTTTGGGGAGCTCTCTTTGAAATAAATCAACCGTACAACTCAATTCAATGCTGTGATATTGGGAAGAAACAAAATATGAAATACAATTCAGCACTTTTTCTAGGTTTGTGACGTGTCGTTGTTGGGTTTCACGTACGTCACCAAGCTGGCTCATCAGCGGGCTGTTGGTGTCCCCGCCCGGAATTCACTGGCCGTGAATGCCAATATATAATCTTTTTGGAAACTTTCATAGGGAGGTAATGGCTGCTTGAGCTTTTATCTCTCGCAGTAAAGAGGCGCTGGTGTGCGTCATAAAACGGGAGGTAACGCACCGTTCATTACCCTTTGGGAGAGGGGGAGGGGGGGGGGGTTGGGGGCAGGGAGGGGAGGGGGGTCCGTGTGTTTTTATTTATCATTCTAGTATGTAAGTTAGCAAGAAATAATAATAATAATAATAATAATAATAATAAAAATAATAATAATAAAAATAATAATTGGAAACCAAGGAAAGGAAGATTTTGAGGAAAATCCTAGGTTCGGTTAAAGAGAATGGCGAGTTTAGAAGACGGCAGTACTAGGTTTTATATACACATGTGGAGAAAATTACTGATGGGATGGGCACGTGACCTGAATGACGTTACCACGATTAACTTATCGCTATTTCACTTTCCTCCAAGAGAAAAAGACAATGGGAGCCTGGGTGAGGGAGACACAAAAAGTTCTGCAAGAGATTGGGATATCATGTGAAGATATCCAGGAGCGTGGTCAACTTGAAAGACACATCGGAACATCAGATTTTCACTGAAAACTGCAAGGACGTGGACAAAAGAGAGAAAGGAACAGCACACCGTCTACGAATGAAGGAATTCTGCGCTAATTTTAAAGCTGAAAGGAAACAATTGAAATGACGTGGTCCTTAGTTGACCGAAACCTAATAAAATAATAATAATAATAATAATAATAATATCTACTTAGTATAAAACAAAGTCCCCGATTCTTGGATATTATGGGTAATCTCGAGAACCACTGGATGGATTTTGGTGCGGTTTTCACCACTTTGTAAAGGATATCTCGAGGAAGGTTTCTAAGAAAATCTTTTTTTTATGATCAAAGGAAGCCAAGCAGTGACGATTTCAGTGAAAAAGTCAAAGAAGAACCAGCCGTCCGTGCACCTCTTAAGCTTACCCTGGATAAACCGTTAAACATATCAATATACTACGAGTGTAAGAATTGTTTAAAATGAAAAGTTCAAGAAAAAAGTCCGGGAGAGCATACCTCTATCTTCAATATATCGCTCACTATAAGTGTTTTTACGTTTTTATTTCTTCCAACAATCTCCATTCAATTACTGAGGCGACAGTTTACGAGCTAGCTAGGGTCGAGCCTATCACCCCAGTTACAGCCTAGCTAGTGGGCGAGCCCATTACCCCAGATACAGCGAGCAGCAAACTGTCGAGTAGAGTTGAGTTAAAACTTCAGAGAAGAGTGGTTGTGTTTGGAGTTTCCCTTGAAGTGCAATTCGGCTTTTCTTCATTTCGCCTGTGAACTTTTAGTTCCGCAAAATGCACAGTCATATCAAGATAGGACGGAAGGAGAATTTGTGTTTTATGTACCTCGCCATTCTGAAATTACGTCTGACAAGAATTCGATGCACATGCATCTCCATGATGATATAATTAATAGTCCAGTCAGTGATTTTAACCCATGATGCCGAGACATAAAACGGATACAGGTCGTAGTTCATTGACATCGAAAGAGAAGCGCTTATCACGTAATGCATTCATAACTGTTCCCGGGCGAAGCCGGTGTGGGTTGCTAGTAGTAATAATAAAAACTCACAAACGACACTGTTGCAACAAATCACGACATAAATCCCCTGTAAGGAACAGCTTTCATACAGTTTTGGAATTAGGAGAGATTTCCCTCTGGTCTGCAGGGCTCGCGTCGTTTTTTTCCTCCCCTCTAAAACTAGTGAACAAACCGTTGTGGAGTTGTCGCTAAGCAACGGCAGCGTTCTTTTGACAGATCTCATCTGATTACCTCGCTGGACCAGACCACGCCCCAGGGTAAGTCTTTAGCTTTACGCAATAAGCTCCACGCTCTCCACATTCACCAACAGCAGACGGAGAATTTATTTATTTATCGGTTCATTTTATTTATTTATTTATTTATTTATTTATTTATTTATTTCACTTATTCGTTCATTCTATCATTCATTTATTTATTTAGTTACGCATTTTAATTAATTATTTACTTATTAATTAATTAATTAATTTATTTATTTATTTATGTAATTATTAACTTATTTATTTATTTATATTAATCATTTGACTTATATTTCTATAATTTATTTATTTAATATTTATTTTTGTTCATTTTTAGACTATTTTCATTTATGAAAAACAAGTAGTTCCGTGAAGAACTAAAGCCTATTTTCATATACGGTATCCTATTTATGTTAATTGCCACTATCAACATACTACATTTCAGTTTGATTGCTGTAATAGATTCGTAGATATTGAGAACCGACTAAATATTTCGGATGTTCGCCATGTTGGATTTTTATATAAGTAGGTCCTAGAGTTATGTACTGTTACCTGAAGATTATTGTGTACGTGTAGCATTCAAACTTCAATCGCATGATTAGGACACAAGAAGTAACAAGGAGATTTTAAAATTTTGCACAGCTGCTATCTTGTGGTTATGGAAACAATGGAAATAAATTAGATGCCAGTGGATTAACATTTGCATAAAGATTTACTGTACCAAGTTTCACTGCACTCGGATGGTTAAATTGTGAGAAACGTCCATGTGAATACTTATACTTCGCGTCACCACCATGTTGGATTTGTGATCACCAGGTTATTGAAAGTCTTATAGGTGAACTTATGTTAATAGCCCCTATTAACATTAAAAAATTCAGTTTAATTGCTGTAATAGATTCGTAGATATTGAGATCCATCTAAATATATTAGATGGTCACCATGTTGGATTGTTATATGTATAGGCCATAGTCATGTACCATCAAAGGAAAATTATTGCGTAGGTTCATTATTCAAACTTTCACTTCGATCGCATGATTACGACACAGGAATTAAAAACTTAATTTTAAAATTCACACAGCCGCCATCTTGAGGTTATGTATACAATTGAACTAAATTAAGATACCAGTGCATTACAATGTGTATAAACATTTCCTGTACCAAGTTTCATTGCGTTTGGAACATTAAATCGCGAAAAAGCTCTATTTAAAAATTTCAACTTCGCTTGGCCGCCATATTCGTTTAACTGGTTTTTGAAAGTCTTATACATGAACTTCCATTAGTGCCCTTTATATCCGTACACAATTTCAGGGAGATACCGCTGATAGGTTCAGAGTTATAGAATGCCGGTGAAATATTTCGCACAGCCGCCATCTTGAGGTTATGTAAACAATTGAACGAAGTTAGATGTTGGTGCATTACAATGTGTATAAACATATACTGTATCAAGTTTTATTGCGTTTGGTTGGTTAAATCGCGAGAAACGTTTATTTAAAAGTCGAAATTTCGCTTGGCCGCCATGTTTGTTTCGTAGTTACCAGGTTTTCAAAAGTCACACAGGTGATCTTCTAGTAGTTCCCATTATCACCGTAAAATATTCCAGGGAGATATCGGTAATAGTTTCGGAGATATTGAATGCTGGTGAAATATTTCGCACAGCCGCCATGTTGGATTGGTGAGACCTAACAAAATTTGAAGGGCATGGTCGGGGTGGTCCGGAACAGTGCTATGAACTTACCGAGTTTCATTGAAATCGCTCCAGCCGTTTAAAAGTTATTAGGGGGAGACCCACATCATCACACACACCATCGCACACGCACAGACACACGGACAAAAGATGATCTGATAAGCTTATTTTTTTTATAAATGAAAATAGGCTAAAATTAGGCTTATGAGATCATCGTCCGTTGGTTGGTTGGTTCCTCAGTTTAGGGGCTGCGACAACGCGGTCATGTAGCCCCGTGTACTTTGGGTGTGTGTAGAATCTGTCTGGTAACTGGTGTTAATTGTGATGGCTGTATTAGTGTGTGTTGGCGGCTGTGCGAAATTTTAAAATGAAGTTTTTTTGTGTCTTAATCATGTGATAGAAGTGAAAGTTTGAATAATGAACCTACGCACAAATCTTCATCTAATGGTACAGAATTCTATGGCCTACACATATAACAATCCAACATGGCGACCATGTGAAGTATTTGGACGATTCTGAATATTTTCGAATCTGTTACAGCAATCAAACTGAAATTTAGTATGTTGATAAAGGCTATTAGCATACGTTCACCTATGGGACTTTCAATAACCTGGTGTGGACAAATCCAACATGGCGGCGACGCGAAATTCAAATATTTAAATGGACGTTTCTCGCGATTTAACCATCCAAGCGCAGTGAAACTTGGTACGGTAAATGCTTATACAAACTTCAATGCACTGCAATCTAATTTATTTCAATTGTTTTCATAAGTAAAAGATGGCGGCTGTGCGAAATGTTAAAATCTCGTTTATATTATTTCTTTTGTCCTATGAATGCGATTGAAGTTTCAATAATGAACCTACGAAATAATCTCCATGGAAGAACAGAAAGAATGATGACCTCTATAAACACACTGAAAAAATTACTGTCACAATTCGGAAGCGAAGGTTGAAATTCTACGAACATTTGGTGAGGATGGACGAGAACCGACTGACTAAGAGGATATTCAAGTATATTACAGAGCTGAAGGCTACAACTAAGTGGGTAGAAGAGGTTAAAAGAGAAGCCAAGGAAAGTGGACTCACTGTGGACGTGATCTACAACAGAAAAGAGTTTAGAAACCGAATTGACAACATCAAGATGTTCGAGGAGAAAACATCTAAAATTAGAGCCAAACTGGTAATATCCGAGGAGGAGCGAAAGATCAGAAGTGAACGAATAAAGAGTTTTTGGGAAGAGAAGAGGAGATTAACTAGAAAGCCTTAGATTCCATGCGGTCCACAGGTGGCCAAATTCGGAAGAAAAAATCTCCATGCAATAGTATAAGTACATTACTCTAAGGCCTATATAATAAGGATCCTACTTGGCGACCATCAGAAATATTTAGACAGTTCTCGATATTTACGAATCTATTAAAACATTCAAACTGAAATTTTGTATGGTGATAGAGGCAATTAACATGAGTAGGATATACACACATCAAAAAAAGTTTTGCATCACCTCGGTTCCCAGATCTCCGGCATATAGACGTTGACTGTGTATATTGTATCCAAGATACAGTCCCTTTGACTGTTCATAGATGTCACTAAAACTGCTCAAAGATGTAAACAACCATGCATGAGCAGGGCCTATTAGACGGAGGGGGTACGACAGCCGATCAGTTCCAGTCATTCCACCAGGACGAAGGTACGCTGCTCATGTTGTCTGTAGTTCTACCATGCCTAGAAGGTCAATACCGCAGTTCGATCGCGTCCGCATTGTTACTTTGTGTCAAGAAGGGCTCTCAACAAGGGAAGTTTCCAGGCGTCTCAGAGTGAACCAAAGCGATGTTGTTCGGACATGGAGGAGGTACAGAGATACAGGAACTGTCGATGACAGGCCTCGCTCAGGCCGCCCAAGGGCTACTACTGTAGTGGATGACCGCTACTTACGGATTGCCGCTCGGAGGAACCCTGACAGCAATGCCACCATGTTGAATAATGCGTTTCGTTCAGCCACAGGACGTCGTGTTTCAACTCAAACTGTGCGCAATAGGCTGCATGATGCGCAACTTCACTCCCGACGTCCATGGCGAGGTCCAGCTTTGCAACCCCGACACCATGCAGCGCGGTACAGATGGGCCCAACAACATGCTGAATGGACCCCACGGAATTGGCATCACGTTCTCTTCACCGATGAGTGTCGCATATGCCTTCAACCAGACAATCGTCGGAGACGTGTTTGGAGGCACCCTGGTCAGGCTGAACGTCTTAGACACACTGTCCAGCGAGTGCAGCAAGGTGGTGGTTCCCTGATGTTTTGGGGTGGCATTATGTGGGGCCGACGTACGCCACTGGTGGTCATGGAAGGCTCCGAAACGGCTTTACGATACCTGAATGACATCCTCCGACCCATAGTGCAACCATATCGGCAGAATATTGGAGAGGCATTTGTCTTCATGGACGACAATTCTCGACCTCATCGTGCACATCTTGTGAATGCGTTCCTTCAAGATAACGACATCGCTCGACTACAGTGGCCAGCATGTTCGCCAGACATGAACCCTATCGAACATGCCTGGGATATGTTGAAAAGGGCTGTTTATGGACGTCTTGACCCACCAACCACTCTGAGAGATTTACGCCGAATTGTCGTTGAGGAGTGGGACAATTTGGACCAACAGTGTCTTGATGAACTTGTGGATAGTATGCCACGGCGAATACAGGCATGCATCAATGCAAGAGGACGTGCTACTGGGTATTAGAGGTAGTGGTGTGTACTGCAATCTGGACCACAAATGCTGAAAGTCTAGCTGTATGATGGTACAACATGCAATGTGTGGGTCTCATGAGCAATAAAACGAGCTGAAATGTTGTTTGTGTTGATCTCTATTCCCTTTGTATTTAACGGTTCCGGAACTCTTGGAACCGAGGTGATGCAAAACTTTTTTTGATGTGTGTATGAAAATAGGCTTTAGTTCTTCATGGAACTACTTGTTATTTCATTCATTCATTATTTTATTTATTCAATTATTTGCTTGTTTAATTTTTTATTTACTAATTAATTTATTTATGCATTTATTTATTTATTTTCTTTATTCATTATCATGTATTAATTGAATTATACAGTATATTTATTTTATATAGGCTATTCATGTATTTGTATCATTTCAAATTATCTTGTCGACTTCATCGTTATGCTTTGGTCTACCGTTATACGTTACGGTTATTGAGAGGAAATGTACTAAGGTTGCACTTGAGCGTATGACGTCATCATGTTGTTCAGTGCATATGCACCGAGTCTGAGTTTACTCCTAGGCTATGGCGTTATGCGATACGGAGACGGAGAGCGCGTGACGTCATGCAGCAGAGTGCACCTCCCGCTCTCCGTTACCCGCGCGGGAAGGCTAAGTTAATGGGTAATGGAGTCTGTTGAAAGAGTCCTGGGGCTTCTAGCAAAGCGAGGTGCCCTCCTGAGCCTTTCTGACATGTGTAGCATTTGTAGCATGCGTCATTTGGAATGATATAAAGTCTAGTCTTTCAGACTGACTGTAACTTTTTTAAATTAATTAATTAATTAATTAATTTACTAGCTCTTGTACCCGGTGTTGCCCGGGTTGTGACTTAATAGAGATACCTGTCAAGTCTCAGTATACATTATGTGTAATTAGGTATCACTATTCTGCTAATTGAGTTTAAGTCACTCGATGTGAAACTGTACTAAGTCCGGAGATCGAAGCTACAAATCCCGGGGCTAACATTGGCTATACTGAGGGTGCGTTTTTGTACACTCATTTCATTCAAATGCTGCTTGCCACGGTGGGTGAGTGGTTATTGTGTCGGACTACCAACCCCAAGCTTACAGGTTCGCTCCTGGCCATGGTAAGTGATTTTTTGAAAGGCGGCAAAAATCACAGACACGCATGTCATACGATGTTGGCATGTCAAAGAACCCATTTGAATTCAGTAGGCCGTGTTCATAATGGCAAAATTAATCTCGGGAGTTTTCGCCAACACAAAAGTTCCTCATTTTTCTACTAGAAAGCACTACAGTGTTCAAGGAGCTTAGATATCCAACTTCCTTGACTTTCATAGTGCATCAAGGAACAACGAGATTCGACATGCAGGCTACCCTGTGGGTGTCAAATAACTAAGCTTGCACCCGGCACCGGAGACCATACGATATTAATATTATTATTATTCAAATGCTGGGATAGTACCTTGATTAAAGTTCCGATGCACCTACCCCATTCCCAATCGGACAAAATAACGTGTTTACCAACTGAAAATCAATTATTCACTAGGTTCTGTCTATATTCGGAATGTCCCATCTATTTTTTTGTCAACAAAATTCATCAGTGCAAAGGGGCGAGAGTCGTGCTTGCGCTATTGTTTGTTTTGCTACATTTATTGTGAACCAGCTCTGTCAAATTACTTTCCATAGAGAATAGCGCCTGAGAAGGGGTGGGGGAGGGGTTTGGTTACATCTGTTACACGCAGACTCTTCATGAAGATGAGATCCAAAACAAATTCTGCGGTAATGAATGAACGTGTGTGTTGAAAGGCTGCAAGCGGCTGGCTGGTTTTGATTTCCCGCAGGACCGCGACTCAATGGTCTCGCTGGCTTCAAAGAGCAGCCCTTTTGGGCCGGGCACTGCGGTGATGGATTACCTTAAGAGGCAAGGAGGGGGGAAAAGATAGCGTCTCCTGCTCTTAAGACGGCTAAGCTCGATTGATTCTTAAATCCAAGGAAGAAATCTGATCTTTCAAAAGAAGTGCCAATTATTTCGCCGCCACACACGCGAACATCTCCCCTACAGAGACTGTTGGTGACACTGTATGCTCTTGTTAACTCATTCCCGCGGCTTAAGGTAAGAAAGACCTGCCTATCTCGCCCATGGTAAATCTTCACATTTTTGGTACACTTTACTAAAAATCTGTTTGGGTTAGCCAATTGAAATTTTCAGGTTTTTTTTCCTGCCATAATAAGAAGGATTATTGACAAAAACGGAATACTTTTGCCAACACGAATTTTTTCTTAATGTACGATGTATTAATCCAACAGTATGTAGAAAAGTATTTATATTTAATTTTGTATATTATTTAAAGGGATATCCCTTCTTATTACTGTTCATTAGGATGATGTTGATACATAAAACAAGAAGTTCCGTGACGAACTAAAGAGCCTACATTTCTTAAGATTTAAGATTCATGCCAATGATTAATCTATATGGATCTATCTAGAATAAAGGCGAAATTAAGTTGGTAATTTTGAAATGTCTAATTAGTTCGAAATATACCTGGTATAATGTAGCCTAATAGAGCACTACAGTTGGCAGCCCTGGTGACTGAATATATTCTTAGTTCCATCTCTTAAGGTACAGAATAAAAAATTTGGTTGAATTCCTATGGACGTTACATGCAGTTAGACATTGGATCTATCAGCACGCGTAAAAGTATGTTGGCAACAATGTCATGCGTGTGCTGGTCAGAAATAATCTGAAATATTATGATATCTTGTTGTGCCAATTTTGGATGAAATCCATTTGTTAGTATAGAAGTTACTTGTATTTTAAAATTGGACCTATCAGCAGGCATATATTCATGTTGGCAGCACTGACTTATATTAATTACTCCAAATTAATCTAGAATGTCAGGTGCTATACGAGTGCAAAGCTGTTGGCTTGCATACTTTCTGATATATTGATATTAGGGTAAACAATATAGACAGCATTTATTAACAGTTGGCAGCCCTGATTGCTCCATAGAATACTTATAGTCATATCTGTTATGTTACACATAGCACATACGGAATTTGGTTGAAATCCAACTGATAGTATAGAAGTTACATGTATTTAAAAATTGGTCCTATTAGCAGGCTAAGAATCATGTTGGTAGAACTGACGTATATAAGTTACTCCAAATTAATCTAAAATGTCAGGTACTATACGTGTGCATAGTTTAAAGTTGTCGGCTTGCATACTTTCTGATATATTGGTATTTGGATAAAAAAAAATAGAGAGAGCAATTATTAACAGTTGGCAGCCCTGATGGCTCTTAGGAATACGCTCAGTCATATCTGGTTATGTACACATATTACATACAAAATTTGGTTGAAATCCAATTGATAGTGTAGAAGTTATTGGACCTATCATAAGGCTTTAAATTATTTTGGCAACACTGCCATGTATGGCCTCCTGGGAATTAAACTGAAATAGTATTATCTACATATGTGCCAATTTTGCAATAGCTCCCATGCATACCTTCCATGATATCCAACATGGAGCTCAAATTTCTAGTGCGATTTTTCAGCAGTTGGTAGCTCTGACATCATTTTCAAATATGGGCTTGAGATATTCCGGTATACATCTTTACTCATACTGAATTTGGTTTCGATTGCTGCAGCCGTTTAGGAGTTGATAGGACACACACACACACACACACACACACACAGCTAGACAGAAGACAGCAGGACAGACAGACAGACATACATTTTCCCGGATCGATATCATAAGTCTACTTTTTCCTCATTTTTGCAAAATGTGAAAAGTAGGCTAAACATGATGGACGTATCTTTATTAGTTTTCTTACAAATGTTACCAAAGTAGTGAACAATGTTAAACTGAGAAAAATGAGGCTGAAGTTTTTTCATTATATTTTGTTACCTCTGACAATTCTTAGAACATTCCTGCCCCATAATTTGCATCATTTCATCCATCACTGGTTATTTTGCTTCTCCTACTTCCTTTAGCTTTCAAATAAATAAATAAATAAATAAATGAACAAATAAATAAGTAAATAAGTAAATAAAACAATATAAGAGGCAGATGACCTCGTAGTTCCACCCCTTAAAACAACAATAACTAACTAAAAACAATATAAATAACTAACTAACTAACTAACTAACTAAATAAATAAATAAATAAATAAATAAATAAATGTGTATTTCAACGTATCTGTTTGCGAATAAGTGGACTTGTTTCCCTCTTCAAATCAACGATTCAATTATTAATAATTGGGGCAGATTACCTCACTGTTCCGCCCCTTAAACAATATTTCTTCAATGGGTCAGTGCAAAATCACAGTAATTATAATATTATGACGAAGTTCAGTAACCACTAGTAACATAAACAATGCAGGAAGTTGGCATTGTTACCAACACAAAGTCTGCGATCAACAGAGCAGACAAGAAGTGAGTTCAGAAATCTATGTAGTTCAGATGTCATACGCACAAACTAAAATCTCTGGAAAAAGTGGGCGTTGTCATTTATAGTGCAGCATAGTCATTTATCTATATATATAAAAATCAATCTTACGTGATAGTTTGTCTGTGGGTGTGTGTGTATGTCTCCTATGCATTCATATACCACTCAACCGATTGCGATGAAACTTGGGTGAGATGTTGAGTACACTCTAAGGAAGGTTTCTGACTTAGTAAATCCATTTTACAATTGGTAGCGCACGTGTAGATTCAACAAATGAGTGACGATGCGCGAAGCGTTTCAAACAAGTCCCGTATGTGTTCATATACCATTCGTCCGATAGCGATGAAACTTGGGTGAGATGTTGTATACACTTACGTGAAGGTTTCCAAATTAGTGAGTACATTTCACAGTAGATAGCGCACGAGTAGATTCAACAAATGAGCGACGACACGCAAAGTGTTTCAAAAATGTCCCGTATGCATTCACATACCATTCGTCCGATAGCTATGAAACTTGCGTAAAATGTTGTGTACACTTCAGGGAAATTTTCTGGCTTAGTAAATCCACTTTACAATAGGCAGCGCACGAGTAGATTCAACAAATGAGCTACGACGCGTGAAGCATTTCAACAAAGTCACGTATGCGTTCATATACCATTCGTCCGATAGCGATGAAACTAGGCTGAGATGTGTGCACTCCAGGGAAGGTTTCTGGCTTAGTAAATCCCTTTAAAAATAGGAAGGGCAGGAGCAGAATCAACAAATGAGCGACGACGCGCGAAGTTTTTCATCAAAGTCCCATATAAGGTCATATACCATTCATCCGATAGCGATGAAACTTGGGTGAGCTGTTGTGTACACTCCAGGGAAGGTTGCTGGCTTAGTACATCCATTTTACAAAAGGTAGCGCAGCAGTAGATTCAACAAATGAGCGATGACACGCGAAGCGTTTCAACAAAGTCCCGTATAAGGTCATATACTATTCGTCTGACAGTGATAAATGTTTGGTGAATTGTTGTGTACACTACAGGAAAGGTTTCTGGCTTAGTTAATCCATTTTACAAGACGAAGCGCACGTTTAGATTCAACAAATGAGTGACTACGCGCGAAGCGTTTCGACAACGTCCCGTATACGTTCACATACCATTCATCCGATTGCGATGAAACTTGGGTGAGTTGTTGTGTACACTCCAGGGAAGGTTTCTGGCTGAGTACATCCATATTACAATAAGTAGCGCAAGTAGAATCAACAAATGAGCGACGACACGCGAAGCGTTTCAACCATGTCCCGTCTGCATTCATATACCATTCGTCCGATAGCTATGAAACTTGGGTGAGATGTTGTGTACACTTCATGGAAGGTTTCTGGCTTAGTAAATCCACTATACAACAGGCAGCGCACAAGTAGATTCAACAAATGAGGGACGACGCGCGAAGCGTTTCAACAAAGTCCCGTATAAGGTCATATACCATTCTGCCGTTAGCGGTGAAACTTGGGTGAAATATGGTGGACACTCCAAGGAAGGTTTCTGGCTTAGTAAATATATTTCACAGTAGGTAGCACACGAGTAGATTCGACAAATGAACGACGACACGCGGAGCGTTTCAATACACTCCCCTATGTCTTCATATCCCATTAGTCCGATAGCGATGAAACTTGGGTGAGATGTTGTGGACACTTACGTGACGGTTTCTAACTTGGTAAATACATTTTACAGCAGGTAGCGCACGAGTAGATTCAACACATGAGTGACGGAGCGTGAATCGTTTAAACAAAATCCGGTATGCGTTCATATACTATTCATCCGATTGCGATGAAACATTGATCAGTTATTGTGTACACGCCAGGGAAGGGTTTCGACTTAGTAAATCCATTTCACAATAAGTAGCGCAAGAGTAGATGCAACAAATGGGTGCCGACGCGCGAAGCGTTTCAACAAAATCCCATATTGGGTTCATATAACCTTCTTCCATTGTGATGAAACCTTGATGAGTTATTGTGTACACGCCAGGGTAGGGTTTCGACTTAGCAAATTCATTTCTCAATAGGTAGCGTACGAGTAGAATCAACAAATGAGTGACAGCGCACGAATCGTTCAAACAAAATCCCGTATACGTTCATATACCAATCATCCGATTGCGATGAAACTTTTGAAAGTTGTTGTGCACGCTCCCACGATTGATTCTAAATTAGAAAATCCATTTTACGAGAGCATAGGGGCAGTTAACGGAAATTGAAAAACATGTTGTGTATCCAAAAGCACTTCAAAAATCAGAATGTCAACGCCAACACTTTCTTTGATTGGCATTGCAACGCATGCCGGGTACAGCTTGTATCTTATAAAATGACCATTTTTCATATTTTTCGATATTTTTTGACTAAATCCTGTTCTCTACATTGTAAATAACTAAAAACGCCAAAAGAATAATTAGCCTACTTTTCACATTTTGCAAAAATGAGGAAAAAGTGGACTTATGAGATCGATCGAGGAAAATATGTGTCTGTCTCTCTGTCCGTCTGTCTGTTCTTCTGTCTGGCTGTGTGTGTGTATCCTCACCCTATCAACTCCTAAATGGCTGCAGCAATCGAAACCAAATTTAGTATGAGTAAAGACGTATACGGCAATAGCCTATCTCAAGACCATATTTGAAAATGATGTCAGTGCTACCAACTGCTGAAAAAACGCACTATAAATTTGAGCTCCATGTTGGATTTCTTGGAAGGTATGCATGATAGCTATCCCAAAATTGGCACATATGTAGATGATAATATTTCAGTTTAATTTCCAGCAGGCCTTACATGACAGTGCTGCCAAAATAATTTTAAGCCTTCTGATAGGTCCAATTTTTAAATGCATATAACGTCTAAACTATCAATTGAATTTCAACCAAATTTTGTATGAAATATGAGTACATAAACAGATATGACTGAGCGTATTCTAAAGAGCCACCAGGGCTGCTAAATGTTAATAATTGCTCTCTCTCTATAAAAAAGAATCCAAATACCAACATGATTCTATGCCTGCTGATAAGTCCAATTTTAAAATACATGTTACTTCTGTACTAACAAATGAATTTCATCCAAAATTGGCACAACAAGATATCATAATATTTGCGATTATTTCTAACCAGCACATGCATGACATTGTTGCTAACATCCTTTTACGCGTGCTGATGGGTCCAATGTCTAACTGCATGTAACGTCCATTGGACTTCAACCAAATTTTGTATTCTGTACCTTAAGATATGGAACTAAGAATATATTCAGTCACCAGGGCTGCCAACTGTAGTGCTCTATTAGGCTACATTATACCAGGTATATTTCGAACTAATTAGACATTTCGATATTACCAACTTAATTTCGTCATTATTCTAGATAGGTTCATATACTGTAGATTAATCATTGGCATGAATCTTAATTTTAAGAAAAGTAGGCTCTTTAGTTCGTCACGGAACTTCTTTTTTTTCCATTCTTTTCGCCCCTCAGCGGATCTTTCTTACCTTAAGACACCTTGGTCACCATCCCCGTGTAATGTGCGCTTAATTTGTGGGATAACCTGTGATTCCATGCTATCTGTCATTTATTTTTTCACGTCGTTATGGCCTTCTAAGGAGCGCGAGAGAACTCATTTAGCAAATGATGTTGATATTTTCTTCTCCCAAAATGTCTTCATCTGTGCACTGAAGAGTTTCGTCCGTTCTTCAGTCCATGGTTTCCAGGTACTAAAACTGATTTTCTCCGCAAAATGGTAGTGTTGACAACTGTCCCGAATTTCGATCTGACATGAATTATTACCGAAGTAGATGAAGACTTCGTGACACCTGGAAACGAACTTTTGCAAAGGATTTTTAATGCATGGATATGAACTGGGAGGAAGCTGAAACTCTTCCAGCTGATAAGAGTTTGCTGGAGGAACTTGTTGCCCAATATGCTACATAGCATTGGAGGAGCTAAGTCTAAGTCTCGTACTATTTCCTTCACGATGTCAACTTCCTGAAGATCTTCCTCTATTTCCTTAAGACAGTTAGCAGGTTATAATTCCCTTTCCCCTTGTAACGGTTTTAGCCTATTTTCAATTTTGAAAAAATAGGCTTATGAGATCACCTTTTGTCCGTGTGTCTGTGTGTGCGTGTGTGTGTGTGTGTGTGTGAGGTGTGTGTGTCCCCCCTAATAACTTCTAAACGACTGGAGCGATTTCAATGAAACTCGGTAGGTTCATAGCACTATTCCGGGCCACCCCGACCGTGCCCTTCAAATTTTGTTACGTCTCACCAATCCAACATGGCGGCTGTGCGAAATATTTCACCAGCATTCAATATCTCCGAAACTATTCCCGATATCACCCTGGAATTTTTTACGGAGATAAAGGGAACTACTAGAAATTCACCTATGTGACTTTTCTATAACTGGTAACTACAAAACCAACATGGCGGCCACGCGAATTCGCGACTTTTAAATAGACGTTTCTCGCGATTTAACCAACCAAACGCAATAACACTTGGTACAGTATATGTTTATACACATTGTAATGCACCGACATATAACTTGGCTCAATTGTTTACATAACCACAAGATGACGGATGTGCGAAATATTTCACCGGCATTCTATATCTCTGAAACTATTAGCGGTATCACCCTGAATTTTTGTATGGAGATAAAGGGCACTACTGGAAGTTCATCTATAAGACTTTCAAAAACCAGTTAACTACAAAAGGATCATGGCGGCCAAGCGAATTTGAAAATTTTAAATAGAACTTTCTCGCGATTTAATGTTCCAACCGCAATGAAATGTGGTACAGGAATTGTTTATACACATTGTAATACGTTGGTATCTAATTTAGTTCAATTGTTTACATAACCTCAAGATGGCGGCTTTGCGAATTTTAAAATTAAGTTTTTATTTATTGTGTCGTAATCATGCGATCGATGTGAAAGTTTGAATAATGAACCTACGCCAAAATTTTCCTTTAATGGTACATGACTCAATGGCCTATACATTTAACAATCCAGCATGGCAACCATCTGAAATATCTAGGTGGCCTGAATATCTACGAATCTATTATAGCAATCAAACTGATTTTTTATATTCATAGGGGCTATGAACTTAAGTTCACCTATAGGACTTTAAATAACCTGGTGATCACAAATCCAACATGGCGGCGACGCGAATAATACATATTCACATGGACGTTTCTCGCAATTTAACCATCCGAGTGCAGTGAAACTTGGTTCAGTAAATCCTTATACGAATGTTATTCCACTGGCATCTAATTTATTTCAATTGTTTCCATAACCACAAGATGGCAGCTGTGCGAAATTTTAAAATCGCCTTGTTACTTCTTGTGTCTAATCATGCGATTGAAGTTTGAATGCTACATGTACACAATAATCTTCATGTAACAGTACATAACTCTAGGACCTACATATATAAAATCCAACATGGTGACCATCTGAAATATTTAGTCGGTTCTCAATATCTACGAATCTATTACAGCAATCAAACTGAAATTTTGTATGTTGATAGTGGCAATTAACATAAGTAGGATATATGAAAATAGGCCTTAGTTCTTCACGGAACTACTTGTTTTAAATACGAATGAAACTGATAATAAACAACAAGCTAAAGAGAAACTTTTCTTATTTTATGACACTGGCTGATGCCGTAACTTATGGTTGTGATTTGTGTTTGCATTACCAAATCACTGCATTGTTGCCACCTTTCGGTCCGACTCCTCATTTAAGGCTAATCGCGTCTTCATAACAACGCAATTTGTACATTATTTAAATATCAACGTCATTCACTTTTATTAGTGTCCTTATAATGATATGATAATGCGCACTCCGCATTATATTGAAACTATAACCCCCCAATGGTCATTATTGGCTAAGCTACTGTGCCTTAAGTTCAATTGTGTTGGCGGATCCTAGTGCCATGTCGTCTGGACACATTACTAAGTGTTACGTAACTACTTGATAACGGACCGATAATACGCTTTGTTATATAGGGTGCCATCTGTGGGTTACCTTTTGAAGTGACTTCGCATCAATGTGAATGAAACGCACCCGCCGAGGAGTTTAAGCTATGCATTTATGGAACTCGACCAGTATTATTGGAATCTCGAGAGGATCGCAATAACAATAAGAAGAACGGAAGGTCTGCCGACATGTCTGAATTCGATAAAAGGTCCTTCAAAATGTTTCGTTTCCCGTGCTAAATTATTCATAAAGCGTAAGAAGATGTTGGTGAAGACACGTGGGAATGGCTGATTGTATTCTCGGGCTATAAGAGAAATGTGTATGACTATTATTTCCGAAAGGAGTATCTTCTGTGAACTTCTTGATCGTCTCCAGCAAAGCTAAGTGATATCTTATTTATCTTGGTGTTAGCAAGCCTCGGAGAAATGCATTTCTGAAGAAGAAATAGTCATGTCCTCCCTTCTTTCAGTGTTAATGTGTCCCTGATTCTTCGATCTTTTGGTTAGATTGGAGATTGTCCTGTTTTGGTTTATGGGTTATTATTTATTGTCCTCCTTTTTTATATTACATAACGTAGAGATGAATCGTGTTGTTGTTTGGGTTGTAATCTTTTTTCTGGTTATTTGTCGTTGTGTTTTTTTTTCTTTTTCTTTGTGTTATATTTTTTGTGGAGTTTTTCTTCTTATTCGTCAGGAAACGTGATTGATATGTATGGGCGGTATTTCTTAGTAACCTCTACCCCTTGTTTTCAGTATGGGATGATTATTGGACCTTGAGGGGTTAGTAATGTTTGTGCTTTATTGTAATTTGAGCCTAGACGTAGGAGTGTGTGGTGTTCACACATTGGCTGACCTCGTCAGTCTTAATAGTGAGAACACACACAATGTTTGTTTTTGTTTTATTAGTGTTTTACGCTATGTCTGTCATCTGTGCTGCCTTATGGATAACCCTCTGGGTTTTTTTCTTTCGTCCTTAAGGTCTGGGCAGACATTTCTTCAAAAGCGTATTTGTCTTCTGTTCGGTCGACCAGTGCTCCTTAGAATTTCCCTCTTTCTTTCGTTTCCCATAAGGAGTGGACGGACAGTAGAACCTGTATGTACCGAAAGGCTTCTCATATTATTATCACGTTTCTAGACACATATTTAAGGGTGGGTTAATGTTTGTTTAAGTGGGAGCTTGACTGAAAGTTGAGGGTAGTTCTTGGGGTTTGTTTTGTAACTTTCAGTTGAGAAACAACACGTATTCTCTCTTACTTTTATTAATGAGGTTTATCAGGTTTTCTTGCCGTTAGTGACGTGGATGTTTATGGCATGGACCCGGGCCTGTTATCTATGTTCATTTTACTGTTGGTAAGATGTCTGAATCTCATACTTCGTCCGGATAGAAGATTTATTCAGGTGGTTTATGAAGTCGGGTTATGTTTGATCGAGGAGTTGTTGTTGTTATTTATTCAAGGGTTACGTTTGTATCTTTATTTTATTATCTTGGAGATTCTTGTTTTGTTGGTTACGTTCTGTAGTGGTGGATGTTTTGACCTATTTTCCTTTACTGCAGTTTTGTTGGTGATACTTTTGTTTTAATTTATTAAGGGGTTTATTTCGCTTGTACGACTTCATATGCTAGTTAGAATATTTCTTCTGGTTACCTTTGTAATCAGCCTTTGGTGGGACGAAAGTATTATTTCGTATTTATTAATTATAGCATTCCCTTTGATTTCATTTGTCATTTGATGCGATCTCCAATCTAACCAGTGTTAGGCTTCTCTGTTCGTTGTTATATCTTTATTGTGTTTTTAATATTTATATTATTGCTTCGTTTTGTTAACCTTGTATATTTTATTACAGCCCCATCACCGATCATTTACCATTTCATGCGCTTCTCACGTCCCTCGATTACCTTGTTTGTTAATAAATTTGTTTACAACCTTTACTCGAGATGTGTAGTTTTTAGTAGTTGTATCTCCATCTGTTTCAAAATGTGAAAAAAGTACACAACTGGGTTATTACATCCACGGCCGGTCCTTTACCGCGCATGCGAGAAACCTGTTTTGGTTTCTCAGTCTGACCATCGACTGCGTGCGTGGGGTGCGTTTGTCTCACTAAGGATGTGTTGGTGATTATTGGACAAGCTACTGTGTCTTAAAACTCAGCAATTCTTCTAGGTTTGTGCCTTGTCTTGTGTGGGGTTTCGCCTAGGACACCAAGCTGGCTCATCGGCGGGCTCTTGGTGTCCTAGGCGAAACCTCACACAAGACACGGCACAAACCTAGAAGAATTGCTGAGTTTTAATTCACTGGCCGTGAAAGCCAATATACCATCTTTTTGGAAGCCTTCATAGGGACGTTGAGGCTGCTTGGGCTTTTAGTTCTCGCAGTCAAGAGGTGCAGTTTCACCTTATATAAAGGGAGGTGGCGCGCAGTTCGCTACTCCTGCGGGGGTCCAGGCGGGGACACCAAGAGCCCGCCGATGAGCCAGCTTGGTGTCCTAGGCGAAACCCCACACAAGACACGGCACAAACCTAGAAGAATTGCTGAGTTTTAATTCACTGGCCGAGAAAGTCAATACACCATCATTTTGGAAGCCTTCATAGGGAGGTTAAGGCTACTTGAGCTTTTAGTTCTCGCAGTCAAGTGGTGCAGTTGCACCTAATATAAAGGGAGGTGGCGCGCAGTTCGTTATTCCTGCGGGGGTCCGGGCGGGGTCACCAAGAGCCCGCCGACGAGCCAGCTTTGTGTCCTAGACGAAACCCCACACAAGACACGGCACAAACCTAGAAGAATTGCTGAGTTTTAATTCACCGGCCGTGAAAGCCAATATACCATCTTTTTGGAAGCCTTCATAGGGAGGTTGAGGCTGATTGGGCTTTTAGTTCTCGCAGTCAATAGGTGCAGTTGCACCTGATATAAAGGGAGGTGGCGCGCAGTTCGCTACTCCAGTGGGGGCCCGAGCGGGGACAGCAAGAGCCCTCCGATGAGCCAGCTTGGTGTCCTAGGCGAAACCCCGCATAAGACACGGCACAAACCTAGAAGAATTGCTGAGTTTTAATTCACCGGCCGTGAAAGCCAATATACCATCTTTTTGGAAGCCTTCATAGGGAGGTTGAGGCTGATTGGGCTTTTAGTTCTCGCAGTCAAGAGGTGCAGTTGCACCTTATATAAAGGGAGGTGGCGCGCAGTTCGCTACTCCAGTGGGGGCCCGGGCGGGGACAGCAAGAGCCCGCCGATGAGCCAGCTTGGTGTCCTAAGCGAAACCCCGCACAAGACACGGCACAAACGTAGAAGAATTGCTGAGTTTTAATTCACCGGCCGTGAAAGCCAATATACCATCTTTTTGGAAACCTTCATAGGGAGGTTGAGGCTGCTTGGGCTTTTAGTTCTCGCAGTCAAGAGGTGCAGTTGCACTTTATATAAAGGGAGGTGGCGCGCAGTTCGCTACTCCAGTGGGGGTCCGGGCGGGGACACCAAGAGTCCGCCGATGAGCCAGCTTGGTATCCTAGGCGAAACCCCGCACAAGACACGGCACAAACCTAGAAGAATTGCTGAGTTTTAATTCACTGACCGTGAAAGCCAATGTACCATCTTTTTGGAAGCCTTCATAGGGAGGTTGAGGCTGCTTGGGCTTTTAGTTCTCGCAGTCAAGAGGTGCAGTTGCACTTTATATAAAGGGAGGTGGCGCGCAGTTCGCTACTCCAGTGGGGGTCCGGGCGGGGACACCAAGAGCCCGCCGATGAGCCAGCTTGGTGTCCTGCGCGAAACCCCACACGAGACACGGCACAAACCTAGAAGAATTGCTGAGTTTTAATTCACTGGCCGTGAAAGCCAATGTACCATCTTTTTGGAAGCCTTCATAGGGAGGTTGAGGCTGCTTGGGCTTTTAGTTCTTGCAGTCAAGAGGTGCAGTTGCACTTTATATAAAGGGAGGTGGCGCGCAGTCTACTCCAGTAGGGGTCCGGGTGGGGACACCAAGAGCCCGCCGATGAGCCAGCTTGGTGTCCTAGGCGAAACCCCACACGAGACACGGCACAAACCTAGAAGAATTGCTGAGTTATAATTCACTGGCCGTGAAAGCCAATATACGATCTTTTACTGTGTCTTAAGTTCAACTATGTTAGTGGAACCTTGTGACATGCCGTCTGCATACATTCCTAAGGATGTATCGGGGCTGTCTTTGCTTATGTCCGTCCATGGTATCTGTAGAGTGTGTTTAGGGTTGGGAACGCTGGTTGGTGCCTCGTGACTTTAAGTAGGATACTATATCGGCATTAGACTAGAAAGAGTATGGGGAGGGGGAGAGGATAGCCACGCTCAGGATGGCCACTGTCAAACAAATCTTGAAACATTCTGCACTTTGTTTGCGACTGAACATGCCCGTTCCGCTACGCTGTGTGGAGACAAGGAATCAGTCCAAGAGCACATTGTATTTACTACAGGTCTGGAGTGACGGAGACGCCTGGCGTCGCACGTGCTTTCAACGTCGTCTGCTAGGATCGAGACTACTCGTACAGGACGACTGTCTTCCTCTTAGACCGGTACAGCCGGATCCAAAACTCACGACACCCTAGAGACTCATTAGAATAAAGACTATTGGAAAAATATAGGCCTAATAATGTTATTGGTTTTACAACACTTTTAACTACCGTGGCTTTTAGGAACACCGGGGTACCGGAATTTTGCATCGAAGGGGATCTTTAACATGCCAGTAAATCTACTGATACGACTCCCTCACATTTGCGCACTCTCAACGATCCCAAAAACTTGGAACAACAGGCGAGAACTTACCGCTGAGCCAAGCAGCCAGTCGGAAAGAAGATCAAGTTACGGTGATCCAGAATGTAAACATAGATTCATTGATATAGTTTAATTCATCTACTAACCGGTATCTTAAACGTTTTGCCCAGCGTAAGCCTAAAAGGCACATGGACGGCAGGTCCCAGACACAATTCCGAAAAGACGAGGTGAACAGCGAAACTCCAAACACATATAGCCCACTCTTCTCTGATGTTTTAACTCGACAGTTTGATGCTGGCAGAAGCTGGGGTGATAGGATCGCTCGCTATCTCGTAAACTCACTCCGATTCTAGTAATTTAAATTTCCACTGAATGGAGATTGTTGGATGAGAAGAGAATGTAAAGACACTTATAGTGGGCGATGTATAAACATAGAGATATGCTGTCACGGACTTTTGTAGAATTTTTAATGCTGAACAATTCTTACACTCATAGTATATTTTTAACGGTTTAAACAGCGTAAGCTTAAAAGGCACGGATGGCAGGTTTTTCATCGACTCGATTCGCTGAAATCATTAATGCTCGGCTTCATTTGGTCATAAATGAATGATTTTTCACAGAAACCTTCCTCAAGAAATCCTTTACAGAATGGTGAAAACCGCTCTTCACTTGGAGACAGAATGCAATCTTGCCATTTTGTCCGTTTGTTTGTGTGTGTGCGTATGTGTGTGTGTCCCCTTAATAAAATCTGTTGGTTGGTTCCTCAGTCTAGGGACTGCGACAATGCGGTCATGTAGCCCCGTGTACTTTGTGTTTAAATAGAATCTGTCTGATATTTGGTGCTAATTGCGATGACTGTATTAGAGTGTGTTATCTGTTTTTAATTCAAATAAGCACTGCTCAATTTTTAAGTAGATTCTACTTTTCCTACCAAATGCAACCGTCCACGACACCTAGCTGTGGATTGCCTACTACTAGATGCCATCGCAACCAGCGCCCGGTGACGAACGTTGGAACTTAAGAGCATTAATCAAACCTAACCTACAAATTTTGGCTTCACACAAGTTAAGTTAGTGTAAGGTCCTTTTTCATGCCATAAATCTATGACATGGAACCGCCGACTTAACTTCCCCTCCGAAGGAAGCCATACTGAGGGATTAGTGTGGACAATTTGCCGACACCTTGTTACCATTGTAACAACTGCAAGCGCACATAGCTTCCACTCATTGTTGTGTGCCTGATACTTAAAGTAGTTTATGTTTCTTTTAAAGGGCTTGGGTGGCAAGATCATTTAGCCCCGTGTAATTGAGTGTGTATGTATATATATAGAATTTGTCTGATAACCTGTATTATTGAGGGGACCGTAGTAGTGTGTTTTGTAAGTCGAGGCGGCTGTAGTCTTAAGTTAGGATTCATCCAGGAATTTTCCTGGAGTATAAGTGGGAAACCATGGAAAACCACTTCCAGTATGGCTGAGTTGGGAATCTCCAGACTTTCAGCTCTCTCTCATCCAGTCCTGGGGTACACGGCTATGCTGTGTGGTTCGACCTCGCTGACATACAATCACTCTGTGTGTTCTGATTGCCTTTACGGACTGTACATCTCTGATCTGCGTCTGCACAGGCTCACTTCCATCTCCACAGAAAATAAATAAAACGGAGCTTTGAACGTTTTGATCGCGTCCTCGAGCGAGGGAGCCGGCAGGGCGCGCTGAGTGCACACAGTAAGAATATCAAACTCTCACCACTTCTAATACGATATGGCGGTGATTGTTGGTTTAAGGGTGGAACATCGCGGTCATCTAATACCTCGCAACACACAGTCTCTGAGCTTGATTCCAGGTTCTTCCAAGAATTTCAATTTAAATTTATTCAAATCTGGAGGTTAGAACAGGGTACATACTGGTTATATTGCAGATTGGACACCCCTAAGTGCATGATCTAACCCATTTCTCCCTTTCTCTTTCTTCTTTCATGCCTTCCTTCCTCTTCTTCCTTTTGCCTCCTTTATCTTCCTTCTTTCCTTTCTCTTACTTTCTCTTCCCTTATTCCTCTTGTTTCATTTCTCTTCTTTCCTTCCAAGTCCTTCGTTCTTTTCTCTTCGTGCCTCCCTCCTTCTTCCTCGCTTTTTCTTCCATCCTTGTATCCTTCTTTTCCTTTCTCCATGCTTTGATAACTAAAGTATTCGGCTCTGTGTCTAATTGGTTAACATGCTAGGCTTTGAACCGAAGTGTATACGGTTCTATTGCTATAGGTAATTCCCTTGGATAGCTTGATACGCTGGGTGAGTGGTTATCGTGTCTGACTACCAACCAGAAGCTTGCAGGTTCGCTCCTGGCCATGGTAAATGATTTTTGAAAGGCGACAAAAATCACCACACGCATGCCATACGTTGTTGTCATGTTATAGAACCCATTTGAATTCAGTAGGCCGTGTTCATAATGGCAAAATTAAGCTCGAGATTTTCCGCCAACACAAAAAGTTCCTCCTTTCTCTACCAGAAAGCGCTATAGTATCAAGGAGCTTAGATATCTAGGCTCAACAACAAAAGCTCTAACAACAAAATTCGACATTCAAGTTGTCCTCTGGGCGTCAAATAACAAAGCTTGCATCCAGTACCCGAGGCCATACGATATTTTTATTATTATTATTATTCCCTTGGCTAGGGGCTGGATGTTTGTGAGTTCGCAAATATACTGTAAATATATTCAATTTATTAATGAATAAAGTTTGCGACATCTTCGTAAAATAAATGCAAAAAAATTAAATCGACAAAAAGTGAAGTAAAGAAAGGGGGAAATATATCGAAAATAACTTCTCCTTCAACTTGATATTAAACAGTTATTGTTTTATTTTAGGGGCTTGTCCATCATGCTCATTTAGCCCCGCGTTCTTCGGTGTGTGTAGAATTAGTCTGGTGACATTTCTATGTGCTTGTAGAAGTGTGTCTGAGGATTGAGAAAGAGGTGGCCCTGGCCTTAAGGTACGAATCATACCGTCATTTGCCTGGTGTAGAAGGTAGGAAAACCACGGGGAGGGCTGAGTAATCAAAACCCCTCTCTTCTCAGTTTTGCCTCACGAGGCTGAGTGTACCCTGTTCCAGCCATCAGAACAGAAATATATTTCTAGGCAGTTCCGCGAATCGAACCCGAACCTCCAAGGTGACATTGGACTTAGGTGCCACCTTGTATTCACCAACCCATTCCCCATATGGCCAGTGTTTGCCAGAAGGGAGTGTGGAAGAACCCTGCTTACACCACACTCAGGATAACCCCTGTCAGCGCTGGAATCCGCGGGACGTTCACTTCGAAATTTCCTCTTGCATTTTCGCTGCATGATTTAACGCGCTCGGCTATGCTGCAGGATAGGTAGACTTAAGATTTCTAAAACTAAATATTTCATATTTTTTAAATACGAATATAAATGAATAAAAAAGAAAAAAAGAAAAAAAGAAAAAGAAAAAGAAAAAAGTTAAAAATTAAAAATTAAAAATTAAAAATCAAAAATCAAAAAGTAAAAAATAAAAATATAAAATACAAAATAAAAATACAAAAACGAATAAAAAATAAATATAAAATCTAAAATAAAAGATAAAATAAATGTATACCCGTTTTCAATGAGGTCGGGGATGAGATGCGATGATATTTACGTGGCGGGTATTTTATGACCGGATGCCCGTCCTGACGTCAACTTCTCTGACAGGAGTTTATGTGAGATGAAATGAATGAAACTGGGCAAGGATATGGAAGGAAGCGTAAGTCACCTTTTAGCAGGTACCGCTCCAGCATTTCCCTGATGTTGAAAATGGGAAACCACGGAAAACCATTACAAGGATGGGGTTTGAAGCCACGTCCACCGAGTCGGCAGTTAAGTTGGCCCCTTGGCCAAGCGCTCCGGGTTAACGAGTGTAGCTGCTGCTGCCGATAAATAAATAAATAAATAGGCCTAAATAATCTTATGAGTTAAGATTCCATCTTTTCAATTGTAATCCTAATTTAGTGGCTTCGGTGGCGTAGTCGGTAGCATGCTGAGCCTCTATGCCCAAGATAGCGGGTTCAAACCCGGCCGAAGCCGTCAGAATTTTCAAGAGCGTTAAAAATCCTTCAGTATGCCTTCCTTCGGAGGGGAAGTAAAGCCGGCGGTCCCATGTCATGGATTTATGGCATGTTAAAGAACCTTCCACTAATTACACATGTGCAAAGCTACATTGTATAGGTTAGGAATGTAAACAACGCTCTTAGGTTTTTACGTTCGTTGCCAAGAGCCGACTGCGGTGGCGTCTAGTAGTTAAGTTCTGAACTAGGCCTAGTAGTCGTTGATGGTGGCGTTTGGCGGTAAAAGTAGGAACTATTTGAAAAATTCAAAGTTGCAGTCCTTACTTGAATTAAAAAACAGATACACACAATAGTACAGCCATCACAATTAACACCAATTATCAGACAGATTCTACTCACACCCAAAGTACACGGGGCTACATGACCGCGTTGTCGCAGCCCCTAAACTGAGGAACCAACCAACCACCGTAATCCTAATTATAGTGTATTTTTACCCTACTATTCACATTTTGTAAAAATTAGGAAAAAGTAGACTTATGAGAACGATCCGGGCAAATGTGTGTCTGTCCTTCTGTCTGTCTGTCTGTCTGTCTGTCCTCCCCTATGAACTCCTAAACGGCTGCAGCAATCAATACCAAATTTGGTATGAGTAACGATCTAAACCTGAATATCTCACGACCATATCTTAAAATGACATCAGTGCTACCAACTGCTGAAAAGTCACAATTGAAATTTGAGCTCTCTGTTGCATATATATCAGAAGTTATGCTAACAGATATTGACGAGTTGCATTATCTCAACTAATACTGCGACTAAATAAGTGTATATATTGTAAATATTTTCACCCATACTTTCGTACATAATTTTCATAGCCTAAGTGTAATGGATCTGATAATGATCGCTTGACGATCGAAACTGGTCATCCAAGTGTATTTATTAATCTCATGTGAAAGAAAATCAGGATTAGGGAATAACCCATCTCATTTGGGTACAATCGTGTTGAACGACTGAAAAGGATCTAACTTTTCGTTACTAAGGCAACACTGGAAAATGCTTCAAACACCATAATGTCGGAAGTTATGCATGCGAGCTGTTCCAAAATTAGCACACACAGAGATAATGACATACCAGATTAATTTTCTGGAGCCCATATATGACAGTGTTGCCAATATGATTCTAAGCCTGCTGACAAGTCCTACCAACATTTAAATGCATGTAACTTCTATACTATCAATGGCATTTCAACCAAATTTCGTTTGTGTTTTGTGTACCAGAACAGATAAATGAATATGCATATTCTTTAGAGGTAGCAGGGCTGCCAGCTTTTAATAAATGCTGTCCCTATTCGTTTATTCTAATACCAATATATCAGAAAGCATGCAAGCCAACAGCTCTAAACTCTGCACACGTATATCACCTGACATTCTAGATTAATTTGGAGTAACTGATATACGTAGATTCCGCCAACATGATTATACGCCTGCTGATAGGTTCAATTTAAAATGCATGTAACTTCTATACTAACAAATCGATTTCAACCACATTTTGTATGTGCTTTGTGTACCATAACAGATATGACTACACGAATTTTTATGAGCCATCAGGGCTGCCAGCTCCTCTAGACTTTTTATCCTAATTCCTATTAGAAAGTATGCAAGCCAACAGCTCTAAATTTTGCACACGTATAGTACCTGACATTCTAGATTAATTTGGAATAACTGATACATGTCAGTGCTGCCAACATGAATCTAAGGGTGCTGATAGGTTCAATTTTTAAATACTTGTAACTTCTATATTAACAAATGGATTTGATCCAAAATAGGGACAATAATATATCATAATGTTTCAGATTAATTCTAAGCAACACATACATGACACGGTTGCCAACATTATTTTACGAGCGCTGATACATCCAATGTACGATTTCATTTCTGATATATAGATAATTCATTGGCATGAATCTTAAATATTTAGAAAAGTAGGCTCTTTAGTTCGTCACGGATCTACTTGTTCTAATCAAGAAGGGGTTGAGTCTTGTTTAATTTCACTCCGAGTCTTACGACCAAAGCGTGGGCAGGTTCCACTGGATTTGTTGAAATCCATTAACATGGCGTCAAGGCAGCCCCTTTCTCTTTGTCTGAAGCAGCAGCGATGTTCTACTGACTGCCAGCCATTTACTTAGCGATATTGGGCGCTTGCATTAAGACAATCAACGTAATCTTGATGCATTTACATCTAGAACGAGCACAGAAACAATGCCAGCTCTTAAGAGTTCTTGATGTAAAACAGCATACAGCACTCTACAAGATGAAGTCAAAAGCGGAGTAACTGCTGTTCCAACTGGCGATAAAGTTATATGGTTACTCAGGACATTGGAAGTTAACTTTACCTTTACAGCTAAGTAAATCATTCAAGTAATTTTAATTAACTGTGTGCTATTTATTCTAAGCCATTCGTCAGTAAAATGAAAAAAAAAAGCACCTCTTAGTGGTTGAAGATGATGTTATTTTTAGCCTATTTTCAATTTTGAAAAAATAGGCTTATGAGATCACCTTTTGTCCGTGTGTGTGTGCGTGCGTGTGTGTGTGTGTGTGTGTGTGTGTGATTCGTGTGTGTGTCCCCCCCTAATAAAATCTAAACGGCAGGAGCGATTTCAATGAAACTCGGAAAGTTCATAGCACTATTCCCGGCGACCTCGACCGTGCCCTTCAAATTTTGTTACGACTCACCAATCCAACATGGCGGCTGTGCGAAATATTTCACCAGCATTCAATATCTCCGAAACTATTACCGATATTACCCTGACATTTTGTATAGTGATAGAGGGAACTACTATAAGTTCACTTATGTGACTTCTGAAAACCTGGTAACTACAAAACGAACATGGCGGCCAAGCAAATTTGCGACTTTTAAATAGACGTTTCTCGCGATTTGACCAACCAAACGCAATGAAACTTGGTACAGTATATGTTTATATACATTGTAATGCACCCACATCTAACTTCGTTCAATTGTTTACATAATCACAAGATGGCGGATGTGCGAAATATTTCACCGGCATTCTATATCTCTGAAACTATTAGCGGTATCTCCCTAAAATTTTGTACTGAGATAAAGGGCACTACTGGAAGTCCATCTATAAGATTTTCAAAAACCGGTCAACTACAAAACGAACATGGCGGCCAAGCGAATTTGAACATTTTAAATAGACCTTTCTCGCGATTTAATGTTCCAAGCGCACTGAAACCTGGTACAGGAAATATTTATACACATTGTAATCCACTGGTATCTAATTTAGTTCAATTGTTTACATAACCTCAAGATGGCGGCAGTGCGAATTTTAAAATTAAGTTTTTATTTCTTGTGATGTAGTCATGCGATCGAAGTGAAAGTTTGAATAATGAACCTACGCAATAATTTTTCTTTAATGGTACATGACTCTATGGCCTATACATTTAACAATCCAACATGGCGACCATCCAAAATATTTAGACGATACTGAATATCTACGAATCTATTATAGCAATCCACCTGAATATTGTTATGTTCATAGGGGCTATGAACTTAAGTTCACCTATAGGACTTTAAATAACCTGGTGATCACAAATCCAACATGGCGGTGACGCGAATTATAAATATTCACATGGACGTTTCTCGCAATTTAACCATCCGCGTGCAGTGAAACTTGGTACAGTAAATCTTTATCCGAATGTTAATCCACTGGCATCTAATTTATTTCAATTGTTTCCATAACCTCAAGATGGCAGCTGTGAATTTTTTTTAAATCTCCTGGTTTTTTCTTGTGTCCTAATTATGCGATTGAAGTTTGAATACTACACGTTCACAATAATCTGCATGTAACTACATAATTCTAGGACCTACATATATAAAATCCAACATGGCGACCATCCGAAATATTTAGTCGGTTCTCAATATCTACGAATCTATTACAGCAATCAAACTGAAATTGTGTATGTTAAATAGTGGCAATTAACATAGGCTAAGTAGGATATATGAAAATAGGCTGTATAGTTCTTCACGGAACTACTTGTTTGTTATTGCTGTTACTTCAGTTTACTGACTTGGGTCAACCTGGCCATTAGTGCCGTGTACTTTGGTGTCTGTTGTGTAATTATTTTTAGCCTATTTTCAATTTTGAAAAAATAGGCTTATGAGATCACCTTTTGTCCGTGTGTGTGTGTGCGTGCGTGTGTGTGTGTGTGTGTGTGAGGTGTGTGTGCCCCCTAATAACTTCTACACTGCTGGAGCGATTTCAATGAAACTCGGTAAGTTTATAGCACTATTCCAGACGACCCCGACCGTGCCCTTCAAATTTTGTTACGTCTCACCAATCCAACATGGCGGCTGTGCGAAATATTTCACCAGCATTCAATATCTCCGAAACTATTCCCGATATCACCCTGGAAGTTATTACGGAGATAAAAAAAACCTACTAGAAATTCACCTATGTGACTTTTGAAAAACTGGTAACTACAAAACCAACATGGCGGCCAAGCGAAGTTGCGACTTATAAATTGACGTTTCTCGCGATTTAACCAACCAAACGCAATAAAACTTGGTACAGTATATGTTTATACGCATTGTAATGCACCGACATCTAAGTTCGTTCAATTGTTTACATAACCACAAGATCGCAGATGTGCGAAATATTTCACTGGCATTCTATATATCTGAAACTATTAGCGGTATCATCCTGAAATGTTGTACGGAGATACAGGGCACTACTGGAAGTTCATCTATAAGACTTTCAAAAACCGGTTAACTACAAAACGAACATGGCGGCCAAGCGAATTTGAAAATTTTAGATAGACCTTTCTCGCGATTTAATGTTCCAAACGCAATTAAATCTGGTACAGGAAATGTTTATACACATTGTAATGCACTGGTATCTAATTTAGTTCAATTGTTTACATTACCTCAAGATGGCGGCTTTGCGAATTTTAAAATTAAGTTTTTATTTCTTGTGTCGTAATCATGCGATCAAAGTGAAAGTTTGAATAATGAACCTACGCAATAATTTTTTTTAAATGGTACATGACTCTATGGCCTATACATTTAGCAATCCAACATGGCGAACATCCGAAATATTTAGACGGCTCTGAATATCTACGAATCTATTATAGCAATCAAACTGATTTTTTTATGTTCATAGGGGATATGAACTTAAGTTCACCTATAGGACTTTAAATAACCTGGTGATCACAAATCCAACATGGCGACGACGCGAAGTATAAATATTCACATGGACTTTTCTCTCAATTTAACCATCCGAGTGCAATGAAACTTGGTACAGTAAATCCTTATACGAATGTTAATCCACTGGCATCTAATTTATTTCAATTGTTTCCATAACCACAAAATGGCAGCTGTGCAAAATTTTAAAATCTCCTTGTTACTTCTTGTGTCCTAATCATGCGATTGAAGTTTGAATGCTACACGTACACAATAATCTTCATGTAACAGTGCATAACTCTAGGACCTACATATATAAAATCCAACATGGCGACCATCCGAAATATTTAGTCAGTTCTCAATATCTACGAATCTATTACAGCAATCAAACTGAAATTTTGTATGTTGATAGTGGCAGTTAACATAAGTAGGATATATGAAAATAGGCTGTATAGTTCTTCACGGAACTACATGTTATTTCATTAATGTTGTTGTTGTTGTTTTTGTCTTCAGTCTTTTGACCAGTTTGATGCAGCTCTCTATGTCTCCCTGTCCTGAGCTAATCGTTTCATCTCTACATAGCTACCACACCCTTACTCTTACTTTTTCTTTTCTATTTGTTTATTATTTGTTTTATTACATGATTTATTCTGTATTCATTACTGTTTTTCTTTATTTATTAATTTTATATTTAGTTATTATTTATTATTCATTGAATTGTTTATATTTAGTTTATTTTTGAAATGTATATTTTATGTATCCGTTTATTTTCTTTTATTAATTATATTTGGGCGGTTTCGGTGGCACAGTTGGTAGCATTCTGAGCTTCTATGCCTATCATCGTGGGTTCAAATCTGGCCGAAGTCATCGGATTTTTCAAGAGCGTTAAAATCCCTGAGTATGCTTTTCTTTCGAGGGGAAGTAAAGCCGGTGGGCCCCCTGTAATAGATTTATGGCATGAAAAAAATGTATTTTTTGCACTTCCATTTTTACAATTCGATCTCCAGCAGCTGCTATTTTTAACCCATTCTTCAACATAGTCTTTCTTTATCTTTGATTGATTGATTTATTTTGCATTTTCATACATGTTAGTGTAAAACCATAATTCTTTGCTTGGAAAGGCATATTTTCGAAGTGTAGGAGCAGCATTGCGGCCTCAGGGCTTCTCCCTGTATTCCTCACTCTCTGATGTGACCAAATCTTGAATTGACTTGGGAGCTCTTTGATGACTGACAAAACTGATTTAGACATTAGCGTGCTGGAATCGAATTGGAAAAGTTAGAGAGGCTGTAATCCAGGAGCGAGTATTCATATCACATGATTGAATTTCCGGTCCACTCGTTCATTCTAATGGCAAGAGGAGGGGGATAAACAGTAGGGGAGACGATATCGGGGGAGCCGAGACAAAGCCGCTTAATGTTCTAGGTGAAGACAACTCCATCTCTTATCTTACTCGCCTTCTGCTCCCGAGGAAACAACGAGGTCAACAGACGAGTTCATTTAGGGGTAATATAAGCCACGTGTACTTGTATCTGAGATTATGATTGGGCTATAAGTTAGGAATGGCTTTGGTAGCGTAGTTGGTAGCATGCTGAGCTTCTATGCCCAAGGTCGCAGGTTCAAATCCGGCCGAAGTCGTCGGATATTTTAAGAGCGTTAAAAATCCCTCAGTTTGCCTCAGTATCCTTCGGAGGGGAAGTAAAGCCGGCGGTCCCATGTCATAGATTTATGGCATGAAAAAGAACCTTCTCACTAACTACACGTGTGTGAAGCCAAAATTTGTAGGTTAGGTTTGATTAATGCTCTTAAGTTCCAACATTCGTCACCAGGCGCTGGTTGCGATGGCAACTAGTAGTAGCGAAGTTGACAGCTAGGTGTCGTGGACGGTGGCATTTGGTAGCGAAAGTCGGAACTACTTGAATTATTGTCTGCAGTCCTTACTTGAATTAAAAACAGATAACACACACTAATACAGTCATCACAATTAACACAGGTTATCAGACAGATTCTACTCACACCCAAAGTACACGGGGCTACATGACTGCGTTGTCGCAGCACCTAAACTAAGGAGCCAACCAATTAGAAATAATCCCGACAGTTTTGCCCGAAGAAGTGGGAAAAAGCACGGAACATCACTTCTAGGATGGCTGGGGTGTAGCCTTACGACGCATGGTACACTCTGGATAGTGATATACACTAGGCGACACCAAGTGATTTCTGAGCTGGGTCCGTTTCTCCTTTTTTCCAGAGACTTTGGGATGGATCTTCTCCTCTTTCCCCATCCATATGCACCATTTTATGGCTCATTAATCCCAAAATTATTCAGAGCTGGTTTGGACTAAACGGCAGATGGTCCAAAACTTAACACTTGAATTCTTTGAAAAAGTCTATCGTAACGTTGGCACAGTGCGGTCGTGAATGATTTTCACTTTTTTCGAGAATGAAGGTATGGTTGGGCGGCAACACCTCGCCAAATAGGAAAAACTTCGTTGGTTGGTTGGTTCTTAAGTTTAGGGCCTGCGACAACGCGGTCATGTAGTCCCGTGTACTTTGGGTGTGTGTAGAATCTGTCTGATAACCGGTGTTAATTGTGATGACTGTATTAGTGTGTGTTATCTGTTTTTTAATTTAAGTACAGACTGCAACTTAGAATTTTTCAAATAGTTCCTACTTTTGCCGCCAAGCGCCACCGTCAACGACTACTAGGCCAAGTTCAGAACTTAGCTACAAGACGCCACCGCAGTCGGCTCTTGGCAACGAACGTAGAAACCTAAGAGCGTTGTTTACATTCTTAACATATCCAATTTAGGTTCACACAGGTGTAATTAGTGGAAGGTTCTTTAACATGCCATAAATCTATGACATGGGACCGCCGGCTTTACTTCCCCTCCGAAGGAAGGCATATTGAGGGATGGAAAATCTTCAGGAGACTCTCCAGAAGTATCCATCTCATTGGCGGCAGAAGTTTTTGCCGAGGACATTGGAATGCTGGTGTAGCGATACGACAAATGCTTCAATCGTTTTGGCGATTATGTTGAGATATAAGAATAAAACAAGCAAACATTTAGTAGTAAAATCAGTTTGAATCTGTTATTTTTATACAGTCCATCGAAACTTGAAAATAAATCAGGCCTCGTAATGTTAAACGTGCCATGTGGTATGTCTCCTGTAGTGGATGCAGGATGCGTGGAGGTTAAGGCTACAGCCGTTTGCTTTCCAACCTTCACCTGAATTATAAATACACACGCTTAATACAGACACCATAATAACATAGGTTATCAGACAAATCCAAGATAGGTCCGGGTTCGATTCCCGGGCAATGCATGTGAGATTTTCGAAGTGAAATGCCATGTCCTGTGGTTCGGATTCCACGTAAAAAGGAGATCCCGTGGCTTATAATCACAAGATTCACGGTCACGTAAAACTACAATCTTCCTTTTAAATCCAAGATACATGGAGGTGATGGCTATGAGATCCGGCGTGACAGCTTTCTGTTCGTGTTGTCGGTGAATATTTGAGTATATCTCACGTAGCCTCGTGCGATCTCTTTACTCATATCCACGGATACAAAGTGTTTTCTTATGCAAATGAGTTTAGAGCGATTATCGACCCCTCTGTGTCAGCGATATTACATCGACAAGTGCAGCGAGCCGTTACAATGTATTCACATTGCATTAACTTAAGTAAACACACGGAGATAATTGGAAATATCTCTCAATATTATGGTAGATGTTTAATTGTTTAACTAAATATTGATGATGATGATGATAATTGTTGTTTTAAGGGGCCTAACATCTAGGTTATCAGCCCGTACCGCTATGAAAGGGCATGAAATAAAAGGATGAAGATAAAAACAGCTCACTACCAGAGATGAAACGAAAATGGTTTATATAAAACAGACAGTGAGCCCCAACAATTAAGCCTTATTTGAATAAAAATAGTAAAAGGGGGTGGTAAAAACAATAAAACAATTAAGGCATAGTAAACAATAAAAAAGATGAACGCAATAAAAAATGGAAAAAATCAGACTTAACCTGAATGAAAAGTCTTAACTCACGTTAAAACTTAAAAAAGTAATCACTCTCCCTCATAAACCGGATGACGAGGTCTGCTGACTAAATATTACAGCAAACAGGAAACAGTGTAAAGTATATAAACTGCTGTTGGTTGGTTGGTTCCTGAGTTTAGGGCTGCGACAACGCGGTCATGTAGCCCCGTGTACTTTGGGTGTGTGTAGAATTTGTCTGATAACCGGTGTTAATTTTGATGTCTGTATTAGTGTGTGTTATGTGTTTTTAAACACAACTCCAGACATTCGATTTTCAAGTAGTTCCAACTTTTGCTACCAAACGCCACCGTCAACGACCAACTGGTTCTGAACTTGGTTACTAGATGCCACCGCAGTCGGCTCCTGGCGACGAACGTTGGAACCTAAGAGCGTTAGTCAAATCTAACCTATAATTTAGCTTCACACAAGTGTAATTAGTGGAAGGCTCGTTATCATTCCATAAATCTATGACATGGGACCGCCGGCTTTACTTCCCCTCCGAAGGAAGGCATACTGAGGGATTTTTAACGCTCTTAAAGAAATCCGACGACTTCGGCCGGGTTTGAACCCGTGACCTTGGGCATAAAAGCTCTTAATGCCACCGAAGCCGCCGTATACTTACTTCTCTTCTCTTCCCCCAGGCTGTGTGCCTCTCACCAAGGCGGTCCGGGTTCGATTCCCGGTCAATGCATGTGAGATTTTCGAAGTGAAATGCCATGTCCTGTGGTTCGGATTCTACGTAAAAAGGAGGTCCCGTGGCTCATAATCACAAGATTCACGGTCACGTAAAACTACAATCTTCCTTCCTTTTCTTCCCCCAGGGGCTCACAACTTGTGGGACGTTGGTTGGCGACCAGGGGACCCCAGCTGAGTTCGGCATTACTTCCACTTACTTGTGCCGGGCTCCTCTCTGCTATATTTCCTGTGAACCTCCCTTGGTCGACTCTTGTTCTTTTCCGATCCCGACGGTATTACGTTATCCGAAGCCAAGGGAGTCTTTTACTTTCCCGCCTTAATTGGCCCTTGTCTCATCTTTCGCGTTCTCTCATTCTTCGAGGGATCAGACCTCTTGTTTTCTCTTCCTGATATCTCCTGCCTTCTTCTCAAGGCCCTCAAGGAGGCAGGGTGTGTGTAGCCACACCACTTCTGGTGCACCCTGGATAGTGCTGCAACCTCAGGGGCTCACAGCCGGTGAGTTCGGGAGTTGACAATCCCGAGGGATTCCTGAGCTGGGTTCGGTTCTTCCCCTTTTTCCATTGCCTTTGGTGTGGGCCCTCACATCTTTCCCCTTTCCTATCTGCCTTTCATGGCTCTCCTTCTTTCTAAGTCACTCAATCCTCATTCTTCGAGGGTTGAGGGCATTCATTTTCCCTTTCTTTTATTTTCCTTACTCTTCTTTCGTTTTCGTTTTCTTCTTCTAATTTGTAAGCTGTTGTTAGCTTTTGTTGTAGGTTTGTATGAGGTGCGTTCAAAAATCAACGAGCCGGAGGCCGTAATGCGCAAACCGGAGACGACATCGGCTAATCGTGGCGTGTGTAACGAGGTAAGGTTCCGACCAGAGCGTGGAAGGTCACAGCCCGTCGCTAGAGGGCACGCGTGCACGTTACGTGACGATACAAAGCGAGCAGCAGCATGCATCAACGTTGCCAGTCGCATTGCAAACAGTGACATGGAGGCGTCAAACGAAGAGCAAAGAGGTGTTGTACGGTTTCTGATAGCGAAAGGAGTAGGGGGAACGGACATTCATCGCCGAATGTCACAAGTGTACGGCGAACACTGCATTTCCCTTGCAAGGGTCAAGGCATGGCACAAGAGCTTCAGGGAAGGACGGGTGTCGTTAGCCGATGATGCCCGGTCTGGGGCACCCCCCTGCATTACCGATGACAACGTTGATGCACTCATTACCCAGGGCTGCCGAGTCACAGTGAACGCCATAGCCGCCGTGGTCGGATTGAGAGTCGGAAGTATGCACATCATCATGAAGGAACGACTGCACTTGCGGAAAGTGTGTGCCTAATGGGTGCCCCACAGTCTTCAACCACACCAGGAAGCATGTCGTATGGCCTACTGTCTTGGTCTTGGTTGGTCGATTGATGCATGCTGCTGCTCGCTTTGTGTCGTCACGTGACGTGCACGCGTGCCCTCTAGCGACGGGCTGTGACCTTCCACGCTTTGGTCAGAACCACACCTCGTTACACACGCCACGATTAGCCCATGTCTTCACCGGTTTGCGCATTCCAGCCTCTGTCTCATTACTTTTTGAACGCACCTTATAGTTAGATTTAATTATAGGTTCATTTTCATTTTTCACTCTCACCCAACCATTAGGGGCCGATAACCTAGATGTTAGGCCCCTTAAAACAACAATTATCATCATCATCACCTTCTTCTCTGTTGACTGCTTTGCTCTCCATATCGATCTCCCATCCTTTTGTCCACGTTGTCTAACCATCCGGTCCTCGGTCTTCCCCTAATACGACGTCCTCCAAGTTTTCAATTCAAGACTTTCTATGAAATGTTCTCGAAAAACCATGAAACTTGAGATATTTTAGTTTGACAGTTCACTTGTTTTCATTGACTGCAGCCAACCTATCACAGAAGAGTACAAGGTGTGTAAATTAAGTAATGCGACTGATCCTTTTACCTGGGTTTATTCTAAAACCAGCTTCTCCCTCATGTATTTCGGCTCGAATGACTGCTGTCTGATTTCTGTACTGATTGGAGATCACACACCTATCCCTGTACTTTATTCCAATATTTTAAAAATGTCAAACAACTTCCTCCAATGAACGTTATTAAGACCCTTTCAAAAATGCTCTCCTTCTTCTTCAATTATTATTATTATTATTATTATTATTATTATTATTATTATTATTAATTAAATCGTTACAAAGATACATAGTTTACAAAATTCAGAAAGAATGTACACATTTTATGAATTTCCTTTCGATTCATACTCATTGTTTAACCTGTAAATTGGGTGAGTTAGCCGTGGTCGTTACGGCGTGGCTGCAGGCAGTCGCTCATATCCGTGAGGCGAGGAGGTTCGAATCCCCTCACCGGCAACCCTGAAGATGGTCTTCTGTGGTTTCCCATCATCTTTCCAGGCAAATGCCGGGGTTGGTCCCTAAGTATAGGCCACAGCCGCTACCTTCCAATTCCTCGTCCTTACATTCACACTTTCCTCCCCAGACAACACTCCACACGCGACGGTATTTGTAGCTCACCCCATGGGTGTCCGCATAGAAGTAGCTACAATTTCTGCTGAGCCGAACATATCCTCGGACACATTATTTTATTGTATTTCATAATTATGTCAATATAGTGATACTACTGCTTTCGTAATTTATCGTATTTTCTCATTCCATTACTGTACGTCCACATTAACCTATTATTTGCCTACCCGAGGTAGCTGTGGCCACATTAACTCGATTAATTGGGACTAGACTGCATTTGGTCTTCGAACAATTAATATTCATTTTGTCAGTCCTTCTGGTTTCATTCTGTTCAAGTGTCCATACAAGGTAATACAGTACTACTTTTTCTAATACCGTCTGAGAGCTTTTCATTTTCCAAAATCGTAATTCATTCACTTCTGGTAATTACCCCTGGAGGCAGGCATCCCACATATCTTCGCTGGAGGCCCCCACGATCATAACGTATGAAAGTGAGGTATCAGTGTGAGTCAGTCGCTGTGCCATCACTCTGTAGCGGTCTGCAAATATTTGATCTCCATCTGGCAGGTCAACAAGTACGAGCCCATCGCCACTCGACTCCTGATGGAGGAGGGGGTGGGGGTGGGGAGGGGGTGGGAATGGGGGGTAGCTGCTTCATCAGCAGATCCTTCCTTCCTTCCATCTTCCCCACCAACATTGTCATCAGCACACAGCGGGGTTAGCTGGAGACTTTATTATGAATGAAATAGTAAGAATGTTAAGTCACTAGCTACTACCACTGTGGTAGGCTTTTGCAAGGTAAGTCTCGAAATTACCAGTCGAGCCTCAAAAACTTTAGGCTACATATCTAATTATATGGGACTTATTATTGCGTCTGATTAATAATAATAATAATAATAATAATCTCTACATAGTATTAAATAAAGTCCGCGATTATTGAATGTAATAGGTAATCTCGAGGACCACTGGATGGAATGGGGCTGCGTGGCGCAGTCGGTAGAGGCGCTGAGCCTCTAACTGAAAGGGAATGGGCTTGATCCCCACCCAGGTAGTGGATTTTCGAAACAAAACTACCACTTTCGGAAACGCAATTAGCCCTGGGGTTCACTCTGCCTGCACTGGAAATGATTACCAGGGTAATTCATGGGAGCTAAGACGGCCGGGCGTGGAGCTGACAACTCCATCCCATCTAGCGCTAGCCTCTACCTTCCACTACTTCCAGGGCCTCCATGGCCTGTACGGAGATGGATTTGCGTAGCTTCTACTGGATGGAATAATTTTGTAAAGGATTTCTCGAGGAGGTTTCTGTAGAAAAATGTTCATTTATGACCAAAGAAAGCCGAGCAGTAACAATCTCAGTGAATCGTGTCGAAGAAAAACCTGCAATCCGTGCGCCTTTTAGGTAGATTTCATTAGAAAGCTAACTATTGCAATGGGTACCATGTTTCGACTTCCGGAAAATTTCGACATATCTTCACGTTTCACATCCCCCAGACCCCAAAACCTCCGTCAGTTAAAAAGTTTATATATAATTTATGTATATATATGTATATATGAGCCTCCGTGGCTTAGGCGGCAGCACGTCGGCCTCTCACCGCTGAGTCCGTGGTTCAAATCCCGGTCACTCCATGTGAGATCTGTGCTGGACAGAACGGAGGCAGACAGGTTTTTCTCCGGGTACTCCGGTTTTCCCTGTCAACATTTCATTCCAGCAACACTCTCCACTATCATTTCATTTCATCTGTCATTCATTTAATCATTGCCCCAGAGGAGTGCGTCAGGCCTCGGCAGCCGGCACAGTTCATATCCTCGCCGCTAGATAGGGGCTTCATTCATTCCATTCCTGACCCGGTCGGAGACTGGAAGCAGGCTGTGGATTTTCATTATATGTATATATATATACATATATCACTTTCTTGTGGACACGATAACTACCGCAATTTTTCACCAATCAATTTGATTTTTTTTACATAATATGTATCCTTACAAAATCTCGGTCGAATTCGTTAATGGGCACAATCGGTCGACGGGGGGTGAAAATGGGGGTCTTTTTTCGAAAAAGTGAAATATCGCTATAACTCTCTTAATATTTGAAATATCGAATCCATTCAAAGTTTATACTATGTGTCGAATAAGGCCCAAAAATTTATATTTGAAAAGTGTTTTGATAGCACCAACCATTGACCAAAGGGGTGGGAAAAAGTGGGTTTTTCGGGAAACATTAATCATATCTCTCTTAATAGGCACAATATCAAAACCATACAAAATGGACAATATTCCCCTAATAATTACCTAAAACTTTTGTCTGAAAGAATTTTTATATGACCCACCATTACGCCAAGGGATGAGAAAAATGATTTCGGAATTATAAGAAAATGCCAAGAGCTATCAGAGGTTGCCATGACAACACTACTAAATTGATGAGGGATGAGCCATCAGACGTTGCTATGACAACGCACTTGCACGCGATCACATTCAGTTTTCCATCTGACTAAGTGAGAAGCGGCCTCGGTGACGTAACTGGTAATATGCTAAACTTATATGCTCAAGTTCGCGGGTTCAAAGTCGGCCGAAGTCGTCGGATTTTATAAGAGCGCTAAAAATCCCTCAGTATGCTTTCCTTTGAAGGGGAAGATCCAACGTTTGTTACGAGTTGCTGGTTGCGGTGGCATCTCGTAGCCAAGTTCAGAGCTAGGTGTCGTTGACGGTAGTATCTGGTAGCAACATTAGGAACTACTGCTTGGAATTAACCGTCTGCAGTCCTTACCTAAATTACAGACTAATACAGCCATCACAATTCACACTGTTTATCAGACAGATTCTACACTCACCCAAAGTACACGGGGTTACATGACCGCATTGTCGCAGTCCCTAAACTGAGGAACCAACCAAAATCTCTGCGGGAGATATAATTTTGCGTGAAGAAGTAACAGACCGTTACATAGTTACTCATCAGTGCCGAAACCTTGCATAAGGACAGTGTGACCACAAGTATAAAATTGTACCCCAAATGACAGGAAGGTTACCGTCCCCGTAAGACAATAAAATGTTTAAAATATGCATAAAATGACGAAAAACAAAGTTAATTAATTTCCAATTATAAAATACTTTCTCGCAATAAATGAGGTCTGATCCTTCTACGAAAACGTGCATATTCTGCCTATTTTCGCCTATCCCCAAGTTTGCCCGATGAAATCTACCTCCGCCTTCCGGCGTGCCGAGAGGACTTTTTAAGCTTACCCTGGGTAAACCGTTAAAAATACCGGGCGAAGTAATAACACTAATTACGAAGCTACAATCCTGTCGTCAGACCAGAAGAACTAAACGCGCCTGAAACTTTGATATGTGGGAGCAGATCACAATTAATATATTTGCTTTCAGTCGGGCAACAGAAAAATCATTCCAATTTCCGAAATATGTGAAAAATAACCTGAATTAAATTGCATGTGATTGAGATTTATATATTGTTACTCCTTAAATAGCTTTGGCGATTCGACGAATATAATCAGTATATTACGGGAAAAAAATAGTGAATAAACTCTTGGAAATTCCGTGAATATAATCAGGATATTGTGGTATAAAAATAATAATTTAACTCTTGAAATTTCGGCGAATTTAATCTGTATATTGCGGAATAAAAAGAGACAATATACCCTTGGAAATTCGGCGAATATAATCAGTATATTGCGGATTGGAAAGTGAGTATAAACTGTTGGAAATTCGGCAACATTTATCAGTATATTGGGGAATAAAAATAGTGAATAGACTCTTGGAAATTCGGTGAATTTAATCAGTATATTGTGGAAAAAATAGTGAATAAATCCTTGGAAATTCGGCGAATTTAATCAGTATATTGCGGAATAAATATAGTGGATAAACTGGTGGAGATTCGGCGGATATAGTCAATATATTGCGCAATAAAAAGAGAATAAACTCTAAGAAATTCGGCGAATGTAATCAATATATTGCGGAATAGAAGGTGAGAATAAACCCTTGGAAATTCGGCAAAACTAATCAGCATATTTGGGAATAAAACGCAGAATAAACCTTTGTAGTTTCGGCGAATAATATCAGTCTATTGAAGGATAGGGAGCCTCCGTGGCTTAGGCGGCAGCACGCCGGCCTCTCACCGCTGAGTCCGTGGTTCAAATCCCGGTCACTCCATGTGAGATCTGTGCTGGACAAAACGGAGGCAGACAGGTTTTTCTCCGGGTACTCCGGTTTTCCCTGTCAACATTTCATTCCAGCAACACTCTCCACTATCATTTCATTTCATCTGTCATTCATTTAATCATTGCCCCAGAGGAGTGCGTCAGGCCTCGGCAGCCGGCACAGTTCATATCCTCGCCGCTAGATGGGGGCTTCATTCATTCCATTTCCTGACCCGGTCGGAGACTGGAAGCAGGTTGTGGATTATTCATATTGAAGGATAAAACAATGTATAATGTCTTTGAATTCAGGCAAATATAATCAGGCTATTGCGGAATAAAAACGAATTAATAAACTCTTGGCGTTTCGGCGAATATAATCGGTCTATTCTGGGATTTAAGAAAAGCGAATGAAAATGAACGAGCCCTGCTGTCAACGCCACGATTCGAACCTCTGATTTTCGGACTTGCTGCACCTCCCATCACAGTCATAATGAGGGATTTAACACGCACGGTTATTCCGTGGGCTTCAGATAGAAAGTTTACGTTATAACTTCATTATTATTATTATTATTATTATTGAATCTCCAGTGCAGTATGGAGCCCTATTTTAGTTAAGTACATTATGGCTGTAGTTAATAAGCACATTTTAAAAAGAAGGAATAATTTTTCAATTTGCTATAGATGTGCTGAATGAATGTTAAGAATTGCTTATAACAACAAGGTTGCTTGAAAACATCACACAATGGTTTAGAAAATTCTAGATCACAACTGTTCAGGTGACACTCAAATATACTGTAAGTCTTTTCATTCCAAATATGGGGCAGAAGCATATTAGATGAACCACTCACTGTCTGAGGAGATCCACAAAAGCATAAATGGCCATCTGAAGTTTGGATATTAAATCTCTAAAAAGTAAAAGTTAAATTTTCCATGTCCGGATAGAAATTGTATTAGGACAAAGGTCGGTACTAATACTGTACTCTGAAGTCGATCTTAAACTTCGGGGAAAAATAGTTCTCTTGCAATAGATCGTTTCAAGCCCATATATTGTTCCAATGATGGAGAATATATTTCTTAATTTGTCGTTTAATATAGCATATTTCATATTTATCATATGTAATTTCTATGTTTGATGTAGCGGCTAATTTCGCCAAAGAATCTGCTCTTTCATTTCCATCAAACCATGTATGACTACGAATCCAAGACATAGATCATCTGTGATGTTATAACGTCAGGGTGTCATTTATGCACTTGAGTACCCTTAAGGGGCGTGTAGGGGATGGGTATAGGATCAATTTGAGACAGGGAACCTGGGGTCGGAATGTCCTCCTTCCCCAGAAAACAGGTTTGTTTCAGACCCTCCGCCCCTGTAAAGTAGGAAGCGTGCCATGTGTTACTCTGATTTCAGGCACTCTTTCGCTGCCAACGGTCTTGGCGCGACCACCGCTCAAGGCTGCGTTACCCGAGAAGATAGCGGCGAGGGGCGGTTGCCCAGTGGTCCCGGGTTCGTTTCTCCTGAGGTGCCATGCCTTCATTTTTTTCTTTTTCTTTATTTTTTAGAGGGGAAGGAGGGGGCGTAGTCACAATGCGTGTTTATTCTGTGTTGATTTTCTTAAACTATCGTTGATTCTGTAAATTAATTGCCTTTTGATTATTAGTATCAACGAGTTACGTGTGTTCCTATAGTAGTTAAAGACGACAGAACTATCGATTGGCAAGAGGAATGCAGCTTTATTTAGTACAAACTTCGTAAGCTTACCTAAAACTCTTGAAACCAATGTAATTCAGTCAAGACATTTTCTTCACTTGTCATGAAAATGTAACGAAAAACAATTAAAGCTCAACAACCAAAAATGTCTTTCAGCAAAATTGAAAACAGGAAACTAAAGCTTAACAACCAACATAATAATTAGGCAGGACCGTTGACAGCGAAAGAGTGCCTGACCTCAGAGTAACACATGACGCGCTTGCCTACTTTACAAGGGCGGAGGGCCTGAAACAAACCTGATTTCTGGGGTTAGGAGGCCGTTACGACCCCAGGTTCCCTATCTCAAATTGATCCTACACCCATCCCCTACACGCCCCTTAAAGGTACTCAAGTACATAAATGACACCCTGTATAAGTTGACCGTATCATAGTGTAGTGGTTAGTATAGCTGGGTCACACCTCGGGACTGATTCCCGGCTTTTACAACCATTTGAATCAGTTTGGAGACACTGGAAGAGTATCCAAGTGACCCAAGTGATGCAGCAGGCCAGTGGACTACTCCAGTTTATTTATTAACCGTTCCATTTGACTCGCCCCCGTCTTACTGCTCGCAAGTACGCCACTGCCCGCCAATGCTATCAGCAGTCGGCAGCTTAGCATTGATATGCCCGGGGCGAAGAGCCTCGCTCCATTTCTACAAAATGAAAGCAATAAACGGGAGCGCGGGGGTGGTTGGGGGTTGGGAAGTGGGGAGACTTCCATTTAATCTACTAGTACAGTCCCTGTCTCAGAGACAGGGCGATTTGTAGTTATTAATTGTGGACACTGATATCATACTTTATGACTAGGGGAGTTGGTATCCATGACGCACGAGTCACCAGGCGTGACTTAAAAATCTCATTTGGAAACTAGCAACTTTAGCAAGTCCCGTACGGAACAGGCGAGGCCCATAGGGTGGTTCACAAGTAGTGTTGAGAGCAAGGGTGGTTACATACTCCCCCTCCACCGAGGTTGGGTAGCTTGCTTATTAAAAGAGTTACCAAATTAGTAACGATGTAACTACGTTACGGTTACCGTTACTTAAAAGAATGACGATATGTTTAACAGTTCCGTAGACATTTGAGGTGCCCTAATAGCTGAATAACCCTGTATATAGGCTACTGGTATTTCTCTAGTCCAAAACATATATTACGAAGGTGGATCAAAAAGTTAGTTGCACTAACGCGCTGCAGCAGCGCGCTGTGTGTCGCAAACGTGGGCACAGCGGAGAAAGGGACAGACACTGCCCACACATCTGTTAGGCAGGTCGCTGTAGTGTCTCGTCTTGTATGGTGTGAATAGCGGCCAAAAGCAATGGCGCGTCGACTGGACGTTCACTCCAAATATGAGGTGCGTGCACAATCCGATTCCTATAGGCCAAAAGGAAGAATTGCACGGACATTCATCGTGAAATTAGTGCTGTGTATGGGGAGCGGGCCATTTCCCGGCAAGGGATCGTGAAGTGGTGTCAGCAATTCGAAGCCCGACGCACGGATATCACGGACGAATATCGCGAGGGCAAGCCCGCAACGTCCAGGACCCTTGCAAATGTCAACAATGTGAATGTGATCATTAAACAGAACAGTGGTCCACATGCCCAGACCGATGAGGAGGTGAAGGCCGCTGTCTCTGTGTGGTTGCAGAACGCTGGAGGAATTTTCTATGCATCCGGCATCGACAAGTTGGTTGTGCGTTCGCAGAAATGTTTGGAGTCTCTTGGAAACTATGTGGAAAAGTGACGTTACATTGTATGCCGTTACAGGCGTGTTGCTGTTGTATAGGTGGTGTAATAAATGGCCATAACTGGGAAGTGCAACTTATGTTTTGATCTGCCCTCGTATATGAATTTAATGACATGTAACACTGACAGATGGTTTCAAAGCAATCAACTGTAGCCTGTATTAAGTTTTTCTTTACTTTTTGAGCTTCTTTTTACAAATTATGGCTAATTTTGATTTCTTTTTGGGTTTTATCGATTTTGACTAATAGTAATTGTTTACTTTTTGGATTTTGACAGATTTTGATTACTTGTGTATTTTTTTGACTTTTAGAGCTTTTTTTAAAACTAATTTCTGTCATTTTTGAAATTTGATTGTAAGTATTTCTTTGTTTTTTCCTTTTTGAGCTTTTTTTTGACACATTTCGACTAATTTTAATTCTTATCTTTTTTGTTTTATCGATTTTAACTATTTTTGACTAATAGTGATTGTTTTCTTTTTGGATTTTGACTGATTTTGATTATTTGTGTTTTTTTGACTTTTGGAGCATTTTGACTAATTTTGCTTTACTATGTTTTTTTTTTAATTTCTGTAAATATTTTTTCGTTCTTTTACTTGTTGAGCTTTTTTTTGGACAAATTTTCACTAATTTTGATTGTATTTTGAGGTTTTATGGATTTTGACTATTTTTTATTTTTTATTTTCTTGTTTTTCATTTTGACTAATTTGCTTTGTATTTGAGGACTGCCAAACACTGGTGCGGATTGGACAAAATGGAGAAGTGGTGGAAGCAGAAGCGTATCCCGTTTTCGCCGTGGAGAGGCACGCTATCATTCTAGGGTTAATCTAATATGCACAGCTCTAATGCATCCTTGGTTATACGTTTACCACCAAAAGCTAGGGTTATCTTAGGAAATGTGGGTGGGGAGAATGGGATGCATAGCTGCAATGCAAAAATTTCACAGTTCTGTGAACTTTCCTAGGAAGAGAGTTCACTTGTCTTGAAGTGGGTTCTCTTTTTAACGCCATAATTCAGAAACAGAAGAAGAATACAGAAATATTGCGACAAGCACGAGTCTTGTAAATCTTGCTGTGCGGGAGGTTTTATTAATTCTATTACCCGCGAGTTGCTTGCGGATAATATCGTGAAATATGTGACGGCTTGGCGGCGTGGGTGGATTTAAAAAGAAATAAGCTGACTTGGAGGGAAAGTTGTGAGGTCTGTCACGTGGAGGCTAAATCAGACAGCACTCAAGTTAGCAAGAGTTATAAATCATAATTCGCGTAATGGCGGCGGGGGACGGGGTTGTCCCATTGTCATCAGTCTTCATTACTAGCGAGGGGTATCCAAGGCGCAGAGAACATCTCACAAATCTATCGTGGAAGTTGGGCCCCTTAACACATTCACACATCAAGTCATGAGTTTAAAATTAGAGCTGGTACTTTGAATCGATTCATTTCATAATCGATTAAATAAAGCAGAATAATCGATCAATTGCTAAAAATAACGAATACTCGATTGTGTGTTTAATCGACTGATCGTTGTACTTCGCTCTTTACACTGCTTGCCACGGTGGGTGAGTGGTTAACGTGTCAGACTACCAACCCCCAAGCTTGCAGGTTCGCTCCTGGCCGTGGTGAGTGATTTTTGAAAGGCGACAAAAATCGCGGCACGCATGTGATACGTTGTTGGCATGTTAAAGAACCCATTTGAATTCAGTAGGCCGTGTTCATAATGGCAAAATTAATCTCGGGATTTTCCGCCAACACAAAGTTCCCCCTTTATCTACTAGAAAGCGCTATAGTGTCAAGGAGCTTAGATATTTAACCTCCTTGACTTTCATAGCGCTCCAAGGACCGGCAAAATTCGACATGCCCGCTGCCCTCTGGGCGTTAAATAAAAAAAAGCTTGCACCCGGCACCCGTGGCCATACGATATTATTATTATTATTATTATTATTATAAAACAAACAATTAATTAATTAAACTATATTGTATCATATATTTTTAAATAATGTACCTTCTTAGTGAAAACTGGGCTAATACAAAGCAGAACAAAAATGTTTCTGTCCATAATTTTAAACATTGAACAAGGAAAAAACAAGATGTTCAGTAAAGAACATATAGCCTACTTTCTCCTAAATGCATGGGTATTGATATAACTCTTTGTCCTTTTCAAGGAGTATGATTGAATGTTTGTTGTAGTAGCTTGTTGAAATACAACGTGCTATAGGGATATTAAACATGAATATGAGGTGCTAGTGCTACCTCTGTACCAAATTTCGTTCAATTCGGTTTCACCGTGTTTGAATTGATAGGGGGAATCGATTTGCACACATACTTGGCCACCATCTGCAAACTATTGGGCTGATGTTCTTGCAGTTTGGTCTGAATATGTTTCCCACATAAAGATATGGTGTTGCAAAATTTGGTAGAGACTAGATTATTAGGTTGGTCGTAATTACATTTTAGCTTTTAACATTTGGGTGGCCGCGATTACGTTTCCGTCAAGATAGTGGTGATATAAAACATGACACTGAGGTGCCCTTTGCTAGTGCTACCTCTGTACCAAATTTCGTTCCATTCGGTTTCACCGTGTTTGAATTAATAGGGAGAATCGATTTTGACACAAAGATGGCCGCCATCCGCAAACTATTAGGCGAATGACCTATTAGATTGGTCAAAGGATGCTCCCTCCATAAAGGTATGTAGTTGCAAAATTTGGTAGAGATCGGATGATTAGGTTAATCGTAATTTGATTTAAGCTTTGAACATTCGTGTGGCCACCATTACGTTTCAGTCAAGATGGTGGCGATATAAAACATGACACTGAGGTGCCCTTTGCTAGTGCTACCTCTGTACCAAATTTCGTTCCATTCGGTTCCACCGTGTTCGAATTAATAGGGGGAATCAATTTTGACATAAAGATGGCCGCCACCCGCAAACTATTAGGCTAATAACCTATTAGATTGGTCAAAGGATGCTCCCTCCATAAAGGTATGTAGTTGCAAAATTTGGTAAAGATTGAATGATTAGGTTAATCGTAATTTGATTTAAGCTTTGAACATTCGTGTGGCCGCCATTACGTTTCTGTCAAGATGGCGGCGATATAAAACATGACACTGAGGTGCCCTTTGCTAGTGCTACCTCTGTACCAAATTTCGTTCCATTTGGTTTCACCGTGTTTGAATTAATAGGGGGAATTGATTTTCACACAAAGATGGCCGCCATCCACAAACTATTAGGCTAATGACCTAGTTATTTGGTCAAAGGATGCTTCCTCTATAAAGGTATGTTGTTGCAAAATTTGGTAGAGATCGGATGATTAGGTTAATCGTAATTTGATTTAAGCTTTGAACATTTGTGTGGCCGCCATTACGTTTCCGTCAAGATGGCGGCGATATAAAACATGACACTGAGGTGCCTTTTGTTAGTACTACCTCTGTACCAAATTTCGTTCCATTCGGTTGCACCGTGTTCGAATTAGTAGGGGGAATCGATTTTCACACAAAGATGGCCGCCATCCGCAAACTATTACGCTGATGACTTATTAGTTTGGTCAAAGGATGCTCCCCCCATAAAGGTATGTTGTTGCAAAATTTGGTAGAGATCGGATGATTAGGTTAGTCGTAATTTGATTTAAGCTTTGAACATTTGTGTGGCCGCCATTACGTTTCCGTCAAGATGGCGGCGATATAAAACATGACACTGAGGTGTCCTTTGCTAGTGCTACCTTTGTACCAAATTTCGTTCAATTCGCATTCACCGTGTTCGAATTGATAGGGGGGGACAGACATTCAGAGTACACACACTCACACACACACACACACAGACACACACACAGACTCACACACACATACACACACACACACACAGACAGACACACTTTTTTCGCCCTGTGTTGATCTCATTAGTCTACTTTCATTTTTTGCAAAAATCGAAAGAAGGCTAAAAATGGTGAAAACTTTTCGTTTTCGTTTTTCAAGCTTCTATCCACAAGCTCGCGGATTCAAACCCGGCCGAAGTCGTCGGATTTCTTAAGAGCGTTAAAAATCCCTCAGTATGCCTTCCTTGGGAGGGAAAGTAAAGCCGGCGGTCCCATGTCATAGATTTATGGCATGTAAAAGAACCTTCCACTAACTACACTTGTGGAAGCTAAAATTTGTAGGTTAGTTTGATAACGCTATATTAGGTCCAACGTTCGCCACTGGATGCTGACTGCGATGACATTTGGTAGCCACGTCCGCACCTAGGTGTTGTGCATTGTAGCATTTGGTAGCAAAAGTAGGAACTACTTAAAAAAATTAAACGTCTGCAGTCCTTACCTGAATCACAGATAACACACACTAATACAGCAATCACAATTAACACCGGTTATCAGACAGATTCTACACACACCCAAAGTATACGGGGCTACATGACAGCAGTGTCGCAGACCCCTAAGCTAAGGAACCAACCAACCAACTTCTTTTTACCAAACCCATTAGAATTTGATTGATTTTTGTTCTTCCAATGTCACTGTCACCTATTTGGTTATTGTCAACATAAACGAGGAGAGACACTTTGTATATTTAGGCAAAGAGTAGTTTTTATAGATTTCTATACATCATTCCGAAAATAAGCATAACTCAACTTAAGCGATGACCTCGCATTTATACCTTCTTATTTCTTATTTCGTGTCTACTAATAAATCAATCGGTACTTTGGTTAGCCGATAAATCCATTATTTGATTAGCGATCAGTTGATCTTATTTGATTAGTTTCAAATTCATCGTGATTAATCGAACACCAGTTCTATTTTAAACAAAAGGCCGAATACAAAATCCAAAACACTTAATGCAAAAGACAAAATTTAAAATACAAAAACCACAAGAGAAAAGACAATACAGACAATCCAATAGACAAAAGACAAAAGGAGGAAGACAAAAACCAAAAGACAAAGTGTAAAAGCCGAAATACAATAATAAAAAGCCAACAGATTAAAGCTGAAAGAAAGACAGGCCAAAAGCCAGAATACAAAAACCAAGAGACAAAAGTCAAAATTTAAAATCCGAAAGAGAAAATACAAAAGCCGAAATACAATAATTAAAAGCCAACAGATTAAAGCTGAAAGAAAGACAGGCCAAAAGCCAGAATACAAAAACCAATAGACAAAAGCCAAAATTTAAAATCCGAAAGAGAAAATACAAAAGCCGAAATACAAAAATCAAAAGCCTAAAGACAAAATTCAAAATACAAAAACCACAGGAGAAAAGACAAAAGCCAAATTCCAACAGACAAAAAACAAAAGGCAGAAGGCAAAATACAAAGACGAAAAAACAAGAACAAAATTAAAAGATATAGGATCAAAGACAAAACACAAAAGACTAATAACACGAAACAATAACAAGGAAGTAAGTTAAACGAAATGAAAAAAAAAAAAAGATGCGAAACCTATTCCAGCTATTCCTGACAAGACAATGGAAAAACAATTCAAACGCCACCCACTCAAAAGTGATATAATTTATTTCCTAGTGAAACCAATTTCTAACTGTATTTATCTCGAGAAGCGATTTTTGAATGCTTTAATTCATTATATTCCCCAGTCCACAGCTGTATAACCCACCTAATCTAATAAATTATACAAACGTGAGTTGACTGACTGGAAAGTATATGTCATATGCCATTGTTAACCTGACATACGAGATGTTAGAGAATTGTCACGCACTACCGCCTTCAAAACTCTCCGTCATCTCCCAAACTTCCGATAGAGAGAGGGATTATAGATTTCCATGTGTCTCCTCTTTGAAGATGTGATGTGTTGAAGGGGAGTGAAATACAATCCCCTGTCCCTCATTAGTGAACTAAACCCTCAGACAATGTCAAAAAACTGTGTCCGTAAATGACGGCGGTAATCCGGCTTGTTGCTCGTCACGTGACTGCTGACAGCTCCTCTATCGGAAGGAGGGGAGAACTCAGTTTAGTGGTCGCGTCCGAGTGACTTCAACATTCATCTTCCTCAGTTTGGATTCTGTAAAATGTGGTTTAATAATGGAGCCCTGTGGTGTAGTGACTAGCATACTTGACTGTCATCCTGGACGTTCATGTTCGTTCCTCGGCTCTGCCAAGAAATGTAATTACGGTCTGAGGGTTGGAACGGGGTTCACTTAGCCTCGTGAGGCAAAAATGAGAAGAGGTGGCTATTTTCCTACTTCGGAGATGCTAAGAGAGTTTTTCAGTTCACTTAGCCTCGTGAAGAAAAACAGAGAAGAGATGGCTATTTTCCTACTTCGGAGATGCTAAGAGAGTTTTTCAGTGGTTTCCCATTTCTACTCCAGGAAAATGTCGGGATTGTTCCTAACTTAGGCCACGCCACCTCCTTCCCATATCTAGCCTCAGTTACAATTACATACACTAATACAGCCATTGCAGTGACTCACGTTATTAGACATATTCCACACACAAGTACCCAGGGTACATGAACACGATGTCAGTAAGCCCCTTAATGGATCAATAGTGGCTTTGGTGGCGTAGTTGGTAGCATGCTGAACTGCTGTGCCCAAGATAGCGGGTTCAAACCCGGCCAAAGTCGTCGGATTTTTTAAGAGCGTTAAAAATCCTTCAGTAAGCAATCCTTCGGAGGGGAAGTAAAGCCGGCGGTCCCATGTCATAGATTTATGGCATGTAAAAGATCCTTCCATAGAATAAACTTGTGTGAAGCTAAATTGTTAGGGTAGATTTCGTCGGAACGCTATATCAAAGTTCCAACGTTCACCACTGGGTATCATTGATATCTGGTAGCGAAAGTTGGAACTGCTTGAAATTGAACGGAACTTGTAGCTCACCCTAAGGGTGTCCGCTGGAAGCAGCTACAGACTTAGGCGAGCCGAACATGTCTTCGGACACTCCCGGCACTTGGTCGCTTGGTGCATGTGTTCCCCGACAATCTCTACTTCGTTAGTATAAGACAAAAATCCCCGATTCTTGGATGTCACGGGATATCTCGAGAACCACTGGATGGATTTTGATGCGGTTTTCACCATTCTGTAAAGGATAACTCGAGGAAAGATTCTGTAGAAAATAATTTATGTATGATCAAAGGAAGCCAAGCAGTAACGATTTCAGTGAAAAAGTCGAAAACAAACTTGGCGTCCTTGCGTTTCTTAAGCTTACGCTGGGCAAACCGTTAAAAATATCAATATACTATGAGCGTAAGAATTGGTCAGCATGAAAAGTTCTACAAAAAAGTCCGCGAGAGCATATCTCTATCTTCAATACATCGCCCACTATAAGTGTTTTTAGACTGGATGGAAGGGGCACATCCCCGCGCGCTCTTGTGAGCGTGACGGCATCCCGCGCGCTTGACCTTGCTCTGCCCTTGGTTTGCACTTGCCATTCGCGAGTAATTTGAAACAAGATAAGCGAGATAAGTATTATGCAGATAATTTTCTAACATGTCAAGTGTCTTTGGCTTCGAGCGAAGCGAGATGCCTCCAGCCTTTGTAGCATTTAAAATGATACAAACTCTAGTCTTTCAGACTAAGTGTCACTTTTTATTACAGCCGAACTTCAATATTTCTAACTGCTTTCGGAAATAAATATCCCTCCCTATATTATTCTGCTAAGGTTCCATTCCAGTTTTGTACCGAAAATAAGGTCCTATTAACACCAACCTACACATATGGGGTACCTACAGGTTTCGCATAACCCAATGTGTGCGCGAAACACACTCACTTACTCTTTAAATGCCTCACAATTAAATAACTACCATTTTGCACTCGAGAAAAGGCTTATAAAGTCATAAAATAAACTCATGAAAGAATGGCAAGTCATGTCGTTTCCAGGCAACGGTAGCTCTTGACGAGACACGGCCGACTGGATGCGAGTAGCGCTCTCAACTACCAGTATAGAAAATGAGGCTCTTTACATGAAATCCTGTTAGTTACTCTACTGCTCATACAGCACTGTCAACCCTGTATGGCTTAATAAAGACTTGACACTATTTGTACCGCAGCGTTCTGCTAGGCGAACCTGCCGCTAGAGCGCAGGGCAGCGTGGCGGCATTGGCAAGATACCTAACCTATATGTCTTTCTGTATTTCCAGACGGTATTTATACTTTGCATTTCTTGCATTGCACGTTGCGAAAGCTCGCACGGGCGCACTAGTTACTATAAATCTTGTGTTTATTTTTCATAATAGTTGACTGTGTTTTAGCTGGAATTCCGAGCATAATAAGCTGCTGGCAGTAATGCACAGTCCTAAACATCTGAATCCAAATTGTAATTCCCAAGTCACACATAAAGAATGTAATTCAACTACATTTTCACCACAACTTCGAGTTAAAGATCATATTTTATGTCTTGGGAACAAAATAGCAATAGTTATCGAAATATTCGAGTAACAGAACTTCGAATCTCTACTTGTATAAAACAAAGTCCCCGATTCTTGAATGTCAAGGGTAATCTCGAGAACCACTGGATGGATTTTGATGCCGTTTTCACCATTCTATAAAGGATATCTCGAGGAAGGTTTCTGTAGAAAATTATTTATTTATGATCAAAGGAAGCCAAGCAGTAACGATTTCAGTGAAAAAGTCGAAAAAAAAAGCCTGGCATCCATGGGCTTTCTAAGCTTATGCTGGGCAAACCGTTAAAAATATCAATATACTATGAGTGTAAGAATTGTTCAGGAAGAAACGTTCTACAAAAAGTCCGCGGGAGCATATCTCTATCTTCAATACATCGCCCACTATAAGTATTTTTACGTTTTAATTTCTTCCAACAATCTCCATTCAATTACTCAGGCGACAGTTTACGACATAGCTAGGGTCGAGCCCATCACCCCAGATACAGCCAGCACCAAACTGTCGAGTCTTGTTGTGTTAAGACTTCAGAGAAGGGTGGCTGTTTTTTGAGTTTCCCGGGAGGTGCAACTCGGCTTTTCTTCATTTCGCCTGTGAACGTTTCCTACCACAAAATACACAGTCAAGTTAAGATTGGACGGAAGGGGGATTTGTGTTTCATGCACCTCGCCATTCTTAAATTACGTCTGCCAAGAATTCGTTGCACATGCATCTCCATGATAATATAATTAATTGCCCAATCAGTGATTTTAACCCTTCATGTCGAGACGTAAAACGGATAAAGGTCGTAATCATTGACATCGAAAAAAAAAAAGCATTTATAACTGTTCCCGGGCGGGTTGCTAGTTGTTGATAAATCATGGCATATTAATTGTGTACAACTTCGCCGGGAAACTAAAAATATTTCGAGATATCCAAAATTCGATTTATAGAAGTACCGTACGACTGTATTTTTGTTCCCAAAGCCTGGTATTACTCCTCACTTTTGTCAGCAGGGGATAGTGTCTCGCTGGAGGGAGCGCACAACTCTTTGTGTCAGGCTTATGTGTGACAGGGACGAGGGAGTGCAGTGACTCACTCATGCTCAATACCCACAATGCACAGCTTTGCGGCTCTTTACCGCGCTGTTTTCCTTCTTATGTCGGCCTTCTGTTTAATGGCGTGCCCGCTGGGCGGCCGATGTTAAATAAGAGAGAGCATTGGTAGTTACTGATCAATTTACTTGGCTCGTGAAGGGCAAGACAGCACTGTCTGGACATGAACCCCAGTCCCCTGTGCTTGAGACAGATGCGAGTATGGTGGCTTCTGTGGCGTAGTTGGTAGCATGCTGAGCTTCTATGCCCAAGGTCGTGGGTTCAAACCCAGTCGTTGGATTTTTTAAGAGCGTTAAAAAACCCTCAGTATGCCTTCATTCGGAGGGGAAATAAATCCGGCGGTCCCATGTCACAGATTTATGGCATGAAAAAGAACATTCCACTAAATACACTTATGGGAAGCAAAATTTGTAGGTTAGGTTTGATTAATGCTCTTAAGTTCCAACGTTCGTCGGCATACGCTAGTTGCGATGGCATCTAGTAGTGACCAAGTTCACAGTTAGGTGTCGTGGATGATGGCATTTGGTAGCGAAAGTAGGAACTACAGAAAATTATCGTCTGCAGTCCTTATTTAAATTAAAAACAGGTAACACACACTAATACAGTCATCACAATTAACACCGGTTACCAGACAGATTCTACACACACCCACAGTTCAACGTGACCAACGCAGCCCTTAAACGAAGGAACCAACCAGATGCGAGTGTTTATTGCAGCACCAACAGTCCACGCTTGAAGGTAGCTATTTTTTGTCAACTCTTCATATACAGAATGTAAAAATAATTACCCAATATTATAGGAGTTTTAAATATACATCAAAACTGATAAATACTTCGATTCGGGGATCTGAACAGTTGTTTAGAGGAGGCACAGACCACCAGATAATCGAAGTTGACACAGAGCACTGATACTTCGCAAGGAATAATGAATACCGAAGTCTGGTTGTGTAGTTTCATTCAAGTTGATGTACGTTGGCTACGCACCGAGGTGTCTTACCTTGGAGGACATAGGGATTTATTACCACGAATGGACGTCACATTGAACACGTCATATGAATTAAGTATTGAACAAACTGAGTAAAACTCCATAATGAATGCCAACGTGTACCATTAGCTGTAGTTTGGTCACAATTAGAGGAATATGAAAATACGATCGAGGATAAATTCCGAAACACAATGAACGAATGGATATAGGCCTATAGATAAATAAATAAATAAATTCATAAATAAATAATGAATAAATAAATAAAATACAAAATACAAAATATAAAATTTGAGATACTAAAAATACAAAATATAAAATACTAAAAGTAAAAATAAGAAATATAAAGTACGGGAAGAAATAAAAATAAAAAATAAGAAATAAGAAAATACAAAATAAAAAAGAGATTAAAATTAAAAATTAGAAAGTAAAATTAAAATGAAATTAAAAAAAAAAAATTAAAAATTTAGAATTAATAATTAAATATTAAAAATTAAGAATTAAAAATTAAAAATTTGAAATTAGAAATAAAAATAAAATAAATATAATAAATAAAAATTAAAATAACAAATAAAAAGAAAAAAGAAAAAGAAGAACATTAAATACTAAAAACAAAAAAATAAAATTTAAAAATTAAAAATTAAAAATTTTACGTTGAAAATTGAAAATTTAAAATTTAAAATTAAATATTAAAAATTTAAAATTTAAAATCAATAATTAATAATTAATAATTAAAAATTGAAATTTAAAAGTATAAAAATAATAAAATTTTAAAATGATTAATTAGAAAAATAAACATTAATAACTCAAAAAATATTTTAAAGATTTTTAAATGTATAAAAAAATTTGAAAATTGAAAATTAATTATAAAAAGTATAAAATAAAATACATAATTAAGAATTTTATGGCTTTAACGTCCCTTTTAACTGCTTAATCCTCCACTGACAATAATAACAGTGAATTTGGTGACTTGCAGCTTACTCTGCCAGTCTTTCTGTCGGCCCGGATGAGTGATGGAGCCCCATCCGCGCACTTCTGCACTCATCCGGAAACAAGCAAGCAAGCCATCGCAGGAAACTCCACTCTCACTATTTATCTTATTTTTTCCCCTGAAGCGAGCAAGAGAGGGTGAGGCAGAGATGTCTTCACAATCTCTCTATGTTCACAATCTCTTCCCCGCTGAATGGCGTCTAGGGGCTGTTTTGGGGGGCGCCATGACGCCCGAATCTGTCTCTATCTCCTGTCTAGCCACACCGGCGTCGCCCGCCTGCACACTATAGTAGTAAGGTATTGGAATGGGAGGTCAATAACCCGAGGCTTTAACAAGGCAAGTTTTACGAGATGTTTATGGAGTCGTTCCAGTGTCGGTTGGTAGTCCCAGCAGAGCATCGTGACACAAGTGGAGTCCAGTGGCTTACTTGAGTCTTCTCCCCGACAACAAGGCTTAGTGATCCATCACGCCTACCATTTACAGTCTTAAGGGTCGTATTGATACAACACCATTCCCTTAAGGTCCTTCTTCTTCTGTGGAAAATACGAGAGGTATGTTTCTCTTTCTAATCACATAATTGTTTTTCAAGAATAGATCTGTACAAGAGAATAAATGTTGTTTGCTGTTTCCGATGTTGTTACGAACATAAATAAATACATAAATAAATAAATAAATTTAATAGTTTTTCAGTCGGTCAAAGCCGATTGTGCCCAAATTGTAATTGGTGTTGTTCACTAAAACTGAAATAAATGACGTGAGATTAATTATTACACTTGGATACACAGTTTCGTTCGTCAAGTGATCATCATCAGATCCTTCACACTCAAGGCTATGTGTGTTCGTTTTCTGTAATGCTATTCCATTGGGTCTGGTGTGATAAGTGGCTTAGTTGCAGTTGAATGTCGTACAATTGTTTATTATAATTTATAATTTTGTAATTTTGTGTGAACCTGATTTCACTTTTTACTCATATCACCTTGGCTTGTTTCGTTGATGTGAATGCTGCTCGTGTTTTCAGGTTGGTATTCATTGGTTCGTAGTTTGGGTTTAGGTTTAGTTCTATGTATGATGTATTGAACCGGATAGTTTTGTCTTAATTCATGACTTTCAGCCTAAACGATTTGAATCTATTAGCCACGATTAAACATGATACACGACACAAATTAAACGTAACTTGAGTCTAGCATCGTTCGACACAACGAACATGTACACTAATACACCAATAAGTGAAGCCATCAATATAACAGAAAACAAACCAAACCTGCTAACTTGTTAAAAGGAACAAAATAGATCTCGAAATTACTTCGAGTCGTTCTGAAACAAAAAATGTGTTTCAATTCGGCAATACAATATGCACACTATTAAATAGGCTAATAGCCGATATCTTCCTTAACACATTGGAAAATGAGTTCTTAGAAAAGAACTCGACGAAGGGAATAGTACAATGGAAACGATTCGTAGATGATGTACAATGTGTCTATGCCACAGTTAACGAACGAAGAAACCCAACTCCAAGCAATCAATAATTTACACCACTCCATTAAATTTACTAAGGAACCCGAAACCGAGCGGATAATTATCTACCTCGACATAACCATCGAACGTAAAAATAAAAAAAATCTGGTATTCAATATTCCGCAAACCTACACAAACATCGCACGCTATTGACAATCATTCGAACCATCCTAACACACACAACTTAGCGGGATTCAATTCAATGGTACACAGGGCGTTACATACACCGATGTCGAATGAAAATTACCACAGAAAAATAAGAATAATCAGGCAAATAACCAAAGAATATATATTCTCACCCAACAAGATTGATAAAATTATAGCCAGACACATACATAAAATAATTCAAAAGTGGGACCAAAATGACGACAAATTCATGCGGCTCGATTTCGTAAACGCGAATACATACAAAGCCACTAATTTATTCAAGAAACGAGGTATCAAAATAGCCTTCACAACAAACAACGCAACCAGCATGCTTCTGCACAATAGCCCATACTCAAAAGCTGCGGTATACTCAATTAAATACCAAAACACAGGGTGTCAAGAAAATTACGTTGGGCAAACTGGTAGAAGTATGGATACAAGATGCAAGGAACACAAAAATGTGACAGCATATGGGACATAATCGGTAGTACGTAGGCTGGTGACCCGGGACCCCAGCTGAATTCGACATTGCTTCCACTCACTTGTGCCGTGCTACACTCTTTTATCTCACATGTTGACCTCCCTTGGTCAACTCTTGTTCTCTTCCGACCCCAATGGTATTAGGGCATCCTTGGGTTTCGCAGTCTTTCAATTTCCCGCCTTAATTGGCTCTTGCCTCCTCTTCTCTGATATCCTCATTCGTTGAGGGGTCAGACCTCATCTTTTTAGCCTACTTATCACATTTTGCAAAAATGAGGAGACTGTAGATTTATGAGATCGATCCAGGAAAATGTGTGTCTGTCTGTCTGGCTGTGTGTGTGTTCCCCCCTATCAACTCCTAAACGGCTGCAGCAATCGAAACCGAATTTAGTATGAGTAAAGATGTATACCGGAATATCTCAAGCCCATATTTGAAAATTATGTCAGTGCTACCAACTGCTGAAAAAAAGGCAATACAAATTTGAACTCCATGTTGGATATCATGGAAGGTATGCATGGGAGCTATTCCAAAATTGGCACTCATGTAGATAATACTATTTCAGTTTAATTTCCAGGAGGCCATACATGACAGTGTTGCCAAAATGATTATAAGCCTGCTGATAAGTCCAATTTTAAATGCATATAATTTCTACACTATCCATTGGAATTCAAACAAATTTCGTATGTGCTATGTGTACATAAACAGATATGACTGAGCGTATTCTTAATAGCCACCAGGGCTGCCAACTGTTAATAATTGCTCTCTCTATTTTCTTCATCCAAATACCAATATATCTGAAAGTACGCACGCCGACAGCTTTAAACTATGCCCACGTATAGTACCTGACATTTTAGATTAATTTGGAGTAACTTCAGTTATACCAACATGATTCTAAGCCTGCTGATAGGACCAATTTTTAAATACATGTAACTTCTATACTATCAGTTGGATTTCAATCAAATCTCGTATGTGCTATGTGTAACATAACAGATATGACTATAAGTATTCTTAAGAGCAATCAGGGCTGCCAACTGTTAATAAATGGTGTCTATATTTTTCTTACCCTAATATCAATATATCAGAAAGTATGCAAGCCAACAGCTCTATACTTTGCATACGTATAGCACCTGACACTCTAGATTAATTTGGAGTAATTAATATAATTCAGTGCTGCCAACATGATTCTATGCTTGCTGATAGGTCCAATTTTAAAATACATCTAACTTCTATACTAACAAATGGATTTCATCAAAAATTGGCACAACAAGATATCATAATATTTCCGATTATTTCTATCCAGCACACGTATGTCATTGTTGCCAACATGCTTTTGCGCGTGCTGATAGATCCAATGTCTAACTGCATGTAACGTCCATTGTACTTCAACCAAATTTTGTATTCTGTACCTTAAGAGATGGAACTAAGAATATATTCAGTCACCAGGGCTGCCAACTGTAGTGCTCTATTAGGCTACATTATACCAGGAATATTTCGAACTAATTAGACATTTCGATATTACCAATTTAATTTCGTCATTATTCTAGATATGTTCATATACTGTAGAATAGTCATTGGCATGAAAAGTAGGCTCTTTAGTTCGTGACGGAACTTCTTGTTTCTTTTCATGTTATCTCCTGCCTTCCGCTAAAGGCCCTAAGGAAGGCATAGTGTGTGTAGCCTCACCCGTGATAGTGCTACACCCTCAAGGGTTCACGGTCGGTGATTTCTGGAGTTGGTGACCTCGAGGCAATCCTGATATTTTATCCGTTTTTCCCTTCTTCAATTGCCCTCTCCACTTTCCAATTCCCTATCTGCCTTTTATGGCTCTACCAAAAGGAGCCGATAACCTAGACGTTAGGCCCATTAAAACAACAATTATCCTGATTATCATCATATGTATTGATGTTAATGAAGTCGATGCTCACATCTGGTGACAATGTGGTTTACCCACGATGAGCCAAGCGCGATGCTTTCCGAGAAATTAACCTCGACACCCGAGTATACGACAGGGGTGAAAGCAGCGGGAGGGCTTGGCTCCATCAAGTCATCACTGCTCTGCTATGCTGATAGATGGCGCGACTCTTTGTTCTTCGTCACAGGGGAGATAAGCCGAGATTAAGTAATGACTGAATTCACATCGAGCTGGTACAAGACATTTCAACGATCTTTCGCCAAAGATAATTAAAGAGCTTTTCTGTCAAGTGCCTTATATCCAAAACTGTTGATTTTCAATTTTATTAGCCTACTTTTCACATTTTGCAAAAATGAGGAAAAAGTAGACCTATGAGATCGATCCGGGCAAATGTGTGTATGTCTGTCTGTCTGTCTGTTCCTTTGTCCGCCCCCCCCCCTATCAACTCCTAAATGGCTGGAGGAATCGAAACCAACTTTGGTACGATTAAAGATCTATACCTGAATATCTCAAGCCCATATTTGAAGATGATATCAGTTCTACCAACTGTTGAAAAACCGCAATTGAAATTTGAGCTCCATGTTGGATACCTTGGAAGGTATGCATGGGAGCTAATCAAAATTGGCACTCATGTAGGTAATACTATTTCAGTTCAATTTCCAGGAGGCCATACATGGCAGTGCTGCCAAAATGATTCTAAGTCTGCCTATAGGTCCAAGTTGTAAATGCATAATATAACTTCTACACCATCAATTGGATTTCAACCAAATTTCGTATGTAATATGTGTACATATCCAGATATGACTGAGCGTATTCTTAAGAGCCACCAAGGCTGCCAACTGTTGAGAAATGCTCTCTCTATTTTTTAATCCAAATACCAATATATCAGAAAGTATGTAAGCCAACAGCTTCAAACAATACACACGTACAGTACCTGACATTCTAGAATAATTTGGAGTAACTAATATACGTCAGTGCTACCCACATGAATCTAAACCTGCTGATAGGACCAATTTTTAAATACATGTAACTTCTATACTAACAAATGGATTTGATCCAAAATTTGCAGAACAAGAGATATAATGTGTCCGATTATTTCTGACCAACGCATGCATGACATTGTTGCCAACATGATTTTACGCGCGCTGCTAGATCCAATGTCTAACTGCATGAAACGTCCATGGACTTCAACAAAATTTTGTATTCTGTACCTTGAGATATGGAACGAAGATTATATTCGTCACCAGGGCTGCCAACTGTAGTGCTCTATTAGTCTACATTATACCAGGTATATTTCGAACTAATTAGAAAATTTAATATTACCAAATTAATTTCGTCATTATTCTAGATAGGTCCATATAGATTAATCATTGGCATGATTCTTAAATTTTAAGAAAAGTAGGCTCTTCAGTTTGTCACGGAAATTTTTGTTTTATATGGCAAGATATTTTAAGAATTCTTCTATCATCTCACTCTTTATTGTGTTCCTATACGGCTTATATCACCTGTTAAAATGGTTCTGAAAGAAGATCATCAAGTAAAAGAAGAAAAGTTAAAGAGTCATTTAAATAATATTGAGGGGTTAGGAACCATTCTTTCAGTGTTGCCTAGAATGCTTTTCAGTCGGTCAACACGATTGTGCTCTTAGGCGGAGAGTACACATATTTAAACAACCTAACCTGAATTAAATCAAAGAATCATGTGGAAGACCCTCGAGGAATATAAAATTCCAACAAAGATCATCAGAATCATGGAAGAGATGTACGAAGGGTATGAGTGCCAGGTTCTACACGAAGGCAAATTAACAGAAAAGATAAAGGTCAGTTCCGGAGTGAGACAGGGGTGTGTCCTTTCCCCCACTTTGTTCCTGTTGGTCCTGGATAGTGTGATGAAGAAGGTAATGGGAGGACGGAAGAGGGGTATTCAATGGGGTATAAATGACAGGCTTGAAGATCTGGATTTCGCGGACGACATTTGTCTTATGGCACAACGGTACCTAGACATAGAAGATAAGCTGGGGAGGTTGCAGAGAGAAGCAGAACGTGCAGGACTGATGATTAACACCAACAAGACCAAAGAGATGAGGATAAATTCTGACGTCACGACTAGCTTGACAGTCAACGGAAAGGAAATTGAGCGAGTTGAGTCCTTCCTCTACCTTGGGAGTGTAGTCACAAATGATGGGGGAGCAGAGGAAGATGTTCGAAGCCGTATCAGGAAGGCAAATGGTGCCTTTGTCCAGCTCTACCCCATCTGGAGAAATAGAAACATTTCCAGGAAGACCAAGCTCCGCCTTTTCAATAGCAACGTAAAGTCGATTCTTCTCTATGGCTATGAAACATGGAAAGTCACAAAACCGATCAACAACCAGCTACAGGTGATCATTAACAGATGTCTGCGTCGCATCATGCATGTGAGGTGGCCGGACATAATCTCAAACGAAGATCTTTGGACCATCACCAATCAACAACCGATTAGCATCCAGATCAAGGAGAGGAAATGGCGCTGGATCGGTCACACACTAAGGAAGCCGGACGGAGCTGTTGAGAGGGCGGAGCTAGACTGGAATCCTCAAGGTGCCAGGAAGCGAGGTCGACCTAAGAAGACCTGGAAGAGGACGATCGAAAATGAAATTGCAGAGGAGGACAAGAACTGGAGTCAAGTGAAGAGAATAGCCAGGAACCGTATTGCGTGGAGAAATTTCGCCAAGGCCCTATGCTCCGGAAGGAGCGGCAGGAATTAAGTAAGTAAGTAACCTGAATTAAAATTACACATGAATAACACAGACCTGCATGATTTTGCGGTAAATTAGAAAATAAGGCATGTTGATAGAGATTAATGTTCTGAATCCGAAAATGGTGCCAGTTTTATAATTACACATCTTGTTTAGTCCCAATTACCTTTTTGGTGTTACTATGAACATTAAATGTTTCACTAGTGCCAACTAACCAGATGTGACAGAGAAAATGGAGCTGCATTTGTGGATTTAGCACAGAGAAAGTTATCTAGTAACAAATATTTCCTTATTTTGGAGAGCTGTATTAATTATCAATTAAATAACACACTTTTTGTACAAAATAGGAGGGGGGTTTACTTAATTGGATGACATGTTTCAATCATCAAGCGATCATCATCAGGTCCTGCCTACTTAGATTAGTTTAAGCGGATAAGTATTACATAAACGTGCCCACAAGTTATAAAAGAATGCTATTTAATCATTGTAAATATTTATTATTTATTTATCGTATGGCTTTTAGTGCCGGGAGTGTCCGAGGACATTTTCGGCTCACCTGAGTCTGTAGCTGCTTCCAATGGACACCCTTAGGGTGAGCTACAAGTTCCGTGCAATTTCAAGTAGTTCCAACTTTCGCCACCAGATATCAATGATACCTAGTGGTGAACGTTGGAAATTTGTTAGAGCGTTCCGACGAAATCTTACCTAACAATTTAGCTTCTCACATGTTCAGTCTGTGGAAGGATCTTTTACATGCCATAAATCTATGACATGGGACCGCCGGCTTTACTTCCCCTCTGAAGGAAGGCATACGGAGGGATTTTTAACGCTCGTAAAAAATCCGACGACTTCGGCAGTGTTTGAACCCGCAATCTCAGCATGCTACCAACTACTGGTTTCAATCATATTTTCGATATTTTTCTGAAATTGTTTTTGTTGATTTTTGTAGATCCTAGTACATCGCGGTCATGGTCCTGCGTACTTGGGTGTGTGTGTGGAAATTTTCTGATAGCCTGTGTCATTTTGCTGACTACTTGTCTGTATATTTGTAGCTGAGCTAGAATTTGGGTGTGAGATGACCGTGACCATTCGCCTCAAGTACGTAGAAGTGAGAGAACACCGAAACCCAATTTCATGATGGTTGCGGTAGAAATTAAACCCCCCTCTTCTTAGTTGTGCCTCACGAGTGTACCCCGTTGCAGCTCTCAGACCAGAATTAAATTTCTTCGCAGAGCTGGGATTCGAACGCGCATATCCTGCTGTCCGCACAGACACCTCAGACCACCGTGGGTCATGCCCCAACAGTAATACACCAAATGTGATGCGAGAGACTTTTGACGACCCGACATCGTGAAACTCAGAATGCAGGGGATATTTTGGTCTGGGGGTTCATCTCAAATTAACCTCATACGATATTTTATAATACCTGTCCTATGAAAATCAGTGGAGAGAAACCACTCAAATAGGCTATGTTACATTTGACGGCTAACAAGAGAGAATAAAACTATTAGCTGATAATAATAATAATAATAATATCGTATGGCCTCGGGTGCCTGGTGCAAGCTTTGCTATTTGACACCCAGAGGGTAGCTTGCGTGTCGAATTTTGTAGTTCCTTGACTATGAAAGTCAAGGAGGTTAGATGTTAGATATTTAATCTCCTTGAACACAATAGCGCTTTCTAGTAGAGAAATGAGGAACTTTGTGCTGGCGGAAACTCCCGAGATTAATTTTTCCATTATGAACTCGGCCTACTGAATTCAAATGGGTTCTTTGACATGCCAACATCGTATGACATGCGTATCGTATTTTTGCCGCCTTTCAAAAATCACTTACCACGGTCAGGGGCGAACCTGCAATCTTGGGGTTAGTAGACCGACACGCTATCCACTCACCCACCGTGATCAAATAGAGGAGTTTATAGTAAAAAGTAAAACTTTAAATGATAAATTGAAACGCCATCAAAAGTAAGTTTTTAAACAACATTTTCTTCATTTACATGCAGCATAGATGCTTTTCTAACCCACACCATGCTGTAAACTGAATTAAAGAGTATGGAATGCTGGGATAGACACACAAGGTAGAAAGAAATGTTACTGTTCCTAAAAGCCAGCAGTTTGTAAACTCTGCCCTTTTAAAAGACAGAATTATTTTGATTTGTTTTAATCTTGGAATCTATTTTTGTTTCAGGTACTGTGCCTTCTTCGCGCGTTATTTTTGTTTATGTTTTGCCTTTGTTTATGTTCTTGTTTTTGTTTTTTGTGTTTGATTTTACTTTTGCTCTTGGTTATGAGATTGGCTTTTTGTTTTTTTTTGCGTTTATTTTGTTTCATTTTCGGTTGTGTTTGTTTTTCTTTTGTGTCTTGCTTTTGTGTGTTGGTTTTGCTTTTCTTTTAGAATCTCTTTTAATTTTATATTTTCTGCTTTATTATTTTTAGTTTTTGTGTTTGTTTAACATTAGTTGTTTGTGCTATTTGATTTCCTTTCTCTTCCTTGATTCTTTTTTTCTCCTCTTGGTGCTGTTTGTTGTTCTTGTTTCTGGTTGCGATAATGACTCTTTATTTTGCTTTTCGCGCTTATGCTTGTTTTTCTATTTAATTTTTGTTTGTTTTGGTTATCTTTCTGTGTTTGATTTTATACTATTTTTCTTGGTTTTTGTTTTTAGTTTTGTTACGCATTTTTGGAATTTATTTTTGTTCGTTGTTCTTTTTGCATTCTTCTGCTTTTCCTTTCGTTTGTGCTTTTATTTCCTCGTATTGAGTTTGCTTCGTTTTTGCTTTTTGGTTTTGCTTTTGGATTTTGGTTCTTGCTCTTTATTTTCTTCGTTTATGTTTATTGTGTTTGTGCATTTTTAAAATTTTTGTTTCTTGTTTTGGTTATGATTTTATTTTTTAGTATTTTGTTTTTTCCACTTGTTTTTTGTTTTTGCTTTTGTCTCATGATTTTGTGTTTGTTTGCTTTTATTTTTATATTTATTTCTTTTTTGTTTTGATTTTAATATTTGGATTTTGCTTTTTGTTCTAGGTTTGGTTTTTGTTTCATCCAGATGACAAGAAGATTTACGAAATCAAATTGCTTTTCAGAAATATGAACACTTCCACAAAAGTAATAGAATGTTAGACTAATAGGTTCAACCATCAACCCTTTTGACAGTACCTCATACTCGTAGTCTGTTTAGTACACAAACCACTTTCCTAAATCGTTCGATCACGCTGTTGGGTTTATATTCAATGAAATGCACGCCCACTGCTGTTTTAACAGTATTTGCTGTCAACAAAGGCAATGTCCACATAACTCCATCAGGTGGCAATGAGGAGGGGAGGGGAGGGGAGGAGTAAGGGACTGATATATGGCGTGACAGGGACGTGCGTCGGCAAGCAAGGCGTCCATTACCGAGCGTCCAATCTCTTAATCAAGGCCATTAGCTCCCCTAGCAGAACATTACCATGCGATGGCAGTATAGGCTTCATGCAAACTAGCACCCCCCGTCCTGTCCCGTCATGCCGCCACTCGCTTCGTTCACTCTTCTACTCTTCCTCCACCCACATGAAAAACAGTACGTGGGGCGTTCAAAAAAAATTACGAGCCCTACAGTAGTCTTATATGATTTGTAACATGTGACATGATATCCCTTGTTAACAGTGAACTCTGTTGGTCAGTGAAATAACTACTTGTAAAACTCCAGTGCCGGTTATCAGCAAATATAATATTATGAATATTTTCACACCAAAGAACGACATCTTGAAAATGATTTATTGTAGGAAGAATATCTTTAATGGGGCCTCCAAACCTTGAAGTTATTTTGTATGAGATATAGATTCCACATAGCCACATGGCCGACAGTACCTCGAGTGCTTACTTTAAATAAGAACACAGTAAAAGTATGAAGATTTAATAAATTATAATTGTTTTCAGCAAATATGATATAATGAATATTTTCACGCCAATGAACGACAACCTGAAGATGATTTATTGTAGGAATATCTTTAATGGGGCCTCCAAACCTTAAACTAAACCGTATGCGATATACATTCCAGATAGCCCAAATGACCGACTATGTGTCTGCCAGGAGAACAGTGAACTCTGTTGGTCACTGAAAAAACTACTTGTAAAACTGCAGTGCAAAATCCTGATCGGTTTTCAGCAAATATGATATAATGAATATTTTCACACCAAGCAACGACAACTTGAAGATGATTTATTGTAGGAATATCTTTAATGGGGCCTCCAAACCTCGAAGTAAACCGTATACGATATACATTCCACATAGCCACATGGCCGACAGTACCAATCTTCGCCACCACGCGTGTTTATCGTTTCTGTCCCATCCATTTCCGTTTCATTTTTCAAAATCACCCCGACAAGAAATATACACATCAATAATTAACATCTTCCACTGTAACCTAAAATAAATACACATTAGTTTACAAGTACCATGTAAATAGTTAGGTAAAAAACAATTTTTTGTGGGCAGTGAGCAAGAATGGACGCCGTAGGGGACTCAGGGTCAAAACTCCACAGTTGGTAGCCCTGCAGGTTAGCAACTAAAAGTTGATGATGATGATGATGATGATGATGATGATAATTGTTGTTTTAAGGGGCCTAACATCTAGGTTATCGGCCCCTAATGGTTTGGGTGGTCGTGAAGATGATAATGAAATGTAAACTATAACTAAAACCAACCACTAACTTATATACTAGAAGAAGAAATGGAAAACAAAATGAGAATAAGGCAAATAAAGGACAGGAGGGAAAGAAATGCCCTCAACCCTCGATGAATGCGGATTGAGGGACTTTGAAGGAAGGAGAGCCATGAAAGGCAGATAGGAAATTGAAAGAGGAGAGGGTCCGCCTCACAGGCAATGTACAAAAGGGGGAAAACCGGTCCCAGCTCAGAAAGGCAGAAGGCAGGAGATAAGTTGAAAAGAAAAAAAAGAAGGCTGACCGCTCGCAGAAGGAGGAATCAGAAAAGATGAGACAAGGGACAATTAAGGCGGGAAATGAAGTGACTCCCTAGGTCTCGGATACCCTAATAGGCCTACCGTCGGGGTCGGAAGAGACCAATAGTTGACCAAGTGAGGTCGACAGGAAAGAAGACGGAGAAGAGCCCTGCACAAGTAAGTGGAAGCAATGCCAGACTCAGCTGGGGCCCCGTGGTCGCCAACCCACGTCCCACAAGATGGGAGCCACTGGGGGGGGGGACTCAATGTTGAAAACATCCTTTAATGTCATAGACTAGACCTTCCATGGACACTATTCCTTTTTTCGTGCATTAGCAATTAACTTTCGTTGCTTTCTTCACTTTTCCAAACGTAAAGGACACACTAAACGTTTCTTACGGCAGGATGACACGCGGTAGACTGATGATTGTTCACTCAATTACATTAGCAGTTTGCCTTTTCTACCACTACGAGCGCCAGTGTGACTCAATGCAGAATTTTACCTAAGCCCTTATAACTGTTAACGGTGTGAAGGTTTTTCAATAAATCAATAAATGCCTGAGGATATTGAACCAGGGAACACATTAAAGAAAGAATTATAAAACTAGAAACACCTATGACATTATTTGCTCCATTTTGGAAAAGTAACGAGCATTCCTGTTAAAAGTAGCAGCTTTACTGTTATTAGATATTATTAGTAACGCGTTATCGCCGCGTTACTAGTAACAATGTTACCCCTTGTTAATATTTTACAGCAGTACAAGCCGCACTTAATTTTAAAAAAATTGCCATGGCTCTATCGGATTTTGTGTTTCAGGACCGAGATTCTTTATAGTTGGTATTGTGAGTTTTGTAGTTTTGCCTTGTCTTTTCGGACGTGATGATTCTCGCTTGACGAGCCAATCATTTCATCGAATTAAAGCATAGAGAAGAGTGTTAATACGTGCATAAATAATTCATCTAACATTTTTTTCTGAAAGTGGGATGATAAATATTTGTTACTCTCCGCCCAATCTATTTGGACACACTTGTTTTCACCGACTAAATAGCAATTCTGTTGATAGCTTACGAAGGCAACACTGAAAAATGGCTTCTAAAATTTCTGCATAATTACACAAATGCATTGTATATTTTCTTAGTTATTTTTATTTTTATTACGCTTTACTTTTTTAAATTTATTCCCTATTTATTTTTTCATGTATTTATTAATTTAATTATTTTTATAACTCAATTTATTTTTAGCCTATTTTCATTTTATGAAAAACATAGGCTTATGTGTGTGTGCGCGTATGTGTGTGTGTTTGTCTGTGTGTCTGTGTGTCCCCCCTAATAACTTTTAAACGGCTAGGTAGATTTCAATGAAACTCGGTAAGGTCATAGCACCATTCTGGCCAACCCTGACCGTGGTCTTGAAATTTTATTACGTCTTACCAATCCAACATGGCGACTGTGCGAAATATTTCACCAGCATTCAATATCTCCGAAAATATTACTGATATCACCCTGCAATTTTGAACGGTAATAAAGGGCACAACTACAAGTTCATCTATGAGACTTTCAAAAACCTGGTAACTACAAAACCAACATGGTGGCCAGGCGAAGTTGAGAATTTTAAATAGACTTTTCTCGCGATTTAACTATCCAAACGCAACTAAACTTGGTACAGCTAAAGTTTATACACATTGTAATGCACTGACATCTAATTCAGTTCAATTGTTTGCATAACTTCAAGATGGTGGCTGTGCGAAATATTTTACCGACATTGGATATCTCCTAAACTATTTCTGATATCACCCTGAAAGTTTGTACGGTGATACAGAGCACTATTACAAGTTTATATTTGTAAGTTTCAAAAACATGTAGGGCACAAAATTAATATGGCGGCCAAGCGAAGTTGAAACATTTTAATATACTTTCCTCGCGATTTAACCATCTGAGCGGAGTGAAATATGGTACAGTACATTAAATGTTTATACATATAGTAATTCACTGGCATCTAATTTAGTTCAATTGTTTATATAACCTCAACATGGCGGCTGTGTGAAATTTTAAAATTATGATTTTATTTCTTGTGTCGTAATCATGCGATGGAGGTGAAAGTTTGAATAATGAACCTACGCAATAATTTTCCTTTGATGGTACATAACTCTATGGCCTATACATATAACAATCCAACATGGCGACCATCCGAAATATTTAGACTGTTCTCAATATCTTCGAATATTTTAGAGCAATAAACTGAAATTCTTTATGTTCATAGAGGCTATGAACATAAGTTCACCTATAGGACTTTCAATAACCTGGTGAGCACAAATCCAACATGGCGACCATCCGAAATATTAGACGGTTCTCAATATCTACAAATCTATTACAGCAATCAAACAGAAATTTTGTATGTTGATAGAGGCAATTAACATAAGTGGGATATATGAAAATAGGCCGTATAGTTCTTCACGGAACTACTTGTTTGTTTATTCATTTATTCAAAAAATTATACATTCTTTACTTTTTCTTCTTTGTTTGATTTTGGCCAACTTTGGACCACGGGGAACAATTGACTTGCTGATTAGTCCTTTTTTCTGCTCCCAGAAATTCTTCATCCTTTCACTTTGGATACTCTTCCTGTCTTCCGACCAGATGTTCTTGGCTCTTCTTCTTTGCTTTTTCTGGAACCCCTTGAATGCATCAATCGTAACTCGAAACACCTCTCTATTCTAGATCTCATTTGGACTGACCCCAAATTCCTCCATATCCTTTCTTGTTTCATCTACCCATTTTGTAATCGCTTTTATCTTGGTGATGTAATTAAAGATTTTCTTCGTTAGTCGACTATCGCTCATTCTCGTAAGGTGTCCATAGAAATTCAATCTTCTCTTCCGTATGGTATCTGTGATTTTTTCTGCTTGTCTGAAAAGACCGTTTTTTCGCCTCTTCCGCCATGTACCATCGTTTTTATTTTCGAGTCCTGAGATCTTCCTCAAGATTTTTCTCTCTTTCTTCTCCAGTTTCTCTAATTCACCTTTCTTGTTCAGTATCAAACAATCTGTACTATACAATCCCTCAGGCTTGACAACCGTGTTATAGTGTCTTATCTTCGCTCTGTAAGATATTGTTCTTTTGTTGTACCTATTCTGTACTAATTTATAATTACATCTTTTTATTTATTAATTTTTTATTTTTATTTATTTATTTATTTATTTATTTTAATCATTCATTAATTCAATTATACCTTTTTATTTTTGATGTTTAACATCTTTCCGCTCGGTTGCTGGATAGTTTTGTGGAAGTGATTTTGAAAATTGGGGACGAAAGTGAATCGGGCGGAAGTGGATCGAACGGAAATGGATCGGACGGAAGTGAAGACGCACTGCCAGAAAAATGGGACGGAAATGAATCGGGCGGAAGTGGATCGAACGGAAGAGGATCGGACGGAAGTGAAGACGCACTGCCAGCTGGAAAATTGTGTATTGGAAACAAGGCAGTGTGTGCTCTGTAGCGCGAGAATGTTATGGCAATACAGTAGGCAGTGCATTTAGCAGGCACTGGTTTGACGAGCACAGTGGCAAATGTTTCACTGACTTTCATTTGTCATTGAGCAGTTTATGAAGCTTCACGTTCAAGGTTGAATATCACATGGGGTAGGACAAAGACGACAAATGACATTTAAGTAAGCGGCATTATTGTCAAGCTGTGGGTGAGTAGTCAAATATTAAATGCATAACAGAATGTCGTTATATGATTGGAATTAAAGCTGAGACTAGGTCATTTCATGATTGTAGGAAGCCATGTTTTGATTGTTTACGACGAACTGTATGAGAGCCTTGAGAATAATGAATGTTATAGTTACTGAGGAATGTGCTCACAGTATTTGAAAGTACTGTCGACGTTGTGTGTCACGTTGTTATTATGAATTATTAATGTAAAAGGAAGGAAGGAAGCTTGTAGTTTTGCGTGTCCGTTGATCTCACGATCATGATCCACGGTACCTCCCTTTTACGTGGAATGTGAACCACAGGACATGGCATTTCAATTCGAAAATCTCACATGTATTGACCGGGAATCAAACCCGGTCTACCTTGGCGAGAGACTAACAGCTTGACCGCTGCGCCACAAATGTGACAATAGCATATCTCCAATTCAATCTATACATTCATCATAGTACCAGTATGAAAATGGAGTGTAAATTAACATTTTAAGAATGCCCAAGCTGTGTAGTATACGAGTAGGATAACATGTCAGATGTTACACATCATATGCGACTACTGTAAGGCTCGTATCTTTTTTCATATTTATTCATTTATTACTTTCTTATTGTTTATGAATTTATTTGTATATATTTTTATTTTTATTAATTAATTAATTAATTAATTAATTACATTTATTTATATTTTTATTAATTTATATATTAATATGCAGTTAAAGTCATAAAACCCCTCTGTTTCCCTAATGATAAGGCACCTGTGTGCAAGGGAGAGTGGTGTTAGAAATATTCCCAGTAGGTGGCGTGACACCAGCGGCGAGCCCTGACAGGCGAAGAGCGTTTCCTTGTTCAGTCCAGAGAGATTAACATCGCGGTGGGTGCATCTGTTGTTCCACTGAACTGTGTCACGGAGTAAACAATAGTGAATAGCTGTGTGGTGAGACACGTCTACAGACCAGTGATTCCCAACACGGGGAGCGTACGATAACAATAATATTCATCGTGATAATAATTACAATGGTAACAGGCTTAATAATAATAATAATAATAATGAGAATAATAAGAATAAATAAATTGATATTTTAACTTTCAGTCGGTCAACACAAAATAATTCCTATTACTGGAATATGTGGAAAATAACGTGACATAAATTATATGTGATTAAGATTTATATTGGCCGGTTTACCATATCAAAAGTGAAGTTCTTCGGAGAAATCTTTGATCCTTTTGAAATAAAAACAGGAGTCAGACAAGGAGATGGCTTATCACCTATCCTCTTCAACATTAAGGTGGACCGGGTTCGATTCCCGGCCAATGCATGTGAGATTTTCGATGTGAAATGCCATGTCCTGTGGTTCGGATTCCACGTAAAAAGGAGGTCCCGTGGCTCATGATCGCACGATTAACGGTCACGTAAAACTACAAGCTTGCTTCCTTCCTTCTTAAACATTGTTCTGGAGAAAATCATGAGAACCTAGGAGGAAGCTTTGGACATGAAAGGAGTTAGGGGGATACATCTGGGAAGGAAAGGACAGAACCTGGAAATTAAATGTTTGGCTTTTGCTGATGATCTTGCCCTCTTAGCCCAAAGCCGAGATGATGCCCAAAACATGCTGGATACTCTGCACGAAATCGCTGAGAAAACGGGTCATAAAGTCTCCTATGAAAAGACAGAATACATGGAATACAGACACCTTGGAGAGAGGCACATAAAAGTAAAACATGGGACTGTCAAAAGAACTGAGAAGTTTAAATATCTAGGTGAATGGATAGAACCTAATGGGCTGGATACAGAAGCAAATAGGGCAAGAGCTAGAAAATTGGATTTGGCTTATAGGTTAACCCAGAACAGATACAACAAACGAGCAATATCCTACAAGGCAAAACTCAGACACTATAGCACAGTAGTAAAGCCAGAGGGTCTGTACGCCTCGCAGTGCTTGACACTGAATAAAAAAGGGGATCTTCAGGAACTGGAAAAAAGAAGAGGAACATTTTGCGGAAAATTTTAGGACCACAGAAAATTGCTGACGGGACATGGAAGAACAGAAAGAAACACACTGAAAAAATTACTGTCACAATGCGGAAGCGAAGGTTGAAATTCTACGGACATTTGGCGAGAATGGACGAGAACTGACTGACTAAGAGGATATTCAAGTATATTACAGAGCTGAAGGCTACGACTAAGTGGGTAGAAGAGGTTAAAAGAGACGCCAAGGAAAGTGGACTCACAGTGGATGTGATCCACAACAGAAAAGAGTTTAAAAACCGAATTGACAACATCAAGATGTTCGAGGAGAAAACACCTAAAATTAGAGCCAAGCTGGTAATATCCGACGAGGAGCGAAAGATCAGAAGTGAACGAATGAAGAGGTTTTGGGAAGAGAAGAGGAGATTAACCAGAAAGCCTTAGGTTCCATGCGGTCCACAGGCGGCCAAATTCGGAAGAAAAAAAATATAATAATAATATCGTATGACCTCGGGTGCCGGATGCAAGCTTTGTTATTTGACGCCCAGAAGGCAGCTTGCATGCCGAATTTTTATCGTTCTTTAGAGCGCTATGAAAATGAAGGGGGTGAGATATCTAAGCTCCTTGACACTATAGCGCTTTCTAGTAGAGAAAGAAGGAACTTTGTGTTGGTGGAAATTCCAGGGATTAACTTCGCCATTTTGAACACGGCCTACTGAATTCAAATGGGTTCTTTAACATACCAACATCGTATGACATGCGTGCCGTGATTTTTGTCGCCTTAAAAAAATCACTTGCCAGGAGCGAACCTGCAAGCTTGGGGTTGTTAGTTTGTCTCTTGATGAATGCAATACTGTTGACACAGGCTAGAGTGAAATGTGGCTTTCGACCGATGTCTCAGCATCATTCATGGCTGTGATTATATGGAAGCTAGGGAGGTAATGCCCTCAGGACAACCAGTGTCTGTGTTTACTGTGAAAGGTTGTATTCATAGGGCCAGTGCTGTTGTTGTGACTCAGTGAGGAAAGCAATGGCAAACTACTTCACTCCTCATATTGCCTAGTACGCCTCATTATAGTGCTGCCATTGGCGATAATTTTTAAGGATCTAACCAGCCTCTAGGTCTAGACTGACTACCTAACATACAGAATATAATATGCAGTTTATACCAGGCGATTCAGCTGCCCCTAATACAGTGAGTCCGGGAATATTCTCCGCAGCGCCTACATGCGTCTGCGAGAGCTAGCTACAGCAGTTACGTTGGTAGTACGGCTGCCGCTTGCATCATCTCTACTTAGTATAAAACAAAGTCCCCGTTTCTTGGATGTTACTGGTAAACTCAAGAACCACTGGATAGATTTTGATGCGGTTTTCACCAATCTGTAAAAGATATATCGAGTATGATTTCTGTAGAAAATAATTTATTTATGTTCAAAGGAAGCCGAGCAGTAACGATTTTAGTGGAATAGTCGATAAAAAAAAACTTGGCGTCCGAGCGCTTTGTACGCTTAGGCTGGGCAAACCGTTAAAATTATCTAAATACTATGAGTGTAAGAATTGTTCAGCATGAAAAGTTCTACAAAAAAGTCCGCGAGAGCATATGTCTAACTTCCATACATCGCCCACTATAAGGGAACAACTGAAGCTTGTCTCTTAACAGCTTTATGTGCTGTCGACTTGGAGATTCCTGTTTGTTGAGCTAATTTTCGTGTTGATTTACTTAGACTACGCAGCATTATATCGGAGATTTCATCAAGTTTTTCGTCTGTTCCCGGTACATCGTGAACTGAGCCAGTCACACGAAATTTACTTACCAAATCCCGAATGGTATCACGGTTTGGACACTTTGAATTGGGAAACCGAGCCAGAAATCTTAATTTTACATTTTCTGTAAAGCGATCGCCTTCGCGAAAAACGTATTCCACCAAAAAAAAAAATCAACTCTGTATACTGTTGCACTCTTCCAATAATAATCTATCCGAACGCTCGCTGACTATAATACACGCTGAAGACCTGCAGTATCGCGCGCTTATCGCGATGCACATCGACATCTCACACGGGGAAGTCCCGCTTTGAAGGACACAGTGCAGTGCAGCCAACTAAAACTCATGACTCAACCACTCACAGCTGCACGTACCCACTGCGGAGAATATTCTCGGGCGCCCTGTACTATTGATTTATGCAGCCCAACCAGCATTGTTATCAGGAAGGTCGATATGTCTCAGCTTGCATCCCGTACTGCACTGGTGATTGCATATCTTTATATATATAATTCTTCGACACGTGTGTATGTGACTGAACTCCTCCTAAACGACTGAACCGATTTTGATGGAATTTGGTATGTATATTAGGGTGGGTCCATGTATGGTTTAGATTCACAATCTGACCCGGTAGGTGGAATGAATACAATTTTAGAACCACAATTTACACACCATTTTAGAACCACAATATACAGTCAAAAACAGTCGTCATGGAAACCACTAGCCTTGGCCTTCGTGAAAGCTGATGTCTTTGGACGGTTTGTCTCTGCACGTTAGAGCCACCCGGTCGCAACCTGTGCAACTACCGCCATTACATACACTCCGCCCGTGGCGAAAAGTTGTGTTTTATACCAAAGGTGGCAGTGATGTCGAATTCTACTGTTTGTCTCTGCACGTTAGAGCGTTTCAAAGTCCCGTATGCGTTCATATACAAATCATCCGATTGCCATGAAACTTGGTTGATATGTTGAGTGAGCCCCAGGGAAGGTGTTTGGCTTAGTAAATCCATTTTACAATAGATAGCGCACGAATAGATTCAACAAATGAGCGACGACGCGCGAAGCGTTTCAAAAAAGTCCCGTATGCGTTCAAATACCATTCGTCCGATAGCGATGAAACTTGGGTGAGATGTTGTGTACACTCCAGGGAAGGCTTCTGGCTTAGTAAATCAATTTCACATTAGGTAGCGCACGTCTAGATTCAACAAATGAGTGACGACGCGCGAAGCGTTTCAACAAAATCCCGTATAAGTTTATATTCCATTCATAGATTGAGAAGAAACTTTGATGAGTTGTTGTGTACACTTAAGTGAAGGCTTCTAACTTAGTAATCCATTTTACAGGAGGTTGCGCACGAGTAGATTCAACAAATGAGCGGCGACGTGCGAAGCGTTTCAACAAAGTCCCGTATGCGTTCAAATACCATTCGTCCGATAGCGATGAAACTTGGGTGAGATGTTGTGTACACTTACGTGAGGGTTTCTCACTTAGTAAATCCATTTTACAATAGGTAGCTCACGAGTAGATTCAACAAATGAGCAACGACGCGCGAACTTTTAATCAAAGTCCCGTATGCGTTCATATACCATTCATCCGATTGCAATGAAACTTGGGTGAGATGTTGTGTACACTTACGTGAGGGTTTCTAACTTAGTAAATCCATTTCACAGGAGGTTTCGCATTGTTAGATTCAACAAATGAGCGACGACGCGCGATGCGTTTCAATAAGGTCCCGTATGCGTTCAAATATCATTCGTCCGATTACGATGAAACTTGGGTGAGATGTTGTGTATACCCTACGGAAGGTTTCTGGCTTAATAAATCCATTTTACGATAGGTATCGCACGAGTAGATTCAACAAATGTGTGACGGCACGCGAATCATTTCAACAAAGTACCGTATGCGTCCATATAGGCTACCATTTATCCGATTGCGATGAAACTTTGGTGAATTGTTGTGTACACTCAAGGAAATGTTTCTGTCTTAGTAAATCCAGTTTTTAATAAGTAGCGCACGAGTAGATTCAACAAATGAGTGACGGTGCGCGAATCGTTTCCACAATGTCCCGTATGCGGTCATATATCATTCATCCGATTGCAATCAAACCTTGGTGAATCATTGAGTACACGCCAGAGAAGGTTTCAGGCTTAGTAAATCTATTTTACAATAGGTAGCGCATGAGTAGATTCAACAAATGAGTGACGGCACGCGAATCGTTAAAAGAAAATCACTTATGCGTTCATATGTCATTCATCCGATTCCGATGAAACTTTGATGAGTTGTTGTGTACACGCCAGGGAAGGTGTTCAACTTGGTAAATCCATTTTACAATATTGGTAGCGCACGAGTAGATGTAACAAATGAGTGACGACGCGCGAAGCGTTCCAACAAAATCCTGTATGCGTTCATATAATATTCATCGATTGCGATGAAACTTTGATGAGTTGTTGTGTACACTTATTTGAAGCTTTCTAACTTAGTAAATCCATTTCACAGTTGGTAGAGCACAAATAGATTCAACAAATGAGTGACAGCGCACGAATCATTTAAACCAAATCCCGTATGCGTTAAATGCCATTTATCCCTTTGCGATGAAATTTTGGAGAGTTGTTGTGCACGCTCCAACGAATGTTTCTAAATTAGTTAATTCAATTCACGATAGTTTAGAGGCAGTTAACAGAAATTGAAAAAAATATTGTGTATCCAAAAGCACTTCAAGAAATAAAGTTACAACACTTTCTTTGATCGGCAGGACAACGTCTGCCGGGTCAGCTTGTTAATTATAATTATTAATTTAGGTGGAATAATTAATGTATTCAAACCATTGAATTTCAATACAGTGGAACTGGGATAATTCGAAACTCAAGGGACCAGTAAAAAACGAATTATCCAAAAATTCGAATTAAGAAAGTTCTTTGAAAAGGGAAGAGAAAATATTCATATTTTAAGTCTTCATCCAAGAACCTTTATTAAACATAATATTACATAGGTTTTTAACAAGTGCTTATATACTATGTATTACTTTACGTTTACATAATGATTTACGTTCAACAAAGCAGATTAGCAGATGACGGCACTGTATAATGACTGTATCGTGAATAACCTCAAAAGTTTTAAATGATAAAATAAAACCAAAATGTACTGTTCACCTATTTAACGACAGTAGTAATCCAACAATCTAGTTAAGTCTTAGAGAAATCTACTGTTTTTCAAAAATGTTTGAGATTTTTACCTATTTCCTACAATTAAGTCTCTCGGCCATCACAAAAGAATCTAACAAATTCAAGGAAAGGAATACAGAAAACAATCGAGTAGGGGCCGCATGCCAATGATACAACGTCGATTTTCGTGAATTACTCACCCAACTGTTTGGCTTCCGATTGGCTTTTTACCCGTAAAAACTTCGAATTATCCAAAATAAAATTCGAATTAACCACTATGTTTTAGCATTGATTGTATATAAAATGCTAGGGACCAAGAGAAAAATTCGAATTAAAGAAGATTTCGAATTATAGAAGTTCGAATTAGCCACGTTTCACTGTATTTTTGCTTGCCACGGTGGGTGAGTGGACAGCGTGTGACCCCAAGATTGCAGGTTCGCTCCTGGCCGTGGTAAGTGATTTTTGAAAGGCGGCAAAAATACGATACGCATGTCATACGATGTTGGCATGTTAAGGAACCCATTTGTATTCAGTAGGCCGAGTTCATAATGGCAAAATTAATCTCGGGAGTTTCCGCCAACACAAAGTTCCTCATTTCTCTACTAGAAAGCGCTATAGTGTTCAAGGAGCTTAGATATCTAACATCTAACCTCCTTGACTTTCATAGTCAAGGAACAACGAAATTCGACATGCAAGCTACCCTCTGGGTGTCAAATAACAAAGCTTGCACTCGGCATCCGAGGCCATACGATATTATTATTATTGCTGTATTTATATAGTAATCTAAGAAAATGTTATAAGAAAATCTTACACTAAAATGTATTTTGAAGAGTTTAGTATTTATGGAAGTCTAATAAAAATTGACGCCCTTAGAAAATGTGTTCTCTATTAATTTGACGATACATGTGAGTTGGATTCTAAAAATCATAACAAAATAACATTTATTTCTAAATTGTAGTGTTAGACATAATTCGCTTTTGTTTGTGAAAAAGGGTATGAGTGATAGAATAACAAAACTGGGATCATGCAATTGCCTGGTAAGTAATTGTCATAACTTTGACTGTGCAAAATGTTTTTTTTTTCGTGTAGCCTCCTGAGAGGCCCAGTGCAGGTCTTTCTAGTCGACGCCCGTGGGCGACCTGCGTGTCGGGATGAGAGATGGAATGGATGAAGATGAATGTGGAAGGAAGCGGCCGTGGCCTGTCAGAAGGTACTGCCCCAGCATTTGCCTGGTATTGAAAATGGGAAACCACGGAAAACCATTTCAAGGACAGCCGACGGTGGGGCTCGAAACCACGCGTCTACCGAGTCAGCAGAGAGCTTGGCCCCATGACCTAACGCAGCGCTTTAGCCAGCGTAGCCACTACTGTCGGTGCAAAAGGGTATAAGTCAAAGAATAACAAAACTGGGATCATGCAATTAATTGCTTGGTAAGCAATATATTGTCATAACCTTGATTATGCAAAAGGGTGTAAGTCAAAGAATAACAAAACTGAGATCATGCAATTAATTGCTTGGTAAGCAATATATTGTCATAACCTTGATTATGCAAAAGGGTGTAAGTCAAAGAATAACAAAACTGAGATCATGCAATTGCCTGGTAGGTAATTGTCATAACACTCATAACCTTAATTGTGCAAAAGGGTTAAGTCGATTCCGGACACTAGGAAGTATTCAGAATCGACTTAAACCCTTAAAAACTGATTGCATGATCTCAGTTTTTGTATCCATTGACTTATACCCTTTTGCTCTAACAAGAGGGAATCATGGGGTAGCGTTAATGCTATCGATAATTATCGTAGCATGATCTTTCTATAAATGCTCCTTTGAACTTATTCTTAATAGGTATATATATTAGGTATAATAGGTCATTTCATTCCCACCCATGAAGGGTGGGTGGGCCCCTATAGATGGCCGCACCATCTGTTGGGCCAGGAGTGGAGGAAGAGTTGGAGAAGGGAGATGTATTGAAGATGGGGGTGTTAAAGTGTGGAATTGGGAATAGAGAAAGTGGGATGGACCTCTTGGTCAAGATCAACGTTTATGAAAATTTAGATATTTTGAAAATGTTGAAGTTTTTCTGTGCAATTTGTGAAATTTTGAAATTTTGGGATTTTAGATTTTTTGAAATTATGTGATTTTGAAATTTTAAAAATGTTGAAAATTTGTAATTTTGGAAATTTTGGAAATTTTGAAATTTTTGTATTTTTTTTTTGTAATGAATGTGATGGAAGAAGTGAGTGGTGACATTTCGTGAAATGAGATGATAGTGATGGATGATGTTTGTGGAGATGAGGAGAGCGGTGCTGAAGAAGGGAAAAAGAGGTGAAAAGAGAAAGAAAAGTGTATTATTCTTCTTTCTTCGATTCGGCCAACTAGGAACCACGTCAGTTCAACTGTCTGTTCTTCCGAGCTCTAACTACCGCCCAGTGTTCCCTCATTCGTCTGCGGTGTTGTTCTTTTCTCTCTTGGAACCACACCTTCCCTGTCTTCAGCTTCGGCTCTTCCTGGAAACCTTTGTGCGTACGTAGTTTTTCCTGAAGTGGAACACGCTCCTGGATATCTTTAGGGGAAATTTCCATTTCACGTAGATTTTTCTCAACTTCCGTAAACCATGCCCCTTTGGTTTTCTTATCTTGAAAGTACGTCAATATCCGTTTTGATATCCTGCCTGGGCTCATTCGTGTCACGTGGCTATAAAAGGCAATCTTTCTTTTTCGAATCGAGTCACTGTGCTTGTCCACGTGCTTGTACAATTCGTGGTTGTGACGCCTGCTGTACTCGCTGTTTTCTTTGATGGGACCCAGGATTTTCCTCAAAATCTTCCTTTCTTTCGCCTCTAGTTTTTCCATCAGACCTTTCTTGTTCATTATTAGAGTCTCTGCCGCATACAGAGCCTCTGGTCGAATAACAGTGCAGTAATGTCTAATTTTGGCGTTTAAGGATATCGATCTCTTATTGTAGATGTCTTTAGTCAGGTTGTATGCCATTTCCATTTTATTAATGCGTGACATGAAGGCTTCCTTATATGTATTATTATTATTATTATTATTATTATTATTATTATTATTATTATTATTATTATTATAATTATTAGTCTATATTTTATTTTTTTATGGATGATATGAATGTGATGGAAGAAATGGATGATAACTATTCGGTGAATTGTGATGAGTGAAATGGATGGTGTTTGTGGAGATGAGGAGGAAAGTAGAGATGCCGGAGAAGAGAGAGAGAAAAAGCGTGCATGCATGGCGTTGCTCAACAATAAATCAATAGAAAGCGTGAGTGCCAGCCGCTTGTGTATATGTGAGTATGAAAGTCCATAGGCTACTAATTTTCAAATCAGAAACTGTATCTTCTTGAGATGGCGATCTAATCCCAGGCCTGGCTACAGCTGCTGTGCTCCAAGCAATCAGAACGTTGCGAGAAGTTCCCAGCAGAGGTCAGCACGATGCTCCTAACACGGCCAGTGCTCGCCGGTGGAGCAGCTGCTATCTATACTCAGTATCCGGAACTATCTGTTATCAGACCTTCACGTGATAAGCGACCAGGGCTCGATTGATTACATAATATTCTGTTTAATGTTGGTACCCCTTGGCATGTTCATTCTCTGTGTTTAATAATGCATTAACAACTCTCACATCTTATTGATTATACACAATGAATGGATGGAGATATTTCCGGAGAAGTGGATAATGGTTTAATAATAATAATAATAATAATAATAATAATAATAATAATAATAATAAAATTAAGTGATGTCATGAAATGCGAAACTACGGCACTGTACGCCTCCGAAAATATATCTCTAGGAGGCCACTCTCAAATTGGTTTATGTTAATTGTAAGCTTATATGGATTAAAAGGAAAATCACAGACTTGTACACAGTAATCAATAAGTTCTGATACCGTGCGTAAGAGACGATTGAAATTCTATGGTCACATCTGCAGAATGGACAACACCAGATATGAAAAAAATGCTAAAAAGGTCACTGGAAAAAAAAATGGGCCGAAGAACGTAAGAAGCGAATTCATGAGGAGATTTTGGGAGGAGAAGATGAGGAAAACACCATCAACCCAAGTCAACAAGTTCAAACACGCTCCCTACGTGGCAAAAACGAAGAAAGAAGAAAAATTCTTAAGAAAAATCCCAGGTCCAATCAAAGAAAATGGTGAATTCGGAAGACGACACAATCACGAACTGTACTCTCATGTAGAAAAGATAACGGACACCATTCGTAAGAGAAGGATAGTTTTATAAGGCCACATTGCTCGTATGAGTTCTACAAGGTTGAGCAATAGGATCGTCAGTTTTCTTCTTAACAAGAAAACCAAGGCAGCGTGGTTCACCGAAGTAGAAAAAGACCTGCGTGAAGTGGGAATAACTCTGGAGGATATCCAGAAACGTGTTCCACTAAAGTCGAAACTCCAAGAACATCATGGATTCCAAGAAAATCCAAAACTAAAAACTGGCAAGACATGGAAAAGGGCAGTTAAAATAGCGTGGTCTGTAGATGGCCGAAACAGACTGCACGAATAATAATAATAATAATAATAATAATAATAATAATAATAATAATAATAATAATAATAATAATAATGTTTGTTTCTAACCACACTTATTGCTATCTTACGTCTCCCTTGTACTGAAAATCTTATTTAACAACAAAGAAACACTTCTGGTGATGTTGCTTGTTTTAAGGGGACACTGATCATTCTTTCATAGAACGCTCAAAGATCAATGGTGTGTTCCTCGGAATCTAATCGTTTATGTTTAGTAAAATGAACTACCCGTCACGGTGGCTGAGAGCACTAAAGCGCTAGAACTTGCCTCGATGTTATAGGTAGAGCACGGGTTCGAATCTCACCTCAGCCGACCTTAAGATGGTTTTCGTGATTTCCCATTTTCACCACCAGATAAATGCTGGGACGCTTGTCACCATCCCCAGTTGTATCTGCTGACAAAGTGTGTTCAGCTCACAGGTGTCGGTAGAGGAATGATCCCTTGAAGAGTCCGTGGGTGAAGCCGAGCTGGCGATGATACACTCGCATACCTGCTTCCTACTGGAGAGAATTATATTTTTCACTTTTGACGCGACAACGTCAAATACAATACAGTGATGTTCGTAAAAAAGTGTTACAGTGAAAGGTGATGATAACGTTTTATCTCTCTTCCGCTGCAACTCTCTCTCTTCTGTTGCTGCACTCGAGTGTCGCTACTGTCGTCTTTGGATGTCACGGGTGAACCTCAGGTTGGATTTTGATGTGGTTTTCACCAATATGTAAAGGTTTTCTCGAGGAAGATTTCTGTAAAAAATTATTTATTTATGATCAAAGGAAGCCGAGCAGTAACGATTTCAGTGAAAAAGTCGGAAAAATCCCACATGACGTCCGTGCGCTTTTTAAACTTACGCTGGGCAAACCGTTAAAAATATCTGTATACTACGAGTGTAAGAAATGTTGCATGAAATGTTCTACAATAAAGTCCGGGAGAGCATATTGCTATCTTCAATACATCGCCCTCTATAAGTGTTTTTACGTTTTCATTTCTTCTATCAATCTCCATTCAAATACTGAGGAGACAGTTTACGATCTGGCAAGGGGAGAGTCTATGTCCCCAGTCAGGGGCAGATGACCTTGTAGTTTCGCCATTTAAATCAACAATAACTAACTAATAACTATCTCCCCAGTTACAGCCTAGCTAGCGGGTGAGCCTATTACCCCAGATACAGCCAGCAGCTAACTGTCGAGTCGTGTTGAGTTAAGTATTCAGAGAACAGTGGTTGTGTTTGGAGTTTCCCTGGAAGTGCAACTCGGCTTTTCTTCATTTCACCTGTGAACTTTCCGTTCCGCAAAATACATAATTGAACAAGAAGTTCCGTGACCAACTAAAGAGCCTACTTTTCTTAAAATTTAAGATTCATGCCAATCTATATAGACCTATCTAGAAAAATAGCGAAATTAAGTTGGTAATATCGAAATTTCTAATTAGTTCGAAATATACCTGTATCCTAATAGAACACTACTGTTGGCAGCCCTGGTGACTGAATATATTGTTAGTTCCATCTCTTAAGATACAGAATACAATATTTGGTTGAAGTCCAATGGATAGCATGGACGTTACATGCAGTTAGACATTGGATCCATCAGCGCGCGTAAAATCATGTTAGCAACAATGTCACGCATGCGTTGGTCAGAAATAATCTGAAATATTATGATATCTTGCTGTGCCAATTTTGGATGAAATCAATTTGTTAGTATAGAAGTTACATGTATTTGAAAATTGGACCTATCAACAGGCTTAGAGTCATGTTGGTAGCACTGACGTATATTAGTTTCTCATAATTAATCTAGAATGTTAGGTACTATACTTGTGCAAAGTTTAAAGCTGTTGGCTTACATACTTTCTGATATATTAATATTTGGGTAAAAAAATAGAGACAGCATTTATTAACAGTTGGCAGCCCTGGTAGCTCTTAAGAATAAGCATAGTCATATCTGTTATGGTACACATAGCACATAGGAAATTTGGTTGAAATCCAATTGACATTATAGAAGTTACATGTATTTAAAAATTGGTCCTATCAGCAGTCTTATAATAATGTTGGTTGCACTGATGTACATAAGTTACTCCAAATTAATTTAGAATGTCTGGTACTATACGTGTGCGTAGTTTAAAGCTGTCGGCTTGCATACTTTCTGATATATTGGTATTTGGATAAAAGAATTGAGATAACATTTATTGACAGTTGGCAGCCCTGGTGGCTCGTACGAATACGCTCAGTCATATGTGTTTATGTACACATATTACATACAAAATTTGGTTGAAATCCAATTGATAGTATAGAAGTTATATGCATTTAAAATTAGACTTATCAGCAGGCTTAAAATCATTTTGGCAACACTGCCATGCATGGTCTCCTGGAAATTTAACTGAAATATTATTATCTATACGTGTGCCAATTTTGAAATAGCTCCCATTCATACCTTCCAAGATATCCAACATGGAGCTCAAATTTCAATTGCGATTTTTCAGCAGTTGGTAGCACTGACATCATTTTCAAATATGGTCGTGAGATATTCAGGTATAGATCTTAACTCCTACCAAATTTCGTTTCGATTGCTGCAGCCGTTTAGGAGTTGATAGGGGGAGGACACACACACAGCCAGACAGACAGACAGACAGAAGGACAGACAGACAGACACACATTTGCCCGATCTCATAAGACTACTTTTTCCTCATTTTTGCAAAATGTGAAAAGTAGGCTAAAAATATACGAAGCTGAAATTTTGCAAGAGCGACAGTTTAAACAAATCAGTCCGAGAATGCGTCGTCACGCTCACATATTGTGTCGCGCATCGTAGTTGCACACACCCAATAATTTTTGTTGACCCTGATCTTTTTCTTTTCAAATGTTACCACCACTGTTCGCGCCCACATGAACGTAGGGCAGTTTATATCTCAGTTAGTGCTCTGTGTAAAGAAGAGTCCTCTCCCGAGATTGGAAAACTTGGCGAGCGAGTGGACTTTACAAACCATTCCATTCCTCGTAGAGAATTAGCGGTGGGTTCCACGAGCAGTTTATTACAAAAGCCATTTGAGCAGTTGAATGGCCAGCAGTTGGTCCCATACGGACCAGACCAGAGCGGTACAAATTTGCTAAGTGATTCTAGAACATTGTTGAGGGGTGCCGAGTGATACATCACCCCCACCACTCCCTCCCCATTCCACTGAGTCTAATTGTTCTAAGCGCGACATTTCAATTAAGCAAATGCTCATCACCGCACTTTGGAAGCTGCGAGTTAATCATGGCTGATGGAGCCTGCCCCCAATACGTCTTCTCCTATACAAATGAGCTATTGTGTTCAAGCACACGTGGAGATGTACCATGCCATTGTCAATACCCTCTACCAACTCTTCCACAGATTGCGGGCACAAAAGTTCTTTTCTGTGGCGTAATCCTGCGTGAAAAATCGCTGACCACGTCTGTGGTCAACATATCGATGGTTCAAAACCCGCCGTTGTCAACGGCAATCCTGTGTGTTTTCACAGTATTTTCCTGAAATCCTTACAGGGATAATGTGTAGTATCAACTGACGGGGCGCCCAACTCAATTCACTATTAATAATAATAATAATAATAATAATAATAATAATAATAATAATAATAATAATTCTAAGAAGTTTGCCAATGTGTCAACAAATTTGAAACAGCCTTACGACTCATTCAATACCTATAGCCTATATAACAAAGAGTGCTTGCCACTGTGGGTGAGTGGTTATCGTGTCGGACTACCAACCCCAAGCTTGCAGGTTCACTCCTGGTCGAAGTAAGTGATTTTTGAAAGGTGACAAAAATCACGCCACGCCTGTCATACATTGTTGGCATGTTAAAGAACCCATTTAAATTCAGTAGGCCGTGTTCATAATGGCACTACCAACCCCAAGATTGCAGGTTCGCCCCTGGCCATGGTAAGTGATTTTTGAAGGCGACAAAAATCACGATACTCATGTCATACGATGTTGGCATGTTAAAGAACCCATTTGAATTCAGTAGGCCGTGTTCATAATGGCAACATTAATCTCGGGATATTTCGTCAACACAAAGTTCCTCCATTCTCTACGTGAAAGCGCTGTAGTGTCCAGGAGTTTAGATATCTAACCTCCTTGACTTTCATTGCGTTCAAAGGAACGACGAAATTCGACATGCAAGCTACCTTCTGGGTGTCAATTAACAAAGCTTGCACCAGGCACCCGAGGCCATACGATATTATTATTATTAGCGCTAAAGTATCAAGGAGCTTAGATATCTAACCTCCTTGACTTTCATACCGCTCCAAGGAACGACAAATTTAGGCATGAAAGCTGACTTTGGGCGACAAATAACAAAACTTGCACCCGACACCCGAGGCAATACGAAATTATTATTATTATTATAACAGTCCATCTCTTGAACTGTAAACATTAGACATGAAGGAGACTTCAACGCCCAATACTTTGGCGTTGTAGGAAGGAGAATTTAACGCCAAACAACTTGATGCAGTAGGAAGGAGACTTCAAAACCATACAACTTGGCGCAGTAGGAAGGAGACTTCACCGCCATACAACTAGGCGCAGTAGGAAGAAGACTTCAACGCCAAACAACTTGACGCAGTAGGAAGGAGACTTCAACGCCATACAACTTGACGCAGTAGGAAGAAGACTTCAACGCCAAACAACTAGACGCAGTAGGAAGGAGACTTCAACGACATAAAACTTGACGCAGTAGGAAGAAGACTTCAACGCCAAACAACTTGACGCAGTAGGAAGGAGACTTCAACGCCAAAACACTTGACGCAGTAGGAAGAAGACTTCAACGCCAAACAACTTGGCACAGTAGGAAGGAGACTTCAACGCCAAACAACTTGACGCAGTAGGAAGAAGACTTCACCGCCATACAATTTGACGCAGTAGGAAGGAGACTTCAACGCCAAACAACTTGACGCAGTAGGAAGAAGACTTCAACGCCAAACAACTTGGCGCAGTAGGAAGGAGACTTCAACCCCAAACACCTCGGCGCAGTAGGAAGGAGGCTTCAACGCCATACAACTTGACGCAATAGGGAGGAGGCTTCAACGCCAAACAACTTGACGCCGTAGGAAGGAGACTTCACCGCCATACAACTTGACGCAGTAGGAAGGAGACTTCAACACCCAACACCTTGGCACAGTAGGAAGGAGACTTCAACACCAAACAACTTGCTGTAGTAGGAAGGAGACTTCAACCCCAAACACCTTGGCGCAGTAGGAAGGAGACTTCAACACCAAACACCATGGTGCAGTAGGAAGGAGACTTCAACACCCAACACCTTGGTACAGTAGGAAGGAGACTTCAACACCCAACACCTTGGTGCAGTAGGAAGGAGACTTCAACGCGCATTACCTTACCGCAGTAGGAAGGAGACTTCAACGCCCAACACCTTGGTACAGTAGGAAGGAGACTTCACCGCCATACAACTTGGTGCAGTAGGAAGGAGACTTCAACACCCAACACCTTGGCACAGTAGGAAGGAGACTTCACCGCCATACAACTTGACGCAGTAGGAAGAAGACTTCAACGCCAAACACCATGCCGCAGTAGGAAGGAGACTTCAACGCCCAACACCTTGGTACAGTAGGAAGGAGACTTACCGCCATAAACATGGTGCAGTAGGAAGGAGACTTTAACACCCAACACCTTGGCACAGTAGGAAGGAGGCTTCACCGCCATACAACTTGACGCAGTAGGAAGGAGACTTCAACACCCAACACCTTGCTGCAGTAGGAAGGAGACTTCAACGCCCAACACCTTGGTACAGTAGGAAGGAGACTTCACCGCCATACAACTTGGTGCAGTAGGAAGGAGACTTCAACACCCAACATCTTGGTGCAGTAGGAAGGAGACTTCAACACCAAACACCTTGGTGCAGTAGGAAGGAGACTTCAACACCAAACACCTTGGTGCAGTAGGAAGGAGACTTCAACGCCCAACACCTTGGCACAGTTGGAAGGAGACTTCAACGCCCAACACCTTGGCACAGTAGGATGGAGACTTCACCGCCATACTACTTGACGCAGTAGGAAGGAGACTTCAACACCCAACACCTTGGTGCAGTAGGAAGGAGACTTCAACGCCCAACACCTTGGCACAGTAGGAAGGAGACTTCACCGCCATACAACTTGGTGCAGTAGGAAGGAGACTTCAACACCCAACACCTTGGTGCAATAGGAAGGAGACTTCACCGCCATACAACTTGACGCAGTAGGAAGGAGACTTCAACGCCCAACACCTTGGCGCAGTAGGAAGGAGACTTCAACGCCCAACACCTTGGCACAGTAGGAAGGAGACCACCGCCATACAACTTGGTGCAGTAGGAAGGAGACTTCAACACCCAACACCTTGGTGCAGTAGGAAGGAGACTTCAACACCAAACACCTTGGTGCAGTAGGAAGGAGACTTCAATACCAAACACCTTGGAACTGTAGGAAGGAGACTTCAACGCCCAACACCTTGGCACATTAGGAAGGAGACTTCACCGCCATACAACTTGACGCAGTAGGAAGGAGGCTTCAACACCCAACACCTTGCCGCAGTAGGAAGGAGACTTCAACGCCCAACACCTTGGTACAGTAGGAAGGAGACTTAACCGCCATACAACTTGGTGCAGTAGGAAGGAGACTTCAACACCCAACACCTTGGTGCAGTAGGAAGGAGACTTCAACACCAAACACCTTGGTGCAGTAGGAAGGAGACTTCAACACCAAACACCTTGTTGCAGTAGGAAGGAGACTTCAACGCCCAACACCTTGGCACAGTAGGAAGGAGACTTCTACACCCAACACCTTGCTGTAGTAGGAAGGAGACTTCAACCCCGAACACCTTGGCGCAGTAGGAAGGAGACTTCACCGCCATACAACTTGGTGTAGTAGGAAGGAGACTTCAACGCCCAACACCTTGGCGCAGTAGGAAGGAGACTTCAACGCATAAAAACCTTGGCACAGTAGGAAGGAGACTTCACCGCCATATAACTTGACGCAGTAGGAAGGAGACTTCAACACCCAACACCTTGGTGCAGTAGGAAGGAGACTTCAACACCAAACACCTTGGCGCAGTAGGAAGGAGACTTCAACACCCAATACCTTGGTGCAGTAGGAAGGAGACTTCAACACCAAACACCTTGGTGCAGTAGGAAGGAGACTTCAACACCAAACACCTTGATGCAGTAGGAAGGGACTTCAACACCCAACACCTTGGTGCAGTAGGAAGGAGACTTCAACGCCCAACACCTTGCCGCAGTAGGTAGGAGACTTCAACGCCCAACACCTTGGTACATTAGGAAGGAGACTTACCGCCATACAACTTGGTGCAGTAGGAAGGAGACTTCAACGCCCAACACCTTGGCACAGTAGGAAGGAGACTTCACCGCCATACAACTTGGTGCAGTAGGAAGGAGACTTCAACACCCAACACCTTGGTGCAGTAGAAAGGAGACTTCACCGTCATACAACTTGACGCAGTAGGAAGGAGACTTCAACGCCCAACACCTTGGCGCAGTAGGAAGGAGACTTCAACGCCCAACACCTTAGCACAGTAGGAAGGAGACTTCACCGCCATACAACTTGGTGCAGTAGGAAGGAGACTTCAACACCCAACACCTTGGTGCAGTAGGAAGGAGACTTCAACACCAAACACCTTGGTGCAGTAGGAAGGAGACTTCAACACCAAACACCTTGGTGCAGTAGGAAGGAGATTTCAACACGAAACACCTTGGAACAGTAGGAAGGAGACTTCAACGCCCAACACCTTGGCACATTAGGAAGGAGACTTCACCGCCATACAACTTGACGCAGTAGGAAGGAGACTTCAACACCCAACACCTTGCCGCAGTAGGAACGAGACTTCAACGCCCAACACCTTGGTACAGTAGGAAGGAGACTTCACCGCCATACAACTTGGTGCAGTAGGAAGGAGACTTCAACACCCAACACTTTGGTGCAGTAGGAAGGAGACTTCAACACCAAACACCTTGGTGCAGTAGGAAGGAGACTTCAATACCAAACACCTTGTTGCAGTTGGAAGGAGACTTCAACGCCCAACACCTTGGCACAGTAGGAAGGAGACTTCAACACCCATCACCTTGGTGCAGTAGGAAGGAGACATCACCGCCATACAACTTGACTCAGTAGGAAGGAGACTTCACTGCCATACAACTTGGTGTAGTAGGAAGGAGACTTGAACGCCCAACACCTTGGCGCAGTAGGAAGGAGACTTCAACGCCCAACACCTTGGCGCAGTAGGAAGGAGACTTCACTGCCATACAACTTGGTGCAGTAGGAAGGAGACTTCAACACCCAACACCTTGGTGCAGTAGGAAGGAGACTTCAACACCAAACACCTTGGTGCAGTAGGAAGGAGACTTCAACACCAAACACCGTGGTGCAGTAGGAAGGAGACTTCAACACCAAACACCTTGGTGCAGTAGGAAGGAGACTTCAACACCAAACACCTTGTTGCAGTTGGAAGGAGACTTCAACGCCCAACACCTTGGCACAGTAGGAAGGAGACTTCAACACCCATCACCTTGGTGCAGTAGGAAGAAGACTTCACCGCCATACAACTTGACGCAATAGGAAGGAGACTTCACTGCCATACAACTTGGTGCAGTAGGAAGGAGACTTCAACACCCAACACCTTGGTGCAGTAGGAAGGAGACTTCAACGCCCAACACCTTGGCACAGTAGGAAGGAGACTTCACCGCCATACAACTTGGTGCAGTAGGAAGGAGACTTCAACACCCAACATCTTGGTGCAGTAGGAAGGAGACTTCAACACCAAACACCTTGGTGCAGTAGGAAGGAGACTTCAACACCAAACACCTTGGTGCAGTAGGAAGGAGACTTCAACGCCCAACACCTTGGCACAGTTGGAAGGAGACTTCAACGCCCAACACCTTGGCACAGTAGGATGGAGACTTCACCGCCATACAACTTGACGCAGTAGGAAGGAGACTTCAACACCCAACACCTTGGTACAGTAGGAAGGAGACTTCAACGCCCAACACCTTGGCACAGTAGGAAGGAGACTTCACCGCCATACAACTTGGTGCAGTAGGAAGGAGACTTCAACACCCAACACCTTGGTGCAATAGGAAGGAGACTTCACCGCCATACAACTTGACGCAGTAGGAAGGAGACTTCAACGCCCAACACCTTGGCGCAGTAGGAAGGAGACTTCAACGCCCAACACCTTGGCACAGTAGGAAGGAGACTTCACCGCCATACAACTTGGTGCAGTAGGAAGGAGACTTCAACACCCAACACCTTGGTGCAGTAGGAAGGAGACTTCAACATCAAACACCTTGGTGCAGTAGGAAGGAGACTTCAATACCAAACACCTTGGAACTGTAGGAAGGAGACTTCAACGCCCAACACCTTGGCACATTAGGAAGGAGACTTCACCGCCATACAACTTGACGCAGTAGGAAGGAGGCTTCAACACCCAACACCTTGCCGCAGTAGGAAGGAGACTTCAACGCCCAACACCTTGGTACAGTAGGAAGGAGACTTAACCGCCATACAACTTGGTGCAGTAGGAAGGAGACTTCAACACCCAACACCTTGGTGCAGTAGGAAGGAGACTTCAACACCAAACACCTTGGCGCAGTAGGAAGGAGACTTCAACACCAAACACCTTGTTGCAGTAGGAAGGAGACTTCAACGCCCAACACCTTGGCACAGTAGGAAGGAGACTTCTACACCCAACACCTTGCTGTAGTAGGAAGGAGACTTCAACCCCGAACACCTTGGCGCAGTAGGAAGGAGACTTCACCGCCATACAACTTGGTGTAGTAGGAAGGAGACTTGAACGCCCAACACCTTGGCGCAGTAGGAAGGAGACTTCAACGCCATACAACTTGGTGCAGTAGGAAGGAGACTTCAACACCCAACACTTTGGTGCAGTAGGAAGGAGACTTCAACACCCATCACCTTGGTGCAGTAGGAAGGAGACATCACCGCCATACAACTTGACTCAGTAGGAAGGAGACTTCACTGCCATACAACTTGGTGTAGTAGGAAGGAGACTTGAACGCCCAACACCTTGGCGCAGTAGGAAGGAGACTTCAACGCCCAACACCTTGGCGCAGTAGGAAGGAGACTTCACTGCCATACAACTTGGTGCAGTAGGAAGGAGACTTCAACACCCAACACCTTGGTGCAGTAGGAAGGAGACTTCAACACCAAACACCTTGGTGCAGTAGGAAGGAGACTTCAACACCAAACACCGTGGTGCAGTAGGAAGGAGACTTCAACACCAAACACCTTGGTGCAGTAGGAAGGAGACTTCAACACCAAACACCTTGTTGCAGTTGGAAGGAGACTTCAACGCCCAACACCTTGGCACAGTAGGAAGGAGACTTCAACACCCATCACCTTGGTGCAGTAGGAAGAAGACTTCACCGCCATACAACTTGACGCAATAGGAAGGAGACTTCACTGCCATACAACTTGGTGCAGTAGGAAGGAGACTTCAACACCCAACACCTTGGTGCAGTAGGAAGGAGACTTCAACGCCCAACACCTTGGCGCAGTAGGAAGGAGACTTCACTGCCATACAACTTGGTGCAGTAGGAAGGAGACTTCAACACCCAACACCTTGGTGCAGTAGGAAGGAGACTTCAACACCAAACACCTTGGTGCAGTAGGAAGGAGACTTCAACACCAAACACCGTGGTGCAGTAGGAAGGAGACTTCAACACCAAACACCTTGGTGCAGTAGGAAGGAGACTTCAACACCAAACACCTTGTTGCAGTTGGAAGGAGACTTCAACGCCCAACACCTTGGCACAGTAGGAAGGAGACTTCAACACCCATCACCTTGGTGCAGTAGGAAGAAGACTTCACCGCCATACAACTTGACGCAATAGGAAGGAGACTTCACTGCCATACAACTTGGTGCAGTAGGAAGGAGACTTCAACACCCAACACCTTGGTGCAGTAGGAAGGAGACTTCAACGCCCAACACCTTGGCACAGTAGGAAGGAGACTTCACCGCCATACAACTTGGTGCAGTAGGAAGGAGACTTCAACACCCAACATCTTGGTGCAGTAGGAAGGAGACTTCAACACCAAACACCTTGGTGCAGTAGGAAGGAGACTTCAACACCAAACACCTTGGTGCAGTAGGAAGGAGACTTCAACGCCCAACACCTTGGCACAGTTGGAAGGAGACTTCAACGCCCAACACCTTGGCACAGTAGGATGGAGACTTCACCGCCATACAACTTGACGCAGTAGGAAGGAGACTTCAACACCCAACACCTTGGTACAGTAGGAAGGAGACTTCAACGCCCAACACCTTGGCACAGTAGGAAGGAGACTTCACCGCCATACAACTTGGTGCAGTAGGAAGGAGACTTCAACACCCAACACCTTGGTGCAATAGGAAGGAGACTTCACCGCCATACAACTTGACGCAGTAGGAAGGAGACTTCAACGCCCAACACCTTGGCGCAGTAGGAAGGAGACTTCAACGCCCAACACCTTGGCACAGTAGGAAGGAGACTTCACCGCCATACAACTTGGTGCAGTAGGAAGGAGACTTCAACACCCAACACCTTGGTGCAGTAGGAAGGAGACTTCAACATCAAACACCTTGGTGCAGTAGGAAGGAGACTTCAATACCAAACACCTTGGAACTGTAGGAAGGAGACTTCAACGCCCAACACCTTGGCACATTAGGAAGGAGACTTCACCGCCATACAACTTGACGCAGTAGGAAGGAGGCTTCAACACCCAACACCTTGCCGCAGTAGGAAGGAGACTTCAACGCCCAACACCTTGGTACAGTAGGAAGGAGACTTAACCGCCATACAACTTGGTGCAGTAGGAAGGAGACTTCAACACCCAACACCTTGGTGCAGTAGGAAGGAGACTTCAACACCAAACACCTTGGCGCAGTAGGAAGGAGACTTCAACACCAAACACCTTGTTGCAGTAGGAAGGAGACTTCAACGCCCAACTCCTTGGCACAGTAGGAAGGAGACTTCTACACCCAACACCTTGCTGTAGTAGGAAGGAGACTTCAACCCCGAACACCTTGGCGCAGTAGGAAGGAGACTTCACCGCCATACAACTTGGTGTAGTAGGAAGGAGACTTCAACGCCCAACACCTTGGCGCAGTAGGAAGGAGACTTCAACGCATAAAAACCTTGGCACAGTAGGAAGGAGACTTCACCGCCATATAACTTGACGCAGTAGGAAGGAGACTTCAACACCCAACACCTTGGTGCAGTAGGAAGGAGACTTCAACACCAAACACCTTGGCGCAGTAGGAAGGAGACTTCAACACCCAATACCTTGGTGCAGTAGGAAGGAGACTTCAACACCAAACACCTTGGTGCAGTAGGAAGGAGACTTCAACAACAAACACCTTGGTGCAGTAGGAAGGGACTTCAACACCCAACACCTTGGTGCAGTAGGAAGGAGACTTCAACGCCCAACACCTTGCCGCAGTAGGTAGGAGACTTCAACGCCCAACACCTTGGTACAGTAGGAAGGAGACTTACCGCCATACAACTTGGTGCAGTAGGAAGGAGACTTCAACGCCCAACACCTTGGCACAGTAGGAAGGAGACTTCACCGCCATACAACTTGGTGCAGTAGGAAGGAGACTTCAACACCCAACACCTTGGTGCAGTAGAAAGGAAACTTCACCGTCATACAACTTGACGCAGTAGGAAGGAGACTTCAACGCCCAACACCTTGGCGCAGTAGGAAGGAGACTTCAACGCCCAACACCTTAGCACAGTAGGAAGGAGACTTCACCGCCATACAACTTGGTGCAGTAGGAAGGAGACTTCAACACCCAACACCTTGGTGCAGTAGGAAGGAGACTTCAACACCAAACACTTTGGTGCAGTAGGAAGGAGACTTCAACACCAAACACCTTGGTGCAGTAGGAAGGAGATTTCAACACCAAACACCTTGGAACAGTAGGAAGGAGACTTCAACGCCCAACACCTTGGCACATTAGGAAGGAGACTTCACCGCCATACAACTTGACGCAGTAGGAAGGAGACTTCAACACCCAACACCTTGCCGCAGTAGGAACGAGACTTCAACGCCCAACACCTTGGTACAGTAGGAAGGAGACTTCACCGCCATACAACTTGGTGCAGTAGGAAGGAGACTTCAACACCCAACACCTTGGTGCAGTAGGAAGGAGACTTCAACACCAAACACCTTGGTGCAGTAGGAAGGAGACTTCAACACCAAACACCTTGTTGCAGTTGGAAGGAGACTTCAACGCCCAACACCTTGGCACAGTAGGAAGGAGACTTCAACACCCATCACCTTGGTGCAGTAGGAAGGAGACTTCACCGCCATACAACTTGACTCAGTAGGAAGGAGACTTCACTGCCATACAACTTGGTGTAGTAGGAAGGAGACTTGAACGCCCAACACCTTGGCGCAGTAGGAAGGAGACTTCAACGCCCAACACCTTGGCGCAGTAGGAAGGAGACTTCACTGCCATACAACTTGGTGCAGTAGGAAGGAGACTTCAACACCCAACACCTTGGTGCAGTAGGAAGGAGACTTCAACACCAAACACCTTGGTGCAGTAGGAAGGAGACTTCAACACCAAACACCTTGGTGCAGTAGGAAGGAGACTTCAACACCAAACACGTTGGTGCAGTAGGAAGGAGACTTTAACACCAAACACCTTGTTGCAGTTGGAAGGAGACTTCAACGCCCAACACCTTGGCACAGTAGGAAGGAGACTTCAACACCCATCACCTTGGTGCAGTAGGAAGAAGACTTCACCGCCATACAACTTGACGCAGTAGGAAGGAGACTTCACTGCCATACAACTTGGTGCAGTAGGAAGGAGACTTCAACACCCAACACCTTGGTGTAGTAGGAAGGAGACTTCAACGCCCAACACCTTGGCACAGTAGGAAGGAGACTTCACCGCCATACAACTTGGTGCAGTAGGAAGGAGACTTCAACACCCATCACCTTGGTGCAGTAGGAAGGAGACTTCAACACCAAACACCTTGGTGCAGTAGGAAGGAGACTTCAACACCAAACACCTTGGTGCAGTAGGAAGGAGACTTCAACACCAAACACCTTGAAACAGTAGGAAGGAGACTTCAACGCCCAACACCTTGGCACATTAGGAAGGAGACTTCACCGCCATACAACTTGACGCAGTAGGAAGGAGTCTTCAACACCCAACACCTTGCCGCAGTAGGAAGGAGACTTCAACGCCCAACACCTTGGTACAGTAGGAAGGAGACTTCACCGCCATACAACTTGGTGCATTAGGAAGGAGACTTCAACACCCAACACCTTGGTGCAGTAGGAAGGAGACTTCAACACCAAACACCTTGGTGCAGTAGGAAGGAGACTTCAACACCAAACACCTTGTTGCAGTTGGAAGGAGACTTCAACGCCCAACACCTTGGCACAGTAGGAAGGAGGCTTCAACACCCATCACCTTGGTGCAGTAGGAAGGAGACTTCACCGCCATAAAACTTGACTCAGTAGGAAGGAGACTTCACTGCCATACAACTTGGTGTAGTAGGAAGGAGACTTGAACGCCCAACACCTTGGCGCAGTAGGAAGGAGACTTCAACGCCCAACACCTTGGCGCAGTAGAAAGGAGACTTCACTGCCATACAACTTGGTGCAGTAGGAAGGAGACTTCAACACCCAACACCTTGGTGCAGTAGGAAGGAGACTTCAACACCAAACACCTTGGTGCAGTAGGAAGGAGACTTCAACACCAAACACCTTGTTGCAGTTGGAAGGAGACTTCAACGCCCAACACCTTGGCACAGTAGGAAGGAGACTTCAACACCCATCACCTTGGTGCAGTAGGAAGGAGACTTCACCGCCATACAACTTGACGCAGTAGGAAGGAGACTTCACCGCCATACAACTTGGTGTAGTAGGAAGGAGACTTCAACGCCCAACACCTTGGCGCAGTAGGAAGGAAACTTCAACGCCCAACACCTTGGCGCAGTAGGAAGGAGACTTCACTGCCATACAACTTGGTGCAGTAGGAAGGAGACTTCAACACCCAACACCTTGGTGCAGTAGGAAGGAGACTTCAACACCAAACACCTTGGTGCAGTAGGAAGGAGACTTCAACACCAAACACCTTGGTGCAGTAGGAATGAGACTTCAACACCAAACACCTTGGTGCAGTAGGAAGGAGACTTCAACACCAAACACCTTGCTGTAGTAGGAAGGAGACTTCAACCCCGAACACCTTGGCTCAGTAGGAAGGAGACTTTAGCGCCAAACAACTGTGCGCAGGAGGAAGGTGACTTTAACGCCAAACAATTTGGCGCAGTAGGAAGGTGACTTTAACACCAAAGACCTTGGCGCAGTAGGAAGGAGACTTTAACGCCAAACACCTTGGCGCAGTAGGAAGGAGACTTTAACGCCAAACACCTTGGCGCATTAGGAAGGAGACTTTAACGCCAAACAACTTTGCGCAGAAGGAAGGAGAATTTAACGCCAAACAATTTGGCGCAGTAGGAAGGAGATTTTAACACCAAACACCTTGGCGCATGTACAATACCCAAGGGGTATGCACCCCTTAGAGATCATCCCCCCCATCATCTGTCTAAATCTCATAAAAGGCAACCCTTTAAAAGCCTACCCAATATCCATCAATACTATAAGGGCAGCTGGCTACTCCATAAAGCAGCTCAACCCTTGCGTAATTATGACACACAGCGACATACTACAAACTGGTTCAACTATGCCACAACGCGCTGACAGAACAGAGGCTAAAGGTATAAAAGGTGCCTTAAGTGGGTCACGAGAATCTCTCCATCACCAGTGCTTCGACGAGACAGCCGGAGGCTAACGACAGTGTCAACCGAGGTGAGTCAGTCAGTCAGTGTTCAGAATCCTACTTTTGTAACCTAACACCCACAGTTTGTACTCACATTATAACATCACAAGATCCCTTAAAAGGGACTAACAGTTACTCATTGCTGACCAATAAACACTTGGTCAGTCTCTTACACTTGCATTACTGATCTACACTCTTCTTCACGTCCCCACGTCCTTCCTTACTCCCGTCACAGTCGGACGTGACACACCGTAGTAATAACGCCAACTCAGACGTCCTTGTATTCCTCACAGCGGCTCGCGTGCTCAAGTGAAGTGCGTGCCGAACCGCTGACACTAGCAAGGTGATTATATAATAAGTAGCCGGCTGGGCGACTAGTACATCGACCCGCGTGCTAAGGCTACATCCCTTAAACCACATTTACAGTCTTTATAGGAGCGCCCCCTAGTTCCTAGCACACCACAACACACTACACTGGTCAGCTTGCCCTGTCAAGGGGAGCTACCCTTCTTTAGGCACAAACTCATAAATTAGTACAGCAACTCTCCCTTTTAGATCCACCCCCAAATAAGGGATCTAAAACACTGGTGGAGGCGGGGTCCTACGCATAGAGAAAAGGGACTCAACCAACGAGCCCTCGTAGGTAAAACGACCCCTTCCGTACCGCAAAAAGCCAAGCAAATTAGTGAGAAAATTTTTTCCCCCAAATAAAAAGCACCATTTTTTTTTTGAGTGCTCCAAACTAGCTACACAGGGGAAATTCTTAACAAACCAACCCCCCAGCCCCATACAGAATCAGAGAAATATAAGAATACACTGTCAAAACACGCACAGATTTTTTTTTTATTATTTTTTCACATACACTCCATTCAACATGGCCCCCCTATACCGCCTAGCTGTGCTAAGGAGCATTGGGGAGTACCAGGAATTAATTGCCTGGCATAGAGTTTTTGAAACTAGGCAGGACTACCTCAGAAGGTTTCAGCAGCTCCTGCACGCCCAGTACATGCGGATCATAAGAGCCCTTGTCCGGCCACTCCGCAGTGCTAAGAATCGCAAGATTCGAGCGAAAATCCCCACCCTCCGCACACAAATCATAAAAGCACACTGGCAACTACACTGTCGACACGAGTTTATGTTCCAACAATGGGAAACACTCATCACGGAACACAGACGGATAGGGACTCAGGACACCAAAGTCGCTGAACTGGCCATATGCCTCAATAGGCAGTACACCCAAATTTGGGACGAATACCGTGAACTCCAAACCAACAAGGCCATTTTTGAGTTCATGGTAGGGCCACCAGCCCAGCCGAGAGAGGACATAAGCGTAGATACGCTAACTCGACAATTTGCGAGGATGTCCCTCTCGCCACGTACTGCCACAGAATGGAAGGAGTTCGCCGTGGCCACAGTCCGGGAGACGGCCAGGTTAGGCTCCAACATACTAAAGAATACATCCTACACAGACACACGTCCTTCAGCTCCGGATCGGAAGGCAATTTTGCCAAGCCGAGGGGAAGAGCCTAGAACAATCCCCTCGGACCGGATGAACGAGAGGGAGTTGAAGCCAGGACCTTCAATCACACATAATACGACAGAGGGACAACAGGAGGTAACCTCGTCATGGGCTGACGACGTAGAGCCTGACCTACCACATATAAAGCCTACATACACTCACACAGATAGGCTAACACAGTGGCAGGAGTCTGCCGTGGCCACGGGCCAGAAAGCGGACAGGCTACACGACACCACATTGGCAGGACAAAAACAGGCACTTAAGCGGCCTTCACCGCCAGTTCAAAGGGCAAATTTGCCAGAACGGAGGCGAACACCGGCATTAGTCCCTCAGGATGCACGGTACACGCACATACAGATTAAACAGGCATTACCATACAATACACGGGGATTAGGAAAGGTATTATTACCCACCCCACAAAACCTCGCAGTCAAACATACATACACTCCCGTAAAATCTGCTAAGATAGCGCCAAGCGCAATAACGCCCTTAAATACAGGTACACTTAGACCTAGAAACACGCGCTACGGTGGAAGTAGGGCAAGGCTTACTTTGCTAGAAATTCCGCCGGAAAACAGCAAAGAAACACCTCAATGGATTTCAGAGGCCTATAATATCGTAACAGGGCAAAACCCTTCACCTTTCTGAGCACTGAAGCTCGAAAGACGATAACGACTTCCACCAAGGCCAAAGAAATAAAATAACATCACTTCCCCCATCATAAATGGCCACACAAGTTCTTTCACGCGGGAGATATCAGAAAATAGACCGACAATTACATAGTAAACATAAACTGCGCATTTTTTTTCTTTCTCGTATTTTATGTATATACAGGGCAACATGGCCAAATTAGAAGTGAGTAATTTTAAATCCTTCTGTGTTTTTTTTTGGGAACCATGGCATCTTTCTATCAGGCCATCACTAAGCCAAGTGAAAGCCCATCAGGCTTAAGGCCGGAAAGAGATATTTTGAACACAACTTAGGCATAAAATCACAGCATAGAGCTTAAGGGAGTCTTTCTAAGTAGAAATGACTAGACGTTCTACATTATGGTTCCACAGTTTGACAGATTCTCTTGTTGCGGGCAAAAAAAAAAAAAAAAAACGTAAGCATGGCAAGAATTAAGAATCTCAAACTAGTTTCAAAAAAAAAAAAAATTTTGGGAGGTGTGCTTTAACCAACTAAAAAGCCCAATTGCACACCGGGATGAGACACTGTCATTTTGGTGAGTTACAATTACTTTGATAGGCAGGTTTGACTCCCACAGTGCACTGGCTTTGCTCGGGACGTGGATACAAGGGTATCAGTTACGTCTGGCAATGGCCTTCCTAAGGTGTACTAGACAGTGTCGGTAGATTCCCCTGAGACGTAACCAGATTACGGTAGTACTCACGTTACCAAAATGGTAAATACTACACTCAGGTCCCAATCACCATTTTTTTTCAAAAACATAGTGCTCACGACATAATTTTTAGAGACTAACGCCACCTACTATTATTTTCTTTCAATGTGCTCTCTTAATGCAGAGCGGGGCATAAATAATTTTTTTTTGTTTCACACAGTTAGCCCAAGAAAGAAAAATGGCCAAATAAACTATATATATATTTTATACATAGGTATACATAACACAACACTCGGGGACACAAGTGTAGTCAATGGAAGGTTCTTTTGCAGACGGCCAATGCATATGAGATTTCCGAAGTGAAATGCCATGGCCTGTGGTTTGGATTCCAAGTAAAACGGAAATCCCGTGGCACATGATCTCTAGAAATGGTCACGTTAAACCACAAAATTCCCCTCTTGCCTTTTTATAATGCGAAGAGCACTAACAGAAAAGCAGGCTGATTAAGAACACATGTTCGGATACACAGCGTTATCGAAACAAGTAAACAAGCGACCGCGCAAGACATTGCAACCCGACACCCTCATACTCAGCATTAAAGCAGACGTCAGTGATAAACTGCGAGCCTTACAGACGACAGTTCCCAAAGCACACTGCACGGAATCATTCATAGCCAACCTAAGAACCCTATATCTTCAAAATTTACACTACGAGGAGAGGGCAAAAATAAGCAAACTCCTCGCAGGAAGGTATACTAGGGGTTGCGCATAGAAAAACACACAGCCCATTTGCCATAGTGTAGGCGGCACAGAAATGGCCACCAAATCTTTACAGACAACCGGCTTCGAACCCATGTCCACACACAAAAACCTCGTACCGAAAACTAACTAAACAACGGTATTTTCGGTACGAGAAACACAAACAAAATACAGGCAGAATGCCCGCAGAACATGAACAACGCAGACATATAACACAGAGAATTACATAGAACACGGGTTCGAACCCCAGAGAAAATTGCACGCCAGGGAAAAACAAGCAGACGGCCTTCCAATCACACCAAAATTGGCCCATATAACGGCTTAGACAGATAATACTACATTCCTGCGGCCAAATGACAGGCATAAAATTCCAGAAATACACTTGACAGGGAAAATGGACTTTCCAGACAGAGACATATAAATTTCGTAAGACAACGGTCTTACGGAATAATGGCCACACAACGGCAATAGTAGCAGGGCGGATTACCACATCGGGCCGCCAGGAATTTAACACAATGACCACACTGGCATACGTGCAGAAAAACACGCAACAGTGGTTAACCTACATAAAATCCCGGCCTGAAGTTACACACACAAACTGATGACTTGCAGACTTAGCCACTTTGCAACACTGTCGATGACAAAACGCGATTGTGTAGTGGCAGTGACCATGAATAAACAAATGCAGAACAATCATAACACTATACATTTTTCAACACTGCGAAAGCATTTATCAACAAGCAGACGTCACAGACCAAAACTTGTCGCAGGCCCAGAGTAGCACGTTCGTAAAGACGTTGGCAGGCCACGGGCGCTTCCTACCCATACACAATATACACAGTAGGACTTAGCTCTACAGCAGACCAGGCGTCCGCGTGGTGTAGCGGAGCGTAGTCACACACACACACACAAACGCGCTCACCAATCAGGGGCGAACATAGGGACTTTGAGGAAACGGGACCTCCCCTTAACAACTTCTTTTTGCGACCCTAGTCCCGAAACAAATCATTCCAGGCGACTAGGACTTAGCCCTATAACGGACCAGAGTAGGTCGTGAAGCTTCGCTATCCCAAAGCGCGGATAGAAAACCAACATGGACCAAGGGAGGATGACAAGAGAGCATGCTAACAGCGTCCCACTCTACTCCCTTCCCATAACCTTCTCAAGCCTGACATAAACAACGCAAACACATCTACACGACCATAAACAGCTACACTACACTACAAAGTATACATAAGGGTTGGTAAACTTCATGTGTTTACAGAAAGGGCATGCTACGCCTTGAGCCCCACCGCTAGCACCTGAATGAGAGGGGTGCATCGGCCAACACCAACTAAGCGTAATGCACATCTCCATCTGAGAGATGAGGCCATAAGTAATAAATACTAACCATTTTTTTTTAAATTTAAATCATCCCGCATGAGAGGGAAATATATTAGTATTATGCCTCAACCTACACCTATCCATACATGAGTGCAAACGCCTCATATCCAGACGCATGCATGTATATCCCATCCATTCACCAGGGGATATTGATATCAGACCGGCATGGATTTTTATTTTATTTTTTGCAACCCCGGGAATTACCTGCCCCGTTCCACTCACTGTAGGAGCATCCTAGCACAAAAACCGGTTCCAGGCCGCCACTAACGCGGAATTCGGAAGTGCGCAACCTCCTCCTACCCTGCTTTAACCCACTCTACAGATAACTACCCCCAGATCACAATAACAGGGTACCTGACGCCACAGACCCTACTAACACCTCCATCAAGGTTAAAAAAGAGCATTATCGCTGGAGAAGCTGATATAGCACAGGTAGCCTAAAGTAGTCTACGTATGTAGAGGTTTTACCAGCCCACCACACTGGAAGTATTTTACATTTGACACTTTTTACACAGGTTACACCTATATTTAAAAAAAAAAGGGAATCTGAAACACCCTGGCTGATGATACCGGCGTTAGCCAAAGGTCAAAAGCACAACACTAGGGGCAGAACTGGGGTAGGTAATGACAACCCTTACCCCAGTTGGCTCGACAAATCACCTAACTTGACGACTAGACCAAACAGACGAACCACGTGAGGTCAAAGCATTCGCGGCCTGGTCGGGCAAGCTCTGGAATCCTAGGTGCGCATAAACCGCCCCTGGGAGGAAGGGATGCTAAACCCACTTTGAGCCACGGTCGTCGAAGCCAAGACCTGCAGGGAGACTTTCTGAGAATGGCGGGAGAAATAGCTCACTCCGCGTCGGCCTCGGGAGCTATCCCTAGAGACGACCATATTATGACTAGACTGTTAGTTAAATTTACGTAAGTAAGACTTCCATGGCGGGAAGCAAAACTCCTGTGCGTTGGAGCATACTACGGCGGCCCATAGAGGCAAATTTATATATCAATGCGAAAATGCATACTACGGCGGCCCATAGAGGCAACTTTATATATCAATGCGAAAATGCATACTACGGCGGCCCATAGAGGCAACTTTATATATCAATGCGAAAATGCATACTACGGCGGCCCATAGAGGCAAATATCACTGCGAAAGCAGATTGCGACGGCCGATTAAGGCGGAGACAATATTATGCCATTGGACCACACTGTCCAATGCCCACATAAATGACGACGCATCGGGCAGTCAGAGTGCATTAAGAGATGGGGCATTGCGCGCCCCTCACAGGAGCCAAGTGGGCGGCTCACCTACGACTAATCGGAACGGCAAAACGAGCACGACAAGGAAGTTACAGCGGGCGGAACGGTTAGCTTAGTGGCACCGTAAGCCGCCCGCGGATAGATTAATCCTAGTAATAGACGTCGACACTAGACTTAAGGGGACGGAATCTAGCGACCCTAGAGACAACCGGTGTTTCTGGGGCTCGTGCGGGTGGTGATCTGGGGATTTAATTGCCCCAGGCGATCGTCCTAGGCCAAATTTAGTTATAGACGGTTGCATTTGACACGCAACCTAGGATTAAGCAAATTTAATGAACACTGTTGCAATTCAGCACAGCATCTTTCGGCCATAGATTAAGGCAACCCTCTCGGCTTAGATGTAGTTTTTTTTTATATATATACCATAAGTAGAATAAGTGGTATAAGAGAACGCCGTTCGGCGCCTGATGACCCACAAATCCGTCATCAGGGTAAGTCCGATAATTCATGATAAGTTATTATAATGTAGCATAGTCTTACATTTAAGACAATTTTTTTTAATACATATATTGAGGTAAAATTTCGGCGCCTGGCGGCCCAAATTCGTTGCCAGGGTAAGCCCAATACTACAACACATTAGGAAATGACGTCACGGCACCATATAGGGTAAGCCCGGCCATATATCGAGTAATAATAACCATGCCATTCTTTTCACAGGTAAAAAGGGGCTTCAGACTGTGGCAACGCTGCCACAGGAAGCGGCATATGGAATAGGGAATTTCAATGTTTTGTTAACCTCTCCATTTTTTTTTGCAGGCATTGTCACCTAGAATATGACACGTGTAATTATGATTTTGCTGCCAGATAGCAGCAACATGCTATTTAATGCCCCCTTATTGTAGTATTATACCTGTGCATACTAACCTCCATTTAACATTCATTCTCACTTACACACTCACTACATTTTTTTTTACAGCTACACGTCAATAATCTGCACAGCGGGAATGATGCCTGTGGGGCATCAAGCTTGCTGGCAGATCTACATAAAACAAAAACACTTGAAGCGTCAAAATGCGACGCAGCTTACGGCGATGAGGGCGCAACCGGCATGTGGCGGCGACCCTCATGGCCAAGTGTGCAAGCATTCACCCACAGAGGATGCTTCACAGACTAGGTATTAAGAATACACTGCAAGCGGTACGACCACTCAACCGTGCCAAGAGGTGGCCGTATAGGATCAGCCGTGATACGGCAAGCGTACGTACAAACAGGTAGCGTGCACGCGAGGATCCAAATAAAAACTAGAATTATAAGGGTTTAGCGCGCTTAAGTAGACATAAGGTCATTGTAGTTCATAATTTTAAAGAGTAAACTACATACATATTCATGCGCCCACGGGCAATTATTCCAATGGAAATTCCTAAATGTCAGCATCGCAACATAATATTTTTGTCTGTTTATCAAGTTCACGTGTACACGATGTCTATATTTTTGTTTTGTTTTGTTTCGTTTGCTAAGGTAACACGTAACCAATGTCTGTGAATTGTTTTCTTTCATTTTTCTCTCTTCTAACTTCCCCATTTGTCAGGGTGTTCCGTTTTATCCCACACCAATAAATACATTTTAAATATTTCCTTTAAATTATACCCTGGAACACCCATTTTTTTCTATTCTCTCCTATCTTCTTTATTGCGGGGAGCACTTTTTCCCCAAGATAGGGCGGACGACGCAATCATCCGTTCGGCCCTGGGTTTTTCCTCCCTGCACAACTATGTAACCATGTATAACCATGTTTTTTTTCTTTTTTATGCCGACAACGGCAATGGCGATTGTGCCTCAATAGCAATTATTTTCTTTATTCAACAATGTTAATGCACATTTCACCATGCAATGTAAAATTTATATACATATATATCTATGTACACCCCATAACCCTCCCCTCTGAACACGGGCTGACCGCACACCTACACTTCTGCACGACGACACCCGTTCCATACGACGACGCTTACGACGCCACCACCAGAAGAGACGAGGGGGATTCAAAAACTACTACGACAACATCCCAACCCCAAGTGCCCTTCCCGGTCGCGAGGACGCGACCAAATGGAGGAAGAGGCTTGTACAATACCCAAGGGGTATGCACCCCTTAGAGATCATCCCCCCCATCATCTGTCTAAATCTCATAAAAGGCAACCCTTTAAAAGCCTACCCAATATCCATCAATACTATAAGGGCAGCTGGCTACTCCATAAAGCAGCTCAACCCTTGCGTAATTATGACACACAGCGACATACTACAAACTGGTTCAACTATGCCACAACGCGCTGACAGAACAGAGGCTAAAGGTATAAAAGGTGCCTTAAGTGGGTCACGAGAATCTCTCCATCACCAGTGCTTCGACGAGACAGCCGGAGGCTAACGACAGTGTCAACCGAGGTGAGTCAGTCAGTCAGTGTTCAGAATCCTACTTTTGTAACCTAACACCCACAGTTTGTACTCACATTATAACATCACAAGATCCCTTAAAAGGGACTAACAGTTACTCATTGCTGACCAATAAACACTTGGTCAGTCTCTTACACTTGCATTACTGATCTACACTCTTCTTCACGTCCCCACGTCCTTCCTTACTCCCGTCACAGTCGGACGTGACACACCGTAGTAATAACGCCAACTCAGACGTCCTTGTATTCCTCACAGCGGCTCGCGTGCTCAAGTGAAGTGCGTGCCGAACCGCTGACACTAGCAAGGTGATTATATAATAAGTAGCCGGCTGGGCGACTAGTACATCGACCCGCGTGCTAAGGCTACATCCCTTAAACCACATTTACAGTCTTTATAGGAGCGCCCCCTAGTTCCTAGCACACCACAACACACTACACTGGTCAGCTTGCCCTGTCAAGGGGAGCTACCCTTCTTTAGGCACAAACTCATAAATTAGTACAGCAACTCTCCCTTTTAGATCCACCCCCAAATAAGGGATCTAAAACACGCAGTAGGAAGGAGACTTCAATGCTGGACCCTTGGCGCTACAAGCAAGGGGTTTGATGGTGGCTTAAACTTGCGTGCACCCATTCCTGTTTGTAGATCAACCACTCTTTCCTCGATGCCCTTTTCTCTCCTCAACTCTGAGCAAAGTTATATTCTTTACAATAATTCCGGTTTGCTTATTACCATGGCCACCTATTCTCCCCTTTTGTTGTTGTTGTTTTTAATTTATTTAGGGGCTTTGCAACATCGTAGTGAAGTGGCCCCTTGCTGTACTGGTCTGTGTACTTATAATGGCGGTTAGGCTTAGCTAAAGGGCGGCTAAGGTAACTTCCTAGCATTTTCCTGGAGTAGAAGTGGGGAATGCCTGAGGTGGATATCGAACCCACCTCTTCTCGACTCTGTCGAGCGACGCCCTTCTTCCCAAACCTGGGACAAATTAACCATCTGGAATATTGAGAGAATAATTGACAATGGCAAAACAAGATTTTTGAAAAGAGCTCTAGGAGCAGGGTAGTACGTCCCAAATAGGATGATATACGCCCTTTCCAGAGAAAGCTTCTTCCTCGAGGACTCAGCTACAGCTACAGCTACCATTTACAGACGCATACAATAGCCTACAGCGATAGCCTGACGAAAAAAAATACGAACCTTACAGTAGTCGCATATGATATGTAACATCTGACATAGAAGATACCTCAGGTGAAATTGTTGATACACCGGTAATTTATACTATTATTGGCACAAATATTTATATATTGTAAATGGGAGTGTTTTACAGATATTGTAGTTTATAATACGGAACTCATTTTATTAGATGATTTGTAGCTTCCACCAGCACTAGCCTAAATAAAGAATACGATATGGATCAACTAGACTAATAGACGCGACACCGCTCATAACCTTAAATTTCTTATAAACAGGTCCTCTTGATTTACAGACCAACACGTAATTTAATATGGATTCTGTTAAAATGAGTCATATTGATATGATAAATATCGTTTAAAATGATAATCTGGTAGCAAAAATATCTACCCCGCCCAGGATTCAAACCCAAGATCTCTGGATTGACAGTCATACGCACTAACCCCACGGCTATTTCGACTACGCAAATAGTGTGTACAAGATGGTGACTTATTTCCACGTTCCAATAATACTGCATTACGGAATTAAGTTTCATTTATATTTTGCTTGTTTCGATAATGTTCCTGCGTGAAATTGAGTTTAAAATGCCTTATGAATAGGCCCTCTTGTGATTAAGGAGAATGTATTGAGTAATAGTTCACGAAGGCTTGCTCAATTCTCATATAACCACAAGGATTATATTATATTGATGACTGTATTACCGTTATGTGGGTTAATATTTGAATAGCCATTGTGCAGAAACATAATACCGGCAATGCCGACTACTTACAATGTTTGATATTAAGGCATTTTACCATTTAAATACTGATACGAAGACTTCGTACATGTACCATGTCATTTGATTCAATCCCTTGACACCAGAGTTCGCATGAGCGTTTTCCGTTCAGTATGTCATATACATTCCACATGGCCGAGAGTGCGTCACGGTATCAATTTCCGACACCGCGCGCTGATTGTTTCTCTTACCAATGCCAGCTGGATCGATCGATGGAGTTGGCAGTGTGTCTTATACTTCCGTTCGATCCACCACTGCCAGCTCGATCGTTCCGATCCAGCGTTTTAGAGTGGATTAGAAGCTATCTCACTGAAAGAATTTGCTTTGTTAAATCCGTTGGTCAAACTTCAAATCCATACTTTCCAACTTCTGGTGTTCCTCAGGGTTCCATCTTGGGGCCACTTTTATTTGTAATCTTTATTAATGATTTAACTGGGGTCTTCAAGAATAGTAACTGCCTTCTATACGCTGATGATTTGAAACTGTTTCGAGTAATAGACCACGAGTCAGACTGTGACTTGCTTCAATTAGACCTACATCTACTAACAGATTGGTGTACTAAGTGGTTACTTGACCTTAATATATCAAAATGCAATGTGATAACATTTTCTAGGAAGTTGGCGCCTGTCATGAGGAATTATAGTATAAGTAACTCTGTATTAGTGCGTGTGAATGAAGTAAACGACCTAGGTATAACAATTACCAACGATGACGGGCTGTCATTTCTAAAACATGTAGATAAGGTGACAAGTAAGGGGTTCAGATTACTAGGTTTTCTGAAGAGAAATTGTAGTGAATTCGCCAATATAGGTTCTCTCAAAATTTTATTTTTAGCATATGTAAGGTCGACTGTTGAATACTGTTGTGAAGTATGGCTGCCTTCTCAGCAATATGCTATTCAGCGGTTAGAGAGTGTGCAGGTGAGATTCATGAAGTGGATCAGCTGTAGGTATATGGGCATTCGACTCTCTACATTGGACTATGAGACCTTCTGTGGAACCATGGGTATGCGGTCTTTGAGGTCTCGCCGCATGTGTGCCACGCCATGTTTCTATATAAGTGTCTGACCAATAGAATCGACTGTACGCCCCTCTTGTGTTTGATTCCGCTTCATGTTCCAGGCCGCAATACAAGGCAAAGACTCACTTTCCGGATCCAGAAGTGTAGAACTGTAGCCCATGCCAATTCCTGGTTATTGATGGCGTTGCGCTCTCTAAACCATCTTGATAGCGCTATAGATATATTTTACTCGAAGCCTACGGAAATTCGTAGATCATTGTTGAACTCAAGATCGTAGGTGTTTGTTGTATATATAGTGTGTAATAATTGTTATTTTAATTTAAGTGTATAGAGAACTTAGTTTATAAGCTTGAATCAATGTTTGTTTCTAGGTTAGTTAAATTGTTGCTTTTAAGTAAATTTAATGTTTATTATGTTTTATTATATCATCTGTAATTGGGTGCCTATCCTGTTGATGGTAAATAAATCTATCTATCTATCTATCTATCAAAACTATCCAGCAACCGAGCGGAAAGATGTTACACATCAAAAAAGTTACAGTCAGTCTGAGAGACTAGACTTTATATCATTTCAAATGACGCATGCTACAAATGCCACACATGTTAGAAAGGCTCAGGAATCTTTGCACTCTGCTGCATGACGTCACGCACTCGCCATCTCCGTTCGCATAACGCCAGACCCCAGGAGTAAACTCAGACTCGGTGCATATGTACTGAACAACATGATGACGTCATACACGCCGTAACCGTAACGCATAACGGTAGACCTAAGCATAACGATGAAGTCGACAAGATCATTTGAAATGATAAAAAGAAAGCAAGAAGAAATCATTGAAGATTTTTTTTGGAACTGATGCTATGATAAACAGAAATTGGACGAAAACAAACCAAACGCAGAGGCATGCCACTATTAGTTTAGCCATACAAGGTGTTCACCATAAGTTATGCACAACCAAATATATCCAACACGCAAATGATCAATGTATATGTGTATTGTGTGACCAAAAATGTGATTATTATCACTTTGTGAGGTGCAAAAATGAACAAAGACACTCAGTGACTGTTGCAAAGACAATAGCAGAGAATAATTATGTCATGTTATGGTATACAGTATAATGTTTACTTTACTATTCTGTAACTAATGACTTTCTGCTGCAATAAAATGTATATAATTGAAGAAGCTATTTCATTTTGTTTGAGTCTTCAGTCTTTTGACTGGTTTGACGCAGCTCTCCATGCCTCCCTGTCATGAGCTAATCGTTTCATCTCTACATAGCTCCGACACCCTACATCCGAGGCAATCTGTTTAACATATTCTAACCTTGGTCTACCCCTACAGTTTTTGTCCTCGACCCTTCCTTCCATAACTAAGCTTGCTATTCCTGGGTGTCTTAGTATGTGTCCTACCAACCTATCTCTTCTCTTCATTAGCAGTCGCCAGAAACATCTCTCCTCTCCCACTCACCTTAATACCTCTTTGTTTGTAACCCTATCTACCCATCTGATCTTCATCAGTCTCCTGTAACACCACATTTCAAATGCTTCAATTCTCCTTTTTTCTGCTGCACCAATAGTCCAAGTTTCACTTCCATAGAGCGCCACGCTCCAGACAAAGGCTTTCAAAAATTACTTCCTAATACCTAAATCTATATTCGATGTCAGCAGATTCCTTTTTTGTAGAAATGCTTTCCTTGCCTGAGCCAACCTACTATTTCTTAAGTGTCTTACATTCATGAAATGGCAAATCCCGGAAGTCAGGAATTTAAAAATTTTCAGATAAATGATTGAAGAAGAGGTCGATGACCTTGCCCTTTAACACAGCTACCACTGTTACCAGAAATTTTAAAACAATCCCATTTCTACGACCCCCCCCCCCCCCTTGTGGTTCTCTTATGATGTGATCTGAAGACACCCTTGTTCACGCAGTCATCTCACGTGTTCGCACCATCTCGTACCCTTAATACCCCGCTCATTGGGGAGTGTAGTCACGTGGGTCGTTAGAAGTGCTCCCTCGACGTCTTGAAACCCATCCCCTTCCTTGTCCGATCAACTTCATAAGCCTCTTAAACGAACTGAGTGCGAGCTTGGACTAGGTCATGGTTCAGGTGAGCAGAAGGTAGCAACTTATTCCAAATTCTGGGATATCGAAAAAAAAAATAGTAGTTACGTAAAGAACTATATGGTCTATTTTCATATATCTTATTGGCCTTCTCTATTAACAATTTTCCCCCCTATGAAAAGGATCGCAATGTAAGATTGTTCAGTATGTAGGCAATAGAGTTATGCCCCATTAGATGACGATTATTGCGTATGTTCATTATTCAAACTTTCACTTCGATCGCATGATTAGGTCACAAGGAATTAAAACTCAATTTTAAAATTTCGCACAGCCACCATCTTAGGTTATGAAAACAATTGAATTAAATAAGATGCCAGTGCATTACAATGTGTATAAAAATTTGCTGTACCAAGTTTTACGGCGCTCAGATGATTAAATCGTGAGAAAGGTCTATTTGAATGTTTCAACTTCGCTTGGCCGCCATGTTCGTTTTGTACCTAACCGGTCTTTGAAAGTTACATAGATGAACTTCTAGTAGTGCCCTTTATCACCTTACAAAATTTCAGGGTGATATCAGTAATAGTTTTGGAGATATAGAATGGCAGTGAAATATTTCACACAGCTGCCATGTTGGATTGGTGATAAGCAATAAAATTTGAATGTCACGGTTGGCGTGGAACAAAATACCGCTATATTGTTACCGAGTTTCATTGAAATCGCTCCAGTCGTTTATAATTTATTAGGTACACACACATACGTACACACAAGGATAAAAGGTGATCTCATTAGCCTATTTTTTCAGAAATGTTTTTTAAAAATAATTTTAAATGATTTTGTCGACTTCGTCGTTACGCTGGGGTCTGGCGTTACGTTGCGGTGACGGGACGAAATGAACCAGATGCACTGAGGTGTGTGACGTCATAGTACCGCTTGGTGCATGTGTTCCACGACAATCTCTACTTCGTTAGTATAAGACAAAAATCCCCGATTCTTGGATGTCTCACAGGTAATCTCGAGAACCACTGGATGGATTTTGATGCGGTTTTCACCATTCTGTAAAGGATATCTCGAGGAAAGTTTCTGTAGAAAATAATTTATGTATGATCAAAGGAAGCCAAGCAGTAACGATTTCAGTGAAAAAGTCGAAACAAACTTGGCGTCCGTGCGCTTCTTAAGCTTACACTGGGCAAACCATTAAAGTTCCTATGAGCGTAAGAATTGGTCAGCATGAAAAGTTCTACAAAATAAAGTCCGCGGGAGCATATCTCTATCTTCAATACATCGCCCACTATGAGTGCTTTTAGACTGGATGGAAGGGGCACATCCCCGCGAGCTCTGGTGAGCGTGACGGCATCCCGCGTGCTTGACCTTGCTTTGCCCTTGGTTTGCACTTGCCGTTCGCGAGTAATTTGAAACAAGGTTAAGTATTATAAAGCAAGATAAGTATTATGCAGATAATTTTCTAACATGTCAAGAGTCTTTGGCTTCAAGCGAAGCGAGAAGCCTCCAGCCTTTCTAGCATTTTTCAGCATTTGTAGCATTTAAAATGATACAAAGTCTAGTCTTTCAGACTAACTGTCACTTTTTCCATAAATGAAAATAAGCTAATACCGCACGTGCTATAATATAACACAAATAAGGAGGAAGTACTTATAAAAATGCCAACTTGGTTTCTTGAAAGGTTCCTAAAGAAAAATGGTGACATTTTATATCGAGAAAAATATTTTAGCGTGCAGTTCTCATTTATAACTTCAGTCGTTTTAGTTACACATTCGGCTTATTTATGATTACTGCAGTGCTGCCTTTGTCCGCTTTGCCTACGATTAATTACACCGATCTGCGATGAAAAAATACAAGGGAAGTGATATTAGAACTTAATGTGTAAATTTGAAGAAAAACTTTTTTAGTGTTGCCTATACAAATCGTCTTTTGCTGCTTTTCAATCCGTCAACGATCGTGTTGACCGACTGAAAAGCAGAAAAATACAATCTGAACTTCATGTATTTTTCGGTGCTGATATCGAAAACAGAAATTAAAAAGTTCTATCGCGTCACTTTTAGTTGAATAATTCAATTGTACTTGGATTTTATGAACATTTACCTGAGCTTGAACATAACAGAAGAACGTCAGAAGAAGTTTCAAAGGAGAAAGACTACGCACTTAAATATCCACTTTTTGATGTGTAACATCTTTCCGCTCGGTTGCTGGATAGTTTTGTGGGAGTGATTTTGAAAATTGGGGACGGAAGTGAATCGGGCGGAAGTGGATCGAACGGAAGTGGGTCGGACGGAAGTGAAGACGCACTGCCAGAAAAATGGGACGGAAGTGAATCGGGCGGAAGTGGATCGGCCGGAAGTGAAGACTGCCAGCTGGATGTACAATTGAAAATGTGTGTATTGGAAACAAGGCAGTGTGTGCTCTGTAGCGCGAGAATGTTATGGCAATACAGTAGGCAGTGCATTTACCAGGCACTGGTTTGACGAGCACAGTGGCAAATGTTTCACCGACTTTCATTTGTCATTGATCAGTTTATGAAGCTTCACGTTCAAGGTTGAATATCACATGGGGTAGGACAAAGACGACAAATGACGTTTAATTAAGCGGCATTATTGTCAAGCTGTGGGTGAGTAGTCAAATATTAAATGCATAACAGAATGTTGTTATATGAGTGGAATAAAGCTGTATTTTCATCATATGTGAGACTAGGTCATTTCATGATTGTAGGAAGCCATGTTTTGATTGTTTACGACGAACTGTATGATAGCCTTGAGAATAATGAATGTTATAGTTACTAAGGAATGTGCTCACAGTATTTGAGAGTACTGTCGACGTTGTGTGTCACTTTGTTATTATGAATTATTAATGTAAAAGGAAGGAAGGAAGCTGGTAGTTTTGCGTGTCCGTTAATCTCACGATCATGATCCACGGTACCTCCCTTTTACGTGGAATGCGAACCACAGGACATGGCATTTCAATTCGAAAATCTCACATGTATTGACCGGGATTCAAACCCGGTCTACCTTGGTGAGAGACTAACAGCTTGACCGCTGTGCCACAAATGTGACAGTAGCATATCTACAATTCAATCTATACATTCATCATAGTACCAGTATGAAAATGGAGTGTAAATTAACATTTTAAGAATGTCCAAGCTGTGTAGTATACGAGTAGGATATCATGTCAGATGTTACACATCATATGCGACTACTGTAAGGCTCGTATTTTTTTGCTCAGTGTAAAATTTGTTTCTAACGTTTATTTGTTCCTCTTAGTCAATTGTCTATTATATGTTAGTTTCTTCTAGAAACTGCACCATCATTTGATGTAAAAATTTAAGCTCAAGGGAATTCTTTTTGCCTCAATTTTAGCATAAATATCGATATGGATTTTACAAAAATAAGCCCTGATTGGTTGGTTGGTTCCTTAGTTTAGGGGCTGCGACAACGTGGTCATGTAGCCCCGTGTACTTTGGGTGAGTGTAGAATCTGTCTGATAACCGGTGTTAATTGTGATGCCTGTATTAGTGTGTGTTATCTGTTTAAATTCAAGTAAGGACTGCAGACGATGATTTCAAGTATTTCCTACTTTTGCTACCAAATGCTACCGTCCACGACATCTAACTGCAAACGTGGCTACTAGATGCCATCGCAACCAGCACCTCGTGACAAAAACCCTGACGTGATAGGAAGAAATGGCACTCATTTTGGAAATAACGACACAAAATAACATAAAAAATAGCGAACATTTCTCTTGTATTTTTCGAAAACTTGTTATTGTTCTCATGTTTTAAAATCCTCCTAACTTCGCTCGTGGCTAGATTCTAAGTTGTTTCTCTTTCTTGTTCCGGTAATTTTCTGCACGCTATATCAACGTCCGCTATATATTGTGTGTCCTGTTGATCGTGTTGATAAGCTATTCATGTGGTACTGTCCAGGGAATTTTGTAAGTTAACGCCAATGTTGGCGATAGAGTAGTTGTGGTAATTCTATTTCTAACCTTTTGTCTGAATATAAAAGAACGTGATTTATGGAGTTTGTAATTTCATGGATTTAAGAGGCTCTACAATTATTGGTCTGCGTTATGAGTTATGCTCCTTCACGGTCTGTAATACTGATCTGTTTGGACAGCCCTGAAGCACATTCCATTTATTGGCCGTGCGCTATGATTCACATACCCTTTAGCTGGTGGTCACGCGACACAGTTTTGTCACCCCCACCCTCCCCCTAATGGCCCGCTAATGCACCATGCGGGGTGAAACACCAAGAGAAAGGGGGGTGTCACCACTGTGCTCAAACTTTTCCAGCCGACGCCGCGATTGAAGTTTAATACAGCGTCATTTCTCTACTTTATCATACAAGAAGTTAAAAGGTTCCTTGTGCATTAGCGGCTCCACAATATCTTCATGAAAAAAAAAACTCGTAATGTTACATGTTTTGCAGTGAGGAACATCGTGGTCATGAGACGAAAATTGTGTTATAAGGGCCTAAAATCTAGGTTATGGATGTCACTGTTATCAATCCCGTGTACAGAAGGTTCACCTTTTGAATTATTAGAAACCATTTTTAGTCCATTTTCATTTACGAAAAAATAGCTTATCCTTTTGTCCGCGCGTGTGTGTGTGTGTGTATGTCCCTCTAATAAAATCTAAACTGCTGGAGCTATTTCAATGAAACTCGGTAAGGTCATAGCACTAGTTTTTTCGACTCCGACCATGCCCTTCAAATTTTAATACATATTAAAAATTCAACATGGTGGTTGTGAGAAATATTTCACCGGTATTCTATATCTCCCAAACTATTACCGATATCACCCTGAAATTATGTTCGGTGGTAAAAGGTACCACTAGAAGTTCACCTATGTGACTTTCAAAAACCTGTTTAAGTACAAAACGAACATGGCGGCCAAGCGAAGTTGAAACATTTAAATGGACTTTTCTCGCAATTGAACCATCCAACCGCAGTGGAACATGGTACAGCAAATGTTTATACACATAGTAATGCACTGGGATCTAATTTAATTCAATTGTTTACATAACCTCATGATGGCGGCTGTGCAAAATTATTAAATCTCGATTTTATTTCAAGTATCCTAATCATGCGATCAAGCTAGCTTGTAGTTTAACGTGACCGTTAATCGCGAGATCATGAGCCACGGGACCTCATTTTTGCGTGGAATCCGAACCACAGGACATGACATTTCACTTCGAAAATCTCACATGCATTGACCGGGAATCGAACCCGATCCACCTTGGTGAGAGGCATACAATCATGCGATCGAAGTCAACGTTTGAATAATGAACCTACGCAATATTCCTCATCTAATAGTCCATAATTCTATGGCCTACATATGTATAATTCCAACATGGCGACCATCCAAAATATTTAGACGGTTCTTAATATCTACGAATCTGTTACAGCAATCAAACTGAAATTTTGTATGTTGATAGAGGCGATTAACATAAGTAGGATAAATGAAAATAGGCTGTATAGTTCACCACGGAACTACTTGTTCACTGTTGCCTAAGTAATCTTTTGTAGAAGCTTTTCAGTTGTCAACATCAGGTGTTTTGCTTATTATTTGTTTCAATAACTTTGAAAATCTTCCTTGTGTTTTACTGAATTTATTATACATACTGATATGAACTTAATAATATCTAATAGCTTTCCTGATTGGCGATTAAGGTGGCATTAACTTTTTTTTTTTTTTGAAAAATCAGTTTCCTCATTATTGATGTTTAGGGTTGTCGGCATATTGAATATTAATAAGAGGTTGTTTTGAGCAAAATTGTTAATCTGTTACCGAGATAAAGGTTTTTGACATTTGTCAACATTGGCAAACGTTTGCCTTTTCTCTATTAACCCTAAAATACCATGATATTTTTCAAATCACGGACTACCAACTGGGGGATATTTTGTGACCACCAGACTAAATTCCTATTGTGTGATTTGTATTATTCTTTAATCAACACATCTTGTATTTTGAACCTTAAATGAACCTTGAATGGCAAAAATAGAACTTAGTTAACAACAGTTGCACACAAAATCTAAAAATCTTGGATATATTGCCACACAAAAGTAAACGACACAGATGCGGCAATTGAAAATATGAATCTAAATCTAAAGAGGATCAGCCGCTATGCAACTGAAAATTCTCTTGCCATCAACCCAATTAAAACACAAGGTATCGTAATAGGGAAGACTAAATTGCTTTTCCATTTACACAGTTGACCGCTTTCTTTAATTGAACTAAATGGTGTTGCTATCCCGTTCTCTAAATCGGTAAAAAGTCTTGGAGTCACACTAAATGAAACTTTGAATTGGGATGGGCACGTTACTAATACATGCAGGAAAGTTTACTCGTCACTTCATCCACTTAAGATTCACCAGTCCGTTCTACCCCGTAACTTGAAAATAAAACTCGTCCAAACCTTGATACTCCCAATATTTAACTACTGTGATGTTGTATTAGTAGATGCTACCGGTGAACAAAACAAGAAACTTCAGAGAGATTTAAATTCCTGCATTAGGTTTATTTTCTCCTTGAAATTTTCCTCAGACGTGTCTCCATTTTATGATCTACTTTCCTGGCTAAAAGTAGAACAACAAAGGAACCTGCACATATGTACCCTCATCTGTCGACTTCTCAATGAAAGTACTCCTCACTATCTCTCTTGTAATTTTCGTTTTCTTTTTTCCTTTCATGATCGTCACATGCGATCTGGATCTATAATTGCAATTCCTCTACATCATTCATCTGCCTTCAGCAACTCTTTCCTCGTGTCGGGAACTAGAATTTGGAATAATTGTCCTCGTGACGTCAGAAATTGTACATCCCTTACAACTTTCAAACGTGCATGTAAAGATTTCCTCTTGAATTCGTAGGCCAACTAGAACAATTTGTATATGAATGTGTGAGTGAATGACCATAGTATAATTTTGTTAAAAATGTATGTCATTTAAATTGTATAGCTTAGTTAATATCACGCAGTCGCCAATTTAATTTAATTTAATTTTTATTTTATTTTATTTTATTTTATTCTAGTATTTAAGGTTTTCCTAGTATTTAAGTTTGGTAGGTTAAGAATAACATATGTGAGTATTCATGTAAGTTGCACTGTGTGTGGTTAAGTGTAAGAGAGGGCCTAGAGCCCTAACTTCGCCACAATAAAGGCACCAATAAATAAATAAATAAATAAAATAAATAAAGAAATTCAGAAAATAAATTATTTACTGATCGTTATCTTTGCCATGTTCAACACACTTGGAACATACGACTGTTCTTTACTGTGTTTTCCACATGTGTACCTCTTGCAATCAGAACAAATTATGGTGGTTTTGTTAACCTTGTTGTACTTTTGTCCTTGGTGCATAGGTGCCAACTACCAACGGGGGGGGGGGGGGGGGGATTCCGTGCCCACCGAAAGAAAATTGTTAATATCATATACAACAAGGGCGGAACTACGAGGCCATCTGAGGTTTGGTAACAGGATTCAAAATAGACAATGACATTCTGTATAGTATGCGTAGAAAAGGGATACCATGAATAAGCCGTAACAATTGGAACTAGTGGGCACGAAATCCCTGGGGTTAATCTATTTGAAGACATTTCTTTACAAATTTTATCCTTATGCAAATAAGGAACATAATGTTAGAAATTACTGTACCGATCTACAGTATCTCTATGTGCAAATGTCCAATAATATGACTTAGGATATTGGCTGCAGTATTTATGCATTGCTTCAAAAACAAAGCTCTCTTTAAACTCATAAAAGAACAAGTAGTTACGTGAAGAACTAAAGCCTATTTCCATATATCCTACTTACTGTATGTTAATTGCCACTATCAACATACAAAATTTCCGTTTGATTGCTGTAAGAGATTCGTAGATCTTGAGAACCGACTAAATATTGCGGATGGTCACCGTGTTTGATTTTGATATATGTAGGTCTTAGAGTAATGCACCATTAAAGGACCATTATTGCGTAGGTTGATTATAAAAACTTTCACTTTGATCGAATGATTACGACACAAGAAATGAAAACTTAATTTTAAAATTCGCACAGCCGCAATCTTGAGGTTATATAAACAATTGAACTAAATTAGATACCAGTGCATTACAATGTGTATAAACATTTGCTGGACCAAGTTTCATTGCGTTTGGTTGGTTAAATCGCGAGAAACGTCTACTTAAAAGTCACAACTTCGCTTGACCGTCATGTTGGTTTTGTAGTTACCAGGTTTTCAAAGGTCACATAAGTGAAATTTTAGTAGTTACCTTTATCACCGTACAAAATTACAGGGTGATATGGGTAATAGTTTCGGAGATATTGAATGCTAGTGAAATATTTCGCACAGCCGCCATGTTGGATTGGTGAAACTTAACAAAATATGAAAGGCACGGTCGGGGTCGTCCGGAATAGTGCTATGAACTTACCGAGTTTCATTGAAATCGCTCCAGCCGTTTAGATTTGATTAGGGGGAGACACAAACACACACACGAATCACACACGCACACACAGACAGACACACGGACAAAAGTTGATCTCATCAATGAAAATAGGCTAAAAATTTGCAAACAATAAGTTTGTAGAACTAAAACCATGATTCTAAGTTGGATTTCAGCCATGAAATCTTCTCCAAGTTTATTTAATTTTAATAGTAAGGTCATAAATGTACCTTTTGCCAAATTGATTAATTGATTAATTGTTATGTTGGTAGTGATGATATTGCTTTTCAGTAACTTGACTACTTCATATTATATAGGTAAATGTTGATTAAGTTTCATAACAATTGATACCGGTAATAATAATATCGTATGGCCTCAGGTGCCGTATGCAAGTTTTGTTATTTGCGCCCAGAGGGCAGCTTGCATGTCGAATTTTGTTGTTCCTTGGAATGCTATGAAAGTCATAGAGGTTAGAAATCTAAGCTCCTTACAACTATAACGCTTTCTAGAGAAAGGAGGAACTTTTGTGTTGGCGGAAAATCCTGAAATTCAGTAGTTTTTGTGGTAGGATCTTATTAAGAAACGGAACTGTTTTGTTCAACTATACTAAATCTAAATGAAATACCAATGGGAATTTAATAAATGTTTTACACCATAGTCAGTAAAATGAGTTAAGTGTAACAATTTCGGCCATATTACGGCCTTCTTCAGAAACTAAAGTAATTTCGAGCGAAGCTTTGTTAATAATATTTTACTTGGATTTTACAAATTTTGAATACTGCAAGCTTATGTATTTGTGGACGAAATATAATACACGTGCTTTATCCGAAAACTTTTTTATTTATTTATGTAGCGTATGTCATTGTAAGCCTCCGTGGCTTAGGCGGCAGCACGCCGGCCTCTCACCGCTGGGTCCGTGGTTCAAATCCCGGTCACTCCATGTGAGATCTGTGCTGGACAAAACGGAGGCAGACAGGTTTTTCTCCGGGTACTCCGGTTTTCCCTGTCAAAATTTCATTCCAGCAACACTCTCCACTATCATTTCATTTCATCTGTCATTCATTTAATCATTGCCCCAGAGGAGTGCGTCAGGCCTCGGCAGCCGGCACAGTTCATATCCTCGCCGCTAGATAGGGGCTTCATTCATTCCATTCCTGACCCGGTCGGAGACTGGAAGCAGGATGTGGATTTTCATTTTCATGTAGCGTATGTCATTACACATGAAACACAATAATAATAATAATAATAAGTACATACTAGCACAGATATCAACCTTATTACGACCTTATGCCCAGTCTATTTTCTCCAGTCCAGGCTCGATGGTGTAGCACTGAACAAGTCGTTAGGGTCACCTAGGTACGCTCTTAGTTTGCAATCTTCGACAATGTGCCTGATGGTCTGGTTCGATGTACCGCAATCACAGCAGGGGTTTGGCCACTTCCCCCATTTGTGCTGTTTGTATGCACTGACTCCATGTCAGATAACAGACTACGGTTCAAACAAACCAATGTGTTATCTTAGAGTTAACACATGAGCCAATTTGCAAAAACGAAATGTCGTCACAGCAATGAAAATACGACATCGTGCAATATGCAAAACTCTTTTTGACCTTTGTATATGAAAAAAGTGATAAAACTAGTTTTTATATTATCATGAAATTAAAGTGGTGATCACAAAGTCCCTTCCCTCCTTTGGTATACAACAACATAAAAATAGGGTTAAGATGGCGGGAGAGGAGGCACAGCGCCATCGAGTAGCTCAGCACATTACGTAAATCACGATACACAGAAAAGGCAGACCAACTTCGACACTGATATTGCATCGTAAATGCGTGATTTGTTACCAACCACAGGAATGAAGAAGAGAATGCAAGAAACACAAAGTGAGCTTAGGACAGACATTTCAGTTAATCACTAGATCAGGGGTCTAAAATCTCTATAGCCTAAGGGCCACACTAACGCCTCCACTAAGGGCCAAGGCCCAGTCATACCAACATACTGTAGTTATGATTACGCGCAAACTATGGTTCCGGGACTGAGTGGATATCGTTAGCGCAGGGCGAGGGGGTTGACTCAGCTCCGTCTGCTCGTGGCTTTTTAGCCTACTTTTCACATTTTGCAAAAATGAGGAAAAAGTAGTCTTATGAGATCGGGCAAATGTGCGTCTGTCTGTCTGTCTGTCCTTCTGTCTGTCTGTCTGTCTGGCTGTGTGTGTGTGTCCCCCCCCCTATCAACTCCTAAACGGCTGGAGCAATCAAAACTAAATTTGGTAGGAGTAAAGGTCTATACCCGAATATCTCACGGCCATATTTTAAAATGATGTCAGTGCTACCAACTGCTAAAAAATCGCAATGGAAATTTGAGCTCCATGTTGGATATCTTGGAAGGTATGAATGGGAGCTATTTCAAAATTGGCATACGTATAGATAATAATATTGCAGTTTAATTTCCAGGAGGCCAAACATCGCTGTGTTGCCAAAATGATTATAAGCCTGCTGATTTGTCCAATTTTTAAATGCACATAACTTCTACACTGTCAATTGGAATTCAACCAAATTTCGTATGTTGTATGCATACATAACCAGATATGACTGAGCGTATTCTTAAGACCCACCAGGGCTGCCAACTGTTAATAAATGCTCCTAATTTATTTTATCCAAATATCAATATATCAGAAAGTATGCAAGCCAATAGCTCTAAACTTTGCACACGTATAGTACCTGGCATTCTAGATGCATATGGACTAACTAATATACGTCAGTGCTGCCAACATGATTCTAAGCCTGCTGATAGGTCCAATTTTAAAATGCATGTAACTTCTATACTAACTAATGGATTTCATTCAAAATTGGCACAACAATAGATCATATTATTTCAGATTATTTCTGACAAATACATGCATGACATTGTTGCCAACATGATTTTACGCACGCTGTTAGATCCGATGTTTAACTGCATGTAACGTCCATGCTATTCATTGGACTTCAACCAAATTTTGTATTCTGTACCTTAAGAGATGGAACTAAGAATATATTCAGTCATCAGGGCTGCCAACTGTAGTGCTCTATTAGGCTACATTATGCAAGGTATACAGTATTTCGAAATAATTAGAAATTTCGATATTAGCAACTTAATTTCTTCATTATTCTAGATAGGTTCATATACTGTAGAATAATCATTGGCATGAAAAGTAGGCTCTTTAGTTCGTCACGGAACTTCTTGTTTTTCCCGCTTTCGACAATAATCCGAGTGAAAAAGACATTCTTCAAAATGAAATACAGTAAAACCTTCTAAAGCGTAACCCAATCGTTCCGGATTAATTTTTCCATTTTCACAGGGTTCCGTTTTAAAACTACAAGAAATGCTGTTTTTCTTACTTTAAACAAGGCAGTTAATTGTTTAGCCGGACGTTGGTTTTCTCGTGCTCTTCAATAATTTTAATTTTCTCCTCCAGTTCTGTCTGATGATTAGAAATAATTGTCACTGAATTATAGTTCGTAAATAAATGCAATACACAGTAAAAGAACACCTTTGAAGATTACCCCAGTTCACTGTTTTCCTCTACTCTCATTTGTCAGAAGGAAACTGTGTGTATCACAAGAGGGTTGGAGGAAGTAATGGTACAGATGTTGTGAAATGTAGCAAACCTGCTGCATCCTTGAGGGAAAATTAGAGTTAGGGTGCGTTTTTTTTTAAAGCGGAACGCGCAGCGATTCAGCAGTGTCGCGCGCAGCGCGTTCTTTTATTCATGCTGCACTCTCTGCTGCTGGCTGCGATTTACCCCTTCGTGCAGCGTAGTTTTACTTTGCTACTTTGCTTTGCTGCGTTGCTTCGATAATCAAAATGGCTCCAATTGAATACGTTCTTATCCTGCAAGATTTTCTGGAATGTGTGATTTTCTTTAAAGTGTTGTTGTACATGTGTGTATGACCGAATATCAAGTTTGATAAAGTAGGATCAAGCCTACGAAGACGTAGTATTGCTTTGAAAGTCGTAATCACACGAGTATTGAATTGATGATTAAATTTATTTGGTTATGTTCTGTGCTATGTAGGCCAACTATGGTGGAAAACCCTTACTATTATACCATACTCCATAAGAAGTCGCAGATTTGTGAATGCATCTTACTTACAGTACGTCGTTACGAAAAAATACTGCATGTTATGTCTTCGGTCTACAAACATTTTCCCCCATTTTTGTTGTTGGTGTACATAGGCCCTACCTCAGCATGGTAACAAATATCTGTATTTGGCCGGGTGGTAACAAATTCTATTATGTTTCTCATGAAAAATAATATGGATACTAGCCTATTTTCTTTCTCTAAGGTGCATTTTAACTAAGTATACAAATAGTTTCATTTGTCTTCCATTCCTCCCACTGTGTGTACTCTATTCATATTCACTCCAATTATACATATTTATTTTGGCCCTGACTGTTATGTGCTGAAGTTCTTGTAATTATGGTATTATGCGATATGAACAAGGATGCCATGACCCACTCAGAATACACTGCCACTAAATTCTGTACTTAACTGTAATAAGAATCATACCAACCTCTTCTCAGTTGTCCTTATGAAGCTCATTGTATGATATTCCAGAGCTGGGAATCAAACAATCTCAATACATACTTCTAGACCACAACAATGGCAAGAAATTTATACAGAAGGGACTCTATCTATGTTTGTGAAAATAATTCCTGGATAAACTCTCGAGTACCATGGTAGCGCTTTTATGTTCCTACAGTTGTAAGGCGTAGGGAAGGGGATTTTGATTTTACTGACTACTTTGTACATTTCATTCATGCGTGGAGTGTAAATGTTAGTGAGAATTCTAAAAACAAAGCATACAGAATTTTTTGTCAGGTCACAATCAGAGTGTAGGCCTGCTGTACTTAGTTTGCGGGACTCAAGCTTCTCAGAGCCGACGCACAACCAATATATTAAATGTCTATAAAATACTCAACTGTGCATGCGCCATGCCAACCCGAGCACTTGGTGCTTGCGCGCCCCGGTGCTTTTCCCTTCCCACCCCTCTTTCTCCACAGTCAGACTTGGATGATGAGCAATGGATCACTGACCTCGCTTTCATGAAATACATCACGGGGTATTTAAATACTCGTTGCATAGCAAAAATAAATTAATCAGTACTATGTGTGACCGTATTGAAAGTTTCAAATTGCAGCTTGTGCTTTTTAAAAGTCAGCTTCAAGAAGGAAATTGGGACAATTCTCCCAATTTACAAATAAACAACACGACTCTCGCCTCGCTAAGCGCTGCTACTACAAGTTCCTCTCTTACAGCAGAGCACCGTGCTTTTCCAGTTGCCGGCCAGTGCTCGCTAAGCACCTGAGTTGGCGAGGCCTGGGTTATGGAATACTCAATTGCCCGTGTGTTTTAAGGGGTGGAACTACGAGGTCATCTGCCCCTCTTAACACAGATTAATGAATACAAATTTGGAATTGAATTTAAAATTTAGAGGTGGACACCTAAATTTGAAAAGACCTAAATTTAATAAAACAAAATATTAAATAAAAATAATAATTATAAAAATAAACAAAAATTATGAAAAAACAAAAAATTATCATTCAAAAACGAACAAGTCGTTGAGTCAATATTCACTGGAAAATTTAGATTGCTGGCCCTAACCCACTCTGGCTTATAAAGCGGATAACGCGATCAACAGCCACCGCGTCATCGGCTAATATAAGTTTGAGTGTCATCTGCAAACCAAGGTTTCTTCGTAAGTCAGTAAGATCCACACACTCGGTTAAAATGTGGGCCACGATGTAGTTCCCTTGATCGTTCTCAGTTTACTGGGCAGTGGGTCAGCTATCCACTGACTCTCCCAAAATACCAGAACTTGTAGGCGTAACTGAGAGCGAATATCTCTAGCGGGTACCTCCATTGTTCGAGGTGGTAGTGATCCCGCCTCTTTTGCAGCTTGATCCGCTAACTCATTTCCCGCAATTCCCATGTGGCTTGGAAGCCACAGAAAGGTGATTCGAGTGTCAGCGTGACACAGCCCGGCTAGTAGGTCGTGGATTCGCTGCACTAGGGGGTGTTGCAGGAATCAAGTAGCAATTGACTGCAACGAACTCAAAGAGTCGGTGCACACGAGAAAGTGGATTCATGCATCCTGTAGTGCAAACTGCAGAGCTTCATAGATGGCAACGAGCTCCGCAGTAAACACACTACAGGCCTCTGGCAAAGAGATCTTGGTATTTGCACCATCAATAACGTAAGCACAACCCACTTTCTCATCCACCTTCGACAGAGTTTTGTCCCTCTGAGCAATGGTAAGTAAAACAGAGGGTGGCTAATTATAGCACTTACTTAGTCATCGGATATACCCACGCAGGCAAGCGCAGGTATAAAGCTTTTTTTTTTTTTTTGTGGTAACAATAATTGAGGGTATTTCCATGACTGGCTTCTCTCACTTCTCATTCTCGTACAACCCAACCGAAAGCAAATAGGGAAATAACAAGAAACGTGAAAGACGCAGTTCTTAGTAAGAACTAAAAATCCAGTTCAACATTGTATTCTAAAATCTATCCGCAAATTTACTCTAAATATTATCCGCTATCCGCACAGTCGTGCAAACTATATTCGCAAGGCGAACGGTTTTGATATCGTGCCAGGAGATGGCAGTTGGGATTGAACTGCAGATGTCTTCCCGCTCACTGCGCATCGCACATTCCAAAAACATTAAGTTGGCCACTACTTGCTTCACTCACACAGCACATTCCTTTTTCACTGGCTGCGAGTCATCTGCTGTGATAACCATTGGCATGCGGGAAGCCGATATATTTAGGTTTAGAATAAGCGGGCCGCGCATACGTACTGCAAGACCCCCACACACCCCGTCACAGTGTGTTGAACTTCCATCTCCTGGTGCGATGACAATAGTAGAGCAGACGCAAGAAGAGCTTGCCGAAACTCAACGATGAGCAGAGACCAATATCAATTGGCGTATTTCAATGCTCATTGCGGGGCTCCTGTGTGTCCCCCGAATGCTGATTACTGGGCTCACTGCTCACTCCATTCTTCAACAATGCGGCTCGCTCCAAGACACGGTCTACAGCTTTAAACCAAGCGTAGAGTGCAGGAGGCATCACACGTGTGTATTATTACTATTTTATGTATATTACGTAGCTGAAAGTGTGTTTGTTGAATACCTGAAGCCTTGAAATTTGTGTATAATATTCAGTGTACCACAATGCCACCGTTTCGCTTTAAATTAGGGAGTGCCAAAACTTTACACAGTCGAACTAGTGAAGTTATTTATAATGTGTATAAATTCATGAAAAAGGAAACACATCTCGCTGGGAACTTATACGCAATTCAAAATAAAGTGGCTGAAGCATCAGGTGTGTCAGAAAGGTCGGTGCGGAATATAATACAAGGCGCCAAAAGAATTGAAAGTGGTGAAGTGGATTCATTTTCAACGCCTGGAAAGAGAAGACCAAAATCTGCCAAGAAGTGTAAGTTAGACGATTTTGATAAATGCGTGGTAAGGCATACGATTCATAATTTTCACTATAGCAAAGGTGAGAGGCCAACGCTGGAAAAGATCCGTAGGAAACTGGTTGAGGTTATAAATTTTAAAGGTGGCGTACGAACATTAAGCAAGATAGTTCGAGGCCTAGGCTTCAGATGGAGGAAGACAGAAGACATGCATAGAATACTTATGGAGAAGCCTGACATAACGCATGCTGTACTTACAGAGCATAAGGCGGTACCGACAACAAGGTAGGCCTATTGTTTACACTGATGAGACATATTTGCATAGTTCGCACACTAAGCCAAGTGCTTGGAGTGACGGTTCTCTTCATGGACTGAAGTCGCCTATCTCGAAAGGACAAAGATTAATAGCGGTATATGCCGGTTCTGATGCATGTTTCTTTCCAAATGCTTTGTTGGTTTTCAAAATCCAACAAAAGAACTGGGGACTATCACGATGAGATGAACTATAGAAATAACGAAAAATATCTGACAGAAAAATTAATTCCCAATTTGCCAACAAATTCTGTAGTCTTGATTGACAATGCCTCGTACCATAATGTCCAATGTGAGTGCGTACCCACATCATCTTCCCGAAAAACAGTTATGCAGGATTGGTTGACCGATAAGGGTATTCCATTTTCTACAGAGATGATAAAACCTCAACTGTACGCTTTGATTAAATCCCATAAACCACGTTATGAGACGTATCAAATCGATACACTGCTTGCTACCTATGGACACACGATCTTGCGTCTACCATCGTACCACCCCGACTTGAATCCCATCTAAATGATTTGGGCTCATGTTGAAAATTATGTAGCTGGACAGGTGGTGGTGGGGATGAATGTTTTAAGGAGTGTAACATCGAGGCCCCCTTTCCTGTTGGCGTCGAGTTAGGCTATAGAAGGAAGAATTTCGACTCTTTAAAAAAATTGGGGTGGTGAGTAAAGAGAAAGGCCATGACAGACTCCCTAGGCTTCGAAGGTCTGAAGAAAATGAGAGATGACCAAGGGAGTTGTAGTTATAATTTAAAGGGGTGGAACAATGAGGTCTTCTGCCCCATTGATCCAAGGAGATCGCCAGGAAGATGAAAGAGGAGCCTGGCACAAGTAGATGCACCATACTGCATAATTCAGAAGATTTTAGGCATTGGAAAGTCTGCCCCTTCAAGGTTGACATATGTATAAACTAAGGAGGACTACTTCATCGACGACATCAAAATACAGTTTTACCTACCTAACACCAAAGCCTATGAGAATGCACGCCGAACCTTAAATGAGAAACGAAATGCCATTTGGTCCAACTTTTACTCCACAGATGCCATAATGACGGAAGAGTGGAAACAAACTAATTACGAACTACGACACGTAATAACACGTTACGCCACCCATGGATTTCACCATAGATTCTGCAAAACCAAGAATTTGCACCAACCAAATGAAGACTGTATGTGACCTGTGCAACGATCATTGTGAAAGGTACCACACACAAAACTGCAAAATGAGGACAACCTCAATAATAAGACTGGCATTAGCATAATTGATCATATGTTCAAATATGTATTTGCACATTGTGCGCTTTTCTTTTAATAATAATTCAGAAGAGGCTATACACTGCCCCACAAGTGACTATCCTGGGGAAATCATTAGTGACATGCACAGGCTATTGGTGTAGCATATAATATTGCACAATGATAGGCCTACATTTCCATTGGCAGCATCTCAGTTGGTTAGTTAGGAAATATTTATAAGAAGGCAAAAGGAGTCAAGAGCTAGGTCGTCCCATTTTGCAATTTTTAAATCCAAGTTACCTTGCCACATAAAAGTTATGCTGATTATTATAGATATGGTAACCTTAAGTTCTGAAATATTTATCTAACGCTACTTCATTCGTAAAACGATCATTTTGAATGCGACTTTAATGGCTAAGCCAAGGGCATTACTTCGTGGAAGGCAACTCGAATGACATGGGCTAGGCCTAACCTAAAAATTACAAGCAATGTGAAATCCTAGTGTACGGTAATTAACAAAATTGTTTATTGAGCGATATAACTATGCATTCATCATAACTTTGGTCTTCTAGTAGACGCATAATATTCAGTGTACCGCAATGCCACCGTTTCGCTTTAAATTAGGGAGTGCCGAAACTTTACACAGTCGAACTAGGAAAGTTATTTATAATAATGGAAACACGTCTCGCTGGGAACATATGCGCAATTCAAAGTAAATTATAAATAATTTAATTACATTAAATTTATTTCGAAATAATGACTGAAACACGTTTTAAACGACCGCCAATTCGCGCCATCTTTACCGTTTTTATTTACAGGTAGTTGTGATGTAGCGATTTACTTCCCCTTGATGCAGCGCTGCAATTTCTCGCTTAAAAAAAAAACGCGGCCTTAATGTTTCCTAGGACTTTGGTGCAAGTACAATCATGCTAAGAATTTAGTATACAGGTTTCTATTATGGATAAGATAATCCGTCTTAGTCAGGTTATTTACGCCTACAGTTCCGGAATTTCTTTCCGTTTCCGCGTTAGACAGTTTTCCGGTTTATAGTCTCATTTTACATAGGAAATACCTCCGTTCAGAATTTTGTTTTCCGTTTGTCCAGGTTTTCGGTTTAGACAGGTTTTACTGTACACAAAAATATTGACAGATACAAATTAACTGATGAGCTTCTGAACTCGTTGGTGGTAATTTCCACAACTGTAAACAATAGTCCGAGGAAAAATTCCCATTAATCATAATTATAATGTTCAATTTCATTATGTGAATTGTATCTATGTATAAAGCCCTGTGTGGATGCGCATATAGTTTGAATGGCTGTGGGGATAGCGGGTAAGCTGCGGATAATATTTCGATAAAATTTGCGGATAGTTTTTAGAATACAATCTGAACTAGTTTAATAACATTATTAGAAACCGAATGTTCATGACATATCATATCTTTCCGTTATATTTTTTTTACCCTACTTTTCACATTTTGCAAAAATGAGGAAAAAGTAGACTTATGAAATCGATCCGGGAAAATGTCTGTCTGTCTGTCTGTCTGTGTGTGTGTCCCCCCTATCAACTCCTAAACGGCTGCAGCAATCAAAACCAAATTTAGTATGAGTAAAGATGTGTACCGGAATAGCTCACGTCCATATTTGAAAATGATGTCTGGGCTACCAATTGCTGAAAACACGCAATAGAAATTCGAGCTCCATGTTGGATATCTTGCAAGATATGCATGGGAGCTATTCCAAAATTGGCACACATATAGATAATACTATTTCAGTTTAATTTCCAGGAGGCCAACCATGACAGTGTTGCCAAAATAATTTTAAGCCTTCTGATAGGTCCAATGTTTAAATGCATATAACTTCTACACTATCAATTGGAATTCAACCAAATTTTGTATGTAATATCTGTACATAAACAGATATGACTGAGAGTGTTCTTAAGAGTCACCAGGGCTGCCAACTGTTAATAATTGCTCTCTCTATTTTTTAAATCCAAATACCAATATATCAGAAAGTATGCAAGCCAACAGCTTTAAACTATGCACACGTATATTCTGACATTTTAGATTAATTTGGAGTAACTTATATACGTCAGTTCTACCAACATGATTATAAGCCTGCTGATAGTACCAATTTTTAAATACATGTAACTTCTATACTATCAGTTGGATTTCAACCAACTTTCGTATGTGCTATGTGTGCCATAACAGATATGACTATAAGTATTGCTAAGAGCAATCAGGGCTGCCAACTGTTAATAAATGCTGTCTATATTCTTTTTACCCTAATATCAATATATCAGAAAGTATGCAAGCCAACAGCTCTAAACTTTGCACACGTACAACACCTGACATTCTAGATTAATTCGGAGTAATTAATACAAGGCAGTGTTGCCAACATGATTCTATGCCTGCTGATATGTCCAATTTTAAAATACATGTAACTTCTATACTAATAAATGGATTTCATCCAAAATTGGCACAACAAGATATCATAATAATTCAGATTATTTCTGACCAGCACACGCATGGTATTGTTGGCAACATGCTTTTAGCGTGCTGATAGATCCAGTGTCTAACTGCATGTAACGTCCATTGGACTTCAACCAAATTTTGTATTCTGTACCTTAAGAGGTGGAACTAAGCATATATTCAGTCACCAGGGCTGCCAACTGTAGTGCTCTATTAGGTTACATTATACCAGGTATATTTTGAACTAATTAGATATTTCGATATTACCAACTTAATTTCGTCATTATTCTAGATAGGTTCATATACTGTAGAATAATCATTGGCATGAAAAGTAGGCTGTATAGTTCTTCACGGAACTTCTTGTTTCATGACAAATGTAATATGATGATTTATGTTCGACCCTCACTATTATGTGTCAGAAAACTGTATCATTATGATGGTCATTATAACACTGTTTTCCATTATGATACAGTTTCTCCAGCCAATCAGAGCTCGTTCATTGACCAATTAGGTAACGATACCTTCGCGCATGCGCTCAAAATCCAACATGTCGGACATAAACACAACATCGAACTATAATAAATTACCGACATGGAATACGCACCGTCCATATGTTCGCGTAAATAAACTGGCGAATATGAGACAAGAAATAGCACTGTACCTTAGAATCACCAAAACTAATTTCTACACAGCGCATTTTCTTGAAATGACTCCGGTGACAATATTACTGAGGGGCGGCAGATGTAAACATATGACCTGCATATGGCATTGAAAGCACACAGAGCGCATGCGTCGGTCGGCCAGAGAGCTTGGAACATGGAGATATGCTACCTAGTGCACCACCCGATTACAAAATTCTAGTTATTGAACAAATATTTATGAATATTTATGTTAAAACATGTAATAAATTTATAATTATCGTCGAACATAAACAGTCGTATGCAACTCGCCTATAATGGTAATTAAGAAGCTAAAGCTCGTTTTATAAACATACTCGTGTCTTAATTATAGCCATTATAAGCTCGTTGCATAATGTACTATTAAGCTAATCTTATTCAAATTATGAAATTACGCATAATTAAAGGGTTGCAATTCTGGTTGTGTAACATTCATTTAAAACATAGCACATAACACACAAAGTCTAAGGGAACGACTTTTTCCTCAAATGCCTAAATATGTTGGTTTAGTAATGTATGCTTTATCTAATTAGACATACTAATGTAATGCCAGTAGATTCAGATAACAAACGTGGGATTCGGAAAAATATCGTGTGGATGCGGGGCGGATGCGGATAACAGACCTCGGATGTGGGGCGGATACGGATGATGTTTTGTTTATCCGCGCTGGACTCTACCTATGTACAGTATGTCACTTGCTGTAAGGTTTTAGTATGAATCTCTTGTCATTAATTACAGTTAAAAAGTCCAGTTATTGTGTTTCTTAATTGATCGTTAAGTAAAAAATAGAAACATTTACTTAATTTCAATTTCAAGTAGTTTCTACTTTTGCTACCAAATGCTACCGTCAACGACACCTAGCTGTGAACTTGGTTACTAGGTGCCACCGCAACCGGCACCTGGTGGCGAACGTTGGAACTCTAATAGAGCGTTAATCAATTATTACCTACAAATTTAGCTTCATGCAATTGTAGTTAGTAAAATGTTCTTTTACATGCCATAAATCTACGACATGGGCCCGCCGGCTTTACTTCCCCTCCGAAGGAACGCATGCTTTTCTAACGCTCATAAAAGTTCACCATGCTACCAACTACGCCATCGAAGCCGCCCACATGTGACCTTACGTAATTCATTAGTTACAGAGCATGAGGAACAATGTGCTAGAAATAGAAAACCAAGCCCTTGTAATACGAGTATTGGAGATTCTAGTGAATGCATTTAGAATTGAAAGTGAGGGATGGCAGTTGGCAAACTCAGCTCAGATTGCTCCTGAGGGAGGGATGAGAGTGGGGGAGTCTGTGAGTAGGGGGGGGGGGGGGGGGGGTGCGTCTCGAGACAGTAAACACTACACCACACACACGCATGGTGAGGGGGACCAACAACGCGGATTGATCTCAACAGTGGTAAGTTATGTTTGGCGACAATGAAACCGGGAGCTAAAATTATCAGTATCATCAACTTCATAGCTAGATCGTGATCTGGAGATCAAGGGATCCAATCCCAACCTAGGAAGTCCAATATTTGAAGGGTGGTAATAATCCACGGCACTCCGACGGGTGTACGATGTTGGCTCGTGTTAGAAGACCTCTAGTATCACATTTGGAAAATTACAAGATAAAATACATTTCTTGCCCATTCAAAACCTCCCCCAGGGGCTCACATCTAGTGGGACGTGGGTTGGCGACCACGGGGCCCCAGATGAGTCTGGCATTGCTTCCACTTACTTGTACCGGGCTCCTCTCCGTCTTCTTTCCTGTCGACCTCACTTGGTCAACTCTTGTTCTCTTCCGACCCCGACGGTATTAGGGTATCCGAGGCCTAGGGAGTCTCTTCGTTTCCCACCTTAATTGGCCCTTTTCTCATCTTTTCTGATACCCTCCTTCTGCGAGGGGTCAGTCGTCTTTTTCTTTTCATTTTATCTCCTGCCTTCTGCTCAAGGCCCTCAAGGAGGCAGGGTGTGTGTAGCCCCACCACTTCTGGTGCACCCTGGATATTGCTACACCCTCAGGGGGTCACGGCTGGTGAGTTCGGGAGGTGGCAACCCCGAGGGATTCCTGAGCTCGGTCCGGTTTTACCCCTTTTATCCATTACCTCTGGGGCGGACCCTCCCCTCTTTCACTTTCCTATCTGCCTTTCAAGGCTCTTCTTCCTTTCAAGTCCCTCAATCCGCTTTCTTCGAGCGTTGAGGGCATTTCTTTTCCTCCTATCCTTTATTTGACTTATTCTCCTTTTGTTTTCCATTTCTTCTTCTAGTATATAAGTTAGTTTTAGTTATAGTTTACATTTCATTATCATCTTCACGATCACCCAGACCATTAGGGGCCGATAACCTAGATATTAGGCTCCTTAAAACAACAATTTTCATCTTCATCATCATTCAAAACATTACCTCATAGCATTTATTCCAACGTTTTCATTCCATTATTTCTCCATTACTTCGCAAATACCAAACTGTCAGTTGTAACCTTGCCATTTCCACTGATATAATTTCATATCCACATCTCTTCTATTCCACGCTGTTTTTATCAAGACGTATATTTTCCAAGTTTTCCTTACTTAATACATTTTGTAACAGATCTGTTTTCTTTTTTAAATTTCAATGTGTGAGCTTTAGGACGAAGAATATTTTTAGAATTTTTGATAACATCCCCTGTTATGGCAAATTTATATTAAGTGTATGTTCTTGTGCCTTTTCATGTCCTAAATTACTCTGAGGATAGTCACATTGACTTATGGTTAAACAAAATTAACTAAATCTCAGCCACAGGTTTGGCTAAGACAAGTCAAGTTTCGGCACCAGATGGCAGTTCACAAGGTACGTCAAAATTTGGAGAGTGATTCACCTAAATTGCGTGAACTGAAGAAATTGCACCACATAGCATAGGTCATGTTATTATTATTATTCTTTCTTCGATTCGGCCAACTAGGGACCACATCAGTTCAACTGTCTCTTCTTCCGAGCTTTAACTACCGCCCAGTGTTCCCGCATTCGTCTCCGGTGTTGTTCTTTTCTCTCTTGGGACCACACCTTCCCTGTCTTCAGCTTCGGCTTTTCCTGGAAACCTTTGTGCGTACGTAGTTTTTCCTGAAGTGGAACACGCTCCTGGATAACTTTAGGGGAAATTTCCATTTCACGTAGATCTTTCTCAACTTCCGTGAACCTTGTCCCTTTGGTTTTCTTATCCTGAAAGTACGTCAATATCCGTTTTGATATCCTGCCTGGGCTCATTCGTGTTACGTGGCTATAAAAGGCAATCCTTCTTTTTCGAATCGTGTCACTGATCTTCTCCACGTGCTTGTACAATTCGTGGTTGTGACGCCTTCTGTACTCGCTGTTTTCTTTGATAAGACCCAGGATTTTCCTCAAAATCTTCCTTTCTTTCGCCTCTAGTTTTTCCATTAGACCTTTCTTGTTCATTGTTAGAGTCTCTGCCGCATACAGAGCCTCTGGTCGAATAACAGTGCAGTAATGTCTAATTTTGGCATTTAAGGATATCGATCTCTTATTGTAGATGTCTTTAGTCAGGTTGTATGCCATTTCCATTTTATTAATGCGTGACACGAAGGCTTCTTTCTCTGATAGGTTAGGCTCTATCCATTCACCGAGGTATTTAAACTTTTCTGCCTTCTGAACTTTTCCTAGTCCGACCTCCAGTTCCCTGGGCGATGATTTTATGTTTGTCATGAATTGTGTCTTCTCAAAGGAGATTTGAAGCCCAGCCTTCAGTGCTTGATTTTTCAGTTGGTATAGTTGTTCTTCTGCCGTATCAATGGAATCTGAAAAGATCACTAGAACATCTGCAAAGGCTAGACAGTCGATTGTAAGATTCATATTGTTGTACAATAGCCTTACCGCATTTTCTACCCTTGAATTTTTCACGCCATTCTCGGATGACCTTTTCTAAAACACAGTTGAAGAGTAGAGGTGAGAGTCCGTCTCCTTGCCTCACTCCTGTCCTGATTTCAAAGGCATCGGACACCTCTCCTCTGAACTTCACTTTGGAGGTGGTGTTGGTCAGTGTTTGCTGGATAATTGTTTGTGTCTTATTATCTAAGCCAAACTCTTCAAGGATTTGCAATAGGGTGGTTCGATTATTATTATTATTATTATTATTGTGTGATTCAGTCTTCAGACTTTTGACTAGTTTGATGCAGCTTCATGCCTCCATGTCCTGAGCTAATCGTTTCATCTCTACATAGCTACCTCATCCTACATGCGAGGCAATCTGTTTTCTAATCTTGGTCTACCCCTACATCCTCAACCCTTCCATACCTAACTAAGCTTGCTATTCCTGGGTATCTTAGGTTGTGTCCTACCAACCTATATCTTCTCTTCATTAGCAGTCACCAGAAACATCTCTCTTCTCTCACTCGTCTTAATACCTCTTCATTTGTTACCCTATCAACCCATCTAATCTTCATCAATCTCCTGTAACACAACATTTCAAATACTTTATTTTTCTCTTTTCTGTTGCGCCAACAGTCCAAGTTTCACTTCCATAGAGCACCACGCTTCAGACAAAGGCTTTCCAAAATGACTTTCCAATACCTAAATCTATATTTTATGTCAACAGAGTCGAATTGCAGAAAAGCTAGGGCAGTGAGTTCTCAGTTATGATCTACAGTAATCTGCAATAGAGAAGTCGTGTAGCGACGAAACTCTCCCAACATAGCTCAGTACTTAGACCGACATTGCTGTATGGAAGTGAGAGCTGTGTCGATTCAGGATGTCTCATACATAAGCTAATGGTACCTGTGCAGTGATCCTGGACGAAGAGGACTATCAATGACCTTCCTGTACCATGCAGACAGTGAATTTATACCTTGACTAACGAACAACTTTCTCTGCCAAATTCCCAGTGATTTTAAACCTTTAAGTCTTAACGAGCAACTTTCTCTGCCTCATTCGAAATGAATTTAAATCTTGACTAGCGAACAACTTAATTGCCAAATTCCCAGTGAATTTAAACCTTGAAGACTAACGAGCAACTTTCTCTGCCACATTCCCATTGAATTTAAACCTTGAAGACTAACGAACAACTTTCTCTGCCAAATTCCCAGTGAATTTACACCATGAAGACTTAACGAGCAACTTTCTCTAACACATTAACAGTGAATTTAAACCTTGAAGACTTAACGAGAAACTTTCTCTACCACATTAACAGTGAATTTAAACCGTGACTAGCGAACAACTTTCTCTGCCACATTCCCAGTGAATTTAAACCTTGAAGACTTAACGAGCAACTTTCTCTGTCACATTAACAGTGAATTTATACCTTAGTCTAACGAACAAATTTCTCTGCCACATTAACAGTGAATTTAAACCTTGAAGACTTAACGAGCAACTTTCTCTGCCACATTAACAGTGAATTTAAACCTTGACTAACGAACAACTTTCTCTCCCACATTAACAGTGAATTTAAACCTTGACTAACGAACAACTTTCTCTGCCACATTAACAGTGAATTTAAACCTTGAAGACTTAACGAGCAACTTTCTCTGCCACATTAACAGTGAATTTAAACCTTGACTAACGAGCAACTTTATCTGCCACATTTACAGTGAATTTAAACCTTGAAGACTAACGAACAACTTTCTCTGCCAAATTCACAGTGAATTTAAACCTTGAAGACTAACGAACTACTTTCTATGCCACATTCCCAGTGAACTTAAAACTTGAATACTAACGAACAACTTTCTCTCACACATTCCCAGTGAATTTAAACCTTGAAGACTAACGAACTACTTTCTATGCCACATTCCCAGTGAATTTAAACCTTGAAGACTAACGAACAACTTTCTCTGCCACATTCCCAGTGAATTTAAACCTTGACGACTTAACGATCAACTTTCTCTGCCAAATTCACAGTGAATTTAAACCATGAAGACTAACGAACAACTTTCTCTGAAAAATTCCCAATTAATTTAAACCTTGAAGACAAACGAGCAACGTCCTGTGCCACGTAAACAGAAATGCTCTGTATTTTATAAACCAGTGAGGAGGAAGCAGAGATGAGATATTTTAGAGATTACAGCATCCCCCTCGCGTTATCAACGAGAACCAGTGAACGATGAAAAATATAGAAGGACGACATTCATTTCATGATTGTCTGAAAGCGAGCGATTTATGTTCAGTTTGAGAGGATTACCGACCGTTCCCCTAGCTGCTTGTTCCGTCTCACTCGATCCTGCTTTCATCCATTAGCGCCCTCTCTCTCTCTCTCCTGGCTTTATTCTCTTGTCTTTCTGTTTCTCTCTATCCAACAACGGCGTTAAGTCACGGCACCACGACTGCAAGTCGGAGATACGAGGATCGAATCTCGGCGGCAGCAACCGACATTTCTCGATACCGCCTTTAGGCAAATGCCGAGTGAGTTATTCAGTTGTAAAACTAAGTCCAACAGTGAATAAGAGTCCCTTCACCACCTACTTATAATCGCCTGTGTGCTTGAATACTGATGCCTATGTTGGAAATGGTTATGTTGCGAAGGAATGGTGCTAGAGGGTGAAGTGAGGAGTCGTTCTAAGGGTATTTTTCTGATCGATCTTATGGCGACCTTATTTTCTTAATATGATGAATATTTGAGAATGAGGAAATTGATTTTTTGGGCTAAAACATGATTTTTAGAATTTTCGTTTTATCTCGTGAACTAATGGTGAGATTTTAACATGTGAGGTATCAAATGAGTTGGGGTGACGTCCCCCTTTTTGAATGCATTATTTATTTTTTTGAAATTTTTACAAAAGGCCTAACGATACATTTTGAAGAAAAAAAGGTTTCTTTAAAACTTTTAAAATTTTATTTTAATAGTGGTAGTAGAGGGAGAGAGACAGTACCGGTTGTGTTTCAACGAGCATGTCCCTGGCCACGGTGACTGTGCTCAATAGATCAATTGATATTTCATAAACCATTGATCGGAGAGGGTCATACGACGATTCGTTTTAAGGGTATTCTTTTTTTTACAATCTATCCTATGGGGCACTCATTTTCTCAAGTATCCCAAAACTGCTAGGTCACGGACTTTGGTTTCCCTGATGTTTCGTGAACTTGTAATGTTAGAGTGGTGTACTATAGCTTATTTTAAACGGTGAGTAATTGTCTTTACTGTAGAGTATTTATTTTTAGCAATTTGACAAAGGACACGACTAACGGATGATTATTAGTAAGTGTGATGGTTTATGTTGAAGTGATAGAAGCCATTTTTCAGAGTTGCCTAGTTCTGGCGAGCACTTTTACACTTTTACCAAACATGTTGAATAATATGTACTCTCAGTGCTCATAGGCGATGCTAAAAATGTCCTCTCTCTCTTGTAACACACACCTGACATCTTCTGATGAAAGAATGGACAACAATCTTATCTAATTTTATTCTGTAAGAACACAACGTCGTCTTTTAACATTTTTATTATTTACGGAGCCTGTTTTCTTGAATCGTTTAGCGAGCCTCCTAATTGTACTGGCATTAGACACAGGTCTTCCTGGAAACTTGATTAGAAATTTTAATTTTCATCTTGTTTCAGAACAAGACTTTCGGCTTTTCATACACGAATTATGGATATACACACGTTCGCACAATGTGAATTGGTGTCTAGGCATGACTAACAATCACAGTAATCACAATACTCACTAAACGTGCATACTAACGTCTAAGCTTTGCAGATACACGTCCATATGAATGACAATACACGTGTGAACTAACGATATGAGTCAGCGGAGGGCGCGAACCACCAGCTGAATAGTGTACACACACCCGCGATCTGCGCCAGTCAAAGCCGGCTTAGCTTGCCGTGTTTATCGGGACGCACATAGATAATGACCCTGTATTAAAGAACGCTTTTCAGTCGGTCAACACAAATTCTGCCCAATTACATTAGGCGGGAAAACAAGTATTTATATAACCTAACCTGAAAAGATGATGTAGCAATAATTGCTGGAAATTCGGAAGACTAAAAAGGACTGGTAAAAAAGTTCTTCCAAAAATCAGGGGAAGTTGCATAGAAGTGAATGATGGAAAAAACAAAATTCATGAAGTTACAGAGAAATTAGAAGACAAGAGGACATGGAACTTTACAAATTGATAACCGTGTGGCAAGTTGGCCAGTTGATGAGACATTAGAAGAAGTAGACGAGTTTAAATAACTGGCGACACTAATAAACAATAGAAACGAAGAAGGACAGGTGACAGAAGCAAGGATTGAAGCCGATCGCTTCTTTCTTTTGACTCATGGGGCTGAATGTACCCTGTTCCAGCCCACAGATCCGGGAATCGAACCTGGACGCCATGCCTCTTTTGCTGTAGCTGGGTCTCGACTATGGAATTCAACTCCTGCCGATATCAGAAATTCTATAACAATAAATAAATTTAAGGCCGCTTGCCGAGAAAACCTGTTGAATACTGCTGATTGCCCCATGTGAATGGTGATTGATGATAGGACGTATGACTGAGCTAGGATTATATCTAGGATATTATAGAAAGGTCTGTGACATTGTGATTTTTTTTTTAAAATCGTTATGCCCAACTACTTAGCACACTTGAACTCATTATGCACAATGTTCCTTCTTATTTTCTTCCCAATATCTCTTTATTCGTTCACTGTGTTCCTTTCTGCGTGCTTCTGTCCAGCCTGTATTTTTAGCCTATTTTCATTTATGAAAAAAAAAAAAATAGGCTTGTGAGATCACCTTTTGTCCATGTGTCTGCCTGTGTGTGTGTGCGCGTGTGTGTAATGGTGTGTGTCCCCCCAATAACTTCTAAACGGCTGGAGCGATTTCAATGAAACTCGGTAAGTTCATAGCACTATTCTGGGCGACCCCTACCGTGCCCTTCGAATTTTGTTACGTCTCACCAATCCAACATGGCGGCTGTGCGAAATATTTCACCAGCATTCAATATCTCCGAAACTATTACCGATATCACCCTGGAATATTTTACGGTGATAACGGGAACTACTAGAAGTTCACCTATGCGACGTTTGAAAACCTGGTAACTACAAAACCAACATGGCGGTCAAGCGAATTTGCGACATTTAAATAGACTTTTCTCGCGATTTAACCAACGAAACGCAATAACACTTGGTACAGTATATGTTTATACACAGTGTAATGCACCGACATATAATATCGTTCAATTGTTTACATAACCTCAAGATGGCGGACGTGCGAAATATTTCAATGGCATTCTATATTTCTGAAACTATTAGCGGTATCACCCTGAAATTTTGTATGGAGATAAAGGGCACTACTGGAAGTTCATTTATAAGACATTCAGAAACCGATTAACTACAAAACGAATATGGCGGTCAAGCCAAGTTGAAAATTTTAAATAGACCTTTCTCGCGATTTAATGATCCAAACGCAATGAAACTTGGTACAGGAAATGTTTATACACATTGTAATGCACTGGAATTTATTGACATCGAATATAGATTTAGGTATTAGGAAGTCATTTTTGAAAGCCTTTGTCTGGAGCGTGGCGCTCTATGGAAGTGAAACTTGGACTATTGGTGCAGCAGAAAAAAGGAGAATTGAAGCATTTGAAATGTGGTGTTACAGGAGAATGAAGTTCAGATGGGTAGATAGGGTGACAAACGAAGAGGTGTTAAGACGAGTGGGAGAGGAGAGATGTTTCTGGCGACTGCTATTGAAGACAAGAGATAGGTTGGTAGGACACATACTAAGACACCCTGGAATAGCAAGCTTAGTTATGGAAGGAAGGGTTGAGGACAAGAACTGTAGGGGTAGACCAAGGTTAGAATATGTTAAAACAGATTGCCTCGGTGTGGTAGCTATGTAGAGATGAAACGATTAGCTCAAGACAGGGAGGCGTGGAGAGCTGCATCAAACCAGTCAAAAGACTGAAGACTCAAACAACAACAAATATTTATTATATTTCAAAAATTTTCTCATATATACTGGTAGCATATAGCGTGGTTAAGTGTAAGAGAGCCCTAACTTCGCCTCTACTGAAGACATAACATAAATAATAAATAAATGAGAATGCTAGCCACTACACTAGGAGGTGGTCTGGATATCTTGGACTATATTCAAGATGGAATATGATACCATGTAGGGGGGAACAAGCCTGATGACGTAGGCACCCTGCTACAAGAATGCTGACAAGTTGGCCACTTGATGAGACAATAGATGGGGAGGAATCGATGTGTGAAGTGGGAGAATGGGGAGATTATCAACTCGCGCAGCTGCATGTTACGGTACTTAGCGACGGCCATTTCATCTGCATTACTTCCATTTCGAGATAAAAGTACAACTATGTGTTAGGTTTTCCAGGCCTCCATTAGCTTGGATTGCGTAATATACCTAGTAGTGTTGGTGTTTTTAGTGTTACTGTACTCTGTGCCACAGTTTGATTCACATTTTGCTAAAAAAATGCTCCCATTGTTGCATCGGCACTTGTACAATTATGTAATAATTAGCTAACACATTGAGTAAGAAGGATTTATGTCAGTTTTATTACTAAGACGTTTGGTGTAATAATATAATACTAGCATTACACGTCGCGGCTTTGCCCGCGAATATTCTAGTTGTAAAGAGTACACTTAGCAAAATCTCAATCATGAATGCTATGACTGATTTATCCTTGGTATGAATAATCAGACTTTATCAATTCAGCTACTGGTGCAGTGGTTAGGGGTTTGTCATTCTTTCATAGGTATATCAGAGCGAAGTTAGTTTTCTGGGAATATCACAGACACTGTTAATTTAAGGGCCTTTGAATGTGGTTTTCGGAGACCCTTTATAGTCGGGTGAAAAATACCTTTCGTATCACACTCACACGTAAAAATTGCGTGAAAAAATTCTAGAGTGGCCCTTGACCCCGTTAAGCGCATTATACTGTATGTATTGATGAATTTTACAGCTTAATTTGGTTCAGAGATAACCTTATAACCGTCTAGAAACTTTCACAGTAATGTAATAATTGGAATTGCATTGCGTCTTACAGAAATACATGGACCTGTGAGAATCTGTTACCATGGTTACCGTGTTGCATTCTTTCATTATTTCATTGTAAATAGACATGTTTTAAGGTATTTATTTAATAGTGAGGCATTTAAAGAGTAAGTGAGTGCGTTTCGCTTACGCACTGGGTTATGCTGAACCTGTAGGTACCCCATTTGTTATGGTTGGTGTTAATGGGATCTTATTTTCGGTACAAAACTGGAATGGGACCTTAGCAGAATAATATAGGGGGGATAAATCGAATACATTAGCCTTTACTGTAATGAAACACAGCACCATTTTTAGGAGCAAAACAGTGCTAAGGAAGCCGACAGTTCCTCATGGGATGGCGCAGGTTAATCATATAGCTATACGGTGTTTCAAAACCACAAATGGACATAATACGGTACTTGATTTCCTCCTCGGGTTACACTATTTTCATCACCCAAACCATACCAGTGCCTTAGACACCCCGATTTAATATTCCTTGATTTAAGATTCTCCCCGCATTTAGTGTTCTTTTTTCATGGTTCCAACAGTACATACAAGATATTATCTAAACCACATTTAGTCAGCTAAAAGTACGACATTTTTGGTGCACAGATTAACACCAATATTCTTGCTATAAAACATGTTTAGTACATAGGAAACAAAAGACTGTGGTACTCACCCTGAGAACATGCTGCCTGCCTTGTCGCGGATGGCGCTGAGCGCGCCGAACCCAGGCATGATGTCTGGAGACTCAGGGGCTCACAGGTCACAGAAGAGACTTGTTCACAACGTGCAGGGGGCCATGGCGGGATCACACGACGGCCGAGGGGTACAGGTGACCGGGGATCATGTCCTGGACACACACAAACAAGTACCTCCATTAGACATATCAGTCTTTATTTTACGAATAAAGCAGCAAAGACAACAAAACTAGTGTATATAATTTATTCATTTATGTTCGACCATGGCGAAATGTAAATATTATATGTCAGAAAACTGTATCAAAGTGAGACTCATTATAGTACAATTTTCCATTATAATACAGTTTCTCCCACCAATCAGAGCTCAAGAAACAGTTGTGTGACCAATTAGGTAAGGATAGCATCGCAACTGCGCTGACTTCCACGGCCTCCTATTTTAAAATTCACTGCGTGACTAGTGTCATTGTGGGGTATTCGAGGAGGCCATGGTCAAATACAAGGTATTCTTGCGTCTCATGCGCTCTGTTCAGTACATAAAACTGGTGAAAACTTGACAGATATTTATGAATATTTATGTTCTAGCATAAAATAGTTTATGTTCGACTCTAACAATTATATGTCTGAAAACTGTATCTTAATGATGGCCATTATAACACTATTTTTCATTATGAAAGTGTTTCTCCCACCAATCACAGCTCAAGAAACAGTTGTTCGACCAATTAGATAAGGATACCTTCGCGCATGCGCTCAAAATCCAACATGTCTATATAAATTACCGAAAGTACACCGTCGATATGTTCGCGTAAATAAACTGGTGAATATGAGACACTGTACCTTAATATCCCCAAATCCAATTTCTACACAGCGGGTTGTTTTCAAACGCTTTCGGTGACATTTTTACTGAATACCGGTGCTCAATCTGCACATATGGCATTGAAGCACACAGAGCGCATGCGTCGGTCGGTCAGAGAGCTTGGAAATCAGAGATATCCTACCCTGCGCAGCACCCGATCACAAAATTCAAGTAGCTGACTCTCAACAGATATTTGTGAATATTTATGTTAAAACATATTATAAAGTTATAATTATCGTCGAACATAAACAGTCGTATGCAACTCGCCTATAATGGTAATTAAGACACTCGTATGTATTGCCATTATAGGCTCGTTGCATAATGTACTACTGATATACTACTTTTGTGGTAAATATACCCCTTGTTATTACACTTTGTACGGGGTGGGAGATGAGATGAGATGAGATGAGATGATGTGAATTTCTATATTTTTACCGACCTTTGCCCTTCCTGACGTCAACTTCCTGAGAGAAGTTAATGAGGGATAAAATGACTGACAATGAATGAAATTGGGCCAGGAAGTGGTCGTCCCCTAGCAATTAATCAATTACGTTTTATCTTTATTTTATATATTTAATATTTTTTATATTTGTTTATTTATTTATTTATTTATTTATTTATTTTAATTTAATTTATTTTTATTTTACATATTTAGTAATTTTCATATTCATTTATTTTTTATTTAATAATATTTCTGAGTATTTCATTTTAATTTATTTATATTTATTTAATTACATTTTTGAATAATTATTTATTTTTATTTAAAATACCGGTATTCAGTAATTTTAAAATTAATTTTAATGTTTTTTATTTAATTATGTTTGAGTATTTGATAATTAATTCATTTATTTTTATTTTACATATTAAGTAATTTTTATATTTATTTACTTATTTTTATTTAATTATATTTTTGAGTACTTATTTCCAATTTATTTAATTAAATTTTTGAATATTTATTTGTTTATTTTTCATTTATATTTTTGAGAAATTTATTTATTTATATACGAGGCACGTCCAGAAAATAAGTTCCGTTTGGTAATAAAATTAAATTGTGTACAGATACAGAAACATTATTTATTGCACAACATTCTACACCTCTTAAACTACTCTTCCATATAACTGCCGAACTTTTGCAGGCATTTGTTATAGTGAGGCACAAGGTTTTGGATACCTTCTTCATAGAAGTTTGCCGCCGACCCGTAAACGAGAGTGAAGACTCCCCTGTAAGACATCCTACTGTTTGGCCACCACTGTTAGGCAAATTGCGTCCTTACCAGGAGAACTGCGTATGTTTAGGAGTTCTCCTGACCACATACGCAATTTGCTTAACAGTGGTGGCCAAACTGTAGGATATCTTACAGGAGAGTCTTCACTCTCGTTTACGGGTCGGCGGCAAACTTCTATGAAGAAGGTATCCAAAACCTTGTGCCACGATATAACAAATGCCTGCAAAAGTTCGGCAGTTATATGGAAGAGTAGTTTAAGAGGTGTAGAATGTTGTGCTATAAATATTTTTTCTGTATCTGTACACAATTTAAGTTTATTACCAAACGAAACTTACTTTCTGGACGTGCCTCGTATATTTATTTAGTCAATTAAGATTTTGAGTACTGTAGTCATTTATTAATTTATATGTAGTTAGTAATATTCTTGACTCTTTATTTATATCTAATTATTTATATATTTATTTATTTCTGCAGGAAATATGGATCTGGTGGTGATTTTTGTGGCAGAACATCTAGGTCATCAGCATTTACAGGAGATTATCCGGTATTGGTAATCAATTGTATTTGGTTTCAATCAGAATATCGTGTTCACTTCAGCATCATTCACATCCGCCTGGGAGGCATTGTACATACTACCCACAATACACTACTGTTGTGCTGGTAACGCCCTCTGCACGCCCCAGGCTGAACATAAATCCACAATCGGCGAATCGTCTCTTCCCCACAGCACTTCCTAAATGATCCGCTTTGCGCTAAGCTGCTTGATGCTGGTCGCATTGATGATGTTATCCAGCTTTATTTCTCTTGCTGTCCTCGGTTCTCATTGAAACCACCGAGCCAGTAGCGTTCCTAATATACAACACAGCAACTCCATGTGTGGTCATTGCTAGACCTGGCATCTATTTTACAATAAAATAGAGCGTTAATCAAATCTAACCTACAAATTTAGCTTCACACAATTGTAGTTAGTGGAAGGTTCTTTTGCATGCCATAAATCTATGACATCTCTTTACATCTCCTCCGAAGGAAGGCATATTGAGGGATTTTGAACGCTCTTAAAAAATCCGACGACTTCGTTCGGGTTTGAACCCGCAGTCTTGGGGATAGAAGCTCAGCATGATTACAACTACTCCATCGAAGCTGCCCTATTTTAGCAGTCAGAAAACTTTGTCATTCATTTCATCAAAACTGGATTTTTCAAATCCGTTTCCTTGTATCTCGTAAAGTATAAGGCATATTACAATGTATTTCTAGCCTGCTTTCGATGTTTGCAAAAAAATATGAAAGTAGACTATCGAGATATACACGGGCAAAACGTTGTCAGTCTGTCTGTGTGTGTATCTGTCCATCCCCCGCCCCCTCCCCTTCAATTCAAACACGACGAAACCGAATTAAACGAATTTTGGTACAGAGGTAGCACTAGCAAAGGTCACATCAGTGTTATGTTTCATATCGCCGCTATCTTGATGTAAACGAAATGGCGGCCACCCAAATTTTCAAAGTTTAAATCAAATTACGATTAACCTAATAATCTGATCTCTACCAAATTTTGTAACAAAATACCTTCATGTCGGTCGTGTATTTTGGCAAAACTACAAGGTCATCTTCAAAATAGTTTGAAGATGGCGGCCGTGTTTATGTGCAAATCGATCCCCCCTATCAATTCAAACACAACGAAACCAAATTGAACCACCTTTGGTACAGAGATAGCACTAGTAAGGGACAACTCAGTGTCATGTTGTACGAGCACGTCCAGAAAGTAAGTTCCGTTTGGTAATAAAATTAAATTGTGTACAGATACAGAAAAATTATTTATTGCACAACATTCTTCACCTCTTAAACTACTTTTCCACATAACTGCCGAACTTTTTCAGGCATTTTTCATAGCGTGGCACAAGCTTTTGAATACCTTCTTCATAGAAGTTTGCCGCTGACCGTATACGAGAGTGAAGACTCCCCTGTAAGATATCCTACCGTTTGGCCACCACTGTTAGGCAAATTGCGTATGTGGTCAGGAGAACTCCTAAACATACGCAGTTGGGTGTGTGTAGAATCTGTCTGATAACGGGTGTTAATTGTGATGACTGTATTAGTGTGTGTTATCTGTTTTTTAAATTTAAGTACAGCAACTTAGAATTTTTCAAATAGTTCCTACTTTTGCCGCCAAGCGCCACCGTCAACGACTACTAGGCCAAGTTCAGAACTTAGCTACTAGACGCCACCGCAGTTGGCTCTTGGCAACGAACGTAGAAACCTAAGAGCGTTGTTTACATTCTTAACCTATCCAATTTAGCTTAACACAGGTGCAATTAGTGGAAGGTTCTTTAACATGCCATAAATCTATGACATGGGACCGCCGGCTTTACTTCCCCTCCGAAGGAAGGCATACTGAGGGATTTTTAACGCTCTTAAAAAATCCGACGGCTTGGGCTGGGTTCGAACCCACTATCTTGGGCATAGAAGCTCAGCATGCTACCGACTACGCCACCGAAGCCGCTTCCCGGATGTGAGTGACTGCCTGCAGCCACGCCGTAACGTCCACGGATAACTCCCGGTAGAGGAACAAACGAACGTTCGCAACAAATTTTAAACTGAGAAAAAAATTAAACAAACAAGTATGTACTTAAGTACGTAGTCTTTTTCTTTTGGAACTTCTTCTTGACGTTCTTCTAACATGTTCAATCTCAGGTAAATGTTCAGAAAAATCCAAGTACAATTGAATTTTTCAAGAAAACGTGACGTCATAGAATTTTTTAATTAATGTTTTAGAAATCGGCACAGAAAAATCACTTCTCTTGTATATTTTCATCACAGGCCTGTATGATTAATAAGTAAATACATATTTAAATGTTTCTCGAATGGTTGAACAATTGATATTGCAATTTTTCAGTCATTGAACACAATATAATACCAATTACTGGGACATGTGAATGATAGTTAAGATAACACGTTTCGCTCGACAGCGAGCATCATCAGATTCAGACATTGAAGACAAAATAGTAGCTCTATAAGACACTAACAAACTCGAATGCGGTCGCTTCCCTCCAAAAACAAAACGCATGGCATTAACTTCGAAAATTACTTATAAATACTAAAGCGTTAGGCACCCAAAAAACATTTATTAGCCTACTTTCGATTTTTGCAAAAAATTAAAGTAGATTTATGAGATCAACACGGGGCGAAAAAATGTGTGTATGTGTGTGTGTGTGTGTGTGTGTGTGCGAGTGTGTACTCTGAATGTCTGTCCCCACTATGAATTCGAACACGGTGAAACCGAATTGATCGAAATTTGGTACAGTAGTAGCACTAGCAAAGGACACCTCAGTGTCATGTTTTATATCACCGCCATCTTGACGGAAACGTAATGGCGGTCCCCCAAATGTTAAAAGCTTAAAACAAATTACGACCAAACTATTCATCTGATCTCTACCTAGTTTTTCAACATTATACCTTTATATAAGAATAATCTTTTGACCAAACTACAAGGTCATCAGCCCAATAATTTGCGGATGGCGGCCATGTATGTGTGCAAATCGATTCTCCCTATCAATTCAAACAAGTTGAAACCGAATTGAACGAAATGTGGTACAGAGGTAGCACTTACAAAAGGCAACCCAATGTCATGTTTTATATCGGCGCCATCTTGATGGAAACGTAATGGCGGGCACCCAAATGCTAAAAGCTTAAATCAAATTACGACCAACCTAATCATCTGATCTCTACTAAATTTTGCAACAACATACAGTGCCTTTATGTAAGAAGCGTACTTTGACCAAGCTACAAGGTCATCAGTCCAATAGTTTGCATATGGCCGCCATGTATGTGCGAAAATCGATTCCCCCTATCAATTCGAACACGGTAAAACCGAATTGAACGAAATTTGTTACAGAGGTAGCACTAGCAAAGGGCACCTCAGGGTCATGTTTTAATATTGCCGCCATCTTGACCGAAACGTAATGGTGGCCACCCAAATGTTTAAAGCTTAAATCAAATTACGACCAACCTAACTATTTGATCTCCATCTAATTTTTCAACAACATTTTTGTGGGAAGCATCATTTTACTGAACTACAAAGTCATCAGCCTAACATTTTGCCGATAGCGGCCATGTATGTGTGCAAATCGATTCACCATATCAATTCAAACACGGTGAAACCGAATTAAATGAAATTTTGTACAGAGGTAGCACTAGCAAAGGTCATCTCATATTCATGTTTAATATCCGTATAACACGTTGTATTTCAACAAGCTACTACAACCAACATTCAATTTTACTCCTTGAAAAGGACAAAGAGTTATAACAATACCCATTTATTTAGGTGAAAGTAGGCTATATGTTCTTTACTGAACATTTTGTTTTATCTACAATGTTGCAAGACTGAGAAATGACAATCCTACCCTCAAACAGTCTGCCTTCACCAACAGATCTATAAAGGTGTATGCGCTATTGCTGTGATGCACTTAAGCAATGAGCCCTAATGTAGGATTGTAAACTAACAAGCGGAAATGGCTTACGTGTACTCCGCTGAGTAACAGAAAGAGTGTATGTGTATTATAGTCCAGTCAAATTAGACGTTCATTTTTACCGATTTCTATTTTTCAATGTTTTCAATCACATGTCACTTTTGAGAGAAGCACTGGACCTACGGGGACCAATCAGAGCTCAAATTAAAGCTAAGCAAATAATCTATATTGGAATCAGACTGCGGATGTTAAAACAGTTCAAGGAACTTCAGAAACGGCTTCAATCAGAAAAGGTGTTCGTCGGGGTTGTGTACTGTCACCGCTTTTGATCAATATTTATTCTGAGGCATATTTAAAGAATCGCTGGTAGAAGGTGGAGGGATCAATATACATGGAAAATTTATTAATAACATAAGATATGCGGATGATACTCTTGTCATAGCAGATACATTATCTACCCTTCAACACATGGTCAATTGCTTAGTACAACTCAGTGAAGAATTCGGCTTGAATGTGGACGCTTTTAAAACAAGAATGATGGTGTTCTCTAAAAAGACAATAAGAGCAAATCTCACAATAAATAATGATATAGTTGTACAAGTGTCCTCCTTCAAATACTTGGGCACCATATTGAACGAACAATGCGACTCCAAACAAGAAATAAAATATAGTATTGAACAGGCCAGGAAACAATTCTTTACCTTGCGGAAATTCTTTGTACGATCAGATCTCACTCTACAGTTGCGATTCCACATGATCCGTTGTTACATATTTTCTTTTCTAGACCATGGACCCTTCTATTGAAAAACGAATCGATGTATTTGAAATGTATCTATATCGTCGTCTCCTGCGCATACCTTGGATATTGAAATTTTCAAATGTCGAGGTCCTACATCGGATGAATAAGCAAAAAGAACTGGTACATGTTATAAAGCAAAGAAAGACACAATACTTTGGTCACATAATGCGAAACGAGAGGTACCAATTATTACAGCTAATTATTGAAGGAAAGATACAAGGAAAAAGATCCGTTGGGAGACGCAGAAATTCATGGTTGAAGGACATTAGAAGGTGACATCGGTGTACATCGGAGGAAGCATTTCATACTGCAATGTCAAGGTCAGAGCTGGCTAGGTGGATCGCCAACCTTCGTTTGGAGACGGTGTCTTAAGAAGAAGAAGAAATAAACATAAACTTCATTGCCTATGCCTTTTCCATGGAATGAGTATTTTTAATAATGTTTGTCAAATTAGGAGACAAAAAACCAACAATTTTTACTTTTATGAAAAAAAAAAAAATTTTTTTTTGAAGAACTGTATCTCGGGACCTACTAAACATACAGTATTCGCTTGGGTCTCAAATTGTAGTAAATTTAATCTAATTTAAAACAGATATGTATGTTTTGTTTTGGCTGATGCACATTTTAAAAGACATTGAGCAAACACCGAAAAATGTGCAAAACGTCATCTGTTTATTGGGTATTACACAACTAGCACATATCTTTCGGAGTTGTGAATGTGTTCTTTCACTATTGGCAGAGGTCCAAACAACATATAACGACATTAGAACTACCTGACCTTTTGCAAGGTTGGATGTCTAATTTGACTTGACAACTAATACTATGGAGACATCTGAATTTTGAATGTCTAATAACTGCTCTGAAAATCATTGTTCTGATGTAAAACCACCAGTCTGTCTGTGTACCCCTCACAAATCACCAATATCAAGATTAACTTTTGCAATTTGAGTTTGTAATTTATTCCCCTTCTGCTACTTCTTCTACTTCTTCTTAACGCATGAGACTCTAGAGCAGTTTTATTTCCTCGTGTTTATATTTTATTGATTTTGCCTGCTCTCATGGTTCATGCATGTGTGGTTATTGGTTTGTGTAAGTGGGCGTGGTTCCCCGCCTGGCACCCATGGGTTAATGGGCGCAATACCATCATCACCATCGGCTTTAACTCGAATCCGAGTATAAATCTTCTTCCTTCAGCCCAGTTTGTGGATGTGTTTACGGTGACTAAAGAGTTCAATCCTGGCATGGAACAAGCGACCACACAAGTCACATAGTAGTGCTGGAGGAGGACGTGGTTGGGCTGCTCGAAGTTTCCTAGCTTGACGCTTGGCCTCTTCATGTGTGCGTCGATCCCTTTCAAACGTCTTTACAGTATCCGAGATAGTACGGTGCCAAGTTGAGCGGTCTTCAGCCAGCATGTCCCAGGTTTGTGAATCAAGACCTGTCAATTTCAGGGTCTGCTTAAATTGGTCCTTGTAGCGCCTCTTGGGACTACCATGAGGTCTGGTGCCATAGCATAACTCACCATATAGCATTTGACGAGGTAATCTCACATCATCCATCCGATGGACATGACCAATCCATCTAAATTGGTGACCTATTATGGATGATTCTATGCTGTTGATTTGAGCCTTTTCCAGAACAGCAATATTGGTGATGCGGTCTTACCATTTAATCCTCAGGATCGATCGAAGTTTTTGTAGGTGGAAACGCTCAAGCATAAAACAAACGTAAACCTTAAGGAAATGTTATGTATTGTTTCAGTTCTCGAGACCGATATTAATATAAATTTTGAACTTTCAGCATAAAGTTTTTAGGAGTTTGATTATTATTATTATTATTATTATTATTGATTAAATCGTTACGATTCATTTTACAAAATTCAGAAAAACTGTACATTTTTAATGAAATTCCTTACATTTCCTAGTCATTGTTTAACCTGTAAATTTACAATTGTTATTATTATGATGATAATGATATTGTTGTTTTAAGGGGCCTAACATCAAGGTTATCGGCTCCTTTATAATTATTTTATTATATTGTTACAATATGATAAATACAGGTCGGCGGCTTCGGTGGCGTAGTCGGTAGCATGCTGAGCTTCTATGCCCAAGATAGCGGGTTCAAACCCGGCCGAAGCCGTCGGATTTTTTAAGAGCATTAAAATCCCTCAGTATGCCTTCCTTCGGAGGGGAAGTAAAGCCGGCGGTCCCATGTCATAGATTTATGGCATGTTATAGAACCTTCCACTAATTGCATCTGTGTGAAGCTAAATTGGATAGATTAAGAATGTAAACAACGCTCTTAGGTTTCTATGTTCGTTGCCAAGAGCCGACTGCAGTGGCGTCTGGTAGCTAAGTTCTGAACTTGGCCTAGTAATCGTTGACGGTGGCGCTTGGCAGAAAAAGTTGGAACTATTTGAAAAATTCTAAATTGCAGTACTTAAATTAAAAAACAGATAGCACACATTAATACAGTCATCACAATTAACACCGGTTATCAGACAGATTCTACACTCACCCAAAGTACACGGGGCTACATGACCGCGTTGTCGCAGCCCCTAAACTTAAGAACCAACCAACCAAATACAGGTCGAAATAGGATATCAAATTCATACAGAGCAGGAAGAGCAATCACATGTGTACAACCTTTTGTGCATATCATTGATTACTATCTCTTAAAATTGTACAATGGCTTAGTCGAATAACACGTTCTATGTAAATGCTTTATGAACAAGGAGGGAAATTGAATTTGTGTTTGTATAAACTTGTAGGCTGAACTAATTACAGTTCCAATTTTAATTTTCTTTTCTCTGAGAAAATGCATCTTCAGGTTTGCATGATTTCCTTTAAATTCATTTGATTATGTCCGTCACGTGACGCAGTGACTAGCCTTTTGGGCTGTCACTGCAGCTATTTAATTCTGGTCTGAGGGTTGGAGACGGGAAGGAACTGAGAAGATGTGAGTTCGATTCCCACCTCAACCATCATAGAACTGGTTCCCCACTTCTAATGTAAGCATATGCTGGGATGGCGGCTTCGGTGGCGTAGTTGGTAGCTTCTATGCCCAAGGTGGCGGGTTCAAGCCCGGCCGAAGTCGTCGGATTTTTAAGAGCGTTAAAAATCCCTAAATATGCTTTCCACCTGAGGGGAAGTAAAGCGAGCGGTCCCCTGTCATAGATCTATGGCATAAAAAAGAACCTTCCACTAACTACACTTGTGTGAAGCCAAAATTTGTAGGTTAGAATTGTTTATTTGTTTAAACGCACGTTTTAAACAAATATATATCTTTTCGTTGACTGTTCAAGAAATATAAGATTTTTCCTGTACTATTGAGACGATTTGGAAGATTTTGATACAAGCAACACCTTCAACTCCCTCGAGTTTAGGAGCTTGGGTTTTGTGAAAAATACACCTTAGCGTATTATATATGATGATGATGATGATTTTGGTATGTTTGTATACATATTTCCATTTAAAATTTGCACCTATTTTGACAACATTTAGCCCTTCTTGGAGCCCATATAACCAAAATGTTGCAACTTAAATTCCTAGCTCTGCTTATAACTTGTGCTATTGCGATGGCTGTACTAGTGTGTAAGAATTTGTTATTGGGGCTAGGATACAGTTAGAGGTGGTCCTAGCATTAAGTTAGCCACCATCCCAGCATTTACTTGGAAACACAAAAAGACACTTCTAGGTTAGCTCACGTGTTTTACCTCAAGAGGCTGATTGAACTTGACACTTAAGTTATTAACGCCAAGTTCTTCGAGGCCGGCCTTGTTTCCTTTTCCCTCCCAGTGCACAGTGGGTCAAAATCGAAATCTAGGAGGACAAAACTATTTATTTTCATAACTAAAAAATCAAAATTTATTACTTCTACAGCATTCTCATATAATTGCCGCTCACTATTCTGGGATATAAACGCATCTTAGTGTGAATCTGTCACCACTGTTCGAGCAGTCTGAATTGGAGGGTGAATGTAAGTGGCTGTGGTTTGGTTGTCTTTGTGGTTAGTGTGATGCTTTAAGATGGAACATGCAGCTGAAGGTATGATCTTTGTAACGTGTTTCAGTTATTAATGGCCGTAATTGTTACATAATTTTTGCTATATTTGCATTATATAATATTTAACTATTATTTTTAAAATTATATTTTCACTTAGATTTTTAGTATGTCGTGTCACACTGCGTCACTTTCTACTTAATGTTAAAATGTAGATAAAGTCTTGTAGTTTACGCCTGTTATAAGATTTCTCGCATCTTTTTGCAACTTACTTAGTTATTTTACGTTTTAGAAGATGCCGCGCAACCCGTTCTCACACGTTTACAACTGTTTGAAGCACTGGGTTCGACGATTATGTCAAAAGTGGAACTTAGTGACTTAGTAAGAAGTAAATTAGGGGTAGAAAATTGTTCTGAAGAGATAACTGAATGCTCTATCCAACACCTAGTCTTAGACAATTTCTTGTATGTGTAGACAGAGCTTAAAAAAGGTCTTAACTGATGTTTATTATGAAGTAAACAAATTATATACGTTGCTTTCACTCTCTATTCATGATTAAAACGTAAAAATAATTTTGTCCCCCTAGATTACGATTTTGACCCACTGTGCAGTGGTGTCCATCTTAGTGCAGTTCGTGGGTGACGGTATTCGGGCATGCGGAGGACGTGGCCAGCTAGTTACATCCGACGCTCAGTTACAGTCGTTGACAGGCGAATCGGGAAGTGTGCAATGCTGAAATACGCTTATCATGGTATTACATCCATTAAAAATAAAGTTTTCAATGAATTTTTTGTCAATTTTTCCTCAGTCTTTATCAAGGCCTATTCTTTAATTCACAACAGTTTTATTGCTCTAAATGAAAAAAAAAACACTCAAGTAAATAGGTCATAAATTTACCAAAAAGTCATAAAATTTTTGAAATTTTAGGTACAATTTCTGAGAACAATTTTTCAAAATTTGGTCATGAGATTTTTACATGATATTTAACCACTGATACTCCACCTTGATGACTAAATTCATCTTCCTAACTGAAATAGATTTCAGTAAAAAAAAAAATACCATACTCAAAAAAATCTGCCAAATTCCAAAAAATAAAAAAAATGATATCTTCGAACCTATTTCAGGGGGGGGGGGGGAGGTTATTTCGTGCCCACGATTTCCATTTTTACAGTTTATTCATAGTTTTCCTTTCCAACGCTTACTGTACAGAAAGTTAGTTACCCACACATTTACTTCTTTTAAATTCTAATTCTTGTATAAGATATTAACAATTTTCTTTTGGTTGGCACGGAAAACTCCCCCGTTGGTACTTCGTGTGCCTCGTCATACTGTGCACTTTGGTAAGGGCAAAAGTACAAAAAAGTTATCAAAACCACCATAATTTGTTCTGATTGCAAGAGATACACATGCGGAAAACACAGTAAAGAACAGTCGTATGTTCCACTTGTGTTAAAGATGGCGAAGAGTATGAACAGTGAATAATTTACTTTCTGAACTTTCTATTTCATGATTTTTTTTTTCATTTTGTTTGCAACTGTTGTTAATTAAGTTATATTTTTGCCATTTAAGGGTTATTTAAGGTTCAAACTACAAGATATGTTGATTAACGGATAGTGCAAATCACACAATAGGAATTTATTATGGTGGTCACAAAATACCCCCCCCCCCGGTTGGTAGCCCGTGGTTTGAAAAGTAGCATAGTATTGCTAGAGTTAACCCTTATAGAACCATGACCCGATTTATCGGCCAAGAGAGCTTCAGTTAATCATGCCAAGGGCCAATAACTTGAATAAGAGTTTTATTTGTATTTCCGGCCACGCAGTTGTTACCAAGACAACGCGGGAATCTTCCTCTCTCTGAATATGTCGGTGTGTTTTAGTTCCGCGAATAACCGCACTCATTCTTAGCTTTTTACTTATTTCTTCCTTTTTCTAAATACAAAGATATTTGAATACTTATCCGAATCACACTCAAAAGAGATCCATAAATTCTGTAGTATCTCATACATTCATTCATTCATTCATTCATGCATTCATATTCTAAAGGCTAATTCCTTGCCGATGCGACCACACCCTTCTGTCGTTGGCGGTTCGTTTCAGTTCCATGTAATTGTCACATCCCATTCTATTCTCGGTGTCTTCCAAATACTTCGTCCTAGGCCGTCCTCTTCCTTTCTTTCCCAGCATTTTCCCTTCAAGAATGTTAACGATGAAAGTGTTGTGTCTGAGGACATGTCCAATAAATGTTATTTAGCCTATCTCTTTCCCATTTCCTTCATTAATCTTTTCTCTTCCTTGACTTCCCTTAAGACTTCCAGGTTGGCTTTTCTTTCCATCCAGCTTGTTCTTGTCATTTTCTGCCATATCCACATTTCAGTAGCTTCAAGTCGATTCTTTTCCAATTTACCCAGAGTCCAACTTTCATTTCCATAGAGCAGTGCACTCCATAAAAATGATTTTGCAAAGGATTTTCTTACATCTATATTCTTTAGGAGGCCTACCTGAAAATACCTAATTGCAGTTTCGTTCCATTGTTCTTTAGTCCATATTTTTTAAGACATACTTGGTTATTTACTGTAATCAAGAAAAGTGCGACAAATCATGTTCCTACTGTCAGGAAAGTGGGGATAAATCTCTTATTGTCTCCTATATATATCATTGTTATTTTATCCTTTCAGGATTTGATTGCCGGTGGCCGGGATGGGAACTATTCTTTGTTTACTTGTGTCACACGTCAGCCTGCTTCGCTGACAGGTACAGTTGCGTGAGTAGGATATGACTCAGTTCCAGTAGCCTCAGCCAACGTTTAACTGTCCGTGGTGACATGAGCTCCTGTGACGCGCAATGCTGCTTGACTTATTGCAGAATGCATTCTGTCATCGCTGTGTTCCCCGCTTCGCCCCGCGGGGCAGCTGCTACTGTAAACAGCGAACACTGGCGTAGCCACGCTCAGCGGCAATCAAATCTTCAATAGTAATACGTGGTAGATTGTCTGTCTTTTTGTATGTCCCCTATGCGTTCATATACCATTCATCCGATTGCGATGAAATGTGGGTGTTGTTGTGTGCACTCCAGGGAAGGTTTCTAGTTATGTAACACAAAACGGCGAGGAACTTATAACAGGCCCCTTAAATTCCACAGTAATCCAATTGCACAATCTGTATACTTATCATTAGGGTTCGGAAGTTTATGACCTAAAGAGGTACAGAATATGCAAGCAAATATGCCCTAAAACTAGCTAAATATGACCTAAAACTATAAAATATGACCTAAAAAATATGACATTTCCTTGTCTGCTAATTACTTCTGAGCTAGATATATCTACTGGAATGACATCCTATTTAAAGGCAGAAGAATTCTATCGTCATGTTCCGTGACCTCACGCGTACAGTGTCGCAATCTAACTTGTCCATAAATATGTGCTAAAAGACGTCCGTAGAGGAGCGCCTTCTTGAAATCAGATTTTCTAAACCTCTTATCTGCCTGTTCCGTGAAAAGAAAGAAAAAAATATCTACTACACTATTCGGAAATCCTGTGTTTGAAACTCGACGCAGATAACACTTACCTTGTTAACGACGCCTCAATTTAAAACAAAGATGCTGAAATTATAACCAAATATGACCTTATATCACTAACACGGCCAACGATAAAGACAGGCCATGGCGCGTAAACCAAATCCTTTTGTGACGTTGGCAATGTAGTGCTTGATGGTGCTTGTGCGTTTAAATCGAGAGCAATTCATGAGCAGCAGAAATGCGATATTTTATATCAATCATCTTGAAACGGACCCAGTTTAGATGTTCCGTGTGTTTTCAATCACGGTAAATTATACTGTATAGGTTTACCAAACTACGCCAGCTATAGATAGCCTATTTACATGTTGAAGTTACTCGTAACAAAAATCCACGCGAACTAGGATTCGAGGGTTTGTAGTGTCTTTAATAGCTGCAACGAGTACAGTAAGTGAGTTGTAGAGCCTGTGACCTTCGTTGTGAATTAAATTATGTGCACATGAGTATAATTAGATCAAAGAATCTTGCAGTGAAATTATTAATTAATTACTGTTGTTTGAAGGGGCGGAACAGAAATTAATACGTTTATAGAAGAGATCTGAGGAATACACTCGCCACCGACTATCGACTCATAACATCTATGAAGAAAGTTGTAAATGAATACCAACATTTATAAAGGTTCAGTGATGCAGACAAGATGACTACCACACCGGCAGTAAAACGAAGACCATAGAATGCTATGTTCGTGAATATCTTTCTATTACAAAAACGTTTGATACGGTACATTTATGTATATCGTTCAACTATAAGAGTTATATTCATACATTGCCCGGCACTATCCGTAGCTTTTCATAACCTTACTGAACGCTTTCTACCCGTCAAGTAATTCCACATAATTAACAAGCAATCGCCAGGGAAATGTAACATACCCCTGAAAAGCATTACCTTGTGATCAACTACAACGATTAAAGATAAGTGATCTACTGGTTCTACTAAGAGTAATTAATAAATAAGTAAATTGTGGCTCAGTATTGGACTTCATAAGATTAATCAGTGTAAGACTTGAGTTGTAATTACCAAGTACTGTATGTTTTGCCAGAAGCCATGGTTATATTGGGTCAATGCTTCTTACAACATGTATTATGATATGGGTTAAGTACGATGTTCTGATTCTGTGATTTCAGCATCTTGTAGACAATACGGTTTATGTTCCCGTCATACATAACCCTACCGGAAGTGGTGTAACAGCACTACATTGCTGACGTAACGAAAGCGCACCAGGGCTATTATTTCTCGTTGGCCGCGTATCACTAAAATATGACGAAATATGACCAAAACAATAAAAATGGCCGAAATATGCATTTATACGCAACATCAAATTGCTTTAAACGTGGTCAGGGACCTGTCATTCAAACTTATTTTTCAGAATTTGAGTAAAGTGAGCTCAGGAAAATAATATGACTTTTCCTTAACATTAAACCTTACTTATCACACCGCAATGCCAGGTGTGAGAATAGCTTGCTGATTCATCGCAAGGTGACATGAAGAGACTGTGTTATCTGGCATTGCTGTCTATTCCAATACAGTTCACGCCACGATATTTGGCCAGGGGTTTTAAAAACTGAACTCAAGCTTGGAAGACCAATAACATTATTGTTATCGTCCTTTCTTTCTATCTGTGTTTGATTGGCATTGCAACGCATGCCGGGTAGAGCTAGTGCTAAATAATAGTACATTATGCAACGAACCTATAATGGCAGTAATTAAGACACGAGTATGTTTATAAAGCCGGTCCCGTGGTGTTGAGCTAGCACGCCTGCCTCTCACCCGGAGGCCCCGGGTTCGATTCCCGGCTCCGTTAGGGATTTTAAAAAACTGACGTGAGGGATGGAACGGGGTGCACTCAGCTTCGTGAGGACAATTGAGTAGCTGTCTGACAGTGAGGCTGGACCCCGATCACGAAAACCAATATTAACGACCGAGGGGACCCGATGCCCTGATCACGCGTCACTCCAATATCTGCATGCCAAATGGCTGGGCAGTGGTCGCTTGGTCGGCCTAGGCTCTTAATGGGCTGTATAGTGCCAGGGGTTGTTTTTGTTGTATGTTTATAAAACGAGCGTGTGCGAGTTTTGTAATTTCCATACGAGTTTCTTAATTACCATTATAGGCGAGTTGCATACGACTGATTATGTTCGACGATAATTATTATACCGGTAACTATTTTATGTTCCAACATAAATATTCATAAATATTTGTCGAGATTTCACCAGTTTTATGTACTGAACAGAGCGCATAAAACGCACAGAATACCGTGTATTTGACCATGGCCTTCTCAAATACCCCACTATGAAACGAGCCACGCAGTGAAATTTTAAATAGGAGGCCGTGGAAGTCAGTGCAGGTGCGACGCTATCCTCACCTAATTCGTCACACAACTGTTTGCTGAGTTCTGATTGGTGGGAGAAACTGTGTCATAATGAAATATATTGTTTATTGTTTCTCCTATACAGGCAGGCCACTGAGGCTACAAAGCCTCTTTATGCAGCTCTCTTCATTCAGAGGGCGGTTAAATACAGTAGAATAAATGAAGAAAGAAAAAACTTAACCTATACATACAGTTGACAATAGAAGTTCTTGTTATTACATCCGTTCACCTTGAACATGATAATTGTATAGCTGATAGATTACAATGAAGGGAGTGTTTTATCGCTCTGATAGGAAGTCCTGAATACTGGTGCAATTTATATTTATTCCAGAGAATACTAGCTGAAAAACGGAATGAACCTTTGCATTTTTCGGTTCTGTGATGAGGTATCTGGAGCATTTGTGCAGTGTGTCTATTCGCACGGTTATGCACTGATTGCATGGGAGTTAGTGTGCAGTAAATATAAGACGGAATTTTGAATTTTAGAATTTTTATCACAGTCAGAGCCATGGCATACTGTCTTCGTTCCTTTAACTTTAGCCATCCAATCTGGACGTAAAATGGAGTTATATGAGACTCTCTTGGTACATTGAGAACAAACCGCAAGCAAGCATTTTGCATTCTTTGCAATTTTGTATTGAGGACCTCTCCCATATCATGGTAAATTATAGATCCATAGTCAAATATTGGTAATATCAAACTCTGTATCAGTATCTTTCGTACATTTTGAGGCAAATAGAAGCAATTTCGCCTAATTTGATATAATGACGATGGAACCCTTTTCAGAATCATGTTTGTGTGATCCTGCCACGATAATTGAGAGTCAAAAATAACTCCCAAATTTCTTACTGCTGACTGGTACGGAACTGTTTGGGATGCAAGCTGTAAAGGTGGTACTGGGTCAGGTAGGGAACTGAGTAATTTGGTATAGCCGATGATGATCGGTTGCGTTTTTTCGAAGTTAAGTATTAGATTATGATCGAGTGTGTACTGAGATAGGCTTTGAATGTCACTGTTAATTAGAGCTACGTTCAAATGAATGGATTTCAGATCCGTGTGTAGATATAGCTGAAGGTCATCTGCGTACATATGATGTTGACAGAATTTAAGGACAGATGGAAGGTCATTTATATACACGGAGAACAGGAGTGGACCAAGGACCGAACCCTGCGGCACACCTGTTGTTACTTCACACCATTCTGAAACATTGTCATCTGCTAGGACTACTCTCTGACATCTGCCTGTTAGGTAAGACCTAAACCAGTTCGTTACTGACTGCGAAAGGCCTAGATTTCTTAATTTAACTAGTAGGATCTCATGGTGAACTCTGTCAAAAGCTTTGCTGAAATCGATTAGAGATAATATAGTTATTTCCTTCCGGTCCATTGCTAGACGAATGTCGTCTGTGACTTTGATAAGGGCTGTCAGAGTACTATGTTTTGATTTATATCCAGAATGGTTCGGGTGTAGGATATTGTTGGAATTTATATATTCATAAAACTGATCAAAAACAATCCGTTCTAACGCTTTCCCAATTGCACACAATATACTTATTGGTCTAAAGTCACTACAGTTTAAGGCGTTCGTGAATTTTGGTATTGCTTTGATGTTGGCTTTTTCCATTGTGTCGGATAAATACCCATTTGCAGGCTATAGTTAAATATATGCAATAAAACTGGCATGAGGAGGTCCATATTCCTTTTCAATAGCGTAATAGATATACGATCTGGTCCTATGGCTTTTGAAGTTATCCTAAATATGGCTAAATGAATGTCCTCTGGATATATATAGCCAAAATGAAATTCTTCCCGTCGGTCAGTAAATTTTTCCCTGTAGTTAGCAACAGTTGACAAAACTCTATTGCTGTCTACAACGGTTGATACGTTTAAATAATGCTTATTAAGCTCACCAGCGCTCATTGTTGGGTTATTGCTTTTGTGTCTGGATTTTCCAACACCGAGAGTTTTTATAGCTCTCCACAAAGCCGAAGAGTTTTTAGCTGAATTAATTAGCGAATAAGTGTAACGTATCTTTGTATTACGAATAACTTGCTGGGTTCTGTTGCGTAAGCTTTTGTATTCTACAATGTCCTCGGGTTTCTGTGTTCTGTTGCACTTCTTTCTGGCTCTATTTCGAGATCTTATTAGATCTTTTATTTCTGTGTTGATCCAGGCAGCTGGTGCGTGCCTCACGTTAGCTGAGCGCACTGGGGCATGGCGATCATATAAATCAATTAAAAATGTGTTGAATGTTTCGACCTTCTCATCTATAGTTTGCTGCTCGTGAACAGTGTGCCATGGAACTGAGATGGCATCAGCTTTAAACCTTTCATAATTAAACCTGCTGAAGTCTCGAAAAGTTCGAATACTGGGCTTATATTTTGGAGTTGACAGGGTATATACTGCGTATAAGAGATCATGTGCTGAGAAGCCAGAATCAGCTGTTTGGCCAAACTCAATCACGTGCTCATTGCAGTTGGATGCTATTAGATCCAGAGTAGAAGAGGAGGTTGCAGTGTGATGTGTATCTTGATACGGGAGCCACGACAGATTGCAAGTATTTAGAGTTTCTACTACGTTTTTCGTTTCAAATGTAGCCGACCCAAAATGGGCATTGAAATCACCGGCTAATATTACATATTTATAACTAAAAATGTGTGAAAGAATGTCATTTAATAGTAGTTCCTTAAAACCGACTTTGGGTGCTCTATAAACACAAATAAATAATACTTTAGTATCTTTCAGGCAAATCTCTTCGAAGAGGTACTCAGGTCTGAAATTCTCATTATTTGGGGATTTGCAGATAACCCGGCACTTAATGTGCTGTCGAACATACACTGCTACTCCACCCCCTTCTCTACGTTGTCTGTCATTGCGGTAGATATTATATCCTGGCAAGGTTACAGATGAATCAATAATGGACGTATTGAACCATGTTTTACTAACAGCGATTACATAAATACCGGAGTTAACAAATGTGTATTCAAATTCTGCGAAATGTTCTAGCATTTTAAGTGACTGCGTGTTCAGGTGAGTTACTTTAAAATCATTGGGTAATCTATCAGCTATATCACAAAGATAGGCATGCGTATCATACTCAATGGTACTAATATCCATGAAAAAGATAATTGAAAGTTATTTTATAATTGTTAAACAAGAAATATCAAAAATTACAAAATCTAAAACTTAAGCTATTTTCTAAATATTAATCAATAATATCGGCTTGTATTTTGGCTAGAAACTGTAGTTAAAGTTCCACCAGTAACCATATTACATGTTTGTGCTTACACTTGTAACTTTGATCAGTTGAGCCCCCTCACACTGGCACGTATGAGGGTCCTTTACGTACGAGGAGCGGGAAACTTTTTTTTTCAAAAAGTCCAATTCTCGGAGTGTTTTCACACGATGCCTCGTGTCATCAATGCGGATCAGTTATGCCATCATCATTATAAAGTGTTATAATGACCCTCATTATGGCACAGTTTTCTAACATATAATATTTACATTTCGACATCGTCCAACATAAACAAAGTTATGTGTATTAAGGCTTTCACGGCCCGGATTACTATATAAATAATTCATGTTTTGTGGGCCGTGAAAGCCTTAATACACATATTAGAAACCTCTATGGGGAGGAAGTTGTTCGACAATCATCTAAGTTTAGTAAGTTGAGGCGGTAATTTTTTGTAATCTCATTGATATACTTTCTTTGGCCACATTGTTTGATTCCATTGAAAAAGGAGGCAAGGTTTATCCGAAACGTATGGTTCTAATTTAAATACACACGGCATTAGCCCAAAAAACATGAATTATAGAAAAGTTAATTAAGCGGTCTAAGGTGTGAAAATCACCTGTGATATCCTTGTTTTATTGAATTTCAATAACTAACATATTTCATGACGGAAAATATTGCCTAAAAGTGATCATTTGAAAAAGGAATGTATCATTATGTAAAATAATTACGCTCTCGTTACAATCAGATTTTCTACTAACAATTAATACATTTTGAGCAGTTTATGCCAACTTTCACAATACTATAAACATATAAACCTATTGAAAATCCTATTCTACCTATTTTATTTAAGAAAAGCGCACAATGTGTATCTTCTTCTTCTTCTTCTTAGCGTTATCCCGTAGGAACGGGGTCCGCTTTTCGGATCAATGCACGCCATTTCTTGCGATCTAATGCTTCGCGTGATTTCAAGTGTATAATGATACATAAATTATTCTTGACCTAGTCCTATTATAGAGATTGTCCTGTTTGGGCAGTTTTGTGCATGATATCGTTCACAGTGTTTATTGCCCAATTTACACACGCAGGATTCTTTCGATTGATTAAATCTTAGGTTCCGACATAACTTGTGGTGAAAGCCGTGCGTTGCAAATCTTGTCATTATATGATGAAGTTCGTAATTTGGCGGCTTCTATTCCGATATTGTAATAGCGTCTGTTGTGAAAAAATTCGAGCTAAATGGCATTAGTTTCCTCTTTTAACAGGTGCAGTGTCTTTTCATAAGCCTTAGTATTTGGTAGCCAAAATTGTGCTTTCATGTCCTCAACGAAGGTGGTTTCGTTTGTTAACACTATGATAGCTTCGATGGTGCTGACTTCCCTACTCCTAGAATCCGTTTTAAGTAACGGGCTTTGACCTTCTCAATTGTTGATAGATTTGTGATTGCTAGTTTGTGTTATGTTTTTGGAAACCTATTAATCCGGTCCCTAATAATAGGTGTTCTTTTAACATGTTGCATGCAGCTGTGTGATCTTTGATGCCGTGTTTGTTTGTAGAAATTAGTAGTACACGAAATGTAATTGATGGAATTACTTTAAACTCGGGATATTTATACGAAATACAAAGGTATTCAAATGCATGTAACAAAATATATTATTTATAGCTGTCAAAATTATATTTACTATTTAAATTTAAAAAATGCATTTTTAATTAAACAAGATATTCATATTTTAACATATAATGCGTTTAAAATATATTTACCTGCTATGGAAACAAAATCAAAATTCTATTTTACAAAATATTGGTAGGAGAGAATATTTATCTCGTCGTAGGGATGTGGTGGCCCCATCGCCCAGTGGGAAGCTACAGTAATCAGCCACCCGAGTATTGGCGGGAAAACCATAACTACGTGGGTAAGGAGGAAATGCCTGCCCAAACCCTGAATAACTGGGGCACCCTGTCTCCAGGGGATAAATACAGAGGATAACAGGCCCATAACTAGGTTGGCACCTTTGCACAGTGGGTCAAAATCGAATTCTAGGGGGACAAAATTATTTTTACGTTTTAATCATGAATTTAGAGTGAAAGCAACGTATATAATTTGTTTACTTCATAATAAACATCAGTAAAGACCTTTTTTTAAGCTACGTCTACACATGCAAGAAATTGGCCATGACTAGGAATTGGATAGAGCATTCAGTTATCTCTTCAGAACAATTTTCTACCCCTAATTTACTTTTAACAAAGTCAAAAAGTTCCACGTTTGACATAATCGTCGAACCCAGTGCTTCAAACATTACTGGGCCCGAACGTTACCGGGGGAGCCACGCGTCCTGCTCGAACTCGGCAACATCCTTACTGGACATGAAGCGCTCGGAAAACTTGGAAGTCAATTTTCTCGAGAATTTATAAATATGGCATCGAACGGCTTTGGGAAATTATTGTTCGAGGTCTAAACTTTACGTACCCGAAGCTGGAAGAAATACAAAAATCCGATTGCCGTAGGGTCCCCTTGTTAGTTGTACCAAGTCAGGCTCATCAGCAGGCTACTGGTATACCCTGCCCGGACCGCCACTGGGGGTAATTAACTATGTACTACTACTCATATATGAAGCACATCCCACTTGTTTTCTGGGAGCAAGGTGTACCAAGAGCCCGGTAATGATCCTCACTTGGTGCACATCAGAGACGGAAATATTGTATTTGAAGAATTGCTGGAGTTCAGATTTAAATTCCTTATCACAGCCACGAACCTAACTCGGATCTGAGGGATGACAGTTAAGAATAATTCTAACCACTCCACCACGAGGTGGTCATCAGTAATTACAGGTTCACTCCTGGCCGTGGTAAGTATTTTTGAAATGCCACAAAAATCACGGCACGCATGGCATACGTTGTTGGCATGTTAAAGAACCCATTTGAATTCAGTAGGCCGTGTTCATAATGGCAAATTAATCTCGGGATTTTCCGTCAACACAAAAGTTCTTCCTTTCTCTACTAGAAAGCGCTATAGTGTCAAGGAGCTTAGATATCTAACCTCTTTGACTTTCATAGCGCTCCGAGGAACGACTAAAAATTCAATATGCAAGCTGTCCTCTGGGCGTCAAATAACAAAGCATGCACCCGGCACACGAGGCTCAGTTAGTATTGGTTGCAATAAGACTGTCTCTTGGATACAAAATTTGCAGTTAGTTATTGATGTTTTAAGGATCGGAACAGCGAGGTCGTCTACCCCTCGAAATATATTTAAAATACTAATTTTGTTTAGTTAAAATTTAGGGGTTGATGTCTAAATAATAATTCATGAAAAATGCTTAGTAATAAAAAAAGTAGTTCCGTGACGAACTAAAGATCGTACTTTTCTTAAAATTTAAGATTTATGCCACTGACCTATCTAGAATAATGACGAAATTAAGTTGGTAATACTGAAATTTTTAATTCGTTCAAAATACACCTGAAATAGTATAGCCTAACAGAGCACAACAGTTGGCAGCCGTGGTGACTGAATATAGACCTAGTTCCATCTCTTAAGTTACCGAATGCACGAGCAAAATTTGGTTGAAATCCAATGGATAGTATGGACGTTACATGAAGTTAGACATTGGATCTATCAGCGTCCATAAAATCATGTTGGCAACAATGTCATGTATGTGTTGCTCAAAATTAATCTGAAATATTATGATCTATTATTGTGCCAGTTTTGGATGAAATCCATTAGATAGTATAGAAGTTACATGTATTTAAAAATTGGACCTATCAGCAGGGTTGGAATCATGTTGGCAACACTCACGTATAATAGTTACTCCAAATGTCAGGTACTATCGTGTGCAAAGTTGTGAGATGTTGGCTTGCACAGACAGACATCTGCCCGAGTGATCTCATGAGATTACTTTTTCGTCATTTATGCAAAATGTGAAAAGAAGTGTATGCTACACAAATATCCACTTTACAATACAATTTTTTATATCCCACTCGATGTCAATATACACTTTGAGACACGTTTCTAATGTTTGGTCTCTCAATAAAAATACATAGTTAATTTTTAAGCATTTTATATTCATTTGTTTTAATCATCATGACGATGTAAACAATTTAATATTTTTTTTTTATTGAGAGACCAAACATTAGACTGTTTTAGGATAATTTTTAGTATGTTTGACTGAAGAAGGCTCACAGAGCCGAAACATGTCTCAAAGTGTATATTGACATCAAGTGAGATATAAAAATAAAAAAAATAAAATAAAAAATAAAAGTATTGTAAAGTGGATATTTGTGTAACATATCATAATCGATACGGGAAAACTTGGAATAATGACTAAAGTCATAGATATTCATATGAAAAGAAGATTAAGAATAAAACTAACAGCCTAATTATAACAATAAGTGTTGGCTGGCTGCGTGGCTCAGGAAGCCGTGTCAGTTGATTTACTGTGTATTTTTGATCCGAGGCTTAAATAATACTTTATATTTTCGTTTTGGTCAGCCCTTATTTCCTGTCGCTTACTGTACCTTCCTTCCTAGCCTTGAACTTCATCCTGCAAAACAAACATGTAAATAGCTTTTTGAACACTCAAGTTATTTCTATATTATTTACGGTCGGGTCAGATTTACCCATGGCGCCAGTCCTCGCGAGACAATTTTCAGCTTATGTTAGTCGGGACAATCTGTAAAAAGTAAGCGGGAAAATCCAACTATTTTGGTGCAGCCCAATCACACAGTTCACGTTCTTGTTGATCCATGTTAGGGTCTAGGGACACCTTGGTCATCAGCTCCATTGTTCAAAAAAAACGAGATGACTGCTTTGCCGCCTCTATCAAGGGCAATTACACTGATACGAAAATTATTGCCATTTTTCTGCAAGTTAAATTTGAAAAATATAAAAAAAACTCATTTTTATTGGGAATAGTTCATAGGAAGACACCAGGTGTAAAATTACTTCATTAAAATCGGTAAGACTAGGACAAAAAGGGAATGACACACTGTGGGTCAAAATGACCCAGCGCCAATCCTCGTGTTATATTTTTTCACGCCAGTTCTCAAGGGTTAATAATCGCCTTCGTGGCGAAATTCCGGTACTCCAGCGTCTTTAAAATCCGCAGAAGTTAAAAGGGACGTAAGAACAAATAATATTATTACTGCCCCAGCAAAACTCCAGACAAATTACGGTAAGATCAATCTAGTGGAAAAAATTAAGTACTTGGGAGAATTCATCATGAAAAGTGAACTGGACAAAGAAGCATTCAACGAACGAGGACGCAAACTCAAAATAGCCTATCAAACATCGCGCTCAATCTACATCAAAAAATGCCTGTCCAAAAATATAAACTACGTCATTATGAAACTCTTCTGAAGCCAGTAGTTATGTATGCAGCCGAAACCCTATCCCTAAATGCTAATAAAGGACTCCTCGAAGAACTGGAGAAAAAAGAGCGCAAAATTGTTAGAGGTATAATGGGATCCATTATAAAAGATCCAACAAAGACGTCTACAGTGTAATAGAGAAAAATTAAAGAAACGATCCGCAAGAGGCGGGCACGGTATTACAGTCATCTCAAACGAATGGATGGAAACAGGCTGACTAAACAGATTTTTCATTTTTTTGACTCCAGACCCAAAAGTGTGCCCTGGTTTATGAATACCAGAGACTACCTCAAAATTCTGCATCTAAAACCCGACGACGCCTTCAATAGAGATCTCTTCCGCAAAAGGATACTAACTAATGGGCTAACCCGAGATGAGACACCTAAACCGAAAAGAAGACACGGTACCACCTGGACAGCGGAACGCAAGATGGGCTCACAGAGAATTAGGGAATTCTGGGCTCAGAGGAAAGCGAAGATTATTGCCAAGTGTGGCAAGACTTAACGTGGTCCTAGATGGCCTTAAATGATATCAGTTGTCAGTTATCAGTTGGCAGTCAAAGTGAAAGGTCGTGTTTTTCCCGAGCTCTCAGGTGTGCTGAAATGGGTTGTTCTCTGGAGTGTTATCGGGCGAGGATCGGGCTGTGGTATGCGAAGGGTAGTCGGGATTTCCGGTGTTTGTGTGTGCGTACGGGACCTAGTAACTTGTGGTTTATAGCCCTAGTGATAGCTGCGTTGTTAGTTATTGGTGGAGTGGAAGTGAATCCAGGGCCTGTTACTCCAAATGAGAATCAGGCAAATGATCCAGTGGCATCTTTAAAGTGTTCGACGTGCAGTAAAACATTGAAGAATGGTGTTGAGTGTGGACTATGTGAGAAATGGTTTCACTTCGGCTGTATTAAGGTCAAGAAGGAGGATTGTGCTGTCGGAAATTGGTTTTGTAAAGTATGTGATACGCCGGACAGTTTGAGGGTGCAAATCAAAGCAAGGGATCAAATAATACAGGAACTTAGAGCAAAGCTTCGTGAATCAGAAGAAACGGTGAAGGATGTGACTGAACGGCTTTCTACTGGGATCAGTGTGGAAGAGGGCGTGCAGGAGCAAACTGAGGATGACGTTATCATAATGGGTGATTCTATGATACGATGGAGTGCGAATATCTCGCGGAAATCAGGTGCGAAAGTGCGGTGTTACCCGGGGATTAAGATTGACCAGCTTGCCCAACAAGTGGAAGAAGCAAATGTAGAGGACTGTGACAAATTTAAAGTGTTGTTGCTCCATGTTGGGACGAACGATTTGAAGAAGAGGGCTACAGCTGATTACATCATGGGGGAGCTCTACGAACTAGGCAGAAAAGCTAAAAACAAGTTTAGTAATGCAAAAATTATAATGAGTGGCATTGTTCGGCGGGGAGATGTTCCGTTGAGACGAGTTAAGACTGTAAATGACCGCATGGACTGGGTATGTGCACAACTGGGATTAGTGTACGTAGAAGCTGACTGCTGGATTGGTGGCCGTGACTTCGCCCGAGACGGGCTGCATCTAAATCGACGGGGCGCTTTCAATCTAGGGAGCCTACATGACAGGGTCATCGGTTCGTGTCGGCTTTTGTGAGGAGGAGCAGGTCCAGAGGTTGCCAGCCGATGGGAACAGAAGGAGCTATTTCGAGATATTTGCTGTGGAGGTAAGACTCTAAGATTACTGCAGGTTAATTGTCAGAGTTTAGGAAATAAATTAATTGAATTTTGGAATCTTGTAGAGACGTATTCTCCGGACATTGTCATTGCAACTGAATCTTGGTTATATGAGGACATAAATAGTAGCGAAATAATTCAAGGGACCTACGAGATGTACAGAAGGGATCGGGGGAAGCGAGGTGGTGGGCTATTTATTTGTGTGCGCAAAAATATAGCTAGTTTCTTAAAGTGGGCTGATAGGGATCATGAAATGTTATGTGTACAAATTTCGGATAGAGGAAATAAATTCCCTCTTCAGGTGATAGGGGCGTATAGAGCACCGAAAGATAACCTTTCTCTCCTCGAAACACTGTATGATAAAACTTGTACGGGTAATGCTATGAAAAAGAGCATAATAATTGCTGGAGATTTAAACCTCCCCAAAGTAGACTGGTCTGGTGAGTCAACTAGCTGTGGTCAGGCTCAGAGCGCTGCAAATAAATTCTTAAGGGAGGGGGGATTTTCCCAAGTAGTTGACTTCCCAACTAGAGACAATAATACCTTAGATGTTTATCTCGTAAGGCCTGTAGAGCTGTATATTAACTGTCTGAAAGTACCAGGAATTAGTGACCATTCTGGGGTTGAATTAAATATTTGATATGGTGACATTACAAAATTAGACTCTGATGTAGCAAAAAAGACCATATTCCAGTATCGCAGGGCGGATCAGGGCAAGTTTCAGGGGTATTTGAATGAGCTATTTGTAGGATGGGCATCGGAAGGAAATCACATTAATATCCTGTGGACTAACTTTTTGAAAATTTTAAATAGCGCTGTTGATAAATTTGTCCCATTTAAATTGCTGAAACAAAACCCAGATCCTGAGTATTACACACGAGAAATTAGGAGTCTAAAACGGAAAATTAGGAAATTATACAATAAAAGACATGATAGTGACAAGTATATGTTGAAATTTAAGTCCTTATCAAGAGAGCTCGTCTTAAAAAAGAGGGCTGCTCATGACAGTTATATGCAAGGTTTACTTGGTTCGGGAGGTGATGGGTGAAAAAAAATTTACAGTTATGTTAGGAGAAGAAAGGGAAATTCAAATAATTTGTCGATGATAATGTCCGGTGACGGTAAATTAATTACTGAGAAACAGGCCATTGCTAATGAATTAAATGTCTTTTACGGTAGTGTGTTCAATAAATCCAATAGCTGTGTGTTGGACCTTAACGACGAATCAGGGGCTCCCCTGTTCCAAATAAACCAGTCAGCAATTGTAAAGCTAATACAAAAACTACGTTTCAATGTATCAAAGGGTCCTGATAATATTGTTAGTGAAGTACTTAAACTAGGAGGTAGGGCCGTGGCACGATACTTGGAGGTGATGTTTAATGTGTCCATAAACAATGCGCAAATCCCAGATGACTGGAAAAGAGCTACGGTAGTCCCAATATTTAAGGGAGGGAGCAGACTTGAATTGGGCAACTACAGGCCGGTTAGCCTTACGTCCGTCGTTTGTAAACAGATGGAGCATCTCATTTGCGACTACTTGAGGGAACAGTGGAAAACATTATCATGGTTTAATGATAGGCAACATGGATTTCGGAAAGGTTACTCATGCGAGAGTCAGATGCTATCACTTTTTCAAGACATTAGCGAATCGTTAGACCATGGAGTTTCAGTCGACGCCGTGGTTATAGATTTTGCGAAGGCATTTGATGTCGTTCCGCATGACACGCTACTCTATAAATTAGCTTCGACGAAGATTGATAGAAGAGTAATTTTATGGATCCATGAATTTTTGACGGGTCGTTCCCAGAAAGTGAAAGTTGAAGGCATATTCTCGGATGAAATTATCGTAACGTCGGGTATCCCTCAGGGCAGCGTAATCGGAACTTTGTTATTTTTGGCGTTTATAAATGACTTACCAAATGGGATTCGCAGTGACTGTCGATTGTTTGCGGATGATTGTGTAATATATCGAAAGATACATGACTCACAAGACAATGCAGTGCTTCAAGAGGACCTGAACCTGGTCTATAAGTGGGCGATTGTAAATAAAATGAAAATAAACACAAGAAAATGTAGTCTCTTAAAAATAGGGAAAGTGCGAAGGCAGGATTTTCAATATAATATTGGCTCGGAAATACTTGTAGAAGAAGATTCTTGCAAATATTTGGGCGTTCACGTAAGGAATGATATGAAATGGAGTAGTCATGTAGGATGTGTAGTTTCAAAAGCTTACAAATCCCTGCACTTTGTAATGAGGGTATTAAAAGGAAGTAGTACCTCTGCTAAAGAATTAGGCTATTTGTCACTTGTAAGACCTATTCTGGAATATGCCTCGGCGGTTTGGGATCCATATCAAGTAGGGCTCATCAATGAGTTGGAAATGGTACAAAGAAAGGCCGCTAGATTTGTGCTCAGTGACTTTAATCCGAGGAGCAGTGAGAGCCGTATGTTAAAGAAACTTGGGTGGGAATCACTGGAGGCTAGGAGGATGAAATCTAGACTCTGCGCTATGTACAACACGTATACAAATCAACCAGCATGGGGTGAGCTTAGCAAACGATTGGGAAAGCCCACTTACATGGGTAGGAGCGATCATCCTTTCAAGGTTAAGGGAAGACCACAGCGAACAAATTATGGTAAATATTCTTTTGTAAACCGTGCCATTGATAACTGGAACTCTCTACCTGCAGCAGTCTTAGAGCCTTTTCCCAAACATATAGGTGTGTTTAAGAAAAGACTGACTATTTGTGTAAATACTCCAGTTTAATTGTTGTATAATTTTTATTGAATTGTTATGTATAATTATTTATTTGTTATGTATATACAATTTGCCACCGGGGGACACACCCCCCATTGCAAATAAATGAATGAATATGAATATGAATATATATATATATAATAAGGTAACATATACAAAATCTACTGTTAACATGCCTGGGTGTACAGAGTGCTTTGACCTCAATGATTAGGGACTGATAACTAAGATGTCCAAATCCTCTATGTACGGTACAACAACAGCAACAACAACCCTATGTACTGGGCAGCTGGACCGTTAGATGACCAGTGGAGACTGCCGCCATTTTGAGTGAGAGTTTACTTTCGGTCATTTTCCACACCCAACTTTGAAAATATTTTTGTGTTGTTGGTACGTCACCAGGGGATGGGGACTACTTGGTAATCATACCAGTGTACCTACTCCCACTCCCACATGATCCCAGGATTGCGGGTTGAATTCACGGCCGAGGAAATCGTCTTTTTTTTTTCGAAATGCGAAAAGAAACCTCTCTCGTATCACATTTAACCAAATTAATTAAATTTCAGCCTCAGTTCGCCCTATTTCCCTACTAAATGGAAGTGCAAAATGGAACGATTATATGCAGTTCGAAATTGTCTTAGTAGAACATGACTTAAATGCGTTCTGAGTTTATGTTGGGAAATTTGTACGTTATAATGTTCAGGGTCGAATTTTTTCATCGAAAACTCAAATACCCTAATTACATTTAAACACACACTAGTGGACATCAAATGATCATGCAGCACAGCCAAGCGCGTTAAGCCACACACAACGACTACAAGAGAGCTGAAAGTCCGGAGATTAAATGTTCGAATCCGAGTATTGATGGAGGACATTTTGAGGGAAATTTTCCCCCGGTTTCCTTTCATAATCCGTCCAGGAAAATCCTAGGAAGATGCGTTACTCTTGACCTTAATAAACTAAGAGTTTGGCATCCTCACACTATTATAGTGGCCACACATGAACACAGGTTATTAGACAAACACACACCCAAGTAGACTGCTGTGGATTAAATGTGCTAAAAAATTCAGAAACTTGAGGCTGTCGCAATTAAAATATCCTTAAAATTAATTGGATCCGAATTATTTAAATCTCTGAGTCACATCTCACTCCGACAAGCACGCACACCTGTACAGACACAACAATAACATAGGTTATCATACAGACCCCATACATATTTCCGTGGATTAACCCCCACCCCCGTTCTGTTCCAGGCAAATGCTGGTATTGTATTTAATTTAAGGCCATGGCCGCATCCTACGCAAAACCTTTCACTAATTACATATACACACTTAGGCCTACTATAGACATTGCAATAACACAGGTCATCAAACAGATTACACACACATATTCAAGTACACGGGGATTCATGAGCATGATGTTGTAAAGCCCCTAAATGAATCAACAGCAACAATTACAAATTTGCTAAGCCACCTTGTAGAGTAGTGGTTAGCGTTATCGCTTGTCGTTCCTGAGAATTCGATTGAGATTCCCGGCCGTAATGTGGTGCACTTAACTTCGTGAGGTAAAACTGAAAAGAGAGGTGGATTATCCTCTTTAGCCCAAACAAATTGCTGAGTTAGTTCCTAAATAAAGGCCATGGGCGCATCCTTCCCAATACTAGCCTCAATATATAAATACACACACACTTGTACAGGCTGTACATCAAGTCCACCTAGTAGCGGAGTGGCTAGCATTTTTGGCTTTCACTCCTGAGGTCCGGTTTAGATTGCCCGTTCTGCTAAGTAATTTAATTCTCATTTGAGATCTGGAACGGGGTCCACTGAGAAGAGGTGGGTTCGATTCCCACCTCAGCCACCTCTTTTTTCTCGTGATTTTACACTTTTGAACAGAGTAAATGCTGAGTTGGTTCTAAATTACGGCCACGGCCGCCTCATTTCCAATCCTAGCATTAATCTATAAATGCACACACAGGTTAACAGACACATTAAACACACACACACACACCCAAATATACGGGGCTGATGACCTCGACTTCACTATCTCCTCAATTAAATATTTTTTCTTGTCCATAAATTCGGAATTATTCCAAGAAGAACAGAGTTTTTCAGCAAGTAAAAATCAGGAGATTTTTTTTAGAAATTTGATAATATTTTTAAAATGAATTCTTACCGTTAATTTCCCCGCCGCTGTGATATTCCCGGCGTCGTCCCGTCCGGAGTTGAATGCGTCTAGCGTCACTGTTTGTCCTTCCAGCGTCTCCGGATGTCCTCCCCACCTCGGTAGAGCGCCGGCGCTTTGGTACGGCGCCTCTCATTGGAGCGTCGAGACGACGGCGCCCCATTGGCTAGCACGAGCAAGTGGACCGCAAGACACAGTAACCAATAGCTAAGGCCTGCGTAGGCGGAGCAATGTATAACACACGTAAAAAACATCACCACTCCTAGACATCGAGCCTGGCGGCCATATTGGAGCACGGCTGAATATATATAGCTCTCTATCGTAATATCTGATGGCAACTATATTTTATGAATATCCCCGTCTCACTCCCCCGCTTATTCTCTGTCTCTCCCTCTCTCTCTCTCTCTTATTCAACGTCCGTTTCCATCCCCTGTTTCTATCAACCGAAAAAGAATGACGTCAGCAGTTCTGTAACTTAAAAAAAAGAAAAGTTATTCCGTAAAACTGTGTGGAGAAATTTTAAGTAATTCTAAGTTACAAAGTTCCTTAACTCGATTAAGTTGATATTCGATAATATCAGCTGAGTATATAAGTAAGTTCTGTGGGAGGAAACCTTCGGTAATTATCACCATGAAGCCAAAGTACAGATCGATTCTACAGCGAGATGTGATTTCAAGCGTGCTTCACATACACACAAGCGACCAAATATTCAATATCTCCGCAAATATTTTGAAGAAATTTCTTGAATATTGGCCCATATGTACACATTCCTTGCGTGTTTTGTACCACAAGGGAGGAAAAAGGATTTTGTATGAAGGGATTGGCTTTTATTAGCTTTACAAAATATAAATATCCTTAAAAATATAACATAAACGGGACTTTTTAATACATTACTTCATGAAATCAGAAGTTTTACTCCAGGTCATTAAAAAAAATTGAGAGCAGAGTACTGCTCGGTTCCAAGCTCTGTGAACTTGCGGGATGAAGGGCAGAGGCAGAGTAGGAGCAGGCGAGAATTGAGAAGCCTGTCGACAGCCCGCCGTGTTACCTGACATTCTCGTCTATTCCAATACTGCTAACATGGGTCTTTCTGAAACCAGTGTGGCGTTGGGAATGAGTGACTGAGTCACCGACTAATGTATTTGCTTCTGTTACTACGCAAGGATCGAGAAACCGCATCACTCGTCACCACCACTGCTCATAGTCTGCGATGCACATTCTTCTCAGCTCCACGCAGCTTAGACTCGAGTAGTACAAGCAGCTGAGATGAGATTCCTGATAAGTATGGTCCAGAAAACCAGGAGGGACAGAGTGAGAAATGAAGATATACGGAATGAACTGGGAGTACAGAAACTAAATGACAAACTGGAGCAAAACATATTGAGATGGTTTGGACATATCAAACAGATGAATGAAGTAAGGCTACCAAGACGAGCACTGGAACGACGGATGACAGGGAAGAGAGGACGAGGAAGACCAAGAATGCGTTGGATGGACTCGATGGAGAATAGTATTAGAAAACGGAACCTGGATTGGAACACTGTGTCGGAAGAGGAATGGTGGAACGACAGAACAAAGTGGAGAGGAAACATTTTTGGCCCCACCCCGTATCAACTGGAAAAGGGGAAATGAAGATGATGATGATTCAGTCGGTCTACACGATTGAACCCAATTGTAATGGGTGAAATAATAAATTAATAAATTTAAGAAGGAAGAGCATCCGATAAGGACACACTAACACTAAAAACAAGACCCCTTGAAATCGCCAACAAATTCAAATATTTAGGAATAACACTACAAACTAAAAGTACGTCTTTCAGTAGTCATATTGAAGAGAGAACAACAGCAGCCACGCATGCTACTTATATCATCTAAAACTTAATAGCTTTTTGAGACACTGTTGTCATGGTTACTGGCTTGCCTTCCTACATTAGTTATTAAATGAAATTAGTTTTCTGGGAATATCTCAGAAACTCTTGTTTTTAGAGCCTTAAAATGTAGTTCAAATGTACTTCAAGAAATTTCTTGTATAAACCTGTATAAACATAAAACCTCTCAACAGTAATGAAGCTCTTCAACACCACTGTAAATCCCATTGCTACATAAGAGTTCTCCCTAATCTGGGGCAAATTAACCATCGGGAATATGGAGAGAATTGACAAAGTCAAAACTAGATTTTTGAAAAGATCTCTTCATCAGTTCCATTACACTTAAGCTACAAAATGTTTATGTCTGAAAATACTAGAAAACACACCCCGTCGGAAACAAGACACGACATAACGATGTAGCCAAGCTAGATAAGTGATTAATAAGGGATACATGTCATTGGCTCAGGAAGTATGATGTATATTTTTCTTCAATAAACCGAGGCCGGTATTAACGTCGTATTAAGTACTTTAGACCGGGCAGCGCTTATATGGATATTACCTTATGCGTGGCGAGAATTGAAACCAGGTCTTTAATAGTTGAAGATTATCCTGAATACAGTAACATATACCACATTAGGGAGACTAGACTTGGCCTCAATACAATCACATTTGTACGACGAACACAGTACTTAGGTATGCGAGAGGGGAAATACCCAGGTATATAAGAGGACCTGGCCCACAGGAACCTCCCCCAGTTGAGTGTAGATAGTGACGAAGACAACTGCTCACACCAGGACAGCGCAAGACACCATCAGATAAGTAGCCTGGACAATACAACCTGAATTGATCATTTAACTACAATCACATATTCACTCTAAACAAGCAAGTTTGATCGTGAAGATGATAATGAAATTTAAACTATAACTAAAACTAACTACTAACTTTTATACTAGAAGAAGAAATGGAAAACAAAAGGAGAATAAGGCAAATAAAGGACAGGAGGAAAAGAAATGCCCTCAACCCTCGAAGAATGCGGATTGCGAGACATGAAATGCAGGAGAGCCATGAAAGTCAGATAGGAAAGTGAAAGAGGAGAGGGTCGTCCCCACATGTAATGGACAAAAGGGGGAAACCGGACCCAGCTCAGGAACCCCTCGGCGTCGCCAACTCCCGAACTCACCAGCCGTGAGCCCCAGAGGGTGTAGCAATATCCAGGGTGCACCAGAAGTGGTGGGGCTACATACACCCGGCCTCCTTGAGGGCCTTGAGCAGAAGGCAGGAGATAACAGGAAAAGAAAAAGAAGGCTGACCTCTCGCAGAACGAGGGTATCAGAAAAGATGAGACAAGGGCCAATTAAGGCGGGAAAGGAAGAGACTGCCTAGGCCTCGGATACCCTAATACCGTCGGGTTCGGATGAGAACAAGAGTTGACCAAGTGAGGTCGACAGGAATGAAGATAGAGAGGAGCCCGGCTCAAGTAAGTGGAAGCAATGTCGGACTCAGCTGGGGCCTCTTGGTCACCAACCACGTCCCACTAACTGTGAGCCTCTGGGGGGTCCACTATTTTAACAAAACATCACATAGACTATAACTAACTGATATTGACGAGTTGAACTATCTCAATTAATTCCGCAACTAAAGAAGTGAACATATTGTAACTATTTTCACCCATTCTTTCGCTTGATGATCGAAACTGGTCATCCAAGTGTATGTATTAATTCCATGTAATTTTGTTTCAGGATTAGGGAATGACTTATCCTATTTTGGTACAATCGTGTTGACCGACTGAAAAAGCACCAAACCTTTGTCTAGAATAACATTTTAGCGAGAAATTGAAATCAAAGATTTTTCCGGTTTTTAGCCTACTTTCGATTTTTGCAAAAAATGAAAGTAGACTTATGAGATCAACACAGGGCGAAAAAAGTGTGTCTGTCTGTGTGTGTGAATAGTGTGTGTGTGTGTGTGTGTACTCTGAATGTCTGTCCCCCCTATCAATTCGAACACCGTGAACGCGAATTGAACGAAATCTGGTACAAAGGTAGCACTAGCAAAGGGCACCTCAGTGTCATGTTTTATATCGCCGCCATCTTGACGAAAACGTAATGGCGGCCACACAAATGTTCAAAGCTTAAATCAAATTACGACTAACCTAATCATCCGATCTCTACCTATTTTTGCAACAACATACCTTTAGGGAGGAAGCATCCTTTGACCAAATTAATAGGTCATCAACGTAATAGTTTGCGGATGGCGGCCATCTTTGTGTGAAAATCGATTCCCCATATTAATTCTAACACGGTGAAACCGAATGGAACGAAATTTGGTACAGAGGTAGTACTAGCAAAGGGCACCTCAGTGTCATGTTTTATATCGCCGCCATCTTGACGGAAACGTAATGGCGGCCACACAAATGTTCAAAGCGTAAATCAAATTACGACTAACCTAATCATCCGATCTCTACCTATTTTTGCAACAACATACCTTTAGGGAGGAAGCATCCTTTGACCAAATTAATAGGTCATTAGCCTAATAGTTTGCGGATGGCGGCCATCTTTGTGTCAACATCGATTCCCCCTATTAATTCAAACACGGTGAAACCGAATGGAACGAAATTTGGTTCAGAGGTAGCACTAGCAAAGGGCACCTCAGTGCCATGTTTTATGTCGCCGCCATCTTGACGGAAACGTAATGGCGGCCACACAAATGTTCAAAGCGTAAATCAAATTACGACTAACCTAACCATCCGATCTCTACCTATTTTTGCAACAACATACCTTTAGGGAGGAAGCATCCTTTGACCAAATTAATAGGTCATTAGCCTAATAGTTTGCGGATGGCGGCCATATTTGTGTCTACATCGATTCCCCCTATTAATTCGAACACGGTGAAACTGAATGGAACGATATTTGGTACAGAGGTAGCACTAGCAAAGGGCACCTCAGTGTAATGTTTTATATCGCCGCCATCTTGACGGAAACGTAATGGCGGCCACACAAATGTTCAAAGCGTAAATCAAATTACGACTAACCTAATCATCCGATCTCTACCTATTTTTGCAACAACATACCTTTAGGGAGGAAGCATCCTTTGACCAAATTAATAGGTCATTAGCCTAATAGTTTGCGGATGGCGGCCATCTTTGTGTCAACATCGATTCCCCCTATTAATTCAAACACGGTGAAACCGAATGGAACGAAATTTGGTTCAGAGGTAGCACTAGCAAAGGGCACCTCAGTGCCATGTTTTATGTCGCCGCCATCTTGACGGAAACGTAATGGCGGCCACACAAATGTTCAAAGCGTAAATCAAATTACGACTAACCTAACCATCCGATCTCTATCTATTTTTGCAACAACATACCTTTAGGGAGGAAGCATCCTTTGACCAAATTAATAGGTCATTAGCCTAATAGTTTGCGGATGGCGGCCATATTTGTGTCTACATCGATTCCCCCTATTAATTCGAACACGGTGAAACTGAATGGAACGATATTTGGTACAGAGGTAGCACTAGCAAAGGGCACCTCAGTGTAATGTTTTATATCGCCGTCATCTTGACGGAAACGTAATGGCGGCCACACAAATGTCCAAAGCTTAAATCAAATTACGATTAACCAAATCATCCGATCTCTACCAAATTTTGCAACAACATACCTTTATGGAGGGAGCATCGTTTGACCACACTAATATGTCATTAGCCTAATATTTTGCGGATGGCGGCCATCTTTGTGTGAAAATCGATTCCCCCTATCAATTCGAACACGGTGAAACTGAATGGAACTATATTTGGTACAGAGGTAGCACTAGCAAAGGGCACCTTAGTGTCATGTTTTATATCACCGCCATCTTGACGGAAACTTAATCGCGGCCACCCAAATGTTAAAAGCTAATATGTAATTACGACCAACCTAATAATCTAGTCCCTACCAAATTTTGCAACAACATATCTTTATGTGGGAAGCATATTCTGACCAAACTGCAAGATCATCAGCCCAATAGTTTGCAGATGGTGGCCAAGTATGTGTGCAAATCGATTCCCCCTATCAATTCAAACACGGTGAAACCGAATTGAACGAAATTTGGAATTGAGGTAGCACTAGCAAAGGGCACCTCAATGTCATGTTTTATATCGCCGCCATCTTGACGGAAACGGAATGACGGCCACCCAAATATTAAAAGCTTAAATCAAATTACGACCATCCTAATAATTTGATCTCTACCAGATTTTGCAACAACATGCCTTTTTGTGGAAAACATCTCTTGACTGACTACAAGGTCATCAGCCCAATAGTTTGCAATTAGCGGCCATGTATGTTTGCAAATCCATTCTCCATATCAATTCAAACACGGTGAAACCGAATTGAATGACATTTTTTACAGAGGTAGCACAGCAAAGGGCACCTCATATTCATGTTTAATATCCCTACAGCGCGTTGTATTTCAACAAGTTACTACAACCAACATTCAATTATACTCCTTGAAAAGGACAAAGAGTTATAACAATACCCATGCATTTAGGAGAAAGTAGGCTATATGTTCTTTACTGAACATCTTGTTAGAACATTGTATTACCTTAGGATTCCTCATCTTCCATTTTTTAGCCTATTTTCAATTTTGAAAAAATAGGCTTATGAGATCACCTTTTGTCCGTGTGTGTGTACGTGTGTGTGTGTGTGTGATTCGTGTGTGTGTCCCCCCCTAATAAAATCTAAACGGCAGGAGCGATTTCAATGAAACTCGGAAAGTTCATAGCACTATTCCCGGCGACCTCGACCGTTCCCTTCAAATTTTGTTACGACTCACCAATCCAAAATGGCGGCTGTGCGAAATATTTCACCAGCATTCATTATCTCCGAAACTATTACCGATATTACCCTGACATTTTCTATGGTGATAGAGGGAACTACTATAAGTTCACTTATGTGACTTTTGAAAACATGGTAACTACAAAACCAACATGGAGGCCAAGCGAATTTGCGACTTTTAAATAGACGTTTCTCGCGATTTGACCAACCAAACGCAATGAAACTTGGTACAGTATATGTTTATATACATTGTAATGCACCGACATCTAACTTCGTTCAATTGTTCACATAATCACAAGATGGCGGATGTGCGAAATATTTCACCGGCATTCTATATCTCTGAAACTATTAGCGGTATCTCCCTAAAATTTTGTACGGAGATAAAGGGTACTACTGGAAGTCCATCTATAAGACTTTCAAAAACCGGTTAACTACAAAACGAACATGGCGGCCAAGCGAATTTGAAAATTTTAAATAGACCTTTCTCGCGATTTAATGTTCCAAGCGCACTGAAACCTGGTACAGGAAATATTTATACACATTGTAATCCACTGGTATCTAATTTAGTTCCAATGTTTAAATAACCTCAAGATGGCGGCAGTGCGAATTTTAAAATTAAATTTGTATTTCTTGTGATGTTGTCATGCGATCGAAGTGCAAGTTTGAATAATGAACCTACGCAATAATTTTCCTTTAATGGTACATGACTCTATGGCCTATACATTTAACAATCCAACATGGCGACCATTCGAAATATTTAGACGATACTGAATATCTACGAATCTATTTTAGCAATCAAACTGCATTTTTTAATGTTCATAGGGGCTATGAACTTAAGTTCACCTATAGGACTTTAAATAACCTGGTGATCACAAATCCAACATGGCGGTGACGCGAATTATAAATATTCACATGGACGTTTCTCGCAATTTAACCATCCGCGTGCAGTGAAACTTGGTACAGTAAATCCTTATACGAATGTTAATCCACTGGCATCTAATTTATTTCAATTGTTTCCATAACCTCAAGATGGCAGCTGTGCAACATTTTAAAATCTCCTTGTTTTTTCATGTGTCCTAATTATGCGATTGAAGTTTGAATACTACACGTTCACAATAATCTGCATGTAACAGTACATAACTCTAGGACCTACATATATAAAATCCAACATGGCGACCATCCGAAATATTAAGTCGGTTCTCAATATCTACGAATCTATTACAGCAATCAAACAGAAATGGTGTATGTTGATAGTGGCAATTAACATAAGTAGGATATATGAAAATAGGCTGTATACTTCTTCACGGAACTACTTGCTTTTCGTGTGGTCTCCTCAGAGACCTAGTGCAGGTCTTTCTATTCGACGCCCGTGGGCGACCTGCGCGTCGGGATGAGAGATGGAATTGATTAAGGTGAATTAAATTGGAGAAGGATGTGGAAGGAAACGGCCGTGGCCTGTCAGAAGGTACCGTCCCAGCATTTGCCTGGTGTTGAAAATGGGAAACCACAGAAAACCATTTCAAGGACGGCCGACGGTGGGGCTCGAACCCACGCGTCTACCGAGTCAGCAGAGAGCTTGGCCCCATGACCTAACACTGCGCTTTAGCCAGCGTAGCCACTACTGTCGGTATCTTCCATTTGAAGCACTTGCTCTTGCTTCTAAGGCAGCCTCTTTCTTAGAGGAATTTTTGTATCCTCCGACTAATAAAAATAAAATTTAAAAAGTACTTGGGTGGGTTTACTAACAGGACTCACGATTGTGAGAAAGTATAAGGAAAGTACCCTCAGGAATGAGATATGATAAAAGCTAAATGCCCGTCGATTAATTTGGGGCACAATCAAAATTTGAAAATCCTAAAGATTTTGAGCAGTCCGGAGTCCTTAAGGACAGACGAAATAGGAAGATCAGAAAAAAACTCTCTTAAAATGAAGTGATCGTGTGATAGAAAGTGAACAATTCAGTAAACGTTTAGATTTAAGAACAGTCTACTCTCACTCATCTTTTGGAATACTCACAGTAATTAATTCATTCATTTTTGCCTATTTTCATTTATGATGGTGTGTTTCCCCCCTGATAACTTCTAAACGGCTGGAGCGATTTCAACGAACTCGGTAAGTTCATAGCACTATTCCGGACGACGCCGACCGTGCCCTTCCAATTTTGTTACGTCTCACCAATCCAACATGGCGGTTGTGCGAATTATTTTACCAGCATTCAATATCTCCGAAACTTTTACCGATATCACCCTGGAATATTTGACGGTGATAAAGGGAACTACAGGTACTAGAAGTACACCTATGTGACCTTTGAAAACCTGGTAACTACAAAACCAACGTGGCGACCTAAGGAAATTGCGAATTTTAATAGTCGTTTCTCGCGATTTAACCAACCAAACGCAATAAAACTTTATATACATTTTAATGCACCGACATCTAACTTCGTTCAATTGTTTACATAACCTCAATATGGCGGCCGTGCGAAATAATTCACGGACATTCTATATCTCTGAAACTATTACCGGTATCACCCTGACATTTTGTACGGAGATAAAGGGCACTACTGACGTTCATCTATAAGACTTTCAAAAACCGGTTAACTACAAAACGAATATGGCGGCCAAGCGAAGTTGGAAATTTTAAATTGACCTTTCTCGTGATTTAATGATCCAAACGCAATGAAACTTGGTACAGGAAATGTTTATACACATTGTAATGCACTGGTATCTAATTTAGTTCAATTGTTTACATAACCTCAAGATGGCGGCTGTGCGAATTTTAAAATTACGTTTTTATTTCTTGTGTCGTAATCATGCGATCGAAGTGAAGGTTGGAATAATGAACCTACGCAATAATGTTCCTTTAATGGTACATGACTCTATGGCCTATACATATAACAATCCAACATGGCGACCATCCGAAATATTTAGATGGGTCTCAATATCTACGAATCTGTTACAGCAATCAAACTGGATTTTTTAATGTTCATAGGGGCTATGAACATAAGTTCACCTATAGGACTTTCAATAACCTGGTGATCACAAATCCAACATGGCGGCGACGCGAAGTATACATATTCACATGGTCGTTTCTCGCAATTTAACCATCCGAGTGCAGTGAAACTTGGTACAGTAAATCCTTATGCAAATGTTAATCCACTGGCATCTAATTTTTTTCAATTGTTTCAATAATCACAAGAAGGCAGCCGTGCGAAATTTTAAAATCTCGTTTTTACTTCTTGTGTCCTAATCATGCGATTGAAGTTTGAATACTACACGTACACAATAATCTTCATGTAACAATACATAACTCTAAGATCTACATATAGACCATCCGCAATATTTAGTCGGTTCTCAATATCTACGAATCTCTTACAGCAATCAAACTGAAATTTTGTATGTTGATAAAGGCAATTAACATAAGTAGGATATATGAAAATAGGCTGTATAAATCTTCACAGAACTTCTATTTTACTTATTTATTGATTAATTAATTAATTAATTGTTTACTTATAATAACATTTATATAACCATCAGTCAATATATATTGTACTTTAAAACTGTACCGGTTTGAGTCAAATTGTGACCTTCTTCAGCGTTATTTAGGACATGTAAATGTTCAACTACATATACTTAATATAAATTTGTTATCAAGAAAATCTAAATATATTCTTCGTCCAAAAGATCACACATTAAAATAATTAAAAAACCAGACCTGTTACAAAATGTGTTAATAAGAAATACATGAATAATATAATTAAGTCTATAGAATAAGTGGAAAAAGAAATTTCTTGCCCATTCATAACATTACCTCGTAACACTTGTTCCAAGTATTCATACCATTATTTCTCCATTACTTCGCTAACACAAACCAAACTATCAGTTCTAACCTTGCTATTTTCACGGATATATTTTCACATCCAGATCTCTTCTTTCAACTCTGTTTTTATCAAGAAGCCTGTCGCACTCCTCTGAGGCAAGGATTAAATGAATGACGGATGAAATAGAATGATAGTGGAGAGTGTTGCTGGAATTAAAATTTTGACAGAGAAAACCGGAGTACCCGGAGAAAGACTTGTCTGTCTCCGTTTTGTCCAGCACAGATCTCACATGGAGTGACGGGGATTTGAACCACGGACCCAGCGGTGAGAGGCTGGCGTGCTTCCGCCTAAGCCATGGAGACTTTTTCCTTGAATCTTGACTCCTACTTGCAATGTTTCTCCAATTTGTTATTATGATATCCTTTGTCCACGTTCTAATTAACCATAACTGTAAGACAGTTCCCTTCTTCGTAGTTAATGGTCACATCATTCAATCCTATCCCCACTGCCTTAAGTTAATGAATGATTCTTTGCCCTGAGGAGGATCTTTAACGTCTTCAAACACGCCTGTCTCACATTTTAAGTAGCCTCAAATAGCTACTGATTTCACTGGGACTTGATCACACAATCTTGGGCCCAGCAGGCGAGGACCTTACTGCTGCTGCGCAAACTAGCCAACCTGACTAAACTGCCTCAAGCACAGAAATGAATTAATAACATCGATACAATGTAATGTACGTAAACAACATCCAACTGCCAATAACTCACATATTAAATTTCACAGTTGGCAACAGTGTGTGATTGAATTCATTGCCACTTCGCCTGCACCGAGCTGATAGGCCACCAACACTGCACCCCATTAGAGATAACAGTGACGATGGCTGAATCCAGTTATTATCTTGTCCATTTATCAAACTTTTACAGATCAATATCATTAGGATAATGTTCGCCCGGTGGCTAAGTGGATAGCATGCTGCACTTTGGCTCGAATGGTCTTCGGTTTGACGTGGGATTTTAGTATTGAGAGGCTATTTACCTTTTCTCTTACACTAGGTGCTTGTGACGTCATTCATTTGTCTCATCTCGCGGTTCGTTCGCCAATCAGCGTCAATTCGAAAGACCCGCAGCATGCCTTCCCGGAGGTCATGTGTGATTAAAATAATCATCATCATCATCAGTTTATCCGCCTGATGGCAGGTTTCCTCATGGTCGGTCTCTCCACCTTATCCGGTCTTCAGCAGCACGTTTTAAGATTTATCAATCTTGATGGAATCCAGCATCTGAAACCTTCTTCTTCCTCTTAGGATTTTCCCTTGGACTGTCCCTTCTAATGCACTTTTCACCAAACCATCTCCTCTTAGGCAGTGTCCTATCCAATTCATTTTTAGCCTACTTTTCACATTTTGCAAAAATGAGGAAAAAGTAGACTTATGAGATCGATCCTGGAAAATGTGTGTCTGTCTGTCTGTCTGTCCTTCTGTCTGTCTGTCCTTCTGTCTGTCTGTCTGTCTGTCTGGGTGTGTCCCCCCCCCCCTATCAACTCCTAAACGGCTGCAGCAATCAAAACCAACTTTAGTATGGATAAAGATGTGCACCGGAATAGCTCACGTCCATATTTGAAAATGATGTCAGTGCTACCAACTGCTGAAAAAACGCACTAGAAATTTGAGCTCCATGTTAGATATCTTGCAAGGTATGCATGGGAGCTATTCCAAAATTGGCACACATGTAGATAATACTATTTCAGTTTAATTTCCAGGAGGCCAACCATGACAGTGTTGCCAAAAATAATTTTAAGCCTTCTGATAAGTCCAATGTTTAAATGCATATAACTTCTACACTATCAATTGGATTTCAACCAAATTTTGTATGTAATATCTGTACATAAACAGATATGACTGAGCGTATTCTTAAGAGCCACCAGGGCTGCCAACTGTTAATAATTGCTCTCTCTATTTTTTAAAATCCAAATACCAATATATCACAAAGTATGCAAGCCAACAGCTTTAATCTATTCACACGTATATTCTGACATAGATTAATTTGGAGTAACTTATATACGTCAGTTCTACCAACATGATTATAAGCCTGCTGATAGTACCAATTTTTAAATACATGTAACTTCTATACTATCAGTTGGTTTTCAACCAAATTTCGTATGTGCTATGTGTATCATAACAGATATGACTATAAGTATTGTTAAGAGCAATCAGGGCTGCCAACTGATAATAAATGCTGTCAATATTCTTTTTACCCTAATATCAATATATCAGAAAGTATGCAAGCCAACAGCTCTATACTTTGCACACGTATAGCACCTGACATTCTAGATTAATTTGGAGTAATTAATACAAGGCAGTGCTGCCAACATGATTCTATGCCTGCTGATATGTCCAATTTTATAATACATGTAACTTCTATACTAACAAATGGATTTCATCCTAAATTGGCACAACAAGATATCATAATAATTCAGATTATTTCTGACTAGCACACGCATGGTATTGTTGGCAACATGCTTTTAGGCGTGCTGATAGATCCAATGTCTAACTGCATGTAACGTCCATTGGACTTCAACCAAATTTTGTATTCTGTACCTTAAGAGATGGAACTAAGAATATATTCAGTCACCAGGGCTGCCAACTGTAGTGCTCTATTAGGCAACATTATACCAGGTATATTTTGAACTAATTAGATATTTCGATATTACCAACTTAATTTCGTCATTATTCTAGATAGGTTCATATACTGTAGAATAATCATTGGCATGAAAAGTAAGCTGTATAGTTCTTCACGGAACTTCTTGTTCTTTTCCTTACCTTCTTTAGCATCATTCTTTACTTCTCCTACTTTCTTTAATACATCCTCATTTCTCACTTTGTCCTTCCAATTTATTATCTCCTCCATAGCCACATTCCGAAAGCCTCTATCCTTCTCTCGTCTTCCTTCCTAAGCGTCCAAGTTTCCACTCCATACATTGCTACACTCCAAACAAAACATTTCACTAATCTCTTCCTTAGGCTTACTTTCATTGCTCAAAAAAAAAAAAAACTTTTCTTACTGAAGGCTTCCTTTGCTATTGCAATCCTTGTTTTTATTTGTTTAGTTCATATCATTTCTTCTGTAAGCCAACTTCCTATCTACTTGTTCAATTTCGTCTTATTATTGTAATTTCTTCACCATTTCCACCTATGACCATACATTTTGTTTTTCTCATTTATTTTCATCTCATGTATTTTACAAATTTTATCTAGGTCTTTCAACATTTGTGTTGCTTGTCTATTAAAATAATAATAGTCTAAAAATAGAAAAGAAAGGACGAAGAACTCTAGGGAAAATATTGGGTCCGGAAAAGAGAACAGACTGCTAATGGTAGAAAAGGTAAAATAGTAACTAGCACAGCCAAGCGGAGAAACTTACGGGCACAAAACATAAAAGAAGGATGGCATTTTATTGGATACCTCACGAGGAAGAACAACAACAGGTTGACCAAAAAGGTATTCCCTTACATTACCAAGTTGAAGTCCACCACAAAATGGGTTGAACAAACAAAAAAGGATCTCCAAGAAGTTGGAAAGTTGGAATTTATCCAGGAGATACTAAACAGAAGTCCGGCTCCGTGGCTAAATGGTTAGCACGCTAGGCTTTGGCCCGATGTGCACCGGGTTCCATTCCCAGCCGAGCCATCAGGGATTTTAGTCTGCTGGGGTTAATTCCCGTGGCTCGGGGACTGGGTGTATGTGACGTCTTCATCCTCATTACAACGCGCAGGTCGCCCACGAGCGTCAACTAGAAAGACCTGCACTCGTCCTCTCCGTAGGCCACACGATTATTTATTACTAAACAGAACAGGGTTTCAAGGAAGGTTGATAAATTCAAAACGGCTTCAGGAGAAACATAGCTCAAATGGCTTCGGTGGCGCAGTCGGTAGCATTATGAACTGCTATGCCCAAGATCGCGGGTTCAAACCTGGCTGAAGTTGTCGGATTTTTAAGAATGTTAAAATCCTTCTGTATGCCTCCCTTCGGAGAGGAAATAGATTTATGTCATAGATTTATGGCATGTAAAAGAACCTACCACTACAATTGGTAGCGTGTAGCTAAATTTGTAGGTTATTTGGGTACAAACGCTCTGTCAAGTTCCAATGTCAGTGGCATCTGGTAGCCAAAGTTGGAACTACTTGAAATTGAACTTGCTCAATCATCTTCATTTATTTAATCTCATCCACACGTGACGGCACTTGTAGCTCACCCCATGGGTGTCCGCATAGAAGCAGCTACAAACTATGATGAGCCGAACATGTCCTCGGACACTCCCGGCACTAAAAACTGTACGCAAAATAAATAATAGTAAGTAAAATAATAATATCGTATGGCCTCGGGTGCCGGGTGCAAGCTTTGATATTTGACGCCCAGAGCGCGGCTTGCATGTCGAATTTTGTTGTCCCCTTGCACGCTATGAAAGTCAAGGGGGTTAGATATCTAAGCTCCATGACACTATAGCGCTTTCTAGTAGAGATGTTCTTATAGCAACATATACAGTAGATATGTCTACTCGACTATGCCTGTTTCCACGGTAACCACTGTGTCGGTTTTTGTCCACGCTCATCAGGTTGAGGAAAATTATACCTTATGGAAAAGCATAAAGAGGAGGAGGACTAGACTGATAGGACATATTTTGAGACACCATAGCCTGCTTACAACGGTATTGGAGGGAATGGTTGAAGGCAAAAGATGTCGAGGAAGACCACGCCTACAATATGTACAGCAAATCATGTCTGATGTAGGATGCAGAAACTAGAAGGGGAAAGCTATAAATAGAGCCGACTGGAGAACTGCCGCAGACCAATCCATGGATTGAATACTTAGGAAGAAGAATGAGGTCGAATCCCAGCTCTAAAACTTATCCATGTTAATAATAATAATAATAATAACAATAATTTTGAGGGATTGGGATATTATTAGTCGCCTTAGAAGTGTGTTGTATTGGATAACACCTTTCTGTGGTGTCTGCAGAGTTGGTGTGAAGATGATGATGATAATTGTTGTTTTAAGGGTCCTAACATCTAGGTTATCGGTCTCTAATGGTTTGGGCGATAGTGAAAGTTGAGATGAGAATGAAAACTATAACTAATACTAACTACAGACTTACATACTAGAAGAAAAAGTGGTAAACAAATAAAGGATCAGGAAAATAAAGGACAGGGAGGAAAAAATGCCCTCAACCCTCGGAGAATGAGGATTGAGGGACTTGGAATGAAGGAGAGCCATGAAAGTCATATAGTAAAGTTAAAGAGGAGAAGGCCCGCCCCACAGTCAGAGGAAAAAGGGGACAAAACGGACCCAGCTCAGGAATCCCCCGGGATCACCAACTCCCGAACTCACCAGCCGTGAGCCCTTGAGGGTGTAGCACTATCCAGGGTACACCAGAAGTGGTGGGGCTACACTCACCCTGCCTCCTTGAGGGCCTTGAGCAGAAGGCAGGAGATTACATGAAAAGAAAAAGAAGGCTGACCCCTCGAAGAATGGGAGTATCAGGAAAGATGAGACAAGGGCCAATTAAGGCGGGAAAGGAAGGAACTCCCTAGGCCTCTGATACCCTAATACCGTCGGGGATGGAAGAGAACAAGAATTGACCAAGAGAGGTCGACAGGAAAGAAGACGGAGAGGAGCCCGGCACAAGTAAGTGGAAGCAATGCGGGACTCAGCGGGGGCCCCGTGGTCGCCAACCCACGTCCCACTAGATGTTAGCCCCTAGGGGGTGGAGTAGGTGTGTGTAATTGTTAGAATAAGAGCCTGGAGTAGGTGCCCCAAGTATCATCTCCATAGAAGTTTCCTGGTTGGGTATCAGCGTCATATGCTCAAGGTCATGGGCTAGATACGGACCGAGGAAGTCGGAATTTTTGAAGGGACACAAAAATAATTCACTGCACTACAATACACTACACTACAATAATCTACAATGTTGGCTCGTAAACGATCTCACGTATCACGGTTGGTGATCAACAAACAAAATTAATTTATTAATTAATTAGTCACAGGTCAGCCAGAAAATATCCGAAGGAAGGAAGATAGGAAGGAAGTAGGTAGTTTACATGACCGATAATCTCGATATCATGATCCACGGGACCTTCCTTTTACGTAGAATCCAAACCAAATGACATGGCATACCACTTTGAAAATCTCACATGCATTGACCGAGAATTGAACCCGATCCACCGTGATGAGAAGCCAATAGCTTCACCGCTGCGCCACGACGCAAATGAGAAGGGAAATGCTACAGTTGATAACAGTGAAAATCAGAACGTCAATATTGGAGAGTAGATCATCTAAAATGGTTCCATCTCAAAACATCTGAACCATAGGATTTGGTTGGTTGGTTCCTCAGTTTAGGGGCTGCGACAACGCGGTCATGTAGCCCCATGTACTTTGGGTGTGTGTAGAATCTGTCTGATAACTGGTGTTAATTGTGATGGCTGTAATAGTGTGTGTTATCTGTCAATCAGGGAAACTGCAGACGATCAATTTCAATTAGATCCTACTTTTGCTACCAAACGCGACCGTCAACGACAACTAGTTCTGATATTGGTTACTAGATGCCACCGCAGTCGTCTCCTGGCGACGAACGTTGGAACCTAAACGCGTTAGTCAAATCTAACCTATAATAAAGCTTCACACAAGTGTAATTAGTGGAAGGTTCTTTTTCATGGTATAAATCTATGACAAGGGACCGCCGGCTTTACTTCCCCTCCGAAGGAAGGCATACTGAAGGATTTTAATACTCTTAAAAAATCTGAACTCTTCGGCCAGGTTTGAACTTGCGATCTTGGGCATAGAAACCATACTCTTTGTTTTGTATCATTCGATCAGGATGGTCACTGTTATCACCATTATTCGAATATTCTATAATTGAGGTCAGGACATTGCTCAAACCACCGTGAATAGTCTGGTGATTGAGCCCGGGAGAGGAAGTGCCGCACAATCAATAATGATGTGTGACGGCTCTGTTATTGAGTGAACCTGTGTGTACCAGTTAATCAGCTTACCTCCCCCATTACATTACCTGCTACGTCACAGCAAGTATCGACTGGCCGCCATGACACTTCATGTAGGCCTATCTTCATAACATTCTTGTCATCAACAACTTTGAATTGTGCCTTTAAAATAGAAATTTGTCGGTATTTTCTTTTTGGGAAACTAATGAAGAGAACGCTATGTTATTCGTTGCTTCACAACAAAGACGAAATGATTATCGTTTAAAAAAATCGAATTGTTCTTCCTAAATGTACTGTCATAAACGTTTTAAGACGGCTTCGGTGGCGTAGTTGGTAGCATGCTGAACTCCTATGCCCAAGATCGCGAGTTCAAACCCGGCCGAAGTAATCGGATTTTTAAGAGCGTTAACATCCTTTCGTATGTTTTCCTTCAGAGGGAAAGTGAAGCCGGGGGGCCCATTGTATAGGTTTATAGCATGTAAAGGACCCTTCCACTAACTAAACTTGTGTGAAGAAAAATGTGTAGGTTAGGTTTGATTAATGCTCTTAAGTTCCAATGTTCGTCAACAGGCGCTGATTAAGATGGTATCTAGTATTAGCCAAGTCCGCAGCTAGGTGTCATGGACGGTAGCATTTGGTATCGAAAGTAAGAACTCCTTGAAATTATCGTCTGCAGTCCTTAAACTTCGATTAACAAAACAGATACATACACTAATACAGCCATCACAATGAACACCGGTCATCAGACAGATTGTACACTCACCCAAAGTACACGGGGCTACATGACCGCGTTGTCACAGACCCTAAACTAACGAACCAACCAACCAACCTACCTTCTTCTTCTGCGCGAATGGGTCTCCTAGGACCACGCGGAATCAACACTTCTTGGCCTTGATGTTTACCCAATAACTCTTCATGCGCAACGATTGAGCGAGTGTTCGTTGCTGCGACCAGACGTGTCTGGTAGGTCTTCTCTCTTCTGCCTCAAAACCCCGTGTATGAGTAATGTTCCTAATTTCCTCTCGATCCTTGAGATTGGGAAAACCTAATTCAGCCAAGTCCTTTTCCGCCTGTTTGTACCAATTGGACCTTGTTACCTTTTTCTGCAAAAACGTATAGATTTTATTTGTTAACCTAGTTGGGTCCATTCTGTCCAAATGCCCCATGAATTGGATCCTTCTCATACGGATTGTGTCTGTGATTTTAGTTATTTTTAAATATATGTCAGCATTAGGTTTCGGAAGGTGAATTCCATCTTTAATTCTTGGTCCCAAAATGTTTCGCATGATTTTGCGTTCCTTAATCTCCAATTGATTTCTCAGTGTTTTATGTTGTAGATTAAGTGTCTCAGCTGCATAAAGGGCTGCAGTCAAGACTACTGTTTTATAATGTTGAATTTTACAATTCCAAGAGAGACATTTTTTGTTATAAACTTGTTTTGTCAAATGGAAAGCAGTTTCCATTTTCTGTAGTCTTGCTTCTATAGCTTTTCTTTCGTTGCCAGTTTCATTGATCCATTCACCTAAATACTTGAAGTCTTTCACTCGGGATGCGGAGTGTATTCAGAGCAGTTTTAATATCCGTCTTAAATTTCGTTTTGTCAAAAGAAATCCGTAAGCCGATTTTTGCTGCTTGTTCTTGGAGTAATTCAAGTTGTTTCTGGGCATCAGAAATGCTTGGAGCAATTAACGCCATGTCATCCGCAAATGCCAAACAGTCTAGTGTTATCCCTTTGAGTTTTGGTCCTAGTCTATGTTTAAAGTTTTTCATTATAATTAGACACACGCACCCTGGTCCATTTTAATCAATTTTCTGAGCATATTTATGAATAAAGCATGTAAAATCCATACATTGTTACTATCTATATGTGCGCAAAATTGGGATTAGTTCGCATACATAACTTCTGAGATATCCAACATACAGCTCAAATTTCAATTGTGATTTTTCAGCAGTTGGTAACACTGACGTCAATTTCGAATATAACCTTGAGATATTCAGTTATAGATCTATACTCTTGCCAAATTTGGTTCCGATAGCTGCAGCCGTTTAGAAGTTGATAGGGGGACACACACACTCAGACCGACAGACAGACGGACACACATTTTTCCGGATCGATCTCATTAGTCTACTTTTTCCCAATTTTTGCAAAATGAGAATAGTAGGTTAAACATCCGGACCCTAGTGATGACGTACGGCTCCACCGCGTGGACATAAGCCGTGGACTGAGATTGTAATGTCTTGGTTTGATGTCTATAATATCAAAATTGCTTTTAGCCAGTTAATTATTTTAAAAAGGCGAATGTCTACCCCACGGTTAACGAACTGAGAAAGTTCTAGGCGCCTTGACTTGCCTTGTTTATGTTGAAGATAATTGATACAACACGAGGCACCACCAGAGAGGACATTGAACTCTGCACGCGCGCGACATCCAGCAGCTCCGGACACTGCGGTAAGGTCATCATTTTAGGCTATTTTCATTCATGAAACAAGTAGTTCAGTGAAGAACTATACAGCCTTTTTTCAAATATCCTACTTACGTTAATTGCCACTATCAACATACAAAATTTCAGTTTGATTGCTGTAATAGATTCGTAGATATTGAGAACCGACTAAATATTGCGGATGGTCGCCATGTTGGATTTTTATATATGTAGGTTTTAGAGTTATGTACTGTTACATGAAGATTATTGTGTACGTGCAGTATTCAAACTTCAATCGCATGATTAGGACACAAGAAGTAAAAACGGGATTTTAAAATTTCGCACAGCTGCCATCTTGTGGTTATGGAAACAATTGAAATAAATTAGATGCCAGTGGATTAACATTTCACTGCACTCAGATGGTTAAATTGCGAGAATCGTCCATGTGAGTATTTATACTTCGTGTCACCGCCATGATGGATTTGTGATCACCAGCTTATTGAAAGTCCTATAGATGAACTTATGTTCATAGCCCCTATGAACAAAAAAAATCAGTTTGATTGCTGTAATAGATTCGCAGATTGTTATATGCATAGGCCATAGAGTCATGTACCATTAAAGGAAAATTATTTCGTAGGTTCAATATTCAAACTTTCACTTCGATCGCATGATTACGACACAAGAAATAAAAACTTAATTTTAAAATTCGCACAGCCGCCATCTTGAGGTTATGTAAACAATTGAACTAAATTAGATATCAGTGCATTACAATGTGTAAAGACATTTGCTGTACCAATTTTCGTTGCGTTTGGATCATTAAATCGCGAGAAAAGTCTATTTAAAAGTTTCAACTTCGCTTGGCCGCCCTGTTGGTTTTGTAGTTACCAGGTTTTCAAAAGTCACATAGGTGATCTTCTAGTAGTGCCATTTAGCACCGTACAAAATTCCAAGGTGATATCGGTAATAGTTTCAGAGATATTGAATGCTGGTGAAATATTTCGCACAGCCGGCATGTTGGATTGGTGAGACGTAACAAAATTTGAAGGGCACGGTTGGGGTCCGAGTTTCATTGAAATCGCTCCAGATGTTAAGACTTTATTAGGGTGACACACACACACGCGAATAACACACGCACATACACACAGACACACGGACACATGTTGATCTCATAAGCCTATTTTTTTTCTTCATAAATGAAAATAGGCTAAAATAGGCTTATGAGTGTGCATCCTCGGTAAGGTCATAGTACTATCTTTTCCGATCCCGACCGTGGACTTCAAATTTTATTACGTCTCACCAATCCAACATGGTGGTTGTGCGAAATATTTCACCGGCATTCTATATCTACGAAACTATTACTGATCTCACTCTGAAATTTTGTACGGTGATAAAAGGCACTACTAGAAGTTCACCCATGTGACTTTCAAAAACCTGTTAAGTACAAAACAAACATGGCGGCCAACACTTATATAGACTTTTCTCGCCATTTAACCATCCGAGCGCAGTGAAACTTGGTACAGCAAAAGTTTATATACGTTGTAATGCATCAATATCTAATTTAACTCAAGATGGTGGCTGTGAGAAATTTAACAAGTAGTTCCGTGAAGAACTATACAGCCTATTTTCATATATCCTACTTATGTTAATTGCCTCTATCAACATACACAATTTCAGTTTGATTGCTATAATAGATTCGTAGATATTGAGAACCGACTAAATATTTCGGATGGTCGCCATGTTGGATTTTATATATGTAGGTCCTAGAGGCATGTACTGTTACATGCAGATTATTGTGTACGTGTAGCATTCAGACTTCAATCGCATAATTAGGACACAAGAAAAAACAAGGAGATTTAAAAATTTTCACAGCTGCCATCTTGAGGTTATGGAAACAATTGAAATAAATTAGAGGCCAGTGGATTAACATTCGGATAAAGATTTACTGTACCAAGTTTCACTCCACGCGGATGGTTAAATTGCGAGAAACGTCCATGTGAATATTTATAATTCGCGTCACCGCCATGTTGGATTTGTGATCACCAGGTTATTTAAAGTCCTATAGGTGAACTTAAGTTCATAGCCCCTATGAACATTAAAAAAATGCAGTTTGATTGTTAAATAGATTCGTAGATATTCAGTATCGTCTAAATATTTCGGATGGTCGCCATGTTGGATTGTTAAATGTATTGGCCATAGAGTCATGTACCATTAAAGGAAAATTATTGCGTAGGTTCATTATTCAAACTTTCACTTCGATCGCATGACTACATCACAAGAAATAAAAACTAAATTTTAAAATTCGCACTGCCGCCATCTTGAGGTTATGTAAACAATTGAACTAAATTAGATACCAGTGGATTACAATGTGTATAAATATTTCCTGTACCAGGTTTCAGTGCGCTTGGAACATTAAATCGCGAGAAAGGTCTATTTAAAATGTTCAAATTCGCTTGGCCGCCATGTTCGTTTTGTAGTTAACCGGTTTTTGAAAATCTTATAGATGGACTTCCAGTAGTGCCCTTTATCTCCGTACAAAATTTTAGGGAGATACCGCTAATAGTTTCAGAGATATAGAATGCCGGTGAAATATTTCGCACATCCGCCATCTTGTGATTATGTAAAAAATTGAACGAAGTTAGATGTCGGTGCATTACAATGTTTATACACATACACTGTACCAAGTTTCATTGCGTTTGGTTGGTCAAATCGCGAGAAACGTCTATTTAAAAGTCGCAAATTCGCTTGGCCGCCATGTTGGTTTTGTAGTTACCAGGTTTTCAAAAGTCACATAAGTGAACTTATAGTAGTTCCCTCTATCACCATAGAAAATGTCAGGGTAATATCGGTAATAGTTTCGGAGATAATGAATGCTGGTGAAATATTTCGCACAGCCGCCATGTTGGATTGGTGAGTCGTAACAAAATTTGAAGGGAACGGTCGAGGTCGCCGGGAATAGTGCTATGAACTTTCCGAGTTTCATTGAAATCGCTCCTGCCGTTTAGATTTTATTAGGGGGGGACACACACACGAATCACACACACACACACACACACACATACGCACACACACACGGACAAAAGGTGATCTCATAAGCCTATTTTTTCAAAATTGAAAATAGGCTAAAAATTAAGTTTTTATTTCTAGTGTCCTAATCATGCGATCTAAGTCAACGTTTGAATAATGAACCTAAGCAATAAACGTCATCTAATAGTGCATACCTTTATGGCCTACATATATAAAAATCCAACATGGCAGTCATCCGAAATATTTAGACGGTATCTACGAATCTATTACAGCAATCATAGTGAAATTTTGTATGTTGATAGAGGCCATTAACATAAGTAGCATATATGGAAATAGGCTGTTTAGTTCTTCACGGAACTACTTCTTAATTCGTCACTTATATCTTGCAAGACTGCTAGGACCTGTAGCCCACTCTTTTGTCTTTTGTCATCTCAATTTTCTTTCTACATTCTGTTTTAACTCTTGGGAAAATTATTCATCTTCATTTCCATCGAGTTCAGTCTGCAAGCGTCTGTTTGCGAATGAGCCGCCTCCATGATCTCTTATTAGCAGTTAGCATCTCTTACCTTGAAGCGGCTTGCCTTGTAGAGCATCGGTAACTTTCTCGTCTGCTGTTCCCAAGATTGCAGGATCGAATTCTGGCGCAGTCAGTTGGTATTTGACAGTGCGCAGATGCGAGGGAGCCGTACCAGTAGATTTACTGGCACGTTAAAGATCCCCTTCGGGGCACAATTCCGGCACCCTGGCGTCTGTAAAAGCCTCAGTAGTTAAAAGGGACGTAAAAGCAAGATTATTATTATTACATCACTTTGAAGCAACTCTACAGAGTAGTCGTGCGTGTTAAATCACTGACCGAGACTGCGATGGGGAGCTGTAGCAAGACCAGAGATCGGAGGTTTGAATCCTGGCGCTCACAGTGGCTATCCTGGGATTGTTTTCTTTTCTCCTGGGTTTTTTTCTCACTCCCTCCAGGCACATTACAGGATAGTATCTTATATTATTCATTTCCGATCCTAAATGATTATCACAGTCGCCACAATAACACATGTTATCAGAAAGATTATTATTTAACTAATTAATTAGTTTATTTACTAGCAACCCGCCCCGGCTTCGCCCGGAAACAGTTATGAATGCATTACGTGATAAGCGCTTTTTATGTCGATGTCAATGAGCTACGACCTATATCCGTTTTAAGTCTCGGCATGATGGGTTAAAATCACTGACTGGACTATTAATTATATTATCATGGAGATGCATGTGCAACGAATTCTCGTCAGACGTAATTTAAGAATGGTGAGGTGCATGAAACACAAATTATCCCTCCGTCCAATCTTAACTTCACTGTGTATTTTGCGGAACGAAAAGTTCACAGGTGAAATGAAGAAAAGCCGAGTTGCACTTCCAGGGAAACTTCAAACACAACCACTCTTCTCTGAAGTCTTAACTCGACACGACTCGACAGATTGCTGCTGGCTGTATCTGGGGTAATAGGCTCGCCCGCTAGCTAGGCTGTAACTGGGGTGATATGCTCACCCCTAGCTAGATCTTGAACTTTCATCTCATTAATTGAATGGAGATTGTTGGAAGAAATAAAAAAACGTAAAATCACTTATAGCGGGCGATGTATTGAAGATAGAAATATGCTCTCGCGGACTCATTTGTAGAACTTTTCATGCTGGACAATTTTTACACTCATAGTATATTGATATTTTTAACGGTTTGCCCAGCGTAAACTTAAAAAGCGTACGGACGCCAGGTTTTTCTTCGACTATTTCACTGAAATCATTACTGTTTGGCTTCCTATGATCATAAATAAATTATTTTCTACAGAAACCTTCCTCGAGAAATCCTTTACAGAATGGTGAAAACCGTATCAAAATCCACCCAGTGGTTCTCGAGATTGCCCGTGACATCTATGAATCGGGGGCTTTGTTTTATACTAAGTAGATATATTCACATAGCTAACTATGTTTGCAGAGCTGATGTTCAGGTTGTTGCGCAAGTCACGTCGCGTGTCACGCTTACTCCCACACATATCGACCTGAAATAGAATATGTGGGTGGTAGCTTGAAATAGCTCCTTGTGCCCACATTATTAGACACAAAGGACACGCGATTTGATACAACTATAATTATTAGCCTATTTAGTGATGATTTAATTTCCTTTAGGACCTTCAACTTGTCCCAAAAGGATTTTCATTGACTTGTTGCACTGAAAACCTTACTGTTCGGCTATCTCAAGTCATAAATGAATTAAAACTCAGCAATTCTTCTAGGTTTGTGCCGTGTCTTGTGTGGGGTTTCGCCTAGGACAACAAGCCGGATCATCGGCGGGCTCTTGGTGTCCCCGCCTGGACCCCCACAGGAGGGACGAACTGCGCGCCACCTCCCTTTGTACTAGGTGCAACTGCACCACTTGACTGCGAGAACTAAAATCTCAAGCAGCCTTAACCTCCCTATGAAGGCTTCCAAAAAGATGGTATATTGGCTTTCATGGCCGGTGAATTAAAACTCAGCAATTCTTCTAGGTTTGTGCCGTGTCTTGTGTGGGGTTTCACCTAGGACCAAGAGCCCGCGAACCTTACTGTTCGGCTATCTCAAGTCATAAATGAATTAAAACTCAGCAATTCTTCTAGGTTTGTGCCGTGTCTTGTGTGGGGTTTCGCCTAGGACAACAAGCCGGATCATCGGCGGGCTCTTGGTGTCCCCGCCTGGACCCCCACAGGAGGGACGAACTGCGCGCCACCTCCCTTTGTACTAGGTGCAACTGCACCACTTGACTGCGAGAACTAAAATCTCAAGCAGCCTTAACCTCCCTATGAAGGCTTCCAAAAAGATGGTATATTGGCTTTCATGGCCGGTGAATTAAAACTCAGCAATTCTTCTAGGTTTGTGCCGTGTCTTGTGTGGGGTTTCGCCTAGGACCAAGAGCCCGCCGATGAGCCAGCTTGGTGTCCTAGGCGAAACCCCACACAAGACACGACACAAACCTAGAAGAATTGCTGAGTTTTAATTCACCGGCCGTGAAAGCCAATATACCATCATAAAGGAATGTTTTTCTACAGAAACCTTCCTCGAGAAATCCTTTACAGAATGGTGAAAACCGTATCAAATCCATCCAGTGGTTTTCGAGATCACCCGTTACATCCAAGAATCTAGGACTTTTTAGCCTACTTTTCACATTTTGTAAAAGTGAGGAAAAAGTAGAGACTTATGAGATCGATCCGGGCAAATGTGTGTCTGTCTGTCTGTCTGTCTGTGTTTTCCCCCTACCCCCTATCAACTCCTAAACGGCTGCAGATATCGAAACCAAATTATGTATGAGTAATGACCTATGCCTGAATGTCTCTCGGTTACATCAGACTAATTTACAGGAACCCATACATGAGAGTGTTGCCAACATGATTCTATGCCTGCTGGTAGGTCCAATCATTAAATTCATGTAACTGCCATACTATCTATTGGATTTCAAACAAATTTGGTATGTGATTTACGCACTAAAGCATATATCAATATGCATTCGTTTAGTGTCAACAGGGCTGCCAACTGTTGAAAAATACACTTTTTACATTTATATCCTAATCTCAATATATCAGAAAGTATGCAGGCCAACAGTTCTAAACTTTGCGTACATATAGTACCTGCAAATGAAGGTTAATTTTCAATAATCAATATACGACTGTGCAGCCAATATGACTCTACGCGTGCTGATAGGTTAATGTTGAATCACATGTAACTTCCATACTAAAATGAAGGTCGATCAAAATTGGCACATATATAGATCATAATATTTCAATTTAAGATTGAGCATACAATTTATGGCTGTATCACCAACCTGATTTTACACTTGCTGATAAATTTAATACTTAAATACATGTAACGTGCATTGTGGACCTTAAGAGATGGAACTAAGAATATATTTACAGTCGCCAGGTCTGCCAACTGTTGATATTATGGTCTCTATAATTTGAAGAAAAGTAGGCTCTTTACTTCGTCACGGAACTACTTGTTTAATACTAAGTAGAGATTACGATTTTTTTAATGCGTGTGTATAAACTTCTAGACTCAATTAATTATATACGGTGCGTTCAAAAAGTAACGAGCCGGAGGCATAATTACATAAACCAGTACCTGTATGTTAGAAGTATTGGCCCTGGCTGTTGAGGCACTTGTCCCACTGTGACACGAGGCGGTGAATAGCTGTCTCATAAAGTTTCCTGGGCGGCGATGTGTACCAGTTCCGCACGTACAGCTGGACGCCCAAGGTGAATCGTTGGCCCCGCAGAGCCATTTTCAGGGGACCAAACATGGCGTATCACAGGGAGAGAGGTCTGGACTGTATGGAGGGTGGCCGAGAACCTCCCATTTGAATTTCTGCAGGAGTGCCGCGACTGGGTTGGCCGTATGAGGTCGTGCATTGTTGTGGAGCGACCACGGCGGCTATGGCGTTCACTGTCACTCGGCGGTCCAGGGTAATGAGTCCATCAACCAGCTGGACGTTGTCATCGGTAATGCAGGGGGGTGCCCCAGACCGTGTGTTGTGTGCAAACATTCTCTCTGGTAGCTCATAAGGGAATTCCACATTTACTTAATTACGACGTTTATTATCTTAAAACTAACTGGAACATAAGATGACAATATACAATAATATAAGACAAGGAGCTCATGAAGTCAAAGATATGACATTACACGGAATGCGCAAGATACCCGACCGTGCTACGGGCGCTGCCGTACGTGGGCACTGGGTGAACTACCGTTAATATAGGGAGCAGCACCGTACATGCCGCCCACCTAATTTGTCCAACAAATTACAAAATTGGTAGCAATTCATAGACACACTTCTCCAACGCAAGTCTCTAGCAACTAACAACAGAAACTATTCACATACAAATATAAGAAACAAAAAGGAACACAGTACAGAGGTAGTCCTTTAAATGAGCTCGTCAGGGAAAAGACTGATCCTTGTCACTGGCCTTTATATGACCCTTTGCTTGTCCGCACAGTTACTACACGCACCAAACCATCAATCCCAGGATGAAGCTCTTCAATTATTCCGGTTGGCCATGTGAAGGAGGGGGGGGGGGGGGGGGAGGGGGGGGGAGTATCGTCTTCTTCCAGAAGTACCAGCCTTCCTGCTTTGAGGTTGGGTTGATTCTGAAGCCACTTGGAACGCTGCTGGAGCTGGCCCAAGCAATCAGTTGACCAGCGTTTCCAGATGAGTCGTCGGCACCGCTGGACCAATTGCCATCTTGACAGCCGTGCTGATGGCGCTAAGTGACAATCAGGTTCAGGGAAAGAGACTAAAGGCTCGCCAGTCAAGAAATGACCAGGGGTGAGGAAAGTGTATTCATCAGGACTGTTGGGTATTGCGACGATTGGTCTCGAATTTAAACATGCTTCAATTTGTGTGAGCAGTGTGGTTATTTCTTCAAAGGTTAGCACAGTGTTACCGGCAACCTTCTTTAGGTGGGTCTTCACTGATTTTATACCTGCTTCCCACGGTCCGCCAAAGTGAGGGGAGTGAGGATGTATGTGGTACCAACGAATTCCTTCTTCAGCTGTGAAGTTCAATCCTTCTTGCTCCGGTAAAGCACGTGCCATTGTCACTTTACATGTGACTGCAACGGCCACGTCTTGAAATGAATCTTCTTAAGGCGGCAATAAACGCCTCCGTGGATAGATCACCGACGGCCTCAATGTGTACTGCCTTGGTCGCCATGCACACAAACAATGCTATGTAGCATTTCTTCTGAGTTTTACTTCGTGGATTTCCATATTTCACATGCAGCGGACCTCCATGGTCCACACCACAATGAGAGAATGGCTTGCTAGAGGTCACTCTAGGCTTAGGCAATTGTCCCATGAGTTGACTGGTATCATTGGTCTTCGCTCGGAAGCATGTTACACAAATGCGGATCACCTGCCTGATAGCAGATCGGCCATTGGTTATCCACCACCGTTGCCGCAACGAAGCTAAGATAAGTTGGCTTCCTGCGTGCAGAAGTCGTATGTGTTCATTCCAAATAAGCAATTTCGTGACATGATGCTTAGGTGACAGTATCAAAGGATGTTTTTGTTCAAATGATGCTTCAGCATTCTCTAGCCTGCCGCCCACCCTCAATAGATTGTCATTATCTAGGAAAGGGTGCAGAGTGAGAAGTTTGCTCTGAAGTGACACTGCGTTCTTTTTATGTAAATTATGAATCTCCTGACTGTACGAACAATGCTGAACGATGCGAATGATTGCTGTCAGACTATCGCGAAGTTCGGCAGTTGTCAAAGGTCCATGCCGTCTTGCTGCTGCATCCTGCTTTAGATTGTGAAAAAACCTGAGAATGCAAGCAACTACTCTGTGTAGTTTAATCCAGCTGGAAAAACGGATGAAAATGTTATCTGCATTGTGATTACTCGCCACGAAACACATTCTTACTCCTCGTTGTTCAGGAATTTCGGTTGGTCGAACAGTGGTAAGTTCAGGCCAGGTTGAAGGATCCGTAATCAGCCAAACGGGCCCCGCCCACCATGCTCGATTGCTTCGAAGTCGATGTGGCTCAGTTCCCCTGGAGATAATATCTGCTGGATTGTCCTGTGGTGAGACATGGTTCCAATCTTGCTGAGACGTCAGTTTGTGAATTTCCGACACCCTGTTGGCCACATATGTTTTCCAAGCTGAAGATTTGCCTGCAATCCAGGCTAGAACAATAGTGGAGTCTATCCAATAATATCGTCGACATGAATGTAACTTAAGGGCCTCAATCACCCTTTCCATTAGTCTGCTCAGAAGTAGTACGCCATTCAACTCCAGTCTTGGAAGCGACACTTTCTTCAAAGGGGCTACTCTAGATTTTGAACAAAGTAAATGAACGGAAATTGTTCCATTGGAGTTGATGCAATGTAGATAAACGCATGCACCGTAGGCTCTTTCTGACGCACCAGCAAACCCGCGAAGTTCAACATTGGCATTCATGCCGTCTGCTGTTACCCTCCGTGGTACATGAATTTCATTTAGCTCAGGGAGCTGCTGATGTATCTGTTTCCAGTGTGTCTCAAGTTCTGAGGGCAATTTGCCATCCCAATCCAGGTGCTGTTGCCAAAGAACTTGTATAAACAACTTGCATTGAACAATTACAGGCCCTATGAGTCCCAATGGATCATAAATGGACGCTACATTGGCCAACACTGATCTCTTTGTCCAAGTCACATTATTGCAGTTGAGGGCCCCCACTGAGAATTGAAATGAGTCTCGACTCGAATGCCACAACAAACTAAGAGTTTTTTCGGCGCCATCTTCAAAGGGAAGACTGCATGACACCTGGCTCTCGCGAAGTGTTGATGGGATGGCTTCCAAAATATCAGGATTGTTGGATCGCCATTTACGGATGGGAAATCCTCCGGTTTTCAGGAGCGATGTGAGGTCTTTGTATAATTGGATGGCTTCTTCAATGGTATCTGACCCTGTCAAAAGATCATCAACGTAGAAGTCTCTTTCAGTAACTTTGGCTGCTGTAGGGTATATGTCTTGACCATCGAGTTCCACCTGCAGTAAACAACGGGTAGCAAGATAAGGAGCCGCTGAAGTACCATAGGTTACTGTAGTCAATCGGTACATATCCAGTTGTTGATTCTCAGAACTGCGCCATAAGATTCTCTGGAAGTCTCGATCTGATTAATGAATCTGGATCTGTCGGTACATCTTCTCGATATCTGCTGTTAGCGCATACTTGTGTGTACGGAAGCGAAGAACGATCGAGAACCGATCCTGCTGAACAGTTGGCCCAACCAACATCACGTCATTCAGGGAGATCGACGAAGTAGTTTTAGCCGACGCATTGTAGACAACTCTGACCTTGGTAGTGCTGCTCGTAGCCTTGATTACCGCGTGATGAGGCATGTAATAAGCTGGTTTCTGCTGCTCACTAGGATCGACAAGTTCCATTTGTTCTAGTTGTAAATAACCATTCATGAATTTGATATACTCGTTCTTCAGGTCAGGTTGTCGATGCAATTTCCTCTCTATAAAGACAAAGCTCCTCCTGGCATTGTCAAAGGAGTCACCAAGTTCTCCTACTCCTTGCTGAAGTGGTAGTCTCCCTATGAACCTGCCCGACTCATCGCGCGTGAAGGATTTCTGAAAATGTTCCTCGCATTGACTTTCTTCCTTGGAATGGCTACGAGTCGTAAGCTCTTCCTGTTCCCAAAAGCGTTCCACCTGTGAGTGCAAGGTTTCAGCCGTGGACAACAATGATGTTGTTCCATTCTTACGTTGTTGAACTGAGTGAGAGGGGATACATCCAGATAGCACTTAACCAAGTTGTGTACTTTGAAGAGTAGGGTAACCATCCCCAGATTGTTGTTCAGGTCTTAAGGGTTCAAAGAATATAGTAGCACCTAACAGTAGATCTATCTCTTTGGGCTGGTAGAAATTCGGGTCAGTTAATGGAATGTTGACGGGCAGTTGCCAGTCCTCGTAATCTATTCTAGATGAAGGCAGTGGACCAGTAATCTGACGCAGGACAGAGCATACTATATGCCGACTATAAGTACTAACTCTCGACTCTATCCGAAGTTGACAGAAGTAAGAGGATTGAGTTGCTTGCGTGTTGCTGATACCATTTATAGGTATCGAATGACGATTCAGTTTGATACCCAAACGGTCTACTAAGTCTGGGGACACGAAGTTCATCTGTGATGCACTGTCTAATAGTGCTCGACATTGATGCATTAGACCTTTGCTATCCCTAATCTTAACATTGGCAGTTGATAACAATACTTCATTGTGAGGACATGCGCTTCTGACAGAACAATATGCCTGCTGCTGGGATGCATTTAGTACCGTGGTAGCAGTACTGTTCATATTCTGGTGTATATGTAACAATGTGTGGTTACGTTTATTACATGTTCTGCAGTTGCCTGAGTTGCAATTATTGGCTACATGGTCACTTCTCAAGCAATTGAAACAAAGATTATGTTCCCTCACAACACCTACCCGGCTATTTACGTCCATGTACTTAAATTTGGGGCATTTATGCTGACTGTGAGATGTCTTACTTAGCACACAATAAGGTGACGTGGTGACGAAAGTTCTGTGTGGTCCCCTTGAACTTGTACATGCTTGACCTCATCTTGGGTTACAGCAGCTGACTTGTTGGACGTGACTATTTCTCAAGTTTGGCAATTGTTTTCCAAGAATTGAATTAAGTCCTTCAAGTTGGCGTGCGTTTCATTTGACGTACCGTTCTCCCATTGCTTCCTGAGATTGAGTCTGATTCTCTCCAAATCTAACTGTGACAGCATGAGGTCGTGTAAAGGCGTTTCGATTTTTAAAGCTTCTATGGCATTTAAGTAGCTGCTAAGTTGATTTATTAGCAAACGCAGCTCCTTAGGAAAATCGTGCTTTGCATTAGGGAGTGACAATAATTCCTTGCTGTGGAGATCTGATATAAGTCTGGGATTGTGATACCGACTGCGAATCAATTCCCAGGCGACCTTGAAGTTATCATGTGAAATAGGTAAATTTTCAATGAGGTGGTGTGGTTCCCCAGACAAGCATGATATAAGATAATAGTATCTTTGAATGTCTGTGATTGTTTCATTATTGATGATCAGCGCTAAAAAGGTGTCATAGAAATGCATGGAATCTTGTAGAGCGCCATTGAACTTGGGTAGTGAAATAGTTGGAAGTTTTAGTGCACAAATATTGCTCATGTTATCACTATTTACAGGCGGAGGCGGGTGTGTATGTTCGGGGCACAATAGCGTTTCAATTTTTGACTTAATGTACAAGCATAAATCATCAAAGGCTGCTCTATCTAGATCATGTGATTCGTTTTCAGCATCATCGATTTCCAATTGTATCTGAATGTCATTATACTCATCCATTAAACTCGCCAATGATTGCTTCCTAACCTTTATATCGTTAAGATTACCTCTTGCAAATTCATTCACCATTGTACTCAAGCGAGTCACGCGAGATTTGATGACTGCTCTTTTCTTTGTCAATACACGTTTTTGATTGGTATCCATGATGACCCGGTAAGAAAAGGACAAAGGAAATGTAGAACGTTTATTATCTTAAAACTAACTGGAACATAAGATGACAATATACAATAATATAAGACAAGGAGCTCATGAAGTCAAAGATATGGTATTACACGGAATGCGCAAGATACCCGACCGAGCTACGGGCGCTGCCGTACGTGGGCACTGGGTGAACTAGCGTTAATATAGGGAGCAGCACCGTACACTGGGCATTATCGGCTAACGACACCCGTCCTTTCCTGAAGCGCTTGTGCCACGCCTTGACCCTTGCAAGGGACATGCAGTGTTCGCCGTACACTTGTGACATTCGGCGATGAATGTCCGTTCCCCCTACTCCTTCTGCTGTCAGAAACCGAACAACACCTCTTTGCTCTTCGGTTGACGCCTCCATGTCACTGTTTGCAATGCGACTGGCAGAGTTGGACGATTGATGCATGCTGCTGCTCGCTTAGTATCGTCACGTGATGTGCACGCGTGCCCTCTAGGGACGGGCTGTGACCATCGACGCTCTGGTCGGAACCAAATCTCGTTACACACGCCACGATTAGCCGATGTAGTCACCGGTTTGCGCATTCCAGCCTCCGGCTCGTTACTTTTTGAACGCACCTTATATTTTCAATTTTCACTTTGTTTTCTCTGAAAAAATGTTTAATATCCATCTTGAGTTTTGCTTGATTTCCTTTAAATTCATTTAATTTAGTTGTGAGAATTATATACTGTATAACTGCGAGGTAATCAGCATGCAGTGACTAGTTTGACCACGCCTGTAACAAATAATATTTTGACCCGTATTCAAAAGAAAATGATCCGCTTGGTGGCATTCAGTTCTCAGAAGATTCTCGTAATACGTTAATTAATACTAGAACAGTACCCGGACGAGATATTCCATCGCTTTGATGTGTCTTCGTTAAAGGAGGATTTGGTACAGTTATCAACTGAGACGTTGTTGCCATGGCGACGCGCGGGCAGGTACTGTACGTCACTTCCCCCCTATGAGGACGTCACCGTTATCACTAATGAGATTCCAGGCCTTAGCGAGTCAGACATACTGTATATAGGGTGCCCCGAGCACAGACAAATATTAAACACTAGCTGTTTTACCCGGCGTGTTTTACAGAAACGAAAGATTATTTTGCTTGTATGTGTTCGAGTCTTCAGTCTGGTTGGTTGGTTGGTTCTTAAGTTTAGGGGCTGTGACAACGCGGTCATGTAGCCCCGTGTACTTTGGGTGTGTGTAGAATCTGTCTGATAACTGGTGCTAGTTGTGATGACTGTATTAGTGTGTGTTATCTGTTTTTTTATTTAAGTACTGCAACTTAGAATTTTTCAAATAGTTTCTACTTTTGCCGCCAAGCGCCACCGTCAACGACTACTAGGCCAAGTTCAGAACTTAGCTACTAGACGCCACCGCAGTCGGCGGCTCTTGGCAACGAACGTAGAAACCTAAGAGCGTTGTTTACAATCTTATCCTATCCAATTTAACTTCACACAGGTGCAATTAGTGGAAGGTTCTTTAACATGCCATAATTAATTTAAGACATGGGACCGCCGGCTTTTCTTCCCCTCCGAAGGAAGGCATACTGAGGGATTTTAACGCTCTTAAAAAATCCGACGGCTTCGGCCGGGTTTGAACCCGCTATCTTGGGCATAGAAGCTCAGCATGCTACCGACTACGCCACCGAAGCCGCCAAGTCTTCAGTCTATTGACTGGTTTGATGCAGCTTTCCATGGCTCCCTGTCCCGAGCAAATCGTTTCATCTCTAAGCTACCACACCTTACATCCGAGACAATATTCACGCAGGGGGTCACAACTTGTTAGACGTGGGTTGGCAACCATGGGACCCCAGCAGAGTCCGGCATTGCTTCCACTTATTTGTGCCGGGCTCCTCTCTGTTATCTTTCCTCTCGACCTCTCTTGGCCAACTCCTATTCTTTTCCTACCCCGACGGTATTGGGGAATCCGAGGCCTAGGGAGTCTTTCATTTTCCCGCCTTAATTGGCTCTTGTCTCATCTCTCCTGATCCCTCCTTCTTCGAGGGGTCAGACCTCTTGTTTTCTGCTCAAGGCCCTCAAGGAGGCAGGGTGTGTGTAGCTCCACCACTTCTAGTGCACCCTGGATTGTGCAACACCCTCAAGGGCTCACGTCTGGTGAGTTCAGGAGTGGGTGATCCCGAGGGTTTCCTGAGCTGGGTCTGTTTTTTCTCCTTCTTCCATTGCCTTTGGGGCGGTCCCTCTCCGCTTTCCCTTTCCTGGATCTACTTCTTTCCGAGTCCCTTAATTCTCATTCTTCGAGGGTTGAGGCCATTTTCTTTCCTTCTGTCTTTTGTTTCCCTTATTCTCATTTTTGATTTCCATTTCCTCGTCTAGTTTGTTGTTAGTTTTGGGTTTAGTTTCTTTTCATTTACTTGTTCATGATCACCCAAACCATTAGGGGCCGATAACCCACACGTTAGGCCCCTTTAAACAACAATTATCATAATCATCATCATCCGAGGCAATCTGTTTATCATATTCTATCCTTGGTCTTCCCCTACAGATTTTATCCTCGACCTTTTCTTCCATAACTAAGCTTGCTATTCCTGGATGTCGAATCTTGCCCTACCACCATATCTTCATTAGCAGTCGCCAGAAACATCTCTCCTCTCCCACTCGTCTTAATACCTCTTCGTTTGTAACCCTATCTACCCATCTGATCTTCATCATTCTCCTGTAACACCACATTTCAAACGTTTAAATTCTCCTCTTTTCTGCTGCACCAATAGTCAATGTTTCACTTCCATAGAGCGCCACGCTCCAGACGAAGGCTTTCAAAAATGACTTCCTAATATCTAAATCTATATTCGATGTCAACAGATTCCTTTTTTGTAGAAAGGCTTTCCTTGCCTGAGCCAACCTACTTTATATATCCTCTTTGCTTCGTCCATCACTGGTTATTTTGCTTCCTAAGTAACAGAAGTCTCCTACTTCCTTCAGCTTTTCACCTGCCAATTTTATCTCCATAGAGGTTTCTGATTTATTTCGGCTGCATTCCAGTATTTTTGTTTTACATTTATTAATTTTCATCATGTATTCATTCCGTAAGGCGGAGTCCATACCATTCAAAAACTCATTCAAATCCTCAGGCGTTTCGGCCAAGATGAAGTTGTACAGACATTGTGTTGAGAGGAAAATTTTCATAAGTTTGATTTCTAACTTCAATAGCAACTTTCTTATCCTAATTATTAACCAATATCAGTGAAATATTTGCAGGAAGTAGTCATGAGGTATTTGCATACTTCTGTGCATTAATATTGAAAGATATGCAGTTTCAATGATTTTTATGACATTTAGGTAGAAATTATTCGAAAAATGAACTAAGAGTAAATAAACAAACATTCTCATAAAATAAATGCACAGACCTCTTAAACTATGTCCTAATAATGTGCCTGAAGAAACTGAAATGTAAAAGTTGATATCTGAGTACCAAAAGTTAGTTTTCAAAAATGCCATGAAAACCACATTAAAAATTGGTAATTCAAAAACCATTCAAGCTATGGCCTTCAAACCATAGACATTGCTTCTTCATCGTTACGTGATATATATTATTACAGAATTAATTTGAAATCGATGTAGTAGGAAAGAAATTAAATTTTTCAGTGGAGTCTCCCCTTAAACGCTCTCTATACTGTAAAGAAATAAATATATTTCCGTCGATTTTTCCAGAAATGTAAGATTTTTCTTGTTATATTAAGACCATTTGGAAGATTTTCGTACAAACTGCACCTTCTCGTGCTGTTCGTTCAACGGATTCTGCTGGCTTCCTCCAGGTATGTCCTACCCCCCTCCATTTCCTTTTCTTAATTTTCACCTCTACTTGGAGTTGATTTGTTGTTTCCCAAAGCTCTTCATTGGATATAATTTCAAGCCATCTGATGTTAAAGATGAGACGCAGACAACGATTTATAAAAGTCGGTAAAGAGCTAGTGATACTTTTAGTGACTTTTAACGTTTCACATGCATACAGGAGAATGGATCTCACATTAGTATTAACGATTTTGATTTTTGTTTTCTAAGAAATGTCCTTATTTCTCTATACTGCATATAACTGCATAAAAGGTCCGTTTGCTTCTCTAATTCTTGCTTTCACATCTTCCTTTGATCCTTGTGGGTTTAAACCCGGCCGAAATCGTCGTTTTTTAAGAGCGTTAAAATCCCTCAGTATGCCTTCCTTCGGAGCGGAAGTAAAACTGGTGGTCCCATGTTATAGATTTATGGCATGAGAAAGAACCTTACACTAACTACACTTGTGGAAGCGAAAATTTGTAGGTTAGTTTGATAACGCTATATTAGGTCCAAAGTTCACCGCCAGGTGCTGACTTCGATGGCATTTAATAGCCACGTCTGCAGCTAGGTGTCGTGGACAGTTGCATTTGGTTGCAAAAGTAGGAACTACTTGAAAAAAAAAGTCTGCAGTCATTCTACCTGAATCACAGATAACACACTAATACAGCCATCACAACACGGGTTATCAGACAGATTCTACACACACACACACAAAGTACACGGGGCTACATAACCGCGTTGTCGCAAGCCCTAAACTAAGGTACCAACCAACCAACCAAACTCTGCTCCTCCTCCCTATGAAGGCTTCCAAACAGCTGAAGTCAACGCAGAGTTGCCAACATCTTGGATGAATCCAATAAATTGAGTGGGAACTGTTACTGGGCATTATACCAACAAACTGACAGGAAAAATCCCTTTCATAAACAGCTATGTTGAAAAATGCTGGAAATGTGTGTGTTGAGACTAATAATATGAACAGATGTGTAGTTGCAATAACAGTCTCTAGAGCACATCCATTACTCGTGACCCCAGCACTAAGCGCTAAATGAACACGGTTAAAATGTTTTAAATTGAGTTTCCCGTAAATAGCCCCTCTCCCCCTCTCCCCTTGGCGGAGATTGCGCCGGGGGAGATAACGAGGGAAGACAAGAGAGCGGGAAATTGAAGGACAATAAAACAGAAAATGGCGAAAGGAAAGAGGATTAACAAAATCCCGAGCATTGAGTGAGGGAAGCTTCTAGGCCCGTTATCTCCCTGATAATGACTTGCAGTCGGCTTGGACATAAACACCAATTAATTAATAGATCCGCTGCTACTTGTCCTAGCGGATACTCCAATAACATTATTAAATAAGTAGTTCCGTGAAGAACTATACAGCCTATTTTCATATATTCTACTAATATTAACTAGCATTACCCGTCACGGCTTCTCCCGCGAATATTCTAGTTGTAAAGAGTACATTTAGCAAAATCTCAATAGTGAATGTTATGACTGATTTATCCTTGGTATGAATGATCAGACTTTATCAATTCAGCTACTGGTGCAGTGGATAGGGGTTTGTCATTCCTTCATAGTCTAGGTATATCAGAGCGAAGTTAGTTTTCTGGGAATATCACAGACACTGTTAATTTAAGGGCCTTTAAATGTGGTTTTCGGTGACCCTTTATAGTCGGGTGAAAAATACATTTCGTACCACACTCACACGTGAAAATTGCGTGAAAAAATCTCGAGTGCTCCTTGACCCCCTTAAGTGCATTATACTGTATGTATTGACGAATGTTACAGCTTAATTTGGTTCAGTGATAACCTTATAACCGTCTGGAAACTTTCACAGTAATCTAATAATTAGAATGGCGGCTTCGGTGGCGTAGTTGGTAGCATGCTGAGCTTCTATGCCCAAGATAGCGGGTTCAAATCCGGCCGAAGCCGTCGGATTTTTTAAGAGCGTTAAAAATCCCTCAGTATGCCTTCCTTCGGAGGGGAAGTAAAGCCGGCGGTCCCATGTCATAGATTTATGGCATGTTAAAGATCTTTCCACTAATTACACCTGTGTGAAACTAAATTGGATAGGTTAAGAATGTAAACAACGCTCTTAGGTTGCTACGTTCGTTGCCAAGAGCCGACTGCGGTGGCGTCTAGTAGCTAGTTCTGAACTAGGCCTAGTAGTCGTTGACGGTGGCGTTTGGCGGCAAAAGTAGGAACTATTTGAAAATTCAAAGTTGCAGTCTCTACTTGAATTAAAAAACAGATACACACACTAATACAGTCATCACAATTAACACCGGTTATCAGACAGATTCTACACACACCCAAAGTACACGGGGCTACATGACCGCGTTGTCGCAGCCCCTAAACTAAGGAACCAACCAACCAAATAATTAGAATTGCGTTGCGTCTTACAGAAATAGATGGACCTGTGAGATTCTGTTACCATGGTTACCGTGTTGCATTCTTTCATTATTTCATTGTAAATAGATTCAGATCTGCTGCTTGGAAGAATGAACATAACCCAGATCTATGTTTTGTCTCTAGTGACAACAAGGGCCAATTCCTACCTACAACAAGAAGAGTACTAGCTGACTTTCCACGAAGCCAACATAGACCAGTACTTATAGAAGTGTTGTTGTTGTTGTTGTTTGAGTCTTCAGTCCTTTGACTGGTTTGATGCAGCTCTCCAGGCCTCCCTGTCCTGAGCTAATCGTTTCATCTCTACATAACTACCACACCCCACATCCGAGGCAATTTGTTTAACATATTCTAACCTTGGTCTACCCCTACAGTTCTTGTCCTCGACCCTTCCTTCCATAACTAAGCTTGCTATTCCTGGGTGTCTTAGTATGTGTCCTACCAACCTATCTCTTCTCTTCATTAGCAGTCGCCAGAAACATCTCTCCTCTCCCACTCGGCTTAATACCTCTTTGTTTGTAACCCTATCTACCCATCTGATCTTCATCATTCTCCTGTAACACCACATTTCAAATGCTTCAATTCTCCTCTTTTCTGCTACACCAATAGTCCAAGTTTCACTTCCATAGAGCGCCACGCTCCAGACAAAGGCTTTCAAAAATGACTTCCTAATACCTAAATCTATATTCGATGTCAGCAGATTCCTTTTTTGTAGAAATGCTTTCTTTGCCTGAGCCAACCTACTTTTTATATCCTCTTTGCTTCGTCCATCACTGGTTATTCTGCTTCCTAAGTAACAGAAGTCTCCTGCTTCCTTCAGCTTTTCACCTGCCAATTTGATCTCCACAGAGGTTTCTGATTTATTTCGGCTGCATACCAGTATTTTTGTTTTACATTTATTAATTTTCATCATGAATTCTTTCCGTAAGACGGAGTCCATACCATTCAAAAACTCATTCAAATCCTCAGGCTTGTCGGCCAAGATGACGATGTCATCAGCAAATCTCAGAGTTGAAATTATTTCTCCTTGAATCTTCACTCCCACTTTACATTTTTCTCTAATTTCCTTCATTGCTTGTTCAATGTAAAGATTGAAAAGTATGGGTGATAAGTTGCAGCCTTGCCTTACACCTTTCTGAATACCAGCTTCTCTCTCATGTCCTTCAACTCGAATGACTGCTGTCTGGTTTCTGTATAGATTGTATATCACCCTCCTATCCCTGTACTTTATTCCAATCGATTTCAAAATGTCAAACAATTTAGTCCAATCAACGTTATCAAAAGCCTTTTCTAAGTCTACAAAAGCCATGAACGTTCTCTTATCTTTCCTTATTCTACCTTCCAAAACCAGCCTAAGACTTAGTACAGCTTCCCTTGTTCCTACATTTCTCCTGAAACCAAACTGGTCTTCACCCAACTCCGTTTCTATCTGGCTTTCAATCCTCTTGTAAATTATTCTAGACAGGATCTTTGAAGCATGAGTAATCAAGCTGATTGTACGGTAATCTTCACATCTGTCAGCTCCCACTTTCTTTGGTATAGGGATGATTACATTCTTCTTGAAATCAGGGGGTACCTCACCTGTCTCATAAATCCTACACACCAAGTGAAATAACCTGATCAGACCTTCATCTCCTATGCAGCGTAGCAACTCAATCGGTATATCATCTATGCCTGGTGCTTTGTTTCTGCTTAAGTCTTCCAAAGCTCTATCAAATTCTGATCTCAATATTAAATCTCCTTTCGCATCCTCATCAATTTCCTCCTCCCTTTCCATTACATGATTCTCAATCTCCTTTCCCTTATACAAACTCTCTATGTAAGCTTTCCATCTCTCAACCTTTTCTTCCCTATCTGTTAGAGGCTTTCCATTTGTGTCCTTAATATTACAGCACTTAGTCTTCTTTTCCCCAAAAGTATTCTTAATCCTTCGATAAGCTGTGTCTACTTTTCCTAATTTCAGACAATTTTCTATACCTGCACATTTCTCTTTCAACCATTCTTCTTTCGCTTCCTTGCACTTCTTGTTAACCTCATTTCTCAAACGTCTGTATTCTGCTTTCCCCTTTTCATCTCTTACATTCTTGTGTTTCCGTCTTTCATCCATCAATTCTAGTATATCCTGAGTGATCCACGGTTTTCTACCTATTCTTTCTTTCCTACCAATGTTTTCTTCTGCGGATTTTGTTATTTCATTCTTCAAAAGTGCCCATTCGTCTGCAATTGAAGTTTGTTTAGGGTTTTTCATTAGTCCTTCCTTTATACTCTTCTTGAATCTTTCGTTTACATCCTTCTCTTTCAGTCTGTCTATTGCCCACCTTTTTGGCTTTTGACTTTTCTTCAGTTTCTTCAACTTTAATCTGCATTTCATTACAACCAGATTGTGGTCAGAGTTTATGTCAGCACCAGGATATGTTTTACAATCCAAAATCTGGTTTCGAAACCTCTGCTTGACCATAATGAAGTCGATTTGGTAACGCCCTGTATCTCCTGGTCTCATCCATGTGTATATTCTTCTATTGTGGTTATTGAATAAGGTGTTAGCTATGACCAACTTATGCTCGGTGCAGAATTCTACCAGCCTGCTTCCTCGATCATTCCTTTCACCTAATCCGAAATCTCCTACTATCTTCCCTTCTCTCCCTTTTCCTACCACAGCATTCCAATCTCCCATTACTATAACATTTTCATCACCCTTGATATACCTCAGAATTTCGTCTATTTCTTCGTAGACATTTTCAACATCCTCATCATCAGCTTGACTGGTAGGCATATAGACTTGTACCACTGTGGTGCAGGTAGGTTTAGTATTGATTTTTGCTACAATAATCCGTTCACTATATTGCTCATAATATTCCACCCGCTGTCCAAGTTTCCTACTCAATATGAGGCCAACCCCTGCTTGGCCATTGTTTGATTTAGTGCTAATGACCCTATAGTCTCCTGACCAAAAGTCCTGTTCTTCCTGCCAGCGCATTTCACTAATCCCAACCAAATCCAACCTCAACCTATCCATTTCCCTTTCTAAGTTTTCTAACCTTCCACTTCCTAGCAGACTTCTAACATTCCACGCTCCGATCCGTAGAATGTCAGATTTCCTCTTTGTCACTTCTGTGATGTTAACCCCCTCTCGAGTAGTCCCCACCCGGAGATCCGAACGGGGGACTAGTTTACCTCCGGATTGAAATTTTACAAGGGAGGAGGCCATCATCACATGTAATTATGCATAGAGAGGTGCATATCCTCGGGAATAGCATACGGCTGTAGTTTCCCGTTGCTTTCAGCCGTGCAGCAGGACGCAGTGTAGCCATTATTTGGCTTATATTATCAATATCTTAACCGTCTATAAGACTAGTAAAGAATTGATTTATTCTGAAAGGCTGCTACTCCCTTTCAGAATAAGTAAAGAGCAATTCTACTAACCTTCTACCGTACTAACAATTAAATACCAAAATTCTACAAACGAAAAAAATACTAAAGTTCCACCTACAACAAATACTACCACTAAAACAGTCTGTCACCAGGCACACTCACATGCACCCTCACACATCACAGTCTACTGAAACAATGAACTATAACTAATAAACAATGCAACTGCTACCAGACACACTCACACACCACAGTCTAATAGAACAATGACATATCTAATGACTCTAGCCTGAAGTAATGTGCTAAACGGTTCCAGGCTAGTGTTCAGAAGTACCGGGGGAGTTTTAGTCGGTAGTCTGCTACTCAGGAGCAGGAGCCCGACACTCTGTGCGTAAATGCATTTCTTCCCCTAAATATATATATATATATATATATATATATATATATATATATATATATATTATTATTATTATTATTACCACTAGCGGCCAGTGCGAGACTGTAATAGTGTGTGTTATCTGTTTTCTTTTTTAATTTAAGTACAGACTGCAACTTAGAATTTTTCAAATAGTTCCTACTTTTGCCGCCAAGCGCCACCGTCAACGACTACTAGGCCAAGTTCAGAACTTAGCTACTAGACGCCACCGCAGTCGGCTCATGGCAACGAACGTAGAAACCTAAGAGCGTTGTTTACATTCTTAACCTATCCAATTTAGCTTCACACAGGTGCAATTAGTGGAAGGTTCTTTAACATGCCATAAATCTATGACATGGGACCGCCGGCTTTACTTCCCCTCCGAAGGAAGGCATACTGAGGGATTTTTAACACTCTTAAAAAATCCGACGGCTTCGGCCGGGTTTGAACCCGCTATCTAGGGCATAGAAGCTCAGCATGCTACTGACTACGCCACCGAAGCCGCTTGATCAAACTAAGTGAGTGGAAGACTCTTATACAATTCCAGCAATGATGTCTTTAAATATATTTCTTTTAGAATATAGCTACACTGCAAATCACCCCCGCACACAGCGCCATTGATATCTCACTCGCCGGCCAGTTCCAAAACGAAACTTTTGCGCATATTCAAAATTATGGTAAGAAACGCTCAATCGAGTTCCAACGTTCGCCGCTAGGGCTATCTATAGAAGTAGGGCTATCTATCCACTTAATTACATTATTTCCTCATCCCCGCTGGAACTTACTGAAGGCAGATTGGGAGAAGTTCTTAACCGACTTAGATAAATGCATCAGGTTTATTCCGGCAAAAAGCAGTTGCTATCAAAGGTTTGTTGGCCTGGTGATTTCTGTGGCAAAGAAATACGTTCCAAGAGGTTTCAGAAAAGAGTATGTTCCAGGATGGAATCAGCAGAGTGATACACTCTACAATGAATATCTAAGAAATGGAGACCGTGAAGTAGCGGATGAACTGTTACGAAGCTTAGATGCGGCACGCAGGGAAAAATGGTCCAAGACTGTTGAAGAGATGGATTTTCGTCACTCCAGTAGAAAAGCTTGGAGCTTACTGCGGAAACTTGGGGGTAGCACACCAATAATAAAAGAGAAATCTAACATTACACCAGATGAGATTGCTAAGCACATTGTCTCAACTTCCAGAATCACTCAGGATGTAAATCACACAAGACTGGTGAAAAGAAAATTAAAACAACTCTTCACCAACTCATTCTGCATACTCTGGACCCTTCACTCATGAAGAAATCAACATTGCCTTGAAGGACATGAAAGCTAGAAAAGCACCAGGCTTTGATGGTATCCATCCAGAGTTCCTCATACATATGGGAAACAATGCAAAAAAATGGCTGGCTCGTTTCTTCTCTGATATTCTCCGAACGGGAATACTCCCAAAGCAGTTCAAGAAATCCAAAATAATTGCCATCTTAAAACCTGGGAAACCAAAAGATTTGCCTCAGAGCTATCGACCTATAGCCCTACTTAGCTGCACCTATAAGCTTCTTGAAAGACTGATTTTGAACAGAATCAGCCCCAGTATCACCCAACACATCCCCATTGAGCAAGCTGGTTTCCAGAAAAATCGAAGTTGCAGTGATCAAGTCCTCGCTCTTACATCTCACATAGAAGCTGGTTTCCAACTTCACCAGAAAACAGCCGTTGCCTTCTTAGATTTAACTGCTGCGTATGATACAGTTTGGAGAGAAGGTCTACTGTATAAATTCCTAAAAGTGATTCCCTGTAAATCTATGGCCCAGCTTATTGACAATATGATTAACAACAGACATTTCCAGGTTGTCTTGGGGTCAAAAATCAGCAAACGAAAGAAGCTAACTAATGGCCTCCCACAGGGTTCAGTACTGGCTCCTCTCCTCTTCAATCTGTACTTATCGGATCTACCAGAAACAAACTCAAGAAAGTTTTGTTATGCTGATGACATAGCATTGGCCACCAGACACCAAAATATGGAAGATTTTGAAAATGTACTTGAAGATGATTTGGCTAAACTTGGAAGATATTTCCACAAATGGAGGCTCCAACCCAGTGCTACAAAAACTGAGGTATCTTGTTTCCACCTGAGCAACATATTGGCTAATACCCAACTCAATGTAAAATTTGAGGGGAAGATTTTGAAATATAACAAGTTCCCAAAGTACTTAGGAGTAATACTGGACCGGACACTCTCTTTCAAGCAACACCTCCAGAGCACAGCAGCTAAAATTAGAAGCCGCAACAATATATTGCTAAAGCTATTTGGTACATCATGGGGAGCTTCTGCCAGATGCTCTGTCTTAGGTCTAGCCTTCTCTGTGGCTGAATACTGCGCCCCAGTTTGGCTCAATAGCCCACATGTCAAACTCGTTGACACCCAGTTGAACAACACCATGAGACTAATCACTGGTTGTATAAGAACTACACCAGCATATTGGCTTCCAGCCCTCAGCAATATTCTTCCACCCCACCTTCGTAGAGAAGTTGCCTTGCTACGGGAGTACTACAAGATCATGGATCACCCTACACTACCTATTCATGAAGACATCCCCTCTCTTCAAATGAACAGGCTCAAATCCAGGAAGCCACCCATTTGCCATGCCCAGAGGCTTGTAAGAACCATTTTGATTCCTGCATGCAGTGGATTAGTGAATGGACACTAAAAGCTTGTCCTGAGTCGAGCTCCTTCCTGGACCCTACAAGAACATCCACTCCAGGTTCCGATCTGCCTAGGAGGGCCTGAGCAATTCTCAATAGGATTCGGACAAACCACGGAGTATGCAATGGAACTTTGTTCAAATGGGGAAAAATTTTGTCTCCTCAGTGTGATTGTGGTGCTCCTAATCAAACCATCCAACACATTACAACTGACTGTCCTCTGAGGGCATATGGAGGGGACTGGATCGACTTCCTGTTGGCGACACCTGACGTGGTCCAATGGATAGACTCATTAGACCTGAGACTGTAATAATAGTGTAAACAGTAAAAATAATGTACAGTAGATTCTAAAGTGATTTTCTTTGTAACTTACTCTGAAATCTTGTATTGCCGAACGATAAATAAATAATTGTAAATAGACTTGTTATAAGGTATTTATTTAATTGTGGGCATTTAAAGAGTGAGTGCGTTTCGCGTACGCATTGGGCTATGCTGAACCTTTAGGTACCCCATACGTGTAGGTTGGTGTTAATGGGACGTTATCTTCGGTACAAAACTGGAATGGGACATTAGCAGAATAATATAGGGAAGGATTGTCTCTGTCAACATACAAAATTTCAGTTCGATTGCAGTAATAGATTCGTATATATTGAGAACCGTCTAAATATTTCGGTTAGTCGCAATATATGTAGGTCTTAGAGTTATGTACTGTTACATGCAGATTATTGTGTAGGTGTAGTATTCAAACTTCAATCGCATGATTAGGACACAAGAAGTGAAAAACAGATTTTAAAATTTCGCACAGCCGCTATCTTGACGTTATGTAAACAATTGAACTAAATTAAATGCCAGTGCATCACAATGTGTATATACATTTCCTGTACCATAGTTCACTGCGCTCAGATGGTTAAATTGCGAGAAAAGTCTATTAAAATGTTTCAACTTCGCTTGGCCGCCATGTTCGCTTTGTACTTTACAGGTTTTTGAAAGTTACATAGATGAACATGCTGTAGTACCCTTTATCAGCATACAAATTTTCAGGGTGATATAAGTAATAGTTTTGGAGACATAGAATGCCGGTGAAATATTACGCACAGCCGCCATCTTCAGGTTATGTAAACAATTGAGCTAAATTAGATGCCACAGCATTACAATGTGTATCAATATTTGCTGTACCAATGCCATTGTGTTTGGATGGTTAAATCGCGAGAGAAAGGTCTATTAAAAGTTTCAACTTCGCTTGGCCGCCATGTTCGTTTTGTAGTTAACAGGTTTCTAAAAATCTCATAGGTGAACTTCTAGTAGTGCCCTTCAACACCGTACAAAACGTCAGGGTGATATTGGCAATAGTTTCGGAGATATAGAATGCCGGTGAAATATTTCGCACAGCTGCCATGTTGGATTGCTGAAACGTAATAAAATTTGAAGGGCACGATCGGGGTCAGCAAAACTTGTGCTATGACCTTACTGAGTTTCATTAAAATTTCTCCAGCCATTTAGACGTTATTAGGGGGACACACACTTATGCATACACGGACCAAAAGTGACCTCATACGCCTATTTCTTCATAAATGAAAATAGGCTAAACAAACTGATCTGTTACAAGTACTGTATAGCCAATACGGTATTAAAGGTGAAAGGCAAAGCTCTTGAAAATATCCTTGCGTAGTAACAGACCAAATACATTGGGGCGTGCACAAATGTTCACCGAAGTTCATTTCTTGAATCGACTCACGCGCCATTTATTTTAAAATGGATTATCTAATTTGGGAAACTTCTACTCGTGCGCTACCTATTGTAAATACCTTTCCTGGAGTGTGACAATAATTCCCTACAGTTTAATCGCAATCGGATGAATGGTGTATGGACTTGAAATTATTCACGAGCCGTCACTCATTTGTTGAATCTTCTCGTGTGCCGCTTATTGTAAAATGAATTTACTAAGGCCAGAAACCTTCCCTGGAGTGCACACAACGACTCACCCAAGTTTCATCGCAATCGGTGATGGTATATGAACGCATTAGGGACTTGAAACGATTCGCGCACCATCACCGTATTCGAACCGGCAGCTACGTTTGAGTTCAGTTTTAAGAACTGTACCTTATACAGCCCTGACCCACGACAGCTGGTTAAAATAAAAATAAAAGATAATCGGTGTGAAGTGGATAAACAATCTCACAGGCTGCATTTGAACTGTGGTGAGACAGCATGTCACCTCGCGATGAATTAGCAAGCCATTCTCACACCTTGTATTGCAGTTTCATAAGTATACAGATTGTGCAATTGGGTTACTGTGGGATTTAAGGCTTCCTGTTACGTCCCTCACCATTTTGTGTTACATAAATAATTTGTAGCCAGAAACCTTCACTGGAGCACACAACAACTCAACCAAATTTCATCGCAATCGGAAGAATGGTATATGAACACATAGGGAACAGATAGATAGACAGACAGACAGACAGACACACTATCACGTAACATTGATTTTTATATATATAGAGAGAATTACCGCACCGCTCAGTTGATTAAAACGCGAACCATGGCATAAATTCAGGAATTGGGAGAAGTCGAACTGCTACCACGTCCAGCATACAGTTTTGATCTTGAGCCTTCACATTACCATAATCTTCGATCCATGACCCATTTCTTGCGAGGGAGAAATCTCGAAAACATTGAAGCTCACCGAATTTGCATCAAAACCCAGAGACTGGAACCGTCGCGGCATAATAAACCTCGCTGAAAGATGGCTCAAGACCATAGAATCTGATGGTCTCTGCTTTGGAGAATAGTTTAATTTCTGTAAATTGTCAAATATCATAGGATTCTAAAGATACCATTCACTCATAAGATTACCAACCAAGAAGTATTAAGAAGGATGAATACAACCCAAGAAATAGTCAATATTGTTATATGCTGTAAGCTTCAATACCTGGGCCACATAATGTGGAACAGAGGCAGATACGAACTACTGCAATGCATTTTGTAAGGAAAAATAGAAGGAAAACGAGCCCCAGGACGAATAAGAATTTCCTAGCTTGCCAACCACAGAGTATGGTCCGGAAAAACATCCACCCTATTTTTCCGGATTGTGACCAATAAAGACACCACAGCCAGAATGATCGCCAACGTTCGAGCGGACAGGCACCCTGAGAAAAAAAAAGAATCAAATATCATGCCGCGATGTAGCAGCGGCTAAAACAAGCAACAACAATATAATTGTGAGTAAAATGACGTAGAACTGTCTTGTATTAAAACATGATGAAGGCAGCAGGCTGGGAGCAGAGCTTGTTGAGACGCGGACTTGTTGAAGGAAGATCCCCGAGGATCTGCTCTAAGTCTCCGCCATTTAACATCCAGGCGATTACAAGAGACAAGCGACATGCGCCCCGCGCTGCACGGTACAGACTCCACAGAAACACTGGACCACTGCCTTGACAGACACCCCATTGTAAGCACAAGGCTACCTTCACACTCGCACAGCACATATCATTCAAACATTCGAGCATTTCGAATAGTTTATAAAAATTAATCGAACAATTCAAATATTTGAATTATTCGAAGATGATAGGTACCCGAAAATTACATAAATATGTGTAAATATATATGTCCAGTGATCGAGTTGTATGAAGTAGGGGCGAATCCAATGGGTTGGTTGGGGGTTATCCCCTTCCCCATTCAGCGTTATAGATCCTTATAAATTAATCGAATGAATATAACCATAATTCAATATACAGGGTGGACAGTCCCTTTACAACCCCACCCCCTCTTATAACCAATAGAAACCCCTTAACCTAGTTACATAAGTTGTATCTCATTTCTAAGAGAGACTTTCTTGGCAATATACGGCATTACGAGTCCAAAACATCAGTCTGTGCACCATCATTTTCATGGCAAAGGATAATACGGCGCCAAGTTCTGTGCGACATTCTTCGGAGCATTGCTGGTGTGAGTTTAGTGAAAGCTTGTCTCACAGCATCTTTCAGGTCATCCGTGAGGGTTCCAGCATGATGAGGCACCTGCCCATTTTTCCATCGCAGTGCGCGAATATCTTAATGAACTTATTCCAGGGCGATGGATAGGTCGTGGGTCCCCTGTGCTGCCGGCTCCACTTGCCTGGCCACCACGAAGCCCAGACCTTACCACATGTGATAATGCGCTATGGAGGTTCATAAAGGGTATCGTTTCACAAAACGGATACAATATCACGGATGACCTGAATGATGCTGTGAGACAAGCTTTCACTAAACTCACACCAGCAATGCTCCGAAGAATGTCGCACAGAACTTGGCGCCGTGTTATCCTTTGCCATGAAAATGATGGTGCGCAGACTGATGGTTTGGACTCGTAATGCCACATATTCCTAAGAAAACCTCTCTTAGAAATGGTGTACAACTTATTTAACTAGGTTTAGGTGTTTCTATTGGTTATAAGAGGGGGGGGGGGGGGGGTAATGGGACTTTGTGGCCACCCTGTATATTGCACTTTAATACCGTACCAGTTTCAGTCACCTTGTGACCTTCCTAGGAGTAATTTAGGACATGGAAATGTGCAAGAACATACACTTAATATTAATTTGACATAACAGAGGATGTTATCAAACATTCTAAAAATATTCTTCGTCCAAAAGCTCACTCATTAAATTAAAAAAAAAACAGACCTGTTACAAAATGTGTTAAGTAAGAAAAACATGAAAAATATAAGCCTTGATAAAAACTGCGTGGAATAGAAGAGATCTAAAAAGAAGAAATCGAAATGAGAAACAAAAAACAAGAAAACAGAACGGAAAGAAAATATAAAAAGACTATAACACTTACGTGGTTGAAAAACTACAGTAACTTATAAATAAATATGATGCAAAACAAGCTTCACTTGTTATCTCTTTCTATTTCTTTCTTTCTTTCATTCATTCATTTGTGCTATCGTTCTTTCTTTCTTTCTTTCTCTTTCTTTCGTTATCTTTCTTTCGTTCTTTCTTACATGCCTTCTTTCTTTCAATCCTTCATTGTTTCTTTCCTTCGTTCTCTTTCCTTCACTCTCTCTTTCTTTCTTTCTTTCTTTCTTTCTTTCTATCCTTCTTTCTTTCTTTCTTTCTTTCTATCTTTCGTGCTTTCTTTATCTTTCTCTTTCTTTCGTTCTTTCTCTTTCCTTCTCTCTTTCTCTCTTCTTTCTGTCCTTCTTTCTTTTGTGATTTCTTTCTTTCTTTCTTTCTTTCTTTCTTTCTTTCTTTCTTTCTTCCTTTCTTCTTTCTTTCATTCGTGCTTTCTTTCTTTCGTGTTTTCTTTCTTTCTTTCTTTCTTTCTTTCTTTCGTGTTTTCCTTTGTTTGTCTCTTTCTTTCTCTTTCCTTGCCTCTTTCGTGCCTTCTTTCTTTCATTCTTTCTTTTTTGTCTCCATCTTTCTCTTTCCTTCTCTCTTTTTGCTTTCTTTCTATATTTCTCTATCCTTCTATCTTTCTTTCCGTCTTTCTTTCTCTTTATTTCCTTTTTTCTGTTTCTGAGCTTTTTTCTTTCTTTCCATACGTTTCTTTCGTTCCATCTTTCTTTATCAGTCTTTCTTTCTTTCTTTCTTTCTTTCTTTCTGTTTTCTTCTTTCTTTCTTTCTTTCTTTCTTTCTTTCTTTCTTTCTTTCTTTCTTTCTTTCTTTTATGTAAGCTTTCTTTTCTCTTCATTTCTTTGTTTGTAATAATTATTCGAACATTTGAATGATTCGTCTTGTTCGTCCAATCATTCCATTATAGACTGAATAGTCTAATGCTTGTTGTTGTTGTTTCCTATGGCTAGCCCGGATTCCAATCCATCAGCTTTCTTGCGTTCCAATAGAGTTGTGTAAGGTTTCCAGAAGTTCTAGCAGTCACATCAAGTTTGTTGCAATGTAGCAGGTGCCCCTTATCCATTTTACTTCCAGGTTCGTGACAAAGTGTGCATTCATCAGATCTCAAGATGTTGATTCGTTTCAGATGAGCTGCAAGGCAGTCGTGGCCACTGTTAAGTCTGAAGAAGGCTACAGCTTCTCTTCTTGGTGTTAATTCATATTGATCCCATTTAGCATCAATGTCCTTCCATAATTTGGTTTCTGCTGTTTTCCTTGCCATTTCCTCATACCTGTTTTTGATAGTATTTTTCAAGATCCTTTTTGCTGACATAAAATCAGTCTGACTGACAGGTTGTTGTAGTGTGGTGCCTTTTTTTTTTGCTAATCTGTCTGCCACTTCATCTCCTGCTATTCCAACATGAGAAGGGATCCACTGAAATGAGATCTGTTTGTGGAGTCTTTGAAGGGATTTTATCATACAAAAAATGTATTTCAGTTCTTTATTTTGGGGCTTATAATTTGACGAGATGGCTTGGATGGCTGCTTTTGAATCTGTAATGATAACACATTTTTGATAATCAATGTTTCTGCCTAATAACTGATGGAGTGCATGTGAAATTGCTCTTATCTCAGCATCAAATTTTGTTTTGTTTTGACCTACTGGGAAGTAGAGTGAGAAGAGAGATGAATGTATTCCTGCTCCAGTTCTATTTTCTTTGTCTTGTGAGCCATCTGTAAATATTTTTAGCCACTGATTTAGACGGATATCTTTCTTCTATTGTACAGAGGGCCAGTTGTTTTAGATCATGTGGTGAAGAGTCTTTCATGCAGACCTCTTCTAACAAAGTAAGATCTGTAGTCACTTGTATATATTCAATGGGATTCACTGGCATACAGAGTGGTTCAAGTTTTATTTGCAGATTGCTCTTATTGATGTATTCTTCGGCGAGGCTTAAGGGATATTTTTGTGTTTTAAGATTGGGGCTAGAAACTGCTTTTTTGGTCCATATCATTTGAGGTAGTCTTTGTATACTGAGATATGCATTGGCTGTTTGATGTTTTATCTCTTCTTCTATTGGTAAGTTGTGGGTATATAATTGCAAGGTGGTTATAGGTGTGGTTTTTATTGCGCCTGTTATGATTCGTAGGGCATTATTCTGACACCTTTTGAGGCGATCAATGTTTGACTGGGGTGCTGTAGAGTGCACTTCACTGCCTTATTTTATGATAGGTTTGATGTAAGTATTGTAGGTTTTGTTGAGTGTGTCTTGAGTGCTCCCCCAAGTAGCTCCTGCTAGTCTCTTCAGTAATTTCATCCGTTTGCTTACCTTATCCTCCACATGTTGTATGTGTTTGGTCCAGTCCAGCTTCTTGTCCATGATGATACCTAGGTACTTGGTACTTTCACTTATTGGAAGGTCTTGATTACTAAATTTGAGACTGAAAGTTGGATAGTGGTGTCTCAGGGAGAAACACTGGTATACTGTTTTGGTAGTATTGATTTCCATATTATTGTTTTCAGTCCAGTTTTTCAGTTTTATAACTGCCTGGTTCATTCTGTGTTCAAGAAGCATTTGATGATTTGGGCTGTTACGTGCTGTGGTCCAAATGATAACATCGTCTGCAAACATGCTGATTACCTACTTCCTTCATTGTTTTTGGAAGATCGTTGATGTACACATTGAATAGAGTTGTGCTTGATACAGCTCCTTGTGGGAGGCCTAGTTTTGATTGTTTGCAACCTGAAGTTTGGTTGTTGTAACAAAAATTGATCATTCTTTGTGAAAGGAATCTTGAAAACCAGTTTAACATACATCCATTTACTTTGATGTTGATAAGCTTCTTTAGCAGCATGTTTCGCCATACAGTATCATAGGCTCCTTTAAAATCGATGAAAACTGCAAGAACACTTTCCCTTTTGTTAAAGGCTTCTTTAACAGCATGTGTAAATCTCATTATTTGGTGGGAGGAGGACCTGTTTTGTCCAAACCCTGCTTGTTCTTCTGATTGAGCCTATTTGTAATCACCCTTCGTAGAATTTTTACCATAATGGAGGTAAGTGCTATAGGTCGGTACGAGGGGACTGGTTTTTCAGCTTGTCTGGTTTTAAGATTGGAATGATGGTTGCTTCAGTCCAGTCTTTAGGTAGGTTATCATTTGATGTCCAAAATTTGTTGAATATGTGTAGCAGTATGTTTAGAGCAGATGGACCTAGATTTTTTTTATGAATTCTGGGAATATCTCATCATGTCCTGGTTGTTTTCTGACTTGTGTGTTCTTTATTGTAAACATTAACTCTTCCAATGAAAATTAATTGTTAAAGATATCGTCTGCATTATTATTCATGAATTTTTTGACTATTTTTTTGAGAGTCTTGTCTTCTTTCTTTTTCTGTTTTGATAGTCTAATTGAAGTGAAATGTTTACAGAAGTGGTTTGCTATTTTATGACAGTCTGTAATTTCCTAATCATGCACATATTTTGAAATTGGAATGTTCGAAAAGGTTGTAAATTCGAATAATTCGAACTATTTGTATGTTTGAATATGTTCAGCCCTTGGAATCTCACCGTTGACCGCCCTTGAAATAGCTTTCCTATGTCCTCAATTTTCAATTCGACAAAAATGTCGGGCACAATACCTTAAGAGAGTTGGTCTGAATATAAACAAATTCTTACGTTACCGCTTAGATAGCTGATAGGGATAATCTGGAGGACAACGTAAGGAAAGTTAAAGAACATAGTGAAAGCGTGGATCTGCATGACCCAATCGAGGTGAGTGGAGTCCTGCACTGTAAGCTACAGGGCGCCCGAGAATGTTCTCCGCAGTGGGTACTTGCAGCTGTGAGTGGTTGAGTCATGAGTTTTAGTTGGCTGCACTGCACTGCACTGTGTCCTTCAAAGCGAGACTTCCCCGTGTGAGCTGTCGATGTGTATCGCGATAAGCGCGCCAGCCTGCATGTCTTCAGTGTGTATTACAGTCAGCGAGCGTTCGGATAGATTATTATTGGAAGAGTGCAACAGTATATAGGCGGTAATGTTTACTACTGAAGAGAGAGATTTTTGGTCGAATACGTTTTTCGCAAAGGCGATCGGTTTACAGAAAATGTAAAATTAAGATTTCAGGCGCCGTTTCCTAATTCAAAGTGTTCAAACCGTGATACCGTTCGGGATTTGGTAGGTAAATTTCGTGTGACTGGCTCAGTTCACGATGTACCGGGAACAGGCAGGCCTACGCTTTTAACAGACGAAGAACTTGATGAAATCTACGATATAATGCTGCGTAGTCCAAGTAAAGCAACACAAAAATTATCTCAACAAACAGGAATCTCTAAGCCGACAGCACATAGAGCTGTAAGAGACAAGCTTCAGTTGTTCCCTTATAGTGAGCGATGTATGGAAGATAGACATATGCTCTCGCGGACTTTTTTGTAGAACTTTTCATGCAGAACAATTCTAACACTCATAGTATTTAGATATTTTTAACGGTTTGCCCAGCGTAAGCTTACAAATCGCTCGACGCCAAGTATTTTATCGACTTTTCCACTAAAATCGTTACTGCTCGGCTTCCTTTGATCATAAATAAATTATTTTCTATAGAAATCATACTCGATATATCCTTTACAGAATGGTGAAAACCGCATCAAAATCCATCCAGTGGTTCTCGAGTTTATTCGTAACATTCAAGAATCGGGGACTTCGTTTTATACTAAGTAGAGATGTTGCAAGCGGCAGCCGTGCTACCAACGTAACTGCTGCAGCTAGCTCTCGCAGACGCATGTAGGCGCTGCGGAGAACATTCCCGGACTCACTGTATAACGCCACAAGAGTCGAACATATCGCAGTACAGTACAACTGAATCACTAAACATTCTCCACGCAAGCATTGCTGTTTGGGAAATCGTTTATATTATAGCCCAGTAAATATTTAATTAATTTCTTGCTTGCAGAATGTTCATAATGTTCACAATTTTGGGTCTCCTTTTCAAAACTCAAAATATTCCTTACTATTCGGTGAGCTACAAGTTCCGTTCAATTTCAAGTAGAACCAGCATTCGCTACCAGATATCACTGACTCCTAGTGGTGAACGTTGGAACTTTGAACTTTGGCTAGCATTCTTGGCTGCCGCCCTGGAGGTTTGTATTCGATTCCTGGCCCTGCTAATAAATTTTAATTCTGGTCTGAGGGCTGGAACGGGGTACACTCAGCCTTGGGAGGCAAAACTGTGAAATCTAACCTGCACATTTTGCTTCATACAAGTTTTATTAGTGGAAGTATATTCCAGAAGTTAGATTAATAGAGGCATTCGCACTATTTTCTCTCAATAAGGACCCAGATGACAAGCGGTACCCATTATTTAAATTAGCCTGGTCAATAGTATTAGGCCTAACTAAACATGACATATTTCTCGAAGGCTGACTAGACGACCCATTGTGATTCTGCATAACAGCAGGATTACTAATTCGTAAATCATTTATCGACAACACAGATTCTACATCTTCAACCAAATTATTATCAACATTCACTTCACACCGATTACCATTCTCAGAACCTCCACTGATTGACGACGCCAAAGATTCACTTTTATAATCACCAGTTACACCAGAAAACATACGTTCGTAAACAACAGCCAACCTATCACGCAAACTTGACAATTCATTTGCAAATGAAATACCGTCATCAACTTTTGACCTGACATTAATCAAATCAGCTAATCTCAATAACCAATGTAGAGCACGCCACTTTAATTTATTTCTCTGATATTCAGACGAATCGATAACACCTTCCAACGAAGCACAAGCACTTAACAAGTTTGAAACAGATGTAATGACACCAGACTTCCCAATTTCCCAATATTCGCTGTTAATAGGCGGGATATTTACAGGAGCATCGCGTTAAGACCTCAACACAGCCAAGTCAGCCTCTCCATTACCCTGTGGAATCCTTCCACGAATTAAGATTTCAAACCCCAATTCATCTTTCCTCAGATAATATATGTTTGGAAGAACTCGTTTTTCCATTTTTGGCACAGTTAGGTACATGAAACACAAAGAATACACAAATTAAAAACATTCACCAAAATAAAACCCTACTAAAAATCTCACGTTTAAGAACATCGTACTCTTTCTTAAGCCTAGGCCCTCAATAGTTCCAAAACTAACAAAAGTAATAAACCTAACCACGCTCTGCTACCACTGCGCAGCTTCATTTATTTAACTGTACTGTGTACGGCTAGGCCTCTTATTTATACCCCCAGAGTTTTGCTACCACGGAACCATTGAGAAACCCAGTGCCCAGAAATAATACACTGTATAAGAATGACATATAAACTCTATTCATCATGTATAACACTTACAAGTCATAAACATTTCAAAACACAAACATAAAATTAACATGCAAAGGTGTGGATATGACCAGACATATAATTACTTACTTCTTACGTGGGTTTTCCACCTTTAACCTTTAATACGTTTTCAGAAATGTCGTGATTAACTTTCTTTAGTTTCGGTACATTCGACTTTTCTCCAATATCATTTACCCTTCAAGATAGTTGCCAACTAGAAGCTCAATATTTGAAGGGACCCCTCAATTACAGTTTTCGTAGATCTGATCCATAATACAATTATTCAGTAGAATAAATTCTTCACGATGTCGTACAATATCCACAATTATTGGGATAATGTCCTAGAGGACAAATTACTCATCATTTCCTAATTATTCCCTTTAAATCAGAATCCAGAAGCCGACCGATATCAAATCAAACCTCTCTAAAACTGTCATGGCAGGCACACTTTCTCTTGTCTTCGTAACAGCTGACAGGCACTCAGTCTTGTAAGCAACAACAAACCGTCCTCAAAAAGACAAATGACGAACCCAAAGCAAGAAACATTACATCACAAAACCTCCCATAAGAATAAAAGTTTTACAGACCAAAGGTATTCTACGGTGAAAAGTGGGAAGAAGAAATAATTACAAACAAAAAGCATTTTAAAACCCCTTATTCACTAGGCCAAACTGAATGCCAACCTACCGCGAGAAATCGCGAGTTGAACCCATTAAATAAATATTGACAACTTGCCACTCCACGAGTACATAAATAAAATTTAGGTCACATTACATTACCTTGACCAATACCGAGCAAAATACTTACTCGCTCCATCTCACAATATTCGAAGCAAGCCTAACATTATCATGACGACTAATCAGAGGTTCCTTTAAGTAGCATGGGCTACATATTAAATTTAATAATTAAGGAGCTCCAATTCCGACGATCGCAAACATCCCAGACAAACCACATATTTCTTATATAAATAATTCATGCTTTTGGGCTAATGTCGTGTGTATTTTTAATTTAAACCATACGTTTCGGAGAAACCTTGCCTCCTTTTTCAATGGAAATAAACAATGTGGCCAAAGAAAGTATATCAATGAGATTACAAAAATATAGATACCTTCCTCTGTTCGTCACCAGAGAGCAGCTGCCAGAAATTACTGTATGGACCATGGTGGAACGGTGGACAGAGTAGTAAGTAACGAGAAGGTAAAGGGGCCGGTGTGAAAATATAGAAACTCCTCGAAGAATGAGGAGGGGGGGGGGAGGTGGGAGGGTTAGATGGATATACGGAAACATAAACAAAAGGGAAGTGTATCTGAACGAAACCTAACGTCATACAGTCAACGGCGAAAAAACAGATGGAAACTCCTCCAGTGACGAACAAAGGAGATCAAATCCAGGCTCTGAGCCCTAGAAGGAAAATGTACAATTTTAAATATGTGAAGAACAGAGAGACTGAGAGGAACTATCTCCCTAGATCCTTAATAACTGGTAGCCAAGTGTCACTTAGCTGATATCCAGTGTCTCTGTTAAAATTATTGGGATTTTTACGAATTTCAAACTGCCTCCCTTATAATTCTAGACCAGTTGTGTTGTTGGAGGAGTTTCCATCTGTTTTTTTCCGCCGTTGACTGTACGACGTTAGGTTTCGTTCAGATACACTTCCCTTTTACAATATAAAGATTCAAGTAAACAAATGTCTCTAGGAGAGGGGGGGGGGGGTTAAGCCGTAACCCCCTCCCGTCGGTACGGCACTTAGTGTCCAACATTATCAAGAATGTGACTGGGTGGAACCCTCTTGGTGCAGCACGTTTGCCCGGACACCGGGAGAGATGGAGAATAATAAAAAATGCAGGGGTGAGCAAATTATTAGAATTCATGAGAAGAGTTTAAAACAGTCATAATTACTTATTCAAAATCATTGTATTGACCAACTTCTGGCATCTCTTGTAACCCTACTTTCCTTCCCCGTGGACTTGCACCTTTTCCCATAAAGAATTGCGCCTGGAAACTTTCAGAACAGGTTATCTGAGTTTGGTCCGTTTTCTAATTTTTTTTCATTGACTTTGGATTATCCCCTCTAAGTCTGGTGATTTCAATCCATAGTTCATGAGTCTTTGAATAGTTCAAGAACGGATCATCAGTAAAATGACTCCAAAACCCTCAGCTCTAAATTCTCACGAAAAGTAGTGTGAAGTAATGAAAACAAAACGTGTGGCATTTTACAGCAGCAAAGCTCCTATGTTAGTGGAAATACTAAATAATCATTTTACTTTGGGTTTCTTAAATGAATATATAACTAAGACCCTTAGTTTAACATTGGACATAATGTCAGCGCCTTGTAAACATATTTAGTGCATTAAGCCGTCAAACGAAAAAAATCAATTTTGAAAACCTGACGTCGAGTTTAATAATTAGCACACCTCTGTAGCCTTCTTGGAGATCACGATCCTCAGGATTGAGGGAACGATATATGATACTGCAAAATATAATTATCCTTTTAAACACTGAAGCTTTCCTTTCGGTTTCACGTAATTAGCTCTGGCTGGAGATATTATTTCACATCCCGACGGTAAAAGTATGTATGCATCGTAAGAAGAAAGCCCCACTCCCTGCACTCAGCCATTGTGCCAGCGCGCACAAAGCATCAGAAACCCCTTCAAGTCAGCACAGTGTGGAACGGTGCGGTTTACAGCCCAGTGCATGCCGGGAGCGATGCTCTTTTGTTGTGTGACGTATGGTCATGTGACACCCACGCAGTGTATGCAAAATCGAACAAGAGAGAGAGAATTCCCCATATATCAGAGCAGTGTTGAGGAAAAAATTATACTGATACAATAATAATCGTAAAATACCGACATCAATATGGATATAACAACAACTATAATAATAATAATAATAATAATAATAATAATAATAATAATAATAATAATAATAATAATAGATAAAACTCAGGAATATTTCAAGGTTGGTGCCGTGCCATTTTTGGGGTATCGTCTAGAACACCAAGCTGGCTCATCAGTGGGTGTCCGTGCGGGGACACCAAGAGCCCGATGATGATCCAGCTTGGTGTCCTAGGTGAAACCCCACACAAGACACGGCACCAACCTAGAAAAATTGCTGAGTTTTAATTCACTGGCTGTGAAGGCCAATATACCATCTTTTTGGAAGCCTTCATACGAGGTTATGGCTGCTTGAGCTTTTAGTTCTCGCAGTAAAGAGGCGCAGGTGCGCTTCATAAAAAGGGACGTAACGCGCAGTTCACTACTCCTGTGGGGGGTCCGGTCGGGGACACCAAGAGCCCGCTGATGAACCAGCTTGGTGTCCTAGGTGAAACCCCACACAAGACACGGCACAAACCTAGAAAAATTGCTGAGATTTAATTCACTGCCCGTGAAAGCCAATATACAATAATAGTAGATGTTAAAAAAGAAACTCTATCACATGGACTTTATCAAGTTAATGAAAGGAACACAGATACCATAAAGAAACGGCGGTTACAGTTTTACGAACACTTGCTGTATATAGAATGGATAATAACAAGCTCACAAATAACATTTTCAACCTAGCTTTATCAACGAGGACTCAAAACAACAGGTTAAAAGAAATCAGTGAAGACATAAATGTAATTGGCTGTTATGAAGAAGCCATTCAAGACAGAACAACATTCAGAACTTTAATTCGCAAACACAAATTTCCTGAGAAGCCCACCTGATAAAATACAGAACAGCGTAAAAGGGAACACAGCGAGAGGATGAAGAGATATTGGGAAGGGGAGAAGAACAAGTGATAATAAGTTCAAACGCGCTCTTTAGTTGGGCACAACGAACAAAAAAATAAATATATGTTATTGGCTTTACGCCCATGGAGATAAAGGTAGGGTTTCCCCTTGTCCATTTCTCGGAGGGATGGTAGGTACAGCTGCATACACGTGGGCGAGACCAGGTGTGCCGACGACCGACTCGCTTGACAGCCATGTTTACATTCCATGTCTGCGTAGAGCCAGGTCTTTCCCAGCTCGAGGCACAGCGTTGCCAACTCTCCACCGCAGCCACTGAGAGCAAGCAGTGAGACTGCAACACTGGAGACCTGAGTGAACCGGCAGCCAGGTCTGAACTGTGGACTCCACGTGGAGTGACAGAGAAAGCGTGCTATTGGTCAGCAGTGAACAATGGATATTGTCGGCGCGTGCTACTGTCTAATAACGTGCCGAGTGCGACCCAGTAAAAATCGTGGCTTACAGTGCCCCATGCGACCCATTGTTCGAGAGAAGAATTGAAGATCTTATTTCCAAACTGACGTAAATCCATGAAATGCAAAACTTCAGAAATCACGTTTTTGTTTCTTCGTTTAATTAAATTCAGATATGATTACGAATATAATGTAATTTCATTCATTACTTTTATGCTCATCCTGATCCTGTGTTTTAAGAATCTCCTATCATTGGAAATTGTGGTAATCGTCTCCTGTAAGTTGGAGTTAGGACGTTATGGAATAAATCATATATTGACATACGCTTTGAGTGGTATTTATGAATATTTAAATGGTTTAAACACAACAAACACAAACTGATGCTCTACATATTCTTCAAAGTTAGCCATGGCCTTGATTTATCACGTGATATCACGTGATGTCCAGAGAGCCATCGAATTGGTCAACATGGATATACGACACATTGGAAATAAATACAAGTTGGAGTTACATCACTTTGCAAATAAACTTAGTACTTAGATCTCAGTTAATATGGGATATACGACGTATTGGGACTTAAAACCTTTGCTATACGTTGAGAGAACATATAAACTTGCTTATGAAATAGAAAACCCGTCAATTTTGGATTTACGTCACTTTGGAAATAAGCTCTTCAATTTTTACGGCGCCAAACCTAACCTAAGCGGAATTTTAGCATAGACAGATGTGTTAGAAATTCCCAGATTCCACCAACACATCAGTGCTTGGGTCGCTAGTGGCACGATGGCAAATTTGTGGGTCATATTCGGCACGACACCTACTGCCTGTCGTTTACGAGGGAAGAGAGAGAACTATACACGTATTAACTGAAGTAATCAGACAGTTATCATATCTTTAAGGTTTTTAGCCTACTTTTCACATTTTGCAAAAATTAGGAAAAAGTAGACTTATGAGATCGATGCGGGAAAATGTGTGTCTGTCTGTCTGTCTGTCTGTCTGGCTGTGTGTGTATCCCCCCTATCAACTCCTAAACGGCTGCAGCAATCAAAACCAAATTTAGTATGAGTAAAGATGTGCACCGGAATAGTTCACGTCCATATTTGAAAATGATGTCAGTGCTACCAACTGCTGAAAAACGCACTAGAAATTTGAGCTCCATGTTGGATATCTCGCAAGGTATGCATGGGAGCTATTCCAAAATTGGTACACATGCAGATAATACTATTTCAGTTTAATTTCCAGGAGGCCAACAATGATAGTGTTGCCAAAATAATTTTAAGCCTTCTGATATGTCCAATGTTTAAATGCATATAACTTCTATACTATCAATTGGATTTCAACCAAATTTTGTATGTAATATCTGTACATAAACAGATATGATTGAGTGTATTCTTAAGAGTCACTAGGGCTGCCAACTGTTAATAATTTCTCTCTCTATTTTTTATCCAAATACCAATATATCAGAATGTATGCAAGCCAACAGCTTTAAACTATGCACACGTATATTCCGACATTTTAGATTAATTTTGAGTAACTTATATACGTCAGTTCTACCAACATGATTATAAGCCTGCTGATAGTACCAATTTTTAAATACATGTAACTTCTATACTATCAGTTGGATTACAACCAAATTTCGTATGTGCTATGAGTACCATAACAGAATGACTGTAAGTATTGTTAAGAGCAATCAGGGCTGCCAACTGTTAATAAATGCTGTCTATATTTTTTTACCCTAATATCAATATATCAGAAAGTATGCAAGCCAACAGCTCTATACTTTGCACACGTATAGCACCTGACATTCTAGATTAATTTGGAGTAATTAATACAAGGCAGTGCTGCCAACATGATTCTATGCCTGCTGATATGTCCAATTTTAAAATACATGTAACTTCTATACTAACAAATGGATTTCATCCAAAATTGGCACAACAAGATATAATAATATTTCAGATTATTTCTGACCAGCACACGCATGGTATTGTTGGCAACATGCTTTTACGCGTGCTGATAGTTCCAGTGTCTAACTGCATGTAACGTCCATTGGACTTCAACCTAATTTTGTATTCTGTACCTTAAGAGATGCAACTAAGAATATATTCAGTCACCAGGGCTGCCAACTGTAGTGCTATATTAGGCTGCATTATACCAGATATATTTTGAACTAATTTGATATTTCGATATTACCAACTTAATTTTGTCATTATTCTAGATAGGTTCATATACTGTAGAATAATCATTGGCATGAAAAGTAGGCTGTATAGTTCTTCACGGAACTTCTTGTTAGCATTGTAATCGTTTTTGCGTATGATGAGGAGCTGGCCCATCGTTACAACCCCCAACCTGGAGGTCCAAATTATTTTTGTTCAAGGTTTTCTTCCTCTACCCTTTGACGATCCAACCGCAAACTACAAGGCAATAGCATGTCCGTTACCCTGATAGAGGCCCTTACAGGGTGCTATCATCCAGGTGATATTCATCATCATCATCTTGCACAGTTTCCAGCCACTGGCCGGGTCTGTTTGGAACACAAGCCTCTCCAACGTCTTCTGTCTTCCCACCATCTCTCAGCCTCCACCCTTGTCCAGTCTTCTCCTCTCTTCTTCACGCTTTCTTCCACCCCCTTCAGCCACCTGTCTCTCGGTCTTCCCCTCGGTCTCTTTCCTTCCCACTTCGTCTCATGTACTCTCCTGGGTATCCTCTTCTCCTCCATTCGTTTTACATGTCCATACCATCTAAGTCTAGATTTCTCTATACCATCCTGTAATGGTTCCTCCTTCATTAATTCTCTGGTCCTCTCATTTCTTATTCTGTCCATCTTTGTAGCTCCAATACTGCTTCTCAAGAACCTCATCTCACTGGCCTGTATTTTGCTCCTCTCCCTTCCTTTCATAACCCAGGTCTCCGAGGCATACGTCAGGATAGGGACATAGTACGTCCGATATATGATCTTTTTGCTGTTCTGAGGGACATCCTTGCTCCATAACATGCTTCTCACACTCCTCCGAAATGCTTCTGCCTGCCTCCCCCGCTCATTTATTTCTCTATCGTTTCTTCCATTATCTTGTATCAGGCTTCCCAGATACTTAAAACTCTCCACTTTCTTCAGCTGTTCCCCACCAATTGTTATTCCCGTTGTTGTTCTTTCCTTCTTCCTTGTTGTGATCACCATCTCACTCTTATTTATGCTAAATTTCATCCCATATCCTTGTATTACTCCTTCCCACACGTCCAACTGTTCCTGTACCTCCTCCTCCTTGTTTCCCCAAATCATCAAATCATCTGCAAACACCATTGCTTTCATCTTTCCGTCCCCAATTACTTGTGCCACTCGGGTCATTATGTCATCCATCACCACAATGAAAAGTAACGGTGACAGTGCACTTCCTTGTTTCAGGCCGTTTCTTTGTTCCAACCAGTCAGATCTCTCTCCTCCCACTTTCACACAGCTCACGCTTCCCTTGTACATCTCCTTTATCCTCTTTATAGTCCATTTCTCTACTCCTCTATCCTCCAGGGACTTCCATACTTTGTTTCTGCATACACTGTCATATGCTTTCTCAATGTCCAGGAAGGCCATCAGTAGATCTGTTCCATATTCATAGTGCTGTTCTTGTAACTGCCTTACAGCAAAAATCAAATCCACTGTGGACCTTCCTGCTCTGAAGCCATGTTGTTCTTCCCTCATCCCTCCTTCTATCCTTGTCCTAATTCTCTTTTCCAAAACTTTCTCGAAGATCTTTGCACAATGACTCATCAGTGTTATTCCCCGATAGTTTCTGCAATCTGTTCTACTACCTTTCTTGAAGATCGGGACAATGATTCCTTTTTTCCAGTCCTCTGGGGTCTTCCTTTCCTTCCATGCTGTCCTCATCACTCGGTACAGCCACTGTATCCCCACCTCTCCTGCTGCTCTCACCATCTCCACACTCAACTCATCCACACCCGGTGCCTTCCCTCCTTTCATCTTGTTCACTGCATCTTCCACTTCTTTCCATGTTAAGTCCTTTTCTGTTTGCAGTTCATCTTCCTCTTCCCCGATTTCTTCCTCCTCACCATCTTTTCCATTTGGGTTCAGAAGTTCTTCAAAATATTCTTTCCACATTTTCTAGGTGATATTGACCTAAGATAATGACGACGCCTCTTATTTGATAAGAATATCAAATGTGGGGACTAAATATCTACAACCAAACGGAATACCTTACAATAGAGAATAATGGTGGCGAGAAACTACAGATCGGAAATGCAGAAATTCCAACAGTCACTAAATTTAAATATTTGGGTTCAATAATAGAAGCTGGGGGAACAAGTTCATCTGAAATTGAGAAAAAAGTAAGTGAGGCTGGAAGAACAATTGGAGCATTAAATTCCGTTTTATGGAACAGAAATATTTTAAACAACAGTAAGAAACTTATTTACAGTTCATTGGTACAAAGTATTTTGTTATCTGGAGCAGAAACTTGGACGTTAAACAGACAGGAAGCAAATTATTAGTAACAGAGATGGATTATTGGAGGAGGGCGGCAAAAAAATCAAGGTTGGATAAAATTTGAAATACGAGAATCAGAGAAATTATGCAGGTAAAAGAAAAACGTTCTAGAAAAAGTTGAAGAAAGACGATTACAATGGTTTGGACATGTGAAAAGGATGGAGAATAGTAGAATTACAAATTTAATGGCAAGCTGAAGGCGAACGGAAACGGGGTAAACCAAGAGAACAATGGATGGATGGTGTAATGAGAAGCATGTCTATCAGAGGCTTAACAGAGGAAGATGCTGAAGACCGAAATTTGTGGAGGAGTAGAGTATATTTGGATTGAAGAAAAACTACTGTATTGTGGAATATAAAGGAGAAGAATCAGACAGTACAAAATCGTTTTTGGGGTTTGCAAAAACCGCGAGAAGAAGTGAAAAGTACAATTTAATGATACAATAACCAGAGTAATAGCAGGGAATCTCAAGCCTCTTGGCTCAGACATCTCCCAGGCAAGCAGCACACTATCGATTTCGGAGATGTGGTATCATCAATAACTCTCAGATTTACTCGTACGCTCTCCATACATACTGTAAGGTCAACGTCCATACAATGATTGATGAAGACATATCGGTATCCACTTTCTACGCCATGTTCTGGAAAGAATAGGCTGCTCCTGATGGAGAATCGAACATCATAAATTAAGAAAATTATCAGTGTTTGAAATAGAGACCAAGATATCAAACTCGCAGCAATAAACTAAGTGAGTCAGAACTAAAAGGCACTTGAGTAAGTCCAGTAAGAATATGGATAGAAAGAGTTAGCAGTCTGTCCACTACTAATTTGTTTGTTCGATGTCGCCTGTCAATCATTACAATTACTCACCAGCTCCTTACGTCTTTACTCATGTGGACTATTTGTGGGTTTTAATCTTACAACTGGCCTGTTTGCCATCTCTTGATGAATACAGTACATTTGCATTTGTCAGTTGGCACAGGCTAGAGTAAAAGGTGGCTTTTCACCGATGTCTCAGTCTCACTCATGGCTGTGATTATATGGAAGCTACTGAGGTATGGGTGGGGCTTAGTAATGGCATTCGGGGCACAGTCAGTGCCTGTGAATGCTGTGAAAGGTTCTACTCATAGGGTTAGGACTACTGTTCTGACTCCGTGAGGAAAGCAATGGCAAACTACCTCACTCCTCTTCTTGCCTAGAACGCCTCAAAATAGCACTGCCTAGGGTTTTTGTGGGTATCTACTCGCATAACGTAACGGCGGTACTTTCTGAGGATCCAACCAGCCTTCGGGCTGACTACCTAACGGACAGACAATCTTACAACCCTCTGCTTTTTATATCAGTACTAGCAGTAGTGCCCGGCTCCTCCCGGTGGATTTATTTGTTTTATGGATGATAATGAATACTACAACAAAACTGGCACATGATACTTAAACTAACAGAAAAAAATATTTTAAAAATATAACTTTTTGTGGTGATGGTGGTGGTGGTTTGTGGTGGTGGTGGTGCTGGTTTGTGGTGGTGGTGGTGGTTGTAGTGGGGGTGATAAGTAGTACAGTATAAAGGACGTAACATTCAGTTCATTTTCCCGTAATGATAATAATGAATAGGGATACGGCTATTTTGTAACTACAGCACTTACCCATGTAATTTACAAACACATTTTTTAAAGATGATTTGAAAGAGGACTAAGTGAAATAAAAGACACTGCCTAGGGCCTATACCTCATTGGCTGTTAATGTAGAGACCAATAGTGTCATCTTTAGTCGCATAGCGCCGTAGGAAAATAATCAGAACACTTTGGAAAACTTCGGCTGTCCCAAGCTACTGAGGTAGCAATAGTATCATTTATCGCCACATAGCGCTCAACGATAAGGTTCGGAATAAATGAAGGTAAATGTGAAAGCACCAACGCTTATTGCAGCTGAATACCTCAATGTACTGCACCAACCCCATTGCACTTATACAGAGGCATCATAATATGTTCATGATGATAACTGTTTTAAGGGACCTAAGAGATCCTTTTGCACTAATTACTCCCCGTGACTGCAATTTATAAACAGCGCAAGATGCAACTATTTTTGCAATTCTGCGCCAGAACACTGGTAGGGGGGGGGGGGGGGGGCGATGCATCTCGAACTGCCCGTCAACAATAGACTTATTAAAATACTCTTACAGTTACACAACTAAGGACATGAATGGTTCTAGGGCCTTAATACGTGGTTTTCAAGATTATTTTGTCTGTTATTCTAAATGTAGAGAATGGAGAGCGTTGTCCAAAATATCAAGTGGAAATTGTTACCAGCAGAGTTTCAAAGTGTATGTAAAATTTGGTACAATTAGGAGAAACGGTGTGGATTTGTGATAAAGGGCCTAAATGCTGAGAATGGAGTGGTCTGTCCAAAATGTAAAGTGAACTGTGTCACCCGCAGGGTTCCAAAGGGTAAGTATACAAATTTTGGTTCAGATCGGTGAAACGGTGTAGATTTGTGCCAAAGGGCCTAAATGCAGGGAATGGAGTGGTCTGTCCAAAATTTCAAGCAGACAGTGTTACTCTCAGGATTTCAAAGGGTAAGTATACAAATGTTGGTTCAGATTGGCGAAAAGGTGTAGATTTGTGCCAAAGGGCCTAAATGCAGGGAATGGAGTGGTGTGTCATAATTTTCATGTAGGCAGTGTTACTCGCAGGGTTCCAAAGGGCAAGTATACACATTTTGGTTCAGATCGGTGAAACGGTGTAGATTTGTGCCAAAGGGCCAAAATGCAGGGAATGGAGTGGTCTGTCATAATTTTCATGTAGGCAGTGTTATTCGCAGGGTTCCAAAGGGTAAGTACACACATTTTGGTTCAGATCGGTGAAACGGTGTATATTTGTGCCAAAGGGCCTAAATGCAGGGAATGGAGTGGTCTGCCCGAAATTTTATGTAAACAGTGATTCTCGCAGGGTTCCAGAGGGTAAGTATTCACATTTTCGTTCAGATCGGTGAAACGGTGTACATATCACTAACCATAACGCCAGCGCATGCGGATAGAGCAGTTAGGGAGCGCTTGTTCTACCGACTTACCGAACATAAATCAATCTTTAAGGTTACATGAGAGGTGTAGCCTAATACTACATAGACTAAACTATTCCCCTTGAATCTGGCTATCATATAAAAAAGAATTTTTCGAATCGGACTGGTAGTTCCAGAGATTAGCGCGTTTAAAGACACAAACACACAGACAAACTCTTCAGCTTTTTATATGTAAATAAGAGCGTTATTGGCTCTGTACTTCCCAGATGTCTGGGTTGCCTGAAAGTCGAAGTACGTTGTACCCAGAGTTGGGCAAAATACCCACAAAATGTACTTTGGATACACAATTCAAAATATATTTAAATCAATCGCTCAAAATACGAAATACAAAATTGCATCTCTTTATATATAAAAATGAAAGTTGGTCTGTTTTTTCGGAATTTCCACGGAATTTTGAGTTATTAACGCGTTTCAGACTGGTTTATGACGGTTGCTCGCAAAAACAAAATTTTTGTCTGTCTGTTTGTCTCTTTGTTTGTATGTGTACAATTTTGCACGCGCATCACTCGAGAACGGCTGAGTGGATCAACGTAAAATTTGGTACAGAAGTCCATCAGAGACACGAAAGTAATCATTGATGTAACTCTTCTCCGTACCTCTCATAAAAGAGGGCCTAACCCCTTAAAATGCGTGCTCAAATGGGCGTAGAAAAACGTGACAAAGCTCATTTTCAGCGTCTCAATGTGAAAAAACAAAACTCGGGAGCCCTACGGGCCCCGTAAACCACCTTTTAAGGTCCTAAAACCAACAGATTTGAGATATACCCAGAAAACTAATTTCATTTATTAAGCTATTAAAAGAATGCAGGCCGGTAACCATGGCAACACGATCTCAGAAGTCCACCTATTTCTGTAAGACGCAATGCCATTCCATTTATTACATTACTATGAACGTTCGCAAACGGCTATACGATTATTACGGAACCAACTTAAGCTGTAAAATTCATCAATACGTATATAATGCGCTTAAGGGGGTCAAGGGGTGCTAAAGAACTATTATATCCCTATCCCTATATTATTAAATTATTATTATTATTACTATTATTATTATTATTGTATTATGGCGCACAAGGACGAGGAAAACTCATTATCAGCCCTTCAGTGGCTTGGAGGCTACTAAGTTTTAAGATTCTAAAACCACGTTTCTGAGATATTCCCAGAAAACTAATTTCATTTAATAAACTAATAAAGACCACCTCGTGGCGCAGTGACTGGCATTGTTGGCTGTCACCCCCGAGGTACCGGGTTCGAAACCCAGCTCTGCCAAGAATTTAAAAGTCTTGGTATGGTCTGGTACGAGGTCTCCCAGCCTCGTGATGCAAAATGGGAACTTGCCGGATGCTATGGTAGGAGGACGAGTGGAAAGGAACTGGCCAGCCTACCACACGCAAACTCCGGCTCGGGATGCCTGGTTAGTAATCCCTTGACTTAGTCAAGGGCTCTTATTCAGGTTGCCTACGTCCCTGGAGGGGATATGGCACTCTTTTATTTTATAAACTAATAAATAGATGACGAGTACAGGAGAAGACCAAATCAGGGGCTATATAGATATACTGAGAAAATCACAGATGTGGCCAGGAAGAGACGTCTGGCTTTCTATGGACATGTCTCATGTATGAACCCAATAAGACTAACCAACCGGCTTCTCAACTACTGGGGGAAGAGAAAGAGTGTGACACCGTCGCTAACAGTAGTTAACAAGGATATCCAAGAACTGAAGATAATGAAAAGTGATATTAGAAGCCGATCACATCTCAGAAAGATACTTAAACAGAAGAGTTTTCAGGACAGACCACCCTGTAAGAAAACCGGCATCATCCAGCTCTCTGTTCAGTAAATGGATTATGCGAAACGTTTCCGACAGATGTTATAACTGTTCTAGTAGGGACTCAGTTGTTTTTCCTACCGTTGACATTCTATACGCATCGAATTTGAAGAATAACTAGTTGATAATACGATACATTTTAATTTTGAAGTGTTTGTAACAACCTATTTTGTGTTATTTGACCAAAATAACAAAATGATCCAATTTAGTACCTGTGCGCTATCTGTTGGTGCTACTTCAGGATAAACAGTGTTTCAAAGCTTTGGAATTCGTTATTGGGTAGAGATCAAATGCTGAGCCCACACAATTCCCAAGAAGAAGAAGAAGTCTACCGACAGAATCTCGACAAATATATATGAATATTTATGTTAGGACATTCGATATACTAGGTCTTATTAGTGAGGTTAGAAAATATGGACAGGAAATAATTGAAACACTGGAAGGAGATATATTCAGCTACATAGGCGAAACGAATGGACAGAAAGGAGCGGGATTCATAATAAAGAAGAAACAAAAACATTGCATTAAAGAAGTTAAAGGGGTCTCTGAGAGGATAGCTGTACTATCCCTGAAATTAAACAGACATACCTTCACAATTATCCAAGTCTATGCTCCCACAGAAGCTAGTACGGATGAAGAAATCGAACATTTCTACGACCTTCTACAAGACACATTAAACGACTACAAAGCCCATAGAACCGTTGTAATGGGGGACTTCAATAGTAAAATAGGCAATCAAGAAATTGAGGAAGAGGAGCCGATAGGACCCTACGGCTATGGATACAGAAACGAACGAGGGGACAGGCTTATACAATTCGCACAGGGACAAGGACTAAAAATCGTTAATACCTTTTTCAAGAAAAACCCAAGCAGTAGGTGGACATGGAGATCACCGAATGGGAAAACAAGGAATGAAATTGACTTCATACTAGCAGACAGACTAGAGGGCATCAAAGTTATCCAGGTGATCAATGGTCTGAAACTTGACACAGATCACAGAATGGTTCGAATGAAAATGCTTATTCCAAAGAAACAATGCCCATACGTTAAAACCCAAAGGTTCGATCCGGAAAGAACCAACCGAATCCAGTACACAGAGAAACTGAAGAAGAACCTGCAAGAGCTGGAAGAACAAGAGGAGATGAGCACACAGAACCTATATGATAAACTGGAGAAGTGAATCACAAAAGCTGCTACAGAATCCTCTATTGGGGTGAAAAAGTTAGGAAAAGGAAATAAGCTGAAAGAAAGCACCAGACGACTGATTGACGAGAGGGAGAAATTAAAACGGGAAGCAGAAACCAACCATCAGAAAAATACAGAATATGCGGAATTGAACAAACGCATAAAAAGAGAAATCCGAAAGGACATCCGAGATCACAACACCGAAATGGTCAAGAAGGCTATAGAAAGATCGACATCAGTAATAAAGATCAGGAAAGAAATATCAGATGGCAAACACTGGATATTAGGAGTGAAGGATGTAAAAAAAATAGACTAGCTTCAAGAGAAGAGATACTGCGACATGCCACGGAATTCTACGAGAAACTATACTCCAGCACCCTCGAGAGGGAAAGTATGATTCGAAATTTGAATAATCCGAAGGGTCACCAGGAAGAGGAAATACCCCCCATTCTTCAAAGCGAGGTGAGTGCAGCAATAAAAGAAATAAAAAATGAAAGATGCCCAGGTGACGATGGTATATTAAACGAATACCTAAAATGGGGAGGTGAGGAACTTGTAGCAATCATCACTCGACTCTTCAACACAATACTCGAATCTGAAGAAATACCAGCGGAATGGAAGCTAAGCACTATAATCCTGCTCCATAAAAAGGAGCTAAAGATGACATCAACAACTATAGACCGATAAGTCTGCTGCCAAGTCTATACAAACTGTTCACAAAAATATTAACCAAGAGAATGTCAAAATCTCTAGAGGAAAACCAACATATAGAACAAACAGGTTTCAGATCAGGATTCAGCACGGTGGACCACCTCCAAACAGTAAACCAACTCATCGAAAAACTGCAAGAATTCAACCTTAAAGCCTATATTGCATTTATAGACTATAACAAAGCCTTTGACTCCGTGGAACACACATATGTTCTAGAGGCCCTAGAGAACCAAAACATACAGAAAAGGTATATCAGACTTCTAGCAAAAATCTACGAGAGTAGCCAGGCAAAAATAGGGACAGAAATGGAGGGAAAGCACTTCGAGCTAGAGAGAGGAGTGAAACAAGGAGACCCCCTCTCACCAAAACTATTCACTTGCCTGCTAGAAAACCAATTCCGGAAAATGAAATGGAAAACAAGACACGGCATCAACATAGATGGACAAAACCTGACACACCTACGGTTTGCAGACGACATCATACTCATGGCAAAGTCTGCATCAGACTTAGAACAAATGGTAACAGAATTAAACAAGGTCAGCAAAGAAGCTGGCCTAACCATGAACCCGAGTAAAACGAAACTGATAACAAATGCGACAGAAAACCCAGTAAACATTGACGGTGAAACATTAGAGTATGTCCAGGACTATACATACCTAGGTCAAAATATTTCATTGCATAACAATACGGAGAAAGAAATCAAAAGAAGAATTGGGCAAGCATGGAAAAAAATTATGGTCCTTGAAATTCATTTTAGGAGATAAATCTCAGAAACTAAGCCTGAAAACACAAGTTCTAGAGAAATGTGTAATCCCAGTAATGCTGTATGGATGTCAAACATGGTCACTAACTTCGCAGCAGAGAAAAACGCTCCAGATAGCCCATCGCAGGATGGAACGAAAAATCCTCAATATCACGCTGAAAGACAGAACACGGAACGAGGAGATACGCAGAAGAACCAGTATTAAAGACGTCATCAACACAGCGGACAGGCTAAAATGGAAATGGGGAGGCCACGCAGCGAGGATGGAGCATAGAAGGTGGACGCACAGACTAACAATGTGGGACCCCAGAACCGGCAGGAGAAACGTAGGAAGACAGAGGACACGCTGGGCTGACACATTCAAAAAATTTGCCGGACCACAATGGACAAGAAGAGCATGAGACAGACAAGAGTGGAAGACCCTAGAGATGATCTTTTTCAAAACATAGTATATGCGAGGAAAGGAAAGGAGCAACTCAGTGCAACATAGTGAACCCTTAAATACAATAGCGATAATGTATTGAGGACATTTAAATCTGTACTAAAATAAAGTGAACGTGCTAGAAACATTAACAATTTTGCAAATATTAGATATAAGAACAAGAATACAGAACATAGACAGTACGGTAACTAGGTTAGGAATAGGTATATCAATAGCTATAAGAACATTCAAGAACAGAGTGCACCTAATGAGTGTAATGGAGCAAAATCCCTGCCTAGACAGGAGGCCATTGCCCTTAGGAGATTAAAGGGCTGTATTTATTATTATTATTATTATTATTATTATTATTATTATTATTATAAAGTTATAATTATCGTCGAACATAAACAGTCGTATGCAACTTGCCTATAATGGTAATTAAGACACTCGTATGGAAATTATAAAGCTCGCTTCGCTGGTTTTATAAACATACTCGTGTCTTAAGTATTGCCATTATAGGCTCGTTGCATAATGTACTATTAAAACACTAGATTGTATTTCCAAGCATTCAAATATTGTATTTTGGATTTTGTATAGGAAATACATTAAGTCAGGCCACGCCAACGCGAGCACTTAGTGCTTGTGCGCCCCGGTGCCACACCGAGCGGCACCTATGCTGTTCCCCTTCCTCCCTTCTTTCCTCCACGTGTAGTGGCTGTAGAGGATGCCCAATCAAATCTCCAAGTTGAGCTGATAAAACTACAGTGCGATTCAATTTTGACAGACCACTATTACCATTACAATGGTGATTTGATTTCATTTTATAAAGGCGTTGAAGAACAAGAATTCCCGAGAATTCATGCCCTTGCCCTGACATTTTTAGCCTATTTTCAATTTTGAAAAAAATAGGCTTATGAGATCACCTTTTGTCCGTGTGTCTGTGTGTGCGTGTGCGTGTGTGTGTCCCCTAATAACTTCTAAACGGCTGGAGAGATTTCAATGAACCTCGGTAAGATCATAGCACTATTCCGGACGACTCCGACCGTGCCCTTCAAATTTTGTTACGTCTCACCAATCCAACATGGCGGCTGTGCGAAATATTTCACCAGCATTCAATATCTCCGAAACTATTACCGATATCACCCTGACATTTTGTACGGAGATAAAGGGCACTACTGGAAGTTCATGTATAAGACTTTCAAAAACTGGTTAACTACAAAAAGAACATGGCGGCCAAGCGAATTTGAAAATTTTATATGGACCTTTCTCGCGATTTAATGTTCCAAACGCAATGAAACTTGGTACAGAAAATGTTTATACACATTGTAATGCACTGGTATCTAATTTAGTTCAATTGTTTACATAACCACAAGATGGCAGCTGTGCGAAATTTTAAAATCTCGTTGTTACTTCTTGTGTCCTAATCATAAGATTGAAGTTCGAATGCTACACGTACACAATAATCTTCATGTAACAGTTAATAACTCTAGGACCTACATATATAAAATCCAACATGGCGACCATCCGAAATATTTAGACGGTTCTGAATATCTACGAATCTATTACAGCAATCAAACTGAAATTTTGTATGTTGATGGTGGCAATTAACATAAGTAGGATATATGAAAATAAGCGTTAGTTCTTCACGGAACTACTTGTTTGCTATGTTAGGAACAACGTTCGTTTGTGAACAAATGTTTTCAATTATGAATATTAGCAAAACAAAAACAAGGTTAAGAGTGTCTGATGCTCCCTTGGAAGCTATACTTCGGATTGCAACGGCCAAAACGCGGTTTCAAATATCGGAAAAATAGTGGCTTCAAAGCGATGCTAAAGATAAACAAAGAATGTTCAAAATTAGTGGGAAATCAGGAGCGCAATGAAACTATTATTTCTCTCTGTACACAAAATTGGCATTATTATTATTATTATTATCATTATTATTCGTTTTCATACTATACTACAAATCATCTCAAACCTAATCCATCAAAAACACAAGTATGTGCTTTTCATCTGAGAAATAGGGAAGCCGAACGTAAGTTAAATGTTGTATGGTCAGGGGTTACATTGGAACTCCAAAATACTTAGGAGTAACACTCGACAGGTCTCTCACATACAAGAAACATTGTATGAACACTAAGCAGAAAGTCTCCACAAGGAACAATCTCCTCAGAAGATTGGCCGGATCGCAGTGGGGCAGCCAACCAGCAACCATCAAATCTTCTGCAATGGCATTATGTTATTCCACCGCAGAGTACGCATGTCCTGTTTGGTATAACTCAGCTCATGCCAAATAGGTGGATGTGGCTCTCAATGATACGTGCAGAATAATAACAGGGTGTCTCAAATCCACTCCAATTGAATGGCTTTACCACCTCGCCGGGATAGCACCACCTTCTGTTCGAAGAGAAATATCAGCGAACAAGGAAAGGAAGAAGGTGGAGCATGAAGGAACTCATCCGTTATATGGGTACGAATTACAAACACCAAGACTGAAATCTAGGAAGAGTTTCCTAAAAACATCAAAGGAACTCACAACCAGCGAGAAAAATGCCAGACTATAATCTTGGAAAGCTAAAGGTCTTCTTCCTGGTGGCTGTACAACACCATCTGAAACTTTACCACCGGGTCATAACGAGGCATGGATGACATGGAAATCGCTAAATAGGTTGAGATCAGGAGTCGGCAAATCACGAGCTAATATGGTAAGATGGAACTACGCTAAAGATGAAAACATCAAGTGTGATTGCGGAGAAGATCAGACTGTCGACCACATGATTCAATGTCGTACTGTGCCCAACTCTAGGAATGGGTATTCCAAGATTCAGACACCTAGATATCAAGGGAAAGGCTACAGCCGCTTTTGAAAGTTGAGATATTTGAATATCGCGCTCCATTACTTCTAGAATGGAATGGAAACTTTGTGCAGCCAAGAGCATGTTAAGTGACGTAGCGAGTAGTAGCAGAGGTCGAGACTATTTGTTGATTAAATAGTTAGCCATGGAGTAGAGACTTGAGACTTGGATCAGATTACTGGCATGGCCAAATGAAAGAGAATGCACTTAGTCTCAAGTGAATCGGACCAGATACACCGGAGATATGAGGATTTCCAGATTTCAGCGTGATCCAGCGTGGACCCGACCGTTTTGAATAAAAGCCGACCGGCCCAAGCATCATTAGCTCACTTCGAACCAAGCTCTTGCATGACAAGGTGCTGCTGCTGCGTTGAGCCAAGGCACATGGTTGCCGGATCTACGCAGAAGATATCTTTAAATTGTGATAGTCACAAAAGTGCTACGATACATGTGGAACATAGTAAGTTTCCGGCAGAGGGAATCACTAAGGTGATTATTATTTTTCTACGGACACTGGTGAAATACTTTATTTCTATATGGACACATGCTAGACTTTGTCTAGAAAGTACTTTGTCACAGTCCAGTAATAATAATTCAATACTTGGATATTTTAATCCAATTAGTCAGTTTCGTAAATTGTAACTTGATAACCACTCCGATCTTTCAGTATATTGAAGGCCAGCCTATCACGGTGTTGTTCATTAGCCGACAAAGGGAAACTATAAGTTGCTTCGCGCATGATAGATGGTGATAAACCATGCCCAGGGAACGATCTTCAGAACAGCCGTTGATTGATTTAGACTGTCAGTGTTTTCTTGTACTGAAAAGATTACCGTGAGTTATGTTACAACTGACGTATTTGAGAATAGATCATTTGGATCTGACCCCATTTAAGCGAACTGCTATGGATTTAATTGAAGCCAATATTAAAATGGATCCGCAGTTACTTCAAACTTCAAGAAATATTTCCACTATGTCGTGTTAGACAGATTGTGGGTATATAATGGCGGCCGATACAAGGATTAGACGTGCGTGTCCAATAGGGCATGTATCTGGATAAATCTGGTACAGACCAGGTTCACTACGCTTCAAGACCAACGAGAAATGTAAGCCACATTTGACTTTTATATTATGCCTAGCTAATTGGACAAACTCATTTTCTGCAGATGACCAACACATTTGTTTTTCTTCGTATTTAAATCTTGCAATGATTTACGCAAGACATATTAGAGTTATTCTGAGTATTTTCAGCACTCAGAACAGTTTAGGATCGATGACCGAGCATAACGAGCATTTATTTGAATGTTTCATATTTTTTGATAATCACGGTAATCAGCCGAGGTAACTGTAAAAGTTAATAATTATTTTTGTTGAGAAATGGATATTTTATCCATATTCGAAGAATCGAACATGTGGATTCTCACATAATGAAATAATAATTAAACACATTTACAATAATATAACTAATAATAATAATAATAATAATCCACTAATAATAATAATAATGATTTTCATAACTTTTCTAAAAAATTCTTGGATCTTTTATTTTCTAATAATCACATTCATTGAGAGAGAGCTTATGGAGTAGTTTAATCATTTCTAGTTTGGAACAGGTGATTTTCCGAAGGATAGTGGTTAGCGCAAGCCCGCATTCAACCAACATTACAGTTCTGGTTGAACAGTTAATATTTGCAACGAGCAAAGTATATTTTTCAGATAACACGGAGAGGCATGAAACGGGAAGCAAATGATATTTGTATCAATTAGGATATTTTTGTATTTATATAAAATCATGACGTAGATACACATTCGAAAGTGAAATAGAGAGTATCATAAGTGTGATAACTTCACGATTTGAACTGAATGGTAAAATAAAATAAACTTGTAAGTTTATAAATCTTCCAGTGTTGATAATAAGCAGAGGCTTGATTTATTGTATAAATTTTGGGAAGAAAATTTATGTGTGTGGAGTAGTTGAAATGCCATTCCCAGGTGCGCATGTTTAAGTCGCAGGAATGAGGAGGTTTTTATTTGAGCATCAATCAAATAGCAGGTTCGATGACTCAGTGTTAAAGAAGGAGTATTGGAACTACACATTGCGTCGTATGAATGACCCAAAGGTTATTTCTTAAAAACCATCAGTTCTTATTTCAACCTTGTTTACGGATTCCATTAAGACTTTGATTTTGCTAGAACCCGGATTTGTCATGATAGTATTTTATTTTTCTTCAGAGGAAGACCTTTGCCGTTGTTGTTGGAATATTGTGTTCTTATAAAAATAATAGAATGGGCCACTGCCAATTAAAAATAATTCTATAACCACGAATAATTTGAAGGATGTTTTCAATCCTAGTGTCATGAACTAAATGAATTTATTATGAAGCTACAATTCTTATTACCGCATTCTGTTCAAGAATTGCAAGTTGTGAAAGTTACTAAAATGGCCACAATTATAAATATTTTTCTTAATAATGATTCCAAGTGGAAAATCGAATAGTTGAATGGTCCAACAATTTATTGATCAAGTTGATGATTCAGAAATCATATATTTTGTTAGGAACTTGAAGTTCATAATCGAGTCACTTCTCGAAACGTTTAATGTCAGAAGAACAATTAATTTTGTTGTGCTTCGCACAGTTCTTCGATACTATGCTCAAGGGTCAGATACTTTTCAGATGTTGTTATTAATATGTGTACATAATTTGTGTTGATTCAGAGATAATAATATTTTTGACAATATTTTTTAAAACTGGAAAAATAAGTGAAAGTTAAAAATTCTATGAACAATTATTCTACGAGTGTTAATATTATGTAAAAATTCAACCAGTGAACTACAGTATTTCCAGTAAAGACAATTAAATTTGAACTGGATTTAATCATAAATAATGGATATAATTTTGGAACACAGTCTACAGGACTGATAATCAGACTTGTGTCTCCATAGATAATTGTCCAATGTGTTGGAAAATTTCTGTACATTGTGTAAATAGTAATGTGGGTCGCCACACATGAATGATGCTGCTTTGAGCATATTATTTTGCAGTCAATTTTAAATTCAGAATAAAATGAGATAATTTTACATGATGTGTTATGCCCAGTTGAATCTCCTTCTATCCTTATTGTTGCATTGAGCCAAAAATCAGTAAAGCATTTTTTTCATTTGATGTCGTTTTTGCGATTAGCTTTAACCCATCTGGCGCCCCGGGATATTTTGACTCTCGTGCTGACTGATTCTTGGTAAAATGCATATGTGGTCGTGCGGACTCCGGTCTAAACGGGCACATAAAATAAGATAGAGAGTGAAATGGCGCCCAACGGGGGGATCGAGTTAGACACGGTCAATCGCATGCCGATTTAAATTGTGATAATTTTTATATAGATATTTTGGGAATTGAGAGATGTCTGGTTTGGATGAATAAATTAGTAGGAAACCCAATTAGTGGGGAAATTAAAAATTTAACTGGGTTAAAAATTAGAATGGGTTTGATTATTTTTGATAATGGCTTAACCATTTGGGCGTCAAGTAAATTCAGTAGTAAAAGTTCGATGACTGGACATACGCATTATTAGATTCCAGGTGGAGGATATTTGAGAACTTGCATATTTTTCTTGTGATATTGTGGTAAATGTAATTCGTAAAAGTAGAGAATTTAGTTTTTCCATCACTTCGACATTAGGGCAAATCTCATTTTATTAGAGTGTTCCAATTAGCTATTCATATTTCTTGTTCTAATTACAATCTTGTGTCTGCCAACATGTATACCCCTAAGTTTTGAATAATAATTGAAAATTATGGAAGAGATGATGAGGATGATGAGGAGTTTGGAAGAGAATTCCAAAGAAGCTGGACTGCGTGTAGCAGCGATTATGAAAGAAAATACAGAGGCTTTGGAAAAGAAACTTAAAGAAAATTCTGATTCTTTAGAAAATAAACTTAGAGAAAGTTTAAATGATAAACTTCAAGAAAATTCTGATTCTTTAGAAAATAAACTTAAAGAAAATTCTGATTCTTTAGAAAATAAACTTAAAGAAAATTCTGATCTATAAAAGATAACTTGAAAGAAAGTTCCGATTTGTTAGAAAGCAGGTTAAAAGATAACTTGAAAGAAAATTTAAATAGTAAATTTAATTCTATGGAAAATAAATTTAAAGAGAATTCCGAAATCTTGAAAATGTCACTTGAGAGTAAAATGACTAAATTATGCGAAAAAACACATGAGCTCGAAACTTCATTAGCCACTAACGCAAGTTTAATGGACAATAAATTTCGCGATGCCGATCTAAGATCCCAAAGCTTAGCTGATAGGATAGAACATGGTCTTAGGAAAGTTGGTGAAGACATGATCAACCTAGAAATCAGAGTGAAGAAAGAGAGCAATGAGATGGCAACTCTAGTTGTTCAACGTTTGACAGAACAATTCAAAGAACTCATAGTGGGAGAAATAAGAGAAGGTGTGATTAATGAATTACAAACTGAAATTAAAACCACAGTTATCGATGAGATTAAAGACACACTCAAGCTGGAGAACCAAGAGGGAGTCAAGGCAATTTGGGAATCTTTGTCATCCCATATTCAAGTAATTTCCAAAGATATTCAAGCAACTCAGAAGGACATATCAGATGTGACAGGGTCGTTGAAAAGTCACGAGGCTGTTATGAACCAGATATCCACTGATGTCAAGGAGAACTGTAAGGAAACCGAAGAAATTAGAAAAATGGCAGAAGAAAACCATAAGGAAATTGAGGCTATGAAAACCCAAATCAAGGACGAGAAACAGTCTGACCATCTGTTGAAAATGCCAAGTATAAGGGGAGAACAACAGATACAGATAAACCTAGGAGCAGCTAGAGAAACTGATAGTCAAAGACAGGATGAGGTCAGGACAGTGTTTCAATCCAACCCCATAACTGTATTCAAGAATGTAGAGGATAAGCCTTCTAAATTTTCAGGGCGAGATTCTGTGACACCCGTAGAATTCTTGAGAGAAGCAGGTGATTACCTAAAAGATTCCAAAATCCCTAAGGAAAGACAGATCCGAGTGATAGGGAAATTTTTGGAAGGTCCCGCACTTCTTTGGTTTAGAGCTTTTAGGTCCACTCTCACCAATTTTGAGGAGTTTTCCCGTGGGTTATTAAAAAGTTTTGGTCCCTGGAAACCCAACAGCAAGTCAGAGCAGAATTATATTCAAATAGATTCTCGACGTCACAACCTACTCTATACTCTACGTACTTTTCTGGACAGCTTTCTAAACAACAACATTTAGATCCGCCGATGCCAGATAATGAATTAATTACCGCATTAATACGTCAGTTTCCAGCAGACGTCCAAAGAACTTTGATCGCTGCTGACATTTATAATATGGAGCAATTTGACGAGGTATTGCAGAAACTTGATCACACGAACGCTCAATTCTTCCATCAGAAGGGAGGAAAGAATAACAACGCTGTGTACGCTGTTATGGCCGACAGTTATTCCCAAACACCTCGAGAGATTCGAGAGGGGCGAGAAGAGAAAACGCCGAGGGAAGAGCCCGATAAAAGAGGATGGAATCGGAACAATAACAGATACAGTTACAAGCCTTATGCGAGACCGGATGGTGGATATCGATATAATACTCGATGGAGAAGGCCAAGGGATAATCAAGGAAGGTACCAGGAAAGAAGGTACTATGGTAGAAACAACAACAACAATAACAGAGGGAATGTGAACACTCGTCAGTCCAATGAAGAGTTCAATAAGGAGACGAGGAAGAACTTGGAAGAAAGACACCAAGAAAACTTGCAGTTCTTGGAACTGAAGCCCAATGAACCAGGTCCATCGGGAACACAACTATCCCGGGGGAATGGAAAAGAAAAAAAAACTTCGAATTCACAGTAGAAAATAGAATTTTAAACACTTTCACTTCCAGGATTATTAAATGGCAAGCAGAGGATGATGACTTAATTCAACATAATGACGAACGGAAAGAAATGGGTACAAGAATTAAAATGCCAATCATATCATGCGAAGTATTCGGTATGCCTGTCGATGCTTTAATTGATACTGGGGCTATGCTTTGTCTTGTGAGCGAGAAGCTTTATATTCTGTGAAAGCTCAAAGAGAATTTAGAGGAGATTCCAGTATCAGGAATTAAAATCCAAGGAATAATACCCAACAAAATATCTCTGTGTAAAACACAATTATACTTATGTGTTACTATTGGAGGACATGATTTCCGACATGTGTTTGTAGTAATGAAGGACATGGCTTTTGACATGATATTGGGAGCGGATTTCATTCAGAAATATCAAGCAGTGATAGACATGAAGACAGAGACGATCAGATTCAAGAACACCGAAGAGATAAACTTCGAGGGAAAAGAAGAGGAAGACATCGAGGGAGATGCTCAATGGTCTCTGATTTTTCATGAAGCTGAAGGAAGAGAAGTCTACACTGAGAAGGAGTCCCCAGAGCTAGGAAAAATTTTAGAAGAGTACCACGATATTTTTGATATTAAACCTGGTGAAATTAAAGATTTTGAATATCGTATTCGTGTAAGTGATGATGCACCTTTCCATGCTAAATTGTATCCGGTAGCGGAAAAGCATCGAGAAATGGTAAAAGTGCTTATCAAAGAGATGGAAAGTAACAATGTGATTGAAAAGTACACTACCTCTTATGTCAATCCATTAGCAGTAGTGTCTAAGCCAGATGGAAGTCTGAGACTATGTTTAGACGCACGATATTTGAATTCAAGATTGCTGCCAGAGTATGACAGACCACCAATCATTAGGGAACTGTTAAGGAAATTCCAAGGCAAGGTCTGGTTCTCTAACATTGATCTCACTTCGTCCTACCACCACATTAGGCTTAGTGAAGATTCCAAAAAGTTTACAGGGTTTATGTTTGACCAGCAGACATATGTATTCCACCGTCTACCATTTGGGGTCAAAACATCTGGATCTGTTTTGATCAGAGCACTGGAACAAAACTTGAGTCCTGAAGTAAACGAGATAGCAATTCGTTACATAGATGATATCCTAATTGCATCTGAGACTAAGGAGGAACATTTGTTACATCTTCAGATGTTATTCGCAGATTTGAGAAAAGCGAACTTTAAAGTAAACCTTCGAAAATGTCAGTTCTTTCGGAAGGAAATACAATTTTTGGGCCACATTTTGGATGGTGAAGGATACCGTCCCAATGAGACAAAGATACAGGTGATTGCAAATTTCCCTAGACCTACTAGAGTGAAGAATGTCCGCAGTTTTCTCGGGACATGCCAATTCTTTGCAGGGCATTGTCCAAACTTCACCAAGACGGTTGCTCCATTGCAGGAATTATTAAAAAAAGGAAACAAATGGAAATGGAATGAAGATTGTGAACAATCATTTCAAGATGCCAAGTGGTTATTGGTAAACAGCGTGAAATTAGAGTATCCTGACTTTACCAAGAATTTCATCATAGAATCCGATGCATCCACCGTAGGGATTGGAGCTATTCTTCTTCAAGAAGATGACGATCACAAGAGACGTTACCTGGCGTTCATAAGCAGGAAACTTCGTCCATCAGAAATGAATTATTACACCACAGAGTTAGAAGCCCTTGCTGTAATCTTCGCGTTGGAGTCGTGGAAGAAAATGTTAATTGGACATTTAGTAATTGTGAGGACTGATCACCATGCATTGGAGTTTATCTTGAGAACAAACTTTGCCAGTGATAGGATAACTAGATGGTCACTTTTTATTCAACAATTCAACCTAGTTATTGAACACACTCCTGGAAAATTGACCGTTGGGGCCGATTTATTGAGTAGAGCAGTGGAGTCTACATCTAAGGTTTTTCAAGTTAACCTGACGCAGGAGGATGAGGACACCTGAGATTGAACCAAGTCGTCAGATGAGGGAAACTCTAGCTTTAGACAAGTTGAGGAGCCAAGCTGAGAAAAGAGAGCGCAGAGTGAGAGGAAAGCGTTTTCGCAGACCCTTGCGCGTAGGAACTCTTGTTTTAGTGAAAAGACCTACACCCTCTGACGTGCAAAATCGAGTGTACTCGAAGTTTGCAAGCCTTTACGCTGGACCCTATCGTATTGTGGAAGTAAACAACAATGGAAGCTATGAAATCGCCAATACACGAACTGGTAACATCGTGGGAACTTATAATGCAGCGAATTTGAAGATTTATTATTCAAGAACCAGATGATTTAATGTGTAGATAGGAAAAATAAAAATTTTCCAATTTTTATTTTTTGCTAGGTGTGGGGTGGATGTGCCCAACTCTAGGAATGGGTATTCCAAGATTCAGACACCTAGATATCAAGGGAAAGGCTACAGCCGCTTTTGAAAGTTGAGATATTTGAATATCGCGCTCCATTACTTCTAGAATGGAATGGAAACTTTGTGCAGCCAAGAGCATGTTAAGTGACGTAGCGAGTAGTAGCAGAGGTCGAGACTATTTGTTGATTAAATAGTTAGCCATGGAGTAGAGACTTGAGACTTGGATCAGATTACTGGCACGGCCAAATGAAAGAGAATGCACTTAGTCTCAAATGAATCGGACCAGAGACACAGGAGATATGAGGATTTCCAGATTTCAGCGTGATCCAGCGTGGACCCGACCGTTTTGAATAAAAGCCGACCGGCCCAAGCATCATTAGCTCACTTCGAACCAAGCTCTTGCATGACAAGGTGCTGCTGCTACGTTGAGCCAAGGCACATGGATGCCGGATCTACGCAGAAGATATCTTTAAATTGTGATAGTCACAAAAGTGCTACGATACATGTGGAACATAGTAAGTTTCCGGCAGAGGGAATCACTAAGGTGATTATTATTTTTCTACGGACACTGGTGAAATACTTTATTTCTATATGGACACATGCTAGACTTTGTCTAGAAAGTACTTTGTCACAGTCCAGTAATAATAATTCAATACTTGGATATTTTAATCCAATTAGTCAGTTTCATAAATTGTAACTTGATAACCACTCCGATCTTTCAGTATATTGAAGGCCAGTCTATCACAGTGTTGTTCATTAGCCGACAAAGGGAAACTATAAGTTGCTTCGCGCATGATAGATGGTGATAAACCATGCCCAGGGAACGATCTTCAGAACAGCCGTTGATTGATTTAGACTGTCAGTGTTTTCTTGTACTGAAAAGATTACCGTGAGTTATGTTACAACTGACGTATTTGAGAATAGATCATTTGGATCTGACCCCATTTAAGCGAACTGCTATGGATTTAATTGAAGCCAATATTAAAATGGATCCGCAGTTACTTCAAACTTCAAGAAATATTTCCACTATGTCGTGTTAGACAGATTGTGGGTATATAATGGCGGCCGATACAAGGATTAGACGTGCGTGTCCAATAGGGCATGTATCTGGATAAATCTGGTACAGACCAGGTTCACTACGCTTCAAGACCAACGAGAAATGTAAGCCACATTTGACTTTTATATTATGCCTAGCTAATTGGAACAAACTCATTTTCTGCAGATGACCAACACATTTGTTTTTCTTCGTATTTAAATCTTGCAATGATTTACGCAAGACATATTAGAGTTATTCTGAGTATTTTCAGCACTCAGAACAGTTTAGGATCGATGACCGAGCATAACGAGCATTTATTTGAATGTTTCATATTTTTGATAATCACGGTAATCAGCCGAGGTAACTGTAAAAGTTAATAATTATTTTTGTTGAGAAATGGATATTTTATCCATATTCGAAGAATCGAACATGTGGATTCTCACATAATGAAATAATAACTAAACACATTTACAATAATATAACTAATAATAATAATAATAATAATAATAATAATAATGCACTAATAATAATAATAATGATTTTCATAACTTTTCTAAATAATTCTTGGATCTTATATTTTCTAATAATCACATTCATTGAGAGAGAGCTTATGGAGTATTTTAATCATTTCTAGTTTGGAACAGGTGATTTTCCGAAGGATAGTGGTTAGCGCAAGCCCGCATTCAACCAACATTACAGTTCTGGTTGAACAGTTAATATTTGCAATGAGCAAAGTATATTTTTCAGATAACACGGAGAGGCATGAAACGGGAAGCAAATGATATTTGTATCAATTAGGATATTTTTGTATTTATGTAAAATCATGACGTAGATACACATTCGAAAGTGAAATAGAGAGTATCATAAGTGTGATAACTTCACGATTTGAACTGAATGGTAAAATAAAATAAACTTGTAAGTTTATAAATCTTCCCGTGTTGATAATAAGCAGAGGCTTGATTTATTGTATAAATTTTGGGAAGAAAATTTATGTGTGTGGAGTAGTTGAAATGCCATTCCCAGGTGCGCATGTTTAAGTCGCAGGAATGAGGAGGTTTTTATTTGAGCATCAATCAAATAGCAGGTTCGATGACTCAGTGTTAAAGAAGGAGTATTGGAACTACACATTGCGTCGTATGAATGACCCAAAGGTTATTTCTTAAAAACCATCAGTTCTTATTTCAACCTTGTTTACGGATTCCATTAAGACTTTGATTTTGCTAGAACCCGGATTTGTCATGATAGTATTTTATTCTTCTTCAGAGGAAGACCTTTGCCGTTGTTGTTGGAATATTGTGTTCTTATAAAAATAATAGAATGGGCCACTGCCAATTAAAAATAATTCTATAACCACGAATAATTTGAAGGATGTTGTCAATCCTAGTGTCATGAACTAAATGAATTTATTATGAAGCTACAATTCTTATTTCCGCATTCTGTTCAAGAATTGCAAGTTGTGAAAGTTACTAAAATGGCCACAATTATAAATATTTTTCTTAATAATGATTCCAAGTGGAAAATTGAATAGTTGAATGGTCCAACAATTTATTGATCAAGTTGATGATTCAGAAATCATATATTTTGTTAGGAACTTGAAGTTCATAATCGAGTCACTTCTCGAAACGTTTAATGTCAGAAGAACAATTAACTTTGTTGTGCTTCGCACAGTTCTTCGATACTATGCTCAAGGGTCAGATACTTTTCAGATGTTGTTATTAATATGTGTACATAATTTGTGTTGATTCAGAGATAATAATATTTTTTGACAATATTTTTTGAAACTGGAAAAATAAGTGAAAGTTAAAAATTCTATGAACAATTATTCTACGAGTGTTAATATTATGTAAAAATTTAACCAGTGAACTACAGTATTTCCAGTAAAGACAATTAAATTTGAACTGGATTTAATCATAAATAATGGATATAATTTAGGAACACAGTCTACAGGACTGATAATCAGACTTGTGTCTCCAAAGATAATTGTCCAATGTGTTGGAAAATTTCTGTACATTGTGTAAATAGTAATGTGGGTCGCCACACATGAATGATGCTGCTTTGAGCATTTTATTTTGCAGTCAATTTTAAATTCAGAATAAAATGAGATAATTTTACATGATGTGTTATGCCCAGTTGAATCTCCTTCTATCCTTATTGTTGCATTGAGCCAAAAATCAGTAAAGCATTTTTTTCATTTGATGTCGTTTTTGCGATTAGCTTTAACCCATCTGGCGCCCCGGGATATTTTGACTCTCGTGCTGACTGATTCTTGGTAAAATGCATATGTGGTCGTGCGGACTCAAGTCTAAACGGGCACAGTACGTGTCCAACCACTTGCACAACGGAGGATCTACACCTAGCCTCAGAGAACGCACTACAAGTCGCCAAGTTCTGGTCTAATTTTATTTAGTGAAATGTTGTTTATTGTGTAACATGTTTCTGATACGAGAATAATAATATTCGTTTTCATACCGGTACGCTGTCTGACGCGCGCTGAATTGCTCAGTCCCATTCACAAAACAACAACAACAACAACACGACTCTTGCCACGCTAAGCGCTTCCACTACACGTTCCTTTCGTATCACTGCCACAACATATTACAGTACAGCTGCACAGAAGAAACCCCTTTTGTTCCAAAAACCGTCCTTTGGTTGGATTTTAGTAAATCGTTAGAAAAGCACAAGAACAGCTTAACTCTAAATTTCAGAATAATTTGCACGATCATTTTGCCGCAAACTCAATTTTTTTTAAATGCGTTTTTCTCTGAAACGACGTATTTTAAAGAAAAGTTTTTAAACAAAAAATGTAGAGGACATTGGCACCTACAATTTGTCTCATTGAGGTCATGTCATACGTTTTGAAATGCATAAGCTAGGTGGCGCCAAAGTTTTCAAAAAAGTGTTTTTTTACTCTGTGTCCTAGAAAAAATTTTCACTCTATTGTGAAGAAACCATTTTTCTAGGACAAAAAAAGAAAAGACACTTTTTTGGAAACTTTAGCGCCACCTAGCTTCTGCATTTCAAAACGTATGACATGACCTCAATGAGACAAATTGTAGGTGACAATGTCCTCTACATTTTATGTTTAAAAAACTTTTCTTTAAAATACGTAGATTCAGAGAAAAACGCTTTTCAATTTTTTTTTGAGTTTTCCGACAACATGATACTACAAATTATTCCGAAATTTAGAGTGAAGCTTTTTTTTGCTGTTCTAACGATTTAAAAAAAGCCAACCATAGCACGGTTTTTGAAACAAAACCATTCCAGCTGAACTGTATTAACAGTGCTGTATCTGTCGCTACAGCAAAGCACCGATGCTTTTGCGAAGCACCTGAGTTGGCGTGGCCTGCATAAAGTGAATATGTTTGTCCCTCTGTAGAGTTTGCAAAGGGATTGCACATAAAATGTATGGATGTGCTGTTAATCCCTTTCAGTGGCAGTGGTTACGGAAGATGAAGATAGATTCTTTCATGATTTTAGTTAATTAGTTATTGAGGTTTCAAAGAGCGGAAATACGAGGCCATCTGCCCGTTTCATGAATTTGCACGGTGTGATTGAGGTTTTGGCTTTTCCAAATTTTCCAAAAAAGAAACCACAATATTCTCAAAAGTATAGCAAAATGGGAATATTTTCACTCCAAAGTAAATCTATTTTCTATACGGTAAGCCATCTTGAGATTAACAGGTAAAATACATTCATATAGAACTCAGAAGTACATTTTTAATATATTTTGTTGTGTTTGCAATTTCAGCTGTAGCCTTCCTTCAGTTTTTAATTAAATGTGAGCATTGAAGTTCAACCTCGAGAATATAAAGAAAGAACGAATTTTTCATAATTTTACGTCAATCATACTGTTTGTAGATTAGGAAATAATAATGTTCCCTGCATTGAAAAATCCAACATTTTATTCTTTTATTTATTTAAGTATTTATTTAGTTTATTTATTTATTTATTTATTTATTTATTTATTTATTTATTTATTTATTCATTCATTCATTCATTCATTCATTAGCCTACTTTCGATTTTTGCAAAAAATGAGATCTACTCAGGGCCAAAAATTGTGTGTCTGTCTGTGTGTGTGTGAGTGTGTGTACTCTGAATGTCTGCCACCCGCCCCCCCCCCTATCAATTCGAACACGGTGAAACCGAATTGAACGAAATTTGGTACAGAGGTAGCACTAGCAAAGAACACCTTAGTGTCATGTTATATATCGCCGCCATATTGACGAAAACGTAATGGCGGCCACCCAAATGTGAAAAGCTTAAATCAAATTACGACCAATCAAATCATCTGATCTCTACCAAATTATGCAAAATTATACCTTTATGTATTAAAAATCTTTTGACCATACTACACGGTCATCACCCCAACACTTTGCGGATGGCGGCCATGTGTGTGTGTAAATGGATTCCCCCTATCTATTCAAACACGGTGAAACCAAATTCAACAAAATTTGGTACAGAGGTATCACTAGTAAAGGGCACTCCAGTGTAAACTTTTATATTGCCGCCATATTGACGAAAACGTAATGGCGGCGATCCAAATGTTAAAAGCTTGAATGAAATTACGACCAACCTAATCATCTGATCTCTATCAAGTTTTGCAACAACATATATTCATTTGGCGAGCGTCTTTTGACAAAACTACAAGTTATCGGCCCAATAGTTAGAAGATGGCGGCCATGTATGTGTGCAAATGGATTCCCCCTATCAATTCAAACACGGTGAAACCGAATTGAATTTTTTTTTTTTTTTACAGAGGTAGCACTAGCAAAGGGCACCTCATATTCATGTTGTGTCCGTATAGCACGTTGTATTTCAACAAGCTACGACAACCAACATTCAATTATACTGCTTGAAAAGAACAAAGAGTTATAACAATACCCATGCATTTAGGAGAAAGTAGGCTATAAGTTCTTTACTGAACATCCTTATTTATTTGTTATTCAGTCATTTATCTATAGTTACTCCGCCTAATCTAATTGGGCTAAAAGTGTTCACTGACTGAAAATATAAATTGATATTATGTGACTCACGTCGGGCTCATCAGCGGACTATTGGCACATCCTATCTGAATCAGACCCGGCGGTAAAATACCTAAAATACTTGCTGGAGTAATTTTAATGGCTTCTTTTTAAAAAAGAAACATTATCAGCGTCCATTCCGTGATGTAAGTTAATAATTTTAATTCATTCGTAACAATGTTTACTGAAAGAGTAGTATTTGTAATGTGCCCGTTTCCACAAATATGGATCTAGTATATTATCGAGACATAAATTCTTTAGTTCTGAAATGCTTCTCTATATGGGACTTCTAACTATAAATTTGCTCTTCTGAAAATTTGCTTTATATGATTTTGATTTTATTTCCCCTGCAGCCTTAATTTATGAACATTTCTGAGGGTATAAAGCAGAGAAAGGGTTTTCCATAATTTATCACGCTGCCCTTCATCAAGCAGAGTTTTGGGATTGAAAAGCATTAGAGTTGATGTCTTGCTCCGGACCAGGTATTGATCCCTGGGGATTCCCGGACCCGTGCTGCGCCCTGGCGACAGATTCCGCTACATTAGCATCCATTATATGGGCTCCCTCGACAACATTTTCAGATCGGCAGCGCACGCTAATTGAAATGAAATGTTATCGTTACAGCTGTTGTTTTCAATATAAACAATTGGAATTGTCGGATGTATAAACTCCATCGCTTGATTATTGTTGGAAGTCTCATCCAATCACATTAAAACCAAAAAACTATGCAATACAAATTATTAGATTATTCGCTACTGGCTGTTTTAAAAATAAACAGTACCCCACCAATTTATTGGACTCGCCAAAATAATCTTCCATTTCTGAATTAAAATTTGTGTTGTTGCTGTTTTTATTTTCCATTTGTGGGCCTTCGACATGGTGGCCATCTATCCCAGCGTTCTCCAGACATACGGGCCACACTGACTCCACCAATTCCTAAGGGCAGTTAGTTAGTTATTGTTGTTCTAAGGGGCGGAACTACGAGGTCATCTGCCCCTCTTAACACTGATTAAAGTATACAAATTTGGAACGGAATTTAAAATTTATAGGTGGGTACCTAAATTGGAAAAGACCAAAAATTAATTAATCAAAACAAAAAACAAAACTAATAATTTATTAATTTATTTACATATGTTACGCCCTCATTGGAGCACTTAACCAAAACAAGTATATACATGTCTCAAAAACAATATTAAAGATTCAGCTTATTATTTTTCTTCTTTTCCCAAAACATTTTCATTCTAGTCGACCTTGCCGCTCTCTCTGCATCGCTTATGGTGCAAGTTTTGCGGGTAAAGGTTTTTAAGGGAAGTCGGATGTTCTTGTTTTTCAAGATATTCTTCTCATCTTTGTTAGCAATTTGGGACATTGTCAAGCCGAGTTCATCCAGATCATTTTGAATTTCCATAAACCAAGAGTTCTTTGTTTTACTTTTGAAAAAATAATTAAATAATACATTTAATTGTCTGGTATCTGGCAGGCGTGAGATATGACAAAAAAAAGCAATTCGCCTTTTTCGCATAGTATCGACTATAGACTCAGTTTCTTTATAAACCACTTCATTTGGAAATAGACGCCATTGACCATCCACCTGATGTTTTTTTTAAATTAATTATAGTTCTGAGAATTCTTCTTCTTATAATTATTATAATATAAACAAAAATTACGGAAAAAACAAAATTCAGCATTCAAAAAAGAACAAGTCTTTGAGTCAATGTTCACTGGAAAATTTAGATTGCTGGCCCTAACCCACTCTCACTTATAAAGCGGATGACGAGATCAGCAGCCACCGCGTCATCGGCTAATATAAGTTTGAGTGTCATCTGCAAACCAATGTCCCAAGGGCCTTACATACATACATACTGTAGTTTTGAATTCGTGTCAAGTTTTGTTTTGGGACGAGTGAGATAGCCAATCTATGGTGCAGTGCACGGGGGTGATTTGTAGTGTAGCTATGTTTTAAAAGAAATATATTTTAAGTCATCATTGCTGGAATTGTATAAGAGTCTTCCACTCAGACAATTTGATCAGTTGCATAAATGTGTTTATGTTCGACGATGTCGAAATGTAAATATTATACGTCAGGTATCATATAGATGGTCATTATAGTACTGTTTTTCATTATGAGACAGTTTCTCCAGCCAATCAGAGCTCATTCATTGACCAATTAGGTAAGGATACCTTCGCGCATGCACTCAAAATCCAACATGTCGGACATGAATTACATGATTTGAAAGTTCAAATTGGATATCGGATCAACCAATGTAGTTACAATCCCAAACACAAAGACAAAGTCAGCACGAACCTTTACGGTAACAAGAAAATACTATGACATATGCAAGAAATTTGTGAATCTACGTCCAGAAGTTAGCAACACAGCATCCTTCTATATAAATTACCGACATGGAACGTGCACCGTAGCATAATTATGTTCGCGTAAATAAACTGGCGAATATGAGACAAGAAATTGCACTGTACCTTAATATCCCCAACACCAATTTCTACACAGCGCATTGCTTTCAAATGACTTCGGTGACAATATTAGTGAATACTAGAGCTGGACGGCACTAGTCTTTATGTAGGCTTTAAACAATAGCATTGCTAAGCAAACTAAATGGTATCTGCTTCTGAAGGTTTTTGACCCACGTATGCGCTCTGTTCAGTAAGCAAAACCAGCGCGCCCTGTTCGCTAACTGAAGTAACTGAATCCCACAGTTATTTATGAATATGTATGTTAAAACATAATAAATTTATAATTATCGTCGAACATAAAACAGTCGTATGCAACTCGCTAATAATGGTAATTAAGACACTCGTATACTTGTGTCGTAATTATTGCCATTATAGGCGTCATAATGTACTATTATGTTCGACCCTGGCGAAATATAAATATTTTATGTCAGCAAACTATACTAAAATTATAGTACAGCTTTCTGACATATAATAGTACATTATGCAACGAGCCTATAATGGCTATAATTAAGACACGAGTATTTTTTATAAAACGAGCGTATGCGAGTTTTATAATTTCCATACGAGTGTCTTAATTACCATTATAGGCGAGTTGCATACGACTGTTTATGTTCGACGATAATTATAACTTTATTATATGTTTTAACATAAATATTCATAAATATCTGTTGAGAGTCAGCTACTGGAATTTTGTGATCGCAGAGCGAGCGTTGGGTGTTATAGCTTCGTCTTTCAAGAGCTTTGAACGGCCGACGCATGCGCTCTGCCATATGCAGCCATATGTTTACATCAGCCGTCCCTCAGTAATATTGTCACCGCAGTCATTTGAAGACAATGCGCTGTGTAGAAATTAGTGTTAGTGATTTTAAGGTACTGTGCTATTTCTTGTCTCATATTCGCCAGTTTATTTACGCGAACTTATGGACGGTGGGTATTCCATGTCGGTAATTTATTATAGTTCGATGTTGTGTTTATGTCCGACATGTTGGATTTTGAGCGCATGCGCGAAATTATCGTTACCTAATTGGTCAATGAACGAGCTCTGATTGGCTGGAGAAACTGTATCGTAATGAAAAACGGTGTTATAATGACCATCATTATGATACAGTTTTCAAACACATAATAGTGAGGGTCGAACATAAATTTTCATTATGATACAGTTTCTCCCACCAATCAGAGCGGAAGAATCAGTTGTGGGACCAATTACGTAAGGATAGCATCGCACTTGCACTGACTTCCACGGCCTCCTATTTTAAATTGCAATGCGTGGCTAGTGTCATAGTGGGGTATTCGAGGAGGCCATGGTCAAATACAAGGCATTCTCCGCGTCTCATGCGCTCTGTTCAGTACATAAAACTGGTGAAATCTCGACAGATATTTATGAATATTTATGTTCGAACATAAAATAGTTATAATTATTATTGAACATAAACAGTCGTATGCAACTCGCCTATAATTGTAATTCAGACACTCGTATGATAATTATAAAACTCGCTTCGCTCGTTTTATAAACATACTCGTCTCTTAATTATTGCCATTATAGCCTTGTTTCATAATGTACTATTTCGGCACTACTTACCTGTGTGGAAATGATTCAAATTAACTGATGATCATTTTGAAGTCGCTGCTCATAATTTCCACAGTAAACTTGTTCCACAACTGCAAACAATTGTCAGTGGAAAGTTACAGCTGAAGAAATCTCATTAAACATAGTAGTCTATTATTATTATTATTATTATTATTATTATTATTATTATTATTATTATTATTATTATTATTATTATTATTAAAGACATTGAAAAACAAGAAAAGAAAATTCTGAGAAAAATTTACGGCGCTGTTTTCATAGATAATTTCTGGCAAGAAAAAGACCAACAGGAAAATTATACAGAAATACTGAATCTATCACAACACTTATCAAAATACGCAGAGTGAAGTTCTTTACACACATCGCCAGAATGAACGACACCAGACTGACAAAAAGATTATTCAACATAATTTGTACGTCGATATTGGGTTCTTCTTGGTACAAAGAAACTATGGAAGACCTACAACAATTACATATCACCATGGAAGACATTCACGACCGCAGCATTTGTAGAATAAAAAGTCAGAAACGTTAAATTTGAATTTACATCACAACCCAAAAGAAATAGGCGTAAATGGACAGATGAAGAGAAAAAGGCGCACAGTGAACGGATGAAAGGTTTTTGGGAAGATAAAAAGAAGAAAAGAGCCACCAGCAAAAGCTAGAGTTTTGTGTTTTTAGCGCTCTCCTTAAAGAGGAATGTACGCAAATAATAATAATAATAATAATAATAATGATAATAATAATAATAATAAGGGGACAAATTTTAAAATTATAAACTATTCGGAAAATGACCAGACAGTAATAGGCAACGATTGAGACGAGTTCGTAAATTTCGATGAAATAGAAAATAATAATTATAATAGTCTAATAATAATAATAATAATAATAATAATAATAATGTATGTCTACCCCTTATTATTCCCGTTTTCCAACGGGGTCGGGGATGAGATACGATGGAAGTCTTTGTGGCGATGGTTTTTACGGCCGGATGCCCTTCCTGACGCCAACCTCATGAGAGGAGTTAATGAGAGATGAAATGAATGATGGTGAATGAAACTGGGCAAGGATGTGGAAGGAAGCAGCCGTGGCCTGTCAGAAGGTACCGTCCCAGCATTTGCCTGGTGTTGAAAATGGGAAACCACGGAAAACCATTTCAAGGACGGCCGACGGTGGGGCTCGAACCCACGCGTCTACCGAGTCAGCAGAGAGCTTGGCCCCATGACCTAATGCTGCGCGTTAGCCAGCGTAGCCACTACTGTCGGTAATAATAATAATAATAATAATAATAATGTGTATGTATGTCTACCCCTTATTATTCCCGTTTTCCAACGGGGTCGGGGATGAGATGCGATGGAAGTCTTTGTGCCGATGGTTTTTATGGCCGGATGCCCTTCCTGACGCCAACCTCATGAGAGGAGTTAATGAGAGATGAAATGAATGATGGTGAATGAAACTGGACAAGGATGTGGAAGGAAGCGGCCGTGGCCTGTCAGAAGGTACCGTCCCAGCATTTGCCTGGTGTTGAAAATGGGAAATCACGGAAAACCATTTCAAGGACGGCCGACGGTGGGGCTCGAACCCACGCGTCTACCGAGTCAGCAGAGAGCTTGGTCCCATGACCTAATGCTGCGCGTTAGCCAGCGTAGCCACTACTGTCGGTAATAATAATAATAATAATAATAATAATAATAATAATAATAATAATAATAATAATAATAATGTGTATGTATGTCTACCCCTTATTATTCCCGTTTTCCAACGGGGTCGGGGATGAGATGCGATGGAAGTCTTTGTGCCGATGGTTTTTATGGCCGGATGCCCTTCCTGACACCAACCTCATGAGAGGAGTTAATGAGAGATGAAATGAATGATGGTGAATGAAACTGGGCAAGGATGTGGAAGGAAGCGGCCGTGGCCTGTCAGAAGGTACCGTCCCAGCATTTGCCTGGTGCTGAAAATGGGAAATCACGGAAAACCATTTCAAGGACGGCCGACGGTGGGGCTCGAACCCACGCGTCTACCGAGTCAGCAGAGAGCTTGGCCCCATGACCTAATGCTGCACGTTAGCCAGCGTAGCCACTACTGTCGGTAATAATAATAATAATAATAATAATTAGGAAAATCTTAGGAACAAGATATACCGAAGATGATTCCAGGCTACAATCGATCAAAACAACAGAACAGTATTCAAATATCGAAATTGATATTAAGCAAAGACGAATGAAATTATTTGGTCATCTCACTAGACTACCAGAAAATCGATTGACGAAATGGATAATAGATTATCTAACCTCACTGAAGAACTCAACACCTTGGTTAGAAGAACTTCGAAAGGACCTCAGGGACGTCAACATAAGTTCATCAGACATTTCAGAAAGGGACACAAAGTAAACAAGTGGGAAGTTACATCAGAGCAACCAAAACAGTAGGCTACAGACCAAAGTAGTCCGAAGAGCGTAAATAAGCCAACAATGAAAGCCTATTGGAACAACAAGAAGAACAAAACAAGTAGTTCCGTGAAGAACTATACAGCCTATTTTCATATATCCTCTATCTACATACAAAATTTAAGTTTGATTGCTGTAATAGATTCGTAGATACTGAGAACCGACTAAATATTTCGGATGGTCGCCATGTTGGATTTTATATATGTAGGTCCTAGAGTTATGTACAGTTACATGAAGATTATTGTGTACGTGTAGCATTCAAACTACAATCGCATGATTAGGACACAAGAAGTAACAAGGAGATTTTAAAATTTCGCACAGCTACCATCTTGTGTTTATGGAAACAATTGAAATAAATTAGATGCCAGTGGATTAACATTCGAATAAGGATTTACTGTACCAAGTTTCACAGCACTCGGATGGTTAAATTGCGAGAAACATCCATGTGAATATTTATACTTCGCGTGGCCGCCATGTTGGTTTTGTAATTATCAGTTTTTCAAAAGTTACATAGTAGTTACTTCTAGTAGTTTCCTTTATCACCGTATAAAAATCCAGGCTGATATCGGGAATAGTTTCGGAGATATTGAATGCTGGTGAAATATTTCGCACAGCCGCCATGTTGGATTGGTGAGACGTAACAAAATTTGAAGGGCACGGTCGAGGTCGCCCGGAATTGTGCTATAAACTTACCGAGTTTCATTGAAATCGCTCCACCCGTTTAGATTTTATTAGGGGGGACACACGCACACACCTTACTCACACACACACACACACACACACACACACGCACACACGGACAAAAGGTGATCTCATAAGCCTATTTTTTCAAAATTGAAAATAGGCTAAAAAAGTTGATTGAGCTATTTGCTTAACCTCTTCCATTTATTGGGAGAATTCGCTTATAAATAAATAAATAAACGAGGAATAATTTAATATTATGAATTGCGGCCTACCTATGTATTTCACACAATATGTTAAGATTTTTGGGATAAATCTCATGTCAATATTTAGGTTGGCATGATGGTTCCGCAGTTTAGGGGCTGCGACAACGCGGTAATATAGCCCCGAGTACTTTGGGTGTGTGTAGAATGTGTCTGATAACCGGTGTTAATTGTGATGGCTGTAATAGTGCGTGTTATTTGTTTTTAATCCGGGTAAGGACTGCAAACATTCAATTTACAAGTAGTTCCTACGTTTGCTACCAAACGCCCCCGTCAACGACAACTATATCTGTACTTGGTTACTAGATGCCACAGCAGTCAGCAATTCAGATTCACACAAGTGTAATTAGTGGAAGGTTCTTTTACATGCCATAAATCTATGACATGGGAAATTATGGGGTTTGATGCTTTTCAGTCGGTCAATCCTGAAAAAAACTTACATGAGATTAATAAATACACTTGGATAACCAGTTTCGATCGTCAAGCGATCATCATCAGATCCATTACATATATTTTTGGAAATGTTGACCGGACACAAAAATGAATGATTAAGGTGAGTATTGGGAAGGAGGTGACCGTGGCCATAAGTTAGGCACCATCTCAGCATTTACCTTGAGTAGAAACAACGGGAAATCATTTTCATAATAACTGAGATGGATATCGGATCCACCTCTTTTCTGTTTTGTTTCACAGGGCTAAGTGTACCCCGTTCCAACCCTCAGATCAGAATTAAATTTCTTGACAGATCTGGGAATTGAATCCGAGGTTTCAGTTTATTTGAGCTACTTAATGCAACAAACGATTTGACGATATTTAGAGATGATAAATTTATCTTAGAATTAGTTGGAGAGCTTCGGTAATATTAAAGGGGAGTTGTCCCTTGCTGAATAATTTAAGGGAGACTTATCGTTAATACAGCGCTCGTCTTTACGTCCCTTTTAAGGACACTGGGTTGTGATAATGGCTTTCTCTTACACAATTAAATGAACAAATTGCAAAAACAAATTTCTGTTTGGTCAGTAGTTGTTAATTTTAAACTAAACAAATATCTAACCTTTCTAAACCACCTGCTAACAATAAATATGAAGTATAATTGTCTGATTTTGTACAGGGCGTTCAAAAAAATGACAGTCAGTCTGAAAGACAACTGTCGACCATAGTATTATGTGCACTCGAGTTTGAAGTTTGTTTGTGAGGTAACCAATAAATCTACATAAAATCCAATGACATCATCATTTTCGTCGTTCTATTATACGTTAGATCATGTAGGCTTGGAATTTTTATTTATATTTTAATATTTTTTTATCGCAGTTGGAACACAAAAGTGCACGTTTTTAAGCGTGTTTCAACCATGCGTCACATTTAAGAATTATTATCTCAAAAACTCGTCATCAGATCGAATCCAAATTTTAACACAATATGCATTGGAATGTTGTGTAACTGGCTTATTAAGTTCAAATTTTGGTGTGTCCAAGAAACAAAGTTGTTATCATTTTTGTAAGGTAACTCATTCTCGGCACGGGGTGGTTGGAAAATGTAGTTCTTGGTTGCGTTGTAATCGTTATACATCAAAACGTTATGCTGTATGACTGTGAAATCCGTAAATTAATTCACTTATTTTATATCGGTTTGTATTTGTACGAGGAAATAACACATGGTTCTCCAGCTAGCCGCTACGGGATTAGCTGTACAGCGTTGCAGAAATGGTGCCCACACGCATCATGGCGCGTATCGCTCGGAAGTGATGGGCTCCATCTCAGCAACGCTGTACATGTTTCCCCGGAGCGGCTAGATGGTGTACAATGTGTTATTTCCTCGTACAAATACAAACTGATGTAAAATAATTGAATTAATTTACGTATTTCACAGTCATGCAGCATATCTTTTTAATGTATAACAATTACAACGCAACCAAGAACTACATTTTCCAGCCACCCCGAGCCGAAAAAGTTACCTTACAACAATGATAACAACTTTGTTTCTTGGACACACAAAATTGTGAAATTAATAAAACAGTTATACAACATTCCAATGTATACTGTGTTAAAATTTGGATTCCATCTGATGACGCGCTTTTGAGATAATAATTCTTAAATGTGACGCATGGTTGAAAAACGCTTAAAAACGTGCACTTTTTGTGTTCCAACTGCGATAAAAATATTAAAATATAAATTAAAAAATCCAAACCTACATGAACTAAAGTAAAATAGAACGACGAAAATGTTTATGGTATTGGATCTTATGTAGGTCTAATGGTTACTTCACAAACAACCTTCAAACTCGAGTACACATAATACTTTGGTCGACAGTAGACTTTGTATCATTTTAAATGCTACAAATGCTGAAAAATGCTAGAAAGGCTGGAGGCTTCTCGCTTCGCTCGAAGCCAAAGGCTGTGGACATGTTAGAAAATTATGTGCATAATACTTATCTTGCTTGTCTTGTTTAAAATTACTCGCGAACGGCAAGTGCAAACCAAGGGCAAAGCAAGGGATGTCGCACGCTCACCATAGCGCGAGGGGACGTGCCCCTTCCATCCAGTCTAAAAACGCTTATAGTGGGCGATGTATTGAAGATAGAGATATGCTCTCGGGGACTTTTTTGTAGAACTTTTCATGCTGACCAATTCTTACGCTCATAGTATATTGATATTTTTAACGGTTTGCCCAGCGTAAGTTTAAGAAGCGCACGGACTTGGACTTTTTCACTGAAATCGTGACTGCTTGGCTTCCTTTGATCATACATAAATTATTTTCTACAGAATCTTTCCTCGAGATATCATTTTCAGAATGGTGTGAAAACCGCATCAAAATGCATCCAGTGGTTCTCGAGATTACACGTGACATCCAAGAATCGGGGATTTTTGTCTTATACTAACGAAGTAGAGTTTGTCGGGGAACATATGCACCAAGCGGTACTATGACGTCACACACCTCAGTGCATTTGGGTGCATTTTGTCCCGTCACCGTAACGTAACGCCAGACTCCAGCGTAACGACGAAGTCGACAAGGTCATTTAAAATGATAAAAAGATCGCAGAAAACAATTACAGTATATACATTTCTCAAGTTTGGTTCACCTTCCTTGAAGCTTTCTTGTCAAGGATACTTCATTTTATCCCGGTGTGTAACGAACATGTGGCTTGACAAAATCAAAGGATTGGTTTTTCTAGAATAATTATTATTTATAATCTATAAATTTAAAACATAACGATTATTTTAAATATCTTTCGGTTCATTCTATAAAACTATAAGGTGCGTTCAAAAAGTAATGAGCCGGAGTCAGGAATGCGCAAACCGGCGACTACATCGGCTAATCGTGGCGTGTGTAACGAGGTGTGGTTCCGACCTGAGCGTGGGTGGTCAGAGACCGTCGCTAGAGGGCACGCGTGTACGTCACGTGACGATACAAAGCGAGCAGCAGCATGCATCAATCGTCCAACGCTGTCAGTCGCATTGCAAACAGTAACATGGAGGCATCAACCGAAGAGCAAAGAAGTGTTGTCCGGTTTCTGACAGCGGAAGGAGTAGGGGGAACGGACATTCATCGCCGAATGTCACAAGTGTATGGCGAACACTGCATGTCCCTTGCAAGGGTCAAGACGTGGCACAAGCGCTTCAGGGAAGGACGGGTGTCGTTAGCCGATGATGCCCGGTCTGGGGCACACCCTGCATTACCGATGACAACGTCCAGCTGGTTGATGCACTCACTATCCAGGACCGCCGAGTGACAGTGAACGCCATAGCCGCCGTGGTCGCTCCACGACAATGCACGACCTCATACGGCCAACACAGTCGCGGCACTCCTGCAGAAATTCAAACGGGAGGTTCTCGGCCACCCTCCATACAGTCCAGAACTGTCTCCCTGTAATTACGCCATGTTTGGTCCCCTGAAAAGGGCTCTGCGGGGCCAACGATTCACCTCGGACGCCGACGTCCAGCTGTACGTGCGGAACTGGTTCACATCGCAGCCCAGGGAATTTTATGAGACAGCCATTCACCGCCTCGTGTCACAGTGGGACGAGTGCCTCAACAGCCAGGGCCAATACTTCTAACATACAGGTACTGGTTTCTGTAATTATGCCCCCGGCTTGTTACTTTTTGAACGCACCTTATACATGGTTACCAACGCATTACAAAAGATCAGGCCTGTAACTAAAGTAGTTCCTGAGAAAAGTGTAGGCTACCAGAATCTCTAACGTCTTAACTTGCGGAATTGTTTTCTGTGCCCTTGTTTTTGAACACCCCGTACAAAATTAGACAGTAATATTTCATATTTATTATTAGCAGGAAGCTTAGAAAGGTTAGATCTTTGTTTAGTGTAAAATTAACAACCATTGACCAAACGGAAATAACAGAAATTTGTTTAAAATTTTCTCATTTCATTGTGTAAAATAATCCATTGTCACAGTAGTAGTTTTGAAGATGTAGAATACCGGTGAAATATTTGGCACAGCCACCATGTTGGATTGGTGAGACGTATTAAAATTCGAAAGACACAGTCGGGGCCGGACAAAATAGTACTATACCTTTACTGAGTTTCTTTGATATCCCTCCAGCCGTTTAGATTTTATTAGGGAGACGCACACACACACACACATACCAAAGGTGATCTCATAAGCCTATTTTTATTCATAAATAACAAGAAGTTCCGTGACGAACTAAAGAGCCTACTTTTCTTAAAATTTAAGATTCATGCCAATGATTAATCTATACGGATCTATCTAGAATAATTACGAAATTAAGTTGGTGATATCGAAATTTCTAATTAGTTCGAAATATACCTGGCTTAATGTAGCCTAATAGAGCACTACAGTTGGCAGCCCTGGTCAAAAAAAAAGTCAACCCCTGGCACTATCCAGCCCATGACGGGCTAAGGCCGACCAAGCGACCGCTGCCCAGCCATTTGGCCTGCAGATATTGGGGTGACGCGTGATCAGCGCGTCGGGTCCCCTCGGCCGTTAATCTTGGTATTCGTGATCGGGGCGCCGTCTCACTGTCAGACAGCTACTCAATTGTCCTCACGAGGCTGAGTGCACCCCGTTCCAACCCTCACGTCAGTTTTAAAATCCCTGACGGAGCCGGGGATCGAACCCGGGGCCTCCGGGTGAGAGGCAGGAGCGCTACCCCAACACCACGGGGCTGGCTTGGCAGCCCTGGTAACTGAATATATTCTTAGTTCCATCTCTTAAGGGTAGAGAATACAAAATTTGGTTGAAGTCCAATGGATAGCATTGACGTTACACGCAGTTAGACAATGGATCTATCAGCGCCCTGAAATCATGTGGGCTACAATGTCATGCATTTGTTGGTCAGAAATAATCTGAAATATTATGATCTATTGTTGTGCCAATTTTGGATGAAATCCATTTGTTGGTATAGAAGTTATTGGTATTTTAAAATTGGACCTATCAGCAGGTTTAGAATACTGTTGGCAGCACTGACGTATACTAGTTAGTGCAAATTAATCTAGAATGTCAGGTACTATATGTGCGCAAAGTTTAGAGCTGTTGGCTTGCATACTTCTTGATATATTGATATTAGGATAAAACATATAAACATCATTTATTAACAGTTGGCAGCCCTGATTGCCCTTAAGAATACGCACAGTCATATTTGTTATGGTACACATTGTACATACGAAATTTGGTTGAAATCCAATTGATAGTGTAGAAGTTATATGCATTTAAAAATTCTACTTATCAGTAGGCTTAGACTCATTTTGGCAACACTGTCATGTATGGCCTCCTGAAAATTAAACTGAAGTTTTATTATCTATATATGTGCCCATTTTGGAATAGTTTCCATGTATACCATCCAATATATCCAACATTGAGCTCAAATTTCAATTGCAATTTTTCAGCAGTTGGTAGCACTGACATTTTTTAAAGAATGACATTGTGATGTTCCAGTATAGATCCAAGCTCATACCAAATTTGGTTTCGATTTCTGGAGCTGTGTAGGAGTTGATAGGGACACACACACAAACACACACACACACACACAGACATATTCCCGGATCGATCTCAAAAGTCTACTTTTTCCTCATTTTTAGCCTATTTTCAATTTTGAAAAAAATTGGCTCATGAGATCACCTTTTGTCCGTGTGTCTGTGTGTGTGCGTGTGTGTGTGTGTGTGTGTGTGTGTGTGTGTGTCCCTTAATAACTTCTATACGGCTGGAGCGATTTCAATGAAACTCGGTAAGTTCATAGCACTACTCCGGGCGACCCCGACCGTGGCCTTCAAATTTTGTTACGTCTCACCAATCCAACATGGCGGCTGTGCGAAATATTTCACCAGCATTCAATATCTCCGAAACTATTCCCAATATCACCCTGGAATTTAGTACGGTGATAAAGGGAACTACTAGAAGTTCACCTATGCGACTATTGAAAAACTGGTAACTACAAAACCAACATGGCGGCCACGCGAATTTGCGACTTTTAAATAGACGTTTCTCGCGATTTAACCAACCAAACGCAATAAAGCTTGGTACAGTATATGTTTATACACATTGTAATGCACCGACATCAAACTTCTTTCAATTGTTTACAGAACCACAAGATCGCGGATGTGCGAAATATTTCACCGGCATTCCATATCTCTGAAACGATTAGCGGTATCACCCTGAAATTTAGTACGGAGATAAAGGGCACTACTGGAAGTTCATCTATAAGACTTTCAAAAACCGGTTAACTACAAAACGAACATGGCGGCCAAGCGAATTAAAAATTTTAATAGACCTTTCTCGCGATTTAATGTTCCAAACGCAATGAGATCTGGTACAGGAAATGTTTATACACATTGTAATGCACTGGTATCCAATTTAGTTCAATTGTTTTCATAACCTCAAAATGGCGGCTGTGCGAATTTTAAAATTAAGTTTTTATTTCTTGTGTCGTAATCATGCAATCGAAGTGAAAGTTTGAATAATGAACCTACGCATTAATTTTCCTTTAATGGTACATGACTCTATGGCCTATACATTTAACAATCCAACATGGTGACCATCCGAAATATTTAGACGACTCTGAATATCTACGAATCTATTATGGCAATCAAACTGAATTTCCTTATGTTCATAGGGGCTATGAACATAAGTTCACCTATAGGATTTAAAATAACCTGGTGATCACAAATCCAACATGGTGGCGACGCGAAGTATAAATATTCACATGGACGTTTCTAGCAATTTAACCATCCTAGTGCCATGAAACTTGGTACAGTAAATCCTTATACGAATCTTAATTCACTGGCATCTAATTTATTTCAATTGTTTCCATAACCACAAGATGGCAGCTGTGCGAAATTTTAAAATCTCCTTCTTACTTCTTGTGTCCTAATTAAGCGATTGAAGTTTGAATGCTACACGTACACAATAATCTTCATGTAACAGTACATAACTCTATGGCCTACATATTTAAAATCCAACATGGCGACCATCCGAAATATTTAGTCGGTCTCAATATCTACGAATCTATTACAGCAATCAAACTGAAATTTTGTATGTTGATAGAGGCAATTAATATAAGTAGGATATATGAAAATAGGCTGTATAGTTCTTCACGGAACTACTTGTTGCAAAATGTGAAAAGTATGCTAAAAATAGGTTAAAAACTATTCTGTGCAGAGCAGTGGGACTAGAAAAGTCTCACTCAGTCACTAATATATTTGAACTGAAACAATCCAGTTATTAAGTGTTGTCTTCGTTCAACTAATACAAGTTGTACTTACCTTTATACATAATTTCAACTCGTCTTTGCTCGTCGGTGACTTGAGGCATCATTCAGAACAACCTGCAACAGAAAGCGCTATCAGAATCACAGCTCAAGGGTATTTTAGTGGTTAGCAAACACGATGGAGCACTTTGGGTTCCTATGACCAGAGCACTAAATTTCACTATAGAGGACCCTGGTGCTCGCATAGACGAGGTTGAGAATACCTGCTGTAGATCTTACTAGAGTGAATTGAAATACCTACAGTACATACTAACACTTGTAAAAATCTATATATTTAAAACACTAAGCTGATTTTTGTTACCGCGAGATTGACAGAACGGCTGAACCGATTGACTTCGTAATGCACTATGACGAAAGCCCTTGGTCTGTATATTTGCAGAGTGTCTTTAAAATAAACAAATGTTAACATATATTTTTAAATTTATAAACAAAACTGCAAAATTATTGGCCCTAGAATCAGCTTGGTCATGACAGACGTGGTAGGATGTCCATTGTGTTTTAATGTGACAGTTCTTTATAAGAATTATAAAGGAGGGGAAGTTTCATTAATTGTTGAGAGTAGGTTCTCCTCTCTTTTCATAACTTTCACAAGGCAGATTATTGAAAATATATTATTTATGATTCACACACCTTTCTGGGAGTCGTTAGAAGTTGATTTCAATTTGAATTGTCGCTGCTGCACCGGAAATATTTCTTTTATGATGACAATATATCATTTTCATACCTTATTTTATCTCTTGGGGAAGCCTCCGTGGCCTAGGTAACAGCACGCCGCTCTCTCACCTCTAAGTCCGTGCTTGAAATCCCGGTCACTCGATGTGAGATTTGTGTCAGCAGTATGCTTCAATGTCGAGAGTGCGATCTTTTGACGCCCTTAAAGTTGCAATAGTGCAAAAAAAGTAATCGTACAAAGAATGTAACTTATATAGGAAACTTCTTCAGTAAATATGTTGTTCATTGTCCGTCATGTTTTGACGGGTTTCAACTAGTATTTTAATGTTCTTACTCTTTGCTGAGCTATTGGGGTATGGGATAGCTGATAATAGAATTTGCCATGTCTAGTAAAGCATTGGGAATGTTGCAATTACAGCGAGGGTTTAGCTGGCCCGGCTGGCGGCCCGGGAGTGCTATTGATCGAGTCTTATCCCTGTGTTTATGTGCACACTGGACTAGTCCATTTGGCTCGGGGATATTGTTCAATCTGAACAGGGGTAGCTCGTGTTATCGCATTGGGGCTGTAGTGTTCAGCCTGATTTAACTTCAGTTTTTGGAAAACTCCCTCATTAATAACTAGGGCCCGGCTGTTGATGACATGTCATCTTTTTACTGAGCTGTCTAAAACAATGCTGATGTACATTGAAAATCCGGACAGGCCTCCCCGTCTTCAAATATGTCATTTTTATTTTGCATATTTTTGCATTTTTCCTATTAGCCTACTTTCGATTTTTGCAAAAAATGAAAGTAGACTTATGAGATCAACACAGGGCGAAAAATGTGTGTCTGTCTGTGTGTGTGTGTGTGTGTGTGTGTGAGTCTGTGTGTGTGTGTGTGTCTGTGTGTCTGTGTGTGTGTGTGTGAGTGTGTGTACTCTGAATGTCTGTCCCCCCCCTATCAATTCGAACACGGTGAATGCGAATTGAACGAAATTTGGTACAAAGGTAGCACTAGCAAAGGACACCTCAGTGTCATGTTTTATATCGCCGCCATCATTACTAAAACTGAATGGCGGCCACTCAAACGTTCAAAACGTTAAATCAAATAACGACTAACCAAATCATCCGATCTCTACCAAATTTGGTAACAACATACCCTCGTATAGGATGCGTCTTGTGACCAAACTACAAGGTCGTCCGCCATACCATTTCAGGATGGCGGCCGTGCGAATTATGCAAACTTTATAATCCATATCATGGGACCCACCAGTTCCGATTATCGAGCCGAGAATCGTTTTAACTGTTCTAAAGGAAGAGGCACGTTCGAAATTAAAAGTTTATTTTGTAATACTGTAGTGCAGACGTGATTTTAAAAAGCTGAGCTGATTTAGTAATAAGACAAGATGGCAGCGGATATCTTGTGCCTGACTTATATTTCACTTATTTGAGTATTGCATGCAATATAGCGTACTGATATAAAATAAATAAACTTTGTATGAAATGCTTTATATATAAATAATATACTCCAGTGATGAAATCGTTTAGTATAAATCACTATTTGCTAACAAGTTCTATGTAAGTCATTTTATATAGAACGATATTCGTTGACACAATTAGCTCAGTGGTAGAGCGTTAGCCTACCGCTCAAATGCCTATGGTTCAAACCCGATCAGAGCTAGTTTTTTTGCTTGAAATTTTATATGTTTATTGTTTTGTAATGACTCAGATGTTTTAAAATTAAGCGTTATATTGTGCATATTATGGTGTAAAATATATATTTAATTAAAACATAATTCGCCAGCAGATTTACTCGAGACATCTAGCTGCCAAAAAGGTAACTGCACGCCGACCAGATTTTATTGAAAAGTTTCTTCTTCTGGCCGCTAGAATGCACTCGCTCTGTTAGGATTATATTGTTAGATATTTCACCAATAGATATCACGACTAGTCTACGTGGGGCTCCATTGATTACTATACCATTTGCATTCTATGCGCATCGAATTTGAAGAATGACAAGATGATACTACGATGCATTTTTACTTTCTATTTTAAAGGGTTTGTAACAGCCTATTGTGCGTTATTTGAAAATGTTAATTGAAGTAAAGAACAAAACGATTTCACATAGTATCTGAACTCTACCGTTGGTGCTAGTTCAGGATATTAATTAATACTTCTATTTCAGCCAAATAGCAATCGAAAATATCCACATAGTTGGTATACACACGTCTCTGTAGGGTCATGGAAAGATTTGTTAATTCAATTAGGGTTGTAAAAGTCATACGCAGCCAGACGTGTAAAGACATGCCTCAACTCAAAGTTGGATGTTGCCCGCGTCAGGCCGATTATGTAATAATAATAATAATAATAATAATAATAATAATAATAATAATAATAATAATAATGTTATTGGTTTTACGTCCCTTTTAACTACTGTTGCTTTTAGAGACGCCGGGGTGCCAGAATTTTGTCCCGAATGGGATCTTTAACGTGCCAGTAAATCTACTAACACGGCTCCCTCGCATTTGTGCACCCTCAAATGCCAGCTGACTGCGCCAGGATACGAACCTGCAACATACGGTCCAGCAAGCGAGAACGTTACCGCTGAGCCACGCCGCCAGTCCGGTCGATTATGTCTCCAGATCCACAACATTCTTTAGATACTTCTTATCTTTCTTTCTTCAATGATGGTAGCAGTTTTTATCTAGGTTGTGGCGTTTGGTAGAGGTAAATCGTTTCTAAGGTCTTCAACAAAGAATAGTTCTATTATACTCTTTGATAATAACAACGAGTTATAACTATACTCATACATTTAGGAGAAAGTAGGCTATATGTTCTTTACTGAACATCTTGTTTTTGCTTTTTAAGAGCATTTTTTAAGTTTGGTAGATTTTTTGGCCTTATTTTAGAGAAATTGGCCTTTTGAGGTCATTTTTTTTTTCAATTTAGTCATTTCGCAGCTTTATATCAGGAAGTTACGTGTCTCAGAGTTAAGAAGAAGCTAGTAGCTGATACAAGATAATTTAAAATATTGAAACATTGATTCCATTTCCTTAATCAACCGGGTGAAAGCTAGTCCTAGCAACAATCGTGGCGAAATTGCTGTGGGTATTGCATCAAAACTGAAACAAGTGCTGGGCAAAAACACCGGGTATAAAACATTCTGCAAAATCTCAGACATTCTTTACGGTGAAAAATTACTGCATGGATGGGATTGACGAGAATTCAGCAGCAAACGACCTTCCTCACTTCAAGTACGCTCCGATCACATCAGTTGTTGTTGAACGCAGCATTTCGAGATATAAATACTTGTTGGCTGATAACCGCATTTCATTTACATTTGACAACATCAGAATGACATTCGTAGTGCAATGCAACTCAGACTAAAGTGAACATAAACCTTTTGTTAAGTGCTAGAAATCTATTTTGATTCTCCATTTTATAGTGCATTTTTAGAATTTTCAAAATATTGGTGAGTTTATTATTATAAGATAATTTTCTCCATTTTATAGTGCATTTTTCAAATTTTTGGGTCATTATTACAGTCATTTTTGAAAGTTTTAGTTCCATTTTTAGCCTACTTTTCACATTTTGCAAAAATGAGGAAAAAGTAGTCTTATGAGATCGGGCAAATGTGTGTCTGTCTGTCTGTCTGTCTGTCTGGCTGTGTGTGTGTGTCCCCCCCTATCAACTCCTAAACGGCTGGAGCAATCAAAACAAAATTTGGTAGGAGTAAAGGTCTATACCCGAATATCTCACGACCATATTTGAAAATGATGTCAGTGCTACCAACTGCTAAAAAATCGCAATTGAAATTTGAGCTCCATGTTGGATATCTTGGAAGGTATGAATGGGAGCTATTTCAAAATTGGCATACGTATAGATAATAATATTGCAGTTTAATTTCCAGGAGGCCATACATCGCTGTGTTGCCAAAATGATTATAAGCCTGCTGATTGGTCCAATTTTTAAATGCACATAACTTCTACACTATCAATCGGAATTCAACCAAATTTCGTATGTTGTATGCATACATAACCAGATATGACTGAGCGTATTCTTAAGACCCACCAGGGCTGCCAACTGTTAATAAATGCTCATAATTTATTTTATCCAAATACCAATAAATCAGAAAGTATGAAAGCCAATAGCTCTAAACTTTGCACACGTATAGTACCTGGCATTCTAGATGCATTTGGACTAACTAATATACGTCAGTGCTGCCAACATGATTCTAAGCCTGCTGATAGGTCCAATTTTAAAATGCATGTACCTTCTATACTAACTAATGGATTTCATTCAAAATTGGCACAACAATAGATCATATTAGTTCAGATTATTTCTGACCAATACATGAATGACATTGTTGCCAACATGATTTTACGCACGCTGTTAGATCCAATGTTTAACTGCATGTAACGTCCATGCTATTCATTGGACTTCAACCAAATTTTGTATTCTGTACCTTAAGAGATGGAACTAAGAATATATTCAGTCATCAGGGCTGCCAACTGTAGTGCTCTATTAGGCTACATTATGCAAGGTATACAGTATTTCGAAATAATTAGAAATTTCGATATTAGCAACTTAATTTCTTCATTATTCTAGATAGGTTCATATACTGTAGAATAATCATTGGCATGAAAAGTAGGCTCTTTAGTTCGTCACGGAACTTCTTGTTAAACTTTTTTATGGCATCCACATCCGAGCCCTATTAATAACCCTCTTTATGCTCTACTTTCCTGGTTAAAAGTAGAACAACGAAGAACCCTGCACATATGTACACTCAACTACTTCTCAATGAAAGTACACCTCACTATCTCACTTGTAATGATTGTCACTCACTTTCTGGATCTATAATTGCAATTCCTCTACATCATTCATCAGCCTTCAGTAACTCTTTCCTCGAGTCGGGAACTGGAATTTGGAATAATTGTCCTCGTGACGTTAGAAATTGCACATCCCTAACAACTTTCAAACGTGCATGTAAGGATTTCCTCTTGAATTCGTAGGCCAACTAGAACAATTGTGTATGAATGTGTGAGTGAATGAACATACAAGATTTTGCTAAAACTCCATGTATTGTTATTATCACGCAGTTGTCAATTTAATTCTAGTATTTACGTTTTCTAATATTTAAGTTCGGTAGGTTAAGAATAACATATATGAGTATTCATGTAAGTTGCACTGTGTGTGGTTAAGTGTAAGCGACGGCCTAGAGCCCTAACTTTGCCACAATAAAGGCACCAATAAATAAGTAAATAAATACATGGTCCCAACGACCACCAAAGTTATGTTTCAAATGAGTTCTATTGGTATCCGTTCTGCTACGTAATAGCTAGAATTCCTGGCTATGCCAAGAGGTTTTATTCCGTTCCGAGGGCTGAAAAGGGGTTAATACACTCAACCTCGTGAGGCAAAATTAAGGACAGAGTTTCCGTGGTTTCCCCACTTCTACTCCAGGCAATTGCCGAGATGGTACCTAAATTAAGGACACGGCTGCTTCCTACTCAAATCCTACCTCAATTCAAAACCAGTAGTTCCGTGACGAAGTAAAGAGTCTTCTTTTCTTAAAATTATAGAGACCATAAAAGTCGTCCAGTTGCAAAACTCGTTTAATCCACTTGTGAATAAGGATCATGTCGTAAAATTATTTATTTAATTATTTTATTTTATTTTACTTTATTTTATTTCAAATGTTTTATTTTGTTTTGTTTAATTTAATTTTGTTTTGTTTTAATTTGATTTTGTTTTATATCATTTCGTTTTATTTTGTTTTGAATTGTTTTATTTAAGTTTTGTTTTGTTTTTGTTTTGTTTTAATTTTGATTTTGTTTTGTTTATTTTGTTTTATTTTATGTTGTCTTGTTTTGATTTTCCAGAAAACAAATATAAAACCAAAAACAAAAAACACGAAGAAAAAATAAAAATTCAAAAAAGCAAAAGCAGAAAACAAACACAAAACCAAAACCAAGAATGAAAAGCAAAAAGTAAAACTCAAAAGCAAAAGCACAAAGCAAACACAAAACCAAAAAACACAAAGCAAAATGTAGAAAACAATAAACACAAAAGATACGCGAGGCAAAGTCCAGAGAAACGTTTCTCATGAAAATGATTCTTATTCACAAGTGGATTAAACGAGTTTTGTAACTGGACGACTCATATATCAACAGTTGGCAGACCTGGCAATTCTTAGTTCCATCTCTTAAGGTACACTAAGGATCTAATGATAGCCGCTTGAGGGTTGAGACGCGCAGTCCTAGAATTGCCTCATTAATTGTGATGATTGGCTGATACATGTATTTTTTACAGGAGTGTATTTACATATTTATGTTCGACGATGTCGAGATGTAAGTATTATATGTCAGAAAACTGTTTCATAATGGGGGTCATTAAAGTACTACTTTTCATTATAACACAGTTTTACCAACCAATCAGAGCTCAATATTTTCATTAATCGACCAATTAGGTAAGGATAGCTTCTGACATGCACTCAAAATCCAACATGAATTACATGATTTGAAAGTTGACAATGTAGCCTATATTGGATCAACCATTGTAGTTACAATGCATAAACAAAGTGGGCAATATTACAAAAGAAAAAGCACTGTACCTTAATATCCGCAACTCCAATTACTACACATTTCGCCGACAATTTTAGTGAATGCTGTTGTTGACATAAACACACCAGAACGTCATGGAGGAAGCATGCGTATGACATTAGTTCCAAGGAAATTATAATCCAGCTCTCTGTTCAGTTAATGGATTATGCGAAACCTTCGCGCCAGATGTCATAACTGTTCTATTTGGGACTCAATTGATTTTCCTTCCGTTGACATTCTATACGCATCGAATTTGAAGAATAACTAGTTGATAATACGATACATTTTAATTTTAAATCGTTTGTAACAGCCTATTGTGTGTTATTTGACAAAAATAACGAAATGATCCAACATAGTACCTGTGAGCTATCTGTTGGTGCTACTTCAGGATAAACAATGTTTCAAAGCTTTGGGATTCGTTATTGGGTAGAGATCAAAAGCTGAGCCCACACAATTCCCAAGAAGAGGAATTCAACCGACAGAATCTCGTCAGATATGTATGAATATTTATGTTAGAAAATATAATAAAGTTATAATTATCGTCCAACATAACCTGTCGTATGCAACTCGCCTATAATGGTAATTAAGACACTCGTATGGAAATTATAAAAACTCGCTTCAGTCGTTTTATAAACATAATCGTGTCTTAATTATTACCATTATAGGCTCGTTGCATAATATATAAGGTGCGTTCAAAAAGTAACGAGCCGGAGGTATAATTACAGAAACCAGTATCTGTATGTTAGAAGTATTGGCCCTGGCTGTTGAGGCACTTGTCCCACTGTGACACGAGGCGGTGAATGGCTGTCTCATAAAATTCCCTGGGCTGCGCTGTGAACCAGTTCCGCACGTACAGCTGGACGTCGGCGTCCGAGGTGAATCGTTGGCCCCACAGAGCCATATTCAGGGGACCAAACATGGCGTAATCACAGGGAGAGAGGTCTGGACTGTATGGAGGGTAGCCGAGAACCTCCCATTTGAATTTCTGCAGGAGTGCCGCGACTGTGTTGGCCGTATGAAGTCGTGCATTGTCGTGGAGTGACCACGGCGGCTATGGCGTTCACTGTCACTCGGCGGTCCTGGGTAATGAGTGCATCAACCAGCTGGACGTTGTCATCGATAATGCAGGGGGGTGCCCCAGACCGGGCATCATCGGCTAACGACACCTGTCCTTCCCTGAAGCGCTTGTGCCACGCCTTGACCCTTGCAAGGGACATGCAGTGTTCGCCGTACACTTGTGACATTCCGCTGTCAGAAACCGAACAACACCTCTTTGCTATTCGGTTGACGCCTCCATTTCACTGTTTGCAATGCCACTGGCAGCGATGGACGATTGATGCATGCTGCTGCTCGCTTTGTATCGTCACGTGACGTGCACGCGTGCCCTCTTGCGACGTGCTGTGACCTTCCACGCTCTGGTCGGAACCTCACCTCGTTACCCACGCCACGATTAGCCGATGTCGTCACCGGTTTGCGCATTCCAGCCTCCGGCTCGTTACTTTTTGAACCACCTTATACTATTATATGTTGTACCCCACCCATTCCTTGGGCACAATCGTGTTGACCGACTCGAGAGCTACAAATGACGAAAAGAAAGTCATCCCAACAAGTGAAGAACCAAGATGGCGGCTAGGTATACCTCCTGCTATTTAAGGACCTGTAACTTTCCCCGCTTGTTGAGTCGTGTGATATTGAAAGCGGTGTGTGTTCTACCGGGCAATTAACGTTGCTAAGGACTACTTCCTACCCTCCCCCCTCCGCCCCTCCCCCCACCACCGGTGGCGTTGCTAAGAGACGCCACTACCTCGAGATTGAAAATTAATTCACGGTCGTCACTTGAGTCGAATGCGAAGCCAGACATGTGAAATGCAATATCCGTGCGTAATTAATTTGATTGCATTTTTGTTTAACCTTGCGTAGTGAAATACTAGTCACCTTGAGACATGTCGAGGGGAACATATGAACTTGAAGGCGATGTATATGAGGGGGTGTTACCTGCACTTGGGGGAAATTTATAGAATGTTAGGGGATGCCACCAGGGTGTAATATTAATACCAATAGTCAGGGATCTGTTTCTTATAAGGAAGTTTCTGGGTATTCTCAAAGCTGGACTAATATTTGCCGGCCTCTTGGTAATGGGGTAATTTAGGGGATGCCACCAGAGTGGAATATTAATACCAATAGTCAGGGATCTGTTTCTTATAAGGAAGTTTCTCGGTATTCTCAAAGCTGGACTGGTATTTGCCAGCCTCTTGGTAATGGGGTAATTTAGGGGATGCCACCAGGGTGGAATATTAATACCAATAGTCAGGGATCTGTTTCTTATAAGGAAGTTTCTGGGTATTCTCAAAGCTGGACTGATATATGAGGCCTCTTGGTAATGGGGGAATTTAGGGGATGCCACCAGGGTGGAATATTAATACCAATGTTCAGGGATCTGTTACTTATAAGGAAGTTTCTGGGTATTCTCAAAGCTGGACTGGTATTTGCCGGGCTCTTGGTAATGGGGGAATTTAGGGGATGCCACCAGGGTGGAATATTAATACCAATGTTCATGGATCTGTTACTTATAAGGAAGTTTCTGGGTATTCTCAAAGCTGGACTGCTATTTGCCGGCCTCTTGGTAATGGGGGAATTTAGGGGATGCCAACAGGATGGAATATTAATACCAATAGTCAGGGATCTGTTTCTTATAAGGAAGTTTCTGGGTATTATCAAAACTGGACTGGTATTTGCCGGCCTCTTGATAATGGGGGAATTTAGGGGATGCCACCAGGGTGGAATATTAATACCAATAGTCAGGGATCTGTTTCTTATAAGGAAGTTCCTGGGTATTCTCAAAGCTGGTCTGGTATATGAGGCCTCTTGGTAATGGGGGAATTTAGGGGATGCCACCAGGGTGGAATATTAATACCAATGTTCAGGGATGTGTTACTTATAAGGAAGTTTCTGCTTATTCTCAAAGCTGGACTGGTATTTGCCGGCCTCTTGGTAATGGGGGAATTTAGGGGATGCCACCAGGATGGAATATTAATACCAATAGTCAGGGATCTGTTTCTTATAAGGAAGTTTCTGGGTATTATCAAAGCTGGACTGGTATTTGCCGGCCCCTTGGTAATGGGGGAATTTAGGGGATGCCACCAGGATGGAATATTAATACCAATAGTCAGGGATCTGTTTCTTATAAGGAAGTTTCTGGGTATTCTCAAAGCTGGACAGTATTTGCCCGCCTCTTGGTAATGGGGGAATTTAGGGGATGCCACCAGGATGGAATATTAATACCAATAGTCAGGGATCTGTTTCTTATAAGGAAGTTTCTGGGTATTCTCAAAGCTGGACTGGTATTTGCCGGCCTCTTGGTAATGGGGGAATATAGGGGATGCCACCAGGGTGGAATATTAATACCAATAGTCAGGGATATGTTTCTTATAAGGAAGTTTCTGGGTATTATCAAAGCTGGACTGGTATTTGCCGGCCTCTTGGTAATGGGGGAATTTAGGGGATGCCACCAGGGTGGAATATTAATACCAATAGTCAGAGATCTGTTTCTTATAAGGAAGTTCCTGGGTATTCTCAAAGCTGGACTGGTATTTGCCGGCCTCTTGGTAATGGGTGAATTTAGGGGATGCCACCAGGGTAAAATATCAATACCAATAGTCAGGGATCTGTTTCTTGTAAAGAAGGAGTCTGGGTTTTCTCAAAGCTTGACTAGTATTTGCCGGCCCATTGGTGTTGGTGTAGCGCGCCTGCCTCTCATTCAGAGGCCCCGAGTTCAATTTCCAGCTCCACCAGAATGCCTTCCTTCGGAGGGAAAGTAAAGCCGGCGGTCCCATGTCTTAGATTTATGGCATGTAAAAGATCCTTCTACAGACTAAACTTGTGTGAGGCTAAATTTCTAGGTTAGTTCCATTGTAACGCTCTATCAAAGTTCCAACGTTCACCACTAGGTGGCAGTGACATCTGGTTGCGAAAGTTGGAACTACTTGAAATTGAACAGAACTTGGAGCTCACCCCATGGGTGTCCGCTTGAAGCAGCTACAGCCTCTGGCAAGCCGAACATGTCCTCGGACACTCGCTGCACTAAAAGCCATACGCAAAATAATTAAAAACCCACCAGGGATTTTAAAAACTGACGTGAGGGCTGGTACGGGGTGCACTCAGCCTCGTGAGGAAAACTTAGTAGCTGTCTGATAGTGAGAGCGGTCACAAAATCCAACATTAACGGCCGAGCTGACCACGCGTCACCCTAATATCTGCAGGTCAAATGGCTGGACAGCGGTCGCTTGGTAGGCCGAGACATGAGGTGGCCATTCAGGACGCCGGCGTGCTTCTGTCACGGACGGCCTTCCAGTAATAATAATAATAATAATAATAATAATAATAATAATAATAATAATAATAATAATAATAATAATAATAATATCGTATGGCCTCGGGTGCCGGGTGCAAACTTTGTTATTTGCGCCCAGGGGGCGGCTTGAATGTCGAATTTTCTCATTCCTTGGAGCGCTATGAAAATCAAGGAGGTAAGCTCCTTGACACTCTAGCAATTTCTAGTGGAGAAACGAGGAACTTTGTGTTGGTGGAAAATGCCGAGATTAATTTTGCCATAATGAACACGGCCTACTGAATTCAAATGGGTTCTTTAACATGCCAACATCGTATGACATGCAGTGATGGTGGTGGAAGACTATATGTCCGTCTCTCTCTCTCTCTCGCTCGCTTTCCCGTCTTACTCCCTCCCGTACTGCCTTCACTGTGTCCAAGGTCAAACGGTCGCGGTGCGGTGTCCTTGAACTTGATAGCTGTAGTGTCACTTGAAATTATTTTATCGCAGGGATAAGTGACGTATCACTATGGCTAGCGCTGAAAAGAAAAGGAGGAGTGGAAGTACGACTTATTTTAAGAAAGAGTGGGAACAATATTGTTTTTCTCTGCACTGAAACAAACAAAATCACGGCATCGCGCTCGTACCGAACATTGAGCATGTTGTAAATATGAAAACAAATTGAATACAAGAAAAATAAAAAAGTGACCTTATCAATACTTCTGATTGTTTGAATTCTGGCCACCTCGTGGTGTTGTGGCTAGCATTCTTGGCTATTGTCCCGGAGGTCCGGGTTCGATTCCCATCTCAGCCACCTTGGAAGTAGTGTTCCGTGGTTTCCCACTTCTACTCCAGGCAAGTACCGGGAAGGCTCCTAAATTAAGGCCACGGCTGCCTCCTTCCCAGTCCTCATCTAGATTACAAATACACACACTAATACAGCCACCACAATTACACAGGCTATAAGACAAATTATACATATATGTGGGAACCGGATGAGGATCAAGAAGGCGGGCGCAGGAGTAAGCTCAGCGCCATTGTCTGAGAATAAAAAAGAAGAGAAGCAATATTCCGAGTTCCGACGAGCCGCGAAACACATCCCCTTAATTCTCTACTGTATTTTAATGAGTTTCATTGTTTTTAATAAATAATTCAGTTCTATTTCGATGCTTGTAAGTGTCATGATCTGGAAACCGTTTCCCACAAATGGGGGCTCGTCCGGGATGGACTGAAACAACGAGTTACGACGCAATCCACGACACGAAGTACGACGCAAAATACAACGCTATTTTTGACGAAGTGGACGGCTAATCATATTTGTTGCTGTTGCCTACGACGCTGACGACGAGACGACGTGCAGTTTTGTGAGCCCACGACGTGCGAATCTACGACGAGGATTCATAGGCTAGCAAAATTTGTTCTTCAGTTTCAGTGACAATTAGTGGTGCCATGACGACGACGACGAGGGTCGGAATCTAAACGACGACAGAGGATTGTGGATGTGGTTTGAGGAAGCGATATTGACGGAAATCTACTTGATAGACGTGAGTAAACAAATAAGATGACTACACTCGGTGCAATAGAGAAAATAAATAAGAACATAAGTGATGCTCCGGTCAAAGCAATCAAAGTTTTACATAACCTCATTTTCGAGCATATACCAGACGACAGGAAGAATCGAAAGCGACTGCGAGAGTTTCCTGGATTCGATTTTGACGAAAATTCCATTGAAGAGGAAGCTAAGAAGAAATTTATCGAAGAAACATTTTCCAAGGCTGATCTGTTGCGTGTTTCTGAGATTCTTAATACCGAGATCGGGACAAAGGAGGTAATGATTAACACCATTTGTTATTACTTGAGAAATTTGGATGAACTCGCAACTAATATAGACGATGATGACGAAGATGAAGAAGACGAAGAGAGCGAAGAGGAAGACCATCACAGAAGGTATAGAGAATAACATAAGTTTTCATTGTCGTTCCGCGACGTAGAGGGCGCTATGAAAACATTTAACGGTAAGGATGGTTACCCAGTGAAGAAATGGATCGCAGATTTTGAGGAGACGTCAATCTTGATGGGATGGAGTGAGCTGCAAAAGTTTATTTTCGCTAAGAAATCACTCGATGGTTTAGCTAAGCTTTTTATTCAAGGTGAGAAAGGACTGACGTCCTGGACTGCACTGAAGAAGGCCTTGAAAGAGGAGTTTGACGTTGCGGCAAGCAGTGCAGAAATCCACAAGTTGTTAACCCAGCGACGAAAAAAGCGCGACGAATCTCTACAGGAGTACTTTCTTGTGATGAAGGAAATCGCCAGTAGAGGTGATGTTGAGCAAGTTTCTCTGTGTCAGTACGTGATTGATGGGATCGAGGACGATTCAGGATCAAAACTTCTTCTCTATGGAGCAAAAAATTCCAAAGATTTCAAGGAGAAAATGAAAAGTTATGGGATGGCAGTGAAGTCTTTGCCAAAGAAAAGCACAAAGTATAATAACAGTAATTTTCAAGGAAGTGCCAAGAGTGCCAACGAGAAGGACGGAAAGTGCTGGGGCAGTACAAAGAAGAAAGAGGCGAGTAGTGGAGATAGATGTTATAATTGCGGTGGATCTGGTCATAGTTCAAAGGAATGTGAGCACAAGGATAAAGGCAAGAGATGTTTCAACTGCAATGAGTTTGGCCACATTTCATCCGAGTGCAAAAAAGAGAGGAAGAACGATAAGAGGAATAATCAAGGTATCAATCTTATTGATGAAAAGAAAAGCTGCCTCAAGTTCAAAGAGGTTAGTTTGGGTCAGCAGAAACTTCAGGCACTTATCGACTGTGGCAGTCCTTATAACCTACTGCGACAAAACATCCATAAGACCATGGGTTCCCCAGGATTGAAGAGCACGGATCTTGTTTTGAAAGGATTCGGTAATGGTTTTGTAGCTCCTCAAGGTTACTTCACAACAGTCGTTGAAGTAGACGAGCTGGAGTTCCAAACCAACGTCTATGTTGTTTCTGATGATACTATGGAGGGGGACATGGTTATTGGTAACGATCTATTGGATCAGGGTGAGGTCATCCTGAGCAAGCAAGGAGTTACCATCAAGAAACTAGAGGTACCAATGATGGTGATCAGGGTAGCCGACGAACAGGAATTTGATATCGAGAACTGCGTTGATGAGGAAAAAGGGAACAGATCCAGGATTTGGTAGCGAGATATGTACCAAAGAAGACGAAATCTACTGATGTCAAGATGAAGATCACATTGAAAGAAGAAAAACCGATATTTAGCAGGCCCAGACGAATGGCACCGTTTGAGAACGAATTTGTCGATGAGCAAGTCGAGGCGTGGCTGGAGGAAGATATCATAGAACCGAGTCAATCAGAATATACATGCCAAGTGGTGGTAGTCAAAAAGAAAAATGGAATTCCGTTCAAGATCGTGACTGACTGTATGGCATTCCAAAAGACAATGCACAAAAGGGACCTGGTCCCACGAGTAGCTACATGGGCTATGGCCTTGGAGGAGTTTGACTATACCATCGAACACCGAACTGCAACCAGGATGAAACATGTCGACGCCTTGAGCCGATGTCCAGCAGTGATGTTTGGATTCCCTGATGGCCTTGCAGCGAGGATCAAAATCGCCCAGAGAAAAGACGAAGGATTGACAGCGATAAAAGCGACACTGGAGAAAGGGCCTTACGAAAAATTCATCGTCAGAGATGGACTGCTATTTAAATTTGTTGACGGGCGAGAGACGTTGGTGGTCCCGCGAGCAATGCACCATGAAATCATCAGAGATGCACATGAGAAGGGACACTACGCTGTTAAAAGGACTGAAGAAGACGTGAAGCAGGAATATTATATTCCAGACTTGGCCAACAAGGTGAAACGAGTCATAGCCAATTGTGTGAAGTGTCTGGGGGTTAACAGGAAGGCAGGCAAGAAAGAAGGTTGGTTACATCCGATGTTCAAGGAGAGTGTGCCATTGCACACCTACCACATGGATCACATTGGACCACTTAAGTCTACACACAAGGGATATGAACACATCTTCTGTGTGATAGACGCCTTCACGAAGTTCACCTGGCTGTATCCTGTGAAAACTACCAAATCGACCCAGACGATTGAAAAGATGGAGTTTCAGAGGACGAACTTTGGAAACCCAGTTCAAGTGATCACCGACAGGGGGCCATCGTTCACCTCCCATGAGTTCCAGGACTACTGTAAATCGCAGAGTATCAAGCACGTCTTGATCACAGCTGGACTGCCAAGAGCCAATGGTCAAATCGAGAGAGTCAACTCAACAGTGATCAAGATCATCGCTAAACTTAGCATTGATGATCCAACAAAATGTTACAAGGTTGTACCATCCGTCCAACGAGCTATCAACTCTACGTTCCAGAGGAGCATCGGAATGTCACCTTTCGAGCTGCTGACAGGAGTCAGATTGCACAACCAAAATGATCTACGTATAGTGCAACTCATCGAAGAGGAGCTGATCGATTCGTTCAACGAAAAACGTGATCAGATGAGAGAAGATGCAAAAAAGCAGATAGAAAAAGTACAATCTGAAAATCGTGCTGAATTCAACCGACGACGTAAGGAGCCTAAGAAGTATCAGGTCGACGACCTGGTTGCCATCAAACGCACTCAGATCGGTCCACATCTGAAACTAAAAACCAAAAGTCTAGGACCTTATCGAGTGACTCGAGTAAAACTCAACGACACATATGACGTCAGCAGAGAAGGAGACCATGCTGGACCAAGAATCACATCGTCCTGTGCGGAGTTCATGAGGCCCTGGCCGGGCGGATTTTCTTCATCCGGGTCGGATGAGGATCAGGACGGCCGAGTGTGGGAACCGGATGAGGATCAAGAAGGCCGAGTATGGGATCTAGCGGGCGCAGGAGTAAGCTCAGCGCCATTGTCTGAGAATAAAAAAGAAGAGAAGCAATATTCCGAGTTCCGACGAGCCGCGAAACACATCCCCTTAATTATCTACTGTATTTTAATCAGTTTCATTGTTTTTAATAAATAATTCAGTTCTATTTCGATGCTTGTAAGTGTCATGATCTGGAAACCGTTTCCCACATATATATATACACACACACCCAAGTACACGGGGCTACAAAACCACGATGTCGCAATGCCCCTAAATCAATCAACAACACAAAAATGTTTTAATGCTAAGCACGTAATCTTCAAGCGGAGTAACGTGCGAACAATATGTAGATGTTTTGGTCAACCAACGCATTGGAAGAACAGTTTGTTCCGGTGCGCTAGTGATCCCAACTTGACTCGGTCAGGCGCTCAGAGCAGGCAGACCAGCCAAGAGAGGCTGAAACCAGCCTGCCGGCGTGTGGCGCAGCATAACTGGCACGACGATCGTGCAAACACTGGCCGCCCCTGGCCTAGACCCTTAACGGGGTGGGGGGTGGGGAAGGGGTTGACTAATGATGATGATGACGATGATGATGATAATTGTTTTTAAGGGGCCTAACGTCTAGGTTATTGGCTCCTAATGGGTTGGGTGATAGTGGAAGAAGATTATGAGGATGAAAACTATAACTAATACTAACTACAGACTTATATACTAGAAGAAGAAATGGTAAACAAATAAAGGACAGGAAGAAAAGAAATGCCCTCAACCCTCGAGGAATGAGAATTAAGGCACTTGGAAGGAAGGAGAGCCATGAAAGGCAGATAGGAAAGGGGAAAGAGGAGAGGGCCCGCCCCAAAGTCATTGAGAAAAGGAGGAAAAAACGGACCCAGTTCAGGAATCCCTCGTGATCGCCAATCTCCCAACCTCACCCCTGAGGATGAGCAATATCCGGGGTGCACCAGAAGGTGCATCCTTGAGGGCCTTGTGCAGAAGGCAGGAGACAGCATGAAAAGAAAAAGACACGGATAGTCAGTCAGAAAGACTGGACTTTATATTATTTTAAATGCTAGCAGCCGAGTACCAAGAAGGCAGTGCGAGAACAGAGTTTCAAGATTCTATTTTGTTTCTTCACTGCCTACTTGATTGTTCTCGCACTGCCTTCTTGAAACTCTGTTCTCGCACTGCCTTCTTGGTACTCGGCTGCTACGTTGTACTAGGACGTCACACACCTTAGTGCAGTCTCGGTACATTTCTTCCCGTCACCGTAACGTAACGCCAGACCTCAGATAAAGTCGACATAATCACTTAAAATGATAAAAGAAGTCTGACCCCTCGATTAATGAGGGATCAGGAAAGATGAGACAAGGGCCAATTAAGGCGGGAAAATGAAAGACTCCCTAGGCGTCGGATATACTAATACCGTCGGGGTCAGAAGAGAATAAGAGTTGACCAAGAGAGGTCGACAGGAAAGAAGATGGAGAGGAGCCCAGCACAAGTAAGTGGAAGCAATGCCGGACTCAGCTGGGATCCCGTGGTCGCCAACCCACGTCTCACTAGATGTGAGCCCCTGGGGGGTATAAACATAATAAAACACTTCTGACACAAATCGGGGGAGGTTTAATATGAAGACCAGTTTCGTTCGTAGGTGGACATCATCAGATCTTGCTCGTCCATGAGTTGGAAAACACTGCTTCAAGCCCAATCGACCAATATGCATGTATCGATAATATGCATATCGCTTGTGGAGCTTGTCTGCAGGATCCATAGAGACTTTGAAAGTTTGACAACACTCTAATTTATGGTGCATTTCAACTCTTCTCCTTTTGCTCCATTTTCTGTTGACTACGCGAGCATTTTAATGTGGACATAAATCAAGTCGGGATCTTCCTAAAACACAGAGAGAGAGAGATAAGGCTGCAGGAAGTCTAGCGGAGTTGTTTATGACATAACCCCAGTACCTGTGACATGGGATGGATTGCACGTGTATGCGTCACTACATTCTTCATAAACATTGCTTTACCTTGCTCGGAGTAACATGTGACTGTTTCTTTAAAAAAATGTTATTATTATTATTATTATTTTATTCAATAATTGAACATCGAGTACATCTGCTCTGTGAAAATGAAAATCCACAGCCTGCTTCCAGTCTCCGACCGGTCAGGAATGGAATGAATGAAGCCCCCATCTAGCGGCGAGGATATGAAGTGTGCCGGCTGCCGAAGCCTGTCGCACTCCTCTGGGGCAATGATTAAATGAGTGACTGATGAAATGAAATGATAGTGGAGAGTGTTGCTGGAATGAAATTGTGACAGGGAAAACCGGAATACCCGGAGAAAAACCTGTCTGCCTCCGTTTTGTCCAGCACAGATCTCACATGGTGTGACCGGGATTTGAACCACGGACCCAGCGGTGAGAGGCCGGCGTGCTGTCGCCTAAGCCACGGAGGCTCAGTACATCTGCTCTGTAACACAGATAAATAAGAAAATTATTTTCATGAAGAAGTTTAGGCAAATGCCTAAATATGAAAACAGCCAAACTTAATATAGTAATAATACACTGAAGAAAATGGAAATTGCAACACCCAGAAGGAGTGGTGCTACATTGCTGCAATTGAACATGCAAGACGAGTGTTCGGTTGTGATTCGATGATTACACTTTCAGGTCCCTCTGACCGCAAGTTTGGACAACAATCAATACAGGATGTGCCCACCACGAGCTACAATACATTGATGAATTCGGCGAGGCATGGAGTCAATAAGGCCCTGGATCGCTTCCTGAGGAATTGTGGCCCATGCTTGCTGCACTGCACGGGTCAGTTGTTCCAGAGTTGTGGGTGGCCCATCATGTCCCACACATGCTCAATAGGACTGAGGTCCGGGGATCTGGCGGGCCATTCTAAGGTTGTGATGTCGTGGAGAGCTTCTCTGGAGATGCGTGCAGTGTGAACCCGGGCATTGTCCTGCTGAAACAGCCCATTAGCAATGTTCGCCATCATAGGGACAACCACTGGATTGAGTACCCTATCAATGTACTGTCGAGCAGTCATAGTGCCCTCAACAAGCACTAATTGTGGTTTCACATTAAAGACAATTGCTCCCCAGACCATAATGCTTGGTGTTGGCCCTGTTTGCCTCTCGACAATAAGGTCTGGGCGACCCCTCTCCCCAGTACGTCGGCGCACACGAATCCGGCGATCACTGCGGGCAAGACAGAAGCGCGATTCATCGCTAAAGACGACCCTATGCCATTCGTCGACCCACGTCGATCGTTTTCGACACCAGGCCAGCCTTACACGCCGCTGTTGTGGGGTCAATGGAACACCTTCTGCAGGGACACGGGATCGTAAGCCAGCTGCACGCAGGCGATTACCAACTGTTTGTTGTGTAACGTGGGGTGCTACAGCTGCTCGAATTTGCGCTGCTGTTGCATGGGGTTCCATCCGGGCCATCCGAATGATGCGGCGATCCTCTCTCACAGTTGTCTGTCGCGCTGGGCCTATGCCAGGTCTACGAGTGTGGGTACCTTCATTTGACCACTGCTGCCATACACGTTGTACCGTAGATGCCTGTCGGCCAACAGGTGCAGCGACAGTCCTTAGCAATAATCCAGCCTCACGCAGCCCAATTATCCGAGCCCTCTCAAACGGCGACAGTTGTTGATAGCGTGCTCTTCTCTGTCGTCGAGGCATGTTTGACGGGGAACACTTCACTGCACAGACTGCAAGTCAACTACGCTACACCAGAGTCCGTATACTGGAGTTGATTCCTCCGCGACCAATCACGTGGGGAGACCTGTAGCAACAATCCAAAGGGTCTGAAACTTTGATCGTTTATATACCTCCATGGCATCATTCCATATCTTGAAAATAAACACAAACGACCAATGCCTTCATTGTGTTGCAATTTCCATTTTCTGCAGTGTACTAGCGGACCCCTGCGAGAACTCTCGCATAATGGGTTGTGTGCGCCCCATATGTACAGACTACCCGTCCGGCACTAGTGCTATGCGGGTTGTACGCGACACAGCCTTTTCAGGGGCTATCGTCTTGTTTATTTGATTAAAAGCTCTTTATAAACAAATAAGTATATTTCCGTTGACTTTTCAAGAAATGCAAGATTTTTCCTGTACTATTGAGACGATATGGAAGATTTTGGTACAACCCACACCTTCTAACTTCCTCTGGTTTAGGAGCTTGAGTTTTGTGAAACATACACCCTAACGCATTATATAATAATAATAATAATAATAATAATAATAATATTAATAATAATAATAATAATAATAATAATAATAATAATAAATTAAATAATAAATGAAATACAAGATTTCTCATTTGATGTACATGGATGACAATAAACAAATATGCATCCTCTGAGAAACACATTGACAACCAAATCGCAATAACTGATTCATTTTCTTCTGATGTTGGAAAGTCCTCTGGGTTAGATAAACGTCGCTCCCTCACCATTCGACGGGGAAAAATTAGAGGCCCGAGCATTTCAACTTGATGACGGTTGTTTCATAAAGCCTATGGAATATAATAAGACCTAAAAATATCTTGGCCTCCTGCAATCTAATCGAATTGATCATAAAGGTATTAAAGATAGAACCGTGGCTATCTACAATCAACGCCTTAACAAGATTTTAAAATCAAAGTTGAATGGAAAGAACACCTTTAAGGCTATTAATGCCTATGCTATTCCAGCTCTGGAGCCTCCGTGGGTTAGGCGGCAGCACGCCGGCCTCTCACCGCTGGGTCCGTGGTTCAAATCCCGGTCACTCCTTTGAGATCTGTGCTGGACAATACGGAGGCAAGACAGGTTTTTATCCGGGTACTCCGGTTTTCCCTGTCCAAATTTCATTCCAGCAACACTCTCCACTATCATCTCATTTCATCTGTCATTCATTTAATCATTGCCCTAGAGGAGTGCGTCAGGCCTCGGCAGCCGGCACAGTTAAATCCTCGCCGCTAGATGGGGGCTTCATTCATTCCATTCCTGACCCGGTCGGAGACTGGAAGCAGGCTGTGGATTTTCTATTCCCGCTCTGACATACACTTTCGGTATTATCAAATGGACGCAGACTGACTTGGAAAACATCCTAATTAGGACACGTACCATCTTAACAAAACACAGATGTCCCTACGCTAAGTCAGCTGTTGAGCGATTGACAATCCCACGTCAAAGGGGTGGATGAGGGCCCACTGACCTTATCCAATTGCATGCAAGGCAAGTGAGGAACCTTCAGAGATACTTTCTGGGCAGACATAACTCTCCCTTACATCAAGCCGCTGTGAAGGCAGATGACAAGTGCACACCGCTGGATCTTCTTCACGTAAGGGATATACAGTTAGCCACTGATGAGGAATGTTCAGCCATCAAGTTTCAGCAGTGGACGTAGAAAGCTCTGCACGGTCGTCATCCGTATGATCTCAACCAGAAACATGTCGACATTGATGCGTCGAACAGCTGGTTGATTCATGCGGACCTATTCACTGAGGCCGAAGGATTCATGATTGCAATCTTGGATCAAGTTGTGGCTACAAGAAACTATCTTAAGTATATTGTTAAGGCAAATATTCAGGATGTAATGCCGAAGATGCCAACTAGAACCGGAAACAATCCAACATATCACAGGAGGCTCCCAAGCAATCTCCTCTACTGATTACATGAAAAGGCACAACCAAGTGGCCAAAATAATCCACCTACACCTTGCTCAAAAGCAGTTAATATCTGAAAATACTTTGCCTTACTATCAGTATGTTCCTGACGCCGTTTCGGAAAATCCTATGGGACCGATCAGTTATTAGCCTACAGATAAAACCATACCAGCCAGTTATCGTTTTTGTGGACAACGGCATATGTGGAGACAGGAAAGTGTAGTGGTTCTGCCCATAGTCATCTCCTCTACCGGCAACATCCCTAAATCATTGGCTCGCAATCTACAAATAATGGGAATACATCGTGGTCTACATATCACCATACAGAAGGCCGTCATCTTGGAGACCTGTTCCATTGTTCGCTCGTTTCTCAATGTGCCACCCTAAAAGAATGCCGCCTTGTAAACAAGCCGACGATATGTTGATTTATCCCTGTCATGTGGTGAAATGAATGTGATTGCAATAATAATAATAATAATAATAATAATAATAATAATAATAATAAAATAACTGCGTCAAACTACTGGCTCACTTCAGGACAGATCTTTCCAGAAACTGAAGGTTTTATGCTAGCAATTCAAGACCAAGTCATCCCTACAAGGAACTACCTCAAGTACATTGTAAAAGATCCCGCTGTACCAGATAAGTGCCGCTACGGCTGTCAACAGTCAGAAACAATACAGCATATTACATCTGCATGTAGATATTTCCTGGCAACAGAGCACAAACAAAGGCATGATGCACTTGCTAAAATCTTACATCAGGAGTTGGCTGATAAGTTTCAGCTTTTGAAAGGAAAGAAAGTTCCGTACCACCAACATCAGCCAGAGTGTGTTCTTGAAAACAATGAATACGAGTTGAATTGGGACAGAACTATTTTGACTGATCAATCGGTATCACACAACAGGCCGGATATGGTGGTTGTAAACAAGAAAACCAAGCAAACTACATTGATTGATATTGCGATTCCTAACAACAAGAATCTCCAGTCAAAACACATTGAAAAGATAAGCAAATACAGCGAGTTGGTCGACCCTATCAAAAGACAATGGCATGTAGAGCGAGTGAAGACCATACCTATCATTGTCTCGAGTACGGGTGTGATTTCAAGTACCTTCCACCAAGGTCTTAAAGAACAGGATCTGGATACTCGGCTGTACAAACTAATGCAGAAGGCAGTAGTTCTATCAACAACCAGAATCGTTCGGAAGTTCATGGGTAGCGAAATTCTAGCTTAGAAGTTGCTGTTTCCGTAGCTACACTTTGGTTCACTGAAGCCCGTATAGTTACGTTGTAATATATCAGAAATGTGTTATATGTACTGTATAAACAGAAAATAATAATAATAACCATTGGGTGCAGATAACAAACTAAAATATATATAAAAACAAGAACGGAAAATGCTCAGGAATATATTCGGGTGTGGATGTCTCTCCAGTTATACCAACATTCCGAGAAAATATCAGACACTATTAGAAAAATACGATTAACATTTTATGGACATATTCAAAGATTAGACAATCAAAAACTAACTAAAAGGATATTTAATCATGTTTCCTTATTAAAAGCCATTTTAGAAGTATAAATGAGGTTAAGGAAAACGTGGAAACTTTAGAGGGGCAAGTAGGAAAAACAAATAATGAAGTGAAACTAATCAAAGATGACTTATCGGAAGTGTCTAAGAAAACTGAGGAAAAGCTGGAAGGAATTAAGGGAGAGGTGGAGAAGAAGATAAAGGAAAAGAAATAAAGAAATAAAGGAAATACGAAAAGACTTAGATACCATAGGTGATGTTAAGCCAGAAATTATCAATCAACATGCCATGATCTTTAAGAAAGAGGTAGAAGACCAACTAAATGAATTCAGGGATAGTTACAGGGATGAGAAATTCCAATCCAAAAAGGCAGAGGAAGATAGTAGAAGGAATCAAGAAAGAATTAAGATCCCGATTGGAGGGGACTGAACATAAGAATAGTCAAATGGAAATCCAACTCATGGCTAATGAAGAAAGTGCCCGAAGGGAAAGGAAGTTAGAATTTGAGAATCAGGAGGAGTTTCCAAAGACAGGATGGGTAGATTCCCGTGAACAAGGCACAGATACGGAGAGGGACTTAGGAGGGGAGAGCCCTTATAAGAACCCAGGATATCAAATGGCAATGTCAACCCCGTACATGAATCAGACAAATGGCCAGATAATAAACATTATTAAATCCAATGAGGACAGACCAGTAAAGTTTACGGGTAATAACATGTCTATTACTCCAAAATACTGGCTAAAGGAAGTTGCAGTGATAGTGAAATAATATGTCCTGTGGTTCGGATTGCACGTAAAAAAGGAGGTGCCTTGGCTCATGATCGCATGATTAACGGTCACGTAAAACTAAAAGTTCCTTCCTTTCATTAAAAGCCGAGAATAACTGGATAATAGAAATTGATATTGCCTTTCAAGAAATCAAGGTAACAAACGAAATTTTATGGGACAGGGCTAGATTCAGATCATTGATGAACAAACATCATTTTGATGCAAACTCTCGGATGAGAGTCGCCACTGCATGGACAGCAGGCATGTGAGAGAATGAACAGATTTTCTGAAGAGAAGAAAGCTAATTCAAATTCATCTCGCTCCTTAGTTGGGCATAAGGCCGTAAAAATAATACAGTGGAACGTGGCTAATTCGAAATCTTCTTTAATTCCATTTTTTGCCTATTTTCAATTTTGAAAAAATAGACTTATGAGATCACCTTTTGTCCATGTGTGTGTGTGCGTGTGAGTGTCCCCATAATAACATCTAAACGGTTCGAGCGATTTCAATGAAACTCGGTAAGTTCATTTAAATATTCAAGATATTTATCAAACAATATCAGCCTAAATTAATTCTAGAAGTACCATCCGATACTGTAGCGTAATATGAATATTAAACTTTGGCAATCCATAAACCGTGCGAATCCCCACTCCCCTAGGTGTGGGACACCCATATTGTATAAAAACTTAGGGTGCCCTACATAACGGTGTTAAAAAGGGGGGTAAGTGGATTATCGCTAAGTAGGGGATTCGCACTTAATTGATTTAAAATTGGTTAACCAGTGGATAACATGACTAAAACTAGGCGAGGGGTTCCATATGGTAAAAAAATTAGGTACCCCCTCTTGAACTATAAAGGAAACTTAATTATATTAAAATAATTACGTAGGGTACCAGATCCTGTGTACCCTACAAGTCCTAAAACTACACAGAATAGACAACACGCAGAGATGACATAGATAGAGAATCGTTGGTGAATGAGCGAAGAATGTAAGAGAATGAGTGGATGAAATGAATGGGATGAATGACAATGAGATGCAGTGCATGAAATAGATAATGGAGAAGAGGAAAGAAGGCTAAAACTAAAATTTGTGGACCAACCTCATGGTATAAACAAGAAGTTCAATGAAGAACTATACAGCCTACTTTTCATGCCAATGATTATTCTACAGAATATGGACCTATCTAGAATAATGACGAAATTAAGTTGGTAATATCGAAATATCTAATTAGTTCAAAGTATACCTGGTATAATGTAGCCTAATAGAGCACTACAGTTGGCAGCCCTGGTGAGTGAATATATTCTTAGTTCAATCTCTTAAGGTACAGAATACAAAATTTGGTTGAAGTCCAATGGACGTTACATGCAGTTAGACACTGGATCTATCAGCACGCGTAAAAGCATGTTGCCAACAATGTCATGCCTGTGCTGGTCAGAAATAATCTGAAATATTATGATATCTTGTTGTTCCAATTTTGGAAGAAATCCATTTGTAAGTATAGAAGTTACATGTATTTTAAAATTGGACATATCAGCAGGCATAGAATCATGTTGGCAGCACTGCCTTGTATTAATTAATCCAAATTAATCTAGAATGTCAGGTGCTATACGTGTGCAAAGTATAGAGCTGTTGGCTTGCATACTTTCTGATATATTGATATTAGGGCAAAAAAGCCAGCATTTATTAACAGTTGGCAGCCCTGATAGCTCTTAACAATACTTATAGTCATATCTGTTATGGTACACATAGCACATACGAAATTTGGTTGAAATCCAACTGATAGTATAGAAGTTACATGTATTTAAAAATTGGTACTATTAGCAGGCTTAGAATCATTTTGGTAGAACTGACGTATATAAGTTACTCCAAATTAATCTAAAATGTCAGAATATACGTGTGCATAGTTTAAAGCTGTTGGCTTGCATACTTTCTGATATATTGGTATTTGGATTTAAAAAAAAGAGAGAGCAATTATTAACAGTTGGCAGCCCTGGTGGCTCCTAAGAATACCCACAGTCATATCTGTTTATGTACAGATATTACATACAAAATTTGGTTGAAATCCAATTGATAGTGTAGAAGTTATATGCATTTAAACATTGGACTTATCAGAAGGCTTAAAATTATTTTGGCAACACTGTCATTGTTGGCCTCCTGGAAATTAAACTGAAATGGTCTTATCTACATGTGTGCCAATTTTGGAATAGCTCCCATACATACCTTGCATGATATCCAACATGGAGCTCAAATTTCTAGTGCGTTTTTTCAGCAGTTGATAGCACTGACATCATTTTCAAATATGGACGTGAGATATTCCGGTGCACATCTTTACTCATACTAAATTTGGCTTTGATTGCTGCAGCCGTTTAGGAGTTGATAGGGGGACACACACACAGCCAGACAGACAGACAGACAGACAGACAGAGGGACAGGCAGACAGACAGACAGACACACATATTCCCGGATCGATCTCATAAGTCTACTTTATCCTCATTTTTGCAAAAGTAGGCTAAAAATTGAGGTGGCCCACAATTGTCCTACTAACCATCTAAAATAACATAAAAAGCCTAACTAAGTTAGGTATATTAAAAGGACAACACAACCCACTGGATAACCGCGGCAATAAAACAGTTTAAAATATTAAAATACTACAGGGGACACCCATATGATATAAAAAATTAGGATGCCCCCCGTTTCGCCTAAACTTAAACACATATTAAAAACTAATCGCCCTCGGCCTGAGCTATTGCCAGCACTGGAACGGCACTATTCCGGACGACCCCGACCGTGCCCTTGAAATTTTGTTACGTCTCACCAATCCAACATGGCGGCTGTGCGAAATATTTCACCAGCATTCAATATCTCCGAAACAATTCCCGATATCACCCAGGATTATTTTACGGTGATAAAGAGAACTACTAGAAGTTCACCAATGTGACTTTTGAAAAACTGGTAACTAAAAAACCAACATGGCGGCCACGTAAATTTGCGACTATTAAATAGACGTTTATCGCGATTTCACCAACCAAACGCAATAAAACTTGGTACAGTATATGTTGATACACATTGTAATGCACGGACATCTAACTTCGTTTAATTGTTTACATAACCACAAGATGGCGGATGTGCGAAATATTTCACCGGCATTCTATATCTCTGAAACTATTAGCGGTATCACCCTGAAATTTTGTACAAAGATAAAGGGCACTACTGGAAGTTCACACATAAGACTTTCAAAACCCGATTAAACACAAAACGAACATGGCGGCCAAGCGAATTTGGAAATTTTAAATACACCTTTCTCGCGATTTAATGTTCCAAACGCAATGAAATCTGGCACAGGAAATGTTAATACCCATTGTAATGCACTGGTATCTAATTTAGTTCAATTGTTTACATAACCTCAAGATGGCGGCTCTGCGAATTTTAAAATTAAGTTTTTATTTCTTGTGTCGTAATCATGCGATCGAAGTGAAAGTTTGTACAATGAACCTACGCAATAATTTTCCTTTAATGGTACATATGGCCTATACATTTAACTATCCAACATGGCGACCATCCGAAATATTTAGACGGCTCTGAATATCTACCAATCTATTATAGCAATCAAACTGATTTTTTATGTTCATAGGGGCTATGAACTTACGTTCACCTATAGGATCACAAATCCAACATGGCGAGGACGCGAAATATAAATTTTCACATGGACGTTTCTCGCAATTTAACCATCCGAGTGCAGTGAAACTTAGTACAGTAAATCCTTATACGAATGTTAATCCACTGGCATCTAATTTATTTCAATTGTTTCCATAACCACAAGATGGCAGCTGTGTGAAATTTTAAAATCTCCTTCTTACTTCTTGTGTCCTAATCATGCGATTGTAGTTTGAATGCTACACTTACACAATAATCTTCATGTAACAGTACATAACTCTAGGATCTACATATATAAAATCCAACATGGCGACCATCCGAAATATTTACTCGGTTCTCAATATCTACGAATCTATTACCGTACACCAATCAAACTGATTTTTTTAAATGTAGATAGAGGCAATTAACATAAGTAGGATATATGAAAATAGGCTGTTTAGTTCTTCACGGAACTACTTGTTTTTCTTGGTCCCTAGCATTTTGTATGGAATCATTGCTAAAAAATCGTGGTTAATTCGAATTTTATTTTGGATAATTCGAAGTTTTTACGTGTAAAACTCCGAAAAACAAGATGGTTCCCGAAAAAAACTGTTCCGAGTGCAGCCCAAGCAACCAACCACATCACAGAACTTCGGCGATTTTTGAAAGTAGAAATGACGTAAGTGCATCTTTTTTCCGTTTCTTAAATTTGTTTGATTCTTTTGTGATGGCCTAGAAACTTAATTGAAGGAAACAGGTAAAAATCTCAAACATTTTTGAAAATATGTAGTTTTTTCTAAGACTTAACTAGATTGCTGGATTACTACTGTCGTTAAATAGGTGAATAGTACATTTGGTTTTATTTTATCATTCGAAACTTTTGAGGTTATTCACGATACAGTCTTTATAAAGTACCGTTGTCTGTTAATCTTCTTTGTTTAACGCAAATCATTATGTAAACGTAATACAGTACAATAACTTTTCTCTATCCTTTTCAAAGAACTTTCTTAATTCGATTTTTTGGATAATTCGAATTTTCTTACTGGTCCCTTGAGGTTCGAATTATCCAAGTTCCACTGTAATAATAATATCCTATGACCTCGGGTGCCGGGTGAAAGCTTTGTTATTTGACGCTCAGAGGAAGCTTGCATGTCGAATTTGTGTCGTTCCTTGGAGCGCTGTGAAAGTCAAGGAGGTTAGATATCTAAGTTCCTTGACACCATAGTGCTTTCTAGTAGACAAAAGAGGAACCTTGTGTTGACGGAAAATCCCGAGATTAATTTTGCCATTATGAACACGGCCAACTGAATTCAAATGGGTTCTTTAACATGCAAACAACGTATGACATGCGCCTTTCAAAAATCACTTAAAACGGCCAGGATCGAACCTGCAAGTTTGGTTGGTTGGTTGGTTGGGTCCACAGTTTAGGGGTTGCGACAACGCGGTCATGTAGCCCCGTGTACTTAGGGTGTGTGTAGATTCTGCCTGATAACCGGTGTATTAGTGTGTGTTATCTACTTTGTTTTTAATTCAAGTAAGTACTGCAGACATTCAATTTTCAAGTAGTTCCTACTTTTGCTACCAAACGCCACCATCAACGACAACTAGTTCTGAACTTGGCTACTAGATGGCACCGCAGATGGCTCCTGGCGACGAACGTTGGAACCTAAGAGCGTTAGTCAAATCTAACCTATAATTTAGCTTCACACAAGTGTAATTAGTGGAGGGTTCTTCTCCATGCCATAAATCTATGACCTGAGATCGCCAGCTTTACTTCCCCTCCGAAGGAAGGCATACTAAGCGATTTTTAACGCTGTTACAACCTGAAAACTTGGAGTTGGTAGTCAGACGCGATAACCACTCACCCACCGTGGCAGCAATAAATAAATAAAACAGCCTTACAAATCGCATAAGGGATTGCAGTCTCTACGCATCAGGTGTTCAAGTCCTGAGGAGCATAGTTTGGTCCAAGTGTTCCTGTTGTCCTAGCGTTGGCGCACTTAAAACTTCTCGATATGGTTTCCGTTAGGGGACGTGTCACTTCTGTATCAGGTTGTCGATCCTTCCCCCTTTGGATGATTGCCTACAGTCTAGAATGCCTCTTCGCAATTAAGACATCTATGCTGAGCTCTTCCGAATGACTGTCTGATTGTCGAATGAGTTGTCACCTAAATTACGAACCTTTAGAAGTAGTCCCTAAGTTCAAATACCTTGGATCACTTTACAACCAACTTTATCTTCCTTCAACATTGATGTTACAGAGACCCCCCAGGGGCTCACATCTAGTGGGACGTGGGTTGGTGACCACGGGAATCCAGCTGAGTCAGGAATTGCTTCCACTTCCTTGTGCCGGGCTCCTCTCCGTGTAATTTCCTGTCGACCTCTCTTAGTTAAGGGGCGTGGTGGCTCAGCGGTCTAGCTGTATGCCTCTCACCAAGGTGGTCCGGGTTCGATTCCCGGTCAATGCATGTGAGATTTTCGAACTGAAATGCCATGTCCTGTGGTTCGGATTCCACGTAAAAAGGACGTCCCGTTGCGCATGATCTAGAGATTAACGGTCACGTTAAACTACAAGCTTCCTTCCTTCCTTTTCTCTTAGTCAACTCTTGTTCTATTCCGACCCTGACGGTATTACGGTATCCGAGGCCTAGGGAGACTCTTCCTTTCCCGCCTTAATTGGCTCTTGTCTCATCTTTCCTGATACCCTCCATCAGTGAGGGGTCAGCCTTCTTCTTCTGCTTCTTTTCAGGTTATCTCCTGCCTTCTGCTCCAGGCCCTCACGGAGGCAGGGTGTATGTAGACCCACCACTTCTGGTGCACCCTGGATATTGCTACACCTTCAGGAGCTCACAGCTGGTGAGTTGGGGAGTTGGCGATCCCGGGGAATTCCTTAGCTGGGTCCGTGTTTTACCCTTTTTCTACTGACTTTGGGAGGGGCGGGGGGGGGGGGCTCTCCTCTTTCTCATTCCTATCTGTCTTTCATGGCTCTCGTTCCTTCCAAACCCCTGAATCCTCATTCTTCGAGGGTTGAAGGAATTTCTTTTCTTCCTGTCCTTTATTTGCCCTATCCTTCATTTGTTCACCATTTCTTCTTCTAGCATGTTACTGTGGTTTGTAGTTAGTATTAGTTATAGTTTTCATTCTCATCTTCTCTTTCACTATCACCCAAACCATTAGGGGCCGATAACCTAGCTGTTAGGCCCCTTAACGAATAATTATCATCATCATCATCATGTTACAGAGAGAGCTACTGCAGCAAGAAAAGCCATAGACAGTATAACACTCAACAGCCACAACAAATTTCACTAATCACCGCAATGACACCAGTTGCAACCTACGAGATCAATATCCACTGGGACAAACTTACGATCAACAATTGAGAAAGTAAAAGCCCGATACTTAAAATGGATTCTTGGAGTTGCGAAGACAGCAATATCAAGGTTATGTACGAAGTACTAACAAAAGAAACATTCTTCATTGAGGACATTAAAGCACAATTCTGGCTACCAAATACAAAGGCTTATGAGAAGACTGTCCACCTACTAAAGTTGAAGAAAAAAGCCATATGGCCCTAATTTTACACAACAGACGATATTACAACATCAGAATGGAAGCAGACAAATTACGAACTCCGACATTTAATGACAAGATATGCAACACACGGTTTTCACCGCAAATTATGCCGTAACCAAAGATTCCATCAACCGGAAGAAGACTGCGTGCAACAAATACTGTGAGTGATATCATGCTCAAAATTGCCAAAACAAAAGTACAATCTCAATAATTAGACTAGGACAAGAATAATGTACATGTCAATACGCACATTGTGCACTTTCATTAAATAATTAACTACACCTTCTGTCTGAAAAGTTCGGTGAATGGGTCTATATTACGAACGGATTGTTGGATTACCTGAAACAGCCGTTAATGCCCTTCGAAGTAATCCCGGCGGATGGTTATGCACTTCTTAGAATGGCTGTACAAGTCCTCGCATAGTCTTCCTGAGGGATAGCCTTCAGTTGGGTCGCCACATTACGTTGGATGTCCAAAATGTCCGAAAACCTCTGGCCCTTCAGGGCTTTTCGGAGACCCTGGACCCCGATACTCCATATTTTGAGGCTTGCCCTAGGTCGTACCTCAGGCACCAGGTCTCGTCACCCGCGACGATGGTTTTCAGGACCATTCCATTCCACGGAACATTCACCGTTCTCACTGCCACCCGTCGAACAGGTGTGCACGTTAGGTTGCAAAAATCCACGCTTCTCACTGCCGCCCGTCTATCAGGTGTGCAAGGCAGGTTGCATAAATTCACGCTTCTATCTTTCAATTTAGATTTTTGACGACCCAATCTGAAGGCTATTCCTAAAGAAGACTATGCCAGGAGTTTGCAGGACTTGTACAACCGTTCTAAGAAGTGCATAATCATCCACGGGGATTACTTCGAAGGACAGTAACTGCTGTTTCAGGTAAGCCAACAATTCGTTCGTAATATGGACCCATTCAACGAACTTTTCAGACTGAGGGTGTATTATTACACGTACACATCTTTTGCACCTGTGGAATGTGTGTATGTGGGAGTGAGGGTTGTATGGAACTGCGCCCATTGAGAGCGGTCAGGTAGGTTCCCTCCCTCCACCCCTCTACCGAATTATGTTGTGACGAGTGGTGTGAATTTGAAGTGACTCATTTCAAATCGGTTGTGTCTTGATTGCGAACAAGTCAAAAACCGTCCAGATTTTGAACAACTAAATATACCCTGTCCAGATTGCGGAAAAGAGATTAGTGTTGGCCTGGGATACTTAAAACAGGTACAGTTTTCAAAACAGGCTCATATTTAATTTTTGTTCTAGCAATATTAGCATTAACTGGTACATTGGGATGTTTTCGACAACCTAACCATATTTTAAAAATAGTTTTGTTATTGAAAATGTTTAATAATCTAGTTTGAGGTAATCTTACCATTTAGAAAATTATTATATTTTTTATTGTATATGGTGGATTAGAGAGAGTTGTATTATTATTATTATTATTATTATTATTATTATTATTATTATTATTAGTGTAGCCTCCGTGGCTTAGGCAGCAGCGCGTCGGCCTCTCACCGCTGGGTTTCGTGCTTCAAATCCTTGTCACTCCATGTGAGATTTGTGCTGGGCAAAGCGGAGGCGGGACAGGTTTTTCCCCGGGTACTCCGGTTTTCCCTGTCATCTTTCATTCCAGCAACACTCTCCAATATCATTTCATTTCATCTGTCATTCATTAATCATTGTCTCAAAGGTGTGCGATAGGCTTCGGAAGCCGGCACAATGCCTATCCTCGCCGCTAGATGGGGGCTTCATTCATTCCAACCCTGACCCGGTCCAATGACTGGAAAAAGGCTGTGGATATTCATTATTATTATTATTATTATTATTCGCCTGTGTGGTGTAGTGTTTAGTGTAATTAGCAGTGCAGAAGCTAGTGGTGGGAGACAGTCTGTCACTTCCCCTTAAACCGACCTTGGGCTAACAGCCGACTTGACTATGGGCGCAGTTCAATCGGCCTAATTAAAAGGATCTGGAAATACCACTGATTATGGGCGCAGTTCCATATCTCCCGGGAGTGATGCCATAGCAAATGCCTTACTGCTTCTGTGCCAAATATGGTTAATCCCCTCGGTATGAATAATGTACGTTAATCGATTCTTTCTAAATGATCACACTATCTAGATATAGGACAATAACTAAATAGATAACAGATTGCCTCGGATGGAGGGTGTGGTAGCTTTTGTTGAGATGAAGCGATTAGGACAGGACAGGACAGGACAGGACAGGGAGGTATGGAAGGTTGCATCAAATCAGGCTACACACTACTGTAAAGACTGAAGACTAATTGTCATTGAGAGTGTTAGTCAGCACCAAAGATGCTAACCATAGCGATAGCTGGTCACGTCCCTATGATTGATGCTGGAGGGTGCGCATCCGGCGGAACGCAGCAGTGTGCGGGAGAGAGGCAGTGGACCGGCAAAACCCCATCAGCGAGCCGAGCTGCGCTGCTCTCCCTGGGGCTGCCATCGGCAATCCAGGCTATCCACCACACAAGTTTGAAGAAATTCATTCATATAAATAGCTTTAAAAATTTATTGGGTCTGTGTAACTACGATGCGCGACGATATTTGAGCGTGATAACGTATTCACGGACTGATTTCTTTAAACTGTCGCTCTTGCGAAATGTCAGCTTCGTCTATATTTTAATTATGTATTTTGTGGAAGGGAAAGTTCACAGGCGAAATGAAGAAAAGCCAAGTTGCACTTCCAGGGAAACTCCAAACACAACCACTCTTCTCTGAAGTTTTAACTCAACACGACTCGGCAGTTTGCTGCTGGCTGTATATGGGGTAATAAGCTCGCCCCTAGCTAGCTCGTAAACTGTCGCCTCAGCATTTTAATGGAGATTGTTGGAAGAAATAAAAACGTAAAAACACTTATAGTGGGCGATGTATTGAAGATAGAGATATGCTCTCGCGGACTTCTTTGTAGAACTTTTCATGCTGAACAATTCTTACACTCATAGTATTTAGATATTCTTAACGGTTTGCCGAGAGTAAGCTTAAAAAGCGCACGGACGCCATGTATTCTTTTCGACTTTTTCACTGAAATCGTTACTGCCCGGCTTCCTTTGATCATAAATAAATTATTTTCTACAAACATCTTCCTCGAGATATCCTTTACAGAATGGTGAAAACCGCATCAAAATCCATCCAGAGGCACACTCGTGACATCCAAAAACGGCAGTAGCGACACTCGAGCGCAGCAACAGAAGAGAGATAAAACGATATCATCACCTTTCACTGTAACACTTTTTCACGAACGTTACTGTATTCCAACTACTTATTTGACGTTGTCAAGAAAAACAGTAATCAATAAACATCATGGTGGTGGAATGGTACAATAAATACAAAATTGAGATAAATGTTGAAAAGACCGAGATGATAGTGGAAGAGCTCCAGGAGCAGCAACAATTTCCATACAGAATAGAATACTAAATATTGTCCCAGACTACAAGTATCAAGGCGTAACATTACAAAGCAGTACAAAATGCTACATGAAGCACATAATGGAAAAAGCAACACAAGCAGTGAGAGCGATGGATGACATCAAACTTCTGAGCCTAGAAACGGCAATAGCATTATTTAAACAAAAAACATGGCCAATACTAACATAAAAGAAAGTGATTGGAGTATCCAAGTATTCACGATCAAGGCTAGTATATCTACTCGAGAAAGAACACTAGGGAATGACATGTTTCGCATTATTGTAATATCTAGATATTCCATATGTGGGCACAGTCCTAGTTTTCTTTTTAGCCTATTTTCATTTATGAAAAAATAGGCTTATGAGATCACCTTTTGTCCGTGAGTCTGCCTGTGTGTGCGTGTGTGATTCGTGTGTGTGTGACCCCCCCCCCCCACTAATAAAATGTAAACGGCTTGAACGATTTCAATGAAACTCGGTAAGTTCATAGCAGTATTCCAGGCGACCCCGACCGTGTCCTTCAAATTTTGTTACGTCTCACCAATCCAACATGGTGGCTGTGCGAAATATTTCACCAGCATTCAATATCTCCGAAACGATTACCGATATCACCTTGGAATTTCGTACGGTGATAAAGGGAACTACTACAAGTTCATCTATGTGACGTTTGAAAACCTGGTAACTACAAAACCAACATGGCAGCCAAGCGAAGTTGCGACTTCTAAATAGACGTTTCTCGCGATTTAACCAACCAAACGCAATAAAACTTGGTACAGTATATGGTTATACACACTGTAATGCACCGACATCTAACTTCGTTCAATTGTTTACATAATCTCAAGATGGCGGCTGTGCGAAATATTTCACTGGATTTCTATATCTCTGAAACTATTACCGATATCACCATGAAATTCTGTACGGAGATAAACGGCATTTCTAGAAGTTCATCTATGTTACTTTCAAAACCCGGTTAACAACAAAACGAACATGGCGGCCAAGAGAATTTGAAAGTTTTAAATAGACTTTTCTCGCGATTTAATGATCCAAACGCAATGAAACTTGGTACAGCAAATGTTTATACACACTGTAATACACTGGTATCTAATTTAGTTCAATTGTTTATATAACCTCAAGATGGCAAGATGGCGGCTGTGCGAATTTTGAATATTATTTTTTATTTCTTGTGTTCTAATCATTCGATCGAAATCAACATTTACATAATGAACGTACACGATAGTCATCATCTAATAGTACATAACTCTATGGCCTACGTATATTAAAATCCAACATGGCGACCATCTGAAATATTTAGACAGTTCTCAATATCTATTAATCTACTGCAGCAATCAAACTGAAATTTTGTAAGTTTATAGAGGCTGTAAGCATAAGTTCACCTATGGAAAGTTCAATAACCTGGCGAGCATAAATCCCACATGGCGGCGACGCGAAATTTAAATATTCAAATGGACGTTTCTTGCGTTTTAACCATCCCAGCGCAGTGAAACTTGATACGGTATATGCTTACACAAATTTTAATCGACTGGCATGTAATGCATTTAAATTATTTTCATAACCAAAAATGGCGGCTGAGCGAAATTTTAAAATCCCGCTTTTATTTCTTGTGTCCTAATAATGCGATTGAAGTTTGAATAAAACACCTACACAATAATCTTCATGTAATCTTATATATCTATATCTATATATATAATAATCAATGTTACGTGATAGTTTGTCTGTATGTCTGTGGGTATGTCTCCTATGCGTTCATATACCATTCGTCCGATTGCGATGAAACTAGGCTGAGATTTGATGTGCACTCCAGGGAAGGTTTCTAGCTTAGTAAATCCCTTTAAAAATAGGTAGAGCACGAGTAGAATCAACAAATGAGCGACGACACGCAATGCGTTTCAACAAAGTCCCATATGCATTAATATACCATTCGTCCGATAGCTATGAAACTTGCGTAAAATGTTGTGTACACTGCAGGGAAATTTTCTGGCTTAGTACATCCACTTTACAATAGGCAGCGCACGAGTAGATTCAACAAATGAGCTACGACGCGCGAAGCATTTCAACAAAGTCACGTTTGCGTTCATATACCATTCGTCCGATAGCGATGAAACTAGGCTGAGATTTGATATGCACTCCAGGGAAGGTTTCTGGCTTAGTACATACATTTTACAATAGGTATCGCACCAGTAGATTCAACAAATGAGCGATGACACGCGAAGCGTTTCAACAAAGTCCCGTATAAAGTCATATACCAGTCGTCTGATAGTGATAAATGTTTGGTGAATTGTTGTGTACACTCCAGGAAAGGTTTCTGGCTAAGTAAATCCATTTTACAATACGAAGCGCACGTTTATATTCAACTAATGAGTGACTACGCGCGAAGCGTTTCGACAACGTCCCGTATACGTTCACATACCATTCATCCGATTGCGATGAAACTTGGGTGAGATGTTGTGTACACTCCAGGGAAGGTTTCTGGCTGAGTACATCCATATTACAATAAGTAGCGCAAGAGTAAAATCAACAAATGAGCGACGACACGCGAAGCGTTTCAACCAAGTCCCGTATGCATTCATGTACCATTCGTCCGTAGCTATGAAACTTGGGTGAGATGTTGTGTACACGTCATGGAAAATTTCTGGCTTAGTAAATCCACTATACAATATGCAGCGCACAAGTTGATTCAACAAATGAGGGACGACGCGCGAAGCGTTTCAACAACGTCCCGTATAAGGTCATATACCATTCTGCCGTTAGCGGCGAAACTTGGGTGAAATATGGTGGACACTCCAAGGAAGGTTTCTGGCTTAGTAAATACATTTCAAAGTAGGTAGCACACGAGTAGATTCGACAAATGAACGACGACATGCGGAGCGTTTCAATACAGTCCCCTATGTCTTCATATCCCATTATTCCGATAGCGATGAAACTTGGGCGAGATGTTGTGGACACTTACGTGACGGTTTCTAACTTAGTAAATACATTTTACAGTAGGTAGCGCACGAGTAGATTCAACAAATGAGTAACAGACTGCGAATCGTTTAAACAAAATCAGGTATGCGTTCATATACTATTCATCCGATTGCGATGAAACATTGATCAGTTATTGTGTACCCGCCAGGGAAGGGGACTTAGTAAATCCATTTCACAATAAGTAGCGCAAGAGTAGATGCAACAAATGGGTGACGACGCGCGAAGCGTTTCAACAAAATCCCCTATTGCGTTCATATAACATTCTTCCATTGCGATGAAACCTTGATGAGTTATTGTGTACACGCCAGGGAAGGGCTTCGACTTAGTAATACATTTCTCAATAGGTAGCGCACGAGTAGATTCAACAAATGAGTGACAGCGCACGAATCGTTTAAACAAAACCCCGTATACGTGCATATACAATTCATCCGATTGCGATGAATCATTGATGAGTTATTGTGTACACGCCAGGGAAGGGTTTCGACTTAGTAAATCCATTTCACAACAGGTAGCGTACGAGTAGATTCAACAAATTAGTGACAGCGATGAAACTTTTGAAAGTTGTTGTGCACGCTTCCACGAATGGTTCTAAATTAGAAAATCCATTTTACGATAGCTTAGAGGCAGTTAACATGTTGTGTATTGTACCCGATTGTCATCATGTGGACCATGTGTTCGTATCCCATCTAACTCACTGTCTTTCGAGGTATGAGACGTTCCTGCCCACTATACGACCACATGCTCAGGATTTGAGTCTACCAGGTAACTACTCTACAGGAAATACACAACACTTTCCTAAAAATGAACAATTTACTGGTCTAAAATCATGGCTATACAACAAATACAAATAAAGGACAAATTACATTTAATTCCCACAAATAAAAATAGGGTTATTCTGTGAGCTTTCTTCTTAAAATAGTGCTACACTGCACTCAAATCTAATTCTAGCATCCTGTCAATGATACTTCAGACTTCCATGGGTTTCCATAGTGTTCATCAACTGACACAATTTTAGTTAATGGGAGTATCATAACACAAAAATCACATATCACATAAAAGTGATGTTAATACAACATTACTCCGTTTCTTATGGCATTTACCTTGATTAGCATGAATTCATTATTTTCTGCAATCATTAACAAATATTTGTTGTGTTGTGTGAATCATCTTCCTTCTTTCCATTCATATGAACGCTTTAAGAAAAGTGGTACTTATCCCTTCCAAAATAAACATGGATAGAATATATTTTAGTTTCACCATATAACGATTTTCTGGGTCTTGTCGGGCTTATCATCGTTACAAATGTGTCATGTTCAGGGAAAACACATACCCGTCTGCATAAATTAGCAGGAACTTGCAAAATGCACTCTGAAAGAAGATGCCTACATTATTTTTGGTTCAGCTTTCCTCCTCAGAGAATAACTGAGCCAAATATTATCTGATTTCTATGATCCAACGACGTATGTGAGTTGCAACCCACCGTTCAATTCAATTGGCATCATCATATACTCAAATCTTAATTGCATATTGAAATATCGATATTCCTCAGTGTCCTATTGTGACTCTAACTTACAAGGGACCGGTCGAACGACCTTCCTTCCCCTCAGCAGGCCATAAAATTCGTTCCAGCTGGCTAGCCAAGATGGCGGCCGCAGAAGTGGTCTACAATCCCCCCTCTCTCTGCTGTCAAGATCAAGGTCAGGTTTGTTTACAAATTGCAGTACTGGAGTAACGCTAAGTGTGACTCCTATGTAATTGAGTCATTTAATTATTTAACACCTATCCTTATAGTGTCTTGGGCTCAACTGGCTCCTTAATTAACATTCATGGCTGGGGTGGAATTCTAGTGATAGCCTTGCCGTTCTATGGTGACTACTAGTGGCTTTTAGACGCGCATCATAGTGAAAATCCACGACTTTCACCAGCAGCTGTCAATAAAATATAAGGAAATCTGCGTTCCTAAACGACGAATATGATCCTTACCTCAGGGTAGGTCATTAATACACACATGCTCACTGCGTCTCGACGGACGTCAATAGTGGCATAATTCAAGCAAGCGTTGGATACAGACAGGCTCTGTCCAATTCGCTGCGTATAATACAGTATGCTCAAGGGCGATACTACTCGTAGATTCAGCCAACTTCTCACCTAACGCGCAAGCTATACTAGTTTGTCCCCGCAATATTTATTACGTAAATCACTGGATTCTACGTTAATTCTGCACGCTTACATGCGGCTCAAACAATACTTCACATAGATGACTCAATTATTAAGGCACCCGCGTTCTCTCTATCATACCACTTAAGCCAAAGCTTTACATAGCTCCTAACAAAAATGTAATAATATTACTGGCTTTCTTTACTTTAATGGTCCTCAAACATAATCCTAAGATTGACCATATCAAATATTCATTCATATTTCACTGACACTGAAAAAGCTCTCGTATTTCTCTATATTTCACGTTATACTCTTACTGTTTACCAAATACAGTATCTTTACATTAGACATGACACTATTTGAACATTATTTAGGCCAAAAATGCCTATTACTTTACTGTTGCCGACCCCATAATATTATTATTATTATCATTTAACGTTACCGTTACATCCATCACTATTTTTGCCTGAATGGCCTCACACAAATCACCTTCCAAGCCATATTTTATTCAAGACGAGTGGTGAAAACTCGTTCAGTAAGTGACTATTACATCTTATTCTCAAAGTGATAAATCGTTACATGGTGAACTATTTAGTTATAATGACATTATAAAAATGGGTACTCACATTTCCTCTTTGCTGGATAGTGCCAGCGCTTCAGCTTTAGCGCTACCATGACGCTTGAATTAAGCCATCATGTTATCCTTTACACAAAGCTTCGATTCACACACTTTCCACATGATATACATGTTTTTATCAATGGCCTTTATCACTGCTATACACTGCATATTAATCACTATACACATGAACACTTTAAATCACTATTTCACAATTTATATACATTTATCCACTACATCACATGTTGATCCTTAAATTGGACTTCTCCTACGCCTGATCTCAGAGATGCGATGCAATTATGACAACCGCTGGTCTCCGTGAAAATCTAACAGCGTTTTACGGACGTTCGATCCTCGTTCCCTGCAATCTTGTTCAGCTCACTATCCAGATTAGGAGGCAATGATTTCCAAGCTCCCATCATTGTAGTGATCCTGATGATGATGTCATATATAGTTCTGACAATACCTCCCGGTATAAGAACTGTTCAAAAATATTATAAGTTCCTTTTCGCTGTGGCGAATTTATATTTGCGTCAGATAATAGGTAAATATCTGTATAATTTACTTTCGACGCACTTCATGATTACTTATGAAGCCTTATAACTTGCTTCTATTGTTCTCCAACGGCGGCGCGTTGATACTTTAACATTTGGCGCGCTACTAGCAGCGTCTTAGTTACGTGTATATTGTAGAATAACTCTAGGCGAACTGGCTTGGCTTGCCTTGCTCCCCATATATAAAGGTTTCTCGTACAAAATAGTCCACCGGACACATGAGAGCGACTCCTTTCTTGAAATAATACCTCTTCAGCCGAAATGACATCTACATCTTGTTTATTTAGGTGTGGAGGTTTCAAAAACATTCGCGTGCCGGCGATCGCTTCGGCCAATTAATTACAATTAATTGCCTTAGTTCAGCGCGTGGGCACGCCATCGTGGTAATTCCCCGTTGACTGGTCACAAAGTCACTGCTCTCGAGCGTAGGCTAGGTTGTAATGCGTTCATTTGGAGATATAGGCCTTAATTTAGGTGAAAAACCACTCCTAAATTACCTCTCCGTGAATATATTCACCTGGGTGTATATTTCAATGCATTTCAATGCTCCACTTGGCTGTAATTAATTAATTTCCATGAGCCATCATCCCTACCCTCAGTTTCACCGTTGTCAAGCGGTGGATACCCGGGTCATTAATTTTGAGCTGTCTTCCTGCTCCAGACGTAAATAGTTCGGTCGGCGCCTAGACTCTCCGCCCACTTGCTAAGGGTCATTTGTAAAACTTCAAACTGGCCTCCTCTCATTTTCGTATGCTCTGAAAATGTATATTTCTTTGCATTTGGCTACAGTTCTTCCCTTAAATTGCTATGATATTCACCTATAGATCGTGAAATCACGCTACCTTATTATATGTCAGTATACCTCTCATTGCTCTTTGGGTTCCCTGAATCGCTCCCCCGTAGAGATCAATGGTTCGACTCTAGGCATAACCATGTGCCTGGTCTTCTCTGATGAGACCTGAGTTCGATGCCAGACTGCCGTGACTGATTGGGCACATCTTTCCCCTGCTAAGCTCGGAAAATTCATTTCATAAGTGCATTTTTCGGGCCTTTCAGATGGCATCGACTCCATGCAGTATTTACTTTAAGCGGTCAGTGCTCTCGGCAATGGGCTCTCTCGTTCCCCACTCCACTCTGTCTGCTTTCTCGTAGACTCTCGTTCTGCCTTCGCAATTGTTCATTCATCCCCTCTAGCTCCGAAGCGGCTTCCCTCAACTGGTCATAAAGTTCCTGCAGTTGACAGCTGCATTCTCCCTTCGTATCCGTTGGGTCTGCGAGCTGGTCGCTTCGCTCCGTTCCTTCCTGAGACTGCAAGCTTTTCTCAAGATTCTTTCCGTGCATACGTAATGATTCCCCGTCCACTTGGGTGTACATTGCTTGCTCCTCTCTTGTATCATAGTCTTCTGGTGGACTATATAACTTCAAATTCGCTGCATTTACAACAACTTCTCTACCTGTTGCTTCGTCTTTGACCCGATATGCATTATTTTGCAGATCCCTTATAATCAGGTAGGGTCCGTGATAAGCATGCTGAAATTTCTTATATTTCCTGCTCTCTGGATCTGAACTGGCGGGTGTCTTCAATAAGACGTACTCCGCTACGAGTAACGGTCTGTGATAGCGTTTCCTCCTGTTTCTCCGCTGCCGTCTATCTGCTTGTTTCTTGAGATACTCGAACGTTCTCTGGATCCTCAACTCACGACCAGGTTGTGCATCGATGGGTGTCCGAATGACATTATTCCATGGCCTCTCTGGTCTTCTATCGAGATGTAGGCTCACTGGCACCTCTCCTGTCGCTTCGTGCACGGTATTGTTGATACAATACTCAATAATCTCAAGTACGTCAATCCATTTCCAGTTCTCAGTAGAGCAATATATCTTCATGTACTTTTGCAGTTCCCTCATAACTCTCTCGGCGGAATTCGACTCCGGGTGTCGAACTGTGGACAAAATCTGTCTTATGCCCAGATTCTTCAACTCCCTGCGAAATTCTATGCTGGTAAAACAGCTCCCATGATCCGATAAGATGTTCTCTGGCTGTCCTAATATAGGAATGATTCTTTCCTTCAGCCTCTTAAGTACCTGTTTTGTACTGGTTTTCTGAATTGGACACAGGACTACCATTTTGGAAAACACGTCTAGTGCAACTAGGATGTGTCTATTTCCTCTTCTAGCTCTAGGAAGCGGCCCAAAGTTGTCCAGTGCCAGAAGCTGACATGGCTTCTCTGGTAAGAGTGGTATAGGTTTCTGCTTCATTAAGTACGAGTTAGGCTTTACTCGTTGGCACATATCACATGTCCTGATAGTATTCCTGACCGTCTCTCTAAGTTTTGGCCAAATAAATGCTTCTTTAAGCAGGGCAACAGTCTTATCTACACCGGAGTGTCCAAAAGCTCGGTGTGCTAACCATACTAGCCTCCTCTGTAATGCTGGTGGTACGACTATCCTGGGTTTGGTGTGGTCTGAGTCGCTCCATTTATGTAACATCTGGTTAAACCATAGATATTCCGTCGATAGTGCTTCGGCTTCCTCATACATCGGAGTTCCTCTATCCAGCTTTCCCTCGAAGTAATTAATCATCAACCGTATCCAGGGATCTTCACGTTGAAAAACGGTGATGTTCCTCAGATTATCTAAGGTCTTCTGATCTCTATCTTCAATCTCGATAGCTAGAACTTCTTCTTCCTCAGCTGTAGGGTACCTGCTAAGCAAGTCAGGGATGATATTGTCCTTCCCCGGGCAATACTCTATTTCCACTTGAAATTGCTGTATGTACAGGGACCACCTTGTCAATCTTTGACTCGACAAGTCAGTTTTCAGCAGGAACGTTAGGGTTTTACGGTCTGTTCTCAATATAATTCTAAAACAATAAACCAGCTTTCGCCAATACTGTAGGGCATACAGTATCGCGAGTAATTCGATCTCCGTGACCGTATAATTATTTTCATTAAGCTTCAACCTTCTGCTAATAAATGCAAAGTAAGTTTTCTCCTCTGGCCTGTGCACATTCTCCTGATATAACATTGCTCCGATCCCTATAAATGATGCGTCAGTCTGGATAATAAATTTCTGAGTGTAGTCAGGATATCCCAATTTTACATAATCTAACAGCATCTGTTTAGATTTCACGAAGGCTTCCTCGCATTGTTCCGTCCAGCGCCATCTTCCTCCCTTCTTAAGTAAGTCTTGGAGTGGTGCTACGGTCTAGGTATACTTCGGACAATGGTTTGAAAAGAATCCAATAACGCCTAGATATTGCCTGACGTTCTTTACCTTCGTTGGTCTCGGGAAATGTTTAATGACTTCCAATTTTCCCGGATTAGGTCTGACTCCTTGTGCATCTATTACGTGGCCTAGAAATTTAACTTCTCTCTGAGCAAAGTTAGACTTCTTTATATTGACCTTAAAGTTAGCCTGACTTAGGTCATATAGCAACTTGCGTAGATCTCTGACATGTTCTTCGACAGTTTCAGAGGTCAGTAGTATATCATCTACGTAACATATGGTTGTAGCCTTTACTTCTTCGGACAGGTTCCGATCTAGCGCTCGTATCAACGCTGAACCTGCTGTTTTTAATCCAAATGGAAGACGCACGTATGAATATGTGTGCTGGTCAAATAAAAATCCAGTTAACAAACTTGTTTTCTCTTCCAGAGCAAGATGGTGAAAACTTGCCGTCAGGTCAAGATTTGAGAACACAGTCTTTCCTTTGAACCTCCTGAGTACCTCCTCCATATCGATTGCAGTTTTGGCGTTTGCTGAGATTAGCAGACGTTGTACTTCATACGGTAGCTGCTTGGCTATTGCTATGCACAAATCTGACTCTCTAAGCCCTTCATCAAGCTCTCGAAAACGGCACAATTGATTCACAAAGAATTCTCCGTACTTAGTCGGATTACTAGTACTGTAACGCCTGGAATACAAGTCCAATCTGAGGTTCTGTTGTACGCTCGCGTTCCAGTATCTGCTTAAAAATGCTTGGCGAAATTCGTCAACGGTGTCGAACGTGTACCGAAAACTCCTAAACCATAGGGCACACTCCCCTTCGGTTAGTTTTTCAATCGCTCTCAACCTACGCTCTGGCGGTACTTTCGCGTCATTCAAGTACTCGGAAACTTCTTTAAGCCAGTACTTGGGTGTCATGTTAGAATTACTCCCAGAGTATTTCTTTGGTTTCTCATCACTAGCCCTTATAACCGTGACTATTTGACTTTGAACAGCATTTTCATGCGGTGTTGACATGGCAATTGGCATACCAGGTGTGGTATACGGGCTGTCACTTGGCATGGCTGCATTCTTTGGAGTGGGCTGTATTTCTATCTCTGCCCATTTATTTCTCCTATTCTCGTCTATACTTCCTTCGCTAGACCTAGGATTCCGCAACATAGATTCCTCCTGCGCGATCATTCTAGTCTCGATTTGGCTGTGCCTATTTTCTGCCCTTTCCAAACGAGCTAATACCTCTCGTTCTATTTTCTCTAGGCGATCTCGGTTTCTTTCTGCCATAGAAAATACCTTTTCCTTATCATCCTTAAGGTTTTCCTTCAGGTGGATAATTTCCCCTACTAGACTTTCTCTTACTTCGGCAAGAGTCTTATCGCTGGCTTCAGTCTTTAAGCCTTCTCGAAGTTCTAATTCTTCTCGTAAGCCTGTAACTTCCTTTTGAATGTGACCTTGTATATGAGAGATTTCAGTCCTTATTTTCGTGATTTCTCCCTGGTCCTCGTCCTGTCTTTTATGGATAACTGCTAAGTCGTTCTGAGTTTGTTCCAACTCTTTCTGCACTTTCCCGACTTGCCTCTTCATATTTGACATTATCCCCTTATTCTCTTGATCAAAAGTTTTTATTTCCTGAATTTCCTTGCATTGGTCAAGGATATTCTGATCCTGTTTCCTTAAGGCTTCGTCTACCGCCTTGGCGTAACCTGCCATTCGCGTATTCCATTTTATATCACTATCCTCGAAACTTTGATCCACGGTCTGAGTGAACGAATTAAATTGCTCTAATTGACGTTTAGTATTAGCTTCATTCTGACTCTGAATGTCTTTAAGCTCCATGGACATACTGCTTAAACTATCGTTAATTTCACGCTGTGACTCTCTGCACGCTTGCAGATTATTCTCTAGTTTTAACTCAATAGACTCAAAGCGTTTATCGTTATCATCTTGCATTTCTGAGACCACGCTAACAATATTCTTAGTTACTTCACGCTGGAAAGACTCTTTAACGTCATCCATTTTCTTATTAACCTCTATTAGGTTTAATTCTAACTGCGTGTTTACATTAGCTTGACTAGCCTCTAGTCTAGTGTTTATTTCAGCTTGATTAGCCTCTAGTCTAGCGTTTACTTCAGCTTGATTAGCCTCTAGTCTAGTATTTACTTCGGCTTGATTAGTCTCCAATTGTACATTTATTGTAGCCAATCTATCTGCTATTTCATCTTTAAATGCTTTAGATTCTTCCTTATTCTTAGCATTAGAATTATCAAAATGTTCCTTTAACTCAGCAATACACCTGAGTACGTCTTCAGTTCCAGCCATCCTGTACTTCTTAATTTGCGATTCAGGTAGGCCGCAGCTGAATATGCTGGCGCGTTCTATTAGAAAGAAAAGGATTCCGATCCCACGACAACAACAACAACATATTACCAAATGTCAAAACTAACTATGGAATGGGTATAGACCCTCGTACCCGTCTGACAACAGTGTCTGACGTCTGAATATCATATAGAAAGACTCTCAATCGCTCAAACGAAGTTTGAGGAAAAATATTATTTTTATGGTTTTCCCCATGAAAACCATGCTATTATTATGGGGTTTTCTGAATCCCATAAGCCATCCACGCACTGGGCGCCATGATAATGATGAGATAACCATTATCATTCTGGTTCTCATTGTAAGACATCGGCCATGTTCTGAATTATTAATAAAACTGTCCAAGGAGTGGTTTTTATTGCCGAATGCCCCACGTATGGGCCGTCATGATAATGAAGAAGGTAATGGCATGCTTTGTGGTAGTTGCCCTGGCCAGTTTGCGCAATGCCAAGATCGCTCATATTGCACAGATGCAGGCGGTTCCATCATGAATTAATACCGTCCCACATTGCTTGGGCCATGATAATTAAAGGGGTTTGTGTGTAAGTTACATTTACATTTGAGAATGTTTTATGGACGATTATCAACATTTATTTTACGCGATGGCTTATTAACAAATGGGACGCGGCCTTTCCTATTCTGTCCTAATTTCTATACTGTATTTGCTTCTACCATTTATATCTTGGCCGACTTTAGCAGTACCTGTGACTCAATCCTAGTACAGAGACATCACCTCCATGTACCCGATTGTCATCATGTGGACCATGTGTTCGTATCCCAACTAACTCACGGTCTTTCGAGGTATGGGACGTTCCTGCCCACTATACGACCACATGCTCAGGATTTGAGTCTACCAGGTAACTACTCTACAGGAAATACACAACACTTTCCTAAAAATGAACAATTTACTGGTCTAAAATCATGGCTATACAACAAATACAAATAAAGGACAAATTACATTTAATTCCCACAAATAAAAATAGGGTTATTCTGTGAGCTTTCTTCTTAAAATAGTGCTACACTGCACTCAAATCTAATTCTAGCATCCTGTCAATGATACTTCAGACTTCCATGGGTTTCCATAGTGTTCATCAACTGACACAATTTTAGTTAGTGGGAGTATCATAACACAAAAATCACATATCACATAAAAGTGATGTTAATACAACATTACTCCGTTTCTTATGGCATTTACCTTGATTAGCATGAATTCATTATTTTCTGCAATCATTAACAAATATTTGTTGTGTCGTGTGAATCATCTTCCTTCTTTCCATTCATATGAACGCTTTAAGAAAAGTGGTACTTATCCCTTCCAAAATAAACATGGATAGAATATATTTTAGTTTCACCATATAACGATTTTCTGGGTCTTGTCGGGCTTATCATCGTTACAAATGTGTCATGTTCAGGGAAAACACATACCCGTCTGCATAAATTAGCAGGAACTTGCAAAATGCACTCTGAAAGAAGATGCCTACATTATTTTTGGTTCAGCTTTCCTCCTCAGAGAATAACTGAGCCAAATATTATCTGATTTCTATGATCCAACGATGTATGTGAGTTGCAACCCACCGTTCAATTCAATTGGCATCATCATATACTCAAATCTTAATTGCATATTGAAATATCGATATTCCTCAGTGTCCTATTGTGACTCTAACTTACAAGGGACCGGTCGAACGACCTTCCTTCCCCTCAGCAGGCCATAAAATTCGTTCCAGCTGGCTAGCCAAGATGGCGGCCGCAGAAGTGGTCTACAATCCCCTCTCTCTCTGCTGTCAAGATCAAGGTCAGGTTTGTTTACAAATTGCAGTACTGGAGTAACGCTAAGTGTGGCTCCTATGTAATTGAGTCATTTAATTATTTAAAACCTATCCTTATAGTGTCTTGGGCTCAACTGGCTCCTTAATTAACATTCATGGCTGGGGTGGAATTCTAGTGATAGCCTTGCCGTTCTATGGTGACTACTAGTGGCTTTTAGACGCGCATCATAGTGAAAATCCACGACTTTCACCAGCAGCTGTCAATAAAATATAAGGAAATCTGCGTTCCTAAACGACGAATATGATCCTTACCTCAGGGTAGGTCATTAATACACACATGCTCACTGCGTCTCGACGGACGTCAATAGTGGCATAATTCAAGCAAGCGTTGGATACAGACAGGCTATGTCCAATTCGCTGCGTATAATACAGTATGCTCAAGGGCGATACTACTCGTAGATTCAGCCAACTTCTCACCTAACGCGCAAGCTATACTAGTTTGTCCCCGCAATATTTATTACGTAAATCACTGGATTCTACGTTAATTCTGCACGCTTACATGCGGCTCAAACAATACTTCACATAGATGACTCAATTATTAAGGCACCCGCGTTCTCTCTATCATACCACTTAAGCCAAAGCTTTACATAGCTCCTAACAAAAATGTAATAATATTACTGGCTTTCTTTAATTTAATGGTCCTCAAACATAATCCTAAAGATTGACCATATCAAATATTCATTCATATTTCACTGACACTGAAAAAGCTCTCGTATTTCTCTATATTTCACGTTATACTCTTACTTTTTACCAAATACAGTATCTTTACATTAGACATGACACTATTTGAACATTATTTAGGCCAAAAATGCCTATTACTTTACTGTTGCCGACCCCATAATGTTATTATTATTATCATTTAACGTTACCGTTACATCCATCACTATTTTTGCCTGAATGGCCTCAAACAAATCACCTTCCAAGCCATATTTTATTCAAGACGAGTGGTGAAAACTCGTTCAGTAAGTGACTATTACATCTTATTCTCAAAGTGATAAATCGTTACATGGTGAACTATTTAGTTATAATGACATTATAAAAATGGGTACTCACTTTTTCCTCTTTGCTGGATAGTGCCAGCGCTTCAGCTTTAGCGCTACCATGACGCTTGAATTAAGCCATCATGTTATCCTTTACACAAAACTTAGATTCACACATTTTCCACATGATATACATGTTTTTATCAATGGCCTTTATCACTGCTATACACTGCATATTAATCACTATACACATGAACACTTTAAATCACTATTTCACAATTTATATACATTTATCCACTACATCACATGTTGATCCTAAAATTGGACTTCTCCTACGCCTGATCTCAGAGATGCGATGCAATTATGACAACCGCTGGTCTCCGTGAAAATCTAACAGCGTTTTACGGACGTTCGATCCTCGTTCCCTGCAATCTTGTTCAGCTCACTATCCAGATTAGGTGGCAATGATTTCCAAGCTCCCATCATTGTAGTGATCCTGATGATGATGTCATATATAGTTCTGACAATACCTCCCGGTATAAGAACTGTTCAAAAATATTATAAGTTCCTTTTCGCTGTGGCGAATTTATATTTGCGTCAGATAATAGGTAAATATCTGTATAATTTACTTTCGACGCACTTCATGATTACTTATGAAGCCTTATAACTTGCTTCTATTGTTCTCCAACGGCGGCGCGTTGATACTTTAACATTTGGCGTGCTACTAGCAGCGTCTTAGTTACGTGTATATTGTAGAATAACTCAAGGCGAACTGGCTTGGCTTGCCTTGCTCCCCATATATAAAGGTTTCTCGTACAAAATAGTCCACCGGACACATGAGAGCGACTCCTTTCTTGAAATAATACCTCTTCAGCCGAAATGACATCTACATCTTGTTTATTTAGGTGTGGAGGTTTCAAAAACATTCGCGTGCCGGCGATCGCTTCGGCCAATTAATTACAATTAATTGCCTTAGTTCAGCGCGTGGGCACGCCATCGTGGTAATTCCCCGTTGACTGGTCACAAAGTCACTGCTCTCGAGCGTAGGCTAGGTTGTAATGCGTTCATTTGGAGATATAGGCCTTAATTTAGGTGAAAAACCACTCCTAAATTACCTCTCCGTGAATATATTCACCTGGGTGTATATTTCAATGCATTTCAATGCTCCACTTGGCTGTAATTAATTAATTTCCATAAGCCATCATCCCTACCCTCAGTTTCACCGTTGTCAAGCGGTGGATACCCGGGTCATTAATTTTGAGCTGTCTTCCTGCTCCAGACGTAAATAGTTCGGTCGGCGCCTAGACTCTCCGCCCACTTGCTAAGGGTCATTTGTAAAACTTCAAACTGGCCTCCTCTCATTTTCGTATGCTCTGAAAATGTATATTTCCTTGCATTTGGCTACAGTTCTTCCCTTAAATTGCTATGATATTCACCTATTGATCGTGAAATCACGCTACCTTATTATATGTCAGTATACCTCTCATTGCTCTTTGGGTTCCCTGAATCGCTCCCCCGCAGAGATCAATGGTTCGACTCTAGGCATAACCATGTGCCTGGTCTTCTCTGATGAGACCTGAGTTCGATGCCAGACTGCCGTGACTGATTGGGCACATCTTTCCCCTGCTAAGCTCGGAAAATTCATTTCATAAGTGCATTTTTCGGGCCTTTCAGATGGCATCGACTCCATGCAGTATTTACTTTAAGCGGTCAGTGCTCTCGGCAATGGGCTCTCTCGTTCCCCACTCCACTCTGTCTGCTTTCTCGTAGACTCTCGTTCTGCCTTCGCAATTGTTCATTCATCCCCTCTAGCTCTGCAGCGGCTTCCCTCAACTGGTCATAAAGTTCCTGCAGTTGACAGCTGCATTCTCCCTTCGTATCCGTTAGGTCTGCGAGCTGGTCGCTTCGCTCCGTTCCTTCCTGAGACTGCAAGCTTTTCTCAAGATTCTTTCCGTGCATACGTAATGATTCCCCGTCCACTTGGGTGTACATTGCTTGCTCCTCTCTTGTATCATAGTCTTCTGGTGGACTATATAACTTCAAATTCGCTGCATTTACAACAACTTCTCTACCTGTTGCTTCGTCTTTGATCCGATATGCATTATTTTGCAGATCCCTTATAATCAGGTAGGGTCCGTGATAAGCATGCTGAAATTTCTTATATTTCCTGCTCTCTGGATCTGAACTGGCGGGTTTCTTCAATAAGACGTATTCCCCTACGAGTAACGGTCTGTGATAGCGTTTCCTCCTGTTTCTCCGCTGCCGTCTATCTGCTTGTTTCTTGAGATACTCGAACGTTCTCTGGATCCTCAACTCACGACCAGGTTGTGCATCGATGGGTGTCCGAATGACATTATTCCATGGCCTCTCTGGTCTTCTATCGAGATGTAGGCTCACTGGCACCTCTCCTGTCGCTTCGTGCACGGTATTGTTGATACAATACTCAATAATCTCAAGTACGTCAATCCATTTCCAGTTCTCAGTAGAGCAATATATCTTCATGTACTTTTGCAGTTCCCTCATAACTCTCTCGGCGGAATTCGACTCCGGGTGTCGAACTGTGGACAAAATCTGTCTTATGCTCAGATTCTCCAACTCCCTGCGAAATTATATGCTGGTAAAACAGCTCCAATGATCCGATAAGATGTTCTCTGGCTGTCCTAATATAGGAATGATTCTTTCCTTCAGCCTCTTAAGTACCTGTTTTGTACTGGTTTTCTGAATTGGACACAGGACTACCATTTTGGAAAACACGTCTAGTGCAACTAGGATGTGTCTATTTCCTCTTCTAGCTCTAGGAAGCGGCCTAAAGTTGTCCAGTGCCAGAAGCTGACATGGCTTCTCTGGTAAGAGTGGTATAGGTTTCTGCTTCATTAAGTACGAGTTAGGCTTTACTCGTTGGCACATATCACATGTCCTGATAGTATTCCTGACCGTCTCTCTAAGTTTTGGCCAAATAAATGCTTCTTTAAGCAGGGCAACAGTCTTATCTACACCGGAGTGTCCAAAAGCTCGGTGTGCTAACCATACTAGCCTCCTCTGTAATGCTGGTGGTACGACTATCCTGGGTTTGGTGTGGTCTGAGTCGCTCCATTTATGTAACATCTGGTTAAACCATAGATATTCCGTCGATAGTGCTTCGGCTTCCTCATACATCGGAGTTCCTCTATCCAGCTTTCCCTCGAAGTAATTAATCATCAACCGTATCCAGGGATCTTCACGTTGAAAAACGGTGATGTTCCTCAGATCATCTAAGGTCTTCTGATCTCTATCTTCTATCTCAATAGCTAGAACTTCTTCTTCCTCAGCTGTAGGGTATCTGCTAAGCAAGTCAGGTATGATATTTCCTTCCCCGGGCAATACTCTATTTCCACTTGAAATTGCTGTATGTACAGGGACCACCTTGTCAATCTTTGACTCGACAAGTCAGTTTTCAGCAGGAACGTTAGGGTTTTACGGTCTGTTCTCAATATAATTCTAAAACCATAAACCAGCTTTCGCCAATACTGTAGGGCATACAGTATCGCGAGTAATTCGTTCTCCGTGGCCGTATAATTCTTTTCATTAGGCTTCAACCTTCTGCTAATAAATGCAATGTAAGTTTTCTCCTCTGGCCTGTCCACATTCTCCTGATATAACATTGCTCCGATCCCTATAAATGATGCGTCAGTCTGGATAATAAATTTCTGAGTGTAGTCAGGATATCCCAATTTTACATAATCTAACAGCATCTGTTTAGATTTCACGAAGGCTTCCTCGCATTGTTCCGTCCAGCGCCATCTTCCTCCCTTCTTAAGTAAGTCTTGGAGTAGTGCTACGGTCTCGGTATACTTCGGACAATGGTTTGAAAAGAATCCAATAACGCCTAGATATTGCCTGACGTTCTTTACCTTCGTTGGTCTCGGGAAATGTTTAATGACTTCCAATTTTCCCAGATTAGGTCTGACTCCTTGTGCATCTATTACGTGGCCTAGAAATTTAACTTCTCTCTGAGCAAAGTTAGACTTCTTTATATTGACCTTAAAGTTAGCCTGACTTAGGTCATATAGCAATTTGCGTAGATCTCTGACATGTTCTTCGACAGTTTCAGAGGTCAGTAGTATATCATCTACGTAACATATGGTTGTAGCTTTTACTTCTTCGGACAGGTTCCGATCTAGCGCTCGTATCAACGCTGAACCTGCTGTTTTTAATCCAAATGGAAGACGCACGTATGAATATGTGTGCTGGTCAAATAAAAATCCAGTTAACAAACTTGTTTTCTCTTCCAGAGCAAGATGGTGAAAACTTGCCGTCAGGTCAAGATTTGAGAACACAGTCTTTCCTTTGAACCTCCTGAGTACCTCCTCCATATCGATTGCAGTTTTGGCGTTTGCTGAGATTAGCAGACGTTGTACTTCATACGGTAGCTGCTTGGCTATTGCTATGCACAAATCTGACTCTCTAAGCCCTTCATCAAGCTCTCGAAAACGGCACAATTGATTCACAAAGAATTCTCCGTACTTAGTCGGATTACTAGTACTGTAACGCCTGGAATACAAGTCCAATATGTGGTTCTGTTGTACGCTCGCGTTCCAGTATCTGCTTAAAAATGCTTGGCGAAATTCGTCAACGGTGTCGAACGTGTACCGAAAACTCCTAAACCTTAGGGCACACTCCCCTTCGGTTAGTTTTTCAATCGCTCTCAACCTGCGCTCTGGCGGTACTTTCGCGTCATTCAAGTACTCGGAAACTTCTTTAAGCCAGTACTTGGGTGTCATGTTAGAATTACTCCAAAAGTATATTTCTTTGGTTTCTCATCACTAGCCCTTATAACTGTGACTATTTGACTTTGAACAGCATTTTCATGCGGTTTTGACATGGCAATTGGCATACCAGGTGTGGTATACGGGCTGTCACTTGGCATGGCTGCATTCTTTGGAGTGGGCTGTATTTCAATCTCTGCCCATTTATTTCTCCTATTCTCGTCTATACTTCCTTCGCTAGACCTAGGATTCCGCAACATAGATTCCTCCTGCGCGATCATTCTAGTCTCGATTTGACTGTGCCTATTTTCTGCCCTTTCCAAACGAGCTAATACCTCTCGTTCTATTTTCTCTAGGCGATCTCGGTTTCTTTCTGCCATAGAAAATACCTTTTCCTTATCATCCTTAAGGTTTTCCTTCAGGTGGATAATTTCCCCTACTAGACTTTCTCTTACTTCGGCAAGAGTCTTATCGCTGGCTTCAGTCTTTAAGCCTTCTCGAAGTTCTAATTCTTCTCGTAAGCCTGTAACTTCCTTTTGAATGTGACCTTGTATATGAGAGATTTCAGTCCTTATTTTCGTGATTTCTCCCTGGTCCTCGTCCTGTCTTTTATGGATAACTGCTAAGTCGTTCTGAGTTTGTTCCAACTCTTTCTGCACTTCCCGACTTGCCTCTTCATATTTGACATTATCTCCTTATTCTCTTGATCAGAAGTTTTTATTTCCTGAATTTCCTTGCATTGGTCAAGCATATTCTAATCCTGTTTTCTTAAGGCTTCGTCTACCGCCTTGGCGTAACCTGCCATTCGCGTATTCCATTTTATATCACTATCCTCGAACCTTTGATCCACGGTCTGAGTGAACGTATTAAATTGCTCTAATTGACGTTTAGTATTAGCTTCATTCTGACTCTGAATGTCTTTAAGCTCCATGGACATACTGCTTAAACTATCGTTAATTTCACGCTGTGACTCTCTGCACGCTTGCAGATTATTCTCTAGTTTTAACTCAATAGACTCAAAGCGTTTATCGTTATCATCTTGCATTTCTGAGACCACGCTAACAATATTCTTAGTTACTTCACGCTGGACAGACTCTTTAACGTCATCCATTTTCTTATTAACCTCTATTAGGTTTAATTCTAATTGCGTGTTTACATTAGCTTGACTAGCCTCTAGTCTAGTGTTTATTTCAGCTTGATTAGCCTCTAGTCTAGCGTTTATTTCACCTTGATTAGCCTCTAGTCTAGTATTTACTTCGGCTTGATTAGTCTCCAATTGTACATTTATTGTAGCCAATCTATCTGCTATTTCATCTTTAAATGCTTTAGATTCTTCCTTATTCTTAGCATTAGAATTATCAAAATGTTCCTTTAACTCAGCAATAAACCTGAATACGTCTTCAGTTCCAGCCATCCTGTACTTCTTAATTTGAGATTCAGGTAGGCCGCAGCTGAATATGCTGGCGCGTTCTATTAGAAAGGAAAGGTTCCGATCCCACGACAACAACAACAACATATTACCAAATGTCAAAACTAACTATGGAATGGGTATAGACCCTCGTACCCGTCTGACAACAGTGTCTGACGTCTGAATATCATCTAGAAAGACTCACAATCGCTCAAACGAAGTTTGAGGAAAAATATTATTTTTATGGTTTTCCCCATGAAAACCATGCTATTATTATGGGGTTTTCTGAATCCCATAAGCCATCCACGTACTGGGCGCCATGATAATGATGAGATAACCATTATCATTCTGGTCCTCATTGTAAGACATCGGCCATATTCTGAATTATTAATAAAACTGTCCAAGGAGTGTTTTTTATTGCCGAATGCCCCACGTATGGGCCGTCATGATAATGAAGAAGGTAATGACATGCTTTGTGGTAGTTGTCCTGGCCAGTTTGCGCAATGCCAAGATCGCTCATATTGCACAGATGCAGGCGGTTCCATCATGAATTAATACCGTCCCACATTGCTTGGGCCATGATAATTAAAGGGGTTTGTGTGTAAGTTACATTTACATTTAAGCATGTTTTATGGACGATTATCAACATTTATTTTACGCGATGGCTTATTAACAAATGGGACGCGGCCTTTCCTATTCTGTCCTAATTTCTATACTGTATTTGCTTCTACCATTTATATCTTGGCCGACTTTAGCAGTACCTGTGACTCAATCCTAGTACAAAGACATCTCCTCCATGTACCCGATTGTCAGCATGTGGACCATGTGTTCGTATCCCAACCAACTCACGGTCTTTCGAGGTATGGGACGTTCCTGCCCACTATACGACCACATGCTCAGGATTTGAGTCTACCAGGTAACTACTCTACAGGAAATACACAACACTTTCCTAAAAATGAACAATTTACTGGTCTAAAATCATGGCTATACAACAAATACAAATAAAGGACAAATTACATTTAATTCCCACAAATAAAAATAGGGTTATTCTGTGAGCTTTCTTCTTAAAATAGTGCTACACTGCACTCAAATCTAATTCTAGCATCCTGTCAATGATACTTCAGACTTCCATGGGTTTCCATAGTGTTCATCAACTGACACAATTTTAGTTAATGGGAGTATCATAACACAAAAATCACATATCACATAAAAGTGATGTTAATACAACATTACTCCGTTTCTTACGGCATTTACCTTGATTAGCATGAATTCATTATTTTCTGCAATCATTAACAAATATTTGTTGTGTCGTGTGAATCATCTTCCTTCTTTCCATTCATATGAACGCTTTAAGAAAAGTGGTACTTATCCCTTCCAAAATAAACATGGATAGAATATATTTTAGTTTCACCATATAACGATTTTCTGGGTCTTGTCGGGCTTATCATCGTTACAAATGTGTCATGTTCAGGGAAAACGCATACCCGTCTGCATAAATTAGCAGGAACTTGCAAAATGCACTCTGAAAGAAGATGCCTACATTATTTTTTGTTCAGCTTTCCTCCTCAGAGAATAACTGAGCCAAATATTATCTGATTTCTATGATCCAACGACGTATGTGAGTTGCAACCCACCGTTCAATTCAATTGGCATCATCATATACTCAAATCTTAATTGCATATTGAAATATCGAGATTCCTCAGTGTCCTATTGTGACTCTAACTTACAAGGGACCGGTCGAACGACCTTCCTTCCCCTCAGCAGGCCATAAAATTCGTTCCAGCTGGCTAGCCAAGATGGCGGCCGCAGAAGTGGTCTACAATCCCCCCTCTCTCTGCTGTCAAGATCAAGGTCAGGTTTGTTTACAAATTGCAGTACTGGAGTAACGCTAAGTGTGGCTCCTATGTAATTGAGTCATTTAATTATTTAACACCTATCCTTATAGTGTCTTGGGCTCAACTGGCTCCTTAATTAACATTCATGGCTGGGGTGGAATTCTAGTGATAGCCTTGCCGTTCTATGGTGACTACTAGTGGCTTTTAGACGCGCATCATAGTGAAAATCCACGACTTTCACCAGCAGCTGTCAATAAAATATAAGGAAATCTGCGTTCCTAAACGACGAATATGATCCTTACCTCAGGGTAGGTCATTAATACACACATGCTCACTGCGTCTCGACGAACGTCAATAGTGGCATAATTCAAGCAAGCGTTGGATACAGACAGGCTCTGTCCAATTCGCTGCGTATAATACAGTATGCTCAAGGGCGATACTACTCGTAGATTCAGCCAACTTCTCACCTAACGCGCAAGCTATACTAGTTTGTCCCCGCAATATTTATTACGTAAATCACTGGATTCTACGTTAATTCTGCACGCTTACATGCGGCTCAAACAATACTTCACATAGATGACTCAATTATTAAGGCACCCGCGTTCTCTCTATCATACCACTTAAGCCAAAGCTTTACATAGCTCCTAACAAAAATGTAATAATATTACTGGCTTTCTTTACTTTAATGGTCCTCAAACATAATCCTAAAGATTGACCATATCAAATATTCATTCATATTTCACTGACACTGAAAAAGCTCTCGTATTTCTCTATATTTCACGTTATACTCTTACGTTTTACCAAATACAGTATATTTACATTAGACATGACACTATTTGAACATTATTTAGGCCAAAAATGCCTATTACTTTACTGTTGCCGACCCCATAATATTATTATTATTATCATTTAACGTTACCGTTACATCCATCACTATTTTTGCCTGAATGGCCTCAAACAAATCACCTTCCAAGCCATATTTTATTCAAGACGAGTGGTGAAAACTCGTTCAGTAAGTGACTATTACATCTTATTCTCAAAGTGATAAATCGTTACATGGTGAACTATTTAGTTATAATGACATTATAAAAATGGGTACTCACTTTTTCCTCTTTGCTGGATAGTGCCAGCGCTTCAGCTTTAGCGCTACCATGACGCTTGAATTAAGCCATCATGTTATCCTTTACACAAAGCTTAGATTCACACACTTTCCACATGATATACATGTTTTTATCAATGGCCTTTATCACTGCTATACACTGCATATTAATCACTATACACATGAACACTTTAAATCACTATTTCACAATTTATATACATTTATCCACTACATCACATGTTGATCCTTAAATTGGACTTCTCCTACGCCTGATCTCAGAGATGCGATGCAATTATGACAACCGCTGGTCTCCGTGAAAATCTAACAGCGTTTTACGGACGTTCGATCCTCGTTCCCTGCAATCTTGTTCAGCTCACTATCCAGATTAGGTGGCAATGATTTCCAAGCTCCCATCATTGTAGTGATCCTGATGATGATGTCATATATAGTTCTGACAATACCTCCCGGTATAAGAACTGTTCAAAAATATTATAAGTTCCTTTTCGCTGTGGCGAATTTATATTTGCGTCAGATAATAGGTAAATATCTGTATAATTTACTTTCGACGCACTTCATGATTACTTATGAAGCCTTATAACTTGCTTCTATTGTTCTCCAATGGCGGCGCGTTGATGCTTTAACATTTGGCGCGCTACTAGCAGCGTCTTAGTTACGTGTATATTGTAGAATAACTCTAGGCGAACTGGCTTGGCTTGCCTTGCTCCCCATATATAAAGGTTTCTCGTACAAAATAGTCCACCGGACACATGAGAGCGACTCCTTTCTTGAAATAATACCTCTTCAGCCGAAATGACATCTACATCTTGTTTATTTAGGTGTGGAGGTTTCAAAAACATTCGCGTGCCGGCGATCGCTTCGGCCAATTAATTACAATTAATTGCCTTAGTTCAGCGCGTGGGCACGCCATCGTGGTAATTCCCCGTTGACTGGTCACAAAGTCACTGCTCTCGAGCGTAGGCTAGGTTGTAATGCGTTCATTTGGAGATATAGGCCTTAATTTAGGTGAAAAACCACTCCTAAATTACCTATCCGTGAATATATTCACCTGGGTGTATATTTCAATGCATTTCAATGTTCCACTTGGCTGTAATTAATTAATTTCCATGAGCCATCATCCCTACCCTCAGTTTCACCGTTGTCAAGCGGTGGATACCCGGGTCATTAATTTTGAGCTGTCTTCCTGCTCCAGAGGTAAATATTTCGGTCGGCGCCTAGACTCTCCGCCCACTTGCTAAGGGTCATTTGTAAAACTTCAAACTGGCCTCCTCTCATTTTCGTATGCTTTGAAAATGTATATTTCCTTGCATTTGGCTACAGTTCTTCCCTTAAATTGCTATGATATTCACCTATAGATCGTGAAATCACGCTACCTTATTATATGTCAGTATACCTCTCATTGCTCTTTGGGTTCCCTGAATCGCTCCCCCGCAGAGATCAATGGTTCGACTCCAGGCATAACCATGTGCCTGGTCTTCTCTGATGAGACCTGAGTTCGATGCCAGACTGCCGTGACTGATTGGGCACAGTATCCAAAAGCACTTCAAGAAACAGAATTTCAACGCCAACACTTTCTTTGATTGGCATTGCAACGCATGCCGTGTACAGCTTGTACTGTAGGCTATATAAAAATCAATGTCTCGTGATAGTTTGTCTGTCTGTGGGTATGTCTCCTATGCGTTCATAAACCACTCATCCGATTGCGCTGAAACTTGGCTGAGATGTTGAGTACACTCCAAGGACGGTTTCTGGCCTAGTAAATCCATTCTACAATAGGTAGCGCAGGAGTAGATTCAACAAATGAACGACGACGCGCGAAGCATTTCAACAAAGTCCCGTATGTGTTCATATACCATTCGGCCGATAGCGATGAAACTTGGGTGAGACGTTGTGTACACATACTTGCAGGTTACTAACATAGTAAATATATTTCACAGTAGATGGCGCACGAGTAGATTCAACAAATGAGTGACGACACGCAAAGCGTTTCAACAAAGTCCCGTATGCATTCATATACTATTCGTCGAATAGCCATGAAACTTCAGTAAGATGTTGTGTACACTTCAGGGAAGGTTTCTGGATTAGTAAATCCAATTTACAATAGGCAGCGCACGAGTAGATTCAACAAATGAGCGACGATGCGCGAAGCATTTCAACAAAGTCCCGTATAAGGTCATATACCATTCGTCCGATAACGATGAAACTGGGGTGAGACGTTGTGAAAACTTATTTGAAGTTTTCTAACTTAGTAAATACATTTCACAGTAGATGGCGCACGAGTAGATTCAACAAATGAGTGACGACACGCAAAGCCTTTCAACAAAGTCCCGTATGCATTCATATACAATTCGTCGAATAGCCATGAAACTTCTGTAAGATGTTGTGTACACTTCAGGGAAGGTGTCTGGATTAGTAAATCCAATTTACAATAGCCAACGCACTAGTCGATTCAACAAATGACTACGACGCGCGAAGCGTTTCAACAAAGTCCCGTATGTGTTCATATACCATTCGTCCGATAGCAATGAAACTTGGGTGAGAGGTTGTGTACACTTACGTGAAGGTTTCTAACTTAGTAAATACATTTCACAGTAGATGGCGCATGAGTAGAATCAACAAATGAGTGACGACACGCGAAGCGATTCAACAAAGTCCCGTATGCGTTCATATACCATTCGTCCGAAAGCGATGAAACTTGGGTGATATGTTGTGTACATTCCAGGAAAGGGGTCTGGCTTAATAAATCTACTTTACGATAGGTAGCGCACGATTAGATCCAACAAATGAGCTACGACACGCGAAGCGTTTCAACAAAGTTCCGTATAAGGTAATATACCATTCGTCCGATAGGGATGAAACTTGGGTGAGATGTTGTGTACACTCCATGGAAGGTTTCTTGCTTAGTAAATCCATTTTACAATTGATAGCGCGCGAGTAGATTCAACAAATGAGCGACGACGCGCGAAGCGCTTCAACCAAGTCCCGTATGCGTTCATATACCATTCGTCCGATAGCGATTAAACTTGGGTAAGATGTTGTGTACACTTCAGGGAAGGTTTCTGGCTTAGTAAATCCACTTTACAATTGGCAGCGCATGAGTAGATTCAACAAATGAGATAGGACGCGCGAAGCGTTTCAACAGTCACGTATGCGCTCACATACCATTAGTCCGATAGCGATGAAACTTGGGTGAGATGTTGTGTACACTCCAGGAAAGTGTCTGGCTTAGTAAATCTATTTTACAATAGGTATCGCACGATTAGATTCAACAAATGAGCTACGACGCGCGAAGCGTTTCAACAAAGTCCCGTAAAAGATTATATACCATTCGTCCGATAGCGATGAAACTTGGGTGAGATGTTGTGAACACTCCAGGGAAGGTGTTTGGCTTAGTAAATCTACATTACAATGGGTAGCGCACGATTAGATTTAACAAATGAACTACGACGCGCAAAGCGTTTCAACAAAGTCCCGTATAAGATCATATACCATTCGTCCGATAGCGATGAAACTTGGGTGAGATGTTATGTACACTCCATGGAAGGTTTGTGGCTTAGTAAATCCATTTTACAATTGATAGCGCACGAGTAGATTCAACAAATGAGTGACGACGCCCGAAGCGTTTCAACCAAGTCCCGTATGCGTTCATATACAATTCATCCAATTGCGATGAAACTTGGGTGAGTTTTTTTGCACACAGCAGGGAAGGTTTTTGACTTAGTGAATCCCTTGTACAATAGGTAGCGCACGGGTAGATTCATCAAATGTGTGACGGCACGCGAATCGTGTAAATAAAATCCCTTATGTGTTCATATACCATTCATCCGAATACAATGAAACTTGAGTAAATTATTGTGTACATTGCAGGGAACGTTTCTAATTTATTAAGTCCATTGTATAACAGGTAGCACACGAGTAGTTTCAACAAATGAGTGACGGCGCGCGAATCGTTTCAACAAAGTTCTATCTGCGATCATATACAATTCCTCCGATTGTGATGAAACTGGGGTGAGTTGTTGTGCACACTACAGGTAAGGTTTCTGAATTAGTAAATCCATTGTATAATAGGTAGCGCACGAGTTAATTCAACAAATGAGTGACGACGCGCGGAGTGTTTCAACAAAGTTCCTTCTGCGTTCATGTACCATTTATCCGATTGCGATAAAACTTTGGTGAGTTGTCGCGCACGCTCCCACAAATATTTCTAAATTAGTAAATCCATTTTACGATAGCTTAGAGGCAGTAAACGGAAATTGAAGAAAATATTGTGTATCCAAAAGCACCTCAAGAAACAAAATTACAATGTCAACACTTCTTTTGATTGACATTGCAACTCATGCCGGGTACAGCTTGTGTATATATATAAACTAGCAGGTACCCGCGGCTTCGCTCGCGACATAGTCGTGTCATATTGTTATTCAATGAAATGCAGGTGTACCCCCTTAACACCCCTTTAGAAACTGAATATCCAAAAACCCTTCCTTAGTGGGCGTTTTCGACTTACAACGAACATATTCCCAAAATTTCATGTTTCTAACTTTAATAGTTTTGGCTGGCCGATGATGAGTCAGTCAGTCAGTCAGTCAGTCAGTCAGGACACTTGTTTTTATATAAGAGATAAGCATCGGTCCTAGTGGAAAATAATTCTATCACCTGAAACCAAAAATGCATGGGACGAAAAAAAACATCAAAATATCATATTGGTTCCGGACCCTAAAAGACGTGAAAAATATAATAAAAGTATTAAAAAAACTATTTTCCGAAATTTCATTCGAATCAATTTTTATGCCATTCCTGGGACTTAGAAAATTCCGGCCAAAAAGTACAAAATCATTAATAACTCCCTAAGTATTCGCCGTATGATGAAATAGCAAGAGACAAAAAAGATGTAATGTGTTATTGTCTACAACATAGGCCATGTATAGCTTTACACTCAGACATATTACGTTTCCTCCCCCCTCCCCATATTTTCACCCCTCCCCATGGGCCCCTTACATTGGATTTATGAAAAAACGGTCAAACACCTGTTTTGTTATTTTTTATGCTGATTTTTTTCCGCTGAGGTCCAAACTCCTCGCCTATGTCGTTTAAGAGATACACGCTGGTTAGGAAACCTTCAACCCCCACTTTTCACCCCTTTCACCTCAAAATATACACCACATCGAAAAACCCTCAGACTTGTATCTCCTTATTTTTAATGATGAGTTTATATGCCGAGTATCAAATCCCCCAATGAAAGCAATCTGGAGATATTGTTATTCAATGAAATGCAAGTGTACCCCCTTAACACCCCTTTAGAAACTGAATATCCAAAAACCCTTCCTTAGTGGGCGTTTTCGACTTACAACGAACATATTCCCAAAATTTCATGTTTCTAACTTTAATAGTTTTGGCTGGCCGATGATGAGTCAGTCAGTCAGTCAGTCAGTCAGTCAGTCAGGACACTTGTTTTTATATAAGAGATAAGCAACGGTCCTAGTGGAAAATAATTCAATCACCTGAAACCAAAAATGCATGGGACGAAAAAAAAACATCAAAATATCATGTTGGTTCCGGACCCTAAAAGACGTGAAAAATATAATAAAAGTATCAAAAAAACTATTTTTCGAAATTTCATTCGAATCAATTTTTATGCCATTCCTGGGACTTAGAAAATTCCGGCCAAAAAGTACAAAATCATTAATAATTCCCTAAGTATTCGTCGTATGATGAAATAGCAAGAGACAAAAAAGATGTAATGTGTTATAGTCTACAACATAGGCCATGCAAAATTTTACACTCAGACATATTACGTTCCCCCCCCCCCCATATTTTCACCCCTCCCCATGGGCCCCTTATATTGGATTTATGAAAAAACGGTCAAACACCTATTTTGTTATTTTTTATGCTGATTTTTTTCCGCTGAGGTCCAAACTCCTCGCCTATGACGTTTAAGAGATACACGCTCGGTTAGGAAACCTTCAACCCCCACTTTTCACCCCTTTCACCTCAAAATATACACCACATCGAAAAACCCTCAGACACGTATCTTCTTATTTTTAATGATGAGTTTATATGCCGAGTGTCAAATCCCCCAATGAAAGCAATCTGGAGATATTGTTATTCAATGAAATGCAAGTGTACCCCCTTAACACCCCTTTAGAAACTGAATATCCAAAAACCCTTCCTTAGTGGGCGTTTTCGACATACAACGAACATATTCCCAAAATTTCATGTTTCTAACTTTAATAGTTTTGGCTGGCCGATGATGAGTCAGTCAGTCAGTCAGTCAGTCAGTCAGGACACTTGTTTTTATACACACATCAAAAAAAGTTTTGCATCACCTCGGTTCCAAGAGTTCCGGAACCGTTAAATACAAAGGGAATAGAGATCAACACAAACAACATTTCAGCTCGTTTTATTGCTCATGAGACCCACACATTGCATGTTGTACCATCATACAGCTAGACTTTCAGCATTTGTGGTCCAGATTGCAGTACACACCACTACCTCTAATACCCAGTAGCACGTCCTCTTGCATTGATGCATGCCTGTATTCGCCGTGGCATACTATCCACAAGTTCATCAAGACACTGTTGGTCCAAATTGTCCCACTCCTCAACGACAATTCGGCGTAAATCTCTCAGAGTGGTTGGTGGGTCAAGACGTCCATAAACAGCCCTTTTCAACATATCCCAGGCATGTTCGATAGGGTTCATGTCTGGCGAACATGCTGGCCACTGTAGTCGAGCGATGTCGTTATCTTGAAGGAACGCATTCACAAGATGTGCACGATGAGGTCGAGAATTGTCGTCCATGAAGACAAATGCCTCTCCAATATTCTGCCGATATGGTTGCACTATGGGTCGGAGGATGTCATTCAGGTATCGTAAAGCCGTTTCGGAGCCTTCCATGACCACCAGTGGCGTACGTCGGCCCCACATAATGCCACCCCAAAACATCAGGGAACCACCACCTTGCTGCACTCGCTGGACAGTGTGTCTAAGACGTTCAGCCTGACCAGGGTGCCTCCAAACACGTCTCCGACGATTGTCTGGTTGAAGGCATATGCGACACTCATCGGTGAAGAGAACGTGATGCCAATTCCGTGGGGTCCATTCAGCATGTTGTTGGGCCCATTTGTACCGCGCTGCATGGTGTCGGGGTTGCAAAGCTGGACCTCGCCATGGACGTCGGGAGTGAAGTTGCGCATCATGCAGCCTATTGCGCACAGTTTGAGTTGAAACACGACGTCCTGTGGCTGAACGAAACGCATTATTCAACATGGTGGCATTGCTGTCAGGGTTCCTCCGAGCGGCAATCCGTAAGTAGCGGTCATCCACTACAGTAGTAGCCCTTGGGCGGCCTGAGCGAGGCCTGTCATCGACAGTTCCTGTATCTCTGTACCTCCTCCATGTCCGAACAACATCGCTTTGGTTCACTCTGAGACGCCTGGAAACTTCCCTTGTTGAGAGCCCTTCTTGACACAAAGTAACAATGCGGACGCGATCGAACTGCGGTATTGACCTTCTAGGCATGGTAGAACTACAGACAACATGAGCAGCGTACCTTCGTCCTGGTGGAATGACTGGAACTGATCGGCTGTCGTACCCCCTCCGTCTAATAGGCCCTGCTCATGCATGGTTGTTTACATCTTTGAGCAGTTTTAGTGACATCTATGAACAGTCATGGGACTGTATCTTGGATACAATATACACAGTCAACGTCTATATGCCGGAGATCTGGGAACCGAGGTGATGCAAAACTTTTTTTGATGTGTGTATAACACATAAGCAACGGTCCTAGTGGAAAATAATTCAATCACCTGAAACCAAAAATGCATGGGACGAAAAAAAACATCAAAATATCATGTTGGTTCCGGACCCTAAAAGACGTGAAAAATATAATAAAAGTATTAAAAAAACTATTTTTCGAAATTTCATTCGAATCAATTTTTATGCCATTCCTGGGACTTAGAAAATTCCGGCCAAAAAGTACAAAATCATTAATAATTCCCTAAGTATTCGTCGTATGATGAAATAGCAAGAGACAAAGAAGATGTAATGTGTTATTGTCTACAACATAGGCCATGCAAAATTTTACACTCAGACATATTACGTTCCCCCCCCCCCATATTTTCACCCCTCCCCATGGGCCCCTTATATTGGATTTATGAAAAAACGGTCAAACACCTATTTTGTTATTTTTTATGCTGATTTTTTTCCGCTGAGGTCCAAACTCCTCGCCTATGACGTTTAAGAGATACACGCTCGGTTAGGAAACCTTCAACCCCCACTTTTCACCCCTTTCACCTCAAAATATACACCACATCGAAAAACCCTCAGACACGTATCTTCTTATTTTTAATGATGAGTTTATATGCCGAGTGTCAAATCCCCCAATGAAAGCAATCTGGAGATATTGTTATTCAATGAAATGCAAGTGTACCCCCTTAACACCCCTTTAGAAACTGAATATCCAAAAACCCTTCCTTAGTGGGCGTTTTCGACTTACAACGAACATATTCCCAAAATTTCATGTTTCTAACTTTAATAGTTTTGGCTGGCCGATGATGAGTCAGTCAGTCAGTCAGTCAGTCAATCAGTCAGTCAGGACACTTGTTTTTATACACACATCAAAAAAAGTTTTGCATCACCTCGGTTCCAAGAGTTCCGGAACCGTTAAATACAAAGGGAATAGAGATAAACACAAACAACATTTCAGCTCGTTTTATTGCTCATGAGACCCACACATTGCATGTTGTACCATCATACAGCTAGACTTTCAGCATTTGTGGTCCAGATTGCAGTACACACCACTACCTCTAATACCCAGTAGCACGTCCTCTTGCATTGATGCATGCCTGTATTCGCCGTGGCATACTATCCACAAGTTCATCAAGACACTGTTGGTCCAAATTGTCCCACTCCTCAACGACAATTCGGCGTAAATCTCTCAGAGTGGTTGGTGGGTCAAGACGTCCATAAACAGCCCTTTTCAACATATCCCAGGCATGTTCGATAGGGTTCATGTCTGGCGAACATGCTGGCCACTGTAGTCGAGCGATGTCGTTATCTTGAAGGAACGCATTCACAAGATGTGCACGATGAGGTCGAGAATTGTCGTCCATGAAGACAAATGCCTCTCCAATATTCTGCCGATATGGTTGCACTATGGGTCGGAGGATGTCATTCAGGTATCGTAAAGCCGTTTCGGAGCCTTCCATGACCACCAGTGGCGTACGTCGGCCCCACATAATGCCACCCCAAAACATCAGGGAACCACCACCTTGCTGCACTCGCTGGACAGTGTGTCTAAGACGTTCAGCCTGACCATGGTGCCTCCAAACACGTCTCCGACGATTGTCTGGTTGAAGGCATATGCGACACTCATCGGTGAAGAGAACGTGATGCCAATTCCGTGGGGTCCATTCAGCATGTTGTTGGGCCCATCTGTACCGCGCTGCATGGTGTCGGGGTTGCAAAGCTGGACCTCGCCATGGACGTCGGGAGTGAAGTTGCGCATCATGCAGCCTATTGCGCACAGTTTGAGTTGAATCACGACGTCCTGTGGCTGAACGAAACGCATTATTCAACATGGTGGCATTGCTGTCAGGGTTCCTCCGAGCGGCAATCCGTAAGTAGCGGTCATCCACTACAGTAGTAGCCCTTGGGCGGCCTGAGCGAGGCCTGTCATCGACAGATCCTGTATCTCTGTACCTCCTGCATGTCCGAACAACATCGCTTTGGTTCACTCTGAGACGCCTGGAAACTTCCCTTGTTGAGAGCCCTTCTTGACACAAAGTAACAATGCGGACGCGATCGAACTGCGGTATTGACCTTCTAGGCATGGTAGAACTACAGACAACATGAGCAGCGTACCTTCGTCCTGGTGGAATGATTGGAACTGATCGGCTGTCGTACCCCCTCCGTCTAATAGGCCCTGCTCATGCATGGTTGTTTACATCTTTGAGCAGTATTAGTGACATCTATGAACAGTCAAAGGGACTGTATCTTGGATACAATATACACAGTCAACGTCTATATGCCGGAGATCTGGGAACCGAGGTGATGCAAAACTTTTTTTGATGTGTGTATAACACATAAGCAACGGTCCTAGTGGAAAATAATTCAATCACCTGAAACCAAAAATGCATGGGACGAAAAAAAACATCAAAATATCATGTTGGTTCCGGACCCTAAAAACGTGAAAAATATAATAAAAGTATTAAAAAAACTATTTTTCGAAATTTCATTCGAATCAATTTTTATGCCATTCCTGGGACTTAGAAAATTCCGGCCAAAAAGTACAAAATCATTAATAATTCCCTAAGTATTCGTCGTATGATGAAATAGCAAGAGACAAAAAAGATGTAATGTGTTATTGTCTACAACATAGGCCATGCAAAATTTTACACTCAGACATATTACGCCCCCCCCCATATTTTCACCCCTCCCCATGGGCCCCTTATATTGGATTTATGAAAAAACGGTCAAACACCTATTTTGTTATTTTTTATGCTGATTTTTTTCCGCTGAGGTCCAAACTCCTCGCCTATGACGTTTAAGAGATACACGCTCGGTTAGGAAACCTTCAACCCCCACTTTTCACCCCTTTCACCTCAAAATATACACCACATCGAAAAACCCTCAGACACGTATCTTCTTATTTTTAATGATGAGTTTATATGCCGAGTGTCAAATCCCCCAATGAAAGCAATCTGGAGATATTGTTATTCAATGAAATGCAAGTGTACCCCCTTAACACCCCTTTAGAAACTGAATACCCAAAATCCCTTCCTTAGTGGGCGTTTTCGACTTACAACGAACATATTCCCAAAATTTCATGTTTCTAACTTTAATAGTTTTGGCTGGCCGATGATGAGTCAGTCAGTCAGTCAGTCAGTCAGGACACTTGTTTTTATATAAGAGATAAGCAACGGTCCTAGTGGAAAATAATTCAATCACCTGAAACCAAAAATGCATGGGACGAAAAAAAACATCAAAATATCATGTTGGTTCCGGACCCTAAAAGACGTGAAAAATATAATAAAAGTATTAAAAAAACTATTTTTCGAAATTTCATTCGAATCAATTTTTATGCCATTCCTGGGACTTAGAAAATTCCGGCCAAAAAGTACAAAATCATTAATAATTCCCCAAGTATTCGTCGTATGATGAAATAGCAAGAGACAAAAAAGATGTAATGTGTTATTGTCTACAACATAGGCCATGCAAAATTTTACACTCAGACATATTACGATCCCCCCCCCCCCCATATTTTCACCCCTCCCCATGGGCCCCTTATATTGGATTTATGAAAAAACGGTCAAACACCTATTTTGTTATTTTTTATGCTGATTTTTTTCCGCTGAGGTCCAAACTCCTCGCCTATGACGTTTAAGAGATACACGCTCGGTTAGGAAACCTTCAACCCCCACTTTTCACCCCTTTCACCTCAAAATATACACCACATCCAAAAACCCTCAGACACGTATCTTCTTATTAGCCTACTTTCGATTTTTGCAAAAAATGAAAGTAGACTTATGAGATCAACACAGGGCGAAAAAAGTGTGTCTGTCTCTGTGTGTGTATGTGTGTGTGTGAGTCTGTGTGTGTGTGTGTATGTGTGTGTGTGAGTCTGTGTGTGTGTGTGTGTGTGTGTCTGTGTGTGTGTGAGTGTGTGTACTCTGAATGTCTGTCCCCCCCCTATCAATTCGAACACGGTGAATGCGAATTAAACGAAATTTGGTACAAAGGTAGCACTAGCAAAGGACACCTCAGTGTCATGTTTTATATCGCCGCCATCTTGACGGAAACGTAATGGCGGCCACACAAATGTTCAAAGCTTAAATCAAATTACGACTAACCTAATCATCCGATCTCTACCAAATTTTGCAACAACATACCTTTAAGGGGGGAGCATCATTTGACCAAACCAATAGGCCATCAGCGTAATAGCTTGCGGATGGCGGCCATCTTTGTGTGAAAATCGATTCCCCCTATTAATTCGAACACGATGCAACCGAATGGAACGAAATTTGGTACAGAGGTAGTACTAACAAAAGGCACTTCAGTGTCATGTTTTATATCGCCGCCATCTTGACCAAAACGTAATGGCGGCCACACAAATGTTCAAAGCTTAAATAAAATTACGACTAACCTAATCATCCGATCTCTACCAAATTTTGCAACGACATACCTTTGTGGGGGGAGCATCCTTTGACCAAACTAATAGGTCATCAGCGTAATAGTTTGCGGATGGCGGCCATCTTTGTGTGAAAATCGATTCCCCCTATTAATTCGAACACGGTGCAACCGAATGGAACGAAATTTGGTACAGAGGTAGTACTAACAAAAGGCACCTCAGTGTCATGTTTCATATCGCCGCCATCTTGACGGAAACGTAATGGCGGCCACACAAATGTTCAAATCTTAAATCAAATTACGATTAACCTAATCATCCGATCTCTACCAAATTTTGCAATAACATACCTTTATAGAGGAAGCATCCTTTGACCAAAAGACTAGGTCATTAGCCTAATAGTTTGCGGATGGCGGCCATCTTTGTGTGAAAATCAATTCCCCCTATTAATTCAAACACGGTGAAACCGAATGGAACGAAATTTGGTACAGAGGTAGCACTAGCAAAGGGCACCTCAGTGTCATGTTTTATATCGCCGCCATCTTGACTGAAACGTAATGGCGGCCACACGAATGTTCAAAGCTTAAATCAAATTACGATTAACCTAATCATCCGATCTCTACCGAATTTTGCAACTACATACCTTTATGGAGGGAGCATCCTTTGACCAATCTAATAGGTCATTCGCCTAATAGTTTGCGGATGGCGGCTATCTTTGTGTCAAAATCGATTCCCCATATTAATTCAAACACGGTGAAACCGAATGGAACGAAATTTGGTACAGAGATCGCACTAGCAAAGGGCATCTTAGTGTCATGATTTATATTGCCGCCATATCGACAGAAACGTAATGGCGGCCACACAATTGTTTAACGCTTAAATCAAATTACGACTAACATAACCATCCGATCTCTTCCAAACTTTGCAACAACATACCTATATTGAGTGAGCATCCTTTGACCAATCTAATAGGCCATTAGCCTAATAGTTTGCGGATGGCGGCCATCTTTATGTCAAAATTGATTCCCCCTATTAATTCGAACACAGTGGAACCGAATGAACGAAATTTGGTACAGAGTTAGCACTAGCAAAGGGCACCTCAGTGTCATGTTTTATATCGCCGCCATCTTGACGGAAACGTAATGGCGGCCACACGAATATTCAAAGCTTAAATCAAATTACGATTAGCCTAATCATCCGATCTCTAGCAAATTTAGCAACAACATACCTTTATGGAGGGAGCATCCTTTGACCAAACTAATAGGTCATCAGCCTAATATTTTGCGCATGGCGGCCATCTTTGTGTGAAAATCGATTCCCCTTATCAATTCGAACACGGTGAAACGTAATGGAACGAAATTTGGTACAGAGGTAGCACTAGCAAAGGGCACCTCAGTGTCATGTTTTATATCACCGCTATCTTGACGGAAACGTAATCGCGGCCACCCAAATGTTAAAAGCTAAAATGTAATTACGACCAACCTAATAATCTAGTCTCCACCAAATTTTGCAACACCATATCTTTATGTGGGAAACATATTCAGACCAAACTGCAAGAACATCAGCCCAATAGTTTGCAAATGGTGGCCAAGTATGTGTGCAAATCGATTCCCCCTATCAATTCAAACACGGTGAAACCGAATTGAACGATTGGTACAGAGGTAGCACTAGCAAAGGGCACCTCATATTCATGTTTAATATCCCTATAGCACGTTGTATTTCAACAAGCTACTACAACCAACATTCAATCATACTCCTTGAAAAGGACAAAGAGTTATAACAATACCCATGCATTTAGGAGAAAGTAGGCTATATGTTCATTACTGAACATCTTGTTTTTAATGATGAGTTTATATGCCGAGTGTCAAATCCCCCAATGAAAGCAATCTGGAGATATTGTTATTCAATGAAATGCAAGTGTACCCCCTTAACACCCCTTTAGAAACTGAATATCCAAAAACCCTTCCTTAGTGGGCGTTTTCGACTTACAACGAACATATTCCCAAAATTTCATGTTTCTAACTTTAATAGTTTTGGCTGGCCGATGATGAGTCAGTCAGTCAGTCAGTCAGTCAGTCAGGACACTTGTTAGCCTACTTTCGATTTTTGCAAAAAATGAAAGTAGACTTATGAGATCAACACAGGGCGAAAAAAGTGTGTCTGTCTGTGTGTGTGTATGTGTGTGTGTGAGTCTGTGTGTGTGTGTGTCTGTGTGTGTGTGTGTGAGTGTGTGTACTGTGAATGTCTGTCCCCCCCTATCAATTCGAACACGGTGAATGCGAATTGAACGAAATTTGGTACCAAGGTAGCACTAGCAAAGGACACCTCAGTGTCATGTTTTATATCGCCGCCATCTTGACGGAAACGTAATGGCGGCCACACAAATGTTCAAAGCTTAAATCAAATTACGACTAACGTAATCATCCGATCTCTACCAAATTTTGCAACGACATGCCTTTATGGGGGGAGCATCCTTTGACCAAACCAATAGGTCATCAGCGTAATAGTTTGCGGATGGCGGCCATCTTTGTGTGAAAATCGATTCCCAGTATTAATTCGAACACGGTGCAACCGAATGGAACGAAATTTGGTACAGAGGTAGTACTAACAAAAGGCACCCCAGTGTCATGTTTTATATCGCCGCCATCTTGACGGAAACGTAATGGCGGCCACACAAATGTTCAAAGCTTAAATCAAATTACGACTAACCTAATCATCCGATCTCTACCAAATTTTGCAACGACATACATTTTTGAGGGGAGCATCCTTTGACCAAACCAATAGGTCATCAGCGTAATAGTTTGCGGATGGCGGCCATCTCTGTGTGAAAATAGATTCCCCCTATTAATTCGAACACGGTGCAACCGAATGGAACGAAATTGGGTACAGAGGTAGTACTAACAAAAGGCACCTCAGTGTCATGTTTTATATCGCCGCCATCTTGACGGAAACGTAATGGCGGCCACACAAATGTTCAAAGCTTAAATCAAATTACGATTAACCTAATCATCCGATCTCTACCAAATTTTGCAACAACATACCTTTATGGGGGGGCATCCTTTGACCAAACCAATAGGTCATCAGCGTAATAGTTTGCGGATGGCAGCCATCTTTGTGTGAAAATCGATTCCCCCTATTAATTCGAACACGGTGCAACCGAATGGAACGAAATTGGGTACAGAGGTAGTACTAACAAAAGGCACCTCAGTGTCATGTTTTATATCGCCGCCATCTTGACGGAAACGTAATGGCGGCCACACAAATGTTCAAAGCTTAAATCAAATTACGATTAACCTAATCATCCGATCTCTACCAAATTTTGCAACAGCATACCTTTATGGGGGGGGGGCAGCCTTTGACCAAACCAATAGGTCATCAGCGTAATAGTTTGCGGATGGCAGCCATCTTTGTGTGAAAATCGATTCCCCCTATTAATTCGAACACGGTGCAACCGAATGGAACGAAATTGGGTACAGAGGTAGTACTAACAAAAGGCACCTCAGTGTCATGTTTTATATCGCCGCCATCTTGACGGAAACGTAATGGCGGCCACACAAATGTTCAAAGCTTAAATCAAATTACGATTAACCTAATCATCCGATCTCTACCAAATTTTGCAACTACATACCTTTATGGAGGGAGCATCCTTTGACCAATCTAATAGGTCATTCACCTGATAGTTTGCGGATGGCGGCCAACTTTATGTCAAAATTGATTCCCCCTATTAATTCGAACACGGTGGAACCGAATGGAACGAAATTTGGTACAGAGGTAGTACTAACAAAATGCACCTCAGTGTCATGTTTTATATCGCCGCCATCTTGACGGAAACGTAATGGCGGCCACACAAATGTTCAAAGCTTAAATCAAATTACGATTAACCTAATCATCCGATCTCTACCAAATTTTGCAACTACATACCTTTATGGAGGGAGCATCCTTTGACCAATCTAATAGGTCATTCACCTGATAGTTTGCGGATGGCGGACATCTTTATGTCAAAATTGATTCCCCCTATTAATTCGAACACGGTAGAACCGAATGGAACGAAATTTGGTACAGAGGTAGTACTAGCAAAGGGCACCTCAGTGTCATGTTTTATATCGCTGCCATCTTGAATGAAACGTAATGGCGGCCACACGAATATTCAAAGCTTAAATCAAATTACGATTAACCTAATCATCCGATCTCTACCAAATTTTGCAACTACATACCTTTATGGAGGGAGCATCCTTTGACCAATCTAATAGGTCATTCGCCTAATAGTTTGCGGATGGCGGCCATCTTTGTGTCAGAATCGATTCCCCCTATTAATTCAAACACGCTGAAACCAAATGGAACGAAATTTGGTATAGAGGTAGCACTAGCAAAGGGCACCTCAGTGTCATGTTTTATATCACCGCTATCTTGATGGAAACGTAATCGCGGCCACCCAAATGTCAAAAGCTAAAATGAAATTACGACCAACCTAATAATCTAGTCTACCTAATTTTGCAACACCATATCTTTATGTGGGAAACATATTCTGACCAAACTGCAAGAACATCAGCCCAATAGTTTGCAGATGGTGGCGAAGTATGTGTGCAAATCGATTCCCCCTATCAATTCAAACACGGTGAAACCGAATTGAACGAAATTTGCTACAGATGTAGCACTAGCAAAGGGCACCTCATATTCATGTTTAATATCCCTATAGCACGTTGTATTTCAACAAGCTCCTACAACCAACATTCAATCATACTCCTTGAAAAGGACAAAGAGTTATAACAATACCCATGCATTTAGGAGAAAGTAGGCTATAAGTTCTTTACTGAACATCTTGTTTTTATATAAGAGATAAGCAACGGTCCTAGTGGAAAATAATTCAATCACCTGAAACCAAAAATGCATGGGACGAAAAAAAAACATCAAAATATCATGTTGGTTCCGGACCCTAAAAGACGTGAAAAATATAATAAAAGTATTAAAAAAACTATTTTTCGAATTTTCATTCGAATCAATTTTTATGCCATTCCTGGGACTTAGAAAATTCCGGCCAAAAAGTACAAAATCATTAATAATTCCCTAAGTATTCGTCGTATGATGAAATAGCAAGAGACAAAAAAGATGTAATGTGTTATTGTCTACAACATAGGCCATGCAAAATTTTACACTCAGACATATTACGTCCCCCCCCCCATATTTTCACCCCTCCCCATGGGCCCCTTATATTGGATTTATGAAAAAACGGTCAAACACCTATTTTGTTATTTTTTATGCTGATTTTTTTCCGCTGAGGTCCAAACTCCTTGCCTATGACGTTTAAGAAGAGATACACGCTCGGTTAGGAAACCTTCAACCCCCACTTTTCACCCCTTTCACCTCAAAATATACACCACATCGAAAAACCCTCAGACACGTATCTTCTTATTTTTAATGATGAGTTTATATGCCGAGTGTCAAATCCCCCAATGAAAGCAATCTGGAGATATTGTTATTCAATGAAATGCAAGTGTACCCCCTTAACACCCCTTTAGAAACTGAATATCCAAAAACCCTTCCTTAGTGGGCGTTTTCGACTTACAACGAACATATTCCCAAAATTTCATGTTTCTAACTTTAATAGTTTTGGCTGGCCGATGATGAGTCAGTCAGTCAGTCAGTCAGGGCACTTGTTAGCCTACTTTCGTTTTTGCAAAAAATGAAAGTAGACTTATGAGATCAACACAGGGCGAAAAAAGTGTGTCTGTCTGTGTGTGTGTATGTGTGTGTGTGAGTCTGTGTGTGTGTGTGTCTGTGTGTGTGTGTGTGTGTGTGTGTGTGTGTGTGAGAGTGTGTGTACTCTGAATGTCTGTCCCCCCCTATCAATTCGAACACGGTGAATGCGAATTGAACGAAATTTGGTACAAAGGTAGCACTAGCAAAGGACACCTCAGTGTCATGTTTTATATCGCCGCCATCTTGACGGAAACGTAATGGCGGCCACACAAATGTTCAAAGCTTAAATCAAATTACGACTAACCTAATCATCCGATCTCTACCAAATTTTGCAACGACATACCTTTATGAGGGGAGCATCCTTTGACCAAACCAATAGGTCATCAGCGTAATAGTTTGCGGATGGCGGCCATCTTTGTGTGAAAATAGATTCCCCCTATTAATTCGAACACGGTGCAACCGAATGGAACGAAATTTGGTACAGAGGTAGTACTAACAAAATGCACCTCAGTGTCATGTGTTATATCGCCGCCATCTTGACGGAAACGTAATGGCGGCCACACAAATGTTCAAAGCTTAAATCAAATTACGATTAACCTAATCATCCGATCTCTACCAAATTTTGCAACAACATACCTTTATGGGGGGGGGCATCCTTTGACCAAACCAATAGGTCATCAGCGTAATAGTTTGCGGATGGCAGCCATCTTTGTGTGAAAATCGATTCCCCCTATTAATTCGAACACGGTGCAACCGAATGGAACGAAATTGGGTACAGAGGTAGTACTAACAAAAGGCACCTCAGTGTCATGTTTTATATCGCCGCCATCTTGACGGAAACGTAATGGCGGCCACACAAATGTTCAAAGCTTAAATCAAATTACGATTAACCTAATCATCCGATCTCTACCAAATTTTGCAACAACATACCTTTATGGGGGGGCATCCTTTGACCAAACCAATAGGTCATCAGCGTAATAGTTTGCGGATGGCAGCCATCTTTGTGTGAAAATCGATTCCCCCTATTAATTCGAACACGGTGCAACCGAATGGAACGAAATTGGGTACAGAGGTAGTACTAACAAAAGGCACCTCAGTGTCATGTTTTATATCGCCGCCATCTTGACGGAAACGTAATGGCGGCCACACAAATGTTCAAAGCTTAAATCAAATTACGATTAACCTAATCATCCGATCGCTACCAAATTTTGCAACTACATACCTTTATGGAGGGAGCATCCTTTGACCAATCTAATAGGTCATTCACCTGATAGTTTGCGGATGGCGGCCATCTTTATGTCAAAATTGATTCCCCCTATTAATTCGAACACGGTGGAACCGACTGGAACGAAATTTGGTACAGAGGTAGCACTAGCAAAGGGCACGTCAGTGTCATGTTTTATATCGCCGCCATCTTGACTGAAACGTAATGGCGGCCACACGAATGTTCAAAGCTTAAATCAAATAACGATTAACCTAATCATCCGATCTCTACCAAATTTTGCAACTACATACCTTTATGGAGGGAGCATCCTTTGACCAATCTAATAGGTCATTCACCTAATAGTTAGCGGATGGAGGCCATCTTTATGTCAAAATTGATTCCCCCTATTAATTCGAACACGGTGGAACCGAATGGAACGAAATTTGCTACAGAGGTAGTACTAGCAAAGGGCACCTCAGTGTCATGTTTTATATCGCCGCCATCTTGACTGAAACGTAATGGCGGCCACACGAATGTTCAAAGCTTAAATCAAATTACGATTAACCTAATCATCCGATCTCTACCAAATTTTGCAACTACATACCTTTATGGAGAGAGCATCCTTTGACCAATCCTATAGGTCATTCGCCTAATAGTTTGCGGATAGCGGCCATCTTTGTGTCAGAATCGATTCCCCCTATTAATTCAAACACGCTGAAACCAAATGGAACGAAATTTGGTATAGAGGTAGCACTAGCAAAGGGCACCTCAGTGTCATGTTTTATATCACCGCTATCTTGATGGAAACGTAATCGCGGCCACCCAAATGTTAAAAGCTAAAATGTAATTACGACCAACCTAATAATCTAGTCTACCTAATTTTGCAACACCATATCTTTATGTGGGAACATATTCTGACCAAACTGCAAGAACATCAGCCCAATAGTTTGCAGATGGTGGCCAAGTATGTGTGCAAATCGATTCCCCCTATCAATTCAAACACGGTGAAACCGAATTGAACGAAATTTGGTACAGAGGTAGCACTAGCAAAGGGCACCTCATATTCATGTTTAATATCCCTATAGCACGTTGTATTTCAACAAGCTCCTACAACCAACATTCAATCATACTCCTTGAAAAGGACAAAGAGTTATAACAATACCCATGCATTTAGGAGAAAGTAGGCCATATGTTCTTTACTGAACATCTTGTTTTTATATAAGAGATAAGCAACGGTCCTAGTGGAAAATAATTCAATCACCTGAAACCAAAAATGCATGGGACGAAAAAAAACATCAAAATATCATGTTGGTTCCGGACCCTAAAAGACGTGAAAAATATAATAAAAGTATTAAAAAAAACTATTTTCCGAAATTTCATTCGAATCAATTTTTATGCCATTCCTGGGACTTAGAAAATTCCGGCCAAAAAGTACAAAATCATTAATAATTCCCTAAGTATTCGTCGTATGATGAAATAGCAAGAGACAAAAAAGATGTAATGTGTTATTGTCTACAACATAGGCCATGCAAAATTTTACACTCAGACATATTACGTTCCCCCCCCCCCCCATATATTCACCCCTCCCCATGGGCCCCTTATATTGGATTTATGAAAAAACGGTCAAACACCTATTTTGTTATTTTTTATGCTGATTTTTTTCCGCTGAGGTCCAAACTCCTTGCCTATGACGTTTAAGAGATACACGCTCGGTTAGGAAACCTTCAACCCCAACTTTTCACCCCTTTCACCTCAAAATATACACCACATCGAAAAACCCTCAGAAACGTATCTTCTTATTTTTAATGATGAGTTTAAATGCCGAGTGTCAAATCCCCCAATGAAAGCAATCTGGAGATATTGTTATTCAATGAAATGCAAGTGTACCCCCTTAACACCCCTTTAGAAACTGAATATCCAAAAACCCTTCCTTAGTGGGCGTTTTCGACTTACAACGAACATATTCCCAAAATTTCATGTTTCTAACTTTAATAGTTTTGGCTGGCCGATGATGAGTCAGTCAGTCAGTCAGTCAGGACACTTGTTTTTATATAAGAGATAAGCAACGGTCCTAGTGGAAAATAATTCAATCACCTGAAACCAAAAATGCATGGGACGAAAAAAAACATCAAAATATCATGTTGGTTCCGGACCCTAAAAGAAGTGAAAAATATAATAAAAGTATTAGAAAAACTATTTTTCGAAATTTCATTCGAATCAATTTTTTGCCATTCCTGGGACTTAGAAAATTCCGGCCAAAAAGTACAAAATCATTAATAATTCCCTAAGTATTCGTCGTATGATGAAATAGCAAGAGACAAAAAAGATGTAATGTGTTATTGTCTACAACATAGGCCATGCAAAATTTTACACTCAGACAAATTACGATCCCCCCCCCCCATATTTTCACCCCTCCCCCTGGCCCCTTATATTAGATTTATGAAAAAACGGTCAAACACCTATTTTGTTATTTTTTATGCTGATTTTTTTCCCGCTGAGGTCCAAACTCCTCGCCTATGACGTTTAAGAGATACACGCTCGGTTAGGAAACCTTCAACCCCCACTTTTCACCCCTTTCACCTCAAAATATACACCACATCGAAAAACCCTCAGACACGTATCTTCTTATTTTTAATGATGAGTTTATATGCCGAGTGTCAAATCCCCCAATGAAAGCAATCTGGAGATATTGTTATTCAATGAAATGCAAGTGTACCCCCTTAACACCCCTTTTGAAACTGAATATCCAAAAACCCTTCCTTAGTGGGCGTTTTCGACTTACAACGAACATATTCCCAAAATTTCATGTTTCTAACTTTAATAGTTTTGGCTGGCCGATGATGAGTCAGTCAGTCAGTCAGTCAGTCAGTCAGGACACTTGTTTTTATATAAGAGACTAGCAGGTACCCGCGGCTTCCCTCGCGTCATAGTCGTGTCATATTGTTATTCAATGAAATGCAGGTGTACCCCCTTAACACCCCCTTTAGAAACTGAATATCCAAAAACCCTTCCTTAGTGGGCGTTTTCGACTTACAACGAACATATTCCCAACATTTCATGTTTCTAACTTTAATAGTTTTGGCTGGCCGATGATGAGTCAGTCAGTCAGTCAGTCAGTCAGGACTCTTGTTTTTATATAAGAGATAAGCATCGGTCCTAGTGGAAAATAATTCTATCACCTGAAACCAAAAATGCATGGGACGAAAAAAAACATCAAAATATCATATTGGTTCCGGACCCTAAAAGACGTGTAAATATTATAAAAGTATTAAAAAAACTATTTTTCGAAATTTCATTCGAATCAATTTTTATGCCATTCCTGGGACTTAGAAAATTCCGGCCAAAAAGTACAAAATCATTAATAATTCCCTAAGTATTCGTCGTATGATGAAATAGCAAGAGACAAAAAAGATGTAATGTGTTATTGTCTACAACATAGGCCATGCAAAATTTTACACTCAGACATATTACCTTCCCCCCCCCCCATATTTTCACCCCTCCCCATTGGCCCCTTATATTAGATTTATGAAAAAACGGTCAAACACCTATTTTGTTATTTTTATGCTGATTTTTTTCCCGCTGAGGTCCAAATTCCTCGCCTATGACTTTTAAGAGATACACGCTCGGTTAGGAAACCTTCAACCCCCACTTTTCACCCCTTTCACCTCAAAATATACACCACATCGAAAAACCCTCAGACACGTATCTTCTTAATTTTAATGATGAGTTTATATGCCGAGTGTCAAATCCCCCAATGAAAGCAATCTGGAGATATTGTTATTCAATGAAATGCAAGTGTACCCCCTTAACACCCCTTTAGAAACTGAATATCCAAAAACCCTTCCTTAGTGGGCGTTTTCGACTTACAACGAACATATTCCCAAAATTTCATGTTTCTAACTTTAATAGTTTTGGCTGGCCGATGATGAGTCAGTCAGTCAGTCAGTCAGGACACTTGTTTTTATATAAGAGACTAGCAGGTACCCGCGGCTTCGCTCGCGTCATAGTCGTGTCATATTGTTATTCAATGAAATGCAGGTGTACCCCCTTAACACCCCTTTAGAAACTGAATATCCAAAAACCCTTCCTTAGTGGGCGTTTTCGACTTACAACGAACATATTCCCAAAATTTCATGTTTCTAACTTTAATAGTTTTGGCTGGCCGATGATGAGTCAGTCAGTCAGGACACTTGTTTTTATATAAGAGATAAGCATCGGTCCTAGTGGAAAATAATTCTACACCTGAAACCAAAAATGCATGGGACGAAAAAAAACATCAAAATATCATATTGGTTCCGGACCCTAAAAGACGTGTAAATATTATAAAAGTATTAAAAAAAACTATTTTTCGAAATTTCATTCGAATCAATTTTTATGCCATTCCTGGGACTTAGAAAATTCCGGCCAAAAAGTACAAAATCATTAATAATTCCCTAAGTATTCGTCGTATGATGAAATAGCAAGAGATAAAAAAGATGTAATGTGTTATTGTCTAAAACATAGGCCATGCAAAATTTTACACTCAGACATATTACGTCCCCCCCCCCATATTTTCACCCCTCCCCATGGGCCCCTTATATTGGATTTATGAAAAAACGGTCAAACACCTATTTTGTTATTTTTTATGCTGATTTTTTTCCGCTGAGGTCCAAACTCCTTGCCTATGACGTTTAAGAGATACACGCTCGGTTAGGAAACCTTCAACCCCCACTTTTCACCCCTTTCACCTCAAAATATACACCACATCGAAAAACCCTCAGACACGTATCTTCTTATTTTTAATGATGAGTTTATATGCCGAGTGTCAAATCCCCCAATGAAAGCAATCTGGAGATATTGTTATTCAATGAAATGCAAGTGTACCCCCTTAACACCCCTTTAGAAACTGAATATCCAAAAACCCTTCCTTAGTGGGCGTTTTCGACTTACAACGAACATATTCCCAAAATTTCATGTTTCTAACTTTAATAGTTTTGGCTGGCCGATGATGAGTCAGTCAGTCAGTCAGTCAGGACACTTGTTTTTATATAAGAGACTAGCAGGTACCCGCGGCTTCGCTCGCGTCATAGTCGTGTCATATTGTTATTCAATGAAATGCAGGTGTACCCCCTTAACACCCCTTTAGAAACTGAATATCCAAAAACCCTTCCTTAGTGGGCGTTTTCGACTTACAACGAACATATTCCCAAAATTCCATGTTTCTAACTTTAATAGTTTTGGCTGGCCGATGATGAGTCAGTCAGTCAGGACACTTGTTTTTATATAAGAGATAAGCATCGGTCCTAGTGGAAAATAATTCTATCACCTGAAACCAAAAATGCATGGGACGAAAAAAAACATCAAAATATCATATTGGTTCCGGACCCTAAAAGACGTGTAAATATTATAAAAGTATTAAAAAAAACTATTTTTCGAAATTTCATTCGAATCAATTTTTATGCCATTCCTGGGACTTAGAAAATTCCGGCCAAAAAGTACAAAATCATTAATAATTCCCTAAGTATTCGTCGTATGATGAAATAGCAAGAGACAAAAAAGATGTAATGTGTTATTGTCTACAACATAGGCCATGCAAAATTTTACACTCAGACATATTACGTCCCCCCCCCCCCATATTTTCACCCCTCCCCATGGGCCCCTTATATTGGATTTATGAAAAAACGGTCAAACACCTATTTTGTTATTTTTTATGCTGATTTTTTTCCGCTGAGGTCCAAACTCCTTGCCTATGACGTTTAAGAGATACACGCTCGGTTAGGAAACCTTCAACCCCCACTTTTCACCCCTTTCACCTCAAAATATACACCACATCGAAAAACCCTCAGACACGTATCTTCTTATTTTTAATGATGAGTTTATATGCCGAGTGTCAAATCCCCCAATGAAAGCAATCTGGAGATATTGTTATTCAATGAAATGCAAGTGTACCCCCTTAACACCCCTTTAGAAACTGAATATCCAAAAACCCTTCCTTAGTGGGCGTTTTCGACTTACAACGAACATATTCCCAAAATTTCATGTTTCTAACTTTAATAGTTTTGGCTGGCCGATGATGAGTCAGTCAGTCAGTCAGTCAGTCAGTCAGGGCACTTGTTAGCCTACTTTCGTTTTTGCAAAAAATGAAAGTAGACTTATGAGATCAACACAGGGCGAAAAAAGTGTGTCTGTCTGTGTGTGAGTATGTGTGTGTGTGAGTCTGTGTGTGTGTGTGTGTGTCTGTGTGTGTGTGTGTGTGTGTGTGTGTGAGTGTGTGTACTCTGAATGTCTGTCCCCCCCTATCAATTCGAACACGGTGAATGCGAATTGAACGAAATTTGGTACAAAGGTAGCACTAGCAAAGGACACCTCAGTGTCATGTTTTATATCGCCGCCATCTTGACGGAAACGTAATGGCGGCCACACAAATGTTCAAAGCTTAAATCAAATTACGACTAACCTAATCATCCGATCTCTACCAAATTTTGCAACGACATACCTTTATGAGGGGAGCATCCTTTGACCAAACCAATAGGTCATCAGCGTAATAGTTTGCGGATGGCGGCCATCTCTGTGTGAAAATAGATTCCCCCTATTAATTCGAACACGGTGCAACCGAATGGAACGAAATTGGGTACAGAGGTAGTACTAACAAAAGGCACCTCAGTGTCATGTTTTATATCGCCGCCATCTTGACGGAAACGTAATGGCGGCCACACAAATGTTCAAAGCTTAAATCAAATTACGATTAACCTAATCATCCGATCTCTACCAAATTTTGCAACAACATACCTTTATGGGGGGGCATCCTTTGACCAAACCAATAGGTCATCAGCGTAATAGTTTGCGGATGGCAGCCATCTTTGTGTGAAAATCGATTCCCCCTATTAATTCGAACACGGTGCAACCGAATGGAACGAAATTGGGTACAGAGGTAGTACTAACAAAAGGCACCTCAGTGTCATGTTTTATATCGCCGCCATCTTGACGGAAACGTAATGGCGGCCACACAAATGTTCAAAGCTTAAATCAAATTACGATTAACCTAATCATCCGATCTCTACCAAATTTTGCAACAACATACCTTTATGGGGGGGGGCATCCTTTGACCAAACCAATAGGTCATCAGCGTAATAGTTTGCGGATGGCAGCCATCTTTGTGTGAAAATCGATTCCCCCTATTAATTCGAACACGGTGCAACCGAATGGAACGAAATTGGGTACAGAGGTAGTACTAACAAAAGGCACCTCAGTGTCATGTTTTATATCGCCGCCATCTTGACGGAAACGTAATGGCGGCCACACAAATGTTCAAAGCTTAAATCAAATTACGATTAACCTAATCATCCGATCTCTACCAAATTTTGCAACTACATACCTTTATGGAGGGAGCATCCTTTGACCAATCTAATAGGTCATTCACCTGATAGTTTGCAGATGGCGGCCATCTTTATGTCAAAATTGATTCCCCCTATTAATTCGAACACGGTGGAACCGACTGGAACGAAATTTGGTACAGAGGTAGCACTAGCAAAGGGCACCTCAGTGTCATGTTTTATATCGCCGCCATCTTGACTGAAACGTAATGGCGGCCACACGAATGTTCAAAGCTTAAATCAAATAACGATTAACCTAATCATCCGATCTCTATCAAATTTTGCAACTACATACCTTTATGGAGGGAGCATCCTTTGACCAATCTAATAGGTCATTCACCTAATAGTTAGCGGATGGAGGCCATCTTTATGTCAAAATTGATTCCCCCTATTAATTCGAACACGGTGGAACCGAATGGAACGAAATTTGGTACAGAGGTAGTACTAGCAAAGGGCACCTCAGTGTCATGTTTTATATCGCCGCCATCTTGACTGAAACGTAATGGCGGCCACACGAATGTTCAAAGCTTAAATCAAATTACGATTAACCTAATCATCCGATCTCTACCAAATTTTGCAACTACATACCTTTATGGAGAGAGCATCCTTTGACCAATCCTATAGGTCATTCGCCTAATAGTTTGCGGATAGCGGCCATCTTTGTGTCAGAATCGATTCCCCCTATTAATTCAAACACGCTGAAACCAAATGGAACGAAATTTGGTATAGAGGTAGCACTAGCAAAGGGCACCTCAGTGTCATGTTTTATATCACCGCTATCTTGATGGAAACGTAATCGCGGCCACCCAAATGTTAAAAGCTAAAATGTAATTACGACCAACCTAATAATCTAGTCTACCTAATTTTGCAACACCATATCTTTATGGGGGAACATATTCTGACCAAACTGCAAGAACATCAGCCCAATAGTTTGCAGATGGTGGCCAAGTATGTGTGCAAATCGATTCCCCCTATCAATTCAAACACGGTGAAACCGAATTGAACGAAATTTGGTACAGAGGTAGCACTAGCAAAGGGCACCTCATATTCATGTTTAATATCCCTATAGCACGTTGTATTTCAACAAGCTCCTACAACCAACATTCAATCATACTCCTTGAAAAGGACAAAGAGTTATAACAATACCCATGCATTTAGGAGAAAGTAGGCCATATGTTCTTTACTGAACATCTTGTTTTTATATAAGAGATAAGCAACGGTCCTAGTGGAAAATAATTCAATCACCTGAAACCAAAAATGCATGGGACGAAAAAAAAACATCAAAATATCATGTTGGTTCCGGACCCTAAAAGACGTGAAAAATATAATAAAAGTATTAAAAAAACTATTTTTCGAAATTTCATTCGAATCAATTTTTATGCCATTCCTGGGACTTAGAAAATTCCGGCCAAAAAGTACAAAATCATTAATAATTCCCTAAGTATTCGTCGTATGATGAAATAGCAAGAGACAAAAAAGATGTAATGTGTTATTGTCTACAACATAGGCCATGCAAAATTTTACACTCAGACATATTACGTTCCCCCCCCCCCATATTTTCACCCCTCCCCATGGGCCCCTTATATTGGATTTATGAAAAAACGGTCAAACACCTATTTTGTTATTTTTTATGCTGATTTTTTTCCGCTGAGGTCCAAACTCCTCGCCTATGACGTTTAAGAGATACACGCTCGGTTAGGAAACCTTCAACCCCCACTTTTCACCCCTTTCACCTCAAAATATACACCACATCGAAAAACCCTCAGACACGTATCTTCTTATTTTTAATGATGAGTTTATATGCCGAGTGTCAAATCCCGCAATGAAAGCAATCTGGAGATATTGTTATTCAATGAAATGCAAGTGTACCCCCTTAACACCCCTTTAGAAACTGAATATCCAAAAACCCTTCCTTAGTGGGCGTTTTCGACTTACAACGAACATATTCCCAAAATTTCATGTTTCTAACTTTAATAGTTTTGGCTGGCCGATGATGAGTCAGTCAGTCAGTCAGTCAGTCAGTCAGTCAGTCAGGACACTTGTTTTTATACACACATCAAAAAAAGTTTTGCATCACCTCGGTTCCAAGAGTTCCGGAACCGTTAAATACAAAGGGAATAGAGATCAACACAAACAACATTTCAGCTCGTTTTATTGCTCATGAGACCCACACATTGCATGTTGTACCATCATACAGCTAGACTTTCAGCATTTGTGGTCCAGATTGCAGTACACACCACTACCTCTAATACCCAGTAGCACGTCCTCTTGCATTGATGCATGCCTGTATTCGCCGTGGCATACTATCCACAAGTTCATCAAGACACTGTTGGTCCAAATTGTCCCACTCCTCAACGACAATTCGGCGTAAATCTCTCAGAGTGGTTGGTGGGTCAAGACGTCCATAAACAGCCCTTTTCAACATATCCCAGGCATGTTCGATAGGGTTCATGTCTGGCGAACATGCTGGCCACTGTAGTCGAGCGATGTCGTTATCTTGAAGGAACGCATTCACAAGATGTGCACGATGAGGTCGAGAATTGTCGTCCATGAAGACAAATGCCTCTCCAATATTCTGCCGATATGGTTGCACTATGGGTCGGAGGATGTCATTCAGGTATCGTAAAGCCGTTTCGGAGCCTTCCATGACCACCAGTGGCGTACGTCGGCCCCACATAATGCCACCCCAAAACATCAGGGAACCACCACCTTGCTGCACTCGCTGGACAGTGTGTCTAAGACGTTCAGCCTGACCAGGGTGCCTCCAAACACGTCTCCGACGATTGTCTGGTTGAAGGCATATGCGACACTCATCGGTGAAGAGAACGTGATGCCAATTCCGTGGGGTCCATTCAGCATGTTGTTGGGCCCATCTGTACCGCGCTGCATGGTGTCGGGGTTGCAAAGCTGGACCTCGCCATGGACGTCGGGAGTGAAGTTGCGCATCATGCAGCCTATTCCGCACAGTTTGAGTTGAAACACGACGTCCTGTGGCTGAACGAAACGCATTATTCAACATGGTGGCATTGCTGTCAGGGTTCCTCCGAGCGGCAATCCGTAAGTAGCGGTCATCCACTACAGTAGTAGCCCTTGGGCGGCCTGAGCGAGGCCTGTCATCGACAGTTCCTGTATCTCTGTACCTCCTCCATGTCCGAACAACATCGCTTTGGTTCACTCTGAGACGCCTGGAAACTTCCCTTGTTGAGAGCCCTTCTTGACACAAAGTAACAATGCGGACGCGATCGAACTGCGGTATTGACCTTCTAGGCATGGTAGAACTACAGACAACATGAGCAGCGTACCTTCGTCCTGGTGGAATGACTGGAACTGATCGGCTGTCGTACCCCCTCCGTCTAATAGGCCCTGCTCATGCATGGTTGTTTACATCTTTGAGCAGTTTTAGTGACATCTATGAACAGTCAAAGGGACTGTATCTTGGATACAATATACACAGTCAACGTCTATATGCCGGAGATCTGGGAACCGAGGTGATGCAAAACTTTTTTTGATGTGTGTATAACACATAAGCAACGGTCCTAGTGGAAAATAATTCAATCACCTGAAACCAAAAATGCATGGGACGAAAAAAAAACATCAAAATATCATATTGGTTCCGGACCCTAAAAGACGTGTAAATATTATAAAAGTATTAAAAAAAACTATTTTTCGAAATTTCATTCGAATCAATTTTTATGCAATTCCTGGGACTTAGAAAATTCCGGCCAAAAAGTACAAAATCATTAATAACTCCCTAAGTATTCGCCGAATGATGAAATAGCAAGAGACAAAAAAGATGTAATGTGTTATTGTCTACAACATAGGCCATGTATAGCTTTACACTCAGACATATTACGTTTCCTCCCCCCTCCCCATATTTTCACCCCTCCCCATGGGCCCCTTATATTGGATTTATGAAAAAACGGTGAAACACCTGTTTTGTTATTTTTTATGCTGATTTTTTTTTCGCTGAGGTCCAAACTGCTAGCCTATGTCGTTTAAGAGATACACGCTCGGTTAGGAAACCTTCAACCCCCACTTTTCACCCCTTTCACCTCAAAATATACACCACATCGAAAAATCCTCAGACACGTATCTTCTTATTTTTAATGATGAGTTTATATGCCGAGTATCAAATCCCCCAATGAAAGCAATCTGGAGATATTGTTATTCAATGAAATGCAAGTGTACCCCCTTAACACCCCTTTAGAAACTGAATATCCAAAAACCCTTCCTTAGTGGGCGTTTTCGACTTACAACGAACATATTCCCAAAATTTCATGTTTCTAACTTTAATAGTTTTGGCTGGCCGATGATGAGTCAGTCAGTTAGTCAGTCAGTCAGTCAGTCAGTCAGGACACTTGTTTTTATATAAGAGATAGGCAACGGTCCTAGTGGAAAATAATTCAATCACCTGAAACCAAAAATGCATGGGACGAAAAAAAAAACATCAAAATATCATGTTGGTTCCGGACCCTAAAAGACGTGAAAAATATAATAAAAGTATTAAAAAAACTATTTTTCGAAATTTCATTCGAATCAATTTTTATGCCATTCCTGGGACTTAGAAAATTCCGGCCAAAAAGTACAAAATCATTAATAATTCCCTAAGTATTCGTCGTATGATGAAATAGCAAGAGACAAAAAATATGTAATGTGTTATTGTCTACAACATAGGCCATGCAAAATTTTACACTCAGACATATTACGTTCCCCCCCCCCCATATTTTCACCCCTCCCCATGGGCCCCTTATATTGGATTTATGAAAAAACGGTCAAACACCTATTTTGTTATTTTTTATGCTGATTTTTTTCCGCTGAGGTCCAAACTCCTCGCCTATGACGTTTAAGAGATACACGCTCGGTTAGGAAACCTTCAACCCCCACTTTTCACCCCTTTCACCTCAAAATATACACCACATCGAAAAACCCTCAGACACGTATCTTCTTATTTTTAATGATGAGTTTATATGCCGAGTGTCAAATCCTCCAATGAAAGCAATCTGGAGATATTGTTATTCAATGAAATGCAAGTGTACCCCCTTAACACCCCTTTAGAAACTGAATATCCAAAAACCCTTCCTTATTGGGCGTTTTCGACTTACAACGAACATATTCCCAAAATTTCATGTTTCTAACTTTAATAGTTTTGGCTGGCCGATGATGAGTCAGTCAGTCAGTCAGTCAGTCAGGACACTTGTTTTTATACACACATCAAAAAAAGTTTTGCATCACCTCGGTTCCAAGAGTTCCGGAACCGTTAAATACAAAGGGAATAGAGATCAACACAAACAACATTTCAGCTCGTTTTATTGCTCATGAGACCCACACATTGCATGTTGTACCATCATACAGCTAGACTTTCAGCATTTGTGGTCCAGATTGCAGTACACACCACTACCTCTAATACCCAGTAGCACGTCCTCTTGCATTGATGCATGCCTGTATTCGCCGTGGCATACTATCCACAAGTTCATCAAGACACTGTTGGTCCAAATTGTCCCACTCCTCAACGACAATTCGGCGTAAATCTCTCAGAGTGGTTGGTGGGTCAAGACGTCCATAAACAGCCCTTTTCAACATATCCCAGGCATGTTCGATAGGGTTCATGTCTGGCGAACATGCTGGCCACTGTAGTCGAGCGATGTCGTTATCTTGAAGGAACGCATTCACAAGATGTGCACGATGAGGTCGAGAATTGTCGTCCATGAAGACAAATGCCTCTCCAATATTCTGCCGATATGGTTGCACTATGGGTCGGAGGATGTCATTCAGGTATCGTAAAGCCGTTTCGGAGCCTTCCATGACCACCAGTGGCGTACGTCGGCCCCACATAATGCCACCCCAAAACATCAGGGAACCACCACCTTGCTGCACTCGCTGGACAGTGTGTCTAAGACGTTCAGCCTGACCAGGGTGCCTCCAAACACGTCTCCGACGATTGTCTGGTTGAAGGCATATGCGACACTCATCGGTGAAGAGAACGTGATGCCAATTCCGTGGGGTCCATTCAGCATGTTGTTGGGCCCATCTGTACCGCGCTGCATGGTGTCGGGGTTGCAAAGCTGGACCTCGCCATGGACGTCGGGAGTGAAGTTGCGCATCATGCAGCCTATTCCGCACAGTTTGAGTTGAAACACGACGTCCTGTGGCTGAACGAAGCGCTTTATTCAACATGGTGGCATTGCTGTCAGGGTTCCTCCGAGCGGCAATCCGTAAGTAGCGGTCATCCACTACAGTAGTAGCCCTTGGGCGGCCTGAGCGAGGCCTGTCATCGACAGTTCCTGTATCTCTGTACCTCCTCCATGTCCGAACAACATCGCTTTGGTTCACTCTGAGACGCCTGGAAACTTCCCTTGTTGAGAGCCCTTCTTGACACAAAGTAACAATGCGGACGCGATCGAACTGCGGTATTGACCTTCTAGGCATGGTAGAACTACAGATAACATGAGCAGCGTACCTTCGTCCTGGTGGAATGACTGGAACTGATCGGCTGTCGTACCCCCTCCGTCTAATAGGCCCTGCTCATGCATGGTTGTTTACATCTTTGAGCAGTTTTAGTGACATCTATGAACAGTCAAAGGGACTGTATCTTGGATACAATATACACAGTCAACGTCTATATGCCGGAGATCTGGGAACCGAGGTGATGCAAAACTTTTTTTGATGTGTGTATAACACATAAGCAACGGTCCTAGTGGAAAATAATTCAATCACCTGAAACCAAAAATGCATGGGACGAAAAAAAACATCAAAATATCATGTTGGTTCCGGACCCTAAAAGACGTGAAAAATATAATAAAAGTATTAAAAAAACTATTTTTCGAAATTTCATTCGAATCAATTTTTATGCCATTCCTGGGACTTAGAAAATTCCGGCCAAAAAGTACAAAATCATTAATAATTCCCTAAGTATTCGTCGTATGATGAAATAGCAAGAGACAAAAAATATGTAATGTGTTATTGTCTACAACATAGGCCATGCAAAATTTTACACTCAGACATATTACGTTCCCCCCCCCCCATATTTTCACCCCTCCCCATGGGCCCCTTATATTGGATTTATGAAAAAACGGTCAAACACCTATTTTGTTATTTTTTATGCTGATTTTTTTCCGCTGAGGTCCAAACTCCTCGCCTATGACGTTTAAGAGATACACGCTCGGTTAGGAAACCTTCAACCCCCACTTTTCACCCCTTTCACCTCAAAATATACACCACATCGAAAAACCCTCAGACACGTATCTTCTTATTTTTAATGATGAGTTTATATGCCGAGTGTCAAATCCTCCAATGAAAGCAATCTGGAGATATTGTTATTCAATGAAATGCAAGTGTACCCCCTTAACACCCCTTTAGAAACTGAATATCCAAAAACCCTTCCTTAGTGGGCGTTTTCGACTTACAACGAACATATTCCCAAAATTTCATGTTTCTAACTTTAATAGTTTTGGCTGGCCGATGATGAGTCAGTCAGTCAGTCAGTCAGTCAGGACACTTGTTTTTATACACACATCAAAAAAAGTTTTGCATCACCTCGGTTCCAAGAGTTCCGGAACCGTTAAATACAAAGGGAATAGAGATCAACACAAACAACATTTCAGCTCGTTTTATTGCTCATGAGACCCACACATTGCATGTTGTACCATCATACAGCTAGACTTTCAGCATTTGTGGTCCAGATTGCAGTACACACCACTACCTCTAATACCCAGTAGCACGTCCTCTTGCATTGATGCATGCCTGTATTCGCCGTGGCATACTATCCACAAGTTCATCAAGACACTGTTGGTCCAAATTGTCCCACTCCTCAACGACAATTCGGCGTAAATCTCTCAGAGTGGTTGGTGGGTCAAGACGTCCATAAACAGCCCTTTTCAACATATCCCAGGCATGTTCGATAGGGTTCATGTCTGGCGAACATGCTGGCCACTGTAGTCGAGCGATGTCGTTATCTTGAAGGAACGCATTCACAAGATGTGCACGATGAGGTCGAGAATTGTCGTCCATGAAGACAAATGCCTCTCCAATATTCTGCCGATATGGTTGCACTATGGGTCGGAGGATGTCATTCAGGTATCGTAAAGCCGTTTCGGAGCCTTCCATGACCACCAGTGGCGTACGTCGGCCCCACATAATGCCACCCCAAAACATCAGGGAACCACCACCTTGCTGCACTCGCTGGACAGTGTGTCTAAGACGTTCAGCCTGACCAGGGTGCCTCCAAACACGTCTCCGACGATTGTCTGGTTGAAGGCATATGCGACACTCATCGGTGAAGAGAACGTGATGCCAATTCCGTGGGGTCCATTCAGCATGTTGTTGGGCCCATCTGTACCGCGCTGCATGGTGTCGGGGTTGCAAAGCTGGACCTCGCCATGGACGTCGGGAGTGAAGTTGCGCATCATGCAGCCTATTCCGCACAGTTTGAGTTGAAACACGACGTCCTGTGGCTGAACGAAACGCATTATTCAACATGGTGGCATTGCTGTCAGGGTTCCTCCGAGCGGCAATCCGTAAGTAGCGGTCATCCACTACAGTAGTAGCCCTTGGGCGGCCTGAGCGAGGCCTGTCATCGACAGTTCCTGTATCTCTGTACCTCCTCCATGTCCGAACAACATCGCTTTGGTTCACTCTGAGACGCCTGGAAACTTCCCTTGTTGAGAGCCCTTCTTGACACAAAGTAACAATGCCGACGCGATCGAACTGCGGTATTGACCTTCTAGGCATGGTAGAACTACAGATAACATGAGCAGCGTACCTTCGTCCTGGTGGAATGACTGGAACTGATCGGCTGTCGTACCCCCTCCGTCTAATAGGCCCTGCTCATGCATGGTTGTTTACATCTTTGAGCAGTTTTAGTGACATCTATGAACAGTCAAAGGGACTGTATCCTGGATACAATATACACAGTCAACGTCTATATGCCGGAGATCTGGGAACCGAGGTGATGCAAAACTTTTTTTGATGTGTGTATAACACATAAGCAACGGTCCTAGTGGAAAATAATTCAATCACCTGAAACCAAAAATGCATGGGACGAAAAAAAACATCAAAATATCATGTTGGTTCCGGACCCTAAAAGACGTGAAAAATATAATAAAAGTATTAAAAAAACTATTTTTCGAAATTTCATTCGAATCAATTTTTATGCCATTCCTGGGACTTAGAAAATTCCGGCCAAAAAGTACAAAATCATTAATAATTCCCTAAGTATTCGTCGTATGATGAAATAGCAAGAGACAAAAAAGATGTAATGTGTTATTGTCTACAACATAGGCCATGCAAAATTTTACACTCAGACATATTACGTTCCCCCTCCCCTATATTTTCACCCCTCCCCATGGGCCCCTTATATTGGATTTATGAAAAAACTGTCAAACACCTATTTTGTTATTTTTTATGCTGATTTTTTTCCGCTGAGGTCCAAACTCCTCGCCTATGACGTTTAAGAGATACACGCTCGGTTAGGAAACCTTCAACCCCCACTTTTCACCCCCTTCACCTCAAAATATACACCACATCGAAAAACCCTCAGACACGTATCTTCTTATTTTTAATGATGAGTTTATATGCCGAGTGTCAAATCCCCCAATGAAAGCAATCTGGAGATATTGTTATTCAATGAAATGCAAGTGTACCCCCTTAACACCCCTTTAGAAACTGAATATCCAAAAACCCTTCCTTAGTGGGCGTTTTCGACTTACAACGAACATATTCCCAAATTTCATGTTTCTAACTTTAATAGTTTTGGCTGGCCGATGATGAGTCAGTCAGTCAGTCAGTCAGGACACTTGTTTTTATATAAGAGACTAGCAGGTACCCGCGGCTTCGCTCGCGTCATAGTCGTGTCATATTGTTATTCAATGAAATGCAGGTGTACCCCCTTAACACCCCTTTAGAAACTGAATATCCAAAAACCCTTCCTTAGTGGGCGTTTTCGACTTACAACGAACATATTCCCAAAATTTCATGTTTCTAACTTTAATAGTTTTGGCTGGCCGATGATGAGTCAGTCAGTCAGTCAGTCAGTCAGGACACTTGTTTTTATATAAGAGATAAGCATCGGTCCTAGTGGAAAATAATTCAATCACCTGAAACCAAAAATGCATGGGACGAAAAAAAACATCAAAATATCATATTGGTTCCGGACCCTAAAAGACGTGTAAATATTATAAAAGTATTAAAAAAAACTATTTTTCGAAATTTCATTCGAATCAATTTTTATGCCATTCCTGGGACTTAGAAAATTCCGGCCAAAAAGTACAAAATCATTAATAACTCCCTAAGTATTCGCCGTATGATGAAATAGCAAGAGACAAAAAAGATGTAATGTGTTATTGTCTACAACATAGGCCATGTATAGCTTTACACTCAGACATATTACGTTTCCTCCCCCCTCCCCATATTTTCACCCCTCCCCATGGGCCCCTTATATTGGATTTATGAAAAAACGGTGAAACACCTGTTTTGTTATTTTTTATGCTGATTTTTTCCCGCTGAGGTCCAAACTCCTCGCCTATGTCGTTTAAGAGATACACGCTCGGTTAGTAAACCTTCAACCCCCCACTTTTCACCCCTTTCACCTCAAAATATACACCACATCGAAAAACCCTCAGACACGTATCTTCTTAATTTTAATGATGAGTTTATATGCCGAGTGTCAAATCCCCCAATGAAAGCAATCTGGAGATATTGTTATTCAATGAAATGCAAGTGTACCCCCTTAACACCCCTTTAGAAACTGAATATCCAAAAACCCTTCCTTAGTGGGCGTTTTCGACTTACAACGAACATATTCCCAAAATTTCATGTTTCTAACTTTAATAGTTTTGGCTGGCCGATGATGAGTCAGTCAGTCAGGACACTTGTTTTTATATAAGAGATAAGCATCGGTCCTAGTGGAAAATAATTCAATCACCTGAAACCAAAAATGCATGGGACGAAAAAAAACATCAAAATATCATATTGGTTCCGGACCCTAAAAGACGTGTAAATATTATAAAAGTATTAAAAAAAACTATTTTTCGAAATTTCATTCGAATCAATTTTTATGCCATTCCTGGGACTTAGAAAATTCCGGCCAAAAAGTACAAAATCATTAATAACTCCCTAAGTATTCGCCGTATGATGAAATAGCAAGAGACAAAAAAGATGTAATGTGTTATTGTCTACAACATAGGCCATGTATAGCTTTACACTCAGACATATTACGTTTCCTCCCCCCTCCCCATATTTTCACCCCTCCCCATGGGCCCCTTATATTGGATTTATGAAAAAACGGTGAAACACCTGTTTTGTTATTTTTTATGCTGATTTTTTCCCGCTGAGGTCCAAACTCCTCGCCTATGTCGTTTAAGAGATACACGCTCGGTTAGGAAACCTTCAACCCCCACTTTTCACCCCTTTCACCTCAAAATATACACCACATCGAAAAACCCTCAGACACGTATCTTCTTATTTTTAATGATGAGTTTATATTGTACCCGTTCGTCCTGGGGATGCGATGACCCATCTGCTATAACATCACATCCCTGGAGTTCCAGGACAGAGCGGAGTTAAATGAACCTCTAGTCAAATAAGGAATGTGTCGGAAATTCAGCTGAGTTCGTGAAAAAGCAGTGGGTTTCACGAGACAAAGTATCTCTAGGGTCGTTACGGGCTTAAGTTAATAAAAATAATTCAAATATAAATGGGCGCCATCAACTGAATTCCTAGCAAAACCACTTCCTTTCCGGATAAGCCTTACTCAAGACAAGGAAAGAAAAAGGAACATCACACCATCATCAGATCACAACTAAGATAAAAACAAATTTATTTTACTTTGAAAGTCAGACAGACATTTTAAATATAATTCCTACCTGAGAGTATGGTCGAATGCAAGGTTAAATTGTCCAAAAATCGAACCATCTCCTTTCTAATGCAAAATTATTTCAATCCACATAACAAGAAAATGTATAAAGTTCTCTTGGGTTCTCAGGATCACTGTATCACTATGTCTTTCGTCACTGACATTTGTGAAACCTGAGACCTAATTCTCTTTAATTTAACATCAATGTGGATTTAATTAAGTTACTAATCTGCCTAAACATACACGTATAATAATCACTCATGTTAAATATCACATAAATTATGGTTTGCATGGTATAATTTGAACGTAGAACATGTTAATCTAATGTTCCTAAACATTTACTAATTAATTTACATTATTTACATCGTCATTAATCTCTTATCTGTGAATTACAGAAAATTCAAATTCTCATTGGTCATCCTCATCATTATTATCAAAATTAAATATTTCTTACATTAATTCTCACTTCAAAATTCCAAATATTCCTGTCAGAATCGTTAATTCATCACCATTACATCATTTAAATTCACATTTCAAGTTGCAATTCCTTCGAATTATCTCTCAATTAAATTTATTTAATTTCATAAAAATTCATTAATCATCAGCTTCTTTAATTAATCATCACCTTCTAATTCAGTTATTCATCATCATTATAATCGTCTAATAATTCATTTCAATCAGTTTAATTAATTCAATCTTTAATTCATCCACTTATTTAATTCATCGATTTATTTCAAAATTTAATTTATCAACTTATTTAAATTTCAATCATCTGGTTATTTAGATTATTATTTCATCTAGTCATTCTGATTTTTATTTCATTAGGTCAGATCGTTAATATGCTTAAATCTCAGATTATTATTTCATTAATTATTATTTTCAGAAAATCTTGTATTATAAACTTCATTTATTTGTTTAATTTCCTAACAAATTGTTTAATAAGGTTTATAGAACGTTGTCTTACAGTTTTATTACTTCCAAGTTATATCTCGTATTTAATTTATCATGCCAAAAATATTATTGTCTCCACGACATCACGTTGGATCTAACTATCCACAACGACATTATATTTCTTCAATATTCCAAATATCACATTTGAATATAAGAATTGCTACAAAACTCCATAAATATTCAGCACATACAGCATGAATCTCAACAAATACGCTAGACTGGGTACAACAACCTCATGTCCGCTTCAAAATACATTATCAACGTTGCAACTATCAAATGGCAAATTCCACAAAATGCCTATCACAAACTTCATTTAACCACGTTGCATGATCTACAAAAATATATAAATGGCTTCAAATCATTAACGCACATAATCTCCAATGACTGTAATTACTCTGATCACATCTAGACAACTTCTTAAACAATTGGAAAAATATTACTTCAGTAATTTATGATCTGCTTTCAAATAGCATAAATTCTCTTTCACAAGTTTCATAATTCACATCGTAGAAAAACACCAATGTGCTATAATCTCTCACATGAAAATCTGCAATACTGATCTGCCTTAAAATAATTATGACCATTAATGATTAATCTTACAAGATTAAATTACTTTAAATCCTTCTCAAAGGTATCAAACACAATTATAAAAATCATCAAAGCATCAGCTGTGATAGCTGTTAAATCTGAAATTACTCTCAAAAGAGTATAGCAACAAAATATTGGATTGGCAAACAAGAATTACTAAATGCAATCCTGTTGACATTTATCGTTACTTTATTTAACAAAATTTCGACTGATATGTGACTAGTAGTTCCTTGTTTAATTCACTTACATCTCGTGTACATTCGGATGATAAAATGAGTACCTCAATGGCGAGTAAGATGTGTAACCACCGTGCAATCGTATAAATACGAAGGACCTCGCCCCGTCGACTTGGATGATAGTTCCCTGAACGGTGGGTAAGGTGAGTAGCCACCATACAATCGTATAAATACGAAGGACCCCACCTCGTGGACTATATGAATGAATGTACTAGAAAGGAATCAACAAGTTTCTAGTTGTCATATAAAAGCGACGTTCATTCACTAAAGTGAATAACTTCTTAATATCTCCAAACAATCCAATGGAAAAATCCCTACTGATGAATAATACACACTCGCTAGTATGCAATGAACTGACGAAGTAGTTTCTGATAATCAATTGCAGATCACGAGTTAGAAATACTCGTTACACAAAAAAAACTATCCATGAAAAATATCCTAGCTGGAAAAATGTCTATAAGACCAATCATCTTCTTAATAAAGCCAAACAACGGTGAGAATATCGAATAATGATGCCTGCCATATCATATGGTCACTCCATATTCTAGCAAATTCGAAGTATATAAATTCAAACCATGTCTTAATAATCAAATCACTCCTATTAGAAAAATATACATGTGTGCCCAGTATTCATGAAAATAATCGTATCAGGTAGATAGAACTCTTACAATACCTTTCATTATCAGTTGTAATATAATTTCCAAGATCGTCGATTTTCCCTACCTAAAGATTTCTCGTAAGATCGGCGTGAATATCATTTCATCCATGAAATGACGATTTCCTTCGAAATCCCAAGCGAATCAGCTGTTGGACTCCTCTCGTCAGGAACCGAATCCATCGCTCTGTGGTGCCATCTTGTCTCTATTCACGTTTACTCGATCATGTTGAACCTCGAATTACCCATAGCGGATATCGTCCAACTCCTTCTCGAAAAGTTCATGGAAACAGCGGACCCCCTACTCTTCTTCTAATATACGCCACTGTTCCGATAAATGTTCAGTTTGAGAATTGTAAGTCCCCTCTCAACTTACTGCAAAGTTCGACTTGAGTAAAATAAAAATTTTACTAGATAGTGTTCAAGATTACGATACACCCTGTATCTGTCTATAATATGTAATCCATGAAAATGGCATAAGATAAAAATCTTATAAATGCACGCTGTAATGTTCATCAGAGCCTATGCTAAACATTCAGTTTACTTGAAATAGTAAAAAGTCGCTTTGAATGTATTATATAACAGCATGGTTATAAGATTATTTGTGAAAGCCTGTGTTCGAACAACGTCGAAAAGAAGCTTGAAACAAAGTCTTCATATGCGATCAGTGTGGTTTTGAAATACCCCGGCTATCTACAATTGTCTTCTCGGCTAGCCCGGCTGGATCGATGACCCGCTCGGCCTCTGTTGCTCGGTGATGCGAGAAATGTCGCCTACACTTGCTGTGACGGTTTACGTGTGTTGCGTGACCTTCAATGCCCGTCTCGCTGTGCTATAGAGCTGCTCTGTACTGCTCCTCTCATTGAGCTCAACTGAACTGCTTAGCGCTGTGTTCCAGCTTATGAGCTCCGTGCGGCACGTGGCTAATTCTCCCCACCACGGTGCTCCTGCGTCATGAACATAGTCTCGAACCCGAATCCTCTCGGCTGTTCTGTTATACAATAACTTATTTCCATAAAATTATTTCCACATATAATGCATGTTATATATACTCTTCTAAGTTGTTTTAACTTATTATAATCCCATATATATTTCAATAAAGCTTCACATCTTTATTAATAATTCTATCTTCTTACAGATTTCAATGCCTCCTTGATTCTCGACCTCCTACGTCATCTTGGCTTTCTTCTTGACGCGATCGATGCGCTATCATATCGGCTTGCTTCCCAAAACCTCAACTATAGCTTAATGTCAGCTGGCGTAGCCGATAGCCTAAAATAGGTATCGGGTACATCTCTCCCGTACATCTCCTTTTTTTTTATCAGGATTGAGAAAAAAAAATACACTCTCAGGCATTTAACATATTATACATGTACACGATAGCTCTACAATTCCCTTTACTCAGCATGATGGTATTTTCTGACTTTCTATAATGATGATTTCCAATGATTAACACCTTGATTCTGTGTTATTCTGACGTTTATTCCTTCTGTCTTCACTTGTGCTGGCTCGATTGACATCTCTCATTGTCTCCTCGAGTGGTGCACTAGGCTGTCTATCCTCTTGTCTTGACCTTTCATGTCCACGATTATCCCTTCTGTCGTTAGGATCGTTTCTTCGGCCTTCCTGTCGGTCGTTTCCATTAAACTGTTGACCTTGGTTCCAGTTATTCCTTCCCCGATATCTGTTATTATACCGATTCCTGTCCTGATACCTGGAATTTTGGTTATAATTCCTATACCGGCTATCTCTCGCTTCTTGATCGTATGGCCTTTCATATGGTCCTCTATATCGATCATTTCCTCTTGCGTTACGGATGTTTCCTCGATTCCCATCGTTCCGTCGGTTTTCCCAGGAATCCCTTCTGTCCGTTTGAACTGCATTGTCCACGACTACCGCGTTTACTTCTTGCGTGTTTCTGTTGTCGTTTCGATTACTTCTCGGTGTAACCTGTGCGCTCGTATAATCCAACCGCCGCAATATGTCATCATAATGTTCCAGCGTATTGGCTCCCGATGCTATCAAAGATCGCTGTACCTCTATCGGTAACTGTCGCGCTATAGCTTGCAAAAGCTCTTCTTCTGGCAATGGAGGAATAAGGAACTGTAATTTAGCCAGTTGTGACGTGAAGTAGTTGGCGTAATGCGTCGGATGTGACGTAGAATAGCGTTTAGAGTACATCTCCGCTCTTACGTTGAGTTGATCCTCGGCACTCCAGAATCTCCTCAAGAAAGCCATGGCAAATTGCTCCATGTTCGCAAAGTTGCTTCTGAACGCTCTAAACCACGTAAGTGCAGATCCATCTAAGGCGCGTTCTACTATCCTTAGCTCTCTTTCTTTGGCTACCCTGTGTTCCGCCATGTAGTCTCGAATATCTCGCAGAAATTCTACTGGTGTAACTCCTGTATTTCCCGAAAATTTTTCTCGGTTTGTCATCTAGGTTCCTTATAATTGTGACTGGACCTGAGTATCGTTCACTTGGACTCGACGTACTCCTACTCGAACTTGGATTCTCCTGAGGGGTTGAACTGACCCTTTCGAATGTCACATTCGGTTGCATTTGACGGTCTTCTACCATGCTCGTGTCTTGATTCGTCATACTGCGGTCTATCGCTGTTTGATTCATCAATGTTTCCCCTGATGTTACATTATGACTGGTAAAACTGTTAACTATGGATTCTAGTTTCGTCATCCTGTCTTCTGCTAATCTCTTGACCTGAGTCTTCAACTCATCTAACGATGTAACGTCCTGCGTCTTGTTACTTTCGTCTAGATCGTTCCTCAACTTGTCAATCTTTCCTTCGCACGTGTTCTTCACTAACGCGACTTGTTCTTTCAACAGATCAACATCTGTTCTAAATAGTGTTGAATCTAATTTCATCGCTTCCTTGCTTTCCGTAAACCTAACTTCTAAGTTTGCCATACCTGCGATTAATTTTTCATCTAACCCGTCACGTTTCTCTTTTGCTTCGGCATCGACCTCATTATATCGTTCCTCAACAATTGCTCCGACTCTATTTTTAAATAAAGTTAAGTTTTCGTTAACCTTTTGCTCTATATCGTCGTCTATCTTCCTAATATCCTTCTGCAATTGATTTTCTAACGACTTTATATTAGAATTGACCTCTCCCAAGACTTCATCTTTAATGGTCCCAATTACTGTCTTCAAATCTTTTATTTCGTTACCTAGACTTGTTTCTAGACCCTTAATCTTAGTCTCGAAAGATACTTCGGTAGACCAATCTTGAATTTTTCCTACATCTGCAACTAAACCATCGATGTCGAATCTCAACTTCGATACATCTGACTTAATGTCTTTCTGTATGGTCATAACGTCTGTTCTTAAAGTAAAAATATTTTCTTCTCCTCTACTTTCCAACTCGATAATATTTTTCCTTAATATTTGAACATTTTCCTCTCCTTTCATGTTTACTGCAATTATGTCTAATTGTAAAGTTTTCAACATCTCATTGTTCTTCAAAGTTAAACTATTCTCTAATCTGGTTAACTTATTTTCTAATTCAGTATTAGTTTCTTCACTACGAGACTGTAATTTCTCTTCTAACGATTTAAAGTTATCTTTCAAGTTAGCTTCACTAGCTTTTAAATGACTTTCAGTATTTGACTGTAACCTTTCTTCTAATAACTTAAAATTATCCTTCAAGTTAGCTTCACTATTTGACTGTAGCCTAGTCTCTAATAACATCAACTCATCTTTGCTATTTGACTGTAATAGTTTTAAATTAGTTTCGTTACTAATCTGTAATGATTTTAAATTCTCTTCAGTACTAGTTTGCAATGCTTGTACATTCTCTTTACATTTAGCTTCTAATCTAGCTTCTGAATTATTAATTTGTTCTTTAACTTCAGTTTCCATCTTAGAAATGGTTTCTGCAATTCCAGACATACCCGTCTGTAACTCTCCTAACACCTTCGCTAAATCCTCTGGCAACATTATATTTCAATATAGAATTATATAGAGACGTTAGACAACAACACATCACAATGTCTCAATTCCTGCATTCACTTGGGTATAGGGAAAAATATCTTATAACTAACATGATATTACTAATACGATTAACATGAACACTGGATTGGGCACACAAGTACATTGTCTGACTAAGTATAATAAATTTTGTAACACACTTAAATGAACTTGAGATCAATCTCTCAGTAATCTAAATCTGATGTGATTCCACAGAATTAACAAAATCGAAAAGCCCCACTAGTTGGATAAAGCCAATTCTCCCTCTCTCTCTGTACCCGTTCGTCCTGGGGATGCGATGACCCATCTGCTATAACATCACATCCCTGGAGTTCCAGGACAGAGCGGAGTTAAATGAACCTCTAGTCAAATAAGGAATGTGTCGGAAATTCAGCTGAGTTCGTGAAAAAGCAGTGGGTTTCACGAGACAAAGTATCTCTAGGGTCGTTACGGGCTTAAGTTAATAAAAATAATTCAAATATAAATGGGCGCCATCAACTGAATTCCTAGCAAAACCACTTCCTTTCCGGATAAGCCTTACTCAAGACAAGGAAAGAAAAAGGAACATCACACCATCATCAGATCACAACTAAGATAAAAACAAATTTATTTTACTTTGAAAGTCAGACAGACATTTTAAATATAATTCCTACCTGAGAGTATGGTCGAATGCAAAGTTAAATTGTCCAAAAATCGAACCATCTCCTTTCTAATGCAAAATTATTTCAATCCACATAACAAGAAAATGTATAAAGTTCTCTTGGGTTCTCAGGATCACTGTATCACTATGTCTTTCGTCACTGACATTTGTGAAACCTGAGACCTAATTCTCTTTAATTTAACATCAATGTGGATTTAATTAAGTTACTAATCTGCCTAAACATACACGTATAATAATCACTCATGTTAAATATCACATAAATTATGGTTTGCATGGTATAATTTGAACGTAGAACATGTTAATCTAATGTTCCTAAACATTTACTAATTAATTTACATTATTTACATCGTCATTAATCTCTTATCTGTGAATTACAGAAAATTCAAATTCTCATTGGTCATCCTCATCATTATTATCAAAATTAAATATTTCTTACATTAATTCTCACTTCAAAATTCCAAATATTCCTGTCAGAATCGTTAATTCATCACCATTACATCATTTAAATTCACATTTCAAGTTGCAATTCCTTCGAATTATCTCTCAATTAAATTTATTTAATTTCATAAAAATTCATTAATCATCAGCTTCTTTAATTAATCATCACCTTCTAATTCAGTTATTCATCATCATTACAATCGTCTAATAATTCATTTCAATCAGTTTAATTAATTCAATCTTTAATTCATCCACTTATTTAATTCATCGATTTATTTCAAAATTTAATTTATCAACTTATTTAAATTTCAATCATCTGGTTATTTAGATTATTATTTCATCTAGTCATTCTGATTTTTATTTCATTAGGTCAGATCGTTAATATGCTTAAATCTCAGATTATTATTTCATTAATTATTATTTTCAGAAAATCTTGTATTATAAACTTCATTTATTTGTTTAATTTCCTAACAAATTGTTTAATAAGGTTTATAGAACGTTGTCTTACAGTTTTATTACTTCCAAGTTATATCTCGTATTTAATTTATCATGCCAAAAATATTATTGTCTCCACGACATCACGTTGGATCTAACTATCCACAACGACATTATATTTCTTCAATATTCCAAATATCACATTTGAATATAAGAATTGCTACAAAACTCCATAAATATTCAGCACATACAGCATGAATCTCAACAAATACGCTAGACTGGGTACAACAACCTCATGTCCGCTTCAAAATACATTATCAACGTTGCAACTATCAAATGGCAAATTCCACAAAATGCCTATCACAAACTTCATTTAACCACGTTGCATGATCTACAAAAATATATAAATGGCTTCAAATCATTAACGCACATAATCTCCAATGACTGTAATTACTCTGATCACATCTAGACAACTTCTTAAACAATTGGAAAAATATTACTTCAGTAATTTATGATCTGCTTTCAAATAGCATAAATTCTCTTTCACAAGTTTCATAATTCACATCGTAGAAAAACACCAATGTGCTATAATCTCTCACATGAAAATCTGCAATACTGATCTGCCTTAAAATAATTATGACCATTAATGATTAATCTTACAAGATTAAATTACTTTAAATCCTTCTCAAAGGTATCAAACACAATTATAAAAATCATCAAAGCATCAGCTGTGATAGCTGTTAAATCTGAAATTACTCTCAAAAGAGTATAGCAACAAAATATTGGATTGGCAAACAAGAATTACTAAATGCAATCCTGTTGACATTTATCGTTACTTTATTTAACAAAATTTCGACTGATATGTGACTAGTAGTTCCTTGTTTAATTCACTTACATCTCGTGTACATTCGGATGATAAAATGAGTACCTCAATGGCGAGTAAGATGTGTAACCACCGTGCAATCGTATAAATACGAAGGACCTCGCCCCGTCGACTTGGATGATAGTTCCCTGAACGGTGGGTAAGGTGAGTAGCCACCATACAATCGTATAAATACGAAGGACCCCACCTCGTGGACTATATGAATGAATGTACTAGAAAGGAATCAACAAGTTTCTAGTTGTCATATAAAAGCGACGTTCATTCACTAAAGTGAATAACTTCTTAATATCTCCAAACAATCCAATGGAAAAATCCCTACTGATGAATAATACACACTCGCTAGTATGCAATGAACTGACGAAGTAGTTTCTGATAATCAATTGCAGATCACGAGTTAGAAATACTCGTTACACAAAAAAAACTATCCATGAAAAATATCCTAGCTGGAAAAATGTCTATAAGACCAAACATCTTCTTAATAAAGCCAAACAACGGTGAGAATATCGAATAATGATGCCTGCCATATCATATGGTCACTCCATATTCTAGCAAATTCGAAGTATATAAATTCAAACCATGTCTTAATAATCAAATCACTCCTATTAGAAAAATATACATGTGTGCCCAGTATTCATGAAAATAATCGTATCAGGTAGATAGAACTCTTACAATACCTTTCATTATCAGTTGTAATATAATTTCCAAGATCGTCGATTTTCCCTACCTAAAGATTTCTCGTAAGATCGGCGTGAATATCATTTCATCCATGAAATGACGATTTCCTTCGAAATCCCAAGCGAATCAGCTGTTGGACTCCTCTCGTCAGGAACCGAATCCATCGCTCTGTGGTGCCATCTTGTCTCTATTCACGTTTACTCGATCATGTTGAACCTCGAATTACCCATAGCGGATATCGTCCAACTCCTTCTCGAAAAGTTCATGGAAACAGCGGACCCCCTACTCTTCTTCTAATATACGCCACTGTTCCGATAAATGTTCAGTTTGAGAATTGTAAGTCCCCTCTCAACTTACTGCAAAGTTCGACTTGAGTAAAATAAAAATTTTACTAGATAGTGTTCAAGATTACGATACACCCTGTATCTGTCTATAATATGTAATCCATGAAAATGGCATAAGATAAAAATCTTATAAATGCACGCTGTAATGTTCATCAGAGCCTATGCTAAACATTCAGTTTACTTGAAATAGTAAAAAGTCGCTTTGAATGTATTATATAACAGCATGGTTATAAGATTATTTGTGAAAGCCTGTGTTCGAACAACGTCGAAAAGAAGCTTGAAACAAAGTCTTCATATGCGATCAGTGTGGTTTTGAAATACCCCGGCTATCTACAATTGTCTTCTCGGCTAGCCCGGCTGGATCGATGACCCGCTCGGCCTCTGTTGCTCGGTGATGCGAGAAATGTCGCCTACACTTGCTGTGACGGTTTACGTGTGTTGCGTGACCTTCAATGCCCGTCTCGCTGTGCTATAGAGCTGCTCTGTACTGCTCCTCTCATTGAGCTCAACTGAACTGCTTAGCGCTGTGTTCCAGCTTATGAGCTCCGTGCGGCACGTGGCTAATTCTCCCCACCACGGTGCTCCTGCGTCATGAACATAGTCTCGAACCCGAATCCTCTCGGCTGTTCTGTTATACAATAACTTATTTCCATAAAATTATTTCCACATATAATGCATGTTATATATACTCTTCTAAGTTGTTTTAACTTATTATAATCCCATATATATTTCAATAAAGCTTCACATCTTTATTAATAATTCTATCTTCTTACAGATTTCAATGCCTCCTTGATTCTCGACCTCCTACGTCATCTTGGCTTTCTTCTTGACGCGATCGATGCGCTATCATATCGGCTTGCTTCCCAAAACCTCAACTATAGCTTAATGTCAGCTGGCGTAGCCGATAGCCTAAAATAGGTATCGGGTACAATATGCCGAGTATCAAATCCCCCAATGAAAGCAATCTGGAGATATTGTTATTCAATGAAATGCAAGTGTACCCCCTTAACACCCCTTTAGAAACTGAATATCCAAAAACCCTTCCTTAGTGGGCGTTTTCGACTTACAACGAACATATTCCCAAAATTTCATGTTTCTAACTTTAATAGTTTTGGCTGGCCGATGATGAGTCAGTCCGTCAGTCAGTCAGTCAGTCAGTCAGTCAGTCAGGACACTTGTTTTTATATAAGAGATAAGCAACGGTCCTAGTGGAAAATAATTCAATCACCTGCAACCAAAAATGCATGGGACGAAAAAAAACATCAAAATATCATGTTGGTTCCGGACCCTAAAAGACGTGAAAAATATAATAAAAGTATTAAAAAAACTATTTTTCGAAATTTCATTCGAATCAATTTTTATGCCATTCCTGGGACTTAGAAAATTCCGGCCAAAAAGTACAAAATCATTAATAATTCCCTAAGTATTCGTCGTATGATGAAATAGCAAGAGACAAAAAAGATGTAATGTGTTATTGTCTACAACATAGGCCATGCAAAATTTTACACTCAGACATATTACCTTCCCCCCCCCCCATATTTTCACCCCTCCCCATGGGCCCCTTATATTAGATTTATGAAAAAACGGTCAAACACCTATTTTGTTATTTTTATGCTGATTTTTTTCCCGCTGAGGTCCAAACTCCTCGCCTATGACGTTTAAGAGATACACGCTCGGTTAGGAAACCTTCAACCCCCACTTTTCACCCCTTTCACCTCAAAATATACACCACATCGAAAAACCCTCAGACACGTATCTTCTTAATTTTAATGATGAGTTTATATGCCGAGTGTCAAATCCCCCAATGAAAGCAATCTGGAGATATTGTTATTCAATGAAATGCAAGTGTACCCCCTTAACACCCCTTTAGAAACTGAATATCCAAAAACCCTTCCTTAGTGGGCGTTTTCGACTTACAACGAACATATTCCCAAAATTTCATGTTTCTAACTTTAATAGTTTTGGCTGGCCGATGATGAGTCAGTCAGTCAGTCAGTCAGGACACTTGTTTTTATATAAGAGACTAGCAGGTACCCGCGGCTTCGCTCGCGTCATAGTCGTCTCATATTGTTATTCAATGAAATGCAGGTGTACCCCCTTAACACCCCTTTAGAAACTGAATATCCAAAAACCCTTCCTTAGTGGGCGTTTTCGACTTACAACGAACATATTCCCAAAATTTCATGTTTCTAACTTTAATAGTTTTGGCTGGCCGATGATGAGTCAGTCAGTCAGTCAGTCAGTCAGTCAGTCAGTCAGTCAGGACACTTGTTTTTATACACACATCAAAAAAAGTTTTGCATCACCTCGGTTCCAAGAGTTCCGGAACCGTTAAATACAAAGGGAATAGAGATCAACACAAACAACATTTCAGCTCGTTTTATTGCTCATGAGACCCACACATTGCATGTTGTACCATCATACAGCTAGACTTTCAGCATTTGTGGTCCAGATTGCAGTACACACCACTACCTCTAATACCCAGTAGCACGTCCTCTTGCATTGATGCATGCCTGTATTCGCCGTGGCATACTATCCACAAGTTCATCAAGACACTGTTGGTCCAAATTGTCCCACTCCTCAACGACAATTCGGCGTAAATCTCTCAGAGTGGTTGGTGGGTTAAGACGTCCATAAACAGCCCTTTTCAACATATCCCAGGCATGTTCGATAGGGTTCATGTCTGGCGAACATGCTGGCCACTGTAGTCGAGCGATGTCGTTATCTTGAAGGAACGCATTCACAAGATGTGCACGATGAGGTCGAGAATTGTCGTCCATGAAGACAAATGCCTCTCCAATATTCTGCCGATATGGTTGCACTATGGGTCGGAGGATGTCATTCAGGTATCGTAAAGCCGTTTCGGAGCCTTCCATGACCACCAGTGGCGTACGTCGGCCCCACATAATGCCACCCCAAAACATCAGGGAACCACCACCTTGCTGCACTCGCTGGACAGTGTGTCTAAGACGTTCAGCCTGACCAGGGTGCCTCCAAACACGTCTCCGACGATTGTCTGGTTGAAGGCATATGCGACACTCATCGGTGAAGAGAACGTGATGCCAATTCCGTGGGGTCCATTCAGCATGTTGTTGGGCCCATCTGTACCGCGCTGCATGGTGTCGGGGTTGCAAAGCTGGACCTCGCCATGGACGTCGGGAGTGAAGTTGCGCATCATGCAGCCTATTGCGCACAGTTTGAGTTGAAACACGACGTCCTGTGGCTGAACGAAACGCATTATTCAACATGGTGGCATTGCTGTCAGGGTTCCTCCGAGCGGCAATCCGTAAGTAGCGGTCATCCACTACAGTAGTAGTCCTTGGGCGGCCTGAGCGAGGCCTGTCATCGACAGTTCCTGTATCTCTGTACCTCCTCCATGTCCGAACAACATCGCTTTGGTTCACTCTGAGACGCCTGGAAACTTCCCTTGTTGAGAGCCCTTCTTGACACAAAGTAACAATGCGGACGCGATCGAACTGCGGTATTGACCTTCTAGGCATGGTAGAACTACAGACAACATGAGCAGCGTACCTTCGTCCTGGTGGAATGACTGGAACTGATCGGCTGTCGTACCCCCTCCGTCTAATAGGCCCTGCTCATGCATGGTTGTTTACATCTTTGAGCAGTTTTAGTGACATCTATGAACAGTCAAAGGGACTGTATCTTGGATACAATATACACAGTCAACGTCTATATGCCGGAGATCTGGGAACCGAGGTGATGCAAAACTTTTTTTGATGTGTGTATAACACATAAGCAACGGTCCTAGTGGAAAATAATTCAATCACCTGAAACCAAAAATAAATGGGACGAAAAAAAACATCAAAATATCATATTGGTTCCGGACCCTAAAAGACGTGTAAATATTATAAAAGTATTAAAAAAAACTATTTTTCGAAATTTCATTCGAATCAATTTTTATGCAATTCCTGGGACTTAGAAAATTCCGGCCAAAAAATACAAAATCATTAATAACTCCCTAAGTATTCGCCGTATGATGAAATAGCAAGAGACAAAAAAGATGTAATGTGTTATTGTCTACAACATAGGCCATGTATAGCTTTACACTCAGACATATTACGTTTCCTCCCCCCTCCCCATATTTTCACCCCTCCCCATGCGCCCCTTATATTGGATTTATGAAAAAACGGTGAAACACCTGTTTTGTTATTTTTTATGCTGATTTTTTTTTCGCTGAGGTCCAAACTCCTCGCCTATGTCGTTTAAGAGATACACGCTCGGTTAGGAAACCTTCAACCCCCACTTTTCACCCCTTTCACCTCAAAATATACACCACATCGAAAAACCCTCAGACACGTATCTTCTTATTTTTAATGATGAGTTTATATGCCGAGTATCAAATCCCCCAATGAAAGCAATCTGGAGATATTGTTATTCAATCAAATGCAAGTGTACCCCCTTAACACCCCTTTAGAAACTGAATATCCAAAAACCCTTCCTTAGTGGGCGTTTTCGACTTACAACGAACATATTCCCAAAATTTCATGTTTCTAACTTTAATAGTTTTGGCTGGCCGATGATGAGTCAGTCAGTCAGTCAGTCAGTCAGTCAGTCAGTCAGGACACTTGTTTTTATATAAGAGATAGGCAACGGTCCTAGTGGAAAATAATTCAATCACCTGAAACCAAAAATGCATGGGACGAAAAAAAAACATCAAAATATCATGTTGGTTCCGGACCCTAAAAGACGTGAAAAATATAATAAAAGTATTAAAAAAACTATTTTTCGAAATTTCATTCGAATCAATTTTTATGCCATTCCTGGGACTTAGAAAATTCCGGCCAAAAAGTACAAAATCATTAATAATTCCCTAAGTATTCGTCGTATGATGAAATAGCAAGAGACAAGAAATATGTAATGTGTTATTGTCTACAACATAGGCCATGCAAAATTTCACACTCAGACATATTACGTTCCCCCCCCCCCATATTTTCACCCCTCCCCATGGGCCCCTTATATTGGATTTATGAAAAAACGGTCAAACACCTATTTTGTTATTTTTATGCTGATTTTTTTCCCGCTGAGGTCCAAACTCCTCGCCTATGACGTTTAAGAGATACACGCTCGGTTAGGAAACCTTCAACCCCCACTTTTCACCCCTTTCACCTCAAAATATACACCACATCGAAAAACCCTCAGACACGTATCTTCTTAATTTTAATGATGAGTTTATATGCCGAGTGTCAAATCCCCCAATGAAAGCAATCTGGAGATATTGTTATTCAATGAAATGCAAGTGTACCCCCTTAACACCCCTTTAGAAACTGAATATCCAAAAACCCTTCCTTAGTGGGCGTTTTCGACTTACAACGAACATATTCCCAAAATTTCATGTTTCTAACTTTAATAGTTTTGGCTGGCCGATGATGAGTCAGTCAGTCAGTCAGTCAGGACACTTGTTTTTATATAAGAGACTAGCAGGTACCCGCGGCTTCGCTCGCGTCATAGTCGTCTCATATTGTTATTCAATGAAATGCAGGTGTACCCCCTTAACACCCCTTTAGAAACTGAATATCCAAAAACCCTTCCTTAGTGGGCGTTTTCGACTTACAACGAACATATTCCCAAAATTTCATGTTTCTAACTTTAATAGTTTTGGCTGGCCGATGATGAGTCAGTCAGTCAGTCAGTCAGTCAGTCAGTCAGTCAGTCAGTCAGGACACTTGTTTTTATACACACATCAAAAAAAGTTTTGCATCACCTCGGTTCCAAGAGTTCCGGAACCGTTAAATACAAAGGGAATAGAGATCAACACAAACAACATTTCAGCTCGTTTTATTGCTCATGAGACCCACACATTGCATGTTGTACCATCATACAGCTAGACTTTCAGCATTTGTGGTCCAGATTGCAGTACACACCACTACCTCTAATACCCAGTAGCACGTCCTCTTGCATTGATGCATGCCTGTATTCGCCGTGGCATACTATCCACAAGTTCATCAAGACACTGTTGGTCCAAATTGTCCCACTCCTCAACGACAATTCGGCGTAAATCTCTCAGAGTGGTTGGTGGGTTAAGACGTCCATAAACAGCCCTTTTCAACATATCCCAGGCATGTTCGATAGGGTTCATGTCTGGCGAACATGCTGGCCACTGTAGTCGAGCGATGTCGTTATCTTGAAGGAACGCATTCACAAGATGTGCACGATGAGGTCGAGAATTGTCGTCCATGAAGACAAATGCCTCTCCAATATTCTGCCGATATGGTTGCACTATGGGTCGGAGGATGTCATTCAGGTATCGTAAAGCCGTTTCGGAGCCTTCCATGACCACCAGTGGCGTACGTCGGCCCCACATAATGCCACCCCAAAACATCAGGGAACCACCACCTTGCTGCACTCGCTGGACAGTGTGTCTAAGACGTTCAGCCTGACCAGGGTGCCTCCAAACACGTCTCCGACGATTGTCTGGTTGAAGGCATATGCGACACTCATCGGTGAAGAGAACGTGATGCCAATTCCGTGGGGTCCATTCAGCATGTTGTTGGGCCCATCTGTACCGCGCTGCATGGTGTCGGGGTTGCAAAGCTGGACCTCGCCATGGACGTCGGGAGTGAAGTTGCGCATCATGCAGCCTATTGCGCACAGTTTGAGTTGAAACACGACGTCCTGTGGCTGAACGAAACGCATTATTCAACATGGTGGCATTGCTGTCAGGGTTCCTCCGAGCGGCAATCCGTAAGTAGCGGTCATCCACTACAGTAGTAGTCCTTGGGCGGCCTGAGCGAGGCCTGTCATCGACAGTTCCTGTATCTCTGTACCTCCTCCATGTCCGAACAACATCGCTTTGGTTCACTCTGAGACGCCTGGAAACTTCCCTTGTTGAGAGCCCTTCTTGACACAAAGTAACAATGCGGACGCGATCGAACTGCGGTATTGACCTTCTAGGCATGGTAGAACTACAGACAACATGAGCAGCGTACCTTCGTCCTGGTGGAATGACTGGAACTGATCGGCTGTCGTACCCCCTCCGTCTAATAGGCCCTGCTCATGCATGGTTGTTTACATCTTTGAGCAGTTTTAGTGACATCTATGAACAGTCAAAGGGACTGTATCTTGGATACAATATACACAGTCAACGTCTATATGCCGGAGATCTGGGAACCGAGGTGATGCAAAACTTTTTTTGATGTGTGTATAACACATAAGCAACGGTCCTAGTGGAAAATAATTCAATCACCTGAAACCAAAAATAAATGGGACGAAAAAAAACATCAAAATATCATATTGGTTCCGGACCCTAAAAGACGTGTAAATATTATAAAAGTATTAAAAAAACTATTTTTCGAAATTTCATTCGAATCAATTTTTATGCAATTCCTGGGACTTAGAAAATTCCGGCCAAAAAATACAAAATCATTAATAACTCCCTAAGTATTCGCCGTATGATGAAATAGCAAGAGACAAAAAAGATGTAATGTGTTATTGTCTACAACATAGGCCATGTATAGCTTTACACTCAGACATATTACGTTTCCTCCCCCCTCCCCATATTTTCACCCCTCCCCATGCGCCCCTTATATTGGATTTATGAAAAAACGGTGAAACACCTGTTTTGTTATTTTTTATGCTGATTTTTTTTTCGCTGAGGTCCAAACTCCTCGCCTATGTCGTTTAAGAGATACACGCTCGGTTAGGAAACCTTCAACCCCCACTTTTCACCCCTTTCACCTCAAAATATACACCACATCGAAAAACCCTCAGACACGTATCTTCTTATTTTTAATGATGAGTTTATATGCCGAGTATCAAATCCCCCAATGAAAGCAATCTGGAGATATTGTTATTCAATCAAATGCAAGTGTACCCCCTTAACACCCCTTTAGAAACTGAATATCCAAAAACCCTTCCTTAGTGGGCGTTTTCGACTTACAACGAACATATTCCCAAAATTTCATGTTTCTAACTTTAATAGTTTTGGCTGGCCGATGATGAGTCAGTCAGTCAGTCAGTCAGTCAGTCAGTCAGTCAGGACACTTGTTTTTATATAAGAGATAGGCAACGGTCCTAGTGGAAAATAATTCAATCACCTGAAACCAAAAATGCATGGGACGAAAAAAAAACATCAAAATATCATGTTGGTTCCGGACCCTAAAAGACGTGAAAAATATAATAAAAGTATTAAAAAAACTATTTTTCGAAATTTCATTCGAATCAATTTTTATGCCATTCCTGGGACTTAGAAAATTCCGGCCAAAAAGTACAAAATCATTAATAATTCCCTAAGTATTCGTCGTATGATGAAATAGCAAGAGACAAGAAATATGTAATGTGTTATTGTCTACAACATAGGCCATGCAAAATTTCACACTCAGACATATTACGTTCCCCCCCCCCCATATTTTCACCCCTCCCCATGGGCCCCTTATATTGGATTTATGAAAAAACGGTCAAACACCTATTTTGTTATTTTTTATGCTGATTTTTTTCCGCTGAGGTCCAAACTCCTCGCCTATGACGTTTAAGAGATACACGCTCGGTTAGGAAACCTTCAACCCCCACTTTTCACCCCTTTCACCTCAAAATATACACCACATCGAAAAACCCTCAGACACGTATCTTCTTATTTTTAATGATGAGTTTACATGCCGAGTGTCAAATCCTCCAATGAAAGCAATCTGGAGATATTGTTATTCAATGAAATGCAAGTGTACCCCCTTAACACCCCTTTAGAAACTGAATATCCAAAAACCCTTCCTTAGTGGGCGTTTTCGACTTACAACGAGCATATTCCCAAAATTTCATGTTTCTAACTTTAATAGTTTTGGCTGGCCGATGATGAGTCAGTCAGTCAGTCAGTCAGTCAGGACACTTGTTTTTATACACACATCAAAAAAAGTTTTGCATCACCTCGGTTCCAAGAGTTCCGGAACCGTTAAATACAAAGGGAATAGAGATCAACACAAACAACATTTCAGCTCGTTTTATTGCTCATGAGACCCACACATTGCATGTTGTACCATCATACAGCTAGACTTTCAGCATTTGTGGTCCAGATTGCAGTACACACCACTACCTCTAATACCCAGTAGCACGTCCTCTTGCATTGATGCATGCCTGTATTCGCCGTGGCATACTATCCACAAGTTCATCAAGACACTGTTGGTCCAAATTGTCCCACTCCTCAACGACAATTCGGCGTAAATCTCTCAGAGTGGTTGGTGGGTCAAGACGTCCATAAACAGCCCTTTTCAACATATCCCAGGCATGTTCGATAGGGTTCATGTCTGGCGAACATGCTGGCCACTGTAGTCGAGCGATGTCGTTATCTTGAAGGAATGCATTCACAAGATGTGCACGATGAGGTCGAGAATTGTCGTCCATGAAGACAAATGCCTCTCCAATATTCTGCCGATATGGTTGCACTATGGGTCGGAGGATGTCATTCAGGTATCGTAAAGCCGTTTCGGAGCCTTCCATGACCACCAGTGGCGTACGTCGGCCCCACATAATGCCACCCCAAAACATCAGGGAACCACCACCTTGCTGCACTCGCTGGACAGTGTGTCTAAGACGTTCAGCCTGACCAGGGTGCCTCCAAACACGTCTCCGACGATTGTCTGGTTGAAGGCATATGCGACACTCATCGGTGAAGAGAACGTGATGCCAATTCCGTGGGGTCCATTCAGCATGTTGTTGGGCCCATCTGTACCGCGCTGCATGGTGTCGGGGTTGCAAAGCTGGACCTCGCCATGGACGTCGGGAGTGAAGTTGCGCATCATGCAGCCTATTGCGCACAGTTTGAGTTGAAACACGACGTCCTGTGGCTGAACGAAACGCATTATTCAACATGGTGGCATTGCTGTCAGGGTTCCTCCGAGCGGCAATCCGTAAGTAGCGGTCATCCACTACAGTAGTAGCCCTTGGGCGGCCTGAGCGAGGCCTGTCATCGACAGTTCCTGTATCTCTGTACCTCCTCCATGTCCGAACAACATCGCTTTGGTTCACTCTGAGACGCCTGGAAACTTCCCTTGTTGAGAGCCCTTCTTGACACAAAGTAACAATACGGACGCGATCGAACTGCGGTATTGACCTTCTAGGCATGGTAGAACTACAGACAACATGAGCAGCGTACCTTCGTCCTGGTGGAATGACTGGAACTGATCGGCTGTCGTACCCCCTCCGTCTAATAGGCCCTGCTCATGCATGGTTGTTTACATCTTTGAGCAGTTTTAGTGACATCTATGAACAGTCAAAGGGACTGTATCTTGGATACAATATACACAGTCAACGTCTATATGCCGGAGATCTGGGAACCGAGGTGATGCAAAACTTTTTTTGATGTGTGTATAACACATAAGCAACGGTCCTAGTGGAAAATAATTCAATCACCTGAAACCAAAAATGCATGGGACGAAAAAAAACATCAAAATATCATGTTGGTTCCGGACCCTAAAAGACGTGAAAAATATAATAAAAGTATTAAAAAAACTATTTTTCGAAATTTCATTCGAATCAATTTTTATGCCATTCCTGGGACTTAGAAAATTCCGGCCAAAAAGTACAAAATCATTAATAATTCCCTAAGTATTCGTCGTATGATGAAATAGCAAGAGACAAAAAAGATGTAATGTGTTATTGTCTACAACATAGGCCATGCAAAATTTTACACTCAGACATATTACGTTCCCCCCCCCCCCCCCCCCTATATTTTCACCCCTCCCCATGGGCCCCTTATATTGGATTTATGAAAAAACGGTCAAACACCTATTTTGTTATTTTTTATGCTGATTTTTTTCCGCTGAGGTCCAAACTCCTCGCCTATGACGTTTAAGAGATACACGCTCGGTTAGGAAACCTTCAACCCCCACTTTTCACCCCTTTCACCTCAAAATATACACCACATCGAAAAACCCTCAGACACGTATCTTCTTATTTTTAATGATGAGTTTATATGCCGAGTGTCAAATCCCCCAATGAAAGCAATCTGGAGATATTGTTATTCAACGAAATGCAAGTGTACCCCCTTAACACCCCTTTAGAAACTGAATATCCAAAAACCCTTCCTTAGTGGGCGTTTTCGACTTACAACGAACATATTCCCAAAATTTCATGTTTCTAACTTTAATAGTTTTGGCTGGCCGATGATGAGTCAGTCAGTCAGTCAGTCAGGACACTTGTTTTTATATAAGAGACTAGCAGGTACCCGCGGCTTCGCTCGCGTCATAGTCGTGTCATATTGTTATTCAATGAAATGCAGGTGTACCCCCTTAACACCCCTTTAGAAACTGAATATCCAAAAACCCTTCCTTAGTGGGCGTTTTCTACTTACAACGAACATATTCCCAAAATTTCATGTTTCTAACTTTAATAGTTTTGGCAGGCCGATGATGAGTCAGTCAGTCAGTCAGTCAGTCAGGACACTTGTTTTTATATAAGAGATAAGCATCGGTCCTAGTGGAAAATAATTCAATCACCTGAAACCAAAAATGCATGGGACGAAAAAAAACATCAAAATATTCGAAATTTCATTCGAATCAATTTTTATGCCATTCCTGGGACTTAGAAAATTCCGGCCAAAAAGTACAAAATCATTAATAACTCCCTAAGTATTCGCCGTATGATGAAATAGCAAGAGACAAAAAAGATGTAATGTGTTATTGTCTACAACATAGGCCATGTATAGCTTTACACTCAGACATATTACGTTTCCTCCCCCCTCCCCATATTTTCACCCCTCCCCATGGGCCCCTTATATTGGATTTATGAAAAAACGGTGAAACACCTGTTTTGTTATTTTTTATGCTGATTTTTTCCCGCTGAGGTCCAAACTCCTCGCCTATGTCGTTTAAGAGATACACGCTCGGTTAGGAAACCTTCAACCTCCACTTTTCACCCCTTTCACCTCAAAATATACACCACATCGAAAAACGCTCAGACACGTATCTTCTTATTTTTAATGATGAGTTTATATGCCGAGTATCAAATCCCCCAATGAAAGCAATCTGGAGATATTGTTATTCAATGAAATGCAAGTGTACCCCCTTAACACCCCTTTAGAAACTGAATATCCAAAAACCCTTCCTTAGTGGGCGTTTTCGACTTACAACGAACATATTCCCAAAATTTCATGTTTCTAACTTTAATAGTTTTGGCTGGCCGATGATGAGTCAGTCAGTCAGTCAGTCAGTCAGTCAGTCAGTCAGTCAGGACACTTGTTTTTATATAAGAGATAAGCAACGGTCCTAGTGGAAAATAATTCAATCACCTGAAACCAAAAATGCATGGGACGAAAAAAAAACATCAAAATATCATGTTGGTTCCGGACCCTAAAAGACGTGAAAAATATAATAAATGTATTAAAAAAACTATTTTTCGAAATTTCATTCGAATCAATTTTTATGCCATTCCTGGGACTTAGAACATTCCGGCCAAAAAGTACAAAATCATTAATAATTCCCTAAGTATTCGTCGTATGATGAAATAGCAAGAGACAAAAAAGATGTAATGTGTTATTGTCTACAACATAGGCCATGCAAAATTTTACACTCAGACATATAACGTTCCCCCCCCCATATTTTCACCCCTCCCCATGGGCCCCTTATATTGGATTTATGAAAAAACGGTCAAACACCTATTTTGTTATTTTTTATGCTGATTTTTTTCCGCTGAGGTCCAAACTCCTCGCCTATGACGTTTAAGAGATACACGCTCGGTTAGGAAACCTTCAACCCCCACTTTTCACCCCTTTCACCTCAAAATATACACCACATCGAAAAACCCTCAGACACGTATCTTCTTATTTTTAATGATGAGTTTATATGCCGAGTGTCAAATCCCCCAATGAAAGCAATCTGGAGATATTGTTATTCAATGAAATGCAAGTGTACCCCTTTAACACCCCTTTAGAAACTGAATATCCAAAAACCCTTCCTTAGTGGGCGTTTTCGACTTACAACGAACATATTCCCAAAATTTCATGTTTCTAACTTTAATAGTTTTGGCTGGCCGATGATGAGTCAGTCAGTCAGTCAGTCAGTCAGTCAGTCAGTCAGTCAGGACACTTGTATTTATACACACATCAAAAAAAGTTTTGCATCACCTCGGTTCCAAGAGTTCCGGAACCGTTAAATACAAAGGGAATAGAGATCAACACAAACAACATTTCAGCTCGTTTTATTGCTCATGAGACCCACACATTGCATGTTGTACCACCATACAGCTAGACTTTCAGCATTTGTGGTCCAGATTGCAGTACACACCACTACCTCTAATACCCAGTAGCACGTCCTCTTGCATTGATGCATGCCTGTATTCGCCGTGGCATACTATCCACAAGTTCATCAAGACACTGTTGGTCCAAATTGTCCCACTCCTCAACGACAATTCGGCGTAAATCTCTCAGAGTGGTTGGTGGGTCAAGACGTCCATAAACAGCCCTTTTCAACATATCCCAGGCATGTTCGATAGGGTTCATGTCTGGCGAACATGCTGGCCACTGTAGTCGAGCGATGTCGTTATCTTGAAGGAACGCATTCACAAGATGTGCACGATGAGGTCGAGAATTGTCGTCCATGAAGACAAATGCCTCTCCAATATTCTGCCGATATGGTTGCACTATGGGTCGGAGGATGTCATTCAAGTATCGTAAAGCCGTTTCGGAGCCTTCCATGACCACCAGTGGCGTAAGTCGGCCCCACATAATGCCACCCCAAAACATCAGGGAACCACCACCTTGCTGCACTCGCTGGACAGTGTGTCTAAGACGTTCAGCCTGACCAGGGTGCCTCCAAACACGTCTCCGACGATTGTCTGGTTGAAGGCATATGCGACACTCATCGGTGAAGAGAACGTGATGCCAATTCCGTGGGGTCCATTCAGCATGTTGTTGGGCCCATCTGTACCGCGCTGCATGGTGTCGGGGTTGCAAAGCTGGACCTCGCCATGGACGTCGGGAGTGAAGTTGCGCATCATGCAGCCTATTGCGCACAGTTTGAGTTGAAACACGACGTCCTGTGGCTGAACGAAACGCATTATTCAACATGGTGGCATTGCTGTCAGGGTTCCTCCGAGCGGCAATCCGTAAGTAGCGGTCATCCACTACAGTAGTAGCCCTTGGGCGGCCTGAGCGAGGCCTGTCATCGACAGTTCCTGTATCTCTGTACCTCCTCCATGTCCGAACAACATCGCTTTGGTTCACTCTGAGACGCCTGGAAACTTCCCTTGTTGAGAGCCCTTCTTGACACAAAGTAACAATGCGGACGCGATCGAACTGCGGTATTGACCTTCTAGGCATGGTAGAACTACAGACAACATGAGCAGCGTACCTTCGTCCTGGTGGAATGACTGGAACTGATCGGCTGTCGTACCCCCTCCGTCTAATAGGCCCTGCTCATGCATGGTTGTTTACATCTTTGAGCAGTTTTAGTGACATCTATGAACAGTCAAAGGGACTGTATCTTGGATACAATATACACAGTCAACGTCTATATGCCGGAGATCTGGGAACCGAGGTGATGCAAAACTTTTTTTGATGTGTGTATAAACCATAAGCAACGGTCCTAGTGGAAAATAATTCAATCACCTGAAACCAAAAATGCATGGGACGAAAAAAAACATCAAAATATCATGTTGGTTCCGGACCCTAAAAGACGTGAAAAACATAATAAAAGTATTAAAAAAACTATTTTTCGAAATTTCATTCGAATCAATTTTTATGCCATTCCTGGGACTTAGAAAATTCCGGCCAAAAAGTACAAAATCATTAATAATTCCCTAAGTATTCGTCGTATGATGAAATAGCAAGAGACAAAAAAGATGTAATGTGTTATTGTCTACAACATAGGCCATGCAAAATTTTACACTCAGACATATTACGTTCCCCCCCCCCCCATATAATTACCCCTCCCCATGGGCCCCTTATATTGGATTTATGAAAAAACGGTCAAACACCTATTTTGTTATTTTTTATGCTGATTTTTTTCCGCTGAGGTCCAAACTCCTCGCCTATGACGTTTAAGAGATACACGCTCGGTTAGGAAACCTTCAACCCCCACTTTTCACCCCTTTCACCTCAAAATATACACCACATCGAAAAACCCTCAGACACGTATCTTCTTATTTTTAATGATGAGTTTATATGCCGAGTGTCAAATCCCCCAATGAAAGCAATCTGGAGATATTGTTATTCAACGAAATGCAAGTGTACCCCCTTAACACCCCTTTAGAAACTGAATATCCAAAAACCCTTCCTTAGTGGGCGTTTTCGACTTACAACGAACATATTCCCAAAATTTCATGTTTCTAACTTTAATAGTTTTGGCTGGCCGATGATGAGTCAGTCAGTCAGTCAGTCAGGACACTTGTTTTTATATAAGAGATAAGCATCGGTCCTAGTGGAAAATAATTCAATCACCTGAAACCAAAAATGCATGGGACGAAAAAAAACATCAAAATATTCGAAATTTCATTCGAATCAATTTTTATGCCATTCCTGGGACTTAGAAAATTCCGGCCAAAAAGTACAAAATCATTAATAACTCCCTAAGTATTCGCCGTATGATGAAATAGCAAGAGACAAAAAAGATGTAATGTGTTATTGTCTACAACATAGGCCATGTATAGCTTTACACTCAGACATATTACGTTTCCTCCCCCCTCCCCATATTTTCACCCCTCCCCATGGGCCCCTTATATTGGATTTATGAAAAAACGGTGAAACACCTGTTTTGTTATTTTTTATGCTCATTTTTTCCCGCTGAGGTCCAAACTCCTCGCCTATGTCGTTTAAGAGATACACGCTCGGTTAGGAAACCTTCAACCTCCACTTTTCACCCCTTTCACCTCAAAATATACACCACATCGAAAAACGCTCAGACACGTATCTTCTTATTTTTAATGATGATTTTATATGCCGAGTATCAAATCCCCCAATGAAAGCAATCTGGAGATATTGTTATTCAATGAAATGCAAGTGTACCCCCTTAACACCCCTTTAGAAACTGAATATCCAAAAACCCTTCCTTAGTGGGCGTTTTCGACTTACAACGAACATATTCCCAAAATTTCATGTTTCTAACTTTAATAGTTTTGGCTGGCCGATGATGAGTCAGTCAGTCAGTCAGTCAGTCAGGACACTTGTTTTTATATAAGAGATAAGCAACGGTCCTAGTGGAAAATAATTCAATCACCTGAAACCAAAAATGCATGGGACGAAAAAAAAAACATCAAAATATCATGTTGGTTCCGGACCCTAAAAGACGTGAAAAATATAATAAAAGTATTAAAAAAACTATTTTTCGAAATTTCATTCGAATCAATTTTTATGCCATTCCTGGGACTTAGAAAATTCCGGCCAAAAAGTACAAAATCATTAATAATTCCCTAAGTATTCGTCGTATGATGAAATAGCAAGAGACAAAAAAGATGTAATGTGTTATTGTCTACAACATAGGCCATGCAAAATTTTACACTCAGACATATTACGTTCCCCCCCCCCCCCTATATTTTCACCCCTCCCCATGGGCCCCTTATATTGGATTTATGAAAAAACGGTCAAACACCTATTTTGTTATTTTTTATGCTGATTTTTTTCCGCTGAGGTCCAAACTCCTCGCCTATGACGTTTAAGAGATACACGCTCGGTTAGGAAACCTTCAACCCCCACTTTTCACCCCTTTCACCTCAAAATATACACCACATCGAAAAACCCTCAGACACGTATCTTCTTATTTTTAATGATGAGTTTATATGCCGAGTGTCAAATCCCCCAATGAAAGCAATCTGGAGATATTGTTATTCAACGAAATGCAAGTGTACCCCCTTAACACCCCTTTAGAAACTGAATATCCAAAAACCCTTCCTTAGTGGGCGTTTTCGACTTACAACGAACATATTCCCAAAATTTCATGTTTCTAACTTTAATAGTTTTGGCTGGCCGATGATGAGTCAGTCAGTCAGTCAGTCAGGACACTTGTTTTTATATAAGAGACTAGCAGGTACCCGCGGCTTCGCTCGCGTCATAGTCGTGTCATATTGTTATTCAATGAAATGCAGGTGTACCCCCTTAACACCCCTTTAGAAACTGAATATCCAAAAACCCTTCCTTAGTGGGCGTTTTCTACTTACAACGAACATATTCCCAAAATTTCATGTTTCTAACTTTAATAGTTTTGGCAGGCCGATGATGAGTCAGTCAGTCAGTCAGTCAGTCAGGACACTTGTTTTTATATAAGAGATAAGCATCGGTCCTAGTGGAAAATAATTCAATCACCTGAAACCAAAAATGCATGGGACGAAAAAAAACATCAAAATATTCGAAATTTCATTCGAATCAATTTTTATGCCATTCCTGGGACTTAGAAAATTCCGGCCAAAAAGTACAAAATCATTAATAACTCCCTAAGTATTCGCCGTATGATGAAATAGCAAGAGACAAAAAAGATGTAATGTGTTATTGTCTACAACATAGGCCATGTATAGCTTTACACTCAGACATATTACGTTTCCTCCCCCCTCCCCATATTTTCACCCCTCCCCATGGGCCCCTTATATTGGATTTATGAAAAAACGGTGAAACACCTGTTTTGTTATTTTTTATGCTGATTTTTTCCCGCTGAGGTCCAAACTCCTCGCCTATGTCGTTTAAGAGATACACGCTCGGTTAGGAAACCTTCAACCTCCACTTTTCACCCCTTTCACCTCAAAATATACACCACATCGAAAAACGCTCAGACACGTATCTTCTTATTTTTAATGATGAGTTTATATGCCGAGTATCAAATCCCCCAATGAAAGCAATCTGGAGATATTGTTATTCAATGAAATGCAAGTGTACCCCCTTAACACCCCTTTAGAAACTGAATATCCAAAAACCCTTCCTTAGTGGGCGTTTTCGACTTACAACGAACATATTCCCAAAATTTCATGTTTCTAACTTTAATAGTTTTGGCTGGCCGATGATGAGTCAGTCAGTCAGTCAGTCAGTCAGTCAGTCAGTCAGTCAGGACACTTGTTTTTATATAAGAGATAAGCAACGGTCCTAGTGGAAAATAATTCAATCACCTGAAACCAAAAATGCATGGGACGAAAAAAAAACATCAAAATATCATGTTGGTTCCGGACCCTAAAAGACGTGAAAAATATAATAAATGTATTAAAAAAACTATTTTTCGAAATTTCATTCGAATCAATTTTTATGCCATTCCTGGGACTTAGAACATTCCGGCCAAAAAGTACAAAATCATTAATAATTCCCTAAGTATTCGTCGTATGATGAAATAGCAAGAGACAAAAAAGATGTAATGTGTTATTGTCTACAACATAGGCCATGCAAAATTTTACACTCAGACATATAACGTTCCCCCCCCCCATATTTTCACCCCTCCCCATGGGCCCCTTATATTGGATTTATGAAAAAACGGTCAAACACCTATTTTGTTATTTTTTATGCTGATTTTTTTCCGCTGAGGTCCAAACTCCTCGCCTATGACGTTTAAGAGATACACGCTCGGTTAGGAAACCTTCAACCCCCACTTTTCACCCCTTTCACCTCAAAATATACACCACATCGAAAAACCCTCAGACACGTATCTTCTTATTTTTAATGATGAGTTTATATGCCGAGTGTCAAATCCCCCAATGAAAGCAATCTGGAGATATTGTTATTCAATGAAATGCAAGTGTACCCCTTTAACACCCCTTTAGAAACTGAATATCCAAAAACCCTTCCTTAGTGGGCGTTTTCGACTTACAACGAACATATTCCCAAAATTTCATGTTTCTAACTTTAATAGTTTTGGCTGGCCGATGATGAGTCAGTCAGTCAGTCAGTCAGTCAGTCAGTCAGTCAGTCAGGACACTTGTATTTATACACACATCAAAAAAAGTTTTGCATCACCTCGGTTCCAAGAGTTCCGGAACCGTTAAATACAAAGGGAATAGAGATCAACACAAACAACATTTCAGCTCGTTTTATTGCTCATGAGACCCACACATTGCATGTTGTACCACCATACAGCTAGACTTTCAGCATTTGTGGTCCAGATTGCAGTACACACCACTACCTCTAATACCCAGTAGCACGTCCTCTTGCATTGATGCATGCCTGTATTCGCCGTGGCATACTATCCACAAGTTCATCAAGACACTGTTGGTCCAAATTGTCCCACTCCTCAACGACAATTCGGCGTAAATCTCTCAGAGTGGTTGGTGGGTCAAGACGTCCATAAACAGCCCTTTTCAACATATCCCAGGCATGTTCGATAGGGTTCATGTCTGGCGAACATGCTGGCCACTGTAGTCGAGCGATGTCGTTATCTTGAAGGAACGCATTCACAAGATGTGCACGATGAGGTCGAGAATTGTCGTCCATGAAGACAAATGCCTCTCCAATATTCTGCCGATATGGTTGCACTATGGGTCGGAGGATGTCATTCAAGTATCGTAAAGCCGTTTCGGAGCCTTCCATGACCACCAGTGGCGTAAGTCGGCCCCACATAATGCCACCCCAAAACATCAGGGAACCACCACCTTGCTGCACTCGCTGGACAGTGTGTCTAAGACGTTCAGCCTGACCAGGGTGCCTCCAAACACGTCTCCGACGATTGTCTGGTTGAAGGCATATGCGACACTCATCGGTGAAGAGAACGTGATGCCAATTCCGTGGGGTCCATTCAGCATGTTGTTGGGCCCATCTGTACCGCGCTGCATGATGTCGGGGTTGCAAAGCTGGACCTCGCCATGGACGTCGGGAGTGAAGTTGCGCATCATGCAGCCTATTGCGCACAGTTTGAGTTGAAACACGACGTCCTGTGGCTGAACGAAACGCATTATTCAACATGGTGGCATTGCTGTCAGGGTTCCTCCGAGCGGCAATCCGTAAGTAGCGGTCATCCACTACAGTAGTAGCCCTTGGGCGGCCTGAGCGAGGCCTGTCATCGACAGTTCCTGTATCTCTGTACCTCCTCCATGTCCGAACAACATCGCTTTGGTTCACTCTGAGACGCCTGGAAACTTCCCTTGTTGAGAGCCCTTCTTGACACAAAGTAACAATGCGGACGCGATCGAACTGCGGTATTGACCTTCTAGGCATGGTAGAACTACAGACAACATGAGCAGCGTACCTTCGTCCTGGTGGAATGACTGGAACTGATCGGCTGTCGTACCCCCTCCGTCTAATAGGCCCTGCTCATGCATGGTTGTTTACATCTTTGAGCAGTTTTAGTGACATCTATGAACAGTCAAAGGGACTGTATCTTGGATACAATATACACAGTCAACGTCTATATGCCGGAGATCTGGGAACCGAGGTGATGCAAAACTTTTTTTGATGTGTGTATAAACCATAAGCAACGGTCCTAGTGGAAAATAATTCAATCACCTGAAACCAAAAATGCATGGGACGAAAAAAAACATCAAAATATCATGTTGGTTCCGGACCCTAAAAGACGTGAAAAACATAATAAAAGTATTAAAAAAACTATTTTTCGAAATTTCATTCGAATCAATTTTTATGCCATTCCTGGGACTTAGAAAATTCCGGCCAAAAAGTACAAAATCATTAATAATTCCCTAAGTATTCGTCGTATGATGAAATAGCAAGAGACAAAAAAGATGTAATGTGTTATTGTCTACAACATAGGCCATGCAAAATTTTACACTCAGACATATTACGTTCCCCCCCCCCCATATAATTACCCCTCCCCATGGGCCCCTTATATTGGATTTATGAAAAAACGGTCAAACACCTATTTTGTTATTTTTTATGCTGATTTTTTTCCGCTGAGGTCCAAACTCCTCGCCTATGACGTTTAAGAGATACACGCTCGGTTAGGAAACCTTCAACCCCCACTTTTCACCCCTTTCACCTCAAAATATACACCACATCGAAAAACCCTCAGACACGTATCTTCTTATTTTTAATGATGAGTTTATATGCCGAGTGTCAAATCCCCCAATGAAAGCAATCTGGAGATATTGTTATTCAACGAAATGCAAGTGTACCCCCTTAACACCCCTTTAGAAACTGAATATCCAAAAACCCTTCCTTAGTGGGCGTTTTCGACTTACAACGAACATATTCCCAAAATTTCATGTTTCTAACTTTAATAGTTTTGGCTGGCCGATGATGAGTCAGTCAGTCAGTCAGTCAGGACACTTGTTTTTATATAAGAGATAAGCATCGGTCCTAGTGGAAAATAATTCAATCACCTGAAACCAAAAATGCATGGGACGAAAAAAAACATCAAAATATTCGAAATTTCATTCGAATCAATTTTTATGCCATTCCTGGGACTTAGAAAATTCCGGCCAAAAAGTACAAAATCATTAATAACTCCCTAAGTATTCGCCGTATGATGAAATAGCAAGAGACAAAAAAGATGTAATGTGTTATTGTCTACAACATAGGCCATGTATAGCTTTACACTCAGACATATTACGTTTCCTCCCCCCTCCCCATATTTTCACCCCTCCCCATGGGCCCCTTATATTGGATTTATGAAAAAACGGTGAAACACCTGTTTTGTTATTTTTTATGCTCATTTTTTCCCGCTGAGGTCCAAACTCCTCGCCTATGTCGTTTAAGAGATACACGCTCGGTTAGGAAACCTTCAACCTCCACTTTTCACCCCTTTCACCTCAAAATATACACCACATCGAAAAACGCTCAGACACGTATCTTCTTATTTTTAATGATGATTTTATATGCCGAGTATCAAATCCCCCAATGAAAGCAATCTGGAGATATTGTTATTCAATGAAATGCAAGTGTACCCCCTTAACACCCCTTTAGAAACTGAATATCCAAAAACCCTTCCTTAGTGGGCGTTTTCGACTTACAACGAACATATTCCCAAAATTTCATGTTTCTAACTTTAATAGTTTTGGCTGGCCGATGATGAGTCAGTCAGTCAGTCAGTCAGTCAGGACACTTGTTTTTATATAAGAGATAAGCAACGGTCCTAGTGGAAAATAATTCAATCACCTGAAACCAAAAATGCATGGGACGAAAAAAAAAACATCAAAATATCATGTTGGTTCCGGACCCTAAAAGACGTGAAAAATATAATAAAAGTATTAAAAAAACTATTTTTCGAAATTTCATTCGAATCAATTTTTATGCCATTCCTGGGACTTAGAACATTCCGGCCAAAAAGTACAAAATCATTAATAATTCCCTAAGTATTCGTCGTATGATGAAATAGCAAGAGACAAAAAAGATGTAATGTGTTATTGTCTACAACATAGGCCATGCAAAATTTTACACTCAGACATATAACGTTCCCCCCCCCCATATTTTCACCCCTCCCCATGGGCCCCTTATATTGGATTTATGAAAAAACGGTCAAACACCTATTTTGTTATTTTTTATGCTGATTTTTTTCCGCTGAGGTCCAAACTCCTCGCCTATGACGTTTAAGAGATACACGCTCGGTTAGGAAACCTTCAACCCCCACTTTTCACCCCTTTCACCTCAAAATATACACCACATCGAAAAACCCTCAGACACGTATCTTCTTATTTTTAATGATGAGTTTATATGCCGAGTATCAAATCCTCCAATGAAAGCAATCTGGAGATATTGTTATTCAATGAAATGCAAGTGTACCCCCTTAACACCCCTTTAGAAACTGAATATCCAAAAACCCTTCCTTAGTGGGCGTTTTCGACTTACAACGAACATATTCCCAAAATTTCATGTTTCTAACTTTAATAGTTTTGGCTGGCCGATGATGAGTCAGTCAGTCAGTCAGTCAGTCAGTCAGTCAGGACACTTGTTTTTATACACACATCAAAAAAAGTTTTGCATCACCTCGGTTCCAAGAGCTCCGGAACCGTTAAATACAAAGGGAATAGAGATCAACACAAACAACATTTCAGCTCGTTTTATTGCTCATGAGACCCACACATTGCATGTTGTACCATCATACAGCTAGACTTTCAGCATTTGTGGTCCAGATTGCAGTACACACCACTACATCTAATACCCAGTAGCACGTCCTCTTGCATTGATGCAAGCCTGTATTCGCCGTGGCATACTATCCACAAGTTCATCAAGACACTGTTGGTCCAAATTGTCCCACTCCTCAACGACAATTCGGCGTAAATCTCTCAGAGTGGTTGGTGGGTCAGGACGTCCATAAACAGCCCTTTTCAAGATATCCCAGGCAAGTTCGATAGGTTCATGTCTGGCGAACATGCTGGCCACTGTAGTCGAGCGATGTCGTTATCTTGAAGGAACGCATTCACAAGATGTGCACGATGAGGTCGAGAATTGTCGTCCATGAAGACAAATGCCTCTCCAATATTCTGCCGATATGGTTGCACTATGGGTCGGAGGATGTCATTCAGGTATCGTAAAGCCGTTTCGGAGCCTTCCATGACCACCAGTGGCGTACGTCGGCCCCACATAATGCCACCCCAAAACATCAGGGAACCACCACCTTGCTGCACTCGCTGGACAGTGTGTCTAAGACGTTCAGCCTGACCATGGTGCCTCCAAACACGTCTCCGACGATTGTCTGGTTGAAGGCATATGCGACACTCATCGGTGAAGAGAACGTGATGCCAATTCCGTGGGGTCCATTCAGCATGTTGTTGGGCCCATCTGTACCGCGCTGCATGGTGTCGGGGTTGCAAAGCTGGACCTCGCCATGGACGTCGGGAGTGAAGTTGCGCATCATGCAGCCTATTGCGCACAGTTTGAGTTGAAACACGACGTCCTGTGGCTGAACGAAACGCATTATTCAACATGGTGGCATTGCTGTCAGGGTTCCTCCGAGCGGCAATCCGTAAGTAGCGGTCATCCACTACAGTAGTAGCCCTTGGGCGGCCTGAGCGAGGCCTGTCATCGACAGTTCCTGTATCTCTGTACCTCCTCCATGTCCGAACAACATCGCTTTGGTTCACTCTGAGACGCCTGGAAACTTCCCTTGTTGAGAGCCCTTCTTGACACAAAGTAACAATGCGGACGCGATCGAACTGCGGTATTGACCTTCTAGGCATGGTAGAACTACAGACAACATGAGCAGCGTACCTTCGTCCTGGTGGAATGACTGGAACTGATCGGCTGTCGTACCCCCTCCGTCTAATAGGCCCTGCTCATGCATGGTTGTTTACATCTTTGAGCAGTTTTAGTGACATCTATGAACAGTCAAAGGGACTGTATCTTGGATACAATATACACAGTCAACGTCTATATGCCGGAGATGTGGGAACCGAGGTGATGCAAAACTTTTTTTGATGTGTGTATAACACATAAGCAACGGTCCTAGTGGAAAATAATTCAATCACCTGAAACCAAAAATGCATGGGACGAAAAAAAACATCAAAATATCATGTTGGTTCCGGACCCTAAAAGACGTGAAAAATATAATAAAAGTATTAAAAAAACTATTTTTCGAAATTTCATTCGAATCAATTTTTATGCCATTCCTGGGACTTAGAAAATTCCGGCCAAAAAGTACAAAATCATTAATAATTCCCTAAGTATTCGTCGTATGATGAAATAGCAAGAGACAAAGAAGATGTAATGTGTTATTGTCTACAACATAGGCCATGCAAAATTTTACACTCAGACATATTACGTTCCCCCCCCCATATTTTCACCCCTCCCCATGGGCCCCTTATATTGGATTTATGAAAAAACGGTCAAACACCTATTTTGTTATTTTTTATGCTGATTTTTTTCCGCTGAGGTCCAAACTCCTCGCCTATGACGTTTAAGAGATACACGCTCGGTTAGGAAACCTTCAACCCCCACTTTTCACCCCTTTCACCTCAAAATATACACCACATCGAAAAACCCTCAGACACGTATCTTCTTATTTTTAATGATGAGTTTATATGCCGAGTGTCAAATCCCCCAATGAAAGCAATCTGGAGATATTGTTATTCAATGAAATGCAAGTGTACCCCCTTAACACCCCTTTAGAAACTGAATATCCAAAAACCCTTCCTTAGTGGGCGTTTTCGACTTACAACGAACATATTCCCAAAATTTCATGTTTCTAACTTTAATAGTTTTGGCTGGCCGATGATGAGTCTGTCAGTCAGTCAGTCAGTCAGTCAGTCAGTCAGTCAGTCAGTCAGTCAGGACACTTGTTTTTATACACACATCAAAAAAAGTTTTGCATCACCTCGGTTCCAAGAGTTCCGGAACCGTTAAATACAAAGGGAATAGAGATCAACACAAACAACATTTCAGCTCGTTTTATTGCTCATGAGACCCACACATTGCATGTTGTACCACCATACAGCTAGACTTTCAGCATTTGTGGTCCAGATTGCAGTACACACCACTACCTCTAATACCCAGTAGCACGTCCTCTTGCATTGATGCATGCCTGTATTCGCCGTGGCATACTATCCACAAGTTCATCAAGACACTGTTGGTCCAAATTGTCCCACTCCTCAACGACAATTCGGCGTAAATCTCTCAGAGTGGTTGGTGGGTCAAGACGTCCATAAACAGCCCTTTTCAACATATCCCAGGCATGTTCGATAGGGTTCATGTCTGGCGAACATGCTGGCCACTGTAGTCGAGCGATGTCGTTATCTTGAAGGAACGCATTCACAAGATGTGCACGATGAGGTCGAGAATTGTCGTCCATGAAGACAAATGCCTCTCCAATATTCTGCCGATATGGTTGCACTATGGGTCGGAGGATGTCATTCAGGTATCGTAAAGCCGTTTCGGAACCTTCCATGACCACCAGTGGGGTACGTCGGCCCCACATAATGCCACCCCAAAACATCAGGGAACCACCACCTTGCTGCACTCGCTGGACAGTGTGTCTAAGACGTTCAGCCTGACCAGGGTGCCTCCAAACACGTCTCCGACGATTGTCTGGTTGAAGGCATATGCGACACTCATCGGTGAAGAGAACGTGATGCCAATTCCTGGGGGTCCATTCAGCATGTTGTTGGGCCCATCTGTACCGCGCTGCATGGTGTCGGGGTTGCAAAGCTGGACCTCGCCATGGACGTCGGGAGTGAAGTTGCGCATCATGCAGCCTATTGCGCACAGTTTGAGTTGAAACACGACGTCCTGTGGCTGAACGAAACGCATTATTCAACATGGTGGCATTGCTGTCAGGGTTCCTCCGAGCGGCAATCCGTAAGTAGCGGTCATCCACTACAGTAGTAGCCCTTGGGCGGCCTGAGCGAGGCCTGTCATCGACAGTTCCTGTATCTCTGTACCTCCTCCATGTCCGAACAACATCGCTTTGGTTCACTCTGAGACGCCTGGAAACTTCCCTTGTTGAGAGCCCTTCTTGACACAAAGTAACAATGCGGACGCGATCGAATTGCGGTATTGACCTTCTAGGCATGGTAGAACTACAGACAACATGAGCAGCGTACCTTCGTCCTGGTGGAATGACTGGAACTGATCGGCTGTCGTACACCCTCCGTCTAATAGGCCCTGCTCATGCATGGTTGTTTACATCCTTGAGCAGTTTTAGTGACATCTATGAACAGTCAAAGGGACTGTATCTTGGATACAATATACACAGTCAACGTCTATATGCCGGAGATCTGGGAACCGAGGTGATGCAAAACTTTTTTTGATGTGTGTATAACACATAAGCAACGGTCCTAGTGGAAAATAATTCAATCACCTGAAACCAAAAATGCATGGGACGAAAAAAAACATCAAAATATCATGTTGGTTCCGGACCCTAAAAGACGTGAAAAATATAATAAAAGTATTAAAAAAACTATTTTTCGAAATTTCATTCGAATCAATTTTTATGCCATTCCTGGGACTTAGAAAATTCCGGCCAAAAAGTACAAAATCATTAATAATTCCCTAAGTATTCGTCGTATGATGAAATAGCAAGAGACAAAGAAGATGTAATGTGTTATTGTCTACAACATAGGCCATGCAAAATTTTACACTCAGACATATTACGTTCCCCCCCCCCCCATATTTTCACCCCTCCCCATGGGCCCCTTATATTGGATTTATGAAAAAACGGTCAAACACCTATTTTGTTATTTTTTATGCTGATTTTTTTCCGCTGAGGTCCAAACTCCTCGCCTATGACGTTTAAGAGATACACGCTCGGTTAGGAAACCTTCAACCCCCACTTTTCACCCCTTTCACCTCAAAATATACACCACATCGAAAAACCCTCAGACACGTATCTTCTTATTTTTAATGATGAGTTTATATGCCGAGTGTCAAATCCCCCAATGAAAGCAATCTGGAGATATTGTTATTCAATGAAATGCAAGTGTACCCCCTTAACACCCCTTTAGAAACTGAATATCCAAAAACCCTTCCTTAGTGGGCGTTTTCGACTTACAACGAACATATTCCCAAAATTTCATGTTTCTAACTTTAATAGTTTTGGCTGGCCGATGATGAGTCAGTCAGTCAGTCAGTCAGTCAGTCAGTCAGTCAGGACACTTGTTTTTATACACACATCAAAAAAAGTTTTGCATCACCTCGGTTCCAAGAGTTCCGGAACCGTTAAATACAAAGGGAATAGAGATCAACACAAACAACATTTCAGCTCGTTTTATTGCTCATGAGACCCACACATTGCATGTTGTACCACCATACAGCTAGACTTTCAGCATTTGTGGTCCAGATTGCAGTACACACCACTACCTCTAATACCCAGTAGCACGTCCTCTTGCATTGATGCATGCCTGTATTCGCCGTGGCATACTATCCACAAGTTCATCAAGACACTGTTGGTCCAAATTGTCCCACTCCTCAACGACAATTCGGCGTAAATCTCTCAGAGTGGTTGGTGGGTCAAGACGTCCATAAACAGCCCTTTTCAACATATCCCAGGCATGTTCGATAGGGTTCATGTCTGGCGAACATGCTGGCCACTGTAGTCGAGCGATGTCGTTATCTTGAAGGAACGCATTCACTAGATGTGCACGATGAGGTCGAGAATTGTCGTCCATGAAGACAAATGCCTCTCCAATATTCTGCCGATATGGTTGCACTATGGGTCGGAGGATGTCATTCAGGTATCGTAAAGCCGTTTCGGAGCCTTCCATGACCACCAGTGGGGTACGTCGGCCCCACATAATGCCACCCCAAAACATCAGGGAGCCACCACCTTGCTGCACTCGCTGGACAGTGTGTCTAAGACGTTCAGCCTGACCAGGGTGCCTCCAAACACGTCTCCGACGATTGTCTGGTTGAAGGCATATGCGACACTCATCGGTGAAGAGAACGTGATGCCAATTCCGTGGGGTCCATTCAGCATGTTGTTGGGCCCATCTGTACCGCGCTGCATGGTGTCGGGGTTGCAAAGCTGGACCTCGCCATGGAAGTCGGGAGTGAAGTTGCGCATCATGCAGCCTATTGCGCACAGTTTGAGTTGAAACACGACGTCCTGTGGCTGAACGAAACGCATTATTCAACATGGTGGCATTGCTGTCAGGGTTCCTCCGAGCGGCAATCCGTAAGTAGCGGTCATCCACTACAGTAGTAGCCCTTGGGCGGCCTGAGCGAGGCCTGTCATCGACAGTTCCTGTATCTCTGTACCTCCTCCATGTCCGAACAACATCGCTTTGGTTCACTCTGAGACGCCTGGAAACTTCCCTTGTTGAGAGCCCTTCTTGACACAAAGTAACAATGCGGACGCGATCGAACTGCGGTATTGACCTTCTAGGCATGGTAGAACTACAGACAACATGAGCAGCGTACCTTCGTCCTGGTGGAATGACTGGAACTGATCGGCTGTCGTACACCCTCCGTCTAATAGGCCCTGCTCATGCATGGTTGTTTACATCTTTGAGCAGTTTTAGTGACATCTATGAACAGTCAAAGGGACTGTATCTTGGATACAATATACACAGTCAACGTCTATATGCCGGAGATCTGGGAACCGAGGTGATGCAAAACTTTTTTTGATGTGTGTATAACACATAAGCAACGGTCCTAGTGGAAAATAATTCAATCACCTGAAACCAAAAATGCATGGGACGAAAAAAAACATCAAAATATCATGTTGGTTCCGGACCCTAAAAGACGTGAAAAATATAATAAAAGTATTAAAAAAACTATTTATCGAAATTTCATTCGAATCAATTTTTATGCCATTCCTGGGACTTAGAAAATTCCGGCCAAAAAGTACAAAATCATTAATAATTCCCTAAGTATTCGTCGTAAGATGAAATAGCAAGAGAAAAAAAAGATGTAATGTGTTATTGTCTACAACATAGGCCATGCAAAATTTTACACTCAGACATATTACGTTCCCCCCCCCCCCCCATATTTTCACCCCTCCCCATGGGCCCCTTATATTGGATATATGAAAAAACGGTCAAACACCTATTTTGTTATTTTTTATGCTGATTTTTTTCCGCTGAGGTCCAAACTCCTCGCCTATGACGTTTAAGAGATACACGCTCGGTTAGGAAACCTTCAACCCGCACTTTTCACCCCTTTCACCTCAAAATATACACCACATCGAAAACCCCTCAGACACGTATCTTCTTATTTTTAATGATGAGTTTATATGCCGAGTATCAAATCCTCCAATGAAAGCAATCTGGAGATATTGTTATTCAATGAAATGCAAGTGTACCCCCTTAACACCCCTTTAGAAACTGAATATCCAAAAACCCTTCCTTAGTGGGCGTTTTCGACTTACAACGAACATATTCCCAAAATTTCATGTTTCTAACTTTAATAGTTTTGGCTGGCCGATGATGAGTCAGTCAGTCAGTCAGTCAGTCAGTCAGTCAGTCAGGACACTTGTTTTTATACACACATCAAAAAAAGTTTTGCATCACCTCGGTTCCAAGAGTTCCGGAACCGTTAAATACAAAGGGAATAGAGATCAACACAAACAACATTTCAGCTCGTTTTATTGCTCATGAGACCCACACATTGCATGTTGTACCATCATACAGCTAGACTTTCAGCATTTGTGGTCCAGATTGCAGTACACACCACTACCTCTAATACCCAGTAGCACGTCCTCTTGCATTGATGCATGCCTGTATTCGCCGTGGCATACTATCCACAAGTTCATCAAGACACTGTTGGTCCAAATTGTCCCACTCCTCAACGACAATTCGGCGTAAATCTCTCAGAGTGGTTGGTGGGTCAAGACGTCCATAAACAGCCCTTTTCAACATATCCCAGGCATGTTCGATAGGGTTCATGTCTGGCGAACATGCTGGCCACTGTAGTCGAGCGATGTCGTTATCTTGAAGGAACGCATTCACAAGATGTGCACGATGAGGTCGAGAATTGTCGTCCATGAAGACAAATGCCTCTCCAATATTCTGCCGATATGGTTGCACTATGGGTCGGAGGATGTCATTCAGGTATCGTAAAGCCGTTTCGGAGCCTTCCATGACCACCAGTGGCGTACGTCGGCCCCACATAATGCCACCCCAAAACATCAGGGAACCACCACCTTGCTGCACTCGCTGGACAGTGTGTCTAAGACGTTCAGCCTGACCATGGTGCCTCCAAACACGTCTCCGACGATTGTCTGGTTGAAGGCATATGCGACACTCATCGGTGAAGAGAACGTGATGCCAATTCCGTGGGGTCCATTCAGCATGTTGTTGGGCCCATCTGTACCGCGCTGCATGGTGTCGGGGTTGCAAAGCTGGACCTCGCCATGGACGTCGGGAGTGAAGTTGCGCATCATGCAGCCTATTGCGCACAGTTTGAGTTGAAACACGACGTCCTGTGGCTGAACGAAACGCATTATTCAACATGGTGGCATTGCTGTCAGGGTTCCTCCGAGCGGCAATCCGTAAGTAGCGGTCATCCACTACAGTAGTAGCCCTTGGGCGGCCTGAGCGAGGCCTGTCATCGACAGTTCCTGTATCTCTGTACCTCCTCCATGTCCGAACAACATCGCTTTGGTTCACTCTGAGACGCCTGGAAACTTCCCTTGTTGAGAGCCCTTCTTGACACAAAGTAACAATGCGGACGCGATCGAACTGCGGTATTGACCTTCTAGGCATGGTAGAACTACAGACAACATGAGCAGCGTACCTTCGTCCTGGTGGAATGACTGGAACTGATCGGCTGTCGTTCCCCCTCCGTCTAATAGGCCCTGCTCATGCATGGTTGTTTACATCTTTGAGCAGTTTTAGTGACATCTATGAACAGTCAAAGGGACTGTATCTTGGATACAATATACACAGTCAACGTCTATATGCCGGAGATCTGGGAACCGAGGTGATGCAAAACTTTTTTTGATGTGTGTATAACACATAAGCAACGGTCCTAGTGGAAAATAATTCAATCACCTGAAACCAAAAATGCATGCGACGAAAAAAAACATCAAAATATCATGTTGGTTCCGGACCCTAAAAGACGTGAAAAATATAATAAAAGTATTAAAAAAACTATTTTTCGAAATTTCATTCGAATCAATTTTTATGCCATTCCTGGGACTTAGAAAATTCCGGCCAAAAAGTACAAAATCATTAATAATTCCCTAAGTATTCGTCGTATGATGAAATAGCAAGACACAAAGAAGATGTAATGTGTTATTGTCTACAACATAGGCCATGCAAAATTTTACACTCAGACATATTACGTTTCCCCCCCCCCCCATATTTTCACCCCTCCCCATGGGCCCCTTATATTGGATTTATGAAAAAACGGTCAAACACCTATTTTGTTATTTTTTATGCTGATTTTTTTCCGCTGAGGTCCAAACTCCTCGCCTATGACGTTTAAGAGATACACGCTCGGTTAGGAAACCTTCAACCCCCACTTTTCACCCCTTTCACCTCAAAATATACACCACATCGAAAAACCCTCAGACACGTATCTTCTTATTTTTAATGATGAGTTTATATGCCGAGTGTCAAATCCCCCAATGAAAGCAATCTGGAGATATTGTTATTCAATGAAATGCAAGTGTACCCCCTTAACACCCCTTTAGAAACTGAATATCCAAAAACCCTTCCTTAGTGGGCGTTTTCGACTTACAACGAACATATTCCCAAAATTTCATGTTTCTAACTTTAATAGTTTTGGCTGGCCGATGATGAGTCAGTCAGTCAGTCAGTCAGTCAGTCAGTCAGTCAGTCAGGACACTTGTTTTTATACACACATCAAAAAAAGTTTTGCATCACCTCGGTTCCAAGAGTTCCGGAACCGTTAAATACAAAGGGAATAGAGATCAACACAAACAACATTTCAGCTCGTTTTATTGCTCATGAGACCCACACATTGCATGTTGTACCATCATACAGCTAGACTTTCAGCATTTGAGGTCCAGATTGCAGTACACACCACTACCTCTAATACCCAGTAGCACGTCCTCTTGCATTGATGCATGCCTGTATTCGCCGTGGCATACTATCCACAAGTTCATCAAGACACTGTTGGTCCAAATTGTCCCACTCCTCAACGACAATTCGGCGTAAATCTCTCAGAGTGGTTGGTGGGTCAAGACGTCCATAAACAGCCCTTTTCAACATATCCCAGGCATGTTCGATAGGGTTCATGTCTGGCGAACATGCTGGCCACTGTAGTCGAGCGATGTCGTTATCTTGAAGGAACGCATTCACAAGATGTGCACGATGAGGTCGAGAATTGTCGTCCATGAAGACAAATGCCTCTCCAATATTCTGCCGATATGGTTGCACTATGGGTCGGAGGATGTCATTCAGGTATCGTAAAGCCGTTTCGGAGCCTTCCATGACCACCAGTGGCGTACGTCGGCCCCACATAATGCCACCCCAAAATATCAGGGAACCACCACCTTGCTGCACTCGCTGGACAGTGTGTCTAAGACGTTCAGCCTGACCATGGTGCCTCCAAACACGTCTCCGACGATTGTCTGGTTGAAGGCATATGCGACACTCATCGGTGAAGAGAACGTGATGCCAATTCCGTGGGGTCCATTCAGCATGTTGTTGGGCCCATCTGTACCGCGTTGCATGGTGTCGGGGTTGCAAGGCTGGACCTCGCCATGGACGTCGGAAGTGAAGTTGCGCATCATGCAGCCTATTGCGCACAGTTTGAGTTGAAACACGACGTCCTGTGGCTGAACGAAACGCATTATTCAACATGGTGGCATTGCTGTCAGGGTTCCTCCGAGCGGCAATCCGTAAGTAGCGGTCATCCACTACAGTAGTAGCCCTTGGGCGGCCTGAGCGAGGCCTGTCATCGACAGTTCCTGTATCTCTGTACCTCCTCCATGTCCGAACAACATCGCTTTGGTTCACTCTGAGACGCCTGGAAACTTCCCTTGTTGAGAGCCCTTCTTGACACAAAGTAACAATGCGGACGCGATCGAACTGCGGTATTGACCTTCTAGGCATGGTAGAACTACAGACAACATGAGCAGTGTACCTTCGTCCTGGTGGAATGACTGGAACTGATCGGCTGTCGTACCCCCTCCGTCTAATAGGCCCTGCTCATGCATGGTTGTTTACATCTTTGAGCAGTTTTAGTGACATCTATGAACAGTCAAAGGGACTGTATCTTGGATACAATATACACAGTCAACGTCTATATGCCGGAGATCTGGGAACCGAGGTGATGCAAAACTTTTTTTGATGTGTGTATAACACATAAGCAACGGTCCTAGTGGAAAATAATTCAATCACCTGAAACCAAAAATGCATGCGACGAAAAAAAACATCAAAATATCATGTTGGTTCCGGACCCTAAAAGACGTGAAAAATATAATAAAAGTATTAAAAAAACTATTTTTCGAAATTTCATTCGAATCAATTTTTATGCCATTCCTGGGACTTAGAAAATTCCGGCCAAAAAGTACAAAATCATTAATAATTCCCTAAGTATTCGTCGTATGATGAAATAGCAAGAGACAAAGAAGATGTAATGTGTTATTGTCTACAACATAGGCCATGCAAAATTTTACACTCAGACATATTACGTTCCCCCCCCCCCATATTTTCACCCCTCCCCATGGGCCCCTTATATTGGATTTATGAAAAAACGGTCAAACACCTATTTTGTTATTTTTTATGCTGATTTTTTTCCGCTGAGGTCCAAACTCCTCGCCTATGACGTTTAAGAGATACACGCTCGGTTAGGAAACCTTCAACCCCCACTTTTCACCCCTTTCACCTCAAAATATACACCACATCGAAAAACCCTCAGACACGTATCTTCTTATTTTTAATGATGAGTTTATATGCCGAGTGTCAAATCCCCCAATGAAAGCAATCTGGAGATATTGTTATTCAATGAAATGCAAGTGTACCCCCTTAACACCCCTTTAGAAACTGAATATCCAAAAACCCTTCCTTAGTGGGCGTTTTCGACTTACAACGAACATATTCCCAAAATTTCATGTTTCTAACTTTAATAGTTTTGGCTGGCCGATGTTGAGTCAGTCAGTCAGTCAGTCAGTCAGTCAGTCAGTCAGGACACTTGTTTTTATACACACATCAAAAAAAGTTTTGCATCACCTCGGTTCCAAGAGTTCCGGAACCGTTAAATACAAAGGGAATAGAGATCAACACAAACAACATTTCAGCTCGTTTTATTGCTCATGAGACCCACACATTGCATGTTGTACCATCATACAGCTAGACTTTCAGCATTTGAGGTCCAGATTGCAGTACACACCACTACCTCTAATACCCAGTAGCTCGTCCTCTTGCATTGATGCATGGCTGTATTCGCCGTGGCATACTATCCACAAGTTCATCAAGACACTGTTGGTCCAAATTGTCCCACTCCTCAACGACAATTCGGCGTAAATCTCTCAGAGTGGTTGGTGGGTCAAGACGTCCATAAACAGCCCTTTTCAACATATCCCAGGCATGTTCGATAGGGTTCATGTCTGGCGAACATGCTGGCCACTGTAGTCGAGCGATGTCGTTATCTTGAAGGAACGCATTCACAAGATGTGCACGATGAGGTCGAGAATTGTCGTCCATGAAGACAAATGCCTCTCCAATATTCTGCCGATATGGTTGCACTATGGCTCGGAGGATGTCATTCAGGTATCGTAAAGCCGTTTCGGAGCCTTCCATGACCACCAGTGGCGTACGTCGGCCCCACATAATGCCACCCCAAAATATCAGGGAACCACCACCTTGCTGCACTCGCTGGACAGTGTGTCTAAGACGTTCAGCCTGACCAGGGTGCCTCCAAACACGTCTCCGACGATTGTCTGGTTGAAGGCATATGCGACACTCATCGGTGAAGAGAACGTGATGCCAATTCCGTGGGGTCCATTCAGCATGTTGTTGGGCCCATCTGTACCGCGTTGCATGGTGTCGGGGTTGCAAGGCTGGACCTCGCCATGGACGTCGGAAGTGAAGTTGCGCATCATGCAGCCTATTGCGCACAGTTTGAGTTGAAACACGACGTCCTGTGGCTGAACGAAACGCATTATTCAACATGGTGGCATTGCTGTCAGGGTTCCTCCGAGCGGCAATCCGTAAGTAGCGGTCATCCACTACAGTAGTAGCCCTTGGGCGGCCTGAGCGAGGCCTGTCATCGACAGTTCCTGTATCTCTGTACCTCCTCCATGTCCGAACAACATCGCTTTGGTTCACTCTGAGACGCCTGGAAACTTCCCTTGTTGAGAGCCCTTCTTGACACAAAGTAACAATACGGACGCGATCGAACTGCGGTATTGACCTTCTAGGCATGGTAGAACTACAGACAACATGAGCAGCGTACCTTCGTCCTGGTGGAATGACTGGAACTGATCGGCTGTCGTACCCCCTCCGTCTAATAGGCCCTGCTCATGCATGGTTGTTTACATCTTTGAGCAGTTTTAGTGACATCTATGAACAGTCAAAGGGACTGTATCTTGGATACAATATACACAGTCAACGTCTATATGCCGGAGATCTGGGAACCGAGGTGATGCAAAACTTTTTTTGATGTGTGTATAACACATAAGCAACGGTCCTAGTGGAAAATAATTCAATCACCTGAAACCAAAAATGCATGGGACGAAAAAAAACATCAAAATATCATGTTGGTTCCGGACCCTAAAAGACGTGAAAAATATAATAAAAGTATTAAAAAAACTATTTATCGAAATTTCATTCGAATCAATTTTTATGCCATTCCTGGGACTTAGAAAATTCCGGCCAAAAAGTACAAAATCATTAATAATTCCCTAAGTATTCGTCGTAAGATGAAATAGCAAGAAAAAAAAAGATGTAATGTGTTATTGTCTACAACATAGGCCATGCAAAATTTTACACTCAGACATATTACGTTCCCCCCCCCCCCCATATTTTCACCCCTCCCCATGGGCCCCTTATATTGGATATATGAAAAAACGGTCAAACACCTATTTTGTTATTTTTTATGCTGATTTTTTTCCGCTGAGGTCCAAACTCCTCGCCTATGACGTTTAAGAGATACACGCTCGGTTAGGAAACCTTCAACCCGCACTTTTCACCCCTTTCACCTCAAAATATACACCACATCGAAAAACCCTCAGACACGTATCTTCTTATTTTTAATGATGAGTTTATATGCCGAGTATCAAATCCTCCAATGAAAGCAATCTGGAGATATTGTTATTCAATGAAATGCAAGTGTACCCCCTTAACACCCCTTTAGAAACTGAATATCCAAAAACCCTTCCTTAGTGGGCGTTTTCGACTTACAACGAACATATTCCCAAAATTTCATGTTTCTAACTTTAATAGTTTTGGCTGGCCGATGATGAGTCAGTCAGTCAGTCAGTCAGTCAGTCAGTCAGTCAGTCAGGACACTTGTTTTTATACACACATCAAAAAAAGTTTTGCATCACCTCGGTTCCAAGAGTTCCGGAACCGTTAAATACAAAGGGAATAGAGATCAACACAAACAACATTTCAGCTCGTTTTATTGCTCATGAGACCCACACATTGCATGTTGTACCATCATACAGCTAGACTTTCAGCATTTGTGGTCCAGATTGCAGTACACACCACTACCTCTAATACCCAGTAGCACGTCCTCTTGCATTGATGCATGCCTGTATTCGCCGTGGCATACTATCCACAAGTTCATCAAGACACTGTTGGTCCAAATTGTCCCACTCCTCAACGACAATTCGGCGTAAATCTCTCAGAGTGGTTGGTGGGTCAAGACGTCCATAAACAGCCCTTTTCAACATATCCCAGGCATGTTCGATAGGGTTCATGTCTGGCGAACATGCTGGCCACTGTAGTCGAGCGATGTCGTTATCTTGAAGGAACGCATTCACAAGATGTGCACGATGAGGTCGAGAATTGTCGTCCATGAAGACAAATGCCTCTCCAATATTCTGCCGATATGGTTGCACTATGGGTCGGAGGATGTCATTCAGGTATCGTAAAGCCGTTTCGGAGCCTTCCATGACCACCAGTGGCGTACGTCGGCCCCACATAATGCCACCCCAAAACATCAGGGAACCACCACCTTGCTGCACTCGCTGGACAGTGTGTCTAAGACGTTCAGCCTGACCATGGTGCCTCCAAACACGTCTCCGACGATTGTCTGGTTGAAGGCATATGCGACACTCATCGGTGAAGACAACGTGATGCCAATTCCGTGGGGTCCATTCAGCATGTTGTTGGGCCCATCTGTACCGCGCTGCATGGTGTCGGGGTTGCAAAGCTGGACCTCGCCATGGACGTCGGGAGTGAAGTTGCGCATCATGCAGCCTATTGCGCACAGTTTGAGTTGAAACACGACGTCCTGTGGCTGAACGAAACGCATTATTCAACATGGTGGCATTGCTGTCAGGGTTCCTCCGAGCGGCAATCCGTAAGTAGCGGTCATCCACTACAGTAGTAGCCCTTGGGCGGCCTGAGCGAGGCCTGTCATCGACAGTTCCTGTATCTCTGTACCTCCTCCATGTCCGAACAACATCGCTTTGGTTCACTCTGAGACGCCTGGAAACTTCCCTTGTTGAGAGCCCTTCTTGACACAAAGTAACAATGCGGACGCGATCGAACTGCGGTATTGACCTTCTAGGCATGGTAGAACTACAGACAACATGAGCAGCGTACCTTCGTCCTGGTGGAATGACTGGAACTGATCGGCTGTCGTTCCCCCTCCGTCTAATAGGCCCTGCTCATGCATGGTTGTTTACATCTTTGAGCAGTTTTAGTGACATCTATGAACAGTCAAAGGGACTGTATCTTGGATACAATATACACAGTCAACGTCTATATGCCGGAGATCTGGGAACCGAGGTGATGCAAAACTTTTTTTGATGTGTGTATAACACATAAGCAACGGTCCTAGTGGAAAATAATTCAATCACCTGAAACCAAAAATGCATGCGACGAAAAAAAACATCAAAATATCATGTTGGTTCCGGACCCTAAAAGACGTGAAAAATATAATAAAAGTATTAAAAAAACTATTTTTCGAAATTTCATTCGAATCAATTTTTATGCCATTCCTGGGACTTAGAAAATTCCGGCCAAAAAGTACAAAATCATTAATAATTCCCTAAGTATTCGTCGTATGATGAAATAGCAAGACACAAAGAAGATGTAATGTGTTATTGTCTACAACATAGGCCATGCAAAATTTTACACTCAGACATATTACGTTTCCCCCCCCCCCCATATTTTCACCCCTCCCCATGGGCCCCTTATATTGGATTTATGAAAAAACGGTCAAACACCTATTTTGTTATTTTTTATGCTGATTTTTTTCCGCTGAGGTCCAAACTCCTCGCCTATGACGTTTAAGAGATACACGCTCGGTTAGCAAACCTTCAACCCCCACTTTTCACCCCTTTCACTTCAAAATATACACCACATCGAAAAACCCTCAGACACGTATCTTCTTATTTTTAATGATGAGTTTATATGCCGAGTGTCAAATCCCCCAATGAAAGCAATCTGGAGATATTGTTATTCAATGAAATGCAAGTGTACCCCCTTAACACCCCTTTAGAAACTGAATATCCAAAAACCCTTCCTTAGTGGGCGTTTTCGACTTACAACGAACATATTCCCAAAATTTCATGTTTCTAACTTTAATAGTTTTGGCTGGCCGATGATGAGTCAGTCAGTCAGTCAGTCAGTCAGTCAGTCAGGACACTTGTTTTTATACACACATCAAAAAAAGTTTTGCATCACCTCGGTTCCAAGAGTTCCGGAACCGTTAAATACAAAGGGAATAGAGATCAACACAAACAACATTTCAGCTCGTTTTATTGCTCATGAGACCCACACATTGCATGTTGTACCATCATACAGCTAGACTTTCAGCATTTGAGGTCCAGATTGCAGTACACACCACTACCTCTAATACCCAGTAGCTCGTCCTCTTGCATTGATGCATGGCTGTATTCGCCGTGGCATACTATCCACAAGTTCATCAAGACACTGTTGGTCCAAATTGTCCCACTCCTCAACGACAATTCGGCGTAAATCTCTCAGAGTGGTTGGTGGGTCAAGACGTCCATAAACAGCCCTTTTCAACATATCCCAGGCATGTTCGATAGGGTTCATGTCTGGCGAACATGCTGGCCACTGTAGTCGAGCGATGTCGTTATCTTGAAGGAACGCATTCACAAGATGTGCACGATGAGGTCGAGAATTGTCGTCCATGAAGACAAATGCCTCTCCAATATTCTGCCGATATGGTTGCACTATGGGTCGGAGGATGTCATTCAGGTATCGTAAAGCCGTTTCGGAGCCTTCCATGACCCCCAGTGGCGTACGTCGGCCCCACATAATGCCACCCCCAAAATATCAGGGAACCACCACCTTGCTGCACTCGCTGGACAGTGTGTCTAAGACGTTCAGCCTGACCAGGGTGCCTCCAAACACGTCTCCGACGATTGTCTGGTTGAAGGCATATGCGACACTCATCGGTGAAGAGAACGTGATGCCAATTCCGTGGGGTCCATTCAGCATGTTGTTGGGCCCATCTGTACCGCGTTGCATGGTGTCGGGGTTGCAAGGCTGGACCTCGCCATGGACGTCGGAAGTGAAGTTGCGCATCATGCAGCCTATTGCGCACAGTTTGAGTTGAAACACGACGTCCTGTGGCTGAACGAAACGCATTATTCAACATGGTGGCATTGCTGTCAGGGTTCCTCCGAGCGGCAATCCGTAAGTAGCGGTCATCCACTACAGTAGTAGACCTTGGGCGGCCTGAGCGAGGCCTGTCATCGACAGTTCCTGTATCTCTGTACCTCCTCCATGTCCGAACAACATCGCTTTGGTTCACTCTGAGACGCCTGGAAACTTCCCTTGTTGAGAGCCCTTCTTGACACAAAGTAACAATACGGACGCGATCGAACTGCGGTATTGACCTTCTAGGCATGGTAGAACTACAGACAACATGAGCAGCGTACCTTCGTCCTGGTGGAATGACTGGAACTGATCGGCTGTCGTACCCCCTCCGTCTAATAGGCCCTGCTCATGCATGGTTGTTTACATCTTTGAGCAGTTTTAGTGACATCTATGAACAGTCAAAGGGACTGTATCTTGGATACAATATACACAGTCAACGTCCATATGCCGGAGATCTGGGAACCGAGGTGATGCAAAACTTTTTTTGATGTGTGTATAACACATAAGCAACGGTCCTAGTGGAAAATAATTCAATCACCTGAAACCAAAAATGCATGGGACGAAAAAAAACATCAAAATATCATGTTGGTTCCGGACCCTAAAAGACGTGAAAAATATAATAAAAGTATTAAAAAAACTATTTATCGAAATTTCATTCGAATCAATTTTTATGCCATTCCTGGGACTTAGAAAATTCCGGCCAAAAAGTACAAAATCATTAATAATTCCCTAAGTATTCGTCGTAAGATGAAATAGCAAGAGAAAAAAAAGATGTAATGTGTTATTGTCTACAACATAGGCCATGCAAAATTTTACACTCAGACATATTACGTTCCCCCCCCCCCATATTTTCACCCCTCCCCATGGGCCCCTTATATTGGATATATGAAAAAACGGTCAAACACCTATTTTGTTATTTTTTATGCTGATTTTTTTCCGCTGAGGTCCAAACTCCTCGCCTATGACGTTTAAGAGATACACGCTCGGTTAGGAAACCTTCAACCCGCACTTTTCACCCCTTTCACCTCAAAATATACACCACATCGAAAAACCCTCAGACACGTATCTTCTTATTTTTAATGATGAGTTTATATGCCGAGTATCAAATCCTCCAATGAAAGCAATCTGGAGATATTGTTATTCAATGAAATGCAAGTGTACCCCCTTAACACCCCTTTAGAAACTGAATATCCAAAAACCCTTCCTTAGTGGGCGTTTTCGACTTACAACGAACATATTCCCAAAATTTCATGTTTCTAACTTTAATAGTTTTGGCTGGCCGATGATGAGTCAGTCAGTCAGTCAGTCAGTCAGTCAGTCAGTCAGTCAGTCAGGACACTTGTTTTTATACACACATCAAAAAAAGTTTTGCATCACCTCGGTTCCAAGAGTTCCGGAACCGTTAAATACAAAGGGAATAGAGATCAACACAAACAACATTTCAGCTCGTTTTATTGCTCATGAGACCCACACATTGCATGTTGTACCATCATACAGCTAGACTTTCAGCATTTGTGGTCCAGATTGCAGTACACACCACTACCTCTAATACCCAGTAGCACGTCCTCTTGCATTGATGCATGCCTGTATTCGCCGTGGCATACTATCCACAAGTTCATCAAGACACTGTTGGTCCAAATTGTCCCACTCCTCAACGACAATTCGGCGTAAATCTCTCAGAGTGGTTGGTGGGTCAAGACGTCCATAAACAGCCCTTTTCAACATATCCCAGGCATGTTCGATAGGGTTCATGTCTGGCGAACATGCTGGCCACTGTAGTCGAGCGATGTCGTTATCTTGAAGGAACGCATTCACAAGATGTGCACGATGAGGTCGAGAATTGTCGTCCATGAAGACAAATGCCTCTCCAATATTCTGCCGATATGGTTGCACTATGGGTCGGAGGATGTCATTCAGGTATCGTAAAGCCGTTTCGGAGCCTTCCATGACCACCAGTGGCGTACGTCGGCCCCACATAATGCCACCCCAAAACATCAGGGAACCACCACCTTGCTGCACTCGCTGGACAGTGTGTCTAAGACGTTCAGCCTGACCATGGTGCCTCCAAACACGTCTCCGACGATTGTCTGGTTGAAGGCATATGCGACACTCATCGGTGAAGAGAACGTGATGCCAATTCCGTGGGGTCCATTCAGCATGTTGTTGGGCCCATCTGTACCGCGCTGCATGGTGTCGGGGTTGCAAAGCTGGACCTCGCCATGGACGTCGGGAGTGAAGTTGCGCATCATGCAGCCTATTGCGCACAGTTTGAGTTGAAACACGACGTCCTGTGGCTGAACGAAACGCATTATTCAACATGGTGGCATTGCTGTCAGGGTTCCTCCGAGCGGCAATCCGTAAGTAGCGGTCATCCACTACAGTAGTAGCCCTTGGGCGGCCTGAGCGAGGCCTGTCATCGACAGTTCCTGTATCTCTGTACCTCCTCCATGTCCGAACAACATCGCTTTGGTTCACTCTGAGACGCCTGGAAACTTCCCTTGTTGAGAGCCCTTCTTGACACAAAGTAACAATGCGGACGCGATCGAACTGCGGTATTGACCTTCTAGGCATGGTAGAACTACAGACAACATGAGCAGCGTACCTTCGTCCTGGTGGAATGACTGGAACTGATCGGCTGTCGTTCCCCCTCCGTCTAATAGGCCCTGCTCATGCATGGTTGTTTACATCTTTGAGCAGTTTTAGTGACATCTATGAACAGTCAAAGGGACTGTATCTTGGATACAATATACACAGTCAACGTCTATATGCCGGAGATCTGGGAACCGAGGTGATGCAAAACTTTTTTTGATGTGTGTATAACACATAAGCAACGGTCCTAGTGGAAAATAATTCAATCACCTGAAACCAAAAATGCATGCGACGAAAAAAAACATCAAAATATCATGTTGGTTCCGGACCCTAAAAGACGTGAAAAATATAATAAAAGTATTAAAAAAACTATTTTTCGAAATTTCATTCGAATCAATTTTTATGCCATTCCTGGGACTTAGAAAATTCCGGCCAAAAAGTACAAAATCATTAATAATTCCCTAAGTATTCGTCGTAAGATGAAATAGCAAGAGAAAAAAAAGATGTAATGTGTTATTGTCTACAACATAGGCCATGCAAAATTTTACACTCAGACATATTACGTTCCCCCCCCCCCCCCATATTTTCACCCCTCCCCATGGGCCCCTTATATTGGATATATGAAAAAACGGTCAAACACCTATTTTGTTATTTTTTATGCTGATTTTTTTCCGCTGAGGTCCAAACTCCTCGCCTATGACGTTTAAGAGATACACGCTCGGTTAGGAAACCTTCAACCCGCACTTTTCACCCCTTTCACCTCAAAATATACACCACATCGAAAAACCCTCAGACACGTATCTTCTTATTTTTAATGATGAGTTTATATGCCGAGTATCAAATCCTCCAATGAAAGCAATCTGGAGATATTGTTATTCAATGAAATGCAAGTGTACCCCCTTAACACCCATTTAGAAACTGAATATCCAAAAACCCTTCCTTAGTGGGCGTTTTCGACTTACAACGAACATATTCCCAAAATTTCATGTTTCTAACTTTAATAGTTTTGGCTGGCCGATGATGAGTCAGTCAGTCAGTCAGTCAGTCAGTCAGTCAGTCAGTCAGTCAGGACACTTGTTTTTATACACACATCAAAAAAAGTTTTGCATCACCTCGGTTCCAAGAGTTCCGGAACCGTTAAATACAAAGGGAATAGAGATCAACACAAACAACATTTCAGCTCGTTTTATTGCTCATGAGACCCACACATTGCATGTTGTACCATCATACAGCTAGACTTTCAGCATTTGTGGTCCAGATTGCAGTACACACCACTACCTCTAATACCCAGTAGCACGTCCTCTTGCATTGATGCATGCCTGTATTCGCCGTGGCATACTATCCACAAGTTCATCAAGACACTGTTGGTCCAAATTGTCCCACTCCTCAACGACAATTCGGCGTAAATCTCTCAGAGTGGTTGGTGGGTCAAGACGTCCATAAACAGCCCTTTTCAACATATCCCAGGCATGTTCGATAGGGTTCATGTCTGGCGAACATGCTGGCCACTGTAGTCGAGCGATGTCGTTATCTTGAAGGAACGCATTCACAAGATGTGCACGATGAGGTCGAGAATTGTCGTCCATGAAGACAAATGCCTCTCCAATATTCTGCCGATATGGTTGCACTATGGGTCGGAGGATGTCATTCAGGTATCGTAAAGCCGTTTCGGAGCCTTCCATGACCACCAGTGGCGTACGTCGGCCCCACATAATGCCACCCCCAAAACATCAGGGAACCACCACCTTGCTGCACTCGCTGGACAGTGTGTCTAAGACGTTCAGCCTGACCATGGTGCCTCCAAACACGTCTCCGACGATTGTCTGGTTGAAGGCATATGCGACACTCATCGGTGAAGAGAACGTGATGCCAATTCCGTGGGGTCCATTCAGCATGTTGTTGGGCCCATCTGTACCGCGCTGCATGGTGTCGGGGTTGCAAAGCTGGACCTCGCCATGGACGTCGGGAGTGAAGTTGCGCATCATGCAGCCTATTGCGCACAGTTTGAGTTGAAACACGACGTCCTGTGGCTGAACGAAACGCATTATTCAACATGGTGGCATTGCTGTCAGGGTTCCTCCGAGCGGCAATCCGTAAGTAGCGGTCATCCACTACAGTAGTAGCCCTTGGGCGGCCTGAGCGAGGCCTGTCATCGACAGTTCCTGTATCTCTGTACCTCCTCCATGTCCGAACAACATCGCTTTGGTTCACTCTGAGACGCCTGGAAACTTCCCTTGTTGAGAGCCCTTCTTGACACAAAGTAACAATGCGGACGCGATCGAACTGCGGTATTGACCTTCTAGGCATGGTAGAACTACAGACAACATGAGCAGCGTACCTTCGTCCTGGTGGAATGACTGGAACTGATCGGCTGTCGTTCCCCCTCCGTCTAATAGGCCCTGCTCATGCATGGTTGTTTACATCTTTGAGCAGTTTTAGTGACATCTATGAACAGTCAAAGGGACTGTATCTTGGATACAATATACACAGTCAACGTCTATATGCCGGAGATCTGGGAACCGAGGTGATGCAAAACTTTTTTTGATGTGTGTATAACACATAAGCAACGGTCCTAGTGGAAAATAATTCAATCACCTGAAACCAAAAATGCATGCGACGAAAAAAAACATCAAAATATCATGTTGGTTCCGGACCCTAAAAGACGTGAAAAATATAATAAAAGTATTAAAAAAACTATTTTTCGAAATTTCATTCGAATCAATTTTTATGCCATTCCTGGGACTTAGAAAATTCCGGCCAAAAAGTACAAAATCATTAATAATTCCCTAAGTATTCGTCGTATGATGAAATAGCAAGACACAAAGAAGATGTAATGTGTTATTGTCTACAACATAGGCCATGCAAAATTTTACACTCAGACATATTACGTTTCCCCCCCCCCCATATTTTCACCCCTCCCCATGGGCCCCTTATATTGGATTTATGAAAAAACGGTCAAACACCTATTTTGTTATTTTTTATGCTGATTTTTTTCCGCTGAGGTCCAAACTCCTCGCCTATGACGTTTAAGAGATACACGCTCGGTTAGGAAACCTTCAACCCCCACTTTTCACCCCTTTCACCTCAAAATATACACCACATCGAAAAACCCTCAGACACGTATCTTCTTATTTTTAATGATGAGTTTATATGCCGAGTGTCAAATCCCCCAATGAAAGCAATCTGGAGATATTGTTATTCAATGAAATGCAAGTGTACCCCCTTAACACCCCTTTAGAAACTGAATATCCAAAAACCCTTCCTTAGTGGGCGTTTTCGACTTACAACGAACATATTCCCAAAATTTCATGTTTCTAACTTTAATAGTTTTGGCTGGCCGATGATGAGTCAGTCAGTCAGTCAGTCAGTCAGTCAGTCAGGACACTTGTTTTTATACACACATCAAAAAAAGTTTTGCATCACCTCGGTTCCAAGAGTTCCGGAACCGTTAAATACAAAGGGAATAGAGATCAACACAAACAACATTTCAGCTCGTTTTATTGCTCATGAGACCCACACATTGCATGTTGTACCATCATACAGCTAGACTTTCAGCATTTGAGGTCCAGATTGCAGTACACACCACTACCTCTAATACCCAGTAGCTCGTCCTCTTGCATTGATGCATGGCTGTATTCGCCGTGGCATACTATCCACAAGTTCATCAAGACACTGTTGGTCCAAATTGTCCCACTCCTCAACGACAATTCGGCGTAAATCTCTCAGAGTGGTTGGTGGGTCAAGACGTCCATAAACAGCCCTTTTCAACATATCCCAGGCATGTTCGATAGGGTTCATGTCTGGCGAACATGCTGGCCACTGTAGTCGAGCGATGTCGTTATCTTGAAGGAACGCATTCACAAGATGTGCACGATGAGGTCGAGAATTGTCGTCCATGAAGACAAATGCCTCTCCAATATTCTGCCGATATGGTTGCACTATGGGTCGGAGGATGTCATTCAGGTATCGTAAAGCCGTTTCGGAGCCTTCCATGACCCCCAGTGGCGTACGTCGGCCCCACATAATGCCACCCCCAAAATATCAGGGAACCACCACCTTGCTGCACTCGCTGGACAGTGTGTCTAAGACGTTCAGCCTGACCAGGGTGCCTCCAAACACGTCTCCGACGATTGTCTGGTTGAAGGCATATGCGACACTCATCGGTGAAGAGAACGTGATGCCAATTCCGTGGGGTCCATTCAGCATGTTGTTGGGCCCATCTGTACCGCGTTGCATGGTGTCGGGGTTGCAAGGCTGGACCTCGCCATGGACGTCGGAAGTGAAGTTGCGCATCATGCAGCCTATTGCGCACAGTTTGAGTTGAAACACGACGTCCTGTGGCTGAACGAAACGCATTATTCAACATGGTGGCATTGCTGTCAGGGTTCCTCCGAGCGGCAATCCGTAAGTAGCGGTCATCCACTACAGTAGTAGCCCTTGGGCGGCCTGAGCGAGGCCTGTCATCGACAGTTCCTGTATCTCTGTACCTCCTCCATGTCCGAACAACATCGCTTTGGTTCACTCTGAGACGCCTGGAAACTTCCCTTGTTGAGAGCCCTTCTTGACACAAAGTAACAATACGGACGCGATCGATCTGCGGTATTGACCTTCTAGGCATGGTAGAACTACAGACAACATGAGCAGCGTACCTTCGTCCTGGTGGAATGACTGGAACTGATCGGCTGTCGTACCCCCTCCGTCTAATAGGCCCTGCTCATGCATGGTTGTTTACATCTTTGAGCAGTTTTAGTGACATCTATGAACAGTCAAAGGGACTGTATCTTGGATACAATATACACAGTCAACGTCTATATGCCGGAGATCTGGGAACCGAGGTGATGCAAAACTTTTTTTGATGTGTGTATAACACATAAGCAACGGTCCTAGTGGAAAATAATTCAATCACCTGAAACCAAAAATGCATGGGACGAAAAAAAACATCAAAATATCATGTTGGTTCCGGACCCTAAAAGACGTGAAAAATATAATAAAAGTATTAAAAAAACTATTTATCGAAATTTCATTCGAATCAATTTTTATGCCATTCCTGGGACTTAGAAAATTCCGGCCAAAAAGTACAAAATCATTAATAATTCCCTAAGTATTCGTCGTAAGATGAAATAGCAAGAGAAAAAAAAGATGTAATGTGTTATTGTCTACAACATAGGCCATGCAAAATTTTACACTCAGACATATTACGTTCCCCCCCCCCATATTTTCACCCCTCCCCATGGGCCCCTTATATTGGATATATGAAAAAACGGTCAAACACCTATTTTGTTATTTTTTATGCTGATTTTTTTCCGCTGAGGTCCAAACTCCTCGCCTATGACGTTTAAGAGATACACGCTCGGTTAGGAAACCTTCAACCCGCACTTTTCACCCCTTTCACCTCAAAATATACACCACATCGAAAAACCCTCAGACACGTATCTTCTTATTTTTAATGATGAGTTTATATGCCGAGTATCAAATCCTCCAATGAAAGCAATCTGGAGATATTGTTATTCAATGAAATGCAAGTGTACCCCCTTAACACCCCTTTAGAAACTGAATATCCAAAAACCCTTCCTTAGTGGGCGTTTTCGACTTACAACGAACATATTCCCAAAATTTCATGTTTCTAACTTTAATAGTTTTGGCTGGCCGATGATGAGTCAGTCAGTCAGTCAGTCAGTCAGTCAGTCAGTCAGTCAGGACACTTGTTTTTATACACACATCAAAAAAAGTTTTGCATCACCTCGGTTCCAAGAGTTCCGGAACCGTTAAATACAAAGGGAATAGAGATCAACACAAACAACATTTCAGCTCGTTTTATTGCTCATGAGACCCACACATTGCATGTTGTACCATCATACAGCTAGACTTTCAGCATTTGTGGTCCAGATTGCAGTACACACCACTACCTCTAATACCCAGTAGCACGTCCTCTTGCATTGATGCATGCCTGTATTCGCCGTGGCATACTATCCACAAGTTCATCAAGACACTGTTGGTCCAAATTGTCCCACTCCTCAACGACAATTCGGCGTAAATCTCTCAGAGTGGTTGGTGGGTCAAGACGTCCATAAACAGCCCTTTTCAACATATCCCAGGCATGTTCGATAGGGTTCATGTCTGGCGAACATGCTGGCCACTGTAGTCGAGCGATGTCGTTATCTTGAAGGAACGCATTCACAAGATGTGCACGATGAGGTCGAGAATTGTCGTCCATGAAGACAAATGCCTCTCCAATATTCTGCCGATATGGTTGCACTATGGGTCGGAGGATGTCATTCAGGTATCGTAAAGCCGTTTCGGAGCCTTCCATGACCACCAGTGGCGTACGTCGGCCCCACATAATGCCACCCCAAAACATCAGGGAACCACCACCTTGCTGCACTCGCTGGACAGTGTGTCTAAGACGTTCAGCCTGACCATGGTGCCTCCAAACACGTCTCCGACGATTGTCTGGTTGAAGGCATATGCGACACTCATCGGTGAAGAGAACGTGATGCCAATTCCGTGGGGTCCATTCAGCATGTTGTTGGGCCCATCTGTACCGCGCTGCATGGTGTCGGGGTTGCAAAGCTGGACCTCGCCATGGACGTCGGGAGTGAAGTTGCGCATCATGCAGCCTATTGCGCACAGTTTGAGTTGAAACACGACGTCCTGTGGCTGAACGAAACGCATTATTCAACATGGTGGCATTGCTGTCAGGGTTCCTCCGAGCGGCAATCCGTAAGTAGCGGTCATCCACTACAGTAGTAGCCCTTGGGCGGCCTGAGCGAGGCCTGTCATCGACAGTTCCTGTATCTCTGTACCTCCTCCATGTCCGAACAACATCGCTTTGGTTCACTCTGAGACGCCTGGAAACTTCCCTTGTTGAGAGCCCTTCTTGACACAAAGTAACAATGCGGACGCGATCGAACTGCGGTATTGACCTTCTAGGCATGGTAGAACTACAGACAACATGAGCAGCGTACCTTCGTCCTGGTGGAATGACTGGAACTGATCGGCTGTCGTTCCCCCTCCGTCTAATAGGCCCTGCTCATGCATGGTTGTTTACATCTTTGAGCAGTTTTAGTGACATCTATGAACAGTCAAAGGGACTGTATCTTGGATACAATATACACAGTCAACGTCTATATGCCGGAGATCTGGGAACCGAGGTGATGCAAAACTTTTTTTGATGTGTGTATAACACATAAGCAACGGTCCTAGTGGAAAATAATTCAATCACCTGAAACCAAAAATGCATGCGACGAAAAAAAACATCAAAATATCATGTTGGTTCCGGACCCTAAAAGACGTGAAAAATATAATAAAAGTATTAAAAAAACTATTTTTCGAAATTTCATTCGAATCAATTTTTATGCCATTCCTGGGACTTAGAAAATTCCGGCCAAAAAGTACAAAATCATTAATAATTCCCTAAGTATTCGTCGTATGATGAAATAGCAAGACACAAAGAAGATGTAATGTGTTATTGTCTACAACATAGGCCATGCAAAATTTTACACTCAGACATATTACGTTTCCCCCCCCCCCCATATTTTCACCCCTCCCCATGGGCCCCTTATATTGGATTTATGAAAAAACGGTCAAACACCTATTTTGTTATTTTTTATGCTGATTTTTTTCCGCTGAGGTCCAAACTCCTCGCCTATGACGTTTAAGAGATACACGCTCGGTTAGGAAACCTTCAACCCCCACTTTTCACCCCTTTCACCTCAAAATATACACCACATCGAAAAACCCTCAGACACGTATCTTCTTATTTTTAATGATGAGTTTATATGCCGAGTGTCAAATCCCCCAATGAAAGCAATCTGGAGATATTGTTATTCAATGAAATGCAAGTGTACCCCCTTAACACCCCTTTAGAAACTGAATATCCAAAAACCCTTCCTTAGTGGGCGTTTTCGACTTACAACGAACATATTCCCAAAATTTCATGTTTCTAACTTTAATAGTTTTGGCTGGCCGATGATGAGTCAGTCAGTCAGTCAGTCAGTCAGTCAGTCAGTCAGTCAGGACACTTGTTTTTATACACACATCAAAAAAAGTTTTGCATCACCTCGGTTCCAAGAGTTCCGGAACCGTTAAATACAAAGGGAATAGAGATCAACACAAACAACATTTCAGCTCGTTTTATTGCTCATGAGACCCACACATTGCATGTTGTACCATCATACAGCTAGACTTTCAGCATTTGTGGTCCAGATTGCAGTACACACCACTACCTCTAATACCCAGTAGCACGTCCTCTTGCATTGATGCATGCCTGTATTCGCCGTGGCATACTATCCACAAGTTCATCAAGACACTGTTGGTCCAAATTGTCCCACTCCTCAACGACAATTCGGCGTAAATCTCTCAGAGTGGTTGGTGGGTCAAGACGTCCATAAACAGCCCTTTTCAACATATCCCAGGCATGTTCGATAGGGTTCATGTCTGGCGAACATGCTGGCCACTGTAGTCGAGCGATGTCGTTATCTTGAAGGAACGCATTCACAAGATGTGCACGATGAGGTCGAGAATTGTCGTCCATGAAGACAAATGCCTCTCCAATATTCTGCCGATATGGTTGCACTATGGGTCGGAGGATGTCATTCAGGTATCGTAAAGCCGTTTCGGAGCCTTCCATGACCACCAGTGGCGTACGTCGGCCCCACATAATGCCACCCCCAAAATATCAGGGAACCACCACCTTGCTGCACTCGCTGGACAGTGTGTCTAAGACGTTCAGCCTGACCATGGTGCCTCCAAACACGTCTCCGACGATTGTCTGGTTGAAGGCATATGCGACACTCATCGGTGAAGAGAACGTGATGCCAATTCCGTGGGGTCCATTCAGCATGTTGTTGGGCCCATCTGTACCGCGTTGCATGGTGTCGGGGTTGCAAGGCTGGACCTCGCCATGGACGTCGGAAGTGAAGTTGCGCATCATGCAGCCTATTGCGCACAGTTTGAGTTGAAACACGACGTCCTGTGGCTGAACGAAACGCATTATTCAACATGGTGGCATTGCTGTCAGGGTTCCTCCGAGCGGCAATCCGTAAGTAGCGGTCATCCACTACAGTAGTAGCCCTTGGGCGGCCTGAGCGAGGCCTGTCATCGACAGTTCCTGTATCTCTGTACCTCCTCCATGTCCGAACAACATCGCTTTGGTTCACTCTGAGACGCCTGGAAACTTCCCTTGTTGAGAGCCCTTCTTGACACAAAGTAACAATGCGGACGCGATCGAACTGCGGTATTGACCTTCTAGGCATGGTAGAACTACAGACAACATGAGCAGCGTACCTTCGTCCTGGTGGAATGACTGGAACTGATCGGCTGTCGTACCCCCTCCGTCTAATAGGCCCTGCTCATGCATGGTTGTTTACATCTTTGAGCAGTTTTAGTGACATCTATGAACAGTCAAAGGGACTGTATCTTGGATACAATATACACAGTCAACGTCTATATGCCGGAGATCTGGGAACCGAGGTGATGCAAAACTTTTTTTGATGTGTGTATAACACATAAGCAACGGTCCTAGTGGAAAATAATTCAATCACCTGAAACCAAAAATGCATGGGACGAAAAAAAACATCAAAATATCATGTTGGTTCCGGACCCTAAAAGACGTGAAAAATATAATAAAAGTATTAAAAAAACTATTTTTCGAAATTTCATTCGAATCAATTTTTATGCCATTCCTGGGACTTAGAAAATTCCGGCCAAAAAGTACAAAATCATTAATAATTCCCTAAGTATTCGTCGTATGATGAAATAGCAAGAGACAAAGAAGATGTAATGTGTTATTGTCTACAACATAGGCCATGCAAAATTTTACACTCAGACATATTACGTTCCCCCCCCCCATATTTTCACCCCTCCCCATGGGCCCCTTATATTGGATTTATGAAAAAACGGTCAAACACCTATTTTGTTATTTTTTATGCTGATTTTTTTCCGCTGAGGTCCAAACTCCTCGCCTATGACGTTTAAGAGATACACGCTCGGTTAGGAAACCTTCAACCCCCACTTTTCACCCCTTTCACCTCAAAATATACACCACATCGAAAAACCCTCAGACACGTATCTTCTTATTTTTAATGATGAGTTTATATGCCGAGTGTCAAATCCCCCAATGAAAGCAATCTGGAGATATTGTTATTCAATGAAATGCAAGTGTACCCCCTTAACACCCCTTTAGAAACTGAATATCCAAAAACCCTTCCTTAGTGGGCGTTTTCGACTTACAACGAACATATTCCCAAAATTTCATGTTTCTAACTTTAATAGTTTTGGCTGGCCGATGATGAGTCAGTCAGTCAGTCAGTCAGTCAGTCAGTCAGTCAGGACACTTGTTTTTATACACACATCAAAAAAAGTTTTGCATCACCTCGGTTCCAAGAGTTCCGGAACCGTTAAATACAAAGGGAATAGAGATCAACACAAACAACATTTCAGCTCGTTTTATTGCTCATGAGACCCACACATTGCATGTTGTACCATCATACAGCTAGACTTTCAGCATTTGAGGTCCAGATTGCAGTACACACCACTACCTCTAATACCCAGTAGCTCGTCCTCTTGCATTGATGCATGGCTGTATTCGCCGTGGCATACTATCCACAAGTTCATCAAGACACTGTTGGTCCAAATTGTCCCACTCCTCAACGACAATTCGGCGTAAATCTCTCAGAGTGGTTGGTGGGTCAAGACGTCCATAAACAGCCCTTTTCAACATATCCCAGGCATGTTCGATAGGGTTCATGTCTGGCGAACATGCTGGCCACTGTAGTCGAGCGATGTCGTTATCTTGAAGGAACGCATTCACAAGATGTGCACGATGAGGTCGAGAATTGTCGTCCATGAAGACAAATGCCTCTCCAATATTCTGCCGATATGGTTGCACTATGGGTCGGAGGATGTCATTCAGGTATCGTAAAGCCGTTTCGGAGCCTTCCATGACCACCAGTGGGGTACGTCGGCCCCACATAATGCCACCCCAAAACATCAGGGAGCCACCACCTTGCTGCACTCGCTGGACAGTGTGTCTAAGACGTTCAGCCTGACCAGGGTGCCTCCAAACACGTCTCCGACGATTGTCTGGTTGAAGGCATATGCGACACTCATCGGTGAAGAGAACGTGATGCCAATTCCGTGGGGTCCATTCAGCATGTTGTTGGGCCCATCTGTACCGCGCTGCATGGTGTCGGGGTTGCAAAGCTGGACCTCGCCATGGAAGTCGGGAGTGAAGTTGCGCATCATGCAGCCTATTGCGCACAGTTTGAGTTGAAACACGACGTCCTGTGGCTGAACGAAACGCATTATTCAACATGGTGGCATTGCTGTCAGGGTTCCTCCGAGCGGCAATCCGTAAGTAGCGGTCATCCACTACAGTAGTAGCCCTTGGGCGGCCTGAGCGAGGCCTGTCATCGACAGTTCCTGTATCTCTGTACCTCCTCCATGTCCGAACAACATCGCTTTGGTTCACTCTGAGACGCCTGGAAACTTCCCTTGTTGAGAGCCCTTCTTGACACAAAGTAACAATGCGGACGCGATCGAACTGCGGTATTGACCTTCTAGGCATGGTAGAACTACAGACAACATGAGCAGCGTACCTTCGTCCTGGTGGAATGACTGGAACTGATCGGCTGTCGTACACCCTCCGTCTAATAGGCCCTGCTCATGCATGGTTGTTTACATCTTTGAGCAGTTTTAGTGACATCTATGAACAGTCAAAGGGACTGTATCTTGGATACAATATACACAGTCAACGTCTATATGCCGGAGATCTGGGAACCGAGGTGATGCAAAACTTTTTTTGATGTGTGTATAACACATAAGCAACGGTCCTAGTGGAAAATAATTCAATCACCTGAAACCAAAAATGCATGGGACGAAAAAAAACATCAAAATATCATGTTGGTTCCGGACCCTAAAATACGTGAAAAATATAATAAAAGTATTAAAAAAACTATTTATCGAAATTTCATTCGAATCAATTTTTATGCCATTCCTGGGACTTAGAAAATTCCGGCCAAAAAGTACAAAATCATTAATAATTCCCTAAGTATTCGTCGTAAGATGAAATAGCAAGAGAAAAAAAAGATGTAATGTGTTATTGTCTACAACATAGGCCATGCAAAATTTTACACTCAGACATATTACGTTCCCCCCCCCCCCCATATTTTCACCCCTCCCCATGGGCCCCTTATATTGGATATATGAAAAAACGGTCAAACACCTATTTTGTTATTTTTTATGCTGATTTTTTTCCGCTGAGGTCCAAACTCCTCGCCTATGACGTTTAAGAGATACACGCTCGGTTAGGAAACCTTCAACCCGCACTTTTCACCCCTTTCACCTCAAAATATACACCACATCGAAAAACCCTCAGACACGTATCTTCTTATTTTTAATGATGAGTTTATATGCCGAGTATCAAATCCTCCAATGAAAGCAATCTGGAGATATTGTTATTCAATGAAATGCAAGTGTACCCCCTTAACACCCCTTTAGAAACTGAATATCCAAAAACCCTTCCTTAGTGGGCGTTTTCGACTTACAACGAACATATTCCCAAAATTTCATGTTTCTAACTTTAATAGTTTTGGCTGGCCGATGATGAGTCAGTCAGTCAGTCAGTCAGTCAGTCAGTCAGTCAGTCAGGACACTTGTTTTTATACACACATCAAAAAAAGTTTTGCATCACCTCGGTTCCAAGAGTTCCGGAACCGTTAAATACAAAGGGAATAGAGATCAACACAAACAACATTTCAGCTCGTTTTATTGCTCATGAGACCCACACATTGCATGTTGTACCATCATACAGCTAGACTTTCAGCATTTGAGGTCCAGATTGCAGTACACACCACTACCTCTAATACCCAGTAGCACGTCCTCTTGCATTGATGCATGCCTGTATTCGCCGTGGCATACTATCCACAAGTTCATCAAGACACTGTTGGTCCAAATTGTCCCACTCCTCAACGACAATTCGGCGTAAATCTCTCAGAGTGGTTGGTGGGTCAAGACGTCCATAAACAGCCCTTTTCAACATATCCCAGGCATGTTCGATAGGGTTCATGTCTGGCGAACATGCTGGCCACTGTAGTCGAGCGATGTCGTTATCTTGAAGGAACGCATTCACAAGATGTGCACGATGAGGTCGAGAATTGTCGTCCATGAAGACAAATGCCTCTCCAATATTCTGCCGATATGGTTGCACTATGGGTCGGAGGATGTCATTCAGGTATCGTAAAGCCGTTTCGGAGCCTTCCATGACCACCAGTGGCGTACGTCGGCCCCACATAATGCCACCCCAAAATATCAGGGAACCACCACCTTGCTGCACTCGCTGGACAGTGTGTCTAAGACGTTCAGCCTGACCATGGTGCCTCCAAACACGTCTCCGACGATTGTCTGGTTGAAGGCATATGCGACACTCATCGGTGAAGAGAACGTGATGCCAATTCCGTGGGGTCCATTCAGCATGTTGTTGGGCCCATCTGTACCGCGTTGCATGGTGTCGGGGTTGCAAGGCTGGACCTCGCCATGGACGTCGGAAGTGAAGTTGCGCATCATGCAGCCTATTGCGCACAGTTTGAGTTGAAACACGACGTCCTGTGGCTGAACGAAACGCATTATTCAACATGGTGGCATTGCTGTCAGGGTTCCTCCGAGCGGCAATCCGTAAGTAGCGGTCATCCACTACAGTAGTAGCCCTTGGGCGGCCTGAGCGAGGCCTGTCATCGACAGTTCCTGTATCTCTGTACCTCCTCCATGTCCGAACAACATCGCTTTGGTTCACTCTGAGACGCCTGGAAACTTCCCTTGTTGAGAGCCCTTCTTGACACAAAGTAACAATGCGGACGCGATCGAACTGCGGTATTGACCTTCTAGGCATGGTAGAACTACAGACAACATGAGCAGCGTACCTTCGTCCTGGTGGAATGACTGGAACTGATCGGCTGTCGTACCCCCTCCGTCTAATAGGCCCTGCTCATGCATGGTTGTTTACATCTTTGAGCAGTTTTAGTGACATCTATGAACAGTCAAAGGGACTGTATCTTGGATACAATATACACAGTCAACGTCTATATGCCGGAGATCTGGGAACCGAGGTGATGCAAAACTTTTTTTGATGTGTGTATAACACATAAGCAACGGTCCTAGTGGAAAATAATTCAATCACCTGAAACCAAAAATGCATGGGACGAAAAAAAACATCAAAATATCATGTTGGTTCCGGACCCTAAAAGACGTGAAAAATATAATAAAAGTATTAAAAAAACTATTTTTCGAAATTTCATTCGAATCAATTTTTATGCCATTCCTGGGACTTAGAAAATTCCGGCCAAAAAGTACAAAATCATTAATAATTCCCTAAGTATTCGTCGTATGATGAAATAGCAAGAGACAAAGAAGATGTAATGTGTTATTGTCTACAACATAGGCCATGCAAAATTTTACACTCAGACATATTACGTTCCCCCCCCCCCCCCATATTTTCACCCCTCCCCATGGGCCCCTTATATTGGATTTATGAAAAAACGGTCAAACACCTATTTTGTTATTTTTTATGCTGATTTTTTTCCGCTGAGGTCCAAACTCCTCGCCTATGACGTTTAAGAGATACACGCTCGGTTAGGAAACCTTCAACCCCCACTTTTCACCCCTTTCACCTCAAAATATACACCACATCGAAAAACCCTCAGACACGTATCTTCTTATTTTTAATGATGAGTTTATATGCCGAGTATCAAATCCTCCAATGAAAGCAATCTGGAGATATTGTTATTCAATGAAATGCAAGTGTACCCCCTTAACACCCCTTTAGAAACTGAATATCCAAAAACCCTTCCTTAGTGGGCGTTTTCGACTTACAACGAACATATTCCCAAAATTTCATGTTTCTAACTTTAATAGTTTTGGCTGGCCGATGATGAGTCAGTCAGTCAGTCAGTCAGTCAGTCAGTCAGTCAGGACACTTGTTTTTATACACACATCAAAAAAAGTTTTGCATCACCTCGGTTCCAAGAGTTCCGGAACCGTTAAATACAAAGGGAATAGAGATCAACACAAACAACATTTCAGCTCGTTTTATTGCTCATGAGACCCACACATTGCATGTTGTACCATCATACAGCTAGACTTTCAGCATTTGTGGTCCAGATTGCAGTACACACCACTACCTCTAATACCCAGTAGCACGTCCTCTTGCATTGATGCATGCCTGTATTCGCCGTGGCATACTATCCACAAGTTCATCAAGACACTGTTGGTCCAAATTGTCCCACTCCTCAACGACAATTCGGCGTAAATCTCTCAGAGTGGTTGGTGGGTCAAGACGTCCATAAACAGCCCTTTTCAACATATCCCAGGCATGTTCGATAGGGTTCATGTCTGGCGAACATGCTGGCCACTGTAGTCGAGCGATGTCGTTATCTTGAAGGAACGCATTCACAAGATGTGCACGATGAGGTCGAGAATTGTCGTCCATGAAGACAAATGCCTCTCCAATATTCTGCCGATATGGTTGCACTATGGGTCGGAGGATGTCATTCAGGTATCGTAAAGCCGTTTCGGAGCCTTCCATGACCACCAGTGGCGTACGTCGGCCCCACATAATGCCACCCCCAAAACATCAGGGAACCACCACCTTGCTGCACTCGCTGGACAGTGTGTCTAAGACGTTCAGCCTGACCATGGTGCCTCCAAACACGTCTCCGACGATTGTCTGGTTGAAGGCATATGCGACACTCATCGGTGAAGAGAACGTGATGCCAATTCCGTGGGGTCCATTCAGCATGTTGTTGGGCCCATCTGTACCGCGCTGCATGGTGTCGGGGTTGCAAAGCTGGACCTCGCCATGGACGTCGGGAGTGAAGTTGCGCATCATGCAGCCTATTGCGCACAGTTTGAGTTGAAACACGACGTCCTGTGGCTGAACGAAACGCATTATTCAACATGGTGGCATTGCTGTCAGGGTTCCTCCGAGCGGCAATCCGTAAGTAGCGGTCATCCACTACAGTAGTAGCCCTTGGGCGGCCTGAGCGAGGCCTGTCATCGACAGTTCCTGTATCTCTGTACCTCCTCCATGTCCGAACAACATCGCTTTGGTTCACTCTGAGACGCCTGGAAACTTCCCTTGTTGAGAGCCCTTCTTGACACAAAGTAACAATGCGGACGCGATCGAACTGCGGTATTGACCTTCTAGGCATGGTAGAACTACAGACAACATGAGCAGCGTACCTTCGTCCTGGTGGAATGACTTGGAACTGATCGGCTGTCGTTCCCCCTCCGTCTAATAGGCCCTGCTCATGCATGGTTGTTTACATCTTTGAGCAGTTTTAGTGACATCTATGAACAGTCAAAGGGACTGTATCTTGGATACAATATACACAGTCAACGTCTATATGCCGGAGATCTGGGAACCGAGGTGATGCAAAACTTTTTTTGATGTGTGTATAACACATAAGCAACGGTCCTAGTGGAAAATAATTCAATCACCTGAAACCAAAAATGCATGCGACGAAAAAAAACATCAAAATATCATGTTGGTTCCGGACCCTAAAAGACGTGAAAAATATAATAAAAGTATTAAAAAAACTATTTTTCGAAATTTCATTCGAATCAATTTTTATGCCATTCCTGGGACTTAGAAAATTCCGGCCAAAAAGTACAAAATCATTAATAATTCCCTAAGTATTCGTCGTATGATGAAATAGCAAGACACAAAGAAGATGTAATGTGTTATTGTCTACAACATAGGCCATGCAAAATTTTACACTCAGACATATTACGTTTCCCCCCCCCCATATTTTCACCCCTCCCCATGGGCCCCTTATATTGGATTTATGAAAAAACGGTCAAACACCTATTTTGTTATTTTTTATGCTGATTTTTTTCCGCTGAGGTCCAAACTCCTCGCCTATGACGTTTAAGAGATACACGCTCGGTTAGGAAACCTTCAACCCCCACTTTTCACCCCTTTCACCTCAAAATACACACCACATCGAAAAACCCTCAGACACGTATCTTCTTATTTTTAATGATGAGTTTATATGCCGAGTGTCAAATCCCCCAATGAAAGCAATCTGGAGATATTGTTATTCAATGAAATGCAAGTGTACCCCCTTAACACCCCTTTAGAAACTGAATATCCAAAAACCCTTCCTTAGTGGGCGTTTTCGACTTACAACGAACATATTCCCAAAATTTCATGTTTCTAACTTTAATAGTTTTGGCTGGCCGATGATGAGTCAGTCAGTCAGTCAGTCAGTCAGTCAGTCAGTCAGTCAGGACACTTGTTTTTATACACACATCAAAAAAAGTTTTGCATCACCTCGGTTCCAAGAGTTCCGGAACCGTTAAATACAAAGGGAATAGAGATCAACACAAACAACATTTCAGCTCGTTTTATTGCTCATGAGACCCACACATTGCATGTTGTACCATCATACAGCTAGACTTTCAGCATTTGAGGTCCAGATTGCAGTACACACCACTACCTCTAATACCCAGTAGCACGTCCTCTTGCATTGATGCATGCCTGTATTCGCCGTGGCATACTATCCACAAGTTCATCAAGACACTGTTGGTCCAAATTGTCCCACTCCTCAACGACAATTCGGCGTAAATCTCTCAGAGTGGTTGGTGGGTCAAGACGTCCATAAACAGCCCTTTTCAACATATCCCAGGCATGTTCGATAGGGTTCATGTCTGGCGAACATGCTGGCCACTGTAGTCGAGCGATGTCGTTATCTTGAAGGAACGCATTCACAAGATGTGCACGATGAGGTCGAGAATTGTCGTCCATGAAGACAAATGCCTCTCCAATATTCTGCCGATATGGTTGCACTATGGGTCGGAGGATGTCATTCAGGTATCGTAAAGCCGTTTCGGAGCCTTCCATGACCACCAGTGGCGTACGTCGGCCCCACATAATGCCACCCCCAAAATATCAGGGAACCACCACCTTGCTGCACTCGCTGGACAGTGTGTCTAAGACGTTCAGCCTGACCATGGTGCCTCCAAACACGTCTCCGACGATTGTCTGGTTGAAGGCATATGCGACACTCATCGGTGAAGAGAACGTGATGCCAATTCCGTGGGGTCCATTCAGCATGTTGTTGGGCCCATCTGTACCGCGTTGCATGGTGTCGGGGTTGCAAGGCTGGACCTCGCCATGGACGTCGGAAGTGAAGTTGCGCATCATGCAGCCTATTGCGCACAGTTTGAGTTGAAACACGACGTCCTGTGGCTGAACGAAACGCATTATTCAACATGGTGGCATTGCTGTCAGGGTTCCTCCGAGCGGCAATCCGTAAGTAGCGGTCATCCACTACAGTAGTAGCCCTTGGGCGGCCTGAGCGAGGCCTGTCATCGACAGTTCCTGTATCTCTGTACCTCCTCCATGTCCGAACAACATCGCTTTGGTTCACTCTGAGACGCCTGGAAACTTCCCTTGTTGAGAGCCCTTCTTGACACAAAGTAACAATGCGGACGCGATCGAACTGCGGTATTGACCTTCTAGGCATGGTAGAACTACAGACAACATGAGCAGCGTACCTTCGTCCTGGTGGAATGACTGGAACTGATCGGCTGTCGTACCCCCTCCGTCTAATAGGCCCTGCTCATGCATGGTTGTTTACATCTTTGAGCAGTTTTAGTGACATCTATGAACAGTCAAAGGGACTGTATCTTGGATACAATATACACAGTCAACGTCTATATGCCGGAGATCTGGGAACCGAGGTGATGCAAAACTTTTTTTGATGTGTGTATAACACATAAGCAACGGTCCTAGTGGAAAATAATTCAATCACCTGAAACCAAAAATGCATGGGACGAAAAAAAACATCAAAATATCATGTTGGTTCCGGACCCTAAAAGACGTGAAAAATATAATAAAAGTATTAAAAAAACTATTTTTCGAAATTTCATTCGAATCAATTTTTATGCCATTCCTGGGACTTAGAAAATTCCGGCCAAAAAGTACAAAATCATTAATAATTCCCTAAGTATTCGTCGTATGATGAAATAGCAAGAGACAAAGAAGATGTAATGTGTTATTGTCTACAACATAGGCCATGCAAAATTTTACACTCAGACATATTACGTTCCCCCCCCCCCCCATATTTTCACCCCTCCCCATGGGCCCCTTATATTGGATTTATGAAAAAACGGTCAAACACCTATTTTGTTATTTTTTATGCTGATTTTTTTCCGCTGAGGTCCAAACTCCTCGCCTATGACGTTTAAGAGATACACGCTCGGTTAGGAAACCTTCAACCCCCACTTTTCACCCCTTTCACCTCAAAATATACACCACATCGAAAAACCCTCAGACACGTATCTTCTTATTTTTAATGATGAGTTTATATGCCGAGTATCAAATCCTCCAATGAAAGCAATCTGGAGATATTGTTATTCAATGAAATGCAAGTGTACCCCCTTAACACCCCTTTAGAAACTGAATATCCAAAAACCCTTCCTTAGTGGGCGTTTTCGACTTACAACGAACATATTCCCAAAATTTCATGTTTCTAACTTTAATAGTTTTGGCTGGCCGATGATGAGTCAGTCAGTCAGTCAGTCAGTCAGTCAGTCAGTCAGGACACTTGTTTTTATACACACATCAAAAAAAGTTTTGCATCACCTCGGTTCCAAGAGTTCCGGAACCGTTAAATACAAAGGGAATAGAGATCAACACAAACAACATTTCAGCTCGTTTTATTGCTCATGAGACCCACACATTGCATGTTGTACCATCATACAGCTAGACTTTCAGCATTTGTGGTCCAGATTGCAGTACACACCACTACCTCTAATACCCAGTAGCACGTCCTCTTGCATTGATGCATGCCTGTATTCGCCGTGGCATACTATCCACAAGTTCATCAAGACACTGTTGGTCCAAATTGTCCCACTCCTCAACGACAATTCGGCGTAAATCTCTCAGAGTGGTTGGTGGGTCAAGACGTCCATAAACAGCCCTTTTCAACATATCCCAGGCATGTTCGATAGGGTTCATGTCTGGCGAACATGCTGGCCACTGTAGTCGAGCGATGTCGTTATCTTGAAGGAACGCATTCACAAGATGTGCACGATGAGGTCGAGAATTGTCGTCCATGAAGACAAATGCCTCTCCAATATTCTGCCGATATGGTTGCACTATGGGTCGGAGGATGTCATTCAGGTATCGTAAAGCCGTTTCGGAGCCTTCCATGACCACCAGTGGCGTACGTCGGCCCCACATAATGCCACCCCAAAACATCAGGGAACCACCAGCTTGCTGCACTCGCTGGACAGTGTGTCTAAGACGTTCAGCCTGACCATGGTGCCTCCAAACACGTCTCCGACGATTGTCTGGTTGAAGGCATATGCGACACTCTTCGGTGAAGAGAACGTGATGCCAATTCCGTGGGGTCCATTCAGCATGTTGTTGGGCCCATCTGTACCGCGCTGCATGGTGTCGGGGTTGCAAAGCTGGACCTCGCCATGGACGTCGGGAGTGAAGTTGCGCATCATGCAGCCTATTGCGCACAGTTTGAGTTGAAACACGACGTCCTGTGGCTGAACGAAACGCATTATTCAACATGGTGGCATTGCTGTCAGGGTTCCTCCGAGCGGCAATCCGTAAGTAGCGGTCATCCACTACAGTAGTAGCCCTTGGGCGGCCTGAGCGAGGCCTGTCATCGACAGTTCCTGTATCTCTGTACCTCCTCCATGTCCGAACAACATCGCTTTGGTTCACTCTGAGACGCCTGGAAACTTCCCTTGTTGAGAGCCCTTCTTGACACAAAGTAACAATGCGGACGCGATCGAACTGCGGTATTGACCTTCTAGGCATGGTAGAACTACAGACAACATGAGCAGCGTACCTTCGTCCTGGTGGAATGACTTGGAACTGATCGGCTGTCGTTCCCCCTCCGTCTAATAGGCCCTGCTCATGCATGGTTGTTTACATCTTTGAGCAGTTTTAGTGACATCTATGAACAGTCAAAGGGACTGTATCTTGGATACAATATACACAGTCAACGTCTATATGCCGGAGATCTGGGAACCGAGGTGATGCAAAACTTTTTTTGATGTGTGTATAACACATAAGCAACGGTCCTAGTGGAAAATAATTCAATCACCTGAAACCAAAAATGCAAGCGACGAAAAAAAACATCAAAATATCATGTTGGTTCCGGACCCTAAAAGACGTGAAAAATATAATAAAAGTATTAAAAAAACTATTTTTCGAAATTTCATTCGAATCAATTTTTATGCCATTCCTGGGACTTAGAAAATTCCGGCCAAAAAGTACAAAATCATTAATAATTCCCTAAGTATTCGTCGTATGATGAAATAGCAAGAGACAAAGAAGATGTAATGTGTTATTGTCTACAACATAGGCCATGCAAAATTTTACACTCAGACATATTACGTTCCCCCCCCCCCCCATATTTTCACCCCTCCCCATGGGCCCCTTATATTGGATTTATGAAAAAACGGTCAAACACCTATTTTGTTATTTTTTATGCTGATTTTTTTCCGCTGAGGTCCAAACTCCTCGCCTATGACGTTTAAGAGATACACGCTCGGTTAGGAAACCTTCAACCCCCACTTTTCACCCCTTTCACCTCAAAATATACACCACATCGAAAAACCCTCAGACACGTATCTTCTTATTTTTAATGATGAGTTTATATGCCGAGTGTCAAATCCCCCAATGAAAGCAATCTGGAGATATTGTTATTCAATGAAATGCAAGTGTACCCCCTTAACACCCCTTTAGAAACTGAATATCCAAAAACCCTTCCTTAGTGGGCGTTTTCGACTTACAACGAACATATTCCCAAAATTTCATGTTTCTAACTTTAATAGTTTTGGCTGGCCGATGATGAGTCAGTCAGTCAGTCAGTCAGTCAGTCAGTCAGTCAGGACACTTGTTTTTATACACACATCAAAAAAAGTTTTGCATCACCTCGGTTCCAAGAGTTCCGGAACCGTTAAATACAAAGGGAATAGAGATCAACACAAACAACATTTCAGCTCGTTTTATTGCTCATGAGACCCACACATTGCATGTTGTACCATCATACAGCTAGACTTTCAGCATTTGAGGTCCAGATTGCAGTACACACCACTACCTCTAATACCCAGTAGCACGTCCTCTTGCATTGATGCATGCCTGTATTCGCCGTGGCATACTATCCACAAGTTCATCAAGACACTGTTGGTCCAAATTGTCCCACTCCTCAACGACAATTCGGCGTAAATCTCTCAGAGTGGTTGGTGGGTCAAGACGTCCATAAACAGCCCTTTTCAACATATCCCAGGCATGTTCGATAGGGTTCATGTCTGGCGAACATGCTGGCCACTGTAGTCGAGCGATGTCGTTATCTTGAAGGAACGCATTCACAAGATGTGCACGATGAGGTCGAGAATTGTCGTCCATGAAGACAAATGCCTCTCCAATATTCTGCCGATATGGTTGCACTATGGGTCGGAGGATGTCATTCAGGTATCGTAAAGCCGTTTCGGAGCCTTCCATGACCACCAGTGGCGTACGTCGGCCCCACATAATGCCACCCCAAAATATCAGGGAACCACCACCTTGCTGCACTCGCTGGACAGTGTGTCTAAGACGTTCAGCCTGACCATGGTGCCTCCAAACACGTCTCCGACGATTGTCTGGTTGAAGGCATATGCGACACTCATCGGTGAAGAGAACGTGATGCCAATTCCGTGGGGTCCATTCAGCATGTTGTTGGGCCCATCTGTACCGCGTTGCATGGTGTCGGGGTTGCAAGGCTGGACCTCGCCATGGACGTCGGAAGTGAAGTTGCGCATCATGCAGCCTATTGCGCACAGTTTGAGTTGAAACACGACGTCCTGTGGCTGAACGAAACGCATTATTCAACATGGTGGCATTGCTGTCAGGGTTCCTCCGAGCGGCAATCCGTAAGTAGCGGTCATCCACTACAGTAGTAGCCCTTGGGCGGCCTGAGCGAGGCCTGTCATCGACAGTTCCTGTATCTCTGTACCTCCTCCATGTCCGAACAACATCGCTTTGGTTCACTCTGAGACGCCTGGAAACTTCCCTTGTTGAGAGCCCTTCTTGACACAAAGTAACAATGCGGACGCGATCGAACTGCGGTATTGACCTTCTAGGCATGGTAGAACTACAGACAACATGAGCAGCGTACCTTCGTCCTGGTGGAATGACTGGAACTGATCGGCTGTCGTACCCCCTCCGTCTAATAGGCCCTGCTCATGCATGGTTGTTTACATCTTTGAGCAGTTTTAGTGACATCTATGAACAGTCAAAGGGACTGTATCTTGGATACAATATACACAGTCAACGTCTATATGCCGGAGATCTGGGAACCGAGGTGATGCAAAACTTTTTTTGATGTGTGTATAACACATAAGCAACGGTCCTAGTGGAAAATAATTCAATCACCTGAAACCAAAAATGCATGGGACGAAAAAAAACATCAAAATATCATGTTGGTTCCGGACCCTAAAAGACGTGAAAAATATAATAAAAGTATTAAAAAAACTATTTTTCGAAATTTCATTCGAATCAATTTTTATGCCATTCCTGGGACTTAGAAAATTCCGGCCAAAAAGTACAAAATCATTAATAATTCCCTAAGTATTCGTCGTATGATGAAATAGCAAGAGACAAAGAAGATGTAATGTGTTATTGTCTACAACATAGGCCATGCAAAATTTTACACTCAGACATATTACGTTCCCCCCCCCCCATATTTTCACCCCTCCCCATGGGCCCCTTATATTGGATTTATGAAAAAACGGTCAAACACCTATTTTGTTATTTTTTATGCTGATTTTTTTCCGCTGAGGTCCAAACTCCTCGCCTATGACGTTTAAGAGATACACGCTCGGTTAGGAAACCTTCAACCCCCACTTTTCACCCCTTTCACCTCAAAATATACACCACATCGAAAAACCCTCAGACTCGTATCTTCTTATTTTTAATGATGAGTTTATATGCCGAGTGTCAAATCCCCCAATGAAAGCAATCTGGAGATATTGTTATTCAATGAAATGCAAGTGTACCCCCTTAACACCCCTTTAGAAACTGAATATCCAAAAACCCTTCCTTAGTGGGCGTTTTCGACTTACAACGAACATATTCCCAAAATTTCATGTTTCTAACTTTAATAGTTTTGGCTGGCCGATGATGAGTCAGTCAGTCAGTCAGTCAGTCAGTCAGTCAGTCAGGACACTTGTTTTTATACACACATCAAAAAAAGTTTTGCATCACCTCGGTTCCAAGAGTTCCGGAACCGTTAAATACAAAGGGAATAGAGATCAACACAAACAACATTTCAGCTCGTTTTATTGCTCATGAGACCCACACATTGCATGTTGTACCATCATACAGCTAGACATTCAGCATTTGAGGTCCAGATTGCAGTACACACCACTACCTCTAATACCCAGTAGCTCGTCCTCTTGCATTGATGCATGGCTGTATTCGCCGTGGCATACTATCCACAAGTTCATCAAGACACTGTTGGTCCAAATTGTCCCACTCCTCAACGACAATTCGGCGTAAATCTCTCAGAGTGGTTGGTGGGTCAAGACGTCCATAAACAGCCCTTTTCAACATATCCCAGGCATGTTCGATAGGGTTCATGTCTGGCGAACATGCTGGCCACTGTAGTCGAGCGATGTCGTTATCTTGAAGGAACGCATTCACAAGATGTGCACGATGAGGTCGAGAATTGTCGTCCATGAAGACAAATGCCTCTCCAATATTCTGCCGATATGGTTGCACTATGGGTCGGAGGATGTCATTCAGGTATCGTAAAGCCGTTTCGGAGCCTTCCATGACCACCAGTGGGGTACGTCGGCCCCACATAATGCCACCCCAAAACATCAGGGAGCCACCACCTTGCTGCACTCGCTGGACAGTGTGTCTAAGACGTTCAGCCTGACCAGGGTGCCTCCAAACACGTCTCCGACGATTGTCTGGTTGAAGGCATATGCGACACTCATCGGTGAAGAGAACGTGATGCCAATTCCGTGGGGTCCATTCAGCATGTTGTTGGGCCCATCTGTACCGCGCTGCATGGTGTCGGGGTTGCAAAGCTGGACCTCGCCATGGAAGTCGGGAGTGAAGTTGCGCATCATGCAGCCTATTGCGCACAGTTTGAGTTGAAACACGACGTCCTGTGGCTGAACGAAACGCATTATTCAACATGGTGGCATTGCTGTCAGGGTTCCTCCGAGCGGCAATCCGTAAGTAGCGGTCATCCACTACAGTAGTAGCCCTTGGGCGGCCTGAGCGAGGCCTGTCATCGACAGTTCCTGTATCTCTGTACCTCCTCCATGTCCGAACAACATCGCTTTGGTTCACTCTGAGACGCCTGGAAACTTCCCTTGTTGAGAGCCCTTCTTGACACAAAGTAACAATGCGGACGCGATCGAACTGCGGTATTGACCTTCTAGGCATGGTAGAACTACAGACAACATGAGCAGCGTACCTTCGTCCTGGTGGAATGACTGGAACTGATCGGCTGTCGTACACCCTCCGTCTAATAGGCCCTGCTCATGCATGGTTGTTTACATCTTTGAGCAGTTTTAGTGACATCTATGAACAGTCAAAGGGACTGTATCTTGGATACAATATACACAGTCAACGTCTATATGCCGGAGATCTGGGAACCGAGGTGATGCAAAACTTTTTTTGATGTGTGTATAACACATAAGCAACGGTCCTAGTGGAAAATAATTCAATCACCTGAAACCAAAAATGCATGGGACGAAAAAAAACATCAAAATATCATGTTGGTTCCGGACCCTAAAAGACGTGAAAAATATAATAAAAGTATTAAAAAAACTATTTATCGAAATTTCAATCGAATCAATTTTTATGCCATTCCTGGGACTTAGAAAATTCCGGCCAAAAAGTACAAAATCATTAATAATTCCCTAAGTATTCGTCGTAAGATGAAATAGCAAGAGAAAAAAAAGATGTAATGTGTTATTGTCTACAACATAGGCCATGCAAAATTTTACACTCAGACATATTACGTTCCCCCCCCCCATATTTTCACCCCTCCCCATGGGCCCCTTATATTGGATATATGAAAAAACGGTCAAACACCTATTTTGTTATTTTTTATGCTGATTTTTTTCCGCTGAGGTCCAAACTCCTCGCCTATGACGTTTAAGAGATACACGCTCGGTTAGGAAACCTTCAACCCGCACTTTTCACCCCTTTCACCTCAAAATATACACCACATCGAAAAACCCTCAGACACGTATCTTCTTATTTTTAATGATGAGTTTATATGCCGAGTATCAAATCCTCCAATGAAAGCAATCTGGAGATATTGTTATTCAATGAAATGCAAGTGTACCCCCTTAACACCCCTTTAGAAACTGAATATCCAAAAACCCTTCCTTAGTGGGCGTTTTCGACTTACAACGAACATATTCCCAAAATTTCATGTTTCTAACTTTAATAGTTTTGGCTGGCCGATGATGAGTCAGTCAGTCAGTCAGTCAGTCAGTCAGTCAGTCAGGACACTTGTTTTTATACACACATCAAAAAAAGTTTTGCATCACCTCGGTTCCAAGAGTTCCGGAACCGTTAAATACAAAGGGAATAGAGATCAACACAAACAACATTTCAGCTCGTTTTATTGCTCATGAGACCCACACATTGCATGTTGTACCATCATACAGCTAGACTTTCAGCATTTGAGGTCCAGATTGCAGTACACACCACTACCTCTAATACCCAGTAGCACGTCCTCTTGCATTGATGCATGCCTGTATTCGCCGTGGCATACTATCCACAAGTTCATCAAGACACTGTTGGTCCAAATTGTCCCACTCCTCAACGACAATTCGGCGTAAATCTCTCAGAGTGGTTGGTGGGTCAAGACGTCCATAAACAGCCCTTTTCAACATATCCCAGGCATGTTCGATAGGGTTCATGTCTGGCGAACATGCTGGCCACTGTAGTCGAGCGATGTCGTTATCTTGAAGGAACGCATTCACAAGATGTGCACGATGAGGTCGAGAATTGTCGTCCATGAAGACAAATGCCTCTCCAATATTCTGCCGATATGGTTGCACTATGGGTCGGAGGATGTCATTCAGGTATCGTAAAGCCGTTTCGGAGCCTTCCATGACCACCAGTGGCGTACGTCGGCCCCACATAATGCCACCCCAAAATATCAGGGAACCACCACCTTGCTGCACTCGCTGGACAGTGTGTCTAAGACGTTCAGCCTGACCATGGTGCCTCCAAACACGTCTCCGACGATTGTCTGGTTGAAGGCATATGCGACACTCATCGGTGAAGAGAACGTGATGCCAATTCCGTGGGGTCCATTCAGCATGTTGTTGGGCCCATCTGTACCGCGTTGCATGGTGTCGGGGTTGCAAGGCTGGACCTCGCCATGGACGTCGGAAGTGAAGTTGCGCATCATGCAGCCTATTGCGCACAGTTTGAGTTGAAACACGACGTCCTGTGGCTGAACGAAACGCATTATTCAACATGGTGGCATTGCTGTCAGGGTTCCTCCGAGCGGCAATCCGTAAGTAGCGGTCATCCACTACAGTAGTAGCCCTTGGGCGGCCTGAGCGAGGCCTGTCATCGACAGTTCCTGTATCTCTGTACCTCCTCCATGTCCGAACAACATCGCTTTGGTTCACTCTGAGACGCCTGGAAACTTCCCTTGTTGAGAGCCCTTCTTGACACAAAGTAACAATGCGGACGCGATCGAACTGCGGTATTGACCTTCTAGGCATGGTAGAACTACAGACAACATGAGCAGCGTACCTTCGTCCTGGTGGAATGACTGGAACTGATCGGCTGTCGTACCCCCTCCGTCTAATAGGCCCTGCTCATGCATGGTTGTTTACATCTTTGAGCAGTTTTAGTGACATCTATGAACAGTCAAAGGGACTGTATCTTGGATACAATATACACAGTCAACGTCTATATGCCGGAGATCTGGGAACCGAGGTGATGCAAAACTTTTTTTGATGTGTGTATAACACATAAGCAACGGTCCTAGTGGAAAAGGGGCCGATAACCTAGATGTTAGGCCCCTTAAAACAACAATTATCATCATCATCATCACCTAGTGGAAAATAATTCAATCACCTGAAACCAAAAATGCATGGGACGAAAAAAAACATCAAAATATCATGTTGGTTCCGGACCCTAAAAGACGTGAAAATATAATAAAAGTATTAAAAAAACTATTTTTCGAAATTTCATTCGAATCAATTTTTATGCCATTCCTGGGACTTAGAAAATTCCGGCCAAAAAGTACAAAATCATTAATAATTCCCTAAGTATTCGTCGTATGATGAAATAGCAAGACACAAAGAAGATGTAATGTGTTATTGTCTACAACATAGGCCATGCAAAATTTTACACTCAGACATATTACGTTCCCCCCCCCCATATTTTCACCCCTCCCCATGGGCCCCTTATATTGGATTTATGAAAAAACAGTCAAACACCTATTTTGTTATTTTTTATGCTGATTTTTTTCCGCTGAGGTCCAAACTCCTCGCCTATGACGTTTAAGAGATACACGCTCGGTTAGGAAACCTTCAACCCCCACTTTTCACCCCTTTCACCTCAAAATATACACCACATCGAAAAACCCTCAGACACATATCTTCTTATTTTTAATGATGAGTTTATATGCCGAGTGTCAAATCCCCCAATGAAAGCAATCTGGAGATATTGTTATTCAATGAAATGCAAGTGTACCCCCTTAACACCCCTTTAGAAACTGAATATCCAAAAACCCTTCCTTAGTGGGCGTTTTCGACTTACAACGAACATATTCCCGAAATTTCATGTTTCTAACTTTAATAGTTTTGGCTGGCCGATGATGAGTCAGTCAGTCAGTCAGTCAGTCAGTCAGTCAGGACACTTGTTTTTATACACACATCAAAAAAAGTTTTGCATCACCTCGGTTCCAAGAGTTCCGGAACCGTTAAATACAAAGGGAATAGAGATCAACACAAACAACATTTCAGCTCGTTTTATTGCTCATGAGACCCACACATTGCATGTTGTACCATCATACAGCTAGACTTTCAGCATTTGTGGTCCAGATTGCAGTACACACCACTACCTCTAATACCCAGTAGCACGTCCTCTTGCATTGATGCATGCCTGTATTCGCCGTGGCATACTATCCACAAGTTCATCAAGACACTGTTGGTCCAAATTGTCCCACTCCTCAACGACAATTCGGCGTAAATCTCTCAGAGTGGTTGGTGGGTCAAGACGTCCATAAACAGCCCTTTTCAACATATCCCAGGCATGTTCGATAGGGTTCATGTCTGGCGAACATGCTGGCCACTGTAGTCGAGCGATGTCGTTATCTTGAAGGAACGCATTCACAAGATGTGCACGATGAGGTCGAGAATTGTCGTCCATGAAGACAAATGCCTCTCCAATATTCTGCCGATATGGTTGCACTATGGGTCGGAGGATGTCATTCAGGTATCGTAAAGCCGTTTCGGAGCCTTCCATGACCACCAGTGGCGTACGTCGGCCCCACATAATGCCACCCCAAAACATCAGGGAACCACCACCTTGCTGCACTCGCTGGACAGTGTGTCTAAGACGTTCAGCCTGACCATGGTGCCTCCAAACACGTCTCCGACGATTGTCTGGTTGAAGGCATATGCGACACTCATCGGTGAAGAGAACGTGATGCCAATTCCGTGGGGTCCATTCAGCATGTTGTTGGGCCCATCTGTACCGCGCTGCATGGTGTCGGGGTTGCAAAGCTGGACCTCGCCATGGACGTCGGGAGTGAAGTTGCGCATCATGCAGCCTATTGCGCACAGTTTGAGTTGAAACACGACGTCCTGTGGCTGAACGAAACGCATTATTCAACATGGTGGCATTGCTGTCAGGGTTCCTCCGAGCGGCAATCCGTAAGTAGCGGTCATCCACTACAGTAGTAGCCCTTGGGCGGCCTGAGCGAGGCCTGTCATCGACAGTTCCTGTATCTCTGTACCTCCTCCATGTCCGAACAACATCGCTTTGGTTCACTCTGAGACGCCTGGAAACTTCCCTTGTTGAGAGCCCTTCTTGACACAAAGTAACAATGCGGACGCGATCGAACTGCGGTATTGACCTTCTAGGCATGGTAGAACTACAGACAACATGAGCAGCGTACCTTCGTCCTGGTGGAATGACTGGAACTGATCGGCTGTCGTACACCCTCCGTCTAATAGGCCCTGCTCATGCATGGTTGTTTACATCTTTGAGCAGTTTTAGTGACATCTATGAACAGTCAAAGGGACTGTATCTTGGATACAATATACACAGTCAACGTCTATATGCCGGAGATCTGGGAACCGAGGTGATGCAAAACTTTTTTTGATGTGTGTATAACACCCTAAAAGACGTGAAAAATATAATAAAAGTATTAAAAAAACTATTTTTCGAAATTTCATTCGAATCAATTTTTATGCCATTCCTGGGACTTAGAAAATTCCGGCCAAAAAGTACAAAATCATTAATAATTCCCTAAGTATTCGTCGTAAGATGAAATAGCAAGAGACAAAAAAGATGTAATGTGTTATTGTCTACAACATAGGCCATGCAAAATTTTACACTCAGACATATGACGTTCCCCCCCCCCATATTTTCACCCCTCCCCATGGGCCCCTTATATTGGATTTATGAAAAAACGGTCAAACACCTATTTTGTTATTTTTTATGCTGATTTTTTTCCGCTGAGGTCCAAACTCCTCGCCTATGACGTTTAAGAGATACACGCTCGGTTAGGAAACCTTCAACCCGCACTTTTCACCCCTTTCACCTCAAAATATACACCACATCGAAAAACCCTCAGACACGTATCTTCTTATTTTTAATGATGAGTTTATATGCCGAGTATCAAATCCTCCAATGAAAGCAATCTGGAGATATTGTTATTCAATGAAATGGAAGTGTACCCCCTTAACACCCCTTTAGAAACTGAATATCCAAAAACCCTTCCTTAGTGGGCGTTTTCGACTTACAACGAACATATTCCCAAAATTTCATGTTTCTAACTTTAATAGTTTTGGCTGGCCGATGATGAGTCAGTCAGTCAGTCAGTCAGTCAGTCAGTCAGTCAGTCAGGACACTTGTTTTTATACACACATCAAAAAAAGTTTTGCATCACCTCGGTTCCAAGAGTTCCGGAACCGTTAAATACAAAGGGAATAGAGATCAACACAAACAACATTTCAGCTCGTTTTATTGCTCATGAGACCCACACATTGCATGTTGTACCATCATACAGCTAGACTTTCAGCATTTGTGGTCCAGATTGCAGTACACACCACTACCTCTAATACCCAGTAGCACGTCCTCTTGCATTGATGCATGCCTGTATTCGCCGTGGCATACTATCCACAAGTTCATCAAGACACTGTTGGTCCAAATTGTCCCACTCCTCAACGACAATTCGGCGTAAATCTCTCAGAGTGGTTGGTGGGTCAAGACGTCCATAAACAGCCCTTTTCAACATATCCCAGGCATGTTCGATAGGGTTCATGTCTGGCGAACATGCTGGCCACTGTAGTCGAGCGATGTCGTTATCTTGAAGGAACGCATTCACAAGATGTGCACGATGAGGTCGAGAATTGTCGTCCATGAAGACAAATGCCTCTCCAATATTCTGCCGATATGGTTGCACTATGGGTCGGAGGATGTCATTCAGGTATCGTAAAGCCGTTTCGGAGCCTTCCATGACCACCAGTGGCGTACGTCGGCCCCACATAATGCCACCCCAAAACATCAGGGAACCACCACCTTGCTGCACTCGCTGGACAGTGTGTCTAAGACGTTCAGCCTGACCATGGTGCCTCCAAACACGTCTCCGACGATTGTCTGGTTGAAGGCATATGCGACACTCATCGGTGAAGAGAACGTGATGCCAATTCCGTGGGGTCCATTCAGCATGTTGTTGGGCCCATCTGTACCGCGCTGCATGGTGTCGGGGTTGCAAAGCTGGACCTCGCCATGGACGTCGGGAGTGAAGTTGCGCATCATGCAGCCTATTGCGCACAGTTTGAGTTGAAACACGACGTCCTGTGGCTGAACGAAACGCATTATTCAACATGGTGGCATTGCTGTCAGGGTTCCTCCGAGCGGCAATCCGTAAGTAGCGGTCATCCACTACAGTAGTAGCCCTTGGGCGGCCTGAGCGAGGCCTGTCATCGACAGTTCCTGTATCTCTGTACCTCCTCCATGTCCGAACAACATCGCTTTGGTTCACTCTGAGACGCCTGGAAACTTCCCTTGTTGAGAGCCCTTCTTGACACAAAGTAACAATGCGGACGCGATCGAACTGCGGTATTGACCTTCTAGGCATGGTAGAACTACAGACAACATGAGCAGCGTACCTTCGTCCTGGTGGAATGACTGGAACTGATCGGCTGTCGTACACCCTCCGTCTAATAGGCCCTGCTCATGCATGGTTGTTTACATCTTTGAGCAGTTTTAGTGACATCTATGAACAGTCAAAGGGACTGTATCTTGGATACACTATACACAGTCAACGTCTATATGCCGGAGATCTGGGAACCGAGGTGATGCAAAACTTTTTTTGATGTGTGTATAACACATAAGCAACGGTCCTAGTGGAAAATAATTCAATCACCTGCAACCAAAAATGCATGGGACGAAAAAAAACATCAAAATATCATGTTGGTTCCGGACCCTAAAAGACGTGAAAAATATAATAAAAGTATTAAAAAAACTATTTTTCGAAATTTCATTCGAATCAATTTTTATGCCATTCCTGGGACTTAGAAAATTCCGGCCAAAAAGTACAAAATCATTAATAATTCCCTAAGTATTCGTCGTAAGATGAAATAGCAAGAGACAAAAAAGATGTAATGTGTTATTGTCTACAACATAGGCCATGCAAAATTTTACACTCAGACATATGACGTTCCCCCCCCCCATATTTTCACCCCTCCCCATGGGCCCCTTATATTGGATTTATGAAAAAACGGTCAAACACCTATTTTGTTATTTTTTATGCTGATTTTTTTCCGCTGAGGTCCAAACTCCTCGCCTATGACGTTTAAGAGATACACGCTCGGTTAGGAAACCTTCAACCCGCACTTTTCACCCCTTTCACCTCAAAATATACACCACATCGAAAAACCCTCAGACACGTATCTTCTTATTTTTAATGATGAGTTTATATGCCGAGTATCAAATCCTCCAATGAAAGCAATCTGGAGATATTGTTATTCAATGAAATGGAAGTGTACCCCCTTAACACCCCTTTAGAAACTGAATATCCAAAAACCCTTCCTTAGTGGGCGTTTTCGACTTACAACGAACATATTCCCAAAATTTCATGTTTCTAACTTTAATAGTTTTGGCTGGCCGATGATGAGTCAGTCAGTCAGTCAGTCAGTCAGTCAGTCAGTCAGTCAGGACACTTGTTTTTATACACACATCAAAAAAAGTTTTGCATCACCTCGGTTCCAAGAGTTCCGGAACCGTTAAATACAAAGGGAATAGAGATCAACACAAACAACATTTCAGCTCGTTTTATTGCTCATGAGACCCACACATTGCATGTTGTACCATCATACAGCTAGACTTTCAGCATTTGTGGTCCAGATTGCAGTACACACCACTACCTCTAATACCCAGTAGCACGTCCTCTTGCATTGATGCATGCCTGTATTCGCCGTGGCATACTATCCACAAGTTCATCAAGACACTGTTGGTCCAAATTGTCCCACTCCTCAACGACAATTCGGCGTAAATCTCTCAGAGTGGTTGGTGGGTCAAGACGTCCATAAACAGCCCTTTTCAACATATCCCAGGCATGTTCGATAGGGTTCATGTCTGGCGAACATGCTGGCCACTGTAGTCGAGCGATGTCGTTATCTTGAAGGAACGCATTCACAAGATGTGCACGATGAGGTCGAGAATTGTCGTCCATGAAGACAAATGCCTCTCCAATATTCTGCCGATATGGTTGCACTATGGGTCGGAGGATGTCATTCAGGTATCGTAAAGCCGTTTCGGAGCCTTCCATGACCACCAGTGGCGTACGTCGGCCCCACATAATGCCACCCCAAAACATCAGGGAACCACCACCTTGCTGCACTCGCTGGACAGTGTGTCTAAGACGTTCAGCCTGACCATGGTGCCTCCAAACACGTCTCCGACGATTGTCTGGTTGAAGGCATATGCGACACTCATCGGTGAAGAGAACGTGATGCCAATTCCGTGGGGTCCATTCAGCATGTTGTTGGGCCCATCTGTACCGCGCTGCATGGTGTCGGGGTTGCAAAGCTGGACCTCGCCATGGACGTCGGGAGTGAAGTTGCGCATCATGCAGCCTATTGCGCACAGTTTGAGTTGAAACACGACGTCCTGTGGCTGAACGAAACGCATTATTCAACATGGTGGCATTGCTGTCAGGGTTCCTCCGAGCGGCAATCCGTAAGTAGCGGTCATCCACTACAGTAGTAGCCCTTGGGCGGCCTGAGCGAGGCCTGTCATCGACAGTTCCTGTATCTCTGTACCTCCTCCATGTCCGAACAACATCGCTTTGGTTCACTCTGAGACGCCTGGAAACTTCCCTTGTTGAGAGCCCTTCTTGACACAAAGTAACAATGCGGACGCGATCGAACTGCGGTATTGACCTTCTAGGCATGGTAGAACTACAGACAACATGAGCAGCGTACCTTCGTCCTGGTGGAATGACTGGAACTGATCGGCTGTCGTACACCCTCCGTCTAATAGGCCCTGCTCATGCATGGTTGTTTACATCTTTGAGCAGTTTTAGTGACATCTATGAACAGTCAAAGGGACTGTATCTTGGATACACTATACACAGTCAACGTCTATATGCCGGAGATCTGGGAACCGAGGTGATGCAAAACTTTTTTTGATGTGTGTATAACACATAAGCAACGGTCCTAGTGGAAAATAATTCAATCACCTGCAACCAAAAATGCATGGGACGAAAAAAAACATCAAAATATCATGTTGGTTCCGGACCCTAAAAGACGTGAAAAATATAATAAAAGTATTAAAAAAACTATTTTTCGAAATTTCATTCGAATCAATTTTTATGCCATTCCTGGGACTTAGAAAATTCCGGCCAAAAAGTACAAAATCATTAATAATTCCCTAAGTATTCGTCGTATGATGAAATAGCAAGAGACAAAGAAGATGTAATGTGTTGTTGTCTACAACATAGGCCATGCAAAATTTTACACTCAGACATATTACGTTCCCCCCCCCCATATTTTCACCCCTCCCCATGGGCCCCTTATATTGGATTTATGAAAAAACGGTCAAACACCTATTTTGTTATTTTTTATGCTGATTTTTTTCCGCTGAGGTCCAGACTCCTCGCCTATGACGTTTAAGAGATACACGCTCGGTTAGGAAACCTTCAACCCCCACTTTTCACCCCTTTCACCTCAAAATATACACCACATCGAAAAACCCTCAGACACGTATCTTCTTATTTTTAATGATGAGTTTATATGCCGAGTGTCAAATCCCCCAATGAAAGCAATCTGGAGATATTGTTATTCAATGAAATGCAAGTGTACCCCCTTAACACCCCTTTAGAAACTGAATATCCAAAAACCCTTCCTTAGTGGGCGTTTTCGACTTACAACGAACATATTCCCAAAATTTCATGTTTCTAACTTTAATAGTTTTGGCTGGCCGATGATGAGTCAGTCAGTCAGTCAGTCAGTCAGTCAGTCAGTCAGTCAGGACACTTGTTTTTATACACACATCAAAAAAAGTTTTGCATCACCTCGGTTCCAAGAGTTCCGGAACCGTTAAATACAAAGGGAATAGAGATCAACACAAACAACATTTCAGCTCGTTTTATTGCTCATGAGACCCACACATTGCATGTTGTACCATCATACAGCTAGACTTTCAGCATTTGTGGTCCAGATTGCAGTACACACCACTACCTCTAATACCCAGTAGCACGTCCTCTTGCATTGATGCATGCCTGTATTCGCCGTGGCATACTATCCACAAGTTCATCAAGACACTGTTGGTCCAAATTGTCCCACTCCTCAACGACAATTCGGCGTAAATCTCTCAGAGTGGTTGGTGGGTCAAGACGTCCATAAACAGCCCTTTTCAACATATCCCAGGCATGTTCGATAGGGTTCATGTCTGGCGAACATGCTGGCCACTGTAGTCGAGCGATGTCGTTATCTTGAAGGAACGCATTCACAAGATGTGCACGATGAGGTCGAGAATTGTCGTCCATGAAGACAAATGCCTCTCCAATATTCTGCCGATATGGTTGCACTATGGGTCGGAGGATGTCATTCAGGTATCGTAAAGCCGTTTCGGAGCCTTCCATGACCACCAGTGGCGTACGTCGGCCCCACATAATGCCACCCCAAAACATCAGGGAACCACCACCTTGCTGCACTCGCTGGACAGTGTGTCTAAGACGTTCAGCCTGACCATGGTGCCTCCAAACACGTCTCCGACGATTGTCTGGTTGAAGGCATATGCGACACTCATCGGTGAAGAGAACGTGATGCCAATTCCGTGGGGTCCATTCAGCATGTTGTTGGGCCCATCTGTACCGCGCTGCATGGTGTCGGGGTTGCAAAGCTGGACCTCGCCATGGACGTCGGGAGTGAAGTTGCGCATCATGCAGCCTATTGCGCACAGTTTGAGTTGAAACACGACGTCCTGTGGCTGAACGAAACGCATTATTCAACATGGTGGCATTGCTGTCAGGGTTCCTCCGAGCGGCAATCCGTAAGTAGCGGTCATCCACTACAGTAGTAGCCCTTGGGCGGCCTGAGCGAGGCCTGTCATCGACAGTTCCTGTATCTCTGTACCTCCTCCATGTCCGAACAACATCGCTTTGGTTCACTCTGAGACGCCTGGAAACTTCCCTTGTTGAGAGCCCTTCTTGACACAAAGTAACAATGCGGACGCGATCGAACTGCGGTATTGACCTTCTAGGCATGGTAGAACTACAGACAACATGAGCAGCGTACCTTCGTCCTGGTGGAATGACTGGAACTGATCGGCTGTCGTACACCCTCCGTCTAATAGGCCCTGCTCATGCATGGTTGTTTACATCTTTGAGCAGTTTTAGTGACATCTATGAACAGTCAAAGGGACTGTATCTTGGATACAATATACACAGTCAACGTCTATATGCCGGAGATCTGGGAACCGAGGTGATGCAAAACTTTTTTTGATGTGTGTATAACACATAAGCAACGGTCCTAGTGGAAAATAATTCAATCACCTGCAACCAAAAATGCATGGGACGAAAAAAAACATCAAAATATCATGTTGGTTCCGGACCCTAAAAGACGTGAAAAATATAATAAAAGTATTAAAAAAACTATTTTTCGAAATTTCATTCGAATCAATTTTTATGCCATTCCTGGGACTTAGAAAATTCCGGCCAAAAAGTACAAAATCATTAATAATTCCCTAAGTATTCGTCGTATGATGAAATAGCAAGAGACAAAGAAGATGTAATGTGTTGTTGTCTACAACATAGGCCATGCAAAATTTTACACTCAGACATATTACGTTCCCCCCCCCATATTTTCACCCCTCCCCATGGGCCCCTTATATTGGATTTATGAAAAAACGGTCAAACACCTATTTTGTTATTTTTTATGCTGATTTTTTTCCGCTGAGGTCCAGACTCCTCGCCTATGACGTTTAAGAGATACACGCTCGGTTAGGAAACCTTCAACCCCCACTTTTCACCCCTTTCACCTCAAAATATACACCACATCGAAAAACCCTCAGACACGTATCTTCTTATTTTTAATGATGAGTTTATATGCCGAGTGTCAAATCCCCCAATGAAAGCAATCTGGAGATATTGTTATTCAATGAAATGCAAGTGTACCCCCTTAACACCCCTTTAGAAACTGAATATCCAAAAACCCTTCCTTAGTGGGCGTTTTCGACTTACAACGAACATATTCCCAAAATTTCATGTTTCTAACTTTAATAGTTTTGGCTGGCCGATGATGAGTCAGTCAGTCAGTCAGTCAGTCAGTCAGTCAGTCAGTCAGGACACTTGTTTTTATACACACATCAAAAAAAGTTTTGCATCACCTCGGTTCCAAGAGTTCCGGAACCGTTAAATACAAAGGGAATAGAGATCAACACAAACAACATTTCAGCTCGTTTTATTGCTCATGAGACCCACACATTGCATGTTGTACCATCATACAGCTAGACTTTCAGCATTTGTGGTCCAGATTGCAGTACACACCACTACCTCTAATACCCAGTAGCACGTCCTCTTGCATTGATGCATGCCTGTATTCGCCGTGGCATACTATCCACAAGTTCATCAAGACACTGTTGGTCCAAATTGTCCCACTCCTCAACGACAATTCGGCGTAAATCTCTCAGAGTGGTTGGTGGGTCAAGACGTCCATAAACAGCCCTTTTCAACATATCCCAGGCATGTTCGATAGGGTTCATGTCTGGCGAACATGCTGGCCACTGTAGTCGAGCGATGTCGTTATCTTGAAGGAACGCATTCACAAGATGTGCACGATGAGGTCGAGAATTGTCGTCCATGAAGACAAATGCCTCTCCAATATTCTGCCGATATGGTTGCACTATGGGTCGGAGGATGTCATTCAGGTATCGTAAAGCCGTTTCGGAGCCTTCCATGACCACCAGTGGCGTACGTCGGCCCCACATAATGCCACCCCAAAACATCAGGGAACCACCACCTTGCTGCACTCGCTGGACAGTGTGTCTAAGACGTTCAGCCTGACCATGGTGCCTCCAAACACGTCTCCGACGATTGTCTGGTTGAAGGCATATGCGACACTCATCGGTGAAGAGAACGTGATGCCAATTCCGTGGGGTCCATTCAGCATGTTGTTGGGCCCATCTGTACCGCGCTGCATGGTGTCGGGGTTGCAAAGCTGGACCTCGCCATGGACGTCGGGAGTGAAGTTGCGCATCATGCAGCCTATTGCGCACAGTTTGAGTTGAAACACGACGTCCTGTGGCTGAACGAAACGCATTATTCAACATGGTGGCATTGCTGTCAGGGTTCCTCCGAGCGGCAATCCGTAAGTAGCGGTCATCCACTACAGTAGTAGCCCTTGGGCGGCCTGAGCGAGGCCTGTCATCGACAGTTCCTGTATCTCTGTACCTCCTCCATGTCCGAACAACATCGCTTTGGTTCACTCTGAGACGCCTGGAAACTTCCCTTGTTGAGAGCCCTTCTTGACACAAAGTAACAATGCGGACGCGATCGAACTGCGGTATTGACCTTCTAGGCATGGTAGAACTACAGACAACATGAGCAGCGTACCTTCGTCCTGGTGGAATGACTGGAACTGATCGGCTGTCGTACACCCTCCGTCTAATAGGCCCTGCTCATGCATGGTTGTTTACATCTTTGAGCAGTTTTAGTGACATCTATGAACAGTCAAAGGACTGTATCTTGGATACAATATACACAGTCAACGTCTATATGCCGGAGATCTGGGAACCGAGGTGATGCAAAACTTTTTTTGATGTGTGTATAACACATAAGCAACGGTCCTAGTGGAAAATAATTCAATCACCTGAAACCAAAAATGCATGGGACGAAAAAAAACATCAAAATATCATGTTGGTTCCGGACCCTAAAAGACGTGAAAAATATAATAAAAGTATTAAAAAAACTATTTTTCGAAATTGCATTCGAATCAATTTTTATGCCATTCCTGGGACTTAGAAAATTCCGGCCAAAAAGTACAAAATCATTAATAATTCCCTAAGTATTCGTCGTATGATGAAATAGCAAGAGACAAAGAAGATGTAATGTGTTATTGTCTACAACATAGGCCATGCAAAATTTTACACTCAGACATATGACGTTCCCCCCCCCCCCCCATATTTTCACCCCTCCCCATGGGCCCCTTATATTGGATTTATGAAAAAACGGTCAAACACCTATTTTGTTATTTTTTATGCTGATTTTTTTCCGCTGAGGTCCAGACTCCTCGCCTATGACGTTTAAGAGATACACGCTCGGTTAGGAAACCTTCAACCCCCACTTTTCACCCCTTTCACCTCAAAATATACACCACATCGAAAAACCCTCAGACACGTATCTTCTTATTTTTAATGATGAGTTTATATGCCGAGTGTCAAATCCCCCAATGAAAGCAATCTGGAGATATTGTTATTCAATGAAATGCAAGTGTACCCCCTTAACACCCCTTTAGAAACTGAATATCCAAAAACCCTTCCTTAGTGGGCGTTTTCGACTTACAACGAACATATTCCCAAAATTTCATGTTTCTAACTTTAATAGTTTTGGCTGGCCGATGATGAGTCAGTCAGTCAGTCAGTCAGTCAGTCAGTCAGTCAGTCAGGACACTTGTTTTTATACACACATCAAAAAAAGTTTTGCATCACCTCGGTTCCAAGAGTTCCGGAACCGTTAAATACAAAGGGAATAGAGATCAACACAAACAACATTTCAGCTCGTTTTATTGCTCATGAGACCCACACATTGCATGTTGTACCATCATACAGCTAGACTTTCAGCATTTGTGGTCCAGATTGCAGTACACACCACTACCTCTAATACCCAGTAGCACGTCCTCTTGCATTGATGCATGCCTGTATTCGCCGTGGCATACTATCCACAAGTTCATCAAGACACTGTTGGTCCAAATTGTCCCACTCCTCAACGACAATTCGGCGTAAATCTCTCAGAGTGGTTGGTGGGTCAAGACGTCCATAAACAGCCCTTTTCAACATATCCCAGGCATGTTCGATAGGGTTCATGTCTGGCGAACATGCTGGCCACTGTAGTCGAGCGATGTCGTTATCTTGAAGGAACGCATTCACAAGATGTGCACGATGAGGTCGAGAATTGTCGTCCATGAAGACAAATGCCTCTCCAATATTCTGCCGATATGGTTGCACTATGGGTCGGAGGATGTCATTCAGGTATCGTAAAGCCGTTTCGGAGCCTTCCATGACCACCAGTGGCGTACGTCGGCCCCACATAATGCCACCCCAAAACATCAGGGAACCACCACCTTGCTGCACTCGCTGGACAGTGTGTCTAAGACGTTCAGCCTGACCATGGTGCCTCCAAACACGTCTCCGACGATTGTCTGGTTGAAGGCATATGCGACACTCATCGGTGAAGAGAACGTGATGCCAATTCCGTGGGGTCCATTCAGCATGTTGTTGGGCCCATCTGTACCGCGCTGCATGGTGTCGGGGTTGCAAAGCTGGACCTCGCCATGGACGTCGGGAGTGAAGTTGCGCATCATGCAGCCTATTGCGCACAGTTTGAGTTGAAACACGACGTCCTGTGGCTGAACGAAACGCATTATTCAACATGGTGGCATTGCTGTCAGGGTTCCTCCGAGCGGCAATCCGTAAGTAGCGGTCATCCACTACAGTAGTAGCCCTTGGGCGGCCTGAGCGAGGCCTGTCATCGACAGTTCCTGTATCTCTGTACCTCCTCCATGTCCGAACAACATCGCTTTGGTTCACTCTGAGACGCCTGGAAACTTCCCTTGTTGAGAGCCCTTCTTGACACAAAGTAACAATGCGGACGCGATCGAACTGCGGTATTGACCTTCTAGGCATGGTAGAACTACAGACAACATGAGCAGCGTACCTTCGTCCTGGTGGAATGACTGGAACTGATCGGCTGTCGTACACCCTCCGTCTAATAGGCCCTGCTCATGCATGGTTGTTTACATCTTTGAGCAGTTTTAGTGACATCTATGAACAGTCAAAGGACTGTATCTTGGATACAATATACACAGTCAACGTCTATATGCCGGAGATCTGGGAACCGAGGTGATGCAAAACTTTTTTTGATGTGTGTATAACACATAAGCAACGGTCCTAGTGGAAAATAATTCAATCACCTGAAACCAAAAATGCATGGGACGAAAAAAAACATCAAAATATCATGTTGGTTCCGGACCCTAAAAGACGTGAAAAATATAATAAAAGTATTAAAAAAACTATTTTTCGAAATTGCATTCGAATCAATTTTTATGCCATTCCTGGGACTTAGAAAATTCCGGCCAAAAAGTACAAAATCATTAATAATTCCCTAAGTATTCGTCGTATGATGAAATAGCAAGAGACAAAGAAGATGTAATGTGTTATTGTCTACAACATAGGCCATGCAAAATTTTACACTCAGACATATGACGTTCCCCCCCCCCCCCCATATTTTCACCCCTCCCCATGGGCCCCTTATATTGGATTTATGAAAAAACGGTCAAACACCTATTTTGTTATTTTTTATGCTGATTTTTTTCCGCTGAGGTCCAAACTCCTCGCCTATGACGTTTAAGAGATACACGCTCGGTTAGGAAACCTTCAACCCGCACTTTTCACCCCTTTCACCTCAAAATATACACCACATCGAAAAACCCTCAGACACGTATCTTCTTATTTTTAATGATGAGTTTATATGCCGAGTATCAAATCCTCCAATGAAAGCAATCTGGAGATATTGTTATTCAATGAAATGCAAGTGTACCCCCTTAACACCCCTTTAGAAACTGAATATCCAAAAACCCTTCCTTAGTGGGCGTTTTCGACTTACAACGAACATATTCCCAAAATTTCATGTTTCTAACTTTAATAGTTTTGGCTGGCCGATGATGAGTCAGTCAGTCAGTCAGTCAGTCAGTCAGTCAGGACACTTGTTTTTATACACACATCAAAAAAAGTTTTGCATCACCTCGGTTCCAAGAGTTCCGGAACCGTTAAATACAAAGGGAATAGAGATCAACACAAACAACATTTCAGCTCGTTTTATTGCTCATGAGACCCACACATTGCATGTTGTACCATCATACAGCTAGACTTTCAGCATTTGTGGTCCAGATTGCAGTACACACCACTACCTCTAATACCCAGTAGCACGTCCTCTTGCATTGATGCATGTCTGTATTCGCCGTGGCATACTATCCACAAGTTCATCAAGACACTGTTGGTCCAAATTGTCCCACTCCTCAACGACAATTCGACGTAAATCTCTCAGAGTGGTTGGTGGGTCAAGACGTCCATAAACAGCCCTTTTCAACATATCCCAGGCATGTTCGATAGGGTTCATGTCTGGCGAACATGCTGGCCACTGTAGTCGAGCGATGTCGTTATCTTGAAGGAACGCATTCACAAGATGTGCACGATGAGGTCGAGAATTGTCGTCCATGAAGACAAATGCCTCTCCAATATTCTGCCGATATGGTTGCACTATGGGTCGGAGGATGTCATTCAGGTATCGTAAAGCCGTTTCGGAGCCTTCCATGACCACCAGTGGCGTACGTTGGCCCCACATAATGCCACCCCAAAACATCAGGGAACCACCACCTTGCTGCACTCGCTGGACAGTGTGTCTAAGACGTTCAGCCTGACCATGGTGCCTCCAAACACGTCTCCGACGATTGTCTGGTTGAAGGCATATGCGACACTCATCGGTGAAGAGAACGTGATGCCAATTCCGTGGGGTCCATTCAGCATGTTGTTGGGCCCATCTGTACCGCGCTGCATGGTGTCGGGGTTGCAAAGCTGGACCTCGCCATGGACGTCGGGAGTGAAGTTGCGCATCATGCAGCCTATTGCGCACAGTTTGAGTTGAAACACGACGTCCTGTGGCTGAACGAAACGCATTATTCAACATGGTGGCATTGCTGTCAGGGTTCCTCCGAGCGGCAATCCGTAAGTAGCGGTCATCCACTACAGTAGTAGCCCTTGGGCGGCCTGAGCGAGGCCTGTCATCGACAGTTCCTGTATCTCTGTACCTCCTCCATGTCCGAACAACATCGCTTTGGTTCACTCTGAGACGCCTGGAAACTTCCCTTGTTGAGAGCCCTTCTTGACACAAAGTAACAATGCGGACGCGATCGAACTGCGGTATTGACCTTCTAGGCATGGTAGAACTACAGACAACATGAGCAGCGTACCTTCGTCCTGGTGGAATGACTGGAACTGATCGGCTGTCGTACCCCCTCCGTCTAATAGGCCCTGCTCATGCATGGTTGTTTACATCTTTGAGCAGTTTTAGTGACATCTATGAACAGTCAAAGGGACTGTATCTTGGATACAATATACACAGTCAACGTCTATATGCCGGAGATCTGGGAACCGAGGTGATGCAAAACTTTTTTTGATGTGTGTATAACACATAAGCAACGGTCCTAGTGGAAAATAATTCAATCACCTGCAACCAAAAATGCATGGGACGAAAAAAAACATCAAAATATCATGTTGGTTCCGGACCCTAAAAGACGTGAAAAATATAATAAAAGTATTAAAAAAACTATTTTTCGAAATTTCATTCGAATCAATTTTTATGCCATTCCTGGGACTTAGAAAATTCCGGCCAAAAAGTACAAAATCATTAATAATTCCCTAAGTATTCGTCGTATGATGAAATAGCAAGAGACAAAGAAGATGTAATGTGTTGTTGTCTACAACATAGGCCATGCAAAATTTTACACTCAGACATATTACGTTCCCCCCCCCCCCATATTTTCACCCCTCCCCATGGGCCCCTTATATTGGATTTATGAAAAAAACGGTCAAACACCTATTTTGTTATTTTTTATGCTGATTTTTTTCCGCTGAGGTCCAGACTCCTCGCCTATGACGTTTAAGAGATACACGCTCGGTTAGGAAACCTTCAACCCCCACTTTTCACCCCTTTCACCTCAAAATATACACCACATCGAAAAACCCTCAGACACGTATCTTCTTATTTTTAATGATGAGTTTATATGCCGAGTGTCAAATCCCCCAATGAAAGCAATCTGGAGATATTGTTATTCAATGAAATGCAAGTGTACCCCCTTAACACCCCTTTAGAAACTGAATATCCAAAAACCCTTCCTTAGTGGGCGTTTTCGACTTACAACGAACATATTCCCAAAATTTCATGTTTCTAACTTTAATAGTTTTGGCTGGCCGATGATGAGTCAGTCAGTCAGTCAGTCAGTCAGTCAGGACACTTGTTTTTATACACACATCAAAAAAAGTTTTGCATCACCTCGGTTCCAAGAGTTCCGGAACCGTTAAATACAAAGGGAATAGAGATCAACACAAACAACATTTCAGCTCGTTTTATTGCTCATGAGACCCACACATTGCATGTTGTACCATCATACAGCTAGACTTTCAGCATTTGTGGTCCAGATTGCAGTACACACCACTACCTCTAATACCCAGTAGCACGTCCTCTTGCATTGATGCATGCCTGTATTCGCCGTGGCATACTATCCACAAGTTCATCAAGACACTGTTGGTCCAAATTGTCCCACTCCTCAACGACAATTCGGCGTAAATCTCTCAGAGTGGTTGGTGGGTCAAGACGTCCATAAACAGCCCTTTTCAACATATCCCAGGCATGTTCGATAGGGTTCATGTCTGGCGAACATGCTGGCCACTGTAGTCGAGCGATGTCGTTATCTTGAAGGAACGCATTCACAAGATGTGCACGATGAGGTCGAGAATTGTCGTCCATGAAGACAAATGCCTCTCCAATATTCTGCCGATATGGTTGCACTATGGGTCGGAGGATGTCATTCAGGTATCGTAAAGCCGTTTCGGAGCCTTCCATGACCACCAGTGGCGTACGTCGGCCCCACATAATGCCACCCCAAAACATCAGGGAACCACCACCTTGCTGCACTCGCTGGACAGTGTGTCTAAGACGTTCAGCCTGACCATGGTGCCTCCAAACACGTCTCCGACGATTGTCTGGTTGAAGGCATATGCGACACTCATCGGTGAAGAGAACGTGATGCCAATTCCGTGGGGTCCATTCAGCATGTTGTTGGGCCCATCTGTACCGCGCTGCATGGTGTCGGGGTTGCAAAGCTGGACCTCGCCATGGACGTCGGGAGTGAAGTTGCGCATCATGCAGCCTATTGCGCACAGTTTGAGTTGAAACACGACGTCCTGTGGCTGAACGAAACGCATTATTCAACATGGTGGCATTGCTGTCAGGGTTCCTCCGAGCGGCAATCCGTAAGTAGCGGTCATCCACTACAGTAGTAGCCCTTGGGCGGCCTGAGCGAGGCCTGTCATCGACAGTTCCTGTATCTCGGTACCTCCTCCATGTCCGAACAACATCGCTTTGGTTCACTCTGAGACGCCTGGAAACTTCCCTTGTTGAGAGCCCTTCTTGACACAAAGTAACAATGCGGACGCGATCGAACTGCGGTATTGACCTTCTAGGCATGGTAGAACTACAGACAACATGAGCAGCGTACCTTCGTCCTGGTGGAATGACTGGAACTGATCGGCTGTCGTACACCCTCCGTCTAATAGGCCCTGCTCATGCATGGTTGTTTACATCTTTGAGCAGTTTTAGTGACATCTATGAACAGTCAAAGGGACTGTATCTTGGATACAATATACACAGTCAACGTCTATATTACGGAGATCTGGGAACCGAGGTGATGCAAAACTTTTTTTGATGTGTGTATAACACATAAGCAACGGTCCTAGTGGAAAATAATTCAATCACCTGAAACCAAAAATGCATGGGACGAAAAAAAACATCAAAATATCATGTTGGTTCCGGACCCTAAAAGACGTGAAAAATATAATAAAAGTATTAAAAAAACTATTTTTCGAAATTTCATTCGAATCAATTTTTATGCCATTCCTGGGACTTAGAAAATTCCGGCCAAAAAGTACAAAATCATTAATAATTCCCTAAGTATTCGTCGTATGATGAAATAGCAAGAGACAAAGAAGATGTAATGTGTTATTGTCTACAACATAGGCCATGCAAAATTTTACACTCAGACATATTACGTTCCCCCCCCCCCCATATTTTCACCCCTCCCCATGGGCACCTTATATTGGATTTATGAAAAAACGGTCAAAAACCTATTTTGTTATTTTTTATGCTGATTTTTTTCCGCTGAGGTCCAGACTCCTCGCCTATGACGTTTAAGAGATACACGCTCGGTTAGGAAACCTTCAACCCCCACTTTTCACCCCTTTCACCTCAAAATATACACCACATCGAAAAACCCTCAGACACGTATCTTCTTATTTTTAATGATGAGTTTATATGCCGAGTGTCAAATCCCCCAATGAAAGCAATCTGGAGATATTGTTATTCAATGAAATGCAAGTGTACCCCCTTAACACCCCTTTAGAAACTGAATATCCAAAAACCCTTCCTTAGTGGGCGTTTTCGACTTACAACGAACATATTCCCAAAATTTCATGTTTCTAACTTTAATAGTTTTGGCTGGCCGATGATGAGTCAGTCAGTCAGTCAGTCAGTCAGTCAGTCAGGACACTTGTTTTTATACACACATCAAAAAAAGTTTTGCATCACCTCGGTTCCAAGAGTTCCGGAACCGTTAAATACAAAGGGAATAGAGATCAACACAAACAACATTTCAGCTCGTTTTATTGCTCATGAGACCCACACATTGCATGTTGTACCATCATACAGCTAGACTTTCAGCATTTGTGGTCCAGATTGCAGTACACACCACTACCTCTAATACCCAGTAGCACGTCCTCTTGCATTGATGCATGCCTGTATTCGCCGTGGCATACTATCTACAAGTTCATCAAGACACTGTTGGTCCAAATTGTCCCACTCCTCAACGACAATTCGGCGTAAATCTCTCAGAGTGGTTGGTGGGTCAAGACGTCCATAAACAGCCCTTTTCAACATATCCCAGGCATGTTCGATAGGGTTCATGTCTGGCGAACATGCTGGCCACTGTAGTCGAGCGATGTCGTTATCTTGAAGGAACGCATTCACAAGATGTGCACGATGAGGTCGAGAATTGTCGTCCATGAAGACAAATGCCTCTCCAATATTCTGCCGATATGGTTGCACTATGGGTCGGAGGATGTCATTCAGGTATCGTAAAGCCGTTTCGGAGCCTTCCATGACCACCAGTGGCGTACGTCGGCCCCACATAATGCCACCCCAAAACATCAGGGAACCACCACCTTGCTGCACTCGCTGGACAGTGTGTCTAAGACGTTCAGCCTGACCATGGTGCCTCCAAACACGTCTCCGACGATTGTCTGGTTGAAGGCATATGCGACACTCATCGGTGAAGAGAACGTGATGCCAATTCCGTGGGGTCCATTCAGCATGTTGTTGGGCCCATCTGTACCGCGCTGCATGGTGTCGGGGTTGCAAAGCTGGACCTCGCCATGGACGTCGGGAGTGAAGTTGCGCATCATGCAGCCTATTGCGCACAGTTTGAGTTGAAACACGACGTCCTGTGGCTGAACGAAACGCATTATTCAACATGGTGGCATTGCTGTCAGGGTTCCTCCGAGCGGCAATCCGTAAGTAGCGGTCATCCACTACAGTAGTAGCCCTTGGGCGGCCTGAGCGAGGCCTGTCATCGACAGTTCCTGTATCTCTGTACCTCCTCCATGTCCGAACAACATCGCTTTGGTTCACTCTGAGACGCCTGGAAACTTCCCTTGTTGAGAGCCCTTCTTGACACAAAGTAACAATGCGGACGCGATCGAACTGCGGTATTGACCTTCTAGGCATGGTAGAACTACAGACAACATGAGCAGCGTACCTTCGTCCTGGTGGAATGACTGGAACTGATCGGCTGTCGTACACCCTCCGTCTAATAGGCCCTGCTCATGCATGGTTGTTTACATCTTTGAGCAGTTTTAGTGACATCTATGAACAGTCAAAGGGACTGTATCTTGGATACAATATACACAGTCAACGTCTATATGCCGGAGATCTGGGAACCGAGGTGATGCAAAACTTTTTTTGATGTGTGTATAACACATAAGCAACGGTCCTAGTGGAAAATAATTCAATCACCTGAAACCAAAAATGCATGGGACGAAAAAAAACATCAAAATATCATGTTGGTTCCGGACCCTAAAAGACGTGAAAAATATAATAAAAGTATTAAAAAAACTATTTTTCGAAATTTCATTCGAATCAATTTTTATGCCATTCCTGGGACTTAGAAAATTCCGGCCAAAAAGTACAAAATCATTAATAATTCCCTAAGTATTCGTCGTAAGATGAAATAGCAAGAGACAAAAAAGATGTAATGTGTTATTGTCTACAACATAGGCCATGCAAAATTTTACACTCAGACATATGACGTTCCCCCCCCCCCCATATTTTCACCCCTCCCCATGGGCCCCTTATATTGGATTTATGAAAAAACGGTCAAACACCTATTTTGTTATTTTTTATGCTGATTTTTTTCCGCTGAGGTCCAAACTCCTCGCCTATGACGTTTAAGAGATACACGCTCGGTTAGGAAACCTTCAACCCGCACTTTTCACCCCTTTCACCTCAAAATATACACCACATCGAAAAACCCTCAGACACGTATCTTCTTATTTTTAATGATGAGTTTATATGCCGAGTATCAAATCCTCCAATGAAAGCAATCTGGAGATATTGTTATTCAATGAAATGCAAGTGTCCCCCTTAACACCCCTTTAGAAACTGAATATCCAAAAACCCTTCCTTAGTGGGCGTTTTCGACTTACAACGAACATATTCCCAAAATTTCATGTTTCTAACTTTAATAGTTTTGGCTGGCCGATGATGAGTCAGTCAGTCAGTCAGTCAGTCATTCAGTCAGGACACTTGTTTTTATACACACATCAAAAAAAGTTTTGCATCACCTCGGTTCCAAGAGTTCCGGAACCGTTAAATACAAAGGGAATAGAGATCAACACAAACAACATTTCAGCTCGTTTTATTGCTCATGAGACCCACACATTGCATGATGTACCATCATACAGCTAGACTTTCAGCATTTGTGGTCCAGATTGCAGTACACACCACTACCTCTAATACCCAGTAGCACGTCCTCTTGCATTGATGCATGCCTGTATTCGCCGTGGCATACTATCCACAAGTTCATCAAGACACTGTTGGTCCAAATTGTCCCACTCCTCAACGACAATTCGGCGTAAATCTCTCAGAGTGGTTGGTGGGTCAAGACGTCCATAAACAGCCCTTTTCAACATATCCCAGGCATGTTCGATAGGGTTCATGTCTGGCGAACATGCTGGCCACTGTAGTCGAGCGATGTCGTTATCTTGAAGGAACGCATTCACAAGATGTGCACGATGAGGTCGAGAATTGTCGTCCATGAAGACAAATGCCTCTCCAATATTCTGCCGATATGGTTGCACTATGGGTCGGAGGATGTCATTCAGGTATCGTAAAGCCGTTTCGGAGCCTTCCATGACCACCAGTGGCGTACGTCGGCCCCACATAATGCCACCCCAAAACATCAGGGAACCACCACCTTGCTGCACTCGCTGGACAGTGTGTCTAAGACGTTCAGCCTGACCATGGTGCCTCCAAACACGTCTCCGACGATTGTCTGGTTGAAGGCATATGCGACACTCATCGGTGAAGAGAACGTGATGCCAATTCCGTGGGGTCCATTCAGCATGTTGTTGGGCCCATCTGTACCGCGCTGCATGGTGTCGGGGTTGCAAAGCTGGACCTCGCCATGGACGTCGGGAGTGAAGTTGCGCATCATGCAGCCTATTGCGCACAGTTTGAGTTGAAACACGACGTCCTGTGGCTGAACGAAACGCATTATTCAACATGGTGGCATTGCTGTCAGGGTTCATCCGAGCGGCAATCCGTAAGTAGCGGTCATCCACTACAGTAGTAGCCCTTGGGCGGCCTGAGCGAGGCCTGTCATCGACAGTTCCTGTATCTCTGTACCTCCTCCATGTCCGAACAACATCGCTTTGGTTCACTCTGAGACGCCTGGAAACTTCCCTTGTTGAGAGCCCTTCTTGACACAAAGTAACAATGCGGACGCGATCGAACTGCGGTATTGACCTTCTAGGCATGGTAGAACTACAGACAACATGAGCAGCGTACCTTCGTCCTGGTGGAATGACTGGAACTGATCGGCTGTCGTACCCCCTCCGTCTAATAGGCCCTGCTCATGCATGGTTGTTTACATCTTTGAGCAGTTTTAGTGACATCTATGAACAGTCAAAGGGACTGTATCTTGGATACAATATACACAGTCAACGTCTATATGCCGGAGATCTGGGAACCGAGGTGATGCAAAACTTTTTTTGATGTGTGTATAACACATAAGCAACGGTCCTAGTGGAAAATAATTCAATCACCTGCAACCAAAAATGCATGGGACGAAAAAAACCTCAAAATATCATGTTGGTTCCGGACCCTAAAAGACGTGAAAAATATAATAAAAGTATTAAAAAAACTATTTTTCGAAATTTCATTCGAATCAATTTTTATGCCATTCCTGGGACTTAGAAAATTCCGGCCAAAAAGTACAAAATCATTAATAATTCCCTAAGTATTCGTCGTATGATGAAATAGCAAGAGACAAAGAAGATGTAATGTGTTATTGTCTACAACATAGGCCATGCAAAATTTTACACTCAGACATATTACGTTCCCCCCCCCCCCCATATTTTCACCCCTCCCCATGGGCCCCTTATATTGGATTTATGAAAAAACGGTCAAACACCTATTTTGTTATTTTTTATGCTGATTTTTTTCCGCTGAGGTCCAGACTCCTCGCCTATGACGTTTAAGAGATACACGCTCGGTTAGGAAACCTTCAACCCCCACTTTTCACCCCTTTCACCTCAAAATATACACCACATCGAAAAACCCTCAGACACGTATCTTCTTATTTTTAATGATGAGTTTATATGCCGAGTGTCAAATCCCCCAATGAAAGCAATCTGGAGATATTGTTATTCAATGAAATGCAAGTGTACCCCCTTAACACCCCTTTAGAAACTGAATATCCAAAAACCCTTCCTTAGTGGGCGTTTTCGACTTACAACGAACATATTCCCAAAATTTCATGTTTCTAACTTTAATAGTTTTGGCTGGCCGATGATGAGTCAGTCAGTCAGTCAGTCAGTCAGTCAGTCAGTCAGTCAGGACACTTGTTTTTATACACACATCAAAAAAAGTTTTGCATCACCTCGGTTCCAAGAGTTCCGGAACCGTTAAATACAAAGGGAATAGAGATCAACACAAACAACATTTCAGCTCGTTTTATTGCTCATGAGACCCACACATTGCATGTTGTACCATCATACAGCTAGACTTTCAGCATTTGTGGTCCAGATTGCAGTACACACCACTACCTCTAATACCCAGTAGCACGTCCTCTTGCATTGATGCATGCCTGTATTCGCCGTGGCATACTATCTACAAGTTCATCAAGACACTGTTGGTCCAAATTGTCCCACTCCTCAACGACAATTCGGCGTAAATCTCTCAGAGTGGTTGGTGGGTCAAGACGTCCATAAACAGCCCTTTTCAACATATCCCAGGCATGTTCGATAGGGTTCATGTCTGGCGAACATGCTGGCCACTGTAGTCGAGCGATGTCGTTATCTTGAAGGAACGCATTCACAAGATGTGCACGATGAGGTCGAGAATTGTCGTCCATGAAGACAAATGCCTCTCCAATATTCTGCCGATATGGTTGCACTATGGGTCGGAGGATGTCATTCAGGTATCGTAAAGCCGTTTCGGAGCCTTCCATGACCACCAGTGGCGTACGTCGGCCCCACATAATGCCACCCCCAAAACATCAGGGAACCACCACCTTGCTGCACTCGCTGGACAGTGTGTCTAAGACGTTCAGCCTGACCATGGTGCCTCCAAACACGTCTCCGACGATTGTCTGGTTGAAGGCATATGCGACACTCATCGGTGAAGAGAACGTGATGCCAATTCCGTGGGGTCCATTCAGCATGTTGTTGGGCCCATCTGTACCGCGCTGCATGGTGTCGGGGTTGCAAAGCTGGACCTCGCCATGGACGTCGGGAGTGAAGTTGCGCATCATGCAGCCTATTGCGCACAGTTTGAGTTGAAACACGACGTCCTGTGGCTGAACGAAACGCATTATTCAACATGGTGGCATTGCTGTCAGGGTTCCTCCGAGCGGCAATCCGTAAGTAGCGGTCATCCACTACAGTAGTAGCCCTTGGGCGGCCTGAGCGAGGCCTGTCATCGACAGTTCCTGTATCTCTGTACCTCCTCCATGTCCGAACAACATCGCTTTGGTTCACTCTGAGACGCCTGGAAACTTCCCTTGTTGAGAGCCCTTCTTGACACAAAGTAACAATGCGGACGCGATCGAACTGCGGTATTGACCTTCTAGGCATGGTAGAACTACAGACAACATGAGCAGCGTACCTTCGTCCTGGTGGAATGACTGGAACTGATCGGCTGTCGTACACCCTCCGTCTAATAGGCCCTGCTCATGCATGGTTGTTTACATCTTTGAGCAGTTTTAGTGACATCTATGAACAGTCAAAGGGACTGTATCTTGGATACAATATACACAGTCAACGTCTATATGCCGGAGATCTGGGAACCGAGGTGATGCAAAACTTTTTTTGATGTGTGTATAACACATAAGCAACGGTCCTAGTGGAAAATAATTCAATCACCTGAAACCAAAAATGCATGGGACGAAAAAAAACATCAAAATATCATGTTGGTTCCGGACCCTAAAAGACGTGAAAAATATAATAAAAGTATTAAAAAAACTATTTTTCGAAATTTCATTCGAATCAATTTTTATGCCATTCCTGGGACTTAGAAAATTCCGGCCAAAAAGTACAAAATCATTAATAATTCCCTAAATATTCGTCGTAAGATGAAATAGCAAGAGACAAAAAAGATGTAATGTGTTATTGTCTACAACATAGGCCATGCAAAATTTTACACTCAGACATATGACGTTCCCCCCCCCCCCATATTTTCACCCCTCCCCATGGGCCCCTTATATTGGATTTATGAAAAAACGGTCAAACACCTATTTTGTTATTTTTTATGCTGATTTTTTTCCGCTGAGGTCCAAACTCCTCGCCTATGACGTTTAAGAGATACACGCTCGGTTAGGAAACCTTCAACCCGCACTTTTCACCCCTTTCACCTCAAAATATACACCACATCGAAAAACCCTCAGACACGTATCTTCTTATTTTTAATGATGAGTTTATATGCCGAGTATCAAATCCTCCAATGAAAGCAATCTGGAGATATTGTTATTCAATGAAATGCAAGTGTACCCCCTTAACACCCCTTTAGAAACTGAATATCCAAAAACCCTTCCTTAGTGGGCGTTTTCGACTTACAACGAACATATTCCCAAAATTTCATGTTTCTAACTTTAATAGTTTTGGCTGGCCGATGATGAGTCAGTCAGTCAGTCAGTCAGTCAGTCAGTCAGGACACTTGTTTTTATACACACATCAAACAAAGTTTTGCATCACCTCGGTTCCAAGAGTTCCGGAACCGTTAAATACAAAGGGAATAGAGATCAACACAAACAACATTTCAGCTCGTTTTATTGCTCATGAGACCCACACATTGCATGATGTACCATCATACAGCTAGACTTTCAGCATTTGTGGTCCAGATTGCAGTACACACCACTACCTCTAATACCCAGTAGCACGTCCTCTTGCATTGATGCATGCCTGTATTCGCCGTGGCATACTATCCACAAGTTCATCAAGACACTGTTGGTCCAAATTGTCCCACTCCTCAACGACAATTCGGCGTAAATCTCTCAGAGTGGTTGGTGGGTCAAGACGTCCATAAACAGCCCTTTTGAACATATCCCAGGCATGTTCGATAGGGTCCATGTCTGGCGAACATGCTGGCCACTGTAGTCGAGCGATGTCGTTATCTTGAAGGAACGCATTCACAAGATGTGCACGATGAGGTCGAGAATTGTCGTCCATGAAGACAAATGCCTCTCCAATATTCTGCCGATATGGTTGCACTATGGGTCGGAGGATGTCATTCAGGTATCGTAAAGCCGTTTCGGAGCCTTCCATGACCACCAGTGGCGTACGTCGGCCCCACATAATGCCACCCCAAAACATCAGGGAACCACCACCTTGCTGCACTCGCTGGACAGTGTGTCTAAGACGTTCAGCCTGACCATGGTGCCTCCAAACACGTCTCCGACGATTGTCTGGTTGAAGGCATATGCGACACTCATCGGTGAAGAGAACGTGATGCCAATTCCGTGGGGTCCATTCAGCATGTTGTTGGGCCCATCTGTACCGCGCTGCATGGTGTCGGGGTTGCAAAGCTGGACCTCGCCATGGACGTCGGGAGTGAAGTTGCGCATCATGCAGCCTATTGCGCACAGTTTGAGTTGAAACACGACGTCCTGTGGCTGAACGAAACGCATTATTCAACATGGTGGCATTGCTGTCAGGGTTCATCCGAGCGGCAATCCGTAAGTAGCGGTCATCCACTACAGTAGTAGCCCTTGGGCGGCCTGAGCGAGGCCTGTCATCGACAGTTCCTGTATCTCTGTACCTCCTCCATGTCCGAACAACATCGCTTTGGTTCACTCTGAGACGCCTGGAAACTTCCCTTGTTGAGAGCCCTTCTTGACACAAAGTAACAATGCGGACGCGATCGAACTGCGGTATTGACCTTCTAGGCATGGTAGAACTACAGACAACATGAGCAGCGTACCTTCGTCCTGGTGGAATGACTGGAACTGATCGGCTGTCGTACCCCCTCCGTCTAATAGGCCCTGCTCATGCATGGTTGTTTACATCTTTGAGCAGTTTTAGTGACATCTATGAACAGTCAAAGGGACTGTATCTTGGATACAATATACACAGTCAACGTCTATATGCCGGAGATCTGGGAACCGAGGTGATGCAAAACTTTTTTTGATGTGTGTATAACACATAAGCAACGGTCCTAGTGGAAAATAATTCAATCACCTGCAACCAAAAATGCATGGGACGAAAAAAACCTCAAAATATCATGTTGGTTCCGGACCCTAAAAGACGTGAAAAATATAATAAAAGTATTAAAAAAACTATTTTTCGAAATTTCATTCGAATCAATTTTTATGCCATTCCTGGGACTTAGAAAATTCCGGCCAAAAAGTACAAAATCATTAATAATTCCCTAAGTATTCGTCGTATGATGAAATAGCAAGAGACAAAGAAGATGTAATGTGTTATTGTCTACAACATAGGCCATGCAAAATTTTACACTCAGACATATTACGTTCCCCCCCCCCATATTTTCACCCCTCCCCATGGGCCCCTTATATTGGATTTATGAAAAAACGGTCAAACACCTATTTTGTTATTTTTTATGCTGATTTTTTTCCGCTGAGGTCCAGACTCCTCGCCTATGACGTTTAAGAGATACACGCTCGGTTAGGAAACCTTCAACCCCCACTTTTCACCCCTTTCACCTCATAATATACACCACATCGAAAAACCCTCAGACACGTATCTTCTTATTTTTAATGATGAGTTTATATGCCGAGTGTCAAATCCCCCAATGAAAGCAATCTGGAGATATTGTTATTCAATGAAATGCAAGTGTACCCCCTTAACACCCCTTTAGAAACTGAATATCCAAAAACCCTTCCTTAGTGGGCGTTTTCGACTTACAACGAACATATTCCCAAAATTTCATGTTTCTAACTTTAATAGTTTTGGCTGGCCGATGATGAGTCAGTCAGTCAGTCAGTCAGTCAGTCAGTCAGTCAGTCAGGACACTTGTTTTTATACACACATCAAAAAAAGTTTTGCATCACCTCGGTTCCAAGAGTTCCGGAACCGTTAAATACAAAGGGAATAGAGATCAACACAAACAACATTTCAGCTCGTTTTATTGCTCATGAGACCCACACATTGCATGTTGTACCATCATACAGCTAGACTTTCAGCATTTGTGGTCCAGATTGCAGTACACACCACTACCTCTAATACCCAGTAGCACGTCCTCTTGCATTGATGCATGCCTGTATTCGCCGTGGCATACTATCCACAAGTTCATCAAGACACTGTTGGTCCAAATTGTCCCACTCCTCAACGACAATTCGGCGTAAATCTCTCAGAGTGGTTGGTGGGTCAAGACGTCCATAAACAGCCCTTTTCAACATATCCCAGGCATGTTCGATAGGGTTCATGTCTGGCGAACATGCTGGCCACTGTAGTCGAGCGATGTCGTTATCTTGAAGGAACGCATTCACAAGATGTGCACGATGAGGTCGAGAATTGTCGTCCATGAAGACAAATGCCTCTCCAATATTCTGCCGATATGGTTGCACTATGGGTCGGAGGATGTCATTCAGGTATCGTAAAGCCGTTTCGGAGCCTTCCATGACCACCAGTGGCGTACGTCGGCCCCACATAATGCCACCCCAAAACATCAGGGAACCACCACCTTGCTGCACTCGCTGGACAGTGTGTCTAAGACGTTCAGCCTGACCATGGTGCCTCCAAACACGTCTCCGACGATTGTCTGGTTGAAGGCATATGCGACACTCATCGGTGAAGAGAACGTGATGCCAATTCCGTGGGGTCCATTCAGCATGTTGTTGGGCCCATCTGTACCGCGCTGCATGGTGTCGGGGTTGCAAAGCTGGACCTCGCCATGGACGTCGGGAGTGAAGTTGCGCATCATGCAGCCTATTGCGCACAGTTTGAGTTGAAACACGACGTCCTGTGGCTGAACGAAACGCATTATTCAACATGGTGGCATTGCTGTCAGGGTTCCTCCGAGCGGCAATCCGTAAGTAGCGGTCATCCACTACAGTAGTAGCCCTTGGGCAGCCTGAGCGAGGCCTGTCATCGACAGTTCCTGTATCTCTGTACCTCCTCCATGTCCGAACAACATCGCTTTGGTTCACTCTGAGACGCCTGGAAACTTCCCTTGTTGAGAGCCCTTCTTGACACAAAGTAACAATGCGGACGCGATCGAACTGCGGTATTGACCTTCTAGGCATGGTAGAACTACAGACAACATGAGCAGCGTACCTTCGTCCTGGTGGAATGACTGGAACTGATCGGCTGTCGTACCCCCTCCGTCTAATAGGCCCTGCTCATGCATGGTTGTTTACATCTTTGAGCAGTTTTGTGACATCTATGAACAGTCAAAGGGACTGTATCTTGGATACAATATACACAGTCAACGTCTATATGCCGGAGATCTGGGAACCGAGGTGATGCAAAACTTTTTTTGATGTGTGTATAACACATAAGCAACGGTCCTAGTGGAAAATAATTCAATCACCTGCAACCAAAAATGCATGGGACGAAAAAAAACATCAAAATATCATGTTGGTTCCGGACCCTAAAAGACGTGAAAAATATAATAAAAGTATTAAAAAAACTATTTTTCGAAATTTCATTCGAATCAATTTTTATGCCATTCCTGGGACTTAGAAAATTCCGGCCAAAAAGTACAAAATCATTAATAATTCCCTAAGTATTCGTCGTATGATGAAATAGCAAGAGACAAAGAAGATGTAATGTGTTATTGTCTACAACATAGGCCATGCAAAATTTTACACTCAGACATATTACGTTCCCCCCCCCCATATTTTCACCCCTCCCCATGGGCCCCTTATATTGGATTTATGAAAAAACGGTCAAACACCTATTTTGTTATTTTTTATGCTGATTTTTTTCCGCTGAGGTCCAAACTCCTCGCCTATGACGTTTAAGAGATACACGCTCGGTTAGGAAACCTTCAACCCCCACTTTTCACCCCTTTCACCTCAAAATATACACCACATCGAAAAACCCTCAGACACGTATCTTCTTATTTTTAATGATGAGTTTATATGCCGAGTATCAAATCCTCCAATGAAAGCAATCTGGAGATATTGTTATTCAATGAAATGCAAGTGTACCCCCTTAACACCCCTTTAGAAACTGAATATCCAAAAACCCTTCCTTAGTGGGCGTTTTCGACTTACAACGAACATATTCCCAAAATTTCATGTTTCTAACTTTAATAGTTTTGGCTGGCCGATGATGAGTCAGTCAGTCAGTCAGTCAGTCAGTCAGGACACTTGTTTTTATACACACATCAAAAAAAGTTTTGCATCACCTCGGTTCCAAGAGTTCCGGAACCGTTAAATACAAAGGGAATAGAGATCAACACAAACAACATTTCAGCTCGTTTTATTGCTCATGAGACCCACACATTGCATGTTGTACCATCATACAGCTAGACTTTCAGCATTTGTGGTCCAGATTGCAGTACACACCACTACCTCTAATACCCAGTAGCACGTCCTCTTGCATTGATGCATGCCTGTATTCGCCGTGGCATACTATCCACAAGTTCATCAAGACACTGTTGGTCCAAATTGTCCCACTCCTCAACGACAATTCGGCGTAAATCTCTCAGAGTGGTTGGTGGGTCAAGACGTCCATAAACAGCCCTTTTCAACATATCCCAGGCATGTTCGATAGGGTTCATGTCTGGCGAACATGCTGGCCACTGTAGTCGAGCGATGTCGTTATCTTGAAGGAACGCATTCACAAGATGTGCACGATGAGGTCGAGAATTGTCGTCCATGAAGACAAATGCCTCTCCAATATTCTGCCGATATGGTTGCACTATGGGTCGGAGGATGTCATTCAGGTATCGTAAAGCCGTTTCGGAGCCTTCCATGACCACCAGTGGCGTACGTCGGCCCCACATAATGCCACCCCAAAACATCAGGGAACCACCACCTTGCTGCACTCGCTGGACAGTGTGTCTAAGACGTTCAGCCTGACCATGGTGCCTCCAAACACGTCTCCGACGATTGTCTGGTTGAAGGCATATGCGACACTCATCGGTGAAGAGAACGTGATGCCAATTCCGTGGGGTCCATTCAGCATGTTGTTGGGCCCATCTGTACCGTGCTGCATGGTGTCGGGGTTGCAAAGCTGGACCTCGCCATGGACGTCGGGAGTGAAGTTGCGCATCATGCAGCCTATTGCGCACAGTTTGAGTTGAAACACGACGTCCTGTGGCTGAACGAAACGCATTATTCAACATGGTGGCATTGCTGTCAGGGTTCCTCCGAGCGGCAATCCGTAAGTAGCGGTCATCCACTACAGTAGTAGCCCTTGGGCGGCCTGAGCGAGGCCTGTCATCGACAGTTCCTGTATCTCTGTACCTCCTCCATGTCCGAACAACATCGCTTTGGTTCACTCTGAGACGCCTGGAAACTTCCCTTGTTGAGAGCCCTTCTTGACACAAAGTAACAATGCGGACGCGATCGAATGCGGTATTGACCTTCTAGGCATGGTAGAACTACAGACAACATGAGCAGCGTACCTTCGTCCTGGTGGAATGACTGGAACTGATCGGCTGTCGTACCCCCTCCGTCTAATAGGCCCTGCTCATGCATGGTTTTTACATCTTTGAGCAGTTTTAGTGACATCTATGAACAGTCAAAGGGACTGTATCTTGGATACAATATACACAGTCAACGTCTATATGCCGGAGATCTGGGAACCGAGGTGATGCAAAACTTTTTTTGATGTGTGTATAACACATAAGCAACGGTCCTAGTGGAAAATAATTCAATCACCTGCAACCAAAAATGCATGGGACGAAAAAAAACATCAAAATATCATGTTGGTTCCGGACCCTAAAAGACGTGAAAAATATAATAAAAGTATTAAAAAAACTATTTTTCGAAATTTCATTCGAATCAATTTTTATGCCATTCCTGGGACTTAGAAAATTCCGGCCAAAAAGTACAAAATCATTAATAATTCCCTAAGTATTCGTCGTATGATGAAATAGCAAGAGACAAAGAAGATGTAATGTGTTATTGTCTACAACATAGGCCATGCAAAATTTTACACTCAGACATATTACGTTCCCCCCCCCCCATATTTTCACCCCTCCCCATGGGCCCCTTATATTGGATTTATGAAAAAACGGTCAAACACCTATTTTGTTATTTTTTATGCTGATTTTTTTCCGCTGAGGTCCAGACTCCTCGCCTATGACGTTTAAGAGATACACGCTCGGTTAGGAAACCTTCAACCCCCACTTTTCACCCCTTTCACCTCAAAATATACACCACATCGAAAAACCCTCAGACACGTATCTTCTTATTTTTAATGATGAGTTTATATGCCGAGTGTCAAATCCCCCAATGAAAGCAATCTGGAGATATTGTTATTCAATGAAATGCAAGTGTACCCCCTTAACACCCCTTTAGAAACTGAATATCCAAAAACCCTTCCTTAGTGGGCGTTTTCGACTTACAACGAACATATTCCCAAAATTTCATGTTTCTAACTTTAATAGCTTTGGCTGGCCGATGATGAGTCAGTCAGTCAGTCAGTCAGTCAGTCAGGACACTTGTTTTTATACACACATCAAAAAAAGTTTTGCATCACCTCGGTTCCAAGAGTTCCGGAACCGTTAAATACAAAGGGAATAGAGATCAACACAAACAACATTTCAGCTCGTTTTATTGCTCATGAGACCCACACATTGCATGTTGTACCATCATACAGCTAGACTTTCAGCATTTGTGGTCCAGATTGCAGTACACACCACTACCTCTAATACCCAGTAGCACGTCCTCTTGCATTGATGCATGCCTGTATGCGCCGTGGCATACTATCCACAAGTTCATCAAGACACTGTTGGTCCAAATTGTCCCACTCCTCAACGACAATTCGGCGTAAATCTCTCAGAGTGGTTGGTGGGTCAAGACGTCCATAAACAGCCCTTTTCAACATATCCCAGGCATGTTCGATAGGGTTCATGTCTGGCGAACATGCTGGCCACTGTAGTCGAGCGATGTCGTTATCTTGAAGGAACGCATTCACAAGATGTGCACGATGAGGTCGAGAATTGTCGTCCATGAAGACAAATGCCTCTCCAATATTCTGCCGATATGGTTGCACTATGGGTCGGAGGATGTCATTCAGGTATCGTAAAGCCGTTTCGGAGCCTTCCATGACCACCAGTGGCGTACGTCGGCCCCACATAATGCCACCCCAAAACATCAGGGAACCACCACCTTGCTGCACTCGCTGGACAGTGTGTCTAAGACGTTCAGCCTGACCAGGGTGCCTCCAAACACGTCTCCGACGATTGTCTGGTTGAAGGCATATGCGACACTCATCGGTGAAGAGAACGTGATGCCAATTCCGTGGGGTCCATTCAGCATGTTGTTGGGCCCATCTGTACCGCGCTGCATGGTGCGGGGTTGCAAAGCTGGACCTCGCCATGGACGTCGGAAGTGAAGTTGCGCATCATGCAGCCTATTGCGCACAGTTTGAGTTGAAACACGACGTCCTGTGGCTGAACGAAACGCATTATTCAACATGGTGGCATTGCTGTCAGGGTTCCTCCGAGCGGCAATCCGTAAGTAGCGGTCATCCACTACAGTAGTAGCCCTTGGGCGGCCTGAGCGAGGCCTGTCATCGACAGTTCCTGTATCTCTGTACCTCCTCCATGTCCGAACAACATCGCTTTGATTCAGTCTGAGACGCCTGAAAACTTCCCTTGTTGAGAGCCCTTCTTGACACAAAGTAACAATGCGGACGCGATCGAACTGCGGTATTGACCTTCTAGGCATGGTAGAACTACAGACAACATGAGCAGCGTACCTTCGTCCTGGTGGAATGACTGGAACTGATCGGCTGTCGTACCCCCTCCGTCTAATAGGCCCTGCTCATGCATGGTTGTTTACATCTTTGAGCAGTTTTAGTGACATCTATGAACAGTCAAAGGGACTGTATCTTGGATACAATATACACAGTCAACGTCTATATGCCGGAGATCTGGGAACCGAGGTGATGCAAAACTTTTTTTGATGTGTGTATAACACATAAGCAACGGTCCTAGTGGAAAATAATTCAATCACCTGAAACCAAAAATGCATGGGACGAAAAAAAACATCAAAATATCATGTTGGTTCCGGACCCTAAAAGACGTGAAAAATATAATAAAAGTATTAAAAAAACTATTTTTCGAAATTTCATTCGAATCAATTTTCATGCCATTCCTGGGACTTAGAAAATTCCGGCCAAAAAGTACAAAATCATTAATAATTCCCTAGGTATTCGTCGTATGATGAAATAGCATAAGACAAAGAAGATGTAATGTGTTATTGTCTACAACATAGGCCATGCAAAATTTTACACTCAGACATATTACGTTCCCCCCCCCCATATTTTCACCCCTCCCCATGGGCCCCTTATATTGGATTTATGAAAAAACGGTCAAACACCTATTTTGTTATTTTTTATGCTGATTTTTTTCCGCTGAGGTCCAAACTCCTCGCCTATGACGTTTAAGAGATACACGCTCGGTTAGGAAACCTTCAACCCCCACTTTTCACCCCTTTCACCTCAAAATATACACCACATCGAAAAACCCTCAGACACGTATCTTCTTATTTTTAATGATGAGTTTATATGCCGAGTGTCAAATCCCCCAATGAAAGCAATCTGGAGATATTGTTATTCAATGAAATGCAAGTGTACCCCCTTAACACCCCTTTAGAAACTGAATATCCAAAAACCCTTCCTTAGTGGGCGTTTTCGACTTACAACGAACATATTCCCAAAATTTCATGTTTCTAACTTTAATAGTTTTGGCTGGCCGATGATGAGTCAGTCAGTCAGTCAGTCAGTCAGTCAGTCAGTCAGTCAGGACACTTGTTTTTATACACACATCAAAAAAGTTTTGCATCACCTCGGTTCCAAGAGTTCCGGAACCGTTAAATACAAAGGGAATAGAGATCAACACAAACAACATTTCAGCTCGTTTTATTGCTCATGAGACCCACACATTGCATGTTGTACCACCATACAGCTAGACTTTCAGCATTTGTGGTCCAGATTGCAGTACACACCACTACCTCTAATACCCAGTAGCACGTCCTCTTGCATTGATGCATGCCTGTATTCGCCGTGGCATACTATCCACAAGTTCATCAAGACACTGTTGGTCCAAATTGTCCCACTCCTCAACGACAATTCGGCGTAAATCTCTCAGAGTGGTTGGTGGGTCAAGACGTCCATAAACAGCCCTTTTCAACATATCCCAGGCATGTTCGATAGGGTTCATGTCTGGCGAACATGCTGGCCACTGTAGTCGAGCGATGTCGTTATCTTGAAGGAACGCATTCACAAGATGTGCACGATGAGGTCGAGAATTGTCGTCCATGAAGACAAATGCCTCTCCAATATTCTGCCGATATGGTTGCACTATGGGTCGGAGGATGTCATTCAGGTATCGTAAAGCCGTTTCGGAGCCTTCCATGACCACCAGTGGCGTACGTCGGCCCCACATAATGCCACCCCAAAACATCAGGGAACCACCACCTTGCTGCACTCGCTGGACAGTGTGTCTAAGACGTTCAGCCTGACCATGGTGCCTCCAAACACGTCTCCGACGATTGTCTGGTTGAAGGCATATGCGACACTCATCGGTGAAGAGAACGTGATGCCAATTCCGTGGGGTCCATTCAGCATGTTGTTGGGCCCATCTGTACCGCGCTGCATGGTGTCGGGGTTGCAAAGCTGGACCTCGCCATGGACGTCGGGAGTGAAGTTGCGCATCATGCAGCCTATTGCGCACAGTTTGAGTTGAAACACGACGTCCTGTGGCTGAACGAAACGCATTATTCAACATGGTGGCATTGCTGTCAGGGTTCCTCCGAGCGGCAATCCGTAAGTAGCGGTCATCCACTACAGTAGTAGCCCTTGGGCGGCCTGAGCGAGGCCTGTCATCGACAGTTCCTGTATCTCTGTACCTCCTCCATGTCCGAACAACATCGCTTTGATTCACTCTGAGACGCCTGGAAACTTCCCTTGTTGAGAGCCCTTCTTGACACAAAGTAACAATGCGGACGCGATCGAACTGCGGTATTGACCTTCTAGGCATGGTAGAACTACAGACAACATGAGCAGCGTACCTTCGTCCTGGTGGAATGACTGGAACTGATCGGCTGTCGTACCCCCTCCGTCTAATAGGCCCTGCTCATGCATGGTTGTTTACATCTTTGAGCAGTTTTAGTGACATCTATGAACAGTCAAAGGGACTGTATCTTGGATACAATATACACAGTCAACGTCTATATGCCGGAGATCTGGGAACCGAGGTGATGCAAAACTTTTTTTGATGTGTGTATAACACATAAGCAACGGTCCTAGTGGAAAATAATTCAATCACCTGCAACCAAAAATGCATGGGACGAAAAAAAACATCAAAATATCATGTTGGTTCCGGACCCTAAAAGACGTGAAAAATATAATAAAGTATTAAAAAAACTATTTTTCGAAATTTCATTCGAATCAATTTTTATGCCATTCCTGGGACTTAGAAAATTCCGGCCAAAAAGTACAAAATCATTAATAATTCCCTAAGTATTCGTCGTATGATGAAATAGCAAGAGACAAAGAAGATGTAATGTGTTATTGTCTACAACATAGGCCATGCAAAATTTTACACTCAGACATATTACGTTCCCACCCCCCCCCCCCCCCCCCATATTTTCACCCCTCCCCATGGGCCCCTTATATTGGATTTATGAAAAAACGGTCAAACACCTATTTTGTTATTTTTTATGCTGATTTTTTTCCGCTGAGGTCCAAACTCCTCGCCTATGACGTTTAAGAGATACACGCTCGGTTAGGAAACCTTCAACCCCCACTTTTCACCCCTTTCACCTCAAAATATACACCACATCGAAAAACCCTCAGACACGTATCTTCTTATTTTTAATGATGAGTTTATATGCCGAGTATCAAATCCTCCAATGAAAGCAATCTGGAGATATTGTTATTCAATGAAATGCAAGTGTACCCCCTTAACACCCCTTTAGAAACTGAATATCCAAAAACCCTTCCTTAGTGGGCGTTTTCGACTTACAACGAACATATTCCCAAAATTTCATGTTTCTAACTTTAATAGTTTTGGCTGGCCGATGATGAGTCAGTCAGTCAGTCAGTCAGTCAGTCAGTCAGTCAGTCAGGACACTTGTTTTTATACACACATCAAAAAAAGTTTTGCATCACCTCGGTTCCAAGAGTTCCGGAACCGTTAAATACAAAGGGAATAGAGATCAACACAAACAACATTTCAGCTCGTTTTATTGCTCATGAGACCCACACATTGCATGTTGTGCCATCATACAGCTAGACTTTCAGCATTTGTGGTCCAGTTTGCAGTACACACCACTACCTCTAATACCCAGTAGCACGTCCTCTTGCATTGATGCATGCCTGTATTCGCCGTGGCATACTATCCACAAGTTCATCAAGACACTGTTGGTCCAAATTGTCCCACTCCTCAACGACAATTCGGCGTAAATCTCTCAGAGTGGTTGGTGGGTCAAGACGTCCATAAACAGCCCTTTTCAACATATCCCAGGCATGTTCGATAGGGTTCATGTCTGGCGAACATGCTGGCCACTGTAGTCGAGCGATGTCGTTATCTTGAAGGAACGCATTCACAAGATGTGCACGATGAGGTCGAGAATTGTCGTCCATGAAGACAAATGCCTCTCCAATATTCTGCCGATATGGTTGCACTATGGGTCGGAGGATGTCATTCAGGTATCGTAAAGCCGTTTCGGAGCCTTCCATGACCACCAGTGGCGTACGTCGGCCCCACATAATGCCACCCCAAAACATCAGGGAACCACCACCTTGCTGCACTCGCTGGACAGTGTGTCTAAGACGTTCAGCCTGACCAGGGTGCCTCCAAACACGTCTCCGACGATTGTCTGGTTGAAGGCATATGCGACACTCATCGGTGAAGAGAACGTGATGCCAATTCCGTGGGGTCCATTCAGCATGTTGTTGGGCCCATCTGTACCGCGCTGCATGGTGTCGGGGTTGCAAAGCTGGACCTCGCCATGGACGTCGGGAGTGAAGTTGCGCATCATGCAGCCTATTGCGCACAGTTTGAGTTGAAACACGACGTCCTGTGGCTGAACGAAACGCATTATTCAACATGGTGGCATTGCTGTCAGGGTTCCTCCGAGCGGCAATCCGTAAGTAGCGGTCATCCACTACAGTAGTAGCCCTTGGGCGGCCTGAGCGAGGCCTGTCATCGACAGTTCCTGTATCTCTGTACCTCCTCCATGTCCGAACAACATCGCTTTGGTTCACTCTGAGACGCCTGGAAACTTCCCTTGTTGAGAGCCCTTCTTGACACAAAGTAACAATGCGGACGCGATCGAACTGCGGTATTGACCTTCTAGGCATGGTAGAACTACAGACAACATGAGCAGCGTACCTTCGTCCTGGTGGAATGACTGGAACTGATCGGCTGTCGTACCCCCTCCGTCTAATAGGCCCTGCTCATGCATGGTTGTTTACATCTTTGAGCAGTTTTAGTGACATCTATGAACAGTCAAAGGGACTGTATCTTGGATACAATATACACAGTCAACGTCTATATGCCGGAGATCTGGGAACCGAGGTGATGCAAAACTTTTTTTGATGTGTGTATAACACATAAGCAACGGTCCTAGTGGAAAATAATTCAATCACCTGAAACCAAAAATGCATGGGACGAAAAAAAACATCAAAATATCATGTTGGTTCCGGACCCTAAAAGACGTGAAAAATATAATAAAAGTATTAAAAAAACTATTTTTCGAAATTTCATTCGAATCAATTTTTATGCCATTCCTGGGACTTAGAAAATTCCGGCCAAAAAGTACAAAATCATTAATAATTCCCTAAGTATTCGTCGTATGATGAAATAGCAAGAGACAAAGAAGATGTAATGTGTTATTGTCTACAACATAGGCCATGCAAAATTTTACACTCAGACATATTACGTTCCCCCCCCCCCCCATATTTTCACCCCTCCCCATGGGCCCCTTATATTGGATTTATGAAAAAACGGTCAAACACCTATTTTGTTATTTTTTATGCTGATTTTTTTCCGCTGAGGTCCAGACTCCTCGCCTATGACGTTTAAGAGATACACGCTCGGTTAGGAAACCTTCAACCCCCACTTTTCACCCCTTTCACCTCAAAATATACACCACATCGAAAAACCCTCAGACACGTATCTTCTTATTTTTAATGATGAGTTTATATGCCGAGTGTCAAATCCCCCAATGAAAGCAATCTGGAGATATTGTTATTCAATGAAATGCAAGTGTACCCCCTTAACACCCCTTTAGAAACTGAATATCCAAAAACCCTTCCTTAGTGGGCGTTTTCGACTTACAACGAACATATTCCCAAAATTTCATGTTTCTAACTTTAATAGCTTTGGCTGGCCGATGATGAGTCAGTCAGTCAGTCAGTCAGTCAGTCAGTCAGGACACTTGTTTTTATACACACATCAAAAAAAGTTTTGCATCACCTCGGTTCCAAGAGTTCCGGAACCGTTAAATACAAAGGGAATAGAGATCAACACAAACAACATTTCAGCTCGTTTTATTGCTCATGAGACCCACACATTGCATGTTGTACCATCATACAGCTAGACTTTCAGCATTTGTGGTCCAGATTGCAGTACACACCACTACCTCTAATACCCAGTAGCACGTCCTCTTGCATTGATGCATGCCTGTATTCGCCGTGGCATACTATCCACAAGTTCATCAAGACACTGTTGGTCCAAATTGTCCCACTCCTCAACGACAATTCGGCGTAAATCTCTCAGAGTGGTTGGTGGGTCAAGACGTCCATAAACAGCCCTTTTCAACATATCCCAGGCATGTTCGATAGGGTTCATGTCTGGCGAACATGCTGGCCACTGTAGTCGAGCGATGTCGTTATCTTGAAGGAACGCATTCACAAGATGTGCACGATGAGGTCGAGAATTGTCGTCCATGAAGACAAATGCCTCTCCAATATTCTGCCGATATGGTTGCACTATGGGTCGGAGGATGTCATTCAGGTATCGTAAAGCCGTTTCGGAGCCTTCCATGACCACCAGTGGCGTACGTCGGCCCCACATAATGCCACCCCAAAACATCAGGGAACCACCACCTTGCTGCACTCGCTGGACAGTGTGTCTAAGACGTTCAGCCTGACCAGGGTGCCTCCAAACACGTCTCCGACGATTGTCTGGTTGAAGGCATATGCGACACTCATCGGTGAAGAGAACGTGATGCCAATTCCGTGGGGTCCATTCAGCATGTTGTTGGGCCCATCTGTACCGCGCTGCATGGTGCGGGGTTGCAAAGCTGGACCTCGCCATGGACGTCGGAAGTGAAGTTGCGCATCATGCAGCCTATTGCGCACAGTTTGAGTTGAAACACGACGTCCTGTGGCTGAACGAAACGCATTATTCAACATGGTGGCATTGCTGTCAGGGTTCCTCCGAGCGGCAATCCGTAAGTAGCGGTCATCCACTACAGTAGTAGCCCTTGGGCGGCCTGAGCGAGGCCTGTCATCGACAGTTCCTGTATCTCTGTACCTCCTCCATGTCCGAACAACATCGCTTTGATTCAGTCTGAGACGCCTGAAAACTTCCCTTGTTGAGAGCCCTTCTTGACACAAAGTAACAATGCGGACGCGATCGAACTGCGGTATTGACCTTCTAGGCATGGTAGAACTACAGACAACATGAGCAGCGTACCTTCGTCCTGGTGGAATGACTGGAACTGATCGGCTGTCGTACCCCCTCCGTCTAATAGGCCCTGCTCATGCATGGTTGTTTACATCTTTGAGCAGTTTTAGTGACATCTATGAACAGTCAAAGGGACTGTATCTTGGATACAATATACACAGTCAACGTCTATATGCCGGAGATCTGGGAACCGAGGTGATGCAAAACTTTTTTTGATGTGTGTATAACACATAAGCAACGGTCCTAGTGGAAAATAATTCAATCACCTGAAACCAAAAATGCATGGGACGAAAAAAAACATCAAAATATCATGTTGGTTCCGGACCCTAAAAGACGTGAAAAATATAATAAAAGTATTAAAAAAACTATTTTTCGAAATTTCATTCGAATCAATTTTTATGCCATTCCTGGGACTTAGAAAATTCCGGCCAAAAAGTACAAAATCATTAATAATTCCCTAGGTATTCGTCGTATGATGAAATAGCATAAGACAAAGAAGATGTAATGTGTTATTGTCTACAACATAGGCCATGCAAAATTTTACACTCAGACATATTACGTTCCCCCCCCCCCCATATTTTCACCCCTCCCCATGGGCCCCTTATATTGGATTTATGAAAAAACGGTCAAACACCTATTTTGTTATTTTTTATGCTGATTTTTTTCCGCTGAGGTCCAAACTCCTCGCCTATGACGTTTAAGAGATACACGCTCGGTTAGGAAACCTTCAACCCCCACTTTTCACCCCTTTCACCTCAAAATATACACCACATCGAAAAACCCTCAGACACGTATCTTCTTATTTTTAATGATGAGTTTATATGCCGAGTGTCAAATCCCCCAATGAAAGCAATCTGGAGATATTGTTATTCAATGAAATGCAAGTGTACCCCCTTAACACCCCTTTAGAAACTGAATATCCAAAAACCCTTCCTTAGTGGGCGTTTTCGACTTACAACGAACATATTCCCAAAATTTCATGTTTCTAACTTTAATAGTTTTGGCTGGCCGATGATGAGTCAGTCAGTCAGTCAGTCAGTCAGTCAGTCAGTCAGGACACTTGTTTTTATACACACATCAAAAAAGTTTTGCATCACCTCGGTTCCAAGAGTTCCGGAACCGTTAAATACAAAGGGAATAGAGATCAACACAAACAACATTTCAGCTCGTTTTATTGCTCATGAGACCCACACATTGCATGTTGTACCACCATACAGCTAGACTTTCAGCATTTGTGGTCCAGATTGCAGTACACACCACTACCTCTAATACCCAGTAGCACGTCCTCTTGCATTGATGCATGCCTGTATTCGCCGTGGCATACTATCCACAAGTTCATCAAGACACTGTTGGTCCAAATTGTCCCACTCCTCAACGACAATTCGGCGTAAATCTCTCAGAGTGGTTGGTGGGTCAAGACGTCCATAAACAGCCCTTTTCAACATATCCCAGGCATGTTCGATAGGGTTCATGTCTGGCGAACATGCTGGCCACTGTAGTCGAGCGATGTCGTTATTTTGAAGGAACGCATTCACAAGATGTGCACGATGAGGTCGAGAATTGTCGTCCATGAAGACAAATGCCTCTCCAATATTCTGCCGATATGGTTGCACTATGGGTCGGAGGATGTCATTCAGGTATCGTAAAGCCGTTTCGGAGCCTTCCATGACCACCAGTGGCGTACGTCGGCCCCACATAATGCCACCCCAAAACATCAGGGAACCACCACCTTGCTGCACTCGCTGGACAGTGTGTCTAAGACGTTCAGCCTGACCATGGTGCCTCCAAACACGTCTCCGACGATTGTCTGGTTGAAGGCATATGCGACACTCATCGGTGAAGAGAACGTGATGCCAATTCCGTGGGGTCCATTCAGCATGTTGTTGGGCCCATCTGTACCGCGCTGCATGGTGTCGGGGTTGCAAAGCTGGACCTCGCCATGGACGTCGGGAGTGAAGTTGCGCATCATGCAGCCTATTGCGCACAGTTTGAGTTGAAACACGACGTCCTGTGGCTGAACGAAACGCATTATTCAACATGGTGGCATTGCTGTCAGGGTTCCTCCGAGCGGCAATCCGTAAGTAGCGGTCATCCACTACAGTAGTAGCCCTTGGGCGGCCTGAGCGAGGCCTGTCATCGACAGTTCCTGTATCTCTGTACCTCCTCCATGTCCGAACAACATCGCTTTGATTCACTCTGAGACGCCTGGAAACTTCCCTTGTTGAGAGCCCTTCTTGACACAAAGTAACAATGCGGACGCGATCGAACTGCGGTATTGACCTTCTAGGCATGGTAGAACTACAGACAACATGAGCAGCGTACCTTCGTCCTGGTGGAATGACTGGAACTGATCGGCTGTCGTACCCCCTCCGTCTAATAGGCCCTGCTCATGCATGGTTGTTTACATCTTTGAGCAGTTTTAGTGACATCTATGAACAGTCAAAGGGACTGTATCTTGGATACAATATACACAGTCAACGTCTATATGCCGGAGATCTGGGAACCGAGGTGATGCAAAACTTTTTTTGATGTGTGTATAACACATAAGCAACGGTCCTAGTGGAAAATAATTCAATCACCTGCAACCAAAAATGCATGGGACGAAAAAAAACATCAAAATATCATGTTGGTTCCGGACCCTAAAAGACGTGAAAAATATAATAAAGTATTAAAAAAACTATTTTTCGAAATTTCATTCGAATCAATTTTTATGCCATTCCTGGGACTTAGAAAATTCCGGCCAAAAAGTACAAAATCATTAATAATTCCCTAAGTATTCGTCGTATGATGAAATAGCAAGAGACAAAGAAGATGTAATGTGTTATTGTCTACAACATAGGCCATGCAAAATTTTACACTCAGACATATTACGTTCCCACCACCCCCCCCCCCATATTTTCACCCCTCCCCATGGGCCCCTTATATTGGATTTATGAAAAAACGGTCAAACACCTATTTTGTTATTTTTTATGCTGATTTTTTTCCGCTGAGGTCCAAACTCCTCGCCTATGACGTTTAAGAGATACACGCTCGGTTAGGAAACCTTCAACCCCCACTTTTCACCCCTTTCACCTCAAAATATACACCACATCGAAAAACCCTCAGACACGTATCTTCTTATTTTTAATGATGAGTTTATATGCCGAGTATCAAATCCTCCAATGAAAGCAATCTGGAGATATTGTTATTCAATGAAATGCAAGTGTACCCCCTTAACACCCCTTTAGAAACTGAATATCCAAAAACCCTTCCTTAGTGGGCGTTTTCGACTTACAACGAACATATTCCCAAAATTTCATGTTTCTAACTTTAATAGTTTTGGCTGGCCGATGATGAGTCAGTCAGTCAGTCAGTCAGTCAGTCAGTCAGTCAGTCAGGACACTTGTTTTTATACACACATCAAAAAAAGTTTTGCATCACCTCGGTTCCAAGAGTTCCGGAACCGTTAAATACAAAGGGAATAGAGATCAACACAAACAACATTTCAGCTCGTTTTATTGCTCATGAGACCCACACATTACATGTTGTACCATCATACAGCTAGACTTTCAGCATTTGTGGTCCAGATTGCAGTACACACCACTACCTCTAATACCCAGTAGCACGTCCTCTTGCATTGATGCATGGCTGTATTTGCCGTGGCATACTATCCACAAGTTCATCAAGACACTGTTGGTCCAAATTGTCCCACTCCTCAACGACAATTCGGCGTAAATCTCTCAGAGTGGTTGGTGGGTCAAGACGTCCATAAACAGCCCTTTTCAACATATCCCAGGCATGTTCGATAGGGTTCATGTCTGGCGAACATGCTGGCCACTGTAGTCGAGCGATGTCGTTATCTTGAAGGAACGCATTCACAAGATGTGCACGATGAGGTCGAGAATTGTCGTCCATGAAGACAAATGCCTCTCCAATATTCTGCCGATATGGTTGCACTATGGGTCGGAGGATGTCATTCAGGTATCGTAAAGCCGTTTCGGAGCCTTCCATGACCACCAGTGGCGTACGTCGGCCCCACATAATGCCACCCCAAAACATCAGGGAACCACCACCTTGCTGCACTCGCTGGACAGTGTGTCTAAGACGTTCCGCCTGACCATGGTGCCTCCAAACACGTCTCCGACGATTGTCTGGTTGAAGGCATATGCGACACTCATCGGTGAAGAGAACGTGATGCCAATTCCGTGGGGTCCATTCAGCATGTTGTTGGGCCCATCTGTACCGCGCTGCATGGTGTCGGGGTTGCAAAGCTGGACCTCGCCATGGACGTCGGGAGTGAAGTTGCGCATCATGCAGCCTATTGCGCACAGTTTGAGTTGAAACACGACGTCCTGTGGCTGAACGAAACGCATTATTCAACATGGTGGCATTGCTGTCAGGGTTCCTCCGAGCGGCAATCCGTAAGTAGCGGTCATCCACTACAGTAGTAGCCCTTGGGCGGCCTGAGCGAGGCCTGTCATCGACAGTTCCTGTATCTCTGTACCTCCTCCATGTCCGAACAACATCGCTTTGGTTCACTCTGAGACGCCTGGAAACTTCCCTTGTTGAGAGCCCTTCTTGACACAAAGTAACAATGCGGACGCGATCGAACTGCGGTATTGACCTTCTAGGCATGGTAGAACTACAGACAACATGAGCAGCGTACCTTCGTCCTGGTGGAATGACTGGAACTGATCGGCTGTCGTACCCCCTCCGTCTAATAGGCCCTGCTCATGCATGGTTGTTTACATCTTTGAGCAGTTTTAGTGACATCTATGAACAGTCAAAGGGACTGTATCTTGGATACAATATACACAGTCAACGTCTATATGCCGGAGATCTGGGAACCGAGGTGATGCAAAACTTTTTTTGATGTGTGTATAACACATAAGCAACGGTCCTAGTGGAAAATAATTCAATCACCTGAAACCAAAAATGCATGGGACGAAAAAAAACATCAAAATATCATGTTGGTTCCGGACCCTAAAAGACGTGAAAAATATAATAAAAGTATTAAAAAAACTATTTTTCGAAATTTCATTCGAATCAATTTTTATGCCATTCCTGGGACTTAGAAAATTCCGGCCAAAAAGTACAAAATCATTAATAATTCCCTAAGTATTCGTCGTATGATGAAATAGCAAGAGACAAAGAAGATGTAATGTGTTATTGTCTACAACATAGGCCATGCAAAATTTTACACTCAGACATATTACGTTCCCCCCCTCCATATTTTCACCCCTCCCCATGGGCCCCTTATATTGGATTTATGAAAAAACGGTCAAACACCTATTTTGTTATTTTTTATGCTGATTTTTTTCCGCTGAGGTCCAAACTCCTCGCCTATGACGTTTAAGAGACACACGCTCGGTTAGGAAACCTTCAACCCCCACTTTTCACCCCTTTCACCTCAAAATATACACCACATCGAAAAACCCTCAGACACGTATCTTCTTATTTTTAATGATGAGTTTATATGCCGAGTGTCAAATCCCCCAATGAAAGCAATCTGGAGATATTGTTATTCAATGAAATGCAAGTGTACCCCCTAAACACCCCTTTAGAAACTGAATATCCAAAAACCCTTCCTTAGTGGGCGTTTTCGACTTACAACGAACATATTCCCAAAATTTCATGTTTCTAACTTTAATAGTTTTGGCTGGCCGATGTTGAGTCAGTCAGTCAGTCAGTCAGTCAGTCAGTCAGTCAGGACACTTGTTTTTATACACACATCAAAAAAAGTTTTGCATCACCTCGGTTCCAAGAGTTCCGGAACCGTTAAATACAAAGGGAATAGAGATCAACACAAACAACATTTCAGCTCGTTTTATTGCTCATGAGACCCACACATTGCATGTTGTACCATCATACAGCTAGACTTTCAGCATTTGTGGTCCAGATTGCAGTACACACCACTACCTCTAATACCCAGTAGCACGTCCTCTTGCATTGATGCATGCCTGTATTCGCCGTGGCATACTATCCACAAGTTCATCAAGACACTGTTGGTCCAAATTGTCCCACTCCTCAATGACAATTCGGCGTAAATCTCTCAGAGTGGTTGGTGGGTCAAGACGTCCATAAACAGCCCTTTTCAACATATCCCAGGCATGTTCGATAGGGTTCATGTCTGGCGAACATGCTGGCCACTGTAGTCGAGCGATGTCGTTATCTTGAAGGAACGCATTCACAAGATGTGCACGATGAGGTCGAGAATTGTCGTCCATGAAGACAAATGCCTCTCCAATATTCTGCCGATATGGTTGCACTATGGGTCGGAGGATGTCATTCAGGTATCGTAAAGCCGTTTCGGAGCCTTCCATGACCACCAGTGGCGTACGTCGGCCCCACATAATGCCACCCCAAAACATCAGGGAACCACCACCTTGCTGCACTCGCTGGACAGTGTGTCTAAGACGTTCAGCCTGACCAGGGTGCCTCCAAACACGTCTCCGACGATTGTCTGGTTGAAGGCATATGCGACACTCATCGGTGAAGAGAACGTGATGCCAATTCCGTGGGGTCCATTCAGCATGTTGTTGGGCCCATCTGTACCGCGCTGCATGGTGTCGGGGTTGCAAAGCTGGACCTCGCCATGGACGTCGGGAGTGAAGTTGCGCATCATGCAGCCTATTGCGCACAGTTTGAGTTGAAACACGACGTCCTGTGGCTGAACGAAACGCATTATTCAACATGGTGGCATTGCTGTCAGGGTTCCTCCGAGCGGCAATCCGTAAGTAGCGGTCATCCACTACAGTAGTAGCCCTTGGGCGGCCTGAGCGAGGCCTGTCATCGACAGTTCCTGTATCTCTGTACCTCCTCCATGTCCGAACAACATCGCTTTGGTTCACTCTGAGACGCCTGGAAACTTCCCTTGTTGAGAGCCCTTCTTGACACAAAGTAACAATGCGGACGCGATCGAACTGCGGTATTGACCTTCTAGGCATGGTAGAACTACAGACAACATGAGCAGCGTACCTTCGTCCTGGTGGAATGACTGGAACTGATCGGCTGTCGTACCCCCTCCGTCTAATAGGCCCTGCTCATGCATGGTTGTTTACATCTTTGAGCAGTTTTAGTGACATCTATGAACAGTCAAAGGGACTGTATCTTGGATACAATATACACAGTCAACGTCTATATGCCGGAGATCTGGGAACCGAGGTGATGCAAAACTTTTTTTGATGTGTGTATAACACATAAGCAACGGTCCTAGTGGAAAATAATTCAATCACCTGAAACCAAAAATGCATGGGACGAAAAAAAACATCAAAATATCATGTTGGTTCCGGACCCTAAAAGACGTGAAAAATATAATAAAAGTATTAAAAAAACTATTTTTCGAAATTTCATTCGAATCAATTTTTATGCCATTCCTGGGACTTAGAAAATTCCGGCCAAAAAGTACAAAATCATTAATAATTCCCTAAGTATTCGTCGTATGATGAAATAGCAAGAGACAAAGAAGATGTAATGTGTTATTGTCTACAACATAGGCCATGCAAAATTTTACACTCAGACATATTACGTTCCCCCCCCCCATATTTTCACCCCTCCCCATGGGCCCCTTATATTGGATTTATGAAAAAACGGTCAAACACCTATTTTGTTATTTTTTATGCTGATTTTTTTCCGCTGAGGTCCAAACTCCTCGCCTATGACGTTTAAGAGATACACGCTCGGTTAGGAAACCTTCAACCCCCACTTTTCACCCCTTTCACCTCAAAATATACACCACATCGAAAAACCCTCAGACACGTATCTTCTTATTTTTAATGATGAGTTTATATGCCGAGTATCAAATCCTCCAATGAAAGCAATCTGGAGATATTGTTATTCAATGAAATGCAAGTGTACCCCCTTAACACCCCTTTAGAAACTGAATATCCAAAAACCCTTCCTTAGTGGGCGTTTTCGACTTACAACGAACATATTCCCAAAATTTCATGTTTCTAACTTTAATAGTTTTGGCTGGCCGATGATGAGTCAGTCAGTCAGTCAGTCAGTCAGTCAGGACACTTGTTTTTATACACACATCAAAAAAAGTTTTGCATCACCTCGGTTCCAAGAGTTCCGGAACCGTTAAATACAAAGGGAATAGAGATCAACACAAACAACATTTCAGCTCGTTTTATTGCTCATGAGACCCACACATTGCATGTTGTACCATCATACAGCTAGACTTTCAGCATTTGTGGTCCAGATTGCAGTACACACCACTACCTCTAATACCCAGTAGCACGTCCTCTTGCATTGATGCATGCCTGTATTCGCCGTGGCATACTATCCACAAGTTCATCAAGACACTGTTGGTCCAAATTGTCCCACTCCTCAATGCCAATTCGGCGTAAATCTCTCAGAGTGGTTGGTGGGTCAAGACGTCCATAAACAGCCCTTTTCAACATATCCCAGGCATGTTCGATAGGGTTCATGTCTGGCGAACATGCTGGCCACTGTAGTCGAGCGATGTCGTTATCTTGAAGGAACGCATTCACAAGATGTGCACGATGAGGTCGAGAATTGTCGTCCATGAAGACAAATGCCTCTCCAATATTCTGCCGATATGGTTGCACTATGGGTCGGAGGATGTCATTCAGGTATCGTAAAGCCGTTTCGGAGCCTTCCATGACCACCAGTGGCGTACGTCGGCCCCACATAATGCCACCCCAAAACATCAGGGAACCACCACCTTGCTGCACTCGCTGGACAGTGTGTCTAAGACGTTCAGCCTGACCAGGGTGCCTCCAAACACGTCTCCGACGATTGTCTGGTTGAAGGCATATGCGACACTCATCGGTGAAGAGAACGTGATGCCAATTCCGTGGGGTCCATTCAGCATGTTGTTGGGCCCATCTGTACCGCGCTGCATGGTGTCGGGGTTGCAAAGCTGGACCTCGCCATGGACGTCGGGAGTGAAGTTGCGCATCATGCAGCCTATTGCGCACAGTTTGAGTAGAAACACGACGTCCTGTGGCTGAACGAAACGCATTATTCAACATGGTGGCATTGCTGTCAGGGTTCCTCCGAGCGGCAATCCGTAAGTAGCGGTCATCCACTACAGTAGTAGCCCTTGGGCGGCCTGAGCGAGGCCTGTCATCGACAGTTCCTGTATCTCTGTACCTCCTCCATGTCCGAACAACATCGCTTTGGTTCACTCTGAGACGCCTGGAAACTTCCCTTGTTGAGAGCCCTTCTTGACACAAAGTAACAATGCGGACGCGATCGAACTGCGGTATTGACCTTCTAGGCATGGTAGAACTACAGACAACATGAGCAGCGTACCTTCGTCCTGGTGGAATGACTGGAACTGATCGGCTGTCGTACCCCCTCCGTCTAATAGGCCCTGCTCATGCATGGTTGTTTACATCTTTGAGCAGTTTTAGTGACATCTATGAACAGTCAAAGGGACTGTATCTTGGATACAATATACACAGTCAACGTCTATATGCCGGAGATCTGGGAACCGAGGTGATGCAAAACTTTTTTTGATGTGTGTATAACACATAAGCAACGGTCCTAGTGGAAAATAATTCAATCACCTGAAACCAAAAATGCATGGGACGAAAAAAAACATCAAAATATCATGTTGGTTCCGGACCCTAAAAGACGTGAAAAATATAATAAAAGTATTAAAAAAACTATTTTTCGAAATTTCATTCGAATCAATTTTTATGCCATTCCTGGGACTTAGAAAATTCCGGCCAAAAAGTACAAAATCATTAATAATTCCCTAAGTATTCGTCGTATGATGAAATAGCAAGAGACAAAGAAGATGTAATGTGTTATTGTCTACAACATAGGCCATGCAAAATTTTACACTCAGACATATTACGTTCCCCCCCCCATATTTTCACCCCTCCCCATGGGCCCCTTATATTGGATTTATGAAAAAACGGTCAAACACCTATTTTGTTATTTTTTATGCTGATTTTTTTCCGCTGAGGTCCAAACTCCTCGCCTATGACGTTTAAGAGATACACGCTCGGTTAGGAAACCTTCAACCCCCACTTTTCACCCCTTTCACCTCAAAATATACACCACATCGAAAAACCCTCAGACACGTATCTTCTTATTTTTAATGATGAGTTTATATGCCGAGTATCAAATCCTCCAATGAAAGCAATCTGGAGATATTGTTATTCAATGAAATGCAAGTGTACCCCCTTAACACCCCTTTAGAAACTGAATATCCAAAAACCCTTCCTTAGTGGGCGTTTTCGACTTACAACGAACATATTCCCAAAATTTCATGTTTCTAACTTTAATAGTTTTGGCTGGCCGATGATGAGTCAGTCAGTCAGTCAGTCAGTCAGTCAGGACACTTGTTTTTATACACACATCAAAAAAAGTTTTGCATCACCTCGGTTCCAAGAGTTCCGGAACCGTTAAATACAAAGGGAATAGAGATCAACACAAACAACATTTCAGCTCGTTTTATTGCTCATGAGACCCACACATTGCATGTTGTACCATCATACAGCTAGACTTTCAGCATTTGTGGTCCAGATTGCAGTACACACCACTACCTCTAATACCCAGTAGCACGTCCTCTTGCATTGATGCATGCCTGTATTCGCCGTGGCATACTATCCACAAGTTCATCAAGACACTGTTGGTCCAAATTGTCCCACTCCTCAACGACAATTCGGCGTAAATCTCTCAGAGTGGTTGGTGGGTCAAGACGTCCATAAACAGCCCTTTTCAACATATCCCAGGCATGTTCGATAGGGTTCATGTCTGGCGAACATGCTGGCCACTGTAGTCGAGCGATGTCGTTATCTTGAAGGAACGCATTCACAAGATGTGCACGATGAGGTCGAGAATTGTCGTCCATGAAGACAAATGCCTCTCCAATATTCTGCCGATATGGTTGCACTATGGGTCGGAGGATGTCATTCAGGTATCGTAAAGCCGTTTCGGAGCCTTCCATGACCACCAGTGGCGTACGTCGGCCCCACATAATGCCACCCCAAAACATCAGGGAACCACCACCTTGCTGCACTCGCTGGACAGTGTGTCTAAGACGTTCAGCCTGACCAGGGTGCCTCCAAACACGTCTCCGACGATTGTCTGGTTGAAGGCATATGCGACACTCATCGGTGAAGAGAACGTGATGCCAATTCCGTGGGGTCCATTCAGCATGTTGTTGGGCCCATCTGTACCGCGCTGCATGGTGTCGGGGTTGCAAAGCTGGACCTCGCCATGGACGTCGGGAGTGAAGTTGCGCATCATGCAGCCTATTGCGCACAGTTTGAGTTGAAACACGACGTCCTGTGGCTGAACGAAACGCATTATTCAACATGGTGGCATTGCTGTCAGGGTTCCTCCGAGCGGCAATCCGTAAGTAGCGGTCATCCACTACAGTAGTAGCCCTTGGGCGGCCTGAGCGAGGCCTGTCATCGACAGTTCCTGTATCTCTGTACCTCCTCCATGTCCGAACAACATCGCTTTGGTTCACTCTGAGACGCCTGGAAACTTCCCTTGTTGAGAGCCCTTCTTGACACAAAGTAACAATGCGGACGCGATCGAACTGCGGTATTGACCTTCTAGGCATGGTAGAACTACAGACAACATGAGCAGCGTACCTTCGTCCTGGTGGAATGACTGGAACTGATCGGCTGTCGTACCCCCTCCGTCTAATAGGCCCTGCTCATGCATGGTTGTTTACATCTTTGAGCAGTTTTAGTGACATCTATGAACAGTCAAAGGGACTGTATCTTGGATACAATATACACAGTCAACGTCTATATGCCGGAGATCTGGGAACCGAGGTGATGCAAAACTTTTTTTGATGTGTGTATAACACATAAGCAACGGTCCTAGTGGAAAATAATTCAATCACCTGAAACCAAAAATGCATGGGACGAAAAAAAACATCAAAATATCATGTTGGTTCCGGACCCTAAAAGACGTGAAAAATATAATAAAAGTATTAAAAAAACTATTTTTCGAAATTTCATTCGAATCAATTTTTATGCCATTCCTGGGACTTAGAAAATTCCGGCCAAAAAGTACAAAATCATTAATAATTCCCTAAGTATTCGTCGTATGATGAAATAGCAAGAGACAAAGAAGATGTAATGTGTTATTGTCTACAACATAGGCCATGCAAAATTTTACACTCAGACATATTACGTTCCCCCCCCCATATTTTCACCCCTCCCCATGGGCCCCTTATATTGGATTTATGAAAAAACGGTCAAACACCTATTTTGTTATTTTTTATGCTGATTTTTTTCCGCTGAGGTCCAAACTCCTCGCCTATGACGTTTAAGAGATACACGCTCGGTTAGGAAACCTTCAACCCCCACTTTTCACCCCTTTCACCTCAAAATATACACCACATCGAAAAACCCTCAGACACGTATCTTCTTATTTTTAATGATGAGTTTATATGCCGAGTATCAAATCCTCCAATGAAAGCAATCTGGAGATATTGTTATTCAATGAAATGCAAGTGTACCCCCTTAACACCCCTTTAGAAACTGAATATCCAAAAACCCTTCCTTAGTGGGCGTTTTCGACTTACAACGAACATATTCCCAAAATTTCATGTTTCTAACTTTAATAGTTTTGGCTGGCCGATGATGAGTCAGTCAGTCAGTCAGTCAGTCAGTCAGGACACTTGTTTTTATACACACATCAAAAAAAGTTTTGCATCACCTCGGTTCCAAGAGTTCCGGAACCGTTAAATACAAAGGGAATAGAGATCAACACAAACAACATTTCAGCTCGTTTTATTGCTCATGAGACCCACACATTGCATGTTGTACCATCATACAGCTAGACTTTCAGCATTTGTGGTCCAGATTGCAGTACACACCACTACCTCTAATACCCAGTAGCACGTCCTCTTGCATTGATGCATGCCTGTATTCGCCGTGGCATACTATCCACAAGTTCATCAAGACACTGTTGGTCCAAATTGTCCCACTCCTCAACGACAATTCGGCGTAAATCTCTCAGAGTGGTTGGTGGGTCAAGACGTCCATAAACAGCCCTTTTCAACATATCCCAGGCATGTTCGATAGGGTTCATGTCTGGCGAACATGCTGGCCACTGTAGTCGAGCGATGTCGTTATCTTGAAGGAACGCATTCACAAGATGTGCACGATGAGGTCGAGAATTGTCGTCCATGAAGACAAATGCCTCTCCAATATTCTGCCGATATGGTTGCACTATGGGTCGGAGGATGTCATTCAGGTATCGTAAAGCCGTTTCGGAGCCTTCCATGACCACCAGTGGCGTACGTCGGCCCCACATAATGCCACCCCAAAACATCAGGGAACCACCACCTTGCTGCACTCGCTGGACAGTGTGTCTAAGACGTTCAGCCTGACCAGGGTGCCTCCAAACACGTCTCCGACGATTGTCTGGTTGAAGGCATATGCGACACTCATCGGTGAAGAGAACGTGATGCCAATTCCGTGGGGTCCATTCAGCATGTTGTTGGGCCCATCTGTACCGCGCTGCATGGTGTCGGGGTTGCAAAGCTGGACCTCGCCATGGACGTCGGGAGTGAAGTTGCGCATCATGCAGCCTATTGCGCACAGTTTGAGTTGAAACACGACGTCCTGTGGCTGAACGAAACGCATTATTCAACATGGTGGCATTGCTGTCAGGGTTCCTCCGAGCGGCAATCCGTAAGTAGCGGTCATCCACTACAGTAGTAGCCCTTGGGCGGCCTGAGCGAGGCCTGTCATCGACAGTTCCTGTATCTCTGTACCTCCTCCATGTCCGAACAACATCGCTTTGGTTCACTCTGAGACGCCTGGAAACTTCCCTTGTTGAGAGCCCTTCTTGACACAAAGTAACAATGCGGACGCGATCGAACTGCGGTATTGACCTTCTAGGCATGGTAGAACTACAGACAACATGAGCAGCGTACCTTCGTCCTGGTGGAATGACTGGAACTGATCGGCTGTCGTACCCCCTCCGTCTAATAGGCCCTGCTCATGCATGGTTGTTTACATCTTTGAGCAGTTTTAGTGACATCTATGAACAGTCAAAGGGACTGTATCTTGGATACAATATACACAGTCAACGTCTATATGCCGGAGATGTGGGAACCGAGGTGATGCAAAACTTTTTTTGATGTGTGTATAACACATAAGCAACGGTCCTAGTGGAAAATAATTCAATCACCTGAAACCAAAAATGCATGGGACGAAAAAAAACATCAAAATATCATGTTGGTTCCGGACCCTAAAAGACGTGAAAAATATAATAAAAGTATTAAAAAAACTATTTTTCGAAATTTCATTCGAATCAATTTTTATGCCATTCCTGGGACTTAGAAAATTCCGGCCAAAAAGTACAAAATCATTAATAATTCCCTAAGTATTCGTCGTATGATGAAATAGCAAGAGACAAAGAAGATGTAATGTGTTATTGTCTACAACATAGGCCATGCAAAATTTTACACTCAGACATATTACGTTCCCCCCCCCCATATTTTCACCCCTCCCCATGGGCCCCTTATATTGGATTTATGAAAAAACGGTCAAACACCTATTTTGTTATTTTTTATGCTGATTTTTTTCCGCTGAGGTCCAAACTCCTCGCCTATGACGTTTAAGAGATACACGCTCGGTTAGGAAACCTTCAACCCCCACTTTTCACCCCTTTCACCTCAAAATATACACCACATCGAAAAACCCTCAGACACGTATCTTCTTATTTTTAATGATGAGTTTATATGCCGAGTGTCAAATCCCCCAATGAAAGCAATCTGGAGATATTGTTATTCAATGAAATGCAAGTGTACCCCCTAAACACCCCTTTAGAAACTGAATATCCAAAAACCCTTCCTTAGTGGGCGTTTTCGACTTACAACGAACATATTCCCAAAATTTCATGTTTCTAACTTTAATAGTTTTGGCTGGCCGATGTTGAGTCAGTCAGTCAGTCAGTCAGTCAGTCAGTCAGTCAGGACACTTGTTTTTATACACACATCAAAAAAAGTTTTGCATCACCTCGGTTCCAAGAGTTCCGGAACCGTTAAATACAAAGGGAATAGAGATCAACACAAACAACATTTCAGCTCGTTTTATTGCTCATGAGACCCACACATTGCATGTTGTACCATCATACAGCTAGACTTTCAGCATTTGTGGTCCAGATTGCAGTACACACCACTACCTCTAATACCCAGTAGCACGTCCTCTTGCATTGATGCATGCCTGTATTCGCCGTGGCATACTATCCACAAGTTCATCAAGACACTGTTGGTCCAAATTGTCCCACTCCTCAATGACAATTCGGCGTAAATCTCTCAGAGTGGTTGGTGGGTCAAGACGTCCATAAACAGCCCTTTTCAACATATCCCAGGCATGTTCGATAGGGTTCATGTCTGGCGAACATGCTGGCCACTGTAGTCGAGCGATGTCGTTATCTTGAAGGAACGCATTCACAAGATGTGCACGATGAGGTCGAGAATTGTCGTCCATGAAGACAAATGCCTCTCCAATATTCTGCCGATATGGTTGCACTATGGGTCGGAGGATGTCATTCAGGTATCGTAAAGCCGTTTCGGAGCCTTCCATGACCACCAGTGGCGTACGTCGGCCCCACATAATGCCACCCCAAAACATCAGGGAACCACCACCTTGCTGCACTCGCTGGACAGTGTGTCTAAGACGTTCAGCCTGACCAGGGTGCCTCCAAACACGTCTCCGACGATTGTCTGGTTGAAGGCATATGCGACACTCATCGGTGAAGAGAACGTGATGCCAATTCCGTGGGGTCCATTCAGCATGTTGTTGGGCCCATCTGTACCGCGCTGCATGGTGTCGGGGTTGCAAAGCTGGACCTCGCCATGGACGTCGGGAGTGAAGTTGCGCATCATGCAGCCTATTGCGCACAGTTTGAGTTGAAACACGACGTCCTGTGGCTGAACGAAACGCATTATTCAACATGGTGGCATTGCTGTCAGGGTTCCTCCGAGCGGCAATCCGTAAGTAGCGGTCATCCACTACAGTAGTAGCCCTTGGGCGGCCTGAGCGAGGCCTGTCATCGACAGTTCCTGTATCTCTGTACCTCCTCCATGTCCGAACAACATCGCTTTGGTTCACTCTGAGACGCCTGGAAACTTCCCTTGTTGAGAGCCCTTCTTGACACAAAGTAACAATGCGGACGCGATCGAACTGCGGTATTGACCTTCTAGGCATGGTAGAACTACAGACAACATGAGCAGCGTACCTTCGTCCTGGTGGAATGACTGGAACTGATCGGCTGTCGTACCCCCTCCGTCTAATAGGCCCTGCTCATGCATGGTTGTTTACATCTTTGAGCAGTTTTAGTGACATCTATGAACAGTCAAAGGGACTGTATCTTGGATACAATATACACAGTCAACGTCTATATGCCGGAGATGTGGGAACCGAGGTGATGCAAAACTTTTTTTGATGTGTGTATAACACATAAGCAACGGTCCTAGTGGAAAATAATTCAATCACCTGAAACCAAAAATGCATGGGACGAAAAAAAACATCAAAATATCATGTTGGTTCCGGACCCTAAAAGACGTGAAAAATATAATAAAAGTATTAAAAAAACTATTTTTCGAAATTTCATTCGAATCAATTTTTATGCCATTCCTGGGACTTAGAAAATTCCGGCCAAAAAGTACAAAATCATTAATAATTCCCTAAGTATTCGTCGTATGATGAAATAGCAAGAGACAAAGAAGATGTAATGTGTTATTGTCTACAACATAGGCCATGCAAAATTTTACACTCAGACATATTACGTTCCCCCCCCCCCATATTTTCACCCCTCCCCATGGGCCCCTTATATTGGATTTATGAAAAAACGGTCAAACACCTATTTTGTTATTTTTTATGCTGATTTTTTTCCGCTGAGGTCCAAACTCCTCGCCTATGACGTTTAAGAGATACACGCTCGGTTAGGAAACCTTCAACCCCCACTTTTCACCCCTTTCACCTCAAAATATACACCACATCGAAAAACCCTCAGACACGTATCTTCTTATTTTTAATGATGAGTTTATATGCCGAGTGTCAAATCCCCCAATGAAAGCAATCTGGAGATATTGTTATTCAATGAAATGCAAGTGTACCCCCTAAACACCCCTTTAGAAACTGAATATCCAAAAACCCTTCCTTAGTGGGCGTTTTCGACTTACAACGAACATATTCCCAAAATTTCATGTTTCTAACTTTAATAGTTTTGGCTGGCCGATGTTGAGTCAGTCAGTCAGTCAGTCAGTCAGTCAGGACACTTGTTTTTATACACACATCAAAAAAAGTTTTGCATCACCTCGGTTCCAAGAGTTCCGGAACCGTTAAATACAAAGGGAATAGAGATCAACACAAACAACATTTCAGCTCGTTTTATTGCTCATGAGACCCACACATTGCATGTTGTACCATCATACAGCTCGACTTTCAGCATTTGTGGTCCAGATTGCAGTACACACCACTACCTCTAATACCCAGTAGCACGTCCTCTTGCATTGATGCATGCCTGTATTCGCCGTGGCATACTATCCACAAGTTCATCAAGACACTGTTGGTCCAAATTGTCCCACTCCTCAATGACAATTCGGCGTAAATCTCTCAGAGTGGTTGGTGGGTCAAGACGTCCATAAACAGCCCTTTTCAACATATCCCAGGCATGTTCGATAGGGTTCATGTCTGGCGAACATGCTGGCCACTGTAGTCGAGCGATGTCGTTATCTTGAAGGAACGCATTCACAAGATGTGCACGATGAGGTCGAGAATTGTCGTCCATGAAGACAAATGCCTCTCCAATATTCTGCCGATATGGTTGCACTATGGGTCGGAGGATGTCATTCAGGTATCGTAAAGCCGTTTCGGAGCCTTCCATGACCACCAGTGGCGTACGTCGGCCCCACATAATGCCACCCCAAAACATCAGGGAACCACCACCTTGCTGCACTCGCTGGACAGTGTGTCTAAGACGTTCAGCCTGACCATGGTGCCTCCAAACACGTCTCCGACGATTGTCTGGTTGAAGGCATATGCGACACTCATCGGTGAAGAGAACGTGATGCCAATTCCGTGGGGTCCATTCAGCATGTTGTTGGGCCCATCTGTACCGCGCTGCATGGTGTCGGGGTTGCAAAGCTGGACCTCGCCATGGACGTCGGGAGTGAAGTTGCGCATCATGCAGCCTATTGCGCACAGTTTGAGTTGAAACACGACGTCCTGTGGCTGAACGAAACGCATTATTCAACATGGTGGCATTGCTGTCAGGGTTCCTCCGAGCGGCAATCCGTAAGTAGCGGTCATCCACTACAGTAGTAGCCCTTGGGCGGCCTGAGCGAGGCCTGTCATCGACAGTTCCTGTATCTCTGTACCTCCTCCATGTCCGAACAACATCGCTTTGGTTCACTCTGAGACGCCTGGAAACTTCCCTTGTTGAGAGCCCTTCTTGACACAAAGTAACAATGCGGACGCGATCGAACTGCGGTATTGACCTTCTAGGCATGGTAGAACTACAGACAACATGAGCAGCGTACCTTCGTCCTGGTGGAATGACTGGAACTGATCGGCTGTCGTACCCCCTCCGTCTAATAGGCCCTGCTCATGCATGGTTGTTTACATCTTTGAGCAGTTTTAGTGACATCTATGAACAGTCAAAGGGACTGTATCTTGGATACAATATACACAGTCAACGTCTATATGCCGGAGATCTGGGAACCGAGGTGATGCAAAACTTTTTTTGATGTGTGTATAACACATAAGCAACGGTCCTAGTGGAAAATAATTCAATCACCTGAAACCAAAAATGCATGGGACGAAAAAAAACATCAAAATATCATGTTGGTTCCGGACCCTAAAAGACGTGAAAAATATAATAAAAGTATTAAAAAAACTATTTTTCGAAATTTCATTCGAATCAATTTTTATGCCATTCCTGGGACTTAGAAAATTCCGGCCAAAAAGTACAAAATCATTAATAATTCCCTAAGTATTCGTCGTATGATGAAATAGCAAGAGACAAAGAAGATGTAATGTGTTATTGTCTACAACATAGGCCATGCAAAATTTTACACTCAGACATATTACGTTCCCCCCCCCCCCCATATTTTCACCCCTCCCCATGGGCCCCTTATATTGGATTTATGAAAAAACGGTCAAACACCTATTTTGTTATTTTTTATGCTGATTTTTTTCCGCTGAGGTCCAAACTCCTCGCCTATGACGTTTAAGAGATACACGCTCGGTTAGGAAACCTTCAACCCCCACTTTTCACCCCTTTCACCTCAAAATATACACCACATCGAAAAACCCTCAGACACGTATCTTCTTATTTTTAATGATGAGTTTATATGCCGAGTATCAAATCCTCCAATGAAAGCAATCTGGAGATATTGTTATTCAATGAAATGCAAGTGTACCCCCTTAACACCCCTTTAGAAACTGAATATCCAAAAACCCTTCCTTAGTGGGCGTTTTCGACTTACAACGAACATATTCCCAAAATTTCATGTTTCTAACTTTAATAGTTTTGGCTGGCCGATGATGAGTCAGTCAGTCAGTCAGTCAGTCAGTCAGGACACTTGTTTTTATACACACATCAAAAAAAGTTTTGCATCACCTCGGTTCCAAGAGTTCCGGAACCGTTAAATACAAAGGGAATAGAGATCAACACAAACAACATTTCAGCTCGTTTTATTGCTCATGAGACCCACACATTGCATGTTGTACCATCATACAGCTAGACTTTCAGCATTTGTGGTCCAGATTGCAGTACACACCACTACCTCTAATACCCAGTAGCACGTCCTCTTGCATTGATGCATGCCTGTATTCGCCGTGGCATACTATCCACAAGTTCATCAAGACACTGTTGGTCCAAATTGTCCCACTCCTCAATGCCAATTCGGCGTAAATCTCTCAGAGTGGTTGGTGGGTCAAGACGTCCATAAACAGCCCTTTTCAACATATCCCAGGCATGTTCGATAGGGTTCATGTCTGGCGAACATGCTGGCCACTGTAGTCGAGCGATGTCGTTATCTTGAAGGAACGCATTCACAAGATGTGCACGATGAGGTCGAGAATTGTCGTCCATGAAGACAAATGCCTCTCCAATATTCTGCCGATATGGTTGCACTATGGGTCGGAGGATGTCATTCAGGTATCGTAAAGCCGTTTCGGAGCCTTCCATGACCACCAGTGGCGTACGTCGGCCCCACATAATGCCACCCCAAAACATCAGGGAACCACCACCTTGCTGCACTCGCTGGACAGTGTGTCTAAGACGTTCAGCCTGACCAGGGTGCCTCCAAACACGTCTCCGACGATTGTCTGGTTGAAGGCATATGCGACACTCATCGGTGAAGAGAACGTGATGCCAATTCCGTGGGGTCCATTCAGCATGTTGTTGGGCCCATCTGTACCGCGCTGCATGGTGTCGGGGTTGCAAAGCTGGACCTCGCCATGGACGTCGGGAGTGAAGTTGCGCATCATGCAGCCTATTGCGCACAGTTTGAGTTGAAACACGACGTCCTGTGGCTGAACGAAACGCATTATTCAACATGGTGGCATTGCTGTCAGGGTTCCTCCGAGCGGCAATCCGTAAGTAGCGGTCATCCACTACAGTAGTAGCCCTTGGGCGGCCTGAGCGAGGCCTGTCATCGACAGTTCCTGTATCTCTGTACCTCCTCCATGTCCGAACAACATCGCTTTGGTTCACTCTGAGACGCCTGGAAACTTCCCTTGTTGAGAGCCCTTCTTGACACAAAGTAACAATGCGGACGCGATCGAACTGCGGTATTGACCTTCTAGGCATGGTAGAACTACAGACAACATGAGCAGCGTACCTTCGTCCTGGTGGAATGACTGGAACTGATCGGCTGTCGTACCCCCTCCGTCTAATAGGCCCTGCTCATGCATGGTTGTTTACATCTTTGAGCAGTTTTAGTGACATCTATGAACAGTCAAAGGGACTGTATCTTGGATACAATATACACAGTCAACGTCTATATGCCGGAGATCTGGGAACCGAGGTGATGCAAAACTTTTTTTGATGTGTGTATAACACATAAGCAACGGTCCTAGTGGAAAATAATTCAATCACCTGAAACCAAAAATGCATGGGACGAAAAAAAACATCAAAATATCATGTTGGTTCCGGACCCTAAAAGACGTGAAAAATATAATAAAAGTATTAAAAAAACTATTTTTCGAAATTTCATTCGAATCAATTTTTATGCCATTCCTGGGACTTAGAAAATTCCGGCCAAAAAGTACAAAATCATTAATAATTCCCTAAGTATTCGTCGTATGATGAAATAGCAAGAGACAAAGAAGATGTAATGTGTTATTGTCTACAACATAGGCCATGCAAAATTTTACACTCAGACATATTACGTTCCCCCCCCCCCCCCCCATATTTTCACCCCTCCCCATGGGCCCCTTATATTGGATTTATGAAAAAACGGTCAAACACCTATTTTGTTATTTTTTATGCTGATTTTTTTCCGCTGACGTCCAAACTCCTCGCCTATGACGTTTAAGAGATACACGCTCGGTTAGGAAACCTTCAACCCCCACTTTTCACCCCTTTCACCTCAAAATATACACCACATCGAAAAACCCTCAGACACGTATCTTCTTATTTTTAATGATGAGTTTATATGCCGAGTATCAAATCCTCCAATGAAAGCAATCTGGAGATATTGTTATTCAATGAAATGCAAGTGTACCCCCTTAACACCCCTTTAGAAACTGAATATCCAAAAACCCTTCCTTAGTGGGCGTTTTCGACTTACAACGAACATATTCCCAAAATTTCATGTTTCTAACTTTAATAGTTTTGGCTGGCCGATGATGAGTCAGTCAGTCAGTCAGTCAGTCAGTCAGGACACTTGTTTTTATACACACATCAAAAAAAGTTTTGCATCACCTCGGTTCCAAGAGTTCCGGAACCGTTAAATACAAAGGGAATAGAGATCAACACAAACAACATTTCAGCTCGTTTTATTGCTCATGAGACCCACACATTGCATGTTGTACCATCATACAGCTAGACTTTCAGCATTTGTGGTCCAGATTGCAGTACACACCACTACCTCTAATACCCAGTAGCACGTCCTCTTGCATTGATGCATGCCTGTATTCGCCGTGGCATACTATCCACAAGTTCATCAAGACACTGTTGGTCCAAATTGTCCCACTCCTCAACGACAATTCGGCGTAAATCTCTCAGAGTGGTTGGTGGGTCAAGACGTCCATAAACAGCCCTTTTCAACATATCCCAGGCATGTTCGATAGGGTTCATGTCTGGCGAACATGCTGGCCACTGTAGTCGAGCGATGTCGTTATCTTGAAGGAACGCATTCACAAGATGTGCACGATGAGGTCGAGAATTGTCGTCCATGAAGACAAATGCCTCTCCAATATTCTGCCGATATGGTTGCACTATGGGTCGGAGGATGTCATTCAGGTATCGTAAAGCCGTTTCGGAGCCTTCCATGACCACCAGTGGCGTACGTCGGCCCCACATAATGCCACCCCAAAACATCAGGGAACCACCACCTTGCTGCACTCGCTGGACAGTGTGTCTAAGACGTTCAGCCTGACCAGGGTGCCTCCAAACACGTCTCCGACGATTGTCTGGTTGAAGGCATATGCGACACTCATCGGTGAAGAGAACGTGATGCCAATTCCGTGGGGTCCATTCAGCATGTTGTTGGGCCCATCTGTACCGCGCTGCATGGTGTCGGGGTTGCAAAGCTGGACCTCGCCATGGACGTCGGGAGTGAAGTTGCGCATCATGCAGCCTATTGCGCACAGTTTGAGTTGAAACACGACGTCCTGTGGCTGAACGAAACGCATTATTCAACATGGTGGCATTGCTGTCAGGGTTCCTCCGAGCGGCAATCCGTAAGTAGCGGTCATCCACTACAGTAGTAGCCCTTGGGCGGCCTGAGCGAGGCCTGTCATCGACAGTTCCTGTATCTCTGTACCTCCTCCATGTCCGAACAACATCGCTTTGGTTCACTCTGAGACGCCTGGAAACTTCCCTTGTTGAGAGCCCTTCTTGACACAAAGTAACAATGCGGACGCGATCGAACTGCGGTATTGACCTTCTAGGCATGGTAGAACTACAGACAACATGAGCAGCGTACCTTCGTCCTGGTGGAATGACTGGAACTGATCGGCTGTCGTACCCCCTCCGTCTAATAGGCCCTGCTCATGCATGGTTGTTTACATCTTTGAGCAGTTTTAGTGACATCTATGAACAGTCAAAGGGACTGTATCTTGGATACAATATACACAGTCAACGTCTATATGCCGGAGATGTGGGAACCGAGGTGATGCAAAACTTTTTTTGATGTGTGTATAACACATAAGCAACGGTCCTAGTGGAAAATAATTCAATCACCTGAAACCAAAAATGCATGGGACGAAAAAAAACATCAAAATATCATGTTGGTTCCGGACCCTAAAAGACGTGAAAAATATAATAAAAGTATTAAAAAAACTATTTTTCGAAATTTCATTCGAATCAATTTTTATGCCATTCCTGGGACTTAGAAAATTCCGGCCAAAAAGTACAAAATCATTAATAATTCCCTAAGTATTCGTCGTATGATGAAATAGCAAGAGACAAAGAAGATGTAATGTGTTATTGTCTACAACATAGGCCATGCAAAATTTTACACTCAGACATATTACGTTCCCCCCCCCCCATATTTTCACCCCTCCCCATGGGCCCCTTATATTGGATTTATGAAAAAACGGTCAAACACCTATTTTGTTATTTTTTATGCTGATTTTTTTCCGCTGAGGTCCAAACTCCTCGCCTATGACGTTTAAGAGATACACGCTCGGTTAGGAAACCTTCAACCCCCACTTTTCACCCCTTTCACCTCAAAATATACACCACATCGAAAAACCCTCAGACACGTATCTTCTTATTTTTAATGATGAGTTTATATGCCGAGTGTCAAATCCCCCAATGAAAGCAATCTGGAGATATTGTTATTCAATGAAATGCAAGTGTACCCCCTAAACACCCCTTTAGAAACTGAATATCCAAAAACCCTTCCTTAGTGGGCGTTTTCGACTTACAACGAACATATTCCCAAAATTTCATGTTTCTAACTTTAATAGTTTTGGCTGGCCGATGTTGAGTCAGTCAGTCAGTCAGTCAGTCAGTCAGTCAGTCAGTCAGGACACTTGTTTTTATACACACATCAAAAAAAGTTTTGCATCACCTCGGTTCCAAGAGTTCCGGAACCGTTAAATACAAAGGGAATAGAGATCAACACAAACAACATTTCAGCTCGTTTTATTGCTCATGAGACCCACACATTGCATGTTGTACCATCATACAGCTAGACTTTCAGCATTTGTGGTCCAGATTGCAGTACACACCACTACCTCTAATACCCAGTAGCACGTCCTCTTGCATTGATGCATGCCTGTATTCGCCGTGGCATACTATCCACAAGTTCATCAAGACACTGTTGGTCCAAATTGTCCCACTCCTCAATGACAATTCGGCGTAAATCTCTCAGAGTGGTTGGTGGGTCAAGACGTCCATAAACAGCCCTTTTCAACATATCCCAGGCATGTTCGATAGGGTTCATGTCTGGCGAACATGCTGGCCACTGTAGTCGAGCGATGTCGTTATCTTGAAGGAACGCATTCACAAGATGTGCACGATGAGGTCGAGAATTGTCGTCCATGAAGACAAATGCCTCTCCAATATTCTGCCGATATGGTTGCACTATGGGTCGGAGGATGTCATTCAGGTATCGTAAAGCCGTTTCGGAGCCTTCCATGACCACCAGTGGCGTACGTCGGCCCCACATAATGCCACCCCAAAACATCAGGGAACCACCACCTTGCTGCACTCGCTGGACAGTGTGTCTAAGACGTTCAGCCTGACCAGGGTGCCTCCAAACACGTCTCCGACGATTGTCTGGTTGAAGGCATATGCGACACTCATCGGTGAAGAGAACGTGATGCCAATTCCGTGGGGTCCATTCAGCATGTTGTTGGGCCCATCTGTACCGCGCTGCATGGTGTCGGGGTTGCAAAGCTGGACCTCGCCATGGACGTCGGGAGTGAAGTTGCGCATCATGCAGCCTATTGCGCACAGTTTGAGTTGAAACACGACGTCCTGTGGCTGAACGAAACGCATTATTCAACATGGTGGCATTGCTGTCAGGGTTCCTCCGAGCGGCAATCCGTAAGTAGCGGTCATCCACTACAGTAGTAGCCCTTGGGCGGCCTGAGCGAGGCCTGTCATCGACAGTTCCTGTATCTCTGTACCTCCTCCATGTCCGAACAACATCGCTTTGGTTCACTCTGAGACGCCTGGAAACTTCCCTTGTTGAGAGCCCTTCTTGACACAAAGTAACAATGCGGACGCGATCGAACTGCGGTATTGACCTTCTAGGCATGGTAGAACTACAGACAACATGAGCAGCGTACCTTCGTCCTGGTGGAATGACTGGAACTGATCGGCTGTCGTACCCCCTCCGTCTAATAGGCCCTGCTCATGCATGGTTGTTTACATCTTTGAGCAGTTTTAGTGACATCTATGAACAGTCAAAGGGACTGTATCTTGGATACAATATACACAGTCAACGTCTATATGCCGGAGATCTGGGAACCGAGGTGATGCAAAACTTTTCTTGATGTGTGTATAACACATAAGCAACGGTCCTAGTGGAAAATAATTCAATCACCTGAAACCAAAAATGCATGGGACGAAAAAAAACATCAAAATATCATGTTGGTTCCGGACCCTAAAAGACGTGAAAAATATAATAAAAGTATTAAAAAAACTATTTTTCGAAATTTCATTCGAATCAATTTTTATGCCATTCCTGGGACTTAGAAAATTCCGGCCAAAAAGTACAAAATCATTAATAATTCCCTAAGTATTCGTCGTATGATGAAATAGCAAGAGACAAAGAAGATGTAATGTGTTATTGTCTACAACATAGGCCATGCAAAATTTTACACTCAGACATATTACGTTCCCCCCCCCCCATATTTTCACCCCTCCCCATGGGCCCCTTATATTGGATTTATGAAAAAACGGTCAAACACCTATTTTGTTATTTTTTATGCTGATTTTTTTCCGCTGAGGTCCAAACTCCTCGCCTATGACGTTTAAGAGATACACGCTCGGTTAGGAAACCTTCAACCCCCACTTTTCACCCCTTTCACCTCAAAATATACACCACATCGAAAAACCCTCAGACACGTATCTTCTTATTTTTAATGATGAGTTTATATGCCGAGTGTCAAATCCCCCAATGAAAGCAATCTGGAGATATTGTTATTCAATGAAATGCAAGTGTACCCCCTTAACACCCCTTTAGAAACTGAATATCCAAAAACCCTTCCTTAGTGGGCGTTTTCGACTTACAACGAACATATTCCCAAAATTTCATGTTTCTAACTTTAATAGTTTTGGCTGGCCGATGTTGAGTCAGTCAGTCAGTCAGTCAGTCAGTCAGTCAGTCAGGACACTTGTTTTTATACACACATCAAAAAAAGTTTTGCATCACCTCGGTTCCAAGAGTTCCGGAACCGTTAAATACAAAGGGAATAGAGATCAACACAAACAACATTTCAGCTCGTTTTATTGCTCATGAGACCCACACATTGCATGTTGTACCATCACACAGCTAGACTTTCAGCATTTGTGGTCCAGATTGCAGTACACACCACTACCTCTAATACCCAGTAGCACGTCCTCTTGCATTGATGCATGCCTGTATTCGCCGTGGCATACTATCCACAAGTTCATCAAGACACTGTTGGTCCAAATTGTCCCACTCCTCAACGACAATTCGGCGTAAATCTCTCAGAGTGGTTGGTGGATCAAGACGTCCATAAACAGCCCTTTTCAACATATCCCAGGCATGTTCGATAGGGTTCATGTCTGGCGAACATGCTGGCCACTGTAGTCGAGCGATGTCGTTATCTTGAAGGAACGCATTCACAAGATGTGCACGATGAGGTCGAGAATTGTCGTCCATGAAGACAAATGCCTCTCCAATATTCTGCCGATATGGTTGCACTATGGGTCGGAGGATGTCATTCAGGTATCGTAAAGCCGTTTCGGAGCCTTCCATGACCACCAGTGGCGTACGTCGGCCCCACATAATGCCACCCCAAAACATCAGGGAACCACCACCTTGCTGCACTCGCTGGACAGTGTGTCTAAGACGTTCAGCCTGACCAGGGTGCCTCCAAACACGTCTCCGACGATTGTCTGGTTGAAGGCATATGCGACACTCATCGGTGAAGAGAACGTGATGCCAATTCCGTGGGGTCCATTCAGCATGTTGTTGGGCCCATCTGTACCGCGCTGCATGGTGTCGGGGTTGCAAAGCTGGACCTCGCCATGGACGTCGGGAGTGAAGTTGCGCATCATGCAGCCTATTGCGCACAGTTTGAGTTGAAACACGACGTCCTGTGGCTGAACGAAACCCATTATTCAACATGGTGGCATTGCTGTCAGGGTTCCTCCGAGCGGCAATCCGTAAGTAGCGGTCATCCACTACAGTAGTAGCCCTTGGGCGGCCTGAGCGAGGCCTGTCATCGACAGTTCCTGTATCTCTGTACCTCCTCCATGTCCGAACAACATCGCTTTGGTTCACTCTGAGACGCCTGGAAACTTCCCTTGTTGAGAGCCCTTCTTGACACAAAGTAACAATGCGGACGCGATCGAACTGTGGTATTGACCTTCTAGGCATGGTAGAACTACAGACAACATGAGCAGCGTACCTTCGTCCTGGTGGAATGACTGGAACTGATCGGCTGTCGTACCCCCTCCGTCTAATAGGCCCTGCTCATGCATGGTTGTTTACATCTTTGAGCAGTTTTAGTGACATCTATGAACAGTCAAAGGGACTGTATCTTGGATACAATATACACAGTCAACGTCTATATGCCGGAGATGTGGGAACCGAGTTGATCCAAAACTTTTTTTGATGTGTGTATAACACATAAGCAACGGTCCTAGTGGAAAATAATTCAATCACCTGAAACCAAAAATGCATGGGACGAAAAAAAACATCAAAATATCATGTTGGTTCCGGACCCTAAAAGACGTGAAAAATATAATAAAAGTATTAAAAAAACTATTTTTCGAAATTTCATTCGAATCAATTTTTATGCCATTCCTGGGACTTAGAAAATTCCGGCCAAAAAGTACAAAATCATTAATAATTCCCTAAGTATTCGTCGTATGATGAAATAGCAAGAGACAAAGAAGATGTAATGTGTTATTGTCTACAACATAGGCCATGCAAAATTTTACACTCAGACATATTACGTTCCCCCCCCCCCCATATTTTCACCCCTCCCCATGGGCCCCTTATATTGGATTTATGAAAAAACGGTCAAACACCTATTTTGTTATTTTTTATGCTGATTTTTTTCCGCTGAGGTCCAAACTCCTCGCCTATGACGTTTAAGAGATACACGCTCGGTTAGGAAACCTTCAACCCCCACTTTTCACCCCTTTCACCTCAAAATATACACCACATCGAAAAACCCTCAGACACGTATCTTCTTATTTTTAATGATGAGTTTATATGCCGAGTGTCAAATCCCCCAATGAAAGCAATCTGGAGATATTGTTATTCAATGAAATGCAAGTGTACCCCCTTAACACCCCTTTAGAAACTGAATATCCAAAAACCCTTCCTTAGTGGGCGTTTTCGACTTACAACGAACATATTCCCAAAATTTCATGTTTCTAACTTTAATAGTTTTGGCTGGCCGATGTTGAGTCAGTCAGTCAGTCAGTCAGTCAGTCAGTCAGTCAGGACACTTGTTTTTATACACACATCAAAAAAAGTTTTGCATCACCTCGGTTCCAAGAGTTCCGGAACCGTTAAATACAAAGGGAATAGAGATCAACACAAACAACATTTCAGCTCGTTTTATTGCTCATGAGACCCACACATTGCATGTTGTACCATCATACAGCTAGACTTTCAGCATTTGTGGTCCAGATTGCAGTACACACCACTACCTCTAATACCCAGTAGCACGTCCTCTTGCATTGATGCATGCCTGTATTCGCCGTGGCATACTATCCACAAGTTCATCAAGACACTGTTGGTCCAAATTGTCCCACTCCTCAACGACAATTCGGCGTAAATCTCTCAGAGTGGTTGGTGGATCAAGACGTCCATAAACAGCCCTTTTCAACATATCCCAGGCATGTTCGATAGGGTTCATGTCTGGCGAACATGCTGGCCACTGTAGTCGAGCGATGTCGTTATCTTGAAGGAACGCATTCACAAGATGTGCACGATGAGGTCGAGAATTGTCGTCCATGAAGACAAATGCCTCTCCAATATTCTGCCGATATGGTTGCACTATGGGTCGGAGGATGTCATTCAGGTATCGTAAAGCCGTTTCGGAGCCTTCCATGACCACCAGTGGCGTACGTCGGCCCCACATAATGCCACCCCAAAACATCAGGGAACCACCACCTTGCTGCACTCGCTGGACAGTGTGTCTAAGACGTTCAGCCTGACCAGGGTGCCTCCAAACACGTCTCCGACGATTGTCTGGTTGAAGGCATATGCGACACTCATCGGTGAAGAGAACGTGATGCCAATTCCGTGGGGTCCATTCAGCATGTTGTTGGGCCCATCTGTACCGCGCTGCATGGTGTCGGGGTTGCAAAGCTGGACCTCGCCATGGACGTCGGGAGTGAAGTTGCGCATCATGCAGCCTATTGCGCACAGTTTGAGTTGAAACACGACGTCCTGTGGCTGAACGAAACGCATTATTCAACATGGTGGCATTGCTGTCAGGGTTCCTCCGAGCGGCAATCCGTAAGTAGCGGTCATCCACTACAGTAGTAGCCCTTGGGCGGCCTGAGCGAGGCCTGTCATCGACAGTTCCTGTATCTCTGTACCTCCTCCATGTCCGAACAACATCGCTTTGGTTCACTCTGAGACGCCTGGAAACTTCCCTTGTTGAGAGCCCTTCTTGACACAAAGTAACAATGCGGACGCGATCGAACTGTGGTATTGACCTTCTAGGCATGGTAGAACTACAGACAACATGAGCAGCGTACCTTCGTCCTGGTGGAATGACTGGAACTGATCGGCTGTCGTACCCCCTCCGTCTAATAGGCCCTGCTCATGCATGGTTGTTTACATCTTTGAGCAGTTTTAGTGACATCTATGAACAGTCAAAGGGACTGTATCTTGGATACAATATACACAGTCAACGTCTATATGCCGGAGATGTGGGAACCGAGGTGATGCAAAACTTTTTTTGATGTGTGTATAACACATAAGCAACGGTCCTAGTGGAAAATAATTCAATCACCTGAAACCAAAAATGCATGGGACGAAAAAAAACATCAAAATATCATGTTGGTTCCGGACCCTAAAAGACGTGAAAAATATAATAAAAGTATTAAAAAAACTATTTTTCGAAATTTCATTCGAATCAATTTTTATGCCATTCCTGGGACTTAGAAAATTCCGGCCAAAAAGTACAAAATTATTAATAATTCCCTAAGTATTCGTCGTATGATGAAATAGCAAGAGACAAAGAAGATGTAATGTGTTATTGTCTACAACATAGGCCATGCAAAATTTTACACTCAGACATATTACGTTCCCCCCCCCCATATTTTCACCCCTCCCCATGGGCCCCTTATATTGGATTTATGAAAAAACGGTCAAACACCTATTTTGTTATTTTTTATGCTGATTTTTTTCCGCTGAGGTCCAAACTCCTCGCCTATGACGTTTAAGAGATACACGCTCGGTTAGGAAACCTTCAACCCCCACTTTTCACCCCTTTCACCTCAAAATATACACCACATCGAAAAACCCTCAGACACGTATCTTCTTATTTTTAATGATGAGTTTATATGCCGAGTGTCAAATCCCCCAATGAAATCAATCTGGAGATATTGTTATTCAATGAAATGCAAGTGTACCCCCTTAACACCCCTTTAGAAACTGAATATCCAAAAACCCTTCCTTAGTGGGCGTTTTCGACTTACAACGAACATATTCCCAAAATTTCATGTTTCTAACTTTAATAGTTTTGGCTGGCCGATGTTGAGTCAGTCAGTCAGTCAGTCAGTCAGTCAGTCAGTCAGTCAGTCAGGACACTTGTTTTTATACACACATCAAAAAAAGTTTTGCATCACCTCGGTTCCAAGAGTTCCGGAACCGTTAAATACAAAGGGAATAGAGATCAACACAAACAACATTTCAGCTCGTTTTATTGCTCATGAGACCCACACATTGCATGTTGTACCATCATACAGCTAGACTTTCAGCATTTGTGGTCCAGATTGCAGTACACACCACTACCTCTAATACCCAGTAGCACGTCCTCTTGCATTGATGCATGCCTGTATTCGCCGTGGCATACTATCCACAAGTTCATCAAGACACTGTTGGTCCAAATTGTCCCACTCCTCAACGACAATTCGGCGTAAATCTCTCAGAGTGGTTGGTGGATCAAGACGTCCATAAACAGCCCTTTTCAACATATCCCAGGCATGTTCGATAGGGTTCATGTCTGGCGAACATGCTGGCCACTGTAGTCGAGCGATGTCGTTATCTTGAAGGAACGCATTCACAAGATGTGCACGATGAGGTCGAGAATTGTCGTCCATGAAGACAAATGCCTCTCCAATATTCTGCCGATATGGTTGCACTATGGGTCGGAGGATGTCATTCAGGTATCGTAAAGCCGTTTCGGAGCCTTCCATGACCACCAGTGGCGTACGTCGGCCCCACATAATGCCACCCCAAAACATCAGGGAACCACCACCTTGCTGCACTCGCTGGACAGTGTGTCTAAGACGTTCAGCCTGACCAGGGTGCCTCCAAACACGTCTCCGACGATTGTCTGGTTGAAGGCATATGCGACACTCATCGGTGAAGAGAACGTGATGCCAATTCCGTGGGGTCCATTCAGCATGTTGTTGGGCCCATCTGTACCGCGCTGCATGGTGTCGGGGTTGCAAAGCTGGACCTCGCCATGGACGTCGGGAGTGAAGTTGCGCAACATGCAGCCTATTGCGCACAGTTTGAGTTGAAACACGACGTCCTGTGGCTGAACGAAACGCATTATTCAACATGGTGGCATTGCTGTCAGGGTTCCTCCGAGCGGCAATCCGTAAGTAGCGTCATCCACTACAGTAGTAGCCCTTGGGCGGCCTGAGCGAGGCCTGTCATCGACAGTTCCTGTATCTCTGTACCTCCTCCATGTCCGAACAACATCGCTTTGGTTCACTCTGAGACGCCTGGAAACTTCCCTTGTTGAGAGCCCTTCTTGACACAAAGTAACAATGCGGACGCGATCGAACTGCGGTATTGACCTTCTAGGCATGGTAGAACTACAGACAACATGAGCAGCGTACCTTCGTCCTGGTGGAATGACTGGAACTGATCGGCTGTCGTACCCCCTCCGTCTAATAGGCCCTGCTCATGCATGGTTGTTTACATCTTTGAGCAATTTTAGTGACATCTATGAACAGTCAAAGGGACTGTATCTTGGATACAATATACACAGTCAACGTCTATATGCCGGAGATCTGGGAACCGAGGTGATGCAAAACTTTTTTTGATGTGTGTATAACACATAAGCAACGGTCCTAGTGGAAAATAATTCAATCACCTGAAACCAAAAATGCATGGGACGAAAAAAAACATCAAAATATCATGTTGGTTCCGGACCCTAAAAGACGTGAAAAATATAATAAAAGTATTAAAAAAACTATTTTTCGAAATTTCATTCGAATCAATTTTTATGCCATTCCTGGGACTTAGAAAATTCCGGCCAAAAAGTACAAAATCATTAATAATTCCCTAAGTATTCGTCGTATGATGAAATAGCAAGAGACAAAGAAGATGTAATGTGTTATTGTCTACAACATAGGCCATGCAAAATTTTACACTCAGACATATTACGATACCCCCCCCCCCATATTTTCACCCCTCCCCATGGGCCCCTTATATTGGATTTATGAAAAAACGGTCAAACACCTATTTTGTTATTTTTTATGCTGATTTTTTTTCCGCTGAGGTCCAAACTCCTCGCCTATGACGTTTAAGAGATACACGCTCGGTTAGGAAACCTTCAACCCCCACTTTTCACCCCTTTCACCTCAAAATATACACCACATCGAAAAACCCTCAGACACGTATCTTCTTATTTTTAATGATGAGTTTATATGCCGAGTATCAAATCCCCCAATGAAAGCAATCTGGAGATATTGTTATTCAATGAAATGCAAGTGTACCCCCTTAACACCCCTTTAGAAACTGAATATCCAAAAACCCTTCCTTAGTGGGCGTTTTCGACTTACAACGATCATATTCCCAAAATTTCATGTTTCTAACTTTAATAGTTTTGGCTGGCCGATGATGAGTCAGTCAGTCAGTCAGTCAGTCAGTCAGGACACTTGTTTTTATATAAGAGATAAGCAACGGTCCTAGTGGAAAATAATTCAATCACCTGAAACCAAAAATGCATGGGACGAAAAAAAAAAACATCAAAATATCATGTTGGTTCCGGACCCTAAAAGACGTGAAAAATATAATAAAAGTATTAAAAAAAACTATTTTTCGAAATTTCATTCGAATCAATTTTTATGCCATTTCTGGGACTTAGAAAATTCCGGCCAAAAAGTACAAAATCATTAATAATTCCCTAAGTATTCGTCGTATGATGAAATAGCAAGAGACAAAAAAGATGTAATGTGTTATTGTCTACAACATAGGCCATGCAAAATTTTACACTCAGACATATTACTTCCCCCCCCCTATATTTTCACCCCTCCCCATGGGCCCCTTATATTGGATTTATGAAAAAACGGTCAAACACCTATTTTGTTATTTTTTATGCTGATTTTTTCCGCTGAGGTCCAAACTCCTCGCCTATGACGTTTAAGAGATACACGCTCGGTTAGGAAACCTTCAACCCCCACTTTTCACCCCTTTCACCTCAAAATATACACCACATCGAAAAACCCTCAGACACGTATCTTCTTATTTTTAATGATGAGTTTATATGCCGAGTGTCAAATCCCCCAATGAAAGCAATCTGGAGATATTGTTATTCAATGAAATGCAAGTGTACCCCCTTAACACCCCTTTAGAAACTGAATATCCAAAAACCCTTCCTTAGTGGGCGTTTTCGACTTACAACGAACATATTCCCAAAATTTCATGTTTCTAACTTTAATAGTTTTGGCTGGCCGATGTTGAGTCAGTCAGTCAGTCAGTCAGGACACTTGTTTTTATACACACATCAAAAAAAGTTTTGCATCACCTCGGTTCCAAGAGTTCCGGAACCGTTAAATACAAAGGGAATAGAGATCAACACAAACAACATTTCAGCTCGTTTTATTGCTCATGAGACCCACACATTGCATGTTGTACCATCATACAGCTAGACTTTCAGCATTTGTGGTCCAGATTGCAGTACACACCACTACCTCTAATACCCAGTAGCACGTCCTCTTGCATTGATGCATGCCTGTATTCGCCGTGGCATACTATCCACAAGTTCATCAAGACACTGTTGGTCCAAATTGTCCCACTCCTCAACGACAATTCGGCGTAAATCTCTCAGAGTGGTTGGTGGGTCAAGACGTCCATAAACAGCCCTTTTCAACATATCCCAGGCATGTTCGATAGGGTTCATGTCTGGCGAACATGCTGGCCACTGTAGTCGAGCGATGTCGTTATCTTGAAGGAACGCATTCACAAGATGTGCACGATGAGGTCGAGAATTGTCGTCCATGAAGACAAATGCCTCTCCAATATTCTGCCGATATGGTTGCACTATGGGTCGGAGGATGTCATTCAGGTATCGTAAAGCCGTTTCGGAGCCTTCCATGACCACCAGTGGCGTACGTCGGCCCCACATAATGCCACCCCAAAACATCAGGGAACCACCACCTTGCTGCACTCGCTGGACATTGTGTCTAAGACGTTCAGCCTGACCAGGGTGCCTCCAAACACGTCTCCGACGATTGTCTGGTTGAAGGCATATGCGACACTCATCGGTGAAGAGAACGTGATGCCAATTCCGTGGGGTCCATTCAGCATGTTGTTGGGCCCATCTGTACCGCGCTGCATGGTGTCGGGGTTGCAAAGCTGGACCTCGCCATGGACGTCGGGAGTGAAGTTGCGCATCATGCAGCCTATTGCGCACAGTTTGAGTTGAAACACGACGTCCTGTGGCTGAACGAAACGCATTATTCAACATGGTGGCATTGCTGTCAGGGTTCATCCGAGCGGCAATCCGTAAGTAGCGGTCATCCACTACAGTAGTAGCCCTTGGGCGGCCTGAGCGAGGCCTGTCATCGACAGTTCCTGTATCTCTGTACCTCCTCCATGTCCGAACAACATCGCTTTGGTTCACTCTGAGACGCCTGGAAACTTCCCTTGTTGAGAGCCCTTCTTGACACAAAGTAACAATGCGGACGCGATCGAACTGCGGTATTGACCTTCTAGGCATGGGAGAACTACAGACAACATGAGCAGCGTACCTTCGTCCTGGTGGAATGACTGGAACTGATCGGCTGTCGTACCCCCTCCGTCTAATAGGCCCTGCTCATGCATGGTTGTTAACATCTTTGAGCAGTTTTAGTGACATCTATGAACAGTCAAAGGGACTGTATCTTGGATACAATATACACAGTCAACGTCTATATGCCGGAGATCTGGGAACCGAGGTGATGCAAAACTTCTTTTGATGTGTGTATAACACATAAGCAACGGTCCTAGTGGAAAATAATTCAATCACCTGAAACCAAAAATGCATGGGACGAAAAAAAACATCAAAATATCATGTTGGTTCCGGACCCTAAAAGACGTGAAAATATAATAAAAGTATTAAAAAAACTATTTTTCGAAATTTCATTCGAATCAATTTTTATGCCATTCCTGGGACTTAGAAAATTCCGGCCAAAAAGTACAAAATCATTAATAATTCCCTAAGTATTCGTCGTAAGATGAAATAGCAAGAGACAAAGAAGATGTAATGTGTTATTGTCTACAACATAGGCCATGTAAAATTTTACACTCAGACATATTACGTTCCCCCCCCCCCCATATTTTCACCCCTCCCCATGGGCCCCTTATATTGGATTTATGAAAAAACGGTCAAACACGTATTTTGTTATTTTTTATGCTGATTTTTTTTCCGCTGAGGTCCAAACTCCTCGCCTATGACGTTTAAGAGATACACGCTCGGTTAGGAAACCTTCAACCCCCACTTTTCACCCCTTTCACCTCAAAATATACACCACATCGAAAAACCCTCAGACACGTATCTTCTTATTTTTAATGATGAGTTTATATGCCGAGTGTCAAATCCCCCAATGAAAGCAATCTGGAGATATTGTTATTCAATGAAATGCAAGTGTACCCCCTTAACACCCCTTTAGAAACTGAATATCCAAAAACCCTTCCTTAGTGGGCGTTTTCGACTTACAACGAACATATTCCCAAAATTTCATGTTTCTAACTTTAATAGTTTTGGCTGGCCGATGTTGAGTCAGTCAGTCAGTCAGTCAGTCAGTCAGTCAGTCAGGACACTTGTTTTTATACACACATCAAAAAAAGTTTTGCATCACCTCGGTTCCAAGAGTTCCGGAACCGTTAAATACAAAGGGAATAGAGATCAACACAAACAACATTTCAGCTCGTTTTATTGCTCATGAGACCCACACATTGCATGTTGTACCATCATACAGCTAGACTTTCAGCATTTGTGGTCCAGATTGCAGTACACACCACTACCTCTAATACCCAGTAGCACGTCCTCTTGCATTGATGCATGCCTGTATTCGCCGTGGCATACTATCCACAAGTTCATCAAGACACTGTTGGTCCAAATTGTCCCACTCCTCAACGACAATTCGGCGTAAATCTCTCAGAGTGGTTGGTGGATCAAGACGTCCATAAACAGCCCTTTTCAACATATCCCAGGCATGTTCGATAGGGTTCATGTCTGGCGAACATGCTGGCCACTGTAGTCGAGCGATGTCGTTATCTTGAAGGAACGCATTCACAAGGTCCCAAAATTTCATGTTTCTAACTTTAATAGTTTTGGCTGGCCGATGATGAGTCAGTCAGTCAGTCAGTCAGTCAGTCAGTCAGTCAGTCAGGACACTTGTTTTTATATAAGAGATAAGCAACGGTCCTAGTGGAAAATAATTCAATCACCTGAAACCAAAAATGCATGGGACGAAAAAAAAAACATCAAAATATCATGTTGGTTCCGGACCCTAAAAGACGTGAAAAATATAATAAAAGTATTAAAAAAACTATTTTTCGAAATTTCATTCGAATCAATTTTTATGCCATTCCTGGGACTTAGAAAATTCCGGCCAAAAAGTACAAAATCATTAATAATTCCCTAAGTATTCGTCGTATGATGAAATAGCAAGAAACAAAAAAGATGTAATGTGTTATTGTCTACAACATAGGCCATGCAAAATTTTACACTCAGACATATTACGTTCCCCCCCCCCTATATTTTCACCCCTCCCCATGGGCCCCTTATATTGGATTTATGAAAAAACGGTCAAACACCTATTTTGTTATTTTTTATGCTGATTTTTTTCCGCTGAGGTCCAAACTCCTCGCCTATGACGTTTAAGAGATACACGCTCGGTTAGGAAACCTTCAACCCCCACTTTTCACCCCTTTCACCTCAAAATATACACCACATCGAAAAACCCTCAGACACGTATCTTCTTATTTTTAATGATGAGTTTATATGCCGAGTGTCAAATCCCCCAATGAAAGCAATCTGGAGATATTGTTATTCAATGAAATGCAGGTGTACCCCCTTAACACCCCTTTAGAAACTGAATATCCAAAAACCCTTCCTTAGTGGGCGTTTTCGACTTACAACGAACATATTCCCAAAATTTCATGTTTCTAACTTTAATAGTTTTGGCTGGCCGATGATGAGTCAGTCAGTCAGTCAGTCAGTCAGTCAGGACACTTGTTTTTATATAAGAGATAAGCAACGGTCCTAGTGGAAAATAATTCAATCACCTGAAACCAAAAATGCATGGGACGAAAAAAAAAACATCAAAATATCATGTTGGTTCCGGACCCTAAAAGACGTGAAAAATATAATAAAAGTATTAAAAAAACTATTTTTCGAAATTTCATTCGAATCAATTTTTATGCCATTCCTGGGACTTAGAAAATTCCGGCCAAAAAGTACAAAATCATTAATAATTCCCTAAGTATTCGTCGTATGATGAAATAGCAGGAAACAAAAAAGATGTAATGTGTTATTGTCTACAACATAGGCCATGCAAAATTTTACACTCAGACATATTACGTTCCCCCCCCCCCTATATTTTCACCCCTCCCCATGGGCCCCTTATATTGGATTTATGAAAAAACGGTCAAACACCTATTTTGTTATTTTTTATGCTGATTTTTTTCCGCTGAGGTCCAAACTCCTCGCCTATGACGTTTAAGAGATACACGCTCGGTTAGGAAACCTTCAACCCCCACTTTTCACCCCTTTCACCTCAAAATATACACCACATCGAAAAACCCTCAGACACGTATCTTCTTATTTTTAATGATGAGTTTATATGCCGAGTGTCAAATCCCCCAATGAAAGCAATCTGGAGATATTGTTATTCAATGAAATGCAGGTGTACCCCCTTAACACCCCTTTAGAAACTGAATATCCAAAAACCCTTCCTTAGTGGGCGTTTTCGACTTACAACGAACATATTCCCAAAATTTCATGTTTCTAACTTTAATAGTTTTGGCTGGCCGATGATGAGTCAGTCAGTCAGTCAGTCAGTCAGTCAGGACACTTGTTTTTATATAAGAGATAAGCAACGGTCCTAGTGGAAAATAATTCAATCACCTGAAACCAAAAATGCATGGGACGAAAAAAAAAACATCAAAATATCATGTTGGTTCCGGACCCTAAAAGACGTGAAAAATATAATAAAAGTATTAAAAAAAACTATTTTTCGAAATTTCATTCGAATCAATTTTTATGCCATTTCTGGGACTTAGAAAAATTCCGGCCAAAAAGTACAAAATCATTAATAATTCCCTAAGTATTCGTCGTATGATGAAATAGCAAGAGACAAAAAAGATGTAATGTGTTATTGTCTACAACATAGGCCATGCAAAATTTTACACTCAGACATATTACTTCCCCCCCCCCTATATTTTCACCCCTCCCCATGGGCCCCTTATATTGGATTTATGAAAAAACGGTCAAACACCTATTTTGTTATTTTTTATGCTGATTTTTTCCGCTGAGGTCCAAACTCCTCGCCTATGACGTTTAAGAGATACACGCTCGGTTAGGAAACCTTCAACCCCCACTTTTCACCCCTTTCACCTCAAAATATACACCACATCGAAAAACCCTCAGACACGTATCTTCTTATTTTTAATGATGAGTTTATATGCCGAGTGTCAAATCCCCCAATGAAAGCAATCTGGAGATATTGTTATTCAATGAAATGCAAGTGTACCCCCTTAACACCCCTTTAGAAACTGAATATCCAAAAACCCTTCCTTAGTGGGCGTTTTCGACTTACAACGAACATATTCCCAAAATTTCATGTTTCTAACTTTAATAGTTTTGGCTGGCCGATGTTGAGTCAGTCAGTCAGTCAGTCAGGACACTTGTTTTTATACACACATCAAAAAAGTTTTGCATCACCTCGGTTCCAAGAGTTCCGGAACCGTTAAATACAAAGGGAATAGAGATCAACACAAACAACATTTCAGCTCGTTTTATTGCTCATGAGACCCACACATTGCATGTTGTACCATCATACAGCTAGACTTTCAGCATTTGTGGTCCAGATTGCAGTACACACCACTACCTCTAATACCCAGTAGCACGTCCTCTTGCATTGATGCATGCCTGTATTCGCCGTGGCATACTATCCACAAGTTCATCAAGACACTGTTGGTCCAAATTGTCCCACTCCTCAACGACAATTCGGCGTAAATCTCTCAGAGTGGTTGGTGGGTCAAGACGTCCATAAACAGCCCTTTTCAACATATCCCAGGCATGTTCGATAGGGTTCATGTCTGGCGAACATGCTGGCCACTTTAGTGGAGCGATGTCGTTATCTTGAAGGAACGCATTCACAAGATGTGCACGATGAGGTCGAGAATTGTCGTCCATGAAGACAAATGCCTCTCCAATATTCTGCCGATATGGTTGCACTATGGGTCGGAGGATGTCATTCAGGTATCGTAAAGCCGTTTCGGAGCCTTCCATGACCACCAGTGGCGTACGTCGGCCCCACATAATGCCACCCCAAAACATCAGGGAACCACCACCTTGCTGCACTCGCTGGACATTGTGTCTAAGACGTTCAGCCTGACCAGGGTGCCTCCAAACACGTCTCCGACGATTGTCTGGTTGAAGGCATATGCGACACTCATCGGTGAAGAGAACGTGATGCCAATTCCGTGGGGTCCATTCAGCATGTTGTTGGGCCCATCTGTACCGCGCTGCATGGTGTCGGGGTTGCAAAGCTGGACCTCGCCATGGACGTCGGGAGTGAAGTTGCGCATCATGCAGCCTATTGCGCACAGTTTGAGTTGAAACACGACGTCCTGTGGCTGAACGAAACGCATTATTCAACATGGTGGCATTGCTGTCAGGGTTCCTCCGAGCGGCAATCCGTAAGTAGCGGTCATCCACTACAGTAGTAGCCCTTGGGCGGCCTGAGCGAGGCCTGTCATCGACAGTTCCTGTATCTCTGTACCTCCTCCATGTCCGAACAACATCGCTTTGGTTCACTCTGAGACGCCTGGAAACTTCCCTTGTTGAGAGCCCTTCTTGACACAAAGTAACAATGCGGACGCGATCGAACTGCGGTATTGACCTTCTAGGCATGGGAGAACTACAGACAACATGAGCAGCGTACCTTCGTCCTGGTGGAATGACTGGAACTGATCGGCTGTCGTACCCCCTCCGTCTAATAGGCCCTGCTCATGCATGGTTGTTAACATCTTTGAGCAGTTTTAGTGACATCTATGAACAGTCAAAGGGACTGTATCTTGGATACAATATACACAGTCAACGTCTATATGCCGGAGATCTGGGAACCGAGGTGATGCAAAACTTCTTTTGATGTGTGTATAACACATAAGCAACGGTCCTAGTGGAAAATAATTCAATCACCTGAAACCAAAAATGCATGGGACGAAAAAAAACATCAAAATATCATGTTGGTTCCGGACCCTAAAAGACGTGAAAATATAATAAAAGTATTAAAAAAACTATTTTTCGAAATTTCATTCGAATCAATTTTTATGCCATTCCTGGGACTTAGAAAATTCCGGCCAAAAAGTACAAAATCATTAATAATTCCCTAAGTATTCGTCGTAAGATGAAATAGCAAGAGACAAAGAAGATGTAATGTGTTATTGTCTACAACATAGGCCATGTAAAATTTTACACTCAGACATATTACGTTCCCCCCCCCATATTTTCACCCCTCCCCATGGGCCCCTTATATTGGATTTATGAAAAAACGGTCAAACACGTATTTTGTTATTTTTTATGCTGATTTTTTTTCCGCTGAGGTCCAAACTCCTCGCCTATGACGTTTAAGAGATACACGCTCGGTTAGGAAACCTTCAACCCCCACTTTTCACCCCTTTCACCTCAAAATATACACCACATCGAAAAACCCTCAGACACGTATCTTCTTATTTTTAATGATGAGTTTATATGCCGAGTATCAAATCCCCCAATGAAAGCAATCTGGAGATATTGTTATTCAATGAAATGCAAGTGTACCCCCTTAACACCCCTTTAGAAACTGAATATCCAAAAACCCTTCCTTAGTGGGCGTTTTCGACTTACAACGAACATATTCCCAAAATTTCATGTTTCTAACTTTAATAGTTTTGGCTGGCCGATGATGAGTCAGTCAGTCAGTCAGTCAGTCAGTCAGTCAGGACACTTGTTTTTATATACGAGATAAGCAACGGTCCTAGTGGAAAATAATTCAATCACCTGAAACCAAAAATGCATGGGACGAAAAAAAAAACATCAAAATATCATGTTGGTTCCGGACCCTAAAAGACGTGAAAAATATAATAAAAGTATTAAAAAAACTATTTTTCGAAATTTCATTCGAATCAATTTTTATGCCATTCCTGGGACTTAGAAAATTCCGGCCAAAAAGTACAAAATCATTAATAATTCCCTAAGTATTCGTCGTATGATGAAATAGCAAGAAACAAAAAAGATGTAATGTGTTATTGTCTACAACATAGGCCATGCAAAATTTTACACTCAGACATATTACGTTCCCTCCCCCCTATATTTTCACCCCTCCCCATGGGCCCCTTATATTGGATTTATGAAAAAACGGTCAAACACCTATTTTGTTATTTTTTATGCTGATTTTTTTCCGCTGAGGTCCAAACTCCTCGCCTATGACGTTTAAGAGATACACGCTCGGTTAGGAAACCTTCAACCCCCACTTTTCACCCCTTTCACCTCAAAATATACACCACATCGAAAAACCCTCAGACACGTATCTTCTTATTTTTAATGATGAGTTTATATGCCGAGTGTCAAATCCCCCAATGAAAGCAATCTGGAGATATTGTTATTCAATGAAATGCAGGTGTACCCCCTTAACACCCCTTTAGAAACTGAATATCCAAAAACCCTTCCTTAGTGGGCGTTTTCGACTTACAACGAACATATTCCCAAAATTTCATGTTTCTAACTTTAATAGTTTTGGCTGGCCGATGATGAGTCAGTCAGTAAGTCAGTCAGTCAGGACACTTGTTTTTATATAAGAGATAAGCAACGGTCCTAGTGGAAAATAATTCAATCACCTGAAACCAAAAATGCATGGGACGAAAAAAACATCAAAATATCATGTTGGTTCCGGACCCTAAAAGACGTGAAAAATATAATAAAATATTAAAAGAACTATTTTTCGAAATTTCATTCGAATCAATTTTTATGCCATTCCTGGGACTTAGAAAATTCCGGCCAAAAAGTACAAAATCATTAATAATTCCCCAAGTATTCGTCGTATGATGAAATAGCAAGAGACAAAAAAGATGTAATGTGTTATTGTCTACAACATAGGCCATGCAAAATTTTACACTCAGACATATTACGATCCCCCCCCCCCATATTTTCACCCCTCCCCATGGGCCCCTTATATTGGATTTATGAAAAAACGGTCAAACACCTATTTTGTTATTTTTTATGCTGATTTTTTTCCGCTGAGGTCCAAACTCCTCGCCTATGACGTTTAAGAGATACACGCTCGGTTAGGAAACCTTCAACCCCCACTTTTCACCCCTTTCACCTCAAAATATACACCACATCGAAAAACCCTCAGACACGTATCTTCTTATTTTTAATGATGAGTTTATATGCCGAGTATCAAATCCCCCAATGAAAGCAATCTGGAGATATTGTTATTCAATGAAATGCAAGTGTACCCCCTTAACACCCCTTTAGAAACTGAATATCCTAAAACCCTTCCTTAGTGGGCGTTTTCGACTTACAACGAACATATTCCCAAAATTTCATGTTTCTAACTTTAATAGTTTTGGCTGGCCGATGATGAGTCACTCAGTCGGTCAGTCAGTCAGTCAGTCAGTCAGTCAGTCAGGACACTTGTTTTTATATAAGAGATATATAAATGAATGTTCGTTTGTTCGTCTTTTATGCGTTCATAAACCATTCATCCGTTTGCGATCACATTTTGGTGAGTTGTTGTAAACACTTCCGGGATGATTATAGGCATAGTTAATCCAATTTACAATTGAGAGCGCGCGAGTAGTTTAAACAAATGAGTGTTGGCGATGTGTTCATATAGACTACAATTCATCCGATTGCAACCAAATTTTGGTGGGTTGTTTAGCACACTTTCGGGATGGTTATAGGCATAGTTAATGAAATTTACAATGGATAGCGCGCGAGTAGTTTAAACAAATGAGTTTTGGCTATGCGTTCATATACAATTCATCCGATTGCAATAAAATTTTGGCGAGTTGTTGTGCACACTTCTGGAAAAGTTATAGTCATAGTAAATCCAATTTGCAATAGATGGCGTGCGAGTAGCTTGAAGAAAAGTGCGTGCAATTCGTTTCAACAAAGACCACATGCGTTCATATACCATTCATCCCATTGCGATTAAACTTCGGTGAGATGTTGTGTACACTCCAGGGAAGGTTTCTGGCTTAGTAAATCCATTATACAATAGGGAGCGCAAGAGTAGATTCAGCAAATGAGCGACGACGCGTGAAACGTTTTAAGTCCCGTATGCGTTCATATACGATTCGTCCGATAGCGATGAAACCTGGGTAGGAGGGTGTGTACACTCCAGGCAAGGTTTCTGGCTTAGTAAATCCATGTTACAATAGGTAGCGCACGAATGGATTCATCAAATGAGCGACGACGCGTTTCAAAAAAGTCCCGTATGCGTTCATATACCATTTGTCCAATAGCGATGAAACTTGGGTGTGATGTTGTGTACACTTCCGGGAAGTTTTCTGGCTTAGTAAATCCACTTTACAATAAGTAGCGCAAGAGTAGATTGAACAAATGAGTGACGACCCGCGAAGCGTTTCAACAAAATCCCGTATGCGTTCATATGCCATTCATCGATTGCGATGAAACTTTGTTGAGTTGTTGTGTACACCTACGTGAAGGTTTCTAACTTAGTAAATCCATTTCTCAGTAGGTAGCGCAAGAGTAAATTTTAAAACTGAGTGACCGCGTACGAATCGTTTAAACAAAACTAGGGCGCCCGTACTGCTCCGCAGCATAATTTTTCAGTATCGGAATTAAAAAATTATGACATTAAGTAATAGTTTATAACCATTATTTTACAATACTTCCTTCGAGACCATGTTCGCTGTGCGTCGACTCTTAGTTTTAAATTATTTTTCTCGGGATATGGCAACATAGAACATTCCATGGCCTAAAACAGGATCAGGCAAGTAGATTCCAACTCGATGAAGCATTTGACCCTGCACTTTGTTGATTGTAATACAAAACGATAGTGTAATACGAAATTTCCGTCATTAGAACCAAAGATATGATTGCTACAATGAGAAAATTTTTGAAAAAATGAGATATAATATCGAATGTTCACTCAAAACATTCCGAAGAATCAGCCGATTTTAATAGTTAACAGCTCAAATGAAAGGGCTTCAGTCACTGAGTGTTCTTAGAATAAAACGACTTGAGTACCTCAAACAGAACCAAAGATATGATTGCTTCAAAGTTGGAAAAAGATGGAAAACGTTGAAAATACCAAATAATTTGAGGAAGGCGGAAGTGAAGTGATTTGCAATACTTGATATTAAATCTTTGCATGAATACCTTTCATTTAATAGTGGTATGAAGGAAATCGACCGGATAATGGCCGGACGGACTCGGTTAAGTTTTCATAATTATTTCTAATATTCGCTTCGGCACTCATAACATTCCTCAGAATCAACCAATGTAAATATTTAATACCTCAAAAGATAAAGCTTGATCCACTGAGTGCTCTTAGACCAAAACGAACAGTGTAACTCAATTATAACCAAAGATATGATTGCTAAAATGAGAAAAACGTTTGAAAAAATGAGATGTAATATCGTATGTCCAAGCATAACTTTCCTCAGAATCAGCCGATTTGAATGGTTAAGAGCTCAAATGATAGCGCTTGATTTGCTGAGTGTTCTTAGACTAAAACAACCTTCGTAACTCAATTCGAACCGATGATATGCTTACTTCAAAGTTGGAAAAAGTTGGAAAAATTTGAAGAAATCAAATAATTTGAGAAAGGCGTAATTTAAGTGATTTGTAATACTTGATGACAAATCTGTGCATGAATACCTTTCATTTAAAAAAAGAATGAAGAAAATCGGCCGGATAGTATGGCCGGACGGACTCGGATAAGTTTTCATCAATATTTTTAATAATATAGATAGCTTCAATGTGAAAAAAAAGTAAAAAAGGTGCAAGAAATCAAATAATTTGAGGAAGGCAGAAGTTAAGTGTTTTTTAATACTTGATATTAAATCCGTACATGAATAACTTTCATTTAATAGTGGTATGAAGGAAATCGACCGGATAGAATGGCCGGACGGACTCGGTTAAGTTTTCATAATTATTTCTAATATTCGCTTCGGCACTCATAACATTCCTCAGAATCAGCCAATGTATATATTTAATACCTCAAAAGATAGAGCTTGATCCACTGAGTGCTCTTAGACCAAAACGAACAGTGTAACTGAATTAGAACCAAAGATATGATTGCTCCAATGAGAAAAACTGTTGAAAAAATGAGATGTAATATCTTATGTCTACTCATAACTTTCCTCTGAATCAGCCGATTTGAATGGTTAAGAGCTCAAATGAAAGGGCTTCAGTCACTGAGTGTTCTTAGATGGAAACGGCTTGAGTACCTCAGTCAAAACCAATGATATGATTGCTTCAAAGTTGGAAAAAGATGGAAAAAGTTGAAAATATCAAATAATTTGAGGAAGGCGGAAGTGAAGTGATTTGTAATACTTGATAACAAATCCTTGCATGAATACCTTTCAATTAATAGTGGTATGAAGGAAATTGACCGGATAGAATGGCCGGACGGACTCGGTTAAGTTTTCATAATTATTTCTAATATTCGCTTCGGCACTCATAACATTCCTCAGAATCAACCAATGTAAATATTTAATACCTCAAAAGATAAAGCTTGATCCACTGAGTGCTCTTAGACCAAAACGAACAGTGTAACTCAATTATAACCAAAGATATGATTGCTAAAATGAGAAAAACGTTTGAAAAAATGAGATGTAATATCGTATGTCCAAGCATAACTTTCCTCAGAATCAGCCGATTTGAATGGTTAAGAGCTCAAATGATAGCGCTTGATTTGCTGAGTGTTCTTAGACTAAAACAACCTTCATAACTCAATTCGAACCGATGATATGCTTACTTCAAAGTTGGAAAAAGTTGGAAAAAGTTGAAGAAATCAAATAATTTGAGAAAGGCGTAATTTAAGTGATTTGTAATACTTGATGACAAATCTGTTCATGAATACCTTTCATTTAAAAAAATAATGAAGAAAATCGGCCGGATAGTATGACCGGACGGACTCGGATATGTTTTCATCAATATTTTTAATAATATAGATAGCTTCAATGTGAAAAAAAAGTAAAAAAGGTGCAAGAAATCAAATAATTTGAGGAAGGCAGAAGTTAAGTGATTTTTAATACTTGATATTAAATCCGTACATGAATAACTTTCATTTAATAGTGGTATGAAGGAAATCGACCGGATAGAATGGCCGGACGGACTCGGTTAAGTTTTCATAATTATTTCTAATATTCGCTTCGGCACTCATAACATTCCTCAGAATCAGCCAATGTATATATTTAATACCTCAAAAGATAGAGCTTGATCCACTGAGTGCTCTTAGACCAAAACGAACAGTGTAACTGAATTAGAACCAAAGATATGATTGCTCCAATGAGAAAAACTGTTGAAAAAATGAGATGTAATATCTTATGTCTACTCATAACTTTCCTCTGAATCAGCCGATTTGAATGGTTAAGAGCTCAAATGAAAGGGCTTCAGTCACTGAGTGTTCTTAGATGGAAACGGCTTGAGTACCTCAATCAAAACCAATGATATGATTGCTTCAAAGTTGGAAAAAGATGGAAAAAGTTGAAAATATCAAATAATTTGAGGAAGGCGGAAGTGAAGTGATTTGTAATACTTGATAACAAATCCTTGCATGAATACCTTTCAATTAATAGTGGTATGAAGGAAATCGACCGGATAGAATGGCCGGACGGACTCGGTAAATTTTCATAATTATTTCTAATATTCGCTTCGTCACTCATAACATTCCTCAGAATCAACCAATGTAAATATTTAATACCTCAAAAGATAGAGCTTTATCCACTGAGTGCTCTTAGACCAAAACGAACAGTGTAACTCAATTAGAACCAAAGATATGATTGCTACAATGAGAAAAACTGTTGAAAAAATGAGATGTAATATCGTATGTCCACTCATAACTTTCCTCAGAATCAGCCGATTTGAATGGTTAAGAGCTCAAATGATAGCTCTTGATTCACTGAGTGTTCTTAGACTAAAACGACCTTCGTAACTCAATTAGAACCGATGATATGATTACTTCAACGTTGGAAAAAGTTGGAAAAAGTTGAAAAAATCAAATAATTTGAGAAAGGCGTAATTTAAGTGATTTGTAATACTTGATGACAAATCTGTGCATGTATACCTTTCATTTAAAAAAGGATGAAGAAAATCGGCCGGATAGTATGGCCGGACGGACTCGGATAAGTTTTCATCAATATTAGCCTACTTTCGATTTTTGCAAAAAATGAAAGTAGACTTATGAGATCAACACAGGGCGAAAAAAGTGTGTCTGTCTGTGTGTGTGTATGTGTGTGTGTGTGTGAGTCTGTGTGTGTGTGTGTATGTGTGTGTGTGAGTCTGTGTGTGTGTTTGTGTGTGTGTGTGTCTGTGTGTGTGTGAGTGTGTGTACTCTGAATGTCTGTCCCCCCCCTATCAATTCGAACACGGTGAATGCGAATTGAATGAAATTTGGTACAAAGGTAGCACTAGCAAAGGACACCTCAGTGTCATGTTTTACATCGCCGCCATCTTGACGGAAACGTAATGGCGGCCACACAAATGTTCAAAGCTTAAATCAAATTACGACTAACCTAACCATCCGATCTCTACCAAATTTTGCAACAACATACCTTTATGGGGGGAGCATCCTTTGACCAAACCAATAGGTCATCAGCGTAATAGTTTGCGGATGGCGGCCATCTTTGTGTGAAAATCGATTCCCCCTATTAATTCGAACACGGTGCAACCGAATGGAACGCAATTTGGTACAGAGGTAGTACTAACAAAAGGCACCTCAGTGTCATGTTTTATATCGCCGCCATCTTGACGGAAACGTAATGGCGGCGACACAAATGTTCAAAGCTTAAATCAAATTACGATTAACCTAATCATCCGATCTCTACCAAATTCTGCAACAACATACCCTTATAGAGGAAACATCCTTTGACCAAATGAATAGGTCATTAGCCTAATAGTTTGCGGATGGCGACCATCTTTGTGTGAAAATCAATTCCCCCTATTAATTCAAACACGTTGAAACCGAATGGAACGAAATTTGGTACAGAGGTAGCACTAACAAAGGGCATCTCCGTGTCATGTCTTATCGCCGCCATATTGACAGAAACGTAATGGCGGCCACACAAATGTTCAAAGCTTAAATCAAATTACGACTAACCTAACCATCCGATCTCTACCAAATTTTGCAACAACATACCTTTATGGGGGGAGCATCCTTTGACCAAACTAATAGGTCATCAGCGTAATAGTTTGCGGATGGCGGCCATCTTTGTGTGAAAATCGATTCCCCCTATTAATTCAAACACGGTGCAACCGAATGGAACGAAATTTGGTACAGAGGTAGTACTTACATAAGGCACCTCAGTGTCATGTTTTATATCGCCGCCATCTTGACGGAAACGTAATGGCGGCGACACAAATGTTCAAAGCTTAAATCAAATTACGATTAACCTAATCATCCGTTCTCTACCAAATTTTGCAACTACATACCTTTATGGAGGGAGCATCCTTTGACCAATCTAATAGGTCATTCGCCTAATAGTTTGCGGATGGCGGTCATCTTTGTGTCAGAATCGATTCCCCCTATTAATTCAAACACGGTGAAACCGAATGGAACGAAATTTGGTACAGAGATAGCACTTGCAAAGGGCATCTCAGTGTCATGACTAATATCGCCGCCGTATTGACAGAAACGTAATGGCGGCCACACGAATGTTCAAAGCTAAAATGTAATTACGACCAACCTAATAATCTAGTCTCTACCAAATTTTGCAACACCACATCTTTATGTGTGAAACATAATCTGACCAAACTGCAAGAACATCAGCCCAATAGTTTGCAGATGGTGGACAAGTATGTGTGCAAATCGATTCCGCCTATCAATTCAAACACGGTGAAACCGAATTGAACGAAATTTGGTACAGAGGTAGCACTAGCAAAGGGCACCTCTTATTCATGTTTAATATCCCTATAGCACGTTGTATTTCAACAAGCTACTACAACCAACATTCAATCATACTACTTGAAAAGGACAAAGAGTTATAACAATACCCATGCATTTAGGAGAAAGTAGGCTATATGTTCTCTACTGAACATCTTGTTTTTAATAATATAGATAGCTTCAATGTGAAAAAAAAGTAAAAAAGCTGCAAGAAATCAAATAATTTGAGGAAGGCAGAAGTTAAGTGATTTGTAATACTTGATATTAAATCCGTACAAGAATAACTTTCATTTAATAGTGGTATGAAGGAAATTGACCGGATAGAATGGCCGGACGGACTCGGTTAAGTTTTCATAATTATTTCTAATATTCGCTTCGGCACTCATAACATTACTCAGAATCAACCAATGTAAATATTTAATACCTCAATAGATAGAGCTTGATCCACTGAGGGCTCTTAGACCCAAACGAACAGTGTAACTCAATTATAACCAAAGATATGATTGCTAAAATGAGAAAAACTTTTGAAAAAATGAGATGTAATATCGTATGTCCAAGCATAACTTTCCTCAGAATCAGCCGATTTGAATGGTTAAGAGCTCAAATGATAGCTCTTGATTCACTGAGTGTTCTTAGACTAATACGACCTTCGTAACCCAATTAGAACCGATGATATGATTACTTCAACGTTGGAAAAAGTTGGAAAAATCAAATAATTTGAGAAAGGCGTAATTTAAGTGATTTGTAATACTTGATGACAAATCTGTGCATGTATACCTTTCATTAAAAAAAAAAGATGAAGAAAATCGGCCGGATAGTATGGCCGGACGGACTCGGAGAAGTTTTCATCAATATTTTTAATAATATAGATGAAGGTTTCTAACTTAGTAAATCCATTTCTCAGTAGGTAGCGCAAGAGTAAATTTTAAAACTGAGTGACCGCGTACGAATCGTTTAAACAAAATTCCTTATGCATTCATATCCCATCCATCCGACTGCGATGAAACTTTGGTGAATTGTTGTGCACGCTCCCACGAATGTTTCTAAATTAGTTAATCCATTTTACGATAGTTTAGAGGCAGTTAACGGAAATTGAAAAAAGATTGTTTCCAAAAGCACTTCAACAAACAAAGCTTCTTTATAAAGTGCCTGTAAACAAATAAACAAGACGATAGCCCCTGGCAGAACGGTGTCGCGTACAGCCCACATAGCACTAGAACCGGGCGGCTAGTCTGTACACACGAGGCGCGCACAACCCACAATTTGTGTAAAAAGTGCGAACAAATAAACATAAGAAGCCCACATAACAGTAAAGCCAGGCGGTTAGTTTATACCCATGCACGGGTCCGCTAGTAGTACATACAGTAAATCTAAGGCCTATAACATGAAAATCCAACATGGTGACCATCCAAATTTAGACGGTTCTCAATATCTAATAATCTATTACAGCAATTAAACTATTTATTTATTTATTTATTTATTTATTTATTTATTTATTTATCGTATGGCTTTTAGTGCCGGGAGTGTCCGAGGACATGTTCGACTCGCCTGAGTCTGTAGCTGCTTCCACCGGACACCCTAAAGGGTGAGCTACAAGTTCCGTTCAATTTCAAGTAGTTCCAACTTTCGCCACCAGATATCAATGATACCTAGTGGTGAACGTTGGAACTTTGATAGAGCGTTCTGACGAAATCTAACCTAACAAATTTTGCTTTACACAAGTTTAGTCTGTGAAGGGATCTTTTACATGCCATAAATCTATGACATGGGACCGCCGGCTTTACTTCCCCTCCGAAGGAAGGCATACTGAAGGATTTTTAACGCTCTTAAAAGAATCCGACGACTTCGGCCGGCTTTGAACCCGCTATCTTGGGCACAGCAGTTCAGCATGTAGGTTGATAGATGCAATTGGTATTAGTAGGATATATGAAAACAGGCTATTTAGTTCTTCACGGAACTACTTGTTATTATTGTGAACACCATATTTTGCACAAGTTTTCTTTTTTTTAAGGTCTTCTGTTATTTACCTAGGTAACAAGCGGCAATGTGATTAAGAATTGCTTGTCCCAATATTGTATTTTCGATGTGATTATAAACTAATTGATGAAGAACCTAAATTTTGACTCATAGAGTGATTATTGTTAACATCTGTTTGGCATTGTAAACTGCCAGTGGTTGGAAATCGTCAGAACAGATGAAGGAAATGTCGAGCTGAAGGCGTGATTTGGACTTGCACAGTATCGTATATTTAACATTGGTTATCGGTGTTGTGAAAGTTTATGTCTCAGACCCGAAGAAAGAGGAATACTCGTTGTTCTGAGTTGTTTTATTTCATTACGAAAACGGTGTATGTTCCTGGTGCCTGGGATAGTTACAATATGAGGTCTAATTCTATACAAGATAAAATACCTCTACAATACACTGGCAAGCCTACAATTATTAATAAGAAAAGCGCACAGGTGTGGATACAAATGTAACTATGATTTACAAAGTTGGTTATTGGAGTTTCCACTCTTTGAGCATTTAATGGCGTGGTACCGATCACAGTATTCATTGCATAACTCACATACACATTCACGACTGGGTACATGAAAAGTCTTAGTTCTACATAGTTTATGATGATAGACATGTACAGCTAAATTTGTGACCATGTATCTCAAAGATTGATTAGGTTGCTTCCATGTGTGGTCTGTCATGGCACTTGTGGCGTAGAATTCCGGCCAGATGGCTTCTCTCTTCTGTTTTCTTTCGTCTATTAACTTGTACCAGTTCGTTGTTGATGGGAGTGAAAATCTTAAACGTAGATCGTCCATTAGAAAGGTTTCTCGTGCTAGTTCATATGCAAGCCTCGATGGGGCAGATTTGTATATTCCAAGTGTAATTTTCAAAAATCGTGATTTCACTCTTTCCTAAACTACAATGACACACATTATCATTCACTGCCCTCCCCAAAAAAAAGGAACGCAGGAGGTGTGGCAACTATTGATGGTAAAAGAGTAAAGCATTAATTATCCGAATAAAGAACTACAGGGTGTCTCAAAATGTACTAACACTTTGAATGACTATAAAATGATTATTTATGAACTTAGAATCAAGTTCAAGGGCTTCAATTATAGAGGAGACATGTAATTAAAGACTCATGTTCGCAAATGTTCAAATTGATGACCGTCAGTGTCCAGACAAAGCTGATAACGCGAAGCAATGGATTCGCAAACGTTACGACAAAGTTAATTTGGAATTTCGAGACATTTTCTGTCAATTTCCAATTTCGTGTTGGAATGTAGGATTTCCAGCGCAGACGCTTCGTGATGCGATTGACGCTGTCTTTTGAGATGTGTGTCTCTCGAGCCGTTTGTCGTAGTGATTTCGGTGGTGATCGAGTGAGGGCTTCCTGCACCTGTTCTTCTTTTCTAGGACTGGTGGATGTCCGTGGTCGTCCAGAACGTTTATTGTTGACGTTGTGAACGGTTCCATCTGCTTCAAATTTATCTCTGATGCGAGCAATGGTCCGGTGCGTTGGTGGCGGTTTGTCGAACTCCTGGACACTGACGGTGATCAGTTTGAACATTTGCGAACATTAGTCTTTAATTGCATGTCTCTTCTATAATTGAAGCCCTTAAACTTATCTCTATGTTCATTTTATAGTCATTCAAAGTGTTAGTTCATTTTTTGAGACACCCTGTATTTCTATACGGTACCTACTATGTTGCAAGACTGAGAAATGTCAATATCATCAACAAACAGCAGTTGATCCTGCGTTTATAGAGCTCAAAAAGCTACTATGCACACATTTGTGTTTCTTTACAGCAGGAAAGTTGTTGTCAGACCCTCAAGGGCTCACGGCTAGACAGCTCGGGACTTGGCGACCTTGAGGGATTTCTGAGCTGGGTCGGATGATGATGAATATTGTTATTTTAAGGGGCCTAACGTCTAGGTTATCGGCCCCTAATGGTTTGGGTGATCGTGAAGATGATAATGAAAAGTAAACTATAAATAAAACTAACTGCTAACTTACATACTAGAAGAGGAAATGTAAAATTAACAAGAAGTTCCGTGAAGAACTATACAGCCTACTTTTCATGCCAATGATTAATCTACAGTATATGAACCTATCTAGAATAATGACAAAATTAAGTTGGTAATATCGAAATATCAAATTAGTTCAAAATATACCTGGTATAATGTAGCCTAATAGAGCACTACAGTTGGCAGCCCTGGTGACTGAATATATTCTTAGTTCCATCTCTTAAGGTACAGAATACAAAATTTGGTTGAAGTCCAATGGACGTTACATGCAGTTAGACACTGGATCTATCAGCACGCGTAAAAGCATGTTGCCAACAATACCATGCGTGTGCTGGTCAGAAATAATGTGAAATATTATGATATCTTGTTGTGCCAATTTTGGATGAAATCCATTTGTTAGTATAGAAGTTACATGTATTTTAAAATTGGACATATCAGCAGGCATAGAATCATGTTGGCAGCACTGCCTTGTATTAATTACTCCAAATTAATCTACATTGTCAGGTGCTATACGTGTGCAAAGTATAGAGCTGTTGGCTTGCATACTTTCTGATATATTGATATTAGGGTAAAAAAATATGGACAGCATTTATTAACAGTTGGCAGCCCTGATTGCTCTCAACAATACTTACAGTCATATCTGTTATGGTACACATAGCACATACGAAATTTGGTTGAAATCGAACTGATAGTATAAAAGTTACATGTATTTAAAAATTGGTACTATCAGCAGGCTTATAATCATGTTGGTAGAACTGACGTATATAAGTTACTCCAAATTAATCTAAAATGTCAGAATATACGTGTGCATAGTTTAAAGCTGTTGGCTTGCATACATTCTGATATATTGGTATTTGGATTTAAAAAAATAGAGAGAGCAATTATTAACAGTTGGCAGCCCTGGTGGCTCTTAAGAATACGCTCAATCATATCTGTTTATGTACAGATATTACATACAAAATTTGGTTGAAATCCAATTGATAGTGTAGAAGTTATATGCATTTAAACATTGGACCTATCAGAAGGCTTAAAATTATTTTGGCAACACTGTCATGGTTGGCCTCCTGGACATTAAACTGAAATAGTATTATCTGCATGTGTACCAATTTTGGAATAGCTCCCATGCATACCTTGCGAGCTATCCAACATGGAGCTCAAATTTTTAGTGCGTTTTTTCAGCAGTTGGTAGCACTGACATAATTTTCAAATATGGACGAAAGATATTCCGGTGCACATCTTTACTCATACTAAATTTGGTTTTGATTGCTGCAGCCGTTTAGGAGTTGATAGGGGGGACACACACACAGCCAGCCAGCCAGACAGACAGACAGACAGACAGACAGACACACATTTTCCCGGATCGATCTCATAAGTCTACTTTTTCCTCATTTTTGCAAAATGTGAAAAGTAGGCTAATGAGAATAAGGTAAACAAAAGACAGGGGGAAAGGAAATGCCCTCAAACCTCGAAGAATGAGAATTAAGGGACTTGGAAGAAAGGAGAGCCAGGAAAGGCGGATAGGAAAGGTAAAGAGGAGAGGGACCGCCCCAAAGGCAGTGGAAGAAGGAAAAAAACAGGACCCAGCTCATGAAACCCTCGGGGTCACCAACGCCCGAACTCAGAAGACGTGAGCCCTTGAGGGTGTAATAATATCCATGGTGCACCAGAAGTGGTGGGGCTACACACACCCTGCCTCCCTGAGAGTTTTGAGCAGAAGGCAGGGGATAACATGAAAAGAAAACAAGAGGTCTGACCCCTCGCAGAAGGAGGGATCAGGTAAGATGAGACAAGGGCCAATCAAGGCGTGAAAGTGAAAGAATCCCTAGGCTTCGGACACCCTAATACCGTCGGGGTAGGAAAAGAACAAGAGTTGACCAAAGGAGGTCGAGAGGAAATATAACAGAAATGAGCCCGGCACAAGTAAGTGGAAGCAATGCGAGACTCAGCTGGGGTCCCGTGGTCACCAACCCACGTCCCAAAGGTTGTGAGCCCTTTGGGGAGAGCTGGGTCCGGTTTTCCCCTCTTTCCAGTGAGTGAACCCTCTACTCTTTCATAGTCCTATTTCCTTCCAATTCCGTCAGTCCTCACTCTTCGATGTTTGAGGTCGTTTCTTTTCCGTGTCCCTCTCTGTCTTCTTTCCTGTCGACCTCACTTGGTCAACTCTTGTTATCTTCCGACCCCGACTGTATTAAGGTATCCGAGGCCTAGGGAGTATCTTCCTTTCCCGCCTTAATTGGCCCTTGTCTCATCTTTTCTGATACCCTCATTCTGCGAGGGGTCAGCCTTCTTTGTCTTTTCATGTTATCTCCTGCCTTCTGCTCAAGGCCCTCAAGGAGGCCGGATGTGTGTATCCCCACAACTTTTGGTGCACCCTAGATAATGCTACACCCTCAAGGGCTCAGGGCTGGTGAGTTCTGGAGTTGGCGACCCTGAGGGATTCCTGAGCTGGGTCCCTTTTTCCCTTTTGTCCCTTACCTTTGGGGAGGACCCTCTCCTCTTTCACTTTCCTATCTGCCTTTCATGGCTCTCCTTCCTTCCAAGTCCCTCAATCTGAATTCTTCGAGGGTTAAGGGCATTTATTTTCCTCCTGTCCTTTATTTGCCTTATTCTCCTTTAGTTTTCCATTTCTTCTTCTAGTATGTAGGCTAGTAGTTAGTTTTAGTTTTAAGTTTGCATTTCATTTTCATCTTCACGATCACCCAAACCATCAGGGGCCGATAACCTAGATGTTAGGCCCCTTAAAACAACAATTATCATCATCATCATCATCATCATCATCTTTTCCGTGTCCTTAGCTTCCATTATTCCTTCCTTTTAGTCCCTTACTTCTTCTAGCCTGTAAGTTAGTTGTAGTTCTAGAGTTCATTTTCACCCAGACCATTAGGGACTGAGAACCTCGATGTTAAGACCCCTACAAGAACAACTATAATTATCATCAGTGCGAGGCTCGGAAGTGTTATTTGCCAAATTCCATGAACGACGACGAAAAGAAAATCCCTGCGCGCTCAATAAGATTTGCACTAACCCCCACACTGATAAATTGTGGCACTGATGGGCGCTGACATGTGACGCTTAGCGTCGCGACGACACGAGGGGTGATTAGCAGTTCCCGTCAACACTTCCCAGAGCTGACAACTGACATCGCACAGGGTGTTTCTCCAAACAGTAAATATTACTGTAATCCTATTATTAAGGGTTTCGAAGATAACTGATTATAGCCACCTGGAACAGTAACAGTGTGGATGGCTGTAAATTATGAGATTAATATCTGAAGGGGTTACGGAATTTAGTTTTAGCACCATATTAATCTACGGATTTTCAGCTTCCTAACGGTACACCTTATCTCATTCCTGAGGCTACTTCCCCACAATCGTGCGTCCAGTTAGTAAGCACTCCAAAGTGCATTTTAACTTTTATTACCATTAGACGATGGATAAAAGAAAAATTGTTACGACTGCATTAAAAGCAAGAGCAAATGGAAAAAGGAAACAATGATAAAGAAAGATAGAAGGAAAGAAAGGTAAGGAAAGAAATAACAAAGAAATAGAAAAAAGGAGAATGAAAGAAAGAATGAAAGAGAGAAGGAAAGGAAAAGATAGAAAGAAAGAGAAAGAATGAAAGAAAGAATGAAGAATTGAAAGAAAGAAAGAAAGAAAGAAAGAAAGAAAGAAAGAAAGAAAGAAAGAAAGAATTGAAGGAAAGAAAGAAAGAAAGAAAGAAAGAAGGAATGAAGAATTGAAAGACTGAAGAAATGAAAGAAGGAAGGAAAGAAAGAATGAAGAATTGAAAGACTGAAGAAATGAAAGAAAGAAAGAAAGAAAGAAAGAAAGAAAGAAAGAAAGAAAGAAGAATTGAAAGACTGAAGAAATGAAAGAAGGAAGGAAAGAAAGAATGAAGAATTGAAAGACTGAAGAAATGAAAGAAAGAAAGAAAGAAAGAAAGAAAGAAAGAAAGAATGAAGAATTGAAAGACTGAAGAAATGAAAGAAAGAAAGAAAGAAAGAAAGAAAGAAAGAAAGAAAGAATAAAGTAATGAAAGAACAACAGCAAAGTGGATGCTAGTGCTTCAAATGGAAGAAGAGGAATCCCATGGTAATGGCATGTTTTTCAATAAGAAAAGTGCGCTCAAGTGGAGCATTAACCCTTCTGCTTCCCCCACTGCTCCCTTATGTCCAATCCTCACAAGTGTTTTGGTAGTCCTAAAATACAAAGGAAATTAGTCAAAAAATAAAAGGCAATAGAAAACGAGAAAAACTAGTAAAATTAAACTTCGCCACGAAAGATATAAGAACCTATCCGTTAAGGCAAAAATAAAGCACTACAATGCTGTGGTAAAACCGGTGTGGAAATGGCCAACCTGAAGAGCCTAGAAAAGCTCCTGAAGATTGAAAGGAGAATACTGAGAAGACTGGTGCAGGGAAACTACAGACTAAGATCAAACAAGGAGACATACAAAAGGGTCGAAGAGTTGGAAACTACGATCAGGAAAGGACGACTGAGTCTCTATGGACACATGGTTGGTTGGTTCATGTAGCCCCGTGTACTTTGGGTGTGTGTAGAATCTGTCTGATAACCGGTGTTAATTGTGATGGCTGTATTAGTGTGTGTTATCTGTAATTCAGGTAGAAGGACTCCAGACGATCAAGTAGTTCCTACCTTTACTACCAAATGCTACCGTCCACGACATCTAGCTGCGAACTTGGCTACTAGACGCCATCGCAGCCAGAACTTGGAGTCGAATGTTGGAACTAATATAGCGTTATCACACCAACCTACAAATTTTAGCTTCCACAAGTGTAGTTAGTGAAAGGTTCTTTTTCATGCAATAAATCTATGACAGGGGACCGCCGGCTTTACTTCCCCTCCGAAGGAAGGCATACTTAAGGATTTTAACGCTCTTAAAAATCCAACGACTTCGTCCAGGTTTGAACTCGCGATCTTGGGAATTTTTTATTCTTTCCGTTTGGCCTTCTCAGAGGCCGAGTGCAGGTCTTTCTATTCGACCCCCGTGGGCGACCTGCGCGTCGGGATGAGAGATGAAATGGATGAAGATGAATGGAACTGGGCAAGGATGTGGAAGGAAGCGACCGGGGCCTGTCAGAAGGTACCGTCCCAACATTTGCCTGGTGTTGAAAATGGGAAACCACGGAAAACCGTTTCAAGGACGGCCGACGGTAGGGCTTAACCCACGCGTCTACCGAGTCAGTAGAGAGCTTGGTCCCATGACCTAACGTTGTCCTTTAGCCAGCGTAGCCACTGCTGTCAGTATCTAGGGCATAGAAGCTCAGCATGCTACCAACTACGCCACCGAAGCTTGTTAACAGAATAGTTATACTTCAGGCAGTAGAAGTGAGGAACCAGTTCCAGGATGGCTTAGGTAGAATCGAACCCGCCTCTTCTCTAAGCACCACCTTCCTACCATAGCACAATTAAATTTTCTAATGAATTTCAACTCTGAGATTTGCCGATGACATCGTAATCTTGGCCGACACGCCTGAGGATTTGAATGAGTTTATGAATGGTATGGACTCCGTCTTACGGAAAGAATACAAGATGAAAATTAATAAATGTAAAACAAAAATACTTGAATGCAGCCGAAATAAATCAGAAACCTCTATGGACATCAAATTGGCAGGTGAAAAGCTGAAGGAAGTAGTAGACTTCTGTTACTTAGGAAGCAAAATAACCAGTGATGGACGAAGTAAAGAGGATATAAAAAGTAGGTTGGCTCAGGCAAGGAAAGCATTTCTACAAAAAAGGAATCTGTTGACATCGAATATAGATTTAGGTATTAGGAAGTCATTTTTGAAAGCCTTTGTCTGGAGCGTGGCGCTCTATGGAAGTGAAACTTGACTATTGGTGCAGCAGAAAAGAGGAGAATTGAAGCATTTGAAATGTGGTGTTATAGGAGAATGATGAAGATCAGATGGGTAGATAGGGTTACAAACGAAGAGGTATTAAGACGAGTGGGAGAGGAGAGATGTTTCTGGCGACTGCTAATGAAGAGAAGAGATAGGTTAGTAGGACACATACTAACACTCCCAGGAATAGCAAGCTTAGTTATGGAAGGAAGAGTCGAGGACAAGAACTGTAGGGATAGACCAAGGTTAGAATATGTTAAACAGATTGCCTCGGATGTAGGGTGTGGTAGCTATGTAGGGATGACACGATTAGCTCAGGACAGGGAGACATAATGTAGGGTGTGGTAGCTATGTAGGGATGAAACGATTAGCTCAGGACAGGGAGACATGGAGAGCTGCATCAAACCAGTCAAAAGACTGAAGACTCAAACAACAACAACAACAATGAATTTTCCAGACAAATCTTTTCAAAGAGCGAACATTTCCCACGGGCTTGCTCTAGGACACTCGATTGCCTGAACACCCTGGCCACGCCAGTAGCTACTGGTGTTTAAAATGGGAACTAAAGTCTTTGAGTGGAGTGTCCCGGTGAAATGAGCTGCCCGTATGCCGCTGACGGTGCTGGCTTAGCGCGATCCATATTCAATGAGGAGCTCTCCTCTGCAAACAGTCTTAATGAAATCACCCCGAAAATACAAAATGTAGGGGGATACCTTGGAAATATCAGTTACTTCAAAGTAAAAAGCTTCTTCCGAACTTTGCACTTACTCAATTCTTATCTGGGAAATGCAAGTCATACTTCAAGAGATTTCACATCACCATTTTAAATGATTATTAATGCTTGTGTGGATCCACGAAAATTGTACATCACCAGCTTTCGACTGCCCGGAAACATGTAATAATTAAAACTGTCAGTTAAATTACTAACGTAAAATAGAATAAAAATAAAATAACTATATAAATTCTAATATTAATGGCTGGAAGCGTGGCGCAGCGTTAACGTTCTCGCCTGCTGAGGACAAGGTTGCAGGATCGACTCCCAGTGCAGTCAGTATTTGATGATCCAGAAATGTAAGGGAGCCGTGTCAGGTTTCTTCATGTTCCCATCACTAGGTGCCAAGTCGGGAGAATATGGTTGGTGTGGCAGCACCGTGAATCCCAATTTATCAATGGCAGTGGTGGTCTCTCGGCTAGTGTGGGGGCGGGCATTGTCATGTTGCAAAAGCACACCTTTAGCCCACTTTCCTGGCAGCTTAGTTTGAATGGCACGACGTAAGCACTTAAGGGTTGCCACATATGCTGCAATGTCAATAATGACCCCCAATTCCAGACAGTCAATGAGGATGATGCCCTTTGTGTCCCAGAACACTGTCGCCATTTGCTTGCCAACTGATGGCGCAGTTTGACAATTAATTGGTGGTGGACCGCCCCTATGCTTCCTTTGCATGATCGCCGTTTTGCGATTTTGCAGAACTGGACACAGCTGTCAAGGCCTGGGTACGCATCACTCCGAAAGAATGGTTTCAGGAAAGTCTGGAGAGTCTGCCACATCGATGGCAAAATAGCATAAAGTAACAACTGATGTGTAATATACTTCATTTGGGTAGAGAAAAAAATTAAGTGTAAAACAACATAGTACACCCTTCGTAGATAAATCATTGGCATGAATCTTCAATTTTAAGAAAGGTAGACTCTTTAGTTTGTTACGGAAATTCTTGTTGATGTGTAACATCTTTCCACTCGGTTGCTGGATAATTTTGTGGCAGTGATTTTGAAAAATGGGACGGAAGTGGATCGGAACAATCCAGCTGGCAGTGGTAAGATCCAGGAAACATTGAGCGCGTGGTGTCGGAAATTGATACCATTTCTGACGGTACACGCTAATGCGAACCCTGGTGTCAACTGATTGAAGCACATGTTATACTGGAACTAGGCAAGCCTTCATTAGCTATTGCTTAATACAGTCTCTTCACTCACAAGAGGGTCTATTCAAACTCAATTCCACGCAGAAACATTATCGAAACAAGCAAAATATAAATGAAACTTAATTCCGTAATGCAGTATTATTGGAACGTGGAAATAAGTCACCATTTTGTGCATTATATTTGCGTGCTCGAAATAGCCGTGGTGTTAGAGACCCTGACTCTGAATCTAGAGATCTCGGGTTCGAATCCCGGACGGGATAGATATTTTTTCTACCAGATTATCATTTTAAACGATATTTATCATATCTATATGACTCATTTTAACAGAATCCATATGAAATTACGTGTTGGTCTGTGAATGAAGAGGTCATGTTTATAAGGAATTTAAGGTTATGAGCGGTGTCGCGTCTATTAATCTAGTTGATCCATATCGGTCGCCTCCGTAGCGTAGCGGTCAGCATGGTTAGCTGCCGCCCCGGAGGTCCTGGGTTCGATTCCCGGCTCTGCCATGAAATTTGAAAAGTGGTACGAGGACTGGAACGGGGTCTACTCAGCCTCGGGTGGCCCAAATGAGTAGAGGGGGTTCGATTCCCCCTCAGCCATCCTCGAAGTGGTTTTCCGTGGTTTCCCACTTCGTCTTCGGGCAAATGCCGGGATGGTACCTACTGTAAGGCCGCGGCCGCCTCCTTCCCCCTTCCTAGCCTATCCATCCCAATCTTCCATCCGTTCCCATCCCTCATGAGGCCCCTGTTCGCTTTGCAGGTGAGGCCGCCTGGGCTGATCACACCTCCCCAGTTGTATCCATTCCGACCAGATGTTCCAAGCTCCAGGACACTGCCCATAGAGGCGGTAGTGGTGAGTTCCCTCGCTGAGTCCGTGGGATCCACCAACCTAGAGGGTAAATTGACTAAATAAAAAAAATCCATATCGTATTCTTTATTTAGGCTAGTGCTGGTGGAAGCTACAAATCATCTAATAAAATGAGTTCCGCATTATAAATTACAATATCTGTAAAACACTCCCTTTTACAATAGATTAATATTTGTGCCAATCTATATATATAAAGCACAAAGTTTGTCTGTCTGTCTGTCTGTTATGAATACAAATCTACACCGTTTCACCGATCTGAACCAAAATTTGTATACTTACCCTTTGGAACCCTGCGGGTAACCCTGTCAACATTAAATTTCGGACAGACCACCCCATGCCCTGCATTTAGGCCCTTTTGCACAAATCTACACCGTTTCACCGATCTGAACCAAAAGTTGTATATTTAATCTTTGGAACCCTGCGAGTAACACTGTCCACTTGAAATTTCGGACAGACCACCCCATTCCCTGCATTTAGGCCCTTTGGTCCAAATCCACACCGTTTCACCGATCTCAACCAAAATTTGTATATTTACCCTTTGGAACCCTGCGAGTAACACTGACCACTTAAAATTTCGGACAGACCATCCCATTCCCTGCATTTAGGCCCTTTGGTCCAAATCTACACCGTTTCACCGATCAGAACCGAAATTCGTATTCTTACCCTTTGGTGCCCTGCGAGTAACACTGTCTGCTTGAAATTGCGGACAGACCACTCCATTGCCTGCATTTAGGCCCTTTGGCCCAAATCTACACCGTTTCACCGATCTCAACCAAAATTTGTATATTTACCCTATGGAACACTGCGACTAACACTGTCTGCTTGAAATTTCGGACAGACCACGCCATTCCCTGCATTTAGGTCCTTTTTGCACAAATCTACACCGTTTCACCGATCTGAACCAAAATGTGTATACTTACCCTTTGGAACCCTGCGAGTAACACTGTCGGCTTGAAATTGCGGACAGACCACTCCATTCCCTGCATTTAGGCCCTTTGGCCCAAATCTACACCGTTCCACCGATCTCAACCAAAATTTGTATATTTACCCTTTGGAACACTGCGACTAACACTGTCTGCTTGAAATTGCGGAGAGGCTACTCCATCCCCTGCATTTAGGCCCTTTGGCACAAATCCACACCGTTTCACCGATCTGAACCAAACTTTGTATACTTACCCTTTGGAACTCTGCGAGTAACACTGTTCACTTAAAATTTCGGACAGACCACCCCATTCCCTGCATTTAGGCACTTTGGCACAAATCTACACAGTTTCACCGATCAGAACCAATATTCGGATCCTTACCCTTTGGTACCCAGCGAGTAACACTGTCTGCTTGAAATAGCGGACAGACCACTCCATTCCCTCCATTTAGGCCCTTTGTCCCAAATCTACACCGTTTCACCGATCTCAACCAAAATTTGTATATTTACCCTTTGGAACACTGTGACTAACACTGTCTGCTCGAAATTGCGGCGAGGCCACTCCATCCCTTGCATTTAGGCTGTTTGGCACAAATCTACACTGTTTCACCAATCTGACCCCAATTTTATATACTTACCCGTAGAACCCGACAAGTAACACTGTTCACTTTAAATTTCGGACAGACCACACTATTCCCTGCTTTTTGACCCTTTGGCAGAAAACTGCACCGTTTCACCGATCTCAGCCAGATTTTACATAATTACCCTTTGGAACTCGACGAGTAACACTGTCCACTCGAAATTTCGGACAGACCACTCCATTCCACGCATTTAGGCCCTTTGGCACAAATCTACATCGTTCACCGATCGAAAACAAAGTGTGTATACTTACCCTTTGGAACCCGATGAGTAACACTGTCCACTTTATAATTTGGACAGGCCACTCCATTCCCTGCATTTTGGCCCTTGGCACAAAACTACACCATTTCACCGATCTCAACCAGATTTTAAATAATTACCGTTTGGAACTCGACGAGTAACACTGTCCACTCGAAATTTCGGACAGACCACTCCATTTCCCGCATTAAGGCCCTTTGGTACAAATCTACATCGTTCACCGATCGAAAACAAAGTGTGTATACTTACCCTTTGGAACCCGATGCGTAACACTGTCCACTTGAAATTTCTGACATACCACTCCATTCCCTGCTTGTAGCTCAGGAATTCCTCGGGGTTGCCAGCTTCCTAACTCACCAGTCATGAGCCCTTGAGGGTGTACCAGAAGTGGTGGGTCTACATACACCCTGCCTCTTTGAGGTCCTTGAGCAGAAGACAGGAGATATTATGAAAAGGAAAAGAAGGCAGACCCCTCGAAGAATGAGGGTATCAGGAAAGATGAGACAAAGCCAATTAAGGCGGGAAATTGAAAGACTCCCTATACCTCGGATACCCTAATACAGTCTGGGTCGGAAGAGAACAAGAGTTGACCAAGGGAGGCTGTCAGGAAAGAGAACTGAAATGAGCCCGGCACCAGGAAGTAGAAGTGATGTCAGACTCAGCTGGGGTTCCGTGGTCGCCAACCGACGTCCCACAAGTTGTGAGACCCTGGGGGGGGGTCAGTCGTGAGAATAGCTTGCTGATTCATCGCGAGGTGACTTGAGAGTACTTTCCAGAGCCCGCCGTGTTATCTCCTGCTGTCTATGCTGATGCCAGCACAGGGCCGTTGCGAAACAGTGAGTGATTCCCGGTCAATCTGTATAGGACGGCGAACCCCGAACGTGTGTCATCATATTTCGTCATCATCTGCGATCATCTCAGGTTCGAGCAGCTTGGACCTATATTCTTTGTCTTTGCCGAGCAGTACGCTCTTTCACTAGACGCATCCAGTACAGGCCTAAGCCAGAAAATAAGTTTGAGACTTTGGAAGACATCAAAGCTAGACACCTGAATTACCTATATCAGTTTTAAAATAACACCATGTTCGTTTAGTAGTCATTTTTTCATTACCTTATTATTATCATCATAAGTGCAAATGACCTAGATGTTACGCGCATCATACCAATAATCACCGCCGCATAAAGTCTTTCTCGACTGTGATTTTTAAAATATTTATTTTTGGTTGGTTGGTTCTTAAGTTTAGGGGCCGCGACAACGCGGTCATGTAGCCCCGTGTACTTTGGGTGTGTGTAGAATCTGTCTGATAACCGGTGTAAATTGTGATGACTGTATTAGTGTGTGTTATCTGTTTTTTAATTTAAGTACAAACTGCAACTTAGAATTCTTCAAATAGTTCGTACTTTTGCCGCCAAGCGCCACCGTCAACGACTACTAGGCCAAGTTCGGAACTTAGATACTAGACGCCACTGCAGTCGGCTCTTGGCAACGGACGTAGACATGTATGAGCGTTGTTTACCTATCCAATTTAGCTTCACACAGGTGTAATTAGTGGAAGGTTCTTTAACATGCCATAAATCTGACATGGGACCGCCGGCTTTACTTCCCCTCCGAAGAAAGGCATACTGACGGATTTTTAACGCTCTTAAAATATCCGACGGCTTCGGCCGGGTTTGAACCCGCTATCTTGGGCATAGAAGCTCAGCATGCTACCAAATACGCCACCGTAGCCGCCATATAGATATTTTTATTACAGTACATTGTGTACATTATACGTTGAAGTGTCAATTCAATACCGGTAGTAGTTTCCCTTATCATCCTCATCATAAGAGCAAATGACCTACAGTAGATGTTACGCCCATTACACCACCATTAATCACCACACACAATAAGTCTTCCTCGCCTGTGAATTTTGAAATATGTATTTCTATTACGGTAGTTTGTAAGTTTGACGTGTCAATTCAACAGTAGTTTTTATTATCATCCTTATCAAAAGGGAAAATGACCTAGATATTACTCCCTCATTGTCTTTGGGGGCAAATGACTTAGATTTTAAGTCCATTATATTTCTAAGGAGACCTTAAAACATTATCATCATTCCACCGGGCGAAGCCGGGTACTACTGCTAGTAATACTATAAAATACCGGTGTATCAACAATTTCACGTGAGGTTTCTTCAATGTCACTTGTTACTCATCATATGCGACTACTGAGCAAACTTCCAGCAAACTGGGAAACTGGAAGTCGATCTTAGCTCACAAAGGCTGTCCAGTGAACCAGCGCGGACAATGTAACTGCTCATCTGCACAGGCTCGCTCGCTGGCTGAAAGCTCTGGAAGTTCTACAAAAGCGTTCCTCTATAAGTGACGTCAGATGACGCCCACACACAGGACTGCGTGGCACAGGCCACCCACCTCACAGTGGTGCAGTGTGGCTTGCAGCAGGGACATGTGAACGGGGTACAATAACACGCACGAGGAGCAGATGAAATTGGAATTACAAAAGACTGTGAAGGAGCGTAGGCTAGGTGGGAGTCAATATACAATTGCATCAAGTGGGAAAAGAAAACTTGTTCAAAAAAAAACACAAACCACAAAACAAAACACAAAACAAAGCAAAAATCAAAACACTAAACAAAACAAAAAACAAAACACAAAATAAAAAACAAAACACAAAAATAACCCATACATCAAAACACAAAACCAAAACACAAAACTAAACACAAAATAAAAAACAAAACACAAAAATAACCCATACATCAAAACACTAAACAAAACAAAACACAAAACACAAAATAAAAAACAAAACACAAAAATAACCCATACATCAAAACACAAAACCAAAACACAAAACTAAACACTAAACCAAAACACAAAACAAAACTCAAAACACAAAAACAAAACACAAAACATAGCCCAAAGCAAAACACAAAAATCACAAAACAAAAAACAAAACAAAGCAAATATCAAACCACTAAACAATACACAAAACAAAACACGAAATAAAATACAAAACACAAAAATAACTCATAAATCAAAACACAAAACCAAAACACAAAACTAAACACTAAACCAAAACACAAAACAAAACTCAAAACACAAAAACAAAACACAAAAGATAGCACAAAGCAAAACACAAAATTCACAAAAAAACACAAAACCAAAACACAAAACCAAAACACAAAACAAAGAGCATAAAACCAAAACCACAAAACAAAACAAAACACAAAATAAAAAGACGAAATATAAAACCAAAACACAAAACAAAAAACAAAAACAAAACAAAGAACAAAAAACGAAATAAAAAACTCAAAACAAAACACAAAACCCACCAAAACAGAAAAATAGATATCACAAAATACTAAGAACCCAAAACACAAAAGCCAAAATAAAACAGGAAAACTAAAAACAAAATATAAGGAACTAAAAATCAACACAAATAAATCACAGTTGTAGTCCTTCAGGCTGGGGACTGAATGTTCACTTGGGAATTACGATTTTAGGATAACAAAACAAAAAGAATTAATAAACGTTACATCAATTTAGTGAACGACTGTATATACGACAAAGGATGTGGCCTAACGCTTGGTGTGCATCTATTGTTTGAACGAAACCATACGAGTATCGTCTGTCTTTGTCTTCTGTTGGCGAGGTTTGCGTTTCTTTGAAGTAATTTCATTTGCAGTTGTTGATCGTTTAATGTTTACAACGTGTTGCCGACTTATTCCAGGTTCGTCGCTGAATCTTACTACCTTATGCTTTTTAATTTAAAATTCCAGTTTTGTAATTATATTTTGTGTATTAACCAAACGCCCCTTATGTGTTGGCAGCATGGTGATACACACTAAACTGACAAGCCATGGACACCAAGTGTTAGACCACATCCTTCGTCGTATGTAGTTCACTAAATCTATCACTACGATCACTAGTGTCGACCCATGCATGGTCAAATCAAAATCAACATATCTACTTCCGTTATGAGAAGTTCAAAAATGTGCTTGCTACAAATTGAAGAAAAGGAATCAAAGAATACATTAAAACAATCCAACTTTAATTTCATTTAGATTTGTAGAACAAGGTCCATTTGAAAAACAAGCGATTTTTGTCTTTTTTTCTTTCAAAATATCATTTAAGCCGGAAGTAATTTTCAAAACACGCATTTTGACACTTCTCCGTGTCTTCTAGCTTGTTTTTCTTTATTTACAACTGTCAAAATAGCTTACCTTTACGTTTTTACTAAAATGGACCTGGAGTGCTGTTAGTGGCATTTAAAAAACAAGATGTTCAGAAAAGAACATATAGCCTACTTTCTCCTAAATGCATGGGTCAAGTTTTAACTCTTTGTCCTTTTCAAGGAGTATAATTGGATATTGGTTGTAGTAGCTTGTTGAAATACAACGTGTTATACGGATATTAAACATGAATATGATGTGCCCTTTGCTAGTGCTACCTCTGTACAAAATTTCGTTCAATTCGGTTTCACCGTGTTTGAATTGATATGGTGAATCGATTTGCACACATATATGGCCGCTATCAGCAAACTATTGGGCTGATTACCTTGTAGTTCAGTCAAAATATGCTTCCCAGAAATAGGTATGTTGTTGCAAAATTTGGTAGAGATCAAATGATTAGTTTGGTCGTAATTTGATTTAAGATTTTAACATTTGGGTGGCCACCATTCTGTTTCCCTCAAGATGGCAGCGATATAAATCATGACACTGAGGTGCCCTTTGCTAGTGCTACCTCTGTGCCAAATGTCGTTCAATTCGGTTTTTCCGTGTTTGAAATGATAGGGGGAATCGATTTGTACACATACATGGCTGCCATATGCAAACTATTGGACTGATGACCTTATAGCTTGCTCAAAGAACACTTCTTACTTAAAGGTATGTTGTTGCAAAATTTGGTAGAGATCTGATGATTAAGTTGGTCGTAATTTGATTTAAGCTAACATTGGGGTGGCCGCCATTACGTTTCCGTCAAGATGGCGACGATATAAAACATGACACTGAGTTGCCTTTCTTGAGTGCTACCATTGTACCAAATTTCGTTCAATTCGGTTTCACCGAGTTTGAATAGATAGGGGGAATCGATTTGCACACATACACGGCCGCCATCCACAAATTATTGTGCTGATGACCTTGTAGTTTGGTCAAAAGATTCTTTATACATAAAGGTATAACGTTGCAAAATTTGGTAGAGTCAGATGATTAGTTTGGTCGTAATTTGATTCAAGCTTTTAACATTAGGGTGGCCGCCATTACGTTTTCGTCAAGATGGCAGCAATATAAAACATGACACTGGAGTGCCCTTTGCTAGTGCTACCTCTGTACCAAATTTCGTTCAATTCGGTTTCACCGATAGGGGGGCCAGACATTCAGATTACACACACACTCACACACACACACAGACACACATTTTTTGGCCCTGTGAAGATCTCACAAGTCCACTTTCATTTTTTGCAAAAATCGAAAGTAGGCTAAACATATATTCAACATTAATAAGGACAGGCCAAACGACAGATTGAATTTTAATTTCAAGCTACACGATAACTGAGGTTATCCACATGTAATGTGTCTCAGGTTATTTTTCACATGTTCCAGTAATTAGAATGATTTAGTGTTGACGGACTGAATGCTACAATATTAACTGAAGTACTGCCACATTAACACAGTACACCCAAATACACGGGCTCATCAGTACGATATCATTACTCCATACACACAGTAATAATGCTACTGCCTGCCGGTCGCTGATACGGGACACAGAGCCAGTTCCCGGTATTGATTCTACAGACCAAATCAGCGAACATGTCCCAGACATATTCTAATATTATTGTAGCGCCCTGTTGTCAGAGTTACGTGACGAGAATGTCTCTGCTTTCAGTGAGACTTCAGTTAGACAAACTTAATTTATTTACAGAAAGCTCTCCAGTTGGACAACACATAGGCTACTCTGAACAAGTATTTATATGCCCTAACATGGAGGAAATATTACATAAGATATTTAACACAAAATAACTCGCTCTTATGTACAACAAATAGTTCCGTGAAGAATTATACAGCCTATTTTCATATATCCTACTCATGTTAATTGCCTCTATCAACATACAAAATTTGAGTTTGATTGCTGTAATAGATTCGTGATGTTGAAAACCGTCTAAATATTTCGGATGGTTGCCATGTTGGATTTTTGTGTATGTAGGTCTTTGAGTTATGTACTATTACTAGAAGATTATTGTGTAGGTGTAGTATTCAAATCGCATGATTACGACACAAGAAATGAAAATCAGATTTTAAAATTTCGCACAGCCACCATCTTGAGGTTATGTCAACAATTGAACTAAATTAGATGCCAGTGCATTACAATGTGTATAAATATTTACTATACTATATTTCACTGCGCTCAGATTGTTAAATCGCGAGAAAAATCTATTGAAATGTTTCACCTTCGCTTGGCCGCCATGTTCGTTTTGTAGTTTACAGGGTTTTGGAGTCTCATACCTGAACTTTTAATAGTACCTTTTATCACCGTACAAAATTGCAGGGTAATATCAGTAATAGTTTCGGAGATATAGAAAGCCGGTGAAATATTTCCCACAGCCGCCATCTTGAGGTTATGTAGACAATTGAACTTAATTAGATGCCCGTGCATTACAATGTATTTAAACATTTTCTGTGCGATTGGATGGTTAAATTGCGAGAAAAGTCTATTTTCAAGTATCAAATTCGCTTGGCCGCCATGTTCGTTTTGTACTTTACAGGTGTTTGGAAGTCTCAAAGGTGAACTTCTAGTAGTACCCTTTATTACCGTACAAAATTTTAGGGTGATATCAGTAATAGTTTCGGAGATATACTAAGCCGTTGAAATATTTCGCACAGCCGCCATGTTGGATTGGTGAGACGTAATAAAATTTTAAGGGCACGGTCGGGGTCGGCCGAAATAGTACTATGACCTTACCGAGTGTCATTGAGATCATTATAGCCGTTTAGAAGTTATTAGGCGAGGACACACACAGACACACACACGGACAAAAGGTGATCTCATAAGCCTATTTTTCATAAAATGAAAATAGGGAAAACCTCGGGGGGAGGGAGTAGTTCATTGTATGACATGATAAGATAGGCAGATCCTTCTCAGGCTTAGATAATGTACAACTTTACACTTATGCACACATACAGTATACATTGCTCAACAAAAGTTTTGACTAGCATAGATTTTACTACAATGACTTCTTGTAGTAAACCCACTGCGGTTTATACAATAACTTATTAACAAACTAAACGCTTGCCACGGTGGGTGAGTGGTTATCCTGTCGGACTACCAATCCCAAGCTTACAGGTTCGCTCCTGGCCGTGGTAAGTGATTTTTGAAAGGTGTCAAAAATCTCGGCACTCATCTCATACGTTGCTGGGATGTTCAAGAATCCATTTGAATTCAGTAGGTCGTGTTCATAATGGCAAAATTAATCTCGAGATTTTCCGCCAACAAAAAGTTCGTCCATGCTCTACTAGAAAGCGCTATAGTGTCAAAGAGCTTAGATATCTAACCTCCTTGACTTTCATAGCGCTCCAAGGGACGATAACATTCAACATACATGGGTTGGTTTTTTTTGTTTTGGCACCTTAGTTATAACTGGATTAATAACTCACTTAGATGGTTCCAAGTTTCACAGGCCCTCGATGTAGTCCCCACCGTTGCGTACAACGTGTTCCCAGCGATGCGGAAGTCGTTGGATCCCGTTGGCACTGCCCAATATATTGATGGTACGAAGAGAGCGCTCGGCAGCCTGCTTAACGTCTTCAATGGTACGGAAGCGCTGCCATACTGTTCCCTGAGGACAACCAGTTAATGCGGCGTACTATTGTTCGTTTCTGCATGACAATGCTAGGGCACACACAGCAGGTGTTATGTCGGCATTGTTGGATCGCTGGGGCTGGGAGGTCCTCTATCACCCCCCATATTCTCCCGGAGCGCTTCCGTACCATTGAAGACGTTAAGCAGGCTGCCGAGCGCTCTCTTCGTACCATCAATAGATTGGGCAGTGCCAACGACTTCCTCATCGATGGGAACACGTTGTACACAACGGTGGGGACTACATCGAGGGCCTGTGAAACTTGTAACCATCTAAGTGAGTTATTAATCCAGTTATAACTAAGGGGCCAAAACTAAAAAACCAACCCATGTACATTATGGTGGTTGAAGCCATTTTCAGTGTTGCCTTAGTAAACGAAAGTTTGATGCTTTTCAGTCGGTCAATACGATTTTTCCCAAAAGAGATTCCCTAATTACATAATACACTTGGATGACCAGTTTCGATCGTCAAGCGATCATCATCAGATCCATTACACTTAGGCTCTAAAATTTATGTCAGAAATTATGGGTGAAAATAATTGCAATATGTACACTTAGCCTAGGTCTATATAGTTGCAGTATCTCCCGGCACATGCTCTGAATGAGTTTATCTTGGGGTAAAATTAAACAATAAAATAAAACATAAATATACAAATTGAAATAAAATACATTAAAAATTAACATACAATTAAAATAATAAATAAATAGATAATTTATTTTAAAAAAATATTGAATATTAAAAATCAAAAAAAAAATAGAGCTGAAATGAAAATTAAAATAAAGAAAATTAAACTAAAAATTAGAAAAATGAAGTCTGCCCAATAAAGGGTTAAATGAATCACCAACAACAACAATAACAACAACAACAAGTTCAACTGTATTAACGATCGAATGTTTATCCAAATGACATGAGGGCGAGTATTGATTTGCCCATCAAGCACTGAGTGTGGAGGGCAAGGCAAGGCCAATGCCGTGCTACCTGTCTTTACCTGGGACTGTACCCAGAGCGGCGGAGGGGGTGGGTGTGTGCCTGTAGCAAGTGGAGCACAAGTGGGCGTGTCTCCTGTTTGCTTAGACCACGCCCTCGGCCACCAACCAGCCAATGTTTTGTAAAACATTTAATATTTCTACTATTGAAATAAAACAGCCATATTGATGTACGACTAGGCGATATCAAATGTAGGCTGAATCAATATTCGTTGTGGAACATGGATGAAGCTTTTAGCCAACAAGCCGTATCCCAATGTTCCTGGTGCAACCAAATTCCTCACTAGGGTGCCATTGCACAGCCTGGGGGTGTATAAAATGTATCGCATTGTCTGAGGCTCGAGATTGAAGGGTTACATCCCTTTAGTTGAGGGCACATTACGTAAATACTGTTTACTTATTTAATAGTCGTTTACATACCGTATTTACATTGATGTAATTGAAGTTAAAATCTGATAATTACCTTGATTTGATTGCTACTTCAGTCATAAAAACAATCAATTGCTATATAAAACATTTATCTAATTGCTATTTAAGTCACAAATACATTTATGTAATTGCTATTTAAGTCACAAAACATTTAAGTAATTGCTATTTAAGTAACAAAAACATTTAATTGCTATTTAAGTCAGAAAAACATTTAATTGCTATTTAAGTCACAAAAACATGTAATTGCTACTTACGTCATAAAAACATTTAATTGCTACTTAAGTCATAAAAACATTCAATTGCTATATAAAACATTTATCTAATTGCTATTTAAGTCACAAAAACATTTATGTAATTGCTATTTAAGTCACAAAACATTTAAGTAATTGCTATTTTAAGTAACAAAAACATTTATTTGCTATTTAAGTCAGGAAAACATTTTATTGCTATTTAAGTCACAAAAACATGTAATTGCTACTTACGTAATAAACATATAATTGCTACTTAAGTAAAAGCATATAATTGGTACTTAAGTCATAAAACATTTAATTGTTATTTAAGTCACAAACACATTTCTATAATTGCTATTTAAGTCACAAACACATTTAAGTAATTTCTATTTAATTCACAAAAACATTTAAGAAATTTCTATTATGTCACAAAAACAATTAATTGCTATTTAAGTCACAAAAACATTTAATTGTTATTTAAGTCGCAAAAACATTTAATTGCTACTTAAGTCATTAAAATATTTCATTGCTTTTAAGTCACAAAAACGATTAATTTGTACTTAAGTCATAAAACTATTTAATTGCTATTTAAGTCACACAAACATTTATGTAATTCCTATTAAAGTCACAATAATATTTATGTAATTGCTATTTAAATCACAAAAACATGTATGTAATTGCTATTTAAGTCACAAAAATATTTATGTAATATCATATATTTGAATGAGGTAAATACATCGATTTAATTGTGGATTATATCAGGTAAATAAAACTCAGAAACCCCACACAGTCGCCAACTTAGGATGTCACCAGCCATCAGCCCTTGAGGGCTCCTCGCTGTTATTATTATTATTATTATTATTATTATTATTATTATAATTATTATTAATATCGTATGGCCTCGAATGCCGGGTGCAAGCTTTGTTAATTGTCACCCAGAGGGCAGCTTGCATGTCGAATTCCGTCGTTCCTTTGAACGCTATGCAAGTCAAGGAGGTTAGAAATCTAAGCTCCTTGACACTACAGCGCTTTCTAGTAGAGAATGGAGGAACTTTGTGTTGGCGGAAAATTCCGAGATTAATTTTGCCATTGAACACGGCCTACTGAAGTCAAATGGGTTCTTTTACATGCCAACAACGTCTGACGTCCATGTCGCGGTTTTTGTCGCCTTTCAAAAATCACTTACCACGGCCAGGGGCGAACCCGCAATCTTGGGGTTGGCAATCCGACACGTTAACCACTCACCCACCGTGGCAAGCATATTATTATTATTAATAATAATAATCGTTTAAAGGCTTTGCTACATCGTGGTCATATAGCTCCGTGTACTTGGGTGTGTGTGGCATCTGTAAAAATCTAATAACTGCCACAGAAAGAGGCGAATGAATTTCTCTACAACGGATGGTTCTTACGACTGGATGCCCATTCTGATGCCACGATTTATCACATTTAATTAATTAATTAATTTATTTATTTATTTATTTATTTATTTATTTATTTATTTATTTATTTATTTATTTATTTATTTATTTATTTATTTTGCGCATGCGCGAACACATCCTCAGCATATTTACTGCAAAGTAAACTTAAGCAATTCCAGATGTTAGGTATATATTAAGAACCAAATCACTCATCTCTCAGTGACTGCATTCTGTAGCATCATTCATTTTCGGCATCGATTCTTCAGGCCTGATTTCCCAAGAATAACCGCACTGCTCTAAAAGTTGAAAGAATAACTGCCCTCTTCATAAGTTGAAAAAGGACTGTGTCTAACTTCTGTTTAATGAAAGATACCTTTACAGTATACGGAATCACACCAGCACTGTCCTGAATGGTCTTATGTGGTATTGTCTCTTGATTAGTTCTGAAAGTTTTCGAAATTTTGAGATATTTTCAACATAATTGAATTGGTCGGAGGTGAAAAGCATTAAGTCAACAAGAAGTTCCGTGACGAACTAAAGAGCCTACTTTTCTTAAAATGTAAGATTCATGCCAATGATTAATCTATATGGATTTATATAAAATAATGACGAAATTAAGTTGGTAATATCGACATTTCTAATTAGTTCGAAATACTGTATACCTGTCATAATGTAGCCTAATAGAGCACTATAGTTGGCAGCCCTGGTGACTGAATATATTCTTAGTTCCATCTCTTAGGGTACAGAATACAAAATTTGGTTGAAGTCCAATGGATAGCATGGACGTTACATGCAGTTAAACATTGGCTCTAACAGCGTGCGTAAAATCCTGTTGGCAACAATGTCATGTATGTATTGGTCAGAAATAATCTGAAATAATACGATCTAGTGTTGTGCCAATTTTGAATGAAATCCATTAGTTAGTACAGAAGTTACATGCATTTTAAAATTGGACTTATCAGCAGGCTCAGAATCAAGTTGGCAGCACTGACGTATATTAGTTACTCCAAATTAATCTAGAATGCCAGGTACTATAGGAGTGCAAAGTTTAGAGCTATTGGCTTGCATACTTTCTGATATATTGATATTAGGGTAGCAAAAATAGAGACAGCATATATTAACAGTTGGCAGCCCTGGTTGCTCTTAAGAATACGCTTAGTCATACCTGTTATGTACCACATAGCACATACGAAATGTGTTTGAAATCCAAATGATAGTATAGAAGTTACAAGTATTTAAAGTTGGACCTCTCAGCAGGCTTAGAATCATGTTGGTAGCGCTGACGTATATAAGTTACTCCAAATTAATATAGAATGTCAGCTACTATACGTGTGCATAGTTTGAAGCTGTCGGTTTGCATACTTTCTGTTAAATTGGTATTTGGATAAAAGAAATTGAGAGCATTTATTTACAGTTGGCAGTTCTGGTGGCTCTTAAGTATACGCTCAGTTATATCTGTTTATGTAGGCCTACACATAGCACATACGAAATTTGGTTGAATTTCAATTGATAGTGTAGAAGTTATATGCATTTAAAAATTGGACCTATCAGCAGGCTTAGAATCATTTTGGCAACACTGCCATGTATGGCCTCCTGGAAATTAAACTGAAATATCATTATCTATAGGTGTGCAAATTTTGAAATGGCTCCCATTCAGAACTTCCATGATATCCAACATAGAGCTCTAATTTCAATTGCAATTTTTCAGCAGTTGATAACACTGACATCATTTTCAAATACAGTTTTGAGATATTCAGGTGTATAATTTTACTCCTACCAAATTTTGTTTCGATTGCTGCAGCCAGACAGATAGAAGGACAGACAGACACACATTTGCCCGGATCGATCTCATAAGTCTACTTTTTCCTCCTTTTTGCAAAATTTGAAAAGTAGGCTAAAAATGGTCACTTTTTTAAGAATTAGTATTGTGAAGTATTGACCCAAGGGCCTTCGAACAGCATAGGAAAGAATTAAGTCAGCCTTCTGTTTAAGCAAACACACAAAACATTTTCATCAGGAGAACCTCACTGGCAAGGCAAAATCCACCACAAAGAAATTTGTTTTGTGCGTTTAAGCCAGAAACCACTGCTAGATGTAGTGCGATCAGAGGAGAAAACCATTAAGTCAATGACTCGCTGCCTTTCGGCGCCGCATTCCGTACTGTTGGCCGCACTGCAAGATTCCCGCGTATTAGTGCTATTGTAAATTACATTTGTATAGGGTGTAGGTGGTTTTTAGCCTACTTTTCACATTTTGCAACAAGTAGTTCCGTGAAGAACTAAACAGCCTATTTTCATATATCCTACTAATGTTAATTGCCTCTATCAACATACAAATTGTCAGTTTGATTGCTGTAATAGATTTGTAGATATTAAGAGCCGTCTAAATAGGATGTTCACCATGTTGGATTTTAGATTATAGGCCTTAGATTTGTGTACTATTACATGAAGATTATTGTGTAGGTGTTTTATTCAAACTTCAATCGCATGATTAGGACACAAGAAATAAAAGCGGGATTTTAAAACTTCGCTCAGCTGCCATCTTGTGGTTATGAAAATAATTTAAATGAATTAGATGCCAATCGATTAAAATTTGTATAAGCATACACCGTATCAAGTTTCACTGCGCTCTGATGGTTAAAACGCATGAAACGTCCAGTTGAATAATTAAATTTCGCATCGCCGCCATGTTGATTTGTGCTCGCCAGGTTAATGAACGTCCCATAGGTGAAATTATGCTTATAGCCTCTATACTCCTACACAAGTTCAATTTGATTGCTGTAGTAGATTAATAGACATTGAGAACCGTCTAAATATTTCGGATGGTCGCCATGTTGGATTAAAATATATGTAGTCCATAGAGTTATGTACTTTTAGATGATGATTATTGTGTACGTTCATTATGCAAATGTTGATTTCGATCGCATGATTAGAACACAAGAAACAAATACTTAATTTTCGAAATTCGCACAGCCGCCATCTTGACGTTATACAAACAATTGAACTAAATTAGATACCAGTGCATTACAATATGCATAAATATTTGCTGTACCAAGTTTCATTGCGTTTGGATCATTAAATCGCGAGAAAAGTCTATTTAAAGCTTTCAAATTCGCTTGACCGCCATGTTCGTTTTGTAGTTAACCGGTTTTTGAAAGTCTTATAGATGAACTTCCAGTAGTGCCCTTTATCTCCGTACAAAATTTTAAGGAAATTCCGCTAATAGTTTCAGAGTTACAGAATGCCGCTAAAATATTTCGCACACCCGCCATCTTGTGGTTATGCAAACAATTAAACGAAGTTAGATGTCGCTGCATTACAATGTGTATAAACATATACTGTACCAAGTTTTATTGCGTTTGGTTGGTTAAATCGCGAGAAACGTCTATTTAAAAGTCGCAAATTCGCGTGGCCGCCATGTTGGTTTTGTAGTTACCAGTTTTTCAAATGTCACATAGGTGAACTTCTAGTAGTTCCCTTTTTCACCGTAAAGAAATCCAGGGTGATATCGGGAATAGTTTCGGAGATATTGAATGCTGGTAAAATATTTCGCACAGCCGCCATGTTGGATTGGTGAGACGTAACAAAATTTCAAGGGCACGGTCGGGTTTGTCCGGAATACTGCTATGAACTTACGGAGTTTCATTGAAATCGCTCTAGCCGTTTAGAATTTATTAGGGGGACACACACACACACCTCACACACACACACCTCACACACACACACACACACACACACACACGCACACACACACGGACAAAAGGTGATCTCATAAGCCTATTTTTTCAAAATTGAAAATAGGCTAATAATGAGGAAAAAGTAGACTTATAAGATCGATCCGGGCAAATGTGTGTCTCTCTGTATATCTGTGCTTCTGCCTGTCTGTCTCTCCTTCTGTCTGTCTGGTTGTGTGTGTGTCCCCACCTATCAACTCCTAAACGGCTGCAGCAATCGAAACAAAATTTGGTAGGAGTAAAGATCAAAACCTGGATATCTGAAAGCCGTATTTGAAAATGAAGTCAGCGCTACCAACTGCTGAAAAATCGCAATTGACTTTTGAGCTCCATGTACGATATCTGGGAAGGTATGAGTGGGAGCTATTTCAAAATTGGCACACGTATATATAATAATAATGAAAATCCACAGCCTGCTTCCAGTCTCCGACCGGGTCAGGAATGGAATGAATGAAGCCCCCATCTAGCGGCGAGGATATGAACTGTGCCGGCTGCCGAGGCCTGACGCACTCCTCTGGGGCAATGATTAAATGCATGACAGATGAAATGAAATGATAGTGGAGAGTGTTGCTGGAATGAATTATTGACAGGGAAAACCGGAGTACCCGGAGAAAAACCTGCCTGCCTCCGTTTTGTCCAGCACAGATCTCACATGGAGTGACCGGGATTTGAACCACGGACCCAGCGGTGAGAGGCCGGCGTGCTGCCGCCTAAGCCACGGAGGCTTCTATATATATATAATAATAATGCAGTTTAATTTAAAGGAGGCCATATAAGGCAGTGTTGCCAAAATGATTATAAGCCTGCTGATAGGTCCACTTATTAAATGCATATAACTTCTACACTATCAATTGGAATCCAACCAAATTTCGTATGTGCTATGTGTAGGCCTACATAAACAGATATAACTGAGCGTATCCTTAAGAGCCACCAGAACTGCCAACTGTTAATAAATGCTACCAATTTCTTTTATCCAAATACCAATTTAACAGAAAGTATGCAAACTGACAGCTTGAAACTATGCACACGTATAGTACCTGACATTCTATATTAATTTTTAGTAAATTATATACGTCAGTGCTACCAACATGATTCTAAGCCTGCTGAGAGGTCCAAATTTAAATACTTGTGACTTCCATACTATCAATTGGATTTCAACCCAATTTCGTATGTGCTATGTGTACCATAACAGATATGACTATGCGTATTCTTAAGAGCAACCAGGGCTGCCAACTGTTAATAAATGCTGTCTCTATTTTTGTTACCCTAATATCAATATATATCAGAACGTATGCAAGCCAATAGCTCTAAACTTTGCACACCTGGCATTCTAGATTAATTTGGAGTAACTAATTTACGTCAGTGCTGCCAACATGATTCTAAGCCTGCTGATAGGTCCAATTTTAAAATTCATGTAACTTCTATACTAACTAATGGATTTCATTCAAAATTGGCTCAACAATAGATCATATTATTTCAGATTATTTCTGACTAATACATGCATGACATTGTTGCCAACATGATTTTTCGCGCGCTGTTAGATCTAATGTTTAACTGCATGTAACGTCCAGATATCCATTGGGCTTCAACCAAATTTTGTTACCTTAAGAGATGGAACTAAGAATATATTCAGTCACCAGGGCTGCCAACTGTAGTGCTCTATTAGGCTACATTATGCCAGGTATACAGTATTTCGAACTTATTAGAAATTTCGATATTACCAACTTAATTTCGTCATTATTCTAGATAGATCCATATAGATGAATCATTGGCATGAATCTTAAATTTTAAGAAAAGTAGGCTCTTTAGTTCGTCACGGAACTTCTTGTTATGTTACAAATCCATTTTAGAATAAAATACAATGTGAAATATTCATTCTAGATAGCTTTATGCCACACAAAACTGACCACGGAGCTGAAAGGCGTTAAGTCTCGTTTGTAAAATTGATTAGAAAAATATATTTATTAAATTAAAAATGATATTCCGCTAACACTAATATAACCTGAATAGTTGCTTCACACCATAGATGACTAATAAAGTGTGTTTGTTAAGTTCTGTTCTGTCAATGACGTTTTATCTCTATCCTAAAAAGTAGTGAAATCTGACTTAATACTCTTCAGCTCGACCGATTCAATTTAATTAGATGTTTACGATTGCCATATCTATGAAGGTGGTGTGTCTCATGCTTTTGTCAACAAGTACCAGATTATTCTATTTTACACTGCTTACTGATCTATCAATAGAGTACGATACCAATATAAGGTATAGTTGTCATTTTCCAGCACACTTTCTGGGGCATATCTCTAGTATGGCACTTTTTCTTGGCTCAGCAGTTGGTGACGTATAGCCATTCCTTGGTGAATTATCTTGGCAACAAAGCACGTTTCTTTCTATATTCTGTGGCTGATAAATAGTTGATGATGATGATGATGATAATAATTGTTTTAAGCGGCCTAACATCTAGGTTATCGGCCCCTAATGGTTTGGGTGATAGTGAAAGATGAGAATGAAAACTATAACTAATACTAACTACAGACGTTCATACTAGAAGAAGAAATGGTAAACAAATAAGGGATAAGGCAAATAAAGGAGAGGAAGAAAATAAAATTGTCCTCAGCCCACGATGAATGAGGATTGAGGGACTCGGAAGGAAGAAGAGCCATGAAAGGCAGATAGGAAAGGGAAATAGATGAGGGCCCACCCCAAAGTCGGTGTGAAAAGGGGAAAAACGGACCCAGCTCAGGAATCCATCGAGATCGCCAACTCCCGAACTCACCAGCCGTGAGCCCCTGAATGTGTAGCAATATCTAGGGTGCACCTGAAGTGGTGGGGTTACGTACACCCTGCCTCCTTGAGGGTCTGGTGCAGATAGCAGGAGATAACATGAAAAGAAAAAATTCCTCTCGGCACACCGGAAAGCGGAGGTAGATTTCACCGGGCAAACTTCTGGATAGGCGAAAATAGGCAGAATATGCAGGTTTTCGTAGAAGGATCAGACCTCATTTATTGCGAGAAAGTATTTTATAATTGGAGCTTAATTAACTTCGTTTTTCGTCATTTTATGCATATTTTAAACATTTTATTGTCTTATGGGGACGGTAACCTTCTCGTCATTTGGGGTCCATTTTTATACTTTTGGTCACACTATCCTTATGCGAGGTTTCGGCACTGTTGTGTGACTATCAACGGTCTGTTACTTCTTTACGCAAAATTTTATCTCCCGCAGAGATTTTGGTTGGTTCCTCAGTTTAGGGGCTGTGACACCACGGTCATGTAGCCCCGTGTACTTTGGGTGTGTGTATAATCTGTCTGATAAACGGTGTTAATTCTGATGGCTGTATTGGTCTGTAATTCAGTTACGGACTGCGGACAGTCAATTTCAAGTAGTAGTTCCTAATGTTGCTACCAAATACTACCGTCAAAGACACCTTCCTGTGAACTTGGCTATTTGATGCCACCGCAACCAGCTACTCTCAACGAACGTTGGAATTCCCCACCAAAGGAGAGCATACTGAGGGATTTTAGCGCTCTTAGAAAATCCGACGACTTCGAACGGCATTGAACCCGCGACCTTGGGCATAAAAGTTCAGCATGCTACCAGTTACGTCACCGAAGCTGCTTCCCACAGAGTCAGATGGAAAACTGAATGTGATCTCGTGCAATGGCGTTGTCTTGGCAACGTCTGATGGCTCATCCCTCATCAATTTAGTAGTGTTGTCATGGCAACCTCTGATGGCTCTTGGCATTTTCTTCTAATTCCGAAATCATTTTGCTCATCCCTTGGCGTAGGCCTAATGGTGGATCATATCAAAAATTATTTCAGACAAAAGTTTTAGGTAATTATTAGGGGAATATTATCCATTTTGTACGGTTTTTATATTGTGCCCATTAAGAGAGATATGATTAATGTTTCCCAAAAAATGGTTGGTGCTATCAAAAAACTTTTCAAACATAAATTTTTGCGCCTTTTCCGACACATAGTATGAACTTTGAATGGATTCGATATTTCAAATAGGCTATTAAGAGAGTTACAGCGATATTTCACTTTTTCGAAAAAAAGACCCCCATTTTTACCCCCTTCGACCGATTGTGCCCATTAACGAACTCGACCGAGATTTTATAGGGATACATATTATGAAAAAAATCAAGTGATTGGTGCAAAATTGCGGTAGTTATCGTGTCCACAAGAAAGTGATATAACAGACACACATTCGCACACACAACGGACAAAAGGTGATCACTTAAGCCTATTTTTAGCTTACTTTCGATTTTTGCAAAAAATGAAAGTAGGCTTATGAGATCACTACAGGGCGAAAAATTGTGTGTCTGCCTGTGTGTGAGTGTGTGTACTCTGAATGTCTCTCCCCCCCCCTATCAATTCGAACACGGTGAAACTGAATTGAACGAAATTTGGTACAAAGGTAGCACTAGCAAAGGGCACCTCAGTGTCATGTTTTATATCGCCGCCATCTTGACGAAAACGTAATGGCGTCCACCCAAATGTTAAAAGTTTAAATCAAATTACGACCAATCTAATCATCCAATCTCTACCAAATTTTGCAACATGATTTCTCTACATACGAAAAATATTTTGACTGAACTACAAGGTCATCAGCCCAATAATTTGCGAATGGCGGCCATGTATGTGTGCAAATCGATTCCCCCTATCTATTCAAACAAGGTAAAACTGAATTAAACGAAATTTGGTACAGAGGTAGCTATAGCAAAGGGAACCTCAGTGTCATGTTTTATATCGCCGCCATCTTGACGGAAACGTAATGGCAGCCACCCAAATGTTAAAAGCTTAAATCAAATAACGACCAACCTAATCAGCTGATCTCTACTAAATTCTGCAACGACATACCTTTATGTGGGTGGCATCTTTTGACCAAACGACAAGGTCATCACCCAAATAGTTTGCAGATAGGGGCCATGTGTGTGTGAAAATCGATTCCCCCTATCAATTGTAACACGGTGAAACTGAATTGAACGAAATTTGTTTCAACGGTAGCACTTGCATAAGGCAACTTAGTGTCATGTTTTATATCGTCGCCATATTGACGGAAACGTATTGGCGGCCACCCAAATGTTAAAACTTAAATCAAATTACGACCAACCTAATCATCTGATCTCTACTAAATTTTGCAACAACATACATTTTTGTGGGAAGCCTTTTTTGACAGAACTACAAGGTCATCGGCCCAATTGTTTGCAGATAGCGGCCATGTATGTGTGCAAATCGATACCCCCTATCAATTCAAACACGGTGAAACCGAATTGATGAACTTTTGTACAGAGGTAGCACTAGCAAAGGGCACCTCATATTCATGTTTAATATTCGTATAGCACGTTGTATTTCAACAAGCTACCACAACCAACATTCAATTATACTCCTTGAAAAGGACAAAGAGTTATAACAATACCCATACATTTAGGAGAAAGTAGGCTATATGTTCTTAACTGAACATCTTGTTTTTCTTTTGGCTTAAATAAAATAGGGGCAAGTACTTTCCGATCCGCCCTCGTGTATATAATGTATATTGTATCCCCACCCAACCGTAGTGGGCAAATAGCTTGCTGACCGACTGAAAACTATAAATTAATCAGATATATTTCACACACACCCAAGTACAAGGAGCTACATGACCATGATGTCGCAAAGTCCTTAAATGAATCAAGCTACCGGCTGGCTAATAGCGATGTGTATTAAAGCTTGGCTTCCACGTCACATCTCTAAGCTGTAAGCTACCAGTCACTAAATAAACAGACCTTTTCATTTGTGGGAAGAGTGGGGGTGGGGGGAGGGGGGATGTGATTGCGGCTGGAGGCTCCAGGCCATGAAACATATCGATGCGCAATGTATCGCTCTTGTCACAGAGGGAGGACATCAAACGTCCACCCCTCACAAGCTTTAATGAAGTCGGCCCAGCCAGCGATCCATTTCAATAGTCCCGAGACTTGAGGTGTTATGACTCAGCTCAGGTGCTCCGTACGGCTTCCCGGTCTTTTGTGCAGAGGCAGGAGGGCTTCTGGCAGCCCATTGTGGTGAAATATACTGTTACCAATTAGGAATAACCACCGCCTTCAGATATGTCCATGATACTGTTACATCAAGAGAGACTGACGTATTGTCGTACAGAATCTGCAATAGCTAAAAGCTTTCATGTTTGACGAAGTCGAAATGTAAATATTATATGTCAGAAAACGGTATCGCAATGAGGGTCATTAAAGTACTAATTTCATTATGAAACAGTTTCTCCAACCAATCAGAGCTCATACATTGACCAATTAGGTAACGATAGCTTCGCACATGAGCTTAAAATCAAACATGTCGGACATGAATTACATGATTTGAAAGTTGACAATGTATATTGGATCAACCATTGTAGTTACGAAGGTGGATCAAAAAGTTAGTTGAACTAACGCGCTGCAGCAGCGCGCTGTGTGTCGCAAACGTGGGCACAGTGGAGAAAGGGACAGACACTGCCCACGCGTCTGTTAGGCAGGTCGCTGTGGTGTCTCGTCTTGTATGGTGTGAATAGCGGCCAAATGCAATGGCGCGTCGACTGGACGTTCACTCCAAATATGAGGTGCGTGCGACAATCCGATTTCTATGGGTTAAAAGGAAGAATTGCACGGGCATTCATCGTGAAATTAGTGCTGTGTATGGGGAGCGGGCCATTTCCCGGCAAGGGACCGTAAAGTGGTGTCAGCAATTCGAAGCCGGACGCACGGATATCACGGACGAATATCACGAGGGCAGGCCCGCAACGTCCAGGACCGGTGAAAATGTCAACAGTGTGAATGCGATCATTAGACAGAACCGGCGCATTCACCTGAGAGAAATCGCGACGATGCACGTGGAATTCATGCCGAAAGGAACGACGATCAACGCGGCGTCGTATTGTCAAACGTTGCACCGGTTGCGTAAAGCGATTAAAGAGATGCGCCGGGGGGAATTTGAGTGCCGGTGTGATTTTGTTGCACGATAACGCAACACCTCACAGGGCCCGCCAAACGAGCAAACAGCTGCAGCGTTTCAAGTGGGAGGTCTGGCAACATCCACCCCACAGTCCCGACCTAGCGCCATGTGACTTTCATCTGTTCGGTAAGCTCAAAACGGAGCTCGGTGGTCGACGTTTCCAGACCGATGAGGAGGTGAAGGCCGCTGTCTCCGTGTGGTTGCAGAACGCTGGAGGAACTTTCTATGCATCCGGCGTCGATAAGTTGGTTGTGCGTTCGCAGAAATGTTTGGAGTCTCTTGGAAACTATGTGGAAAAGTGACGTTATATTGTATGTCGTTATAGGAGTGTTGCTGTTGTATAGGTGGTGTAATAAATGGCCATAACTGGGAAGTGCAACTTACTTTTTGATCTGCCCTTGTACAATCCCAAACAAAAAGACGAAATCAGCACGAAACTTTACGGTACCGTAAGAAGAAAATACTATAACATATGCAAGAAACTTATGTATCCACATCCAGAAGATTGCAACACAGCATCATTCTGTATAAATTACCGACATGGAAAGTGCAACGTCCCATATGTTCGCGTAAATAAACTGGCGAATATGTGAAAGGAAATAACACGGTACTTTAATATCCCCAACAGCAATTTCTACACAGGGCATTGCTTTCGTTAGACTTCGGTGACGGTTTGAGTGAATTCTGCTGCTCATCGGTGATCGGCAGGCTGTAAACATATGACATTGTCAAGCAGACAGAGCGCGTGCGTGGGTCAGAGAACTTCTAAAGCACAGACAGCAAATCACTAAATTCAAGTGACTGAATATCGACAGATATTTATGAATATTTATGTTAGAACATATGATATAGTTATAATTATCGTCGAACATAAACAGTCGTATGCAACTCGCCTATAATGGTAATTAAGACTTAATTATTGCCGTTATAGGGTCGTTGCATAATACAGTATACTATTAATTATACCATCGTGGAGAAAACCATTCTAGAGCATACTAGCCTTATCACCCTTGCTTGACGGGCACTTAGATCATAGATGTGACAGAGATGTATACGTGTAACAGATGTAACAAGCCATTCGGCATTCTGACAGTCATTTCATAAGAACTCCGCATAGATGTCTCAATTTCCAAGAGGCATTCTCTACTGTAGCCGAACATCCAAATGGGGAAAAAGCGACTGCTGCTCGGGTCTAAACTCCATGTACATGCGGGGTGAGGTTAAGTGGCAGGAGGGAAGAGCCCACCATGTTATCTGGAATTACTGTTTAGATATGAGGAATATACAAGAGAGTTTGTTTTATATGCGACGGGGACCCTCGCTTGCCCGCTCGCCCGCGTTACGCGTCTGTCTCCCGCCAGGCACTTTGCCGTTATGCGGCGATCGCGCGGCACTGAGTCATTGAGTATTGGAATTTGTACTTACCTAGTTCACAGCTGGTACTGAAAATGTTCGCCACTCACTGCTACACATCGCTGGCACCTCTTATGAAATTGTCATTTACTCTCTGAAGTTCCTCAGCACCGATTGACTGTATTTCAGCTGTAATATAGCCTTTAAGCTCATTTATAGTGTGAGGGTTTCTCGCATACACTCTATTTTTAAGCGTCCCCCACAGATAAAAGTCACATGGTGATAAGTCTGGGCTTCGCGGGGGCAACACGTTCCGACTTATAATCCTCGTACCAAAAACGCGACGCAATTCTGTCATGGATGCTTCGGCAGTGTGAGCAGTGGCAGATAAGTTGACAATCGCTTTCCGTAAGTCAGTTCGTCAAAAAATTGGTCAAGGATCACATTGAAGTACAAATTTAATTACAGATCCCTATACTTAATGACTCAGTGCTGCGCAGGCGCCGCATAACGGCAAAGTGCCTGGCGGGAGACAGACGCGCAACGCGGGCGAGCGGGCAAGCGAGGGTCCCCGTCGCATATAAAACAAACTCTCAGTACATTAATCATATTTGGATAGTGCTTGGTAAGCTATACGTATTAACTTCGTTTTCTTATTAAAACAGTTTTACGCCAGCTAATACTCAATATGCTCTAAATCTTTATTGGAACATGTGTCCGGTCAAATAATCTTTTTGACTCTGAGGGTCGCACATTTTTTTTCCGTATTGACGGAATTATATTAAGAACAAAGTTTCAATCGGTTGTGCCCCCTCAATTCTATTTATTACAATTTAAAAGACAAGTGATTGTATCACGAAATTTTAATAAATAGTATTGACGAGGCGGAACCTATTGGAACTTTGTTCTTAAAATATAAAATAATGTTTATGTTCGACCCTCACTATTATGTGTTAGAAAACTGTATCATAATGATGGTCATTATAACACCGTTTTTCATTATGATACAGTTTCTCCAGCCAATCAGAGCTCGTTCATTGACCAATTATGTAACGATACCTTCGCGCATGCACTCAAAATCCAACATGTCGGACATAAACACAACATCGAACTATAATAAATTACCGACATGGAATACGCTGCGTCCATATGTTCGCGTAGATAAACTGGCGAATATGAGAGAAGAAATAGCACGGTACCGGTACCTTAATATCCCCAAAACCATTTTCTACACAGCGCGTGGTTTTGACATGACTTCAGTGACAGTTTTACTGAATACTGGTGCGCAATCTGAACATATGGTATTGAAGCACACAGAGCGCATGCGTTGGTTGTCCAGAGAGCTTGGACAAGAGAGATATACTACCCACCGCAGCACCCGATCACAACATTCTACTGTAGTGACTGAACAGATATTTATGAATATTTATGTTAAAACATATAATAAAGTTATAATTATCGTCGAACATAAACAGTCGTATGCAACTCGCCTATAATGGTAATTAAGACACTCGTATGGAAATTATAAAACTCGCATACGCTCGTTTTATAAAAATACTCGTGTCTTAATTATAGCCATTATAGGCTCGTTGCATAATATACTATTAATATGAAACATCTGGCCACCAGTGGCGTTACTAGGATTTGCTTCTGGAGGGGGACGAGTGACGTCAAATCTGAACTAATAATGTGTTTTTGATTTTGTGTTTGTTGTTTTCTAGTTTTTCATTTCGCTTTGTATTTTTGTTTTTGCTTTTTGTTGTTGAATTTTGCTTTTTGATTTTGTTTTTGATTGTTTATTTTCTGCTCTTGCTGTTGTTTTTAAATTTTGATTTTTGCTTTGTGTTTTTGGTTTTGTGTTTGTTTTCTTCTTTTGCTTTTGTTTTTGAATATTGCTTTTCTTGTTTTCTGTTTCTTGTTTGGTGTTTGTTTTCTGTTTTTGCTTTAGTTTGTAATTTGGTTTTTGCTTTTGTTTGTCTTCTGCATTTGCTTGCTTTGAATTTTGCTTTTTGATTTGTGTTTTTGGTTCTGTGTCTGTTTTCTGCTTTGGTCATGTGTTCTTTTTTGCTTTGTGCGGGGGAGGGGGCTGAAGACAATCAATGAAAGCAAAACTACACAATTTCATGTTTGACCTCGATAGCTTTTGCACCTTGAGCACGAAATATTTTACACAAGTAAGGAAAAATGTTCTCAAATTATAAACGTACAGAATCCAGTCGCTTGTCAACAATCCAAGATTTTTTTAAAATAAAAATGTCATCAAATTACGTATTGTTTTTAAATTATTTGGCTTAGGAGAGGGAGGGGGAGGATTGATCCCCATAATCAACCCACTGCGGCCCACCCTAAAATTTTAGTCAGGAGCCACCCCTATTTCATATTCTTCTTCTTTGGATTCGGCCATCTAAGGACCACGTCATTTCAACTGCTTCTTGCTGCATCGAGCTTTAACAACCTCCCAGTACTTAAGCATTAGTTCTCGATGCTGTTGTTTCCTTTCTGCAGTCCACTTCTTGCCAGTTGGAAGCTTTGGCTTTTCATGGAAATATCGGTGTGCTGTTAGTTTTTGTTTAAGTGTGGCACGTTCCCAAATTTCGTTGCCTGTAATTCCCACTTCTTGTAAATCTTTGTCCACCTTGGTTTTCTTTTTGAGTAAGTAGGTGAAAATTCTATTTGTCAATCGTGCTGGGTTCATTCTTGTTATATGACAGTAAAAGGCAATTCTCCGTTTCCTCATGGTATCAGTTATTTTTTCCACGTGGGTGTAAAGTTCGTGGTTGTGCCGTCTCCTATATTCCCCATTTTCTTTTACCGGACCCAAGATATTTCTTAGAATTTTTCTTTCTTTCACTTCCAGATTCTCTATTAGTCCTTTGCGATGCATTGCAGGGCACTCTGCAGCATACAAAGCTTCTGGACGGATGACTGTTGGGTAGTGTCTTAACTTGGCATTTGTTGATATGGATTTCTTGTTATAAATGGCCTTTGTTAGATTATGTGCCATTTCCATTTTCCTGATTCGTGACTCGAAAGCTGCCTTCTCGGAGAGATTGGGGTCTATCCACTCACCCAAATATTTGAACGCTTTCGTTTGCTTGATTTTCCCCTGTCCTACATCCAGCTCTTTTGGCGCTAGCTTGATATTAGTGATTAATTCTGTTTTTTCAAAGGAGATCTTAAGGCCCGTTTTTGCTGCAAAATCTGAACAAAGTTGGTAGCACTGACGAAGATAACTTGCCCCCTCACGCAGCTTAAGACTGCATCAACCCTCATTAAAAGCTAATCTAAAACCCTTGTCACCACTACTATATAATGAGATCCCAGGAGTGGATCTTAGTTCGCGTTCATTAGATCCCGTGACTCGCACGACTTATCTACAGGGTGGCTACAAAGTCCACAACTCACAGAGTAACAGACTCAAGTCGTCAGTTGCGAATTTTGAGCAATTTTATTAATTATAATAATAATAATTATAATAATAATATCGTATAGCCTCGGTTGTCGGGTGCAAGCTTTGTTATTTGCGCCCAGAGGGCAGCTTGCATGTCGAATTTCAAAGCACTATGAAAGTCAAGGAGGTTAGATATCTAAGCTCTGTGGCATTATAGCGCTTTCTACATAGTAGAGAAATGAGGGACATTGTGTTTTCGGAATATCTCGAGATTAATTTTGTGATTATGAACATGGCCCACTGAAATCAAATGGGTTCTTTAACATGCCAACATCGTATGACATACGTATCGTGAATTTTGCCGTCTTTCAAAAAAACACTTACCACGGCCAGGAGCGAACCTGAAAGCTTGGGGGTTAATCCGACACGATAAACACTCACCTACCGTGGCAAGCATTTTGAGAAATTGTTGTTGATTCATTTAGGGTATTTGCGAATTTCTGATCATGTATCCCCGTGTACTTGTGTGTACTTGCTTCCACTTACTTGTGCCGGGCTCATCTGCGTCTTCTTTCCTGTCGACCTCCCTTGGTAAACTCTTGTTCTCTTCTGACCCCGACGGTATTAGTGTTTCCGAGGCCTAGGGAGTCTCTTCCTTTCCCGCCTTAATTGGCGCTTGTCTCATCTTTTCTGATACCCTCCTTCTGCGAGGGGTCAGCCTTCTTTTTCTTTTCCTGTTATCTCCTGCCTTCTGCCCAAGGCCCTCAAGGAGGCCGGGTGTACGTAGCCCCACCACTTCTGGTGCACCCTAGATATTGCTACACCCTCAGGGGCTCACGGCTGGTGAGTTCGGGAGTTGGCGACCTCGAGGGATTCCAGTGCTGGGTCCGGTTTTTCCCCTTTTGTTCATTATCTGTGGGGCCGAACCTCTCCTCTTTCACTTTCCTATCTGCCTTTTATGGCTCTCCTTCCTTCCAAGTCCCTCAATCCGCATTCTTCGAGGGTTGAGGGCATTTCACTTCCTCCTGTCTTTTCTTTGCCTTATTCTCCTTTTGTTTTCCACTTCTTCTTCTAGTATATAAGTTAGTTTTAGTTATAGTTTACATTTCATTATCACATTCACGATCACCCAAACCATTAGGGGCCGATAACCTAGATGTTAGGCCCCTTAAAACAACAACCATCATCATATCATCACTTGTGTGTGTGTGTCAATGTAATGGCTATGCTAGTGGGTGTATTTGAAATAAGAACTACGATTTAGGTAAGAAGAAGTCATGGCATTCATTCGGGTACCACACCAGCATTTGCCTAAATAGAAACAGAGGGAAACTAAGAGAAACCGCATCTAGGATGGCTAAGGTGGGAATCGAAGCTACCTATTTTCAGTTTTACCTCACGAGGCTGAAAGTACATCGTTCCTGTCCTCAGGCCAGAAATTTCATGGCAGATACCTTCATATTGAGAGCCAAGAATGATATCCACTACACTACATCTGAGAAGGCACTAAAAGTTTTATCCATGCCGATGACCATGCACTTGCTACTCAGACTGATACCTTTGATGAAGCTTTAACTGTAGCATTAGAAGAGCTAGGTATTTACTATGAGAAAAATCACCTGAAAGCAAATCCAACTAAGACCGAAATTTGCGCCTTCCATCTACGGCATGTACAGGCCTCTCAGAAGCTCAATGTATTCTGGAAAGGGAGTTTACTGGCACATTGCTTTACACCAAAGTACTTGGGAGTTATGCTGGATCGCACATTAACATACAAGAAACATTGCCAAAACTTAAAATATAAGATTGCTGCTAGAAACAACATCCTACGCAAATTGTCAGGAACTAGTTGGGGAACACAACCACAAACAATCAGAACATAAGCTCTTGCTCTATGCTACTCTGCAGGCGAATATGACTCTCCGGTTTGGTACAGATCAGCCCATGGTAAGCACATCGACATCGCTCTCAACGAAAGTTGCAGGATCATTAGAGGATGCTTAAAACCAACACCTATTGAGAAGATCCAACTTCTAGCTGGTATATTGCTCCTGGTGAGATTCGTAGGGAGGTAGCAGCTAACAAACAGAGGCTCCAATCATCTACTTCAGAAGCCCATCCCCTCTATGGATACCATCCTGCCACACGGAGGTTGAAATCTAGAGAGGGTTTTCTCCGCACATCAGTTAAACTTCAAGGGAAAGCAGAGAATGATAGGATCAAGATGTGGAAAGGAAGAACTGGATGGAGCCGAAGGAAAGTCTTCCATGTGGACACCAAGAGAAGTGGACAACCTGCAAAGTCCTTAACATACTCCGTACAGGAGTCGGCAGAACAAGAGTGGAAGTGGGGTTTCTCAAGCGACTCATCACTGTGTGACTGTGGAGAGCAGCAGACAATGTCAGTGTGACTTATGTCCTTCAAAGTGCACTATGCAGCCTCCTCCAGCGCTATTGACATCTCCCAATACTGGACAAAAATCAATCTAGCTCAAATTTGTTGCTTCAATATTTGACTGTGTTGTATAATAGACCTGTATATATGTATGGTAGTTATGTAGGTATTCTATATTAAATATTCCAAATTAATATTGATACTTCTGACACGAATAAAGAAAGAAAGAAAGAAAGAAAGAAAGACATCTGAGAACATCCACGAATTTAATCATAATTGATATTCGTGAAATTATTGGCAATATGCATATTTTACTTGGGTACCTGAAGAATACAGCAGTTACTCTCTCAACGTTCATGGTCGATGTAATAGATTCACTGAAGCCATGATGCAGATACCTCACGATCATGCGGCCAAATTCAATAAATCATTTATTTTTACCGCATCACGCATGTATAATTTGGACAAGCTGCATATATATGATAATTCTCATCGTTCAGTATTCAGGAGACACCTTGCCAGAGCATTAAAGGTGGGCTATAAGTGACAATTTAAGAGCATTACAAGATCAAGGAAACTGCATCAAGAATTTACATAGTTAATTTTAGTTTAGAATATACATTGTTAATTTTAAATGTTGACGATCATTTATGTAAAGAAAAGTATTATGTACATCCATTACTACTCTTTAGTCCTATGTATGTAATTACTTATGTAAGGAATATTTTCAAGAAACAAGGAGTCAACATAGCAATCAGAGCAAACAGCTCACTCGGTAAGCACACAAAAACAGCAACCTAACAAAGGAAAACCTAAATGCAAAGTAAGGTACGTATTCTCATGTCAAGATGTAAGGCCAACTATGTTGGGCAGAGCGCAAGAAGGTTTGAAATGCGTTATGAAGAACACATGTAGCCTATGACAATAACCATCGCTTCACCAATATACTGTAGAAGAAGACCTAAAGATTCTACAACACGAGATAAAGGGCAGAACTCTGGACAACCAGTCTCTAGCTGACCAATCTCGAAATTCCGTCATGTTATTAACACGACGAGGTCACAAAATGTTATTTTTCTCTGAACCAGTGCAAATATTATTAGCCTACTTTTCACATTTTGCAAAAATTAGGAAAAAGTAGACTTATGAGATCGATCCGGGCAAATGTGTGTCTGTCTGTCAGTCTGTCCTTCTGTCTGTCTGCCTGTGTGTGTGTGTGTGTGTGTGTGTGTGTGTGTGTGTGTGTGTGTGTGTGTGTCCCCTAACAACTCCTAAACGGCTGCAGCAATCGAAACCAAATTTGGTACGAGTAAAGATCTATACCTGAATATCTCAATGCCGTATTTGAAAATGATGTCAGAGCTACCAACTGATGAAAAATCGCAATTGAATTTTGAGCTCCATGTTGGATATCTTGGAAGGTATGAATGGGAGCTATTTCAAAATTGGCACACGTATAGCTAATAATATTTCAGTTTAATTTCCAGGAGGCCATACATTGCAGTGTTGCCAAAATGATTATAAGCCTGCTGATAGGTCCAATCTTTAAATGCATATAACATCTAAACTATCAATTGGAATTCAACCTAATTTTGTATGTGCTATGTGCACATAAACAGATACGACTGAGCGTATTCGTAAGATCCACCAGGGCTGCCAACTGTTAATAAATGCTCTCAATTTACGTTATCCAAATACGAATATATCAGAAAGTACGCAAGCCAATAGCTCTAAACTATGCACACGTATAGTACCTGGCATTCTAGATTAATTTGGAGTAACTAATATACGTCAGTGCTGCCAACATGATTCTAAGCCTGCTGATAGGTCCAATTTTAAAATGCATGTAACTTCTATACTAACTAATGGACTTCATTAAAAATTGGCATAACAATAGATCGTATTATTTCAGATTATTTCTGACCAATACATGCATGACATTGTTGCCAACATGATTTTACGCGCGCTGTTAGATCCAATGTTTAACTGCATGTAACTTCCATGGTATCCATTGGACTTCAACCAAATTTTGTATTCTGTACCTTAAGAGATGGAACTAAGTCACCAGGGCTGCCAACTGTAGGTCTCCATTAGGCTACATTATTCCAGGTATACAGTATTTCGAACTAATTTGAAATTTCTATATTACCAACTTAATTTCGTCATTATTCTAGATAGATCCGTATAGATTAATCATTGGCATGAATCTTAAATTTTAAGAAAAGTAGGCCCTTTAGTTCGTCACGGAACTTCTTGTTTTTGATGTGTAATATCTTTCCGCTCGGTTGCTGGATAGTTTTGTGGGAGTGATTTTGAAAATTGGGGACGGAAGTGGATCGGTACGATCGAGCTGGCAGTGGTGGATCGAACGGAAGTATGCACTGCCCGCTCGATTGATCGAACGGAAGAGTACTAGCTGGCAGTGGTGGAAAACGGAAGTATGCACTGTCCGCTCGATCGATCGAACGGAAGTGTACTAGCTGGCAGTGGTGGAAAACGGAAGTAAGCACTGTCCGCTCGATCGATCGAACGGAAGTGTACTAGCTGGCAGTGGTGGAACGAACGGAAGTATAAGATGCACTGCCAACTCGATCGGTCGATCCAGCGGGCAGTGGTAAGACCCAGCTGGCAGTGGTACGAGAAACAATGAGCGCGCGGTGTCGGAAATTGATACCATGACGTACTCTCGGCCATGTGGAATGTATATGACATACTGAACGGGAAACGCTCATGCGAACTCTGGTGTCAAGTGATTGAAACAAATGACATGGTACATGTTCGAAGTCTTCGTATCAGTATTTAAATGGTAGAATGCCTTAATAACAAATATTGTAAGTAGTCGGCATTGCCGGTATTATGTTTCTGCACAATGGCTATTCAAATATTAACCCACATAACGGTAATTCTGCCATCAATATAATATAATCGTTGTGGTTATACGAGAATTGAGCAAGCCTTCATGAACTATTACTGAATACATTCTCTTTACTCACAAGAAGGCCTATTCATTAAGGCATTTTAAACTCAATTTCACGCAGGAACATTATCGAAACAAGCAAAATATAAATGAAACTAAATTCCGTAATGCAGTACTATTGGAACGTGGAAATAAGTCACCATCTTGTGCACAAAATTTGCGTAGTCGAAATAGCCGTGGGGTTAGTGCTTATGACTGTGAATCTAGCAATCTTGGGTTCGAATCCCGGACGGGGTAGACATTTTTGCTACCAGATTATCATTTTAAACGATATTTATCATATCAATATGACTGATTTTAACAGAATCCATATGAAATTACGTGTTGGTCTGTGAATCAAGAGGACCTGTGTATAAGGAATTTAAGGTTATCGATCTAGTTAATCCATATCGTATTCTTTACTTAGGCTAGTGCTGGTGGAAGCTACAAATCATCTAATAAAATGAGTTCCGTATTATAAACTACAATATCTGTAAAACACTCCCTTTTACAATAGATTAATATTTGTGCCAATAATGGTATAAAAAACCGGTGTATCAACAATTTTACGTGAAGTTTCTTCTATGTCAGATGTTACACATCATATGCGATTACTGTAAGGCTCGTAATTTGTTTTATATTTTCTACGAGAATGAAACATTTGGTATACAGTGTGGGTGAAGTATGACTAGGCAGCCGGAAACATACGATTCTCCAGGTCAAGGAGGGCCGACAAGCGTGAAAAACATAGAGTCAAAGGTACGTGATTAAGGAGAAAACTAGAGGAAATTCACGTCAAATTTGGTAACACCGATTGTTACTATACGTAAGACTGTAACCAGGAAATGCCATTGGATTGAGTGGATTATGTATCAGTTATCACGAGGAGACGACGTGTAACCAGCTGTTATTCAGATTAGGGTCATGAAGACAGATCGTACGTAAGTGAAGACCTGTTTCATGAAGTTGGAGGGAACCCGTCTAATCACATCCCCCCTAAGACATGCAGTAGCATGGTTTCTTGGGAAAACCACTCACTGAATGCAGAACCACCCTAGACCGCAAATCTACGTTTTGTTGTGAAGGGCGAGATGGTTCAATGGTCAAGCTTTCCATTCCTTCCCATTCCTTCGCCTTTTCTTCCCCTTCCTTTACTTCCATGTCCTTTTCCTCCCTGCCCTTTCCTTTCCTATTACTTTTCCTTTCCTCCCTTTCAATTCCTTCCCTCTCATTTGCCTTTCCCTTTTCCTCCCTTTCCATTTCCTTCCCAATCCTTCGCCTTTTCCTCCCTTTCCATTTCCTTACCTATCATTCTCCCTTTACTTTTACTCCCTTTCCTTTCCTTCTCCCTTGGCATTTCATTATCCTCCCGTCCCTTTCCGTTCCTTTCCTTCTCCCTATCCATCTCTTCCCTTTTCTTCCCTCTTCCTTTCGTTTTCTTTTTCCTCCCTTGAATTCTCCTTTACGTTTTCCTTTTCTTCCCTTTCCTACACTTCTCTTTTTTCTTCTCCCTTACCGTTAGTCTCCCTTCCCGTTAGTCTCCCTTCCCGTTTACTTTCCTTTCCTTCACCCTTTCCTTTTCCACGTTTTCCTTACCTATCCTTGCCTTCTCCTTCCCCCCCCCCATTTCCTTCGCTTTGCTTCTCCTCTTCCCCCCCCCCCCCATTCTTATGTGCTGAAAATCATAGTTTAAACACAATATTAATTGGACGTACGATTAGTCTGCTAGATATCTGTAAATACCACGAAACATTTACTAAACGTTTAGACATCTTCCTGGTGTAGTGTATACGATATTTTAACACCAATGAATTTGTCATTTTTATCCAGCAACGTATTATTGATGGTGATCCTACTCGAGAATTTTGACTGAATCTATCTTTATGTTTTTGGAATCAATGAAATTTATTATCTTATTAAAAACCGCCTAGTCAAACACTAAAGAAACGTTTAATTACATTATTAATCGTACATGTTTCGGTATCCATTGATACCTTCCTCAGCGTGATTGATATTAAATCTTAAAACTAGTTAACAAAGCCAAAATGAAATGGATATCCTTACAAAAATTGTTTTAAATCAAAAATGGAAAAGCTTACGAATAATAAATGCCATGTATTTAAAATGATAGTAAAATGATGCTATTAAAATAAGAGATCTACCTTATAAACTGCCTACGTCAATACTCCAATAATTTTGATCGAAAACTGTAGTGACAGAAGATGTCACTGTCAGAAGAATGAAGAAGCGCAAAGGATGCAGGTCAAATTGTCGCCTCAAACGGACCAAAAATTTTGTAATACAGTCCTCCAAGCTAAAAGTTCAGTCGATTCCCAACTTATTGGCCCACTCTGTTGTTTTTGTTGCTTAATGGGTAACGCAATGTGTAGGCTATTTATCAAACACAGAAATCAAGCATATTACACAGTGTCAACTTCAGGTGGAATACTGTTACGAGAAACGTAATAGTTTATGGTATTACCTTCTGCTAAATTTCGATGACTCAGTTGGTTCTTATTTCTTGGCTCTCTCTGCTATATTATATGTGTATTTGGCAACACAATGTGCAGATCCTTTTTTTTTTTTACTATAAAATAACATGTTGGTAGATTGTGACAACAAACAAGCAGATCAAAGTGAATCAATACGATCAGTCAACACCGTTATTAATTATTACCATTGCCATAATGCTCAATGTTTACGCATTTTATCAGTGAAATTTAGCTCAGTGAAACGTTTAAAGGAGTATAAAAATAAATATGTGTACTGTAAGAAAGAATTTTGAATGTTTTCAGAATCACCTCACAAGTCTTGCTTGTCGGAGAAGAAAGGAGCCGACCTTTAATCTGTGATGAAGTGAAGGGGAGTAGATGACACGCTTGTTAATCTCACCCTAGGACCAGAGGACATTCCATTCTACCCGCGTGTTCCTGCTCGAGTTACAACAGCTCTCGAGCAGTGGCGAAGCGTCGCATTCCTCTCAGGGTAGACTTGACGCTCTATAAGGCAGATTTAGTTCTTCAAACACTTTATTTAACTGAGTTTTGAATTTAATTATTTTTATATTCATTTTAAAGTATTATTTCTATTTTAAATGTTTCAATTTTGTATTCATTTATATATTTTCATTCTAATTATTATTATTATTATTATTATTATTATTATTATTATTGTTATTATTATTATTATTATTATTATTCTCATTTAAAATATTTATTCTTTTTTCAATTTGTAGGGCATACATTTTAAACATTTTATTTAATACTGGTATTTATTTTATTGTATTCGAAGTTAATTATTAGCCTACTTTCGATTTTTGCAAAAAATGAAAGTAGACTTATGAGATCACTACAGGGCCAAAAATTGTGTGTCTGTCTGTGTGTGTGTATGTGTGTGTGTGAGTCTGTGTGTGTGTGTGTGTGTGTGAGTGTGTGTACTCTGAATGTCTGTCCCCCCCTATCAATTCGAACACGGTGAAACCGAATTGAACGAAATTTGGTACAAAGGTAGAACACGCAAAGGGCACCTCAGTGTCATGTTTTATATCGCCGCCATCTTTACCAAAACTGAATGGCGGCCACTCAAACGTTCAAAACGTAAAATCAAATAGCGACTAACCAAATCATCCGATCTCTACCAAATTTGGTAAGAACATACCGTCATATAGGACGCGTCTTGTGACCAAACTACAAGGTCATCCGCCGTACCAATTCAGGATGGCGGCCGTGCGAATTATGCAAACTTTATAATCCATATCATGGGACCCACCAGTTCTGATTATCGAGCCGAGAATCGATTTAACTGTTCTAAAGGAAGAGGCACGTTCGAAATTAAAAGTTTATTTTGTAATACTATAGTGCAGAAGGGATTTTAAAAAGCTGAGCCGTCTCGGTAAGAAGACAAGATGGCAGCGGATATCTTGTGCCTGACTTATATTTCACTAATTTGAGTATTGCATGCAATATAGCGTACTGATACAAAATAAATAAACTTTGTATGAAATGCTTTATAAATAAATAATATACTCCACTGATGAAGACGTTTAGTCTAAATCATTATTTGCTAACAAGTTATATGTAAGTCATTTTATATAGAACGGTGTTCCATGGAACAAATGGCTCCGTGGTAAAGCGTTGGCCTATCACTCATACGCCTATGGTTCAAACCCCATCAGAGTTTTTTTTGTTTGAAATTTTATATATTTATTGTTTTGTAATGATTCAGACGTTTTAAAATTAAGCGTTATATTGTGCCTATTACGTTTGAAAATATATAATTAAAACATAATTCACCAGCAGATTTGCTCGAGACATCTAGCAGCCAAAAAGGTAACTGCACGCCGGCCTACTTATTAACTTCAAGATTTTATTGAAAAGTTTCTTCTTATGGCCACTAGAATGCACTCGCCCTGTTGGGGTTATATTGTTCGATACTTCTCCACTAGATGTCTCGACTGGTCTATGTGGGACTCCATTGGTTAGTACCGTATACCATTGGCATTCTATGCGCATCGAACTTGAAGAATGGCAAGATGATACTACGATACATTTTTACTTTTTATTTTAAAGGGTTTGTAACAGCCTATTGTGCGTTATTTGAAAATGTTATTTGAAGTAAAGAACAAAACGATTTCACATAGTAACTGAATTCTAGCCGTTGGTGCTAGTTCAGGTTATTAATTAATACTTTTATTTCAGGCAAATAGCAATCGAAAATATCCACATAGTTTGTATACACAGATACACACGTCTCTGTAGGGTCATGGAAAGATTTGTTAATTCAATTAGGGTTGTGAAAGTCATGCACAACCAGACGTGTAAAGTCATGCCTCAACTCAAAGTTGGATGTTGCCCACGGCAGGTCGATTATGTAATAATAACAATAATAATAATGTTATTTGTTTTACGTCCCTTTTAACTATTGCTGCTTTTAGATACGCCGGGGTGCCGGAATTTTGGCCCGAAGGGGATCTTTAACGTGCCAGTAAATCTACTGACACGGCTCCCTGACACTGCGCCAGGATATGAACCTGCAACCTAGGGCCCAGCAAGCGAGAACGTTACCGCTGAGCCACGCAGCCAGTCCGGTCGATTATGTCTCCAGATCCATAACATTCTTGATATACTTCTTATCTATCTTTCTTCAATGATGGTAGTAGTTTTTTTCTAGGTTGTGGCGTTTGGTAGAGGTAAATAGTTTCTAAAGTCTTCAACCAAGAAATGATTCTATTATACTCTTTGATAATAACGAGTTATAACTATACTCATACATTTAGGAGAAAGTAGGCTATATGTTCTTTACTGAACATCTTGTTTTTATTTCTCATTTTAAATGTTTTAATTTTGTCTTAATTTATTTTTACTTTTAATATTTTCTTTTAAAATAGTATTATTTTAGTTCCTAGTTTTATAATTTTTATTGCATGATTTTATTGTTTTCAACATGTCTATATTTAAGTATGATTGAATTATTAATTTGTATTTATTACAGTACGGTACCGTAGGACACTAAGAATCAGAAATAACGTTTCATTTTCAGAAAAATTTGTACTTTCATTAGAAAATTGGTTAAAATATGGTTGAATGATCCAACATCTTTAATGATATAATCCGTCCTTATAATAGGTGGCACATAAGGGAATAATAAACAAGAATATACCAATGATATCAAATAATTTGTGTTTTATTATCGAAAGGTTGATTTAAAGTGTACTATTCTGAGCAAGCTTTTCTTAGTATAGCTGGGTTTAACGTGGATTACACAAAGTATCAAAGTTCTAATAAGCGTGGGAGATGTGAGGAAAATTGAAAATTGCATAAAATACCTAATATTAGAATTTCCAAAATGTATATGATTGTTTCTGGTACAAACGTTATGTGTGTTTCCTTGCAAGTGTATAATTATTCAAAGACGACGATATTTATTTCCACAACAATGCCAATCCTACATCATTTATTTTGGAGATGATTTTGGAGAACATTTTTCATATTAATACAATTTTTAAACAGATCCGATTTTATTATTTTTAAATATTTTAGACAGAAATCATTTTGGAAATTTGTTGAATCTCATCTCTTTTATACATTTAATATTTATTCGTTGTACTATTTCTCTCGACGACACTAAGACAATTGTTGCTTTACCCCCAATCATACGTATAATTCCACGAACCTTCAACTTCATAATTATTATTCATAATGTTGAATTTTGGGCTTATGCCGTGTTTTATTATATTGCAATTCGACGCGTTTCGAAAGAAACCATGTCTTTCATCGTCAGGAATAATCTGGAATACGACAATGTTGCTAAGAGAAAGCAACGAAGAACATATAGAAGGTGCCCAAAGATGGACGCCATTATAGCCCCATGTTAGGGACAACGGAAAGCAGCAGTGGATTACTTTCTCAGGGTTCTGATAATAGGTAGCCAGGATTCACTGAGATTGTAGCCGGTGTCGCGGTTGAAATTATCTGGGTGTTTACGTATTTCAACCGCCTCCCTGATGATTCTGGGACGATATTGCTTTATACGGGCAAGAACATCCACCCCTTGGAACATGACATCATGGCCAGGTGTTAAAGCATGATCGGCAACAGCTGATTTATCAGGTTGAATGAGCCTGATACATCTATTATGTTCCTTAATGCGAGTGCATATTGTTCTCGAAGTCTGCCCGATGTAAACCTTGCCACAAGTACAGGGAACTCTGTAGATACCCGGTTGTTGCAATTTAGGCAAACTGTCCTTAGTTGGTCGCAGGAGTTGCCTAATCTTAACAGAAGTTCCAAATACAGTCCGTATGTTGTATCGACGTAGGATTTTAGCAATACGATCCGTTGTGTTATGTATGTACGGAAGGTAAGCAGTTCCTCTTACATCTCTTTTCTCAACTGACGTCCTATTATTATTTGTTGGTTTCAGAACCGTAGAAATCAAAGCCTTGCTATAACCGTTGCTCTCAAAGGTGGTTCGCAGGGTGTTAATTTCTTCTTGTAAAGAAGACACTTCACAAATCCTCCTAGCCCTGGTAGTTAGAGTTGTAAGGATACCATGTTTCTGGGCAGGGTGATGGTGAGAACTTGCGTGGAGATATCTATTGGTGTGTGTTGGCTTACGAAAAACGCTGTGTCCTAAAGATCCATCCTCTTTCTTGGTGACGAGAACATCTAAAAAAGGTATTTTGCCGTCAGATTCCTTTTCCATGGTGAAACAAATAGAAGGGTGCTGGAGATTAAGGTGATCCAGGAAATGGCTAAGATTTTCCTCACCTTCCGTCCAAACAACGAACGTGTCATCCACATAACGCCACCAAATCTTCGGTTTGAAAGGAGCCGACGACAAAGCTTTCTCTTCAAAGTTCTCCATGAAGAAATTAGCCACAACAGGAGAGAGAGGACTACCCATGGCCACACCATCAGTCTGCTCATAAAAATTCCCATTCCATAGAAAGTAGGAGGAGGTCATGCAGTGATAAAAAAGTCTTGTGATGTCTTCAGGAAAAAAGCCATTAATGAGAGACATAACACCATCAATAGGTACTCTCGTAAACAGAGACACCACGTCGAGACTCACTAGAATATCACCCGGCTGAAGTGTTATAGCTTTTAACTTTTCCACGAAGTGTGTGGAATCCTTAATGTACGAAGGCGTGTTACCCAGAAGTGGCTGAAGTAGTCTTCCTAAGTATTTGGAAAGGGCATATGTAGGAGAACCAATCGTACTAACAATAGGTCTAAGAGGAACATCTTCCTTATGTATTTTAGGAAGACCATAGAGTCTCGGAGGAATAGCATCCCCTGGAAGGAGAGTCTTCGCTGCATCCGCTGGAATAGATGATTGCTTGATCAATTTGACGGTGACATTTGAGTAGCGAGTAGTAGGATCACGACTATTAATCCTATATACAGGATCTGATAACAAAGACGAGATCTTGGAATCATAATCAACCTTATCCAATACCACTGTCGCGTTACCCTTGTCAGCGGGGAGAACGATAATATCAGAATTGTCCCTTAGATCTTTAAGTGCCCGGCTTTCGCCTTGTTTTAAGTTGGTGTTAGGTGGCTTAGCTGTCTTGAGAACTCGGGAACATTCTTGTCTGGCTTCCTCGGCCTCTTCAGGTGTGAGGTGATGAACTGAGGATTCTACGGATGTAATAAGTTCTTCAATAGGAATTCTTCTAGGCGCTACAGCAAAATTGAGACCTTTAGCGAGAACTGCCTGTTGGGTATCACTAAGGGGCTTGCTGGACAAATTTACGACAACCTTGTTAGCATCAAGTCTAATGGCTTGAGATTTCTGCAACTGACATAACCTATCATATTTGGAAATATGTCTGTCCCTCACCTGATCTAGAACGCTGTTAGCTTGCACTGAAGAAATACGATCAAAGATATTCCATAATTCCTCACTTACGAAGTTTGAGAGGCGTAGATGTAGCTGTAGTAACTCCCTCGAAATAAAATCCAACTGCTTACGAGTATGCTGTAACCTCTCTATCAATAACGCCTTGCTTGCACGACGATAGATTCTCGTTGCCTTAGGTGTTCTGAAGGAATGCTTCAACATAACAAAATTCGGTAGAATATCATGATCCCGGCATCTTAGGAGAAAAGCGAGTGAAGAGATTAGACACACCTTCTTGCGTCGTAACCTACTGAATCTAGACATCAGTCGGAAAATATCCTCCCCATAGAGGACAATATTAGAAACCTCTATGGGGAGGATATTTTCCGACTGATGTCTAGATTCAGTAGGTTACGACGCAAGAAGGTGTGTCTAATCTCTTCACTCGCTTTTCTCCTAAGATGCCGGGATCATGATATTCTACCGAATTTTGTTATGTTGAAGCATTCCTTCAGAACACCTAAGGCAACGAGAATCTATCGTCGTGCAAGCAAGGCGTTATTGATAGAGAGGTTACAGCATACTCGTAAGCAGTTGGATTTTATTTCGAGGGAGTTACTACAGCTACATCTACGCCTCTCAAACTTCGTAAGTGAGGAATTATGGAATATCTTTGATCGTATTTCTTCAGTGCAAGCTAACAGCGTTCTAGATCAGGTGAGGGACAGACATATTTCCAAATATGATAGGTTATGTCAGTTGCAGAAATCTCAAGCCATTAGACTTGATGCTAACAAGGTTGTCGTAAATTTGTCCAGCAAGCCCCTTAGTGATACCCAACAGGCAGTTCTCGCTAAAGGTCTCAATTTTGCTGTAGCGCCTAGAAGAATTCCTATTGAAGAACTTATTACATCCGTAGAATCCTCAGTTCATCACCTCACACCTGAAGAGGCCGAGGAAGCCAGACAAGAATGTTCCCGAGTTCTCAAGACAGCTAAGCCACCTAACACCAACTTAAAACAAGGCGAAAGCCGGGCACTTAAAGATCTAAGGGACAATTCTGATATTATCGTTCTCCCCGCTGACAAGGGTAACGCGACAGTGGTATTGGATAAGGTTGATTATGATTCCAAGATCTCGTCTTTGTTATCAGATCCTGTATATAGGATTAATAGTCGTGATCCTACTACTCGCTACTCAAATGTCACCGTCAAATTGATCAAGCAATCATCTATTCCAGCGGATGCAGCGAAGACTCTCCTTCCAGGGGATGCTATTCCTCCGAGACTCTATGGTCTTCCTAAAATACATAAGGAAGATGTTCCTCTTAGACCTATTGTTAGTACGATTGGTTCTCCTACATATGCCCTTTCCAAATACTTAGGAAGACTACTTCAGCCACTTCTGGGTAACACGCCTTCGTACATTAAGGATTCCACACACTTCGTGGAAAAGTTAAAAGCTATAACACTTCAGCCGGGTGATATTCTAGTGAGTCTCGACGTGGTGTCTCTGTTTACGAGAGTACCTATTGATGGTGTTATGTCTCTCATTAATGGCTTTTTTCCTGAAGACATCACAAGACTTTTTTATCACTGCATGACCTCCTCCTACTTTCTATGGAATGGGAATTTTTATGAGCAGACTGATGGTGTGGCCATGGGTAGTCCTCTCTCTCCTGTTGTGGCTAATTTCTTCATGGAGAACTTTGAAGAGAAAGCTTTGTCGTCGGCTCCTTTCAAACCGAAGATTTGGTGGCGTTATGTGGATGACACGTTCGTTGTTTGGACGGAAGGTGAGGAAAATCTTAGCCATTTCCTGGATCACCTTAATCTCCAGCACCCTTCTATTTGTTTCACCATGGAAAAGGAATCTGACGGCAAAATACCTTTTTTAGATGTTCTCGTCACCAAGAAAGAGGATGGATCTTTAGGACACAGCGTTTTTCGTAAGCCAACACACACCAATAGATATCTCCACGCAAGTTCTCACCATCACCCTGCCCAGAAACATGGTATCCTTACAACTCTAACTACCAGGGCTAGGAGGATTTGTGAAGTGTCTTCTTTACAAGAAGAAATTAACACCCTGCGAACCACCTTTGAGAGCAACGGTTATAGCAAGGCTTTGATTTCTACGGTTCTGAAACCAACAAATAATAATAGGACGTCAGTTGAGAAAAGAGATGTAAGAGGAACTGCTTACCTTCCGTACATACATAACACAACGGATCGTATTGCTAAAATCCTACGTCGATACAACATACGGACTGTATTTGGAACTTCTGTTAAGATTAGGCAACTCCTGCGACCAACTAAGGACAGTTTGCCTAAATTGCAACAACCGGGTATCTACAGAGTTCCCTGTACTTGTGGCAAGGTTTACATCGGGCAGACTTCGAGAACAATATGCACTCGCATTAAGGAACATAATAGATGTATCAGGCTCATTCAACCTGATAAATCAGCTGTTGCCGATCATGCTTTAACACCTGGCCATGATGTCATGTTCCAAGGGGTGGATGTTCTTGCCCGTATAAAGCAATATCGTCCCAGAATCATCAGGGAGGCGGTTGAAATACGTAAACACCCAGATAATTTCAACCGCGACACCGGCTACAATCTCAGTGAATCCTGGCTACCTATTATCAGAACCCTGAGAAAGTAATCCACTGCTGCTTTCCGTTGTCCCTAACATGGGGCTATAATGGCGTCCATCTTTGGGCACCTTCTATATGTTCTTCGTTGCTTTCTCTTAGCAACATTGTCGTATTCCAGATTATTCCTGACGATGAAAGACATGGTTTCTTTCGAAACGCGTCGAATTGCAATATAATAAAACACGGCATAAGCCCAAAATTCAACATTATGAATAATAACACGGGCCGTGAAAGTCTAAATGACAATATTTCATAATTATTGTTTCTTTTCAAAAGTATTCATTATACATTGCTGATGGTGGTCATAATGTGACCGAAACCAGTTCTTTAGAACAATAATAATAATGATATTAACTAAAGGTCTCACTCTTATCGCTGTCTCTCAAACTTTGTCAATAAGGGTCATTTTCAAGACATGGTTATTTTCCTGTCTCTACATTATTATTGTTGTACAAGATTTTAAACAGCCACAGTCATAACATTAATATTGTTACGTTTTATTGGCTCTTCAAGCTGTTTATCCCATTGCTTGCTTATTTATTATTTTATCAATTTATTTATGTGTGAATTTGTATCAATTTCATCATAATTGATCGTGTCCAACTAGGGACCACGTAAATAACTCTTCATGATATCAGTTTCCTTTGGCGCCAGTTTTCCTTCATTCTCTTGTTCACAGATTCTTTCCTTTCAGCTGTCCAATGTTGTCTTGGTCGCTGTTTCTGGCTCTAGGAACCCCTCAAAAGTGTGTATCTTATTTCTGAAAGTGGTTCTGTTGCGGATGTCTTGATCAGTGATGTTCATTTCTTGTGGATCCTTCTTTGTGTTAGCAAACCATTTTTCATAAGAGATGCCTTTTCTATTGGGCTTGTTGGAGTGGTTAAAAATGTTCTTGGTGAGTCTGTCTTAAGACATGTCCAAAGAGTTTAACCCTTCGTTTTCGTGTGGTAACTGAGATTCTTCTGCATGTTCTATATACTTATTTGTTACTGCGTAATCGGTATGTCAGCACATATTTTTGGTCCGAGAATTTTTCTTTAAAATTTTCGTTCCATTTTTTTTTCAATGTCTTTTTGGTTGTTAGTCCTAGTCATACCGAAGCATACAGGCACTCTGGCTGAATTACTGTTTACAGTGTCATAATTTATTCCTAATAGAAATCACTTTCTTGTTGTATGTGTTTTTCGTAAGTTGGAAAGCAAGCTCCATTTTCCTGGCTGACTGATGATTTCCATCTTTATTGAGTCCGTTAGGTTGGATAATCTCACCAAGGTACTGCAAATGTACAACTTTACTCTGTTGTTGACATTATGTATCTCTGGGCTTCTTTAATGTTCGTCATGAAATGTATTTATTTATTCAGCTGATCCTTTTATTTATTAATCAATTCATTATTATTATTGTTTTACTATTATTTTTATTATACGAATCGTCCAGTTGCAAACCTCGTTTAATCCACTTGTGAATAAGAATCATGTCGTAAAATTATTTATTTAATTAGTTCATTTTATTTTACTGTATTTTTTATTTTTTGTTAAATTTATTTTTATTTTGTTCTGTTTTATTTTATTTCGTTTTATTTTGTTTTAAATTGTTTTATTCAATTCTCTGTTTTTTGTTTTGTTTTTTGTTTTTATTTTGATTTATTTTGATCTGTTTTATTTTGATTTTCCAGAAAATAAACATAAAACCGAAAACAAAAAACACGAAGCAAAAATAAAAATTCATAAACAAAAGCAAAAGTAGAAAACAAAAAACAAGAAACACAAAGCAAAAAGCAAAATTCAAAAAAAGCAAAAGAAGAAAACAAACACAAAACCAAGAAATAAAAGCAAAAAGTAAAATTCCAAAGCAAAAGCACAAAGCAAACACTAACCCAAAAACCAAAAACACAAAGCAAAAAGAAAAAAAAAGTAGAAAACAACAAACACAAAAGATACGCGAGGCAAAGTCCAGAGAAACGTTTCTCATGAAAATGATTCTTATTCACAAGTGGATTAAACGAGTTTTGCAACTGGACGACTCAATTTTTAGCCTATTTTCAATTTTGAAAAAAATAGGCTTATGAGATCACCTTTTGTCCGTGTGTGTGTGCGTGTGTGTGTGTGTGTGTGTATGATTCGTGTGTGTGTCCCCCCCTAATAAAATCTAAACGGCTGGAGCGATTTCAATGAAACTCGGTAAGTTCATAGCACTATTCCCGGCGACCTCGACCGTGCCCTTCAAATTTTGTTACGTCTCACCAATCCAACATGGCGGCTGTGCGAAATATTTCACTAGCATTCAATATCTCCGAAGCTATTACCGATATCGCCCTGAAATTGTGTACGGTGATAAAGGGCAATACTAGAAGTTCATCTATGAGACTTTCTAAAACCTGGTGACTACAAAACCAACATGGCGGTCAAGCGAAGTTGAGACTTTTAAATAGACTTTTCTCGCGATTTAACTATCCAAACGTAAGGAAACTTGGTACAGCAATTGTTTATACACATTGATTACAATGTGAAGTCTAATTTAGTTCAATTGTTTACATAACCTCAAAATGGCGGCTGTGCGGAATATTTCACTGACATTCTATATCTCCGAAACTATTACAGATATCATCCTGCAATTTTGTACGGTGATAAAGGGTACTGATACAAGTTTACCTATGTATATTTCATAAACCTGTAAAGTACAAAACGAACATGGCGACCAAGCGAATTTGAAATATTTTAATAGACTTTTCTCGTGATTTAACTCTCTGAGCACCGTGAAATGTGGTACAGTAAATGATGTTGCAGTTTGTAATTCACTGCCATCTAACTTAATTCAATTGTTTACATAACCTCAAGATGGCGGCTGTGCGAAATTTTAAAATTAAGTTTTTATTTCTTGTGTCGTAATCATGCGATCGAGGTGAAAGTTTGAATAATGAACCTAGGCAATAATTGTCCTTGAATGGTACGTAACTCTATGGCCTATACATATAACAATCCTAAATGGCGAGCTTCCGAAATATTTAGACATTTCTCAATATCTATGAATCTTTTACAGCAACCAAACTGATTTTTTTTTATGTTCATAGAGACTATGAACATATGTTCACCTAAAGGACTTTCAGTAACCTGGTGAGCACAAATCCAACATGGTGGCGACGCGAAGTATAAATATTTAAATGGACGTTTATCGCGAATTAACTATCCGAGTGCCGTGAAACGTTGCACGTTAAATGCTTATACAAATGTTGATCCACTGGCATCTAATTTATTTCAATTGTTTGCATAATCACAAGATGGCTGCCGTGCGTAATTTTAAAATCTCGTTTTTACTTCTTGTGTTCTAATCATGCGATTGAAGTTTGAATGCCACACGTACACAATAATCTTAATGTAATAGTACAAAAATAAAAATCCAACCTGGCGACCACCTGAAATGTTTAGACGGTTCTCAATATCTACGAATCTGTTACAGCAATTAAACTGAAATTGTGTATGTTGATAGAGGCAATTAACATTAGCAGGATATATGAAAATAGGCTGTATAGTTCTTCACGGAACTACTTGTTGTTATTATTACCCCTTTAGGCCCGACGCGACGGGTGTGGGCGTCACGGCGCTAGACGGCCTGGAGCCTGTGGAATAATGTCTGGAGAGATGGAACGTTGCCAGATAAAGATCTCGTCTTGTTTTCGTCTGCAACACTCAGCGCCACGTGCAGGTCATTGTCCCCAATCTCTGTTATCGACATAACAACCTACCAACTTTAAATGGATCTCCAAATGTCTAGATCAAGTTTCTCAAATGAGTTTAGAGTTGTATCTTATCTAAGTCACAAGTTTACAACTCCTGACGCATGAGGGCTGCAGACATTTCTGTGCAGACCGACAGTAATTTTTCACATCTGTTAAAAATACTTTCATTTTTAGCCTATTTTCAATTTTGAAAAAATAGGCTTATGAGATCACCTTTTGTCCGTGTGTGTGTGCGTGTGTGTGTGTGTGTGTGTGTGTGTGTGTGTGTGATTCGTGTGTGTGTGTCCCCCTAATAAAATCTAAACGGCTGGAGCGATTTCAATGAAACTCGGTATGTTCATAGCACTATTCCCGGCGACCTCGACCGTGCCCTTCAAATTTTGTTACGTCTCACCAATGCAGAATGGCGGCTGTGCGAAATATTTCACTAGCATTCAATATCTCCGAAACTATTACCGATATCGCCTTGAAATTGTGTACGGTGATAAAGGGTACTACTAGAAGTTCACCTATGAGACTTTCATAAACCTGGTGAATACAAAACCAACATGGCGATCAAGCGAAGTTGAGACTTTTAAATAGGCTTTTCTCGCGATTTAACTATCCACACGTAATGAAACTTGGTACAGCAAATGTTTATACACATTGTAATGCACTGGAGTCTAATTTAGTTCAATTGTTTACATAACTTCAAAATGGCGGCTGTGCGAAATATTTCACTGGCATTCTATATCTCCGAAACTATTACAGATATCACCCTGCAATTTAGTACGGTGATAAAGGGTACTGATACAAGTATACCTATGTATATTTCATAAACTTGTAAAGTAGGAAACGAACATGGCGACCAAGCGAAGTTGAGACTTTTAAATAGACTTTTCTCACGATTTAACCATCCAAACGTAATGAAAGTAGGTACAGCAAGTGTTTATACACATAGTAATGCACTGGAGTCTAATTTAGTTCAATTGTTTACATAACCTCAAAATGGCGGCTGTGCGAAATATTTCACTGATATTCTATATCTCCGAAACTATTACAGATATTACCCTGCACTTTTGTACGGTGATAAAGGGTACTGGTAAAAGTTTATCTATGTATACTTCATAAACTTGTAAAGTAAAAAACGAACATGGCGACCAAGCGAATTTGAAATATTTCAATAGACTTTTCTCGTGATTTAACTCTCTGAGCGCAGTGAAATGTGGTACAGTAAATGATTTTGCAGATTGTAATGCACTGCCATCTAATTTAAATCAATTGTTTACATAACCTCAATATGGCGGCTGTGCGAAATTTTTAAATTAAGTTTTTATTTCTTGTGTCGTAATCATGCGATCGAAGTGAAAGATTGAATACTGAACCTAGGCAATAATTGTCCTTGAATGGTACTTAATTCTATGGCCTATACATATAACAATCCTAAATGGCGAGCTTCCGAAATATTTAGACGGTTCTCAATATCTATGAATCTTTTACAGCAACCAAACTGAATTTTTTTATGTTCATAGAGACTATGAACATATGTTCACCTATAGGACTTTCAGTAACCTGGTGAGCACAAATCCAACATGGCGGCGACGCGAAGTATAAATATTTAAATGGACGATTCTCGCGAATTAACTATCCGAGTGCTGTGAAACGTTGCACGTTAAATGCTTGTACAAATGTTGATCCACTGGCATCTAATTTATTTCAATTGTTTGCATAATCACAAGATGGCTGCTGTGCGTAATTTTAAAATCTCGTTTTTACTTCTTGTGTTCTAATCATGCGATTGAAGTTTGAATACCACACGTACACAATAATCTTAATGTAATAGTACAAAAATAAAAATCCAACCTGGCGACAATCTGAAATATTTAGACGATTCTCAATATCTACGAATCTGTTACAGCAATTAAACTGAAATTTTGTATGTTATTAGAAGAAATTAACATGAGCAGGATATATGAAAATAGGCTGTATAGTTCTTTACGGAACTACTTGTTAATTATTAATTTTAGTTTTAATTCTTAATTTTCAATTTTCAATATCTTTCAAATGTTTATTTTTAATTGAGGAAAATTCAATGATGATTTTTAGCCTATATTCATTTATGAAAAAATAGGCTTATGAGATCACCTTTTGTCCGTTAGTCTGTCTGTGTGTGCGTGTGTGTGATTGTGTGTGTGATGGTGTGTGTCACCCCCTGATAACTGCTAAACGGCTGGAGAGATTTCAATGAAACTCAGTACGTTCATAGCACTATTCTGGACGACCCCGACCGTGCCCTTGAAATTTTGTTACGTCTCACCAATCCAACATGGCGGCTGTGCGAAATATTTCACCAGCATTCCATATCTCCGAAACTATTACCGATATCACCCTGGAATATTTTACAGTGATAAAGGGAACTACTAGAAGTTCAACTATGTGACTTTTGAAGACTTGATAACTACGAAACCAACATGGCGGCCAAGCGAATTTGCGACTTTTAAATAGACGTTTCTCGTGATTTCGCCAACCAAACGCAATAAAACTTCGTACAGTATATGTTTATGCACATTTTAATGCACCGACATCTAACTTTGTTCAATTGTTTACATAACCTCAAGATGGCGGCTGTGCGAAATATTTCACCGGCATTCAATATCTCTAAAATTATTAGCGGTATCACCCTGAAATTTTGTACGGAGATAAAGGGTACTACTAGAAGTTCACCTATGAGGCTTACAAAAACCGGTTAACTACTAAACAAATATGGCTGCCAAGCGAATTTGAAAATTTTAAATAGAACTTCCTCGCGATTTAATGATCCAAACGCAATGAAACTTGGTACAGGAAATATTTATGCACATTGTAATTCACTGGTATCTAATTTAGTTCAATTGTTTACATAACCTCAAGATGGCGACTGTGCGAATTTTAAAATTAAGTTTTTATTTATTGTTTCGCAATCATGCAATCGAAGTGAAAGTTTGAATAATAAACCTACGCAATAATTTTCTTTTAATGGTACATGATTATATGGCCTATACGTATTACAGTCCAACATGGCGACCATCCGAAATATTTAGATGGATCTCTCTATTGAACCCTGAATATTATTATCATGATATTAGTTTTCATATTTTTGCTCAATGTGAAATTATATGTTGGAAACTATTTGAAGGCACTGCGGGAAAATGTATGTTGAAATAAGAGTCTACCTGAGGAAAGCAAGGCGCGCCTCACATCCGGCCAGAACAATAAAGGAAGGGTTGTAGTGGTATGCAGCATGAGACATAGAAATAGCCTGACCACCGTTAGAACCGAGGTCAAGAACCGAGTTGGCGCGAAAAACTTATGAATCACCTTGAAAATATCTTTGTGAGCAAGGGAGCAGTTGAAAGAGGCCAGTGACCATAGAAAAATACGCTGTCGTTTACATCCAGTGGGGGCGGAGCCCTGAAATAAAGCGCAAAGTGATAACTTGAACCCACGAATGAGAGAAGGGGACGCGGACAATTCCCGCTATTTTGAAAGCACGCTATCGCCTGGATTTATGGAGGGAACTCGATTGTGATTAATCCACCGATCGAAATCAGATCCGCACGCAAAAGGAGTACGGTTCGCACCAAGGCGAATTCTTTGATACAAGTTACATGTCGGTATGAAGTCTGCTTTAAAAGATAGCTATTTTACCTAGTACCACCCCCACTTTCGGGCTGATAAAGTATAAATACGAAGTGAAGAGTTCACTAGACGCTCTATTTTGAAGACACACTTTGAAGGCGCAGCTACGCACTTTTGTTCTACGTTATTTGAAAATGTTCCATGTCTATGGACTTAGCGAGTTTTGATGTCAAATACGAGTAAAGACTTAGACTTCGAACTTAATCATGGCTGATAGGAGATGTATTAAAATTCATCTCGTGTTTTGCGTGTGAAGTGTTATTGATTTAGCACACTGCTATAAGATTTAGGGCCAGTCGACGATTTATATTGCTCAATAAGACTCGTAGACGGATATAGCAGTCTACTCGAGCAATTTAAGTAGGAAAAATAGTGTGAAGAATATTATGGTAATCTGATAAACATTTCATCCAAGCAGCATCAGCGATGGAGGATATGGTGACGACATCTGGAGGAAGGAAAACCATGCTGGAATCAACTGCGATGACGACGGTTGCTTGCTAAACACCATGGAGGGGTCATGACGAGATGCATCAGTCTGAAGGAAGCCATTTAGGATGCGTACAAAATGATCTATTTCATTATGTAGCCTAGCTTTGGTATCGGGAATCCATGTATATAGTCTTGTAATTTCTGTGCATTATTTTTTCTTGTCGTATGTTTCGTTGTAACCAGCTACTATTTTAAATGTGGAACTCATCGTGGTTATTTGTTTATTTTATGTAAGATTTGTGCGGGAGAGTAGGTTAAATTGTACTCGCGTGTACAGTGTGCGTATTTTTGGCAAATACAACACGTGAATGAACTGACTAGTTGAAACAAATGAAGCTTTGGTTAGCTAGTGTAACTATAGCATTGGGGGGGGGGAAATGAATTTTATTAGTGACGGTTTCGGATTATACAGGCTGTAATGTTATGCGATATTGCATATTTTTATAGGAAGAAGCCGTATGCTTCTGTGGTAATTATTTTGAATCTTGTGAGCACACTTAATTATTGTGTTATTGGAACACATTTCTGTGAGGTATTGTCTGCGATCTGATGCATTTTCATGAAGGTGAAAGGTGGAACCATGGCAAGGTATTATTGAATTTGCAGGATGTGGCTAGGTCACATACCTGTCGTACTGCGAGTCTTCGATATCAGAGCGCTCAAGGGAGTGGCTACTGATAATTGTTATACAGTCCTAAGTTGCGGGACGCAATTTTGGGGACGGATCTGCGATTGTGTGTTTTTATTTCAGTTTGTGTATGCTGAATTTCTACGGTTCTCAAAAGCTGTGGCTTGAGACACGACTTGCATGGTATTTCGACACATTGACAGGGCGACTGGAGTCCGTACTACAAGCTCAGATCCCAGATAAAGATAGCTAAGGCAATTAGTGCCGTGTTCGGTGTGCATATAAGATAACGATCAGTTTTGAAGCCTGTATAATCAGAAGCTACTTGGATGATTAAATTTGGGAGTTCTTCATATCAAAAATTCAGTTCAGGAATTTGTTGATATTTATTTTGTTTTCTTGTTTAGCTATTGTCTCATTAATTTTTTTGTCATGTTTGAAGCACATTTTGTGTGATATTTGTAATTTTGTTGTGTCAGGGAGACGGCGGTTGTTCCCATGTGTTAGCTGCCGATGACCACGACTGAGGGTTCACGATATGTGTATATAAGACCTATATTTTAGGCAGTTTGTTTGTGTGTGCGTTTAGCACTGCTATTAGACTTCACTCGGAAGTATTTTGTATAATAGTTAAGGGTAGCGTAGCTGGTAAATTATTATTTACTTGTTAGCCATTTAGTGTAGAACCCGATATCAAGGTGTGGTGAAAGCGCTCATGGATGTGCAACCTGCGACTTCGTTCTATGGAGGCATATCATATGACCAAGCGTACTCGTCCTAGGCTAAGCTTTATCATATTACGGCGCACGCAAAAACACAAGAATGAGAGAAGTAAGGACTTGGTCCACGGATTTCTTAGTTTGGACAGCATTGAAAGCTGTAATTTTATTCATTGTAACTGTTTGTTTGATGGATTTTATTTTTTGGTGATTAAATAAGGGTGTCATTTGGGTTGTTTGGTTGTTATGGTGTCTATTTATCGGTGTATTAAAGTTGTTTATCTGTTTAAATTTTGGGTCATCTTTTCTTGGTAGTTATATTCTCCCTATGTTACCTTGTGCCTATAGAAGCAAAAGTACAAATTATCCAACCTTGCGACATGGACTGAACACCCCCCGAATATTAGTCTCGGGTACGCTTCTACAAGGGGACACTATCTACGAATCTATTACAGCAATCAAACTGAATTTTTTAATGTTCTTAGGGATATGAACATAAGTTCACCTATAGGACTTTCAATATCCTGGTGATCACAAATTCAACATGGCGGCGACGCGAAGTATAAATATGCTCATGGTCGTTTCTCGCAATTTAACCATTCGAGTGCAGTGACACTTGGTACAGTAAATCCTTATACATATGTTAATCCACTGGCATGTAATTTTTTTCAATTGTTTCCATAACCACAAGATGGCAGCTGTGCGAATTTTTTAAATTACATTTTTACTTCTTGTGTTCTAATCATGCGATTGAAGATTGAATACTACACGTACACAATAATCTTCATGTAACAGTGCATAACTCTAAGACATACATATATAAAAATCCAAAATGGCGACCATCCACAATATTTATTCGGCTCTCAATATATACGAATCTATTACAGCAATCAAACTGAAATTTTGTATGTTGATAGTGGCAATTAACATAAGTGTGATATATGAAAATAGGCTGTATAGTTCTTCACGGAACTACTTGTTTAATTTTCAATTTTTAATTTTAGTTTGTAATATTCAATTTTTAGTTTTTAGCTTTTAATTTTTAATTTTCACTTTATTAGCGTTTAATTTTGAATTTTGAATTTAAAGTTTTTAATTGTTAGTATTTAATTTACATTTTTCATTTTTCAATTTCACTTTTTACTGTAGTTTTTTTAATTGTTCGTTTTTAATTTTTAATTTTCAATTCTTGACTTTCAATTTTTAGTTTTTAAAATTTCTACAATAATACTGTATTGTACATTGATAAACCAGTATGCAAAGGAATAAACTGTATTTACTAATAAAAGAAACATTTTAATTTATTAAAAATAATAATAATTATAATATTTTTATGAATATCCCTTATTATTCTCATTTCTACAGGGTCATGGATGTGGTGAGTTTCAATGTGGCAATGGTTTTTAAAGTTGGATGCCCTTTCTGACATCTGCTCCTTCAGAGGAATTAGAGTGTTGATTTGTCCCACTTATGTAGTTAAATGAATGTCATAGCAATAATAATAATAAAAGCTAAAGGACCTGAAAGAGAACTCTCACTTGTGTGTAAATCACCCGCCTGGCTTTATTGGTATGCGGGTTTGTCGCAACACAGTTGTGGCAGGGGCTGTTTATAAACAAATAGATATATTCCCGTTGACCTCTCAAGAAATGCAAGATTTTGAGACAATTTGAAGGTTTTGACGCAAACCGCACCTTCTAACACCCTCTGGTTAATAGTTTGAGTTTTGTGAAACATACAGTAAACTTTAGCACTTTATATATATGATAATAATAATAATAATAATAACAATAATAATTTAGGTGAAATTATTGAACCAGCAGGGTTAATTCAGCAAGCTAACAGAAAAAGAACTAAAAACTACGAAGAGCATACACAATTACTTGAAACAGTTACAACAAAAGAACTATATCAACAGAGGCAAAATTAAGTCATTATAACACAGTCGATAAAACAGAAGCTCTATATGCATCTGAAAATATTATAATTGATGGCAAAGCTCGAACAAAAATGATCGAAAAACAAACAAAAAACAACAACAAAAAATCCCCAGGAAAATCTTAGGACCAAAATGTGAAAATGGAATTTGGATGAAAAAAAAAATCACATCAAATTTATCAAGTTACAGAAGAAATCACAGGTACCATAAGGAAACGGTGCTTACAGGTTTACGGACACCTATATAGAATGGATAATAACAGGCTCGCAAAGGAAATTTTCAACTTAACCTTATCAACGAACAAGTAGTTTCATGAAGAACAATATAGCCTATTTTCATATATCCTACTTATGTTAATTGCCTCCATCAACATAATAAATTTCAGTTTGATTGCTGTCATAGATTAAAAGATATTGAGAACCGTCTATATATTTTGGACGGTCATCATGTTGGATTTTTAAATATGTTGGCAATAGAGTTATATACTATTAGATGACGATTAATACGTAGATTCATTATTCAAACGTTCACTTCGATCGCATGATTAGGACACAAGAAATAAAAACGAGATCCAAACAATTCGCACAGCTGCCATCTTGAGGTTATGTAAACAATTGAACTAAATCAGATGCCCGTGCATTGCAATTTGTATAGTCATTTGATGTACCAAGTTTCACAGCGTTCGGATGATTAAATCGCGAGAAAAGTCTATTTAAATGTTCCGAATTCGCTTGGACGCCGTGTTGGTTTTGTAGTTAACAGCTCTTTAAAAGTCACACAGGTGAACGTCCAGTAGTGCCCTTTATCGCCGTACAAAATTTCAGGGCGATGTAAGTAATAGTTTCGGAGATATAGAATGCCGGTGAAATATTTCGAACAGCTGTCATGTTGGGTTGGTGAGATGTAATAAAATTTGAAGAGCACGGTCAAGGTCTGCCAAAATAGTAGCCTACAATGACTTTTCCGAGTTTCATTGAAATCGCTCAAGACGTTTTGAAGTTATTAGGGGGGAAACACGTACACACACGGGCGCACACACACATACACTCACACACGGACAAAAGGTGATCTCATAATCCTATTTTAGCCTACATTCGATTTCTGCAAAAAATGAAAGTAGACTTATGAAATCTACACAGGGCCAAAAACTGTGTGCCTGTCTGTGTGTGTGTGTCTGTGTGTGTGTGTGTGTGTGAGTGTGTGTACTCTGAATGTGTGTCCCCCCCCCTCCCCTATCAATTCAAACACGGTGAAACCGAATTGAACGAAATTTGGTACAGATGTAGAACTAGCAATGGGCACCTCAGTGTCATGTTTTATATCGCCGCTATCTTTACCAAAATTGAATGGCGGCCACTCAAACGTTCAAAACGTAAAATCAAATAACGACTAACCAAATCATCCGATCTCTACCAAATTTGGTAACAACATACTGTACCCGTTCGTCCTGGGGATGCGATGACCCATCTGCTATTACATCGCATTCCTGGAGTTCCAGGACAGAGCGGAGTTAAATGAACCTCTAGTCAAATAAGGAATGTGTCGGAAATTCAGCTGAGATTTCGAAAAAGCAGTGGGTAACACGAGACAAAGTATCTCTAGGGTCGTTACGGGCTTAAGTTTAATAAAAAAAAATGCAAATATAAATGGGCGCCATCAACTGAATTCCTAGCAAACCACATCCTTTCCGGTTAAGCCTTAATCAAGACAAGGAAAGAAAAAGGAAAATCACACCATCATCAGATCACAACTAAGATAAAAACAAATTTATTTCACTTTGATAGTCAGACAGACATTTTAAATATTCATCCTACCTGAGAGCATGGTCGAATGCCAACGTTAAATTGTCATTGTCCAAAAATCGAACCATCTCTTTTCTAATCAAAAATATTTCATCCACATAGAACAAGAAAAATCTCTAAAGTTCTCTTGGGTTCTCAGGATCACTGTAGCACTATGTCTTTCGTCACTGACATTTGTGAAACCTGAGACCTAATTTCTCTTTAATTTAACATCATAAATGTGGATTTGAAAAAATTATTAATCTGTCTAAACATACACATTATAATCACATATTTTAAATATCACGTAATTTATGGCTTGCATGGCATAATTTAAATGTTAAACATGTTAGAAAAATGCTCCTAAACATCGAATAATTAATTTACACTATTTACATTGTCATTAATAATTGCTTGTTTGTGAATTACAGAAAATCCACTGCTCATTGGTCACTATCATCATCATTAAAGTTAAATATTTCTCACATTAATTCTCATCTCAAAATTCAACATATTCCTGTCAGAATCATTAACTCATCACCATTAAATCATTTAAATGAAAATTATTATCATCACTTCATTATACTTTCTAATTATTCACACACTCTTATTTTATTATCTCCTTCAGATTAAATCTTCTTAAATCATCAATATAAATTATTTAATTCCTCAACTCAAGTTGCAATTCCTCAAATTATCTCTCAATTAAATTTATTTAAATCCATATAAATTCATTAATCATCAGCTTCTTTAATTAATTATCACCTTCTAATTCAGTTATTCATCATCTATCCAATCATCTACTAATTTATTTAAATCAGTTTATTTATCCAATCTTTAATTCATCCATTTATTTAATTCATTGATTTATTCCAAAATTTAATTTATTAATTTATTTAAATTTTATTCTTCTGGTTATTTAGATTTTTATTATTTCATCTAGTCATTCTGATTTTTATTTCATTAGGTCAGATCATTAATATGCTTAGTTTTCAGATTGTTATTTCATTAATTATTATTCTCAGAAAATCTTGTATTATCAACTTTATTTATTTGTTTAATTTCCTAACAAATTGTTTAATATGGGTTATAGAACGTTGTCTTACAGTTTTATCATTTCCAAGTTATATTTCGTATTTAATTATCATGCCAAAAATTATTATTGCCTTCACGACATCACGTTGGATCTGACTATCCACAACTACATTATATCTCCTCACTTCTTCAAATATCACATTTGAATACCACAATTATTCCACAAAACTCCATAAACATTCAGCACATACAGCATGAATCTCAACAATTACGCTAGACTGGGTTCGACAACCTCATGTCTGCCTCAAAATACATTAGCAACATTGCAAATATCACTTGGCAACTTCCACAAAATGCCTATCACAAACTTCACTTAACCATGTTGCATGATCTACAAAAAATATGTAACTGGCTTCAAATTATCAACGCACACAATCTCCAATAACTGTAATTAATCTGATCACATCTAGACAACTTCTTAAACAATTGGAAAAAATATTACCTTAGTAATTCAAGATCTGCTTTCAAATAGCATAAATTCTCTTACAATTCTCATAATTCACATCACAGAAAAACACCAATGTGCTATAATCTCTCATATCAAAATCTGCAATACTGATCTGCCTTAAAATAAATCTGACCATTAATGATTCATCTTACAAGATTCAATTACTTTAAATCCTTCTCAAAGGTATCAAACACAATTATAAAAATCATCAAAAGCATCAGCTGTACCAGCTGTTAAACTGAAAGTACTCTCAAAAGAGTATAGCAACAAAATATTGTATTGGCAAACAAGAATTACAAATGTAACCCTGCTAACATTTATCTTTACTTTATTTAACAAAAATTCGACTGATATGTGACTAGTAGTTCCTTGTTTGATCCTCTTACAATCTCAAGTACACTCGGATGATAAAAATGAGTCCCTCAATGGCAAGTAAGATGAGTAACCACCGTACAATCGTATAAATACGAAAGACCTCGCCTCGTCGACTAACATGATAATGCCCTGAGCGATGGGTAAGATGAGTAACCACCATACAATCGTATAAATACGAAAGACCCCATCTCGAAGACTAAATGAGTGAATGTACCAGATAGGAATCAACAAGTCTCTAGTTGTCATATAAAAGCGATATTCATTCACTAAAGTGAATAACATCTTAATATCTCCAAACAATCCAATGGAAAAAATCCCTACTGATGAATAATACACACTCGCTAGTATGCAATGAACTGATGAAGTAATTTAGATAATCAATTGCAGATCACGAGTTCGAAATACTCGTTACACAAAAAAACTATTCCTGAAAACTATCCTTGCTGGAAAAATGTCTAAAAGACCAAACATCTGCTTAATAAAGCCAACCAATGGTGAGAATATCGTATAATGATGCCTCCCATATCATATGGTCACGCCATATTCTAGCAAAATTCGAAGCATATAAAGTCAAACCATGTCTAAATAATCGTATCACTCCTATTAGAAAAATATACATGTGTGCCCAGTATTCATGAAAATAATCGGATCAGGAAATTATAACTCTTACAGTACCTTCTCATAATCAGCTGTTATTAAATTTCAAAGATCGTCGATTTTCCTTATGTAATGAATTTCTCGAAAGATCGGCGTGAATATCATTCCACCCACGCAATGACGATTGCCTTCAAATCCTAAGTGAATCAGCTGGTGGACCTCCTCCTCGTCAGGAATCGAATCCATCGCTCTGTGGTGCCATCGCGTCTCTGTCTGCGTTTACTCCGACATGATGAACTTCTGGTTATCCATAGCGGATACTGTCCAAATCCTCACGAACGCCACTGGTCCATACTATGTTCGGTTTGAGTGTTGAAAGTTCAATTTCCAATAACTGCTAAGTCTCACTTTCATAAAATAAAATTTTATATGAGAGTGTCTAAGTTTATGAAACACCCTGTAGCTGTGTTCATACTCGGTAATTTATAACACTGCATAAGAAAGAATTGCATTAATGCACGTGCCAAAGTTTATAAGTGCATATGCTTGAAACATTTCATTTGCCTAAAATTGTTAATGTTACTTGGAATGCGTTATGAAATGCATAGTCGTAATGTCATTGAAAAACTATGTTCAGTTGAAGTTCACAGTTGCAGTATCTCGTAACTATCTGCCTGTACAATTCAAATGCTGAATAAACGTTCCAACTCAATGTTGTAATGAAGTTCAGCTTCTGTCATAATGCTTGCGTATAAGATTGGAAATAACCCTACTGCAATGCTAGAATAATCTCCGCCTAAAACTGGCCTCGCCATGTCGCTCTGCTATGCTGTTTTGCGTTACCAAATTGCAGCTTGAAATAAGTTCTCCAACTCGTTTTACCGTACTGTTCTAAACCCCGGCCTTCTCATGCTTGCTTGGCCTGGACAGCTGGTTCTGTAACCGGTCTTCACGCTGCCTACTGCGGGTGTCCGCCCGGCTCAATGACCTACTTTTCGTTCGCTGCTTAGTGAAGTTAAAACCTGCCGCTTTCACTTTCCGTGACAAATGCTGCTCACCGCGCGACTTTTACCATACGCTCGGCATATGTCCCACTCAGCTCGCTGTGTGAATTCGACTGCCGTGCTAACTGTACTTGACTACTCTGCTTACAGAGCTCGACTGCTTGTTTCTGGACTGCAATGACCTGTACCTCCCTGGCGCAGTCACGTGACGTTCTCCCCACCTCTGTGGTCTTGCGTCACAAATATAATCTCGAACCCCTATCATCTCGGCTATTAAGTTATAAATTAACTTAAGGGTTATCTGACTTCCTTCAAATTATTACCATGTATAATGCTTGTTATATCTTCTCTTGTGAGATGTTTAAATACCATGTTCCATATAGATCTTAATAAAGCTTCATATTTCCATCCATAATTCCATCTGCCTACAGTTGTCAGTGCCTTCTTAATCCTAGACCTCCTACGTCATCTTGACATTCCTCTTGACTCGATCTGAGCGCTATCTTTTCATAACTCTTCCCATAATCACAACTACAGCTTAATGTCTGCTGGCGTAGCCGATAGCCTCAACTAGGTATCGGGTACATCTCTCCCGTACATCTCCTTTTTTATCAGGATTGAGGGAAAAAATACACTCTCAGGCATTCTATATATAACATGTACACGATAGCTCTAGAATCCTCTTATTCAGCATGACGGTACTTTCTGACTCTCATCAATGATGATTGATTTCCAATGATTAGCATCTTGATTCTGTATTACTTTGACGTCTATTTCTTCCTTCACTACTCGTGCTTGCTCGATTGACATCTCTGACTGTCTCCTCGGGTGGTGCACTAGGCTGTCTACATTCTTGCCTCGACCTCTCATATTCACGATTATCTCGTCTTTCATTTGGCTCATTTCTTCGGCCATCCTGCCTGTCGTTCCGATTATACTGTTGACCTTGGCTCCAGTTGTTTCTACCACGATATCTATTGTTGTATCGATTCCTATCTTGATATCTGGAATTCTGATTATAATTTCTGTATCGGCTGTCTCTTGCTTCCTGATCGTATGGCCTCTCATATGGTCCTCTATATCGATCATTTCCACGAACGTTACGGATGTTTCCTCGATTTCCTTCGTTCCTTCTGTTTTCCCAGGAATCTCTTCTGTCCGTCTGAGCTGCGTTATCAACGACTACCGCATTCACCTCTTGCGTGTTTCGATTGTCTTTTCTTGCATTTCTAGGCGTAACTTGAGCGCTTGTATAGTCTAATCGCCGTAAAATGTCGTCATAGTGCTCAAGTGTGTTTGCTCCCGACGCTATGAGTGATCGCTGTACCTCAATCGGTAACTGTCTCGCTATAGCTTGCAAAAGCTCTTCTTCTGGCAATGGAGGAATCAGAAACTGTAATTTAGCCAACTGTGACGTAAAATAATTGGCATAATGCGTCGGATGTGACGTAGAATAACGCTTCGAGTACATTTCTGCTCTTACGTTCAGCTGATCCTCTGCACTCCAAAATCTCCTTAAGAATGCTATTGCAAATTGCTCCATATTCGCAAAATTGCTTCTGAATGCTCTAAACCAAGTTAACGCAGACCCGTCTAAGGCGCGTTCGACTATCCTTAGTTCTCTCTCCTTGGCTACTCTATGTTCCGCCATGTAGTCTCGAATATCTCGCAGAAATTCGACTGGTGTGACTCCTGTATTTCCAGAAAACTTCCTCGGCTTGTCATCCAGATTTCTGATAATGGTAACTGGACCTGAGTATCGTTCACTTGTACCCAACGTACTCCTATTCGAACTCGGATTATCCTGAGGGGTTGAACTTGCCCTTTCGAATGTCACATTCGGTTGCGTTTGACGGTCTTCTCCCATGCTAACTTCTTGATTACTCATACTGCGGTCTATCGCTGTCTGATTTATCTATGTTTCCCCTGATGTAATATTCTGACTTGTGAAACTATTAATCATAGATTCTAATTTAGTCATCCTATCTTCTGCCAATTTCTCTACGGTCTTGACCTGAGTCTTCAACTCATCTAACGGCGTAACATTCTGCGTTTTGTTACTCTCGTCTAAATCGTTTTTCAACTTGTCTATCTTGTCTTCGCATGTATTCTTTACTGACGCGACTTGTTCCTTTAACAGATCAACATCTGTCCTAAATAGAGTTGAATCTATCTTCATCGCTTCCTTGTTCTCCGTAAATCTCGCTTCTAAGTTCGCCATACCTGCGATTAATTTCTCATCTAATCCTGCACGTTTTTCTTTTGCTTCGGCATCGACCTCACTATACCGTTCTTCCACGATTGCACCGACTCTATTTTTGAATCAAGCTAAGTTTTCATTAACCTTTTGCTCTATATCATCATCCATTTTCCTAATATCTTTCTGCAATTGATTCTCTAATGATATTAAATTAGAATTAACCTCTCCTAAGACTTCCTCTTTAATGGACTTTAAATCTTTGATCTCGTTACCTAGATTCATCTCTAGACCTTTGATTTTAGTTTCTAAAGATACTTCGGTAGACCACTCTTGAATTTTGCCTACATCTGCCACTAAACCATCAATGTCGAATCTCAACTTCGATACATCCGATTTAATGTCTTTCTGTATAGACATAACGTCTGTTCTTAAAGTAAGAATGTTTTCTTCTCCTCTACTTTCTAATTCAATAATATTCTTTCTTAATATTTGAACATTTTCCTCTCCTTTCATATTTACTGCAATTATATCTAATTGTAAAGTCTTAAGCATTTCATTATTCTTTAAAGTTAATCTATTCTCTAACCTAGTTAACTTGTTGTCTAACTCTGTGTTAGTTTCTTCACTACGAGTTTGTAATTTCTCTTCCAATGATTTAAAACTATCCTTCAAGTTAGCTTCACTAGCTTTCAAATGACTTTCAGTACTAGTCTGTAATCTAGTCTCCAATAACATCAACTCATCTTTACTATTTGACTGTAATCTTTCTTCTAATGATTTAAAACTATCCTTCAGGTTAGCTTCACCATTTGACTGTAATCTTGTCTCCAATGACTTTAAATTATCTTCACTATTTGACTGTAACCTAGTCTCTAATGACTTTAAATTATCCTCATTACTAGTTTGTAATGCTTGCACATTTTCTTTACATCTAGCTTCTAACCTAGCTTCTGAACTATTTATCTGTTCTTTGACTTCTGTTTCCATTTTAGAAATAGTTTCTGCAATACCTGACATACCACTCTGTAACTCTCCTAACACCTTAGCTAAATCTTCCGGCAACATAATTATATTTTCAATAGACGTTTTATTCAGAGACGTTAGACAACAACACATCACAATGTCTCAATTCCTGCATTCACTTGGGTATAGGAAAAATGACTTATAACTAACATGATAAAATACTAATACGAATAACATGAACACTGGAATGGGCACACAAGTATATTGTCTGACTAAGTTTAATAAATTTTGTAACACAATTAAATGAACTTGAGATCAATCTCTCAGTAATCTAAATCTGATGTGATTCCATAGAATAAACAAAATCGAAGCCCCACAGGTGGGTAAAGCCAATTCTCCCTCTCTCTCTCTGTACCCGTTCGTCCTGGGGATGCGATGACCCATCTGCTATTACATCGCATTCCTGGAGTTCCAGGACAGAGTGGAGTTAAATGAACCTCTAGTCAAATAAGGAATGTGTCGGAAATTCAGCTGAGATTTCGAAAAAGCAGTGGGTAACACGAGACAAAGTATCTCTAGGGTCGTTACGGGCTTAAGTTTAATAAAAAAAATGCAAATATAAATGGGCGCCATCAACTGAATTCCTAGCAAACCACATCCTTTCCGGTTAAGCCTTAATCAAGACAAGGAAAGAAAAAGGAAAATCACACCATCATCAGATCACAACTAAGATAAAAACAAATTTATTTCACTTTGATAGTCAGACAGACATTTTAAATATTCATCCTACCTGAGAGCATGGTCGAATGCCAACGTTAAATTGTCATTGTCCAAAAATCGAACCATCTCTTTTCTAATCAAAAATATTTCATCCACATAGAACAAGAAAAATCTCTAAAGTTCTCTTGGGTTCTCAGGATCACTGTAGCACTATGTCTTTCGTCACTGACATTTGTGAAACCTGAGACCTAATTTCTCTTTAATTTAACATCATAAATGTGGATTTGAAAAAATTATTAATCTGTCTAAACATACACATTATAATCACATATTTTAAATATCACGTAATTTATGGCTTGCATGGCATAATTTAAATGTTAAACATGTTAGAAAAATGCTCCTAAACATCGAATAATTAATTTACACTATTTACATTGTCATTAATAATTGCTTGTTTGTGAATTACAGAAAATCCACTGCTCATTGGTCACTATCATCATCATTAAAGTTAAATATTTCTCACATTAATTCTCATCTCAAAATTCAACATATTCCTGTCAGAATCATTAACTCATCACCATTAAATCATTTAAATGAAAATTATTATCATCACTTCATTATACTTTCTAATTATTCACACACTCTTATTTTATTATCTCCTTCAGATTAAATCTTCTTAAATCATCAATATAAATTATTTAATTCCTCAACTCAAGTTGCAATTCCTCAAATTATCTCTCAATTAAATTTATTTAAATCCATATAAATTCATTAATCATCAGCTTCTTTAATTAATTATCACCTTCTAATTCAGTTATTCATCATCTATCCAATCATCTACTAATTTATTTAAATCAGTTTATTTATCCAATCTTTAATTCATCCATTTATTTAATTCATTGATTTATTCCAAAATTTAATTTATTAATTTATTTAAATTTTATTCTTCTGGTTATTTAGATTTTTATTATTTCATCTAGTCATTCTGATTTTTATTTCATTAGGTCAGATCATTAATATGCTTAGTTTTCAGATTGTTATTTCATTAATTATTATTCTCAGAAAATCTTGTATTATCAACTTTATTTATTTGTTTAATTTCCTAACAAATTGTTTAATATGGGTTATAGAACGTTGTCTTACAGTTTTATCATTTCCAAGTTATATTTCGTATTTAATTATCATGCCAAAAAATATTATTGCCTTCACGACATCACGTTGGATCTGACTATCCACAACTACATTATATCTCCTCACTTCTTCAAATATCACATTTGAATACCACAATTATTCCACAAAACTCCATAAACATTCAGCACATACAGCATGAATCTCAACAATTACGCTAGACTGGGTTCGACAACCTCATGTCTGCCTCAAAATACATTAGCAACATTGCAAATATCACTTGGCAACTTCCACAAAATGCCTATCACAAACTTCACTTAACCATGTTGCATGATCTACAAAAATATATAACTGGCTTCAAATTATCAACGCACACAATCTCCAATAACTGTAATTAATCTGATCACATCTAGACAACTTCTTAAACAATTGGAAAAAATATTACCTTAGTAATTCAAGATCTGCTTTCAAATAGCATAAATTCTCTTACAATTCTCATAATTCACATCACAGAAAAACACCAATGTGCTATAATCTCTCATATCAAAATCTGCAATACTGATCTGCCTTAAAATAAATCTGACCATTAATGATTCATCTTACAAGATTCAATTACTTTAAATCCTTCTCAAAGGTATCAAACACAATTATAAAAATCATCAAAAGCATCAGCTGTACCAGCTGTTAAACTGAAAGTACTCTCAAAAGAGTATAGCAACAAAATATTGTATTGGCAAACAAGAATTACAAATGTAACCCTGCTAACATTTATCTTTACTTTATTTAACAAAAATTCGACTGATATGTGACTAGTAGTTCCTTGTTTGATCCTCTTACAATCTCAAGTACACTCGGATGATAAAAATGAGTCCCTCAATGGCAAGTAAGATGAGTAACCACCGTACAATCGTATAAATACGAAAGACCTCGCCTCGTCGACTAACATGATAATGCCCTGAGCGATGGGTAAGATGAGTAACCACCATACAATCGTATAAATACGAAAGACCCCATCTCGAAGACTAAATGAGTGAATGTACCAGATAGGAATCAACAAGTCTCTAGTTGTCATATAAAAGCGATATTCATTCACTAAAGTGAATAACATCTTAATATCTCCAAACAATCCAATGGAAAAATCCCTACTGATGAATAATACACACTCGCTAGTATGCAATGAACTGATGAAGTAATTTAGATAATCAATTGCAGATCACGAGTTCGAAATACTCGTTACACAAAAAAAACTATTCATGAAAACTATCCTTGCTGGAAAAATGTCTAAAAGACCAAACATCTGCTTAATAAAGCCAACCAATGGTGAGAATATCGTATAATGATGCCTCCCATATCATATGGTCACGCCATATTCTAGCAAAATTCGAAGCATATAAAGTCAAACCATGTCTAAATAATCATATCACTCCTATTAGAAAAATATACATGTGTGCCCAGTATTCATGAAAATAATCGGATCAGGAAGTTATAACTCTTACAGTACCTTCTCATAATCAGCTGTTATTAAATTTCAAAGATCGTCGATTTTCCTTATGTAATGAATTTCTCGAAAGATCGGCGTGAATATCATTCCACCCACGCAATGACGATTGCCTTCAAATCCCAAGTGAATCAGCTGGTGGACCTCCTCCTCGTCAGGAATCGAATCCATCGCTCTGTGGTGCCATCGCGTCTCTGTCTGCGTTTACTCCGACATGATGAACTTCTGGTTATCCATAGCGGATACTGTCCAAATCCTCACGAAAAGTTCATAGAAACAGCGGACCCCCTATTCCTCTTCTACGTAACGCCACTGGTCCATACTATGTTCGGTTTGAGTGTTGAAAGTTCAATTTCCAATAACTGCTAAGTCTCACTTTCATAAAATAAAATTTTATATGAGAGTGTCTAAGTTTATGAAACACCCTGTAGCTGTGTTCATACTCGGTAATTTATAACACTGCATAAGAAAGAATTGCATTAATGCACGTGCCAAAGTTTATAAGTGCATATGCTTGAAACATTTCATTTGCCTAAAATTGTTAATGTTACTTGGAATGCGTTATGAAATGCATAGTCGTAATGTCATTGAAAAACTATGTTCAGTTGAAGTTCACAGTTGCAGTATCTCGTAACTATCTGCCTGTACAATTCAAATGCTGAATAAACGTTCCAACTCAATGTTGTAATGAAGTTCAGCTTCTGTCATAATGCTTGCGTATAAGATTGGAAATAACCCTACTGCAATGCTAGAATAATCTCCGCCTAAAACTGGCCTCGCCATGTCGCTCTGCTATGCTGTTTTGCGTTACCAAATTGCAGCTTGAAATAAGTTCTCCAACTCGTTTTACCGTACTGTTCTAAACCCCGGCCTTCTCATGCTTGCTTGGCCTGGACAGCTGGTTCTGTAACCGGTCTTCACGCTGCCTACTGCGGGTGTCCGCCCGGCTCAATGACCTACTTTTCGTTCGCTGCTTAGTGAAGTTAAAACCTGCCGCTTTCACTTTCCGTGACAAATGCTGCTCACCGCGCGACTTTTACCATACGCTCGGCATATGTCCCACTCAGCTCGCTGTGTGAATTCGACTGCCGTGCTAACTGTACTTGACTACTCTGCTTACAGAGCTCGACTGCTTGTTTCTGGACTGCAATGACCTGTACCTCCCTGGCGCAGTCACGTGACGTTCTCCCCACCTCTGTGGTCTTGCGTCACAAATATAATCTCGAACCCCTATCATCTCGGCTATTAAGTTATAAATTAACTTAAGGGTTATCTGACTTCCTTCAAATTATTACCATGTATAATGCTTGTTATATCTTCTCTTGTGAGATGTTTAAATACCATGTTCCATATAGATCTTAATAAAGCTTCATATTTCCATCCATAATTCCATCTGCCTACAGTTGTCAGTGCCTTCTTAATCCTAGACCTCCTACGTCATCTTGACATTCCTCTTGACTCGATCTGAGCGCTATCTTTTCATAACTCTTCCCATAATCACAACTACAGCTTAATGTCTGCTGGCGTAGCCGATAGCCTCAACTAGGTATCGGGTACATCTCTCCCGTACATCTCCTTTTTTATCAGGATTGAGGGAAAAAAATACACTCTCAGGCATTCTATATATAACATGTACACGATAGCTCTAGAATCCTCTTATTCAGCATGACGGTACTTTCTGACTCTCATCAATGATGATTGATTTCCAATGATTAGCATCTTGATTCTGTATTACTTTGACGTCTATTTCTTCCTTCACTACTCGTGCTTGCTCGATTGACATCTCTGACTGTCTCCTCGGGTGGTGCACTAGGCTGTCTACATTCTTGCCTCGACCTCTCATATTCACGATTATCTCGTCTTTCATTTGGCTCATTTCTTCGGCCATCCTGCCTGTCGTTCCGATTATACTGTTGACCTTGGCTCCAGTTGTTTCTACCACGATATCTATTGTTGTATCGATTCCTATCTTGATATCTGGAATTCTGATTATAATTTCTGTATCGGCTGTCTCTTGCTTCCTGATCGTATGGCCTCTCATATGGTCCTCTATATCGATCATTTCCACGAACGTTACGGATGTTTCCTCGATTTCCTTCGTTCCTTCTGTTTTCCCAGGAATCTCTTCTGTCCGTCTGAGCTGCGTTATCAACGACTACCGCATTCACCTCTTGCGTGTTTCGATTGTCTTTTCTTGCATTTCTAGGCGTAACTTGAGCGCTTGTATAGTCTAATCGCCGTAAAATGTCGTCATAGTGCTCAAGTGTGTTTGCTCCCGACGCTATGAGTGATCGCTGTACCTCAATCGGTAACTGTCTCGCTATAGCTTGCAAAAGCTCTTCTTCTGGCAATGGAGGAATCAGAAACTGTAATTTAGCCAACTGTGACGTAAAATAATTGGCATAACGCGTTGGATGTGACGTAGAATAACGCTTCGAGTACATTTCTGCTCTTACGTTCAGCTGATCCTCTGCACTCCAAAATCTCCTTAAGAATGCTATTGCAAATTGCTCCATATTCGCAAAATTGCTTCTGAATGCTCTAAACCAAGTTAACGCAGACCCGTCTAAGGCGCGTTCGACTATCCTTAGTTCTCTCTCCTTGGCTACTCTATGTTCCGCCATGTAGTCTCGAATATCTCGCAGAAATTCGACTGGTGTGACTCCTGTATTTCCAGAAAACTTCCTCGGCTTGTCATCCAGATTTCTGATAATGGTAACTGGACCTGAGTATCGTTCACTTGTACCCAACGTACTCCTATTCGAACTCGGATTATCCTGAGGGGTTGAACTTGCCCTTTCGAATGTCACATTCGGTTGCGTTTGACGGTCTTCTCCCATGCTAACTTCTTGATTACTCATACTGCGGTCTATCGCTGTCTGATTTATCGATGTTTCCCCTGATGTAATATTCTGACTTGTGAAACTATTAATCATAGATTCTAATTTAGTCATCCTATCTTCTGCCAATTTCTCTACGGTCTTGACCTGAGTCTTCAACTCATCTAACGGCGTAACATTCTGCGTTTTGTTACTCTCGTCTAAATCGTTTTTCAACTTGTCTATCTTGTCTTCGCATGTATTCTTTACTGACGCGACTTGTTCCTTTAACAGATCAACATCTGTCCTAAATAGAGTTGAATCTATCTTCATCGCTTCCTTGTTCTCCGTAAATCTCGCTTCTAAGTTCGCCATACCTGCGATTAATTTCTCATCTAATCCTGCACGTTTTTCTTTTGCTTCGGCATCGACCTCACTATACCGTTCTTCCACGATTGCACCGACTCTATTTTTGAATCAAGCTAAGTTTTCATTAACCTTTTGCTCTATATCATCATCCATTTTCCTAATATCTTTCTGCAATTGATTCTCTAATGATATTAAATTAGAATTAACCTCTCCTAAGACTTCCTCTTTAATGGACTTTAAATCTTTGATCTCGTTACCTAGATTCATCTCTAGACCTTTGATTTTAGTTTCTAAAGATACTTCGGTAGACCACTCTTGAATTTTGCCTACATCTGCCACTAAACCATCAATGTCGAATCTCAACTTTGATACATCCGATTTAATGTCTTTCTGTATAGACATAACGTCTGTTCTTAAAGTAAGAATGTTTTCTTCTCCTCTACTTTCTAATTCAATAATATTCTTTCTTAATATTTGAACATTTTCCTCTCCTTTCATATTTACTGCAATTATATCTAATTGTAAAGTCTTAAGCATTTCATTATTCTTTAAAGTTAATCTATTCTCTAACCTAGTTAACTTGTTGTCTAACTCTGTGTTAGTTTCTTCACTACGAGTTTGTAATTTCTCTTCCAATGATTTAAAACTATCCTTCAAGTTAGCTTCACTAGCTTTCAAATGACTTTCAGTACTAGTCTGTAATCTAGTCTCCAATAACATCAACTCATCTTTACTATTTGACTGTAATCTTTCTTCTAATGATTTAAAACTATCCTTCAGGTTAGCTTCACCATTTGACTGTAATCTTGTCTCCAATGACTTTAAATTATCTTCACTATTTGACTGTAACCTAGTCTCTAATGACTTTAAATTATCCTCATTACTAGTTTGTAATGCTTGCACATTTTCTTTACATCTAGCTTCTAACCTAGCTTCTGAACTATTTATCTGTTCTTTGACTTCTGTTTCCATTTTAGAAATAGTTTCTGCAATACCTGACATACCACTCTGTAACTCTCCTAACACCTTAGCTAAATCTTCCGGCAACATAATTATATTTTCAATAGACGTTTTATTCAGAGACGTTAGACAACAACACATCACAATGTCTCAATTCCTGCATTCACTTGGGTATAGGAAAAATGACTTATAACTAACATGATAAAATACTAATACGAATAACATGAACACTGGAATGGGCACACAAGTATATTGTCTGACTAAGTTTAATAAATTTTGTAACACAATTAAATGAACTTGAGATCAATCTCTCAGTAATCTAAATCTGATGTGATTCCATAGAATAAACAAAATCGAAGCCCCACAGGTGGGTAAAGCCAATTCTCCCTCTCTCTCTCTGTACCCGTTCGTCCTGGGGATACGATGACCCATCTGCTATTACATCGCATTCCTGGAGTTCCAGGACAGAGTGGAGTTAAATGAACCTCTAGTCAAATAAGGAATGTGTCGGAAATTCAGCTGAGATTTCGAAAAAGCAGTGGGTAACACGAGACAAAGTATCTCTAGGGTCGTTACGGGCTTAAGTTTAATAAAAAAAAATGCAAATATAAATGGGCGCCATCAACTGAATTCCTAGCAAACCACATCCTTTCCGGTTAAGCCTTAATCAAGACAAGGAAAGAAAAAGGAAAATCACACCATCATCAGATCACAACTAAGATAAAAACAAATTTATTTCACTTTGATAGTCAGACAGACATTTTAAATATTCATCCTACCTGAGAGCATGGTCGAATGCCAACGTTAAATTGTCATTGTCCAAAAATCGAACCATCTCTTTTCTAATCAAAAATATTTCATCCACATAGAACAAGAAAAATCTCTAAAGTTCTCTTGGGTTCTCAGGATCACTGTAGCACTATGTCTTTCGTCACTGACATTTGTGAAACCTGAGACCTAATTTCTCTTTAATTTAACATCATAAATGTGGATTTGAAAAAATTATTAATCTGTCTAAACATACACATTATAATCACATATTTTAAATATCACGTAATTTATGGCTTGCATGGCATAATTTAAATGTTAAACATGTTAGAAAAATGCTCCTAAACATCGAATAATTAATTTACACTATTTACATTGTCATTAATAATTGCTTGTTTGTGAATTACAGAAAATCCACTGCTCATTGGTCACTATCATCATCATTAAAGTTAAATATTTCTCACATTAATTCTCATCTCAAAATTCAACATATTCCTGTCAGAATCATTAACTCATCACCATTAAATCATTTAAATGAAAATTATTATCATCACTTCATTATACTTTCTAATTATTCACACACTCTTATTTTATTATCTCCTTCAGATTAAATCTTCTTAAATCATCAATATAAATTATTTAATTCCTCAACTCAAGTTGCAATTCCTCAAATTATCTCTCAATTAAATTTATTTAAATCCATATAAATTCATTAATCATCAGCTTCTTTAATTAATTATCACCTTCTAATTCAGTTATTCATCATCTATCCAATCATCTACTAATTTATTTAAATCAGTTTATTTATCCAATCTTTAATTCATCCATTTATTTAATTCATTGATTTATTCCAAAATTTAATTTATTAATTTATTTAAATTTTATTCTTCTGGTTATTTAGATTTTTATTATTTCATCTAGTCATTCTGATTTTTATTTCATTAGGTCAGATCATTAATATGCTTAGTTTTCAGATTGTTATTTCATTAATTATTATTCTCAGAAAATCTTGTATTATCAACTTTATTTATTTGTTTAATTTCCTAACAAATTGTTTAATATGGGTTATAGAACGTTGTCTTACAGTTTTATCATTTCCAAGTTATATTTCGTATTTAATTATCATGCCAAAAAATATTATTGCCTTCACGACATCACGTTGGATCTGACTATCCACAACTACATTATATCTCCTCACTTCTTCAAATATCACATTTGAATACCACAATTATTCCACAAAACTCCATAAACATTCAGCACATACAGCATGAATCTCAACAATTACGCTAGACTGGGTTCGACAACCTCATGTCTGCCTCAAAATACATTAGCAACATTGCAAATATCACTTGGCAACTTCCACAAAATGCCTATCACAAACTTCACTTAACCATGTTGCATGATCTACAAAAAATATATAACTGGCTTCATATTATCAACGTACACAATCTCCAATAACTGTAATTAATCTGATCACATCTAGACAACTTCTTAAACAATTGGAAAAAATATTACCTTAGTAATTCAAGATCTGCTTTCAAATAGCATAAATTCTCTTACAATTCTCATAATTCACATCACAGAAAAACACCAATGTGCTATAATCTCTCATATCAAAATCTGCAATACTGATCTGCCTTAAAATAAATCTGACCATTAATGATTCATCTTACAAGATTCAATTACTTTAAATCCTTCTCAAAGGTATCAAACACAATTATAAAAATCATCAAAAGCATCAGCTGTACCAGCTGTTAAACTGAAAGTACTCTCAAAAGAGTATAGCAACAAAATATTGGATTGGCAAACAAGAATTACAAATGTAACCCTGCTAACATTTATCTTTACTTTATTTAACAAAAATTCGACTGATATGTGACTAGTAGTTCCTTGTTTGATCCTCTTACAATCTCAAGTACACTCGGATGATAAAAATGAGTCCCTCAATGGCAAGTAAGATGAGTAACCACCGTACAATCGTATAAATACGAAAGACCTCGCCTCGTCGACTAACATGATAATGCCCTGAGCGATGGGTAAGATGAGTAACCACCATACAATCGTATAAATACGAAAGACCCCATCTCGAAGACTAAATGAGTGAATGTACCAGATAGGAATCAACAAGTCTCTAGTTGTCATATAAAAGCGATATTCATTCACTAAAGTGAATAACATCTTAATATCTCCAAACAATCCAATGGAAAAAATCCCTACTGATGAATAATACACACTCGCTAGTATGCAATGAACTGATGAAGTAATTTAGATAATCAATTGCAGATCACGAGTTCGAAATACTCGTTACACAAAAAGACTATTCATGAAAACTATCCTTGCTGGAAAAATGTCTAAAAGACCAAACATCTGCTTAATAAAGCCAACCAATGGTGAGAATATCGTATAATTATGCCTGCCATATCATATGGTCACGCCATATTCTAGCAAAATTCGAAGCATATAAAGTCAAACTATGTCTAAATAATCGTATCACTCCTATTAGAAAAATATACGTGTGTGCCCAGTATTCATGAAAATAATCGGATCAGGAAGTTATAACTCTTACAGTACCTTCTCATAATCAGCTGTTATTAAATTTCAAAGATCGTCGATTTTCCTTATGTAATGAATTTCTCGAAAGATCGGCGTGAATATCATTCCACCCACGCAATGACGATTGCCTTCAAATCCCAAGTGAATCAGCTGGTGGACCTCCTCCTCGTCAGGAATCGAATCCATCGCTCTGTGGTGCCATCGCGTCTCTGTCTGCGTTTACTCCGACATGATGAACTTCTGGTTATCCATAGCGGATACTGTCCAAATCCTCACGAAAAAGTTCATAGAAACAGCGGACCCCCTATTCCTCTTCTACGTTACGCCACTGTTCCATACAATGTTCGGTTTGAGTGTTGAAAGTTCAATTTCCAATAACTGCTAAGTCTCACTTTCATAAAATAAAATTTTATATGAGAGTGTCTAAGTTTATGAAACACCCTGTAGCTGTGTTCATACTCGGTAATTTATAACACTGCATAAGAAAGAATTGCATTAATGCACGTGCCAAAGTTTATAAGTGCATATGCTTGAAACATTTCATTTGCCTAAAATTGTTAATGTTACTTGGAATGCGTTATGAAATGCATAGTCGTAATGTCATTGAAAAACTATGTTCAGTTGAAGTTCACAGTTGCAGTATCTCGTAACTATCTGCCTGTACAATTCAAATGCTGAATAAACGTTCCAACTCAATGTTGTAATGAAGTTCAGCTTCTGTCATAATGCTTGCGTATAAGATTGGAAATAACCCTACTGCAATGCTAGAATAATCTCCGCCTAAAGCTGGCCTCGCCATGTCGCTCTGCTATGCTGTTCTGCGTTACCAAATTGCAGCTTGAAATAAGTTCTCCAACTCGTTTTACCGTACTGTTCTAAACCCTGGCCTTCTCATGCTTGCTTGGCCTGGACAGCTGGTTCTGTAACCGGTCTTCACGCTGCCTACTGCGGGTGTCCGCCCGGCTCAATGACCTACTTTTCGTTCGCTGCTTAGTGAAGTTAAAACCTGTCGCTTTCACTTTCCGTGACAAATGCTGCTCACCGCGCGACTTTTACCATACGCTTGGCATATGTCCCACTCAGCTCGCTGTCTGAATTCGACTGCCGTGCTAACTGTACTTGACTACTCTGCTTACAGAGCTCGACTGCTTGTCTCTGGACTGCAATGACCTGTACCTCCCTGGCGCAGTCACGTGACGTTCTCCCCACCTCTGTGGTCTTGCGTCACAAATATAATCTCGAACCCCTATCATCTCGGCTATTAAGTTATAAAATAACTTAAGGGTTATCTGACTTCCTTCAAATTTTTACCACGTATAATGCTTGTTATATCTTCTCTTGTGAGATGTTTAAATACCATGTTCCATATAGATCGTAATAAAGCTTCATATTTCCATCCATAATTCCATCTGCCTGCAGTTGTCAGTTTCTTCTTAATCCTAGACCTCCTACGTCATCTTGACATTCCTCTTGACTCGATCTGAGCGCTATAACTCTTCCCATAATCTCAACTACAGCTTAATATCTGCTGGCGTAGCCGATAGCCTCAACTAGGTATCGGGTACAATACCTTCATATAGGACGCGTCTTGTGACCAAACTACAAGGTCATCCGCCGGACCATTGCAGGATGGCGGCCGTGCGAATTATGCACACTTTATAATCCATATCATGGGACCACCAGGTTCGATTATAGAGACGATAATCGTTTTAACTGTTCTGAAGGAAGAGGCACGTTCGAAATTAAAAGTTTATTTTGTAACACTACAGTGCAGAAGTGATTTTAAAAAGCTGAGCCTTCTCAGTTAGAAGGCAAGATGGCAGCGGGTACCTTGTCCCTGACTTATATTTCACCTATTTAAGTATTGCATGCAATATAGCGTACTGTTACAAAATAAATAAACTTTGTATGAAATACTTTATATATAAATAATATACTCCACTGATGAAATCGTTTATTCTAAATCATTATTTGCTACTACGTTCCATGTAAGTTATTTGACATCGGACGATTTTCGTTGGCACGTTTGGCTCCGTGGTAAAGAGTTAGCCTATCAATCATATGGCAGTGGTTCAAACCCCAAAGGAGCTAGGTTTTTTGCTTGAAATTTGTTATATTTATTGTTTTGTAATGACTCAGAGGTTTTAAAATTAAGCGTTATATTGCGCATATTAGGTTGGAAAATATATATTTAATTAAAACAAAATTCGCCAGCAGATTTGCACGAGACATCCAGTGGCAAAAAAGTGAATTATAATTTCCAACTGGCGGCGAAATGTACGCCGGCCTACAGATTAACTTACAGATTTTATTGAAAAGGTTATTTTTATGGCCGCTAGAATGCACTCGCCCTGTTAGGATTATCTTGTTCGATACTTCTCCACTAGATGTCACGACTGGTCTACGTGGGACTCCATTGATTAGTATACCATTGGCATTCTATGCGCATCTAAGAATGACGAGATGATACTATGATACATTTTCACTTTTTATTTGCTTGCCACGGTGGGTGAGTGGTCAACGTGTCGGTCTACTAATCCCAAACTTGCTGGTTCGCCCCTGGCCGTGGTAAGTGATTTTTGAAAGTCGGCAAAAATTGCGACACCGTGTCATGCGATGTTGGCATGTCAAAGAACCCATTTGAATACAGTAGGCCGGGTTCATAATGGCAAAATTATTCTCGGGAGTTACCGCCAACACAAAGTTCCTCATTTCTCTACTAGAAAGCTCTATAGTGTTCAAGGAGCTTAGATATCTAACCTCCTTGACTTTCACAGTGCTTCAAGGAGCAACGAAATTCCACACGCAAGCTACCCTTTGGGTGTAAGATAACAAAGCTTGCACCTGGCACCCGAGGCCATACGATATAATTATTATTATACTTTTTATTTTAAAGGGTTTGTAACAGCCTATTCTGAGTTATTTGAAAATGTTATTTGAAGAAAAGAACAAAACGATTTCACATAGTACCTGACCTCTAGCCGTCGGTGCTAGTTCAGGATATTAATTAATACTTGTATTGCAGCCAAATAGCAATCGAAAATATCCACATTCTTGGTATACACACGTCTCTGTAGGGTCATGGAAAGATTTGTTAATACAATTAGGGTTGTGAAAACCATGCACAGCCAGACGTGTAAAGACATGCCTCAACTCAAAGTTGGATGTTGCCCACGTCAGGTCGATTAAATAATAATAATGATATTGGTTTAACGTCCCTTTTAAATACTGTTGCTTTTAGAGACGCCGGGGTGCCAGAATTTTGCCCCGAAGGGGATCTTTAACGTGCCAGTAAATCTACTGACACGGCTCGCTAGCATTTGTGCACTCTCAAATGCCAGCTGACTGCGCCAGGATACGAACCTGCAACCTAGGGCCCAGCAAGGGAGAACGTTACCGTTGAGCAACGCAGCCAGTCCGGTCGATTATGTCTCCAGATCCATAACATTCTTGAGAAACTTCTTATCTTTCTTTCTTTCTTTCTTTCTTTCTTTCCATCTTTCTTTCTTTCTTTCTTTCTTTCTTTCTTTCTTCAATGATGGTAGCAGTTTTTTATCGAGGTTGTGGTGTTTGGTAGAGGTAAATAGTTTCTAAGGTCTTCAACCAAGAAATGATTCTATTATACTATTTGATAAAAACAACGAGTTATAACTATACTCACACATTTAGGAGAAAGTAGGCTATATGTTCTTTACTGAACATCTTGTTTTATAAATGAAAATAGCCTAAAAATAATAATAATAATAATAATAATAATAATAATAATAATAATAATAATAATAATAATAATAATAATAATAACGTATGGCAGGACTCCCTCAGGCCGGCCCGTCTCTTATCAGCTTCACGGTCCAAGGATCACGTCACTCTAAGCCGCAGAGGGGAGATGTCCGTCCCCCCTCCACTTACAGCCGCAGTGCTACATCCACCCCCATTCCTGTCCACGCGGCCCGACACGGGCTTGATTCCCGACCCACCTATTGAAGATTTGAACGTTAGCCAAGTTTGATTTCGAAGCGCCATAACATAACCAACCTCTGTGATCAAGGGCAGATGACCTCACTGTTCCCATCATTATGATCATCATCATTTAACCGTCTCCAGTTTCCCGGGTGTGGTGAAGGAGCACTCTCCATTTCAGTCCATGCAAGTATAATTCTTCTTCTTCAACTTTACCCAATTCCACTCCCCTATCTTCCAGATCATCTTTTATTTGGGAGATCCATCGTGTCCTTGGTCTTCCCCTAGGTCGCTTTCCGTTTATGTCCTTATCAAACCATTTCCGTGCTACTCTCTTTAGATCAATCCTTTTCAAGTGACAACCATCTCAACCTTGATGTTGCTATAGTTTCCTTAAGTGGATTCACTTGTATGTCTTCACGGATCCTTCGGCAGATTCGGTGGCATAGTTGGTAGCATGCTGAGCTTCTATGCCCAAGATCGTGGATTCAAACCCGGCCGAAGTCATCGGAATTTTTAAGAGCGTTAAAAATCCCTCAGTATGCCTTCCTTCGGAGGGGAAGTAAAGCCGGCGGTCCCATGTCATAGATTTATGACATAGCTTGCCACGGTGGGTGAGTGGATACCGTGTCGGTCTACCAACCCCAAGATTGCAGGTTCGCTCCTGGCCGTGGTAAGTGATTTTAGAAAGGCGGCAAAAATACGACACGCATGTCATACGATGTTGGCATATCAAAGAACCCATTTGAATTCAGTAGGCCGTGTTCATAATGGCAAAATTAATCTCGGGAGTTTCCGCCAACACAAAGTTCCTCATTTCTCTACTAGAAAGCGCTATATTGTTCAAGGAGCTTAGATATCTAACCTCCTTGACTTTCATAGTGATTCAAGGAACAACGAAATTCGACATGCAAGCCTCTGGGTGTCAAATTACAAAGCTTGCACCCGGCACCGAGGCCATACGATATTATTAATATGGCATGAGAAAGAACCTTCCACTAACGACACTTGTGTGAAGCCAAAATTTGTAGGTATGGTTTGATGAATAGTCTTAAGTTCCAACGTTCGTCACCGGGCGCTGGTTGCGATGGCATCTAGTAGTAGATGTTCACAGCTAGGTGTCGTGGACGATAGCATTTGGTAGCGAAAGTAGGAACTACTTAAAATTATCGTCTGCAATCCTTACTTGAATATTTTAAAACAGATAACACACACTAATACAGCCATCAAAATTAACACCGGTTATCAGACAGATTCTACACACACCCAAAGTACACGGGGCTACATGACCACGTTGTCGCAGCCCCTAAACTAAGAAACCAACCAACGGATCTTTTCATTCCTGATCTTATCACGTCTCGTCTTCTGAAGCATTGTCCTCAGAAATTTCATTTCCCCAGCTTGAAGTCAGCTGTTATCCCATCCTCATACAATCACTAAATCTCTAGTCTCGGGGTACGTATTGCGATCCACTCCTAGGTCCTGGATTCGATTCTTGGCTATACCAAGAAATTTTATTCTGCCATAAGGGTTGGAACAGAGAAAACTTAGCGTTGTGATACAAACCTGAGTAGAATTCGGTGCGATTTCCTACTCAGCCATCATAGGAGTGGTTTTACATGGTTTACCCACATTTGCACCAGGCAGATGCTGGGATCGTTCCACCCAAATCCTAGTCTCAGTCTCAGGATATCATACAAATTCTATTGTTGCTGTTGTTGATTTATTTAGGGACTTTTCGTGATCGTGGTAATTTATCCCCGTGTATTTTGGTGTGTGTAAGATTTATCTGATGGCCTGTGTTATTGTGAAACGAGTATTAGTGAGTGTATTTGTAATTCAAATGAGGATTGGGAAGGAGACGGCCGTGGCCATAAGATAGGACCCATATCGGAATTTGCCTGATATATAAGTTGCAAACCACGGAAAACCACTTCCAAGATGGCGAGGTAGGAATAGAACCCAACTTTTCTTTGTTTTGCCTCACGAGGCTGAATGCACTCCGTTCCAGCCTTCAAACCAGAATTAAATTTCTTGGCAGAGTCTGGAATCAAACTATGACCTCGAAGGCGACAGCCAAGCATGCTAGCCTCTACCACAAGAAGTGGCCAAACAAATTCATATTCCTCTCTGGACTGATGGCGATGATGACGACAACAACGATGGCTATGGCTATGGCTATGGCGATGGCGATGGCTATGGCTATGGCTATGGCGATGGCGATGGCGATGGCGATGGCGATGGCGATGGCTATGGCTATGGCGATGGCGATGGCGATGGCGATGGCTATGGCTATGGCGATGGCGATGGCGATGGCGATGGCTATGGCTATGGCGATGGCGATGGCGATAATGATGATAATTGTTGTTTTAAGGGGCCTATTATCTAGGTTATCGGCCCCTAATGGTCTGGGTGAGAGTGAAAATGACAAAGAGATGGAACCAATAACGGAAACTAACGGAAGTAGGGGCAGATGACCTCGTAGTTCCGCCCCTTAAAACAACAATAACTAACTAACTAACTAACTAAACTAACGGAAATTGAAAATACTCACAAAATGCAATTTAGATTCAAAATACTTACAAAATGCAACTTAGATTGAAAATACTCACAAAATGGAATGTAGAGCACGGGGAGCCAATTCGCAAAAACAGTGCGGGAATGTGAAAGAAAAAAGGAAATATAATGAAAAGAAAATGAAGGCTGATCCTTAGAAGAATGAGGGATCTGGAAAGATGAGACAAGGGCCAATTAAGACGGGAAAGGAAGAGACTCCCTAGGCCTCAGATACCCTAATACAATCGGGGCCGGAAAAGAACAAGAGTTGACCAAGAGAGATTGACAGGAAATAAGACGGAGAGGAGCCCGGCACAAGTAAGTGGAAGCAATTCCGAACTCTGCTGGGGTCCCGTGGTCGCCAATCCACGTCCCACAAGTTGTGAGCCCCTGGGGGGGGGGGGGCTGATGACTAAGGTGTCCAAGCCCCTATATGAAAGAATCACTACACCATATTTGTTGTTGTTGTTGTTGTTGTTGTTGTTGTTGTTGTTGTTGTTGTTGTTGTTGTTGTTGTTGTTTGGAGATCGTGGTCCTTAAGCCCCTTATACTTAGATGTGAGTCAAAGTTGCCTGAGAACCTCCGTTTTGGTAACGTCTGTATTAGCGAGTAAATATGCAATTCAGATGAAGATTGGGAAGGAGTCGGCCGTGCCTTTAAGTTAGGAACTATCTCCGCATTTGTCCGGAGTAAAAGTGAGGAAACCACTTCAACGATGGCCGAGATGGGACTAGAACCCGCCTCTGCTCAGTTTTGACTCACAAGGCCGAGTGACACCCGTGCCAGCCCTCAGACCAGAAAAAAATATTTTAGTAGAGCCGGATAACAAACACGGACCTCTGGGGTGAAAGCCAACGATGCTAGCTACTACATCATCTTTCTGTCGTCCTCCCTTGGTCTATTCTTGCAGAGCGGCTTCGGTGGCGTAGCTGGTATCATGCTGAGCTTCTATGCCCAAGATCGCGGGTTCAAACCCGGCCGAAGTCATCGTATTTTTAAGAGCGTTAAAAATCCCTCAGTATGCCTTCCTTCGGAGGGGAAGTAAAGCCGGCGGTCCCATGTCATAGATTTATGGCATGAAGGAGAACCCTCCACTAACTACTCTTGCTGTAGCTGAAATTTGTAGGTTAGTTTGATAACGCAATATTAGTTCGAACGTTCGCCGCCAGGTGCTGACTGCGATGGCATTTAGTGGCCACGTCCGCAGCTAGGTGTCGTGGAATTAATCGTCTGCAGTCCTTCTATCTGAATCACAGATCGCTCTCTATCGTTTTACCCTCCAGGGTTGGCTTTTCCCACGGACTAAGCGAGGGATCCCACCTCTACCGCCACTATGGGGTCGGGGATACAACTGGGGTGTGTGACCAGAACGACGCCCAGGCGGCCTCACCTGCAAAGCGAACAGGGGGCCTGATGAAGGGATGGGAAGAGTGGGACGGTTAGGCAAGGAAGTGAGAAGGAGGCGGCCGTGGCCTTACAGTAGGGACCATCCCGGTATTTGCCCGAATACGAAGTGGGAAACCACGGAAAACCACTACGAGGATGGCTGAGGTGAAAATCGAACCCCCTCTACTATTTTGGGTCACCCGAGGCTGAGTAGTTCCCGTTCCAGTCCTTATACCACTTTTCAAATTTCGTGGCAGAGCCCGGAATCGAACCGAGGACCTCCGGGGTGGCAGCTAACCATGCTGACCATGCTGATCGCTACGCTACGGAGGCGAACCATTGGGCACACACTTTGCGCAAGTGCAGTCGTTCCTTCATGATGTCTGCAGTCCTTACCTGAATCACAGATAACTCACACTAATACAGCCATCACAATTAACACCGGTTATCAGACAGATTCTACACACACCCAAAGTACACGGGGCTACATGACCGCGTTGTCGCAGCCCCTAAACTGAAGAACCAACCAACCAACCTCTTCTTCCAACCCCTATGGTATTGCGATACCAAGACTCATTTTCCACCTTAAATGTCCTTGTCTAGCAGACAGACCACTTTGTGGCGCAATGGCTAATGCTACATGATCACGATGTCGCTAAGAACAGTTAATGGGATTATCATTTAGGGGCAGGCGGCCGTGGCTTGAAGTTTAGGAACAGAAGTAGGCCGGCTGATCGCGGGGCTCCACCAGGCTGCGATATTATGTGAGTAAGATTGAGCACGACGAGCAAACATCATCAGCGCGCCACGTCCCCGGGCGCGTTCAATATTGGAGCTGGCTCCCTGCCAGAGCCTTACCACCACCACCACCGTTGTTACTCCCGGGTTATTATTCTAACCGGTGTTAATTGTGATGGCTGTATTAGTGTGTGTTATCTGTGATTCAGGCAAGGACCTCAGACGATCAATGTCAATTAGTTCCTACTTTTGCTACCAAATGCTACCGTCAACGACACCTAGCTGTGAACTTGGCTACTAGATGTCACCGCAACCAGCACCTTGCGGCGAACGTTGGAACTAATAGAGCGTTCATCAAATCTACCTACACATTTATCTTCACACAATTGTAGTTAGTGGAAGATTCTTTTACATGCCATAAATATATATGACTTGGGCCCACCAGCTTTAGTTCAGCGGCTTCGGTGGCGTAGTCGGTAGCATGCTGAGCTTCTATTCCTAAGATCGCGGGTTCAAACCCGGCCGAAGTCATCGGATTTTTTAAGAGCGTTAAAAATCCCCCAGTATGCCTTCCTTCGGAGGGGAAGTAAAGCCGGCGGTCCCATGTCATAGATTTATGGCATGTTAAAGAACCTTCCACTAATTACACCTGTGTGAAGCTAAATTGTATAGGTTAAGAATGTAAACAACGCTCTTAGGTTCCTATGTTCGTTGCCAAAATCCGACTGTGGTGTCGTCTAGTAGCTAAGTTCTGAACTAGTAGTCGTTGACGGTGGCGTTTGGCGGCAAAAGTAGGAACTATTTGAAAAATTCAAAGTCTGCAGTACTTAATTGAATTAAAAAACAGATAATACACACTAATACAGTCATCATTAGGGCTCGGATTTTTAGGTGCTAAAAATCGGGAAAATATTTATTTTTTATGTATTAAAATACCTGAAATATGTGTCAAAAAAGGAAAAATATGTAATTACAAATCAGTTTATTAATGTGAATATAAACAATATACGGTACTCACGAATGCATTTTTTTTTAGCGTATGGCTTTTAGTGCCGGGAGTGTCCGAGGACATGTTCGGCTCGCCAGTTTTGGTAGCTGCTTCAAGACGGACACCCAATGGGTGAGCTACAAGTACCGTTGGGGAGGGAAGGAGGGAAGTTGGAATGTAAGGACGAGGAGTTGGAAGGTAGCGGCTGTGGCCTATAGTTAGGGACCAACCCCGGCATTTGCCTGGAAGGAAGATGGGAAACCACAGAAGACCACCTTCAAGGTTGCCGGCGGGGGGATTCGAACCTCCTCGCCTCCCGGATGTGACCACGGCTAACTCACCCGGTTTTAATTCAAGTAAGAACTGCATACATTCGATTTTCAAGTAGTTCCAAGTTTTGCTACCAAACGCCACCGTCAACGACTATAGTTCTGAACTTTGTTACTAGATGCCAGTCAGCTCCTGGCGAACGTTGGAACTTAAGACCGGATGTGAGCGACTGCCATCAGTCATGCCGTAACCACCACGGCTAACTCACCCGGTACGAATTCAATTTATTCTACTGTATGTCTCACTGACTGCTGAAGCATTACGATACACAACGAGATAGGCTACATCTTCAAGTGTCCATCACAAATGACAGGCGATTATCGCCAAACACTTCTTCTGAAGGCACGAAACTGCAGCAATGTTTCTGGCCCTTGAGGTGTTGTGTAACTTGAGATCGCTGTTCAGCCTTGATTGCTTTCCCACATGGTTGGCAGAACAGAACAGAACGCCCCATCAGAAGTAAAATTATCTTTAAATTCTGAAAGAGACGATAACTCGTAGGTATTTTACTTTAGGCATCGTAGAACTGAATTACACTTCACAGTGCCAGAAATGAACTGCCTGGTTCCAGGTAGCTGGGGGAGGGGGAGGTCTAGCACGTGGTACAATATGGCTATGGACAAGGAAATTCCCGGCTTCCGCAGTGAGTGGCACGGGGCAACAAGTTAAGAATAACACAGATGCGAGCTGACATACGCTCTGCATGAAGATTAGATAGTTCGCAAGTTTTTGCCCGTTGAAGTAACACAGAACAAAAATGCAACAATAAACTGGAAGATCTACCATACTGATTTTAAAAAATGTAAATAGTGTGTCTTTTTATGTGCTATTTAGTGAAAAGCAGGAATTTATGTATTTATAGAAATAATGCTTAAAATATGTATTTACATAAATAAATATTTATTTACCTAAAAATCCGAGCCCTAGTCATCACAATTGACACCGGTTATCAGACAGATTCTACACACACCCAAAGTACACGGGGCTACATGACCGCGTTGCCGCAGCCGCTAAACTAAGGAACCAACCAACATTAGTTCCCCTCCGAAGAAAGGCATACTGAGGGATTTTTAACGCTCTTAAAAATCTGACAACTTCGGCCGGGTTTGAACTCGCGATCTTGGGCATAGAAGCTCAGCATGCTACCAACTACGCCATCAAAGCTCCAAAGAGGCTGAGTGTAACCCCACCCATCCCTCAGACTTGAATTAAATGTCTTGCAAAGGGTGGAAATTGAACCCAAACCTCCGTGGTGACAGCCAAAAATATTAGGGTGCACTGGAACCTCACAGAAGGAAAAGGGCGTGATGGTGCAATGGACAAGCTGATGCCTTGCATCCTAAATCGTTCCGTACCAATCAGCAGTAACAAATCTGGGAGTTATTAGCCTACTTTTCGCATTTTGCAACAAGATGTTCAGTAAAGAACATATAGCCTACCTTCTCCTAAATGCATGGGTATTGTTATAACTCTTTGTCCTTTTCAAAGAGTATAGTTGAATAATGGTTGTAGTAGCTTCTTGAAATACAACGCGCTATAGGGATATTAAACATGAATATGAGGTGCCCTTTGCTAGTGCTACCTCTGTACCAAATTTCGTTCCATTCGGTTTCACCGTGTTTGAATTAATAGGGGGAATCGATTTTGACACAAAGATGGCCGCCATCCGCAAACTATTAGGCTAATGACCTATTAATTTGGTCAAAAGATGCTTCCTCCATAAAGGTATGTTGTTGCAAAATTTGGTAGAGTTCGGTTGATTAGGTTAGTCGTAATTTGATTTAAGCTTTGAACATTTGTGTGGCATCCATTACGTTTCCGTCAAGATGGCGGCGATATAAAACATGACACTGAGGTGTCCTTTGCTAGTGCTACCTTTGTACCCAATTTCGTTCGCGTTCACCGTGTTCGAATTGATAGGGGGGAAAGACATTCAGAGTACACACTCTCACACACACAGACTCACACACACACACACACACAGACTCACACACATACACACACATACACACAGACAGACACACTTTTTTTCGCCCTGTGTTGATCTCATAAGTCTACTTTCATTTTTTGCAAATATCGGAAGTAGGCTAAAAAAAAAAGAGGAAAAAGTAGACTTATGAGATCGATCCACGCAAATGTGTGTCTGTCTCTCTGTCTCTCCTTCCGTCTGTCAACTCCTAAACGGCTGCAGCAATCAAAACAAAATTTGGTAGGAGAAAAGATCTATACCTGAATATCTCAATGCCGTATTTGAAAATGATGTCAGTGCTACCAACACTGCTGAAAAATCGCAATTGAAATTTGAGCTCCATGTTTGATATCTTGGAAGGTATGAATGGGAGCTATTTCAAAATTGGCACACGTATAGATAAAAATATTTCAGTTTAATTTCCAGGAGGCCATACATGGAAGTGTTGCCAAAATGGTTATAAGCCTGCTGATAGGTCCAATTTTAAAATGCATATAACTTCTACACTATCAATTGGAATTCAACCAAATTTCGTATGTGCTATGTGTACCATAACAGATATGACTATGCGCATTTTTAAGAGCAACCAGGGCTGCCAACTGTAAATAAATGCTGTCTCTATTTTTGTTATCCTAATATCAATATATCAGAAAGTATGCAAACCAATAGCTCTAAACTTTGCACACGCATAGTACCTGGCATTCTAGATTAATTTGGAGTAACTTATATGTCAATGCTGCCAACATGATTCTAAGCCTGCTGATAGGTCCGATTTAAAATTGCATGTAACTTCTATACTAACTAATGGATTTCATTCAGAATTGGCACAACAAGAGATCTTATTATTTCAGATTATTTCTGACCAATACATGCATGACACTTTCGCCAACATGATTTTACGCACGCTGTTAGATCCAATGTTTAACTGCATGTAACGTCCATGCTATCCATTGAACTTCAACCAAATTTTGTATTCTGTACCTTAAGAGACGGAACTAAGAATATTTTCAGTCGCCAGGGCTGCCAACTGTAGTGCTCTATTAGGTTACATTATGCCAGGTATACAGTACTTCGAACAAATTAGAAATTTCGATATTACTAACTTAATTTCGTCATTACTCTAGATAGATCCATATAGATTAATCATCGGCATGAATCTTAAATTTTAAGAAAAGTAGGCTCTTTAGTTCGTCACGGAACTTCTTGTTTTTGATTCTCGATTATCGTGGCAGGATCACACATACATGATTCTGAAAAGGGTTGCATCGTCGTTATATCAAACAGGGTCATTATCTTTCGCCCCAGTAATCACGGCAAACTATGGCGACATTTGGCCGTCCAGATGCGGAGCTTTTGGACCTCGCAATACCCCGCTCCACTGACTCATATCGTTAATTCAACACGTGGTTTGTCATTCATATGGACGTGTATCTGCAAAGCTTAGACGTTAGAGTTTCACGTTTAGTGAGTATTGAGATTACTGTGATTGTTGGTCATGCCTATACATCAATTCACATTGCGCGAACGTGTGAATATCCATAATTCATACATTAAAATGAGAAAGTCTTGTTCTGAAACAAGACGAAAGTTTCAAATCAAGTTTCCAGGAATACCTGTGCCTAATGACACTACAATTATTTATTTTTATTTATTTAAACCAAATCTACTTGTTAATTGTCACTTTAACTCAGAGAGTCATATCGTGACATACAGACAATAAACACATAGATAACATAAATTTACAGTATGGCGTTAGATAATTAAACCAAATGTTCATTCGGCATTTCATAGCTTCCTCGTTATTTCAAAACTTAATAATGCGTTGCAGTAGTTATCTTCATTCACAATATCACTGGGCAACTTTTCTGATGGAGACTGCACAAAGTTCTTTCTTAATCATAAATGTGAACACAGTGTTCTTAATTTTTTGACAGTTCTCCATGGGAGACACATCACAGAAAGAATTACTTTTATTTCCCTATCGAGCCCTTACTGACTGTAAGAGTCTGATAAGTTTCGTAGTAAGGAAAAAAAACCATCAAACTCACAGGAAAAATCTACAGACAGCAATATGTGGCTGTACTGTAGTAATCGTATACCTATTTAATACAGATAGGCTCTCCTAGGCTTTAACAAGATTTATAGCTTAGGAAGCCATCTCCTGTACTTGAATGCTTAATTTACATGCATCTTTGTTCTGAATATCATCCGACGCTTTCTTATTCCACATTGCCCTGATGGTATTAAAATATTTTGGTAATTACCACTACAATTAGGAGGCTCGCTAAACGATTCAAGTAAACAGGCTCCGTAAATAATAAAAGAGAGTTAACAGACAACGTTGTGTTCGAACAGAACAAAAATTGGGATTGTTGTCCATTCTTTCATCAGAAGATGAGAATAAGGCAAATAAAGGACAGGAGGAAAAGAAAGGCCCTCAACCCTCAAAGAATGCGGATTGAGGGATTTGGTAGGAAGGAGAGCCATGAAAGGCAGATAGGAAAGTGAAAGGGGAGAGGGTCCGCCCCAGAGGTAATTGATAAAAGGGGGAAAACTGGACACAGCTCAGGAGTCCTTCGGGGTCGCCAAATCCCGAACTCACCAGCCGTGAGCCCCTGAGGGTGTAGCAATATCTAGGGTGCACCATAAGTGGTAGGGCTACATACACCCTGCCTCCTTGAGGGCCTTGAGCAGAAGGCAGGAGATTACATGAAAAGAAAAAGAAGGCTGACCCCTCGCAGAAGGAGGGTATCAGAAAAGATGAGACAAGGACCAATTAAGGCGGGAAAGGAAGAGACTCCCTAGGCCTCAGATACCCTAATACCGTCGGGGTTGACCTAGTGAGGTCGACAGGAAATAAGACGAAGAGGAGCCCGGCACAAGTAAGTGGAAGCAATGCCAGACTCAGCTGGGGCCCCGTGGTCGCCAACCCACGTCCCACTAGATGTGAGACTCTGGGTGGGGGATTCATCAGAAAATGTCAGGTGAGTGTTACAAGAGAGGGAGGACATTTTCAGAATCGACTATGAGTACTGTAAGTACACTTTATTGAACATGTTTGGTGAAAGCGTAAAAGTGCGCGCCATCATCGGCTGAACCGTGTACGCGCACCCGCGATCTGCGCCAGTCACAGCCGGCTAGCTTGCCATGTTTATCGGGGCGCACGAAGATAATGACCATGTATTAGGCAAACTTGCTTTATTTGCCACAAAATGTACGAAAGAGTCTGATACAGAGTTTGATATTACCAATTTTTGACTATGAATCTATTTTATTTACCATAATCTGGGAGAGGTCCTCAATACAAAATTTCAAAAAATGCTAAATGCTTACATGCGGTTTGTTCTCAATGTACCAAGAATGGATGGCTAAAGTTAAAAGACGAAGACAGTATGCCATGGCTCTGACTGAAAAAAAATCTAAATTTCAAAATTCCGTCTTATATTTACTCCCATGCAGTCAGTGCATAACCGTGCGAATAGACACACCGCACAAATGCTCCAGATGCCTCATCATAGAACCGAAAATTCAAAGGTTCATTCCGTATTTCAGCTAGTACAGTATTCTCTGGAATGAATATAAATTGCACCAGTATTCAGGACTTCCCAACAGATCGATAAAACACTCCCTTCGTGGTTTCAGTTTCATTGAAACGTAACCTCCTACCCCGGTTTAATTACTGTATTAAAAATGAAACGCTACGTAGAGTGTCAACCATTAAGGATCTAGGGGTGACAATCACTAATAATTTCTCGTTCGATGAACATATTTCAAAAATATGTCGTGAAAGTTTCCGGATCCTGGGATTTTTGAAAAGAAATTGTTTAAATTATTTTTCGGACATAACTCTATCCAAATTATTTAAGTCACTCATTCGGCCTAAATTAGAATACTGTAGTGTGATCTGGAATCCCTTTCACAGTAATAAAATTGACGCCATCGAACGTGTGCAAAAGAGATTTATTAAATGGCTCTGTTACAGGGGTGGACGACCGTACCATAGAGCTGAGTATGAGAGTTATTGCAACGTGTACAGTCTTCCTCCACTTAGCAGTCGGCGCACAGTGGGTGACGTGAGATTCCTTTGGAAGCTGGTAAATGGCGGAATTGACTCTAATCAGTTGCTAGCTGACTTGGGTTTTCACGTCCCTCAGAGAACCACCAGACGGAAGCACACGTTCGATGGGGTCAGATCGAGAATTAATGTGCACAAAAATTCATGTCTGATCCGGTTGCAGTCAACATACAGCTTGATGGAGAGTAGAAGTGCTACTGATATTCACTTCGACTCTCTATTAACTGTTATGAGAGATATCTCAAGTGGGCTGTAAAATAGTGTATTGCATATTGTGTTAATTTCTATTTGCGTTGATTGATTGAACATGTGGTCGAATGAATGGTTGATTGATTTTTTGATTGAATGTACGAGTGAATGTAGTAATGTATTTTTTGTTTGCTGTTATCTAGATCCTTGAATGTCGCTCTTGTATTACTTTCCCTAGTTTCTGAACTTTGTCTTCTTATCTTATATTTTATGTTTTTGCCTGTTTCTGTTTACTGTTGATATTTTTTTTTTCTGTAATAATTATTTGTAATGTTTCTTGTACAAAGGGATTGCATGAATGAACGCTTGAGATAGGATGTTTGAGTGCGTGTCTGTATGGTTGTGGTTGCTGATTTATAATAGATTAGTGTATTGCTATTTTTGTACGTGTTTGCTGTTTTTGTTTTGTTTATAATTGTAAATTTTATTGTTAATTATTATATTGTCACTAGTGGAGTCTATCTGTCTGACAATAAAGAATACATATATAATCTATCAGCCATACCTATACAATAAATTATAAAAGAAAAGAAGAGTCAACTCCTGGCACTATACAGCCCATGAAGGGCTTAGGCCGACCAAGCGACCGCTGCCAAGCCATTTGGCCTGCAGATATTGGGGTGACGCGTGATCAGCGCATCGGATCCCCTCGGCCGTTAATCTTGGTTTTCGTTATCGGGTCGTTGCCTCACTGTCAGACAGCTACTCAATTGCCTTCACTAGGCTGAGTGCACCCCGTTCCAACCCTAACGACAGTTTAAAAATTCCTGACGGAGCCGGGAATCGAACACGGGGCCTCCGGGTGAGAGGCAGGCGCGCTACCCCAACACCACGGGGCCGGCTATACAATTATCATGGTCAAGGTAATAATAATAATAATAATAATAATATCGTATACCTCTATGGACAACAACTTAGCAGGTGAAAAGCTGAAGGAAGTAGGAGACTTCTGTTACTTAGGAAACAAAATAACCAGTGATGGACGAAGCAAAGAGGATATCAAAAGTAGGTTGGCTCAGGCAAGGAAAGCCTTTCTACAAAAAAGGAATCTGTTGACAGCGAATATAGATTTAGGTATTAGGAAGTCATTTTTGAAAGCCTTTGTCGGGAGCGTGGCGCTCTGTGGAAGTGAAACTTGGACTATTGGTGCAGCAGAAAAGAGGAGAATTGAAGCATTTGAAAGGTGGTGTTACAGGAGAATGATGAAGATCACATGGGTAGATAGGGTGACAAACGAAGAGGTATTAAGTCGAGTGGGAGAGGAGAGATGTTTCTGGAGACTGCTAATGAAGAGAAGAGATAGGTTGGTAGGACACATACTAAGACACCCAGGAATAGCAAGCTTAGTTATGAAAGGAAGGGTTGAGGACAAGAACTGTAGGGGTAGACCAAGGTTAGAATATACTAAACAGATTGCTTCGGATGTAGGGTGTGGTAGCTATGTAGAGATGAAACGATTAGCTCAAGACAGGGAGACATGGAGGGCAGCATCAAACCAGTCAAAAAACTGAAGACTCAAACAACAACAACATGGCCTTGGGTGCTGGGTGCAAGCTTTGTAAATTGACGCTCAGAGAACAACTTGCAGGTCGAATTTTATCGTTCCTTGGAGCGCTATGAAAGTTAAGAAGGTTAGATATCTAAGCTCCTTGACACTGTAGCGCTTTCTAGTAGAGAGATGAGGAACTTTATGTTGGCGGAAAGTCTCGTGATTAATTTTGCCATTATGAACACGGCCAACTGAATGCAAATGCGTTCTTTAACATGCCAACAACGTATGACATGCGTGCCGTGATATTTGTCGCCTTTCAAAAATCACTTACCATGGCCAGGAGCGAACCTGAAAGCTTGGGGTTGGTGGTCCGACACGATAATCACTCACCCACCGTGACAAGCTATGTAATAACAAGAACTTCTATTGTCAACTGACTGTTTAGGTTAAGTTTTCTTTTTCTTTCTTCGTTTATAAGGTGCGTTCAAAAAGTAACGAGCCGGAGGCTGGAATGCGCAAACCGGTGACGACATGGGCTAATGGTGGCGTGCGTAACGAGGTGTGGTTCCGACCAGAGCGTGGAAGGTCATAACCCGTCGCTAGAGGGCACGCGTGCACATCACGTGACGATACAAAACGAGCAGCAACATGCATCAATCGTCCAACGAAGACCAAGACAGTAGGCCATTCGACATGCTTCCTGGTGTGGTTGAAGACTGTGGGGCACCCATTGGACACACACTTTCCACAAGTACAGTCGTTCCTTCATGATGGGTGCACACTTCCCACACTCAATCCGACCACGGCGGCTATGGCGTTCACTGTCACTCGGCGGTCCTGGGTAATGAGTGCATCAAACAGCTGGACGTTGTCATCGGTAATGCAGGGTGTGCCCCAGACCGGGCATCATTGGCTAACGACACCCGTCCTTCCCTGAAGCACTTGTGCCACGCCTTGACCCTTGCAAGGGACATGCAGTGTTCGCCGTACACTTGTGACATTCGGCGATGAATGTCCGTTCCCCCTACTTCCGCTGTCAGAAACCGAACTACACCTCTTTGCTCTTCGTTTGGCGTCTCCATGTCACTGTTTGTAATGAGACTGGCAGCGTTGGACGATTGATGCATGCTGCTGCTCACTTTGTATCGTCACGTGACGTGCACGCGTGTCCTCTAGCGACAGGCTGTGACCTTCCACGCTCTGGTCGGAACCACACCTCGTTACACACGCCACGATTAGCCCATGTCGTCACCGGTTTGCTCATTACAGCCTCCAGCTCGTTACTTTTTGAACGCACCTTATATTTTATTGTATTCAACCGCCCTCTGAATGAAGAGAGCTGCATAAAGAGGCTTTGTTGCCTCATCGGCCTGTATAAGAGAAATCATAAATTCAAATTCAAAATCAAATTCAAGGTTTGATTCCCGGTCAATGCACGCAGGACTTTTGACGTGAAATATCACGTCTTGTGGTTCGGATTCCACGTAAGAATGGAAGTTACGTAATCATTCGTACCTTGCACTTTCAAGGCCCCCTGTATGGGTGCTGATTCCTGATCCAAAGCCCTCCACAATGTCGGTTCGGATTGCACGTAAAAGTGGAAGTCACGTAATCCTTCCTACCTTTGCACTTTCAAGGCCCCCTGTAGAGGTGCTCATCCCTGAGCCAAAGCCCTCCACAACCTTGGTTCGGATTCCACGTAAAAATGGAAATCAAGCAATCCATCCTACATTTGCACTTTCAAGGCCCCTGTATAGGTGCTCATCCCTGATCCAAAGCCCTCCACAACCTTGGTTCGGATTCCACGTAAAAGTGGAAAACACGTAATCCATCCTACCTTTGCACTTTCAAGGCCCCCTGTATAGGTGCTCATCTCTCATCCAAAGCCCTCCACAACCTCCAGGTCTTGCAGGCAATAAGGCACGCTACAGAGAGACAGCTCAAAGGAATCAAAGCTTATGACTTTCTCAAGCATGACTCTGAATTAAATTAAAACTTCCTTGACAAGTTCTCGAGTCTAATAGATTCTCCGAGGGAAATACACTCCACTGCTAAATTATATTGACTTATTCATCTCAGGAGTTAATGTGTTTAATGAGTTTCAAACAGGGCACTGTGCAGACAGGTGTTAACTAGGTTCACGCATTACCAGTGCATGGCTTGTTAATGTTAATTCATTATCTGTGCTTGGGACGTCGTGGTCATCAGCTCCAGGTGGTTGGGTATGTGCTGAAACTGTGTAATAACCTTTTTCATTGTGGTAGCAGTGTTAGTGTGGCTACATACAGGATCATTATCTATGTGCGCTCCGATAAACACGTCAAGCTAAGCCGGCTGTGACTGGCGCAGAACGCTGGTGCCCGTACCCGGTTCAGCTGGTAATTCGCACGCAGTTTCACACCTTTACCAAACATATTCAATAATGTGTACTTACAGTGCTCATAGGTGATGCTGAAAATGTCCTCCCTCTCTTGTAACACACACCTGACATCTTCTGATGAAAGAATGTCTGTTCACTCTTTTATTATTTACGGAGCCTGTTTCCTTGAATTGTTTAGCGAGCCTCCTAATTGTACTGGCATTAGGCACAGGTCTTCCTCGAAACTTGATTCGAAATGTTAGTCTCGTTTCAGAACAAGACTTTCTGCTTTTCATGTACGAATTATGGATATACACACGTTCGCACAATGTGAATTGTCTTCGCATGACAGTAATCACAATACTCACTAAAAGTGCAACACTAACGTCTCAGCTTTGCAGATACACGTCCATAAGAATGACTAAACACGTGTGAACTAACGATATGAGTCATTAGAGCGCGCCAACCACATGCTGAACCGCGTACGCGCGCCCACGATCCGTGCCAGTCACTGCCGGCTTAGCTTGCCGTGTTTATCGAGGCGCACATAGATAATGACGCTGTATATTATATTATATTTTATATTCCGTGTCTGTGAGAAACACTAAATTCTTCCTTTCCAGAACTCTGCAGCTCTTATCCCTCGGTCTGTGGCCAACATAACGTCTTCCTGGCTGCAGGTGCCATTCAGATCTTGGCACGTGAGCAGGTGTTGTGGAGTCTGATTTCTCCACAGGCACATCTTGGATCTTCTGCATAACCCCACTTCACAAGGTTGCTACGACACTTAGGGACTCCTGCTCTCATCCGATTTAAGGACCTCCAGGTGGTATAAGGCAAATTACTACCTCTGCTCAGTTCTTCTTTAGGGGTAAACCCCTCTGGAACTATTTGTTTCCTGAGTGAGATACACCGTAAGTCTGGTTTGTTATAAAACTCTTCCTGGATCTTAGCCGAGGAGAGGTCACCTTGTGGTTGAACATGAATGTCTGGGATCTGTCTCAAGCTTTTGTCTCTCTTTCTCTGCTGCCACCTCGCGTCGAATAGCTGGAGGTGCAATGCCAGCGAGAGGGTAGATCTTCTGCACTGGAGTAGTTCTCAGACATCCAGTGACTCGTGAAGAGCTATGTCCACTTGCTTGGTATGGGCAGATGTTCCCCACACTGATGATCCCTACTCACCTGCTGCGAAGCAAAGTCCCAAAGCTGTTGAACGTAGAACCTGAGGGTTCTTAGAGTGGGTAATTGCATTAGAGGCTAGGATTTGTAAGTAGGCGGCCGTGGTGTTAAAATAGTTACCATCTCTGCATTTTCCTGAAGTAGAAATGGGAAAACCACCGAAAACTACTTCGAGGATGATTGACGTAGGAATCAAACCGGCCTCTTCTCAGTTCTGTCACACGAGATAGAGTATGCTCCGTTCCAGCCCTGACTAGGATTAAATTTTTCGGCAGCCCTTAAGGGGTAACAGGCAAGAAAGCTATTAACTGGTTATTTGAACAATTTTTTTTTTCGCTATCGTTTTACCCTCCAGGGTTGGCTTTTCCCACGGACCAAGCGAGGGATTCCACCTCTACCGCCACTGCGGGCAGTGTCCTGGAGCTTGAGACTCTGAGTCAGGGATACAACTGGGGCGTGTGACCAGCACTACGCCCAGACGGCCTCACCTGCAAAGCGAACAGGGGGCCTGTTGAAGGGATGGGAAGATTGGGACGGTTAGGCAAGGAAGTGGGAAGGAGGCGGCCGTGGCCTTACATTAGGAACCATCCCGGCATTTACCCGAAGACGAAGTGGGAAACCACAGAAAACCACTTCGAGGATGGCTTAGGTGGGAATCGAACCCCCTCTACTCATTTCGGCCACCCGAGGCTGAGTAGACCCCGTTCCAGTTCTCATACCACTTTTCAAATTTCGTGGCAGACCGAGAATCGAACCCAGGACCTCCGGGACGGCAGCTGACCATGCTGACCGCTACGCTACGGCGAAGCTATTTGAACCAATAGAACCTTATAAAACATAGTTACCGCCTTGTTACCGGGTGAGTTAGCCGTGGTCGTTACGGCATGACTGCTGGCAGTCGCTCACTTCTGGGAGGCGAGGAGGTTCAAATCCCCCCGCCGGCAACCTTGAATATGGTCTTCTGTGGTTTCCCATCTTCCTTCCAGGCAAATGCCGGGGTTGGTCCCTAACTATAGGCCACAGCCGCTACCTTCCAACTCCTCGCCCTTACATTCCAACTTTCCTCCCCAACGGTACTTGTAGCTCACCCATTGGGTGTCCATCCCGAAGCAGCTACAAACTGGCGAGCCGAACATGTCCTCGGACACTCCCGGCACTAAAAGCCTTATTTAATAAGGACCGCCTCGTCGCGTCGTGGCTAGCATTCTTGGCTATCACCTCGGAGGCCCGTCTCTGCCAATAAGTTTAATTCTGGTCTGGGAGCTGGAACGGGGTACACTCATCCTCGTTAGGCGGGTTCGATTCCCACATCAGCCACCCTGGAAGTGGTTTTCCATGGTTTTCCACTTCTACTTCAGGCAAATGCCGGGATGTTCCTAACTTAAGGCCACGGCCACCTCCTTCCCAATCTTCATGTGAATTACAATTACACACACTAATACAGTCCTCAAAGGTTGTCAGAAAAATTCCACACACACCTAAGTACACGGGGAGACATGACCACGATGTCACAAAGCCCCTAAAGAATCAACACCTCAACTTATTTTCCATGGTTTTCCACTTCTACTTCAGGCAAATGCCGGGATGTTCCTAACTTAAGGCCACGGCCACCTCCTTCCCAATCTTCATGTGAATTACAATTACACACACTAATACAGTCATCAAAGGTTGTCAGAAAAATTCCACACACACCTAAGTACACGGGGAGACATGACCACGATGTCACAAAGCCCCTAAAGAATCAACACCTCAACTTATTTTATACGTGAAGCAATGCTGGGCCACCTTAGAAGAAACTCGGGATATGATCTCTCCCCACCATTCCATCATATTCATGGGAGACTTCAACGCACAAGTCGGGAAGGAGTGGAAGTACCGAAAGATAGCAGGCCATTATCCAGTCCATAAGAGAACAAATAGAAATGGAGAACCTCTTATTGAACTCTGTGACAAGCACAACCTGGCCATAAAATCAACAGTCTTCAAACGTCTACCTAGAGAGGCCAAAACCTGGAAGAATCCAAATCCCATGCATGGTGAGTTCCAGTTAGATCATGTTGCTATAGCACGACATCATCATATGGACGTACAGAACTTAAAGGTATTACGAGGAGCCAACATAGGCTCTAATCACTACCTTTTACTTGTCAAGATTAATTTACAACCATTTAGGAAACAACAAAATCTTCAAAGTACTGTAGTCATACGATACCCAGGTTCAACACTGCGACTACTCGATGAGAATTTTGACTTTCAGAACACCCTTAGGAAGAATACGGAAAAAGAAGGATGGCCTGCCTTACAAAAGGCCTTGTTGGAGGCCGCCCAGGAAACTATCCCTGCCTCATCAACCAAAGGGAAACACCCATGGTGGGATACAAATTGTGATGAGATTAAAGAAACAAGTAGTTCCGTGAAGAACTATACAGCCTATTTTCATATATCCTACTCATGTTAATTGCCTCTGTCAACATAAAAAAAATCAGTTAGAAGGTAGTGATAGATTCGTAGATATTGAGAACCGTATAAATATTTCAGATGGTTCGCAGGTTGGATTTTTATTTATGTACTATTACATGAAGATTGTTGTGTATGTGTGGTATTCAAACTTCAATCGCATGATTAGACCACAAGAAATAAAAACGAGATTTTAAAATTTCCCACAGCGCCATCTTGTGCTTATGGAAACAATTGAAATAAGTTAGATGTCAGTGGATGGATTAACATTTGTATAAGCATTTACTGTACAAAGTTCCAATGCTCTCGAATGGTTAAATCGCGAGAAACGTCCATTTAAATATGTATACTTTGCGTCGCCGCCATGTTGGATTTGTGCTCACCAAGTCACTGAAAGTTCTATAGGTGAACTTATGTTTATAGCCTCTTATATCTGTACCATAAGTACAGATAGAGAAAAAATGAGTCTACCAGAATAAATAATATCTGATGACTAAGAAAAAATCAGTTTAATTGCTGTAAAAGTTTCGTAGATATTGAGAACCGTCTAAATATTTCGGATGATCGCCATTTTGGATTGTTATATGTATAGGCCATAGAGTTATGAACCATTAAAGGAAAATTATTGCGTAGGTTCGTTATTCAAACTTTCACTTCGATCGCATGATTACGACACAAGAAATAAAAATTTAATTTTAAAATTTCGGACAGCCGCCATCTTGAGGTTATGTAAACAATTGAACTAAATTAGATGCCAGTGCATTGAAATATGTATAATCATTTACTGTACTACATTTCACTGCGCTCATAGAGTTAAATCACGAGAAGAGTCTAATAAAATGTTTCAAATTCGCTTGGCCGCCATGTTCGTTTTGTACTTTACAGGTTTATGAACGTTACATAGATAAACTTGTACCAGTGCCCTTTATCGCCGTACAAAATTTCAGGGTGATATCTGTATTAGTTTCGGAGATATAGAATGCCGGTGAAATATTTCGCACGGCCGCCATTTTGAGGTTATGTAAACAATTGAACTAAATTAGACGCCAGGGCATTACAATGTGTATAAACATTTGCTGTACCAAGTTTCATTACGTTTGGATGGTTAAATCGCGAGAAAAGTCTATTTAAAAGTCTCAATTTCGCTTGGCCGCCATGTTGGTTTTGTAGTTACCAGGTTTTTGAAAGTCTCTTAGGTTAACTTCTAGTATTACCCTTTATGACCGTACACAATTTCAGGATGATATCTGTAATAGTTTCGGAGATACTGAATGCTGGTGAAATATTTCGCACAGCCATGTTGGATTGGTGAGACACAATGAAATTTGATGGGCACGGTCGGGGTCGGCCAGAATGGTTCTATGATCTTACCGAGTTTCATTGAAATCGCTCCAGACGTTTAGAAGTTATTAGGGGACACACACACACCATCACACACAAGCGTGCACACACACGGACAAAAGGTGATTTCATAAGCCTATTTTTTTTTTTTTCATAAAATGAAAATAGGCTAAAAAGGCGTGAAATATGGACTAGGTGGAACCAAAAAAATGAAGCCGTTATCATGCAAAGGAAAGCTACGGCTATCACTATCCGCAGAGCCAAGAGGAATTACCTCAGGAGCCTAATGCAACAGGCTGAAAATAATTTTCAGGGAAACAACTCAAGAGACTTGTACAAGGGACTTAAGAAGCAAACCACCCAGTACACAGCTCCTACCCTCATCCTCCACGGGCCGGATGGAAAACTTCAAGTAAACAATGAAGACTGCACTAAAGCTCTTGCAAATTACTTCCAGAAGCTATTAAACGCAGAGGGACCTAAAGAAAAGCTTATTTTCTATGAGGCACCACACAGGAACCCTGATTCTCAACCGCCTACAAGAGAAGAAATAATGAACATCATTTCGAACGGTCTCAAGAACAGCAAGGCTCCAGGTGAAGACGGCATAGCAACCGAGATGTGGAAACATGCAGATATATATATATATATATATATATATAGCTGAAGTACCCGTGCTTCGCTACGCGTCATAAATAAATTAAAATGTGAAGGTGACAGTTAAAACAGGGGATAGGCGAGGTGCTGCGCTGAGGGAGATTAAGGATGGAACATTTTGTCCAACTACACCACTCGGCGTTGACCGTGTTTATAGCACAAATTTAGGTTTTATCGCTAACCGTTGGAGATACCTTTCGGATAGAAATTGTAATTTTAAACCTCGTATATGCTATCAAAAGTTTGCGATTTCTTAGCGTTCTCTTTTTATTTGAAATGGAAATATGAAAGTTTGAAACCAAAGGGTGTAGTGACGTCACTAAAATGGTCGCCATCTTTAAATAGTGCAAAATATTGAAATCAAAAGTAACCTATATGTTAACCAGGTAAATCAGCTACTTCCATGTAAAATTCATGTAAATCGGGCCAGTGGTACTTGCGTGATTGAGTAATACACAGACACACACCATCTCATATTTAACCTCGCTTCGCTCGCGTCATAGTCGTGTGATATTGTTATTCAATGAAATGCAGGTTTAACCCCGTTAACACCCCTTTAGAACCTGAATATCCAAAAATCCCTCCTTAGTAGACGTTTTCGACTCACAACATACATATCCCCAAAATATCATTCTTCTAACTTTAATAGTTTTGGTTGTTCGATGAGAGTGAACATCCAAAAATCCTTCCTTAGTGGACGTTTTTCTGCCAGAATTTTACCCCTCCCCATAGGCCCCTTAAATTGCATTTGTAAAAAAACGGTCGAACACCTATTTATTTTATTTATTTATTTATTTATTTTTAAGCTGATTGATTTCCTCCGAGATTCAAACTCCTCACCTATGTCGTTTAAGAGATAGACGCTCCGATAGGAATCTTTCAACCCCCACTTTTCATCCCTTTCACCTCATAATATACACTACATCGAAAAACCCTTAGACATGTGTCACCATATTTTTAATGATTAGTATATATACCAAATATCACATCCCCAAATGAAACCACTCGTGAGATATTGTTATTCAATGAAATGCACGTTTACCCCCTTAACACCTCTTTAGAACCTGAATATCCAAAACTCTTTCCTTAGTGGACGTTTTCGACATACAATGAACATATCCCCAACATTTCATGTTTCTAATTTTAATAATTTTGGCTGGGCGATGATGAGTGAGTGAGTCAGGCAGGACATTTTTTCATTTATTTTTGATAATTTCACCCCTCCCCATGAACCCCTTAAATTGGACTTATGAAACAAACGGTCGAACGCCTATTTACTTATTTAAAGCTGTTTTCCCCCTGAGTTTGATGAGTGACTAAATGAGTCAATCATTTAGGACACTTAATTTCCTGTTTTCCCCCCCAGAATTTCTCCCCTCTCCAAGGGCTCCTGAAATTGGATTTATGAAAAAACGGTCGAACACCTATTTACTTGTATTTTAAGCTGTTTTTCCCGCCGAATTTAAATTTTTTCGCCTATGTCGTTCAGAGATACACGCTCCGTTAAGAATCCCTCAACCTCCAATTTTCACCCCTTTCACCTCATAATATACATCACATCGACAAACCCTTAGACATATGTCTGATTATTTTTAATGATTAGTTTCTATACCGAATATCACATCGGCAAAGAAACAAATCATGTGATATCGTTATTCAATGAAATGCACCTTAACCCCCTTAACACCTCTTTAAATCCCGAATAAACAAAAATCATTCCTTAGTTGACGTTTTCGACACACAACGAACATATTCCCAAAATTTCATGTTTCCAACATTAATAGTTTTCGCTGGGCGTGATGAGTGAGTGAGTCAGACAGGACATTTTCTTTCAATTATTTTTACCAGAATTTCACCCTTCCCCATGGGCCCCTTAAATTGGATTGATGAAAAAACTCTTGAACACCTATTAAAATATTTTTTAAGCTGTCTTTTTCCCCTGAGTATGATGAGTGAGTGAGTGAGTCAGTCAGTTAGGACAATTTCTCTCCTTTTTTCCCCCAGAATTTCACCCCACCCCATTGGCCCCTTAAATTAATTTATGAAAAAAAAACGGTCGAACACCGATTTACTTATTTATTTAGCTGATTGTCTTTCTCTGAGTTTCAAATTTCTCACCTATGTCGTTTAAGAGATAGGCCTTCACGCTCCATTAGGAATCCTTCAACCCCCATTTTTCACCCATTGCACCTCATAATAATACACCATATCGAAAAACCCTTAGACACCTGTCTGCTTATTTTTAATGATTAGTTTATATGCCGAGTATCACATCCACAAATGAAACCACTCTTGAGATATTGTTATTCAATGAAATGCAGGTTTAACCCCCTTAAGACCCCTTTAGAGCCTGAATATCCAAAAATCCTCCCTTAGTGTACGGTTTTGACATACTACGAACATATCTCCAAAATGCCATGTTTCCAACTTCAAAATTTTTGGCTGGGCGATGATGAGTGAGTGAATGAGTCAGGACATTTTCTTTCATTTGTTTTTCTTCAGAATTTCACCCCTCCCGATGAACCCCTTCAATTTGATTTATCAAAAAAAAAACTGTCGAACAGCTATTTACTTACTTTAAAGCAGTTTTTCCCCCTGAGTTTGATGAGTGAGTCAGTCAGTCAATCGGTTAGGACACTTTCTTTCCAGTTTTTTTTTCCTGAATTTCACCCCTCCCCATGGGCTCCTCAAATTGGATTTATGAAACAACGGTCAAACAAATATTTACTTATTTTGTATGCTGATTTCTTTCCGCTGAGTTTCAAACTCCTCGCCTATGTCGTTTAAGAGATACACGCTCCGTTAGGAATCTTTCAATCCCTAATTTTCACCCCTTTCACCTCATAATATACACCACATCGAAAAACCATCAGACACGTGTCTTCTTACTTTTTAATGATGAGTTTATATGCCATGAATCACATCCCCCAATGAAACCATTCGAGAGATATTGTTATTCAATGAAATGCAGGTTTAACCCCCTTAAGACCCCTTTAGAACCTGAATATCCGAAAATCCTCCCTTAGTAGACTGTTTTGACATACAATGAACATATCCCAAAACGGTCATGTTTCTAACTTCAATAATTTTGGCAGGGCGATGATGATGAGTGAGTGAGTGAGTGAGCGAGTCAGGACATTTTCTTTCAATTTTCTTTTTTCAGAATTTCACCCCTCCCCATGAACCCCTTAAATTTGATTTATGAAAAAAAAACCTGTCGAACAGCTATTTACTTACTTTAAAGCAGTTCCCCCCCCCCCTAAGTTTGATGAGTGAGTCAGTCAGTCAATCAGTTAGGACACTTTCTTTCCTGTCCCCCCCACCAGAATTTCACCCTTCCCCATGGGCCCCTTAAATTGGATTTATAGAAAAACGGTCAAACACATATTTACTTATTTTTTATGCTGATTTTTTTTCGCTGAGTTTCAAACTCCTCGCCTTTGTCGTTTAAGAGATACACGCTCATTTAGGAATATTTCAATCCCCACTTTTCACCCCTTTCACCTCATAATATACACCACATCGAAAAACCCTGAGACTCGTGTCTTCTTATTTTTAATGATGGGTTTATGTGCCGAGTATCACATCCCCCAATGAAACCAATCGGGAGATATTGCTAGTCAATGAAATGCAGGTCTACCCCCTTAACACCCCTTTAGAACCTGAATATACAAAAATCCTTTCTTAGTGGGCATTTGCGGTCCTTGGGGAAGCTGCATACCAAATTTCATTCCAATCCGTTCGGTGGTTTCTGAGATTTCGTGATGAATGAATGAGTGAGTGAGTGGTATTTGACAAATATATAGTAGAAGATAGTGTCAAGTCTTTGTTATGCTAAACTCGGTTGACAGTGCTGTGTGAGTAGGTGAGTAACTAACGGGATTTCAAGTAAAGGTCCTCATTTTCTATACCGGTAGTGCAGAGCAAATTTGGCATCCAGACGGCCGTGTCTCGACTTGAGCTATGTTGCCATGGAAACTGTCTGCCTTGCCATTCCTTCATGAGTATATTTTATGATTTGATTAGCCTGTGCTTGAGTCCAAAAGGGCCTCAATCAAAAGAATGAGAAAGACTATCGAAAATTCAGGTAGCCAGCGGTTCCTTCCGGGTCCTAAACTATGTGTATGCAAAATTTGGTTCAGATTGGTGGAACGGTGTGGATTTGTATACGGAACAGACCCACATACCCACATACAGACTTTCACTTTTATATATTAGATATTTCGTATGACATACAGAGGATACAGTAATGCTAAAGAATATACAATATATACAAGTAATAAATATCTAGTAACATCGAAAACGAAACTAAAATTCACAGTTGGATGTCCAGAGAAGTAATCCACTCCACTGCATCATCAGTTGCGTTCTGCAGGTCGTCATATCCTCCCTCGAAGGACCGTGAAGGGCATTCCTACACAATATGATGGATTGTCTGCACTGAATCGCCACAATCGCACTGATGACTAGAAATTTTCCCCCATTTGTGGAGCCAAAAGTTACATCTTCCGTGATCGGTCCGCATTCTGTTCAGTGACGTCCATATCCTTCTTGGAAGATGGAAACCAGGAGGTTTTCTGCAGGGATCGGTGATCAATCCTAGCTCATCAGGGTTTGATGTAGCCCATTCTTCTCGCCAAGTTTCGTCCATATTGAACTTAGATTCAACAAGCATCTCGCCTAGCTGCCATGACGGATGTCGAGATTTTAATCTCCCTTGCTTCTGTGGATTACAGACCTGATGTATGGGTAAGAGATCATTTGCAGCACATTTTGACCATTCCCTTTTTAGAGCTGTTAGCCTTCGCAGGGAAGGAGGGTGAATGTTGGATAATACTGGTAGCCACTTGAGTGGTGTGGATTTGAGAGTGTCCGATATTGTTCTCATTGTATCATTTAGCTGGACATCAACTTTTCCTACATGTGCACTATTGATCCATACGGGGCTACAATATTCAGCAACTGAGTATTCTAAGGCGAGAGCTGTTGTGCGAAGAACAGTCGCATTTGCTCCCCAACCAGTACATGCAGATGACCAGTCCTTACAGAGCATCTATCAAATCATAAAGGACGTATGGGCAACAGAGTCCCTAGCCGAAGGTTGGGCGTCTGCTGTGATGTATCCCCTCCATTAGAAGGGAATTAAGACAGACATCAACAATTAAAAGGGTTGGTATATTGGCTTTCACGGCCGGGGAATTAAAAGGGTAATATAAGGGTATTTCCTTGTTACAAATTACTTACAAGATCCTCTCTGTAGTCTTGCTCAATAGAGTGACTGCACAGCTAGACTCGCAATTAGGTGAATACCAGGCTGGTATCTTGTCCAGAACAGATAGACTATCTTAAGACAGTTCTCACCTACACGAACCGAGGTGGCCCTCCCTGGGTGGTGGTCCTAGTAAATTTTCAGAAAGTTTATGACTCTGTGGACAGATACACTTTTCTCCTTACTACGGGAATTTGGTCTGGATGGGAAGACCCTACGATTAGTCCAAGCTTCTCTGAGAAACACGACGTCCAAGGTCAGGTTCAGAGGTGAACTATACGAAAGCTTTCCAATCAGAACAGGAGTTAGACAGGGTGATGGTCTATCCTGTATTCTCTTCAACTGTGTGCTGGAAAAGATCATTAGAGAATGGAGAACGATGCTACCACCAACTGAAGCTTGGTTACAAGAGAGACAACCTCTTCGTCCCTTGCCTAGCCTTTGCTGATGACCTCATTCTACTGGTAAATAATATAGAGGAGGCTACCTACAACTTACAGAGTCTTTATAGTGTAGCGGTTAAGACTGGTTTGAAGATCAACATCCAGAAGACTGAATGTATGGCCAATATCAAAGAGACCCCTCCTAATATTCCTCTCTCAGACACTACCATACGAAAGGTACCTGCAGTTTGGTACTTAGGAGAATGGATTTCTGCGAATTAGAGCGAGAACCTACCATAGATGCCAGATGTACCAAATTTGAAAGGGCTCATTATTCCTGTCGTAGTATCTATTCAACTAAGTGCCTCTCCAAGAACCTCATACTCAGGCACTATAACTCGGTCGTCAAGCCATCTGTTCTGTATGCTTCTGAGTGCTTTGTATTGACCAGAAAGGGCCCACTCAGAAAACTGGAGTTAAAAGAGAGGAAGATCCTGAGGAGGATATTAGGTCCAATTAGAGAGGAAGGAGGCATTTACAGAATCCGTCATAATCATGAATTGTATGAACACCAGGAGGACATCATCACGTCTATAAGGAAAAGACGCTTGACCTTTTATGGACACTTGACACGCCTGGATTCTGAAAGACTCAGCAACAGGATATTCACAGTGACAGGAAGAGGCAAGGATTCTAAGAACAAGTGGATTGCGTCAGTTAAGTCAGATATGGAACAACTAGATATCCCACTGGAACAAACTCGTGACCGTCTGCTGTTCCGTCAGGGCGTTTTCCCAACGTCCCTTACAAGTAAGAAGACTACAGGAGCTAAGTGGACAGAAGAAAGAAGGCTGACTCATAGTCAGAAAATGAGGGAATGTTGGAAGAAGACGAAAAAGAAGAAAGCAACACTTTACCGAAGAATAGATACGAGCCCCGTGGCCCTATGTAGGCCTAAACGATAAAGAAAAAAATATATACAGAGTGTCTCAAAAAATGTAGTAACACTTTGAATGACTATAAAATGATTATTTATGAACATAGAGACAAGTTTAAGGGCTTCAATTATAGAAGAGACATGTAATTAAAGACTCGTGTTCGCAAATGTTCAAATTGATCACCGTCAGTGTCCAGGAGTTCGACAAACCACCACCAACGCACCGGACCATTGCTCGCATCGGAGATAAATTTGAAGCAGATGAAACCGTTCACAACGTCAACAAGAAACGTTCTGGACGACCACGGACATCCGCCAGTCCTAGAAAAGAAGAACAGGTGCAGGAAGCCCTCACTCGATCCCCACCGAAATCACTAGGACAAACGGCTCGAGTGACACACATCTCAAAAGGTAGCGTCCATCGCATCATGAAGCGTCTGCGCTGGAAATCCTACATTCCAACACGAAAATGGAAATTGACAGACATTGTCAAGAAATTCCGAATTAACTTTATCGTAACGTTTGCGAATCCATTGCTTCACTTTGTCTGGACATTGACGGTGATCAATTTGAACATTTGCGAACACGAGTCTTTAATTACATGTCTCAACTATAATTAAACTTGTCTCTATGTTCATAAATAATCATTTTATAGTCATTCAAAATGTTAGTACATTTTTTGAGACACGCTGTATATAAAATTTAGGCTAAATATAAAAAACAAAGTTTAAATTTTTTTGAAATGTAGGAAATAAAATTAAAGAAATATATAAATACAGGGCGTATCAAAATGAATATCGGGGTTTTAAGGCTTTGTAGTATTTATTACAGTTAACGTACGAGTATATAAATAATACATTAAATGAAGGAGCAACTCAAACAGTTTGTGCTACAAGTGTTCGTATCTATACACATGCACTGGTCTTCCGTTAGAAGTGCTAATAGCAAAGATGGCGACTAGGGAGCAGAAAATTATTTGTGTTATACAGTTTGCAAGGACTGAATCTGCAGTTACAGTGCAACGTGCGTTCCGTATTACGTACAGAGCTTGTTTCGCATGGCCTCCTCGTTCACCCAATCTGACGCCATGCGATTTTTGCCTTTGGGGGTTCGCAGAGGATCATGTGTATGTGCCTCCGCTACCAGCTGACCTATCCGACTTAAGGTACTCATCGACACTACTGAAGATATTTCATTACAAGTTATCATATTTTCTTAAAATGTATATCACTGATTCCAAGAATATAAACTAGTGGATTTTTGCCAAAAAAGAAAAATTAAATAAATTTGGGGGGTCCTTTTCGAAGATTAATCACAAAAATAAGGTGCATTTTTAGGACGCGATATCTTTGCTCTTTTTCAACTTAATTGAGTCATTGTTGTCGCAAATTGATCTGCTGTATGTTCAGAATGTTGTATAGCAGAATCGTTTTTGTATCATTGATTGAGGCAAATATATTAGCTTTGTTTTACAATTTACGTTATTTTGATTGAAAAAATAAATTAATTGTGGGGAGCGCGACCCCTAATTTCAATTTAACAGCTTCATTCTACTTTACAACATAGCTGCATTATTTGTCTATATTTTAGTTTTTAAATGAAACTAATATCTGCATTCTAAGTGGACATTTTAACTGCCCAAGTCAAGACAAATATTGAAAAAAATGAAGTGAGAGAAATCGTAACTTGAAGTTGAGGTACACATTTAGAGTAAAGAGTCTTTCTTTTCAACTCCTAAAAACTGCTTTTTCTTTGGATTTTAGGTCAATCTCCTGCATTCTCCGACCCATGAGTATCTCCTACATTGTTTTAGTTCTGGAGTAGACTGTTTCAAAGCCAGATTAATGTGTGCTTTATCTGCTGCACCTATGCGTCAAAGTGACTGCTGCTGAAAAACGTGCACATCGATCATTAAAGAGAACATAAATGAGCTAAACAACAATAGAACTAGTATAAACTATATATTTCTGGAAACTAGGGAGGGCATACTATTGAATGAGACAACAAAAAAAATCGCGAGCCTTACAGTAGTCGTATATGATGTGTAACATCTGACATGTTATTCGAATAATTCCTTATTACTTACTCGCATTTTTTAAAGAATGAACTCATAGTGCTACCTTGTGCCAGCAAACATGAAAGGATTCTCCAATGCATCTGCAGTAATGACATATACCTGCAAGTGTATGCGGGAGCAACCCACTGCCTACTTGATGCAAGCTGCGCTCTATACCGGCCAGTTAGTGAACCCGTGCCAGCGGTGTTATTGAAAATGGCCTCTTATTGCCGATATAGCGCACTGCCGAGTATAGGCGTGATTAAAAATTAGGTGTGCAGTAGGTATATTAAATGTGTTTCTCCCAGTGATACGTTTAGACCAACGAAGTTTCAATTATTGTTAGTAGTCGGTGTTAATATACTGAATTCCTACGTTGTTTGGAGTGTTTGTTGATGCGATATAGCACTCGAGGTATCGAGTGCTTACATTAAATAAGAATACAGCAAAAGTATGAAGATTTAATAAATCGTAATTGTTTTCAGCAAATATGATATAATGAATATTCACACCAAAGAACGACAACTTGAAGGTGATTTATTGTAGGAATTGCTTTAATGGGGCCTCCAAACCTTGAGGTAAACCGTATGCGATTTACATTCCACATAGTCACATGGCTTACAGTACGTCGTTGTACCTATCTCCGCCACCGCGCGCGCTCATTGTTTCCGTCCCATGCACTTCCGTCCCATCCACTTCCGTCTCTTTTCAAAAATCACTCCCCCAAAAATGACCAGCTACCGAGTGCCACAAAAATATCCAGATACCGAGTGGAAAGATGTTACACATCAAAAATTGAAAATTTTCTTGAAAATGTCCAATGGAAGGGTCGATGAATACCTTAAGAATCAGGATTGAAGCAGTTGTTGCAACAATTACTCCAGAGACACTGAGCAGGGTTTGGGACGAACTCGGATATCGACTCGATGTGTGCCGTGTGACGAATGGTGCTCACATTGAACACTTGTAGGACAAACTGTTTGAGCTGCTCTTTCATTTGATGTACGATTTATTGTAAGTTAACTGTAATAAATATTACAAAGCCTTAAAAACCCAATATTCATTTTTTATACACCCTGTATATAGAGATAAAGAAATAAGTAAACAAATTAAATAAATAAATATCAATGAGAACTTGGGAAGAGGATTTAAATATGAGAGGAATTATAGGAATACACCTGGGGAGGGGAAACAGAATCTTGAAGTCAAGTGTTTAGCTTTTGCTGATGACCTTGCTCTCTTAGCCAACAACAGAGAAGATACTCGAAATATGCTTGACAGTCTTCATGAAACAGCTCGAAGAACAGGTCTTCAAATCTCCTATGAAAAAACGGAATATATGGAGTGCAGACACCAAAATGAGAAATATATGGAAGTAAATCATGGGAAGATTAAGAGAACAGAGAAGTTTAAATACCTGGGGGAATGGATCCAACCCAACGGACTGGATAAGGAAGCAATCAAAGGAAGAACCAGAAAACTGGACCTGGCCTACAAACTAACCCAGAATAAATACAACAAACGAGCTTTATCATACAAGGCCAAAATCTGACACTACAAATCGGTTGTACAACCTGAAGGATTGTACGCTTCAGAGTGTCTTATTTTAAGTAAAAAGGGAGAACTTCAAGTACTAGAAAAGAGAGAAAGGAAGATTCTGAGAAAAATACTTGGACCACAGAAGACTACTGATGGGACATGGAAGAAGAGGAAAAATTAAGAACTTTACAAATGTACTGAAAAGATCACAGACGTAATGAAGAAGCGGAGGCTAAAGTTCTACGGACATTTACTACGAATGGATGAAGGCAGGCTGACCAAAAGGATCTTCAGCTACATCATGGGGATAAAGGTTACATCTAAATGGGTAGATGAGGTGAAGAGGGATGCAGCGGAAGTTGGAATTACTCCACCGATAGCCCACGATAGAAGAGAGTTCCGCAGTCGAGTTGACGGAGTAAAATCATTTCAGGAGAAACCACCAAGCAGGAGGCCAAAACGGATCATTTCCGAGGAGGAGAGGAAAAAGAAGTGACAGGATGAAGAAGTTTTGGGAAGAGAAGAGAAAGAAAGTTAATAAGTCTTGAGTTCCTTACGGTCCATAGTTGGCCAAATTCGATAATAATATATAATAATAAATATCAAACACACAACAAACAAATTAATTAATAGTAGGCTACATTATGCAACGCGCCTATAATGGCAATAGTTAAGACACTCGTATGGAAATTATAAAACTCGCTACGATCGTTTGATAAACATACTCGTGTCTTAATTACCATTATAGGTGAGTTGCATACGACTGTTTATGTTCGACGATAATTATAACTTTATTATACGTTTTAACATAAATATTCATAAATATCTGTGGGATTCAGTAACTTCAGTTAGTGAACAGAGCACGCTGGGTGGTTTACTGACTGAGCAGATCGCATGCGTGGGTCAAAGAATTTCGAAAGCAGAGACCATTTACTTTGCTTGGCAATGCTATTGTTTACAGCCTGCATGATGTCTAGTGCCGATCAGAACTACCGAAGTCGTTTGAAAGCAATGCACTGTGTAGAAATTGGACTTGGGGATATTAAGGTACAATGCTATTTCTTATCTCATATTCGCCAGTTTATTTACACGAACATATGGGACGGTGCACTTTCCATGTCAGTAATGCATGTAGAAGGATGCTGTGTTGCTAACTTCTGGACGTAGATTCATAAATTTCTTGCATATATCATAGCATTGTCTTGTTACCGTAAAGGTTCGTGCAGATTTTGTCTTTGTGTTTGGGATTGTAACTACAATGGTTGATCCTATATCCAATTTGAACTTTCAAATCGTGTAATTCATGTCCGACATCCGCCCCTTAAAACAACAGTAACTAACTAACTAACATGTCCGACATGTTGGATTTTGAGCGCATGCGCGAAGCTATCCTTACCTAATTGGTCAATGCATGAGCTCTGATTGGCTGGAGAAACTGTTTCATAATGAAACAAGATGTTCAGTAAAGAACATATAGCCTACTTCCTCCTAAATCCATGGGTATTGTTATAACTCTTTGTCCTTTTCAAGGAGTATAATTGAATGTTGGTTGTAGTAGCTTGTAGAAATACAACGTGTTATACGGATATTAAAAATGAATATGAGGTGCCCTTTGCTAGTGCTACATCTGTACAAAATTTCATTCACTTCGGTTTCACCGTGTTTAAATTGATATGGTGAATCGATTTGCACACATACATGGCCGCTATCTGCAAACTATTGGGCTTATGACCTTGTAGTTCAGTCAAAAGATGCTCCCCACAAATAGGTATGTAGTTGCAAAATTTGGTAGAGATCAAATAATTAGGTTGGTCGTAATTTGATTTAAGCTTTTAACATTTGGGTGGCCGACATTCCATTTCCGTCAAGATGGCGGCAATATGAAACATGACCCTGAGGTGCCCTTAGCTAGTGCTACCTACGACCCAAATTTCGTTCAATTCAGTTTTACCGTTGTAGAGGGAATCGATTTTCATACATATATGGCCGCCATATGCAAACTATTGGACTGACGACATTGTAGCTTGGTCAAAGAACGCTTTTCACATAAAGGTATGTTGTTGCAAAATTTGGTAGAGATCAGATGATAAGGTTGGTCTTAATTTGATTTAAGCTATTAACATTTGGGTGGCCACCATTACGTTTCCGTCAAGATGGCGGCGATATAAAACATGACAATGAGGTGCCCTTTGCTAGTGTTACATCTGTACCAAATTTCGTTCAATTCTGTTTCACCGTGTATGAATAGATAGGGGGAATCCATTTGCACACATACATGGCCGACATCCGCAAATTATTGGGCTGATGACCTATTAGTTTGGTCAAACGATTCTACACACATAAAGATCAGATGATTGGGTTGGTCGTAATTTGATTTAAGCTTTTAACATTTGGGTGGCCGCCATTACGTTTTCGTCAAGATGGCCGCGATATAAAAGCTGACACTGAGGTGCCCCTTGCTAGTGCTACCTCTGTACCAAATTTTGTTCAATTTGGTTTCACCGTGTTCGAATTGATATGGGGGGACAGACATTCAGAGTACACACACTCACACACACACACACACACATAGACTCACACACACACAGACAGACACACAATTTTTCGCCCTGTGTTGATCTCATAAGTCTACTTTTATTTTTTACAAAAATCGAAAGTAGGCTAACATAGTGTTCTAATGACCCTCATTATGATACAGTTTTCTGATATATAATATTCACATTTTGACATCGTCGAACATAAATATATAAATATGTGGACAGGAGTAAGGCGGATCCAAGGTTTGATCAAATGGCTCGCAAACCTAAATGTTGGACGGGAGTACTGTGCATGACGTCACACAGCGCAGCGGTGGAGTGGATTGTGAACGGGGTAGATTTCATGGAATCAGTTCCACAGTGTATCTCCCTTAATGCTCTAAGCCACACAAAGCGAGGTATTGCTTTAAGGAATACATTAATGATATTTGTCCGAATCCCCCGGGGGATATATGGAGCCCGGGTGTAATTATCTATCAAGTGGCATCCCCCACCACCCCCACCTATCTCATCCCCTCTCCTCACGCTAGATCGCACGCCGCACCCTCAGTGGCGTGCAGGGCCGTTTAAAATCTAGTCTCGGCAACACCAGGGTTGTTACAATCCCACAAACAGATTGTTTCTGCACTTTCTCCTAAATATCACATTACATTATTCATACGTTCCTTTTCCTTCGACCCCCAGGGCACAGTAGGTCAAAATCGAAATCTAGGAGGACAAAATGTTGTTTTCATCATTAAACAAGAAGTTCCGTGAAGAACTATACAGCCTACTTTTCATGCCAATGATTATTCTACAGAATATGAACCTATCTAGAATAATGACGAAATTAAGTTGGTAATATCGAAATATCTAATTAGTTCAAAATATACCTGGTATAATGTAGCCTAATAGAGCACTACAGTTGGCAGCCCTGGTGACTGAATATATTCTTAGTTCCATATTCATTTTCTTAGTCTTAAGGTACAGAATACAACATTTGGTTGAAGTCCAATGGACGTTACATGCAGTTAGACATTGGATCTATCAGCACGCGTAAAAGCATGCTGCCAACTATGTCATGCGTGTGCTGGTCAGAAATAATCTGAAATATTATGATATCTTGTGCCAATTTTGGATGAAATACATTTGTTAGTATAGAAGTTACATGTATTTTAAAATTGGACATATCAGCAGGCATAGAATCATGTTGGCAGCACTGCCTTATATTAATTACTCCAAATTAATCTAGAATGTCAGGTGCTATACGTGTGCAAAGTATAGAGCTGTTGGCTTGCATACTTTCTGATATATTGATATTAGGGTAAAAAAAAATATAGACAGAATTTATTAACAGTTGGCAGCCCTGATTGCTCTTAACAATACTAATAGTAATATCTGTTATGGTACACATAGCACATACGAAATTTGGTTGAAATCCAACTGATAGTATAGAAGTTGTGTGTATTTAAAAATTGGTACTATCAGCAGGTTTATAATCATGTTGGTAGAACTGACGTATATAAGTTACTCCAAATTAATCTAAAATGTCAGAATATACGTGTGCGTAGTTTAAAGCTGTTGGCTTCCATACTTTCTGATATATAAGTATTTGGATGAAAAAAAATAGTGAGAGCAATTATTAACAGTTGGCAGCCCTGGTGGCCTTAGGAATATGCTCAGTCATATCTGTTTATGTACAGATATTACATACAAAATTTGGTTGAAATCCAATTGATAGTGTAGAAGTTATATGCATTTAAACATTGGACCTATCAGAAGGCTTAAAATTAGTTTGGCAATACTGTCATGGTTGGCCTCCTGGAAATTAAACTGAAATAGTCTTATCTACATGTGTGCCAATTTTGGAATAGCTCCCATGCATACCTTGCAAGATATCCAACATGGAGCTCAAATTTCTAGTGCGTTTTTTCAGCAGTTGGTAGCACTGACATCATTTTCAAATATGGACGTGAGATATTCCGGTGCACATCTTTACTCATACTAAATTTGGTTTAGATTGCTGCAGCCGTTTAGGAGTTGACAGGGGGGGGGACACACACACAGCCAGACAGACAGAAGGACAGACAGACAGACAGACAGACAGACACACATTTTCCCGGATCGATCTCATAAGTCTACTTTTTCCTCATTTTTGCAAAATGTGAAAAGTAGGCTAAAAATCAAAATGTATTATTTCTACAGCATTCTCATATAATTACCACTCACTATTCTGGGATATAAACGCACCACTGTTCGAGCAGTCTGCATTGGAGGGTTTGGTTGTCTTTGTGGTTAGTGTGATGCTTTAAGATGGAACATACAACTGAAGGTATGATCTTTGTAACGTGTTCCAGTTATTAATGCGTAATTGGTGCGTAATTTTAGCAATATTTGCGTTATATAATATTTAACTTTTAATTTTTAAACTATATTTTCACTTAGATTTTTAGTATGTCGCGTCACTCTGCGTCACTTTCTACTTAATGTTAAATTGTAGATAAAGTCTTTTAGTTTACGCCTGTTATAAGATTTTTTGCATCTTTTTGCAACTTAGTCAATTATTTTACGTTTTATAAGATGCGGCGCAACCAGTTCTCACACGTTTACATCTGTTTGAAGCACTGAGTTCGACGATTATGTCAAAAGTGGAAATTTGTGACTTTGTCAAAAGTAAATTAGGGGAAAAAAATTGTTCTTAAGAGTTAAATGAATGCTCTATCCAACTCCTAGTCATAGACAATTTCTTGCATGTGTAGACGTAGCTAAAAAAAGGTCTTAACTGATGTTTATTATGAAGTAAACAAATTATATACGTTGCTTTCATTCTAAATTCACGATTAAAACGTAAAAATAATTTTGTCCCCCTAGATTTAGATTTTGACCCACTGTGCAGGGGCTCAAAACTAGTGGGACGTGGGTTGGCGACCACGGGACCCCAGTTGAGTCCGGCATTGCTTCCACTTACTTGTGCCGGGCTCCTCTCCGTCTTCTTTCCTGTCGACCTATCTTGGTCAACACTTGTTCTTTTCCGACCCCGTAGGGTATCCGAGATCTAGGGAGTCTGTTCTTTTCCCGCCTTAATTGGGCCTTGTCCCATATTTCCTGATACCCTCCTCCTGCGAGGGGTCAGCCTTCCTTTTATTTTCATGTTATCTCCTGCCCTCTGCTCAATACCCTCAAGGAGGCAGGGTGTATGTAGCCCCACCACTTCTAGTGCATCCTGGATATTGCTACACCCTCAGTGGCTCACGGATTGTGAGTTCGGGAGTTGGCGATCCGGGGGGATTCCTGAGCTGGGTCTGTTTTTACACCTTTTTCCACGGACTTTGGGGCGGGCCCTCTCCTCTTTCCCTTTCCTATCCGCCTTTTATGGCTCTCCTTCCAAGTCCCTCAATCCTTATTCTTAGAGGGTTGAGGTCATTTCCTTTCCTCTTGTCTGTTATTTACATTCTTCTCATTTTTAGCCTATTTTCATTTTATGAAAAAAAAAATGGCTTATGAGATCACCTTTTGTCCGTGTGTCTGTGTGTGCGTGCGTGGGTGTGTGTGTGTGTGGGTGTGTGATGGTGTGTGTGTGTGTGTGTGTGTGCGTGTGTCCCCCCCCCTAATAACTTCTAAACGGCTGGAGCGATTTCAATGAAACTCGGTAAGATCATAGCATCATTCTGGCCGACCCCGACCGTGCCCTTCAAATGTTATTGTGTCTCACCAATCCAACATGGCGGCTGTGCGAAAAATTTCACCAGCACTCAGAATCTCCGGAACTATTACATATATCACCCTGAAATTGTGATAAAGGGCACTACTAGAAGTTCATCTATGAGACTTTCAAAAACCTGGTAACTACAAAACCAACATGGTGACCAAGCGAATTTGAGACATTTAAATAGAATTTTCTCGCGATTTAACCATCCAAACGTAATGAAACTTGGTACAGCAAATGTGTATACATATTGTAATGCACTGACGTCTAATTTGGTTCAATTGTTTACATAAACTCAAAATGGCGGCTGTGCGAAATATTTCACTGGCATTCTATATCTCCGAAACTATTACAAACATCACCCTGAAATTTTGTACGGTAATAAAGGGCACTGGTACAAGTTTATCTATGTAACTTTCATAAACCTGTAAAGTACAAAACGAACATGGCGGCCAAGCGAAGTTGAAACATTTTAATAGACTTTTCTCGTGATTTAAATCTTTGACCGCAGTGAAATGTGGTACAGTAAATAATTATACATATTGTAATGCACTGGTATCTAATTTTGTTCAATTGTTTACTTTACCTCAAGATGGCGGCTGTGCAAAATTTTAAAATTAAGATTTTATTTCTTGTGTTCTAATCATGCTATTGAAGTTTGAATACCACACGCACACAATAATCTACATGTAATAGTACATAAATAAAAATCCTACCTGGCGATCATCTGATATATTTGGACGGTTCTCTATATCTACGAATCTATCACAACCTACAAACTGAAATTTTGTAAGTTGATAGAAGCAAATAACTTGAGTAGGATATATGAAAATAGGATGTATAGTTCTTCACGGAACTACTTGTTGTTTCCTATGTCCTCTTCTAGTTTGTAAGAGAGAGTAGTTAGTCTTAGTTGTAAGTTTCATTTGATCATCTTCTTTTTCACTATCACCCAAACCATTAGGGGCCGATAACCTAGATGTTAGGCCCCTTAAAACAACAATCATCATCATCTTTTCATTCGAAACTATTTTGCCAAGTTACCGAGACACGTGCCTCGATGAGGCTCATTTCTTTCTGTGCTAGCCAAACTTTCCAATCTTGAAGCTGGAATTATTTCTCCAAGGTATGTAAACGAGGATACCTGTCAGATCGTCCCATTTGTGATGTTTTAATTTTATTTTTCTTGCACTTTTGCTGGCAATTTGCCAAATACGTGATTTTCTCAAATTATATATGAAGACCTGTCAGTGATCCTGGTTGGTTGGTTGGTTGGTTGGTTCCTTTGTTTAGGGGCTGCGACAACGCGGTCATGTAGCCCCGTGTAATTTGGGCGTGTGTAGAATCTGTCTGATAACCGGTGTTAATTGTGGTGACTGTATTAGAGTGTGCTTCTAATTTCAATTCAAGTGAGGACTACAGACAATGAATGTTTTCAAGTAGTTCCTACTTTTGCCGCCAAACTTCACCGTCAAGGACTACTGATTCAGAAATTCGTTACCAGACGCCATTGCAGTCGGCTCCTGTTGACGGACGTAGGAACATAAGAGGGTTTGTCAAATGTTTAACAAAATTTAGCTTCACACAGGTGTAGTTAGTGGAAGAGGTTTTTTAACATGCCATAAATCTATGACATGGGACCGCCGGCTTTTCTTCCCCTCCGAAGGAAGGCATACTGAGGGATTTTTAACGCTCTTAAAAAATCTGATCACTTCGGCCGGGTTTGAACCCGCGATCATGGGCATAGGAGCTCAGCATGCTACCAACTACGCCACCGAAGCCGCTGTGATCATCCTATAGACTACTATGTAACCTCTCGACAGCATACTCACAAGTCCCTCAGATTTTGGGGGGCCCTTTATTTTTAGCCTACTTTCGATTTTTGCAAAAAATGAAAGTAGACTTATGAGATCAACACAGGGCGAAAAAAGTGTGTCTGTGTGTGTGTGTATGTGTGTGTGTGAGTGTGTGTGAGTGTGTGTGTGTGTGTACTCTGAATGTCTGTCCCCCCCCCCCTATCAATTCGAACACGGTGAATGCGAATTGAACGAAATTTGGTACAAAGGTATCACTAGCAAAGGACACCTCAGTGTCATGTTTTATATCGCCGCCATCTTAACGGAAACGTAATGGCGGCCACACAAATGTTCAAAGCTTAAATCAAATTACGATTAACCTAATCATCCGATCTCTAGCAAATTTAGCAACAACATACCTTTATGGAGGGAGCATCCTTTGACCAAACTTGAGCCGGTACAATTTTAAGATCTGTTCGACTTTGTTTCCATCTAGCGGTCTCTAGTAATACATCTAAGAGATCGTAATTTCCGCACGTCTGAAAAAGGAATGCGCCCGCGTTGGAGAACTAATCCTTGTCTAAGAAACACGCCTTCGGCGATTGTTATCGCGACGAAATTGTTACGACGAGGGGACAGATAAGATGTTGAGCCGACATAATGCCTACTACCGACATTTCTATTGAAAATGTTACGTGTTAATTATTCCTATTGATCTTCGAGGTTATAAACGCTGAGGAAACATGGCGGGATTCAGGCCTCTGCCTAGCAGTGGAGATTTCTTGTCATATGAGATAATTATTAAATGAAATATCATCAGAGATCTTCCAGAACGTCTCGGAGTCTCAGCTAAGTGAAATGTTGCCTTTGTAGCTCTGTATAATCGTGTTTTGAAGAAGATCATTATTCAATGCATTTTCCCCAAGTTTCAGTGTTAAAAGTTCCTTAATTCAACCTGCTAATGTAGGGTTAAACTGGAGACCGTTCGTGTTTTTCTATGAAGTCATTTGGTGTTTATTTTGTCCCCAGTTTGTTTATATATGCACGTAGTGGAGAATCAAATTGCTTGTTTTGGGGTTTATTAATTTAAATGGGTGCTTGTTGTTGTTGTTTCTTTTCCGTATCTAGTCGAGTTTTATTTTAGTGCGTGTTACTTGCGTTTGTTTTATGTTGTGAAACGCGATTGTATTTATGAGAGATGTTTCTTACCAGTTCCTAACCCCTTGCAAGAGTATGGGATCTTTCAGGGACCTTTAGGGACTGGTATTCTTGAGGTTAGTTCGCGATTTTAATTATGGGTTTGTTTTTTTATGCTTGTCATTCGTGCACTCCAAGGATGGCCGATTAGGTTTTATTTTTATCCTTGGAGACTGGGCAAGCATTATCTTTGTATGTTTCAGAAATATGTTTCATTTACAATCACGGTTCTAGTCTTGATATTAAGGGTTGGGTTTATGTCGTTTGTTTAAGTGGGAATTTGACTGAAGGTCGAGGGTCATGTTTAGTGTTGTTCTGTTTTGTTGTGACCTTCAGTCAGCAAGCAATGCGTGATCCCATTACGTTATTAAATCAGGTGTATTGGTTACTCTTCCGAGATGATGGAATGTGTGTTCGTTGTACGTGCCCGGGACTGCAATTGACGCTTATTTGGCATCCCGCAAGGTAACTGAACCTTGTGCTTTCGTTCGAAAGAAGTTTTATTCTACCAGTTCATGAAATCGTTTGGTTTTATCTTCATTTGGGATTTGCTTGTTTTAATTTTAACTGAACTGATCTATGTTTATTTGCTGAGTTTGTATGTCACGACACGTCATGTGAAGTGTAGCGCCTTGTGAAGTTGTAATTATTCTGTGTTTATTGACGTGTCATTTAAGGGTCGTTGCTGTTGTTGGTTGTTTCTTTGGGTTTCTTGGCGTGACATACAGTTTAATGTAAGGGTGGTCGGATAGACAGTTCGTGGGAGACACGATTTCATGTACTTCTAAGAATGACACTTCTGACTACCTTCTAGTAGTCAGCCTGTGGTGGAACGAAACGCACTATTAACACTATTGTTAATTTCTTCCCCTCTACTGAACGATCTCCAGCGACTTAGGCATTCTCCTCGTCGTCGACATTCTCCTTTTATAGATCTTTATTGTGTGTTTTACGTTTTATTGTTTTACTGTTTTATAATACCATGTATATATTTTATTACAGGCCCATCGTCCCTCATCTTACCATTTCATGCACCCCTCACGTCCCCTTTGCTATGTCTTGTCCTTTTGATATTAAATTTTATTTTATTTTATAACCTCTACTCGAAAAGTGTAGTCATTGGATGGTCGGTGCTCCATCCAGTTCACCATGTGTTAAAGGTCTCGACTAAGGTCTCAGGTCAAGGTCCTCGTCACCTGCACGCCTTCTCAAAACTAATAGGTCATTAGCCTAATATTTTGCGGATGGCGGCCATCTTTGTGTGAAAATCGATTCCCCTTATCAATTCGAACACGGTGGAACCGAATGAACGAAATTTGGTACAGAGGTAGCACTAGCAAAGGGCACCTCAGTGTCCTGTTTTATATCGCCGCCATCTTGACGGAAACGTAATCGCGGCCACCCAAATGTTAAAAGCTAAAATGTAATTACGACCAACCTAATAATCTAGTCTCTACCAAATTTTGCAACACCATATCTTTATGTGGGAAACATATTCTGACCAAACTGCAAGAACATCAGCCCAATAGTTTGCAGATGGCGGCCAAGTATGTGTGCAAATCGATTCCCCCGATCAATTCAAACACGGTGAAACCGAATTGAACGAAATTTGGTACAGAGGTAGCACTAGCAAAGGGCACCTCATATTCATGTTTAATATCCCTATAGCACGTTGTATTTCAACAAGCTACTACGACCAACATTCAATCATACTCCTTGAAAAGGACAAAGAGTTATAACAATACCCAAGCATTTAGGAGAAAGTAGGCTATATGTTCTTTCCTGAACATCTTGTTTACAAATAATTTTTATTCTTTAGCACCAGTACATTTAATTAAGTATATTCAAGAGGTTTTTTTTCTCATGATGAATAATTCACTGTTTATTAAATCATATATACATTTATACATACATTTCAATTGAAACGATCATCGTTATTTGAAAACATTTCAGATGATTTGATGAACAATTTTACAAATCATACTATTTTTCACTTCTGTAAAATGTAATCAAAAATTTTTAGCCTACTTTTCACATTTTGCAAAAATGTGGAAAAAGTAGACTTATGAGATCGGGCAAATGTGTGTGTGTGTGTCTGTCTGTCTGTCTGTCCTTCTGTCTGTCTGTCTGTCTGTCTGTCTGGCTGGCTGTGTGTGTGTGTCCCCCCCCCCCACTCCTAAACGGCTGCAGCAATCGAAACAAAATTTGGTAAGAGTAAAGATGTATACCTGAATATCTCACGGCCATATTTGAAAATGATGTCAGTGCTACCAACTGCTGAAAAATCGCAATTGAAATTTGAGCTCCATGTTGAATATCTTGGAAGGTCTTGGGAGCTATTTCAAAATTGGCACACGTATAGATAATAATATTGCACCGACAGTAGTGGCTACGCTGGCTAAAGCGCAGCATTAGGTCATGGGGCCAAGCTCTCTGCTGACTCGGTAGACGCGTGGGTTCGAGCCCCACAGTCGGCCGTCCTTGAAATGGTTTTCCGTGGTTTCCCATTTTCAACACCAGACAAATGCAGGAACGGTACCTTCTGACAGGCCACGGCCGCTTCCTTCCACATCCTTGCCCAGTTTCACTCACCATCATTCATTTCATCTCTCATTTACTCCTCTCATGAGGTTGGCGTCAGGAAGGGCATCCGGCCGTCAAAACCATCGCCACAAAGACTTTCATCGCATCTCATCCCCGACCCCGTTGGAAAACGGGAATAATAAGGGGTAGACATACATAGATAATAATATTTCAGTTTAATTTCCAGGAGGCCATACATGGCAGTGTTACCAAAATGAATATAAGCCTGCTGATAGGTCGAATTTTATATGCATATAACTTCTACACTATCAATTGGAATTTAACCAAATTTCGTATGTGCTATGTGTACATAAACAGATATGACTGAGCGAATTCTTAAGAGCCACCAGGGCTGCCAACTATTAATAAATGCTCTCATTTTTTTTAAAGCCAAATACCCATATATCAGAAAATATGCAAGCCGACAGCTTTAAACTATGCACACGTTAACTTATATACGTCAGTGATACCAACATGATCCTTAGCCTGCTGAGAGGTCCAACTTTAAATACATGTAACTTCTATACTATCATTTGGATTTCAACCAAATTTCGTGTGTGCTATGTGTACCATAACAAATATGACTATGCCGATTCTTAAGAGTAACCAGGGCTGCCAAATCTTAATTAATGCTGTGCCTATTTTTGTTACCCTAATATCAATATATCAGAAAGTATGCATGCCAAAAGCTCTAAACTTTGCACACGTATAGTACCTGGCATTCTAGATTAATTTTGAGTAACTAATATACGTCAGTGCTGCCAACATGATTCTAAGCCTGCTGATAGGTCCAATTTTAAAATGCATGTAACTTCTATACTAACTATTGGATTTCATTCAAAATTGACACAACAATAGATCATATTATTTCAGATTATTTCTGACCAATACATGTATGTCATTGTTGCCAACATGATTTTACGCGCGCTGTTAGATCCAATGTGTAACTGCATGTAACGTCCATGCTATCCATTGGCATTCAACCAAATTTTGTATTCTGTACCTTAAGAGATGGAACTAAGAATAGTATTTCAAACTAATTAGAAATTTCGATATTACCAACTTAATTTCGTCATTATTCTGGATAGATCCTTACAGATTGGCATGAATCTTAAATTTTAAGAAAAGTAGGCTCTTTAGTTCGTCACGGAACTTCTTGTTTCTTCTGTTTTCTCGGTCAATGAAATCTTCTACAATGTCATCAAAATCAATTTCCCGCAGAACATCTGACTCGATATACAGTACATTAAACTTTGCATGTCTAATCGTTCTTGTGGCATGATACTTCTTTGCGCACTTTTGATCCGTTTCAATTTTGAAAGCGAGCGATCCGCAGAACAATTCGGGTCAGGAAAATGCGAAAAGCAATTTCAACGTTCGGAAAAACAGACTCAATCTTGTCTCTAATAAGAATTTCGTAAAGTTCAGAATGAGTGAACTCAGTTCTTAAAGGACATTGTAATTGAATATAATGCTGAAACTGTCTCAGTTCTGGATACAATTTTTCTAAATCTTCGGAATAAAATTTGGGGGGCCCCAGATAATTGGGGCCCTAGGCCTGGGCCTAGTCGGGCCTAATGGGTAATCCTGCACTGCTTACAAGGGAAGTATCAGGTAAGACATGTCGAAACCTATCTTGAAACTGTGTGGACGCAATCGTTGTGCTATAAGAGGACAACGTGCGGAAAATCAGCCGCCAAGACCAACTGTTTATTGTGTAGCGACCTTTACGGCGTCATGCACAATGTGCAATTGCAGTCGGTAGTTGGCAAACAGCAAATTTATCTTGGACTGCCAACTACCGACTGCAATTGCAACCCAACAAGCAATCAGAACAGATCACAGGCTGACGTCACCATGTCTTTTCATTCTCAGGCACACTATCGCTGTTAGCAACAAAATAAATAAACCATAAAACTTATAATCGTCCATATTTACGATGGGTTTAAGGTTATAGACCACGCCCCTCACTTTTAAACATCTTCTTACTCTACAAAAAAATAAGGGATGATGATGATGATGATAATTGTTGTTTTAAGGGGCCTAACATCTAGGTTATCGGCCCATAATGATTTGGGTGATAGTGAAAGATGAGATGAGAATGAAAACTATAACTAATACTAACTACAGACTTACAGACTAGAAGAAGAAATGGTAAACAAATAAAGGACAAGGCAAATAAAGGACAGGAACATAAGAAACGCCCTCAACCCTCGAAGAATGAGGATTGAGGGACTAGGAATGAAGGAGAGCCATGAAAGGCAGATAAGAAAGGGGAAAGAGGAGAGGGCCCGCCCGAAGTCAGTGGATATAAAAAGGGGATAAGTGGACCCAGCTCAGGAATCCCCTGGGGGCGCCAACTCCCGATCTAACCAGTCGTGAGCCCCTGAGGGTGTAGCAATATCCAGAGTGCACCAGAAGTGGTGGGGCTACAACACCCTGCCTCCTTGAGGGCCTTGAGCAGAAGGCAGGAGATAACATGAAAGGAAAAAGAAGACTGATACCCCTCGCAGGGTATCAGGAAAGATGAGACAAGGGCCAATTAAGGCAGGAAAGGAAGAGACTCCCTAGGCCTTGGATACCCTAATACCGTCGGGGTCGGAAGAGAAGAGGAGTTGACCAAGGGAGGTCGACAGGAATGAAGACGGAGAGGAGCCAGCACAAGTAAGTGGAAGCAATGCCGCACTCAGCTCGGGTCCCGTGGTCGCCAACCCACGTCTCACTAGATGTGAGCTCCTGGGTGGGCAAAGAATACAGGATGAACCCTGTATTATTTACTCCTCGAGTTTTCACGACTGCGCATTGTGAATCGAGCCTTGGCATTCTTGAAAATTCTCAAGGAAAATTCAACCGGTATTCAGTGTGAGGCTAGGTACATCGATTGTTACATGTTACCATAGTTATCACCTCGGATATCTCCACGCGGTTTGTCCATTAAAAACAAGGTTCTGAAGAGAAATGTCGACAGATAACGTGAGGTAGGCCACGTAAAGTGGAACAGCATAACGTAATATAGGACTAGCCTATTCATAGACTCGAATAAGATTATTCCAAAGCAACGGCACTACTTAACTAAGCATTGGTTGGTTGGTTGGTTCCTTAGTTTAGGAGCAGCGGCAACGCGGTCATGTAGCTCCGTGTACTTTGGGTGTGTGTAGAATCTGTCTGATAACCGGTATTAATTGTGATGGCTGTATTAGTGTGTGTTATCTGTTTTAATGCAAGTAAGGACCGCAAACAATAATTTCAAGTAGTTCCTACTTTCGCTACCAAATGCTACCGTCCACGACACCTAGCTTGCGTACTTGGCTACTAGATGCCATCGCAGTCAGCACCTGGCGGCTAATGTTGGAACTAATATAGCGTTATCAATTTTGACTAAGCATGGTTTAGTCATTAGTAGAGCAAGCTGTATTCGAGCCTTGAGCGATACTACCGCGTCCGAAGTTTAATGGTAGCCGACGTTGTGCCATCAATACAGTAGGCTTAGTCATGGCTGGTTCAGAACGGGGGACCTTTTGCATCCAAGATAAATACTTACAACTGGCCGCCGTGGCCGAGAGTGTTAAAGCGCTAACTCGAGCCTCGCTGGCATCGGAAGGGCGTGAATTCGAATCCCAACTCAGCCGTCCTGAAAATGGTTTTTGTGCAATCCCATTTTCACTACCAAGGAAAAGCCCAGATAGTTTCATTCAATAGCTCTTCTACGAATTTCGTTCCAAAATCCGTTCCCTAACCCATCCTGAATAAAATATAAATGGTCATTGCCAGTATAAATAAAATTATTAAATAAGTACATACTGGTTACGTACACTGTCATATCTTCGTGCGCCCCGGTAATCGCGGCAAACTATTGCGACATTTGTTTGGCCAGGTGCGGAGCGAGTGGACCTCGCAATACCCCGCTCCGCTGACTCATAGCGTTAGCTCACACGTGTTTTGCCATTCATATGGACGTGTATCTGCAAAGCTTAGACGTTAATGCTGCACGTTTAGTGAGTATTGTGATCACTGTGATTGTTGGTCATGCCAAGACCCAATTCACATTGCGCGAACGTGTGTATATGCATAATTCTTATATGAAAAGCAGAAAGTCTTGTTCTGAAACATGTCGAAAAATAAAATTTCATATCAAGTTTCCAGGAAGACCTGTGCCTAATGCCAGTACAATCAGGAGGCTCGCTAAACGATTCAAGGAAACAGGCTCCGTAAATAATAAAAGAGAGTTAACAGACAACGTAGTGTTCTTACAGAACAAAATTGAGATTGTTGTCCATTCATCAGAATATGTCAGGTGTGTGTTACAATATAGAGAGGACATTTTCAGCATCGACTATGTGCACTGTAAGTACACTTTATTGAACATGTTGGGTAAAAGTGTAAAAGGGCATGCCAACCACCGACTGAACCGTGTATGTGGGCCCGCTATCTGCGCCAGTCAACGCCGGCTTAGCTTGCCGTGTTTACCGAGGCGCACATAAATAATGATCCTGTATATAATACTTGTGAGAATATGTCGCAAAATGTGTATGGTTCCGAAATAAATATTTAAATTATGGCTTGTATTTCATGCGACTGATATAGTGCGACAAGTCTTACTGTAGCCTAGGAAAATATGTGAGGCTCTAAGCTCCATCTTGCCCCTCTAGAACCCATGTTATAGTCCGACAAGTCTTACTGTAGCCTAGGAAAATATGTGAGGCTCTAAGCTCCATCTTGCCCCTCTAGAACCCATGTTATAGTGCGACAAGTCTTAATGTAGCCTAGGAAAATATGTGAGGCTCTAAGCTCCATCTTGCCCCTCTAGAACCCATGTTATAGTCCGACAAGTCTTACTGTAGCCTAGGAAAATATGTGAGGCTCTAAGCTCCATCTTGCCCCTCTAGAACCCATGTTATAGTGCGACAAGTCTTAATGTAGCCTAGGAAAATATGTGAGGCTCTAAGCTCCATCTTGCCCCTCTAGAACCCATGTTATAGTCCGACAGGTCTATCTATAGCCTAGGAAATTATGTGAGGCTCTAAGCTCCACCTTGCCTCTCTAGTTTCCATGTTATAGTGCGACAAGTGTATCTGTAGCCAAGGAAAATATGCGAGGCTCTAGGTTCCACCTTGCCTCTCTAGTTTCCATGTTATAGTGCGACAAGTCTATCTGTAGCCTAGGGAAATATGCTAGGCGCTAAGCTACACCTTGTCCCTCTAGTTTCCATGTTATAGTGCGACAAGTCTATCTGTAGCCTAGGAAAATATGCGAGGCGCTAAGCTACACCTTGCCCCTCTAGTTTCCATGTTATAGTGCGACAAGTCTATCTGTAGCCATGGGAAATATGCGAGGCGCTAAGCTACACCATGCTCCTCTAGTTTCCATGTTATAGTGCGACAAGTCTATCTGTAGCCTAGGGAAATATGCGAGGCACTAAGCTCCACCTTGCCCCTCTAATTTCCATGTTATTGTGCGACAAGTCTACCTGTAGCCTAGGAAAATATGCGAGGCGCTAAGCTACACCATGCTCCTCTAGTTTCCATGTTATAGCGCGACACGTCTATCTGTAGCCTAGGGAAATATGCGAGGTGCTAAGCTATACCTTGCCCCTTGTTCGCTTTGCGAATGTTTTTTGTTGGCTATGTTTCCCTTACGGTGTGAAACACACGTTCAATTTTTCTGCCCCATTATTTTTATTTCGTGAATTGCAGTCTGAACGCGGTGTTCTGATTTGTTTAATATTGGTGTTTCAATTTAATTGCTTTTCTGTAATATTCATGTCTACTCACCTGTTTTCTGTAGTGTCTTTCTAGACGTACTATACCGTCACATTTTCTCACGAGCACTGAGCTCTCTCCAGCGGTGACGCTCGCATTGTGCATGGGGCTGTGCTGTGATTGGCTGCTCTCTCGCCACACCTTCATGCTAGAAGGTTCCGCGCGCTGACGTCACTACCGCTATATAGCCTGAGGTCTCCCGGCCTACAGTGCCTACTCTTGTCCACTCTTCTCAACTGATCACATCTGCTCACCATCATCCCTGCTGGGGTTACTGCCCTTTCGGGGTACCTCTGGCTGCCGGAGTCTCTTCTCCGCCGGCATAATCTCTCTGCTGGACTTGGCGACCTGGCCGGGCAGTCTAAATTCATCAGCCTGCACTTCAACCAAAAATCTTCAACATGGATCTACTCTGCAAATCGTAATTCTGAGAACATCATTTCACCAGCCGCAGGAGGTATTACCAAGAGCCTCTCTATGCTGGTCGCTATCTTTGGGAGAACCTATCATCATCTACTCTAGTTCCGAACCCGGAACCCTGGAACATGCCAGACTGACCTCGCACCGCCAGAGCGGGCGCACTAAATTGCCGCCAGCTACTGAGGACCTCCGACTGCCGGCCTGATACTTCTTGTATCGTACCTTAGAAGAGGTGGTACCCTTTCACGTCCTTTATTCTGCCCGGATTCTTTCCGTCAGAAGAGTATTTCATTTTAATCCACTTTGGAATGAATTTAAATTATTATGCTTCTTTTTTAGTAATTTTATATTTAATACTTTAAAGTTAGTCACTGCTCTATTTATGTTTCCTGGAGAAACAAGTACCTTTTAATTGTTATTAATTTTTTATTGTCAGTTTTTAAAGTAATTTCTTTGAAGCTATCATTCCTGGCGACATATTCGCTTTATATTAAATAAATATCATTTAAATCTAAATCTTAACTTTTTGGTCTTTTCCCGCTCTGTCCTTCATTATCACCTTTTGTGCCCGAAACTTCATTCTGTCTAAATCCCTTAGGATGTACCATATCCACTTGGTACACCCCTTTCCATGGTACCTCAACCCCGGATCAAACCCAGAACCTTCATTCTGAGACCGCAAATTCAATTCAAAAAACTGGTGCAATCTAATATTTGTTCTATACATTTCAGTACATCGTGGCTAGCGCGGGAGATCTGCGGGAAGGCGGAAACAATCCCAGCATATTTGTACAACTGGTTTCTTTCCGGAGAGCAGGTCTGTCTGGTGCCACAAGCAGCTTTGGTGAGTGAGTTGTTCCAACTTTTCCAGCCATGCCACCAATAATTGATGATAAACTGTTAAACTCTCGGGCGGCCTACAAAGGTCAACTCACCCGTTTTCAAAAATATTTAGCTACTCTACCGAAAGAGGAACAAAACCTTGACATTATATCCCAGCGTTTAAAAGCTTTTGAACAGGCGTACGAGAAATATGATCTCGTGCAACTTGAAATTGAAATCAAAAGTCCAGAACATCAATCAGATAGGGAAGAAGTAGAGAGTAATTACTTTGATACACATGCTCAGGCTGTGGCATTAGTTAGAACTTTGACCCTGGCGTTGAAGGTAGAAGAAACTCAAGGAAGAATTAGCGACCATGGGAACGGTATCAAACCATTGCTACCTAAAATTGAAATTCCGCACTTTTCAGGAAAGGAAGAGATGTGGCAATCATTCTTTGAATTATTCAGTTCATTAGTACATAATAATGCCACACTTCCGGAAATTCAGAAATTTCATTACTTAAAATCCATTTTGCAGGGGCCACCCCTTCAACTTATAAGAGAACTTCCCTTAACAGGAGAAAACTATAACATTGCTATCGAGCTTCTTAAAGGCCGTTATGGCAATGAAAAATTATGTTTACAAAGGCATATTCAAGCCTTATTTAACCTGCCCACCTTGCGAGCTGAAAGCTTGTCAACACTGCGAGCCTTGAGCGACGCGGTCCAACTACATGTCAGAGCATTGGCACGGTTGAACCAACCGGTCGAGCATTGGGATCTATTCTTGATTCACTTGGTTACTTCTAAATTTGATTCATCAACCTTAAAGGCATGGGAGAGGGAACTAACAAATGACACGTCATATACCTATGATTCATTGCTTACGTTTATGAATAATAGATGTCAGGTTTTGTCAGCTGTAGCCTGTCATATGTCAGGAAGTGCAGATAACAAATCTAATGTTGTGAAACCAGTCGGTGCAAAAATAAACAAATCTGCTGTCTTTACTGTTCAGCATAATTCAATGGATTGTATTCTCTGTAAAGCACCTCACAGGTTATATTCCTGCGTTGCCTTTAAAGCCCTTTCTACCGATGAAAGACGCAAATTAATAGCTCAAAAAAGATATTGCTACAACTGTTTGTCAACTAGGCATATGGTGCCTGATTGCTTATCTAAAAATACTTGCTCCCATTGCAAGGCTCAACATCATACCTTGCTTCATAGGTTTGAAAAGCCACGTCAGGCTCCTTCCCCTGGATGTTCTAAAGATGCATCCCCAGGAGCTAATGCGCAATCTTATACTCAGAGCTCTAGCTCAATTCGTAGTTCCCAGGTGCTACTATCAACCGTGTTAATAAAAGTTCAAGACTCTTCTGGTAGATGGCTTGAAGCACGTGCCCTATTGGATAATGCCGCCACCCATGACTTCATAAGTGAGCGTCTCATTAAGAAACTTGGTCTTCCCAAGCAACCTACATTAATTCAGGTTACCGGTATTAACAATAGCAATGTTAAATCTTTGCATTTTGTTCGTGTTCACATCAAAGATGCTGTGAATTGTAACACAACATTGCAGTTGAATTGCCTTGCCATTGATACTATTGGCAGTAACACCCCTAGTAATTCTTTTGAAGTTAGAACGTGGCAATTTCCTCATAACATTCAGTTGGCGGATCCAACATTTAATACGAGCGCTCCGGTAGACATACTTCTCAGTGCCCAAGTATTTTGGCAATGTCTCCTTAGCTCTAAGGTTAAAATATCACCAGGAGTGTTTGTTCATGATACCAAGCTAGGTTGGTTAGTAACGGGTCAAGTCCCTCGTAAGTCATTTCAAAATTTCTCTCAATGTCATTTTGTCAATACAAGTCTCGATTATAACTTAGAAAGATTTTGGAAAATCGAAACTATAGATTCAGTTTCACCTTCCTCGGTTGAAAATGAAATGTGTGAAAAACAGTTTCGCGAAACGACCAAACGCAATTCAGAGGGTAGATTTGTCGTAACAATGCCCCGAGTGGATAATCCACCTCTTTTATTTGAAACACACCCTAGGGCTCTTAGGGCACTCTATGCTGTGGAAAACAAATTTAAACGTGACCCTGTTGTTAAAACTCAATACTCCACGTTTATGGAGGAATATGAGGCACTTGATCACATGGAGGTTGTTACCAAGAAAGATGATGCTTCTTATACCCCATCTGAAGTCATTTACCTCAATCATCATCCAGTTTGGAAGAATGAGATTTTAAAGGAAAACATAAGAGTGGTCTTTAATGGCTCTGCATTGGATGCCAATGGTACTTCTCTGAATGACACATTATTATCAGGCCCTCCTATTCAATCTGACATTTCTTCTGTCTTGATGAATTTTCGCTTGTTCCCTATCGCAGTGATATCTGATATCAAGCAAATGTATAGGCAGATTTTGGTCGATCAACAACAGTGCGACCTTCAGAGAATTCTTTGGCGCGACGAGCCTACTAAACCTGTCAAGATTTTTCGGCTAAAAACCTTAACCTATGGACTAAAGCCCTCTGCTTTTTTGGCCATACGTACGTTGAAATTACTTGCTGAACAGGATGGCCCGTTGTATTCTCCTAAGGCTTCTGAAGTGTTAAAATCATCATTTTACGTTGACGATTTTCTTCATTCATTTGAGTCAGTATCTGAAGCACTACAGGTCTCTAAAGATTTGACAGCTTTGCTTTTGGGAGGCGGATTTTCCTTGTGCAAGTGGAACTCTAATTCGGAAGAATTTCTTTCTAAATTTCCATTAACTTCAGTCTATAACGACTCAGTAGAGCTTCTTCAAGAAAGTAATTCTATCAAAACCCTAGGCATCTATTGGAGTCCTCAAAAGGATTTTTTCTTTTTCAAAATTAATCTCAGTGACATCAAACCGCAAACTAAGCGGCAAATTTTGTCTGAGATTGCAAAGATATTTGATCCTCTCCAATTTTTGGCGCCAATTATTGTCACAGCAAAGCTTTTCATGCAGGACCTTTGGTCCTTGAAAACTGGTTGGGATGAACCAGTTCCTTCAGAGTTGCAAAAAAATTGGATTTCTTATAGAAATAGTTTGGAAGATCTCTCCAATGTCATTATCCCGCGAGTGATTATTCCCTTTCCCTCTTGTGGAGGATATGAACTTCACATCTTTGCCGATAGCTCATTGAAAGCTTATGGGTGTTGTGCATATATTGTTTGCCGCAATTTTGACCAGTCATATTTCTTTTCCAATTTAATTTGCGCTAAGTCAAAGGTAGCCCCTCTTAAATCCTTATCCTTGCCACGACTGGAACTTTGTGCTGCTCTTCTGGCGGTTGAATTATCGGTCAAAATCCGCCAATCTTTGAAAATCCGATTTAGCAAAACTTACTTTTGGAGTGACTCAGCCATCACGTTGGCATGGATTGCCAAACCTTCCTCGCATTGGCAGGTGTTTGTAGCTAATAGAGTGTCCAAAATTCAACAATTGTCTAACTTAGAACAATGGCATCATGTATCTGGCAAGGAGAATCCTGCAGATGTCATTTCTCGGGGATGTTCCCCTCTTATGTTGGCTAACCTGACATTATACTGGCACGGTCCCCCTTGGCTTCTGCAAGAACCTTCCGCTTGGCCAAATTTTCCTCTTCCGGAGTTATCAGACTTGCCGGATGCTGGTAAGATTACTGGATCTTCTCTTCTCGTTTCTGACTCTCCCCTTCTCTTGCAGCGATATTCCTCTTTCCATAAATTGGTGAGGGTTATGGCTTATCTCCTTCGATGGAAATATTTTGTGGTAGAACAACCCCTTTTTTCTAAGCCATATTTAACCCTTTCTGAATTAGGTTTAGCCACTACAAAAATCTTATGGCTTACTCAACAAGAAATATTCTCTGAAGAATGTCAGGTGTTGTCCCAAGGTCAATCCCTTAAGAAATCGAGTAGGCTTTCATCACTCGCCCCTTTTTTGGACACTGATGGTTTACTAAGAGTTGGAGGACGTTTATCTTTGGCTGATCTTTCCGAGGATAAAAAACACCCAATTATTCTTCCTTCAAAGCATCATGTCACTTCTCTAATCATTCGTCAGTATCATTACCAGCATCTTCATGCTGGAACTCGTACATTACTTTCTGTCATTCGTGAAAGGTATTGGCCCATAAACGGAGTCCATGAAGTTACCTCTGTTATCCGGAAGTGTATTCCATGTTTTAAATCCAACCCTAAAATTACCACTCAGCTCATGGGTGATCTTCCCAACTTTAGATCTGCGCCTGCTAGACCTTTTGCCTTTACGGGAGTGGATTATTCCGGGCCTTTTGTTTACAGAAAAAATTCTCCTGAGGCCAAAAAATGTATTTTTGGAAAACTCTATATTTCGCTGTTTGTATGTATGGTCACCGGAGCAGTTCACTTAGAACTAGTTACCAACGCCTCTACTGCTTATTTTTTGGCAGCTTTTGCCAGATTTTCTGCTCGCCGAGGGCTTCCTTCAGAAGTATTCTCCGACAATGCTAAAAATTTTATCGGAGCTTCTGAGCAAATTAAGAGAGCTCTTACTCAAAATGCAGCGCTGGAAAGGATTACTGATTATGCTCACCAGAGAAATTTCAAGTGGCACTTCATCCCCCCTTATGCACCCCATCAAGGTGGACGGTGGGAGTCTTGTGTGAAACTCACCAAGAAGCACCTTAGACGTGTTTGTGGCCACACCCCCCTTTCTCATGAAGAGTTTAATTCTTTAATTATTTTTATTCAGGGCATAATTAATTCTCGTCCTTTATCACCCTTATCTAATGACCCTTCAGATCTTCTACCATTAACGCCGGGCCATTTTCTTATCGGTGGTCCATTGACTGCCTCCCCACCTTTGTTATATTCTAATTCTCAATCTTCTTTAGCCATTTCTTGGCGCAAAATTGAAAGTTTGCGCAACAATTTTTGGCGTCGCTGGAGGTTGGAATACCTCGGTTTGCTTCAGCAGCGTGGGAAATGGCTTGTTTCCTGCTCTAACCTTCAGGTGGGGGACTTGGTGCTTTTGAAAGACCCTAGTCCTCCTCTTGTTTGGAATTTGGGTAGGGTTGTTGAGTGCTTTCCTGGCAGAGATGGTAGGGTTCGCGTGGTAAAACTGCAGACTTCTGCTGGTCATTTTCTTAGGCCAATCACCATGATTGCTCCTCTACCACGCGAGGCCTAACTTCTGCGCTTTCTTACTGCAATTTTTTCTTGCCCCTCCCAGCATGTTCGCTTTGCGAATGTTTTTTGTTGGCTATGTTTCCCTTACGGTGTGAAACACACGTTCAATTTTTCTGCCCCATTATTTTTATTTCGTGAATTGCAGTCTGAACGCGGTGTTCTGATTTGTTTAATATTGGTGTTTCAATTTAATTGCTTTTCTGTAATATTCATGTCTACTCACCTGTTTTCTGTAGTGTCTTTCTAGACGTACTATACCGTCACATTTTCTCACGAGCACTGAGCTCTCTCCAGCGGTGACGCTCGCATTGTGCATGGGGCTGTGCTGTGATTGGCTGCTCTCTCGCCACACCTTCATGCTAGAAGGTTCCGCGCGCTGACGTCACTACCGCTATATAGCCTGAGGTCTCCCGGCCTACAGTGCCTACTCTTGTCCACTCTTCTCAACTGATCACATCTGCTCACCATCATCCCTGCTGGGGTTACTGCCCTTTCGGGGTACCTCTGGCTGCCGGAGTCTCTTCTCCGCCGGCATAATCTCTCTGCTGGACTTGGCGGCCTGGCCGGGCAGTCTAAATTCATCAGCCTGCACTTCAACCAAAAATCTTCAACATGGATCTACTCTGCAAATCGTAATTCTGAGAACATCATTTCACCAGCCGCAGGAGGTATTACCAAGAGCCTCTCTATGCTGGTCGCTATCTTTGGGAGAACCTATCATCATCTACTCTAGTTCCGAACCCGGAACCCTGGAACATGCCAGACTGACCTCGCACCGTCAGAGCGGGCGCACTAAATTGCCGCCAGCTACTGAGGACCTCCGACTGCCGGCCTGATACTTCTTGTATCGTACCTTAGAAGAGGTGGTACCCTTTCACGTCCTTTATTCTGCCCGGATTCTTTCCGTCAGAAGAGTATTTCATTTTAATCCACTTTGGAATGAATTTAAATTATTATGCTTCTTTTTTAGTAATTTTATATTTAATACTTTAAAGTTAGTCACTGCTCTATTTATGTTTCCTGGAGAAACAAGTACCTTTTAATTGTTATTAATTTTTTATTGTCAGTTTTTAAAGTAATTTCTTTGAAGCTATCATTCCTGGCGACATATTCGCTTTATATTAAATAAATATCATTTAAATCTAAATCTTAACTTTTTGGTCTTTTCCCGCTCTGTCCTTCATTATCACCTTTTGTGCCCGAAACTTCATTCTGTCTAAATCCCTTAGGATGTACCATATCCACTTGGTACACCCCTTTCCACCCCTCAAGTTTCCGTGTTATAGTGCGACAAGTCTATCTGTAGCCTAGTGAAATATGCGAGGCGCTAAGCTACACCATGCTCCTCTAGTTTCCATGTTATAGCGCGACACGTCTAACTACAACCAAACTTGCAATCACCAAATTTGGAAATATCTCTCAAGTAGATAAATTCAAGTATTTAGGATAGATAATTTTGCCAGCTGGGTTAAATAAATAAGCGAACAAGCAAAATTACAAAAAAGCATTTAAAATTAACTCGCATAATGAATATTCCATATCACAACACTACAGCATTGCCATCAAACCAGAAGCAATTAACTCATCTGAAACTTTGATTTTTGGGGGAAGATCTCAAGTCAAAAATATCGAGAAACAAGAGAGAAAAAGTCGGAAGAAAAATCCTAGGATCAAAATATGAAAACTGATATTTTGATGAAAAAGAAGCCACATTAAATCTATCAAGGTATTCAAAAAATCACAGATTCCATCAGAAAAAGGAGACTGAAATGTTATGGTCACAAATACAGAATGGATGACATTAGGATAACCAACCCAGCATTATCACTGAAATCCCACAACAATGGGCTGGTAGAAATAACACAAGATCCTCAAGGAATTGGTATCAACAAAGAAATCATTCGAAATAGACAAAGGGAACCCTCAATGACTTGTTCGTTTTTGAATGCTGAAATTTTGTTTTTTCGTAATTTTTGTTTATTTATATATTTATTAGTTTTTATTTTTTATTTTTTTTTCGTTCCTTTCAAATTTAGGTATCAAACTCTAAATTAACAAGAAGTTCCGTGACGAACTAAAGAGCCTACTGTTCATGCCAATGATTATTCTACAGTATGTGAACATATTTAGAATAATGACGAAATTAAGTTGGTAATGTCGAAATTTCTAATTAGTTCGAAATATTCCTGGTATAATGTAGCCTAATAGAGCACTACAGTTGGCAGCCCTGGTGACTGAATATAATATTCTTAGTTCCATCTCTTAAGGTACAGAATACAAAATTTGGCTGAAGTCCAATGGACGTTACATGCACTTAGACATTGGATCTAACAGCAAGCATAAAAGCATGTTGGCAACAATGTCATGTGTGTGCTGGTTAGAAATAATCGGAAATATTATGATATCTTGTTGTGCCAATTTTGGATGAATCCATTTGATAGTATAGAAGTTACATATATTTTAAAATTGGTCCTATCAGCAGGCATAGAATCATGTTGGCAGCACTGACTTAGATTAATTATTCCAAATTAATCTAGAATGTCAGGTGCTATACTTGTGCAAAGTATAGGGCTGTTGGCTTGCATACTTCCTGATATATTGATATTAGGGTAAAAAATATATAGACAGCATTTATTAACAGTTGGCAGCCCTGATTGCTCTTAAGAATACTTATAGTCATATCTGTTATGTTACACATAGCACATACGAACTTTGGTTGAAATGCAACTGATAGTATAGAAGTTACATGAATTTAAAAATTGGCCCTATCAGCAGGCTTAGAATCATGTTGGTAGAACTGGAGTATATAAGTTACTCCAAAATTAATCTAAAATGTCGGGTACTATACGTGTGTATAGTTTAAAGCTGTCGGCTTGCATACTTTCTTATATATTGTATTTGGATAAAAGAATAGAGAGAGCAATTATTAACAGTTGACAGCCCTGGTGGCTCTTAAGAATACGCTCAGTCATATCTGTTTATGTACACATATTACATACAAACTTTGGTTGAAATCCAATTGATAGTGTAGAAGTTATGGGCATTTAAAAATTGGACCTATCAGAAGGCTTAAAATTATTTTGGCAACACTGTCATGTATGGCCTCCTGTAAATTAACCTGAAATAGGGTTATCTACATGTGTGCCAATTTTGGAATAGGTCCCATGCATACCTTCCAAGATATCCAACATGGAGCTCAAATTTCTAGTGCGTTTCTTCAGCAGTTGGTAGCACTGACATCATTTTCAAATATGGACGTGAGATATTCCGGTATACATCTTTACTCATACTAAATTTGGTTTCGATTTCTGCAGCCATTTAGGAGTTGATAGGGGGGGGGGGGGGGACACACACACAACCAGACAGACAGAAGGACAGACAGACATACAGACACTCATTTTCCCGGATCGATCTCATAAGTCTACTTTTTCCTCATTTTTGCAAAATGTGAAAAGTAGGCTAAAATCCAATCCAAATTTGTATACTTCAATGTGTGTTAAGAGGGGCAGATTACCTCGTAGTTCCGCCCCTTAAAAGAACAATAACTAACAAACTCACACGGAATATCACAGGATGGACAGAAGATAGCACAGTGAACGGATGAAGAGATATTAGGAAGAAAAGAGGACATATTGTATATATCTTTCAGGTTAGGGTGTATAAATAGAATACTTGTTTTCCCGCCTAAAGTAATTGGGCACAATTTGTGTTCACCGACTGAAAAGCTTTCTTTAAGGGAACTCTCACACCGTCATTGGGAATTTTCGCATACAGTTTCGAATCATATCATAGCCTCACTAATATGTAACATAGAGTTATGGTGTATAGTAAATGCATAGAGCTTTCATCTAATTTAGAGAGAGGAGCAGTATATAAATAATTTCGTGATATATTGAAAGGAAAATATTCGTGATATTTTAAACTCCGTGAATCACAGAAAATACGATTTAACAAGAAATACCAGTCTGAATGGAATGATTTTTCTTTTCATGTAAAGTAAACGCATAAATAGCGAGGATGAACCACCATGAATGTTATATTGTAAATAGTATTTTTTTAATATTAAATTTGTCTTTCAAAAAATGAACAGTTTTTTTGGTTTATTTTTCCAAGTATATCTCAATTATTTTTAAGATAATTTCATAAATGAGGTTCATCCTCTAGGGATCATATGTTGGAATGTATCTGCCGAGTTTCATCCAGTTTCATCACATAGTTCACGAGATACTGTGCTTTTCTTACCAAAAAAGCAACTTTTCGGGTAAACAGCTTTGAATATTAAACACTACATTGACAGATAGGCGCATGGTCTCACGTAATACGCTATATCTCTGCCAAAACGCTGAATTTACTTATAAAACTTAACAGATATATTGAGAAAGGTATTTTCTTTCATTTAAACGTAAAAAAAGAACTTAAATTTTGACAACCGACGGTGTATGAGCCCCCTTAATAGAATTAGGCAACATTGAAAAATTGCTTATGGTACTTTAACAACTGGGGATGGTGACAGGCGACCGCTAACTTGGGTCTAATGAAGGAAAGTTCAGAGAAGGAAGTCAGCCGTGCACCTGTTGAAAGGAACCGTCGGGGCATTTGCCTGGTGGTGAAAATGGAGAAACCACGTAAAACCATTTTCAGCACGGACGAGGTGGGGTTCGAACCCACGCTCTCCCACGCTGTCAGCCACCGTGGCCGTTAACAATTAATTCAGTGCTCGTTTCGATTCAACGGCAGATGATCCAAAACTTCACACTTGAATTCTTCGAATAAGTCTATTGTAACGTTGGCACAGTGCGGTCCTTAATGATTTTCACCTTTCTCGAGAATTGAAGGTATGGTTGGGTGGAACGCCTCGCCAGACGTGCCCACGTCAGTGGCGGCAGAAGTTTTGCCGAGTGCATTTTAAAGCTGGTGTAACGATACGTCAAATGTTTCAATCGATTTGGCGATTATGTTGAGACATAAGAATAATAATAATATCGTATGGCCTCGGGTGCCGGGTGCATGCTTTGTAATTTGACACCCAGAGGGTAGCTTGCATGTCGAATTTCGTTGTTCCTTGAATCACTATTTTTTTATTTTGTCGTGTGGCCTCCTCAGAGGCCGAGTGCAGGTCTTTCTATTCGACGCCCGTGGGCGACCTGCGCGTCGGGATGAGAGATGCAATGGATGAAGATGAATGAAACCCCGGTAAGGATGTGGAAGGAATTGGCCGTGGCCTATCAGAAGGTACCGTCCCAGCATTTTCCTGGTGTTGAAAATGGGAAACCACGGAAAAACATTTCAAGGAAAGCCGACGGTGGGGCTCAAACCCTCGCGTCTACTGAGTCAGCAGAGAGCTTGGTCCCATGACCTAACGCTGCGCTTTAGCCAGCTGAGCCACTGCTGTCGGTTGGATCACTATGAAAGACAAGGAGGTTAGATATCTAAGCTCCTTGAACACTATAGCACTTTCTATTAGTGAAATTAGGAACTTTGTGTTGGCGGAAACTCCCGAGATTAATTTTGCCATTATGAACACGGCCTACTGAATTCAAATGGGTTCTTTGACATGCAAACATCGTATGACATGCGTGTCGTATTTTTTCCGCCTTTCAAAAATCACTTACCACGGCCAGGAGCGAACCTGCAATCTTGGGGTTAGGAGAGTGACACGCTATCCACTCACCCACCGTGCAAGCTACACACATCAAAAAAAGTTTTGCATCACCTCGGTTCCAAGAGTTCCGGAACCGTTAAATACAAAGGGAATAGAGATCAACACAAACAACATTTCAGCTCGTTTTATTGCTCATGAGACCCACACATTGCATGTTGTACCATCATACAGCTAGACTTTCAGCATTTGTGGTCCAGATTGCAGTACACACCACTACCTCTAATACCCAGTAGCACGTCCTCTTGCATTGATGCATGCCTGTATTCGCCGTGGCATACTATCCACAAGTTCATCAAGACACTGTTGGTCCAAATTGTCCCACTCCTCAACGACAATTCGGCGTAAATCTCTCAGAGTGGTTGGTGGGTTAAGACGTCCATAAACAGCCCTTTTCAACATATCCCAGGCATGTTCGATAGGGTTCATGTCTGGCGAACATGCTGGCCACTGTAGTCGAGCGATGTCGTTATCTTGAAGGAACGCATTCACAAGATGTGCACGATGAGGTCGAGAATTGTCGTCCATGAAGACAAATGCCTCTCCAATATTCTGCCGATATGGTTGCACTATGGGTCGGAGGATGTCATTCAGGTATCGTAAAGCCGTTTCGGAGCCTTCCATGACCACCAGTGGGGTACGTCGGCCCCACATAATGCCACCCCAAAACATCAGGGAACCACCACCTTGCTGCACTCGCTGGACAGTGTGTCTAAGACGTTCAGCCTGACCAGGGTGCCTCCAAACACGTCTTCGACGATTGTCTGGTTGAAGGCATATGCGACACTCATCGGTGAAGAGAACGTGATGCCAATTCCGTGGGGTCCATTCAGCATGTTGTTGGGCCCATCTGTACCGCGCTGCATGGTGTCGGGGTTGCAAAGCTGGACCTCGCCATGGACGTCGGGAGTGAAGTTGCGCATCATGCAGCCTATTGCGCACAGTTTGAGTTCAAACACGACGTCCTGTGGCTGAACGAAACGCATTATTCAACATGGTGGCATTGCTGTCAGGGTTCCTCCGAGCGGCAATCCGTAAGTAGCGGTCATCCACTACAGTAGTAGCCCTTGGGCGGCCTGAGCGAGGCCTGTCATCGACAGTTCCTGTATCTCTGTACCTCCTCCATGTCCGAACAACATCGCTTTGGTTCACTCTGAGACGCCTGGAAACTTCCCTTGTTGAGAGCCCTTCTTGACACAAAGTAACAATGCGGACGCGATCGAACTGCGGTATTGACCTTCTAGGCATGGTAGAACTACAGACAACATGAGCAGCGTACCTTCGTCCTGGTGGAATGACTGGAACTGATCGGCTGTCGTACCCCCTCCGTCTAATAGGCCCTGCTCATGCATGGTTGTTTACATCTTTGAGCAGTTTTAGTGACATCTATGAACAGTCAAAGGGACTGTATCTTGGATACAATATACACAGTCAACGTCTATATGCCGGAGATCTGGGAACCGAGGTGATGCAAAACTTTTTTTGATGTGTGTACATAAGAATAAAACAAGCAAACATTTAGTAGTAAAATCAGTTTGGTATGGCAATCTGTTATTTTTATACAGTCCATCGGAACTTGAATGATGAAACCAGCCCTCGTATGAGTCACGTATGCTTAGAATAGGGATCATTTGACTAGCTGGGACATTCTCTTCAAGAATATGACAGTCTGTATCCCTCTTTACAGAGTCGTGTTTTAGGACCCTGTAATTAAGTTTGCAGTAAATTGATGTTTTAGACCTCGCAGATAAACATTCTTCAAACAACCCCTGTGAAGAATAGAAAGTGACGGGCACTCAATGGAAGCTTTATGGACTCCTAACCAGGTTATGATTGAGTGTGCACGCCCAGATTAGTCTGACTTTATGATGTCATTCGCTGAGCTCCGCCCTCATTGGTAACTTTGTGAGTGTTCATCAATATCACAGTTTATTGCGATTAAGGCTTGAGTTATTATGACCGATATGGGAAGATAGTAGCTTCGCATAACAACGGTTCAGACTCTTAAATCATAGTGTACCCCAAAATTCACATATACCACGTAACTAGTCTACTTGTTTTAAGACTATTTAGTTTAAAAATAATTGAATTAATTCTGTCGTTTGATACAAAATAAAAAATCTTAAATATAAATCTCTTATATAAAAACAAGTGTCCTGACTGACTGACTGATTCAATGACTCACTGGCTCATCATCGCCCAGCCAAAACTATTGAAGTTAGAAACATGAAATTTTGGGGATATGTTCGTGGTAAGTCGAAAACGCGCACTAAGGAAGGATTTTTGGATATTCAGGTTCTAAAGGGGTGTTAAGGGGGTAGACCTGCATTTCATTGAATAACAATATCTCAGAATTGGTTTCATTGGGAGATGTGATACTCGGCATATACACTCATCATTAAAAATAATAAGACACGTGTCTGAGGGTTTTTCGATGTGGTGTATATTATGAGGTGAAAGGGGTGAAAAGTGGGGGTTGAAGGATACTTAACGGAGCGATTATCTCTTAAACGACATAGGCGAGGAGTTTGAAACTCAGCGGAAAAAATCACATTAAAAATAAGAAAATAGGTGTTTGACCGTTTTTTCATAAATCCAATTTAAGGGGCCCATAGGGAGGGGTGAAATTCTGGGGGGGGGGGGGCTGAAAGAAAGTGTCCTAACTGATTGACTGACAGACTCACTCATCAAACTCAGGGGGAAAAATCTGCTTAAAAATAAGTAAATAGGTGTTGGACAGTTTTTTTCATAAACCCAATTTAAGGGGTTCATGGGGAGGGGTGAAATTCTGAAAAAAGGAATTCGAGAGAAAAGTCCTGACTCACTCACCATCGCCCAGGCAAAATTATTGAAGTTAGACACATGACATTTTGGGGTATATGATCATTGTATGTCAAAACCGTCCACTAAGGGAGGATTTTCGGATATTCAGGGGGTCTTAAGGGGGTTAAACCTGCATTTCATTGAATAACAATAACTCCCGATTGGTTTCATTGGGGCATGTCGTACTCGGCATATAAACACATCATTAAAAATAAGAAGACATGTGTCTGAGTGTTTTTCGATGTGGTGCATATTATGAGGTGAAAGGGGTGAAAAGTGGGGGTTGAATGATTCCTAACGGAGCGTGTTTCTCTTAAACGACATGGGCGAGGAGTTTGAAACTCAGCGGAAAAAAATCAGCATAAAATATACGTAAATAGATGATCGATCGTCTTTTTCCCATAAATTAACTTTAAGGGGCTCATGGGGAGGGGTGAAATTCTGGGGGGGGGGGACCTGAAAGAAAGTGTCCTAACTGATTGACTGACTCACTCACACTTCAAACTCAGGGAGAGAAAACTGCTTAAAAATAAGTAAATAAGTGTTCGACAGTTTATTTTTCATAAATCAGATTTAAGGGGTTCATTGTGAGGGGTCAAATTCTGAAAAAAAAATTGAAAGAAAATGTCCTGACTCACTCACTCACTCATCATCGCCCAGCCAAAATTATTGAAGTTAGAAACATGACATTTTTGGGATATGTTCGTTGTATGTCAAAACCGTACACTAGGGAGGATTTTCGGATATTCAGGTTCTAAATGTGTCTTAAGGGGGTTAAACCTGCATTTTATTGAATAACAATATCTCACGAGTGGTTTCATTTGTGGATATGATACTCGGCATATAAACTAATCATTAAAAATAAGCAGACATGTGTCTAAGGGTTTTTCGATGTGGTGTATATTATAAGGTGAAAGGGGTGAAAAGTGGAGGTTGAAGGATTCCTAACGGAGCGTGTATCTCTTAAACGACATACGCGAGAAGTTTGAAACTCAGCCGAAAAAAACAGCTTAAAAATAAGTAAATCGGTGTTCGACGGTTTTTTCATAAATTCAACTTAAGGGGCCAATGGGGTGGGGTGAAATTCTAGAAAAAAAGGAGAGAAAATGTCCTGACTGACTAACTCACTCACTCATCAAACTCAGGGGGAAAAACAGCTTAAAATATAAGTTAATAGGTGTTCGAGCGGTTTTTTTTTTTCATAAATCCAATTTAAGGGGCGCATGGGGAGGGCGTAAAATTCTGGTAAAAATAATTGAAAGAAAATGACCTGACTGACTCAATCACTCATCATCGCCCAGCGGAAATTATTGAAGTTAGAAACATGAAATTTTGCGGTTATGTTCCTTGTATGTCGAAAACGTCCACTAAGGAAGGATTTTTGGATATTCATGTTCTAAAGGGGTGTTAATGGGGTAGATCTGCATTTAATTTAATAACAATATCTCCCGATTGGTTTCCTTGGGGAGATGCGATACTCGGCATATTAACTCATCATTAAGAATAAGAAGACCCATGTCTGAGGGATTTTCGATGTAGTGTATATTATGAGGTGTATGTGAGAAAAGTGGGGGTTGAAGGATTTCTAACGGAGCAAGTATCTCTTAAAAGACAGAGGCATAAAGTATGTAACTCAGGGGAAAAAATCAGCTTGAAATATAAGTCAATTTGTGGTCGACCGTTTTTTCATAAATCCAATTTAAGGGGCCCATTGGGGGGGGGGGGTGAAATTCTGGGGAAAGAAGTCCACTAAAGAAGGATTTTTAGCCTATTTTCAATTTTGAAAAATAGGCTTATGAGATCACCTTTTGTCCATGTGTGTGTGCGTGTGTGTGTGATTCGTGTGTGTGTGTCCCCCTAATAAAATCTAAACGGCTTGAGCGATTTCAATGAATCTCGGAAAGTTCATAGCACTATTCCCGGCGACCTCGACCGTGCCCTTCAAATTTTGTTACGACTCACCAATCCAACATGGCGGCTGTGCGAAATATATCACCAGCATTCAATATCTCCGAAACTATTACCGATATTACCCTGACATTTTCTATGGTGATAGAGGAAACTACTATAAGTTCACTTATGTGACTTTTGAAAACCTGGTAACTACAAAACCAACATGGCGGCCAAGCGAATTTGCGACTTTTAAATAGACGTTGCTCGCGATTTGACCAACCAAACGCAATGAAACTTGGTACAGTATATGTTTATATACATTGTAATGCACCGACATCTAACTTCGTTCAATTGTTTACATAATCACAAGATGGCGGATGTGCGAAATATTTCACCGGCATTCTATATCTCTGAAACTATTAGCGGTAAAACCCTGAAATTTTGTACGGAGATAAAGGGCACTACTGGAAGTCCATCTATAAGACTTTCAAAAACCGGTTAACTACAAAACGAACATGGCGGCCAAGCGAATTTGAAAATTTTAAATAGACCTTTCTCGCGATTTAATGTTCCAAGCGCACTGAAACCTGGCACAGGAAATACACATTGTAATCCACTGGTATCTAATTTAGTTCAATTGTTTACATAACCTCAAGATGGCGGCAGTGCGAATTTTAAAATTAAGATTTTATTTATTGTGATGTAGTCATGCGATCGAAGTGAAAGTTTGAATAATGAACCTACGCAATAATTTTCCTTTAATGGTACATGACTCTATGGCCTATACATTTAACAATCCAACATGGCGACCATCCGAAATATTTAGACGATACTGAATATCGACGAATCTATTTTAGCAATCAAACTGCATTTTTTTAATGTTCATAGGGGCTATGAACTTAAGTTCACCTATAGGACTTTAAATAACCTGGTGATCACAAATCCAACATGGCGGTGACGCGAATTATAAATATTCACATGGACGTTTCTCGCAATTTAACCATCCGCGTGCAGTGAAACTTGGTATAGTAAATCCTTATACGAATGTTAATCCACTGGCATCTAATTTATTTCAATTGTTTCCATAACCTCAAGATGGCAGCTGTGAAAAATTTTAAAATCTCCTTGTTTTTTCTTGTGTCCTAACTATGCGATTGAAGTTTGCACGTTCATAATAATCTGCATGTAACAGTACATAACTCTAGGACCTACATATATAAAATCCAACATGGCGACCATCCTAAATATTTAGTCGGTTCTCAATATCTACGAATCTATTACAGCAATCAAACTGAAATTGTGTATGTTGATAGTGGCAATTAACATAAGTAGGATATATGAAAATAGGCTGTATAGTTCTTCACGGAACTACTTGTTGGATATTCACTCATCATCCCCGAGCCAAACATATTGCAGTTAGAAACTTGAAATTTTGGTTACATGTTCGTTGTATGTCGAAAACGTCCTTAAAGGATGGATTTTTGGATATTCATGTTCTGAAGGGGTGTTAAGGGGGTTAAGCTTGCATTTCAATGATTAACAATATCTCACGAGTTGTTTCATTTGGGCATGCGATATTCGGCATATAAATTAATCAGTAAAGATAAGCAGACATATATCTAAGGGATTATCGATATGATGTATATTGTGAGGTGAAAGGGGTGAAAATTGGGGGTTGAAAAATTCTTAACGGAGCGTGTATCTCATAAACGACATAAGCGAGAAGTTGGAAATTCAGCGGAAAAAATCCGCTTAAAAAATATATGTAAATAGGTGTTCGACCGTTTTTTCATAAATCCCATTTAAGGGGGGCATGGGGAGGGGTGAAATTCTCAAAAATAAATGTAAGAGAATGTCCTGACTGACTCACTCACTCACCATCGCCCAGCCAAAATTATTGAAGTTAGAAACATGAAATTTTGGGGATATGTTTGTTGTGTGTCGAAAACGTCCACTAAGGAAAGATTTTTGGATATTCAGGTTCTAAAGGGTTTTAAGGGGATAAACGTGTATTTTATTGAATAACAATATCTCACGAGTGGTTTCATTTGGTGATGTGATACTTGGCATATAAACTAATCATTAAAAATAAGCTGACGCATGACTAATGGTTTTTCGATGTGCTGTATATTATGAGTGAAAGGGGTAAAAAGTGGGGGTTGAAGGATTCCTAGCGGAGTGTTCATCTCTTAAACGACATAGGCGAGGAGTTTGAAACTCAGAGGAAAACAATCAGATCAATAAAAATATAAAAAAAATAATTAAATAAATAGGTGTTCGACCGTTTTTTTTTTTCATAAATCCAATTTAAGGGGCCCATCGGGAGGGGTGAAATTCTGGAAGAAAAACGTCCACTAAAGGAAGGATTTTTTAATATTCACTCTCATCGACCAACCAAAACTATTAATGTTAGAAGAATGATATTTTGGGGATACGTTTGTTGTGTGTCGAAAACGACTACTAAGGAGGGATTTTTGAATATTCAGGTTCTAAAGGGGTGTTAACGGGGTTAAACCTGCATTTCATTGAATAACAATATGACACGACTATGACGCGAGCGACGCCGCGGGTACCTGCTAGTGTTACATAAGATACGGGATAACGAAGACCCTTCTCAAACTTGAAATGATGATAATGATAATTGCTGTTTTAAGGGGCCTAACATCTAGGATATCGGCCTCTAATGGTTTGAATGATAGTGAAACATGAGAATGAAATGTAAACTACAGGGTCATTATATAATGCGCCCCGATAAACGCGGCAAGCTAAGCCGGCTTTGACTGGCGCAGAGGAAATTATTGTTCGAGGTCTGAACTTTACGTACCCGAAGTGGGAAAAATTGCAAAAATCCGATTGCCGCAGGGTCCCCTTGTTATATCCTTTCCCCAAACATATAGACGTGTTTAAGCGAAGACTGAAATTTTGTGTAAATACTACGATGTAATTACTGTAGTTCCCAAAATCCTGGCATGTGTATATTATGTTTGATATTATTGTAGGTAATTTTCTGTAATTGCAAAATTTGTCACTGGGGAATTACCCCTATTTGCAAATTAATTGAACGAAAATGGAAAGCCGGACTGGGTTCGATTCGCAATGCTTGTGAATTTTTCGAGGTGAATTGTTTCGTTTTGTGTTTAGGATTGCACGTAAAGAGTAGATTCCGTTACTTATGATCGTGAGATTAACAAACTTACTAAACGTAGCATAAAACCGCAAATCCTTTGTTCCTCTTTGTGAAAAAATGAATGACGGTAAGCGTTAGAAAGTGTTTTGATAAATAGCACACAATGATAAGCTTATTTTAATGAGATGCTTACAGTACATATTTTTGATCAAAACCCAAGGCGTGACGACGTACGAGTGGAATAGTTGTAGTAAATGCACTTAACCACACATATGGAGGTTAGCCAGGAATATTAACTGGTTTTTAAGTTAAATTTAAAAGTTGAAAATATTAACGGGATTCTAAGTTGAATGTAATTGTTGAAAATGTTAACTGGTATTTAAGTTACATTTAATTGTTGACATTTTGAAGGTTTTAAGTTAATTTAATTGTTATGTTGACTGATTTTTAAGTTAAATTTAACTGTTGAAAATATTAACTGGTTTTTAAGTTACACTTAATTGTTTAAAATAATAATTGTTGAGAATGTTAACTGGTGATCAAGTTTAATTTAATTATTGTTGAAAATGTTGCCTGGTTTTAATTCAAATTTAATTGTTGAAAATGTTAACTGGTTTTTAAGTTCAAATTAATTATTGTTGGAAATGTGAACTGGTATTTAGGCTAAATTTAATTGCAGAAATGTTGTAGTTTTTAAGTTAATTCAATTGTTGTTATGTTGGCTGGCTGGCTTATGTTAACTGGTTTTAATATAAATTTAATTGTTGAAATTATTAACTGTTTTTTAAGTTAAATGTAATTGTTGATTCTGTTATATGGTTTTTAATTCAAATTTAATTGTTAATTTTGTTGACTGGCTTTAAAGTTAATTTTTTTTTAATTTAGTTAATTTACCCTCTAGGTTGGTGGTTCCCACGGACTCAGCGAGGGAACTCACCACTACCGCCTCTATGGGCAGTGTCCTGGAGCTTGGAACATCTGGTCGGGAGGGATACAACTGGGGACGTGTGATCAGCACTTCGCCCAGGCGGCCTCACCTGCAAAGCGAACAGGGGTCTCATGAGGGAGGGGAAGGGATGGAATATTGGGATGGATAGGCTAGGAAGAGGGAAGGAGGCTGCCGTGGCCTTACAGTAGGTACCATCCCGGCATTTGCCCGAAGACGAAGTGGGAAACCACGGAAAACCACTTCGAGGATGGCTGAGGTAGGAATCGAACCCCCTCTACTCATTTGGGCCACCCGAGGCTGAGTAGACCCCGTTCCAGTCCTCATACCACTTTTCAAATTTCGTGGCAGAGCCGGGAATCGAATCCAGGACCTCCGGGGCGGCAGCTAACCATGCTGACCGCTACGCTACGGAAGCGACATTAAGTTAAATGTAATTATTAATTATGTTGACTGGTTTTTAAGTCAAATTTAATTGTTGAAAATATTAACTGGTTTTTAGTTAATTTTTTTTTAAATAATAACTGATTAAAGTTAAACTTGAAATAGTTTGCCGATGAAAGTTATAATCATACAAATTACCGGAAATGTAATGATTTTCTGTCGGTAAACATGATTGTACCCAATTTTAATGGGTGTTTCCCTAACTAACCCGGAAGAAAATCACTCTTGGTTACAATAACAATCGCATGTTAAATGAAAGAAACGAGCACTGGTCGAGTGTGAGGATGAGATCACCAGTCTTATTATTAATATTGTGCCATCAACTAGGCCTACTGTACCTGCATAAGCTCCCTTAATAACAGCCTAGAGGACTTAATAAAAGCGGCTTAATCTGGCTCAGGGAGGGGAGCCAACCACATGGCCACTATATTAAGTCCTTTCCACTTTAAACAGGCAACAATTAGTTAGATACAGAGTTTTAGACCATTCATCTTTGGTTCTTCCTTCGTTCAACCCCTCTGTCCTTCATCCCCTACCCTCATCGTGCGCCCAATGAATACTAGTGCAAGCAAGCACAGTGCTGCCAATTCAATCGCACATAAAAACCCTAAAATTGGTGGTGATTGTTGTTAAATGCTACTAATATTATTAACTAAAATAATAACTGTTTATGTATCTTTGTGTTTTCGTTTTTATTTTTGTATTTGTGTGGTTTTTTTTTGTGTTTTTGTTTTCGTGTGTGATTTTGTTTTACTCTAGTTTGTGATTGTGTTTTTGTGTGATATTTTTTTGTGTGTGATTTTGTTTTTGTGTGTTATTTTGTATTTATGTGTGTTTTGTCTTTGTGTGTTTTTGTTTTTCTGTATTTTTGTTTTTGTGTGTTTTTGTTTTTGTGTGTCTTTGTTTTTGTGTGTGATTTTGTTTTTGTTTTTGTAGGCTTTTGTTTTTGTGTGTTTTTGTGTGTCTTTGTTTTTGTGTGTGTTTTTGTTTTTGTGTGTCTTTGTTTTTGTGTGTGTTTTTTTGGTGTGTTTTGGTTTTTGTGTGTGATTTTGTTTTTGTTTTTGTAGGTTTTTGTTTTTGTGTGTTTTTGTGTGTGTTTTTGTTTTTGTGTGTCTTTGTTTTTGTGTGTGTTTTTGTTTTTGTGTGTCTTTGTTTTCGTGTGTGTTTTTGTTTTTGTGTGTGTTTGTTTATGTGTGTGTTTTTGTTTTTGTGTGTTTTTGTTTTTGTGTGTCTTTGTTTTCGTGTGTGTTTTTGTTTTTGTGTGTGATTTTTTTTTTTTGTAGGCTTTTGTTTTTGTGTGTTTTTGTGTCTCTTTGTTTTTGTGTGTGTTTTTGTTTTTGTGTGTCTTTGTTTTTGTGTGTGTTTTTGTTTTTGTGTGTCTTTGTTTTTGTGTGTGTTTTTGTTTTTGTGTGTCTTTGTTTTTGTGTGTGTCTTTGTTTTTGTGTGTGATTTTGTTTTTGTTTTTGTAGGCTTTTGTTTTTGTGTGTTTTTGTGTCTCTTTGTTTTTGTGTGTGTTTTTGTTTTTGTGTGTCTTTGTTTTTGTGTGTGTTTTTGTTTTTGTGTGTCTTTGTTTTTGTGTGTGTTTTTGTTTTTGTGTGTGATTTTGTTTTTGTTTTTGTAGGCTTTTGTTTTTGTGTGTTTTTGTGTCCTTTTGTTTTTGTGTGTGGTTTTGTTTTTGTGTGTCTTTGTTTTTGTGTGTGTTTTTGTTTTTGTGTGTCTTTGTTTTTGTGTGTGTTTTTGTTTTTGTGTGTGATTTTGTTTTTGTTTTTGTAGGCTTTTGTTTTTGTGTGTTTTTGTGTCTCTTTGTTTTTGTGTGTGTTTTTGTTTTTGTGTGTCTTTGTTTTTGTGTGTGTTTTTGTTTTTGTGTGTCTTTGTTTTTGTGTGTGTTTTTGTTTTTGTGTGTCTTTGTTTTTGTGTGTCTTTGTGTCTCTTTGTTTTCGTGTGTGTTTTTGTTTTTTGTCTGTTTTAGTTTTTTTGTGAGTTATTGTTTTTGGTTTTGGTTTTCTTTTTGGGTGTTATTGCTTTTGTGTGTGTTTTTGTTTCTATTTTCGTTTTGATTTTTGTTGTTGTTTCATAATATGAGAGGCTTGAACATCATGGTGATATGTACTTGGCTGAGTGTGGAATTTTGTCAAATAACTTGTGTTATTGTGATGGCTGCACTAGTGTGTGAAGGAAGGGGCCGTGACCTTTAGTTAGGAAGCATCCCATCATTCACCCTCACCCTTGCTCCAGCTCTCAGACAAGAATTATATACTTTGGTAGAGCCAAGAATCAAACTTGGACCTCCGGGAAAATGCTAACAATTACGCCAATAAAAGTGGTGTTGCGGCTGTCGCCCCAGAAATCCCGTTTCGATTTCCACCTCATCCATCCTGGAAGGGGTTTTCCGTGGTATCACCACTCTACTCCACGCAAATACCTCAATGGTTCCTAGCTTAAGGCCACGGCTGCCTCCTTCCCAATCCTCATCTGTCCTACAAATACACACACTACCACAGTCCCCCAGGGGCTCACATCTAGTGGGACGTGGGTTGGTGACCACGGGACCCCAGCTGAGTCCGGCATGCTTCCACTTACTTATGCCGGGCACCTCTCCGTCTCCTTTCATGTCGACCTCCCTTGGTCAACTCTTGTTCTTTTCCGACCCCGACGATATTAGGGTATCCGAGGCCTAGGGAGTATTTCACTTTCCTGCCTTAGTTGACCCTTTTCTAATCTTTCCTGATCCCTAATTATTTGAGGGATCAGCCTTCTTTTTCTTTTCAACATATTTCCTTTTCTCTTTAAGAGTCCCGCATTCTTTTTTGTTTGTTTATTAGCTCCCTGTGTATCTAAATTCCCTTTAGCGATTTTTAGCCTACTTTTCACATTTTGCAAAAATGAGGAAAAAGTAGACTTATGAGATCGATCCGGGAAATTGTCCGTCCGTCCGTCCGTCCGTCCGTCCGTCTGTCTGTCTGTCTGTCTGTCTGTCTGTCTGTCTGTCTGTCTGTCTGTCTGGCTGTGTGTGTGATTGTGTGTGTCCCCCCCTATCAACTCCTAAACGGCTGCAGCAATCAAAACCAAATTTAGTATAAGTAAAGATGTGCACCGGAATATCTCACGTCCATATTGGAAAATGATGTCAGTGCTACCAACTGCTGAAAAAATGCACTAGAAATTTGAGCTCCATGTTGGATATCTTGCAAGATATGCACGGGAGCTATTCCAAAATTGGCACACATGTAGATAAGACTATTTTAGTTTAATTTCCAGGAGGCCAACCATGACAGTGTTGCCAAAATAATTTTAAGCCTTCTGATAGGTCCAATGTTTAAATGCATATAACTTCTACACTATCAATTGGATTTCAACCAAATTTTGTATGTAATATCCGTATATAAACAGATATGACTGAGCGTATTCTTAAGAGCCACCAAGGCTGCCAACTGTTAATAATTGCTCTCTCTATTGTTTTTATCCAAATACCAATATATCAGAAAGTATGCAAGCCAACAGCTTTAAACTATGCACACGTATATTCTGACATTTTAGATTAATTTGGAGTAACTTATATACGTCAGTTCTACCAACATGATTATAAGACTGCTGATAGTACCATTTTTTAAATACATGTAACTTCTATACTATCAGTTGGATTTCTACCAAATTTCGTATGTGCTATGTGTACCATAACAGATATGACTATAAGTATTGTTAAGAGCAATCAGGGCTGCCAACTGTTAATAAATGCTGTCTATTTTTTTAACCTAATATCAATATACCAGAAAGTATGCAAGCCGACGGCTCTATACTTTGCACACGTATAGCACCTGACATTCTAGATTAATTTGGAGTAATTAATACAAGGCAGTGCTGCCAACATGATTCTATGCCTGCTGATATGTCCAATTTTAAAATAATGTAACTTCTATACTAACAAATGGATTTCATCCAAAATTGGCACAACAAGATATCATAATAATTCAGATTATTTCTGACCAGCACACGCATGGTATTGTTGGCAACATGCTTTTACGCGTGCTGATAGATCCAGTGTCTAACTGCATGTAACGTCCATTGGACTTCAACCAAATTTTGTATTCTGTACCTTAAGAGATGGAACTAAGAATATATTCAGTCACCAGTGCTGCCAACTGTAGTGCTCTATTAGGCTACATTATACCAGGTATATTTTGAACTAATTAGATATTTCGATATTACCAACTTAATTTCATCATTATTCTAGATAGGTTCATATTCTGTAGAATATTCATAGGCATGAAAAGTAGGCTGTATAGTTCTTCACGGAACTTCTTGTTTATTTATTTATTTATGTATTTATTTACTTTTTTCGTCTATACTCCATTTTGTAGGTATTTTCAATCTACGATGCATTTTGTAAGTTTTTTCGATCTAAGTTGAATTTTGCGAGTTTTTTCAACCTCAATTGCATTTTGTAAGGATTGACAATCTAAATTGCTTTTTAGTAAGTCTTTCAATATTGTCGGGAGATCCGATTGTAACTATTTTGAATTTAAATAGCAATTTGTAAGTATTTTCAACCTAAACCCCTTTTTGCCAGTATTTTGAATCTAAATTGCATTTTGTAGGGATGAGCATTTTGCAAGTATTTTGATTCTCAATTGCATTTTGTGGGTATCTTGAATCTAAATTACATTTTGTAAGTATTTTCAATCTAAATTAAATTTTGTAAGTATTGTCCATCCAAATGAGTAGTTTGAATCTACCATGCATTTTGTAGGCATTTTCAATTTCAATTGCATTTAGTGAGCATTTAGAATTTCAATTGCACTTTGTGAGTATTTGGGATCTGAAATGGAGTTATTTCAATCTGAATTGCATTGTGTATTTTCAATTTCAATTATATTTTGTAAGTATTTTGAACCTCAACTGCATTTTGTACGCATTTCCAATCTCATTTGCATTTTGTAAGTATTTTGAATATCAGTTGCATTTTGTAAGTATTTCGACGCTGCATTACATTTTGTAAGTACGGTATTTTGAACCTAACCTACATTTTGTGCGTATCATTCAATCTATTCCTATTGTGAGTATTTTCGTTCTAAGTTTCCCGTTGTAAGTATTACCGCTCTCCACTTTGTATTCTTAAATCTGTGTTAAGAGGGGCAGATGACCTCGTAGTTCTGCCCCTTAAAACAACAATAACTAACACTACCACAGTCACCACAATAATAAGTTACAGGTTATCAGACAAATTCTACTCACACACAAGTGTGTATGTCTACGCCTTATTATACCCGTTTTCCAACGGGGTCGGGGATGGAAGTCTTTGTGGCGGATGGTTTTTACAGCCGGATGCCCTTCCTCACGCCAACCTCATGAGAGGAGTTAATGAGTGATGAAATGAATGATGAGGAATGAAAATGGGCAAGGATGTGGAAGGAAGCGGCCGTGGCCTGTCAGAAGGTACCGTCCCAGCATGTGCCTGGAGTTGAAAATTGGGAAACCACGGAAACCCATTTCAAGGACGGCCGACTGCGGGGCTCGAACCAACGTCTACCGAGTCAGCAGAGAGCTTGGCCCCATGACCTAACGCTGCGCTTTAGCGAGCGTAGCCACAACTGTTGGTTCTACACACACCCAAGTACAAGGTGCTTAATGACAACGATGTCCAAGTCCCTCAAATGAAACAATGGCAAGCTTGGTTGGTTGGTTGGTTCCTCAGTCTAGGGACTGCGACAATGTGGTCTTGTAGCCCCCTGTATTTTGGGTGTGTGTAGAATCTGTCTGATAACTGGTGTTAATTGTGATGGCTGTATTAGTGTATGTATCTGTTTTTAATTCGAAGCAATTTTCAAGTAGTCCCAACTTTTGCTACAAAACGCCAACGTCAACGACCAATAGTTCTGAACGTTGTTACTAGATGCCACAGCAGTCGGATCATGGCGACGAACGTTGGAACCTAAGAGCATTAGTCTAATCTAACTTATAATTTATCTTCACATAGGTGTAATTAGTGGAAGGATCTTTAACAAGCCTTTGTTTTGCGTTTGGCTTTCAGTGCAGGGAGTGTCCGAGGACATGTTCGGCTCGCCAGTTGTGTAGCTGCTTCTAGACGGACACCCAATGGGTGAGCTACAAGTACCGTTGGGGAGGAAAGTTGGAATGTAAGGACGAGGAGTTGGAAGGTAGCGGCTGTGGCCTATAGTTAGGGACCAACCCCGGCATTTGCCTGGAAGAAAGATGGGAAACCACAGAAGACCATCTTCAAGGTTGCCGGCGGGGGATTCGAACCTCCTCGCCTCCCGGATGTGAGCGATTGCCAGCAGTCATGCCGTAACGACCACGGCTAACTCACCCGGTTTTAACATGCCATAAATCTATGACATGGGACCGCCGGCTTTACTTCCCCTGCGAAGGAAGGCATACTGAGGGATTTTTAACGTTCTTAAAAAATCCGACTACTTTGGCCGGATTTGAACCCGCAACCTTGGGCATAGAAGCTCAGCATGCTACCAACTACGCCACCGATGTCACCAAAATGACAAGCTAACCATTACCCCAATAAAGGCAAAATTTGTTAGTTCTCATTGTGATCTTCAAATCAAATCCCATAGATTTAGCGACGTTCCCCCCACATTGGCAACACTGAGGCAAGGGGTGATATCTAGCTCGGATGCTTTCCAGCCAGCGAGCAACAATAATGTGCAAGTGGGGGGGTGGGGGAGAGTAGATCTCATGCTGTCACCACCACCCCAACAGCTGAATCAGCGCATCCCCTTGCAGTGCAGCCAAGTGCGTCAATAGCCCGAAACACTTTCTGCGCCATCATATTAATCATGCTTCATAAAACCAAAACATCGCGTTTACACACAGACACACAGTCACAAGGCCAACTAGATCGAGCTACTGGCAAACTCATATAACGTACTAAGTCCCTCTGGCTGTACACTCGGCTGGTTCATCACAGAGACCCTGGAAAGTGGAAGTTGGAGAAGGTTGGTTGATTGGTTCCTCAGTTTAGGGGCTGCGACAACGCGGTCATGTAGCCCCGTGTACTTTGGGTGTGTGTAGAATCTGTCTGATAACCGGTGTTAATTGTGATGACTGTATTAGTGTGTGTATCTGTTTTAATTCAAGTAAGGACTGCAGACGATCAATTTTCAAGTAGTTCCTACTTTTGCCGCCAAACGCAACCGTCAACGACTACTAGTTCAGAACTTAGCTACCAGACGTCACCGCAGTCGGCTCTTGGCAACGAACGTAGGAACCTAAGAGCGTTGTTTACATTCTTAACCTATACAATTTAGCTTCACACAGGTGCAATTAGTGGAAGGTTCTTTAACATGCCATAAATCTATGACATGGGACCGCTGGCTTTACTTCCCCTCCGAAGGAAGGCATACTGAGGGATTTTTAACGCTCTTAAAAAATCCGACGGCTTCGGCCGGGTTTGAACCCGCGATATTGGGCATAGAAGCTGAGCATATATAGAATCTGTCTGATAACCGGTGTTAATTGTGATGGCTGTATTAGTGTGTGTTATCTGTGATTTAGTTAGAAGGACTGCAGACGCTTTTTTTTTCAAGTAGTTCCTACTTTTACTACCAAATGCTACCGTCCACGACACCTAGCCACGGACGTGGGTACTAAATACCGTCACAGTCAGCTCCTGGCGGTGAACGTTGGAACTAATATAGTGTTATCAAACTAACCCACAAATTTTAGCTTCCACAAGTGTAGATATTGGAAGGTTCTTTTTCATGCCATAAATCTATGACATGGGACCGCCGGCTTTAGGCCTACTTCCCCTCGAAGGAAGGCATACTGAGGGATTTGCTCTTAAATATTATACGACCCTTACAGTAGCCGCTTATGATGTGTAACATGTGATATGTTATCCTGCTATGTGTGTCCCGGGAGCGCAAATCCCTTGTTGACAGTGAACTCTGTTGGTCATTGAAATAACTAATTGTAAAACTCCACTGCCAAATCCTGACCGTAAAGAATCATAATTATTTGCCGTGGCGGAAGCAATCCACTGCCTACTTGATGCGAGCTGCGCTCTATACCGGCCAGTTAATGAACCCATGCCAGCGATGTTATTGAAAATGGCCTCGTTTTGCCGATCAGCGCACTGCCAAGTATAGGCGCGATTAAAAATTAGGAGTGCGGAAGGTATATTAAATGTGTTTCTCCCAGTGATATGTTTAGACCAGCGTAGTTTCAATTATTATTAGTAGTCGGTGTTAATATACTGAATTCCTACGTTGTTTGGAGTGTTGGTTGATGCGATATAGATTCCACATAGCCACATGGCCGACAGTACATCGAGTGATTACATTAAATAAGAATAAAGCAAAAGTATAAAGATTTAATAAATCGTAATTGTTTTCAGCAAATATGATAAAATGAATATTTTCACACCAAATAACGACAACTTGAAGGTGATTTATTGTAGGAATATCATAAATGGGGTCTCCAAACCTTGAACTAAACTGTATGCGATATACATTCGTCATAGCCACATGGCCTACAGTACGTCGCGTCGTTGTACCGATCTCCGCCATCACGCGCGTTCTTTGTTTCCGTCCCATGCACTTCCGTCCCATCCATTTCCGTCTCTTTTCCAAAATCACTCCCACAAAAATGTCCAGCTATCGAGTGGAAAGATGTTACACATCAAAAATCCGACGGCAAACATGGTGAAGTAGAGGAGAAGAGAGGTGGGGGGATGTTTTAACTGGAATGTTATGTCGGTAGGAAAGAAACGCAATAATATAGTGATGATGATGATGATGATAGTTATTGTTTTAAGGGGCATAACATCTAGGTTATCGGCCCCTAATGGTCTGGATGATAGTGAAAGATGAGATGAGAAGGAAAACTATAACTAATACTAACTACAAACTTACATACTAGAAGAAGAAATGGTAAACAAAAGGATAAGGCAAATAAAGGACAGGAAGAAAAGAAATGCCCTCAATCTTCGAAGAATGAGGATTGAGGGACTTGGAAGGAAGGAGAGCCATGAAAGGCAGATAGGAAAGGGGTAGAGGAGAGGGCTCACCCAAAGGTCAGAGGAAAAAGGGGACAAAACGGACCCAGCTCAGGAACCCACCAGGATCACCAACTCCCAAACTCACCAGCCGTGAGGTCCCTGAAAGTGTAAGAATATCCAGGGTGCACCAGAAGTGGTGGGGCTACATACACCCTGCCTTATTGAGGGCCTTGAGCAGAAGGCAGGAGATTACATGAAAAGAATCAGAAGGAGGGTATCAGGAAGAATGAGACAAGGGCCAATTAAGGCGGGAAAGGAAGAGACTCCCTAGGCCTCGGATACCCTAATACCGTCGGGATCGGAAGAGAACAAGAGTTGACCAAGAGAGATTGACAGGAAAAAAGATGGAGAGGAGCCCGACACAAGTAAGTGGAAGCAATGCCGGACTCAGCTGGGGTCCCGTAGTCGCCAAACCACGTCCCACTAGATGTGAGCCCCTGGGGGGGGGGGGGGTGGACACAAAGAGTGACAAATGTAGAAGTAATGAGAAGAATGAACACAACACCAAAATTTATGAAGATAGTGAAATGTCGAAAATTGCAATATCTAGGTCATATCATGCGTAATACTAATAGATATGACCTGTTACAATGAAAAAAATAAAAATAAAAACTCCAAGGGAAGATCAACCACAAAAGAGGTCCTGGACGAAGAAGGATATCTTGGTTCGACAATCTTAGATGCTGGTTCAATATGTCTTCAACAAAATTATTCTGCGTTGCCAGCAACAAGACAAGAATCTTCTTCTTAAGTATGGTATTCAATCCATGGATTGGTCTGCAGCAGTTCTCCAGTCGGCTCTATTTATAGTCTACAGTGAGTCCGGGAATGTTCTCCGCAGCGCCTACATGCGTCTACGAGAGCTAGCTACAGCAGTTACGTTGGTAGCACGGCTGCCGCTAGCATCATCTCTATCTCTACTTAGTATAAAACAAAGTCCCCGATTCTTGGATGGTACGGGTAAACTCGAGAACACTGGATGGATTTTGATGCGGTTTTCACCATTCTGTAAAGGATATATCGAGTATGATTTCTGTAGAAAATAATTTATTTATGATCAAAGGAAGCCGAGCAGGAACGATTTTAGTGGAAAAGTCGATAAAAATCCCTGGCGTCCGAGCACTTTGTAAGCTTACGCTGGGCACACCGTTAGAAATATCTAAATACTATGAGTGTAAGAATTGTTCAGCATGAAAAGTTCTACAAAAAAGTCCGCGAGAGCATATGTCTATCTTTCATACATCGCCCACTATAAGGGAACAACTGAAGCTTGTCTCTTACAGCTTTATGTGCTGTCGACTTAGAGATTCCTGTTGAGCTAATTTTCGAGTTGATTTACTTGGAATACGCAGCATTATATCGGAGATTTCAACAATTTTTTCGTCTGTTAAAAGCGGAGGCCTGCCTGTTCCCGGTACATCGTTCACTGAGCCAGTCACACGAAATTTACTTATCAAATCCCGAACGTTATCACGATTTGGACACTTTGAATTAGGAAACCGCACCTGAAATCTTAATTTTACATTTTCTGTAAACCGATCACCTTCGCGAAAAACGTATTCCACCAAAAAACTCTCTCTTCAGTAGTAAACATTACCGCCTGTATAATGTTGCTCTCTTGCAATAATAAATCTGTCTGAACGATCGCTGACTAATACACGCTGAAGACATGCAGGCTGCGCGCTTATCGCGATACACACCGACAGCTCACAGGGGGAAGTCCCGCTTTGAAGGACACAGTGCAGCCAACTAAAACGCATGACTCTACCACTCACAGCTGCACGTACCCACTGCGGAGAACATTCTCGGGCGCCCTGTAGCTTTCCCCTTTATCTGTTCATAGTTTCTGCATCTTACATCAGACATGATTTGCTGTACATATTGTAGGCGTGGTCTTCCTCGACATCTTTTGCCTTCAACCATTCCCTCCAATACCGTTTTCAGCAGGCTATGGTGTCTCAAAATATGTCCTTTCAGTCTAGTCCTCCTCCTCTTTATGCTTTTCCATAAGGTATAATTTTCCTCAACCTTTTTAAATACTTCAGCATTCGTTATTTTTTCTGTCCAGCTAAATGTTAGCGTTCTTCTATAACACCATTGTTCAAAAGAATTTAACCTCCTTTTTTATTCTTTTCCAATTGTCCACGTTTCGCAACCATAAAGGGCAATGCTCCAAACATACGCTTTTAATGATCTTTTTCTGGTTTTAAGATTAATGGAATTTATAGAGAATAAACGTTTCTCTTTGTGAAATGCTAATTTGGCTGTAAAACTCTACATTTGATTTCTTTCTTGCTTCTTCCATCTTTGGTAATTTTGCTTCCGAGATATTTAAATTCTTGAACATTTAGTAGTGTTTTGTTGCCCACCACTATTTTCATACTTGAGTCTGCTTTTTTTAAATCGCAGACCATAACTTTCGTCTTTGACTGACTTATTTATGTTGTATTCATTACCCATGATTTCCCCCATTTTTACTATTATTTGTTTGAGATGTTGTTCAATATCTGCAACTATGGCAATGACATCTGCAAATCTAATCATATTTATTTGTTCACCTAGTATCCTTATTCCTAAATTCAAATCCTCTCGAACCTTATTCACTGCATCCTGGATGTAGGCATTAAAAAGCATGGGAGACAAAGCACAGCCTTATTTTTGCTTCCTCTTGTTCAAGACAAGAATAGCCATCATGAACGACAGTGGCGTACGCAGGATATTTCCCTCTTAGGGGGGGGGGGGGGTCATTGATATAATAGGGTAGGCCTAATCGTGTACATTACAAAAGTTCTGCCCCTTAAAACGACAGTCATCATCATAATTAAAATGGTATTTCGATAAATGTTCATCACTAGGGCTCGGATATTTATGCCGTAAAAAAGTTTAAAAATACACTTAAAACTTTCAAAAATGAATGTAATAAATGACCTAAAAATTCGAAAAATGCACATTAAAATGGAGAAAATGATCTTATAATAATAAACTCACCAATATTTCAAAAATTCGAAAAATGCACTATAAAATGGAGAATCAAAATAGATTTCTAGCACTTAACAAAAGGTTTATGTTTACTTTAGTCTGAGTTGCACTGCACTTCGAATGCCATTCTGATGTTGACAAATGTAAAGATCTGTGGTTATCAGCCAACAAGTATTTATATCTCGAAATGCTGCGTTCAACATCAACTGATGTGATCGGAGCGTACTTGAAGTGAGGAAGGTCGTTTTCTGCTAAATCCTCCTCAATCCCTTCCATGCAGTAGTTTTCACCAGAAAGAATGTCTGAGATTTTGCAGAATGTTTTATACCCGGTGTTTTGCCCAGGACTTGTTTCAGTTTTGATGCAATACTCACAGCAATTTCGCCACGATTGTTGCTACGACTAGTTTCCACCCGGTTGAATAAGGAAATAGAATCAATATTTCAATATTTTAAATTATCTTGTATCAGCTACTAGCTTCTTCTTAACTCTGAGACACGTAACTCCCTCACATAAAGCTGTGACATGACTAAACTGGAAAACAATTACCTCAAAAGGCCAATTTCTCTAAAATAAGACCAAAAGAAATCTACCAAACTTTAAAAAAATGCTCTTAAAATTGAAAAATAGGAAAAACATGCAAACAGATGCAAACTAAAAATGACATATTTGGTGACGGGGTGGGCCCGTGCGGAGTTTCTATGTACAGTACTTCAGCATTGTTTCAGACAGCTCAGTAAAAAGATGACATGTCATCAACATCCGGGCCCTATTCATCATCATCATCATCATCATTGTACAGTTCCAGTTTCCCGGGTACTGTTTATGGGCCTCTTCCACGTCAACCTGTCCATATACAACTTGTGGAGAACACCATCTACTGTCCATCCTCTGGTCGCTAGATCAATCTTGATCATGTCCATCCATCGGTTTCTAGGTCTTCCTACAAATCTTTTTCCATCCACCTGTCTTTCCAATTTTTTTCTGGCTGATCTTGTAGGCTCCATCCTCATCACATGCCTGTACCACCGTAGTCTATATGTGCTGACTCGGTCTAATAGGGATGTCTTTATTCCAGCTTGTTTCCTCACCTCCTCGTTCTTTAACCTGTCCATCTTGGTCTTCTGGATGGTGGATCTAAGAAATGTCATCTCTGATGCTTGCAGTCTTGATGCATCTCTCTTTGTAAGGGTGCATGTTTCAATACTATAGGTCAATATTGGTATAAAGTAGCTGTAAAACATCGCCAGTTTAGCTGGTTTTGGAATCTTGTCATCCCATAGAAGTGTCATTACTTGTTGGTAGAATTCTGATCCATTTTGCACTCTGTTGGTAATTTCCTTACTGACCAAATTATCACTGGAAATTCCAAGGTAAGGAAAACTGTCCACACACTCCAGCTGGTGGTCTCCTAGTTTAACACTTGCTGGACGCCATCTCTGTTAACTGACATCACCACTGTCTTGGTCTCGCTGATCTTGAGGTTATATTCCTTGAACTGGGATTTCCATACTTTTAGTCTGGTTTGTCCTTCTTCTGTTTCACCCCAAATCATGATGTCATCAGAAAAGGCCACTGCATGCAATTCACCTAACTTTTCCTTGACGTTCTTCATTATATTATCCATAATAGTGCTGAACAGTAGTGGGGACAGTGCTCTGCCTTGCTGAACTCCACTCTTGGTCTCAAACCATGATGATCGTCCTTCCCCACTTTGTACACAGCTAATACAGTCTTTGTACAGCATCTGAACTTTCCTTACTAGTCCCTCAGGCACATTTCTTTTCCTCAGGCACTCACAAATCTTATCTCTTATAACACTATATCCAGGAATACAATGACCAGGTTCATGCCTTTCTCCCAATATATTTCCAACAGCATGCGGGTGGTAAAAATTAGATCCATTGTCGATCTGATATTTCTGAACCATATTGCTCCTCCTCCAACTGTGGTTCTAATGTTCATAAAAAACAATTAAAAAACCCGTTCTCTTTATCGTCACAATAAAATTATTTAAAAAATAAAAAATATGGAAAACTGTAAGTTAAACTAATTATTACTGAATGGAACTAGGCAGTGGTATCATCATGACCATAATTACGTGGTCGCTTATAATATTGATAATATGTGAGAGAAAAATAATGTTTTGCTCTTCGTGTACGTATTGTAATATTGGAATTGACTCTCAAAATCTACCTATCTTGATGACTTTATCCGTATCATTAATTGGAATAAGTTGCAGTAACTCCTCAAGCACTGAATTATCTTTAACGAAACGGACACATAATTAAAACAACCCGAAGCGACGTAAAAAAAAAAGGTTAACGATTGCACACTTCAACAGTAAAACTGATCCATGAAGCTCCAATACTGAAGGAGGAGTCTCACTGCGAGTAGAGTGCAGGATATTTACCAAGTGAGGAACGTGATCACTTTTAAAATACACTGACCGGCAAAAAAAGTGGAACACTTTATTTTTTTATATAATTTCTTAATTTATTCCACTAAAATGTATCGGTTTTCCAATATTTGCATTATTCATGTAAAGTTTAGATGGTTGGCTATAGAAAATACCGAAACATGTTTTACAACACACTTTAACTCATAAATTTCGTTACATTTTGCAAATCTTACAATTTTTTAATTTTTAGTAATGTTCTTTTGGGCTGGTTTTTATCAAATTTATTGCCAAACAAAACAGTATTAATGTTCGCACTGCACTGCACGAGAACACTGGTCACTAAAAACGAGTGTTTCCACCCTTAGCATCTATGACAGCTTGTAAACGCTCAGGCATACTGTTCACAACCCTTCGAATGGCATCTGCTGGGATGCGATCCCATTCCTCCAGCAGCGATGTTCTAAGTTGTGCCAAGGTGGTGTGGTCACGCTGTTTGACGTTCCTTCCAAGCATATCCCATACATGTTCGATGGGGTTCAAATCAGGACAAAGAGCTGGCCAGTTCAGGGTTTGAATCCTCACTTCCTGCAGATATTGCACAACACAGCCAGCAGTATGAGGGCGGGCATTATCCTGCATCAGCATGAAATTCTGACCAATGAAAGACGCAAAGGGCATCACATGGTTCATCAGGATCTCTTCGATGTATCTTTGGGAATTGAGCGTCCCGTGATCGATGCACACCAACTCAGTGTGGGCCATAACGTTGATACCACTCCACACCATACCGAGCCACCTCCAACTGGAGTCCTGGAGGAGAAAGCAACAGGGCTGTACCTCTCCCCGCGCCTTCTCCACACTCTCTCTCTCTTCCATCAGGAGATCTAAGAATAAAGCGACTCTCGTCGGTGAGGAGTACAGAGGCCCACGGCTCCTGGGTCCATTCCAGATGCTGCCTTGCGAAGCGAAGACGCGCCTGTGATGTCGTTCGAGTGCGGGTCCACGTGCAGGTCTCCTGGATGGATGAAAGATGAGCTTCTTCAAACCATCTTCTTACTGTTCGCTCACTCACTCTCACATTTCTGACATTTTCCAGTTGATTTCGTGCCTGGACTGTTGTGGTGTGGCGATCACGCAGAACTTGCAGGGTGAGAAATCTGTCATCCCTGGCACATGTGCTTCTTCTATGGCCTGACCCTCGTCTCCTGTCGTATGTTTGGAGTTCTCTGTAACGTTGCACTGTACGGTGAATGCTACCGAGAGATGATCCAATGACCTCAGCAACATAACGGAAGCTGCGGCCATCCTCCACCAATGCAACTGCCTGTGCAGCTCCTTTACGGCTACGAGGCATGTTTTAGTGTGAACTGCATATGGATAACTTACTAAAATGTGTGGCAATGGTTCACACGTGTTAAACAAATGCCAAATGTTATCCCTAGAAAAGAACAACAATAAGCGAGCGGCAACACTCATAAACCTTCAAAGCTTACAGAGCGCTTCCTGCCATAAAACCATTAAGATAGGCTCATCGAAGATCGGGGGTAATTGGTGGTAATAAACCACCATAAGAAATGTCATATTATCAATTTATATTCACTGATGTTTCAGATGTTTGTTCTAATGCGTGAAAAGTTTTTAAAATGTGATTACATCTCTTTCATGGCTAATTTTATACTTTTTACATTACTCTTTTAACTGCCACTTTTTTTTGCCGGTCAGTGTAAATACAGGAGTTAAGATGCCTTACTAGAGGTAGTCTACTGTAAAACAGGTATTCATGGGACAATATAAAGTTTCAAGTAAATAAATGTGTCTGGGGGGGGGGGGAATTAAACCCTACCCCCATCCCCGTTGGTACGCCACTGATGATTGCCAACATCCGAACTGGATAGGCACTGAAAGACAAGGAAGAAGCCAATCACAAGCAGGCATTCAAATTAATATATCACGATAAAACGAATTTCGTTTACTATGTCGCGACATCGCTAACGAAACTCTATTTGTTGTGATATATCGACTTATATGGCTGCCTGTGATTGGCTAGTTAAAGTGATTTCACTTCTGACCGCTAGATAGCTTTAGTGTAGCACTGAAACGTCAAGTCATCGCTAACGATGACTTTATTTCTTTTTAAATGACCTACAGATTTCACGTATTATTATTAAAATATGAATTAAATCACCTCGTAGTGTAGTGAATAGCATTCTTGGTTGTCGCCCCAGAGGTCTGGGTTAGATTGCCGGCTCTGCCAAGAAATTTCATTAATTGATGATGATGATAACTTAATTGTTGTTTTAAGGGGCCTAACATCAAGGTTATCGGTCCCTAATGGTCTGGGTGATAGCGAAAATGACAATGAGATGGGGACCATAACGAAAATTAAGTTCGACTGAAAATGCTTACAAAATGGAACTCAGATTGAAATAACTCACAAAATGTAGAATGGAAAAATTACAAAAGGTAACTCAGAAGGAATAGATAGAAAAATACGCTTAGGTTCAAAATACTACAAAATTCAATTTAAATTCGAAATACTTACAAAATGCAATTGAAATTGAAAATACACAATGCAATTTAGAATGAAAATGCCATATCCGATTCAAAATATTTAAAAGTGCAATTTGGACTGAAAATACTTACAAAATGTAATTTAGATTCAAAATACTCATTTGGATTGGCAATACTTACAAAGTGCAATTTCGACTGAAAATACTTAAAAATTGTAATTTCGATTCAAAATACTCACAAAATGTAATTGAGAATCAAAATACTTACAAAAAAAAGCAAAAATGCAAATTAGATTGAAACTACCTACTTGCAAAATGCGGTTTAAGTTGAAAATACTTACAAAATGCAATTGAAATTCAGAAAACTCACAAAAATGGTACCTCGACATTCAAAGACTTACTAAAAAGCAATTTAGATAGTCAATCCTTACAAAATGCGATATTGAGGTTGAAAATACCGTGGGACACGAGGCGGTGAATGGCTGTCTCGTAAAATTCCCTGGGCTGCGATGTGAACCAGTTCCAGACGTACAGCTGGAAGTCCGAGGTGAATCGTTGGCCCCGCAGAGCCCTTTTCAGGGGACCAAACGTGGCGTAATCACATGGAGAGAGGTCTGGACTGTATGGAGGGTGGCCGAGAAACTCCCATTTGAATTTCTGCAGGAGTGCCGCGACAAGTAAGTGAAAGCAATGCAGGACAGCTGGGATCCAGTGGTCGCCAACCCACGTCCCACTAGATATGAGCCCCTGGGGGATTTAATTAATTCTTGTCTGAGTGCTGGAACAGGTTACACTCAGCCTCGTGAGGTAAAGCTGACAAGAAGTGGATTCCATTCCTACCTCAGCCAACCTAGAAGTGTTTTTCCGCGGTTTCTTATTTCTAAACCAGGAAGATGAAGGGATAGTTCCTAACTAACTTAAATCCACGGTCGTCTCCTACCCAAATCCTAGTCTGAATTTCAATCTTACACGGCCATCACAATGACACAGGGTATCAGACATATTCAACACACCGAAGTAGACAGGGCTACATGTTCACGATTTCTCAAAGCTTCTTTAACGACCAAGCAACAACTACAATATATTATTAAATTGCTATTAGCAACGTCATGTGCCTTTAATATTGTGAGATTGATAATTCATCTCGGGTGATGACTTTTTAAATTTATCGATTCAGTTACAGTACCCCCCGAAAAAAAAAAGTGGATGCACCCCTGATTTAAATACAGATATCACACGAACACCAAGTAGAAGATGAGCTCCACACCAAAGAGGATATAATAGACTCCACACACACTCCACTGGAAATCTTGATAGGATCAGCGTCGAGACATCTAGCGGTGGAGATGGGAACTCCTTTCGTGACGGAGATCCTTATAGTTAACCGGGAGGGGTGGTTCAAATAGACAGCCTGAAACATCGGTTTACTAAAGTTTGATCAACAGTAACCTACACTTAAACAAATCATAAATATGAAGATGTAATTCGGAATTCGATTATATAATAATAATAATAATAATAATAATAATAATAATAATAATAATAATAATAATAATAATAATAATAATAATAATAATAATATCGTATGGCCTCGGGTGCCGGGTGCAAGCTTTGTTAAATGACACCCAGAGGGCAGCTTGCATGTCGAATTTCGTCGTTCCTTTGCACGCTATGAAAGTCAAGGAGGTTAGATATCTAAGCTCCTTGACACTACAGCGCTTTCTAGTAGAGAAAGGGGGAACTTTGTGTTGGCGGAAAACCCCGAGATTAATTTTGCCATTGAACACGGCCTACTGAATTTAAATGGGTTCTTTAACATGCCAACAACGTATGACATCCATGTCGTGATTTTTGTCACCTTTCAAAAAACACTTACTGCGGCCAGGGGCGAACCTGCAAGCTTGGGGTTTGTAGTCCGACACGTTAACCACTCACCCACGGTGGCAAGCTATTCGATTATATATATTCCTAAAGCCAAATATAGCAAAAACAGAGGACAGCTGCTTTCATCTGAGCAACAAACAAGCCAACTACATTCCTAGGGTTCAATACAAGGGTCATCTACTGAAATTCAATCCTCATCCTAAATATTTAGGCGTCATCTTGGATCGATCCTTGACTTACAGTGAACATCTAGGCAAAACATCTGCCAAGATCAAAACCCGCAACAACATCCTGCACAAACTCACAGGAACGGGCTGGGGCCCAACAGCATCCACCCTCAGAACTTCAGCACTTGCCCTAGTGTATCCAGTAGCAGAATATTGCTGCCCAGTATGGCTTAACAGCTCCCATGCAAAGAAGATAGACGTACAGCTGAACGACACAATGAGGACTGTATCAGGAACCATCCAATCTACACCTTTGGAATGGTTACCAGTACTCGTCAACATCCCGCCTCCTCATCTTCGAAGACAAATGGCACTGAAGAGAGAATGGCTTAAATGTTGTGACAACCCTCTTCTGCCAATTCATCTAGACTGCTCACCTAAAGATCTCAGGCTCAAATCCCGGAATCCTTCTTGGAGACAAGGAAGGAAGTTGGTCCAAGAGCAGTTTCAAGTGAATGAAGCTTGGCGCAATGAGTGGCTGACTTCAAATCCAGACAGATTAGGTCTTATCTCGGATCCAGTTAAGCAGCCCCCTGGTTTCGACCTTCCCAGGAAAATCTGGACGTCGCTGAACCGTATAAGAAATCAACACGGTAGGTGTCAGTTCTGGAAGCACAAATGGAAAATTGCCAAGAATCCTTTCTGCAACTGTGCAGATGTGCCTCAGACCATCAGTCACATCGCTATGGATCGCCCACTCCGAAGTTTCAATGGTCCAATGAAGGAGATTCATCAAGCTAGTGATGAAGCTTTAGAATGGTTAGAAAAATTAGATATCCAGCTCTAACAAAACTGAAGCTACTTGCAGATTAAGGTCTCAATCTGTATATATTTGTACTGTAAATACTGTACAATGTAAATAATTGTATATTGCATCTTCATGCCATACGAAATATATATATATAATAATTAAATCGAAACAACCTGATTCGCAAACTAGAGGGACACAATGGGGCCCACCTCCAGAGACTGTTCGCACTTCTGCAATGGCATTGTGCTTTTCTACTGCTGAATTTGCTTCCCCAGTTTGGTACAGGTCATCTCATGCCAGACAGGTAGATACAACTCTGAATGAAACCTGTAGGTTGATAACAGGTTGCTTAAAACCTACCCCAACATATAAGCTCTACTACCTGGCTGGAATAGCACCACCTTGTGTACGCAGAGAGGTGGCTGCCAACAGGGAGAGGCTGAGAGTGGAAGAGAACAGCGCCCACCCACTGCATGGATATAATCCTCCTCAGCAACGGCTGAGGTCCCGAAAGAGCTTCCTGAGGACATCTGAGATGCTTACCGTCTCACCGGAGAAGTTAAGGCTGGATATATGGAAGAAGTCGAACCCTCACCCCTGCGGTTGGATGCCAGTAGCTGAAGAACTACCCGGACACAACGAAAGTTGGTTGGTGTGGATATCCCTAAACAGGTTACGATCAGGAGTTGGAAGATCCCTTGACAATCTGAGGATATGGGGGCCTCAGTACATGTGACACGTCTTGCGAATGTGGGCAAGAACAAACCACAGGACACATGCTTCATTGCCCTCTGTGCCCTTCATCTTGTGCAGGGGAAGATCTAATGTTTGCCACTCCGAGTGCCTTGAATGTTGCTCAGTATTGGGCACGTGTTATATAATTAGACAGTTTTACCCTTATATGTAGCCTATAGCAACTGTAAATTTGTATGTTTCCGACACGAGAAATAAATAAATAATTAAATAAATACTAAATAGATACCGTACGTAAAAATCTCAGGAAAATATATGGCCCCGTTTATGTTAATGGTATATGGATTAAAAGGAAAACCACAGACTTGTACACAGTAATCAATAAGTTCACTGATACCGTGCGTAAAAGACGATTGAAATTTTATGGTCACATCTGCAGAATGGACAACACCAGATATCGAAAACAACTGCTTGATATAATTAATTCAAAGAAGGTCAAAATCAGTTGGTTAGAAGAAATCAAACAGGACTTAAAAGAAATAAACATTACAGAAGATATCATCATAAATCGCAAGACTTTTGGAACTCTAGTTAGAAATAACTCTTTCACCGAAAAAGTTTAAATACCACTGGAATAAAATGGACGGAATAACGTAAGAAGGGGCATAGCGAGTTCATGAGGAGATATTGGAAGGAGAAGAAGAGGAAACCACCTTCAACCCAAGTCAACAAGTCCAAACGTGCTCCATAAGTGGGCAATAGAAAGAAAGAAAGAAAGAAAGAAAGAAAGAAAGAAAGATGATGATGATGATGATAATTGTTATTTTAAGGGGCCTAACATCTAGGTTATCGGCCCCTAATTGTTTGGGTGATCGTGAAGATGATAATGAAAAGTAAACTATAAATACTCTGTATTTCAAAAGAATGAACGTGAAGGAAATGGCGGGAACGATAGTAAAATGGCCGCCGCGGGCTCCTATTGGCTGGATTTCGACAATTCCGCCGACACGTTGCCAGAGTATTGCTCACGATTCAGTCGCTTGTTAGCCGCTGTCTGTGTCTGAGTTATATAGTTCCACTGTCATCGTTTGGTTTACTTTTTACTTTAGCATCCAGTTTTAATATTTTTCTTCCCATTTTACTTCGTTATTTCTTTTATTATTGTTGTTATTATTTTCTAGTTTCATCCTGTTCTTAGTTAGCTAGTTAAGTTTGTTTTTATTATAGGTAGGTTATAGTCTTGCACTTCGACGCCACACGAAACAAGTTTGCTGAGAGCATCAAATTTCGTAGCGTAATGCAGAAGCAAGGAGAAACCATCGCCAGCTTCACCTTAAGACTGCGTGTTATGTCTTGGTGGTCGAATGCACACTTGATATAATTGATGTAAAACACACACTACTTATTAAAGTCTTATATATTTATCCCTTACTCTAATACAATATAATAATCAAGGAGCAATATTCCTTGATAATAATAGTTATGTATCAATAGCACCATGACAACTGTTGTGCCTTGGTATTTGAAAAGTCAGGGCGAGTCTATCTTTATGTAACTTCCGCGACCGTCACCCAAACTCTTTTTTTTTTTTATTAGATTAATTTATAGTCGCATTAACTTGGAAAGTCTTATCGCGACTTTCACTGTAGATTTACATTATACAATACAATACATACAATACATTGAATTGAATACACTATAAAATCATAAAATGAACACTAGAAATAAAGAAAAGTCCCACTACTATGAGTTGATCAATCAGATTTTGAAATAAAGTTCAGAGTCTTTGAAGAACTTGATGAGTTTCTTGAGCTGTGAAAGAGATGAGAAGGCCTCACATATCTTCTTGGGAATGCTGTTGTGCTGGCGCCAGTGGTTGTAGAGAGCACAGTCTGAGATTATGTGCTGCACAGTCAGTACGCTGTTACATGTTGAGCAGATAGGGGGTTGTTTCTTCTCGAGGAGATAGCTGTGGGTGATGTTGGTATGACCTATTCTTATTCGTGATATTAGAACTTGATCTTGCCTGGAAAGTTTATGATGGAGATATTGTTCTGTGGTTCCTGATGTTATTTCATGGAGTTTACTGGTAGAAGTTCTAAGCCAATGATTCTTCCACTGTTGGAATACTTTTCTTTTGACGTAGGAAATGATGTCAGTATGAGGTGTAGCTATTGTAGGATCACATAAAGGTACAAGTGTGGCTTCTTTAGCTGCTTGATCGGCAGATTCATTGCCATGAATGCCTCTGTGAGAGGGTACCCACACAAATATGACTTGTTTACCTTGCTTCACAACTTTATGGAATATCAGTTGAATTTCTTGTACAAGGACGTTTGTCGAAGATAGATTCTCTATTGCGTTTAATGCACTTCGTGAATCGGAGTAAATAATAAATGAGTTGTTGCAGCTGGCTGTATTCAAAATGTATTTCATGGCCTGTTTAAGAGCAAAGAGTTCATTAGAATAGACTGTGAAAGATTCAGGAAGTCGAAAAAGCATGGTATGGTCAGGATAAATTATCCCACAACCGTTTCTTTCGTCATATTTCGAACCATCAGTATAAATAGCACTGTTCATTGGGTATCTATTGGAGATTTCAAGAAATAATCGATGGTACTGTAATCTGTCAGTTTGGTTTTTAACCAAGTTGTTCAGTTCGAAGTTGACTGTTGGTAAGGTAATTGTCCATGGTGGGATATCAAGAGAATGGTCTGAGAGTAGTATGGGAGGAATATTTAGGTTTAATTCTTCAAGGAACTTGGATATTCTGACATTGAAGGGCGAAGGTTGTCGTCTTGATTCAGTGTGTGTTCTTGTGTGGCTGTTAGTAGGGAAAACATACGACTTAATGCGTGATTTAGTCATAGTTGATACTTTGAGTGCATATGATAAACTTAGTTGTTGACGTCTAATTGCAAGAGGTGGTTCATTGGCTTCTATTTGCATACTGGTTACTGGACTGGTGCGGAGAGTTCCCAGAGCAATTCGAAGAGCAGCTGACTGGATAGAATCAAGGATCTTGAGGGAAGACGCTGTTGCAGAGTTGTATACTATACTGCCATAATCTAATTTGGCCCTAATAATTGATCTATAATTATTCATGAGCACTTGATAGTCTGCTCCCCAGTTTTTTGCTGCGAGAATCTTCATTAAATTAATCCGTCGTAGACACTCATCCTTGAGATTTTTCAGGTATGGAATCCAACTTAATTTACTATCAAACAGAATTCCCAGGATTTTAAGAGTAGATACTGTCTCAATTTTATGACTGTTTATGTTGAGCTTGGGATCTGTTACAGAGTGTTTGTTTTTAGAGAATACTATGCATTTGGACTTTGTTTTGGAGAACTTGAATACAGTAATATTGGCCCAGTGTTGAATATTTTCAAGTGATTCTTGAAGTAGTTGTTGAGTAGTTGAACTATTTCTTCCAGCACAGAATATGGTCAAATCGTCGGCAAAAAGACAAGCCTTTACTGGCAAGTGGATGTTGGATACAATTCCGTTTATTGCGACCAGGAATAAAGTAACACTGATAACTGATCCTTGAGGGACTCCATTGTCGATTGTAACTTCCTGTGACAAAATGCCATTTGTCTTAACTTGAATTCTACGATCTTTGAGGAAGTTGTAGATGAAATAGAGCATATTTCCTGAAATGTTATATTCCATCAATGATTTAAGTACATGGTCTTTGAACACCATGTCATATGCCTTTTCAATATCTAGACTAACTGCTATGAGGTAATGGTTGTTTAGGAAAGCTTCCCTAATTTCAGATTCCAAACTTATGAAAGTATCGACAGTTGAACGTCCTTTACAAAATCCACTTTGTACATCACTAAAAAGTTTATATGTTCAAGATACCATCGTAATCTCCTGTTAACAATTTTCTCCATTAATTTGCACATTGCATTTGTTAAAGCGATTGGACGGTAATTTTCTGCAATTGAGTTATCCTTCCCTGTCTTGAGTATTGGAACAACAATGGCTCTGCGCCATTGATCAGGGAACGTCTGAGAGGTCCATATGTAGTTGAAAATAGCCAGAAGATAATTTAATGCGTTTAGTGGGAGCTGTCTTAGGAACTCATAATGGACCGTATCTGGGCCAGGGCTGGATTTGCCACATTTGTCAAGTTCAATAATCATGTCCTGTAATTGAAAAGGTTCATTTAAATTAGAATTGGAGTCGGAGGAGGTTCTTTCTAGATCAAGAGGTTCGCTGGTTTTCTTTATATGGAGAAAATGTTGGTCATAATTGTGGTCACTAGAAATCTCGGAGAATGTGTCAGCTAATTTATCAGCAATGTTTTGAGGGTTGGTTATGAAGGATCCATCATTCGGGTTTCTGAGAGAAGTAATGTGGAACTGGTTATATTTGCCATTTACACGTTTGAGTTTATTCCATACTTCTTTTTGTGGAGTTTGAGAATTTAGTGAGGAAACAAATGTCAGCCACGAGTTCTTTTTGCTATCTTTAATTTCTTTTCGGGCGATTGCTCTACATTTCTGAAATTGGGCTTTATTTTCAGGAGTTGGTTTTCTCTTAAAGACATAGAAAGCATGGTTTTTATTCTTTAGAGCTTCCTTGCATGCGTCGTTCCACCAAGGTACTGTCTTCTTACACGGGTTTATCTTTATTTTCGGAACACTAAGGTTTGCAGATTTAACTATTGCTTCTGTAAAATCTTGAACAATATCATTGATGTGTTTGGAAGGGAAGTCATGTGGATGGGTTAGGCCAATTAAATGGTTGTTGACTATATGATTGAATTGCGTCCAATTTGCTTTATTTAAGTTCCATTTAAGGGTTTGGGGTATCGGGGCGTTGATTGAAGCGTTGTCGTTATTGATCAGTATGGGGAAGTGGTCACTATTTCCTTGGAGCGTCGAATAGACAGACCAGTCAAAACCAGTTGCTATCTCCGGAGTGCAGATAGTTAGGTCTATGCTACTATAGGTTCCATGAGCAATATCGAAACGAGTTGGAGCAGTTGAATTCATTAGAATTAGGTCAAATTCATCTAGTATCTTTTCTATCTCCTTCCCTCTTGCATCGGAGTGATGACTGCCCCATAACGTGTTATGGCTGTTGAAGTCGCCTACTAGAATGAATGGTTTAGGTAGCTGACGGATAAGATTCCGTAGATCATCTCCGTGAAATAGATAACTGTTTGGTATATAAATATTGCAGATACACAGAGAGGGAGGTAGATGCAATGAGACGGCTACAGCTTCCAAATTGGAGTTTAAAGAAATTTCTTTAAGGTATATATTGTTTTTGACATAGGTAGCTACTCCTCCACTTGCATGACTTGCATTAGTTCTGTTTTTATGATACACATTGTAAAGTCTTAGATTAGCAGCAAAATCGTTCCGAAAGTTGGTCTCTTGGAGACAGATAATGGGTGGTTGGTGTTTATTTATTAGGAGTTGTAGGAATTCTAACTGGGATCGATAGCTGTTGATATTCCATTGGAGTAGTGTTGTTGCCATAAGTATGATAAGGAATAGCAAAAGATCCATTTCCATTCTTATAGAGGGAGAGATTAGTCATCGCTAGAATAGTCTGGAGAAACATTGTTATCCATTTGGTCTTCGCTTAGGTTGACGAACTTCAGTAATTTCTTCACTATCCGGGAGCTTCTGTTTTTAATGCTTTTATCGGTGTAGTAGGGGTATAGTTTCTGTAGGGCCTTAGCGAGTCCTTCTATGTCTTGGGTGTAATTGAAAGCAATTGCCACCACGTCCTTGACACCTTGGGAATTTTCGAGAAAAGATTGGAGTTGTGTGTAACTGAGAGGAGCTAGTGATGGATCAGCTTCCAAAACCTGTTTCACAGGAAGGAGCATATCGCTGATTGTTGGTTTTTGTGGTTCTTTCTTGGGTTTCTTAGAAGTATGATTTACCTTGTGATTCTCAATTTGTTCAGAAGAGTCGATTTTGGGTCTGTTGCTATTAGAAATATTTTGGTCAGTTCTTTCACTGCTGGCGTGTGACATTGGTCTTTTAAATCCAGGGAAATGTCCAGTTGTTGAGGCAGGACATGTTTCACTATGTCCAGGCACTGTTCTTTCTATTGGAATTTCGGAGAGAGAAATACCATTACAATCTTGGGTTAGAGTTAAGTTTAGGATAGCTGATGAAGTTTCATCATGTGAATTTGTTGGAGGAAGGTCGGAAGTACTGGTTGCATTTTTGGGGTTTATCTCTGTTGTTTGTGGTTTCTCTTGTAGTTTAGGAAATTTGGAGAGGTTAGGTTTGTCAATTTCATGAATGTCGTGCTGAGAGGTTGGTTGATCATTTGGAACTGAGTTGTTAGTAGGACAGTCTTTGGCCAAATGTCCCTCAGTTTTACAAATAAAGCAGGTGGGTGAGTCAGATGATAGGTAAATCCAGTAGTTAGTGCCATCGTATTCAATTTGGAGAGATGCAGGGAGTTTATCGAAGTCTTCATTTTGGATGTACATTTGTCTTCGAAAGCTCAAAATATGAGAAAAACCTGGGATGGATAAGCCTGCTCTGATAGGGGTAATTTTAGACATGATTTTCACACCAATGTTTAACAATTCCTCTTCAATTACATAGTTGGGTATTACAGGACAAACGTTTGATAATATAATACGCTTGTTTTTTGTTAAGAGTGGTCGTATTTCCAAAGATACATTGTTTATTAAGATCTTGGGGTTTGCTAATATTAACTCTTCAACAACTTTCTTGCTAGAAAGAAAAATGCATATTCGTCCATTCGATATTCGTGAAACAAAACGAATGTTGCTAGGGCTAGTGAGTTTTCCTACAGCTAGCACATAATCTTTGATACTGATTCCATCTTGGGATTCAATTACGATAGCTTGTTCTTTGGAGGGGAGAGATTGAGCTATAGCAGAATAGCTTGACCTTGGATTTGTTTCTTTGGTGCCGGTAGTTATTGTAGTTGTCATTTGGGTGCCAGATGTACTGTTGTTAAAATCAGGGTTATTTACAGTATTATAATAATTCATTGGTTGGTTTGGTACTTGGTGGGTTGATACGTCAGAAGTTTTATCATTCGTTGTGTTCGTTAAGAGACGCCGACCTCTATCAACAGAGGCGGCGGCCATGTTGGGTTGATCAGAACAGAGTTTTAGGTTGTGTATCTTCCACTTCGCGTAACTTACGGTAAGGTTCACAAATATTAGGAATAATACTTACAAAAGTGTTGTAGGTATCTAGAATACTTTCATATACGATTCGCACTCCAATGTGATATCCAAAAACCTCTCCAAATGAAATGTAACTACGGCAGCACGAACCTCGTGAACATTGTCTAGTCACAGCCTTCTCGACATCCCAAACTCTTGTTTCATCTTAAAGGATATAATCATTGCATGGTGAGTGTTGATATATTCACCATCAGATTACTTTGTGTTTGTATTTTGTATTATATTTGTATAGCTGTCGAGTGTTTGGCCTCTTTCTCATATTTATTGAATAACGGTGACAAAGGTAGCATAGCTTCGGTGTGTTATTTATTTTATACCGTATTTCTCTATTTGAATGTGCTCGGCGTTGACTCAGGATCGACATTTGCATTATATTGCGCATGATAGTACCGAAATAATATCTGAAGTGTAGCCCTGTGTATTATTCGAATCAGCTGTTTTACATTAACTTTAAAAACTTGGCAACACAGCTCAGCTGTTCCAAGCTCCAACCATTTCCTTCACGTTCATTCTTTTGAAATACAGAGTATAAAACTAACTACTAACTTATATACTAGAAGATGAAATGGAAAACAAAAGGAGGATAAGGCAAATAAGGGACAGGAGGAAAAGAAATGCCCTCAAACCTCGAAGAATACGGATTGAGGGACTTGGAAGGAAGGAGCGCCATGAAAGGCAGATAGGAATGTGAAAGAGGAGAGGGTCTGCCATAGAGGTAAGGGATAAAAGGGGGAAAACCGGACCCAGCTCAGAAATCCCTCGGGGTCGCCAACTTCCGAACTCACCAGCCGTGAGCCCCTGAGGGTGTAGCAATATCCAGGGTGCACCAGAAGTGGTGGGGCTACACACACCCTGCCTCCTTAAGGGCCTTGAGCAGAAGGCAGGAGATAACATGAAAAGAAAAAGAAGGCTGACCCCTCGCAGAAGGAGGGTATCAGAAAAGATGAGACAAGGGCCAATTAAGGCGGGAAAGGAGAAGACTCCCTAGGCCTCGGATACCCTAATACCGTCGGGGTCGGAAGAGAACAAGATTTGACCAAGTGAGATCGACAGGAAAGAAGACGGAGAGGAGCCCTACCTATCTTAAGATCTACGGGACATTGTGTTTTTTTAGGGCTAAACTTTAAATTGCGAGACATCAAACACAACTGACACGAAATATCGACTGGATTTATGATGATTAGCAAGGTAATTCATTAAGGATTTACGTCATACCACTAAAGAAACTAAAGAAGCAGTCTGTAAACAGTGAATGTCGATTCCTTTGTCCGAATAATCTTCACTGTTTTTGGTTAGATTATTTATATAATCAGTATTTTATTACAATTATTACGCAACTAAACGTTATCAACTACTTATTAATTCAAGTTGACACTCATTATGCTGTCTCTTGGTGATACCGTCTGTGCTGTTTGCGTAAAGAAAGTCCTTGATCATGAAGTGGGGCTTCAGTGTGACGATTCATGTAGTAGATGGTTTCATATGTCCTGTATCGGAGTCTCCAAATCTGAATACTCGAAACTAGCTGGAAACTCTGCTAATAAATGGCACTGCACCAGGGCTGACTGTACTCCCAAATCATCTTCTATTAACATAACTGTGATCTTGAGCACTTTGGTATCTAAAGTAGATGATCTTGCTTCAGTAGTAAATACTTTAAAAGATGTCCCAAACGATACTCGCATCATTAAGTCTGAAATAAAGGCAATTCAGGACAAGCTCACAGCCATTGAACCTAAGCTTGATGAAATTGATAAGAGAGGCACTTCTCTGGAACAGCGTGAGCCTGATGGTGGAGGCTTAAACATGGATAATATTATGGCTGAGATAAATGAACGTAACTACAGGAAGAAAAATATCATCGTTTTTAATGTCCCTGAGTTACAAAGCAGCGTTGCTGTTGATTTGAAAGCACACGATAAAGGCATGATTACTAAAATACTCAATTGCTCAGTTCTGCAAGTGGAGACTGATAGTATTAAGTTCTTTAGGGTTGGTAATAAACAACCCTCGAAGATTAGACCTCTCAAACTTGTTTTTCCTACGGAACATGGTAGGAACCTGATGCTCAGTAATTTTTCACTTGATGGTCTTCGTTCTACTGATCCTTCCCTTCAGGATGTCAAGCTCTCCAGAGACCGCACTCCCAAGGAATTAGATTCTCTAAAAAAACTACGTCTTGAACTTGCTTCTCGTACATCATCGGATGGTGAGAATAATCTTACCATTAAATATAAGAGCGGTATCCCTATGATTGTTAAATCTGATAAGGCTCAAAAAACTAGTTTCACCCAATGGCAATTCATGTTTCAAGTTATATTATCAGAACGTAAATGGTGTTAGATCTAAGATTACTGACTTAGTTATTAATGTTAACCTTAATGATTTTGATGCGATTGTGTTTACGGAAACTAAACTTAACCCTGATATTACTGATGCTGAGCTGGGTCTCAAGGAGTTCAATATTTATAGATGTGATAGATCTACTAAAACCAGTTCTAAATTAGGTGGTGGCGGTGTTATGATTGCTACTCACTTCAAAATAATTGCTTCTTTAGTTAATTTTGCGAATGAAGAATCAGAAGCTATAGGTGTGTTTGTTAAGATTGGTCACTTTCAACTCATTATTGTTGCTGCCTATGTGCCTCCAAATCAGCCTGTTAGAAAATATCAATTATTATGTGACTCAATTGAACAACTTCGTGCTCAATTGGGTAATGAGCCCAGTATCCTTCTAGCTGGTGATTTTAATTTAAATAGTGCTGCTTGCCCTACGTCTTCATCTGACCTGCTTTATGACATGTCCAACACTCTTGGAATGCGCCAACAGAGTGGGATAGTCAATATGCGGGGCTCTCAGTTGGATTTGCTTTTCAGTGATTTGCCTTGTGTAGTCACTCGTGCTTTGGATCCTATTGTTAAGGAGGATAACCACCACCCTGCCCTTGATATTGATCTCACTTTTCCTTCTCAGCATTTGCCCTCTAAGTTCAGGTTGGTGCCTAATTATTTCAAGTGCAATATTGAGGGGCTGAGATCTGACCTGATTGTTCTTAATGAAAATGTCCAGATTTCTACCTCTTCCCAAGGCGAATCTCTCAATCAGTACATCCAAGACCTTAGTATCTTAGTGAGGGATAATACACCTCTGAGAAAGGTTGGGCCTTCCCCTTTTCCCCGCTGGTTTAACAATGAATTAAAAAGGATGACCATCTATAAGAAAATGTTACACAGGATTTACAAGACTACTGGATGTGACAGCGACTATTTGGCTTTCTCTAGAGCTAGATCTGATTGTAAGGCTCTTGCCGTTGGCTGCTATAATGCTTATATTTCGCATGTTGATAGTACTATATCATCCAATACTAAGATTTTTTGGAGTCATATGAACAACCTTAAAAGAATGGATGTTAGCCCATCGAAGTTGAAGCTTGCAGATGATGTGGCTAGCACCCCTGACGACATGTGCAATCTTCTTGCTCGTCAGTTTTCCAGTGTCTATTCTGTTCCATTGGCGGCTGAACCTAATTTTCTGTTAAAGGAGAGTAACTTGTCTCTATCACTAATCCAATGTAGTCCGGATGAGGTCAAAAGCAAAATTAATGCCTTGGATATTCATAAGGGCTGTGGTCCTGATGGTATTCCTCCTTCCATTTTGCGGCTTTGCTTTGATCTTCTTTGTGGGACCTTGGCGGATTTGTTTAATATGAGCCTACAAGAAGGCACTTTCCCTTCGTTTCTCAAGTCAAGTTATATTGTTCCGATCTTCAAGGACGGTTGTCGGGAAACTGCAAGTAATTATCGCTCCATCACAATACAGTCTTCAATTGCTTAAGTCTTTGAAGCTTTAGTGCTCGACAAGCTGAAGCCTCTCATCACATCGGTTCTTATCCCTGAGCAGCATGGGTTCACGTTAGGACGTTCAACGACTACTAATCTTGTTGTGTGAAGAGTTTATACTGTGTGCGTTTTCTAACAGTCTTCAGGTGGATGCCATTTATCTTGATTGCAGCAAAGCCTTTGATAAAGTTAATCATTCCATTCTTATATCTAAATTGAAAGCTTATGGTATCACTGATCCTTTGTTGTCTTGGTTGAGGAGTTATCTTTCTGGTAGGGTCACGACTGTGAGGTTTGCGGATGGTTGTTCTGATCCTTTTGAAGTCGTCTCAGGTGTTCCCCAGGGGTCGCTCCTCGGACCCTTCCTTTTTAATCTTTTCATGAATGATATTAGCGAGACTATCAATTGTGAGTTCTTGATGTTTGCTGATGATATCAAGCTTTTTGACAAGATCAGTCTTAACGAGAATTGTAACACTCTTCAAAGTTCTCTTGATAACATTAGCAACTGGTGTACGGAAAACAGGATGCAACTCAATGCCTCTAAATGTATGGTTCTCTCCTTTCACCGTGGTCAGTCTATACATCTTGTGGACTATACTATAAATGGCACTTCCGTACAACGTTACGAGGTTGTAAAGGATCTTGGAGTTCATCTTAACAACACTCTTTCGCCTGACCATCAAATTGAATTACTTTGTAGCAGAGCTTGTAGACTTTTGGGCTTTCTTTGGCGTGGTGTTAATAGCGGTCTCTCTGTTCACTCCTCAGTTATCATTTACAAGTCTCTCCTCCGTCCCATTCTTGAATACGCTTCGGTTGCTTGGAAGCCGTTCTACAATTTTCACATCTCTAGACTTGAAAGGATTCAAAGAAGATTTGTGAGGCCACTTGGTGTTAAATTGGGTTTTAGGTATCTTGATGTGCCAGTTGATGATTTAATGAGTCAATTCGATCTTTGTCCTCTTGAAATCCGTCGTGATCTTGCTGATTTGATCTTCCTGCACAGATTAATTAATGGCTTAATTGATTGTCCTGCCCTTCTATCTAGACTGAATTTTAGGATCCCTGGGGCCTCCAGATCTTCTGACCTCTTTGCTCATTGCTACCATAGAACAAACTATCTGAAATATGGTCCAGTTGCTAGATTTCACCGTCTGGGTAATACTTTACCGGCTGAGGTTGACTTCTTTTTTGACAGCCAAAGAGTTTTCAAAGATAAAGTATTGGCTCATCTTGTCACTTTTCGCCAACTTTAGCCTTTGCTTCCATTTCTAAAACTAATTTATTGTTAAATTCAATTCTTATTTATTAGCTTTCTCTGTTTTTCATTTACTGTCATGATCGTTCCCTTATTTGTTGTTAATTTTTTGTCGTAATTTTTAAGTTTGCTCTTATTTTTTGTTACCTAATTTGTTCTATCTTTTATTTTTGTCAGTCAAATATTTGGCATAGAAAGCATGGGCTCATCTTGTCACTTTTCGCCGACTTGAACCTTTGCTTCCATTACTACCACTATTTTATTGTTAAATTCAATTCTTTTTTATTAGCTTTCTCTGTTTTTCATTTACTGTTATTATTGTTACCCTTATTTGTTGTTATTTTAAGTTTGCCCTTGTTTTTCGTTACCTATAATAGCTTTTTTCTTCTTGTTATTGTTAATTCAGTTGTTAATTAGTTTATCTTTCTTAGCTTTATGTATTAATTATTTAATGTTATCTTTCTTGTTGTATTTTTCATGTATATATTGGCTTTGCCGTTGGGAATAATAAATAAATAAATAAATAAATAAACAAGTAAGTGGAAGCAATGCCGAACTCATCAAGGGTCCCGTGGTCGCCAACCCACGTCCCACAATATGTGAGCCCCTGGGGGGACAAAACAATGAAAGAAAGAAAGAAAGAAAGAAAGAAAGAAAGATGCCGTAAGTTAAATTAACAAATAAATAGTTATTGTTGTTTTAAGGTGCGGAACAGTGAGATGCTCTGCCCCTATAAATAGGCTAAATGAAGCAAATAATAAACAAGTGGTTCCGCGAAAAACTAAATAGCCTATTTTCATAAATCCTACTTATGTTAATTGCTTCTATCAACATACAAAATTCATGTTTGATTGCTGTAATAGATTCGTAGATATTGAGAACCGTCTAAATATTTGGTATGGTCGCCATATTGGATTTAGGCCTTAGAGTTATGTACTATTACATGAAGATTATTGTGTAGGTGTATTATTCAAACTTAAATTGCATGATTAAGACAAAAGAAATAAAAACGAGATTTTAAAATTTCACACAGCCACCATCTTGATCTTATGTAAGCAATTGAATTAAATTAGATGTCGTGCATTACAATGTTTATAAACATTTGCTGTACCATGTTTCACAGCGATCGGATGGTCAAATCGCGAGAGAAGTCTATTTAAATGTTTCAACTTCGCTTGGCCGCCATGTTCGTTTTGTAGTTAACAGGTTTTTGAGAGTCACATAGGTGAACTTTTAGTAGTGTCCTTTATCACCGTAAGGGGAAGATGACCTCGTAGTTCCGCACCTTAAAACAACAATAACTAACTATGGAATGCCAGTGAAATATTTCGCACAGCCGCTATGTTGGATTGGTGGGATGTAATAAAATTTGAAGGACACGGTCGGGGTCGGCCAAAGTAGTACTATAACCTTACTGAGTTTCATGCGGCTTCGGTGGCGTAGTTGGTAGCATGCTGAACTGCTGTGCCCAAGATAGCGGGTTCAAACCCGGCCGAAGTCGTCAGATATTTTAAGAGCGTTAAAAATTCTTCAGCATGCCTCCCTTCGGAGGGGAAGTAAAGCCGGCGGTCCCATTTCATAGATTTATGGCATGTAAAAGATCCTTCCACATACTAAAACTTGTGTGAAGCTAAATTGTTAGGTTAGATTTCGTCGGAACGCTCTATCAAAGTTCCAACGTTCACCACTAGGTATCATTGATATCTGGTAGTGAAAGTTGGAACTACTTGAAATTGAACGGAAATTATAGCTCACCCTAAGGGTGTCCGCTGGAAGCAGCTACAGACTCAGGCGAGCCGAACATGTCCTCGGACACTCCCGGCACTAACAGCCATACGATAATTGGATAAATATTTTTTTTTAACTGAGTTTCAATGAAATCGCTCCAGCCTTTCAGATTTTATTAGGGAGGAACACACACACACACGGACGAAGGTGATCTCATAAGTCTTTTTTTTTTCATAAATGCAAATAGACTAATAAATAAATAAAATAAACATTAAATAAATTATTAAAGCAATAAATAAATGAATAAATAATAAATTGCTATGTACAGGCCTAAGCAGAATTAATTAATTGATTAAATAAACTAAATAAAAGAATAATAATAATGTTATTGGTATTACGTCTCTTAACTACTGCGGCTTTTAGAAACGCCGCGGAGGCGGAATTTTGCCCCGAAGGGAAAATCTACTGACACGGCTCCCTCGAATTTGTGCACCCCTAATCACCAACGAGCTGTGCCAGGATTCGATCCTCCAACCTTGGGAACAGCAGTAAATAAAGGAAACAAGTAATTTACAAATGTACTAATTCATTAATATTAATGTTATGGGTTTAGTGACCCTTTAAGTGCTCTTGTTTTTGGGATGCCTGCGTGCCAGAATTTTAGCCAAGAAGGGATATTTTACATGCCAAAATCAATTATTGATGATTTAAAATAAAATTTACATTGTCAATCAATATAAATGGGGTATAAATGACAGGCTTGAAGATCTGGATTTCGCAGACGACATTTGTCTTATGGCACAACGGTACCGAGACATAGAAGATAAGCTGGGGAGGTTGCAGAGAGAAGCAGAACGTGCAGGACTGATGATCAACTCCAACAAGACCAAAGAGATGAGGATAAATTCTGACATCACGACTAGTTTGACAGTCAACGGAAAGGACATTGAGCGAGTTGAGTCCTTCCTCTACCTTGGAAGTATATTCACAAATGATCGGGGAGCCGAGGAAGATGTTCGAAGCCGTATCAGGAAGGCAAATGGTGCCTTTGTCCATCTCTACCCCATCTGGAGAAATAGAAACATTTCCAGGAAGACCAAGCTCCGCCTTTTCAATAGCAACGTAAAGTCGATTCTTCTCTACGGCTGTGAAACATGGAAAGTCACAAAACCGATCAACAACCAGCTACAGGGGTTCATTAACAGATGTCTGCGTCGCATCATGAATGTGAGGTGGCCGGACATAATCTCAAATGAAGATCTTTGGACCATCACCAATCAACAACCGATTAGCATCCAGATCAAGGAGAGGAAATGGCGCTGGATTGGTCACACACTAAGGAAGCCGGACGGAGCTATTGAGAGGGCGGCGCTAGACTGGAATCCGCAAGGTGCCAGGAAGCGAGGTCGACCTAAGAAGACCTGGAAGAGGACGATCGGAAATGAAATTGCAGAGGTGGACAGGAACTGGAGTCAAGTGAAGAGAATGGCCAGGAACCGTACTGCGTGGAGAAATTTCGCCAAGGCCCTATGCTCCGCAAGGAGCGGCAGGAATTAAGTGAAGTAAGTAAGTGAATCAATATAAACAGGGTCTTTATATATCTTAGCTTTGCGTATTATGTATTAGCTCATTTAGATAATGAATTAGCCTACGGCATTAATAGGAGCAGAATTTACTGTATACAATAACATGAAGTTTTCACATTCAGGCACCATCAATTGCAACTGGGATCGAACTTAGAATTTGAATTGTGAAGGTCAAAGGTAAAATTCTTTATTATTTATTTATTTACATTGTTTAGACCCAAAGGATCACATTAAGCAAATTATGTTCTGGTGCTGTTCTTCTTGTTCTTCCAGAACTCCTTCATCATCTCACTGTGTCGGACTCGACGTTCCTCCGTCCATCCTTTCCCTGGTCTCCTTGGTCGATCTTCATGTGTGACTTCCCAACTGTGGATCTTATGTCGGAATGTCATTCGATCGTCTATGTCTATTGGTATGATGTTGGCACTTTCGAGATCAATTTGGACTTGGGTAACCCAGACTGTTGTCACTTTAAGTTTTCGTAAGTAAGTCAATATTCTCTTTGTTAGCCGGTCGTCATTCAGTCTCATAATGTGGCCATAGAATCTCAGTCGTCGCTTGCGGAAATCTGACTCGATGTTAGAGTATTTCTCTGTGATTGTGTGTGATTGCAGACGATATCCATCATCTGTGAGTTTAGGGCCCAATATTTTACGGATGATTTTTCTCTCAGTCTTCTTGATGTTCTCAAGATCCCCTTTGTAGTTGAGGTTTAGTGTCTCGCTGGCGTAAAGTGTCTCAGGTTTGATGACAGTCGTGTAGTGTTGAGTTTTGGTGTTGATGCTCATGCATTTCTTGTTGTAAATATTTGCGATTTTTCCGTATGCTTTCCGCAATTTAAGTTCACGAGATTTTTGTGCCACTCTTTCCATACCTGTGGGTTCAATAATTTCACCCAAATACTTGAATTGATTAACCCTGTTTATCATACCGTACTCTGTGTTTGAATGTGTTTTGTCGATAAAAACTCGGTCTTTGTGAAGGAAATTTGTAGTCCGACCTTTTCAGCACACTCTTTTAAGACCTCAATCTGAAGAATTGCCGTTCGTTCATCAGCGGAGAGGATTGCAAGATCATCCGCGAAAGCGAAGCATGTCACGTCGATATTATCCGTTTGCCTTCCTAGCATGACGGGCTTCCAGGTATTCCGACTCCTCAGTTCATTTCTCCATTCTTTGATGACCTTCTCTAGGACGATATTATAGAGTAGAGGGGAGAGCCCATCACCCTGCCGTACACCTGTCCCGATGAGGAAAGGTTCAGATACTTCACCAAGGAACTTGACTTTGGAAGTTGTTTCAGATAGGGTCTGTTGGATGAGGCGTCGTGTTTTCGGGTCGAGCGTGTATTCTTCGAGTATATTAAAGAGGGATAGGCGGTCGACAGAGTCATAAGCTTTCTTAAAATCGACGAATACGCAGATGGTTGGGAGATTTCGTAAAGCTCGAAGTTTCAGTGTGGACTTGAGGTTGAAAATTTGTTCAGTACTTGATCTGTTTGGTCTGAACCCTGCCTGGTATTCACCAATGAGAGGCTCGAGCTGTTCTTGTGTGCGTTGTAGGATGCAAGCAGAGAAGACTTTGTAAGGTACAGAAAGGAGGGATATCCCTCTATAGTTATTCACATCCAATCTGTTTCCTTCTTTATTATTATTATTATTATTATTATTATTATTTTCTTTTTTAATTTTTTTTATTGCTATGCCCAACTACGGAGCACGCTTGAACTGATTTTTCACAATGTTCCTTCTTCTTTTCTTCCCAATATCTCTTCATTCGTTCACAGTGTTCCTTTTCTGCGTGCTTCTGTCCAGCCCGTATATCTCCTTTTAGGTTTCTCTGTAAATTTATGTTTGTTTACTAGGCTTCTAAATTTTACTCTATCTGGAATGGTTTTCTCAGCAATTCCCATTTCTTGTAGATCTTCATCTATTTCTGTTAACCAATTGTTGTGGATTTTCAGGGTTAGCTCTTGATTTAGAATTCTCTTTGTCAGCCTGTCGTTATCCATTCTGTGAAGGTGTCCGTAGAATTTTAATCGTCGTTTTCTGATAGTATCTGTGATTTTTTCTGCGGCTTGAAAAATTTCACGTGGTTTCTTTTTCATCCATATTATTATTATTATTATTATTAATGTCGGTCTGCTGTGGACCACGTTATTTCAGCCATTTACATCCTTGAGCTTTAATTCTTCCCCACCACTCCAGCATTCGTTGTGAGATTTCTTTCTCCGGTTGATTGGTTGGTTGGTTCCTCAGTTTAGGGGCTGCGACAACGTGGCCATGTAGCCCCGTGTACTTTCGGTGTGTGTAGAATCTCTCTGATAACTGGTGTTCATTGTGATGACTGTATTAGTGTGTGTTATCTGTTTTCAATTCAAGTAAGGACTGCAGACATTGATTTTTTTTTTCAAGTAGTTCCTACTTTTGCCACCAAACGCCACCGTCAACGACTACTAGTTCAGAACTTGTTTACCAGATGCCACCGCAGTCGGCTTCTGGCGACGAACGTCGGAACCTAAGAGCGTTTGTCAAATGTTTAACCTATAATTAATTTAGCTTCACACAGGTGTAATAAGTGGAAGGTTCTTTAACATGCCATAAATCTATGACATGGGACCGCCGGCTTTACTCCCCCTCCAAAGGAAGACATACTGAGGGATTCTTAACGCTCTTAAAAAAATCCGACGACTTTGGCTGGGTTTGAACCCGCGATCTTGGGCATAGAAGCTCAGCATGCTACCAACTACGCCTTTTCTTTCTCTCATTAGTCCACTTGTTGCCAGTTTTCGCCCTTGGCTTTTACTTGGAAACGCTGGTATACTGGCACTTTCTTCTGGAGAGGAACACGTTCTTTGATGTCTTCATACGAGTTTCCTATTTCTCAACCGCGGTGAACCAGGGTCCCTTGGTTTTCTTGGTTGCAAATTAGGTAAAGATCCGATTAGTCTGTCTCTAAGACCTCATACTAATTATCCTTTCCTGGATGGTGTCTGTTACACTTTCCACATGCAGGTACAGTTCGTTATGTCGTCTCCTGCACTCGTCATTTTCTCTGTTTGGTCCTAGGACTTTTCTCAGGATGCCATATTATTATTAGTCTATTATTATTTATTGTTTGACAACATTATCACGGCAAATACCGGCTACATTTTATGTTACAGCCTATTTCGGCCATAGCAAAGAACCATCTGTACTGAGGTAATTTTGTAGATTACACTGTTCAGAGACTTCACAATTCTGTACTTCACGAGTCTCCTTCATTTATAGGATGAGCAAAATTTCCATCTGAATCATCGAGCCTTGCTGAGTGTTCGACCAGGGTATTGCCACCAAGGAACTTCCTGACAATATGGCAGGTGTTTAACAGAACTGCCTTCTGTAGTTCAGTATAGACTATATCTGCGGATGCTGATTCAATATTGATAGACTACTGTGGAGAGTTTTAGAAATAACACCAGTACACGATAGGGTCTGATGACTTTCTTTCTTTCTTTCTTTCTTTCTTTCTTTGTGCAGCGTATCCACGGCCTACCAGCCGGGTTGTCAGTGCTGACACTCAAATCACGTTTCTGTGGCTTCCAAGCCACATGGGAATTGCGGGAAATGAGTTAGCGGATCAAGCTGCAAAAGAGGCGGTATCACTACCACCTCGACCAATGGAGATACCCGCTCGAGATATTCGCTTGCAGTTACGCCGACAAGTACTGGCTTTCTGGGAGAGTCAGTGGCTAGCTGGCCCAATGCCTAGTAAACAGAGCTATAAAGGGAACTACTCGCGTGTGGTGGAGCTCTTTCCGGTCATGGAGAGAGGCCGTCCGTCATTTTATGTAGACTAAAGATAGGTCATGTAAGATCCATCCACTCGTACCGGAAGACCCCCCCCACTTTGTACATGTGGTGGAGCTGTATTCACCGTGGCACACATTTTAACAGAGTGTGTGGTTCTTGCTGATCTACGAAGAAACCTTTGTTTGCATGACCTAAAACCATTTCCTGGAATTATTATTATTATTATTATTATTATTATTATTATTATGTCTGGTTCCGTGGCGAATTGGATAGTGTGCTAGGCTTTGTCTTAAGGGTCCTGGGTTCAATTCCCAGCCGGGCCATCGTGGATTTTAATTTCCCATTGCCCCGGGGACTGAGTTAATGTGACGTCCTCATTACCACTTCATCCTCATTATTACGCGTAGGTCACCCACGGGTATCAACTAGAAGGTCCACCATTATTATTATCATTATTATATTATTATTATTATATCTGGTCCCGTGGCAAATTGGATAGCGTTTGGCAAAGGGTCCCGTAATGTGCGTGCCTCTTCCGTAGGTGGCCCCGGGTTCGATTCTCGACCGAAAATTGCAATCTGGAATAGGCTGGACAATTGAATAACGGCTTACCAAGTGACGTCGCGCCGGCTACGTTTCCCCCGAAATTCGTTTTTAATGGGTTCAATTTAGAACAGAATCATTCGACGTTCTCATCTTGATCGACAATCGTATTTGTTCAATACAATAAGGAAAATACATTGAAAAGGAAGGCAGGCTGTTTCTACAGCGCCGGTATTTGGAAGCGATTGAATGAGACCTCGTCTTCTAAGTACCCCCCAATTTTGGAATCGCGGTAACTCGAGTGAAGTCTCGTACATACTCGACCGTGCGTCACAATTGGCACCGGGAGTATTTACCGACTTCTAAAGAACGGACCGTGACAACACGTACTGAGCAGATCTGCCTAGCGTTTGAGCGATCAATGTTCAGCTGTGCCATCACTAGCACACACTTCCGAGAGCCGTGTGTTTACAGAATTGTATATATACTTAGTCTCCCGTGATGCTTACCGCATATGGTTTTATTGCAACTTCAATACGTAATTACCACACGTACGTAAAGTTATTTTCATGTATAATACTTTCCTTTGGTGTAGAAAATAATATGTGACGTTAAAAGGTGAACCATTATGTATTATATTTACTAATTGAAGATATATATTAAAGCAAAAGTGTCGAACAACCCTCGGATCAAGCTGCTAGCGTCCAGGCAGAGAGCCAGCATACCAACTTAAATAACAATCGAACGATGTTAACATACATTCTGGCAACACTGTTATTTTGTATTCAGGATTTATTGACCTTCCACAGTACCGTTAGTTATATAAATATTATTTTCTTTGCTTCTAACTTAGGACCTTTGACTACAACGTAGCAATATTGAGTAAATATATACGTTGGTGAAACTGGACACAGACAATGGAATAACGAGCCGAATTCAAATGTAGGTTTGGGACAAGGCTAGTAAACTACAGTTTATAAGACTTGGGTTTGGGATTGGGAATACATGTTGTACAAAGCTTGGCGGGAAATTAAATTATAATTCAATTAATAAAAAAGACGATTTAACTACTTTATTTTTGTTTACTGTTTAATTCCCCTCCCCCATTAGCTCACAACTGTTGTAATGTGCGTTGATGACCACAAGGTAGTGAAGTCCAGAATTGATTCCACCAACTTGTGCTGCACTCGTCTTTTTAATCATTCCTGTCGACCTCGCTTGGAGAATTCTCGTTCTCTTCAAACCCCCATGGCATTTCTGGCTATGGTACTGTGAACTCTCCTTTGTATATTGCTGTTGTTGCTGCTGCAGTTGTTCAATATTCATGGCTTGGGACATTTTGGTCATAAGCTCCATGTGCTTGTATTAAAATAGTCTGAATACCTGTATTTCTGTGATCACTCTAATAGTGAGTATGACTGTGAACCGGAGCTTCCAAGAAGATCCCATAATTTCCCAGAGGAAGCGTGGGAAAGAAAAGCGGGGAAATTGCAGGTTCAGAATAGTCGCTGTCTGCGCCGAGGTTCGAACCTTCAATCTTCGAACTCCGGGTTCCTCCGAGCAGCCGTTGTGCGAGACATTACAATTGATTTAGTGACGCAGATTATGAAAAAACAAAAGCAAATGATAGGATATAAAAAAATATTCATTGAATTTAGGTCTGGTGACACCTGGTTAATGATCATTGGAATGCCATTCATTGGAATATAGGTCACTGACCTACCAAGGTCAGTACTTCACATAAAACACATTCAATGAATAACATTCTTTAGAGACCATTTTTTAAAATTATCTGCATCACTAATAAAATAGGCACTTTTTTTCCTTTGCTACCTTGGATCTTTAACTGACCCGCCTGATGTTTTTGTTTTGTTTTGTTTCGTCCGAACATATGTCACTCATCCTGTATAAATTAAGTTTCGGCGTCATTTATTATTATTATTATTGGCCTTAGTAAAGGAACATTCTATGTAACCTAAACCATGTCTTGTCTACTTTCTTTGTAGCTGCAAATTGAAAATTAAATAAATGATAGATGATTTAAAAAATAAAACAATACTAAACCTCAATAATCGCTATTTCAATATTCTAATTAAGGGAGCATAAGCCATTTTGCATCATATTTTGTTAAGTACTTACTTCGTAATTACAATATTTTAACTCTATGTATATAGTTCAAAGATACGGTAAGAAAGAATAAGAAAGTATGGATAAACTCCCCGTCAAAATATACAAGTACCCAACTTTTACCGTCTCATTGAAGGAAGTAGCCTGCGTTAGCCTGGTGTGCTGTATAAGGCACGTTGTGCCATCTAGTAGCCATGCTTGTGAATTACAGCGCACAGCACAGCGCAGCGTAGCGGGAGATTATTACACCACCTCGCGTTCTCCATTGAAATACGAATAATAATTAATGTTGATTATTTAACGGCTTTGGGACAATATGGTTATATAACCCCGTGTACTTTGGTGTCTGTAGAATTTGTAATTTGTCTTATAACCTGTTTCACTCTCATGTCTGTACTAGTGTGTGCATTTGTGGACCTTAAGTTTGGAACCACTTTGCCTGGAGTAGAAGTGGGAAACCATGGTAAACCACTTCCTAGATGGCTGAGATGGAAATCGAACCCACCTCTTCTCAGTTTTGCCACACGAGGCTGAGAATACCCCGTTCCAGCCCTCAGGCCAGAATTAAATTTCTAGGCAGAGCCGGGAATCCAACCCGGGCCTCCACGATGACAACCAAGAACGCTAACTGCTACGCAACGAGGCGGACTGAAATATGAAAACGGATTTTATTCATTTATATATTTTTTTTATTTAGTCAATTTACCCTCTAGGTTGGTGGTTCCCACGGACTCAGCGAGGGAACTCACCACTACCGCCTCTATGGGCAGTGTCCTGGAGCTTGGAACATCTGGTCGGGATGGATACAACTGGGGAGGTGTGATCAGCACTTCGCCCAGGCGGCCTCACCTTCAAAGCGAACAGGGGCCTCATGAGGGAGGGGAAGGGATGGAAGATAGGGATGGATAGGCTAGGAAGAGGGAAGGAGGCGGCCGTGGCCTTACAGTAGGTACCATCCCGGCATTTGCCCAAAGACGAAGTGGGAAACCACGGAAAACCACTTCGAGGATGGCTGAGGTGGGAATCGAACCCCCTCTACTCATTTGGACCACCCGAGGCTGAGTAGACCCCGTTCCAGTCCTCATACCACTTTTCAAATTTCGTGGCAGAGCCGGGAATCGAACCCAGGACCTCCGGGGCGGCAGCTAACCGTGCTGACCGCTACGCTACGGAGGCGACTTATTCATTTATAAATTAATAATATAGCTTTCATGTCCATGTTTTTATTCTTAAATATTCTTTAAAACATTTTTACGTTTTTGCAGTCAGTCCAATGGTTGGTTGGTTGGTTGGTTGGTTGGTTGGTTGGTTTCTTAGTTTAGGGGCTGCGACAACGTAGTCACGTAGCCCCGTGTACTTTGTGGGTGTGTAGAATCTGTCTGATAACCGGTGTTAATTGTGACTAGCATTACCCATCGGGGCTTCGCCCGCGAATATTCTAGTTGTAAAGAGTACACTTAGCAAAATCTCAATCATGAATGCTATGACTGATTTATCCTTGGTATGAATAAAATCAGACTTGATCAATTCAGCTACATGTGCAGTGGTTAGGGGTTTGCCATTCCTTCATAGGTATATCAGAGCGAAGTTAGTTTGCTGGGAATATCACAGACACTGTTAATTTAAGGGCCTTTAAATGTGGTTTTCGGAGACCCTTTATAGTCGGGTGAAAAAGGCCTTTCGTACCACACTCACACGTGAAAATTGGGTGAAAATATTCTAGAGTGACCCTTGACCCCCTTAAGCGCATTATACTGTATGTATTGATGAATTTTACAGCTTAATTTGGTTCAGTGATAACCTTATAACCGTCTGGAAACTTTCACAGTAATGTAATAATTGGAATTGCATTGCGTCTTACAGAAATAGATGGACCTGTGAGATTCTGTTACCATGGTTACCGTGTTGCATTCTTTCATTATTTCTTTTTAAATGCACATGTTTTAAGGTATTTATTTAATTGTGAGCCATTTAAAGAGTAAGTGAGTGCGTTTCGCTTACGCATTGGGTTATGCTGAACCTGTAGGTACCCCATATGTATAAGTTGGTTTTAATGGGACCTTATTTTCGGTACAAAACTGGAATGGGACCTTAGCAGAATAATATAGGGAGGGATGGCTGTATTAGTGTGTGTGTGTGTGTTTTTTTTTAAATTCAAGTAAGGACTGCAGACGATAATTTCAAGTAATCCCTACTTTTGCTACCAAATGCTACCGTCCACGACACCTAGGTTGCGGACTTGGCCACTAGATGGTATCGCAGTCTGCAAGCGGTGGCGAACTTTGGTACTAATAGAGCGTTATCAATTCTAACCTGCAAATTTTGGCTTCACACAAGTGTAGTTAGTGGAAGGTTCTTTTTCATGCCATAAATGCATGACATCGGACCGACGGCTTTACTTCCCCTCCGAAGGAAGGCACACTGAATGATTTTGTTTTTGTTTGAGTCTTCAGTCTTTTGACTGGTTTGATGCAGCACTCCATGCCTCCCTGTCCTGAGCTAATCGTTTCATCTCTACATAGCTACCACACCCTACATCCGAGGTAATCTGTTTAACATATTCTAACCTTGGTCTACCCCTACAGTTCTTGTCCTCGACCCTTCCTTCCATAACTAGGCTTGCTATTCCCGGGTGTCTTAGTATGGGTCCTACCAACCTATCTCTTCTCTTCATTAGCACTCGCCAGAAACATCTCTCCACTCCCACTCGTCTTAATACCTCTTCGTTTATAACCCTATATATCCATCTGATCTTCATCATTCTCCTGTAACACCACATTTCAAATGCTTCAATTCTCCTTTTTTCTGCTGCACCAATAGTCCAAGTTTCACTTCCATAGAGCGCCACGCTCCAGACAAAGGCTTTCAAAAATGACTTCCTAATACCTAAATCTATATTCGATGTCAACAGATTCCTTTTTTGTAGAAATGCTTTCCTTGGCTGAGCATACCTACTTTTTATATCCTCTTTGCTTCGTCCATCACTGGTTATTTTGCTTCCTAAGTAACAGAAGTCTCCTACTTCCTTCAGCTTTTCACCTGCCAATTTGATGTCCATAGAGGTTTCTGACTTATTTCGGCTGCATTCCAGTATTTTTGTTTTACATTTATTAATTTTCATCATGAATTCTTACAAGACGGAGTCCATACCATTCAAAAACTCATTCAAATCCTCAGGCGTGTCGGCCAAGATGACCATGTCATCAGCAAATCTCAGAGTAGAAATTATTTCTCCTTGAATCTTCACTCCCACTTTAAATTTTTATCCAATTTCCTTCATTGCTTGTTCAATGTAAAGATTGAAAAGTATGGGTGATAAGTTGCAGCCTTGCCTTTTTTAACGCTAGTAAAATATCCGATGACTTCGGCCGGGTTTAAACCCCCGCCTTACCCGATGGTACTTGAAGACTTAAGTACCGGTACTTACTAACATTGGAGTCTATAGGAAGAAATCAATGTTAGCACATCCATTGTCGAGTAAAACCAGTGGCGTTAAGCTGACAGCAATAAACATAAAGTAGCGAACAACTCTGCTGCTGCCAGGAGACAGAGTTTAGGTCGAGTGCGTATGGACTCACTCCTCGGTCCGCTCTTTTCGCCTGAGTTTCAAGTCTTACTCAACAGCTACACCGCTCCTATTGAGCAGGTATTCTATAAACTCATTTCCATGAATATGAATCAAGTCTTGTGTTATTTGGTTCCAGGAAACTTGTTCAACTCCTGATGTATGCAGCAATCTTACTCCAAGGCAAGTATGGTGCTGTTTCTTTATAGCAATTAGTAGGTAAGCTAAAAACGGTACTTTTTCTTATCTTGAAGGTAAAGAATGAAGTTATATTAAGACTTGGCATCAATATCCGTCGTTAACCCTCTGTTGGTCGCACGTGGGTATGTTGTGTTTGTTTGGCTGTAATGTCTAGCTAACAAAATGTGGCGCACGGTTCTAAAATCCGTCTTATCCAGTTTTATCATTTCAAATGATCTAGTCGACTTCATCGTTATGATTGAGTCAAAAGTTATGAGTTACAGAGACTGAGACGGTGACGTCATGCAGCCGCGCGGGAAGCCTAAGGTAATGGTTAATGGAGTCTGTTATAATAATAATAATAATAATAATAATATCGTATGGCCTCGGGTGCCTGGTGCAAGCTTTGCTATTTGACACCCAGAGGGTAGCTTGCATGTCGAATTTCGTAGTTCCTTGACTATGAAAGTCAAGGAGGTTAGATGTTAGATATCTAATCTCCTTGAACACAATAACGCTTTCTAGTAGAGAAATGAGGAACTTTGTGCTGGCGGAAACTTCCGAGATTAATTTTGCCATTATGAACTCGGCCTACTGAATTCAAATGGGTTCTTTGACATGCCAACATCGTATGACATGCGTATCGTATTTTTGCCGCCTTTCAAAAATCACTTACCACGGTCAGGGGCGAACCTGCAATCTTGGGGTTAGTAGACCGACACGCTATCTACTCACCCACCGTGGCAAGCTATGGAGTCTGTTGAAAGAGTCCTAGGGCGTCGAGCGACCTGGGGCTTCGAGCGAAGCGAAAAGAATACAGGGTGACTCCTAAAGAGGTGTACAAGATACCATATAAAAATACAGGGTGACTCCTAAAGAGATATACAAGATGCCAGATAAGAATACAAGGTGACTCTTAAAGAGGTGTACAAGATGGCAGAGAAAAATACAGGGTGACTGCTAAAGAGGAGCACAAGATGTCAGACAAGAATACAGGGTGACTCCTAAAGAGGTGTACAAGATGTCACACAAGAATACAGGGTGACTTCTAAAGAAATATACAAGATTCCAGATAAGAATACAGGGTGCCTCCTAAAGAGGTGTGGAGGATGTCAGAGCAAAATACAGGGTGACACTTAACGAGGTGTACAGTATGTTAGATTCAATTCAAATACAGAGTGACCTTTAAAGAGGTTTGCAAGAAATCAGATTCAAATAACGGGTGACCCTTAAAGAGTTGTAAAAGATGTCAGACTCAAATACAGGGTGACCCTTAAAGAGGTGGCTTCGCGGGAAGCCTAAGGTAATGGGTAATGGAGTCTGTTGAAAGAGTCCTGAGCCTTTCTAACATGTGTAGCATTTGTAGCTTGCGTTATTTGAAATGATATAACGTCTAGTTTTTCAGACTGACTGTATTTTTTTAGAACAATTGAGTTTTTCGCTCATCTCCATAGCTCATATGATTTAGCATCTTTAACAACAAGAAAATAGTTCCTAAACCCGCCTTATCCCATGTAAATGTAACATGAATTCAGGTGTATTTTCCAAAATCCGCCTTATCCATGTATATGACACCGAAAGTGGAACGTATCTCAAAGAATACTCTATGGAGAAGGCGTCAGCACGATATTCATGAAGTTCTATGCACACTGTGTAAGTGTGTATTCTTTGAAACTGGTGACAATGCTGTTCCCAATTTCGCGCTAGTTTCTTACACGCATATTACTTATTTTCTGGATAAACATTTCTTAATTTTTAACGTATTTTTTGACTTTAAAGAACATAAACAATAAAACAATTCCGATTTTTTTGTCGTGTGGCCTCCTCAGAGGCCGAGTGCAGATCTTTCTATTCGACGCCCTTGGGCGACCTGCGCGTCGGGATGAGAGATGGAATGGATGAAGATGAATGAAACTGGGCAAGGATGTGGAACGAATCGGCCGCGGCCTATCAGAAGGTACCGTCCCAGCATTTGCCTGGTGTTGAAAATGGGAAACCACGGAAAACCATTTCAAGGACGGCCGACGGTGGGGCTCAAACCCACGCGTCTACCGAGTCAGCAGAGAGCTTGGTCCCATGACCTAACGCTGCGCTTTAGCCAGCTGAGCCACTGCTGTCGGTAATTCCGATTATAATATCACTTTATGACGAAGTTAGCCTATCATTATATAGTTTTAGTTCATCATCATCTTCATCATCATCATCATCATCATCTTGCACAGTTTCCAGCCACTGGCCGGGTCTGTTTGGAACACAAGCCTCTCCAACGTCTTTTGTCAGTATGCCTTCCTTCGGAGGGGAAGTAAAGCCGGCGGTCCCATGTCATAGATTTATGGCATGTTAAAAAAAACTTCCACTAATTGCACCTGTGTGAAGCTAAATTGGATAGGTTGAGAATGTAAACAACGCTCTTAGGTTTCTACGTTCGTTGCCAAGAGCCGACTGTGGGGGCGTCTAGTAGCTAAGTTCTGAACTTGGCCTAGTAGTCGTTGACGGTGGCGCTTGGCGGCAAAAGTAGGAACTATTTGAAAAATTCTAAGTTGCAGTACTTAAATTATAAAACAGATAACACACACTAATACAGCCATCACAATTAACACTGGTTATCAGACAGATTCTACACACACCCAAAGTACACGGGGCTACATGACCGCGTTGTCGCAGCCCCTAAACTTAAGAACCAACCAACCAACGTATTTTGTCTTCCCACCATCTCTCAGCCTCCACCCTTGTCCAGTCTTCTCCTCTCTTCTTCACGCTTTCTTCCACCCCCTTCAGCCACCTGTCTCTCGGTCTTCCTCTCGGTCTCTTTCCTTTCCACTTCGTTTCGTGTATCCTCATGGGTATCCTCTTCTCCTCCATTCGTTTTACATGTCCATACCACTTAAGTCTAGATTTCTCTATACCATCCTGTAATGGTTCCTCCTTCATTAATTCTCTGGTCCTCTCATTTCTTATTCAGCTTCTCATCTCACTGGCTTGTATTTTGCTCTTCTCCCTTCCTTCCAAAACCCAGGACTCCGAGGCATAAGTCAGGATAGGGACATAGTACGTCCGATATACGACCTTTTTGCTGTTCTGAGGGACATCCTTGCTCCATATCATGCTTCTCACGCTCCTCCGGAATGCTTCTGCTTGTCTCCCCCGCTCATTTATTTCTCTATCGTTTCCTCCATTATCTTGTATCAGGCTTCCCAGATACTTGAAACTCTCCACTTTCTTCAGCTGTTCCCCACCAATTGTTATTTACGTTATCTAAGTTTCCAAAACCCGCCCTTATCCACCACGGCAGATCCAGAAATCTTAATTTGTTAATATCTTCCTTGTATATCACGAGTTGTATGCAGGTCGCAGGTATATGAATAAGGGCAAATATCTCGATATAATAAACATGAATAAATACATTAATTTTACTGAAGTTAAACAAGGAACGTTGTTTTCGTCTCCTGAAAAAAAAAATGGATAAGGTGGATTTTGGAACCGTGCGCCTCAGATGAACTTGCAATGTTATTGACTTACGACATCTTGCACAATTTCTTAGTTAGTACTTAACTGAAGTGGCGATCTGATCAGTCCAATAAGAACACCTAATGTTGGGCAGAAGTCAGCTGATGTCTCATTTGGGGCTTTAGATCCAGCATGCCACATCATAATGATCTCAATAAGTATTATTTGAACAAATCAAGGCTTCTGCTAATTGTGTAAGTAAAACAAAAATGACTTTTACATCAACTTACAACGTAAGGTTCTGCTAATTTTGTAGGTAAAACTAAAATTACGTTTACATCAACTTACAACGTAAGGCTTCAGCTAATGTTAGGCCTATAAGTAAAACAAATATAATGTTGTGTCCATTCTTTCAAAATATGCGTTAGGCTTTCTTAAGACTCCCACATGTTTCAGTAAAACAAATTAGTGAGTATTTTTGTAGATAAGCTACAGTATATAATGTGCTCCTCTGCCTGACAGGACGGCGCTGCGAACATCACCTCACGTTGAGACAAGTGTTCCATGGTCTGATGAGCAATGTGTTTCAAGTGTGGCATTGTCTTGTGGACACTTACCACGAGCCTTCCCCAGACCACATCACCTTCTATCTGTACACCAGGTGAGTGGACACTCTGTATCGTACAAAAAGTATAACACAATTTTCACTCGCCAAATCAATACTTTAGTTGGCGAGTGAAAATTGAGTTATACTTCTTGTAAATACGGAACCAGGAACGAGTGCGGTTTATAACTATTTTTCGTGATAAATAAATACAGTATATAGATACAATAAATATAAATAGATAAATAGATACATAGATAAATAAATAGATAAATAAATAAATAAATAAATAATTAGATAAATAAATAAATAAATAAATAGATAAATAGATACATAGATAAATAAATAGATAAATAAATAAATAAATAAATAAATAAACCACCAACGCAAGAAGAAATCCATCACCACATCAAAAAACTCAAGAACGGAAAGACATCAGGAGAAGACGGAATCATCGCAGAACTATTGAAAAATCTAGGACCACGATCACTACAGGAAATCACACAGATCATTCAGGACATTTGGCGAAGTGAAAAACTACCGGACGAATGGAAATGCGCACTCATCCACCCACTCCACAAGAAAGGGGATAAATCTGATCTAAATAACTACAGAGGAATTTCCCTCTTACCCATCGCTTATAAAATCCTCTCCGCCTGTCTTTTACAACGCACGCAAGAACAACTCGAGCCACTCATCGGTGAATATCAGGCTGGCTTCAGACCAAACAGATCAGCCGTCAAACAAATCTTCAATCTGAAATCCACCTTGAAACTTCGAGCCACACGAAATCTCCCAACCATCTGTACATTTGTCGACTTTCAGAAGGCTTATGACTCCATTGATCGAAAATCTCTTTTTAATGTACTCGAAGAAAACCATCTCGATCCGAAGACGAGACGAGTAATCCAACAAACCTTAACCGACACAATTTCCAAGGTCAAATTCATTGGAGAGATCTCCCAACCTTTTCCCATTAAAACTGGTGTTCGGCAGGGTGATGGACTTTCTCCATTGCTGTTCAACATCGTTCTCAATAAGGTCATCAAAGAATGGGAAAAATAATTAAAAAGTCGCAACATATGGAAACCTGTCGTGTTAGGAAGACAGAAGGATAATATCAATGTTACATGCTTAGCTTTTGCTGATGATTTGGCAATCCTCTCCGGAGATGAACGAACGGCAATTCACCAGATTGAAGTCCTCAAAGAATGTGCTGTAAAAGTAGGGTTGCAAATCTCCTTCACAAAAACTGAATTCATGGCTACAAAACACATTGAAACCCAAACTTTGGTAACAAAATACGGTTCAATCAAAAGGTTAATCATTTCAAATACTTAGGTGAAATTATTGAACCTACAGGCACAGAAAGAATAGCACAAAGAACACGTGAAGTCAAAATGCGGAAAGCATATGGGAAAACCGCAAACATCTACAACAAAAAATGCATGAGCATTAACACTAAAATTCGACATTACGCGACGGTCATCAAACCCGAAACACTCTACGCCAGTGAGACCTTAAACCTCAATTATAAAGGGGATCTTGAAAACATCAAGAAAGCTGAAAGGAAAATCATCCGAAAAATTCTTGGCCCAAGACTTACAGATGAAGGATATCGTTTACAATCGCACAAGATCACAGAAAAATATTCAAATATTGAAACCGATTTCCGTAAACGACGCTTGAAATTTTATGGACACATTATGAGGCTAGATGACAACCAATTAACAAAGATAATATTGATGTACTCACAAATATTAAGACGACAACGGTTTGGATTAAACAAGTCCAAACTGATCTCAATAACGCCAACATCACACCCACAGATAACGAAGACCGCAAAACTTTCAGACATAAGATCTACACTTGGGAAGCTGCATCAGAAGATAAGCCCAGCAGACCTAGGGGAAGATGGACTGACGAACGTCGAGCTAAACATAGAGACATGATGAAAGAATTCTGGAAGAACAAGAGAAATAACAGCAACAGATCATAACTTGCTTTATGTGATCCTGTATGGGTCGAAACATACTAAATAAATAAATAGATAAGTAAATAGATAAATAAATAAATAAATAATTAGATAAATAAATAGATAAATAAATAAATAAATAAATAAATAGATAAATAAATCTATATATATATATAAATCAATGTTACGTGATAGTATGTATGTGGATGTGTATGTCTCCTATGCGTTCATACACCACCCATCCGATTGCGCTGAAACTTGGGCGAGTTGTTGATTACTCTCCAAGGGAGGTTTCTGGCTTAGTAAATCCATTTTACAATAGGCAGCGCACGATTAGATTCAACAAATGAGCGACGACGCGCGAAGCATTTCGACAGAATCCCGTATTTGTTCGTAAACCTATCATCCGATTGCGATAAAACTTGGGTGAGAAGTTGTTTCCACTCCAGGGAAGGTTTCTAACTTAGTAAATACATTTCACAGTAGATAGCGCACGAGTAGATTCAACAAATGAGGGACGACACGCAAAGCGTTTCAACAAAGTCCCGTATGCATTCATATACCATTCGTCCGATAGCTATGAAACTTGGGTTAGATGTTGTGTATACTCCAGGGAAGGTTTCTGGCTTAGTAAATCCACTTTACAATTGGCAGCGCGCGAGTAGATTCAACAAATGACCCATGACGCACGAAGCGTTTCAACAAAGTCACGTATGCATTCATATACCATTAGTCCGATAGCGATGAAACTTGGGTGAAATGTTGTGTACACTCCAGGAAAGGTGTCTGGCTTAGTAAATCTACTTTACAATAGGCAGCGCACGATTAGATTCAACAAATGAGCTACGACGCGCGAAGCATTTCGAGAGAGTCCCGTATTTGTTCGTAAACCTTTCATCCGATTGCGATGAAACTTGGGTGAGAAGTTGTTTCCACTCCAGGGAAGGTTTCTAATTTAGTAAATACATTTCACAGTAGATAGCGCACGAGTAGATTCAACAAATGAGGGACGACACGCAAAGCGTTTCAAAAAAGTCCTGTATGCATTCATATACCATTCGTCCGATAGCTATGAAACTTGGGTTAGATGTTGTGTATACTTCAGGGAAGGTTTCTGGCTTAGTAAATCCACTTTACAATAGGCAGCGCGCGAGTAGATTCAACAAACGATCCATGACGCCCGAAGCGTTTCAACAAAGTCACGTATGCATTCATATACCATTAGTCCGATAGCGATGCAACTTGGGTGAGATGTTGTGTACACTCCAGGAAAGGTGTCTGGCTTAGTAAATCTACTTTACAATAGGCAGCGCACGATTAGATTCAACAAATGAGCTACGACGCGCGAAACGTTTCAACAAAGTCCCGTATGCGTTCATATACCATTCGTCCGATTGCGATTAAACTTGGGTGAGATGTTGTGTACACTCGAGGAAAGGTGTCTGGCTTAGTAAATCTACTTTACAATAGGCAGCGCACAATTAGATTCAACAAATGAGCTACGACGCGCGAAGCGTTTCAACAAAGTTCCGTATGCGTTCATATACCATTCGTCCGATAGCGATGAAACTTTGTTGAGATGTTGTGTACACTCCAGGGAAGGTTTCTGGCTTAGTAAAGCCATTTAACAATTGATAGCGCACGAGTAGATTCAACAAATGAGCGACGACGCGCGAAGCGTTTCAACAAAGTCCCGTATGCGTTCAAATACCATTCGTCCGATAGCGATGAAACTTGGGTGAGATATTCAGTACATTCTAAGGAAGGATTCTGGCTTAGCGTATCCTCTTTACAATAGGTAGTGCACGAGTAGATGCAACAAATGAGCGACGACACGTGAAGCGTTTCAACAAAGTCCCGTATGTGTTCATATACCGTTCGTATGATAGCAATGAAACTAGGGTGCGATATTGTGTACACTTACGTGAAGGTTTCTAACTTAGTAAATACATTTCATAGTAGATAGCGCACGAGTAGCTTCAACTAATGAGTGATATCACGCAAAGCGTTTCAAGAAAGTCCCGTATGCATTCATATACCATTCGTCCGATAGCTATGCAACTTGGGTTAGATGTTGTGTACACTTCAGGGAAGGTTTCTGGCTTAATAAATCCACTTTACAATAGGCAGGGCGCGAGTAGATTCAACAAATGAGCTACGACGCGCGAAGCGTTTCAACAAAACCACGTATGCGTTCATATACCATTCGTCCGATAGCGATGAAACTAGGGTGAGATGTTGTGTACACTCCAGAGAGGATGTCTGGCTTAGTAAATGTACTTTACAATAGGCAGCGTACGAATAGATTACGCAAGTGAGTGATGGCACGCGAATCGTTTCAACAAAGTCCCGTATAAGGTCATATACCATTCGTCTGATAGCAATGAAACTTGGGTGAGATATTGAGTACACTCTAAGGAAGGATTCTGGCTTAGTATATCCACTTTACAATAGGTAGCGCACGAGTAGATTCAACGAATGAGCGACGACGCACACACCGTTTCAACAAAGTCCCGTATGTGCTCATATACCATTAGTCCGATAGCAATGAAACTTGGGTGAGTAAATACATTTCGCAGTAGATAGCGCACGAGTAGATTCAACAAATGAGTGACGACACGCAAAACGTTTCAAGAAAGTCCCGTATGCATTCATATACCATTCGTCCGATAGCTATGAAACTTGGGTTAGATGTTGTGTAAACTTTTGGGAAGGTTTCTGGCTGAGTAAATCCACTTTACAATCGGCAGCGCACGTGTAGATTCAACAAATGAGCTACGACGCGAGAAGCGTTTCAACAAAGTCACGTATGCGTTCATATACCATTCGTCCGATAGCGACGAAACTTGGGTGAGATATTGAGTACACTCTAAGGAAGGATTCTGGCTTAACAAATATACTTTATAGCGCACGAGTAGATTAAACAAATGAGTGACGGCGCACAAACCGTTTCAACAAAGTTCCATCTGCGTTCATATACCATTCATCCGATTGTGATGAAACTAGGGTGAGTTGTTGTGCACACTCCAGGGAAGGTTTCTGACTTAGTAAATCCATTATACAATAGGTAGCGCGCGAGTTGATTCAACAAGTGAGCTACGACGCGCGAATCGTTTAAACAAAATCCCGTATGCGTTCATATGCCATTCATCCGATTGCGATGAAACTTTGATGATTTGCTGTGTATACGCCAGGGAAGGTTTTCGAGTTAGCAAATCCATTTTACAATAGGTAGTGCACGAGTAGATGCACCAAATGTGTGACGACGCGTGAAGTGTTTCAGCCAAGTTCCATCTGCGTTCATATACCATTTGTCCGATTGCGATGAAACTTTGGTGAGTTGTTGCGCACGCACCCACAAATGTTTCAAAATTAGTAAATCCATTTTACGATAGCTTAGAGGCAGTTAACGGAAATTGAAGAAAAAATTGTGTATCCAAAAGCACTTCAAGAAACCAAATTACAATGCCATAATTTTCTTTGATTGGCATTGCAACGCATGCCGGGTACAGCTTGTAGATAAATAAATAAATAGATAAATAAATAAATAAATAAATAAATAAATAAATAAATAAATAAATAGATAAATAAATAAATAAATAAATAGATAAATAAATATATAGATAGATAAATAAATAACATTATTGTGTTGGAAACCATTTTTCAGTGGTGCCTTCGTAATCGAAATTCAATGCTTTTCAGTCGGTCAACACGATTGTACCCAATTATAGTGGGTGGTTCCCTACTCCTGAAATAAAAAATGAACATGTATTTATTAATCTCATGTAAATTGTTTTCAAGATTAGGGAAACATCCATTACAATCGTGTTGACCAACTGAAGGAAATTAAATTTTGATAAATAAAAAGTTAAATAAAGAAATAGTTAAATAAATTATAATTAAAAAATAAATTAATACAATGTAAATATAAAAAGAAAACAAATTTAAAAATATAACAATTAAAAATAATTAAAATAAATAAATCATCATCATCTTCATTATCATCATTTATTGCATGTGACAGGCCATTAAGACCCATAGCAGAAAAACAAGGGTATACAATTCTTGATTACAATATAAATAGCAAGCATAACATAATATATAACATTGTACTTCATAACAGGAAGAACGATTTCAGCTTCTCAAATAATGGTTATAAGAAAATAAATAAATAAATAAATATGGCTCTCACTACCAAGTAATTAAAATTGCTGTGTCTACAAGAGCGGTGCAATTACTGCATCTAGGTGAAATCCTGCTAAAGACACGGCAATAACAGTCAATAATGACAATCAATAAATAATGCAATGAAATTTAATAGCGAGTAATGTTTTTCTGTTTCCAGGAGAAACCCGGAAGTTCCAGAGAAACTCTATCTCCCATTCATGAGTTCATGGAATAATTTGTTAGAATTGAATGAAGACAGGTGCTCTGTTCCCTGTTCAGAGAAAAAGTAAGATTTTATAATATACTGTATTTCTGTATGAAATACTTCAAATGGAATACCTTTCAACTTATTAGAGTAATAGTGTACGAGTGTGCCCAATTAGATTGGCCGGGGAGTTAATTTAATCATCTAGTGCCAGAAATAAAAACCTGAATTACACAAGTGTGCAAAAAATATTTTTGAAAATTGTTTTAGTTTTGATAACTGATTTTTTAGCCTACTTTTCACATTTTGCAAAAATGAGGAAAAAGTAGACTTATGAGATCGGGCAAATGTGTGTCTGTCTGTCTGTCTGTAATTCTGTCTGTCTGTGTGTGTGTCCCCCCCCCCCCCCCTATCAACTCCTAAACGGCTGCAGCAATCGACACAAAATTTGGTAGGAGTAAAGATCTATACCTAAATATCTCACGGCCATATTTGAAAATTATGTCAGAACTACCAACTGCTGAAAAATCGCAATTGAAATTTGAGCTCCATGTTGAATTTCTTGGAAGGTATGAATGGGAGCTATTTTAAAATTAACACACGTATAGATAATAATATTGCAGTTTAATTTCCAGGAGGCCATACATCGCAGTGTTGGCAAAATGATTATAAGCCTGCTGATAGGTCCAAATTTTAAATGCATATAACTTCTACACTATCAATTTCGTATGTGCTATGTGTACATAAACAGATATGACTGAGCGTATTCTTAAGAGCCACCAGGGCTGCCAACTGATAATAAATGCCCTCAATTTTTTTAAATCCAAATACCAATATATCAGAAAGTATGCAAGCCGACAGCTTTAAACTATGCACACGTATAGTACCTGACATTCTATATTAATTTGGAGTAATTTATATACATCAGTGCTACCAACATAATTCTAAGGCTGCTGAGAAGTCCAACTTTAAATACATGTAACTTCTATACTATCATTTGGATTTCAACCAAATTTTGTGTGTGCTGTGTGCACCATAACATATATGACTATGCCGATTCTTAAGAGTAACCAGGGCTGCCAACTGTTAATAAATACTGTCTCTATTTTTGTTACCCTAATATCAATATATCAGAAAGTATGCAAGTCAATAGGTCTAAACTGTGCACACGTATAGTACCTGGCATTCTAGATTAATTAGGAGTAACTAATATACGTCAGTGCTGCCAACATGATTCTAAGCCTGTTGATAAGTCCAATTATGAAATGCATGTAACTTCTATACTAACTAATGGATTTCATTCAAAATTGACACAAAAATAGATCATATTATTTCAGATTATTTCTGACCAATACATGTATGTCATTGTTTCCAACATGATTTTACGCGCGCTGTTGGATCCAATGTTTAACTGCATGTAACGTCCATGCTATCCATTGGACTTCAACCGAATTTTGTATTCTGTACCTTAAGAGATGGAACTAAGAATATATTCAGTCACCAGGGCTGCCAACTCTAGTTCTCTATTAGGCTACATTATGCCACGTATACAGTATTTCGAACTAATTAGAAATTTCGATATTACCAACTTAATTTCGTCATTATTTTAGATAGATCTATATAGATTAATTATTGGCATGAATCTTAAATGTTAAGAAAAGTTGGCTCTTTAGTTGGTCACGGAAGTTCTTGATGTAGTTTTTGACGCTGATTTCGGAAATGATATTGGTATTTTTCTATCATGTAAGGTTTGTCTACAAAATAAGGTAAAACATTTAGGAAAAATCCTAAAGAGGCCATATTTATATAAGTATTACTAGAAGACCCGTGCTGCTCCGCAGCATTCACTGCAATCCTACAGCACTTCTGTCCATATGACATTTGCATGTGTTCATGTTAGTGACCTGAACAGACATTTACAGTACCGTCGCTTTTGGGTAAATGATGAAGTAGACTTGTGAGATCAAATGTCCTCTGTGTGTGTGTGTGGCACTATTTACCCAGCGTAAGCTTAAAAGGCGCACTGACGTTAGGTTCCAGACGCAATTCTGAAAAGCCGAGGTGAACAGCTAACTCCAAACACATAAGCTATACTCTTCTCGGAAGTACGTGGGTTGGCGACCACGGGACCCCAGCTGAGTCCGGCATTGCTTCCACTTACTTGTGCCGGGCTCCTCTCCGTCTTCTTTCCTGTCGACATCCCTTGGTCAACTCTTGTTCTTTTCCGACCCCGACGGTATTAGGGTATCCGAGGCCTAGGGAGTCTTTCACTTTCCTGCCTTAATTGGCCCTTGTCTCATCTTTCCTGATCCCTCCTTCTTCGAGGGGTCAGACCTCTTGTTTTCTTTTCATTATATTTCCTTTACTCTTTAAGATCCCGCACTGTTTTTGTTAATTGGCTCCCGTGTATCTAAATTCCATTGAGCGATTTCTTTTGCATCCACACTCCATTTTGTAGGTGTTTTCAGACTACGTTGCATTTTTTAAGTCTTTTCGATCTACAGTAAATTGCATTTTGCTAGTGTTTTCAACCTCGATTGCATTTTGTAAGGATCGACAATCTAAATTGTCTTTTAGTAAGACTTTCAATATAGAGGATGGGATTTTTGTGAGTATTTTGAATCTAAATTGCATTTTGTAAGTATTTAAAATCTAAATTGCATTCTGTAAGTATTGTCCATCCAATTGAGTAGTTTGAATCTACCATGCATTTTGTAAGCATTTTCAATTTCAATTGCATTTTGTAAGTATTTTGAATTTCAATTGCTCTGCGTGTTTTTTTGGAATCTGAAATGCGCTTTTTTCAATCTAAATTGCATTGTGTATTTTCAATTTCAATTGCATTTTGTAAGTATATTGAACCTCAATTGCATTTTGTACGTATTTTCTATCTCATTTGCATTTTGTAAGTATTTTTCAATCTATTCCTTTTGTGAGTATTTTCGTTCTAAATTCCCTTTTGTAAGTATTACCGCTCTCCATTTTGTGAGTAGTTTCAATCTGAGTTCCTTTTTGTAAGTATTTTCCTTCTCACTTAATTTTCGTTCTGGTTTCCACTTCATTGTCATTTTCGGTATCACCCAGACCATTAGGGGCCGATAACCTAAATGTTAGGCCCTTTAAATCAACAATTATCCTCCTCATCATCATCATCAAAATCCGATATTTATTATTATTATTATTATTATTATTATTATCCTCGCCGCTAGATGGGGGCTTCATTCATTCCATTCCTGACCCGGTCGGAGACTGGAAGCAGGCTGTGGATTTTTTTTTTCATCTCTGAAGTATTAACTCGACACGACGCGACAGTTTGTTGCTGGCTGAAGGTATGGTGATAGGTCGCTGGCAAGCTCGTAAACTCACTCTGAAGCTAGTAATTTAAATTTCCACTGGAGATTGCTTGAAGAAATGAAAACGTAAAAACACTTACAGTGGTCGATGTGGGAGCTGTCGCGATCTTTCCCGCAGAACTTTTCGTGCTGAACAATTCTCAGAGTATATCTATATTTTTAACGGTTTACCCATAAAATGTCATAATTTTTTTTCTACCTAATCCTTCATCTTAATCGAGAAATCCTTCACAGAATGGTTAAAACCGCATCAAAATCCACCAAGTTGCTCTCGAGATTACCCGTTACATCCAAGAATTGGGAACTTTTGCTTTATACTAAGTAGATAGAGATATCCACACAATTTAATGCTACAGCAGTACAATTTGGTGATCTGTCTACTTATGATACCAATGGTATACATTTAAAATAAAAGATGGGTCTCTTATTTTTGAATTTAGAGATGCACCGTAACTCTTGGGTAACATAATTATAAAAGTGTGCAAATTAATAGAATTAAGTAAAATAATTTTAATAAGTCATAATTTCTTTTATTCAAAATCATTTTATTGACCAACTTCTTTTGTTATCCTACTTAGTAGTGTCTCCTCTCCCGTGGAATTACACCTTTTCCCATAAGGAATTGCGTCTGGAAACTTTCAGATTATTGGATTCCGAGGGATATGTGAGCTGGGTCCGCTTTCAATTTTTCATTGACATTAGAATTTAAGTCAGGTGATTTCAATGAATAGTTCATGAATCTTTGAATAGTTCAATAGCGTTCATCAGTTAAAAGACCCCAAATCCCTCTGCTCTAAATTCACACGTAAAGAAGAGTGAAGTAATAAAAACGAAACGTGTGGCATCTTGCATTTGCAAGGCTCCTCTGTTTGTGGAAATTCTAAAAAATCATTTTAATTTGAGTTTCTTAAATTAAAATATAATTAGGAGTCTTGGTGAAACATTTGAAGTAATTTCATCACCTTGTAAACATAGGCCTACTTAGTGCATTAAACCGTGAAAAGTAAAAATGCAATTTTGGAAATCTGACATTGAATCTAATAATTTGCACACCTCTGTAAAGACAGCTATCGCCTCCACCACTACGGATAGAATAGTGAGTCAAGGAGATTGATGAGAAATGAAAAGATAACTCACACAGAAGGAATTAATATTTATTAAGCTGTAAATTTGATTGAGTGTATCTTAGTTATAGAACTGAGGGAATGAAAGAACAGGACGTAGGATAGTAATCACCGATGTAGGACAATAGCACTTTTTTACCATTACCACAGGACAGTTATCGTATTAGGGATTCGGACGTCCTTGTATAATTGTTATTTAATCTGTGCCCCGTTTGCTGAGGTCTGAGCTCCTCCGCAACATTCGTTTCAACATTCTAATACTACTTCCTTCCATACGACATTTGCTGTTCGCTTGCCTTTTGGTTATATTTGAACTTTGACGTCACGAAAGGATTTTGCTCGCGATAGTGCGACATACAGTTGTCCGTGGCTAAACACCGGTTGAGGTAGATAAATACCTACTTGATCTAGTGTTTGACCTTGAGCTTTATTGATAGTTATACAAAAAGCCAAACGTACTGAAAACTGCCTCCTTTTGAAGGAAAACGGCATAGAAGTATCTGATGGCGTAAGGTCAAGGCGAGGAAGTAGAACATTGTTTCCAACATTTACGCCAGTAATAATTTCCAGGTGTAAGCAATTGTCATGCATCTTCCGAACCAACAGTTTAGTACCGTTCAGCAGACCTTGGGTAACATTAATATTTCTCAACAAAATCACAATAGAGCCTTCTTTTAGTCGAAGGATATGAGGTGGCAATCCACTTATGTCTAAGCTGTCTAAAAATTCTGTTGGGAATTGTAGAAGTTCACTCTCATCTTCAGTAATTAAATTATTCACACTGATGTAAGTTCTCGATGATCCAGGGATCAGCTCTAAAACTTTGTCATTGATTTCTCTACAGTGTTCATTCTTAGGTGCTAAAATCGCAATTTTTGAAAAGCGTGAAATATCTTTCAGTGTGGAAACTTCGTTTCCATATATTTCTGTGATGATATCAGTTTTAGCAATGATGGAGGGTGGTAAGTCGACTAATTCTGAATTTTCTCCATCGACGTGAGGGTATTCACCGTTACCAATTTGTATCAAGAAGTTTGCAAAGTCACGTTGATCTATATCCGCTCGCATATTTTTGTTGAGTTTAAAAATTTTGAATAATGGCCACAAAGGAGAGAACCTTACTGACATTTGGACTGAAGCTGCTCTAGATGCGTGAGGCACAACAGGCAATACCTGCCTGAAATCTCCACCTAAGATGATACTTTTTTCTCCGAAAGGCACGTCGTTATTCATGATGTCCTTGAGCAGCCGATTTACACACATCAATGCGTGCTTATTAGCCATAGGGGCTTCATCCCAAATGATAAGTTTTGCTGAACGAATATAAAAAGCTTCCTTGTTGTTAACTTTTATTCCTGATACTGAACTTTCATGTAAATGTAGAGGTAACTTGAACTGGCTGTGTACAGTGCGCCCCTGAGTTAGTAACATTGCTGCAATACCAGTCCATGCAACAGAAACTACATTTAACCCCAAATTTGTGCAACTGTGAATCAAGCATTGGTAAAGAAATGTTTTCCCGGTGCCCCCTGGACCGTCAATGAAATATGCATTACTCATCCTTTCATTGCCGTTTTGTACTAACCCCAAAATTTCTGTAATTATAGCCGTTTGGTTTTCATTTGCTTGGTTTATCATCCGACTTAATTGATCCTCATTAAGTTTTGGATAATTCATTGGTAAATTTGTCCGAGGGAAATTATCAATAATAGCTGGCAATTCGAGAGAAGTAATGGGAAGACCATGGAGCTTTAATGTATTAGAAATATGTATAAGAGTGAACTGATATGCAATGTTAGGTTCGTGAAACTGCAGATAATCTTCTGATAATGAATTCTTGAAAATGTCCCATAACTGTCTTACATTTGAAGGGGTCTGAAAGATACATATGTAAGAAAACAGTTGTCGTAACTGAGAAGGCATCTGAAATTGTGACGCTTCTGCCAAACAACGCTGCCATTCAGAATCATCAATCAGCAAACCTCGCTCCTTAGCTGTTTCTTTAAAAGTAGAATAGACAACTGTTTTGTATGTTCATAGATCCTGGAAGCTGGTAGCACCAATGACGTGAAGCAATAACAGGCGTAAATAATACCTTTCTGTTTCTGTAGGCGAAACATTATACATTCTGCCTATAGTTTTTGAAACATTTTTTTCTTTTCTGCCACTGGCAGTTGCTCTTATTCCAGACGTAATGTACTGGTGTTTCAGGATATATATAAGGACTTCTGGCTTGCGAATCTTGATTTAACTTGAACCACGCTTGTAATTCCGTGTTGCGCAACTGTGCTTGAAGTAAAATATCAGGAGCGTTATCATTTTAAAAATAGATATTTTGCAAGTTTGGCAAGTGAACTGGTAATCGCACGATAGAATGTGACTGTTCATGCATGTGAAATGAAAATATCCTGTATGCGGCTTCTGTTGGACCAACATATCTAGCATTTAGAAAATAAGTAATTTCATAGTAGTTCACCGTTTCGCCTTCAGGACATATTTTAACATTGCAGCAGTCATGACCTTTATGCACATACTTGTGGATGTATTTAACACTGCGAACACTCGAACATATTTCAACATTAATATGAGCTTGAAAGTAAAGTAAAAGAAATGGATTGTAGGGAACAATGAATCGACTATCGATTTCAATGTCAATACCTCGAATTGTTTTTACAATAATCCGTCCATTATTTCTTCTCCTATACGAAGGATAACCATTGGCGTTATCTTTGGTCTCTTCCTGAAACTGTTTAGGGAAATCTTTCTAGCATACGCCATCTTCCATACAGACTGAAGAAGGATTCAAAGATCCGCAAGGACCATGTACCATATGACGCCTTACCAACTCGTATAGCGCTTCATCCTTGAGATCTGGTATTTCGGCTGACACCACACTGTCAATGTCAGAAATTTCTCGAAACTTACTATCTTCCGTTAACGTTAATAGTAAATGGATGTGCGGGAGACCTCGTTTTTGAAATTCCACTGTATATAGATATGTTTTTACTTTACCGAAAATGTCCTTAACATTAATCAATCGTAGCAATTCCTTTACTTTGCAATGGAAAACTCTCACTACAATATCAGGCCTATTATTAGCCGTTTCCGAAGGATGAATGCTGTTAAGTATTTCTGGCCAGCCCGCATTACAGGTGAATGTAATGAATAAATCTGGCTTTCCAAACTTCCTCACTATCGCCATCGCATCCTGATAATTTTGCATCATATTCCTTGGGCTACCTGTAAAAGAAGATGGCAAAACTACAATACGACCGACTCTGAGATTTTCATTTTCTGCTCGTACATGCAAGGCGTCTGCTAAACCGGCATATGTATCAACTCGCAACTTAGTTTGTTGATGACGTATATATTTTAACCGGTCACCTTCCATACGACAGTAGTAATCCACGAATAGCTGTTGAGTCAATTTACCAACGTTAATAAGGGGATTGATATCGAACTCAGCTCCTAGACCTCGAATGGCAATTCTGTACAAAATATACTCACGCATTGTGACAGTATGACGTATTTTAGTTTGTCTCACTCCAGCAGTTGGCATTGAAATGTGCCAACCAGACTCTCCGCAAGGCCAAATCAAGGTATAACACATAGGATCACAGTGCATACTATCATAATCAACATTCCTCAAGCCACCTTCTCTCTCATATACTGCAATGTGTCGATGAGATAGTGGAGCTCCATCAACAGTTCCAAATACAGCAGCAATTTCTGAACATGTGGGGTCATTATAACGTCTTGGATCTGAGGAAGGTTCGTGATAGAAACGCATTATCAATTCCATTTGACGACGATTTTCTTTTAGAGCTGATTTTTTCTCTTCACTTACTTTCTCGTGCATTGTTTTATAAGAGCGCACGTAAGGATTGTGCTGATCTAGTAAACGATTTAAAAGACTGTGGGTATCTTCTCTCAGTTCGTGATTAGCATCATTCAGTAGCCTTAAATCATTTGCCTCTGAAAATTCTAATATGTATAATTGGCCATATGAACTGTTTTCCTGTTTTCTGGCATATAAAGGGGAAATTCTATGATGAATGACACCATTGATTTTGGAACAGTAAGGCCCATGGCTCGGTAGTAGCTCAGCAGTAGCACCAAAGGATACAAACGACATAGCATTATTATACTGCCGAACATTTTTCCTAAAATGTTTACTGATTTCGTCACAATTCGTAAACAACTGCTTAATTTCTGGAAGTATTGTGTATGGTGGAAGTTTCACTTTGCCATCGCTACAACAAAAAGAAAAGCGACCACTTGTATTTCTCTCTTTTGAAAAGTATACAGCTGAGCAGCAGTGACAAATGTTACACAGACTTACAATTGAGAATGGTTCTATGTAGGGAATAGTATCAAAAATAGCACATCGATAAGTGGCTGAGAACGGTTTTGTGACAATCTGTTTCTGATATCGATTTGAGTCGCGTAGTGCTCGTTTCTGTTTCTTGGTATTGACGTTTTCGACCATACTTGACTCTGAGTTAGCACTGATATCTAGGACGTCATTGTGACCGTTCCGGCCATCTCCAGAATACAGTAAGGAAATTATTTTATTTGGTGGCGTATTTTCGGCGTTTACAGTATGCGTTTTATTATTAGTAACTATATTAATATTCATTTTGTAAACTTGAGCAGCGGCAACTAACTCAACATGACCTTCATGAATACCATTCATAGACATATGCATTTTGTAATCATCGCTCGTATTGATAGCAGTTTCGTACATATCACTGTTGTCAACAATAAAGGAAGAATACTTATTCCAATTGTCACCGACAGTAGTGGCTACGCTGGCTAAAGCGCAGCATTAGGTCATGGGGCCAAGCTCTCTGCTGACTCGGTAGACGCGTGGGTTCGAGCCCCACCGTCGGCCGTCCTTGAAATGGTTTTCCGTGGTTTCCCCATTTTCAACACCAGGCAAATGCTGGGACGGTACCTTCTGACAGGCCACGGCCGCTTCCTTCCACATCCTTGCCCAGTTTCATTCACCATCACTCATTTCATCTCAATAACTCCTCTCAGGAGGTTGGCGTCAAGAAGGGCATCCGGCCGTAAAAATCATCCGCCACAATGACTTTCATCGCATCTCATCCCCGACCCCGTTGGAAAAACGGGCATAATAAGGGGTAGACATACAACTTATTCCAATTGTCTGTAACATGTTGAAGAATTCGTTTTCTAACCTTTGTAAATAAACTCTGACTGTTGTACACACAATATGCCAATGCCCTGAACAGACAATTTCCGTCACCTTTAATTCTTATCATATTTTGTCTCTGGCTAACTGGTTCTGAGGTTCGCTTCCGACACGATCCTGGGGTTTTACTGCACGCAAACCCACTCTTAGTTTGAAACTGTAAATCAGCCACTGAATCGAGTGACTTGGCATCCACGTTCTCGACTGAGTTAGCACTGATACCGGTATTTAAGACGTCATAATGACCGTTCCACCCATCCCCAGAGTATAGCAAAGAAATTATTCTATTTGATGGCGTATTTTCTGCTTTTACACTATGAGTTTTATTATTAGTGGTTATGTCAATATCCATTTTGTAAACTTGAGCAGCGGCAACTAACTCAACATGACCTCCATGAATACCATTCATAGACATATACATTTTGTAATCATCGCTCGTATTGATAACAGTTTTGTAGATATCGCTGTTGCCAACAATAAAGGAAGAATAATTATTCCAATTGTCAGTAACGTGTTTTACAATTCGCTTTCTAACCTGTGTAAATAAACTCTGATTGTTGCACTCACAATATGGCAATGACCTGAACAGACAATTACCGTCACCTTTAACCTTTATAACATTTGTAATTGAGTGTCGCCTCACATTCATCATAATATGATTCATTGTTTTGATTGAGCACACAGCCTATAAGGACGAATGATGAATCGAAAAGAAGACAGTTTGTAGCTGGTGAGACCGAAGACTATATAATTGAAAGATCGGATACACAATACAAAATGGCGGTTCCAACATTCGACTGTAGCGGCATCTTCGTGAAATTAGTTGTCTTTCGTATACAGTATTTGTTGTCATTCAAAGAGATGTTGACATGCCAGTGTCATTAGCAAAATGGCTGCTGATTGTGCATGAGCATTTCAGTCTCAAAGTAATCCATTCTTTGAGAAGTTTTAATTAAATTATGTGCACAGAATCCCCTTCTGCTTATTGTATGGACACATGCGACATTAGCGCCCGAGTGGAACAGGTAGAAGTTAACGATATCATGTATGGTTACTTGCGACATTAGCGCCCGAGTGGAGCAGGTAGAAGTTAACGATATCATGACGTAATTAGGGAACTCTCGGTTAATATCAAGTTCGATTTATTATTGGGGCGGCGTTGAATATCATGATACGGTGTTAGTCGTTGTCGCCTAGCGACAATATGTCCGTCAAGTCGTTCGAATATTCCATTTTCATGAGACCTTGAAGGAAGTAATATTCGCTATTATTTTAATACTAGAATGATATAATCCAGTAAGGTGGGTATCAATCGAGAGTGCGTGAGAGGCATTACATTTTAAGACAACAAACGTCGTCGTAGCGCAAATACTTCCCGAGATATTTCAGTTTTAGTAAAGGGTGAAATTTTTTGAAAACTATTTTAATATATAAGATTTATGCACAATGTTATTAAACCAAATTAAACAATATAGGTTAATCTTAAACATAAAGAAAAGTTGATAAGGTTGTATTATTACACTATTACGAGTCTTTGCAGTAACGTTTTCTTTTTCCTTCAAAACTTCTCTTTGTACTTTTCCTGCTGTGGAGTTGAGGATTTTCTCTTCTTAACATCCAACAGCAGTCAGCCGTCATATTAACGTCCCAACGTCCATGATACAGGGAGTCTGGGAGAGATTATGTCACCAGTTATGTTGGCAGCACGGCTGTCGCTTGTATCATAACTAGGGCTCGGATTTTTAGGTGCTAAAAATTAGGAAAATATTTATTTTTTATGTATTAAAAATACCTGAAATATGTGACAGAAAAGTAAAAATATGTAATTATACTTTAGTTTATTAATATGAATAAACAATATGCAGTACTCACGAATGCAATTTATGCAATGTCCCACTGACATCTGAAGTATTGCAATACACAACGAGATACATCTTCAGGTTGTCCTCACAAATGACCGACGATTATCGCGAAACACTTATTCTGAAGGAGCGAAACTGCTGCAATATGTATCTTGCCCTTGAGGTGTGGTGTAACTTAAGATCGCTGTACAGCCTTGATTGCTTTCCGACATAGTTGGCAGAAAAGAACGCCCCCATCAGAAGTAAAATTATTTTTAAATTCTGCAACAGGCGATAACTTGTAGTTGTTTTTACTTTAGGCATCGTAGAACTGCGTTACACTTCACAGTACCAGAAATGAACTGCATGTGAGGGACACTAGTTACAGGTAGCTGGGGGAGGGGGAGGTCTAGCACGTGTTGCAATATGGCTATGGACAAGGAAATCCCGGCTTCCACAGTGAGCGGCACGGGGTGACAAGTTAAGAATAACACAGTAGCAAGCTGACATATGCTCTGCATGAAGATTAGATAGCTCACAGGTTCTTCCGTGTTATAGTAACGAAGAACAAAATGCAATAAACTGAAAGATTTAGCATACTGATTTAAAAAAGTTAATATGTCTTTTTATGTGCTAATAAGTGAAAAGCAGGAATTTATGTATTAATAGAAAAAGAACTTAAAATATGTATTTACATAAAAAAATATTTATTTACCTAAAAATCCGAGCCCTAATCATAACAAAGAAACAAACAAACAGTAAACTTTATACTCACCACAGCCATTCATACTCATCACAGCCATTCATAACATATTGGTGATCTCTTCCAATAATCTAACTATACACACTGACGAATTCGACAGCCCACATCCCACACATGTGGCCTTCACCCTATCAAGGACACTATGCTGCCAACTAAACTGATGACGCAACCACTCGCAGCTTCATGTAGCTACTGCGGAGAACATTCCCCGGCTCCCTGTACCTTCGTTATAATTTGTACGTATGTAAAAAACAAGATGTTCAGTAAAGAACATATTAGTCCAGTGAATAGAGAAAAAAATGGGGTGTTACCTTACAAACGGTCCGGTAGTTCTAAATTTTTTATATGTTGTCTAGGATGGTTAGTAGGTGTTTAAAATGGAAAATGCACAATTCTCCCCACTCCCCTCCGCGCTCGCCGCCGTATTGGAAAAATCGCCAATAATCGGCCTTTTCTTGAGATTCTCGCCTCTATCTCCGTTTCGGTGCGTTTAGCGAAAAAAGAGTTCTAGTCAGTGTTGTAGACAAGTAATTTCCTATAATTTACATTTGATATTTTGTTTCTAGGACTTATGGCTACGGAAATATTTACTTTGTTAAACAATAAAAAATCACATTTTTCGGTTCCAGGTACTTGGGATGATTTAGGGTATGAAATGCTGTGCCTGGGAGAAAAAATGGACCCCACTGAGTTTAAGAAGTTCACAATGGAGGGTCATTTCACTGTTCGAAGATCAGACAAGTTCTGGTCCGGTATTTGGACCGACATGACAATCGAACAAATGCTAATGAAGGATATGAAAATAGGGGGAGGATTAATCGGAAGGGGCATGACTGAGAGCACTCTGTTGAAGTGGACTCTTGGGATGACCTGCCTGCAAAATATTGCTCATGAAATCGAGAAGTACAGCAACGTAACATCAACGTCCTCTGAGCAGCACGTGGAAATGAGGCCTACTAGAATGAGTCGTGACGCTCATGATGTGGGGATTCTATTTGATTGGCTAACACCCACCCTTCCCCGAAACTGATCTAATCATCAACATTAACTCTGGCGTAGTGGGAAGTGACGAGGTTAATTGTCTCCAAGCCCAAGTGGTAGGAGGTGCAGGGGTAGCAAAAATAGTTGGAAACACATTCGGAGAGGCGTCTTAAAGAAAGAAAGACAAAGTGATCACACTGATGTTCGATATAAACACAATGAAGGTGGGAGTCAAGAAGTTATCTGTTGACCCACTCACACTGTTTAACCGCATGTGTATAGCGAAACAATCAGAAGAAGATCTGCAGAACTACCTATCGTATGAACTGGCACAATTCCCTATGTCTTTGTTTAATAAGGACGGTATGCGTAAAGGGACGAAATCATTGTTATACACAGCTTTCTCGCCACTTCCACAAGACTTCCTACTACCTCAACGTTCCATGGTCGTTATTGATGGAGGGTACCTTCTGCACAAAGTTGTATGGAACAGCAGCTTGACCTTTGGAGGAATTTGCCAGGGTTACGTCAAGTACGTTCTACGTCATTATGGCACCGATGTGATGGTGATTTTTGATGGCTACATTACAGATCCTTCTCATCAAGGGACCAAGACCACAGAACGAGCAAGAAGGTACAAGGCAAACTCATCACCAGATGTGGTGTTTAACAAAGCAACTGTTAACACCACACCTCAGGATAAGTTCCAGGCCAATGAGGGGAACAAGGACCGATTTGTGAAGCTGCTCTCCAGTGAATTGCAAGCGTCAAACATATCTACAGACCAAGCTTCCGAAGATGCTGACAGGTTGATAGTTGCCACAGCTAAACACCTCTCCCCCACGTACGACGCCGTTATCATTGTCGGGGAAGATATTGACCTACTTGTACTGCTGACTGGCACAACACCTGCGGTAAATAATGTTTACCTCAAAAATCCAGCGAGGGGAAAACATCCAAAAGCAATCTAGTCCGCCTCCTCCTACAAGTACAACTCCAGGCTGTATCTTTCTCCTGCACGCAATATCGGGCTGTGACACCACTTCAAACATTTTTGGATTTGGAAAGAATAAATTCTGCCAACTTTTTACGAAAGACCCATCGTTGCTGGAGCAGGCTAAGAGGTTCGAGAACCCTGCTGCCAGTCCCCAAGAAATTTCAGCAGCAGAGGAGAAAATCTTGATATCCCTGTATGGTGGCAGTGGAGAACAGTCGTTGAAACTCCCTTCGCTATAGCAAATTGAAGACTAGTGCCATTAAACTCAACCTGGCTAAACTACCTCCAACTACTGACGCAGCACATTTCCACCTCCTGAGGACATATCACCAGGTCATGCAGTGGATGGGGATTGACAAGGACCCTATCGATTTGGGCTGGTGTAGAAAAGCTGGATGACTGGAGCCCATCAGGATGAGTAGAGACGCTGCTCCCCCAAACCTGCTTAACACCATCTCATGCTGATGCACAACTGGCTGTATGGGGTCGTGTGGCTGTAGAGAGGCGGGCTTAAGTTGTTCCGCCCTTTGCAAAGTATTTAGTAGAGAAGAATGTAATAACAGCGAGGAAGTCACCATCGACGACGAAGACGACGCCGATCTACTAACTTCACTATTTGAGGAGGACAATGAAGACTCCGACTTCATTCACTCATCCCCTACAAAACGAGCGAAGCTCAAATAAATCAGTTTTCTTTTATGTTCTTAGTTTATTCACTACTGATTTTTGTAAGATTATTGCTGTATTTTGATCTTATTTTGTTTAAATGAATGAATCTTTAAAAATGTACTTGCTGTGTTGGTGGATTGTTTGGAATTGAACATCTCCTCTCACCAGTGGATATGTAAGTGAAATATAGTACCTGCCTCATTATAATTGCGCTGTTACATGTAAGAAGCTCAAGTATGGTTGGTATTAACTAAAAATTCAAGCCATAGCTGGAAAATAGTTTGTGCATTTTCTTAAGATTAAATGTGGAGTCACAAAAGCGAAAAATGCAATATACCCATTGTTTTAATTTTTATACTTACCCCCACTTCATATGATTGGCTAAAGAATTACATGCATTTTGTAGGTAATTAAATTCTCTACAAATTACATTGTGATACTTGTTTTTCTAGAATAGGCCATAACTGAATTATAGCGTTCTAAAGTTAGAATTTTGTCAAAATATACGAAAAATGTGATTTTTTATTGTTTAAAAAAGTAAATATTTCCGTAACCATCAGTCCTAGAAACAAAGTATTGAACGTAAATTGTAGGAAATTTAATTGTCTACAACGTTGACTAGAACTCTATTTTCATTAAAACGCACCGAAACGGAGATATAGGCGAAAATATCAATAAAGTGCCGATTTTTTGCGATTTTTCCAATATGGCGGCGGGCGCGGAGGGGGGGGGGGATGGTGAATTTTACGTTTTAAACACCTACTAGCCGTAATTTTAGTACGGATCGAAACTAAACCAAAGGATACTGTGATAGTCCAAGTTTATATGCCGACAACACAAGAGGTTGATGAAGAGGTAGAGAAATGTTATGAAGATCTAAGTGAACTTATAGCTGAAATAAAGGGGGAAGAAAACCTTATTTTACTTGGTGACTGGAATGCAATTGTCGGAGAAGGAACTGAAGGAAATGTTGGTAAATACGGATTGGGGAGAAGAAATGAGAGAGGCGAGAGACTTGTAGAGTTTTGTATACAGCATAAATTAGTTGTAACGAATACTATATTCCAACACCATCCAAGGAGGAGATGCACTTGGAAAGCTCCGGGAGACCTAAGAAGGGCCCAAATAGACTGCATATTAGTAAAGGAAAGATTTAAGAACCAGGTGAAAGATAGTAGAAGTTACCCTGGAGCTGATGTCGACAGCGACCATAACCCAGTCGTCATACGCTGTGAATTAAAGTTCAAAAGATTAAAGAAGAAAGAAAATAAACATTGGGATATTTCTAAGCTTAAAGATGAGTCCACTCAAATACTCTATATGGATGAAACAAACAATAACATAAGAGACATTGAAGAACACTTGGCAGTAGAAGAGAAGTGGATCAAAATAAAGAAGAGCATTTTAGACTCAACAGAAACTGATTTAGGAAAAAAAGAAAAAGAAAATAGGAAAGAGTGGATAAGTCAAGAAGTTGTGGATATGATAAAGGAAAGAAGTCAGTATAAAAACTCAAATGATGAGAATGAAAAGCAAAAATACAAGACCTTAAGAAACAAGATAAATAAGAGGGCAAAACATGACAAGGAACAGCATTTAATGGGAATCTGTGCAGGTATAAATAACAACATGAAATCTGGACAAATAGATATGGCCTATAAAGATATTAAGAGGTTCTTTGAAACAAGGAAACCAAAAACAATGAGCATTGAGGACAAAGATGGGAAGTTAATATATGATGACGAAATGATAGTGAAAAGATGGAAAGAATATTTGGAACAACTATACAGTGGAAACTGTGTTAACTTGCCCATTGAGAAAGAAGATGAAATAACAGAGGATGACTTGGCGGCTCCTATTATGGAGGAAGAGTTTGAGAAGGCATTGCAGGACCTCAAAGGAAAGAAAGCTCTTGGAGTTGATAACATACCAGGAGAACTATTGAAACAATCAGGTGACAAGTTAAAAAAGGAACTGTACAACTTAATATGTACTATTTACAAGACTGGAGAATTGCCTGAAGACTTTGTGAAATGCATAATAATACCTATACCTAAAAAATCAAATGCAAGGTCATGTAAACAATACAGAACATTGAGTCAGGTGTGTCATGCATCAAAAATAGTCACCAGAATTATTATGAAGAGAATAGAAAAACAAATCGATGAAAACCTATCTGATGATCAATTTGGTTTTAGGAAAGGAGTAGGAACAAGAGAAGCAATCTTAGCATTGAGGCAAGTGATAGAGAAGCAGATGAAGAAAGGCAAACCTACCTTCTTAGCGTTCGCGTTTGACAATGTGAACTGGAATGTTCTATTCAGCATTCTTCATCAAACAGGTATCAACTTTAGAGACAGAAGACTCATCTACAATATCTATAAGCAAGAAGTTGGAACAGTTTGTTGTGGTAGCAAGGAAGAAACAGCACACATCAGAAAGGGTGTACGGCAGGGTTGTTCCCTTTCCCCATACCTATTCAATATATATGTACAAAAGGCGATCGACCAAGTAAGAGAAAAATTTGCCACAGGAGTGAATATTCATGGAGAAAAAGTTGACATGATAAGGTTTGCTGATGACATAGCGCTAATTGCAGAAAGTGAAGAAGACTTACAAAAGATCCTGAGCAAGATGGACAAAATAATGGAGGAAGAATTTAATATGAGAATAAATACAAATAAAACAAAAATTTTGGTCTGCAGTAGACATGGCGAAAACCAGACATCAATAGAGTTAAGAAATGAAAAGATACAAGAAGTTAATGAGTTTAATTATCTGGGAAGTAAAATAACGAATGATGGAAGAAGCAGAGAGATATTAAGTAGGATTGCCCAAGCCAAGAACGCTTTCTATAAAAAGAAGAACCTATTTACTGCAAGGAACATAAGTCTTGATGTGAGGAAACTAATGTTGAAGACCTATGTATGGAGCGTCGCGCTATATGGCAGCGAATCTTGGACAATCGGAGAAAGAGAGAGGAAAAGACTACTAGCATTTGAAACCTGGTGTTATAGAAGGATTATGAAAATCAGTTGGAAAGAAATGGTCACAAATGAGGAAGTCTTTAGAAGAGTGGGAGAGAGAAGATGCTTCCTTAAATATTTAAAAAGAAGAAGGAATCACCTCGTGGGCCACATACTGCGACACAATGGACTGATTAAGCTTATAATCGAGGGAACAGTAGACGGCAAGAATTGTAGAGGAAGACCCAGACTGGAGTACATGAGTCAAATACTGAAATATATGGGTTGTGGCTCATACTGTGAACTGAAGAGGAAGACTGAGAGACGGGAAGAATGGCGAGCTGCTGCCAACCAGCCTCACGGCTGTTAACCACAGAGAGACTAGACAACATGAAAAATTTGGAACTACCGGACCGTTTGTATTCACTGGATTATATAGCATACTTTCTCCTAAATGCATGGGTACTGTTATAACTCTTTGTCCTTTTCAAGGAGTATAATTGAATGTTGGTTGTAGTAGCTTGTTGAAATACAACATGCTAAACGGATATTAAAAATGAATACGAGGTGCCCTTTGCTAGTACAAAAATTCATTCAATTCGGTTTCACCGTGTTTGAATTGATATGGCGAATCGATTTGCACACATACATGGCCGCCATCTGCAAACTATTGGGCGGATGACCTTGTAGTTCAGACAAAAGATGCTTCCCACAAAAAGGTATGTTAGTAGGGGAGTAGTGATGGTTCTATTGCCCCCCACCACCTCTCCCTCTGACGTCACATACTAACCCGCAATACATTCAGGGGCAAAGTCAATATCTCTCGAACGCATGGTCCGATTTTGACAAATGAGGTGTCGTTGGACTCGGGCTGACGCCCTCTTTCCAATGGACCACACATTTCAACCCCTAAATAAAACCTACCCCTACTAGGGGGTAAAATTGTAATTTTTAGTGAAAGTCTCTTTTCAAATGCGACATGTACTGTATAAGGTGCGCTGCTAAAATGAACTTAAACGTTTTTGCTCAAATAGCGCATGCGTTTTGTTGGATGCCGCTATGGATTAACATTTTTGTTTTTGATTTGTACGCATGCGCACTTGGGATTTTTGTAAGAGGGCGAGCTCTTTAAAAAAATGATTGATAAGAAGGGGTTTTGGTGGTGAGGAGAGAACCAGATAGTCGCCTACTTTCCTACGAAGTTTGCCGATATCTCTGGAACGCAAGGTCGGATTTGGACGTGTGACGTGTCAAATCGCTTGTCTCGAAGCCCTATATATGCTATTAATTGGTTAAAGTTTTGAGAATGAGGGAAACAGGCTTTTTGGGGGTAAAACCACGATTTTAGACTTTTTCCGATATTTCACGAATGCATGGTCGGATTTGGTCCTATGACATGTCAAATGGTTTGTCTCGAAACCCTCTTTATTTTGGTAATGGGTTAAAGTTTTTGAGAATGAGGGAAACAGAATTTTTTGGGGTAAAACCGTGATTTTAAACTTTTTGCTATATCTCGCGAACCAATCAGGCTAGAGGCGTGTACGAGGGGTCCAAGGACTCGGGCTGACGTCCTCTTCGGAAACTCGATTTTGGGGGTAAACAAGTGTTTTTTGTGATTTTTGCTGATAACTCACGAACCAATAAGCCTAGAGACGAGTGCAAGGTGTCATTTTTTTCATGGCGTTGCCCTCTTGCCGAGGATGTTCGTGTTGAGCAGGAATGAAAAACCATGTTGAGGTAAAACCATGATTTTAGACTTTTAGCTTTATCTCGCAAACCCATAACGCTAGAGACGTGTACGAGGTGTCCTAGGACTCGGGATCACGCACCCTTTTAGAAACTATGTTTGACATTTTGACAAAGGGCCTAACGCCATACATGTTGAAAAAAAAATTATTTACCGATACCTGTTTATAATGTTCATGAAGCGTGGTGGTTGAGAGAGAAGATACTGCTGGGTGTGTGTGTTTCAATGAACCTGTCGCTGACCACGGTGGCTGTGCTCAATAGAACAATCGCTATTTCGACAGGTCGGTTTATGACAGAGCGAGGGTGTGTTTTTTCTGATACTTTACCCCGAAGATGATCCTTAACGTGTAAACGGTGATGAGAACTTGGTTCTATGTTGGTCGAAGCGAGTACAGAAAACAAACTTGCAGAGGAGCAGGATGTGAATGTCATTTGAGCTTATTGGAATGCGCTGATCTGACTTGACAACAGGTGCAATGGAAAATGACGAAGACGCAGAGGACACTTGAAGGTGAAATAATTTGACCATCGTGGTGGCAGGGAAGAGCGAAATGCATGCATACACGTGTGAGATGACATGTACGCTAAACAAGTTACATCCTGTTTGCTTTGTACGTGACAAAATGCAAGTTCATGTGAAATTTGATCCGGCACAGGTGTTCACTTTGGGCGTTAGCTGTCCACGTGACCGATAACAGGATGTTCAAAGCGTGGGAAAAAATTATTATACATGCAATGTAACATATATATAAAGACATGTCGTTATCATTTCCACTCTCACTTAGGTGACTACCTTTGAACGCATTGCGTTGCGTGAAACCCCTGGTATTGTTTAACAGTTTTGGTGTTGGTGGAAAATACATAACCTTGTTGTGGGGTAGGTATTTATTTATATATTTATTCATTTATACATTTATTGATTTATATATATAGGCTATTTACAAGCAATTATTTATTGATTAGGTAATTAATGATTTTATTTTATTTATTTGTTTGCAGATAACCAGTATACCTTACATGTCTGAGAGAGAAGAAACCATTGCACTTTTGAGGCCACTAGAAGGAAACAGCAACAAGCCACTGCAAGTAAAGGTGAAATGATTTTTTAAAACTAACTTGTTTCATTGTTTTGTTTTATGTTTTATTTTATGAAATGCATGTATTAACCTGAATTTAGGTATTTATAGCGGTTTATTTTATTTATTTTTAGAAACTTGGAAAGAAAAGACTTACCGCCGTAGCAGTTGCTGAAAAAAACCGAAACGCACTAAAGCGAAACCACTGCCAAAGCGTGAACTGTTTAAAACTCAGGTAAGTCTAACTTAAAAATGCTATTCCATTTTACCACTACTGAAACCTCGTAGACAAAAAAAAATTCATTACCTGTACATGACTGGGACAATGATTGCTTTCTTGATTAATGGCTATGTTGTTGTTGACTGGGAAAAGTACAAGGCCATGTTGGATTTTCTAAAAATAGAATACAAAAATTAATTTATGGGTGGTTCCCTATGGACTCAACGAATATCCACTGGTTTGAACTTGATAATGTGAACAAAATGACATGACATTCATTTTTGTTTATATATTGGTTAAAGGGGGGGGATGTAAATGACTGTAGCTTTATAAAAAGAAAATAAGTACATGGGTTACTGTTAGTGCCAACATACAGTTTATTTTTAATGGTGTTTTGATATATTAATACCAATTAACGTTAACGGTTTATTTACAATTATTGATTGATTGATTGATTGGTTATTTTGTTTGCTTTTAGGTGTCGTTATGTGCCATTAACGTAAGGAACAGACAGTGAACAAGCATGCATTATGCTTTAAAGTACTCTGTGCAACGTTAATAACTTACAAAAAGATTATTTTAATTATAACACATGGCGTTAGTACCAAATACAACAAGTGAGCAAGTTGGTTTACCACGTGGGTTAAATTTAAAATCAGAACATGATCGATGGTTAACATTTGAATCCTGGCCTGTAGGCTTTTTGTCGACACATAAACTTGCAAAACCCGGGTTTTTTACTTGAACCGAGAAGATGTGGTGCGCTGTGTGTTTTGTCGTATTGAACTTTCACACTGGGAAGAAGGGGATGATCCCTTTAGAGACCATTTGCGATGGTCTCTTCATTGTCCTTACATACTTGGAAAGCAAGTGGGTAACATACCTGTGTATTCATTTTACCGAACCACAAGACCATTGGCCACTACTTACGTTGCTGAATCACAAATAAATAATAATAATGATGTATTACCAGCCAACGGTAGTGTCGATATATGTGGTCCATATGCCATAGACAGTGTTGAATTGGCGTGTGCTTTTGAAAAATTGGGAGTTTGCAAGACTAAATCACTAGCACACCCAGAGTACAGCTCGGTTGAAAAACGTTTAGAATCTTATAAAAAGGTTTGGCCATTAATATTAAAACACCTTACCAAACAGCTAAGTGAAGCTGGATTTTTTATACTGGTGAAGGGGATAAAACAATGTTTTTATTGTGGATTTGCTTAAAAGATTGGCAAATGACTGATGACCCTTTAGTGCAACACGCTCGTTGGTTACCAAACTGTAAATACATGATGTTGCTTAAAGGTCAGGAATTTGTGAACACTATCCGTAAAGAAAACGTGATTGCAGCACAAGACATAAAAGTGCCTTTAGAGTTAGAACACGCAGAGAAAATACATAAGGCTGAAAGAAAAGACTTATCTCACGAACAGATACAAAAGTGTGACCAACAATTATGTAAAATTTGTTATCAAGATGAACTAGGTGTTGTATTTTTGCCTTGTGGACACATGATAGCCTGTGTCAAGTGTGCATTAGAACTCAACACTTGTGCTATATGCAGAAAAGCAGTATCTACTACAGTTAGGGCATTTCTTGCATAACTAGTATAATTTATTCATCATGCATAGTGCAAAATCCCTAATTGCACAATATTATTAAAGCTGTTTTAGTGTGTAATAGATATGCTTTTCTTTTGTTTATAGACTACTACAATGAATGTTTTGAATGCTGTGGGACAATCATGTGGCTTAGAGACAAAGAAACTCAGCGAATTGCCAACGCATATTCCATTCCGCATTATCAAGATTCGGAAATTGAAAACCGCATATGGTGATCGTGTACTTTGTGTATGTGAAATCATTGAGACATTTCTACCTATACGGTTTAATGATATGTTGTAGAGTGTTTTTGATGAAGTCAATAATGCTGTGCAACCTGTACACTTAATATATGAAGGTTTCAAAAACAATAGGTGCATGGTTCGTTTTAATTAAGTAAATTAAAAAATTGAAATAATAATGGAAAATATAAGTAATGACAATATACTAAAAAAGAAAGAAAATATGTGTATAGAATAGTAATGTTTTAGTGTTTAGTGTTGTCTTTAAAAATATTATGATGAAACCAAAAAAAACAAGAAATGTATATAAAGTTTGTAAATGAATGCAAAATGATGTTACAACGTTGTTTTATTTTATACAATGTTAGTATATTTAACATTGCAGACTATACATGATTATGACAATAAATGCACACTGAATACAAGCCTTTCTCACTTTTCAACAGTCTGTTATAGTTTTAAACACTAGGCTTGTTGTAGATCATTTTATAGCAATGTCCATTCAATGTTGTTTTCGAAAAGTGGTGAAGCCGCAATGGTTGTATAGGCATAAAACCTTATTGTTATTACTATTTAGTCACTTTGATCCCCTTGCATATCAAGAGCAGATGACCTAGTTTTTCCACTCTTTAAAACGACGACAACAACAACACTACCTCTTGCATAGTTTGTGATGTTCATGGCTCTTGCGACGTGGAAGATGGATTAAAAATAACTTTTAGAACAGGGGTTAAACGTTGCTCATTAAACAATGCACTATTTTGAGTAGCGATATGGTTTTCTTGATTTTTTGTCGACGGCAACTGTATTTCATGCAGTACACTACATTGATGATCACTGACACTTAAAACCTCACTATTAGCCTACTTACGATTTTTGCAAAAAATGAAAGTAGACTTATGAGATCAACACAGGGCGAAAAAAGTGTGTCTGTCTGTGTGTGTGTATGTGTGTGTGTGAGTCTGTGTGTGTGTGTATGTATGTGTGTGTGTGAGTCTGTGTGCGTGTGTCTGTGTGAGTGTGTGAGTGTGTGTACTCTGAATGTCTGTCCCCCCCCTATCAATTCGAACACGGTGAATGCGAATTGAACGAAATTTGGTACAAAGGTAGCACTAGCAAAGGACACCTCAGTGTCATGTTTTATATCTCCGCCATCTTGACGGAAACGTAATGGCGGCCACACAAATTTTCAAAGCTTAAATCAAATTACGACTAACCTAATCATCCGATCTCTACCAAATTTTGCAACGACATACCTTTATGGGTGGAGCTTCATTTGTCCAAACCAATAGGTCATCAGCGTAATAGTTTGCGGATGGTGGCCATCTTTGTGTGAAAATCGATTCCCCTATTAATTCGAACACGGTGCAACCGAATGGAACGAAATTTTGTACAGAGGTAGTACTAACAAAAGGCACCTCAGTGTCATGTTTTATATCTCCGCCATCTTGACGGAAACGTAATGGTGGCCACCCAAATGTCCAAAGCTTAAATCAAATTACGATTAACCTAATCATCCGATCTCTACCAAATTTTGCAACAACATACCTTTATGGAGGGAGCATCCTTTGACCAATCTAATAGGTTATTAGCCTAATAGTTTGCGGATGGCGGCCATCTTTATGTCAAAATTGATTCCCCCTATTAATTCGAACACGGTGGAACCGAATGGAACGAAATTTGGTACAGAGGTAGCACTAGCAAAGGGCACCTCAGTGTCATGTTTTACATCGCCGCCATCTTGACTGAAACGTAATGGTGGCCACACGAATGTTCAAAGCTTAAATCAAATTACGATTAACCTAATCATCCGATCTCTACCAAATTTTGCAACTACATACCTTTATGGAGGGAGCATCCTTTGACCAATCTAATAGGTCATTCGCCTAATAGGTTGCGTATGGCGGCCAACATTGTGTCAGAATCGATTCCCCCTATTAATTCAAACACGGTGAAACCGAATGGAACGAAATTTTGTACAGAGGTAGTACTAACAAAAGGCACCTCAGTGTCATGATTAATATCGCCGCCATATTGACAGAAACGTAATGGCGGCCACACAAATGTTTAAAGCTTAAATCAAATTACGACTAACATAACCATCCGATCTCTACCAAACTTTGCAACAACATACCTTTATGAAGGGAGCATCTTTTGACCAATCTAATAGTTCATTAGCCTAATAGTTTGCGGATGGCGGCCATCATTATGTCAAAATTGATTCCCCCTATTAATTCGAACACGGTGGAACCGAATGAACGAAATTTGGCACAGAGGTAGCACTAGCAAAGGGCACCTCAGTGTCATGTTTTATATCACCGCTATCTTGACGGAAACGTAATTACGGCCACCCAAATGTTAAAAGCTAAAATGTAATTAGGACCAACCTAATAATCTAGTCTCTACCAAAATTTTGCAACACCATATCTTTATGTGGGAAACATATTCTGACCAAACTGCAAGAACATCAGCCCAATAGTTTGCAGATGGTGGCCAAGTATGTGTGCAAATCGATTCCCCTATCAATTCAAACACGGTGAAACCGAATTGAACGAAATTTGGTACAGAGGTAGCACTAGCAAAGGGCACCTCATATTCTGTTTAATATCCCTATAGCACGTTGTATTTCATCAGGCTACTACAACCAACATTCAATCATACTCCTTGAAAAGGACAAAGAGTTATAACAATACCCATGCATTTAGGAGAAAGTAGGCTATATGTTCTTTACTGAACATCTTGTTTTTACTTTTTAGGTCACCACGACAATGTTTGGAACGTTGCTTTGAACAACGCCAAATAACAGTTCCCTTTTATTGGTTCGTTTCACAATATATGAATATCCTTTATAGTATGCGTAAGGCTTATCATACCTAGTCACTGATACTTCCATATCAACTGTCAAGCATAGACTAAGCTCTAGTAAAGTCAACTTGGTAATAAGAATAATAGTTTAATGTGAGAGCAAATATGGATCCAAAGAGTTCAGGTTAAAGTGGAAGCAAATAAGCAAATATTAGAAACAAGAGTAGGGGTAAAAGTGGTCGCAAAGTGGCAGACCCATTACACAATAATTTCAGCATGACGAAGCACTTGTTCAATTTCTTTGATTTCTCAATCGTGACCGGTATGCCCAGCTTGTTGTAAAGCATGCAATTGTCGAAGCCGTTGAATTAGCTTACTAAGTTTGTTCCAGTATACAAATTTAACAAATGGATTTTTAGGTGTAAACAAAGCATTACCATTATCATGATCATTATCATCATCATCATCATTATCATCATCATGATCACCATTATCATCATGACCATCATCACTGTTACTATATAGTCCTATTTGATCCTCTTGCAATACCACTTCATTTATAGTCTGAGTTGATTTTGATAGTGTAGAAGGTTTCTTGGACGTTGACAACTGTCCTAACATGACGTTTTGAGGACATGATAAGTCCTTTTGAACAAACACTGCACTATCTTTAGCCGCAATATCGTTTTCTTGAACTTGCTTTTTAGCATTTTGATAATTGTTTGTAAACAGCAAGCGTGGTTCGTTTAGAGCACTACATTGATGAACACTCACATTTAAAACCTTTCCATTTTTACTTTTCAGATTGCCTCGACATTTTGTTGACCTCTCTTTTGAGCATCGCCAGAATATTATTCCATTCACATTCTGGCGATTATAGTTATAAGAGTAGCCTTGATAGAGTGCACGTAGCCTACCTTTGTTGGTTGTAATAAGTTCCATAGTAGTAACTGACCTGTCAGTACGATGTTCACACTACAAAGGTTACAACTGTTTTGCTGATGGAGTGACCTACCATAAGCTTATATATTGGCTTATGTGTTGGCTTTTTGTGTTGGCATTTTGTGTGGGCTTTTTGTGTTGGCTCTTGTGTTGGATTTTTGTGTTGGCTTTTCGTGTTGGCTTTTTGTGTTTTCTTTTGTGTTGGCTTTTCGTGTTGGCTTTTCGTGTTGGCTTTTTGCGTTGACTTTTGTGTTGGCTTTTTGTGTTGGCTTTTGAGTTGGCTTTTTGTGTTGGCTTTTTGTGTTGGCTTTAGTATTGGCTTTTGTATTGGCTTATTTGACAAGTTATTTGTGTCAATGTATTTAGTGGATTTTTTTCTTGGTGTTGGAAAGTAGTTGAAAGAGAGGGAATATTTAAAGACTTAACCTCAGCTCACTTACCTAACCTAACCTAACCTAACTTTACCTAACCTAACTTCACTTAGCCTAACCTTTCAACTCTCAGATGTTAATTAAATTCTGTGCATAGTCGAGTTGGAACCCAAGACCTCAGGGGTAAAAAAACAATTGAATATTACTAGTAAGTGTTCATATCCTTCGCTAGGTAGTCTGCTAGTAGTACAGGTAGTGCTCATATTTACCGCTAGGTAGCGGAAACATACTTTGCGTGTTGCATGTGACACTTGTGAAGTTTAACTGCATGCAAGACGTGCTTGTATAAGTTCTCTATTTAAACCCAATATACAATTAACCACTAAATGTTCAGAACTAACATGTATAGCCATATTTAGGGTATATAGGAGACCCTTAGCAAGAAAGGCTGTCTAACCCACGAGTGTACAGCTTTGTCATACGCAGTAAACACCTTTTGTCAGAAAACAACAACTACAACAATTTGAGAAAGCCATCAACATATCCATTAATGTATTTAAAGGAAACAGTTTTTTGTTGGCTTTCTCAAATTGTTGTTGTTGTTGTTTTCTGCCAACAGGTGCTTACTGCGTATGACAAAGGTGTACACTCGTGGGTTAGACAGCCTTCCTAGCTAAGGGTCTCCTATGTTCCCTAAACATGGCTATACATGTTAGTTCTGAACATTTAGTGGTTAATTGTAAATTGGGTTTAAATAGAGAACTTATACAGGCACGTCTTGCATGCGGTTAAACTTCACAAGTGTCACATACAACACGCAAAGTATGTTTCGCCTACCTAGCGGTAAATATGAGCACTACCTGTTCTACTAGCATTCTACCTAGCGGAGGATATGAACACATACTAGTAATATCCAAAGTGAGCTGAGGTTAGGTTAGGTTAGGTAAAGTTAGGTTAGGTAAAGTTAGGTTGGGCATCAAAATAAGTTACCAAAATAAGCCATCAAAAATAATTGGTTTTTTTTACCCCTGAGGTCTTGGGTTCAAACTCGACTATGCACAGAATTTAATTAAAATCTGAGAGTTGAAAGGTTAGGCTAGGTGAAGTTAGGTTAGGTAAATTTAGGTTAGGTTAGGTTAAGTCTTTAAATATTCCCTCTGTTTCAACTACTTTCCAACGCCAAGAAAAAAATCCACTAAATACATTGACACAAATAACTTGTCAAATAAGCCAATACAAAAGCCAATACTAAAGCCAACACAAAAAGAGAACACAAAAAGCCAACTCAAACGCCAACACAAAAAGCCAACACAAAAGTCAACGCAAAAAGCCAACATGAAAAGCCAACACGAAAAGCCAACACAAAAGAAAACACAAAAAGCCAACACGAAAAGCCAACACAAAAAACCAACACAAGAGCCAACACAAAAAGCCCACACAAAATGCCAACACAAAAAGCCAACACATAAGCCAATATATAAGCTTATGGTAGGTCACTCCATCAGCAAAACAGTTGTAACCTTTGTAGTGTGAACATCGTACTGACAGATCAGTTACTACTATGGAACTTATTACAACCAACAAAGGTAGGCTACGTGCACTCTATCAAGGCTACTCTTATAACTATAATCGCCAGAATGTGAATAGAATAATATTCTGGCGATGCTCAAAAGAGAGGTCAACAAAATGTCGAGGCAATCTGAAAAGTAAAAATGGAAAGGTTTTAAATGTGAGTGTTCATCAATGTAGTGCTCTAAACGAACCACGCTTGCTGTTTACAAACAATTATCAAAATGCTAAAAAGCAAGTTCAAGAAAACGATATTGCGGCTAAAGATAGTGCAGTGTTTGTTCAAAAGGACTTATCATGTCCTCAAAACGTCATGTTAGGACAGTTGTCAACGTCCAAGAAACCTTCTACACTATCAAAATCAACTCAGACTATAAATGAAGTGGTATTGCAAGAGGATCAAAAAGGACTATATAGTAACAGTGATGATGGTCATGATGATAATGGTGATCATGATGGTGATAATGATGATGATGATAATGATCATGTTAATGGTAATGCTTTGTTTACACCTAAAAATCCATTTGTTAAATTTGTATACTGGAACAAACCCAGTAAGCTAATTCAACGGCTACGACATTTGCATGCTTTACAACAAGCTGGGCATACCGGTCACGATTGAGAAATCAAAGAAATTGAACAAGAGCTTCGTCATGCTGAAATTATTGTGTAATGGGTCCACCACTTTGCGACCACTTTTACCCCTACTCTTGTTTCTAATATTTGCTTATTTGCTTCCACTTTAACCTGAACTCTTTGGATCCATATTTGCTCTCACATTAAACTATTATTTTTATTACCAAGTTGACTTTACTAGAGCTTAGTCTATGCTTGACAGTTGATATGGAAGTATCAGTGACTAGGTATGGTAAGCCTTACGCATACTATAAAGGATATTCATATATTGTGAAACGAACCAATAAAATGGAACTGTTATTTGGCGTTGTTCAAAGCAACGTTCCAAACATTGTCGTGGTGACCTAAAAAGTAAAAATAGTGAGGTTTTAAGTGCCAGTGATCATCAATGTAGTGTACTGCATGAAATACAGTTGCCGTCGACAAAAATCAAGAAAACCATATTGCTACTCAAAATAGTGCATTGTTTAATGAGCAACGTTTAACCCCTGTTCTAAAAGTTATTTTTAATCCATCTTCCACGTCGCAAGAGCCATGAACATCACAAACTATGCAAGAGGTAGTGTTGTTGTTGTCGTTTTAAAGAGTGGAAAAACTAGGTCATCTGCTCTTGATATGCAAGGGGATCAAAGTGACTAAATAGTAATAACAATAAGGTTTTATGCCTATACAACCATTGCGGCTTCCCCACTTTTCGAAAACAACATTGAATGGACATTGCTATAAAATGATCTACAACAAGCCTAGTGTTTAAAGCTACAACAGACAATTGAAAAGTGAGAAAGGCTTGTATTCAGTGTGCATTTATTGTTATAATCATGTATAGTCTGCAATGTTAAATATACTAACATTGTATAAAATAAAACAACATTGTAACATCATTTTGCATTCATTTACAAACTTTATATACATTTCTTGTTTTTTTGGTTTCATCATAATATTTTTAAAGACAACACTAAACACTAAAACATTACTATTCTATACACATATTTTCTTTCTTTTTAGTATATTTTCATTACTTATATTTTCCATTATTATTTAATTTTTTTTTATTTACTTAATTAAAACGAACCATGCACCTATTGTTTTGAAACCTTCATATATTAAGTGTACAGGTTGCACAGCATTATTGACTTCATCAAAAACACTCTCCAACATATCATTAAACCGTATAGACAGAAATGTCTCAAAGATTTCACATACACAAAGTACACGATCACCATATGCTGTTTTCAATTTCCGAAACTTGATAATGCGGAATGGAATATGCGTTGGCAATTCGCTGTTTCTTTGTCTCTAAGCCACATGATTGTCCCACTGCATTCAAAACATTCATTGTAGTAGTCTATAAACAAAAGAAAAGCATATCTATTACACTCTAAAACAGCTTTAATAATATTGTGCAATTAGGGATTTTGCACTATGCATGATGAATAAATTATACTAGTTATGCAAGAAATGCCCTAACTGTAGTAGATACTGCTTTTCTGCATATAGCACAAGTGTTGAGTTCTAATGCACACTTGACACAGGCTATCATGTGTCCACAAGGCAAAAATACAACACCTAGTTCATCTTGATAACAAATTTTACTTAATTGTTGGTCACACTTTTGTATCTGTTCGTGAGACAAGTCTTTTCTTTCAGCCTTATGTATTTTCTCTGCGTGTTCTAACTCTAAAGGCACTTTTATGTCTTGTGCTGCAATCACGTTTTCTTTACGGATAGTGTTCACAAATTCCTGACCTTTAAGCAACATCATGTATTTACAGTTTGGTAACCAACGAGCGTGTTGCACTAAAGGGTCATCAGTCATTTGCCAATCTTTTAAGCAAATCCACAATAAAAACATATTGTTTTATCCCCTTCACCAGTATAAAAAATCCAGCTTCACTTAGCTGTTTGGTAAGGTGTTTTAATATTAATGGCCAAACCTTTTTATAAGGTTCTAAACGTTTTTCAACCGAGCTGTACTCTGGGTGTGCTAGTGATTTAGTCTTGCAAACTCCCAATTTTTCAAAAGCACACGCCAAATCAACACTGTCTATGGCATATGGAGCACATATATCGACACTACCGTTGGCTGGTAATACATCATTATTATTATTTATTTGTGATTCAGCAACGTAAGTAGTGGCCAATGGTCTTGTGGTTCGGTAAAATGAATACATAGGTATGTTACCCACTTGCTTTCCAAATATGTAAGGACAATGAAGAGACCATCGCAAATGGTCTCTAAAGGGATCATCCCCTTCTTCCCAGTGTGAAAGTTCAATACGACAAAACACACAGCGCACCACATCTTCTCGGTTCAAGTAAAAAACCCGGGTTTTGCAAGTTTATGTGTCGACAAAAAGCCTACAGGCCAGGATTCAAATGTTAACCATCGATCATGTTCTGATTTTAAATTTAACCCACGTGGTAAACCAACTTGCTCACTTGTAGTATTTGGTACTAACGCCATGTGTTATAATAAAAAGAATCTTTTTGTAAGTTATTAACGTTGCACAGAGTACTTTAAAGCATAATGCATGCTTGTTCACTGTCTGTTCCTTACGTTAATGGCACATAACGACACCTAAAAGCAAACAAAATAACCAATCAATCAATCAATCAATCAATACTTGTAAATAAACCGTTAACGTTAATTGGCATTAATATATCAAAACACCATTAAAAATAAACTGTATGTTGGCACTAACCGTAACCCATGTACTTATTTTCTTTTTATAAAGCTACAGTCATTTACATCCCCCCCCCCTTTAAACATATATATATATATATATACAAAAATGAATGTCATGTCATTTTGTTCACATCATCATGTTCAAACCTGTGGATATTCGTTGAGTCCATAGGGAACCACCCATAAATTAAACTTATTTTTTTTATTTTTAGAAAATCCAACATGGCCTTGTACTTTTCCCAGTCAGCAACAACAACATAGCCATAAATCAAGAAAGCAATCATTGTCCCAGTCATGTACAGGTAATGATTTTTTTTGTCTACGAGTTTTCAGTAGTGGTAAAATGGAATAGCATTTTTAAGTTAGACTTACCAGAGTTTTAAACAGTTCACTCTTTGGCAGTGGTTTCGCTTTAGTGCGTTTCGTTTTTTTTTTTCAGCAACTGCTACGGCGGTAAGGCTTTCCTTTCCAATTTTCTAAAATAAATAAAATAAACCGCTATAAATACCTAAATTCAGGTTAATACATGCATTTCATAAAATAAAACATAAAACAAAAAAATGAAACAAGTTAGTTTAAAAAAATCATCTCACCTTTATTGCAGTGGCTTGTTGCTGTTTCCTTCTAGTGGGCTCAAAAGTGCAATGGTTTCTTCTCTCTCAGACATGTAAGGTATACCGTTTATCTGCAAACAAATAAATAAATAAAATCATTAATTACCTAATCAATAAATAATTGCTTGTGAATAGCCTATATACATAAATCAATTAATGTATAAATGAATAAATATATAAATAAATACCTACCCCACAACAAGGTTATGTATTTTCCACCAACACCAAAACTGTTAAACAATACCAGGGGTTTCATCCAACGCAATGTGTTCAAAGGTAGTCACCTAAGTGAGAGTGGAAATGATAACGACATGTCTTTATATATATATATGTTACATTGCATGTATAATCATTTTTTCCCACAATTTGAGCATCCTGTTATCGGTCACGTGGACAGCGAACGCCCAAAGTGAACACCTGTGCCGGATCAAATTTCACATGAACTTGCATTTTGTCACGTACAAAGCAAACAGGATGTAACTTGTTTAGCGTACATGTCATCTCACACGTGTATGCATGCATTTCGCTCTTCCCTGCCACCACGATGGTCAAATTATTTCACCTTCAAGTGTCCTCTGCGTCTTTGTCATTTTCCATTGCACCTGTTGTCAAGTCAGATCAGCGCATTCCAATAAGCTCAAATGATATTCACACCCTGCTCCTCTGCAAGTTTGTTTTCTGTACTCGCTTCGACCAACATAGAACCAAGTTCTCATCACCGTTTACACGTTAAGGATCATCTTCGGGGTAAAGTATCAGAAAAAACGCACCCTCGCTCTGTCATAAACCGACCTGTCGAAATAGCGATTGATCTATTGAGCACAGCCACCGTGGTCAGCGACAGGTTCGTTGAAACACACACACCCAGCAGTATCGTCTCTCTCAACCACCACGCTTCATGAACATTATAAACAGGTATCGGTAAATAATTTTTTTCAACATGTATGGCGTTAGGCCCTTTGTCAAAATGTCAAACATAGTTTCTAAAAGGGGGCGTGATCCCGAGTCCTAGGACACCTCGTACACGTCTCTAGCGTTATGGGTTTGCGAGATAAAGCAAAAAGTCTAAAATCATGGTTTTACCTCAACATGGTTTTTCATTCCTGCTCAACACGAACATCCTCGGCAAGAGGGCAACGCCATGAAAAAAATGACACCTTGCACTCGTCTCTAGGCTTATTGGTTCGTGAGTTATCAGCAAAAATCACAAAAAACACTTGTTTACCCCCAAAATCGAGTTTCCAAATTTTTAAAAAATATAACAAGTGGTCCATAGCAAAGAGGACGTCAGCCCGAGTCCTTGGACCCCTCGTACTCGCCTCTAGCATGATTGGTTCGCGAGATATAGCAAAAAGATTAAAATCACGGTTTTACCCCAAAACATTCTGTTTCCCTCATTCTCAAAAACTTTAACCCATTACCAAAATAAAGAGGGTTTCGAGACAAGCCATTTGACACGTCATAGGACCAAATCCGACCATGCATTCGTGAAATATCGGAAAAAGTCTAAAATCATGGTTTTACCCCCAAAAAGCCTGCTTCCCTCATTCTCAAAACTTTAACCAATTAATAGCATGTATAGGGCTTCGAGACAAACGATTTGACACGTCACACGTCCAAATCGACCTTGCCTTCGAGAGATATCGGCAAACTTCGTAGGAAAGTAGGCGACTATCTGGTTCTCTCCTCACCACCAAAACCCCTTCTTATCAATATTTTTTTTTCAAAGAGCTCGCCCTCTTACAAAAATCCCAAGTGCGCATGCGTACAAAACAAAAACAAAAATGTTAATCCATAGCGGCATCCAACAAAACGCATGCGCTATATGAGCAAAAACGTTTAAGTTCATTTTAGCAGCGCACCTTATACATGTCGCATTTGAAAAGAGACTTTCACTAAAAAATTACAATTTTACCCCCTAGTAGGGGTAGGTTTTATTTGGGGGTTGAAATGTGTGGTCCATTGGAAAGAGGGCGTCAGCCCGAGTCCAACGACACCTCATTTGTCAAAATCGGACCATGCGTTCGAGAGATATTGACTTTGCCCCTGAATGCATTGCGGGTTAGTATGTGACGTTAGAGGGAGAGGTGGTGGGGGGTGATAGAACCATCACTACTCCCCTACTTATGTTGTTGCAAAATTTGGTAGTGATCAAATAATTAGGTTGGTCGTAATTTGATTTAAGCTTTTAACATTTAGGTGGCCGCCATTCCGTTTCCGTCAAGATGGCGGCGATATAAAACATGACTTTGAGGTGCCCTTTGCTAGTGCTACCTCTGTACCAAATTTCGTTCAATTCGGTTTTACCGCGTTTGAATTGATAGGGGGAATCGATTTGCACACATACATGGCCGCCATATGCAAACTGTTACTCTGATGACCTTGTAGCTTGGTCAAAGAACGCTTCTCACATAACGGTACAATGTTGCAAAATTTGGTAGAGATCAGATGATTAGGTTGGTCGTAATTTGATCTTAACTTTGAACATTTGGGAGGCCGCCATTACGTTTTTGTCAAGATGGCGGCCATATAAAACGTGACACTGAGGTGCCCTTTGCTAGGGCTACCTCTGTACCAAATTTCATTCAATTCGGATTTTCCGTGCTTGAATAGATAGGGGGAATCGATTTGTACACATACATGGCCGCCATCCACAAATTATTGGGCTGATGATCTTGTTGTTTGGTCAAAAGATTCTGCATATATAAAGGTATAATGTTGCAAAAATTGGTGGAGATCAGATGATTAGGTTGGTCGTAATTTGATTTAAGCTTTGAACATTTGGGTGACCTTCATGACGTTTCCGTCAAGATGGCGGCGATATAAAACATGACACTGAGGTGCCCTTTGCTAGCGCTACCTCTTTACCAAATTTCGTTGAATTCGGTTTCACCGTGTTCGAATTGATAGGGAGGGGGGGCAGACATTCAGAGTACACACACTCACACACACATACACACACACAGACACACACACACACACACACACAGAAACACAATTTTTCGCCCTGTGTTGATCCCATAAGTCTACTTTCATTCTTTGCATAAATTGAAAGTAGGCTAAAAATACCTTAAAAGTAAAAAATTCAATGTGTGATTTGTCGCTAAGCAAAGGATGATTGAATTTTTTCACTATTTTTTCTGTATTCTGGCACCCCGGGTGGGGTCTCTAAAAGCCGCAGTAGTTAAAAGGGACGTAAAACCAATAATATTATAATACTCCAGGGAGTCGCGGATCATCTGAAAGAACCTGAATAGAGACTAAGTCGCTTGTTTTGGACTTGAGTGTTTCAGGCGGTTCGTGGACGAGTTTGTGAGGCTGAAGCGTTCTGGAGACGTACAGTCTAACCATTTCAACACCCGCGCTGCCACCAAAGTTCTGATCCATGGCTTCGGCGAGTCATCTGCTGCTAATGATATGTCACACATAAGGGATGGTAAGTTGATGATAAGCTCCTTAAAACAACAATACCTAACTTAGTTGATGACGCTGTTCCTGCGTCATTTTTGGCATTTATATGAAGTAATGTAGACAAAATCTCTTCTTCTTCTTCTACACCATCAGGCCCAGCGGTCCGCGCGCTGCTACAAATTTTCTATCGTATCCTATCCGTAGCTCTCATCCGCCAACTGTCCACACGTATCGCTGCCTGTTGCAGATCTTCCTGGAGACATTTAGGGGGTTTGAAGCCATTGGTCAGTGTTGCCATAGTAAACAAAAGTTTGGTGCTTTTCAGTCGGTCAACACGAATGTACCCAAAAAGAGCTGGGTTATGCCCTAATCCTGAAAATAATTAAATGTAGTATATCTGATCTATCACCATTTTTGCATTCCACCTAACAATATATATACTGCATTTAGCATACGCCGACAGTTGCAGTACCAATACTGCAACTAAATATTTGTACATATTGTAAATATTTTCACCTGTATTTTCAAACATAGATTTATAGCCGAAGTGTAATGGATCTGATGAAGATCGCTTGACGATCGAAACTGGTCATCCTAGTGTATTTATCAATCTCATGTAATTTATCTCAGGATTAGGGCATAACCCAACTCTTTTGGGTACATTGGTGTTGACCGACTGAGAAGCACCAAACTTTTGTTCATGGAGTCCATTACTCCACCGCTTCCTTGGTCTCCCTTCTTGTAGGGATGAAATCCAGTAGCTGCCTTGATCATCTGTGGTCTTCCATCCGGGCTACATGTCCAGCCCACTGCAGTCTTCTGGTTTTGATGGTTCCAGCTATGATGGCATCATGGTACAGGTCTTCTACTTCATGATTGTGTCTAATCTCCATTCACCCATGTGTACATCCCTCACCGGTCCGAAGATATTCCAAAGAAATGTTCTCTCAAATACGAGTAGTTGATGAAAGCCATGTTTTCGGAGATAAGCCGTCTCCTTGCCTGAGACCCGTCAAAATTTCAAAATCCTCCGTCACCCCATTTTCTTTCTTTATCTTACCGCGTGTTTCGCTCAGGCAGATCGCTACCAAGTTGATGAGTTTCTCGGCCGTTCCAAACTCTCGTAGGCAACTGAGTAGTCTCTTACGGTGTATGCAATCGTAGACCTTCTTAAAATATACGAATAAAACGTGGAGTTCTTCGCCATATTCCCCCAGTTTTTCAATGAGCTGTCGGAGAACGAAGATATTATTTACTGTGGAACGCTCCAGCCGAAAGCCTCCCTGGTATTCACCAAGCACTGATTCTGCCACTGGTTGAATTCTATCGATGAGGCAGTTGGACAAGACTTCGTAGCAGATGTTAGCAGATAGTTATCACATTTCAATTTGTCACCCTTCTTAAAGATTGGACAAATCAGAGCTGTTTTTCATTCTGACGGTAGTTCTTCTTTGATCCAGATTGCTTGTATCAGCCTGTGCAGGTTCTTTTTTGCTAGCTTCTCCCCTCCCTCCTGGATCATCTCGATCTGTATTCCATCTTCACCTGGACTTTTATTCTTCTTCAGCCGTTTGGTCTCACCGGAATAAAATTAGTCACCCCTTAAAGGAGCACACTAATCGGTTTAGAGCGCTGCAGATGGAGTTCCACTGGTACCACCAGGCGGTCATGTGACCCTTCACCATTGTTGCATGACCATAGCCTCCAAGAAAGAGCAAACTAACCACTTTGGTGCGCTGAAGATGGTGTGGTCAGTATTATTTGTGTACAATGTTATTAAACCACATTAAACATAGGTTAATCTTAAACATAAAGAAAAGTTGATGAGGCTTTATTACAACACTATTACGAGTCTTTGCAGTAACGTTTTCTTTTTCCACCAAAACTTCTTTTTGTACTTTTCCTGCTGTGACACTACATTGCTGTTATATGACCATGGCCTCTTAGAAAGAGCACACTAGTCGCTTTGGAGCGCTGTAAATGGTGTTGCACTTCCATAGAGCGCCACGCTCTAGACAAAGGCTCTCAGAAATGACTTTCTAAGGATTACAACGCGACTTAGAACGCAATTTTCCATCCACCCCGAGCCGAGAAAAATTTACCTTACAAAACTGATAACTTTGTTTCTTGGACACACAACATTTTGAAATTAATAAACTAGTTATAGAACATTCTAATGTATACTGTGTTAAAATTTGGATCGATCTAATGACGGATTTTTGAGAAACGGTTTCTTTAAGTTGACGCATGGTTGAAACACGCCCAAAAACAGGCTCTTTTTGCGTTCCAACTGCGATAAAAAATATTGAAATATAAATTAAAAATACCAAACCTACATGAACTAAAGTAAAATAGAACGACGAAAATGATGATGTGAATGGATCTTATATAAGGCCTATTAGTTACTTCACAAACAACCTTCAAACTCGAGTGCACATAATATTTTGGTCGACAGTAGTAGCTTTGGAGCGCTGTAAATGCTGTTGCACTTCCATAGAGCGCCACGCTCCAGACAAAGGCTCTCAAAAATAACTTTCTATTACCTAAATCTATATTCGATGTTAACAGATCCTTTTCTGTAGAAATGCTTTTCCTTGCCTGAGCCAACCTACTTTTTATATCCTCTTTGCTGCGTCCATCACTGGTTATTTTGCTTCCTAAGGAACAGAAGTAGTCTCGTACTTCCTTTAAATTTACACCTGGCAATTTGACGCCAATAGGGATTCCTAATTTTCTTTCTGCTGCATTTTATTATTTATTTATTAGTTTTCATCATGAATTCTTTCCTCAAGTTAGGTTCCATGCCATTTAAAACACATTCAAATCCTCTGATGAATCAGCTAACATGACGATGTCATCAGCAAATCTCTGAGTTGAAATTATTTCTCCTTGAATCTTCACTCCTGCTTTAAATTTTTCTCTAATTTCTTTCATTGCTTTTTCAATGAATAGATTGAAAAGTGTGGGTGATAAGTTGCAGGCTTGCCTTACAGCTTTCCCAATACCCGCTTCTCTCTCATGTCCTTCGGTTCGATTAACTGCCGCCTGGTTTCTGTATAGAGTATAGATCACCCTCCTATTCCTGTGGATTATTCCAATCCTTTTCAAAATATCAACTCTAATCAATGTTATAATAATAATAATAATAATAATAATATGGTAATCCCTCGGGTGCCAGGTGCAAGCTTTGTTATTTGACACCCAAAGGGTAGCTTGCATGTCAAATTTCGTTGTTTCTTGAAGCACAATGAAAGTCAAGGAGGTTAGATATCTAAGCTCCTTGAACACTAAAACGCTTTCTAGTAGAGAATTGAGGAACTTTGTGTTGGCGGAAACTCCCGAGATTAATTTTGCCATTATGAACACGGCCTACTGAATTCAAATGGGTTCTTTGACATGTCACCATCATATGACATGATGTCGTAATTTTTGGCGCCTTTCAAAAATCACTTACAACGGCCAGGAGTGAACCTACAAGCTTGTGGTTAGTAGACCGACACGTTGACCACTCACCCACCGTGGCAAGCTAATCAATGTTACCAAAATCCTTAATTAATTACTAACTATGGCTTCTAATTTTCAATACAATTCCTTTTTTAACTTTAAATTACACGATACATGTTTCGGCCGTTCTATGCCTTCATCAGTCGTTCATAGTTTCTTAAACAGTACATACACATTTGACAACATCTTATTACACTAACTAAAATCCCTTTACATACATAAAATATCGGATTTTGATGATGATGATGATGATAATTGTTGTTTTAAGGGACCTAACATCTAGGTTATCGGCCCCTAATGGTCTGGGTGATAGCGAAAATGACAATGAAACGGAAACCGGAACGAAAATTAAGTGAGACGGAAAATACTTACAAAAAGGAACTCAGATTGAAAATACTCACAAAATGGAGAGCGGTAATACTTATAAAAGGGAATTTAGAACAAAAGTACTCAGAAAGGGAATAGAATGAAAAATACGCACAAAATGTAGGCTAGGTTCAAATTACTTACAAAATGCAAAGTAGAGTCGAAATACTTACAAAATGCAATTGAAATTCAAAATACTTACAAAATGCAAATGAGATCGAAAATACGTACAAAATGCAATTGAAATTGAAAATACTTACAAAATGTACGGTAGATTCAAACTACTCATTTGGATTGACAATACTTACTAAAAAGCAATTTTGATTGTCAATCTTTACAAACGCAATTGAGGTTGAAAACACTCCCGAAATGCAATTTAGAACGAAAAAACTTACAAAAAGCAACGTACATTAAAAATACCTACAAAATGTAGTGTAGATACAAAAAATATTGCTAAAGGGAATTTAGATACACGGGGAGCCAATTAACAAAAACAGTGCGGGAATCTTAAAGAGAAAAGGAAATATAATGAAAAGCAAACAAGAGGTCTGACCCCTCGAAGAAGGAGAGATCAGGAAAGATGAGACAAGGGCCAATTAAGGCGGGAAAGTGAAAGACTCCCTAGGACTCGGATACCCCAATACCGTCGGGGTCGGAAAAGAACAAGAGTCGACCAAGGGAGGTCGACAGGAAAGAAGACGGAGAGGAGCCCGGCACAAGTAAGTGGAAGCAATGCCAAACTCAGCTGGGGTCCCGTGGTCGCCAACCCACGTCCCACTAGATGTGAGCCCCTGGGGGATATCGGATTTTCGTCATGACTGGCGTTAGATATAACATTCTTAAAATACAGTCCATTAAAATCCGGAGTTAAAATCCTTCGTCTTTAAAATACTTGATGATAAGCTTCTTCAAAAAATGCTATTCCACGATTCCCAGAACTGTGGAAGACAAAATAAAAATAATCCCATTAGAAACTGTGTAAATAATAATCATTTATTGCAGCTAATAGCCATGCCGAGATCTTATCCATCAAAGTGTCTGACTGGTTCTGTTTGCTATATAGTTATTCGCAGCAGAAGCGTGTTAGCGATACTTTCCTCTGGGCGCAGGAAATGGCGTGATATCTGTCACAAGCACTACCACACAGAGAGCAGGTGCATTGGGGGCCTGGGTCATGAAATCCTCTTCTTGAGCATATCTTAAAATGAAAACCGTGGACTGCAAAACGCGTAGTTCAAAGTTGGCATTCATCCAGTTATTCGACATAAGAGCTTCTCTGAAATAGAAATCAGGCCATATGTCATTACGCTTGAAGTTTAATTCTTGGATCAGTCTCCCGTATTGCACTGTTGATGGTAGGGAGTTCTCCAAACGCAGGTCTTCTATGAAGAGAGTCTCCCTTGCTAGTACGTACGTTAGACGAGATGGCGTGTATTTTGATAAGTGCAGAATTTTCTTTAGAAACTGCGTCAAAGCATTACTGAAAATGTATCGGAAAGCTAGTTCACTTCCTTCCACTCACCCTCGTATTTTGATAACTGGAAAATTTGTATTGAAAAGTGGAATCCATAGTTAGTAATTTTTGATTTCAATACGGGCCAAAAATGGTAATTAAGACGAAAGTCATAGATATATATCAAAATCCTTTTCTAACGTTCTCATATTTTTACTTATTCTACCTTCCAAGTTCAGCTTTAATACCGCTTCACTTATTCCGTCGTTTTTCCATTAGTAGGCTTTCGTTTTGCATTATTGTCTGGAAGAATAAATTAAAAATTGCATTTTACTCAACGGTTCATATCCATCTTTGACGATCGCCATATGCGGTAGTTATTGATACTCCTGTCACAATCATCCCGAGTTCGTTGTCCGACTCTGCCAAAAAAAAAAAAACTTTCTTCAGCAAATCTCAAAATGGAAGAAGTATTTAGAGTTTTCTGATTCTACTAATTTAAAAATTCCCATTAAATTTTACCAATTTTGATTGCCACTTGTTGTTCCAGCCTATTTGACATTGGGCGACTACAATGTGGTTGTGGTGGATTGGGGCCGTCTGGCCGCATCTCCCTGCTACACGACAGCTAAACGGAACACCCATGTTGTTGGTCGAGCAGTGGCCAGTCTGCTGGACCAACTAGCGGAGTCTGGAGCAGATCTGGGGAGGGTCCACATCGTGGGGTACAGCCTGGGGGCCCAGGTGGCGGGCATCGCGGGCAACGCCGTCAAACGAGGCACCGTGTGCCGCATCACAGGTACCTCAATTCATTGAATTTAATTTTCAATTTTTTTTAAGTTAAATATATATATTATTTTTTCACATTATGCCCTCATTGGAGCACTTTAATCAATACAAATACAATTAAGTCTAACAACAGTATTTGGGGATTAGCGATTCAGCTTCTGCTTCTTCTGCACCCAAAATGTCTTCTACCTGACCTAGCTGCCCTTTGTTCACCTGTGATGGTGTAGTTTTTCCTTTCAAATGTTGTTAATGTGAATCGTAAGTATTTATTCCTTAAAATATTCTTCTCTTCTCTATTTTTAATTTGGAGCATCGTTAAATTTAATTTATATAAATCATGCTGGATCTCTTTGAACCGACAGTAGTGGCTACGCTGGCTAAAGCTCAGCATTAGGTCATGGGGCCAAGCTCTCTGCTGACTCGGTAGACGCGTGGGTTCGAGCCCCACCGTCGGCCGTCCTTGAAATGGTTTTCCGTGGTTTCCAATTTTCAACACCAGGCAAATGCTGGGACGGTACCTTCTGACAGGCCACGGCCGCTTCCTTCCACATCCTTGCCCAGTTTCATTCACCATTATTCATTTCATCTCTCATTAACTCCTCTCATGAGGTTGGCGTCAGGAAGGGCATCCGGCCGTAAAAATCATCGCCACAAAGACTTCCATCGCATCTCATCCCCGACCCCGTTGGAAAACGGGAATAATAAGGGGTAGACATACATGCTGGATCTCTGTGAACCAGTTGCTCTTTGTTTTACTCTTCCAGAAGTAACTAAACAGCTGTTTTATTAGTCTGGTTTCTGGTAGGCGTGAGATACCGGTATGGCAGAAAAAAGATATTCTCCTTTTCCTCATTGTATCTATTATTGATTCACTCTCTCGACATAGCACTTCATTCGGCAGCAATCTCCATTGGCCATTTACTTGATGTTTTTCGTTAAATCTAAGGTATATCGGCGGGCTCTTGGTGTCCCCGCCCGGACCCCCTCAGGAGTAACGAACTGCGCGCTACCTCCCTTTATATAGAGTGCAACTGCACTACTCGACTGCAAGAACTAAAAGCTCAAGCGGCCTTAACCTCCCTATGAAGGTTTCCAAAAAGTTGGTCTTGTAGTAAGCTACTGTGAACTGTTTGAGAATGCGAAGCGCGCCAATTGTCGAGGAGCGCTCGTCCGTTTGGCCGTTTTCAGGCCCAAGCACCGACCAGATCTCAATAGTGAAGGGTATGGCAGAGATGCTAGACCGAGTAAGCCCTATCCCAACAGTTAACTCGGCTGGTCGTTGCCCGCTGATTGCAACAAGGGAGCCGAGGTGCGGACGGAGACATCCGTGATGCTCCGTCAACTGCCGATGTCTTGCTATGAAATTTGCGCGTTCTTTCTCACCCTCTTATAGCTTATAACTTACGTTATTTTGTTCTCGTGAAGGATTTCATGTACACTAATTTATAATACATTTAATCTGATGGCAATGTGAACTGCGGTATTCGTGATGAATGAGGTACACCCGTTATACCGCACAATTGAATACAGTTTTCTCTGATATCAAGCAGTCTTTCACCCTACCCCCCCCCCCCCTCCCTTAATGTAAATAGTGCAACACCCAGAACATTTGTAGAGCTGTAGTGCTAAGTGATCTAAGTGCCAAAAAGTAGTTTTTGAGTAAAAGGATCAAAACAGTATAATTGTGAAGGAAAATACATTTTAAAATTTATTTAGGAGTGATAGCATTGTAAAACATGTGCATCAATATTATCCAAAGCATTATAGGCACAATTCAATAAACCAAAGAGAAACAGAAATTACAAAAACAAAAAAATGGAAATGATCAAAGTCCGTCCAGTTATTTCCCGCTAACTGAACTAAGGGCAGGGGGCGCTGAACATTAAACACTCAAAATGTCATTGTAAAAACCCCTATTTTCTTCATCAATGAACTCAAGCTTACTGCGAATGTCTGTCTTCGTGTTTTCAGGCAATGGTAGCACTTTAGGTAAGGTGGTTAGTTGAGCTGACAGAATATCATTTGCAGTAATTCCTCTTATTAACACACAGCATTTCTCCCATTCCACTAAGTCACTGAAGGGGTTCTTCTTGTACATAACAAAGCCAGGATTATCTTTGGTCACTCGCAGGCAGGACACTTGAGTAATACCTAACTTTGCTGTGTCAATATACATAGTTGAAGCTTTGTTGAAATCTAAAAAAAATTCACTCACATCTAATACCCGATATGGTCTGGTAGGTCTTGCTGTAGTTATCACTAGGGCTCGGATCTTTAGGTGCTAAAAATCAGGAAAATATTTATTTTTATGTATTAAAATTACCTAAAATATGTGACAAAATAGTAAAAATATTTAATTATAATTTAGTTTATTAATGTGAATATAAACAATATGCAGTACTCACGAATGCTATGCCTCACCGACTGATGAAGAATTACAATACACAACGAGATACATCTTCAGGTTGTCCATCACAAATGACCGACGATTATCGCGAAACAATTCTTCTGAAGGCGCGAAACTACGGCAATATGTTTCTTGCCTTCGAGGTGTTGTGTGACTTGAGATCGCTGTTCAGCCTTGTTTGTTTTCCACATGGTTGGCAGAACAGAATGCCCCCCATCAGATGTAAAATTATCTTTAAATTCTGCAACATACTGCTGCAGACATTAACTTGTAGTTGCCTTTACTTTAGGCATCATAGAACTGCCTTACACTTCACAGTGCCAGAAATGAACTGCATGTGAGTGACACTGGTTCCAGGTAGCTGTGGGGGAAGTTCTAGCACGTGGTGCAATATGGCTATAGACAAGGAAATCTCCGGTTTTCACAGTGAGTGACACGGGGCGACAAGTTAAGAATAACACAGTTGCGAGCTGACATACGCTCTGCATGAAGATTAGATAGCTCACAGGTTCTTCCCCGTTGAAGCAACATGGAACAAAAATGCAATAAACTGAAAGATAGATTTTAAAAAATGTAAATATTATGTATTTTTATGTGCTAATAAGTGAAATGCAGGAATTTATGTATTTGTAGAAAAAATGCTTAAAATATGTATTTACATAAAAAAATATTTATTTACCTAAAAATCCGAGCCCTAGTTATCACCTTGTTGTTGTTTGAGTCTTCAGTCTTTTGACTGGTTTGATGCAGCTCTCCATGCCTCCCTGTCCTGAGCTAATCGTTTCATCTCTACATAGCTACCACACCCTACATCCGAGGCAATCTGTTTAACATATTCTAACCTTGGTCTACCTCTACAGTTCTTGTCCTCGACCCTTCCTTCCATAACTAAGCTTGCTATTCCTGGGTGTCTTAGTATGTGTCCTACTAACCTATCTCTTCTCTTCATTAGCACTCGCCAGAAACATCTCTCCTCTCCCACTCGTCTTAATACCTCTTTGTTTGTAACCCTATCTACCCATCTGATCTTCATCATTCTCCTGTAACACCACATTTCAAATGCTTCAATTCTCATCTTTTCTGCTGCACCAATAGCCCAAGTTTCACTTCCATAGAGCGCCACGCTCCAGACGAAGGCTTTCAAAAATGACTTCCTAACACCTAAATCTATATTCGATGTCAACAGGTTCCTTTTCTGTAGAAATGCTTTCCTTCCCTGTGCCAACCTACTTTTTATATCCTCTTTGCTTCGTCCATCACTGGTTATTCTGCTTCCTAAGTAACAGAAGTCTCCTACTTGCTTCAGCTTTTCACCTGCCAATTTGATCTCCATAGAGTTTTCTGATTTATTTCGGCTGCATTCCAGTATTTTTGTTTTACATTTATTAATTTTCATCATGAATTCTTTCCGTAAGACGGAGTCCATACCATTCAAAAACTCATTCAAATCCTCAGGCTTGTCGGCCAAGATTACGATGTCATCAGCAAATCTCAAGAGTTGAAATTATTTCTCCTTGAATCTTCACTCCCACTTTAAATTTTTCTCTAATTTCCTTCATTGCTTATTAACATCATTAAGTGTCTGCATTTTCGAACGTTTTGCACATTTTTCAATGAGCGCAAAATATCTTGAAATAACATCGTCATCCATTGCAAAACAACAACACGTCTTACTCTGGCGGCAATGTAACTCGCTACTGTCACTTAGATCAAGTAGCACAGCATGACCTCTGGACATAGAGGTTCGGCCATCTGTTGACGCGTATTACAACTACCAGGAAAGAATTGGAACTTAGATCATATAGCACTGCATTGGCGCTGCCACATAGATCACTTTAAGGTGAAAAACTAAAAAAAGCTACATTTTGGCACTTAGATCCCTTAACAATACAACTATCTGCCAGCCGCCACTGTCGGATTGTAGCCAGTTTTCGCAATAGTATCTTCTCCCGCTCGCACTACTTGTCCAAACCAACGCAACCGGCACTCGCACATCTTGTCATTGATGAGAAGAAGAAGAAGAAGAAGAAGAAGAAGAAGAAGAAGAAGAAGAAGAAGAAAGGAAAATCTAGAGGAAGATTTTTGTCCCAGTTTGTGCTGAGGGAATTTGGATAAAAAGGAAATCGCAGGAGCTTTTTCAGCATCCGGAGAAAATCTCGAGACACATTCAGGAAAAGTAATTGTAATTTTATGGGCATATTCTCAGAATGAGTTATCATGTGCGGACTAAAAGCATTCTAAATCTTAGTCTCTCAATGGATGCTAAGAACAACTGACTGCTTCAAGTTGAAAAACACCTTCAGGAAATAGACATCTCAAGTGATATGATACATTCTGGTGGTGATTATGTCACAAAATAGCTCAAACATTGTTGCATTGTCGGCTTCGGTGGCGTAGTTGGTAGCATGCTGAGCTTCTATGTCCAAGATCGCGGGTTCTAACCCGGCCGAAGCCGTCGGATTTTTTAAGAGCGTTGAAAACCCATCAGTATGCCTTCCTTCGGAGAGGAAGTTAAGCCTGCGGTCCTATGTCATAGATTTACGGCATGTTAAAGAACCTTCCACTAATTACACCTGTGAGAAGCTAAAATGTCTAGGTTTCTACGTTCGTTGCCAAGAGCCGACTGCGGTGGGGTCTAGTAGCTAAGTTCTGAACTAGGCGTAGTAGTCGTTGACGATGGCGTTTGGTGCCGAAAGTAGACACAACGAGGTGCCTCCGTGGCAAGTCCCGCGTCCGGAAATTCGGTTAGATCTGCACCGAGGTCCTAAGGTGAACACGGATGCCTCCGTTTACCGGAGGCAGTTCCACAGCATAGTTCACCAATTTCCGGACGCTGGCATTCTCTACACGGATGGTTCGAAGGTGGACGAGAAAGTGGGTTGTGCTTACGTTATTGATGGTGCAAATACCAAGATCTCTTTGCCTGACGCCTGTAGTGTGTTTACTGCAGAGCTCGTTGCCATCTATGACGCTCTGCAGTTTGCACTACAGGATGCTCGAATCCACTTTCTCGTGTGTACCGACTCTTTGAGTTCCTTGCAGTCATTTGCCACATGTTTCCCGCAACACCCCCTAGTGCAGCGAATCCACGACCTACTAGCCGGGCTGTGCCACGCTGACACTCGAATCACCTTTCTGTGGCTTTCAAGCCACATGGGAATTGTGGGAAATGAGTTAGCAGATCAAGCTGCAAAAGAGGCGGTATCACTACCACCTCGACCAATGGAGGTACCCGCTAGTGATATTCGCTCTCAGTTACGCCTACAAGTTCTGGCTTTTTGGGAGAGTCAGTGGCTAGCCTGCCCAGTAAACTGAGAGCGATCAAGGGAACAACTCGCGTGTGGCGGAGCTCCTTCCGGGCCCGGAGAGAGTCCGTCATTTTGTGTAGGCTAAGGATAGGTCATACAAGATCCACCCACTCGTACCTAATGAGAAGGGAAGACCCCCCACTTTGTACCTGTGGAGCCGTATTCACCGTGGCCCACATTTTTACCGAGTGTGTGGATCTTGCTGACTTACGAAGAAACCTTGGTCTGCAGACGACACTCAAACTTATATTAGCCGATGACGCGGTGGCTGCTGATCGCGTTATCCGCTTTATAAGTGAGAGTGGGTTAGGGCCAGCAATCTAAATTTTCCAGTGAACATTGACTCAACGACTTGTTCGTTTTTGAATGATAATGTTTTGTTTTTCCGTAATTTTTGTTTATTTTTATAATTTTTATTTTTTATTTAATTGTTTGTTTTTGTTTTATTAATTTTTGGTCTTTTTAAATTTAGATGTCCACCTCAAAATTTTAAATTCAATTCAAAATTTGTATTCTTCAATCTGTGTTAAGAGGGGCAGATGACCTCGTAGTTCCGCCCCTTAAAACAACAATAACTAACTAAATAACGAAATATTCAAAGTTGCAGTCCTTACTTGAATTAAAAAGCAGATACACACACTAATACAGCCATCACAATTAACACCGGTTATCAGACAGATTCTACACACACCCAAAGTACACGGGGCTACATGACCGCGTTATCGCAGCCCCTAAACTGAGGAACCAACCATTTTTGTATCTGGTTGCCAACAAAGTTTATCATGAAACTATGCTTTCTAGATTTTATTTAAAAAATAGGAAAACTTAATTTCTGGAAGAAGCCTCCGTGGCTTAGGCGGCAGCACGCCGGCCTCTCACCGCAGGGTCCGTGGTTCAAATCCCGGTCACTCCATGTGAGATCTGTGCTGGACAAAACGGAGGCAGACAGGTTTTTCTCCGGGTACTCCGGTTTTCCCTGTCAAAATTTCATTCCAGCAACACTCTCCACTATCATTTCATTTCGTCTATCATTCATTTAATCATTGCCCCAGAGGAGTGCGTCAGGCCTCGGCAGCCGGCACAGTTCATATCCACGCCGCTAGATGGGGGCTTCATTCATTCCATTCCTGACCCGGTCGGAGACTGGAAGCAGGCTGTGGATTTTCATTTTCAATTTCTGGAAGGGCTTGGTATTTTATATTGATGTGAGGGCTAAAACAGCCTCGCGAGGACAATTGAGAAGAGATTACACTTTATCCCTAGCTCCGACTGTATCCAAGAGCCACCGGGTGAGTTAACCGTGGTCGTTACGGCGTGGCTGCAGGCAGTCGCTCACATTTGGTAGGCGAGGGGGTTCGAATCTCCCCGCCGACAACCTTGAAGATGGTCTTCTGTGGTTTCCCATCTTCCTTCCAGGCAAATGACGGGGTTGGTCCCTAACTATAGGCCACAGCCGCTACCTTCCAATTCCTCGTCCTTACCTTCACACTTTCCTCTCCAGACAACACTCTAGACGCGACGGTATTTGTAGCTCACCCCATGGGTGTTCGCACAGAAGCAGCTACAAACTCTAGCGAGCCGAACATGTCCTCGGACACTCCCGGCACTAAAAGCCATACGCTTAAGAAAAATAAAAATCCAAGCGCCAGGATACTCCAGGTAAAGTGTTTGTTATTGCCACAGTCGTCTTCCTGGCGCCACCTGTCACCCGGTAGTGCACGCCATCTCAACGTACAAGACGAAACTACCCGTTGGCTCAGCGTTCAGTTATCGATCTCACGCTCTGTGTTCCAATAACATCCAGCAGCGACCTCTAGTCTATTATTGCGTATATGTTTCTTTGCTATCATGGTTTTATTTTATTAGGCTGATATGTTATTTAGGTGTCCACCCTACATTTTTAACGAATTAAAATTCCATTTAACCTCTTACCCTTTATGGGATAGTGGTGTCTATGTTAACCACCTGTCATAAGGACAGTTTATGCTTTCAAAGATAATAATAATAATATCGTATGGCTTTGTTAATTGACACCCAGAGGGTAGCTTGCATATCGAATTTCGTTCCTTTGAACGCTATGAAAGTCAAGGAGGTTAGATATCTAATCTCCTTGACACTACAGCGCTTTCAAGTAGAGAATGGAGGAACTTTGTGTTGGCGGAAAATCCCGAGATTAATTTTGCCATTGAACACGGCCTACTGAATTCAAATGGGTTATTTAACATGCAGCAGAAAATAGGAGAATTGAAGCATTTGAAATATGGTGTTACAGGAGAATGATGAAGATCAGATGGGTAGATAGGATTACAAACAAAGAGGTATTAAGACGAGTGGGAGAGGAGAGATTTTTCTGGCGACTGCGACTGAAGAGAAGAGATAGGTTGGTAGGACACATACTAAGACACCCAGGAATAGCAAGCTTAGTTATGGAAGGAAGGGTCGAGGATAAGAACTGCAGGGGTAGACCAAGGTTAGAATATGTTAAACAGATTGCCTCAGATGTAGGGTGTGGTAGCTATGTAGAGATGAAACGATTAGCTCAGGACAGGGAGGCAAGGAGAGCTGCATCAAACCAGTCAAAATACTGAAGACTCAAACAACAACAACATTTAACATGCCAACAACGTATGACATGAGTGTCGTGATTTTTGTCGCCTTCAAAAATCACTTACCATGGCCAGGGGAGAACCTGCAATCTTGGGGTTGGTAGTCCGACACTATAACCACTCACCCACCGTGGCAAGCTCTTTCAAAGATGATGATGGTTGAATCTTTCAGCCAAATTTCGGAGAATTTTCATGCCGAAGTGCTAGTATTTCTAAAAATCAAATATTATATACGCGTCTACTGTACTTGACGTAAAGTGTTGGATAAAACTTAAAAAAAACTAAACACATTAACAATTTAAGTGTAAAAATAAAATATAAATGTAGAAAAAAATTACAATAATAAAAGAAATACAAAAAATAAAATAATAATCATAACAAGGGTGGAAGACCTGGAAACAACAATTAGGACATGTGGTTAGAACAAGAATAAATAAACACATTTTTAATAAAATATATAATCTGAAGGGCCACACCAAGCAGATGAAGGAAGAACTCCGGAGGCTAGAAATTACAGATGACGACTGTCGAGACAGAACACAATTCAGGGAAATACTTTCCAACATTAAGGTTCTTTTGGGAGAAAAGAAAGAACGCAAGGGAGAAAGATGAACAGCAGAGAGAAAGGCGCAACACTCTGAAAGAACGAACGAAGTGTGAAGGAAGAGAAAGGTAGAAAGAACTATGAGAAGGAAATGAAATGATATTTGCGTGGTCCTTAGTTTTGGTCGGTTCGCATAATGTAATTTAATGTAATGTAAACATAACTATTAAAAAAATTATGACAGTAATTGTAAAAATCAATTCGAAATTAGTTAATTAATTAATTAATTCAATAAAAATATCGAAGCCTCCGTGGCTTAGGCGGCAGCACGCCGGCCTCTCACCGCTGAGTCCGTGGTTCAAATCCCGGTCACTCCATGTGAGATCTGTGCTGGACAAAACGGAGGCAGGCAGGTTTTTCTCCGGGTACTCCGGTTTTCCCTGTCAACATTTCATTCCAGCAACACTCTCCACTATCATTTCATTTCATCTGTCATTCATTTAATCATTGCCCCAGAGGAGGGCGTCAGGCCTCGGCAGCCGGCACAGTTCCTATCCTCGCCGCTAGATGGGGGCTTCATTCATTCCATTCCTGACCCGGTCAGAGACTGGAAGCAGGCTGCGGATTTTCATTTTCAATAAAAATATCAAAATTATATCCATAAGAACATAAATTGAAAATTAAAAATAAACGTTAAAATTATAGAAACAAAAATAACATTATTAATAATTATAATTTTGAAAAATATTAAAATGTAAAACCGCATAAAAGTAAACAAGAAGTTCCGTGAAGAACTATACAGCCTATTTTCATATATCCTACTCATGTCAATTGCCTCTATCAACATACAAAATTTTAGTTTGAAGGTTGTGATAGATTCGTAGATATTGAGAACCGTCTAAATATTTCAGATGGTTCGCAGGTTGGATGTTTATTTATGTACCATTACATGAAGATTATTGTGCATGTGTGGTATTCAGACTTCAATTGCATGATTAGGACACAAGAAGTAAAAACTACATTTTAAAATTTTGCACAGCTGCCATCTTGTGGTTATGAAAACAATTGAAATCAATAAGATGCCAGTGGATTAACATTTGTATAAGCAAAGTTTCACTGCACTCGGATGGTTAAATCACGAGAAACGTCCATTTAAATAGATATACTTCGCGTTGCCGCCATGTTGGATTTGTGCCCATCAGGTTAGTGAAAGTCCTATAGGTGAACTTATGTTCATAGCCTCTATGAATTAAAAAAAAAACAGTTTAATTGCTGTAAAAGATTAGTAGATATTGAGAACCGTCTAAATATTTCGGATGCTCGCCATTTTTGATTGTTATATGTATAGGCCATATAGTTAAGTACCATTAAAAGAAAATTATTGCGTAGGTTCATTATTCAAACTTTCACTTCGATCGCATGATTACGACACAAGAAATAAAAACTTAATATTAAAATATCGCACATCCGCCATCTTGAGGTTATGTAAAGAATTGAAGTAAATTAGATGCCAGTGCATTACAACATGTACAATCATTTACTGTACCACATTTCACTGCGCTCAGAGAGTTAAATCTCGAGAAAAGTCTATTTAAATGTTTCAACTTCGCTTGGCCGCCATGTTCGTTTTGTACTTGACAGGTGTTTGACAGTTACAAAGATAAACTTGTACCAGTGCCCTTTAACACCGTACAAAATTTCAGGGTGATATCTGTAATAGTTTCGGAGACACTGAATGCTGGTGAAATACTTTGCACAGCCGCCATGTTGGATTGGTGAGAAACAATAAAATTTGAAGAGCACGGTCGGGGTCGGCCAGAATGGTGCTATGATCTTACCGAGTTTCATTGAAATCGATCCAGCCGTTTAGAAGTTATTATTAAGGGGTGGGGGACACACACACCCACACCATCACACACACACACACATACACACGCGCGCGCACACACAGACACACGGACAAAAGGTGATCTCCTAACCCTATCTATAGCCTACTTATCACATTTTGCAAAAATTAGGAAAAAGTAGACTTATGAGATCGATCCGGGAAAATGTGTGTCTGTCTGTCCTTCTGTCTGTCTGTCTGTCTGTGTGTGTGTGTGTGTGTGTGTGTGTGTGTGTCGCTATCAACTCCTAAACGGCTGCAGCAATCGAAACAAAATTTAGTGTGAGTAAAGATGTGCACCGGAATATCTCACGTCCATATTTGAAAATGTCAGTGCTACCAACTGCTGAAAAAACGCACTAGAAATTTGAGCTCCATGTTGGATATCTTGCAAGGTATGCATGGGAGCTATCCCAAAATTGGCACACATGTAGATAAAACTATTTCAGTTTAGTTTCCAGGAGGCCAACCATGACAGTGTTGCCAAAATAATTTTAAGCCTTCTGATAGGTCCAATGTTTAAATGCATATAACTTCTACACTATCAACTGGATTTCAACCAAATTTTGTATGTAGTATCTGTACATAAACAGATATGACTGAGCGTATTCTTACGAGCCACCAGGGCTGCCAACTGTTATTAATTGCTCTCTCTATTTTTTATCCAAATACCAATATATCAGAAAGTATGCTAGCCAACAGCTTTAAACTATGCACACGTATATTCTGACATTTTAGATTTATTTGGAGTAACTTATATACGTCAGTTCTACCAACATGATTATAAGCCTGCTGATAGTACCTTTTAAATACATGTAACTTCTATACTATCAGTTGGATTTCAACCAAATTTCGTATGTGCTAGGTGTACCATAACAGATATGACTATAAGTATTGTTAAGAGCAATCAGGGCTGCCAACTGTTAATAAATGCTGTCTATATTTTTCTACCCTAATATCAATATATCAGAAAGTTTGCAAGCCAACAGCTCTACACTTTGCACACGTATAGCACCTGACATTCTAGATTAATTTGGAGTAATTAATACAAGGCAGTGCTGCCAACATGATGCTATGCCTGCTGATATGTCCAATTTTAAAATAATAACAAATGGATTTCATCCAAAATTGGCACAACAAGTTATCATAATATTTCAGATAATTTCTGACCAGCACACGCATGACATTGTTGGCAAAATGCTTTTACGCGTGCTGATAGATCCAGTGTCTAACTGCATGTAACGTCCATTGGACTTCAACCAAATTTTGTATTCTGTACCTTAAGAGATGGAACTAAGAATATATTGAGTCACCAGGGCTGCCTACTGTAGTGCTCTATCAGGCTACATTATACCAGGTATATTTTGAACTAATTAGATATTTCGATATTACCAACTTAATTTCGTCATTATTCTAGATAGGTTCATATACTGTAGAATTATCATTGGCATGAAAAGTTGGCTGCATAGTTCTTCACGGAACTTCTTGTTATTTTTATTCTTAATTTTATTTTTATTTTTTATTTATTTTTATTTATTTTTATTAATTTATTTATTTATATTTATTTATTTATATATGAAAAATAGGCTAAAAATATGAAAATTATTGTAAAAATATATTCGAATTTAGTTAATAAATTAATTCAATAAAAATATAAATATAAAAATGAATATTAAAAATAAACATTTACATTAGAGAAACAAAAATTAACATTATTAATTATAATAATATAATAATTAAAATAAATTAAAATGTAAAAACACACAAAAGTAAAAAATAGTATTTCCCTTTAGAGGATTAAATGCTGAGTCACAGCACCGGCACCAGTTTTGCTGATTGTACTTCAGTGCTGAGTTTATTGGGTCTTTTTAGATCAGATGATGATGATGATGACAACATCTACGTTATCGGCCTCTAATGGTTTGGGAGAGAGTGAATGCAAACTATAACTAATACTAACTACAAACTAGAAGAAGAAATGGTAAACAAAATAAAGGATAAGGCAAATAAAGGACGGGAAGAATAGAATAGAAATGCCCTCAACCTCCGAAAAATGAGGATTGAGAGACTTGGAAGGAAGGAGAGCCATGAAAGGGAAAGGAAAAGAGGAGAGGGTCCGCCCCAAAGTCAGAGGAAAAAGGGGACAAAACGGACCCAGCTCAGGAATCCCTCGGGGAAGCCAACTCCCAAACTCACCAGCCGTGAGCCCTTGAGGGTGTAGTACTATCCAGGGTGCACCAGAAGTGGTGGGGCTACATACACCCTGCCTCCTTGATGGCTTTGTGCAGAAGGCAGGAGATAACATGAAAAGAAAAAGAAGGCTGATCCCTCGAAGAATGAGGGGATCAGGAAAGATGAGACAAGGGTCAATTAAGGTAGAAAAGTGAAAGACTCGGATACCCTAATACCGTCGGAGTCGGAAGGAACATGAGTTGACCAAGAGAGGTCGATTGGAAAGAAGACGGAGAGGAGTCCGGCACAAGTAAGTGGAATCAATGCCGGACTCAGCTGGGGTCCCATGGTCACCAACCCACGTCCCACTAGATGTGAGCCCCTGGGGGGAGGGGGCTTTTTAAATCTCTACTTAGTATAAAACAAAGTCCCCGATTCTTGGATTAACGGGTAATCTCGAGAACCACTGGTCGGATTTTGATGCGGTTTTCACCATTCTGTAAAGAATTTCTCGACGAAAGTTTCTGTCGAAAATCATTTATTTACGACCAAAGGAATCCGAGCAGTAACGATTTCACCGAATCGAGTCGAGGAAAAACCTGCCATCCGTGCACCAGATTTGGGATCCCCTTTCGATTGTGCAAAATCATTACTAAGATAAGACTATCAATGTGTTTTGTTTTGACTGGCTGCATGGCTCAGCGGTAACGTTATCGCCTGCTGTTCCAAAGGTTGCAGGATCGAATCCTGGCACAGTCAGTTGGCATTTGAGGGTGGGAAAATGCGAGGGAGCTATATCAGTAGATTTACTCTGATTGGACTAAAGTCACGGGAAGGATAGTCCCATAAGAAAGTATGCCGTGCATGACACCTGAGCGTTGCGGCTAGAGTAGTCTGTCACAGACACGAGTGTAGTGAAATTGGCAACACGTCGCGAGATAACCGACTTTGATGGTGGGATGATCATCGGTGCACCGCGCATGGGTCATAGCATTTCGGAGATTACATGCGGATTCGGGTTTCCGAGGTCAACAGTGTCGAGGGTGGATCTTCAATATCGCAGAGATAATGTTACCATCCACGTAAACTGCCGCACGGGACGAGCACATGTGTTTAACGAACGGACATCATGTCGCCTCAGCAGAACCATACGGGGCGATCGAAGGGCTACTGTGAGTCAGATCACCGTCCAGTTGAATGTTGGGAGTCAGAAGACTCTAAGGAGGCACCAGTGTCGCATAGGCTTCACTAGCCGACATTTTCTCATGGGACTATCCTTCGGATGATTTACGAGTTACCTAGTTCTTGTACTGAGGTGCCGAAACAATAATAATAATTTAATATATGAAAATGAATGTTTGTTTGTTCGTTCCTTATGCATACATAAACCATTCATCCGATTGCGATCAAATTTTGGTCAGTTGTTGTGCACACTCCCGGGATGGTTATAGACATAGTAAATCCAATTTACAATAAATAGCGCATGAATAGTTACAACAAATGAGTGTTGGCGATGCGTTCATATGCTATTCATCCGATTGCGATGAAATTTTCGTGAGTTGTTGTGTACACTCCAGCGAAGGTTTTTGGTTTAGTAAATCCATGATACAATACGAGGCGCACGAGTAGATTCAACAAATGAGTGACAGTGCGCGAATCGTTTCAACAAAGTCCCGTATGCGTTCATATACCATTCATCGGATTGCGATGAAACTTTGGTGAGTTGTTGGGTACACTCCTGCAAAATGTTTCTGACTTAGGAATTCCATTTTGCAACAGGTAGCGCACAAGAAGTTGGAATACTTATGTATCCAAGCAGTAGTATTACGTGATGGACTAAGCAAAGGAATTCAATATCAGGGAATATTATTATAATGGATAAATAAATATGCCAGAATAGGAACTGGAAGGGTTTAATAGTGAATTGAATCGCAGCTTGATGAATAAGCTTATAAGAGTAATTGATAGAGATTATCTTACTAATTAAAGGACGGGATCATCTCGCAATGGTCATGGGAGCCAGGTAGTCTAATCGAAGTGTGAAATCTCGTATAGCCAAGGGCATACAGAGATATTATTGGTGCCAGAGCGTATTTAGTGAAGGAAACCCTAGCTCTGAGTATTGCTATGAAATGTTCCGGGTTCGAATCCAGTGGTGCATGGGAGGATAACAATGGACACCTCAGCATGACACCTGATATCGACCAAGAACTAGCTATTGTGAATAAATTCAGCTCCTGGGAGTGAATTTGGACGGCAGGAAGTGGTGCCTGACCGTGTTCTTTAACAAAAAGATGCCGGCTATTCCAATTCGACATGTGTTTGATGAATCTCGTTCCTTCATATAAATATAAATGGACCTGTTGAGGCCAGCTATTAATATCGTAAGGATAGGAATAAATGCTTAAACAATTCCATATTCCGTCTTGCATACAGTTGAGTTAGATCATATTATGTGTTGTGCAGGTCATTGAGACGGCACTATTGTATTTGAAGCCATGTGCTACTGCTTGGAAAGAAAAGGAAAAAAGGGCGAGAGGGTGGTAACAAGTGGTTTGTTACAGCCCGCTGCGGACCCATTGTATACAGGAAGGGCCAGGGGGAAGAGGCTTTAAACTGCCTAGGCTTGGAAGGTAACATTTAGAGTGGAAAGACTTTGAAACCCTGTTTGTTATAAAAGAATTATTGTAGTATTGTTTAATGAATTTGTGTGGTTTGTAATACAATGATATTTAAGGATCATTCTGATAACTTAATACTTGGAGAACTTATGAGATGTTAAAAGTTGCATTTTTATACTGACATTGTCACCTATTTCCGAAGGTGGATACCAGATGTCACACGCTACGCCCACGCAAGGGTAGCATAAAATCCCACCCGACACAGCGGTAACGGAATCATTATGAAATTGAACTCATTACGGCATACAGTGGAACTGCAGAAAGGGTTGAATTACAAGTAACAGTGGAGTTGCAAGTAAATCTGATGTGCAACTCATAAATTGGTTAATGCATGGTAGAGCATTTTGGTGGGAAGAGAAATGCAGAACATAATTGTACGCATAGTGTAAAGTAGAATGTGTTGAGAATAAACAACTAGATTGTGAAATTAAAGTGGTCACAATAGGTGACGTAAGATTGTAAGTACAGTTGTATGAGTATTTTACCAGTGCATCAGCGCACTTGAGAATGAATTTCAGGTTAATCTCATGGTAAATGAATCAATAATCATTTGGATTTGCGAGGATAAAATGCGAATAATAGTGGATTGAAGGTATAAGTTTTGCATTGTTTTGTATATTATTGTTGGGATTGTGTTTTTGTCTGTGTGAAGCCATGATTTAGAGCTCAATTAAAGTCTTTAGAATAGAGTTGTGCCTTATTATTGTAGAGTTGATACCTTTTAGTCTCAGATCAAAAATATGCAACTGCTCAGTGGGTGAACGGTACACGCCTGAGGACTGATGCTAGCTGGAGGCAGAAGCATGTTTTCCATGGAAATTATTCACATGGGTACAATACTAAGCCAGAATCATTCCTTAGAATGTACTCAATATCTCACCCAAGTTTCATCGCTATCGGTCGAATGGTATATGAACGCATACGGGACTTTATTGAAACGCTTCGCGCGTCGTCGCTCATTTGTTGAATCTACTCGTGCGTTACCAATTGTTAAATGGATTTACTAAGCCAGAAACCTTCCCTGGAGTGTACACAACATCTCACCAAAGTTTCATCGCTATCGGACGAATGGTATATGAACGCATACGGGACTTTGTTGAAACGCTTCGCACGTCGTAGCTCATTTGTTGAATCTAATTGTGCGCTGCCTATTGTAAAGTAGATTTACTAAGCAAGACACCTTTCCTCGAGTGTACACAACATCTCACCCAAGTTTAATCGCAATCGGACGAATGGTATATGATCGCATACGGGACTTTGTTGAAACGTTTCGCGCGTCGTAGCTCATTTGTTGAATCTAATCGTGCGCTTCCTATTGTAAAGTAGATTTACTAAGCCAGACACCTTTCCTGGAGTGTACACAACATCTCACCCAAGTTTCATCGCTATCGGACTAATGGTATATGAACGCATACGTGACTTTCTTGAAACGCTTCATGCGTCGTAGCTCATTTTTTTAATCTACTCGCGCGCTGCCTGTTGTAAAGTGGATTTACTAAGCCAGAAACCTTCCCTGAAGTGTACACAACGTCTAATCCAAGTTTCATAGCTATCGGACGAATGGTATATGAATGCATACGGGACTTGGTTGAAATGCGTTGTGTGTCGTCACTTATTTGTTGAATCTACTCGTGCGCTATCTACTGTGAAATGTATTTACTAAGTTAGAAACCTTCCCTGGAGTGGAAACAACTTCTCACGCAAGTTTCGTCGCAATCGGGTGAAAGGTTTACGAACAAATACGGGACTGTGTCGAAATGCTTCGCGTGTCGTCGCTCATTTGTTGAATCTACTCGTGCGCTGCCTATTGTAAAATGGATTTACTAAGCCAGAAACCTTCCTTGGGGAGTAATCAACATCTCACCCCAGTTTCAGCGCAATCGGATGGGTGGTGTATGAACGCATAGGAGACATACACACCCACACACCCACATACATACTATCACGTAATATTGATTTTTATATATATAGATTCATCCGATTGCGATGAAACTTTAATGAGTTATTGTGTATACTCCCGTTAAGGTTTCTAACTTAGTAAATCCATTGCTCAGTTGGTAGCGCACGAAAAGATTCAACAAATGTGTGACGCCGTGCGAATAGTTTCAAAAACTCCGGTATGCGTTCACATTCCATTCATCCGATTGTAATGCAACTTTGATGAGTTGTTGTGTACAGTCCTGCGAAGGTTTCTGACTTAGTAACTCCAAATTATAATAGGTGGCGCACGAGTAGATTGAACAAATGAGTGACAATGGGCATTTTTTTACAAGTCCCGTATGCGTTCATATACCATTCATCCGATTGCGATGAATCTTTGGTGAGTTGTTGAGCACGCTCCCACGAATGTTTCTGAGAAAGTAAATCCATTTTACAATTGTTTAGAGGCAGGTAACATAAAAAGAAAAAATATTGTTTATCCAAAAGCACTTCAACAAACCAAGTTAGAATGCCAACACTTTCTTTGATTGGCATTGCAACGCATGTCGGGTACAGCTAGTAAATAAATAAAAAGCAATCTGTCTGTTTGTATGTGAACAGGTCTGGATCCCGCACTGCCTCTGTTCAGAGGACTGTCGAGGCCCGAGAAACTGGACGCTGGAGACGCTACGTTTGTGGACGTGATTCATACCGGAGGAGGACTGTTGGGCATGGCTGAGAGGGTTGGGCATGCAGACTTCTTCCCTAACGGTGGCCGTCGACAACCAGGATGTGCTTTAGCTGACCGTGAGTTCTAACAAGGCTAGAAATTCCTATTAAACCCCCAGTCATATATTCACCATGAATATGACGTCCTCGGTGAAAACCTGAAATGTTTTATCATGTAATCGATAAGAGAAAAACACCTTCCTGTATCTTGTTCGGACACGTTTGACCCTTCGGGCATCCGTAGATGTTCTGACCGTGGACCCACCTCAGAGTCTAGTTGGGCCCCTAGTCAGTAGAGTAGGTGCCTTCATTTCTGAACTACCATAAAATGGGGTTACTTTGCATCACTTTTTCCGGTTTCTTTTACATTATTAAGTACAACTACTGTTTAAACCCCACAAAACGAATTACATTTTGTTCCTGAATCTTTTTTGGATGCTATTCAGTTCTGAATTTGATCAAATGAATCATTTACTGTTCATTTAAAAATTAATCTAATTTGGTGCAAAGTTAACCCAGTGAGTGGGATAGTTTGCACCACCACAATATTTCCACCTTTAAATGACAGACAGAAGTCAAAGGTGCAATATTACCCATATAAAACACAAGTGGATCACTCCTGCACGCTTCCAACTTATCGCGCCAAACATTCGGTTCATAGAGTAAACAGGTGACAGTACCTACCAAAGAGCATCCAGGATAGCCAAACTAACTATTAAACTTGATATTTTGTAGTTTCAATAAGGCCCACGCAGATGGCATTATGATCAATCTTTTTCCAATTTCTGTGCAAAGTATCCCCATTTTACGGTACGTCAGACTACTCGTATTATGCACGTATCCACGTATATAAAACAAACTAACCTTATATAACGATATTCAAACTGCGAAGCGTAACTTAAAGATTAACAAGACTATCTATAGGCCAAATACAATTTTATAATCTCAATTCTACTGAACAGGATCATATAATGACCGCTTGATGGTCGAAATGCGTAATCCTAAATTGCCTCTTATTTAATAGTGATTATAACTAGGCCTAAAAAAATCCTTCAGTATGCCTTCCTTCGGAGGGTAAGTAAAGCCGGCGGTCCCATGTTATAGATTTATGGCATGTAAAAGATCCTTTCACAGACTAAACTTGTGTAAAGCAAAATTTGTTAGGTAAGATTTCGTCAGAACGCTCTATCAAAGTTCCAACGTTCACCACTAGGTATCATTGATATTTGGTGGCGAAAGTTGGAACTACTTGAAATTGAACGGAACTTGTAGCTCACCCTTTAGAGTGTCCGCTGGAAGCAGCTACAGACTCAGGCGAGCCGAACTTGTCCTCGGACACTCCCGGCACTAAAAGCCATACGATAAATAAATAAATAAATAAATAAATAAATAAATAAATAAATAAATCAATAAATATTAGGCCTAATGTAATTTTCTCAGGAATATTTATTTATTCTTTATATACATACATTGTACCTCGCACCGTCATATTGGGCAAATTTGTGTTGACCGACTGGAGAGTTACAACTCATAGATCATCACTAGAGACGGGAATTTGCCTATTTGCCTATTTTATTCCTATGTTTAGAAACGTAGGCTTTCGAGATATAAATCCGTTTTAGGTTCTTTTAGGCTAGATTTCGTTGGTTTTATTGTGCCTATAAATGCCTATTTCAAGGGTTTGTGCCTATTTGGAGTATAATTGCCTATTTGATGTCTTTTGACTGTATTTTCAATTGTATTATATTGCAGCTGGTGTGCTCGACAGAATTATATTCTCATTTCTCAATATTTGTTTACCCCACGAAAAAGAATGGGAATTCTCGGAAGTCACCAGAAATAGCGCTTGGGAAATTTCCATCAGAAGTTACCTTCACTTCAGATTCAGAACTTTGTGTGATTTATTGCGAAGAAGAAGCGTGTCCGTGGCAATGCTGAAAGATAACTTATCGAAGTCTTACTGGCTGAAGCAGTGGATCACAGGGAAACCAATTTCACTACCGATGGAAGAGTAGTCTTCTGCCAAGCTTGCTGTAAAGAGTTAATTCGTTTGTTTCTTTTATGTTTATGTGATTGAGAAGGACGATCGCATTTCAATGTAGCATTTATAGGCATATTAATTTATGTATTGTGGCAAGTTGTTTTGTTGCAATGCTGTATTATCTTTTTGACTCTGAGAGTCGCACATTTTTTCGTATTGACTGAATTATATTAAGAACAAAGTTCCAAATGGTTCCGCGGAACGAGGCGGAACCATTTGGAACTTTGTTCTTAATGCTGTATTAGACATGAAGTCTCAATAGTTTATATATAAAATGTAAATAATCATTCAATTACTGAACGAGGAGTTAGAACGCTGGTGATCTCTTGTCCCAGAGTGGATGAAAATTAAAAATTGGTATTTTGAACTCTGACTCATTCCAGTGAAAATAGAGATTTACAACTTAAATACAATTTTTTCGAAAAAGTCGCGAGTAACTTTCACCAGCGCTATGTGTGGCTCTAGTCTGGAGGAGCGTTAAGCTCCCAGGTTAGGGCCGCGAAGCTGCCAACAAGCCTCTAGCATCCCCTCTAGAGTCTTGCTAAATTGTGGCAAAAAGTAAGGTTATGGGCCAATGCCACAATTTCAAATTACGCGGTTTTCTAATTTTCAACGAGGATTGCAGGTACACATCACGCAGGATCTATGGCAGGCAACAGAAAATAGAGAAGAGTGGAATACCCCTGGTGGAGTCATGTAGGATTGTTGAAGTAGTCAGGAGAAGCTTGGAAGGAACCTCCGGGAAGGTAGCCGCTGTCAGGGAAAAGTTTGGTAGGGTCCTGCAGAGGAATCCAGGATGGGAAGCAGTGGTAAAGGTAGCCAGTGTGCTACGAGGTGAGGTAGATGAAGCAATTGACCTAAAACCAGATGCAGTGGCTTCGTTAAAGTTTTGCCCAATCACTTCATATGATGTTGAGAGATCTTTCTCTCAATATAAAATCATTCTTCATGACAGGAGAACAAACTTATTACCAGAAAATGAAAATCCACAGCCTGCTTCCTGTCTCCGACCGGGTCAGAAATGGAAAGAATGAAGCCCCCATCTAGCGGCGAGGATATGAACTGTGCCGGCTGCCGAGGCCTGACGCACTCCTCTGGGGCAATGATTAAATGAATGACAGATGAAATGAAATGATAGTGGAGAGTGTTGCTGGAATGATTTTTTTTTACAGGGAAAACCTGAGTACCCGGAGAAAAACCTATCTGCCTCCGTTTTGTCCAGCACAGATCTCACATGGAGTGACCGGGATTTGAACCATGGACCCAGCGGTGAGAGGCCAGCGTGCCACGGAGGCTTAACAAACTTATTACCAGAAAACATTGAAAATTTGCTTGTTGTTAATTCTTATTATAGTAATTAAATATGTTATTAAATTATAAGAAATATTTTCATGCCTATTTTGTTGCCTATTTTACATGTTAGTGTCTATTTACATGCCTATTTTGGCTATTTTAAGAGCCTATATGCCGGCCTATTTTAACTGTTTTTAGTGCCTATAATTCTCGTCTCTAATCATCACCTAACCTAACCTAACCTAACCTAACATAACATAACCTCACCTCACCCAAAATAACCTTACCACACCTAACCTAACATAACCTCACCTCACCCAAAATAACCTTATCACACCTAACCTAACACAACCTCACCTCACCCAAAATAACATAACCTAACATAACCTCACCTCACCCAAAATAACCTTACCACACCTTACCTAACATAACCTCACCTCACCGAAAATAACCTCACCTCACCTAACCTAACATAACCTAACCTCATCCAAAATAACCTTACCTCACCTAACCTAACATAACCTCACCTCACCCAAAATAACCTCACCCAAAATAACCTAACATAACCTCACCTCACCTAACCTAACATAACCTCACCTCACCCAAAATAACCTAACCTAACCTAACCTAACCTAACATAACCTCACCTCACCCAAAAAACCTTACCACACCTAACCTAACATAACATCACCTCACCCAAAATAACCTCACCTCACCTAACCTAACATAACCTAACCTCACCCAAAATAACCTCACCTCACCTAACCTAACCTCACCCTAAATAACCTCACCTCATCTCACTTAACCTAACCGAACCTAACCTCACCCAAAATAATCTCACCTCACCTCACCTCACCTAACCTAACATAACCTAATCTCACCCAAAATAACCTCACCTCACCTAACCTAACATAACCTCACCTCACCCAAAATAACCCAAACTCACCCAACCAAACAACCTAACCTCACCCAAAATAACCTCACCTCACTTAACCTAACCTAACCTCACCTAACCTAACATAACCTCACCTTACCCAAAATAACCTCACCTCACCTCACTTCACCTAACGTAATATCACGTAAGCTCACGTAACCTAACCTAACCTAACCTAACCTCACCTAACCTAACCTAACCCAAAATAACCTCACCTCACTTAACCTAACCTAACCTCACCTAACCTAACATAACCTCACCTTACCCAAAATAACCTCACTTCACCCCATCTAACCTCACTTCACCTAACGTAATATCACGTAAACTCACGTAACCTAACCTAACCTAACCTAACCTAACCTCACCTCACCTCACCTAACCTAGAGTCAGCGCTGCAGAGCAATGTTTTGACCGTGAACCCAACTCAAACGTGTCCCTTCCTGTATCTTGTTCCAGTATTCTGTTCGCACACTCGCGCCCCCTACTACTTCGCAGAGTCCATCTCTTCACCGGTGGGGTTCGCTGCTAATCGATGCGATTCTTGGAAGGAGTTTCACCATGGGCGCTGCAAATCCGCTGAGACCATGCTTATGGGGGAACCTTGCGCTATCAGGTAATAACTACTGCACCAAGTCATCTTTCCTTCGTTGGTCACGTCCTGTTCTCTTCCGACCACGACGATATTAAAGCATTCGATTCCTTGGAAGAGACTCGTTCTTCCTCTTTAATTGTCCTTGTTTATCTTTCCTGCCCCCTGATTCTTCGAGGGATCAAACCTCTTCTTTATTTATGGCATATCTTGTGTGTTGCACCAGGCCATAAGGGAGGCGTAAGTGCTTCACCCTTAAGGGCTCACAATTGGCAAGCTCTGGAGTTGGCGATCCTTTATTCTTCTTTATTCTTAGGGAGGGGATCATATTCTCCTTCCCTTTCCTTCCTGCCTTTCATGCTCTCCTTCTTTCCGAGTCACACAATCGTCATTCGTCAAGGGTTGAGCGTATTTCTTTTTCCTGTCTTTTATATCTCCTATAATATATTTTCTTCTTCGCGCACGTAAATTAGTTGTAGGTCAAGAATTGGTTTTAGTTGCAGACCATGGGCTCCCGCAGGAGGAGGGATAGATGGGAAGGGGGGGGGGGGGGGGGGGGGGGGCATGGACCACACCCCTCCCCCTCCCCCCGCCTGGAATCCCGAGATTATTTCGATTGTTCATTGTCACACTAGTTTATTTCATAAATTGAAGTTACTGATAGTTAACTGATTTAGATGTAGGGATAATTCCTCAGTTTTATTTAACTTAGTACGGTAATCGGGCATTATTTCAAAATATCTCCAGTTATTTATAAAATCGGCGATTGGGTAACATTCTCATTTTAATGAACTGCTTGATCTTTAAGACGTGAATATTATGACGATGATTCACAAAGTAAAAGGCAAACATTTATGGACAAAAACTCGGAACTAATAAAAACTACTCCTCCCGTTTATTCCATTAAGATAATGTACCCAACGGTTACAGAGCAGCCAAATAATGAATATCACGAAGCGAGTAAGAAACCGACAGTGGTGGCTACGCTCGCTAAAGCGCAGCGTTAGGTCTTGGGGCCAAGCTCTCTGCTGACTCGGTATACGCGTGGGTTCAAGCCCCACCGTCGGCCATCCTTGAAATGGATTGTTGTGGTTTCCCCATTTTCAACTCCAGGCAAATGCTGGGATGGTACCTTCTAACAGGCCTCGGCTGCTTCCTTCCACATCCTTGCCCAGTTCCATTCATTTCATCATTCATTAACTCTTCTCACGAGGTTGACGTCAGGTAGGGCATCGGGTCGTAGAAATCAACCGCCACATATCCTTTCATCCCCCCCCTCCCCCCGGCGGCTTCGGTGGCGTAGTTGGTAGCATGCTGAGCTTCTATGCCCAAGGACGCGGGTTCAAACCCGGCCGAAGTCGTCGGATTTTTTAAGAGCGATAAAAATCCCTCAGTATGCCTTCCCTTGGAGGGGAAGTAAACCGGCGGTCCCATGTCATAGATTTATGGCATGTAAAAGAACCTTCCACGAATTACACTTTGAAGCTAAATTATAGGTTAGATTTGACTAACGCTCTTAGGTTCCAACGTTCGTCGCCAGGAGCCGACTGCGGTGGCATCTAGTAACCAAGTTCGCAACTAGTTGTCGTTGAGGGTGCCGTTTGGTAGCAAAAGTACGAACTACTTGAAAATTGAATGTCTGCAGTGTTTACTTGAATTAAAAACTGATAACATACCGTACACTAATAAAGCCATCACAATTAACACCGATTATCCAATATATTCTAACCACACCTAAAGTACACGGGGCTACATGACCGCGTTTTCGCATCCCCTAATCTGAGGAACCAACCATCATCTCATCCCCGACCCCGTTGGAGAAAAAGGAATAATAAGGGGTGGACATACAATACATATACTCTGTGAGCTGCCTGAATAGGATTGACATATCGCCGGAAATTTCACGTCGGTCATCACCTCTCAGCGTCTTGACCAATCCATGTTCTCATAGTTGTCATAATAATCTGCGTTGCAATATTACAGCCCACATGCTTCAGTGCCTGGTCAACCGTATCTCTGGCTTGTACAGTTTGGCAATCTCGTTCTCAGACCACATGGCAAGACGAGAACTGTCAATCCTATTCTGGCAGCTCACAGAGTATAGCGATACGTCACTTTTTCGAAGAAAAAAAAAGGCACCCCATTCCCACCCCCTTGGTCCTATTTGCCCATTCATGAACTCGACTGAGAATTTGATTGGTTACATTTTATGTATAAGTTTGAAAGTGATTGGTGGAAATGACGTTAGTTATCGTGCCTACAAGAAATTGATATAGATAGATATTTAAAATACAGTATATACACTTTTGAACTAACGGTGGTTTTGGGGTTTGGGGGATGTGAAACGCGAAGATATGTCGACATTTTCTGGAAGTTGAAACATGTTACTCATCGTGATAGGTGGTTTTCTTTTGAATTCTATCTAAAACTCTTGGGGTCGCCAACTCCCGTGTTCATCAGCCGTGAGCCCTTGAGAGGGTGCATCATGTGTAATGGTTGCCTCCTCAGAAGACAGGAGATACCATGAAAACTAGGAGATAAGGCTGTTGTTAATTCATTTTAGGGGAAACAAACGTCGCATGGAGTAAGACGTAACTTAGTGCGCTTACTTCTGTTACAGCGCTGAAGGTTCCTACTTCCTAAAGACGAACTTCTCTGAACCATATGCTCTTGGATGATGGCTATCGGCAGACTTGGAGGATATGTCCTTCGACTCCCCATCAATAAAATAATGTTTAACCAAGAACGTGTTTTCTTTCAATTTAGTACCTTGAGTACTAAACAAAAGACAAAAGTATAAAACCAGAAACATAATAAAACAAGAAAAAGAAACCATAAAGCAAATCAAAAAACAAAATCATAAAACAAAAAGGAATAAAAATTACAAAAAAACTGCACAAAACAAAAAACATACGTAAAGAAAATCATGAAACAAAAAATCATAGAACAAAAACCATAAAAGACACAAAACTACGCAAAACAAACATCAAAAAGCAAACAGCATAAAATAAAAATTAAAAAAACAAAAAACACCAAAAACCATAAAACAAAAAGCAACAACAACAATCTTAAAACAAAACAAAAAACAACTAAAGAAACTAAAAATAAAAATCATAAAACGAAGAAAAATAAAACATAAAAACAAAAAGCATAGAAAACAAAAAACAACAAAAAAACAAAAATATAAAACCAAAAATATATCGTAATAAAACAAGAAAAACAAATCATAAAACAAAAGACAAAAATCATAAAACAAAAAGCAAAAGGCATAAAAACTGCACAAAACAAAAATCATATAACGAAGAAAAGTATAAAACAAAAAATCATAAAACAAAATAGTATAAAATAAAAATCATAAAACAAATACAACAAAACATAAAAGAAGAAATCATAAACTAAAAACAAGAAGCATAAAAATCACGAAAGAAAATCCAAAACCATAAAAATCACAAAACAAAACAAAAGAACATCATCAAAGTAATAAACATACAATAGTTGTGAAGAGAATCGACCATCTCAAGAGACAGATCATATGGACACACCAAGGTCTTCATTCGACTAATTGAATCGGTCATTTCTAAAAGGCCCATGTGCATGGAGACTAGTTTTGAGAAAAACACAAGAATATGTTTTTCATTTAAACTATTGATCGCAGACCAACAATGTTTTGTGCATTACATGTCACTGCCATAACAGCTGTTTTGACACAAAATTTGTTTGGTTTGGTTCATTAGAAAGGACAGAATAAGCTTGCAAATTCTGCAAAATAAGAGCCATTTAGAAATAACTCTCAAGAGTCAATATTTATATGTACTAAATGCTTAATATTCTTGTGGTTATATATATTTTTTTTTTTAATGATCACTTGTGTTGAACTTGCTAAAAGCTTTATTTTGTAGTTACTGTTATCATTCTCTAATGTACACATATTTTTACATATAATATTTCATAGCAACGGTACCATTCAAGTCGCTGGACAAAATCTAGTCAAGACAGAATGCTTCAGGTATCTTGGATCTCGTCTTCAGAGTGATGGCAACTTCAATGATGAAGTAAAAGCCAGGGTAAACGCAACCTGGTTGCGGTGGAAGAAGACAAGAAAATGCCACTTCGTCTCAAATCGAAAATATATCGGACAGTGGTACGGCCAGTTGCGCTGTATGGAGTTGAATGTCGACCATCCGACAAAATTTCAGAACGTCGCCTGCACGCCATGGAAATGAGAATGCTTCGTTGGACAATGGACATCTCCCTTATTGACCATGTCAGAAACGACACAATTCGGGAGCAAATGGGTGTCGCCCCAATTGTGGACAAAATGAGAGAGAAACGGCTCCGATGGTATGGCCATGCCCTGCGTGCAGCGCCTGATACTGTTAATAACTCTGTCCTTCATTTTGAGGTTGAAGGCCTACGCCCCAGAGGACGACCGAAGCAGCGTTGGCAAGACACAATAAATGGCGATTTAAAAATTACCGGCCTAAATCCAGCTGACGCACAAAACCGGACAAAATGGAGGTCAATGACCAAAAAAGCGGACCCTGCACCAGCGGGACAACGCTAGGAAGAAGAAGAAGAAGAAGAAGAAGAAAAAGAAGAAGAAGAAGAAGAAGAAGATTTCATAACACGGAGTAGCAATATGTATTCCTCTTGTGTATGGCTCTCGTCTTCTATTGGGCATTTCAGTAAGTCGTCATAATAATTCACATATTCATGTGGGTTGTAGCCTACTGTATTTCATAACTTGATAGATGTATTCTATCTTGTCGAGTTAATGGGAACACGTCCGTCGTACACAGGGCACTAAATGTGCCAATTGTATGCCTACAAAAGTTCCGCATGTTTACAATACAAAAATTCAGAAACCATTTTGCTCATCCCTTGGCATCAGGCTGGGCCATATCAAAAATTATTTCAGACAGAAGATTTTAGAGGACTATTGGCCATTTTAAACGGGTTTAATATTATGCATATTAAGGGAGGTATGATTGTTTTTCTCTCAAAACTCCATTTTTCTCACCCCTTTGGTCATTGGTTGGTGCTATCAAAAAACTTCGCTGAGATGATTTTGGCCCTTATTCGAAGAATAGAACGATTACATCTGTTTCTAGCTTGCTCTGGTTCCTTCTGCCGCAGAAAGGGCCCTTTAGAAATGAATGTAAATAGTACTGCCATCCTGTGACTACACTAAAAGGTAGAAAAAGGCCGTTTCAGCATGGAATGATGTGTTTAGCCCTGAAGAACCCCAATCCATGCTTAACTCATTTTCACCAAAAATGTCAGAAAATAATGACCTATTCAATTCATGTCTGAGCTTAAGGCTTCATGACAAGAGATGGATATGAATGTTGCAAGAGCCTTTCTGGCTGGAATTATTATTAATAATATTAATGTATGTTGTATGTCTACCCCTTATTATTCCCGTTTTCCAACGGGGTCAGGGATGAGATGCGATGGAAGTCTTTGTGGCGATGTTTTTACGGCCGGATGCCCTTCCTGACGCCAACCTCATGAGAGGAGTTAATGAGAGATGAAATGAATGATGGTGAATGAAACTGGGCAAGGATGTGGAAGGAAACGGCCGTGGCCTGTCAGAAGGTACCGTCCCAGCATTTGCCTGGTGTTGAAAATGGGGAAACCACGGAAAACCATTTCAAGGACGGCCGACGGTGGGGCTCGAACCCACGCGTCTACCGAGTCAGCAGAGAGCTTGGCCCCATGACCTAATGCTGCGCGTTAGCCAGCGTAGCCACTACTGTCGGTATTATTAATAATATTAATAATAATTATTTAATATTCTTCTTGCATCCATTGAGCAAGGTGCCACGAGACAAAGAGTACCTAAACCAGGAGTGGCCAATCCTAGGCCCGTCGAGGCATTTTGATTGACCCAGCGATAGCTCGAGATCCGATGCGAACCTATTTACAACCACTATCACTCTGTGCGATCCATACTGTAGAAGCCGATTTTCAAGTACAGTTAATTTCCTCTTCTTGCAACAGATGGCGCAGTCTTACCTATTTGTTTTTAAATATTTTTTTCTTTGTGAGGTTGGTACACCCTGCTTGTGTTGCGCTGCGCAGGCAGTTAGTGTTTGTTAGGATGACTTTAGGCGAGCAAACGTTTTCTGCCATGACTGTTATTCAGAATATATAACGTCCAATTACAGGGGAAGTCTCATAAGTAATGTCGTCTTTTAAAGGAGAAAAAAAATCTGGAAAGTTTTCTGACAAGAAATTAAACCCTTCTTCAAAATACAGACCATCAGATTCTTTGGTCTTGAGCCATCTTTCAGCGAGGTTTCTTATGTCGCGACGGTACCAGTCTCTGGGTTTTTAATACGAATAATTTGGCGAGACCCACTTCCACAGCTTCAATGTTTTCAAAATTTCTTCCACGCAAGAAATGGGCCATGCATCGAAAAAAAAAATGTAATCTGAAGGCGCAAGATCAGGACTGTATGCTCGATGTGTTAGCAGTTCGACTCCTCCAAATTTCTGAATTTTTGCCATGGTTGGTCGCGCAGTAGCCTATATGAGGTCTCGCATTGTACTCTTGTTTACTAATGCTGGGCATCTCCGTCTCAAGATTTCATAAACTCCTTCTAGATGACTGCACGCCCATTTGGAACAAACTCCCAGTGAATCACTCCTTCAAAATTCCACCAGACACACATCACTTCGGGTCCAAACCGATCCCTTTTAACGATGACTTTGGCAGGTTGACAGGGACTGAGACACTGTTTTACGGCAATTGACCCATATTTCATCACAAGTGACAATTTACCTGATAAATCTATCAAGCTGGCGACAGATATCCAGTCTACGTTGAACCCGTTCAGGGGTCAACTGGCGATGTATGGTATATTTTAATATACCAGCCTACGAGTACTTCTTTGTGGATTTCCTTCCAAAACTCTGCGTGTATTCACAATATCCCGTAGTTTTGGTATTTCCGAACACGGTAAATCTGTAGTGTTTTCTTCTTGGCAGGGCCGGATTTAAGAGTATGCCGCCTATGGGCTAAAGTTCATTTGCCTCCCTTCCCCCCCCCGCCCCCCCCTCTATAGTTCATATTTGCTTAATACATTTGTTTTATACAACAAAAGAAGAGAGTTCGTTGGCGTTTTCTTTTTTTAAGAAAGTTCATTTAGTTTAGATAAAACTACAATTTTAATGGTTTACATAATACTGGAATGCAGCCGAAATAAATCAGAAACCTCTATGGAGATCAAATTGGCAGGTGAAAAGCTGAAGGAAGTAGGAGACTTCTGTTACTTGAGAAGCAGAATAACCAGTGATGGACGAAGCAAGATATTAAAAGTAGGTTGGCTCAGGCAAAGAAAGCATTTCTACAAAAAAGGAATCTGCTGACATCGAATATAGATTTAGGTATTAGGAAGTCATTTTTGAAAGCCTTTGTCTGGAGCGTGGCGCTCTATGGAAGTGAAACTTGGACTATTGGTGCAGCAGAAAAGAGGAGAATTGAAGCATTTGAAATGTGGTGTTACAGGAGAATGATGAAGATCAGATGGGTAGATAGGGTTACAAACAAAGAGGTATTAAGACGAGTGGGAGAGGCGAGATGTTTCTGGCGACTGCTAATTAAGAGAAGAGATAGGTTGGTAGGACACATACTAAGACACCCAGGAATAGCAAGCTTAGTTATGGAAGGAAGGGTCGAGGACAAAAACTGTAGGGGTAGACCAAGGTTAGAATATGTTAAACAGATTGCCTCCGATGTAGGGTGTCGGAGCTATGTAGAGATGAAACGATTAGCTCAGGACAGGGAGGCATGTAGAGCTGCATCAAACCAGTCAAAAGACTGAAGACTCAAACAACAACATAATACATTATATATTTTTTTAATCGTGTTTACCCTCCAGGGTGGTGGCTCCCAGGGACTCAGCGAGGGAACTCACCCCTACCGCCTCTACGGGCAGTGTCCTAGAGCTGGGAACATCTAATTGGAAGGGATACAACTGGTGAGGTGGGATTAGCACCTCGCCCAGGCGGTCTCACCAAATAAGCGAACAGGGGCCTCATGAGGGAAGGGAGGGGAAGATTGGGATGGATAGGCAAGGAAGAGGGAAGGAGGCGGCCGTGGCCTTACGGTAGGGACCATCCCGGCATTTGCCCGAAGACGAAGTGGGAAACCACGGAAAACCACTTCGAGGATGGCTGAGGGGGAATCGAACCCCCTCTACTCATTTGGGCCACCCGAGGCTGAGTAGACCCCGTTCCAGTCCTCGTACCACTTTTCAAATTTCGTGGCAGAGCCGGGAATCGAACCCAGGACCTCCGGGGCGGCAGCTAACCATGCTGACCGCTACGCTACGGAGGCGACTTAATACATTATATACAGTAATAAAATTAGTTACCTACTCGTTTGTTTACTTCTTTTAAGATTCGTTAAAAATTAAATGGGTTTTGAACTTAATTAATTTGTTCTTGGAGATCAGTGATCACTATTTTACACATATTTCTATATTTTAATGCTAATGCTTATCTTTGGCGTAATTGAAGAACTGTGTTCAATTTGAATTAAGTTGTCCTACACGGGGAAATAAAATTACACAAAATGTAGTTTATTTATTTATTTATCGTATGGCTTTTAGTGCCGGGAGTGTCCGAGGACATGTTCGGCTCGCCTGAGTTTGTAGCTGCTTCCAGCGGACACCCTAAAGGGTGAGCTACAAGTTCCGTTCAATTTCAAGTAGTTCTAACTTTCGCCACCAGATATCAATGATACCTAGTGGTGAACGTTGGAACTTGGATAGAGCGTTCTGACGAAATCTAACCTAACAAATTTTGCTTTACACAAGTTTAGTCTGTGAAAGGATCTTTTACATGCCATAAATCTATGACATGGGACCGCCGGCTTTACTTCCCCTCCGAAGGAAGGCATACTGAAGGATTTTTAACGCTCTTAAAAAAATCCGACGACTTCGGCCGGGTTTGAACCCGCTATCTTGGGCACAGCAGTTCAGCATGCTACCGACTACGCCACCGAAGCCGCTACAAAATGTAGTTAATTACTAGTTTATTTGGTGAAAAATACACAAACTTCTCTAAAACAACTCATCCCACGTAATCTTGATGTTCAAATTTACATAGCTTTCCTACGAGATTTCTTAATGGCAAACTCGATAATAAAGTCCTCATATGAAAGTGTTTTTGTTGTATTTGCCTCAATACAAGGTAATGAAAGTAAGTTTAACCGTATTTTGGAAATAGGCCTACTAGTTCTTAACTCTGCTAAGGCAGGAAAAATTGTAGGACTAAAACATATTTTTAGTAACATGTATTCTTTATTTCGTACGGAGAATATTATCGTCTGAAATACTTCATTTTAACTTTTGAATAAATTGCTAAACTGCAGCCCCTGAAAATTTGCCGCTCTTGGCTGCAGACTACTTAGCCTATTTAGAAATACGTCCCTGCTTCTTGGGTGTTAAAACATTGGAACCATCGTTGTGCCACACGCTCACTAACTTCTCCTTCCACTTCACATAATCTTCGAGCCGCGGCAGCAGTCTTGTAATCTTGTTTCCAGTAGTGCTTTAGAAGGACCCTAACCTCCAACTTTGTAAGTTCCATTTGTGATTGAGTATCAACAACTGATACATTCTAGTAATATACGCAATGCAAAGAAAACCAATTGTATCTTATAAAAAAATAACAAATTACATTACTTATGAGACATCCTAATATTACAAATTCACATCTTGCTAATATACGGTACTTGCTTTGTGCACATAAAATCATTGAGAGATTGTTGAATGAAAACCACGTTCAAAAATCACATTAGATTAACATTCCAGGTCTTCAAACTGTACGACTAGTTAGTATTTCTATTTCTTTAAATATAATATTATCTCTACCTAGTATAAAACGAAGTCCCCGATTCTTGGATGTCACGGGTAATCTCGAGAACCACTGGACGGATTATGATGTAGTTTTCACCATTCTGTAAAGGACATCTCGAGGATGAATTCTGTAGAAAATACTCAACGGAAGCGAAGCAATAACGATTTCAGTGGGAAAGTCGAAAAATAAACCTGGCGTCCGTGCGCTTCTTAAGCTTACGCTGGGCAAACCGTTACAATTATCAATATACTCGGAGTGTAAGAATTATTCAGCATGAAAAGTTCTACAAAAAAGTCTGCGAGAGCATATCTCTACCTTCAATACATCGCCCACTATAAGTGTTTTGACGTTTTCATTTCTTCTAACAATCTCCACTCAATTACTGAGGCGACAGTTTACAAGCTAGCTAGGGGCGAGCCTATCACCCCAGATACAGCCAGCAGCAAACTGTCGAGTCGTGTTGAGTGAAGACTTCAGAGAAGAGTGGTTGTGTTTGAAGTTTCCCGGAAAGTGCAACTCGGCTTTTCTTCATTTCGCCCGTGAACTTTTCGTTCCGCAAAATACACAGTCAAGTTAAGATTGGACGGATGGGGGATTTGTGTTTCATGCATCTCGCCATTCTTAAATTACGTCTGACAAGAATTCGTTGCACATGCATCTCCATGATAATATAATTAATAGTCCAGTCAGTGATTTTAACCCATCATGCCGCGACGAAAAACGGATATAGGTCGTAGTTCATTGACATCGAAAAAAATGCGCTTACCACGCAATGCATTCATAACTAGTCCCGGGAGAAGCCGGGGCGGGTTGCTAGTTAATGTATAAAATGACTCTCACCATAAGAACTTCAGCCTTAACCCTTTGCTATCCGGCTTCTGAATACGCATGTCCTGTCTGGTAAAGATCTAGCCATGCTAAGCAGATACAGTAGACATTGCATTAAACGAAACCTGCTGACTCATTACAGGTTGTCTCAGACCTACATCACTTGACAAAATCTACTATTTGGCAGGTAGAGCAGACGCAAGAAAAGCTTGCCGAAAAAAGGTGCGCAGATCTTCGGCCATGTTCGGGTGTTCGTGAGTGTTCGGTAGTGGCATACAACGCCCCTCCCACTTCCCGGCAGTAGCTGGCTAGCAGCAGTTCTGAACGGATCGTCTGCCCAGGCTTGGCAGGCTGACTGTGACTGGGGTTCAAGTGAGATCTCAGCTGTAGACCGTCTCGGAGCGAGCGGAGTTCTTGAAGAGTTGAGTGAGCAGTGAGCCCGGTAATGAGCATTACAGGAGCCCCGCAATGAGCATTAAAATACGCCGATTGATATTGGTATCTGCGCATCGTTGAGTTTCGGCAAGCTTTTCTTGCGTCTGCTCTATCCACCTCCAGATAATCGCCGTGAATCAGCAGCCAGATTAGAGAAATCTACGTCTTTGAACCAGCAGACCACACTTTGTATGGTTACTTACCTGTAGCTCAAAGACTCAAATCAAGAAGTTTTCTCTACGCCACCGTAAGCCCGACAGTCTCTCCTCCAGCATTTAGTCTACTTTCCTGGCGTTCCAGATCTAATGACCCTGCAGGATGGATGCTACCGAGTAAGTCGGCTTCGGTGGCGTACTTCTTAGCATGCTGAGCTTCTATACCCAAGGTCGCGGGTTCAAACCCGGCCAAAGTCGTCGGATTATTTAAGAGCGTTAAAAGTCCTTCAGGAGGGGAAGTAAAGCCGGTGGGCACATGTCATTGATTTATGGCCTATAAAAGAACTTTCCACTAACTAAAGTTGTGTGAAGCAATATTTGTAGGTTAGGTTTGAATAATGCTCTTAAGTTCCAACGTTCGTCACCAGCGCTGGATGCGATGGTATCTAGTAGTAGCCGAGTTCACAGCTAGGTGTCGTGGACGATAGCATTTGGTAGCGAAAGTAGAAACTACTTGAAATTATTGTCCTTAAAAACAGATAACACACACTAATACAGTCAATTAAGACCGGTTATCAGACAGATTCTGCACACACCCAATGTACACGGGGCTACATGACTGCGTTGTCATAGCCCATAAACTAAGGAACCAAACAACCGTCTGAACACCTGTCCGCTGGACACGAAGGAACTTAGTCAACGTGGAAGACCCTCAACAGGCTAAGCACTGGAGTAGGGATGTCTAAAACCAACTTGGAACAAGATGTTCAGGAAAGAACATATAGCCTACTTTCTCCTAAATGTATGGCTATAGTTATAACTCTCTGTCCTTATCACGTATTTTCTTCCTATTCGAAATGCAAATTACCACACTATATTTGAGCAGTGGCGTTCAAACCATAGTTTATAATTTACCCCAGTATATTGCAATCTCATCAGCAAACACTCCAAACAACGTAGGAATTCAGTATATTAACACAGACTACTAACAATAATTGAAACTTCGTTGGTCTAAACGTATCACTGGGAGAAACACATTTAATATACCTACTGCACACCTAATTTTTAATCTCGCCTATACTTGGCAGTGCGCTCTATCGGCAACAAGAAGCCATTTTCAATAACACCGCTGGCATGGGTTCAATAACTGGCCGTTTTAGAGCGCTGTTCGCATCTAATAGGCAGTGGATAGCTCCCGCATACTGTAGTTCAACTAGTTGCTGGCAGATGTCACTCCTGCAGATTCATTGGACAACTTGCATAACGCCTCAGTATTTAAAAAATCAAGCAAAAAATACAACTCTGTTAGGATTAGAACCCCAGCCGTCCGGGTGAGAGACCAACGCTGTAACCACAGACCTAATTATGTCTTCAAACTGCAATGTTATCAATCGAATTAGATACAACGTCTTAGCAAATAGTGACTAAACGATTTCTTCACTGGAGTATATTTCAAACAAAGTTGATTTCATACAAAGTTCATATTATTTCTATCTGTAGGCTATATTGCATGAAACATACTCAAATTAGTGAAATATAGGTCAGAACGAGAGATCAGCTGCCATCTTGTCTGTAACCGAGACTGCTCAACTTTTTAAGACACTTCTGCCCTTTAGAATAGTTCGATAATCGGAACTGGTGGGTCCCTTGTTATAAAGTTTGCATAATTCACACGGCCGCCGTCCTGAAATGGTACGGCGGATGACCTTGTCATTTGGGCACAAGACACGTCAAATTTGATAAAGATCCGATTAGTTTGGTCGTAATTTAATTTTAAGATTTGACCATTTTGAGTGGCCGCCATTACGTTTTGGTAAAGATGGTGGCAATATAAAACATGACACTGAGGTGCCCTTTGCTAGTGCCAACTCTGTACCAAATTTCGTCAAAAATTGGATTCACCGTGTTTGAATTGATCGGAGACGGGAGGGGGGCAGACAGACATGCAGAGTACACAACTCACACAAACACACAGACAGACACACAATGTTTGGCCCTCTGTAGATCTTAAAGTTTACTTTCATTTTTTGCAAAAATCGAAATAAGGCTAAAAATTGGGGTTTGTCTGTGACTCGACTTTGTGTGAATGCGATGAGGAACAAACCATGAACCACCTCCTCGTTTGCAAGTTGTGTCCAATTACTCGTTCTCCACAGAACATGATTGACGGAACACCTGAAGCTTGCAAATTAGCAAATGCATTTAAATTGAGTATACAGTACATATGCGTGTGTGTATATGTCTGTCTGTTGACTTTTTGTGCGGTTCTATTTCGGGTTATAAAACTGGTGATATTTCTTAATGGAAACACATTCTTGTGTTCTATTGGAATTATAAATATTCTACAGGTATCTGTGTTTCTTCATAACCAAAATTGTGGATGTAATCCTCATAGTGGTATGTTCAGATCGCTTCAAATATGAAAAACAAGATGTTCAGTAAAGAACATATAGCCTACTTTCTCCTAAATGCATGGGTATTGTTATAACTCTTTGTCCTTTTCAAGGAGTATAATTGAATGTTGGTTATAGTAGCTTTTTGAAATACAACGTGTTATAAGGATATTAAACACGAATATGAGGTGCCCTTTGCTAGTGCTACCTCTGTACAAAATTTCATTCAATTCTGTTTCACAGTCTTTGAATTGATATGGGGAATCGATTTGCTCTAATACATGGCCGCTATCTGCAAACTATTGGGCTGATGACCTTGTCGTTCGGTCAAAAGATGCTTCCCACATAAAGGTATGTTGTTGCAAAATTTAGTAGAGATCAGATGATTAAGTTGGTCGTAATTTGATTTTAGCTTTTAACATTTGGGTGGCCGCCATTACGTTTCCGTCAAGATGGCGGCGATATAAAACATGACACTGAGGTGCCCTTTGCTAGTGCTACCTCTGTACCAAATTTCGTTGAATTCGGTTTCACCGTGTTCGAATTGATAGGGGGGGGGGGCAGACATTCAGAGTACACACACTCACACACACACAGACACACATTTTTCGCCCTGTGTTGATCTCATAAGTCTACTTTAATTTTTTGCAAAAATTGAAAGTAGGCTAATACACAATTCTTTTCACACTTATCTTCAACAAAAGAATCGTAGCTTCAAAGCTAACCGTGATGTTTTCATAATAAATTCAAAAAATCTTACTCGGAACACGTTCTTGTTCCCTGTAAAAATTCGCATGCCTGAGACCAATAGTATTGGGACAGGAATAATGACCATGAAATTTTGATAGGACCAGTAGAGCCTGTATTTCCTTAGTGAAATAGAGTAACTTCTAGGGATTAGCAGAGAATAGGATTCCTCACGATAAACTCTTATGATGTTTACCTCATTTTGCGACACAGAGCAATGTTTTCCTTCCAGTTGGGTTAACTCGCTCCTGACCCAATTCTCAGAAAACTAAGGAACTAACTTACTGTATGTTATAGCCACTTGGTATCTTCCTTCGTCTGAGGATCTCCGCAAACGGTGGCAATAGCACGAGGAATACTGAAATGAAACCCGTTCAAGATTCCAAGGCACCAGAACAGCAAGCTGAAGCAATTTCAGGATTATCCTAGACAGTACTTAAAAAATAAAAAAACAAGTAGTTCCGTGAAGAACTATACAGCCTATTTTCATATATCCTACTTATGGTAATTGCCTCTATCAACATACAAAATTTCAGTTTGATTGCTGTAATAGATTCGTAGATATTGAGAACCGACTAAATTGTTCGGATGGTCGCCATGTTGGATTTTATAGATGTAGGTCCTAGAGTTACAGTATGTACTGTTAGATGAAGATTATTGAGTACGTGTAGCATTCAAACTTCAATCGCATGATTAGGACACAACAAGTAACAAGGAGATTTTAAAATTTCGCACAGCTGCTGTCTTGTGGTTATGGAAACAATTGAAATAAATTAGATGCCAGTGGATTAACATTCCTGTAAGGATTTACTGTACCAAGTTTCACTGCACTGGGATGGTTAAATTGCGAGAAACGTCCATGTGAATATATATATAATTTGCGTCGCCGCCATGCTGGATTTGTGATCACCAGGTTATTTAAAGTCCTATAGGTGAACTTAAGTTCATAGCCCCTATGAACATCAAAAAATTCAGTTTGATTGCTATAATAGATTCGTAGATATTCAGAGCCGTCTAAATATTTCGGATGGTCGCCATGTTGGATTGTTAAATGTTTAGGCCATAGAGTCATATACCATTAAAGGAATATTATTGCGTAGGTTCATTATTCAAACTTTCACTTCGATCGCATGATTACAACAGAAGAAATAAAAACTTAATTAAAATTCGCACAGCCGCCATCTTGAGGTTATGTAAACAATTGAACTAAATTAGATACCAGTGCATTACAATGTGTATAAACATTTCCTGTACCAGATTTCATTGCGTTTGGAACATTAAATCGCGAGATAGGTCTATTTAAAATTTTCTAATTCGTTTTGCCGCCATGTTCGTTTTGTAGTTAACCGGTTTTGAAAGTCTTAACTTATAGATGAACTTCCAGTAGTGCCCATTATCTCCGTACAAAATTTCAGGGTGATACCGCTAATAGTTTCAGAGATATAGAATGCCAGTGAAATATCTTGCACAGCCGCCATCTTGTGGTTATGTAAACAATTGAACGAAGTTAGATGTCGGTGCATTACAATGTGTATAAACATATACTATACCAAGTTTTATTGCGTTTGGCCGGTTAAATCGCGAGAAACGTCTATTTAAAAGTCGCAAATTCGCGTGGCCGCAATGTTGGTTTTGTAGTTACCAGTTTTTCAAAAATCACATAGGTGAACTTCTAGTAGTTCCCTTTATCACCGTAATAAATTCCAGGGTGATATCGGGAATAGTTTCGGAGATATTGTATGCTGGTGAAATATTTCGCACAGCCGCCATGTTGGATTGGTGAGACGTAACAAAATTTGAAGGGCACGGTCGGGGTCGCCCGGAACAGTGCTATGAACTTATCGAGTTTCATTGAAATCGCTCCTGCCGTTTAGAATTTATTAGGGACACACACACACACACCTCACATACACACACACATACACACACACACACACGCACACACACACGGACAAAAGGTGATCTCATAAGCCTATTTTTTCAAAATTGAAAATTGGCTAATAAACTATTTAAGGGGTACTCTCAGTTGTAGTCTACAAAACATCACAATCTTGCAATTTTCGGAAATTTGCAAAGTTTGGTCATTGTTTATGTTCGAAACATTAACTTTCAGCTGGGTGGACGTTAAATAGTTCGTTATTTTCTTCATCCCTCAAAACTTACCACACACACAAAGTAACAACCTACCCCTCCTCAAATCACTGGCCCGTATGCTTATAAGAACGGAGTGCTGAGTTGCCGACCAAAAGAAACTGATTCGAAAGATCGATTTAAATCGAGGATAACTCGAAATCTCCTCCAGCTGTTGTGAACAGAGCGTTGACGCCAGCTGATCGATGAATTTTCAAGTCGGAAGTTATATTTGCCGGACTAGATACAAAATGTACCAATGTTTTGGATGTGTAACATCTTTCCGCTCGGTTGCTGGATAGTTTTGTGGGAGTGATTTTGGAAATTGGGGACGGAAGTGGATCGGAACGATCGAGCTGGCAGTGGTGGATCAAACGGAAGTATGCACTGCCCGCTCGATCGATCAAATGGAAGTGTACTAGCTGGCAGTGGTGGACAACGGAAGTATGCACTGCCCGCTCGATCGATCAAACGGAAGTGTACTAGCTGGCAGTGGTGGACAACGGAAGTATGCACTGCCTGCTCGATCAATCGAATGGAAGTGTTCCCTAGCTGGCAGTGGTGGATCGAACGGACTGCCAACTCGATCGATCGATCCAGCTGGCACTGGTAAGAGAAACAATCAGCGCGCGGTGTCGAAAATTGATACCATGACGCACTGTCGGCCATGTGGAATGTATATGACATACTGAACGGAAAACGCTTATGCGTACTCTGGTGTCAAGTGATTGAAACAAATGACATGGTACACGGCCGTGCATGGTACATGTTCGAAGTCTTCGTATCAGTATTTAAATGGTAAAATGCCTTAATATCAAACATTGTAAGTAGTCGTCATTGCATTGGCATAAGGCATTTTAAACTCAATGTCACTCAGGAACATTATCGAAACAAGCAAAATATAAATGAAACTTAATTCCGTAATGCAGTATTATTGGAACGTGGAAATAAGTCACCATCTTGTGCACAATATTTGCGTAGTCGAAATAGCCGTGGGGTTATTGCGTATGACTGTGAATCTAGAGATCTTGGTTCGAATCCTGGGCGAGGTACATATTTTTGCTACCAGATTATCATTTTAAACGATATTTATCATATCAATATGACTCATTTTAACAGAATCCATATGAAATTACGTGTAGGTCTGTGAATCAAGAGGGCCTGTTTATAAGGAATTTAAGGTTATGAGCGGTGTCGCGTCTATTAATCTAGTTGATCCATATCGTAGACTATTCTTTATTTAGGCTAGTGCTGGTGGAAGCTACAAATCATCTAATAAAATGAGTTCCGTATTATAAACTACAATATCTGTAAAACACTCCCTTTTACAATAGATTAATATTTGTGCCAATAATTCTATAAAAAAACCTGTGTATCAACAATTTCACGTGAGGTTTCTTCTACGTCAGATGTTACACATCAAATGCGACTAATGTAAGGCTCGGAATTTTTTTCTTAAACAGTTTTCAAATGTCCAAGGGGTACGCGCACCCCCGCGTCCCCCCTGAAAATAGAAGCACTGATCCTAGATCAGGACCGTCTAAATTTGTTCACATGGAGAGCATGGATTAACTTAGGCGATTGGTTGCGGGCCATATGCACAGTGCAACAAACTATAACCATAGGAAGAATATAGATATAGTGCAGAATAAGAGTAGCCCCAGCCTGGCGTGGTTGATACAATAAGGTAATGGAATTCTCATAATTAAAGCAGAGGGTGTTATATAAGGTGCGTTCAAAAAGTAACGCGCCGGAGGCATAATTGCAGAAACCAGTACCTATATGTTAGAAGTATTGGCCCTGGCTGTTGAGGCACTTGACCCACTGTGACACGAGGCAGTGAATGGCTGTCTCATAAAATTCCCTGGTCTGCGATGTGAACCAGTTCCGCACGTACAACTGGACATCGGAGTCCGAGGTGAATCGTTGGCCCCGCAGAGCCCATTTCAGGGTACCAATCATGGCGTAATCACAGGGAGAGAGGTCTGGACTCTATGGAGGGTCGCCGAGAACCTCCCATTTGAATTTCTGCAGGAGTGCCGCGACTGTGTGGGCCGTATGAGGTCGTGCATTGTCGTGGAGCGACTACGGTGGCTATGGCGTTCACTGTCACTCGGCGGTCCTGGGTAATGAGTGCATCAACCAGCTGGACATTGTCATTGTAATGCAGGGGGTGCCCCAGACCGGGCATCATCGGCTAACGACACCCGTCCTTCCCTGAAGCGCTTGTGCCACTCCTTGACCCTTGCAAGGGACACTTGTACACTTGTGACATTCGGCGATGAATATCCGTTCCCCCTACTCCTTCCGCTGTCAGAAACCGAACAGCATCTCTCTGCTCTTCGGTTGGCGCCTCCATGTCACTGTTTGCAATACTGACTGCGTTGGACGATTGATGCATGCTGCTGCTGGCTTTGTATCGTCACGTGACGTGCACGCGTGCCCTCTAGCGACGGGCTGTGACCTTCCACACTCTGGTTGGAACCACACCTCGTTACACACTCCACGATTAGCCGATGTCGTCACTGGTTTGGGCATTCCTGCCTCCGGCTCGTTACTTTTAGAACGCACGTTATATGTATTTCAAAGCATTATGGTGATGGAAGAAATGGACATACCCGAGAAAATCTTTAAATTCAACAGATGTTTAGGAATCATCAATAACGTTTTTCGACCATCATTAGTTCAGAAACACACCCGAACAAGACTTGACAAAACCTAAGCAAGACCAGTACTTTGTTATGCTAGCGAAGCGTGGACCCTGAGGAAATGCGATGAGAGACGAATAACTACCGCCGAAATGAAATATATGTGACGAACAGCTGGATTCACTAAGTGGGATCATAAACGAAACACAGAACTGCTGAATGGTCTTAACAGCAGACCTACAGGGTGGCCACAAAGTCCCGTTACCCCCTCTTATAATCGATAGAAACCCCTAAACCTAGTTAAAATATTTGTACACCATTTCTAAGAGAGGTTTTCTTGGGAATATACGGCATTACGAGTTCAAAACATCAGTCTGTACACTATCATTTTCATGACAAGTTCTGTGCGACATTATTCGGAGTATTGCTGGTGTGACATTAGTGAAAGCTTGTCTCACAGCATCTTTCAGTTCATCCGAGGTATTGTATCCGTTTAGTGAAACGATACCCTTTATGAACCCTCATAGCGCATTATCACATGTGGCAAGGTCTGGGCTTCGTGGTGGCCAGGCAAGAGGAGCTGGCAGCACGCTTGTTTGGGCCGTTCTTTTTCGACGGTGCTGTGAATCAGCAGTCACCTCAACATGTTGCAGAACTGGTTTGTTCCTCTCTTGGAGGAGCATGGAATTAAAGAGACATGTTGAGGACACCTCAACAGGATGGACAGAAGCAGGATCCCTAAAGCAGTCGTCAACTACTGCCCCGGTGGGAAGAGATCTCTAGGTCGCCCCAGGAAAAGATGGCGTGAAAATTCAAATCTTTTGTGTAGACCGTAACAGTTCTTGTAGGACTAACACATGAAAGGAGGAGGATGATGATGGTGTTTGAAGCCATTTTCAGTGTTAACTACAATCACATGTTCACTCTAAACAAGCAAGTTTGGAGGTCAATCACCACTGTAAGTATTTTAACAAAACATCACATAGACTATAACCAACAAACATTGCCGAGTTGAACTATCTCAACTAATACCGAAACTAAAGAAGTGTGCATATTGTACATATTTTCAAACGGCTTCGGTGGCGTAGTTGATAGCATGCTGAGCTTCTATGCGCAAGGTCGCGGGTTCAAATCCGGCCGAAGTCGTCGGATTTTTTAAGAGCGTTAAACATCTCTCAGTATGCCGTCCTTCGGAGGGGAAGTAAAGCCGGCGGTCCATGTCATAGATTTATGTCATGTTAAAGAACCTTCCACTAATTACACCTGTGTGAAGCCCAATTGTATAGGCTAAGAATGTAAACAACGCTCTTAGGTTCCTACGTTTGTTGCCTAGAGCCGACTGCGGTGGCGTCTGGTAGCTAAGTTCTGAACTAGTAGTCGTTGACGGTGGTGATTGGCGGCACAAGTAGGAACTATTTGAAAAATTCAAAGTCTGCAGTACTTGAATTGAAAAACAGATACACACACTAATACAGCCATCACAATTAACACCGGTTATCATACAGATTCTACACACACCCAAAGTACACGGGGCTACATGACCGCGTTGTCGCAACCCCTAAACTTAAGAACCAACCAACCAACCTAAATATTTTCACCCATACTTTCAGACATAAACATTTTGTAGCCTAAGTGTTGTTGGTTGGTTCTTAAGTTTAGGGGCTGCGACAACGCGGTCATGTAGCCCCGTGGACTTTGGGTGTGTGTAGAATCTGTCTGATAACCGGTGTTAATTGTGATGACTGTATTAGTGTGAGTTATCTGTTTTTTAATTTAAGTACTGCAACTAAGAATTTTTCAAATAGTTCCTACTTTTGCCGCCAAGCACCACCGTCAACGACTACTAGGCCAAGTCCAGAACTTAGCTACTAGACGCCACCGCAGTCGGCTCTTGGCAACGAACGTAGAAACCTGAGAGCGTTGTTTACATTCTTAACCTATCCAATTTAGCTTCACACAGGTGCAATTAGTGGAAGGATCTTTAACATGCCATAAATCTAAGACATGAGACCACCGGCTTTACTTTCCCTCCGAAGGAAGGCATACTGAGGGATTTTTAACGCTCTTAAAAATCCGACGGCTTTGGCCGGGTTTGAACCCGCGATCTTGGGCATAGAAGCTCAGCATGCTACCGACTACGCCACCGAAGCCGCCTAGCCTAAGTGTAATGGATCTGATGATGATCGAAACTGGTCATCGAAGTGTATTTATTAATCTTAAGTAAGTTCTTTTTCAGGATTAGGGAATAACCCATCTCATTGTGTTGACCGACTGAAAAGCATTCGTTATTTCACGAAGTAATCGATCGAAATTTAATTGACATAAGACTAAATTAACGGTCACGGAGATCTAGATTAATGGCCGAGGGGATCCGACACGCTGACCACGCATCACCCCGTAATCTGCAGGCCAAATGGCTGGGCAGCGGTCGCTTGGTAGGTCTAGGCCCTTCATCGGCTGTAGCACCAAGGGTTTTGTACTCATTTAGTCCTCGTTCTTGGAGGATTGAGGGAATTTCCCTGGCTTTTCTTCCCCTTATTCTTCTGTTTTCCATTTCATTTTCACTATCCCCCAAACCATTAGGGGCCGATGTGGTAGCTGTTAGGCCCCTTAAAACAACAATTATCATTATCATCATGCATCTAGGACAGGGCCGTCCAAAAATAAATGGGATAGATGGAAAATGATATTGTAGTAACAACGCACTAGAAACAACGGACATTATTAGAACTTGGCTTCAACTACGAACACATACAGTATTATAAATGTCATATCTTTTACCTTCCTTTCTTTGACTGTCGTAGTTCTTTCTTCTTTTATTCCTTTTTCCTAGAACTTTGTTGTTAACATAGACAATAAAATGTGATACCCTTAACGACATAGATCATCGTATTTATTATAAATAGGTAGATTTGTATTAATATAACCATAAATCTACATTGCTGACCCCGACGTGATTATATTAAATGATGATGATGATTAGGGCTCGGATTTTTAGGTGCTAAAAATCAGGAAAATATTTATTTTTTATGTATTAAAATACCTGAAATATGTGACAAAAAGTACTAATATTTAATTATAATTTAGTTTGATGATGATGATGATAATTGTTGTTTTAAGGGGCCTAACATCTAGGTTATCGGCCCCAATAATTTAGTTTAATTATGTGAATATGACTCCATGTGAGATCTGTGCTGGACAAAACGGAGGCAGACAGGTTTTTCTCCGGGCACTCCGGTTTTCCCTGTCAAAATTTCATTCCAGCAACACTCTCCACTATCATTTCATTTCATCTGTCATTCATTTAATCATTGCCCCAGAGGAGTGCGTCAGGCCTCGGCAGCCGGCACAGTTCATATCCTCGCCGCTAGTTGGAGGCTTCATTCATTCCATTCCTGACCCGGTCGGAGACTGGAAGCAGGCTGTGGATTTTCATTTTCATGTGAATATGAACAATATGCAGCACTCACGAATGCAATTTATGCTATGCCTCACTGACTGCTGAAGAATTACAATACACAACGAGATACATCTCCAGGTTGTCCATCACAAATGACTGACGATTATCGCGAAACACTTCTGCTGAAGGCACGAAACTGTGGCAATATGTTTCTTGTCCTAGAGGTGTTGTATAACTTGAGATCGCTGTTCAGCCTTGATTTCTTTCCCATATGGTTGGCAGAACAGAACGCTCCCATCAGAAATAAAATTATCTTTAAATTCTGCAACAGATGATAACTCGTAGTTGTTTTTACTTTAGGCATCGTAGAACTGCCTTACGCTTCACAGTGCCAGAAATGAATTGCATGTGAATGTCACTTGTTCCAGGTAGCTGGGGTGAGGGGGAGTTCTAGCACGTGGTGCAATATAGCTATGGAAAAGGAAATCACCGGTTTCCACAGTGAGTGGCACGGGGTGACAAGTTAAGAATAACACAGTTGCAAGCTGGCATACGCTCTGCATGAAGATTAGATAGCTTACAGGTTCTTCCCCGTTGAAGTGAATAGAACACAAATGCAATAAACTGAAAAAAAATGTATTTTTATGTGCTAATAAGTGAAAAGCAGGAATTTATAGAAAAAATGCTTAAAATATGTATTTAAATAAAAAAGTATTTATTTACCTAAAATCCGAGCCCTAATGATGATGATGATAATTGTTGTTTTAAGGCGCCTAACATCTGGGTTATCGGCCCCTAATGGTCTGGTTGAGAGCGAAAATGGCAATGAAATGGAAAACAGAATGAAAATTAAGCTCGACTGAAAATACTTACAAAATGGAACTCAGATTGAAATCACTCACAAAATTAGAGCGGAAACACTTACAAAAGGTAATTTAGAAGGAAAATACTCACAAAGGGAATTTAGATTGAAAAATACGCACAAAATGTAGTTTAGGTTCAAAATACTTACAAAATGCAATGTAGACGAATTCAATGGTTCAAAAAAAAACAAGTAGTTCCGTGAAGAACTCTACAGCCTATTTTCATATATCCTGCTTATGTTAATTGGCACTATCAACATACACAATTTCAGTTTGATTGCTGTCATAGATTCGTAGATATTGAGAACCGACTAAATATTTCGGATGGTCGCCATGTTGAATTTTATATATGTAGGTCCTAGAGTTATGTACTGTTACATGCAGATTATTGTGAACGTGTAGTATTCAAATTTCAATCGCATGATTAGGACACAACAAGTAACAAGGAGATTTTAAAATTTTTCACAGCTGCCATCTTGAGGTTATGGAAACAATTGAAATACATTAGATGCCAGTGGATTAACAATCGTATAAGGATTTACTGTACCAAGTTTCACTGCACTCGGATGGTTAAATTGCGAGAAACGTCCTTGTGAATATTTATAATTCGCGTCGCCGCCATGTTGAATTTGTGATCACCAGGTTCTTGAAAGTCCTATAGGTGAACTCATGTTCATAGCCCCTATGAACATTAAAGAATTCAGTTTGATTTCTATAATTGATTCGTAGATATTCAGAGCCGTCTAAATATTTCGAATGGTCGCCATGTAGGATTGTTAAATGTATAGCCCATAGAGTCATATACCATTAAAGGAAAATCATTGCGTAGGTTCATTATTCAAACTTTCACTTCGATCACATGATTACGACACAAGAAATAAAAACTTAATTTTAAAATTCGAACAGCCGCCATCTTGAGGTTATGTAAACAGTTGAACTAAATTAGATACCAGTGCATTACAATGTGTATAAACATTTCCTGTACCAAGTTTCATTACGTTTGGAGCATTAAAACGCGAGAAAGGTCTATTAAAATTTTCAAATTCGCTTGGCCGCCACGTTCTTTTTGTAGTTAACCGGATTTTGAAAGTCTTATAGATGAACTTCCAGTAGTGCCCTTTATCTCTGTACAAAATTTCAGGGCGATACCGCTAATAGTTTCAGAGATATAGAATGCCGGTGAAATATTTCGCACATCCGCCATCTTGTGGTTATGTAAACAATTGATCGAAGTTAGATGTCGGTGCATTTCAATGTATATAAACATATACTGTACCAAGTTTCATTGCGTTTGGTTGGCCAAATCGCGAGAAACGTCTATTTAAAAGTCGCAAATTCGCTTGGCCGCCATGTTGGTTTTGTAGTTACCAGGTTTTCAAAGGTCACATAAGTGAACTTATAGTAGTTCCCTCTATCACCATAGAAAATGTCAGGGTATTATCGGTAATAGTTTCGGAGATATTGAATGCTGGTGAAATATTTCGCACAGCCACCATGTTGGATTGGTGAGCCGTAACAAAATTTGAAGGGCACGGTCGAGGTCGCCCGGAATAGTGCTATGAACTTTCCGAGTTTCATTGAAATCGCTCCTGCCGTTTAGATTTTATTAGGGGGGGACACACACACGAATCACGCACACACACACACGCACAAAAGGTGATCTCATAAGCCTATTTTTTCAAAATTGAAAATAGGCTAAAAACAACGAAGCGAGCGAAGCCTAAAACAAACACCACATGATATCGTATGCGTGGAGTTGGCAACATCACGCCCACAATGACCGACTCAACTCATATTTCACTATATAAGTCGTGATCTAGAAAAGGTTTGGTGGGTGGGTTATAAATCAAGCTCTGCGCCATGCGGATATAGTTTACATCGCTGTGCGGATAGCGAATAAGTTGCGGATAATGTTTGGAGTACATTTGCGGATAGTTTTTAGAATATAATCCGAACTTGCTGAATATCATTACTAAGACCCGGATGTTTAACGTTTATATTTTTTTCATGACAAATGTAAGATGATGAATTAAGCTTATCTCAATCAAATTACCTACTGTATGTCATTAAGCATAATTAACACTCCGAACTGAAGAGGGTTGCAATTGTAGTTGTAGACTATAACATTCATTTTAAACATAGCACATGACATGTACATAGGCTAAGGGAACGACTTTCTCCTCAAATGTCTAAACGTGTTGTTTTAATACTTGATCTAGTCTCTACTTAGTATAAAACAAAGTCCTCGATTCTTGGATGTCACAGGTAATCTCGATAACCACTGGATGGATTTTGATGCAGTTATCACCATTCTGTAAAGGATTTCTCGAGGAAGGTTTCTGTAGAAAATAACTAATTTATAAGCAAAGGAAGCCAAGCAGTAACGATTTCAGTGAAAACGTCGAAAAAAACTTGCATCCGTGCGCTTTTTAAGCTTACGCTGGGCAAACCGTTAAAAATATCAATATGCTATGTAAGAATTGTTCATCATGAAAAGTTCTATAAAAATGTCCGCGAGAGCATATCTCTATATTCAATACATCACCCACTAAATAGTGATTTTTAAATTGTACGGAAGGGGGATTTGTATTTCATGCACCTCGCCATTCTTAAATTACGTCTGACAAGAATTCGTTGCACATGCATCTCCATGATAATATACTGTAATTAATAGTCCAGTCAGTGATTTTGACCCAATATGCCCAGACGTAAAACGGATATATGTCGTCGTTCATTGACATCGAAAAAAAAAGTGCGTATCATATCTCGTAATGCATTCATAACTGTTCCAGGACTAAGCTGGAGCGGGTTGCTAGTTAAAAATATGGTAGCGCTAAATGAAGATAGAACGCGCGATAAAATTCTCTACAATACTTTAATTAGCCAAACGCGCCCAGATCAATGGTTTTGTGTCAACCGTGCCCCGCTAGCTGCACGCGGCCAACGGCCGCACCTATAGTACACCCGACCTTCTTTCCTTCATTTTGTCCAATCCAATGGTTACAGCCCAACGCGCCCAGATCAATGAGTTTTGACAATGGTTACAGCCTAACGCGTCCCGATGAATATTTTTTTTGATCAACAGTGATTTTGTATCTCACTTCTTTTTATCAACAGTGATTTTGTATCTCACATGTTGGCAACAATGTGTGCGCCTCTGTGCGTGCCGCTAGAGTGCACCTTGTTGACAGTTGACGAGATGCAAGCGCTGTCGAAACATGGCAGTCTTTTTTAAAATGCGATAAATAAAAACACATATTTACGTACTTTCGCACATATATGAGGTTCAGTAGTGACCAGGGTTCGTAATTTCAAAACGTAATATCGCCCAGAAGATGAAACAAGGACACAAGGTATGTAAAAGTCACATTTATATAAGTATATAATCCGCGTTCCACTTACATTCATCATACTAATATATAACAAGTAGTTCCGTGAAGAACTATACAGCCTATTTTCATATATCCAACTTATGTTAATTGCCACTATCAACATACACAATTTCTGTTTGATTGCTGTAAGAGATTCGTAGATATTGAGAACCGACTAAATATTTCGGATGGTCGCCATGTTGGATTTTATATATGTAGGTCCTCGAGTTATGTACTGTTACATGCAGATTATTGTGAACGTGTAGTATTCAAAATTCAATCGCATAATTTGGACACAAGAAAAAACAAGGAGATTTTAAAACTTTGCACAGCTGCCATCTTGAGGTTATGGAAACAATTGAAATAAATTAGATGCCAGTGGATTAACATTCGTATAAGGATTCACTGTACCAAGTTTCACTGCACGCGGATGGTTAAATTGCGAGAAACGACCATGTGAATATTTATAATTCGCGTCACCGCCATGTTGGATTTGTGATCACCAGGTTATTTAAAGTCCTATAGGTGAACTTAAGTTCATAGCCCCTATGAACATTAAAAAATGCAGTTTGATTGCTAAAATAGATTCGTAGATATTCAGTATCGTCTAAATATTTCGGATGGTCGCCATGTTGGATTGTTAAATGTATAGGCCATAGAGTCATGTACCATTAAAGGAAAATTATTGCGTAGGTTCATTATTCAAACTTTCACTTCGATCGCATGACTACATCACAAGAAATAAAAACTTAATTTTAAAATTCGCACTGCCGCCATCTTGAGGTTATGTAAACAATTGAACTAAATTCGATACCAGTGGATTACAATGTGTATAAATATTTCCTGTACCAGGTTTCGGTGCGCTTGGAACATTAAATCGCGAGAAAGGTCTATTTAAAATTTTCAAATTCGCTTGGCCGCCATGTTCGTTTTGTAGTTAACCGGTTTTTGAAAGTCTTATAGATGGACTTCCAGTAGTGCCCTTTATCTCCGTACAAAATTTTAGGGAGATACCGCTAATAGTTTCAGAGATATAGAATGCCAGTGAAATATTTCGCACATCCGCCATCTTGTGATTATGTGAACAATTGAACGAAGTTAGATGTCGGTGCATTACAATGTATATAAACATGTATTGTACCATATTTCATTGCGTTTGGTTGGTCAAATCGCGAGAAACGTCTATTTAAAAGTCGCAAATTCGCTTGGCCTCCATGTTGGTTTTGTAGTTACCAGGTTTTCAAAAGTCAAATAAGTGAACTTATAGTAGTTCCCTCTATCACATTAGAAAATGTCAGGGTAATATCGGTAATAGTTTCGGAGATATTGAATGCTGGTGAAATATTTCGCACAGCCGCCATGATGGATTGGTGAGTCGTAACAAAATTTGAAGGGCACGGTCGAGGTCGCCGGGAATAGTGCTATGAACTTTCCGAGTTTCATTGAAATCGCTCCTGCCGTTTACATTTTATTAGGGGGGACACACACACACGAATCACACACACACACACACGCACACACACACGGACAAAAGGTGATCCCATAAGCCTATTTTTTCAAAATTGAAAATAGGCTAAAAATGAGATGGTGTGTGTCTTTCTGTATGTCTGTCTGTGTGTTACTCAATAACGCAAGAACCGCTGGTCCGATTTAAATGAAATTTGGCATGGATGTAGCTGATTTACCAGGTTTACATATAGGATACGTTTTATTTCGATATTTTGCACTATTAAAAAATGGTGACCATTTTAGTTACGTCACTACACCTTTTGGTTTCAAAATGTCATATTTCCATTTCAAATAACAAGAGAACGCTAAGAAATAGCAAACTTTTGATGGCACATATGAGCTTTAAAATTTAATTTTCGATCCGAAAGGTCCGTATCACCTTTCGTGTATATCCAACGGTTCGCGAGTAAAACCCACATATGTGACGTAACTACACCCTTTGGTTTCAAAATTTCATATTTCCATTTCAAATAAAAAGAGAACGCTAAGAAATAGAAAACTTTTGATGGCATACACGAGCTTTAACATTTAATTTTCTATCCAAAAGGTCCTCATCACTTTTCGAATATCTCCAACGGTTAGCGAGTAAAACCCACATTTGTGACGTCACTACACCCTTTGGTTTCAAAATTTCATATTTCCATTTCAAATAAAAAGAGAACGCTAAGAAATAGCAAACTTTTGATGGCATACACGAGCTTTAAAATTTAATTTTCGATCCGAAAGGTCCGTATCACTTTTCGTGTATCTCCAACGGTTCGCGAGTAAAACCCACATTTGTGACGTAATTACACCCTTTGGTTTCAAAATTTCATATTTCCATTTCAAATAAAAAGAGAACGCTAAGAAATAGCAAACTTTTGATGGCATACACGAGCTTTAACATTTAATTTTCTATCCAAAAGGTCCTTATCACTTTTCCTGTATCTCCAACGTTTAGCGAGTAAAACCTACATTTGTGCAATAAAACACAGTCAACACCGAGCGTTGCAGTATCTCTACATATTAAAAATGAAAAGTTTTTTTATGAATTTCTACGGAAATTTGGGTTATTTACGCGTTTCAGACTGTTTTATGATGGATGCGCGCTAAAATATTTTTTGTCTGATTGTTTATTTGTTTGTTTGTTTGCTTGTTTGTCTGGGGAAACTTTGTTCCCTTATAGCTCGAGAACGGCTGGGTGTATCAACGTAAAATTTGGTACAGATATCCATCAGAGGCACGACACTAGTCATTGATGTAACTTTTCTCCGTACCTCTCTAAAAGGGGGCCTACGCCCTTAAAATACATGCTGAAATAAGCGTAGAAGGACGAGACAAAGCTCATTTTCAGCCCCTCAATGTGAGAGACAAAACTTGGGGGCCAAACCACATTTTAAGGCCCTAAAACCAACCGTTTTTGAGATATTCCCAAAAAACTAATTTTATTTAATAAACTAATGAACGAATGCAAGCCGGTAACCATGGCAACAGATTCTCAGAGGTCCATCTATTGCTGTAAGACGCAATGCAATTCCATTAATTACATTGGTGTGAAAGTTTGCAAACGGCTAGAAGGTTATCACGGAACCAAATTAAGCTGTAAAATTCATCAATACATACAGTATAATACGCTTAAGGGAGTCAAGGGGTACTCTAAAAATTTTTCACGTGATTTACACCTGCGGGTGTGGTACGGCAGGTCTATTATATTCCTATCCCTATATTATATTATTATTAGTAGTGTTATATTATGGCGTACAACGACGAGACAAAGCCCCTCGGTGCCAGAAACAAAACTCGGGGGGCCCTAAAGGGTCCTCGAAAAACTACATTATAAGGCTCTTAAACCAACAGTTTCTGAAATATTCCCAGAAAACTAATTTAATTTAATTTAACAAACTAATGAAGGAATGCAAATCGGTAACCATGACAACATTATCTCAAGGGGCATCCAACTTTCCATCTATTACTGTAAGAAGCACTGTCACTCCATTTATTACATTTCTTTGAAAGTTTGCAAATGGCTATAAGGTTATCACGGAACGAACGTAGACTGTATAATTCATCAATGCTATTAAGGGGGTCAAGGGGTAGCCTAGAATTTGTTCATGCAATTTTCACGTGCGACATATAATACAGAAGGTCTATTATATCTCCAAACAGCAACATTATTTTCAAAAATTCCTGAATTGAATCAGCATTTTTTGCGGCTTTTGGGATTTTTTTAGGCTAAAGAACCTGAATTTTCATGCACCACAAGCCTTTATACTTTATGAAAGAGGTCTTCCTGTGTATGGGGACCTAACACAACGTAGAGGGTCAGTTTTTATGTGACGTGTATTGCGTTTCGTCTGCAAGGCTTTCAATTATATTTCACGTCAGGAAGTACACGTTAGGTGAATTTAGTTTGAGAGCACATTTTAACTAATCGTTGTTTTTTTTTCCTTTTTTTTTTTTTTTTTGTCGACATACGGGTTCATTGTAATGATGATTTTGTTTGATACTGTGTGGTAGATATACCCATATTTGGATATCTGGGTGATATGTTGTAGATAATAGAATTGTCTGTCTGTCTTTCTCTGTATCTTTATGTACGCATCTATCTCGTGTTCGGATGCTTGGGTCATCGTAAAATTAGGTATGGTATCCATGAGAGTCAATACACCAATCATTTATAAAACTCTTCACCGTACTTCTCATACAGTAGAAGGGTGGATATAGGGAAAAACTTCTCAAAATACATGCTAAAATAGGCGAAATATAAAAATTATCCTAGAAGGACGACCAAAGCATATGTTGCGCTTCTCAATGTGAGACACAAAATTCGGGAGTCTATAAAGGGTCTCCGAAAAACACATTTTAAGGCCCTTAAATTAACAGTGTGAGTGATATTCCCAGAAAACTAACCTAGTTCTGATAAACTTATAAAGGATTGACAAACCGCTAACCATTGCAACAGTAGCTCAGTTGATAATGTCTGGTGTTAACACCGAACACTGTTCGAAGAACGGGTACTTCTGCTAGTAATTAATGAAAAATATTATTGTACTGCTAGTAGATTCTAATAACAAACGTGCGGATGCGGATAGCGTTTTCTTTATCCGCGTAGGGCTCTAGTTATGGACAGCGGAGGAAAGAACATCATTTCCACAGTTATTATTCATCATTACACAAGGTTCGAGGGCTGTTTTTTTTAGTAAAGGCCGTTTTTTTAAATTAACCGAACATTTTATTTTGAAACCACATTTATTTTTAGGTTTTACATACCTTCCTCTATTATTCTACACCGTTACCTTGTTTATTTCAGCACTTGTCATACCTTAAAACTAAGTTCTGAAATCCCTCTGCATAAGAGTTTGCCGCTTGCTCTGACAACCAAGAATTCACGGCTGTTTTCACTTCTTCATCGTCGGCGAAGCGCTTCCCTCCAAGATGACGTTTCAGCTGCGAAAAGAGGTGGAAATCGCTCGGAGCATGAAGCGGATGACATGTTGAGTCGAATCATCACAGGAGATGAAACATGGGTATCCCATTCCACTCCTGAAATCAAGCAACGGTCAATGGAATGGCGACACTCAACCTCTCCTGTCAAGGTCAAACCCAAACAAACCCCGAAGAAGTGAAAACAGCCGTGAATTCTTGGCTGTCAGAGCAGGCGGCAAACTTTTATGCTGAGGGATTTCAGAACTTAGTTTTAAGGTATGACAAGTGCCTAAATAAACAAGGCAACTATGTAGAAAAATAGAGGAAGGTATGTAAAACCTAACAAGTAGTTCTGTGAAGAACTAAACAGCCTATTTTCATATATCCTACTTATGTTAAGTGCCTCTATCTACATACAAAATTTCAGTTTGATTGCTGTAATAGATTCGTAGATATTGAGAACCGACTAAATATTTCGGATGGTCGCCATGTTGGATTTTATATATGTAGGTCCTAGAGTTATGTACTGTTGATTATTGTGTACGTGTAGCATTCAAACTTCAATCGCATGATTAGGACAAGAAGTAACAACGAGATTTTAAAATTTCGCACAGCTGCCATCTTGTGCGTATGGAAACAATTGAAATAAATTAGATGCCAGTGGATTAACTTTCGTATAAGGATTTACTGTACCAAGTTTCACTTCAATCGGATGGTTAAATTGCGAGAAACGTCCATGTGAATATTTATAATTCGCGTCGCCGCCATGTTGAATTTGTGATCACCAGGTTATTGCAAGTCCTATAGGTGAACTTATGTCCATAGCCCCTATGAACATTAAAGAATTCAGTTTGAGTTCTATAATAGATTCGTAGATATTCAGAGCCCTTTAAATATTTCGAATGGTCGCCATGTAGGATTGTTAAATGTATAGGCCATAGAGTCATATACCGTTAAAGGAAAATCATTGCGTAGGTTCATTATTCAAACTTTCACTTCGATCACATGATTACGACACAAGAAATAAAAAATTAATTTTAAAATTCGAACAGCCGCCATCTTGAGGTTATGTAAACAGTTGAACTAAATTAGATACCAGTGCATTACAATGTGTATAAACATTTCCTGTACCAAGTTTCATTACGTTTGGAGCATTAAAACGCGAGAAAGGTCTATTAAAATTCTCAAATTCCCTTGGCCGCCATGTTATTTTTGTAGTTAACCGGATTTTGAAAGTCTTATAGATGAACTTCCAGTAGTGCCCTTTATCTCTGTACAAAATTTCAGGGTGATACCGCTAATAGTTTCAGAGATATAGAATACCGGTGAAATATTTCGCACATCCGCCATCTTGTGGTTATGTAAACAATTGATCGAAGTTAGATGTCGGTGCATTACAATGTGTATAAACATATACTGTACCAAGTTTTATTGCGTTTGGTTGGTTAAATCGCGAGAAACGTCTATTCAAAAGTCACAAATTCGCTTGGCCGCCATGTTTGTTTTGTAGTTACCAGTTTTTCAAAAGTCACATAGGTGAACTTCTAGTAGTTCCCTTTATCACAGTAAAAAATTCCAGGGTGATATCGGTAATAGTTTCGGAGATATTGAATGCTGGTGAAATATTTCGCACAGCCGCCATGTTGGATTGGTGAGACGTAACAAAGTTTGAAGGGTACGGTCGGAGTCGTCCGGAATGGTGCCATGAACTTACCGAGTTTCATTGAAATCGCTCCACACACACACCCACCATCTCACACACACACGGATGAAAGGTAATCTCATAAGCCTATTTTTTTTTTCAAAATTGAAAATTGGCTAAAAATAGAGGAAGGTATGTAAAACCAAAAAATAAATGTGGTTCCAAAATAAAATATTCTGTTAATTAAAAAAAAGGCCCTTACTTAATAAACAGCCCTCGTATTTCGGCTAATTTAAGCAGTTTCGTACCAGGTTCATCAATCATGAACTGTTACCAATAACATCCGTTAGTAAACTACGACGTACGAGAGTTCTCACGCTGTGAAGTGTAACTGGATTCCAGTAACCAAAGAAACTGCTGTTGCAATTCTTACGGAAGAAACTACAATAGTGCAGGTTGCTATGGGTACATTGCGTTTAGAAAAGTATTTCTATAAAGTTGAAATAAAAATTTCTTGTGATTAATCGCAGATACGGTGTTTACATCCTCCATAGCATCGCTGTACAGGTAGGGAGCGAATACAATGGCCCTGGTACCCTAGCACTAGATTCGCACCTAGTCCGTGTCACTTCACGTCATATAATTGATTAGGTAAGCTTATTTTAAAACAATTCTCTTCTAAAATATATGTCTGTTCATTCTGTCAAGTTTTATGAGGGGTTTCACAAGGGAAGGTACGAGACGAAAGTGATCACCACAGGTCTGTACACAGGTGTCCCATTGCTTCACTAGCTGCAGGATTTCCTGTTCCCAGAAGTCTTGTGGTTGTGACAGGAGTCAATCCTGTACGGTGTCCTTTAGTTCTTCGTCCGATTGGAAACGTTTTCCCTTGAGATGTTTTTTTAACGGACCAAACAGATGGAAGTCGCAGGGGGACAAGTCTAGGGCGGATGCTCAAGTTGCTCCCACTTGAACGTGGCCAATACACCTTGTGTGACGTTAGAGACGTGTGGGCGAGCGTTACGGTCGATCCACAATGCGCAGTCAACAGTCGGTAATGGGTAGTTGGCAGCCCGTAGCTGCAGTCGGAAGTCGGTAGTTCACAACCAAGCCACCCACAATGCGCAGTCGTTAAAATGCTAGGAGTAATTAATAATAACTTGACTTTCATTTATGCCTTGAGGAAGTTGTCAATTCTCTTGTCGATAACCTAAAAATAGGAAATTTGCAAATGGACGACTTGGAGCTTTACGGCTTATTTTTATTGCTGGTAACTGGTAGCATTGTTAAAATTCAGATAACTTTAATTATTATTGATGTCACATGCTAGTGACTACGTCTGTTATTAATTAAATATTATTATATACCTTTCCAGCCCATTGCATCTGCAATCAGCCTCCACGTCTGATCTTTGAAGAGGTTATTTTTGTACTTGGGCTCAGTCATATTATAGAGCCAACAGCGTTCCCTGACAAGATCTATAAAAATATATTCTACATTATTAATCAAGTCAGCACATTCCGTCATCATCGTTTTATATTTGGTTCAGTTTATTATACAACAACGACGAATACAACTACTACAGCTGATGACCAAAGAATATGACGCCCGGGAAAACGACAAAGTGACGTCAGCTTATGATCTGTTCTGATTGACTCTTAAATATGCAGTTGGCAGTCAAATATGAAATTCTCGACTGCCGAATACAGGCTGCCAACTGACAGCTGGAGACTGCAACTGCATGTTTTGAATGGTGCCTATAGTATACACAGGGACGGGCGCGACTGCCGACTGTCAACTACCAACTACCGACTGCGCATTGTGGGTAGGCCTTTAGCGTTATCATGGAGCAGAATCATCCTCTTCTTGAGCAGTCCAGTCCGTTTGTTCTTGATGGACTTGCGTAGGCTACGGAGTGTCGCACAATACACGTCACGGTTAATAGTTCGTCTCAACGGAAAAAGTTTCCAATCGGACGACGAACTAGAGAACACTGTACAGGATTGGCTCCTGTCACAACCACAAGACTTCTGGGAACAGGGAATCCTGCGGCAAGTGAAGCAATGGGACACCTTGTAACGTGTTTTTCGAGGGGTTTTATGCAACTGGCATAAGTCAGTAGAAAGCCATTCTATATTTATTTACGCGGCAAATTGTTCAGCCAAGAGAATTTTTCATGTTAATTTATTATTATTATTAATTTATTATAATTATTATTTAGATATTTTCGGAGCATTTTATAAAAATTATTAGCATTCAGATAGGTTTTCTAAGTCTTAGAAAACGCTATCATGCAAATTATTACGAACGACGATATCATAGAAAATTATTTGATTACGGAATTTTACGGAGTTTTGTCAGTTAGGGTATTTGAGAGACATGACTCACTGGGAATTCGAATACAAGCTGATTCCTGTCGAGAAGCATGACGCAATCTTGGGTCGCATCGTCCAGGAAAGGCGAATTGTTGGAACGGAACCCTCCCGCCGAGTGTAATGACCCAGAGAAGGGGAGTATAGCGAGTGGGGTACAGCCAATCAGCGGAGACAACATAAGCTAGGAGTCGGCTGAAGAGTGGGGAGCCGGCGTGTGCATATAACGTTCGACGCGCCGTGAAACAAAAAACAATCTGTATAGTTCTTGCCGAGTGTGGATATACGCGGGAGTCGCTCCGATGTTCCGTGGGACGAGGTCTATCTGTGAAATACTTGCGGAGTATGGTTATACGCGGGGGACGCTCCGATGTTCCGTGGAACGAACAATCTGTGTAGAACTTGCAGAGTACGGTCGCAAGTGCGTGTCGCTCCGATGTTCAGTGGAGTTAGCGACGAACTTTTGTAAAACTTGGTTGTACGAGTGTTTGGGTCCGAGGTACGGACCATAGAATTATCTAATCTACCAGAATATCATCAAATTCCGACGGAGATGACGACGTCCAGGAGACTGTGGGAAGCTCACAACATCATCAAGAACGAGGGAAATGCCTTGGCAATTTCCAATGGTAAGCGCAAATGACGCAGAAATACGCAATCTCTCATTTTTCTTTGTTTTATATTTCATATTTCAGTAACTTCATAGCTTGGAAATAAGAGTAAAATCAATTTATCAGACTCCGTTTTCACGTAATTTTCTATCGGTAATATTCAAATCACAACGCTCCAATTTAAATTCAAACTTAGTATTATTATTATTAATTTTGCTATACTTGTTTTATATAATAAATTCATTTCTTTTACAATGCAATCTTTGCTTTCAGTAGGTAGCATTAGATATAGACCAATTCCTTCTCCTGATACAATTGTTTGTTGGGTTAATGATCAAATCATACCACGATCTGAGTGAATAGATTCTTGACGGTGTTCTACCAGAGCTAGACGTTGTTAAATACAAATTTAGATTTCAGCATTGCGTTGAAGTCTTGGCGCCCATTAAAACAACATAGCTTAGGCAAAGGTAAACAATTACATTTTCTCCCAACAGTGTGGGCTAGCGAAACTGTTACATTTGTCGCTACCAACATTGGGGCATTAATAACCATTACATTTGTCGCCGACAACTTGGGGCTGAAAACCTAATAACATTTGTGGAAGGAGAAGGGTATATATTTCTGTGCCTGTATTTTGGGGATTATTTGTCTTTATCAGTGTATATCATTATGGGGGATGAGAAAGAAAGACAGATGAGGTTACGTAGTGGTCATCAGCTGGAGAGTGATGATACGAGCAGTATGTCGAGTGATGGTAGTACCGGGGTAGCGGAGGTAAATCCCGATACTGAAACAGGGAGTGTAGGCGGCCAACCAGAATTAAAAACTTTACTTCTCGAGTTCATGTATCAGAACAAAGTTAGTAGTGATGCCTTAAATGCAAAATTAGAACAAAACAGTAGGGAAAATAAAGAAAGTACAGACGCTTTAAACGCAAAACTGGAACAAAACAGTAGGGAAAATAGAGAGAGTAATGAAACTTTAAACGCCAGATTAGAACAAAACAGTAAGGAAAATAGAGAGAGTACTGAAACTTTAAATGCTAAATTAGAACAAAACAGTAGGGAAATGAGTGACAAATTTGAACTGATTAGAGGTGAGATCAGGGGGGTGATGGAAGAAAAGGCTAAAGAGATTATTGCAGATGTAGACAGAAAATTAGGAAAAGTACAGGAGGAGTTGGAAATTAGAATCAGTACACAGGCTGAAAATTTAAAAGAACTAGTGCAACTGGAAACACAGCAGGTCAAAAAGCAATTGGGGGGAGAAATTGACAAAATTCAGGTAGCTACTAAAGAGGTTAAGGAACAGCTTGGGGGTAGAATTGAGAAAGTCCACTCACAAATAGTTGCAGAAGTAAATGATTTAAGAGAGAGTAATAGAGAGAGCATTAGCAAGATTGAGGAGAAACAAGCAAAGCTATATGATAAAGTAGAAGAATCAGAAGGAAACATTAAATTAACAGTAAACAGTATTGAGAGGAAGGCTGAGGAGAAAATCGCAGAATTAGAATTAAAATTAAAAGCTAGGATCAGGCAAGAAAATAGTCAGAATAGGCCAGTTTTGGTGAATAGCACACACAGGGAGGTAGAACTGGGTAAGTTCAGCAATCGACAGGGGTGCCCAATGGAGTTCATGAACACTATAGAAAATAAATTCGGGGAGAGGTTGGAAAATGGTAGTATTGAGTGGTGCCAGGTAGTTGAAATTTTAGAACAAGTGTTTGTGGGGGAAACGAGGAATTGGTTTGCTGTCTACAGAGACAAGTTTACTAATATCAATGATTTTAAAATGAAATTCTGTGAAAAGTTCTGGAATGAGGTTATTCAGTCGCAGCATCGTGAGGGAGTAGTGTGTGGTAAATATAACCCTAAAGGAAGCTCCACCATGACCGAATACTTTTTAGGGCAGGTATTAGTGTGTAAATATCTGGATGGCTTGAAGGAGGAAAGTGATGTGGTAAGGTTGCTACTTAGGCACTTTCCCTATAGGATCAAGGAGGCTGCTTGTATCCAGAATGTAAAGACTATATCACAAGTAGAAAATTTGTTAAGCACATTTGATGCACTAGGGAGAGGGGGTTATGAGGACAATTTCAATCGGAACCAGGGTAATAATAATAATAGACCTAATGAAGCCAGGCATCAAGAAGTTCAAGGGAACGGTGGCGAAGGGGCCAACGCTCAAAATAGAAATAATAATAATCAGCTATATCAGAACAGAGGAAATGGCTATGGTAATCAGTATCAAGGGAGGAACAATGATTTCAGGGGAAATCAAGGGAGGAACAATGATTACAGGGGAAATCAAGGGAGAAACAATGATTTCAGGGGAAATCAAGGAAGAAATTATAATGACAATAGTTACAACCAGAATAGGGGTCAAGGAAGAGGACAGCCTAGTGGTAGTAATATACAGCCAAACAATGACAACACAACTCAGAACAACCAGACCAGTGCAGTAGTAACTAGTACTACGGCCAGCTGTAGCGGTTCTTTAAACGCGAACCAGGCTGCGAAGTAAGGTCAGAATCTCAGTCTGTAGCATGCCCTGTCCATACAATTATACAGGAACCCTATGACCTAAATGTAAGAAATGAATTATTACATGAACTAAATGATGAAGGTATTATTCAGGAAGTGGTTAGTAAGAGCCCCATAGTTAAATTTAACGTGTCCGAGGCGTACACAGATGTTTTAATTGATAGTGGTTGTATGAAGAGTTGCATAAGTAGTGCATTTTATGATAAAATGAAAGGAACTGGAGTACATTTTGAGGAGATGCCAATTAAAAGCACTTTTGTTATCACAGCTGTTGGGAAGAGGTCTAAAGTAATTTCTAAGCAAGTTTTAGTAGACATTAAAATTAATAATCATGTAGAGAAGCAGATTTGCCTTGTAATTCCAAATTTAGTATTCAGTGTTATCTTGGGTTCAGAGTGGCTAAGTAGAGTGTCTGGTAACTTATGTTATGATGTAGGGAGTTTGAAATTTAAATGGGGAGATTCTGAAGTAGAAGTAGCGTTCAATGACCGTATTCAGAGGAGTAGTATTGTAGGTGTGATTTGTACTTTAAATGAGATATCGCCAGCCGTAGAGCGGGGTTCTCCATGTTTTGTGGGCAGTGTGATTACGAACGGAAGTCTAGAGGACTCGTTACGTGAGGCTGCATTTCAGGGAAATATAGAGGATGAACAGTGTGTTCGGCTCTATGATGTGTTATGGTGTAATAGGAGAGTTTTTGAGGATCGCATTGGTATGGCCAATTGCTATACACATTCATTGAACGTTATTGATAGGTCAGTATTTACAGGACATAGATATCCTGTACCTTTCGCTTATCAGAGTGCAGTTGAGGCACAAATTAACCAGATGCTTGAAGATGGGATTATTGAGCACTCGAACAGTCCATATGTTAATTCTTTGATCACGGTACCCAAGACCGACGGCACTGTTCGTATTTGTTTAGACGCTCGTTTGGTTAACAGTAGAATTAGTTCAGATCAGCTGAAATCTATGTCAATAGAAGAATTAATGCAAACATTTGAGGGGAAGAAGTATTTCACTTGTGTAGATTTGAGTTCCAGTTTTTGGCAAGTGCCACTTATGTACGAAGATAGACCATTTACAGCTTTTAGTCATAAATATAACCTTTATCAATTTTGTAGAACACCTTATGGGTTAAAGAGTAGTTCAGCAGCTTTAATTAGGGCTTTAAACATTGCATTAGGGGATGACACAGGAGAGTTTGTAACCATTTACATAGATGATATGGTAATTAGTTCACGCAGTTTTGAGGAGCATCTACGTCATTTAAATATAGTTTTTCAGAAGTTAGATCAGGCAGGGTTCACTTTGAAGCTGTCTAAGTCGTCATTCTGTCAGTCAGAAGTTACATTTTTAGGTCATAGAGTGTCGAGTAGAGGTGTGACACCATAGGAAGGTAGGGTTAGCATGTGTGGACAGTAGCAACAGGGCATCGTTACAGACACTGAGAAATATGCTAGGTAGAGCAACGTGATGACGTTCATTTAAAGGGAGCCACTTGCAAGGTTGGAAGCAGGTGACACAGAAACATTTGTAGTTTCCAAACGTATTGGGAAAACAGCATATGTGCTGGAGAATAGTCAGGGAAACAGATTATACGGGACGTATAATATACATAGTCTACGAAAATATGTGTCATAAAGTGAGTGTGTTTAGCTGGTGAGCCAGCCTATCAAATGAGTAAGTGTGGTATTTGGTGCGTGGGAGGAGATGGTCTTCAAGGCAGGCGTATCAGAAGTCGCACAGGGGGGTAGTATGTAAGTAAATGAGAGTTTTTAAGGTACAGGGAAATATGACGGGATTGTCGGATGCTCTTGAGCACTAAAATGTCTCGATACACCAAGGCCAGAATTTGGTAGCGCTGGTGAATTCCCATTTGCCTCCAAGAGATGGGTGAGCGCTTGTACATGGTATTTTTGCTTAAGGCGTCCACGAGGCAAAAGATGGGCCATCAGAATGCGAGACAGTCCTTCATGAAACTCATACATATCAGCACACGTGATTTCTGTTTACGGCCTCGCCATGTAAGATTTGTAAGTGTGTAATTTAAGGTAATTTGTACAAAGGTATTATTTGTGTGAGGAGAAATGGTCTGTGTTGAGAACTAGTATTAAGTAGAATATGGTTAACGGGAACTTAACAAGACAGGGCGATTACGGCACAGAAATATTTGGTGTTATATGTAATGCGCATTTACTGTTTTTTTTTTCAGAAGTCAATATTAATTTAATCTACTTTAAAGAGAGATTAAGTATTATGGTCACGAGGCGCTGCCACAATAGTGTGATCGTGTGCTCAGTGATAAGTGAGATTCAATTTCACCATAAGGAGGGGACCTCCAGTGAAATTAGGGAGTTCTATGGTGATATAAATATATCAGAACACCTTCAATGCGTGTGATATGACATCAGAAATACATAGTGCTCACACATTAATTATGTCTATTTCTCCAACATAGAGAAATTTGAGAGGCGGAAATATCCATGGAACACTATTCCATACGTAAAACATTGGACTGGTTGCAAAGTGCAATCCATAGTGACAACAAACTTTGACGCAAAGTGCGTGAAGAAAAAATATGAGTGTATATATCTGTAATTTAGGGTGATTTCGTTTATGTAATATGTATTTTGGATGGGGTTTATTAACGTGTCTGGGATAATCGGATAATGGACCGTCGTCACGGTAAATCATCCGATGATCCGAGGCGAATATGTAACGTGTTTTTCGAGGGGTTTTATGCAACTGGCATAAGTCAGTAGGAAGCCATTCTATATTTATTTACGCGGCAAATTGTTCAGCCAAGAGAATTTTTCATGTTAATTTATTATTATTATTAATTTATTATAATTATTATTTAGATATTTTCGGAGCATTTTATAAAAATTATTAGCATTCAGATAGGTTTTCTAAGTCTTAGAAAACGCTATCATGCAAATTATTACGAACGACGATATCATAGAAAATTATTTGATTACGGAATTTTACGGAGTTTTGTCAGTTAGGGTATTTGAGAGACATGACTCACTGGGAATTCGAATACAAGCTGATTCCTGTCGAGAAGCATGACGCAATCTTGGGTCGCATCGTCCAGGAAAGGCGAATTGTTGGAACGGAACCCTCCCGCCGAGTGTAATGACCCAGAGAAGGGGAGTATAGCGAGTGGGGTACAGCCAATCAGCGGAGACAACATAAGCTAGGAGTCGGCTGAAGAGTGGGGAGCCGGCGTGTGCATATATCGTTCGACGCGCCGTGAAACAAAAAACAATCTGTATAGTTCTTGCCGAGTGTGGATATACGCGGGAGTCGCTCCGATGTTCCGTGGGACGAGGTCTATCTGTGAAATACTTGCGGAGTATGGTTATACGCGTGGGACGCTCCGATGTTCCGTGGAACGAACAATCTGTGTAGAACTTGCAGAGTACGGTCGCAAGTGCGTGTCGCTCCGATGTTCAGTGGAGTTAGCGACGAACTTTTGTAAAACTTGGTTGTACGAGTGTTTGGGTCCGAGGTACGGACCATAGAATTATCTAATCTACCAGAATATCATCAAATTCCGACGGAGATGACGACGTCCAGGAGACTGTGGGAAGCTCACAACATCATCAAGAACGAGGGAAATGCCTTGGCAATTTCCAATGGTAAGCGCAAATGACGCAGAAATACGCAATCTCTCATTTTTCTTTGTTTTATATTTCATATTTCAGTAACTTCATAGCTTGGAAATAAGAGTAAAATCAATTTATCAGACTCCGTTTTCACGTAATTTTCTATCGGTAATATTCAAATCACAACGCTCCAATTTAAATTCAAACTTAGTATTATTATTATTAATTTTGCTATACTTGTTTTATATAATAAATTCATTTCTTTTACAATGCAATCTTTGCTTTCAGTAGGTAGCATTAGATATAGACCAATTCCTTCTCCTGATACAATTGTTTGTTGGGTTAATGATCAAATCATACCACGATCTGAGTGAATAGATTCTTGACGGTGTTCTACCAGAGCTAGACGTTGTTAAATACAAATTTAGATTTCAGCATTGCGTTGAAGTCTTGGCGCCCATTAAAACAACATAGCTTAGGCAAAGGTAAACAATTACATTTTCTCCCAACAGTGTGGGCTAGCGAAACTGTTACATTTGTCGCTACCAACATGGGGCACTAATTACTGCTACAACCTGTGCACAGACCTGTGGTGATTACTTTTGAATAACGAATAAATTGTACCCACAGTACCGTTTTATACCTTTTCATTTGAACACCCCTTGTAATAAGCCTGCAGTCTGATTTGATCTTCAAAAGCCACCGCCATGGGCTAAGTGGTTAGACGTGGTTGACACCAAAGAGAAACAAATCTGTATGGCGATGCATACGAGGCTAGGTGGTAACTTTGGGCTTCAGGAACTCCGGAATGTCCTACATTGCCCAGGCTAATTCCTAACTTTAGTTAGTTAGTTATTGTTTTTTTAAGGGGCGGAACTAGCCATGAAGGTTAGTAGACAAAAGGGTAATTTAAATATCATGTTGGATGGAAGGAACGTGCAAGAAGTTGATCAGTTCCAATACCTACGCAGCATTATAACTAGAGATATGGTCGTTGCTCAACGGAAAATACCAATAGGATTCAGAAGGGAGCTAATTTTTACCACCAAGTCAGGAATCTCCATCAAAAACAATATTGTATAAGGCTTATTTATTACTAATAACAATATATAGCCTGGAAACGTGCACCATTACTAGAAGGGATAACAGCAGACGTCAGGCTGGGGAAATGACATAATTCTGAGGACATCATCATCATCTCCATTTCCCCTTTTCCAGCTGACACTGGGTGGAGGCAAATATGGTTCCTCTCCACTTTGTTCTGTCGTTCCTCCATTTCTCTTCCAACACGGTGTTCCCTTCCAGGTTTCGTTTTCTAATGCTATACTTCACCGAGACCATCCAACGCATTCTTGGTCTTCCTCGTCCTCTCTTCCCTGTCATCCGTCGTTCCAGTGCTCGTCTTGGTAGCCCTTCTTCATTCAACCGTTTGACATGTCCAAACCATCTCAATCTGTTTTGCTCCAGTTTGTCATTTAGTTTCTGTACTCCCAGTTCTTTCCGTATATCTTCATTTCCCACTCTCTCTCTCCTCGTTTTCTGGACCATACTTCTCAGGAATCTCATCTCAGCTGCCTGTACTCTGCTCTCATCCGTCTTAGTCATTGTCCAAGTGTCTGCTGGATATGTCATTATAGGAACATATGCTTTGTACATAACTTCTTTAGCCTTCATAGGTATATCCTTGTTCCATACTAGTCCCCGTACCTGTTGGTAAATTCAGAGGACAATGCTTCAGAAAACGAGACGTGATTAGATCAGGAATGAAAAGATCCGTGAAGACATACAAGTGAAACCACCAGTGGCGTAGCGTGAACTTTTGAGCTGGGGACGCCAAAGTTTTAAACGACAGTTAAACTACGGAACAAATCAAAAAGCTAATATGAAAGATACTGTCACATACCTCACACAGTCTTGTACATCAGCTTCATTCGTCGTTTCTTATTTTCTGCGAAAACGTCTATGATGTGTTCAAGGAATGCGGGCTCTGATGAAAGCTCACTTTTTTTTTTCAATAGCCAATGAATTATACACGACAAGCGACTATTGCTCATAGAATTTCTAAGGTAGGCTTTAATTCTTTTCAGCGTGCTCATGCTGCGTTTACTACTAGCTGTAGTAGTTGGTTGGTTGGTTCTTAAGTTTAGGGGCTGCGACAACGCGGTCATGTAGCCCCGTGCACTTTGGGTGTGTGTAGAATCTGTCTGATAACCGGTGGTAATTGTGATGACTGTATTAGTGTGTGTTACCTGTTTTATTAATTTAAGTACAGACTGCAACTTAGAATTTTTCAAATAGTTCCTACTTTTGCCGCTAAGCGCCACCGTCAACGACTACTAGGCCAAGTTCAGAACTTAAGTACTAGACGCCACCGCAGTCGGCTCTCGGCAACGAACGTAGAAACCTAAGAGCGTTGTTTACATTCTTAACCTATCCAATTTAGCTTCACACAGGTGTAATTACTGGAAGGTTCTTTAACATGCCATAAATCTATGACATGCGACCGCCGGCTTTACTTCCCCTCCGAACGAAGGCATACTGAGGGATTTTTAACGCTCTTAAAAAATCCGACGACTTTGGCTGGGTTTGAACCCGCTATCTTGGGCATATAAGCTCAGCATGCTACCAACTACGCCATCGATAGCTGTAGTAGTTGGAATAGTCAGTACAAAGCGTAGTAGTTTAGTTACTTCCTGATAGATGGAGTCAAGACCGTTCGTAACAAAATATTTTAAAATATCTTTTAGAGCTAAATGCTTTGTCTGATCTGCATAAACAATGTGAAGTTCATTTATAGTAATTGGTTAACATTAAAGAATGGATACTGTTTTACCAACAAAATCTAATTTGCTATGGGGGAATGTTTCGGTGCATTTTTAAACTTCATTTCCTTGTACTAACTCTATGGAATTTAGATGAGTACGATCTTCGAATCTACTTTTCATTTGAGCTGTTAGTGAATCTACTATTCCAAAAGTCAGCACTCTCAAAGTGTTCTTTTGATTGCCATCATACATTACGTTTTCATTCAACTCGATGCTTTTTTTGAACGCATATGTCAGTGAGATCTTCATTTCTTAAGTTTTCTATGCTTTTGACGACAGCCTCTTTCTCATTATGGTAAGTTACAATACTCACTGTCGATGATGGTAACAATTTGAAAATATGATCAGTGTAAAAGAAACAAGCTTCGAATACACATAGGTAATATACAAAGATTGGGTCATCTATATGTTATTTGAGACCAATGGCACAGTTCACAGAATCGTCATCCCATTCACTATTTTCATCATAAATAATTTCATCAAAATACATTACAATTCTTGGAAATGTTTAATAATGGTGAAAACTGCCCTCGAATGAAAATTCCATCTCGTATTGATTGCTCGTGGAAGCTTAAATCCTCTTTTGGTCAACAAAACTGTCCTTTTAGAAGATTTGCTGAAAAAACTGTGAAAAGCAGTCAAGGTACAGACAAACAAACGAACCTGATTTATTGTTTTTGAGCCATACAGGAGTACCAAATTTAATTGGTGGGCGTAACAATGGACGAAAAGAGCATATGGGCAAAACTGTTTCATTAGCTTTTGAACGCCTCCTTATCAGCCTGCCATTACAGCTGCGCCATCGTATGTCTGGCTTACGCCTTTTTCTCCATTTACTTCCCAGTCAAGTAAAACTTTGTGCACGATTTCTGACAATCCCGCAGCTGTTTTATTCTTGGTAACGTCATAAAAGCCGACGAATCTCTCCTCTATTCTATCATCCACACAATATCTAAATATTATGCTCATCTGGCTCTTACATGACACGTCTAATGTCTCATCCGATTGTATGGATAGAAAGGGGGATTCATTTATTTCGGATTTGATTTTTTTTCATTTAATGCAATTATTTTAACTCCTATCAAGTCATTTTGAATGTCTGGAGATGTTCCTTTTAATAATGATGATGACTCTAAATGGTCTCTAACTATCGATTCATTTTGAGCGAGCAGATTCAACAATTGCAAATAATTACCCTTGTTAATAGAACTTTCATCTTCTCTATGCCCTCGGAAGGCTAGTTCTTGTGTACTGAGAAATACTACAGATTGAATGAGTCGTCGCGCATACTGCCTGTTTGAAGACACGATCTCATTATGTTTTACTGCTTGTAGTCGAGCAACTTCAGAAAATGCATGCTCAATGCGAGTTTTACCTAGCAGATGATATGCTTCACAATGTAACAAATGGTATTTTGAAGACTGGTGTTTTACAGCTTTGTTAATTGAATTATTCAGGTCCGAAATTCCTTCTGTTGCACCATTCAGTATCTTTCGGCCCAAACATAAGGCAAACGTAACAAAACATTTTGTTTATTTCAACACACCCAGTTCGACAGGAAAACCTGTCATACCAAGAAAACTGAAAACTCCGTGTGCGATTTTTACCAGCTTCTTTAATTGATAAATTTGGCTTTGGTCTTTTTGTTTTTAATTCACATCGCTGTTCATATGATAAAGTGCTCAAAGGAGTTGCCTTTAGAAAATTAATAACATTCGAGTCCTGTGAACTTACTTCAGTCATATTTGCAGCATTAAACACACTCGCGCACAATTAAAATTAACTACACTTCTACAGTTCGAACTATCACTAGCGCAGCGATTGGGCCATTGAGTTAACAGAACAGTGATCATACAAAGTTTACGCCAGTGGGTGTCAACCAGATAGGATTTATTTGGCACCATCGGTGTAGTACGTAATCTGTGGTTTACGCCAGCCAAACGCCGGCGTACGGAAGCACTTCCCTTCCGAGAAGCAAGAATGAACTCGCGCATGCGCTGATCCGTGGCCTGGCCGGGGTGGTACATAGCTCTTGACGCCAAGAAGTTCTGGCGTACAAGAAAAGCAAAGCACAGCAGTGGACCGTGGCTGGGCTAAGACTAGTTATATGGTGGGTGCGGAAATAAAATAACTAAGCGCCATGTAATATGCTATCGCCGCATTTATATAAATTAAAAACGAATTTATATTTTACTCTTTGATGAATACACATTCTAATTTTTAAATCAGGGAACGCCCGGCGTATCGGCGTATTATAGCGCTACGCCTCTGGAAACCACTTAAGGAAACTATAGCAATATCAAGGTTGAGATGGTTTGGTCACTTGAAGAGGATGGATCTAAAGACGGTAGCACGGAAATGGTTTGATAAGGACATATCAGGAAAGCGACCTAGGGGAAGACCAAGGACACGATGGATCTCCCAAATAAAAGATGATCTGGAAGATAGAGGAGTGGAATTGTGTAAAGTTGAAGAAGAAGAAGAAGAAATTGTACTTGCATAGACTGAAATGGAGAGCGCTCTTACACCGCACTCGGGAAACTGAAGACGGTTAAATGATGAACTACGAGGTCATCTGCCCCAATTTCCAACTTTATATTTACATTTCTCAGAAACTATAGACAGGAACTAATCGAATTATTTCAACGATATTGTTCAAGACTCTCTCCTTTGGTGGTAATTCATTAATTCTTGACAACAGCTACTTTTGGCTTTTCAAGTTTCACAAGGCAGATTATTGAAAATATCTGATTTATGATTCACAAACCTTTCTGGGATTGATCAGAAGTTGATTACAAGTTAAATTGTCACTGCTGTACCGGAAATATTTCTTTTATTACATAAATAAATTATTTTACTTCTTGCTCATTTGACGACGACCGCCATGACACATTGACGGTCCTACACGACGTTATACCCGTCGCCAAATAAATATAGCGCAGCAAATGCAACGCTGCGTAGTCAAGGCTACTATTGTTACTGCGGAGAGAGCGGTGGGCATAATTTAGACAGGGACCGGTGTCGGACAGCTGCCTAAGGCTCGGTCAAACAGGACGCAGGCTGTGTTTGTTAATTAGCTCAGTTCATATCCTCGCCGCTAGATGGGGGCTTCATTCATTCCATTCCTGACCCGGTCGGAGACTGGAAGCAGGCTGTGGATTTTCATTTCATATATAACTTTGGAACGGTAAGGCGGAGGAAAAAATTGTTTCAATAAATGTTGTAGACAATTTTGAGAGGAACAAATTTCTAATTCGCTCTTTTGTGAACAAAACTTTTTTTCTAGGACAAAAAGTGAAAAAACACTTTTTTGGAAACTTTGGCGCCACCTAGCTTCTGCATTTCAAAACGTATGACATGACCTCAAGGAGACGAATTGTAGGTGACAATGTCCTCTACATTTTTTATTTAAAAAACCTTTCTTTAAAATACGTTGATTCAGAGAAAAACGCTTTTAAATGTTGTTGTTTTTTTTTAGTTTTCTGACAAAATGATCGTACAAATTATTCTAAAATTCAGAGATAAGCTTTTTTTGTGCTTTTCTAACGATTTACAAAAAGCCAACCATAGCACAGTTTTTGGAACAAAACCATTCCAGCTGTACTGTACTATATGGGCATTCCATTTTGATCACTGTCGTCTATTATAGTGCCGTAGTTTATCCCGTTTCGAGATGGCTTTCTTCTAGTATAAAGTGTATGTTCTGCGGAAAGCCTCGGCCATCCTCTCTCGTCTGGTTTTATTGGCCTCCCTTTCGCTAGTTTTCAACTATACGATTTCACCCAGGTACTTAAAGCTGTCAAATCTGTCCATCTTACCATGCTCGGTCTGCAGAAGACAAGGAGGTGTATTGATGTTGGTCATATAGCAAACTTTGATTTTTCAAAAGAAATTTTTAGTCCGGCTTTCTCCGCTTTGCTTTGCAGGACATTCAGTTGTTCTATAGCTACGTCAGTATTCCTCGACAATAAGGCGAGGTCATCAGCAAAAGCAAGGGCATTGATCTTGACACCACTTTTCAATCCTCCAATGTATACAAAATGTACAATACATGTTTTCCTTTTTATTAGGCATATGCCTGTTAGAAACACGCTAAAACGAAATGTGCGTCACGTGACCGCCGCCAACTTGAAAAGTAGTTGAAACTAGGTAGTAGAACGTACAGCATGACCAGTTTCTTACCTATATGACCTTAGACATTTGCAAAGCCGAGCGCCATCTTGTAATTTCGCTAGCAAGTGGCAGCTTCTCAGGCGGACATCTTGTCTGTTGCAGCATGATGATGGTTGAAGAGTGAGAGTGCGCCCCTGTCAGGGGTAGTGAACCATGAGATGTCACCAGGACGGCGATGTGAGCGTACACGTCCTTCTGTGAGGCACGTGGAGGATAGGAACACTGCTTCACGAGCGGTCCGTTACGTCATTAGTGGGGAGGACAGGTGCTGCTCCACCACGGCACTAGCGGAAACTACAGCTGGTGAGTTGATGGCGATCGAGGTACCTGCTATACAGTGAGATTCTTTTGCTGAGGCGGGGCCGACTGCCGGGTGCGCTCGTCTTCCGCCAGCCAACCGAGCTGGGGCCGCAGGGTTGCGTGAGGCGGTGGCGAGCTAACCAGGGTCATTAAAGTAATTAGTCACTAAACTGTCATCAACGAGGGTGTGTAGTGTCAACGCACAGATAAGAAGGTAACATAAACAACAGCTGCAAGATTTAATTAAAGAAGCACAGATGTTTTTTTTTTATTTCTTAGGAATCTGGATGACCTCACGTCACCAGTTACAGGTTAGAACTTATATTTTCACAGAAGATACTAAAAATGATCTCCTTCAACTGACAGACAGTATCATCGATACATTATGTAGCTACTCCTGCACCCCCCTGCGCGTTTACTGTAATTAATCCAAGCACGGACCTAAGCCCGTTTGATGTTCAATTGTGGGTTAATTTAAAATACTGTACAACGTGTAGAGATCAATTAGCCGTACTCTATTGGAGCTGGAGAACAGCAGATATTCCTCACAACAGAAGGGAATTACAACGTGTAAACACTAATTTATTTACACGATACAACGCCTGTCTGTCAGCTGAAGGATAACACTCTCAGCATCTCCTGTGGATAGGTAAGTTCTTTAATCATGATTTTCTGGTGAATTTACCATTAATTAATATACTTTATGTTCGACCCTGGCTATTATATGTCAGAAAACTTTATCATAATGATGGTCATCATAACACTAGTTTTTCCCACCAATCACAGCTCATGAAACAGTTGATTGACCAATTAGATAAGAATAGCATCGCACCTGCGCAGAGTTCCAAGGCCTTCTAATTTAAATTTCACTGCGTTGCCTAGTCTAGTGGGGTAATCGAGGAGGCCATGGTCAAATACAAGGCATTCTCTGCGTCTCATGCGCTCTGTTCAGTACATAAAACTGGCGAAATCTCGACAGATATTTATGAATATTTATGTTCGAACATAAAATAGTTATAATAATTATCGTCGAACATAAACAGTCGTATGCAACTCGCCTATAATGGTAATTAAGACACTCGTATGAAAATTATAAAACTCGCATACGCTCGTTTTATAAACATACTCGTGTCTTAATTATTGCCATTATAGGCTCGTTGCATAATATACTATTATGTTCGACCCTGACTATTATATGTCAGAAAACTGTACTGTAATGAGGCACATTATAACATTATTATTCATTATGAAACAGTTTCTCCCACCAATCAGAGCTCAAGAAACAGTTGTTTGACCAATTAGATAATTAGATGCGCTGAGTTCTACGACCTTCTAATTTAAATTTCACTGCCTGGCCTAGTGTCATTGTAGGGTAATCGAGGAGGCCATGGTCAAATACAAGGTATTCTCTGCGTCTCATGCGCTTTGTTCAGTACATAAAACTGGCGAAATTTCGACAGATATTTATAAATATTTATGTTCGAACATAAAATAGTTATAATAATTATCGTCGAACATGTACTATTGTTACGGTTTCCACCTGCGCGCAATCCGCTGTGCGAGCTCGGTTGGCTGGCGGAAGTCGCGCGCGCCCGGCAGCCGGCCGCCAGCTCCGCTCCAGCAGAAGAATAACCCTGTAGTTATTTTCGCTCTCATTACCAAGGAACATACAATAACAGAGGAGGGACTCTAATACCCCGTTTAGACATCCCGGCGGCGATCCCGATCAGGCCCCGATCCAGATTAAGTTGAGACGTCTAAACGCAACAGGATAACATTATCGCGATCAACTTTCCCTCGAACAGGATCAGCTCGATCCCGTTCCCACAACGAGATAATCGTGTTCGTGGCCATTGCGATCGTCGGTGTGTTCTATCCTCCAGCTGTGTGAGTGAAGCACGGTAGGCGGCGGAAATGTTGGCCATTTTGTAATATCTTGTGTTTTGAAAGCGAGAAGTAGCCTATGCATTGTTGGCCATGATGGTTGTATTTATGTTGCTTGATATCAGATATATGAAGATTTAGAGACTAGACTGTCAACATGCGCGTACACCTCAATGGTGGTTTTATGGCTGAGGAGTTTTCCCGTCTCCTAAGCATTGACGATGGAAAGTTGGAGGAAAATGACGGAAAAATAACTATTCCAGCTCAACTGTGCGAAGTTGTTGACAGTTTAGATAATTTGATCGAAAAGATCTATCCCCAAGTGTTTGTAAAATCCAACCTTGATAATTCATGGATGGAAGAAGGAGCTATTCTTACCCCAACAAATGACTCTGCTGATAGTATAAATATCGCCATCCTTAAGAAGTTATCAACAACAAAAATGGTATACGAATCAGTAGACTCAGTTTTAGTGGTCGAAGATGCAGTTCATTATCCTGTGGAGTTTTTAAACACTGTTAACCCGCCCGGAATACCGCCTCATATCCTGATCCTCAAGGTTGCTGCTCCTGTCGTGTTATTGCGCAGCCTAAACTCTGCAATGGAACCAGGCTGCAGGTTAAAGTACTGCATAAATTTGTGATTGGAGCCACCATATTTACAGGTGTTGGCCAAGCCGAAACTGCCTTCATACCCCGCATTCCTCTAATCCCTTCAGACGTCTGCAGTTTCCTTTGAAAGTCTGCTACGCCATGACAATTAACAAGGCTCAGGGGCAGAGTTTAAAAGTAGCTGGTGTGGATCTGAGAAGTGACTGTTTCGCACATGGTCAACTGTACGTGGCATGCTCCAGAGTCAGTTCTTCTGTTGGCTTAGTCATTCTGCAGCCTAAGAGAAAGACCAGAAATGTAGTTTACCGAGAAGTGCTTAGGCGTTAAACACACTGTCGATAGACATGACAGTAGGCTAGGGGACCTGCCTTAAATCAAACCTCCCCGTCGTATATTGCACCCGATTTTCAATTTCAACGCTCGATTTTGCCGTCATTATCTTCCACTACAGGAAAAATCTACATAACTAATGTTATAACGGAATTCCAAATGTTATTGCGGGCGAAGCCGCGGGTAACAGCTAGTAAAGACATAAATGTATTGTCATAGATAATGAATGGATTCCGATAGGGTCAAATGACTCTGGACGAACAAAGAAGTTTTTATGCAATACATATCCTAGACCTGTGAATAAATATTTTAAAATAATTTTATTTTCACACTAAGGGTCCTTGCCTACACATCTCCTCAGGATTGGTAAGGGGATAGTCTGGTAAAAATGAAACTTTTCCCCTAATTTATCAATTGGTCTCAAATTTTAAATTATATAATTTGTGAGTAGTATTAAATACAGTTACAAACTTACAACTCAATTGATCGAACCGTTTTTGAGAAAAATATTTTTATGTAATTTCTAAGGCTTTTTCGAAAAACATCTTTTTTATAGTAAATTTACTTTCATGTGCTTGAAATATTGAAGACTGTATCTCATAATATAGCCAAACAGTTTTGTATAAGGTTTTAGGGGTATCTTGTGTGGTGACCTTTAAAATAATTTTCAAAATTTTGAATCTTCTTATCGAAATAATTAAACATATACTTATCAATATTTTCGTTTCTAAATACGTTTAAAAAAATATGATACTCAAGACTGTTAGCACTGTTAGTAGGGGTAATCTCCAAAAAAATCATCAAATTCAGACAAATTTTACTAGGAAAAAGTTATATTTAAATGTTCACTTTCACAAATTAACGATAATCGCATTCAAAGTTACACAACACAATCGTCTGCCGATCCTTGCTCTAAAATCCACCTGGGCTGTATGTTGTTCCTTCTTTTCTCTTTCGAGCCTGCTCAGTGTGTATGGCCGTCAATCTTGATGCATGTCGTCTTCGATTTTCGAATTCTAAGCACCGCTTTGCCTTTTGTTTCCTTCGTCGCTCGTCTCTAACTTTGCTCAGTCGCTTCCTTATTGCTGACAGTGGAATAGTCTCTGTTTTTCTTGTTGCTTCTCTCAGATAGCACCCTTGATTGAACTGTGAAACAGCTTCTGTCACAGCTAGTTCTACATTTCTCTTGGATACAAATACATCCTTTGGGCACTTTGACCAGATTGTACTATGTAGACACTCATTTGTTTACAAACGACTTCAAAGACGTTATGATCACAGAGCATAAATAAATACCTGCATCTCAAAGAACACTGGAATACCTGGAATGCTCAAAAGATGGCACCGAAGTCCAGATTCACTCCTTACATTCATATCATTCTTTCAGAGCTAACACGTTTATATTTTATTGCCAGACTATTCCCTTAAGAATATGCATTAGCAGGTTGAATTCTGTGAAAGGAATAACTTAAATACTTCAAAACTGGAGGAAACCAACTGCTGTAAATTTCTGCTATAACACTTGGAATTCAAAAGTTGGCAGACCTTAGCGATGCCATACTCGATTCTTCTGTTGTTTCATGATGGGACGTCTAAACACGTTTCAATGACAAATGCCGTTGTTCAGCTCAGAGTTAATCAGGATCGCGATCGAGACGTCTAAACGGGGTATTAGATGATACCCCCGACAGCGTCATGACGTAGTGCTTGGTTACGAACGAATGCCGCGCACATGGAGAATTCCAACGCCACCTACAGGTAGATACAACAACCATTGGGCGAAACGCTGGCAATTTGTTGTGTTATGCCGGAACATTTATCACATTTTGTGTTTAAATATACACTGAAGAAAATGGAAATTGCAACACCATGAAGGCATTGGTCGTTTGTGTTGATTTTCAAGATATAGAACGATGCCATGTAGGTATGTAAACGATCAAAGTTTCAAACCCATTGGATTGTTGCTACAGGTCTCCCCACGTGATTGGTCGCGGAGGAATCAACTCCAGTATACGGACTCTGGTGTAGCGTAGTTGACTTGCAGTCAGTGCAGTGAAGTGTTCCCCGTCAAACATGCCTCGACGACAGAGAAGAGCACGCTATCAACAACTGTCGCCGTTTGAGAGGGCTCGGATAATTGGGCTGTGTGAGGCTGGATTATCGCTAAGGACTGTCGCTGCACGTGTTGGCCGACAGGCATCTACGGTACAACGTGTATGGCAGCAGTGGTCAAATGAAGGTACCCACACTCGTAGACCTGGCACAGGCCCAGCGCGACATACAACTGTGAGAGAGGATCGCCGCATCATTCGGATGGCCCGGATGGAACCCCATGCAACAGCAGAGCAAATTCGAGCAGGTGTGGCACCCCACGTTACACTACAAACAGTTGGTAATCGCCTGCGTGCAGCTGGCGATCCCGTGTCCCTGCAGAAGGTGTTCCATTGACCCCACAACAGCGACGTGTAAGGCTGGCCTGGTGTCGAGAACGATCGACGTGGGTCGACGAATGGCATAGGGTTGTCTTTAGTGATGAATCGCGCTTCTGTCTTGCCCGCAGTGGTAGCCGGAATCGTGTGCTCCGACATACCGGGGAGAGGGGCCGCCCAGACCTTATTGTCGAGAGGCACACAGGGCCAACACCAAGCATTATGGTCTGGGGAGCTATTGGCTTTAATGTGAAATCACAATTAGTGCGTGTTGAGGGCACTATGACTGCTCGACAGTACGTTGATAGGGTACTTAATCCAGTGGTTGTCCCTATGATGGCGAACATTGCTAATGGGATGTTTCAGCAGGAAAATGCCCGGGTTCACACTGCACGCATCTCCAGAGAAGCTCTCCACGACATCACAACCTATGAATGGCCCGCCAGATCCCCGGACCTCAGTCCTGTTGAGCATGAGTTGGACATGATGGGTCGACAACTGGCCAACCGTCCTCAGCCACCCACAACTCTGGAACAACTGACCCGTGCAGTGCAGCAAGCATGGGCCACAATTCCTCAGGAAGTGATCCAGGGCCTTATTGACCCCATTCCTCGCCGAATTCATCAATGTATTGCAGCTCGTGGTGAGCACATCCTGTATTGATTGTTGTCCAAACTTGCGGTCAGAGGGACCTGAAAGTGTAATCATCGAATCACAACCGAACACTCATCCTGTATGTTCAATTGCAGCAATGTAGCACCACTCCTTCTGGGTGTTGCAATTTCCATTTCCTTCAGTGTATTTTACTTTTGGGAAAATTATATATTCAATACCAAGGTAAGGTTATAATTGCTTTGGAGTGGAGCATTGACTCACGTAGTTCACTGGCTTTGCTCGTGACGTGGGTACACATGTAGCCTAACGAATACGTCTTGTAATGGCCTTGCCAGTGTGTGCTAGCCAGCGTCTTGGTGAGGTGTACTTTTACCAACTGAAGAGCCCAATGGTACACCGGGGCGAAACGCTGGCAATTTGTTGAGTTATGGCGGAATATTTATCACATTTTGTGTTTAAATATATTTAGCTTGAAAAAAATGGTGATTGTGTTTAGCTATGGATATCAGGATATTTCACATAATCTCAAATCATCATCATCAACTAGAACAGTTTCCAACCGCAGGTAGGGTCTGTTTGGAGCACAAGCCTCTCCATCGTTTTCTGTCCATCCACCATTTCTCTTCTGTCACTGTTGTCCAATTAACTCCATTTCTCTCGGCACTCTTCTTCACCCCCTTTATCCACATATCCCTTGGTCTCCCTCTAGGTCTCTTTTTCTTCCACTCCATTTCCAATATTTTCCGTGGTATTCTCTCTTCTTCCATTCTTTTCACGTGTCCATACCACTGTAGCCTTGATTTTTCAATCCTATGCTGTAGGGGTTCTTCCTTTAATATTTCTCTGACTATCATTTCTGACTCTGTCCATTCTCGTTACACCTATACGACTCCTCTGAAACTTCATTCCCACTGCTTGTATTCTGCTTGTATCTCTCTCCCTCATCACCCAAGTTTCTGATCCATACGTTAGGATCGGCACAAAGTAAGTCTAGTACATGATCCCTTTACATTTCTGTGGCACATCCTTGCTCCATATCAGGCCTTTTAACACTCTTGAAGAATCCATCCGCACACCTTCCTCTTTCATCTAATTCCAAGGCATTTACCCCATTCTCTTCAATGACACTTCCCAGATACTTGAAGCCTGCGCTCTCTTCAACTGCTCTCCGCCTAACTCTATCCCAGAGTATACTCTGTTCTTCTCACGTGTTGTTATCACCACTTCACTCTTTTGCGTCGAAAACTTCATTCCATAGGATGACACTACTTCCTCCCATGTATTGAGTTGCTCCTGTACATCCCTTTCCTTGTTTCCCCAGATCATCAAGTCATCTGCAAACACCATTGTCTTCATTTTTTCCTCCCCAATATGCTGTGCTACCTTTTGCATCACTTTATCCATCACCATTCAAAGAGCAAGGGTGAGAAGGCACTTTCCTGCTTTAGACCATTAGTCAACTCAAACCATTATGTTCTTTCCATACCGACTTTCACACAGCTTCTGCTTATTTCATACATATCTTTCACTCTCATCACTATTTCTTCCGTTATTGCTTTGGCCCTCATCGCTTCCCATACTCTTGCCTTCTCAATGTCCATAAAGGCCAATACCAAATCTTCCCCACACTCGTAGTGACGCTCCTGGGATAATCTCAAATATTTATCCTAATTCGTGATATGTTTTTGAACATAATATTAATATGTACAATTAGAAATCAAATGCCTAAATTTAAAATATATATACAATCATTTAGTTCAATATATTGTAAGTGATGGATATATTCAGTTTTGAACGAAAAACATGTTTTCCCACAGCCTTATCAATGGAAAATATTAACATTTGATCAAAAGAGATTTTATCATCCAATGCAGCTGAGGCAAATGTTACCGAATCAAATATAAAACTTTTAAAAAAAAATTTGAAAACACGCTCCTCAATTGGGCCCACCAGTCTTGCCTGATAGAAAATCGATTCTGTTAATTGTATTCTATTTTTCGTTTTAGGTGGTGACCCTAAGAAGAGCACATATAAAGCCAACAACGATGTGGATTATGTTGAGGTTGGCTACCTTGCTGACAACAATGAGCCCATGGTAATCAAAGTCAGTACGGTACGAGAGGTTGACAACGTCGCTCTTCCACAGGCCAGAGATAAAGACGTTGATGAGAAGGAACGAGAGAGCTCTGACTCCAGCGATCAGTACGAAAGGTTCGATATTGAAGACAATACTGAATCCTCCTCGGGCGAAGACAAGAAGGAAGATAGACAGAGGCAAGGCTACCAGAAAGAGGTGGAAGACATAGACGTCAGTCCTTCGAGGAGAATTAGACCGGAACAGAGACAAGTGAATAAGTTTTCAGTGAGAGATCCCAGAAAGCTCTCTGTGCAGCAAGAACTACATAGAAATTGTTGCGATAACTCCGAGGTGGGAGAAGATTCAAGCTCGAGCGCTAGTATCGTGGAGGAAGACGCTTATTCCAGGCCTCGGGACAAGTCTCCTGCGTCTTTCCCGGAACTCACCAGAAAGAAAGAAAAGTGTGATCCTGTGGCTGCGAGGCAGAGCAAGTCTCTCACTCTTCCCACATTTACCAGCAAGTTCAGGCAACGCACTCCCAACTACGAACGTAAGTACAATACTTTCTAAAGAGCATCCAGCGTTGAGAAAAGACCATGGTTCTTATGGGCTTTTACTTTTAACGGAAACCCCCCTACACTGGTTTTGTTACGTCACCATTTGTCATGGAGGAACTCTGATATACAGGGTCTTTCATATAAAGTAAGAACGGCAAGCGGCAGTTATGTTATTCGCTACTAGGGCGGCCTTGGCCGAGCTTGTGGCGCGCCATGGCCCCCTGCTGTACTATTGAAAGCGCGCGCGTAGTACATACGAGGGCTGTTTTTCTTTTTTTCATGTTCCGATGGACTGTATAAAAATAACAGATTCACATACCAAACTGATTTTACTACTAAATGTTTGCTTGTTTTATTCGTATGTCTCAACATAATTGCCAAAACGATTGAAACATCTGTCGTATCGTTACACCAGCTTTCCAATGTCCTCAGTAAAATAGTCTACCGCCACTGAGTGGATACGTCTGGACAGCCAACTGCCGGCCAACCATACCTACAACTCTCGAAAAAGGGGAAAATCATTCAGTGCTGGTTTGGACTAAACGGCAGATGGTCCAAAACTTCACAATTGAATTCGTTGTAAAAGTCTATCGTAACGTTGGTGAAAGGTCTATTTAAAATTTTCAACTTCGCTTGGCCGCCATATTCATTTTGTAGTTAACCGGTTTTTGAAAGTCTTTAGATGAACTTCTAGAGTAGTGCCCTTTATCTCCGAACAAAATTTCAGGGTGGCACCGGTAATAGTTTCAGAGATATAGAATGCCGGTGATATATTTCGCACAGCCGCCATCTTGAGGTTATGTAAACATTTGAACAAAGTTAGATGTCGGTTTATTACAATGTGTATACTGTACCAAGTTTTATTGCGTGGTCAGGAATTCATTATGACGTAGGGTGTGGTCAACGAATTTTGCTTTCCTCTTTTCTATAGTAGTGATCAATTTTATTGTTTCGTCTACTTCCTTAAGGACCCATTCGTTAGTCTTTTTCTCCGTCCAACTTAGTTTCAGCATTCTTCTCCACAACCACATTTCCGCTGCTTCAGGCGTTGTATGTCCTGTTTCCTTAGAACCCAAGTTTCGCATCCGTGTAACAAAACACTCCAGACAAATGGTTTGATAAACGATTTTCTAGTTTTAATGCTAATGTACCTGCTTGTCAGAAGCTGCCTCTTATTGCTGAAGGCCTGTTGAGCGAGGGCAATGCTTCCTAAGTACTCACTGCACTGCTGAATGGTTTCACCATTATTCTCAGTGTTTGTTTGGATATTTTCATTGGATTTGTTGACAACTAACACTTTGGTTTTGGAGATATTCAGTTTCAAATTTAATTCCTTTAGCATTGTTGACAAGACTCGCAGCATTTTACTTAGTTCCTTCACCGAGTCTGCGGATAATGCGATGTCATCTGCAAATCTTATACAATGAATTTCCTATCCGTTCACTTTGATGCTCTTGGTCTTTTGTTCCAATTTGGATATGGTCTCCTCAATAAATATCTTGAACAAATATGTGGATAGTGCACAACCTAGTCTCACTCCTCTCCTAATGTGTGTTATGCTTTTGTGTGAACGTAGTTTATTTATTTATTTATTTATTTATTTATCGTATGGCTTTTAGTGCCGGGAGTGTCCGAGGACAAGTTCGGTTCGCCTGAGTCTGTAGCTGCTTCCAGCGGACACCCTAAAGGGTGAGCTAAAAGTTCCGTTCAATTTCAAGTAGTTCCAACTTTCGCCACCAGGTATCAATGATACCTAGTGGTGAACTTTGGAACTTTGATAGAGCGTTCTGACGAAATCTAACCTAACAAATTTTGCTTTACACAAGTCTAGTCTGTGAAAGGATCTTTTACATGCCATAAATCTATGACATGGGACCGCCGGCTTTACTTCTCCTCCGAAGGAAGGCATACTGAAGGATTTTTAACGCTCTTAAAAATCCGACGACTTCGGTTGGGTTTGAACCCGCTATCTTGGGCACAGCAGCTCAGCATGCTACCGACTACGCCACCGAAGCCGCTTGTGAACGTAGTGAAGGGATCGAAGTTAAGCTGCGTTTACACCAAACGTTGCCACAAATCGTTGCCAACTTTCGTTGACAACATGTTGGCAACAATAGTTGGCAACAAATGCTGGCAAAATGTTGGCGAATATCGAGAATGGTTAGATTTGTTGACAACAATTTAGCTAATTTTTGGCGCGTTTCGCCGGTTGCATTCTGCATTCCGAGATGTCAACACTAGAGGAACTTGCGGCGATAGCAGCAGCGAGCGTCATCATAGGTAAAAAAAAAAGTGACAGTCAGTCTGAAAAACTTAGACTTGGTATCATTTTAAATGCTACAAATGCTGAAAAATGCTAGAAAGGCTGGAGGCTTCTCGCTTCGCTCGAAGCCAAAGACTCTTAACATATTAGAAAATTATCTGCATACTACTTATCTTACTTATCTTGTTTCAAATTACTCGCGAACGGCAAGTGCAAACCAAGGGCAAAGCAAGGTCAAGCGCGCGGGATGCCGTCACGCTCACCAGAGTGCGCGGGGACGTGCCCGTTCCATCCAGTCTAAAAACACTTATAGTGGGCGAGGTATTGAAAATAGAGATATGTTTATGCTCTCGCGGACTTTTTGGTAGAACTTTTCATGCTGACCAATTCTTCCCTCATAGTATATTGATAGTTTTAACGGTTTGCCCAGCGTAAGCTCAAGAAGCGCACGGATGCCAAGTTTGTTTTCGACTTTTTCACTGAAATCGTTACTGCTTGGCTTCCTTTTATCACACATAAATTATTTTCTACAGAATCTTTCCTCGATGTATCCTTTACAGAATGGTGAAAACCGCATCAAAATCCACCCAGAGGTTCTCGAGATTACCCGTGACATCCAAGAATCGGGGATTTTTGTCTTATACTAACGAAGTTGAAATTTGTTAGTTAGTTATTGTTGTTTTAAGGGGCGGAACTACGAGGTCAACTGCCCCCCCCCCCCCCAAATTGAAATTGTCGGGGTACACATGCACCAAGCAGTACTATGACGTCACACACCTCTGTGCATCTGGGTACATTTCGTCCCGTCACCGTAACGTAACGCCGGACTCCAGCGTAACGGCGAAGTCGACAAGATCATTTAAAATGATAAAAGAGAAGGCCGAAGAGAATCTGGGTAAGGCCTTCCCTTAGGGCCAGATCTGTGTATAGTGGAAGTGACCTACTTTCCGATTTAAATCAAGACGATGTCGATCCATTGTCAAGGAAGTTGAAGTGTGACGGCAGTGTTAAAAATTTCTTGAGGATTACAAGTAGCGTCTTTAAAAACCTACTCACAGGTTGTTTTTTTTTTAAGTCTGGGTCCATCGAGTTCCAGAGAACTGGTTACTCACTATAGAGCTCGATCAAATTTAGGACATTATTCCACGACCATGAAAATCACTTAAAAGGTTCTCCATATTTACTTGCACTTTGACAGTTCGACACCAAAAACCGAAGTCTAGTACCACTGTAACGTTTTGTTATAAGGACTGCCCACGCGTTGTGGTGACAAATGTAACGTTTCGTTGCCAACCTCGCACGTAAATATACATGTATGAGAATCTCCACAGTTGGGCGTCCAAATGTAACGTTTCGGCTAGTACCTCTAAATGACCAAACGTTACTTTCCTGACGGGACTCCAATATTGCGTTCGCCTGGAATACCGTTGAGAAAACGCAACAAGAATACACACCGCCTTACACACACCTCCAACAATATACTTACTTCTTACCTGCTCGTTATCATTGATTATGATCTTCTCGTGTGGGCGCCAGGACATCTGATACCTTAGATGTGCCAAAGTATTTAATTGAAATTGAAATTGACATAGAGCATTCGAAACCTCTTTCTCCCAAGCCGTGGCGTAGCTAAGCCATTAACCAATTGTTTTATCGTTACGGGGAGAAGGTATGCCTTATGTTTAAAGATAGCTACTGGAAATGAAAGTCCTACCATTACTTAAGAATAAAATTTAATTAATCAAAATTTAAAGCAGCAAAAAGACGTGAAAAGAGAAACAAATGTATTTACAAAAAATCTGGAAGTTACTTTAAATTGGCGAAAGCTACAAAATGGAATGTGAATTTAATGAATTTCAATGAAAGCTGGAATCTAATTTGCCAAAAAACAAGATGTTCAGTAAAGAACATATAGCCTACTTTCTCCTAAATGCATGGGTATTGTTATAACTCTTTGTCCTTTTCAAAGAGTATGATTGAATGTTGGTTGTAGTAGCTTGTTGAAATACAACGTGCTATAGGGATATTAAACATGAATATGAGGTGCCCTTTGCTAGTGCTACCTCTGTACCAAATTTCGTTCAATTCGGTTTCACCGTGTTTGAATTGATAGGGGGAATCGATTTGCACACATACTTGGCCACCATCTGCAAACTATTGGGCTGATGTTCTTGCAGTTAGGTCAGAATATGTTTCCCACATAAAGATATGGTGTTGCAAAATTTGGTAGAGACTAGATTATTAGGTTGGTCGTAATTACATTTTAGCTTTTAACATTTGGGTGGCCGCGATTACGTTTCCGTCAAGATAACGGTGATATAAAACATGAAACTGAGGTGCCCTTTGCTAGTGCTACCTCTGTACCAAATTTCGTTCTTTCGGTTCCACCGTGTTCGAATTAATAGGGGGAATCAATTTTGACATAAAGATGGCCGCCTTCCGCAAACTATTAGGCTAATGACCTATTAGATTGGTCAAAGGATGCTCCCTCCATAAAGGTATGTTGTTCCAAAGTTTGGTAGAGATCGGATGGTTATGTTAGTCGTAATTTGATTTAAGCTTTAAACATTCGTGTGGCCGCCATTACGGTTCTGTCAATATGGTGGCGATATTAATCATGACACTGAGGTGCCCTTTGCTAGTGCTATCTCTGTACCAAATTTCGTTCCATTCGGTTTCACCGTGTTTGAATTAATAGGGGGAATCGATTCTGACACAAAGATGGCCGCCATCCGCAAACTATTAGGCGAATGACCTATTAGACTGGTCAAAGGATGCTCCCTCCATAAAGGTATGTAGTTGCAAAATTTGGTAGAGATCGGATGATTAGGTTAATCGTAATTTGATTTAAGCTTTGAACATTCGTGTGGCCGCCATTACGTTTCAGTCAAGATGGCGGCGATATAAAACATGACACTGAGGTGCCCTTTGCTAGTGCTACCTCTGAACCAAATTTCGTTCATTCGGTTCCACCGTGTTCGAATTAATAGGGGGAATTGATTTTGACATATAGATGGCCGCCATCCGCAAACTATTAGGCGAATGACCTATTAGATTGGTCAAAGGATGCTCCCTCCATAAAGGTATGTAGTTGCAAAATTTGGTAGTGATCGGATGATTAGGTTAATCGTAATTTGATTTAAGCTTTGAACATTCGTGTGGCCGCCATTACGTTTCAGTCAAGATGGTGGCGATATAAAACATGACACTGAGGTGCCCTTTGCTAGTGCTACCTCTGTACCAAATTTCGTTCCATTCGGTTCCACCGTGTTCGAATTAATAGGGGGAATCAATTTTGACATAAAGATGGCCGCCATCCGCAAACTATTAAGCTAATAACCTACTAGATTGGTCAAAGGATGCTCCCTCCATAAAGGAATGTTGTTGCAAAGTTTGGTAGAGATCGGATGGTTATGTTAGTCGTAATTTAACTTAAGCTTTGAACATTTGTGTGGCCGCCATTACGTTTCTGTCAATATGGCGGCGATATAAAACATGACACTGAGATGCCCTTTGCTAGTGCTACCTCTGTACCAAATTTCGTTCCATTCGGTTTCACCGTGTTTGAATTAATAGGGGGAATTGATTTTCACACAAAGATGGCCGCCATCCGCAAACTGTCAGGCTAATGACCTAGTCATTTGGTCAAAGGATGATTCCTCTATAAAGGTATGCTGTTGCAAAATTTGGTAGAGATCGGATGATAAGGTTAATCGTTATTTGATTTAAGCTATGAACATTTGTGTGGCCGCCATTACGTTTCCGTCAAGATGGCGGCGATATAAAACATGACACTGAGGTGCCTTTTGTTAGTACTACCTCTGTACCAAATTTCGTTCCATTCGGTTGCACCGTGTTCGAATTAATATGGGGAATCGATTTTCACACAAAGATGGCCGCCATCCGCAAACTGTCAGGCTAATGACCTAGTCAGTTGGTCAAAGGATGCTCCCCCCACAAAGGTATGTTGTTGCAAAATTTGGTAGAGATCGGATGATTAGGTTAGTCGTAATTTGATTTAAGCTTTGAACATTTGTGTGGCCGCCATTACGTTTCCGTCAAGATGGCGGCGATATAAAACATGACACTGAGGTGCCTTTTGTTAGTACTACCTCTGTACCAAATTTCGTTCCATTCGGTTGCACCGTGTTCGAATTAATAGGGGGAATCGATTTTCACGCAAAGATGGCCGCCATCCGCAAACTATTACGCTGATGGCCTATTGGTTTGGTCAAAAGATGCTCCCCCCGTAAAGGTATGTTGTTGCAAAATTTGGTAGAGATCGGATGATTAGGTTAGTCGTAATTTGATTTAAGCTTTGAACATTTGTGTGGCCGCCATTACGTTTCCGTCAAGATGGCGGCGATATAAAACATGACACTGAGGTGTCCTTTGCTAGTGCTACCTTTGTACCAAATTTCGTTCAATTCGCATTCACCGTGTTCGAATTGATAGGGGGGGACAGACATTCAGAGTACACACACTCACACACACACACACACACACACACACACAGACTCACACACACACGTACACACACACAGACAGACACACTTTTTTCGCCCTGTGTTGATCTCATAAGTCTACTTTCATTTTTTGCAAAAATCGAAAGTAGGCTAAAAATACAGAGACTTGATCGGAACTTAGTATTGGACTCACATTCTTCTGCTTCATTCTGGTCGTGATGATTTCCTCCGTGTCCTCCCATGAGTTCCGATTTCCACCAGTTCCAAATTCTTTCGCGGATTAGCTATCTGCGAATTACCCTGCCTGAGCGAGTCCCATCAGTTCCGACCACTACCTGAGCGAGTTCCAGCTTAGTTTTCTACAGCAAAATTGTATTAATGTGTTTATTACTGATACAAATAAGGCCCATTGTTAGCGCCAACCGGGAATGTGTGCAGTCTTTAATGAATTGGCTCCTCTAACAGAGGGGGGGGGGGGCGGACACCATGGTCCGGTAGCTCCCATAAGCAGCTTTCGCCTTGTCAGTATCTGTATCAGCATGTGACTTCGTCAAAATAATCAGTTTTGAGTTATATTTACAAAGTTCTTAAAATAGTATCAGCATGTCACTTCGTCTTTGAACTGTTTGTTTTATCTAATTTACAAGTCACTTAGTAATCAGCACGAAGCTTCGTCAAATTGATATTTTAACTGAATTATTCTTCTCTTTATACTCTAATCAATATTTACAGCAAAAGAAACATTTCTTAAAAATACTGTTAAATCACCGGTCTCTTCAAACTGTTGAGTTGCTCTTTGGATTCTGTCATCCATTGCAACATATTTTCTTTTCCTTTTCGTGGCTTGCAAATTCAACTCTGCCCGCATAATTTTTTCGTCTGAATTTTGAGGCTCCTTCTTCAAACACAACTCCAAGTCTTACACGAGGATGTGGTTTTTCCGCATTTCAAATTCAGTTTATGGTTCCAACCTTCTACAGAGTTATTCGTTATATGCTCTTCCCATGGCAATTCCACATTTCAATCAGAATATGCACGTTTTCAAGCCATTACTCGAAAAAGTAATCAAAAACCTCGATTAACTTTTCATTGTCCGGGGCCGTGCTATGAATGTGTAGCCAACCGTCTTCTACTTTCCTGGTTTGAAGAATGCAAGTGCAGCACACTGCCTGATGGTGGTTCTGATTTCCTGGCTAGTTTTATACATACACGAAAGCCCAATTTCTTCCACTTTTCTCCAAATACTTTGGTGTAAGTGGAAAAAACAGCCTTGCACTTGGACTCTAGGAAATACTTCTTCTATCGCTTTGATAGCTCCAACTTCAAAATCCGTGTTTACTATTATTAGCCGGTCAAACCTCAGAACTGACAGCTGGGTTTTCCTTAGACATCGGAACTAGTGGAACTCATTAGCTTATTTACTCAGGCGTGAATACGCGGTCGGAACTCGTGGGACGGAACCGATTTCCTCTGCTGTCATTTGGAATGTTGATGGCTCGTTCTTCAAATCTTGTAGAGTTTATCTTATTCAGGTCGGGAACTAATGAGTCTCATTTCCTGGCTGACTTGAGTGAATGGTAAAACCCATATTTCACCTTTGTGAATATGATCCATGCCACTGATCCGCTTCACGTCAGACATAGTTCCAACTTTTAAACTTTGTAACGAAAATGTTGACAATCTAACATACGTGCAATATGTAGATTATATCGCTGCTCTAGAAGTTAATGACAAAAGTCACAAAAAAGATCCTCCTCAGAGCGGATGAACAGAGGTTTTATCTGACTGCAATACTCCCTCTCCGCCGAAGTTCTTCTCCAATCATATTCGGAGTAGGGATGACGTATCTTCCCTCTCCATATTCATAAGTCGACAATTTCCTCCTTCATTCGTTAATGCCCCCCACGTGGTATAGCTTTGGTTGTACTTTCAAAATCGGCGTCATGATGCTTCTCATATTTGAAATCTGTGACGTCAATCCCAACTGACTCAAGTGCTTTGTCTTCAAGTCTCGCGTAACCGGGTAAGTTGGTACATAATTCTTGGAAATCATGTCTAAACTGGGCATACTCACCGTGGCGAAGCTGACGACACGCTGAACGAAATATTTCCTAATCAAGTCTTGCATAAAATATAACCTACCATGAATCTAACTAAAAATCTCCATTTTAAAACTTCCGCCAAACAATAATTAAAACCCTTATCTCTTATATAAAAACAAGTGTCCTGACTGACTGACTGACTGACTGACTGACTGACTGATTCACTGCCAAAACTATTTAAGTTAGAATCATGAAATTTTGGGGATATGTTCGTAGTAAGTCGAAAACGTCCACTAAGGAAGGATTTTTGGATATAAGAAGACACGTGTCTGAGGGTTTTTCGATGTGGTGTATATGATGGCCTGAAACAAACCTGTTTTCTAGGGTTAGGAGGCCATTCCGACCCCAGGTTCCCTATCTCAAATTGATCCTATACCCATCCCCTACACGCCCCTTTAGGGTACTCGAGTACATAAATGACACCCTGTATTTTGGGGATATGTTTGCTGTGCGTCGAAAACGTCTACTAAGGAGGGATTTTTGGATATTCAGGTTCTAAAGGATTGTTAACGGGGTTAAACCTGCATTTCATTGATGAACAATATGACACGACTATGGCGCGAGCGAAGCCAAATTCATGGCAACTATTTTTTTCTCTTGTAGATATGTGAACGGATCACAAACGTATATGTGTCGTGTGGACGTTCTGCAGGCATAGTGTGTATGCAGAACAATAGATGGCTCTGTGATAGCTGGTAGTAGCACAGCGAGGTCTGTGAAATCAGTCAGATGGTGAGTGTCGTACGAGATGGAAGTAACCCGTGTTGAACAGCGCGCTTCCATCAAAATAGCCGTTCCCCGAGGGAGAAATGCGATGGAATGTCACAGTGCATTAGTGGAAGCCCTTGGGAATAATGCCCTACCATACCGTACAGTAGCACGGTGTGTAGGCAAGTTTCAGCAAGGACGTGTGTCAACCAGTGATGAGCAACGTTCGGGACGACCTGTCAGTGTGCGGACCGACGTGGCACGTGCCGTCATCGAGCAGCTCCTGGATGAAGACAGACGATGGACGCTACTGGAGTTAGAGAGGGCAAGTGGCGTCGAGAAACGCACCGTCCACAGGATATTGCGTAATGAGCTGCAACTACGCAAAATCTCATCGCGGTGGGTACCGCATGCACTGTCGGAAGTTCAAAGGTGGGTGCGCTATGCAATATGCTCCGACCACCTTGCACGCTGGCAACAGGACGGCGATCAATTCTTGTCACGAATAATCGCCATCGATGAATTTTGGGCCAGGGCATACGAACCAGAAATGAAACGTCAGTCCGCGGAGTGGCGACATGCTGGATCACCGAGGAGGCAGAAGTACCGTCAGAATCCTTCCCCAGTCAGATTGATGGTGATCGTCGCGTATGACGTCAGGGGTGTAATTGTTTACCACTTTATTTCATATGGCAGAACAGTGACCGCACAGTACTAGAGAGACTTCCTGGTTCGACAGGAACGTGGCGTTCGGGAGAAACGTCCGGACCTTGTTGACAGTGCAATAACCCTGCACGACAATGCAAGACTACATAAAACAGGGTGTGTAGGGCAGCTACTGCGACGTTGGGTTTGGGAAGAATTGGAGCAACCACCGTACTCTCCCGACATTTTGCCCTGTGACTTTGATCTAATTCGAAAGGTTAAGGAACCACTACGTCAGGCTGTTCCAAATCTAAGAGTTTGAGTATGCGTACTCGCTTGTACTCAGCAGTGATGCTCGGAGCACGGTTGGTGAAGGTCTGGGGGTGATAGGCAATACGTCACTGGGCGAAGGTCATAACACAAGTCCATGCGCTTCCCGCCAGTCTTGATGTATCCACCGCGCAGTGACGGCAGCCCCCACACCAGAGCTGTATTGCATGTTGCAGGTATACTCACGCAAGGCGGCGAGTACTCTGCTGCCCACTGGCGAGCAGCTCGGCTGGAACAGCCTGCACTACGTGGTAGGCGGTTTGCAACACGAGAGGACATTGCTAATGCTGTGCGCCAACAGGTGACCCGATTCACACATTCTGCGGCAAATGCTGAAGCAGAAGGTATTCAGCGCCTCCCACATCGTTGGCAGCGTGTGATTACAGTAGCAGGAGACTACTTTGAGGGTCTTTAGGCCCAGGTTTGTCATGTCAACTGTATGTGTACTGTGTTGTCATTCTTTAGCACCGCGAAGGCCATATAGCCCTGTATATTGCCGTAATAAATTAAATTAGTGTGGTACGATATGTCAGTGCTATTCATTGTCCACATATGCAGTTAACACCTTGTCCTTTCGTCTGTATATGTCTCATTTTCCAACCGGACTGGTATCTTCATTAAAAAAAAATAGTTGCCATAACTTTTGCCCCAACCCTCGTATATAATACGCCAAGGTGTATGATTCACAAAACTCAAGCTCCGAAACCACAGGGAGTTAGAAGGTGTGGTTTGTACCAAAATCTTCCAAATCGTCTCAATAGTACAGGAAAAATCTTGCATTTCTTGAAAAGTCAACAGAAATATATTTAGACTATTTGTTTATAAATTGCTTTTAAACAAATAAACAAAACGATAGCTCCTGCCAGAACTGTGTCGCGTACAGCCGCATAGCACTAGTACCGGGCGGGTAGTATATACACATGGGGCGCACACAACCCAATGTGCAACCAACAGCAGTGACCAATTGCTATCTGACTCCATAAATATCTACAATTTTTTATAAAGTGCGTTTAAACAAATAAACATATTTATAGAAACCCGCATAACAGTAAAGCCAGGCGGGTGGTTTATACGCCTGCGAGAGATCTCGCACGGGTCCGCTAGTAATAATAATTCGTTGATATATGGCTGAATGATTCAGCCATAAGAATCTTGGACAATATAAATTGCGCTGAAAATACCAAGGAACATAAGAATTGGAACCAAGAAAGATCAAATAGACTTAAATTGCTTGGGATTCGCAGATGACTTAGCGTTACTGGCTAATAATATTCAAGAAGCCAGAAATCAAATAATAAGCCTACAAAATATAGCACAAAAAATTGGACTTCAGATATCATTTGAAAAGACAGAGATAATGGTAGCAAATCCACTTGTAATCAATCACATAACAGTAAATAACAAGAAAGTTAAAATAGTGAAGCAATTTAAATACTTAGGAGAAATTATAACTTACAACTTGGATGAGAAACCTGCATGGCAAGAAAGAACTAATAAAATGATAAAAGCCCAAAAATTAACATGGTCTACATATAAAAGAAAATGTCTATCAATCGCAACAAAATTAAAACATTACAAGACGGTGGTTCAACCAGAGGTGGCATATGGAAGTGAAACTCTTTTTAAAGTTACACAGAAAAACAGAATCGACAAAATTTTAAAAGTAGAAAGGAGAATAGCTAGAACATGCATAAATAAAAAATATCAGAAAGATGGACAGTGGCGGATAGTACCAAATGAAGTGGTATACAGAGAACTGGAGCCCATCACTGATACTATTCGGAAGAAACGGCTTTCTTTCTTTGGTCACATCATGAGGACACCAGAAACCAGGTTATCTAGAAAAATTGTAGTGAAACTTTGGAATATGAAACAACAAGTAGGATGGATTAAGGAAATTAGAGAAGATATAAAAGAATTAGAAATAACCTTGGATGACTTGCAAAACAAAACAAAAAATAAAATAAAACTGAGAGATACAAAAATAAAGATTTCAGGCTAAAATAGACAAACGTAATACAGTAAAAAGGGTATTTACAGATGAGGAACGCCTGAGAAGATAAGTGAGAATGAAGAGCTACTGGGCGACTCGGAAAGGAAACTTACTGAAGAAGAGCACCAAGAAATCATTGACTGAAGTGGTCCAATGAGGCCGTAAAAGCAGAAGAAGAAGAAGGAGAAGAAAAAGGTGGTTAATGTAGAGACCTCTATGCTATAAAGGTCTCCGCCACAACCACATCTCAAACGCCTCAAGTCGCTTCCAATCCTGACCTCTGATCGTCCAAGATCCACAGAAGCACACTCCATACAAAGGGCATGACAAATTTCTTTTTAATGCAATATCAAAATTTGCATTAATCAAGAGAGTTTCTTATTATTGAACTAGGAAATCAGCCCGGCTTCACCCGGAAACAATTACGAATGCATTACGTGATAAGTGCTTTCTTTTACGATGTCAATCAACAACGACCAATATCCGTTTTACGTCTCGGCATGTTGAGTTAAAATCACTGACTGGACTATTAGCCTAATTATATTATCATCGAGATGCATGAGCAACGAATTCTTGTCAGACGTAATTTACGAATGGCGAGGTGCATGAAACACAAATCCCCCTTCCGTCCCATCTGAACTTGACTGTGTATTTTGCGGACCGAAAAGATCACAGGCGAAATGAAGAAAAGCCGAGTTGCACTTCCAGGGAAACTCCAAACACAACCACTCTTCTCTGAAGTCTCAACTCAACACGACTCGACAGCTGTATCTGGGGTAATAGGCTCGCCCGCTTGCTGGGCTATAACTGGGGTGATAGGCTCACCCCTAGCTAGCTCGTAAACTGTCACCTCAGTAATTGAATGGAGATTGTTGGAAGAAATGAAAACATAAAAACTGTTTTAGGGGGCGATGTATTGAAGATAGAGATATGCCCTCGCGGACTTTTTTGTAGAAATGTTCATGCTGAACAACTCTTACATTCATAGTATATTGATATTTTTAACGGTTTGCCCAGCGTAGGCCTACGCTTAAAAAGTGCACGGACGTCAGGTTTTATTTTTCAACTTTTTTACTGAAATCGTTACTGCTTGGCTTCCTTTGATCATAAATAAATTATTTTGTACAGAAACCTTCCTCGAGATAACCTTTACAGAATGGTGAAAACCACATCAAAATCCATCCAGTGGTTCTCGAGATTACCCGTTACATCCAAGAATCGGGGACTTGGTTTTATACTAACGAGGGAATGAATCGCGGTGTAAAATTCTAATCTTGGTGAAATTTAGTTCACAATGTTCCTACAAAGTTATACAATGACGTAGTGAAAACCGCACGGGCCACTTTCAATTTTGAACGCCAATACTGAACGCAGAAAACCTGCCGGGCGACGGCATGAGTCAGGAAGTGGGAAGAGGTAAAGCTGACCTTGAATGCTAGCAGCACGCGATGCCTGGCGGCCACCAGGCAGCGACCTGCCGTGCTGCGTTGCATTCCCCACCTTAAACGTTCCCCTCACTCTTCTAACCTGTCGATTAGAGTATAAAATACAACACAATGTGATGTTTTGTGCTTGGCCATACTGTAAATAAATAAGACGACCATTCATTTTATTTCCTCTTTTACTCTTTGTAATCATTGCAAAAGTGGATGCTTACAAAAAAGTGGTCAATGCAAAGGGACTGCTTGCGCCACGCGCACCTTGCAACACTTTCTTTTGTACACATATCGCAAATATTTCGGATAGCACCATCCTTGAAGCAAAGCTGCCATGTGGCCGGGAGCCATCGCGTGCTGATAGGATTCAAGGTCAGCTTTACCTCTTTCCAGCTCCTCGCTTATACAATCACCCAGCAGGTTTTTACCGTTCAATATTGGCGTTCAAAATTGAAACTGGCCCGTGCGGTTTTCACTACGTCATTGTACGACTTTGTAGGAATATTGTGTACTAAATTTCACCAAGATTAGAATTTTGCACCACGATCCATTCCCTCGTAATTAGTGAGCTTGTTTTTTTGAGCGTGTGTTTTAGCGGATCTAAATCACTAGTAACACTCTTGTGTGTTACAGGATATCGGTTGAAAGAAGGTATGCCCCGATGTAGGAGTCGCCAGGGTACAAGGAGCTACCAATACTCGAGCAAGGAAGAAGACGACGAAGACGATGCTGACTCTTCAAGACGGAGTAAATGTGCATCACCTGGCAAGAAGGCTCTTCCTGTTGGCATCACCACCGCCCACGCTACTCCCAACAAGCTATCCGTTCCATCCAAGAACGGGGATGGAAAATTCACGCCCATGAATCCATTACATTGTAACTTCTTCTTCGGCCATTCCATTGATGAAACTGTCCTGGAAATGATGCACAAGCTTTCGTTACTCAAGTACTCAGGTAATCCGAAGAAGAAAAACCTCTCGCTGTGTTCTGCAGATCAAGTAACGAAGCCTGCCATTTTTCCAACCGATGCTATGATGCGTCAAACGAATTTCTTGAGGAATGCGCTAGGTACTACCGTTGATGAAATACTTCTGTCCAGTTTCTCACGCATCAAAACGATGTTCCAGCCGTCTAAGAAGGATTACGAGTGCGGTACAGATGCGAGTGATCTGTCATCTGCAGAGACTAGACCCGAACCGGATGACTTGGCAGCTCTGGCTATCAACGACACTATTGACGTCATAAATTGGCTGAGGGACGAGTATGTAGCGCTGGCCGAAGATGAGAAGCTCTCCAGGAGACAGAAGAAGGTTGACTCCGGCCCTCTTTCACCAGAGAGTCTGCAGCAACGGCGGTATGTGCTTGACTGCCTGACGGAGGTCATGCGTAAGAAGAAGGCTATTGAAGATCGTAAGAAGAAAGATAATCAGAGAAGTCCTCAGTAAGTCCTTCATATGACAGAGCTAATAGTTAATTAATTTCATTTTATTATTATTATTTATTTATTTAGGAGCCTCCGTGGCTTAGGCGGCAGCACGCCGCCGCCGGCCTCTCACCGCCGGGTCCGTGGTTCAAATCCTGGTCACTCCATGTGAGATTTGTGCTGGACAAAGCGGAGGCAGACAGGTTTTTCTCCGGGTGCTCCGGTTTTTCCTGTCACAAATTTCATTCCAGCAACTTTCTCCACTTCTATGCCCAAGATAGCAGGTTCAAACCCGGCCGAAGCCGTCGGATTATTAAAGAGCGTTAAAAATCCCTCAGTATGCCTTCCTTCGGAGGGGAAGTAGAGCCAGCGGTCCCATGTCATAGATTTGTGGCATGTTAAAGAACCTTCCACTAATTACACCTGTGTGAAAGTAAATTGTATAGGTTAAGAATGTAAACAACGCTCTTAGGTCACTACGTTCGTTGCCAAGAGCCGACTGCTGTGGCGTCTAGTAGCTAAGTTCTGAACTAGGCCTAGTAGTCGATGACGGTGGCGTTTGGCGGCAAAAGTAGGAACTATTTGAAAAATTCAAAGTTGCAGTCCTTACTTGAATTTAAAAAGAAAAACAGATACACACACTAATACAGCCATCACAATTAACACCGGTTATCAGACAGATTCTACACACACCCAAAGTACCTGGGGCTACATGACCGCGTTGTCGCAGCCCGTAAACTGAGGAACCAACCAACCAACCTTCTCCACTGTCATTTCATTTCATTTGTCATTCATTTAATCATTGCCCCAGAAGAGTGCGACAGGCTCAGGCAGCCGGCACAGTTCATATCCTCGCCGCTAGATGGGGGCTTCATTCATTCCATTCCCTGACCCGGTTGGTCGACTGGAAGCAGGCTGTGAATTTTCAAAATTTCATTATTATATTTAATCGAATAGCACTATTACAGAGCACGTAAAATCAATACTTCCAATCTTGCCACATGTATTTTTAGCCTACTTTCGATTTTTGCAAAAAACGAAAGTAGACTTATGAGATCAACACAGGGCGAAAAAACGTGTGTCTGTCTGTGTGTGAGTGTGTGTACTCTGAATGTCTGTCCCCCCCCCCCCCCCCTATCAATTCGAACACGGTGAACGCGAATTGAACGAAATTTGGTACAAAGGTAGCACTAGCAAAGGACACCTCAGTGTCATGTTTTATATCGCCGCCATCTTGACGGAAACGTAATGGCGGCCACACAAATGTTCAAAGCTCAAATCAAATTACGATTAATCTAATCATCCGATCTCTACCAAATTTTGCAACAACATACCTTTATGGAGGGAGCATCCTTTGACCATACTAATAGGTCATTAGCCTAATATTTTATGGATGGCGGCCATCTTTGTGTGAAAATCGATTCCCCCCATCAATTCGAACACGGTGAAACCGAATGGAACGAAATTTGGTACAGAGGTAGCACTAGCAAAGGGCACCTCAGTGTCATGTTTTATATCACCGCCATCTTGACTGAAACGTAATCGCGGCCACTCAAATGTTAAAAGCTAAAATGTAATTACGACCAACCTAATAATCTAGTCTCTACCAAATTTTGCAACAGCATATCGTTATGTGGGAAGCATATTCTGACCAAACTACAAGATCATCAGCCCAATAGTTTGCAGATGGTGGCCAAGTATGTGTGCAAATCGATTGCCCCTATCAATTCAAACACGGTGAAACCGAATTGAACGAAATTTGGTACAGAGGTAGCACTAGCAAAGGGCACCTCAGTGTCATGCTTTATATCGCCGCCATCTTGACGGAAACGTAATGGCGGCCACACAAATGTTCAAAGCTTAAATCAAATTACGACTAACCTAATAATCCGATCTCTACCAAATTTTGCAACAACATGCCTTCATGGGGGGAGCATCCTTTGACCAAACTAATAGGTCATCAGCCTAATAGTTTGCGGATGGCGGCCATCTTTGTGTGAAAATTGATTTCCCCTATTAACTCGAACACGGTGAAACCGAATGGAACGAAATTTGGTACAGAGGTAGTACTAGCAAAGGGCACCACAGTGTCATGTTTTATATCGCCGCCATCTTGACGGAAACGTAATGGCAGTCACACAAATGTTCAAAGCTAAAATGTAATTACGACCAACCTAATAATCTAGTCTCTACCAAATTTTGCAACATCATATCTTTATGTGGGAAGCATATTGAAGCATATTCTGACCAAACTACAAGATCATCAGCCCAATAGTTTGCAGATGGTGGCCAAGTATGTGTGAAAATAGATTTCCCCTATTAATTCGAACACGGTAAAACCGAATGGAACGAAATTTGGTACAGAAGTAGTACTAGCATAGGGCACCTCAGTGTCATGTTTTATATCGCCGCCATCTTGACGGAAACGTAATGGCAGCCACACAAATGTACAAAGTTTAAATCAAATTACGACTAACTTAATCATCCGATCTCTACCAAATTTTGCAACAACATACCTTTATGGAGGAAGCATCCTTTGACCAAATTAATAGGTCATTGGCCTAATAGTTTGCGGATGGCGGCCATCTTTCTGTCCAAATCGATTCCGCCTATTAATTCAAACACGGTGAAATCGAATGGAACGAAATTTGGTACAGAGGTAACACTAGCAAAGGGAACCTCAGTGTCATGTTTTATATCGCCGCCATCTTGACAGAAACGTAATGGCGGCCACACAAGTGTTCAAAGCATAAATCAAATTACGACTAACATAATTATCCGATCTCTACCAAATTTTGCAACAACATACCTTTATGGAGGGAGCATCCTTCGACCAATCTAATACGTCATTAGCCTAATAGTTTGCGGATGGCAGCCAATTTGTTTCAAAATCTATTCCCCCTATTAATTCGAACACAGTGAAACCGAATGGAACGAAATTTGGTACAGAGGTAGCACTAGCAAAGGGCACCTCAGTGTCATGTTTTATATCGCCGCCATCTTGACGGAAACGTAATGGCGGCCACACAAATGTTCAAAGCTTAAATCAAATTACGATTAATCTAATCATCCGATCTCTACCAAATTTTGCAACAACATACCTTTATGGAGGGAGCATCCTTTGACCAAACTAATAGGTCATTAGCCTAATATTTTGTGGGTGGCTGCCATCTTTGTGTGAAAATCGATTCCCCCTATCAATTGGAACACGGTGAAACCGAATGGAACGAAATTTGGTACAGAGGTAGCACTAGCAAAGGGCACCTCAGTGTCATGTTTTATATCACCGCCATCTTGACTGAAACGTAATCGCGGCCACCCAAATGTTAAAAGCTAAAATGTAATTACGACCAACCTAATAATCGAGTCTCTACCAAATTTTGCAACAGCATATCTTTATGTGGGAAGCATATTCTTACCAAACTACAAGATCATCAGCCCAATAGTTTGCAGATGGTGGCCCAGTATGTGTGAAAATCGATTGCCCCTATCAATTCAAACACGGTGAAACCGAATTGAACGAAATTTGGTACAGAGGTAGCACTAGCAAAGGGCACCTCAGTGTCATGTTTTATATCGCCGCCATCTTGACTGAAACGGAATTATGGCCACCCAAATGTTAAAAGCTTAAATCAAATTACGACCATCCTAATAATTTGATCTCTACCAGATTTTGCAACAAGATGCCTTTTTGTGGAAAGCATCTTATTACTGACTACAAGGTCATCAGCCCAATAGTTTGCAAATAGCGGCCATGTATGCGTGCAAATCCATTCCCCATATCAATTCAAACACGATGAAACCTAATTGAATGATTTTTTTTACAGAGGTAGCACTAGCAAAGGGCACCTCATATTCATGTTTAATATCCCTATAGCACGTTGTATTTCAACAAGCTACTACAACCAACATTCAATTAAACTCCATGAAAAGGACAAAGAGTTATAACAATACCCATGCATTTAGGAGAAAGTAGGCTATATGTTCTTTACTGAACATCTTGTTTTATCTCTGCCCACATTCGCTTCATCCTCTCTGATCTCTGCTTTCGGAGCTGTTCAATGTTCCGTGGCTGCTTTCGTTGTCTTTCTTGTTCCTCCCCGAAGATCACTTTTTGAATGTTGTCCCGAAATAAATTCCTGTTATATGTATCTGTAATGCCAATGTCGGCTTCCTTAAGATCCTCTGTCTGTGTAAACCACGCTGGTTGAACTTTAAGTTTTGAAATTTTATTAATAATTTGTTTTGTTAGCCTGTCATTATGCATTCTATTTAAATGCCCAAAAAATGACATCCGTCGATTGCGCATGGTGTGAATGATGTTCTCCACATGGGTGTATATTTCCTTGTTAGGTCGTGGTCTGTTATAGTCTGATTCTGTTTTCCTTGGGCCAAGGATGCATCGAACCAATCTTCTTTCCATGAGCATGATATCGTTTATGTCACCTTTCCGGATTAACTGAAATGCTTCAGCTCCAAAGAGTGCTTCAGGTCTCACCACAGAATTGTAATGTTTAATTTTAGTGTCCCATGTTAATGCCTTCTTCTTGTGTACATTTCTGGTGATCTGAATTGCTACGTTCATTTTCTTTGCTCGGACCTGTAAGCTGGTTTTTTTTTTAAATTGTTATTGATATCCATTCACCTGTACGGAGCTGCTCCCTATATTAACGCTAGTTCACCCAGTGCCCACGTACGGCAGCGCCCGTAGCACGGTCGGGTATCTTGCGCATTCCGTGTAATGCCATATCTTTGACTTCATGAGCTCCTTGTCTTATATTATTGTATATTGTCCTCTTATGTTCCAGTTAGTTTTAAGATAATAAACGTCGTAATTAAGTAAATGTGGAATTCCCTTGTGAGCTACCAGAGAGAATGTATGCACACAACATTTTTTGGTCCTTCCGATTGCCGGATATAGATGAACTACGTAACCATCTATGAAAATAGCTAACTTGGTTGAGTTGGAGGGCACAGAACTACATCAGTAAGTACATTCTGGTTCAACATTTCCTTTGTCCTTTTCTTACCGGGTCATCATGGATACCAATCAAAAACGTGTATTGACAAAGAAAAGAGCAGTCATCAAATCTCGCGTGACTCGCTTAAGTACATTCGTGAATGAATTTGCAGGTGGGAATTTTAACGATATAAAGGTTAGGAAGCAATCATTGGCGAGTTTAATGGATGAGTATAATGATATTCAGATACAATTGGAAATCGATGATGCTGAAAAAGAATCACTTGATCAAGATAGAGCAGCCTTTGATGATTTATGCTTGGACATTAAGTCAAAAATGGAAACGCTATTGTGCCCCGAACATACACACCCGCCTCCGCCTGTAAATAGTGATAACATGAGCAATAGTTGTGCAATAAAACTTCCAACTATTTCACTACCCAAGTTCAATGGCGCTTTACAAGATTTCATGCATTTCTATGACACCTTTGTAGCGCTGATCATCAATAATGAAACAATCACAGACATTCAAAGATACTATTATCTTCTATCATGCTTGTCTGGGGAAGCTCACCACCTCATTGAAAATTTACCAATTTCACATGATAACTTCAAGGTCGCCTGGGAATTGATTCGCAGTCGGTATCACAATCCCAGACTTATATCAGATCTCCACATCAAGGAATTCTTGTCACTCCCTAATGCAAAGCACGATTCTCCAAAGGAGCTGTGTTTGCTAATAAATCAACTTAGCAGCTACTTAAATGCCATAGAAGCTTTAAAAATCGAAACGTTCTTACATGACCTCATGCTGTCGCACTTAGTTTTGGAGAGAATCAGTCTCATCTCAGGAAGCAATGGGAGAACGGTACGTCAAATGAAACGCACGCCAACTTGATGGACTTAATTCAATTCTTGGAAAACAATTGCCAAACTTGAGAAATAGTCACGTCCAACAAGTCAGCTGCTGTAACCCAAGATGAGGTCAAGCATGGTACAAGTTCAAGGGGACCACACCGAAATTTCGTCACCTTATTGTGTGCTATGTAAGACATCTCACAGTCTGCATAAATGCCCCAAATTTAAGTACATGGATGTAAATAACCGGGTAGATGTTGTGAGGGAACATAATCTTTATTTCAATTGCTTTAGAAGTGACCATGTAGCGAATAATTGCAACTCAGGCAACTGCAGAACATGTAATAAACGCCACCACACATTGTTACATATACACCAGAATATGAACAGTACTGCTACCCCGGTACTAAATGCATCCCAGCAGCAAGCATATTGTTCTGTCAGAAGCGCATGTCCTCACAATGAAGTATTGTTATCAACTGCCAATGTTAACATTAGGAATAGCAAAGGTCAAATGCATAAATTTCGAGCACTATTAGACAGTGCATCACAGATGAACTTCGTGTCTCGAGACTTAGTAGACCGTTTGGGTATCAAACTGAATCGTCATTCGATACCTATAAATGGTACCAGCAACACGCAAGCGACTCAATCCTCTTACTGCTGTCAACTTCAGATAGAGTCGAGAGTTAGTACTTATAGTCGGCATATAGTATGTTCTGTCCTGCGTCAGATTACTGGTCCACTGCCTTCATCTAGAATAGATTACGAGGACTGGCAACTGCCCGTCAACATTCCATTAACTGACCCGAATTTCTACCAGCCCAAAGAGATAGATCTACTGTTAGGTGCTACTATATTCTTTGAACTCTTAAGACCTGAACAACAATCTAGGGATGGTTACCCTACTCTTCAAAATACACAACTTGGTTGGGTGCTATCGGGATGTATCCTCTCTCACTCAGTTCAACAACGTAAGAATGGAACAATATCATTGTTGTCCACGGCTGAAACCTTGCACACACAGGTGGAACGTTTTTGGAAACAGGAAGAGCTTAAGACTCGTAGCCATTCCAAGGAAGAAAGTCAATGCGAGGAACATCTTCAGAAATCCTTCACGCGCGATGAGTCGGGCAGGTTCATAGTGAGACTACCACTTCGACAAGGAGTAAGAGAACTTGGTGACTCATTTGACAATGCAAGGAGGAGCTTTGGCTTTATAGAGAGAAAATTGCATCGACAACCTGACCTGAAGAACGAGTATATCAAATTCATGAACGAATATTTACAACTAGGACACATGGAACTTTTCGATCCTAGTGACCAGCAGAAACCTGCTTATTACATGCCTCATCACGCGGTAATCAAGGCTACGAGCAGCACTACCAAGGTCAGAGTTGTCTACAATGCGTCGGCTAAAACTACTTCGTCGATCTCCCTGAACGACGTGATGTTGGTTGGGCCAACTGTTCAGCAGGATCGGTTCTCGATCGTTCTTCGCTTCCGTACACACAAGTATGCGTTAACAGCAGATGTCGAGAAGATGTACCGACAGATCCAGATTCATGAAGCAGATCGAGACTTCCAGAGAATCTTATGGCGCAGTTCTCAGAATCAACAACTGGATATGTTCCGATTGACTACAGTAACCTATGGCACTCGATGGTCAAGACATATACTCTACAGCAGCCAAAGTTACTGAAAGAGACTTCTACGTTGATGATCTTTTGACAGGGTCAGATACCATTGAAGAAGCCATCCAATTTACAAAGACCTCACATCGCTCCTGAAAACTGGAGGATTTCCCATCCGTAAATGGCAATCCAACAATCCTGATATTTTGGAAGCCATCCCATCAACACTTCGCGAGAGCCAGGTGTCATGCAGTCTTCCCTTTGAAGATGGTGCCGAAAAACTCTTGGTTTGTTTTGGCATTCGAGTCGTGACTCATTTCAATTCTCAGCTGGGGCCCTCAACTGCAATAATGTGGCTTGGACAAAGAGATCAGTGTTGGCCAATGTAGCGTCCATTTATGATCCATTGGGACTCATAGGGCCTGTAATTGTTCAATGCTAGTTGTTTATACAAGTTCTTTGGCAACAGCACCTGGATTGGGATGGCAAATTGCCCTCAGAACTTGAGACACAATGGAAACAGATACATCAGCAGCTCCCTAAACTAAATGAAATTCATGTACCACGGAGGGTAACAGCAGACGGCATGAATGCCAATGTTGAACTTCACGGGTTTGCAGATGCGTCAGAAAGAGCCTATGGTGCATGCGTTTATCTACGTTGCATCAACTCCAATGGAACAATCTCCGTTCATTTACTTTGTTCAAAATCTAGAGTAGCCCCTTTGAAGAAAGTGTCGCTTCCAAGACTGGAGTTGAATGGCGTACTACTTCTGAGCAGACTAATGGAAAGGGTGATTGAGGCCCTTAAGTTACATTCATGTCGATGATATTATTGGATAGACTCCACTGTTGTTCTAGCCTGGATTGCAGGCAATTCTTCAGCTTGGAAAACATATGTGGCCAACGGGGTGTCGGAAATTCACAAACTGACGTCTCAGCAAGATCGGAACCATGTCTCATCACAAGACAATCCAGCAGATATTATCTCCAGGGGAACTGAGCCACATCGACTTCGAAGCAATCGAGCATGGTGGGTGGGGCCCATTTGGCTGATTACGGATCCTTCAACCTGGCCTGAACTTACCACTGTTCGACCAACCGAAATTCCTGAACAACGAGGAGTAAGAATGTGTTTCGTGGCGAGTAGTCCCAATGCAGATAACATTTTCATCCGTTTTTCCAGCTGGACTAAACTACACAGAGTAGTTGCTTATATTCGCAGGTTTTTTCACAATCTAAAGCAGGATGCAACAGAAAGACGACATGGACCTTTGACTACTGCCGAACTTCGCGATAGTCTGACAGCAATCATTCGCATCGTTCAGCATTGTTCGTACAGTCAGGAGATTCATAATTTACATAAAAAGAACGCAGTGTCACTTCAGAGCAAACTTCTCACTCTGCACCCTTTCCTAGGTAATGACAATCTATTGATGGTGGGCGGAAGGCTATAGAATGCTGAAGCATCATTTGAACAAAAACATCCTTTGATACTGCCACCTAAGCATCATGTCACGAAATTGCTTATTTGGAATGAACACATACGACTTCTGCACGCAGGAAGCCAACTTATCTTAGCTTCGTTGCGGCAACGGTGGTGGATAACCAATGGCCGATTTGCCATCAGGCAGGTGATCCGCAGTTGTGTAACATGCTTCCGAGCGAAGACCAATGACACCAGTCAACTCATGGGACAATTGCCTAAGCCTAGAGTGACCCCTAGCAAGCCATTCTCTCATTGTGGTGTGGACTATGGAGGTCCGCTGCATGTGAAATATGGAAATCCACGAAGTAAAACTCAGAAGAAATGCTACATAGCATTGTTTGTGTGCATGCCGACCAAGGCAGTACACATTGCGGCCGTCAATGATCTATCCACGGAGGCGTTTATTGGCGCCTTAAGAAGATTCATTTCAAGACGTGGCCGTTGCAGTCACATGTACAGTGACAATGGCACGTGCTTTACCGGAGCAAGAAGGAAATTAGATGAATTGTCACGCTTCATCCGGACAGATCATCAAACGAACGTATTGAACTTCACAGCTGAAGAAGGAATTCGTTGGCATCACATACCTCCTCACTCCCCTCACTTTGGCGGACTGTGGGAAGCAGGTATAAAATCAGTGAAGACCCACCTGAAGAAGGTTGCCGGTAACACTGTGCTAACCTTTGAAGAAATAACCACACTGCTCACACAAACTGAAGCATGTTTAAATTTGAGACCAATCGTCGCAATACCCAACAGTCCTGATGAATACGCTTTCCTCACCCCTGGTCATTTCTTGACTGGCGAGCCTTTTAGTCTCTTTCCCTGAAGCTGATTGTCACTTAGCGCCATCAGCACGGCTGTCAAGATAGCTATTGGTCCAGCGGTGCCGACGACTCATCTGGAAACGTTGGTCAACTGATTACTTGGGCCAGCTCCAGCAGCGTTCCAAGTGGCTTCAGAATCAGCCCAACCTCAAAGCAGGAAGGCTGGTACATCTGAAAGAAGACAATACTCTCCCCCCCCCCCCCCCCCCCTCACGTGGCAAACCGGAATAATTGAAGAGCTTCATCCTGGGATTGATGGTTTGGTGCGTGTAGTAACTGTGCGGACAAGCAAAGGGTCATATAAAAGACCAGTGACAAGGATCAGTCTTTTCCCTGACGAGCTCATTTAAAGGACTACCTCTGTACTGTGTTCCTTTTTTGTTTCTTATATTTGTATGTGAACAGTTTCTGTTGTTAGTTGCTAGAGACTTGCGTTGGAGAAGTGTGTCTATGAATTGCTACCAATTTCGTAATTTGTTTGACAAATTAGGTGGACGGCATGTACGGTGCTGCTCCCTATATTAACGGTAGTTCACCTAGTGCCCACGTACGGCAGCGCCCGTAGCGCGGTCCGGTATCTTGCGCATTCCGTGTAATGCCATATCTTTGACTTCATGAGCTCCTTGTCTTATATTATTGTATATTGTCCTCTTATGTTCCAGTTAGTTTTAAGATAATAAACGTCGTAAGTAAGTAAATGTGGAATTCCCTTATGAGCTACCAGAGAGAATGTTTGCACACAACACACCTAAATACTTAAATGAGTTAACTTAGTGTATTTTGTTTGGTTTATGATTATTACATCAGTACAATCTTGAACATTCGTTATTTCATTTTATTTATTGAATTTCAATTGTTAATATATTAAATTAATTTGTATTTTAATTAAAATTTTATTTTTATAGTCATCTTTATAAATTGTATGTAGACCTACCGTACGTAGTTTTAAAATCTATATTTATATTCTAGTTTTATACATGTATCAACATTATTATTATTATTATTCTTTCTTCCGAATTTGGCCGCCTGTGGACCGCATGGAACCTAAGGCTTTCTGGTTAATCTCCTCTTCTCTTCCCAAAACCTCTTCATTCGTTCACTTCTGATCTTTCGCTCCTCCTCGGATATTACCAGTTTGGCTCTAATTTTAGGTGTTTTCTCCTCGAAAATCTTGATGTTGTCAATTCGGTTTCTGAACTCTTTTCTGTTGTGGATCACATCCACTGTGAGTCCACTTTCCTTGGCGTCTCTTTTAACCTCTTCTACCCACTTAGTTGTAGCCTTCAGCTCTGTAATATACTTGAATATCCTCTTAGTCAGTCGGTTCTCGTCCATTCTCACCAAATGTCCGTAGAATTTCAACCTTCGCTTCCGCATTGTGACAGTAATTTTTTCAGTGTGTTTATAGAGGTCATCATACTTTCTGTTCTTCCATGTCCCGTCAGCAGTTTTCTGTGGTCCTAAAATTTTCCGCAAAATTTTCCTCTCCTTTTTTTTCCAGTTCCTGAAGATCTCCTTTTTTTTAGCCTACTTTTCACATTTTGCAAAAATGAGGAAAAAGTAGACTTATGAGATCGGGCAAATGTGTGTCTGTCTGTCTGTCTGTCTGTCTGTCCTTCTGTCTGTCCTTCTGTCTGTCTGTCTGTCTGGCTGTGTGTGTGTGTCCCCCTATCAACTCCTAAACGGCTGCAGCAATCGAAACAAAATTTGGTAGGAGTAAAGATCTATACCTGAATATCTCACGGCCATATTTGAAAATGATGTCAGTGCTACCAACTGCTAAAAAATCGCAATTGAAATTTGAGCTCCATGTTGGATATCTTGGAAAGTATGAATGGGAGCTATTTCAAAATTGGCACACGTACAGATCATAATATTTCAGTTTAATTTCCAGGAGGCCAAACATGGCAGTGTTGCCAAATGATTATAAGCCTCCTGAAATGTCCAATTTTTAAATGCATATAACTTCTACACTATCAATTGGAATTCAACCAAATTTCGTATGTTGTATGTGTACATAACCAGATATGACTGAGCGTATTCTTAAGACCTACCAGGGCTGCCAACTGTTAATAAATGCTCCTAATTTATTTTATCCAAATACCAATATATCAGAAAGTATGCAAGCCGACAGCTTTAAACTATGCACACGTATAGTACCTGACATTCTATATTAATTTGGAGTAACTTATATACGTCAGTGCTACCAACATGATTCTAAGCCTGCTGACAGGTCCAACTTTAAATACATGTAACTTCCATACTATCATTTGGATTTCAACCAAATTTCGTATGTGCTATGTGTACCATAACAGATATGACTATGCGTATTCTAAGGAGCAACCAGGGCTGCCAACTGTTAATATGTGCTGTCCCTATTTTTGTTACCCTAATATCAATATATCAGAAAGTATGCAAGCCAATAGCTCTAAACTTTGCACACGTATAATACCTGACATTCTAGACGAATTTGGAGTAACTAATATACGTCAGTGCTGCCAACATGATTCTAAGCCTGCTGATAGGTCCAATTTTAAAAAGCATGTAATTTCTATACTAACTAATGGATTTCATTCAAAATTGGCACAACAATAGATCATATTATTTCAGATTATTTCTGACCAATACATGCATGACATTGTTGCCAACATGATTTTACGCGCGCTGTTAGATCCAATGTTTAACTGAATGTAACGTCCATGCTATCCAGTGGACTTCAACCAAATTTTGTATTTAGTACCGTAAGAGACGGAACTAAGAATATATTCAGTCATCAGGGCTGCCAACTGTAGTGCTCTATTAGGATACATTATGCCAGGTGTACAGTATTTCGAACTAATTGGAAATTTCGATATTAGCAACTTAATTTCGTCATTATTCTAGATAGGTTCATATTCTGTAGAATAATCATTGGCATGAAAAGTAGGCTGTATAGTTCTTAACGGAACGTCTTGTTATTCAGTGTCAAGCACTCCGAGGCGTACAGACCCTCTGGCTTTACTACTGTGCTATAGTGTCTGAGTTTTGCCTTGTAGGATATTACTCGTTTGTTGTATCTGTTCTGGGTTAACCTATAAGCCAAATCCAATTTTCTAGCTCTTGCCCTATTTTCTTCTTTATCCATCCCATTGGGTTCTATCCATTCACCTAGATATTTAAACTTCTCAGTTCTTTTGACAGTCCCATGTTTCATTTTTATGTGTCTCTCTTCAAGGTGTCTGTACTCCACGTATTCTGTCTTTTCATAGGAGACTCTAAGACCCGTTTTCTCAGCGATTTCGTGCAGAGTATCCAGCATTTTTTGGGCATCATCTCGGCTTTGGGCTAAGAGGGCAAGATCATCAGCAAAAGCCAAACATTTAATTTCCAGGTTCTGTCCTTTCCTTCCCAGATGAATCCCCCTTACTCCTTTCATGTCCAAAGCTTCCTCCCAGGTTCTCATGATTTTCTCCAGAACAATGTTGAAGAGGATAGGTGATAAGCCATCTCCTTGTCTGACCCCTGTTTTTATTTCAAAAGGATCAGAGATTTCTCCGAAGAACTTCACTTTTGACATGGTATCCGTTAGAGTTTGTTTGATTATTTCTCTCGTCTTCCTGTCAATTCCGAACTCCTCTAGGCTGTTAAATAAAGTCTGCCTGTCAATTGAGTCGTACGCCTTCTTGAAGTCAACGAATATTACTACAGTGTTCTGGCTTCTCAAAGCTCTTGATCTGAGGATGCTCTTGAGGTTGAATATTTGTTCTGCGCACGATCTCCCCTTTCTAAAGCCTGCTTGATATTCACCTATGAGGTGGTCTGCTTGTTTTTCAACTCTGTTCAGCAGTACTTTGGAGAGTATCTTGTATGCGACTGGAAGTAGAGAGATTCCTCTGTAGTTGTCGATGTTCGCCCGATTACCTTTCTTGTGAAGTGGGTGTATAAGGGCACATTTCCAGTCTTTCGGGATCATTTCAGTTTTCCAGATTTCTTCTATGATGCCGTGTATTTTTTCTGCAGCCATTTCTCCTTCGAACTTCCACATTTCTGCAGCGATGCCATCTTCGCCTGATGCTTTGTTGTTTTTAAGCTCGTTTATTATGCGCTTTACCTCATCTAAACTTGGTGGGTTGGAATCCGGGTTCTCATAGGATGGATTCTGAGTATTCAATCTTTCCACAGGTTCTTCACAGTTCAGCAGCACTTTGAAATAGTCGGCCAAAAGTTGACAGTTTTCCTTGTCGTTCGTAGCTATACTACCATCTTTCCGTTTGAAGCACAGACTTTGTGACTGATATCCCTGTAGTTCCTCTTTGAAGGTTCTGTAAAACTCTCGCGTGTTGTTTTTTCGAAAATCTTCTTCTATCTTTTCCACCCTACTTCTGTCGTAGTTCCTCTTCTCTGATCTTATGATCTTAGCAGTTGTCTTCCTTACTTCCCTGAAATCTTCCCACCTCTCCTCGTTCTTGTTGGAGTGCCATCTCTTCCAGGCTTGTAGCCTTTTGTCAAGAGCCTCGTCACACTTTTCATTCCACCACCTATGTTTTCGTTTCCTCGCTGGATTTCCCAAACCATCAGCTGCTTTGGTCATTGCTTCTCTGATCTCTTCCCAGCTGTTCATGTTCAGCTTTGATAGGTTTTCGCAGTATTTTTCCTTGTTCTGTTTCAGAGTCTCTGTATTAATTCTGGGTTTCCTGTTGGTTCTCGGTTTGGGCTTGTTTGGCTGGAATTTTACTTTAATCTCCGAGAGGTAGTGATCCGAGTCGATGTTTAGGCTTTTCCTTACTTTAACATTCAGGAATTCCTTTCGGTTTTTGGTCGTTATTGCGACATGGTCGATCTGGAACTCTCCCAGCATCGTGTTAGGACATACCCAGGTTTTCTTCTTGCCCGGGAGTGCCTTGAAGTATGTGGACATGAGTTTCAGGTTGAAATGTCTGCAAAACCCGATTATTCTTTCTCCATTTCTGTTCGTTCTTTTATGTGCTGGATAGTCCCCCACAATTTTTCTATATCTTCTCTCTTTGACTATCTGGGCATTGAAATCGCCAACCAAAACTTTTACGTGATGTTGTGGAATTTTGGAAGTTGTGTCTTCGAGAGTTTGCCAAACGTTATCCACCTTCTCAGGATTTTTCTTGTTATCTTCATTATTATTATTATAATTATTATTATTATTTGCGTATATTCCCCTTTAAGGAGAGCGCTAAAGACACAAAAAATCTAGCTTTTGGTGGTGGCTCCTTTCTTCTTTTTATCTTCCCGAAAATTTATTTTGGGTTGTGAACTAAATTCAAATTTCTGGTTTCTGTTTTTTTCTCTACAAATGCTGCGTTCGTGAATGTCTTCTATTGTGATATATAATTGCTGTAAGTCTTCCATAGTTTCTTTGTACCAAGAAGTACCCAATTTAGACGTAGAAATTATGTTGAATATTCTTTTAGTCAGTCTGGTGTCGTTTATTCTGAAGATATGTGTAAAGAACTTCACTGCCTTTTCTGATGAGTGTCGTGATAGATTCAGTATCTGTACAGTTCTTCTGTGGGTCTTCTTTGCCAGAAATTATCTCTGAAAACAGCGCCATGAATTTTTCTCAGAATTTTCCTTTCTTTTCCAATGTCTTTAATTTTGGCCATTCCCTTGGTGCTTGTGGATTCTGGCAAGTCTGCCGTTTTATAATGTCTTAATTTCGCAGCCGTGGAGATGCATTTTTAGCCTATTTTCAATTTTGAAAAAATAGGCTTATGAGATCACCTTTTGTCCGTGTGTGTGTGCGTGTGTGTGTGTGTGATTCGTGTGTGTGTGTGTCCCCCCCCCCTAATAAAATCTAAACGGCAGGAGCGATTTCAATGAAACTCGGAAAGTTCATAGCACTATTCCCGGCGACCTCGACCGTGCCCTTCAAATGTTGTTACGACTCACCAATCCAACATGGCGGCTGTGCGAAATATTTCACCAGCATTCAATATCTCCGAAACTATTACCGATATTACCCTGACATTTTCTATGGTGATAGAGGGAACTACTATAAGTTCACTTATGTGACTTTTGAAAACCTGGTAACTACAAAACGAACATGGCGGCCAAGCGAATTTGCGACATTTAAATAGACGTTTCTCGCGATTTGACCAACCAAACGCAATGAAACTTGGTACAGTATATGTTCATATACATTGTAATGCACCGACAACTAACTTCGTTCAATTGTTTACATAATCACAAGATGGCGGATGTGCGAAATATTTCACCGGCATTCTATATCTCTGAAACTATTAGCGGTATCTCCCTAAAATTTTGTACTGAGATAAAGGGCACTACTGGAAGTCCATCTATATGATTTTCAAAAACCGGTTAACTACAAAACGAACATGGCGGCCAAGCGAATTTGAACATTTTAAATAGACCTTTCTCGCGATTTAATGTTCCAAGCGCACTGAAACCTGGTACAGGAAATATGTATACACATTGTAATCCACTGGTATCTAATTTAGTTAAATTGTTTACATAACCTCAAGATGGCGGCAGTGCGAATTTTAAAATTAAGTTTTTATTTCTTGTGATGTAGTCATGCGATCGAAGTGAAAGTTTGAATAATGAACCTACGCAATAATTTTCCTTTAATGGTACATGACTCTATGGCCTATACATTTAACAATCCTACATGGCGACCATCCGAAATATTTAGACGATACTGAATATCTACGAATCTATTTTAGCAATCAAACTGCATTTTTTAATGTTCATAGGGGCTATGAACTTAAGTTCACCTATAGGACCTTAAATAACCTGGTGATCACAAATCCAACATGGCGGTGACGCGAATTATAAATATTCACATGGACGTTTCTCGCAATTTAACCATCCGCGTGCAGTGAAACTTGGTACAGTAAATCTTTATCCGATTGTTAATCCACTGGCATCTAATTTATTTCAATTGTTTCCATATCCTCAAGATGGCAGCTGTGAAAAATGTTTAAATCTCCTTGTTTTTTCTTGTGTCCTAATTATGCGATTGAAGTTTGAATACTACACGTTCACAATAATCTGCATGTAACAGTACATAACTCTAGGACCGACATATATAAAATCCAACATGGCGACCATCCGAAATATTTAGTCGGTTCTCAATATCTACGAATCTATTACAGCAATCAAACTGAAATTGTGTATGTTAAATAGTGGCAATTAACATAAGTAGGATATATGAAAATAGGCTATTTAGTTCTTCACGGAACTACTTGTTAATTGTAGTGGGACCAGCTAAGTTTGCAAGCTTTCTGTGATTTTGAGACTCTTTCTTCGTTAGCCTTTGTGTTCAGACCTGATTTCTGCATGATTTGTACATATATTATATATTTACATTTTATTATTTAGTTTTTATTTGTATATTAATTTAATATCCGTATTTATGTTTTGATACAAAAGTAAATACAGTATATATTATTTAGTATATTAAATTTACATTTTAATCGTAATAATCTTATTTTGATTTCAATAGGCTGTTTATGTTTTAATTTTTATTTTAATAGCTATATTGTAATTGTAATATTTATGTGTCAATTTAATTTTTGATTTTTATAATACTGTATATACAGTATACATAGGCTATATACAGTATATACTGTAGACTGTTAATTCTAATTTGATTCATTTCGTATAGGCCATCTATGGACCGCGTCACTCCAACTGTCTCCTACAGGCTTTGATGTTTGCCCTGTACGCCCGCATTCGTTCTCGGTGGACTTCCTTCCGTTCCTGGGTCCAAATCTTTCCCGTTTTCAGCTTCGGTTTTTCTTGGAAACCATTACAAGCTTGAAGTTTCCCTTTGAGTGGGGCGCGCACCTGAATGTCTGTTGGTGTAATCCCCACTTCTTTCAGATCTTTATCCAGTTCAATGAACCAGGCCCATTTTATTTTCCTCTCCTGAAAGGAAGTTACGTGGCGGTTGGTCTGTCTCGCTGGGCTCATTCGTTTCACATGTCCATAAAATGTTATCCTTCTCTTCCGGATGACGTCACTTATCTTCTCCACATGAATATAGTTCATGGATATGCCGTCTTCTGCATTCCCCATTGCCTTTGATGGGACCCAATACCTTTCTCAAAATGTTCCTTTCTTTGGCCTCCAGTTTTTTGACCAAGCCTTTTTGTTCATCGTGAGGCATTCAGAAGCATACAAGACCTCCGGACGGATGACACTGCAGTAAAGTTTTAGTTTTCCGTTGAAGGATATTGACCTTTTCTTATAGATGCCCTTAGTTAAGGCCATTTCCATTTTGCACATGCGCGATGTGAATGCTTCTTTCTCTGATACATTAGGTGTTATAATTTCTCCCAGGTACTTAAACTTTGCCACTCGCTTAATTTTACCTTTTTCCACAGCAAGTTGTTTGGGCGCCGGTACGATATTAGTTATGAACACTGTCTACTCAAAGGAGATCTGGAGTCCTGCCTTCGCTGCTTGTGCACTAAGCTGATTAATCTGTTCTGTGGCTGTATCTAATGAATCAGAAATGATTGTACGATCATCGGAAAAGCCAGTCAAATGTGTTATTCCGGCTTCTGCATCCCAGTCTGACTCCGCTTGCAACTCCTTGTTTATTGAGTTCTTTACGCCACTCACGGATAACCTTCTAGAGGACACAGATGAAGAGTAATGGTGAGAGACCATCTCGTTGCCTTACACCTGTCTTGATTTCAAAGGTGTCTGATCTCGCACCCCTATACTTCACCTTCGAGGCGGTGTTGGTCAGCGATTGTTGGATGATCGCTCTGGTTTTGTGTCCAGGCCAAATTCTTTTAGGATTCGGATCGGGGTGTTGCGATCAATAGAATCATGGGCCTTCTTAAATTCTACGAACGTCACCACATTTTTTTTTATTCCTTATCTTCGAGTAGGAGAGGGTAGTTTGAGGTTTATAATCTGCTCGACGCATGATCGCCCTTTCCGGAAACCGGCTTGATATTCTCCCAGTTGTGGATCCAGTTGGTTCTCTACTCTAATCAGAAGAGATTTCGAGAGAATCTTATAGGTTATCAGAAGAAGGGAAATGCCACGGCAGTTATTTACGTCTGTTTTATCTCCATTCTTATGAAGGGGTGAATCAAGGCAGAAGTCCAGCCGTTGAGGAGTCTCCCTTTTTCCCAAATTTCGCAGATAATTTCTTATTCTTTATCTAACGACTTGTCCCCAGCATATTTCCAAAGTTCGGCGATTATAGAGTCTTCGCCTGGTGCCTCGTAGTCCGTCAACGATTGAATAATTTGTTGGATTTCTTCCTTCGTAGGTGGTAATGAATCTGGATGAAATTTCACGATGTATTCAAAAGTAAAAGTGGACTTTGGAACTTCGCAGTTGAGAAGTGACGCAAAATAATTCGCTAGAATGTGACAGTTGTCTTTATCATTATGAGCAATTTTACCATTGGTGGTTTTGGAATGTAGGCTTGGCGGGTTATATTTGCTAAGACTGCGTTTAAAGGTTTGGTAGAAGTCCAGGATTTTGTTCCTCTAAAAGTCTTGATCAATTTGCACCAGCTGTGTTTTGTCGAATGTGCGTTTCACCCCCCGGATGATCTTCGCAGCTTGTTTTCTTTTATCAAGAAAGTTTGCCCTGTTAACCTCGTTCTTCTGAGAGTACCATTTCTGCCATGCGAGCTGTCTTTGATCTACTGCCCGATCACACTCACTGTTCCACTGCACATGTTTCCTTCCTTTTGAAAGTGAAATTGTCTCCCTTGCTGTATCGACCGGGGGCCTCTTGTAGTTGTTCCCAGTTTACGGAAGCCAAGGAATCAATTTTCTGGGTGAACTGTTGGTTGGACTTCAGCTTTTCGGTGTCATATCTATCTATCCTTTTCATAGGAGTCATTCTGGAATTTCTTGGAATTATTTTATCTTTAATCTTTGAAAGATAGTGATCTGAATCAAGTCGGGCATCCCTCAGAACGTTTACATTCTGGATCTCTCGTTGTGCTTTCCGGGTGATGGCAACGTAGTCAATTTGAAATTCTCCAAGGTTCGGATTTGGAGATGTCCAAGTCTTCTGTTTTCTAGGCAAATGCTTGAAAGCAGTTGATTTCAGTACGAAATTGAACGCCCTACACAGTTCAAAGAGTCTCTCTCCATTGCGGTTTGTCGTTTTATGAGCCGGGTAGTTTCCTACAATGATCTGGAATTTCCTTTCTTTACCAAGCTGGGCATTAAAATCTCCAACCAGAATAATGGCGTGTTTGTCTGGAACTTTAGAGATGATATCTTCTAGTTCCTCCCAGAATTGATCTGGTTTTTTTTTCTGGATCTGTCTCATTTGCCTGGTTGATTGGTGCATGGACGTTCACTATAGCTTATACCTCATTTGTGCTTCGGAATGAAAGAATAGAGACACGACTGTTCGAGGAGTTGAAGTCTGATTGAATCCAGAATCTTCTTGTTGACAACAAATTCTGCGCCTAGACGAGGGATAGTTTTCACCACTCGTTTGCCAGTTTTACCTTTAAAAATCCTGAATCCCTCTGATTCGAAGGCATGCTCATCTGTAAATCCCGATTCCTTAATCGCCGCAATTAGTGTTTTATGTTGGTGTAAGGTATTTGTGAGTTGTTTTAATTTACCAACCTTCAGGAGGGAATTTACATTAAAAGTGGCAAAGTAGTTTGGGCGTTTGTGTTTAATCTTTCGTGGAGTCTGGAGCGTGGTGGTGCAGCCGTCAAGCTGTATGCCTCTCACCAAGGCGGACCGGGTTCAATTCCCAGTCAATGCATGAGAGATTTTCGAAGTGAAATGCCGTGTCCTGTGTTTCGGATTCTATGTAAAAATGAGGTTCCGTATGATCGCGAGATTAACGGTCACGTTAAACTGCAAGCTTCCTTCCTTTTTTCGTGGAGTCTCCGATACCTCCAAGCATATTGGTGCAGGCATAGTCCGAGGCATGCATGCGTCGTCCAAGGCGACGGTGGATTGGTTACCACCTGGGGTAGTAGCTCCTTCTGACCTTTCCGCCATGCTTTTGACAGTTAGGAAACTGTAGATTGGGGCCGATGATATTCCACACCGACCAAAGTACTACCAAGGTTGTGAGCCTTGGAGTCCCCAGCACTGATCTGCTCGCCGACCCAGCTTCCCGCTGGGATTGTTTACCCACTGAGTTGCTCGGCTTAACAGGGGCACCTTTTGTAGGTTACATGCTGGAGTTGAAGTGAATGAGGCTAGTTGGATTCTCTTGCTGAATCCAATATATTACAAACTTGAAGCACAAATAATGATTGAAACACGACATGCAATAGCAATTAAAACTGGTCTTACCATTTCATATGAAAAAACTAAATATATTGAATACAGACATAATCATAATTTACCAAAACAATATGGTCAGATTCAAAGCGTTGATAAATTTGAGTATTTGGGTGAATGGATCCAGTCAAACGGACTTGATAACACAGCGTGCAAGGAGAGATTGAAGAAGATGGAATTTACCTATAAGCTTACTCACACCCGTTACAACAAACGATCGATATCGTTCCAAGCAAAAATTAAACACTATACAACTGTCATTAAGCCAGAGGCATTATAAGGTTCTGAATGCTTAACATTGAACATTGAATAAAAAAGGAAACCAACTTGAACTAGAGAAAAAAATTAGGAGCCTTACAGTAGTCGCATATGATGTGTAACATCTCACATGTTATTCGAATAATTCCATATTGCTTACTCGCATTCTTTAAAGAATGAACTCATAGTGCTACCTTGTGCCAGCAAACATGAAAGGATTCTCCAATGCATCTGCAGTAGTGACATATACCTGCAACTGTATGCGGGAGCAATCCACTGCCTACTTGATGCGATCAGCGCTTTATACCGGCCAGTTAGTGAACCCGTGCCAGCGGTGTTATTGAAAATGGCCTCTTATTGCTGATATAGCGCACTGTCAAGTATAGGCGCGATTAAAAATTAGGTGTGCTGTAGGTATGTTAAATGCGTTTCTCCCAGTGATACGTTTAGACCAACGAAGTTTCAATTATTGTTAGTAGTCGGTGTTAATATACTGAATTCCTACGTTGTTTGGAGTGTTGGTTGATGCGATATAGCACTCGAGGTATCGAGTGCTAACATTAAATAAGAATACAGCAAAAGTATGAAGATTTAATAAATCGTAATTGTTTTCAGCAAATATGATATAATGAATATTTTCACACCAAAGAACGACATGTTGAAGATGATTTATTGTAGGAATTTCTTTAATGGGGCCTCCAAACCTTGAGTTAAACCGTATTCGATTTACATTCCACATAGTCACACGGCTTACAGTACGTCGTTGTACCGGTCTCCGCCACTCCGCGCGCTCATTGTTTCCGTCCCATGAACTTCCGTCTCTTTTCCAAAATCACTCCCACAAAAATGTCCAGCTACCGAGTGCCATAAAAATATCCAGATACCGAGTGGAAAGATGTTACACAACAAAAAGAAAGAAAAATAATTCGAAAAAATGGGTCCCCAAAAGAATAAAGAAAATTGGTGGATGAAGAGGGGAAATGAAGACCTTTACCGTCATATTGAACAAATTACAGTTTCAAATTAAAAAGAGAAGACTAAAATTGTATGGACATCTTTACAGGATGAACAGTAGTCGGCTCTCGAAGAAAATTTTTGATTACATCTCGAAATTTAAAAAAAAAAAAATACTGGATGGCTGGAGGAGATACGATGGGAACTGCAACAACTGAAGATCACGGATGCTATCATCTCGGACAGGGAGGAATTTCGGCGACGGGTCCATTCAGCAGATGTTACACGTTTCAAAGTCCAACGACGGCCTACGAGGGTGATGTCAGCGGAACAAAGGCAAACGATCTGACGCTGAATGAAAAAGTTCTGAGAAGAAAAGAAAAGGAAAAATAATGCACCATTGTCTTAGATTCAAATTGGTCTATAATTGGGCAAGCGTGGCAAGACTCAATTTCGGGGTAGTGTTTCGGTTCATGTTACGTTAGCCGTGCAGTTAAATTTGCTTCTCATAATTTACAAGGATACATAGGGAAAATCATAACTAAAGAAAGGAGGTAAACCAGTATATACACACATCAAAAAAAGTTTTGCATCACCTCGGTTCCAAGAGTTCCGGAACCGTTAAATACAAAGGGAATAGAGATCAACACAAACAACATTTCAGCTCGTTTTATTGCTCATGAGACCCACACATTGCATGTTGTACCATCATACAGCTAGACTTTCAGCATTTGTGGTCCAGATTGCAGTACACACCACTACCTCTAATACCCAGTAGCACGTCCTCTTGCATTGATGCATGCCTGTATTCGCCGTGGCATACTATCCACAAGTTCATCAAGACACTGTTGGTCCAAATTGTCCCACTCCTCAACGACAATTCGGCGTAAATCTCTCAGAGTGGTTGGTGGGTCAAGACGTCCATAAACAGCCCTTTTCAACATATCCCAGGCATGTTCGATAGGGTTCATGTCTGGCGAACATGCTGGCCACTGTAGTCGAGCGATGTCGTTATCTTGAAGGAACGCATTCACAAGATGTGCACGATGAGGTCGAGAATTGTCGTCCATGAATACAAATGCCTCTCCAATATTCTGCCGATATGGTTGCACTATGGGTTGGAGGATGTCATTCAGGTATCGTAAAGCCGTTTCGGAGCCTTCCATGACCACCAGTGGCGTACGTCGGCCCCACATAATGCCACCCCCAAAACATCAGGGAACCACCACCTTGCTGCACTCGCTGGACAGTGTGTCTAAGACGTTCAGCCTGACCAGGGTGCCTCCAAACACGTCTCCGACGATTGTCTGGTTGAAGGCATATGCGACACTCATCGGTGAAAAGAACGTGATGCCAATTCCGTGGGGTCCATTCAGCATGTTGTTGGGCCCATCTGTACCGCGCTGCATGGTGTCGGGGTTGCAAAGCTGGACCTCGCCATGGACGTCGGGAGTGAAGTTGCGCATCATGCAGCCTATTGCGCACAGTTTGAGTTGAAACACGACGTCCTGTGGCTGAACGAAACGCATTATTCAACATGGTGGCATTGCTGTCAGGGTTCCTCCGAGCGGCAATCCGTAAGTAGCGGTCATCCACTACAGTAGTAGCCCTTGGGCGGCCTGAGCGAGGCCTGTCATCGACAGTTCCTGTATCTCTGTACCTCCTCCATGTCCGAACAACATCGCTTTGGTTCACTCTGAGACGCCTGGAAACTTCCCTTGTTGAGAGCCCTTCTTGACACAAAGTAACAATGCGGACGCGATCGAACTGCGGTATTGACCTTCTAGGCATGGTAGAACTACAGACAACATGAGCAGCGTACCTTCGTCCTGGTGGAATGACTGGAACTGATCGGCTGTCGTACCCCCTCCGTCTAATAGGCCCTGCTCTTGCATGGTTGTTTACATCTTTGAGCAGTTTTAGTGACATCTATGAACAGTCAAAGGGACTGTATCTTGGATACAATATACACAGTCAACGTCTATATGCCGGAGATCTGGGAACCGAGGTGATGCAAAACTTTTTTTGATGTGTGTATTATATATAATCCATATTGACTCATCAACGCAGGGCTCAAACCACTAGACCTAGAAAGCTGAAAGTTTGCATGTTGGTTGATCCGAGTATGTAGAGGCTCACTAAGAAACAGTTTTTTTAAATTAAATTTGTAAGTGACCTTTTTCGGCTCGTTGGAACTGAGCAAGGACAGTCGGTACAAAGATCTGATTTAGCTCATTTTAAGCCGCAAGATTCGAGAAACAATACTCGGAGGTCCTGTAGGGACCACGAAACACACTTCTTAGGTTCCTAAAATGAACGGTTTCGGTGATATTCCCAAATAACTGTGTTCCCTCGAAGAAACAGATCAACGTTACTATGGCAACCGCTGTAATTTCGCAGACCGGGGATAGTTTTCTGGCAATATCTCGAAAACCGTTCGTTTTAGGGCCTTAAAACGCGGGGTTCGGTTCACGAACTTTGCTCCTCGCATTGATACGCGTAAAATGAGATATATTTTATTTATAGAGGCGGTTTTTGGGGTCGGATACAATCGTGATTTTGAGTCTAATTTCATACCCTTTGTGCTGGTTATTGTAAGCGAGCTTTCAGATCTTTACTCTAATTTACAATGTCAAGAGGCTTTCTATTTTGCACGGTATGCTATCATTTTCTTTATAAATTTGTTTTTGCTAACTGTATATTTCTGTTTGGCAATATTGATCTCCTCTTTTTCGTTATCTTACCATGATCAGCAACCCATAATCACAGACGGATGTGTCTTATTCTACCGGCTGTCACATTAAATTATTATTTTTTCTTAATTATTCTTACTGTGGAATTGGGCAAACTTACTTCAATAAAGTTGGTATTTTGTCTTTCACGGCCATTGAATCCCCGCACAAGGCACGGCTTAAACCTAGAAAAGTTGCTGAGTTGGACTAATGGACTAATGGTGCAGCAGAAAAGAGGAGAATTGAAGCGTTTGAAATGTGGTGATACAGGAGAATGATGATCAGATGGGTAGATAGGGTAACAAATGAAGAGGTATTAAGACGAGTGGGAGAGGAGAGTTGTTTCTGGCGACTGCTAATGAAGAGAAGAGATAGGAGGATAGGACTCATATTAAGACACCCAGAAATAGCAAGCTTAGTTATGGATGGGAGGGTCGAGGACAAGAACTGTAGGGGTAAACCAGTGTTAAACAGATCGCCTCGGATGTAGGGTGTGGTAGCTATGTAGAGATGAAACGATTAGCTCAGGAGAGGGAGACATGGAAGGGTGCATCAAACCTGTTAAAAAACTGGAGACTCAAACAACAACAATCGGCAATTTTAATTACTTAGAGAGGCATGTGAGGCAAAAGTGTTTTTATAGTTTTTCAATTCCTGGGATGTAACACTGGAAGAGACTTCATAATGTTCTGTACATCAGCGGCCAAGGTGAGAGATATTTAACTATAGGTCTATTAATAGCGATATGATGACGTTCAAATCATCAATAAGTATGGCAAAATTACATCCATAATAGCTTAAGGAAGAATACTTTTAATTCCCCATGTTCCGATAGATTTGCCATTCCAGTGTGCAAGAGTGCAGTTCCCTCTTCAAACAATATTCGCAATTTCTATAACAAAGCGCAATGACACACACTTAACAGTAGCACGTGTACATTTAGACATTACCGTTTTTTCCCATGGGCAACGGTAAGTGGCGTGCTCGCGAGCATCCGGACAACAAAATCGTTATGTCTCAGCAGAAGACGTAATTTTAAAATGTGTTAGCATAATGTAACATCGAACCCAGCAGACTTTCACAACTCTATAAAATTCCCACTTTGCTGCTCATATCAATATACTGTATGTATCAGAATATTCAGAATTAAAATGGACCCACCTGTAGCCGCGATTGCTGTAATAGAATAGACCAATAATCAGCAATAATGCAACGTCCCCATTGTCTTGATCGCGGGCAAAGCCGCGGGTACCTGCTAGTACTAAATAAAAACAAGTGTAATAACCAAAATATATTAACAAATTAAATAGACAACACCTTGAATTTAATCCCACAACTTCCAATTAGACCACAACTGCAACCCTAAGTTGTGTCTGCATTACCAATCGAGTGGCGTTCAAATATCCACAATTTACCATTTAATAAAATAATTATCTCTGGAGAGTTGTCATAATAAAAGACGTTTGGAACAATACGTCTCCTTCAAATCTATACTTGTGCGCGCGTGATGATGTTTGACCAAATGAAGGAAATAGTACGATTACGTGATCCGTTACCATATCGTTTCCCGTCAAGCAACGAATCCGCAATTCTGCGAAAATTAGATTAGCTCAGGGAACACACCACAAAGCTCTTAAGAAATATCCGACACCCGCTACCCTTATATATTACAAAATAGATCTCCGTACGAGATCTTGACCACGTGCAAAAACACGACTAATTGCCCAAAACGGGTCTTGACAAATCAACACAAGCGTACGTGACTACAAAAAATACACGAGGACATGACCGACCGTCATTCTCTTATTTACAACAACAACGACAACAACAATCCAAGATGGATCGTATAAAAAATACACAAGAACCAACACTATGCCCAGTGGCATTTAATTACAACAACAGAAATATTTCATTTCTACTTAACGCAGGAAGTTATGGTCTGAGTATGGCGAACTCCTTTTAAATCACAAATATAACATACAGGCTCATCTCTCTTGAAGAATCGAGGACACGGACCACCGACCTCAAACCTAATTAGTGTTATCTTAAGTCTGTTCGTCTCGCCAAGTCACATGTCATTAACCCAGTGCGTTCCACAACGAAATCGGAAGCTCGCTCAGGGCGGCCCACGATCACGGAAATACCTCGTATATCCTAAAACAACATTTGTGTGAAAAATACCATGTTTGTCCCAATAATTCTCTCGAGAATTACAAGACACGACGAACCGGCCAGTAGCCTCCTTGGAGTATCATACTGCCGTTAATTATATATTGCTGCAGACAGGAATCATTTATTTATTTATTTATTTATTTATTTATTTATTTATTTATTTGTTGATGGTACACAACAGGGCTCAGTGTGAGCCCCAATAATAGTGCACCTACACAGTAAGATACATTTCCTGCATTAAGTATTAATATCTTAATGTAATTCTTAAAACTAATAAGTTCACACAGATCAAAATGCATAGTAGTAAAAAGATAATATAAAAACTAAATCTAAATATGATCTAATGCCAAATATAAAAACAGGTTTTGGAATTATTACATAATAAACTAATGGGTAACATCAATAACTAGGGAACAGGCCTATCCACATATATACATTGTTGATTCTGTTATGTGTGATAATTTTATTTCAAGTATGAATTAGAGTGACAGGGTTATAATTTCCAAGAACGGTCTGATTGAGAGACAGAAATCTAGTTTCCAGTTTACACGAACCGCATCGTTGTAAATACTGCAAAGCCTCCATACAGGTGAATTGTTATGTGAAGTGGTATTGGTTATATCATTTTTGAATGTTATTGTTGATCTTGTAGTTAAGCGAGGGATGTTGAAATTTAGGAGCGATAGGAAAAATGAGTTATCAATTTGACCGTTAATGACTTTATAAAGGAATTTCATATCATTCACTTGCCTTCGAGACTCCAAACTAGTCATGCCGAAATTCAACAAAAGTTCAACGTAGGGTACCATGTGTGGGTAATTGCCCGTTATTTTGAGGTGTAAATATCTGAGGAATTTCTTTTGAACTTGCTCAATGTATTTAATGCATGTTTTCTGCCAGGGACTCCATACTTGGCTGGCGTACTCGAGCTTGGATCTCACCATGGCAGTATAAAGGTTTATGCAGGTACTGATCCTAATGAATGGCTTAGTGTTTCTTATTATAAACCCTAACATGCGGTAAGCATCCCCGACCGTCTTTTGCACATGATAAGTGAAAGCAAGCTCTCGGTCAAACAGAATCCCTAGATCTTTCTTCTCGCTTACTGTTTTCAATGACTTAGGTCCAATTCCATAAACAAATGTGATTGGGTTCTTCTTACGTGTAAAGGTCATAACAACACACTTCGGTACGTTTAAGTATAATTTGTTTTCTATACTCCATTTGTGTATATTATTTAGGTCATTTTGTAGTAGAGTGCAGTCATTAGTGGAAGAAATTGATTTAAAAATTTTGAAGTCATCTGCATATAAAAGACTATTTGAGTGCAGTACACATCGTGGCAAATCATTTATCATTGCTAGAAAAATCAAAGGTCCAAGGTTCGAACCTTGGGGTATTCCGGAATGAACTATGTATTCCTTTGAGACAATTTTCTGGAACAAAACAAATTGTTTCCTGTCTCTGAGATAGGAGATGAATAATTTTAGTAATGGGTGGGAAAATCCCAAAATACATAATTTTTTAAGAAGGATATCGTGATTTATTGTGTCGAAAGCTTTCTCGAAATCTGTAAATATGACATCCATCTGCCCTCCTTTATCTAACTCTTTAGATATAATTTGAGTAAAATTAATTGCATTCGTCACTGTAGATTTCCTGGATAGGAAACCATGTTGGTTATCTGTTACGAGTGGTCTGAGGAATACTGATATTCTTCCGTGCAATATGAATTCAAATACCTTGGCTACTGCGGATAAAATAGATATAGGACGGTAGTTATTAATTAGTGATGGGTCTCCCGATTTTAGTATAGGGCAGACGCGAGTGATTTTCCAGGCGTCAGGGAACGTACAAGTTTGAATTGCTAAGTTAAATATAAAGTGTAACGGGTCCCTGAGGCTTTCAGCACATCCCTTAACTACATACGGTGGAATATTATCAGGACCAGCCGACGACTTAGGTTTTAATTTTTTAAATGCCATTTCTATCTCTTCCTTTGAGACAAGTTTTATGTGAAGGGTGTTGGGAGTATTCGAATTGCAGGCTGGGACTTTGTATTGGGCTGACTGAGAGTCATACACTGATTTGAAATATGACGCGAAACCTTCAACAATGGAATCACCCCTGTCCAATTCTTCATTATTATATTTAAAAGTGTCGCATGAGTTCCTATTTTTTTTCTTGTTTTTAATAAACGTCCAAAATTTCTTTGAGTCCCTGCTAATGTTTTGTTCAATATTATGGATATTTTTCTTATAAGATAATTTAATGTCCTTTTTAATTTCTGACCTTAATTCTTCAAAACGTAGTCTATGATGATCTGAGTAATGTTTTCTCTTCCTATGGTGTTCCTTCTCCTTCAATTTACTCTTTATTTCCTTAGAGAACCAGACAGGATATTTTCTGCCCATTTGTCGTTTACATATAGGAACGGTTTCGCCAAGTACTGTGTTAAAAATCTGATAAAACAGGTCTACTGCAGTATTTACATCAGTGCACTCGTATATTTGACCCCAGGCACTATCCCTCAACCGAGTGTACATTTGCTCAAAATCGGCTTCCCGGAAGTTATAGGTATCATTAGGCTGGATAATTACTTGGTTTCGACATATAGTTAGAGATATTTCCACATCCAGAGCTGGGTGATGGCGATCCTGCGGTAAGAGTGGGTCTGTGTTTTCCGTTACATTTATGTTGGGTTTGTTGGATAGAACTAAGTCCAGCGTCCTCCCGTTACGGTTTAGTACTGAATTATAAGATTTTAGCTGAAGATAATTAATAAAATTTACGAGTTCTCTTGTGTGAATATTGTCATCATTAATTATTGTACTTTGTATTGTTGGGATATTGAAGTCACCAAATATTAATAAATTTTTATCATATATTTCTGTGCGGGATTCCAGCCACCGATATACTTGCCTGTACGATTCTACTTTTGAAGCTGGTGGGATGTAAACATTACAGACGTACCAAATATTTCCTGAAATAACCAGTTTCACTAATAGACATTCCAAGCTGCCAGTCATTCTTTCGACCTTGAGTACTGTTAATCCGCTACGAACCAAGACAGCCACCCCACCCCCTGTTCTGGCAGGCCTCTCAGCCCTGTATACTCTGTACATATCACAACAGACCTCACTGTCAGCGATTTTACTAGATAACCAAGTTTCTGTAATTAGAATTAAGTCATGCTTTTTGGTGATCAGGTTTTCATTGAATAAATCTAATTTTGTATTCATTCCTCCTACATTTTGATAATAAATGGATAATCTAGATTTTGATACCATTAGAGAGTGTTCAGGTCATCCTCATTTCGAATTACGATGACTCGAGAACCTTCAGATTTGCGTATTTTAATGTGTCCATTTCTTACCCACAAGAAAGAATACTCCTTCTCTCTCCTGATGTTCCGAGCTTGTGACAGTAATTTCCTCTTCTCTGGTGATAAACTTTCGTTCACATAAATTACACTGTCCCCAGGAAGGCCGACGTGACGAGTGGAGAGATTCCGTTTCACCCGGCGACGCTCCATGAAACGCTCCTTATCGTCCCGCCGAACGAATTTTAAGATGATGCCACTGTGTTGATGATTAGGTGACTTAGGCAGTCGATGACAGGCATCTACCATTGTTTCACTGATGACCACATCCAGAGCTTGACCTACTTTCTTCACAGTTTCAAAAATGTTTTCGTTAGGAACTTCCGGGACACCGTGTATTTCCACCGTATTCCTACGTGTGTACTGCTCAGATTCTCCTAGGCGGTTTTCTAGGGATTTTAGCTTCGCCTTGAGATTGACATTTTGCTGGGTTAATGTGTCAATCTGTCCTTTACATTCCTTAATTTCTGTCTGCTGGTTAGAAATTAATGTTACACAATCGTCTAGTTTCTTATGGCACAATTCCAATGAGTTACCTAGATCAGTCTCTCTCGCTCTTTGTTCGTCTTTTATGATTTTAAGTTGTTCTTTTACGTCTTTCAGCATTCCATAAATATTCTCCATTGATGGAGTGTCTTTGTCACTTACACTGTCAGTTATAGTTGCACTATAGTCCACACATTGCACACACAGCCACTCGGTGAATCTGTTCAATGTATTCACGCACTTCTTATGAAACCACTTTTTACATGAACCACACTGTACCTTTCCAGCCTTCCCCAAGCTACCACCACACTCTCCACAGTCGCCCATGTTGCCAATGCAGGTGAAAACTCCTATTTAACCGATTTACGAGGAAGTTAGTAATTCTAACTGATGTTCTTATTAGTTACTGGGCAACTTATGCACTTATATTGTCGGGTGACAAATATGGTTTAGGTTCTTCCTCGAATACACTCTTAAATACACAATGTTTTCGGAGCTACTCCCTGCCGTGTTGTTCACTCAGCCGCCATACTGTTCTCATGGTCAGATTACCACGATGTTCCCCGCGCATGTAGACACACATCACCACACATAACCACATATAACGCAACCCTGGGTAATGACTTCATTTCACATCTTACCACCTGAAATACGCAACAGATTTAAGACGCCACGGAAAGACTTCAACTGCTTTCCCAAATATCAATAAAATCATTACTTCATTAGTTTTACACCTTACTAAGAGAACTATGGTTCCCTGCAAATAAAATTGTACTTGGCAAATCCAAATAAAACGCCTGTTTATATCGAAACACAAGGTCAAATGTTACCCCCCAAATTCTAGTTTCATCGTTACTTTATTCTACAAAAGCACCATTTATCGCTCAAACCATAAGTTCTGCTCAAGCGAGTTGAACATAGCAATCTGTACACGCGTTGTACAATCACAAATTACAATACAATAATCTAAATCAGAAAATAAAATATAGTCACGCACGTTATTACACCCGAGTGTCGGTACACGAATAAAAATCAAGCTACATTTAAAAAATATATACAAGAAAATATTTACAGTTCCCAAACTAATTGAACTACGACTAAAATTGAATAATCAATATTTTGTACTTATTCCTTCGCCAAACAGCTTCAGCTCACATCGCCACCCATGACCCAGCAGTTATTTTAGCTGGACGTCGACATCGTCGCTGGTGTGTCCATGGTCATCCTTCCGACTACTGGCCTCGTTCCAGACATCTTGATGATTTCTTAGGATTGGAAAATGTTCAGTTATTACACAGTTCTCTAAATTAACTACTAAAATTGCTAAACGAGTTGCTAGATACACTCAAAGTCTTAAGCAATGTGTACGATGAAACTTTCCCTAAATGTTTTTAAGCCTGGTAGCTTCTAAAATTCACACGCAAATTATACATGGCAGAAAGTAAAAATGACTTTCTGCCGAATACTTCATTATTTGAACAACTCGCCAGAGTTTCGAAGTTATAATGATTATCACTCGTCTCCACAGAGACCTCAAAATATGATAAGTGTCATACGACACGCCAAAATAGAGTCAGTGTCACGACACATCACATTAAAGTCACTTCAACCATCAGCTCGGCGACATTTATACAGAACACGGCAAAACTCCGGTAGAGGGGACGAAATGTAAAAATAATTCGGAGTTTTTTGCTACAGACTTGCGACTAATTTCACTGAACTTCTCTCATTGCACAGGTTAAGAATTTGATCGGCGGAATCACAAGCGATCATGGATTTCATTAATATCCATTTCGCGCCAAATCAAACGCACGCCAGATTTCGCGGGTCGACAAGGCGTACCCTGTTTCATTCGTCGATTCAAATTCGTCTCGTATAGTGTAACCTAGAAACTCCTCCCACATTGTGACGTACAAGTATCTTCTTCCTTGTCACACTCCGTCTACCCTCTCTCTCATTGGCTCAAGACCGGGAGCAACCGTTTCACGACTTGCCAACTGAAGCCAAGCTATTTGAACGTTGACCTCCTTAGTTCCAAGAATTCTGTCACACGTCTCCTTGTCTCACTAGCTTGGGTTAAATATATCTGCCTCGTCTTCTTACTTCCAATAGTTGCAACATTTTTCCTCAACATGTATCCACTGCTGCTAGTATGAATGCCCTCTTTCAAATATAAGAAATAAAATGTGGATCATTATTATATCAGATGATAGCATAAGGGTTCAACATGTTACTGTTAGAGGTGACTAGCAACAACGCATTACACTCCCATTTGCCCAGAATCACAATGACTCCTCCCAGGTTGATTCCTGGGACCCCATTAATTCTAATATGAATACCTTATTTATATTTTATTTTGATATTTTTATTTATATTTTTTTATCATTTTATTATAGAAAGCTTTCCAGTCGGTCAACACAAATCGTGCCCAATTACATTAGGCTGGGAACAAGTATTTACACACCGTAACTGGCAAGAAACGAGATATTATTACTAACACGCTTTTATATACAAAATGGGGAACCGGTACCGTACTAAATTGGATGACATGTTTCGAACGTCAAGCGTTCAGCTTTTTATCCTGTTCATTTAGGTTTAATTAGTAGACGATGTTTAAGAATTACACATTATCACAGATATATACAGGATGTAGCTTAATTATAACGACAAAAAAAATCAGGGACGCTCTGCGTGTTATGTAAAAGACGATGCCGCAATCGGATTGGCGGAGAAAATTTTTCCCTCCGAGAAAATGAGGTTACTTTGTTACTTCCGAGCGCGCGATTCAAATCTACGAACTCGCCGTATTTGCTGAGCCAGGCAGCAAGCCGCTGGCCACTGCTGTGCTTCAGGCAAGGGAAGGGAGTGTGATAGAAGGAGACAGAGATATGCTGGCGGGCATGCGGCAAGCCAAGGAGATCGAGGAAACTTGCGCATGCCCGCCAGCATATCTCTGTCACCTTCTATCACACTCCCTTCCCGTGCTTGAAGCACAGCGGTGGCCAGCGGCTTGCTCTCTAGCTCAGCAAATACGGCGAGTTCGTAGATTTGAATCGCGCGCCCGGAAGTAACAAAGTAACCTCATTTTCTCTGCCAATCCGATTGCGGCATCGTCTTTTACATAACACGCAGAGCGTCCCTGATTTTTTTGTCGGTATAATTAAGATACACCCTGTATATACATATACTTTAGATTACATAAGTTTGTAAAAGCTTGTGTAACGCGTCAAACTTATTTACAGACAGCATAGTTCAATTCCATTGTTGTTGCGTTATTATAATAATAATAATAATTATTATTATGTGCGAATGGACCCAGATGGATCACGCAGTACTTTTATGATTCGCCTTTCTGATCTTCCATATAGCTCTCATTCTCTGTCCGTGGGCCATCTTCCTTTCCTTAGTCCACTTGATTCCTGGTGTCTTTGGAGCGTCATTCTCAGGTGTTACTATCCATCCATTTACCCTTCATCGGAATAGCTTCATGTCAAAGACTTCCACTGTTCTTACTTGGGCCTTCTCCAAATCCTGTTTGACTTGCTGAATCCACGGTATATTCCTCAGTTTTTCTGTGTAGGTCATGATCTTGTGCGTAAGCCTAGTCGGTGGAAGTCTTCGAACATGTCCATCAAACTTCAATCTTCGTTTTCTGATGTCCGCCGCAAGATTAGATAATTTCCCAGTTGCTTTACGAAATTTCAACCTATATCCATCTTCTGTTCTTTCTGGGCAAAGAATTTTCCTCAAGATCTTGCGTTCTTCCTTTAGGATATTTTCCAAGTCACCCTTTCTGTCAAGTATTAGAGTTTCACTTGCATACAGAGCTTCCGGTTTGATCACCGTGTTGTAGTTTCTGATCTTTGTATGTGTGGACATGCACTTTTTGTTGTAGATGTTGGGCGTTCTCCCATACGCTCTCTTCAATTTCTGTAGCCGAACTCTTAGTGCTTCCTTTTCTAAACATGTTGGTTCCAAGATCTCCCCTAGGTACTCGAAGTGTGAGACGCGATTGATTTTCTCATATTTGCTGTTTAATTTCTGAATATTGAACCCAGTAGAGATGAACTCAGTTGTCTCAAAAGAGATTTGTAGACCAACTTTTCCAGCACATTCCTCTAGGACTTCTATCTGTTTGATTGCAGTAATTTCACTGTCCGCTTGTATCGCTAGGTCGTCTGCGAAAGCTAAGCAACTAACCTTAATATAATAATAATAATAATAATAATAATAATTATTATTATTATTATTATTATTATTATTATTATTATTATTATTATTATTATTATTATTAGTGTGGTTTAAGTATGTTAGCCTGTGATCTATTAAATTGTTATTGTGAATAATTTTCAGGAATGATGTTGACTACACTATTTTTAGCCTATTTTCAAATTTGAAAAAATAGGCTTATGAGATCACCTTTTGTCCGTGTGTGTGCGTGTGTGTGTGTGTGTGTGTGTGTGTGTGTGTGATTCGTGTGTGTGTCCCCCCCTAATAAAATCTAAACGGCAGGAGCGATTTCAATGAAACTCGGAAAGTTCATAGCACTATTCCCGGCGACCTCGACCGTGCCCTTCAAATTTTGTTACGACTCACCAATCCAACATGGCGGCTGTGCGAAATATTTCACCAGCATTCAATATCTCCGAAACTATTACCGATATTACCCTGACATTTTCTATGGTGATAGAGGGAACTACTATAAGTTCACTTATGTGACTTTTGAAAACCTGGTAACTACAAAACCAACATGGCGGCCAAGCGAATTTGCGACTTTTAAATAGACGTTTCTCGCGATTTGACCAACCAAACGCAATGAAACTTGGTACAGTATATGTTTATATACATTGTAATGCATCGACATCTAACATCGTTCAATTGTTTACATAATCACAAGATGGCGGATGTGCGAAATATTTCACCGGCATTCTATATCTCTGAAACTATTAGCGGTATCTCCCTAAAATTTTGTACGGAGATAAAGGGCACTACTGGAAGTCCATCTATAAGATTTTCAAAAACCGGTTAACTACAAAACGAACATGGCGGCCATGCGAATTTGAAAATTTTAAATTGACCTTTCTTGCGATTTAATGTTCCAAGCGCACTGAAACCTGGTACAGGAAATATTTATACACATTGTAATCCACTGGTATCTAATTTAGTTCAATTGTTTACATAACCTCAAGATGGCGGCAGTGCGAATTTTAAAATTAAGTTTTTATTTCTTGTGATGTAGTCATGCGATCGAAGTGAAAGTTTGAATAATGAACCTACGCAATAATTTTCCTTTAATGGTACATGGCTCTATGGCCTATACATTTAACAATCCAACATGGCGACCATCCGAAATATTTAGACGATACTGAATATCTACGAATCTATTTTAACAATCAAACTGCATTTTTTAATATTCATAGGGGCTATAAACTTAAGTTCACCTATAGGACTTTAAATAACCTGGTGATCACAAATCCAACATGGCGGTTACGCGAATTATAAATATTCACATGGACGTTTCTCGCAATTTAACCATCCGCGTGCAGTGAAACTTGGTACAGTAAATCTTTATCCGAATGTTAATCCACTGGCATCTAATTTATTTATATTGTTTCCATAACCTCAAGATGGCAGCTGTGAATTTTTTTAAAATCTCCTTGTTTTTTCTTGTGTCCTAATTATGCGATTGAAGTTTGAATACTACACGTTCACAATAATCTGCATGTAACAGTACATAACTCTAGGACCTACATATATAAAATCCAACATGGCGACCATCCGAAATATTTAGTCGGTTCTCAATATCTACGAATCTATTGCAGCAATCAAACTGAAATTGTGTATGTTGATAGTGGCAATTAACATAAGTAGGATATATGAAAATAGGCTGTTTAGTTCTTCACGGAACTACTTGTTTGGTATTCATGTTCTAAATGAACCGTTCCTATTTAAACTAGTGGACTAATTGTATTGTAATATCTCATGTGGCGAATACACAAGACGCTCCGAGGAAGTGCTCGCTTCAAATTTCCGCCTGTGGTGCGTTCTGCCTACTATTCTGAGTACTAGTCATTAATACTACAGTGTGGCACACGAAATGTCATACATCGGAAATGGTTTATAAAATGTGTACATCTGGGCTCACAACCATGTCCTTTCGTGAACAGAAACCTTATTTCATGCGTGATTCGACAGACAGCAGCACATGTCGCGCATGCGTACCGGCTTCCAGTTAAACGGCATGGCGGACAAAGGGAGGCTGATGCGTGAACAGAAGATGAAAAGTGTTATTTTATGCGGAAATAAAGAGTGTAACTCGGACTTAGGAAAAGTTTCGTGTTCATTTCCGTACCCGGTGGGCTCCCTGCTGGCAGACTGGCCAACCAATTTGAAACAGAAGGCAATATACTGGAGAGAAAACGAACCCGGCTCATGCCAGTCCGCTCACTGGAGAATCTTGCTGCTGTGAGAGCGGCTGTGGCTCGGAGCCCCTGCCACTTCCTACTGTGGGGATATTTGAAGGAGACAATCTACCGCCAGAAACCAGAAAATGTACTGCATTTGCAAGCGGCCATTGTGACTTTCTTCCGATGGTTGAGTGAGGACATGTTTCGTCGAGTGGTCACAAACATGCAGGTTCGTCTCGAAGCTGTTGTATGCCGAGCATCTGGGCATATTGAACATGTCCTGCATACTGACTAATTATGCACATTTCAGTGAATGTTGTAATGCCATTCTTTATTAAATATGTTGTATATTAAATATTCTATAAAAAAATCCAGTGTATGACATTTCGTGCGCCACCCTGTACGTCACAGTGCTGCCAGCGCCATCTGTTGTTGCAACTTATAAACATAACTTGTCTCAGTGTTCTGGCCGGCAATGATCTAATCTGTATGAATGTATGCCAATTGAGAAATATGATCTCACTATTAACGACCAATCACTTTCCCGCCTCATATAAACTAATGAGGCATATTTAAGCACTCCAGGGCATAGAGGGGATTCATGGACTCGTAAAAGCTGCCTAATTTAGGTACAAAGTACATCCTTCCCGCTTAGCATTCTTCCCTGATATCCCCCATTGTTTCTTCATTGCCTGGATGTTTTCGTTATGTTGTTGCCTTATTGTTGACGGGATGGATGCCTATTAGTGTGAATAGGGGCGAACTCTCCAAGAATGTGTGCTCATTTAGATTATCAGGGTTGTTTAGTTTACGTAAGTGAATTTATATGGCTTCTTTTATGCCAAACTCCCGGCCTTTTGTTTCGTGGTGTATGATTCTTATTTGGTCTCTTTCTTTGCTTGTGATGCTATGTAGGGGCAGATGACCTCGTAGTTCCACCCCTTAACACCTCAATAACTAACTAACTGTGAAGCTATGTCCTGTGTCAAACATGTGCTCGCAAACTGCTGAGCGTTTGATAGCATTTATATGTTCTTTATAACGTGTGCCCATCCTCCTTCCTGTCTGCCCTACGTAATTTGCTTGACACTCTGTTGCTTGGCATGAAAATGAGTACACTCCTGATTTTGAGTATGGGTTTTCTTTATTTAAATTGCTATTGTGAAGGTCCTACTGTGTTGTTTGTTCTGAATAATTTCTTGTTCTTTTAAAACATTAGTGATTTTGTACGAGGTTGCATTCACGAAGTTGAAACGTGTGAACTTGCTTACATCACTGGTTGGTGTTTGTGATATACTATATTTTGTCCGATGTCTGTATTATTTGATGTATCCTATTGGGTGGAAAATTGTTTTCTTTTGCTATTTGTTTTATTGTTTTATTTTTTGTTTTTGTTTTAATTGTTGTAATTTTCTTTATCATGGGTATACTTAAGGCCCTGTGGACTATCGAGTTGAAACCTGTTATTTTATGTGCGCATGGGTGGTTGGAGCAATTATCAATAGTGTGTGGTGTTTGAGTGCACTTGCGGAAGATTGAGTACGACATGTTATTGTTCGACCACTCGATTGTTATATCGAGGTTATTTATGTTTCTTTCGAATTTACTAAGGAATTTACGAGGCAGACAAAAGAGAACAAATTATTTGAAATTGTTACATAATTAATATGTGGTATGAATTTATAAAAGACATCCCTTGGTGTTGGGGCACAACGCTTGCCTCGCACTCTTCGATTCCCAGCTCCGTCGGGGATTTTAGAATCTGACGTGAGGGCTGGAACGGGGTACACTCAGCCTCGTGAGGACAATTGAGTAGCTGTCTGACAGTGAGACATGGAGACGAAGATTAAGACCCGAGGGGACTCGACGCGCTGACCACGCCTCATTCCGTAATCTGCAGGCCAAATGGCTGGGCAGCGGTCACTTGGTGAGCTTAGGCTCTTCATGTGCCCGGCTTTGTTCTCTGTTTACTCGCTAAGGTTATGTTTATTCTTTGTGTAGTTTCTATGTGTATTCTTTGTCATCTCTATGTGTAATCTTTGTATGCTCCAAGAAGCATTCATCCTTGGATTGGCAGCAATTGCCTTCATTGACATTATTATTGTGTTATCTAGTCAACATGGCTGAACATTCAAATAATCGGAGCATTAGCTCAATTCGCCTCCATTCTACGGTAATTACAATAATTATTAGAGTGTACATAAGGAAATACAGACCACTAAATCATTCAGTCATATAATTTCTCCCCTGATGCTTCATTTGTGGGCACAATGATGCGCAAGAGCATACAGTAACATTCAGGTCATTTTCTCGTAATGATGATGACAATAATGAATAGGGAAACAACTATTTACTAACTACAGCACTGACACATGTAATATACAACCGAATTAAAAACATTGTTAGAAAGAGGAGTAAGTGAAATAAAAGACACTGCCTAGGGCTTATATCTCATTGGCTGTTAGAAATGTAGAGACCAATTGGCAACTCAAACTAACACTTGGGGCGCTGCGGTCGGTCTGGATAAGTAGGGTTTAAAATACTCGAAACTTTGGCTGTCCCGAGTTCTTGAAGTATAATAGTATCATTTACCGCCACATAGCGCTCAACGATAAGGTTCGGAATAAATGAAGGTAAATTTGAAAGCATCAACGGCATCAACGCTTATTGCAGCTGATTACCTCAATGTACTGCACCAACACCACACCATTTATACAGAGGCATAATATTTTCATGATAACTGTTTTGAGGGGCCTAAGAAATCTTTCTGCACTAATTATTCCCCGTGACTGCAATTTATAAGCAGCGCAAGATTTAACTAGTTTCGCAATTCTGTACCAGAACACTGGTAGGGGCGACGTGATGCAGCTCGCCTTGCCAGTCAACAATAGACGTATTACTCTTACAGTTACACTACTACGGACATGAGTGGTTCTGGGGCCTTAATACGTGGTTTTCAAGTCCATTTTGTCGGTTATTCTAAATGTAGGGAAAGGAGAGCGCTGTCCAAAATATCAAGTGGACGGTGTTACCAGCAGGGTTTCAATGTGTATGTAAAATTTGGTGCAATTAGTAGGAACGGTGTAGATTTGTGATAAAGGGAAATGGAGTGGTCTGTCCAAAATTTAAACTGGTCAGTGTTACTCGTCGGGTACCAAAGTGTAAGTATACAAAATGTGGTTCAGATCGGTGAAACGGTGTAAATTTGTGCCAAAGGACCTAAATGCAGGGAATGGAGTGGTCTGTCCGAAATTTCAAGCAGTCAGTGTTACTCGTCGGTCGGGTTTCAAAGGGTAAGTATGTAAAATTTGGTTCAGATCTGTGAAACGGTGTAGATTTGTGCCAAAGGGCCTAAATGCAGGGAATGGAGTGGTCTGTCCGACAGTGTTACTCGGAGGATTCGAAAGGGTAAGTATACAAATTTTGGTTCAGATCGGTGAAACGGTGTACGTATCAGTAACCATAACGCCAGCGCACGTGGATAAGGCTGTTCGGGAGCGCTTGTTCTTCCGACTTACTGAACAAAAATCCATCTTTAAGGTTACCTGAGAGGTGTAGCCTAATGCTACACAGCCTAAATTATTCCTCTTGATTCTGGCTATCAGATACAAAAAGATTTTTTCGAATCCAACTTGTAGTTCCAGAGCTTAGCGCGTTTAAACAAACAAACAAACAAACAAACAAACAAACTCTTCAGCTTTATTATACTGGGCGCCAGGAAATGTTCCCCTCAGTGACTACTGGCTTCTGCCCGAGGTGGCATCAGCAGTTTAGTTGGCAGCACGGGGTCCTTGACAGGGTGAATCCCACACGTGTGGGCTGTAGGCTGTCAAGATCGTCAGTGTGTATTGCAATAAGCGAGCGTGTGTGTCGTCAGTACTTCCAGCATTTGTTATGAATGGCTGTGGTGAGTACAAACTTTACTGTTTGTTTGTTCTGATACAAGCGACAGGCATGCTGCTCGCAGTGGCCCGTAGTCATTACGGAGAACATTTCCTGGTGCTCTGTATTAGTATAGATCAGGGCTTCCCATACTTTTTTCTGACCATCGCCCACTTTCGAGATTTATAATTCTTTTCACCCACCTTATTTCAAAAAATGCACAAATCTTAAAATTACTAACACATACATTCATATACCTAAATATAAGTTAGGAAATGAGGATTTTTACGGACATTTTTCTCTTAATAGGTACATCATGTTTATTTAGGTATAATTTTGTACATTAAAATTTGCAAATAATAGGTCTAAAAATTAATAACAATCAATGAAATTAATTAAAGAAAAAATTAAAATTAAAACTACATGCATTTTTATATATAACTAGCTGAAGTACCCGTGCTTCGCTACGCGTCATAAATAAATTAAAATGTGAAGGTGACAGTTAAAACAGGGGATAGGCGAGGTGCTGCGCAGAGGGAGATTAAGGATGGAACATTTTGTCCAACTACACCGCTCGGCGTTGACCGTGTTTTATAGCACAAATTTAGGTTTTACTCGCTAACCGTTGGAGATACCGTTCGAATAGAAAATGTAATTTTAAACCTTGTATATGCCATCAAAAGTTTGCTATTTCTTAGTGTTCTCTTTTTATTTGAAATGGAAATATGAAAGTTTGAAACCAAAGGGTGTAGTGACCTCACTTAAATGGTCGCCATCTTTAAATAGTGCAAAGTATTGAAATCAAAGTAGCCTATATGTTAAACAGGTAAATCTGCTACTTCCATGTAAAATTCATGTAATTCGGACCAGTGGTACTTGCGTGATTGAGTAATACACAGACACACACCATCTCATTTTTAGCCCCGCTTCGCTCGCGTCATAGTCGTGTCATATTGTTATTCAATGAAATGCAGGTTTAACCCCGTTAACACCCCCTTAGAACCTGAATATCCAAAAATCCCTCCTTAGATGACGTTTTCGACACACAGCAAACATATCCCCAAAATATCATTCTTCTAACTTTAATAGTATTGGTTGGTCGATGAGAGTGAACATCCAAAAATCCTTCCTTAGTGGACGTTTTTCTTCCAAAATTTCACACCTCCCTATAGGCCCCTTAAATTGCATTTATGAAAAAACGGTCGAACACCTATTTATTTTATTTATTTATTAATTTGTTTATTTATTTATTTTTAAGCTGATTGATTTCCTCCGAGTTTCAAACTTCTCGTCTATGTCGTTTAAGAGATACACGCTCCGCTAGGAATCTTTCAACCCCCACTTTTCATCCCTTTCACCTCATAATATACACTATATCGAAAAACCATTAGACATGTGTCAGCTTATTTTTAATGATTAGTATATATGCCAAGTATCACATCCCCAAATGAAACCACTCGTGAGATATTGTTATTCAATGAAATGCACGTTTGCCCCCTTAACACCTCCTTAAAACCCGAATAAACAAAAATCATTCCTTAGTTGACGTTTTCGACATAGAGCGAACATATTCCCAAAAATTTCATGTTTCCAACTTTAATAGTTTTCGCTGGGCGGGATGAGTGAGTGAGTCAGACAGGATATTTTCTTTCAATTATTTTTACCAGAATTTCACCCCTTCCCACGGACCCCTTAAATTAGATTGATGAAAAAACGCATGAACGCCTATTAACTTATTTTTAAGCTGTCTTTTTCCCCTGAGTTTGATGAGTGAGTGAAATAGTCAGTCAGTTAGGACACTTTCTCTCCTTTCCCGCCCCCCCCCCCTGAATTTCACCCCACCCCATTGGCCCCTTAAATTAATTTATGAAAAAACGGTCGAACACCGATTTACTTACTTTTTAAGCTGATTTTTTTCGCTGAGTTTCCAATTTCTCGCCTATGTCGTTTAAGAGATAGGCCTACACGCTCCGTTTGGAATCCTTCAACCCGCCACTTTTCACCCCTTTCACCTCATAATAATACACCACATCGAAAAACCCTTAGACACATGTCTGCTTATTAGCCTATTTTCAATTTTGAAAAAATAGGCTTATGAGATCACCTTTTGTCCGTGTGTGTCTGCGTGTGTGTGTGTGTGTGTGTGATTCGTGTGTGTGTCCCCCCCTAATAAAATCTAAACGACAGGAGCGATTTCAATGAAACTCGGAAAGTTCATAGCACTATTCCCGGTGACCTCGACCGTGCCCTTCAAATTTTGTTACGTCTCACCAATCCAACATGGCCGCTGTGCGAAATATTTCACCAGCATTCAATATCTCCGAAACTATTACCGATATTACCCTGACATTTTCTATGGTGATAGAGGGAACTACTATAAGTTCACTTATGTGACTTTTGAAAACCTGGTAACTACAAAACCAACATGGAGGCCAAGCGAATTTGCGACATTTAAATAGACGTTTCTCATGATTTGACGAACCAAACGCAATGAAACTTGGTACAGTATATCTTTATATACATGGTAATGCACCGACATCTAACTTCGTTCAATTCTTTACATAATCACAAGATGGCGGATGTGCGAAATATTTCACCGGTATTCTATATCTCTGAAACTATTAGCGGTATCTCCCTAAAATTTTGTACGGAGATAAAGGGCACTACTGGAAGTCCACCTATAAGAATTTCAAAAACCGGTTAACTACAAAACGAACATGGCGGCCAAGCGAATTTGAAAATTTTAAATAGACCTTTCTCGCGAATTAATGTTCCAAGCGCACTGAAACCTGGTACAGGAAATATTTATACACATTGTAATCCACTGGTATCTAATTTAGTTCAATTGTTTACATAACCTCAAGATGGCGGCAGTGCGAATTTTAAAATTAAGTTTTTATTTCTTGTGATGTAGTCATGCGATCGAAGTGAAAGTTTGAATAATGAACCTACGCAATAATTTTCCTTTAATGCTACATGACTCTATGGCCTATACATTTAACAATCCAACATGGCGACCATCCGAAATATTTAGACGATACTGAATATCTACGAATCTATTTTAGCAATCAAACTGCATTTTTTAATGTTCATAGGGGCTATAAACTTAAGTTCACCTATAGGACTTTAAATAACCTGGTGATCACAAATCCAACATGGCGGTGACGCGAATTATAAATATTCACATGGACGTTTCTCGCAATTTAACCATCCGAGTGCAGTGAAATTTGGTACAGTAAATCCTTATACGAATGTTAATCCACTGGCATCTAATTTATTTCAGTTGTTTCCATAACCGCAAGATGGCAGCTGTGAAAAATTTTTAAATCTCCATGTTTTTTCATGTGTCCTAATTATGCGATTGAAGTTTGAATACCACGCGTTCACAATAATCTGCATGTAACAGTACATAGCTCTAGGACCTACATATATAAAATCCAACATGGCGACCATCCGAAATATTTAGTCGGTTCTTAATATCTACGAATCTATTACAGCAATCAAACAGAAATTGTGTATGTTGATAGTGGCAATTAACATAAGTAGGATATATGAAAATAGGCTGTATAGTTCTTCACGGAACTACTTGTTTTTAATGATTAGTTTATATGCGGAGTATCACATCCACAAATGAAACCACTCGTGAGATATTGTTATTCAATGAAATGCAGGTTTAACCACCATAAGACCCCTTTAGAACCTGAATATCCAAAAATCCTCCCTTAGTAGCCGGTGTTGCCATACAACGAACATATCCCCGAAATGCCATTTTTCCAACTTCAATATTTTTGGCTGGGCGATGATGAGTGAGTGACTGAGTCAGGACATTTTCTTTCATCTTTTTTCTTCAGAATTTCGCCCCTCCCGAGGAACACCTTCAATTTGATTGATCAAAAAAACTGTCGAAAAGGTATTTACTTACTTTAAAGCAGTTTTCCCTCTGAGTTTGATGAGTGAGTCAGTCAGTCAATCAGTTAGGACACTTTCTTTCCCTTCTCCCCCCCCCCGAATTTCACCCCAAATGGGCCCCTTAAAATGGATTTATGAAAAAACTGTCAAACACAAATTTACTGCTCTTTTATGTTGATTTTTTTTTTCGCTGAGTTTCAAACTCCTCGCCTATATCGTTTAAGAGATACACGCTCCGTTAGGAATCTTTCAATCCCCACTTTTCACCCCTTTCACCTCATAATATACATCACATCGAAAAACCCTCAGACACTTGTCTTCTTACTTTTTAATGATGAGTTTATATGCCGTGTATCACATACCCCAATGAAACCAATCGGGAGATATTGTTATTCAATGAAATGCAGGTTTAACCCCCTTAAGACCCCTTTAGAACCTCAATATCCGAAAATCCTCCCTTAGTAGACGGTTTTGACATACAATGAACATATCCCCAAACTGTCATGTTTCTAACTTCAATAATGTTGGCTGGGCGATGATGAGTGAGTAAGTCAGGACATTTTCATTTTTCAGAATTTCACCCCTCCCCATGAACCCCTTAAAATTAATTTATGAAAAAAAAACTGTCGAACAGCTATTTACTTACTTTAAAGCAGTTTTTCCCCCTGAGTTTGATGAGTGTCAGTCAATCAGTTAGGACACTTTCGTTCCTGCCCCCCCCCCCCCCCAGAATTTCACTCCTCCCCATGGGCCCCTTAAATTGGATTTATGAAAAAACGTTCAAACGCATATTTACTTCTTTTTATGTTATTTTTTTTTTCGCTGAGTTTTAAACTCCTCGCCTATGTCGTTTAAGAGATACACACTCCGTTAGGAATCTTTCAATCCCCACTTTTCACCCCTTTCACCTCATGATATACACCACATCGAAAAATCCTCAGACACGTGTCTTCTTATTTTTAATGAGTTTATATGCCGAGTATCACATACCCCAATGAAACCAATCGGGAGATATTGCTATTGAATGAAATGCAGGTCTACCCCTTAACACCCCCTTTAAAACCTGAATATCCAATAATCCTCTCTTAGTGGTATTTGCGGCCCTTGAGGAAGCTGCATACCAAATTTCATTCCAATCCGTTCGGTGGTTTCTGATATTTCGTGATGAATGAATGAGTGAGTGAGTGAGTGAGTGGTATTTGACAAATATATAGTAGATAGTGTCAAGCCTTTCTTATGCTAAACTCGGTTGACAGTGCTATGTGAGTAGTTGAGTAACTAACGGTATTTCAAGTAAAGATCCTCATTTTCTATACCGGTAATGCAGAGCGCAACTGGCATCCAGTCGGCCGTGTCTCGACTTGAGCTATGTTGCCATGGAAACTATCTGCCTTGCCATTCCTTCATGAGTATATTTTATGATTTGATTAGCCTGTGTTTGAGAGCAAAAGGGACAAAATCAGAAGAATGAGAAAGACTATCGAAAATTCATGTAGCCAGCAGTTCCTTCTAGGTCCTAAACTATGTGTATGCAAAATTTGGTTGAGATTGGTGGAACGGTGTAGATTTGTATACGGAACCAACCCACCCACATACATACCCACATACATACATACAGACTTTCACTTTTATATATAAGATTAATTAAACACCATGAAATCCTATGTCTAATTAATGTAATTTGATAAACTACTGTAGTTGTAAATGGAACATAATTTGATATAATTTGTTTGCATTTTTATTTTACTCCTTGTTTTTATAGGCAAAAATATCTCGGTCATATTGTTATGTAACAAGAAGTTCCGTGAAGATCTATACAGCCTACTTTTCATGCCAATGATTATTCTACAGAATATGAACCTATCTAGAATTATGACGAAATTAAGTTGGTAATATCGAAATATCTAATTAGTTCAAAATATACCTGGTATAATGTAACCTAATAGAGCACTACAGTTGGCAGCCCTGGTGACTGAATATATTCTTAGTTCCATCTCTTAAGGTACAGAATACAAAATTTGGTGAAGTCCAATGGACGTTACATGCAGTTAGACACTGGATCTATCAGCACGCGTAAAAGCATGTTGCCAACAATGTCATACGTGTGCTGGTCAGAAATAATCTGAAATATTATGATATCTTCTTGTGCCAATTTTGGATGAAATCCATTTGTTAGTATAGAAGTTACATGTATTTTAAAATTGGACATATCAGCAGGCATAGAATCATGTTGGCAGCACTGCCTTGTATTAATTACTCCAAATTAATCTAGAATGTCAGGTGCTATACGTGTGCAAAGTATAGAGCTGTTGGCTTGCATACTTTCTGATATATTGATATTAGGTTAAAAAAATATAGACAGCATTTATTAACAGTTGGCAGCCCTGATTGCTCTTAACAACACTTATAGTCATATATGTTATGGTACACATACCACATACGAAATTTGGTAGAAATCCAACTGATAGTATAGAAGTTACATGTATTTAAAAATTGGTACTATCAGCAGGCTTATAATCATGTTGGTAGAACTGACGTATATAAGTTACTCCAAATTAATCTAAAATGTCAGAATATACGTGTGCATAGTTTACAGCTGTTGGCTTGCATACTTCCTGATATATTGTTATTTGGATAAAAGATAGAGAGAGCAATTATTAACAGTTGGCAGCCCTGGTGGCTCTTAAGAATACGCTCAGTCATATCTGTTTATGTACAGATATTACATACAAAGTTTGGTTGAAATCCAATTGATAGTGTAGAAGTTATATGCATTTAAATATTGGACCTATCAGAAGGCTTAATATTATTTTGGCAACACTGTCATGGTTGGCCTCCTGGAAATTAAACTGAAATAGTATTATCTACATGTGTGCCAATTTTGGAATAGCTCCCATGCATACCTTGCAAGATATCCAACATGGAGCTCAAATTTCTAGTGCGTTTTTCCAGCAGTTGGCAGCACTGACATCATTTTCAAATATGGACGTGAGATATTCCGGTGCACATCTTTACTCATACTAAATTTTGTTTTGATTGCTGCAGCCGTTTAGGAGTTGATAGGGGGACACACACACACAGCCAGACAGACAGACAGACAGACAGAAGGACAGACAGACAGACAGACAGACACACATTTTCCCGGATCGATCTCATAAGTCTACTTTTTCCTCATTTTTGCAAAATGTGAAAAGTAGGCTAAAAAACGGAATTATTTGCCCACTATTTTTTTCAATTCGCTCATCGAATTCACATTCTGTCAGTTTCGCCCACTGGCGTGCTAAAATCGCCCACTACTGGGCGATTTCGACCAGTTTGGGAATCTCTGGTATAGATAATACCTGTCTCTCGTCATTGCGTAAGCATAATTCAGGAATGGAAGTTATTTATTCCAAGTGGAATATGAAGGGTAACACAGTGGTGGTCTTGTTCCAGTATCTCGCGCAAGACGAAAGGTATGATCGACATGAGTCATTGTGTCTCTCCAACGCAGAATGGCCACGGCACTGTCCCTGCTCTGCTGGTCGAGGCCTCGCCGTCAAATCTCCATCGCATCAAGAAGCTCGCCCAACAATCAGGTCATTTTAAATTAAAATACCTATGAATACGTAAAATATTACGATGTCTCATAAGTAGAGACGAGAATTATAGGCACTAAAAACAGTTAAAATAGGCATGTAAATAGGCACTATCGTGTAAAATAGGCAACAAAATAGGCATGAAAAAATTTCTTATAATTTAATAACATATTTAATTACTATCAAAAGAATTAACAACAGGCAACTTTTCAATGTTTTCTGGTAATAAGTTTGTTCTCCTGTCATGAATAATGTTTTTATATTGAGAGAAAGATCTCTCAACATCACATAAGTCTTCTTCTTCTTCTTCTTCTTCTTCTTCCTCTTCTTCTTCTTCTTCTTCTTCTTCTTCTTCCTCCTAGCATTTGTCCCGCCTGGTGGCAGAGTCTGCTGCAACATCACATGAAGTGATTGGGCAAATCCTTAACGAAGCCACTGCATCTGATTTTAGGTCAATTGCTTCATCTACCCCACCTCGTAGGACACTGGCTACCTTTACCACTGCTTCCCATCCTGGATTCCTCTGCAGGACCCTATCAAACTTTTCCCTGACAGCGGCTATCTTCCCAGAGGTTCCTTACAAACTTCCCCTGACTACTTTAACAATCCTACATGACTCCACCAGGGGTAATCTACTCTTCTTTATTTTCTGTTGCCTGCATGATTTGTACCCACAAGCCTGCAAACCTCGTTGAAAATTAGAAAACCGCGTAATTTGAAATTGTGGCATTCGCCCATAACCTTACTTTTTGCCACAATTTAGCAAGACTCTAGAGGGGATGCTAGAGGCTTGTTGGCAGCTTCGCGGCCCTAACCTGGGAGCTTAACGCTCCCCCAGACTGTTTGGTTCTGAATCTGAAGTGAAGATAAAGCGTACGCTTACACAGTTCGCATCGAGAGGGAGGTAGGGGATACGGGTTGTGCAATATAATTCGCATGTGTCCTGCAAGAAGCCTCCGTGGCCTAGGCGGCAGCACGCCGGTCTCTCACCGCTGGGGCCGTGGTTAAAATCCCGATCACTCCATGTGAGATCTGTGCTGGACAAAACGGAGGCAGACAGGTTTTTCTCCGGGTACTCCGGTTTTCCCTGTCAACATTTCATTCCAGCAACACTCTCCACTAATTTCATTTCATCTGTCATTCATTTAATCATTGCCCCAGAGGAGTGCGACAGGCCTCGGCAGCCGGCACAGTCCATATCCTCGCCGCTAGTTGGGGAGCTTCATTCATTCCATTCCTGACCCGGTCGGAGACTGGAAGCAGGCTATGGATTTTCATTGCATGTGTATTGTGAGGTTGGAGGGGTTGAATGCTTCGAGGTCAAATTGTTCCTTGTTTCTTCTGATGGAAATTTCCCAAGCGCAATTTCTGGCGACATCCGAGAATTCCCATTCTTGTTCTCAGGGTAAACACATATTGAGAAATGAGAATATAATTCTCTAGAGTACACCAGCTGCAATATAATGCACTTTAAAATACAGTCAAAAGGCATCAAATAGGCAATTATACTCCAAATAGGCACAAACCCTTGAAATAGGCATTTTAGGCACAATAAAACCAACGAAATCTAGCCTTAAAGAACCTAAAACGGATTTATATCTCGAAAGCCTACGTTTCTAAACACAGGAATAAAATAGGCAAATAGGCAAATTCTCGTCTCTACTCATAAGTAATGTTGTATTTTAAGTTTGGTGTTTTACAAAGTAGAATTGGTTTTCTTTAGTTCGCCAATGCTATTTCATGATGATAATTGTTGTTTTAAAGGGCCTAACATCTAGGTTATCGGCCCCTAATAGTCTGGGCGATAGCGAAAATGACAATGAAATGGAAACCATAACGAAAATAATGTTAGACTGAAAATAATTTAGAAGGAAAATACTCACAAAAGGAATTTAGATTTAAAAATACGCACAAAATATAGTTTAGGTTCAAAATACTTACAAAATGCAATTTAGATTAAAAATACATACAAAATGTGGTTGAGATTCAAAATACTCACAAAATTTAATTTAGAGACACGGGGAGCCAATTCATAAAAAAAAGGGCGGGAATCGTAAAGAGAAAAGGAACTTTAATGAAAAGAATGAGGGATCAGGAAATATGAAAGAAGGGCCAATTAAGGCGGGAAAGGAAGAGACTCCCTAGGCCTCGGATACCCTAATACCGTCGGGGTTGGAAGAGAACAAGAGTTTACCAAGAAAGGTTGACAGGAAAGAAGATGTAGAGGAGCCCAGCACAAGTAAGTGGAAGCAATGCCAGACTATGCTGGTATCCCGTGATCGCCAACCCACGACCCACTAGATGTGAGCCCTGTGGACGGGTTATCCGCTTTATAAGTGAGAGTGGGTTAGGGCCAGCAATCTAAATTCTCCAGTGAACATTGACTCAACGACTTGTTCGTTTTTGAATGATAATGTTTTGTTTTTCCGTAATTTTTGTTTATTTTCATTATTTTTATTTTTATTAATTTTTTTGTTTTGGTGTTATTAATTTTTGCTCTTTTAAAATTTTGGTGTCCACCTCAAAATTTTAAATTCAATTCCAAATTTGTATTCTTTAATCTGTTTTAAGAGGGGCAGATGACCTCATAGTTCCGCCCCTTAAAACAACAATAACTAACTAACCTGTGGACGGGGGGGGGGGGGGGGGCAATGCTATTTACACGAGGCCATGACTAGAATTGGGTATATTGCGAGAATGTATCAGTCGTCAGTTGTCACAAATGGAATTTACAACGTTGGAGTTTAGGGTCCTTTTAAGCCACTACTGGAAAGAAGCTAACAAAGCTGCTAACGAGGCTCGAAGAATATGTTGTGAAGTGGAAGAATAAGGTGCCGTTAGTGAACGTGTGGCACAACGATGGTTCCAACGTTGCAACACTGGAGAAGAAAACATTACAGATTTACCCGTTTTCGAAGACCTGAAGTATGGGATATTGAGAATACACGCAGAGTTTTGGAAGAAAATCCACAAAGAAGTACTCGCAGGCTGTCAGAAGAACTTGGTACATCAAAAGATACCACACATCACCAGATTAAGAAACTTGGATAATAAGACAGAAGCTGTAAATCTGTAGCTCAAGAATTGACCCGTGAACAGGCTCAACGCAGAGTGAATATCTGTCGTCAGCTTAATCAGGAGAATGTTCACATGTAATGAAAAATGGGTCTATTACCGCAACGCTGACGCCTCGAAAGAGTGGCTCAGTCCTCATCGTCATCGTTAAAAGTTCGACCCCAAAGTGATGTGTGTCTGGTGGAATTTTAAAGGAGTGATACTGTACACTAGGACAGTGTTTCCCAAACTCTTTTGTGTGTGTATCACTTTAAGGGATGAGAATCTCTCGCGTACCAACTAATGGTTGGGAGATATACAGAGAGTTTAGTTTGGATGTATCGCAGACCCTCGCTAGCCCGCTCGCCCGCGGCGCGAGCCTGTCTCCCGCCACGCACTTTGCCGTTATGCGGCGCCCGCGCAGCACTGAGTCATTGAGTATAGGAATTTGTACTTACCTAGTTCACATCTGGTGCTGAAAATGTTCGCCATTCACTGCTACACATCGCTGGCACCTTTTTATGAAACTGACATGTACTCTCTGAAGTTCCTCAGCACCGATTGACTGTATTTCAGCTGTAATATAGTCTTTAAGCTCATTCATAGTGGAGGGTTTCTCGCATACACTCTATTTTTAAGCGTTCCCCACAAATAAAAGTCACATAGTGATAAGTCTGGGCTTCGCGGGGACCACACGTTCCGACTTATAAACCTCGTACCGAAAACGCGACGCAATTCTGTCATGGATGCTTCGTCATTGTGAGCAGCGGCAGAATCTTGTTGAAAATAAGTTAACAATCGCTCTCCGTAAGTCAGTTCGTCAAAAAATTGGTTAAGGATCACATTGAAGAACACATTTAAGTACAAATTCCTATATCCAATGACTCAATGCCGCGAAGGCGCCGCATAACGGCAAAGTGCCTGGCGGGAGGCAGGCTCGCGCCATGAGCGAGCGGGGTAGCGAGGGTCTCCGATACATCCAAACTAAACTCTCTGTAGTACTATAACCCCACACCACCATCACCATTACGTAGCAGACCGAAAGATGGATTGTAAATTGTGTTTGCTAGAGTTAGACTGTTGGAGTTAAAGTTCAAATAATAAAAAGTGTGTCCAGTTTTATTATTTATTACAATAAATATTCAATTCAAACATTCAGAAATGTCACTGTACAAATAATATTAATAACAGAACTCTTAATAATTACGTTCAACTAACAACTTCAATGTGAAGGATGAGCTTGAAGATTAGAAGTCAACTTAGGAATGTCTGGTTTAAGAACGTTTTCCGCTGTATTTATTCTTGAGATAAACAAGTGAAGAAAATGCAGTCTCACACAAGTACGAAGTAGTGAAAGGCAGTAAAAATCTAACTGCTTTGTCAGATATGTCTGCATAGTCTGAACGCCTCTCATCCCAAAAGTTCACAAGTAATTTTTGAAAACGTTTTCCTTAGATCTGTATCACAATACAATTCATAAAACTGCACCTTGTCTTTGGCCTGAAAGTCCTCCGGCAACATATCAATGTTTTTATATTTTTAAATTTTATATTTTTTTTGTGACGTATCTAATATTTTTTATATTTTTTGGGAGGAGTAGAACTGCTGCCACCAGTGGTACGCGTACCACAGTTTCGGAAATGCTGCACTATGAGTTTCTCTAAACGGGCGTGCAGTCAATTCGGATCTTTATTCACTACAGCTGGAACGAGTCCATGACATTTTGAGACGGAGATACCCAGCATTAGTTAACCGAAATAGAGTTCTCTTGCATCAGGACAATGCGAGACAACAACAACAACAACAACAACAACAACAACAACAACAACAACAGCAACAGCAACAGCAACAACAGGAATTGGGAGGAGTAGAACTGCTACCACATCCAGCATACAGCCCTGATCTTGCGCCTTCAGATTACCATTTTTTCGATCCATGGTCTATTTATTGCGTGGAAGAAATTTCGAAAACATTGAAGCTATGGAAGTGGGTCTCGCCGAATTATTCCCATCACAACCCAGAGACTGGTACCCTCGCGGGATAAGAAACATCGCTGAAAGATGGCTCAAGACCATAGAATCCGATGGTCTGTATTTTGAAGAATAGTTTAATTTCTTGTCAGAAAACTTTCCAAATAAAATTTTCTTTAATACTCGTGCTTCCAGCAGCCAACTGAGCGAGTTTGAAAGGGGTCAAATTGTGGCCTTCCGAGTGGCGCGATGGTCCTTTCGGATAATTGCCACACAAGTTGGATGTGCTGTGTCCGTTGTGCAACGATGCTGGTATCAGTGGTCACGTGAAAATTCTCACACTCGTAGACGAGGTTCTGGACGTTCACGCACCATAGACGTCCGCCAGGATCGTCGTATTGTTAGGGCAGCAGTGGCAGATCGTACAGCTACCCCAGCACAGATACGAGGGTTTGTGAGCTCAGAAGTGTCAACACGAACTGTTGCGAACCGGTTACTAGCAGTGGGACGCACACCTCTAGCCCGTCTTCCACTCACGCCACAGCATCGGCGTGCAAAGCTCGACTTGAGCCGTCAGAGTATCATTTGGAAGATGGAATGGCGCGTCGTGGTCTTCAGCGATGAAAGCAGATTCTGCCTGCACGCAAGTGATAGTCGTTGGCACGTTCGACGTAGACCTGGTGAGCGCTGTCTCGTGGAATCCATTCGTCCAAGACACACCAGCTTCAACTCTCGTTCACCTTTGGTGTTTGTGGAGGGAAAGCTAACCAGCGCTCGGTACGTGCAGGATGTTGTTAGACGCGTTCTTTTGCCGTTCTTGCAACAGGAAAGGGATGTGTTGTTACAACAGGATAATGCACGCCCACACACCGTCCGTGCAACTCAACGTGCACTGCAACACATGCAGCAACTTCCATGGCCAGCACGATCGCCGAACTTGTCTCCAATCGAGCACGAGTGGGACATGATGGGCCGACAAGTGACTCGTGCGACTCATCCACCCACAACTCTTACAGAACTGTGTCAACAGGTCGAGCAGGCGTGGAATAACGTATCCCAAGACAGTATTCGCCATCTGTATGATTGACTGGATGCAAGGGTGCATTGCCGCCCGTGGAGGCTACACCTCGTACTAATATGGGTGATTCAGTATGGGTATCTCTGAACCGCTTGACCTATTGATCTGTATATTTAATCATTTCATGTACTCCATATGCACTGTTGCCACAATAAATCTTGAGTGAAGATTGGTAACCTCTAAAAGGGTGGCCTATTTTTTTTTTCGGCAGTGTATTTATTCATTTTTGGGGGGAATTTCTGAGCTGGTTTTCATTAATGTTGACTAATTGTGATTTTCCTTTTGAATTTTGTCTAATGTCTATTCTTTTTATTTTATTATTACTTTTGATCTAGGCCTATTCCTTGACAATTTTTGACTGATTTTGATTGTTTACTGGGGTTTTATGGATTTTGACAAATTTTGAATTTATTTATTCATTTATTGTTTTGGAATTTTTGAGCTGGTTTTCACTAATTTTGACTAATTGTGCTTGTATTCTTTTTGGATTTTGACTAATGTTTATTCTTTTTTATTATGATTTATTTTCGAGCTTTTCTTTCACGATTTTTGACTAATTTTGATTGTTTTTGGGTTTTATGGATTTTGACAAATTTTGAATTTATTTATTCATTTAAGTTTTGAGAATTTATGACCCAGTTTTCACTGATTTTGACTAATTGTGGTTGTTTTCTTATTGAATTTTGACTTCTGTTTATTATTTTCTTTTTTACTTTTTTGGACTTTTCATTGACGATTTTTGACTAATTTTGATTGTGTTTTGGGGTTTTATGGGTTTTGACTTATTTTGAATTTATTTATTCATTCATTATTGGGAATTTTTGGGGTGGTTTTCACTAATTGTGTCTAATTGCGATTGTTTTCTTTTTGAATTTTGACTAATGTTTATTCTCTTTTATTATTTTACTTTTTGAGCTTTTTTTCACGATTTTTGACTAATTTTCATTGATTTTTGGGGTTTTATGGATTTTGAATTTATTTATTCATTTTTTGCGAACTTAGAGCTGGTTTTCACTAATTGTGTCTAATTGTGATTGTTCTCTTTTTGAATTTTGACTGGTATTTATTCTTTTCTCTTTTACTTTTTTGAGATTTTCTTTGACGATTTTTGAATAATTTTGATTGTGTTTTGGGGTTTTATGGATTTTGACTTAGGCGAGAACGTTACCGCTGAGCCACTCAGCCCGTCGTACGTATTCTCCCATACATAATAATGGAAATGAATTAATTATTTACTACACTATAGTTTGCAAAAATATCATGAATAAAATTAGGAATATTATCATTTAGACTTTCACGGCTCGTGATGCTATCCATAATGTAGAATTTTGGGCTTACGTCGTGTTTTATTTGATCAAACTCGACGCGTTTCGAAAGAAACCATGTCTTTCTTCATCAGGAATAAACGGAAATACGACTAATTTCTTGCTAAGAGAAAGCAACAAAGAAACTAAACAAGTAGTTCCGTGAAGAACTATACAGCCTATTTTCATATATCCTGCTCATGTTAATTGTCTCTATCAACATACAAAATTTCAGTTTAATTGTTGTAACAGATTCGTAGATATTGAGAACCGTCTAAATATTTCATATGGTCGCCAGGATGGATTTTTATTTTTGTACTATTACATTAAGATTATTGTGTACGTGTGGTATTCAAACTTCAATCGCATGATTAGAACACAAGAAGTAAAAACGAGATTTTAAAAGTACGCACAGCAGCCATCTTGTGATTATGCAAACAATTGAAATAAATTACATGCCAGTGGATCAACATTTGTATAAGCATTTTACGTGCAACGTTTCACGGCACTCGGATAGTTAATTCGCGAGAAACGTCCATTTAAATATTTATACTTCGTGTCGCCGCCATGTTGGATTTGTGCTCACCAGGTTACTCAAAGTCCTATAGGTGAACATATGTTCATAGTCTCTATGAACATAAAAAAAAATCAGATTGGTTGCTGTAAAAGATTCATAGATATTGAGAACCGTCTAAATATTTCGGAAGCCCGCCATTTAAGATTGTTATATGTATAGGCCATAGAGTTATGTACCATTCAAGGACAATAATTGCCTAGCTTCATTATTCAAACTTTCACTTCGATCGCATGATTACGACACAAGAATAAAAACTTAATTTTAAAATTTCGCACAGCCGCCATCTTGAGGTTATGTAAGCAATTGAATTAAATTAGATGGCAGTGCATTACAATCTGCAAAATCACTTACTGTACCACATTTCACTGCGCTCAGAGAGTTAAATCACGAGAAAAGTCTATTAAAATATTTCAAATTCGCTTGGTCGCCATGTTCGTTTTGTACTTTACAGGTTTATGAAATATACATAGGTAAACTTGTATCAGTACCCTTTATCACCGTACAAAATTGCATGATGATATCTGTAATAGTTTCGGAGATATAGAATGTCAGTGAAATATTTCGCACAGCCGCCATTTTGAGGTTATATAAACAATTGATCTAAATTAGACTCCAGTGAATTACAATGTGTACAAACATTTGCTGTACCAAGTTTCATTACGTTTGGATAGTTAAATCGCGAGAAATGTCTATTTAAAAGTCTCAATTTCGCTTGACCGCCATGTTGGTTTTTAAGTCACCAGGTTTTTGAAAGTCTCATTGGTGAACTTCTAGTAGTGCCCTTTATCACCGTACACAATTTCAGGGTGAGATCGGTAATAGTTTCGGAGATATTGAATGCTAGTGAAATATTTCGCACACCCGCCATGTTGGATTGGTGAGACGTAACAAAATTTGAAGGGCACGGTCGAGGTCGCCGGGAATAATGCTATGAACTTACCGAGTTTCATTGAAATCGCTCCAGCCGTTTAGATTTTATTAGGGGACACACACACACACGGACAAAAGGTGATCTCATAAGCCTATTTTTTCAAAATTGAAAATAGGCTAAAAAGGTGGCCTAAGATGGACGCCATTTTTTATATCGGGAAGACTTCGAAAACGATATGCGCTCGCATTAAGGAACATAATAGATGTATCAGGCTCATTCTACCTGATAAATCAGCTGTTGCTGGTCATGCTTTAACACCTGGCCATGATGTCATGTTCCAAGGAGTGGATGTTCTTGCCCGTATAAAGCAATATCGTCCCAGAATCATTAGGGAGGCGGTTGAAATACGTAAACACACAGATAATTTCAACCGCAACACCGGCTACAATCTCAGCGAGTCCTGGCTGCCTATTGGCAACTCAAACTAACACTTGGGGCGCTGCGGTCGGTCTGAATAAGTAGGGTTTAAAATACTCAATAACACGCGTTTGATATGGAACACTTTTTATTTTTCGGTTATAATCAGTAAATATGGTCTCTAAAGTAATGACAGTGTTATTTTTAATTGTATATATGTATAACTGTGCGATACACGTGTTCTAATTTGTGTGTTCCACTGGATTTTTGGTGTCATTTGCATATTATCAAGCATCAGTTTTTATGGGTGATGTAGATCAGCTGATTAAAATTTACACAGGGCTACACTTCGGACATTATTTCGGTACTATTATGCGCAATATAATGTAAATGTCGATCCTGAGTCAACGCCGAGGACATTCAAATAGAGAAATACGGTACATAAACAAATAAATAACACACCGAAGCTGTGCTATTTTTATCATTCCGAGACTAGCATCCACGCAAACCAGACGCCACTGTTCCAAGCTCCGACTTATATCGTGAATTGATGTCAAACTGATGATCCGCCAGCCTTTCCACCAAGCCTACACCTCGTAATTGCTAAGTTCTTCGATATTCGAGCTATTCCACTACGAGTCATATAGGCCTAATTTGCCTCCCCGTGGGCACTGTAGAATGAGTGATTCCGCTACCATTCAAATATTCAACACCAAACCCACCTTTTAACCATCCAAATCAAGCAATTCCTGTCGCCCCCCGAGTTTTAATACAAGTCATCCCTTCTCCCTACCAAGCAGTCAATAATTAATTATTCAAGTAACTTCAATCTTACCAGCACGCCCATCGTAACAGCTGCTTTTAAACTGAATAACCTTCGCTGGCTTTACGTCGCAGGTCTTCTGTCTGTCTACCTCGACAAGTGTTAGATCCTTCCCGGGGTGGAAAGGTATTATTATTAGGTATTATTAGGTATCATCACATTTCGGCTATTGCTATTTGCATCTTTTGGAAAGTGATGAAAACGTATATCCGCAGCCCTCTTATACATCGACTTACAGCCGTAAACTGAGCAATACACTTTGCTTTTACTCATTTTTCACTCTATCAACGAGTAAAACTTATTACTTATGTATAAAGACACGAACAATTTACCACGATCTGTTTACCAATACAAGAAACCATATACAAACAGTCACCACGTGACAAATGTACCCTACTTGGTAAGTTTCTCATTTTTACCGCTAGATGTCATATCAGATAGCTGGAGTTGCCAATTATCAGAACCCTTAGAAAGTAATACACTGCTGCTTTTCGTTGTCCCTAACATGGGGCTAAAATGGCGTCCATCTTAGGGCACCATTTTTTGGTTTCTTTGTTGCTTTCTCCTAGCAACAATTTAGCCGTATTTCCGTTTATTCCTGATGAAGAAAGACATGGTTTCTTTCGAAACGCGTCGAGTTTGATTAAATATAAGGTGCTTTCAAAAAGTAACGAGCCGGAGGCTGGAATGCGCAAACCGGTGACGACATCGGCTAATCGTGGCGTGTGTAACGAGGTGGTGGTTCCGACCAGAGCGTGGAAGGTCACAGCCCGTCGCTAGAGGGCACGCGTGCACGTCACGTGGCGATACAAAGCGAGCAGCAGCATGCATTAATCGTCCAACGCTGCCAGTCGCATTGCAAACAGTGACATGGAGGCGTCAACCGAAGAGCAAAGAGGTTTTGTTTGGTTTCTGACAGCGGAAGGAGTAGGGGGAACGGACATTCTTCGCCGAATGTCACAAGTGTACGGCGAACACTGCATGTCCCTTGCAAGGGTCAAGGAGTGGCACAAGCGCTTTAGGGAAGGACGGGTTCGTTAGCCGATGATGCTCGGTCTGGGGAAGCCCCCTGCATTACTGATGACAACGTCCAGCTGGTTGATGCACTCACTACCCAGGACAGCCGAGTGACAGTGAACGCCATAGCCGCCGTGGTCACTCCACGACAATGCACGACCTCATACGGCCAACACCGTCGCGGCACTCCTGCAGAAATTCAAATGGGACGTTCTCGGCCAGCCTCCATACAGTCCAGACCTCTCTCCCTGTGATTACGCCATGTTTGGTCCCCTGAAAAGGGCTCTTGGGGGCCAACGATTCACCTCGGACGCCGACGTACAGCTGTACGTGCGGAACTGGTTCACATCGCTGCCCAGGGAATGTTATGAGACAGGCATTCACCGCCTCGTGTCACAGTGGGACAATTGCCTCAACAGCCAGGGCCAATACTTCTAACATACAGATACTGGTCTCTGTAATTATGCCTCCGGCTCGTTACTTTTTGAATGCACTTTATAAAATACGGCATAAGCCCAAAATTCTACATTATCGATAACATTAGGAATCTTCAAGTAAACAAATATCATTTATATAAAAATTAAATAAATGTTACATATTTTAAACTGTTTTAATGCAATGTGCTGTGGTGGTTTTTCCCGGGTAGCGGGGAGACGGTACGTTTCCGGACACAAGTTCCTATGCTAAACCTAACCGCCTTGGACTTTATATTTGCTTGGCAAGGACATTCTCGTTCACGCGCTCCGCCAGTTACGGCTCAGTTCCCGGCTGCCGCGCGCGCGTATGTACGGCAGAATACGGTGCTTAAAACAGTATCATGCATTTTTACTCACCATGTTTAGAGTTGATGCTGAAAATGTTCCCCATCCGCTGCCAAACATAATCGGCATCTACTTATGAAATTTCTGGTTACTCCGATTAATTTAGCTTCACTAAGGAAATAACGACATTTTCGTCTATTTTTATTGTTTACTGAACCTGTACGTTTGAATATCAAATTAGCCAGTTGTTTTATTGTACGATTTATAGGCATGAGTCTCCCTGGAAATTTCATTCGAAACTTTTGTCTTGTTCTATCGCACGATTTCCTGCACTTTAATGTGCAGATATACACGTTCAAGTAACGAATATTTCACATCAGGCATTACAGCAGTATACAAAATCATAATATAACAACTGGCTGAGAGATTCAAACGTACGGGTTCAGTAAACAATGAAAATAGACGCAAATGTCGTTATTTCCTTAGTGAAGCTAAATTAACCGGAGTAACCAGAAACTTCTTAAGTAGATGCCGATTAAGTTTGGCAGCGGATGGAGATCATTTTCAGCATCTACTATAAACATGGCTAGTAAAAATGCATGATACTGATTTTAAGCACGGTATTCTGCCGTACATACGCGCGCCCGACAGCCGGCAACTGAGCCGTTACTGGCGGAGTGCTCGAGCGAGAATGTCCTTGCCAAGCAAATATATGATAATTATGATGATAATTGTTGTTTTAAAGGGCCTAACATCTAGGTTATCGGCCTCTAATGGTTTGGGTGATCGTGAAGATGAAAATGAAATGCTAACTATAACTAAAAACTAACTACTAACTTATATACTAGAATAAGAAATGGAAAAACAAAAGGAGAATAAGGCAAATAAAGGACAGGAGGAAAAGAAATGCCCTCAACCCTTGAAGAATGCGGATTGAGGGACTTGGAAGGAAGTAGAACCATGAAAGGCAGATAGGAAAGTGAAAGAGGAGAGGGTCCACCCCACAGGTAAGGGACAAAAGGGGGAATCCGGACCCATCTCAGGAATCCCTAGGGGTCACTAACTCCGGAACTCACCAGCCTTGAGTCCCTGAGGGAGCAATATCCAGGGTGCACCAGAAGTGGTGGGGCTACATACACCCTTCCTCCTTGAGGGCCTTGAGCAGTAGGCAGGAGATAACAGAAAAAGAAAAAGAAGGCTGACCCCTCGCAGAAGGAGGGTATCAGAAAAGATGAGACAAGGGCCAATTAAGGCGGGAAAGGAAGAGACTCGCTAGGCCTCGGATACCCTAATACCGTCGGGGTCGGAAGAGAACAAGAGTTGACCAAGTGAGGTCGACAGGACAGAAGACAGAGAGGAGCCCGTCACAAGTAAGTGGAAGCCATGCCGGACTCAGCTGGGGCCCCTTGGTCGCCAACCCACGTCCCACTAGATGTGAGCCCCTGAGGGAGCCAAACAAATATAAAGACCCTGTATACGCCCTCAAACTTGTGAATGCGAATTTAGAAACACACTGTAGGAGGTGGTAGTATATTTAAAAAAATCCATATAACATATGTCCCATTTGTATTGCGTACAGAGATGCAGCTGGTAGTCTTTAACCTAAACAAATGTAAAGCTAAGGCAAATGAGGACGTTCAAAGTGATTTTCAAAAATTCCACCACCATTGCATTTTGCACTTCTCTTGATAACACCCCATCTAGCGGCGAGGATATGAACTGTGCCGGCTGCCGAGGCCGGACGCACTCCTCTGGGGCAATGATTAAATGAATGACAGATGAAATGAAATGATAGTAGAGAGTGTTGCTGGAGTGAAATTTTGACAGGGAAAACCGGAGTACCCGGAGAAAAACCTGTCTGCCTCCGTTTTGTCCAGCACAGATCTCACATGGAGTGACCTGGATTTGAACCACGGACCCAGCGGTGAGAGGCCGGCGTGCAACCGCCTAAGCCACGGAGGCTTTTGATATATTGGTATTTGGATTTTAAAAAAAGAGAGAGAGAGAGCAATTATCAACAGTTGGCAGCCCTGGTGGCTCTTAAGAATTCGGTCAGTCATATCTGTTTATGTACACATATTACATACAAAATTTGGTTGAAATCCGATTGTTAGTGTCGAAGTTATATGCATTTAAAAATTGGATTTATCAGAAGTCTTAAAATTATTTTGGCAACACTGTCATGTATGTCCTCCAGGAAATTAAACTGAAATAGTATTATCTACATGTGTGCCAATTTTGGAATAGCTCCCATGCATACCTTCCAAGATATCCAACATGGGGCTCAAATTTCTAGTGCGTTTATTCAGCAGTTGTTAGCACTGACATCATTTTCAAATATGGGCTTGAGATATTCCGGTATACATCTTTACTCATACTAAATTTGGTTTCAATTGCTGCAGCCGTTTGGGAGACAGACAGACAGACAAACAGAAGGACAGACAGACAGACACACACACATTTTCCGGATCGATCTCATAAGTCTACTTTTTCCTCATTTTTTCAAAATGTGAAAAGTAGGCTAAACATCCATATACCATGTGTCCCAATTGTATTGCGTACAGAGATACAGCTGGTAGTCTTGAACCCAAACAAATGTAAAGCCAAGGCAAATGAGGACGTTCAAAGTTGATTTTCGAAAATTCCACCACCAATGCATTTTGCACTTCTCTTGATAACACCCCGTGTAGCTCATCTGAGGGCGTCTTGGCGTTCTTTGAGGAGGGATGCACTATGCATAATCCGAACGACTCAGCTTATCACTAAAAACTCAATCACAAAATAACCAAACGTACAAACCAGACCAATATTTTTGCAAGCTACATGGATAGAAATTTGATGGGTTTACCACACCAAAAATATTCGTACAAATTGCAACGGCGTGGTTTGCGACTTTAACATCGAGCTTCGAGAAAAGTATCAAGGTACGTTACAGTTTCGGCAAGTCGAGTTGGTACCGACAAAGGGAGAAAGTCACAGCTTAAATTGCCAACCAAGCTTGCAGTTTGGACATCGGCAAAAATTTTTGGTGCGAAAAAAGCCCCAAATTCCTATCCGTGCATTGCTGCACATTCATCGTGACATCTCTATAGACATCGATTCGGTAATCACAAGGTTTGCTAAACAAAATAGATGAGTTGATTTTGTTATATAAATAATTGTTTTTATATGACAGGTATGAAGTTGTAAATATGTACAGTTGTAAAAGAACATAATAATTGCAATAAAGATATTTTCAGTATTGAATAAAATGAAAAAAAAACTGTTTTTCAGATGAAATTCGTTACGTTTTATTTGTCTGGTTGTTGTGTTTTGAGTTTTCAAAAAAAAATTGGTCTCCGTTTGGGGAGGGGGGTCATGCCCCCAGTGATCCCCCCACCTTGAATCCGCGCCTGGCTCTTGTTGACCTTTTCCTTTTAGACTTCGCTTTTCAACCATCCCAACAGATAAAAATCCAAAAGGGTAAGGTCTGGGGACCGTGGTGGCCAAGAAACGTGCCCATATCTCCCTATCCATCTTCCAGGGAATGTTAGCTTTAGATGTTGTATCACAAGACGGCTAGAATGTGCAAGAGCTCCGTCATGCTGGAAGAACATACGCATTCTTGTAGCCAAAGGAATCTCTTCCAATAATGCTGGATGTTCATTTCCAATAAAATGTAGATAATGGGGTTCTGTTAGACGATGCGGTAACACAACATGCCTAATCAACTGATTGTCAATCAACCCACACCACATATTTACATAGAAGCGTTCCTGAAAGTGTTTGTCTACAATGGCATGTGGGTTTTCTTCTGACCACATATGTTCATTAAGAGTGATATTGATGCCGTCACGAGTGAACGTAGCTTCATCAGTGAAGATTACAAATGGGATTACTTGGTGTTGTTGTTGTTTGAGTCTTCAGTCTTTTGACTGGTTTGATGCAGCTCTCCATGCCTCCCTGTCCTGAGCTAATCGTTTCATCTCTACATAGCTACCACACCCTACATCCGAGGCAATCTGTTTAACATATTCTAACCTTGGTCTACCCCTACAGTTCTTGTCCTCGACTCTTCCTTCCATAACTAAGCTTGCTATTCCTGGGTGTCTTAGTATGTGTCCTACCAACCTATCTCTTCTCTTCATTAGCAGTCGACAGAAACATCTATCCTCTCCCACTCGCCTTAATACCTCTTCGTTTGTAACCCTATCTACCCATCTGATCTTCATCATTCTCCTGTAACACCACATTTCAAATGCCTCAATTCTCCTTTTTTCTGCTGCACCAATAGTCCAAGTTTCACTTCCATAGAGCACCACGCTCCAGACAAAGGCTTTCAAAAATGACTTCCTAATACCTAAATCTATATTCGATGTCAACAGATTCCTTTTTTGTAGAAAGGCTTTCCTTGCCTGAGCCAACCTACTTTTTATTTCCTCTTTGCTTCGTCCATCACTGGTTATTCTGCTTCCTAAGTAACAGAAGTCTCCTACTTCCTTCAGTTTTTCACCTGCCAATTTGATATCCATAGAGGTTTCTGATTTATTTCGGCTGCATTCCAGTATTTTTGTTTTACATTTATTAATTTTCATCATGAAGTCCTTCCGTAAGACGGAGTCCATACCATTCAAAAACTCATTCAAATCCTCAGGCTTGTCGGCCAAGATGACGATGTCATCAGCAAATCTCGGAGTTGAAATTATTTCTCCTTGAATCTTCACTCCCACTTTAAATTTTTCTCCGATTTCCTTCATTGCTTGTTCAATGTAAAGATTGAAAAGTATGGGTGATAAGTTGCAGCCTTGCCTTACACCTTTCATAATACCAGCTTCTCTCTCATATCCTTCAGCTCGAATGACAGCTGTCTGGTTTCTGTATAGATTGTATATCATCCTCCTATCCCTGTACTTTATTCCAATAGATTTCAAAATGTCAAACAATTTAGTCCAATCAACGTTATCAAAAGCCTTTTCTAAATCTACAAATGCCATGAACGTTCTCTTATCTTTCCTTATTCTACCTTCCAAAATCAGCCTAAGACTTAGTACAGCTTCCCTTGTTCCTACATTTCTCCTGAAACCAAACTGGTCTTCACCCAACTCCGTTTCTATCTGGCTCTCAATCCTCTTGTAAATTATTCTAGACAGGATCTTTGAAGCATGGTGATTTGCACGTATCCAACAACAAAATTCAAATCGTCTATCTGCATCTCCTGCTCGAAGGTGTTGAACGGGCTGGTAATGACACGGATGCAACCCGTGCATACGTAATGTCCGCCATACTCTTATACATGGAACACCGATACGTGCAGAAAGTCTACGTGTACAAAGACACGAAACGACAACTGCTCTGGTTACATACCAACGTCTGTATCTCGGTACGCAATAAAAATGGGACACATATTATATGGATTTTTATTGCAATTCATCTATACTACCACCTCCTAAAATATTTACTGTTCCTCCTGAAACACCCTTTATATAATAACTCTTATCATGATTGGGTTTTGTGGCGCACATTTTCACCGAGTGTGTGGATCTTGCTGACTTACGAAGAATCCTTGGTTTGCAGATGACACTCAAACTTATATTAGCCGATGACGCGGTGGCTGCTGATCGCGTTATCCGCTTTATAAGTGAGAGTGGGTTAGGGCCAGCAATCTAAATTTTCCAGTGAACATTGACTCAACGACTTGTTCGATTTTGAATGATAATGTTTTGTTTTTCCGTAATTTTTGTTTATTTTTATAATTTTTATTTTTGTTTAATTTTTGGTTTTTGTTTTATTAATTTTTGGTCTTTTTAAATTTAGGTGTCCACCTCAAATTTTTAAATTCAATTCCAAATTTGTATTCTTAAATCTGTGTTAAGAGGGGCAGATGACCTCGTAGTTCCGTCCCTTAAAACAACAATAACTAACTAATGATTGGGTTTAGCAATCTAAATTTTCCAGTGAACATTGACTCAACGACTTGTTCGTTTTTTGAATGATATTTTTTTGTTTTTCCGTAATTTTTGTTTATTTTTATAATTATTATTTTTATTTAATTTTGTTTGTTTTATCTTTTCAAGTTTAGGTGTCCACCTCTAAATTTTAAATTCAATTCCAAATTTGTATTCTTTAATCTGTGTTAAGAGGGGCAGATGACCTCGTAGTTCCACCCCTTAAAACAGCAGTAACTAACTAACTAACTAACTAAACGACTGGGGGAATATGAGGCGCAGGCACTGGCTGTGTATACCTTGCGGTTACGCCGCTAGTCAAAGCAGGGAATACTCCATTCCTATACAGAGCGAACACGTAAGGTTGGTAGGTGCATATATCTTGTGATTTGCGATCTATTTCCTGTTGCCCTGCATATTCGTAACTTATGCTTAACTTTGGACACTAGTGTTACTGACATCATTGGGCTTCCCTATTACGAGCTGGCTGGCAGTGGGGTGTTTTATAAGGTGCGTTCAAAAAGTAACGAGCTGGAGACTGGAATGCGCAAACCGGTGACGACATTGGCTAATCGTGGCGTGTGTAACGAGGTGTGGTTCCGACCAGAGCGTGGAAGGTCACAGCCCGTCGCTAGAGGGCACGCGTGCACGTCACGTGACGATACAAAGCGAGCAGCAGCATGCATCAATCGTCCAACCAAGACCAAGACAGTAGGCCATTCGACATGCTTCCTGGTGTGGTTGAAGACTGTGGGCCACCCATTGGGCACTCACTTTTCGCAAGTGCAGCCGTTCCTTCATGATGGTGTGCACACTTCCGACGCGCAATCCGACCACGGCGGCTATGGCGTTCACTGTCACTCGGCGGTCCTGGGTAATGAGTGCATCAACCAGCTGGACGTTGTCATCGGTAATACAGGGGGGTGCCCCAGACCGGGCATCATCGGCTAACGACACCCGTCCTTCCCTGAAGCTCTTGTGCCACGCCTTGACCCTTGCAAGGGACATACAGTGTTCGCCGTACACTTGTGACATTCGTCGATGTATGTCCGTTCCCCCTACTCCTTCCGCTGTCAGAAACCGAACAACACCTCTTTGCTCTTCGTTTGACGCCTCCATGTCACTGTTTGCAATGCGACTGGTAGCGTTAGACGATTGATGCATGTTGTTGCTCGCTTTGTATCGTCACGTGACATGCACGCGTGCCCTCTAGCGACGGGCTGTGACCGAGTGTGTGGATCTTGCTGACTTACGAAGAAACCTTGGTTTGCAGATGACACTCAAACTTATATTAGCCGATGACGCAGTGGCTGCTGAACGCGTTATCCGCTTTATAAGTGAGAGTGGGTTAGGGCCAGCAATCTAAATTCTCCAGTGAAGATTGACTCAACGACTTGTTCGTTTTTGAATGATAATGTTTTGTTTTTTCGTAAGTTTTGTATATTTTTATTTAATTCTTGTTTTTTCTTTATTAATTTTTGGTGTTTTTAAATTTAGGTGTCCACCTCTACATTTTAAATTCCATTCCAAATTTGTATACTTTAATCCGTGTTAAAAGGGGCAGATGACCTCGTAGTTCCGTCCTTTAAAACAACAATTACACTAATGTCCAAAAGTTAAGCATAATCACTAAACGAGGGGGGTTACTTTGTGACAGATTTTGAGTTTTTTGTGTTTTCAGTACACCATTTTTCAACTGAACCCAAAACTAACTAGCCTACTGAATTTGGTTGCTCCATCCTTCTGTTACCTGCTAGTATATTGTTTGCATTAACATTTGTCACAATGTCACCCAGCATGCGGGGTGACTTAGTGACAGGCTATTTTTAGCCTATTTTCAATTTTGAAAAAATAGACTTATAAGATCACCTTTTGTCCGTGTGTGTGTGCGCGTGTGAGTGTGTGTGTGTGTGTGTCCCTAATAAATTCTAAACGGCAGGAGCGATTTCAATGAAACTCGGTAAGTTCATAGCACTATTCCGGATGACCCCGACCGTGCCCTTCAAATTTTGATACGTCTCACCAATCCAACATGGCGGCTGTGCGAAATATTTCACCGGCATTCAATATCTCCGAAACTATTCCCGATATCACCCTGGAATTTGTTACGGTGATAAAGGGAACTACTAGAAGTTCACATATGTGACTTTCGCGACTTTTAAATAGACGTTTCTCGCGATTTAACCAACCAAACGCAATAAAACTTGGTACAGTATGTGTTTATACACATTGCAATACACCGACATCTAACTTCGCTCAATTGTTTACATAACCACAAGATGGCGGCTGTGCAAGATATTTCACCGGCATTCTATATCTCTGAAACTATTAGCGGTATCACCCTGAAATTTTGTATGGTGATTAACAATCCAACATGGCGACCATCCGAAATATTTAGACGGCTCTGAATATCTACGGATCTATTATAGCAATCAAACTGAATTTTTTGATGTTCATAGGGGCTATGAACTTAAGTTCAACTATAGGACTTTAAATAACCTAGTGATCACAAATCCAACATGGCGGCGACGCGAAGTATTGATATTCACATGGACGTTTCTCGCAATTTAACCATCCGAGTGCAGTGAATCTTGGTACAGTAAATCCTTATACGAATGTTAATCCACTGGCATCTAATTTATTTCAATTGTTTCCATAACCACAAGATGGCAGCTGTGCGAAATTTTAAAATATCCTTGTTACTTCTTGTGTCCTAATCATGCGATTGAAGTTTGAATGCTACACGTACACAATAATCTTAATGTAACAGTACATAACTCCAGGATCTACATATATAAAATCCAACATGGCGACCATCCGAAATATTTAGTCGGTTCTCAATATCTACGAATCTATTACAGCAATCAAACTGAAATTTTGTATGTCGATAGTGGCAGTTAACATAAGTAGGATATATGAAAATAGGCTGTATAGTTCTTCACGGAACCACTTGTTGGGCTTATAACGTATGTGGAAAACACAGTGTCACAATGTCACCCCATTAAATGTTTATTTAACATATTAGAACATAATTTTATAATAGTAATTACATATTTATACAATATTTAAATAAATAAACAATAATTGTACATTTTTTTTATCAACAGGTATTCTAATCAAATTAAATCAAATTATTATCAGATAATGCAAAATTATTTAATCCTCGAACTTGGTACATTCCGCGTTTGCTAATTTGCTTGGATGCATCCATTTTGAAGAGGGCCTCGTCCCTTGAATTCAAAATTTCATATAAACGAACTGTCACAAAGTCGCCCAGCAAACCGTCGACTTTTTACAAACTCACGAAAAACTTCAACAATAAGCGTCATGTCTGTCTGGCTGTTAGGTAGTCAGCCCGAAGGCTGGTTGTATCCTCAAAAAGCACCGCTGTTACTTTATGTGAGTAGATACCCACAAAAGCCCAAGGCAGCGCTATATTGAGGCGTTCTAGGCAAGAAGAGGAGTGAGGTAGTTTGCCATTGCTTTCCTCACTGAGTCAGAACAGTAGTCCTAACCCTATGAGTAGAACCTTTCACAACATCCAGAGGCACTGACTGTGCCCCGAATGTCATTACTAAGCACCACTCATACCTCAGTAGCTTCCATATAATCACAGCCATGAGTGAGACTGAGACATCGGTGAAAAGCCACCTTTTACTCTAGCCTGTGCCAACTGACAAATGCAAATGTACTGTATTCATCAAGAGATGGCAAACAGGCAGAATAAGCGTCATACACACTTAATATTGTACTATATTGTAGCGAACATATTTATCTTCAAGAATTATGAGCCGTCTTGGTCTATCTGCAAACGCACCGTACTCTACAAAACCAAGTAGAGTAATAATAATAATAATGTTATTGGTTTTACGTCCCTTTTAACTACACTGGCTTTTAGAGACGCCGGGGTGCCGGAATTTTGCCCCTAAGGGGATCTTTATCGTGCCAGTAAATGTACTGACACGGCTCCCTCGCATTTGCGCACCCTCAAATGCCAGCTGACTGCGCCAGGTTTCGAACCTGCTCCAAGTAGAGTACACAGACTTTCCAGAATCAACGTGACGAACGGTTTGAATTTGAAAATTGTTGCTGGAAACAAATGAATTGCAGCAGATTCGAGAGTCTACTAATAGGTAGCTCTGCATATGCGGCCACCTCCTGCAGTTACTCTTTGACATTTTTCCATGACGATTACAGCGCGATATTCAAAATTTTTTAAAAATATCAATGTGTCACAAAGTCACCATGTTAGTCACAAAGCCACCCCCCTCTACGATACCACCTGATAGGAATGTCAGATGGATTGCTGAACCAGCGGAAGCTGAATCACACACCATATGTCACACAACTTGTCCACAGAAAGGTTCTGATAGCTAAGGTACACCTTTGACAACAATTAACAATACTGGGCATTGTCTTCCACAACAAAATATGCTGATAATAGGGTGTATGGTTACCCGCAACGGCCACATATGCTTCGCAGCGCCTAGGCATGCTCTCTATCTGATGGTCCAAGAGCGTTTGTGGCAGTCAATCCCATTTCTCCAAAAGGGCAATGCGAAGGTCTTGGAGGGTCCTTGGTGGAGGCTAACGGGATGCAATTCGACTGCCCAATGCATCCCAGGCATGTTCTATAGGATTCAGATCCGCAGACCTTGCTAGCCAGTCCGTGCGATGAATGTCTTCCCCAGACAGAAATTCATCCAACAGAGCAGCGCGGTGCGGTCGGGCATTATCACCCATTAAAAGAAAATCTGGACCAACCGCAACTCTGATGAGTCGAACATGTGGTCTCAGTACCTGGTCGTTGTGCCATTATGTTGTCACTTTCACCACGAGGCTACACTCGGTACACTAGAACAGGGCAAACCTGCCCAGTAAACTGAGAGCGATCAAGAGAACTACTCCCGTGTGGCGGAGCTCTTTCCGGGCCCGGAGAGAGTCCGTCATTTTGTGTAGACTAAGGATAGGTCATACAAGATCCACCCACTCGTACCTAATGAGAAGGGAAGACCCCCCACTTTGTACCTGTGGAGCCGTATTCACCGTGGCCCACATTTTTACCGAGTGTGTGGATCTTGCTGACTTACGAAGAAACCTTGGTTTGCAGACGACACTCAAACTTATATTAGCCGATGACGCGGTGGCTGCTGATCGCGCTATCCGCTTTATAAGTGAGAGTGGGTTAGGGCCAGCAATCTAAATTTTCCAGTGAACATTGACTCAACGACTTGTTCGTTTTTTGAATGATATTTTTTTGTTTTTCCGTAATTTTTGTTTATTTTTATAATTATTATTTTTATTTAATTTTGTTTGTTTTATCTTTTCAAGTTTAGGTGTCCACCTCTAAATTTTAAATTCAATTCTAAATTTGTATTCTTTAATCTGTGTTTAGAGGGGCAGATGACCTCGTAGTTCCACCCCTTAAAACAGCAGTAACTAACTAACTAACTAAACGACTGGGGAATATGAGGCGCAGGCACTGGCTGTGTATACCTTGCGGTTACGCCGCTAGTCAAAGCAGGGAATACTCCATTCCTATACAGAGCGAACACGTAAGGTTGGTAGGTGCATATATCTTGTGATTTGCGATCTATTTCCTGTTGCCCTGCATATTCGTAACTTATGCTTAACTTTGGACACTAGTGTTACTGACTTCATTGGGCTTCCCTATTACGAGCTGGCTGGCAGTGGGGTGTTTTATAAGGTGCGTTCAAAAAGTAACGAGCTGGAGACTGGAATGCGCAAACCGGTGACGACATTGGCTAATCGTGGCGTGTGTAACGAGGTGTGGTTCCGACCAGAGCGTGGAAGGTCACAGCCCGTCGCTAGAGGGCACGCGTGCACGTCACGTGACGATACAAAGCGAGCAGCAGCATGCATCAATCGTCCAACCAAGACCAAGACAGTAGGCCATTCGACATGCTTCCTGGTGTGGTTGAAGACTGTGGGGCACCCATTGGGCACTCACTTTTCGCAAGTGCAGTCGTTCCTTCATGATGGTGTGCACACTTCCGACGCGCAATCCGACCACGGCGGCTATGGCATTCACTGTCACTCGGCGGTCCTGGGTAATGAGTGCATCAACCAGCTGGACGTTGTCATCGGTAATACAGGGGGGTGCCCCAGACCGGGCATCATCGGCTAACGACACCCGTCCTTCCCTGAAGCTCTTGTGCCATGCCTTGACCCTTGCAAGGGACATACAGTGTTCGCCGTACACTTGTGACATTCGTCGATGTATGTCCGTTCCCCCTACTCCTTCCGCTATCAGAAACCGAACAACACCTCTTTGCTCTTCGTTTGACGCCTCCATGTCACTGTTTGCAATGCGACTGGTAGCGTTGGACGATTGATGCATGTTGTTGCTCGCTTTGTATCGTCACGTGACATGCACGCGTGCCCTCTAGCGACGGGCTGTGACCTTCCACGCTCTGGTCGGAACAATACCTCGTTTTACACGCCACGATTAGCCGTTGTCGTCACCGGTTTGCGCATTATAGCCTCCAGCTCGTTACTTTTTGAACGCACCTTATACATAGACTCCCAAATTAGGTTAATTATCTGCTATACGTTCTTTGATTTGTTGCTGTATTGAACTGGATCATCAATTAGCATTGTAATGGCAGGTTATCTTTCACTTCAGGCAGACGGGACCACAATGTTACAGCCGCAAGACTTGTTGCCAACATTCCGGGAACACGTCAGAAAAATGGACCAGTATGAGAAGCAAGTGATGCTGCCCGGCCCAGAAGAGCTTCGGGCTTGTGGAGATGTGAACATGAACCGTATTGAAGACGAAATCGTGGAGGAACTGCATTTCAACAGAAACGCATGTTTGGACAGCGGCCAGTCTGACAGCGTGATATGCAACACGGACTACTACTTCAACAACCACCACCACCACATGATGACCACATCCTATGGTACCACCACCAATACAACCTCAACCCACTGCTCGCATTGCTTCGACTCGTACCAGTGTGATGAACACACCGAGTCGTTTTTGTCAGTATCAACCCGTGTAAAGCATCTTGGTAATCGGTGTCATTCCACCACTACGAGATCAACCGACTACCAGTGCTCTTCTAGTGATTCATCTCTGAGTGGAAGTTCGTCATCATGCATGCCCGACATGTGCTACGAGGACATTCAAACTTCTTCAGACTCAACCAGCGACCTCTCCGAGTACAGACTGCAAGATTGGGAGAGTAGAAGCTCCTATGCGGAGACTCCAAATTTGAAGAAATATAAAGAGACTTGTGACAAACAGCTACATTGTACGTACATGACAAACAAATCGTTCGAATCCAGCACAGAACAATTAGACGTCGTGCCTCTATTAACAGATACCGAGGATGCTTTGAAACAGAGTACTTCCCCTAACAAGTATTCATTTAAATTCAGAAATGCGGCAAGAAGTCCCGATAGGCATTCTAACGCTTACTCAACAAAATGTCCTAAACCTCAAACGCAAGAAGAATGTAAAGTATCATGGCGTGATAGTATGCATTCCAGTCGAATTGAACCCAATGCAAGTCCTAAGGAAAAAGGAAAAGTGACATCTAATATAAACGCGACGGACAGGTTCGAGAATCAAATATTTCATCGAAGAAGCAAATGGACAGATTCATCACCACCACTTCAGAAAGAAGAGCGCAGCCTTCTAACAGATCAACAAGTAACAAAGGACATATGTAATTTGGAAGAAGGCACCAAGTGTAATAAAGTCAATGACAGATATGTTCCCAATGCTATCCATGAGAATGAAACCGTTAAGGATTATAGATGCATCGAAACTGCAAATAATTCCGGCACACCAGTTGATATTAAAGCGAAAGTAACCATGCCTCCCTCTGGTAGCTCTAATTCTCAGTTTGTTAATTCCAATAAATCAGAAATTAAAAGTGCCTGTTGCTGTCGAGGGCATGAAGTAACCCGCGAAACTCCAGCATCTGTACCACGCAATATTGTTCAAGAATTAGAACAGTATTTTCAGAGAAACAATGATGCTTCCGGCAGGATGCGAGCGGAGGGAATTAATTCATATTCATTGTCTCCGATTGGGTGTTCAAGTCCAAATTGCCCTGGACGAATCCAAAACCATCAAAACGTTTCGACACGCACTACATTTAAGCTAAGGCATATCCACAGGCAGGAAGAGGAAGCTCCTAAGGGTTGTTATAGACCAACACCGAGGTGCCGAGATGAATGTCGGGTCTTGAAGGATCATTGCTCTCCTAATGTTCATAAAAAAAGTATCTTTATTCTGCCTGATAAAGCGCAATGTCCCAATGTTCGTGGAGAGATTGAGAATAACCATGACCTTGCAACAGACAGCATTTCTCCTAATATTCATATTGAAGAACAGCGTCCTTACCCTCAAACGAACATGCGTGAAGGGGTGGAGAATCACGAAGAGATTACAAAAGATAGGCTTTCACCTAATATTCATATTGAAGAACAGCATCCTTACCCTTCGCCGAACATGCGTGAAGAGGTGCAGAATAACAAATATAGGCCTTCACCTAATATTCATATTGAAGGACAGTGTTCTTACCCTCAGACGAACATGCGTGAAGAGGTAGAGAATCACGAAGATAGTCTTTCACCTAATATTCATATTGAAGAACAGCATTCTTACACTCAGGCGAAAATGCGTGAAGAGGTGCAGAATCACAAAGATAGGCTTTCACCTAATATTCATATTAAAGAACAGCATTCTTACACTCAGGCGAACATGCGTGAAGAGGTGCAGAATCAAAAAGATAGGCTTTCATCTAATATTCATATTGAAGAACAGCATTCTTACCCTCAAACGAACATGCGTGAAGAGGTGGAGAATCACAACCCGTTTACGAAAAATAGGCTTTCACCTAATTTGCATGAACTAAGAGAAGGTACATTGACCTGTGCTGGTGCTCAGCACCGGGAAGAGCCCATTGACTCCTCCCCTCGCGTTTTGGCGGATGAAATATACATTCACCCTCATCTTGAAGCCAGAGAAGCTGTTGTAAAATTGCGAGGAGGAGCAAAACATCGTCATCATCGTAAGATTTTCTCGGTTTGCAGGGCAGTGAAAGATAAGTTTTGTCACACTCGAAGACAGGACGTTGAAAAATCACTAAATAATCACGCAATATTTCACAAAGGTATTGAAAATAACACAAAAATATCGCCTTGTCCTGCACCGAAAAATAAGACTTCTTCCAATAAACACGAAGAACAAACATCAACTAGTCCTCTTTCCATACATAGGCAAAGAGATCAATCTCCAAGATGTCGAGAAGAAACTGAAGTTCGCCAGCGATCCGCACCGAGTCCAGTATTGAGAGATAGCAATTCTCCTGACATTCATAAACAGGAAGAGGCGCCAAAGAGTTTTTACCATAAGCCTCAAGTAAGAGAATTATGCAACGAAGATATTGAAAGCCACGAGCTACCGCCGCATTCTCAGGAACTGAGTGGTGGGAACACACCTAATATTGAAAAACAGGAGGAAGAGGATTTAAAGCGTTTCTATCACGAGTCTCAATCAAGGGAGCAATATTCAGAAGCAGGTAAAAGTGACGCGCAAGTCCCTTTTTGTCAGGCACAGAGAACTGGGAATTCTCCTAATATTGATGAAAGGAAAGAAGAGCCACCTACAAGTTCTTTCAATCAAGCAAGAGAACGGTATATTAAATGCTGTGAAAGAAATGAAAATCTTAAACAATTATCACCAAGCCAAATAATAGAAGAGATGCACAATTATAAGATGGGTTTACCGGAACAGGCATCTTCAGAAAACTCTCGCGGAAACCGCATCGAAAATTCAACCAATCACTCACCTAAAATGCATCAACGAGAATATTCAACCAATCGTTCACAACAGCTTCAAATGTATCAAAAGGAAATTTCAACCAATCACTCACCTCAGCAACAAGAACACTCAACTATTCACTCACAACAGCCTCAAATATATCAACGAGAAAAATCAACCAATATTTCACAACCACCTCAAATGTATCAAAAAGACATATCAACCAATCACTCACATCAGCAACAAGAACACTCAACTATTCACTCACAACAGCCTCAAATATATCAACGAGAAAAATCAACCAATCGTTCACAACAACCTCAAATGTATCAAAAAGAAATATTAACCAATCACTCACCACAGCAACAAGAACACTCAACTATTCACTCAAAACAGCCTCAAATATATCAACGAGAAAAATCAACCAATCTTTCACAACAGCGTCAAATGCATCATCGAGAAAATTCAACCAATCGTTCACAACAGCCTCAAATGTATCGAGAAAACTTAACCAATCACTCACCTCAGCAAGAAGAAAACTCAACTATTCACTCACAACAGCCTCAAATATATCAACGAGAAAAATCAACCAATCTTTCACAACAGCGTCAAATGCATCATCGAGAAAATTCAACCAATCTTTCACAACAGCCTCAAATGCATCGAGAAAACTCAACCAATCACTCACCTCAGCAACAAGAAAACTCAACCAATCACTCACCACATCAAGAAGAAAACTCAACCAATCACTCACCTCAGCAACAAGAATACTCAACCAATCACTCACCTCAGCAACCAGAAAACTCAACCAATCACTCACCTCAGCAAGAAGAAAACTCAACCAATCACTCACCTCAGCAACAAGAAAACTCAACCAATCACTCACCTCAGCAACAAGAAAACTCAACCAATCACTCACCTCAGCAAGAAGAAAACTCTACCAATCACTTACCTCAGCAACAAGAAAACCCAACCAATCACTCACCACAGCCTCAAACATATCAACAGGAAAATTCAATAACATGGGAAGAAATTAAAAACCATACGGATCAGTCGCCATGTCTTCCATTAGAATCTGTTACGTTACCGAAAGCAGAAAGTTTAAATCACTATGAAGAAACTGAAAGCCATGTCGAGAATACATCATTCCGACATTTAGGCGATAATTCGTACAAACGGCAATGCGATCAAATAGATATGATGCCCGACGTTAAATACACAGAGGGTTCCGTTTGCAAAAAGCCTTCAACGAGTCAATCTAAACGTTCGTTATTGACTAACAAACGATCTGATGGACAACTGATTGGGGATACAAAAGAAACCTGTCGATCTCAGAACGAAATGACAGCATTACCGCCAGACGATGATAATGATGAATCGTACATTGCTCCCAAATCCTGTATTAGCCCTTTGAATGCTCCAGAAGAGGAGAATGGTTCCTTTATAGATGATATTGCCCTGTCACCAAGCACTGTGGTCGTTGATTTATCAGAAGTTTTGTTTTATCATGAATGCGTTAGAGAAATTGAAGAAAAAGTGAAACCTCAAAACACAAATAATCCCTCGAAGGGAACGCCTGAAGGAGATGGTCTTGATGAGAGAAGGCACTGCTTACTTCCAGTTCAGAATCACGTTTTGAATATGTCACCTCCGATAAGAGTGATGCAGACGCAGTCAGATACTAAGGCAGTTAGGTCCCCCCAGGTAGACGTAAAAGAGCGACGAACAAGACATGTTTATACCAAGGACAGGAAAGTGGAAAGAGATTCTAACAACGCCCAGGAAATAAAACGTACTTGTTCCAATACAAGCACTTACCATCGTAAACCAGATCAAACCGTGGAAGAGTTGGTGACAGCCATCCAGAGGGCGAAGGTTTTCTACGCCTGCCATAACATGCAGCGTACTTGGAACAACTTGACCAAGTGTAACTCCCCGGTGACCGACGTGGATATCAGTGCTCCTGAATCTCCGCAAGTAATTCCCTCGAAGAGTTCAGAAACTCTGAGAGGTGAAGAAACTAGTAGCAGCGAGCATAATGTTCAAACTAGTCCGTCGGCGTCGACAGAAGAAAATCAAACTAGTCCGACGGCGTCGACAGAAGAAAATAACTCTCCTTCGAATACTTCCACAGATAAAACTGTGTCCAAACAAGATTTCGTAGATAAGCCAAAAAGTGACGATAGCAATAAAATACCACATGCCTCTCCTCGGCCGCGGAAGATGAAAGACGCAAGCGAGCCTCAGAAGAAGAAAACTGCGCCAAAACAAATTGAGAACACTAATAAAAGTATATTAGTAAAATATGCTGCCGGAAATAAGTGGCATTCCGCAAGCAATAAGTCTTCTTCTGGAAATACCACCAGTGATACCACCGGATCTCATTCGGCAGATAATCAACAAAAAGAACATTCAGAACGTGTTCCACGAAAGGAACATGGCCATGTTATTGAAAGGCAGACGATTTTGAAGTCTAGTGTGGCTCCAAATAGGCCTATGCGATTGTTTTCATATCTAACATCACACCGACACAACGAAGAACTTTATCGGGAACATAGGATGGTTAAAGTGATGCACATTAACGCGCACGCTCGGTATGCAGCAAGACTAAACCACAACTGCAATTTGATGTCAGTCAAGAAGAGCGTACCCGTGGCATCATCGGCTGTAAAATTAAAAGGACTGGTGCAACGGGAGAAACCTAGAAAATATGATGGGAAAGCAGAAATGCAATATAATAGACCTCGACCAATGCGGTGCGTAAATTCACAGAGCCACCCATGTCCATTCAAATATAGAAACGTTCATGTTGTAGAAAATGTTAAAGAGAGACATAGTTGTCCGGAGAAGAGGGTCACTGATGTACCTTCAGAGGCAGTCAGAACAATCCAGAGTTCACCTGAAGGGAACAAGAAACAGCCTGAGGAAAGGAGGAGAAGGAATAACGTAAGCACCGACAGGAAGCCGAGAAGTGGCGCACTGCAAACTGGTGAGGAAAGTAAAGCTTCAAGAAAGGTTTCTCTGATTCAAGTTGCCAAAAATCCTCCCTTTGGTTTGCACCGTCGACCTGTGGCCTATAACACTTTTCCGTCTCAAAGTAACCCACAGGACGCTGACGAGCAGAAGCGGAGAAAACCCAGGCAAACAGAAACAAGTCATGGCGATCATAATAATGATGAAAAACCTGGATCTAATCGAATTAAGAAGGAGGTACCAGGGAAAAGAAATAGAGATAAGGATATGGATAAGGATAGCGATAAAAATAAAGATAAAGATGAGTCGTCCCCAGATTCAACCACCAAAAGTTCCCCTACAAAAGTTCTATGGGCCATCACACGGATTAATATTTTCGAAGATAATTCCAGGACCTATGAAGTGATGAAACCAACTTACAAAACACCTAAAAAGATTCCAAGTACTACTGAAGGACTGTTTGCCTTGAAACCTCAGTGATTAGTTTTGTACATTACTGTGTTCGAATTTTAGTTTGATTAAATGTTATGTTGTTTTCAAGGAGGAAAAATAATACTGTCATAATTTGTGTTATATTAATACGAAAATAACCACAAGACTAGTACGAACTACAGGGTCATTAACGTTATGCGCCTCGATAAACACGGCAAGCTAAGACGGCGTAGACTGGCGCTGATCACGGGCGTGCGTACACCATTCAGTCGGTTGTGCGCGCACTCTTTCGCATTACGGTTCCTGGCCATTCTCTTCACTTGACTCCAGTTCTTGTCCACCTCTGCAATTTCATTTTCGATCGTCCTCTTCCAGGTCTTCTTAGGTCGACCTCGCTTCCTGGCGCCTTGAGGATTCCAGTCTAACGCCGCCCTCTCAATAGCTCCGTCCGGCTTCCTTAGTGTGTGACCAATCCAGCGCCATTTCCTCTCCTTGATCTGGATGCTAATCGGTTGTTGATTGGTGATGGTCCAAAGATCTTCATTTGAGATTATGTCCAGCCACCTCACATTCATGATGCGACGCAGACATCTGTTAATGAACACCTGTAGCTGGTTGTTGATCGGTTTTGTGACTTTCCATGTTTCACAGCCGTAGAGAAGAATCGACTTTACGTTGCTATTGAAAAGGCGGAGCTTGGTCTTCCTGGAAATGTTTCTATTTCTCCAGATGGGGTAGAGCTGGACAAAGGCACCATTTGCCTTCCTGATACGGCTTCGAACATCTTCCTCTGCTCCCCCATCATTTGTGACTATACCTCCAATGTAGAGGTAGGACTCAACTCGCTCAATGTCCTTTCCGTTGACTGTCAAACTAGTCGTGATGTCAGAATTTATCCTCATCTCTTTGGTCTTGTTGGTGTTGATCATCAGTCCTGCACGTTCTGCTTCTCTCTGCAACCTCCCCAGCTTATCTTCTATGTCTCGGTACCGTTGTGCCATAAGACAAATGTCGTCTGCGAAATCCAGATCTTCAAGCCTGTCATTTATACCCCATTGAATACCCCTCTTCCGTCCTCCCATTACCTTCTTCATCACACTATCCAGGACCAACAGGAACAGAGTGGGGGAAAGGACACACCCCTGTCTCACTCCGGAACTGACCTTTATCTTTTCTGTTAATCATCAGAATCATGGAAGATATGCACGAAGGGTATGAGGGTATGAGTGCCAGGTTCTTCACGAAGGCAAATTAACAGAAAAAGTTTTACCAAACATGTTCAATAATGTGTACTTACAGTGCACATAGTCAATGCTGAAAATGTCCTCCCTCTCTTGTAACACTCACCTGACATCTTCTGATGAAAGAATGGGCAACAACAACAAGAACTCAACGTTGTCTGGTAACTGTATTATTATTTAAGGAGCCTGTTTTCTTGAATCGTTTAGCGAGCCCCCTAATTTTACTGGCATTAGGCACAGATATTCTTGGAAATTTCAGAACAAGACTTTCTGCTTTTCATGTACGATTTATGGATATGCACGTTCGCGCAATGTGAATTGTCTAGGCATATCCAACAATCACTGAAATCACAATACTCACTAAACGTGCAACACTAATGTCTAAGCTTTGCAGATACACGTCCATATGAATGACAAAACACATGTGAATTAACGATATGAGTCAGCGAGGCGGGGTATTGCGCGGTCCGCACCTGGCCAGCCAAATGACGCAATTGCCGCGATTACCGGGGCGCACAAAGATAATGACTCTGTACATATCCCGATCATGCCAATTTCCTCTTGTTTAACCCTTATAGTGATTTAAGGGAGGGGGGGGGTGACAATTTCTACTGAGTTAAAAAAACACTCATAAACTACACGTTGCAAAGAAATGAAACGCAGTTTACTAATTATTATGCACAAAACACATTGTATAATATGCTTGCAGTTATGCATTGTTATACCAGCAAACTTTCAGCTGTTTATTGTACAGTTGGCCAGTGTTCACATGATAAGTACCCCACAATTTAAAATATTTACATGAATGTTCCTTTGAGATGTTGGTAACATTTCGGCTACAACATCACCAAAATAATTCATACACATATTCATGATTATTTTTTTCATATTCTTACTCTAAAGGTGTTTTGTTTAACTTCTGTTGGGCAAAAAATATTCTCTTAAATGGGCAATATGCTTGAAACACAAAACATTTTGGTTTGTTGTCGTCGTCTTTTGACTGGTTTGATGCAGCCCTCCATGTCTCCCTGTCCTGAGTTAATCGTTTCATCTCTACATAGCTTCCACACCCTACATCCGAGGCAATCTTTTTTACATATTCTAACCTTGGTCAACCCCTACAGTTCTTGTCCTCGACCCTTCCTTCCATAACTAAGCTTTCTATTCCTGGGCGTCTTAGTAAGTGTCCTACCAACCTATCTCTTCTCTTCATTAGCAGTCGCCAGAAACATCTATCCTCTCCCAATCGTCTTAATACCTCATCGCCTGTAACCCTATCTACCCATCTGATCATCATTCTCCTATAACAACACATTTCAAACGCTTCACTTCTCCGCTTTTCTGCTGCACCAATAGTCCAATTTTCACTTTCATAGAGCGCCACGCTGCAGACAAATGCCTTGAAAAATGACTTCCTAATACCTAAATCTATATTCGATGTCAACAGATTCCTTTTCAGTAGAAATGCTTTCCTTGCCTGAGCTAACCTACTTTTTATATCCTCTTTGCTTCGTCTATCACTGGTTATTTTGCTTCCTAAGTAACAGAAGTCTCCTAGTTCCTTTAGTTTCTCACCTGCCAATTTGATGCCCATGGAGGTTTCTGATTTATTTCGGCTGCATTCCAATATTTTAGTTTTACATTTATTAATTTTCATCAAGAATTCTTTCCTCAAGACGGATACCATACCTTTCAAAAACTCATTCAAATCCAGAGACGTGTCGACCAAGATGACGATGTCATCGGCAAATGCTAGAGTTGAAATTATTTCTCCTTGAATCTTCACTCCAACTTGAAAATTTTCTCCAATTTCCTTCATTGCTTGTTCAATGTAAAGATTGAAAAGTATGGTTTATGTTGTTCATAATAGTACAATACACAACGATACAAAATTTCATTGAGATATCTTGAATAGTATTTGAGTTATCAAGTAAACGCTGTGTGGAATTAAGTTATCCGGAAACGAGCTTCAAACTTGCCCAAGGGCGAGACAACTTAAGCGACATCAACTTACATTTAGAGGCATATCTATGGAAGTATTGAAGGTATTTTCATTTTGTTTTCACCAAATGAGAGTTAAATGATTAGTCATTCAAATAATTCATTGAAAAAAAACTTTTGTGGACCCTGAAAGGTGTACCTCCCCCAGGCCCGACGAGAGGGGGGGGGGGGGGGGCAAGCAGGGCTGGTGCCCCGGGGCCCGACCCTCCCAGGGGGGCCCGGCGTTCTAGGAGGAGAGGCCCGATCGGGCATTGGATCATTATTGCCTTTATGTGACTTGAATTTGCTATTGCTATAATTTGGTGAATGCAATGCACTGTCTTGGTAAAATGTTACAAGGATTGCAAACATATCCTGTCAAGAGGACAATATTTTCCTACGCAAAGCGCTTGTGGGAAGAACGACTGTCTCAGAGCGGTCAACATAGGTGACGGGGCTTCCCTAGGTATTGTTTTAGATCCCTTATTGGGGGGTGGTTGGATCTAAAACGGAAGAGTTATTGTGTTAATTTATAAAGAAGTGCCAAAAAGGGGGTAGCTTCCCGTAGTCGGGCAAGCTGACCAGTGTAGAGTGTTGTTTAGTGTTAGGGTGCTAGGGGATGCTCTTGTAAAAGATCTAGGTGTATTTTAGGGGATGGACTTAGCGTACCGGTCAACGCGCCGGTCGTCCAGCTGGCTGGTTAGATAATCGACTTGCACGCGTCAGCTATATGGCGCGTGCCGCTCCTAGCAGTCAGGCCGGTACGGGAATACAATGATGCTTGCACTAGCAAGTATCTGGCTACTGTAAGTCACGTCTAATAGTGACGGAGGATTCAGGATGGACTTTAGGTCGTGAAGAGGCGTGTAAAATAGTAATACAGGTTTGTTGTACTGACCAAGTGTTTATTGGTCAGTAATAATGGAATTATGAGTCCCTTTTAAGGGATGTAGTGATGTTACAATGTGTACAAACTTGTCTATACAAATTGGGGGTAGGGTTACAAAGCTATAGGATTCTGAACACCTGCTGACTCACTCACCTGATGATACCAGCATAGCCTCGGGCCGCCACACTGTAAGACTGATAATGGAGAGCTTGACCTCCTTAAGACGCCCTTTTATATTCTTCGGCGCTGTGCTGTCAGCATTGTGCTGAATAGATGTCCTAGTTAATTGTGTGTCGCTGTTTTGTGGTAGTGATGCAAGGATTGGGCCAGCTTTCCAGAATGGCTAGCTGTCCTTGCGGTGTTAGTAGATGTTGGTCTGGACTTACAAGGATTGCCAGTTAGGAGATTTAAATAGATGATGGGGGGATGGTCTCCAAGGGGTGCATACCCCTGGGGTACTGTACAAGCCTCTTCCCCTATTTAGTTCGCGTCCCCGCGAACGGGAACGGAACTTGGGGTTGGGATGTTGATGTTATAGATGTAGTCGATGTGGTTGTTTTTGAAGTCCCCTCGTATCTTCTGTAGATGTCTTCCTCGTCGTCGTCGTCGTCGTCCTCGTCGTGTGGTGATGTCGTGTTGATGTGTGTGCGTGAGATCAGCTCGTGTTCAGAGGGGAGGGTTATGGGATATACATATATACATAACATTGACATTGGCATAAAAATATTGCAACAGAAATCGACATTGGCATTTTGGAAGTTTGATGGAAAAAAAATACATGGTGCTGATGGTACATTGTTGTGCAGGGAGGAAAAAAACCCAGGGCCGAACGGATGATTGCGTCGTCCGCCCTATCTTAGGGAAAAAGTGCTCCCTGCAATAAGAAAGGTAGAAGAAAATAGAAAAAATGGGTGTTCCAGGGTATAATTTAAGGGAAATATTCAAAAGGCCTTTATTGGTTTGGGATAAAACGGAACACCCTGACAAATGGGGAAGTTAGAAGAAAGAAAAATTAAAGAAAACAAATCACAGACATTGTGTACATGTAATCTTAAAAAACAGTATACTGTTTAATGTGATTTTGAGATGTGCATATATTAAGGTGTATGAATATCATTTGTCACCTCCGCAGACAATGTGGGGGTGCGGAGTATTCTTTGTACATTTGTAGGAGAATAATTGCCCGTGGGTGCATTAAGTTATAATCTTACATTTATCAATTACAATTATCTTATGGACTAACTTAAGCGCGCTAAATTTCTTATAATTCTAGTTCATATGGTACCTCATTGTTATCCTTTCCAACTACAATTTATGCTAATAGCTTTGCCCCCTGTGGGTGGGCGCGGCTATCATGGCGACACAACCCGTCCTGTACAGAAGGAGTCCGCGTTGTGTGGCCGTATGTCACCTCTCATGTTAGGTGAGATGTTTACTAAATGTTGATCCGACCTGCGGTAGGGTATATCCCACAGGCATATCTCCCCCGTGGTGCGGATTTATTACCTGTAAGCAAGATGTGTGTAGAGGGGAGGAAATTGTGTGTGTGAGTGGGGGTTGTCAAGACGTGTATGGGCGTGGGCAAAATATTTACAGGGGGCTATATACAATGTCGCCACCTGTTGGTAAAGAAAATAAATTAATGACATGTATGTGTATATATGGGGTGTTCACCCTTGTTATGCGGCCTGTAAAACATGGTATCATGAGCCTGGTGCTCAACCCAGGGTTGCTACCTGGTAGCGACTGCCGGTACCCAGTGGTCGGTTGTCGGCGCTGGACCGATACCTAGCGGGATGCAAGAGAATGTAACATGGTATATATATATATAAGCATAACAGTAGCAATGATATATCCATAAGAAATCTAGAGAGTGCCCATATTGGCCCCACTCTCTACGCTGATAAAAATAATGTCCATACTTATGGCTGTAAATCAAGCAAATATAAGATTAATATCCCTGTCCATATGAAATTGTTTTACTCCTGTCTACCAACGTGCTAGTGTACTCCTGTCTGCCACTAACCTTATGTCTACTTATAGACTATAGATATGAAAAGTGGCTCCAAATATCGCCTTAATCTAGTGTTGTCTAACCTAATGTATTATCCTAACACCATTTATCGTACTATGTTATCGGGCTTATCCCGGTAGCGAAATGTTAGTTACCGGGTGCCGAGATATTCTATCTTAATCTATTGTATTATAATGTGTTATCTTAATGTGTTGTCGGTCTTACCCCGGTAGCGGAATTGTGGTTACCGGGTGCCGATATATTCTACCTTGATTATGATTAATAATAATAAAAAAATGCCTTAAATGTAAAACTATGCTGTATATACACGCCGAGTGGACCTTACTCTAAAGCCGAAATGTGCTGTGCTATTATTAGCAACAGCGGTTAGTAAATTTGCCTACATCTAAGTGACCTTAAAAATGGCACTGTACTTAAATACTAAAATTTAGATGGAGGCTGTCCGTTCGATTTCTCTCGCGGTGGTTCCCTTGTAGTACATTGTTGGGACCGGAACCCAAAAATGCCTCGTAGTCCCCTCCGTTTTAATCCTATTGTCGACATCTATGCTAAATGATTATGAACTAGTATTAACCTAGTCACAGGCGGCTTACGTTGCCACAAAACAAAACGTTTCGCCTGCTGTACCATCCTGCTCGTTGCCATTGTTCTCCATATGTTGTCATAGTTGGGTCTGCCCACTGTAACCCCTGTAGACAGCTCGTTGCATGTCTATTTAATGCCCTCTGACTGCCCGATGCGTCGCCATTTATGTGGGCATTGGACATCGTCCAATGGCATAATGTTATCTTCGCCTTCATTGGCAATCGTAGTCTGCTTTTCGCAGTAATATTTCTCTTCGCCTTTATCGGCCGCAGTAGTATGCTTTTCGCAATAATATTTCTCTTCGCCTTTATCGGCCGCAGTAGTATGCTTTTCGCAGTAATATTTCACTCCAGCGCACGGGAGTCTTGCTTCCCGCTGTAGAAGCCTTACTTACTTAATTTTAGCTAGAAGTCTAGTCATAATGGGGTCGTCTCTAGGGTCATCCCCTGAGTCCAGCGCGGAGTGAGCTATTTCTCCCACCATCCTCAGAAAGACTTCCCTGCAGGTCTTGGCGTCGCTGACCGTAGCACAGAGTGGGTGTAGCATCCCTTCCTCCCAGGGGCAGTTTAGGTGCACCTAGGATTCCAGAGCTTGCCCGGCCACGCCGCGAGTGCCTCAACCTTACGTGGTTCGTCTGTTCGGTCGGGTCAGTGATTTGTTGAGCCAACTGGGGTAAGGGTCATCATCACCTTCCCCAGCTCTGCTCCAGTGTGGTGCCTCTTGCCTTCGTCTTATGCCGTTATCACCAATCAGAGTGTTTCAGATTCCTTTGCAAAAAATATGGGCGTAACCTGTGTAAATAATTTAATTTTTGTGTAAGATGTAAAATATTTCCAGTGTTGTGGGGTTGTAGAGCTTCTAAGTGCATAGACTACTTCAGGTCTACTGCTGCTACGTCGGCTGTCCAGCGATAATGCTCTTTTTACCATTTATGGAGGTGTTAGTAGGGTCTATGACGTCAGGTACCCTGTTATTAGGATCTGGGGGTAGTTATTTGTAGAGTGGGCTGAAAGCATGGTAGGAAGAGGTTGTGCATCTTTGGGCTCAAATACATGGTGGCCTTGAGCCGGTAATGCTACTAGGATTGCTCTTACAATGAGTGGACTGGGGAGGTAATTCCCGGGATTGCAAAAATATGAAAATTCCATGCAGGATTGATAGTAATATCCCTGGTAAATGGATGGGATACTCATGCATGTATCTGGATATGAGGCATCTGCACTCATGTACGGATAGGTGTATGCTGATGCGTAATAATAATATATCCCTGTCATGCGGGAGGATTTAATTAACAAAGAATGGTTAATATATATAATTGTGGCCTCATCTCTCATTTGGAGATGCGCATTATGCTTATTTGATGTTTGCCGACCCACCCCTAATACTCAGGTGGTAGCATCGTGATCCAAGGCGTAGTAAGCCTTCTCTTTAGACGCATGAAGTCTATCAACCCCTGTGTATACTTTGTAATGTAGTGTAGCTGTTTTGATCGTGTTCATGTGTCTGCGTTGGTTATGTTGGACGTGAGAAGGTTATTGGAAGGGAGTAAGGTGGTACGATGGTTGCCTGTGCTCCTGTCATCCTCCCTTTGTCCATGTCTGTTCGCTATCCGCTTCTTGGGATAGTAGAGCGTCGTGACGCTGTGACGTCACGACGTAATCTGGTCTGCCATCTGTAGTGTGAATGTGGCCAGTGGTCGTAGTGCGACTGGCCATGCCCTAATCGCCTGTAATGATTTTTGAAAACTGAAATCCAGAAAGGAAGTTATTGGGGGGGGGGAGGTCTTGTTTCCTCAGAGCCCCTGTCTGTGTTCGCTTCTAATTAGTGAGCGCGTGTGTGTGTGTGTGTGTGACTATGTCCCGCTACACCATGCGGACGGTTGGTCTGTTATATGCTAAGTCGTAATATGTATCGCGTGTATGGGCGGGAGGTGCCCGTGGCCTGTCAACGTCTTTGAGAACGTGCTCCTATGGGTCCAAGATAAGTTCCGATCTGTCACGTCTTGTCCATTGCTAAATGTTTTTGCAGTGTTAAAAAAATGTATGGTATTATGATTGTTTTGCGTTTTTAATTTCATGGTCAATGCCGATAAACAATAGTGTCTTGTCACCAGCGGTATTGCAATGTGACGAAGTCTGCAAGTCAGCAGTTTGTATGTGTAATGGCAGGCTGGGATGTTATGTATGTCATCCGCCGGCATGTGCTTTCCTGCACGTATGCGGGTGTTGTCATTGTTCTAGATTCCTGGCGGACTAATGTAGCAATTCGTACTATTTGCTAATACTATTGTGTGGTCACTATTCCGTAAGACCTTTGTCTTACGAAATTTCTATACTTGTGTCTGGGAAATCTATTTTCCCTGTCAGGTGTCACTGAAATTCTATGCCTGGCTTTTGGCCGAAGGAAATGTGGTATTATCTGGTTCTGTAGTTGTATGGGCCAATTTTGGTGTGATTGGAAGCCTGGATAGCTGTTTTCCTGGTGTCCGATTTTCGCTGGGATTTGAACCCGTGATTTTATGTCATTCTCTGTGTTCTATGTCTGCGTTGTGTTTCAGGGATTGAGGTGTCCTCAGTGTGGTTTTTGCTTGTGTTTCTCGTACCAAAAATACCGTTGGTTAGTTAGTTTTTGGTACGAGTGTGGTGTGTGATCATGGGTTCGGACCCGGCTTAGTGTAAAGGCTTGTTACGACGGTATTTGTGCCGTCCATATTATGTCCCCTGTACCGTGTATTTGCAATGCGCAAATGAAAGTACGCCTTGCCGTGAAGAGTTTGCGTATTTTTGAATTCTCCTCGTAGTGTAATTTGAGGATTTGTGGGGTTCTAGACTTGGCGTAAATAATGCCGTGTGTTCTGCTCTGAGAGCTGCTAGCATATTGCTGTCTGTAAGCGTGCAGGTTACCCATGAGACTTGTGTTATCGCTGAGTGTGTCAGTATTGAATTACAATGTCGTGCACGCTCGCTTGTTACTTGTTTTGATAATGCTTTGTGTCCGGCACGTGTGTGTCTAATCGGCTTGCTCTCTGTGACTGTGAGTAGTGCTTTCCGCACTGTAAGAAAGGAAGGAAACTTGTAGTTTAACGTGATCGTTAATCTGTAGATCATGAGCCACGGGACTTCCGTTTTACGTGGAATCCAAACCACAGGCCATGGCATTTCACTTCGAAAGTCTCACATGCATTGGCCGCACTGTAAAAGAACCTCTCATTAACTACATTTGTGTCCCTAAATTTTGTGTTACTGTGACGTGGTTCGAGTATGTCCCTATCCGTTGTTCAAAATGTCGTTATACACGAGTGTGTCCGGGCCGCTAGTCGCCTGTTTGGTGACTATGTGCCGGAGGTGATTTTGTTGTTTTTCATTTATGACATTGTTAGTGGAACTGTCCCAATCTATTTTAGCTTCCTGTTTTTCTATCCTGTAATTGGATAGCTACCCGACCTTATGTTCCTGGTATTCAGAAGGTTGCGGGTTTTGAGACCGTCTTTTACCCAGAGTAATTGTTTCTGGCGCTATTCAGGTTGTGTCTCCGGGACAGTTTGGTAGTGTTAGGATCGTATCCCGGTGCGGTCAGTTAGGTCTGAAGGCTATTTCTTGGCCTTCTTTCCACGTCTGCCAGTGGGATTACTTCCCTTTGTTTTACTGTCATGTGGCAATGTAAATTGATTGTGTGATTTCCAAAAATGTGCAGGGTTTCCCAAAGTCTGGGATTTTCATCCTATGGTGTGTTTGCGTTTAGCCTGCGTGTTATTATGGAGGTGAGAAAAAAAATCATGTTACAGGCAGTGTAACGGGTCACGTATGCCTATGGATGCAATATATATAGTTCAACTTGGCCAATTTTTCCTTTATCAGGCCTAATGACTGAGGCAGAGAAGAGAAAAAAAATGAGCTATGCCCCGCTTCGTATTAAGAGAGCACTTTGAAAAGGTATAAAAAATATATTGTATCTCGCCTGTTCACTGCTGTATGCTTTATTAAAGTGGGTTGGCAGGTGGCGATAGTCTGTAAAAATTATGTCGTGAGCAATATGAAAAATGTTTAAAAGTGAGAAGTAGGACCTGAGCGTAGTATCCACCTATTTGGTGGCGTTAGTACTACGGTAATCTAGTTACGTCTCAGGGAAATCTACCACTTTTGGAAAATAATTTGAGATTCTTAATTCTTGCTACAATCAGGGCTTTTGCCCGCCGCAAGAGAATCTATCAAACTGTTGGACCGGAACATAGAACATTTAGTCATTTCCATCTAGAAAGACCCGCTTAAGCTCTATGCTGTGTTTTATTGCTTAAGCTGTGTTCAAAATAGCTTTTTCCGGCCTTAAGCCGCGTAGCTCACCTGATGGGCTTCTACTTGGCTTTGGATATTAGCAACTTTACGTTATCCAAGTTGTAATATGGACCCTATGTTCAGTAACCATTGATGGCCTGAGAAAAAAATGCTAGGTGCCCAAAATAAAAATCAAGAAGGATTTAGAATTATATACATTTGGTTTAGCCATGTTGCACTGCATATACGTGGAAAAAAAATGTGCCGTTTACGTTAGTGAGTCTGTATGTATTTATTGGCGTATTTCTCCCGTGTAAACGAGTTTATTTGTGTCCCTAATATAGGTGCAAGTGATATTAGCTTATTTCTGTGTTCCTGGTGGAAGTCGCTACTCCGGTCCGAGCGTCCTTGCTCGGAAAGGTGAAGGGTTCTGCCCTGTTATGAGATTATAGGCCCCTGAAATCCACTGAGGCGCTTCTTTGCCATTTTTCGGGGGAGTTTGTAGCAAAGTAAGCCTGGGCCTACTTCCACCGTAGCGCGTATCTGTAGGTTTGAGTGTGCCTGTATTCGAGGGCCTAATTGCGCTCTGCGCTACCCTAGTAGAGTTTACGGGGGTGTGTGTATTTTTGACTGAGTGGTTTTGTGGGGTAGGTATTAACACCTTTCCTGTACCCCGTGTACGGTGTGTGAGTGCGTGGTCACAATGTGCGTGCGTGTATCGTGCATCCTGAGGGACTGAATGTAACACCCTCTTATGCGTTCGCACCTGGGGTACGAATGCCGGTGTTCGCCTCCGTTCTGGCAAACTTGCCCTTTGAATTGGCGGTATAGGCCGCTTAATTGCCTGTCTTTTCCCTGGCAATGTGGTGGCGTGTAGCCTGACCGCTTTCTGGCCTGTGGCCACGGCAGACTCCTGCCATTGTGTTTGCCTATCTGTGTGGGTGTATGTAGGCTTTATGTACTGTAGGGCGGGCTCTACGTCCTCAGCCCATGACGTGGTTACGTCCCGTTGTCTCCCTTTCATATCATATGTGTCTGAGGGTCCTGACTTCAACTCCCTCTCGTTCGTCCGTTCAGAGGGGATTGACGTAGGTTCTGCTGCCTGGCTTGGCAAAATTGCCCTCCGAACCGGCGCTAAGGGATGTGTAGTGGTGTAAGCTTGTCCCCGCAGTGTATTGGAGTCTAACCTGGCCGTCTCCTGGACTGTGGCCATGGTATCATCCTTCCTATGTGTGGCAGTATATGGCGAGAGGGACATCCTCGCAAATTGCCGCGTCAGCGTATCCACGCTTATGTCCTCTCTCGGCTGGGCTGGTGGCCCTGCCATGTACTCGAAAATGGCCTTATTGTTCTGGAGTTCGCGGTACTCGTCCCAAATTTGGGTGTACTGACCGTTGAGGCTCATGGCCTGCTCAGCGACTTTTGTGCCATTGGTCCCTATGCGTCGGTGTTCCCTGATAAGTGTGTCCCATTGTTGGAACATAAACTCGTGTCGGCAGTGTAGTTGCCAGTGTGCTTTAATGATTTGTGTACGGAGGGTGGGGATTTTCGCCCGAATCTTGCGATTCTTAGCGCTGCGGATTGGCCGGACAAGGGCTCTTATGATCCGCATGTACTGGGCGTGCAGGAGCTGCTGAAACCTTCTGAGGTAGTCCTGCCTAGTTTCAAAAACTCTGTGCCAGGCAATTAATTCCTGGTACTCCCCAATGCTCCTCAACACAGCTAGGCGGTATAGAGGGGCCATGCTAAATGAAGTATATGTGTCTTCTTATTTGAAAAAGAAAAGAAAAAAAACTGTGCGTGTTCGGCAGTGTATCCTTATTCTCTCTGATTCTTTCTGGGGCTGGGGGGTTGGTTTGGGAGAAAAAATTCCCTGTGTAAGTAGTACGGAGCAAAAATGCTGCTCTCTGTCTGGGAAAAAATCACATTTTTTTTTTGCTTGGCTTCCTGCGGTACGGAAGGGGTCGTTTCTACTACGAGGGCTCGTTGGTTGAGTCCTATTTTACTGTGCGTAGTAGAGGCGCTCCACCATCTGTTTTAGATCCCTTATTGGGGGGTGGTTGGATCTAAAACGGAAGAGTTATTGTGTTTATTTATAAAGAAGTGCCAAAAAGGGGGTAGCTTCCCGTAGTCGGGCAAGCTGACCAGTGTAGAGTGTTGTTTAGTGTTAGGGTGCTAGGGGATGCTCTTGTAAAAGATCTAGGTGTATTTTAGGGGATGGACTTAGCGTACCGGTCAACGCGCCGGTCGTCCAGCTGGCTGGTTAGATAATCGACTTGCACGCGTCAGCTATATGGCGCGTGCCGCTCCTAGCAGTCAGGCCGGTACGGGAATACAATGATGCTTGCACTAGCAAGTATCTGGCTACTGTAAGTCACGTCTAATAGTGACGGAGGATTCAGGATGGACTTTAGGTCGTGAAGAGGCGTGTAAAATAGTAATACAGGTGTGTTGTACTGACCAAGTGTTTATTGGTCAGTAATAATGGAATTATGAGTCCCTTTTAAGGGATGTAGTGATGTTACAATGTGTACAAACTTGTCTATACAAATTGGGGGTAAGGTTACAAAGCTATAGGATTCTGAACACCTGCTGACTCACTCACCTGATGATACCAGCATAGCCTCGGGCCGCCACACTGTAAGACTGATAATGGAGAGCTTGACCTCCTTAAGACGCCCTTTTATATTCTTCGGCGCTGTGCTGTCAGCATTGTGCTGAATAGATGTCCTAGTTAATTGTGTGTCGCTGTTTTGTGGTAGTGATGCAAGGATTGGGCCAGCTTTCCAGAATGGCTAGCTGTCCTTGCGGTGTTAGTAGATGTTGGTCTGGACTTACAAGGATTGCCAGTTAGGAGATTTAAATAGATGATGGGGGGATGGTCTCCAAGGGGTGCATACCCCTGTGGTACTGTACAGTATTGTTCTCAGAATATACCGGAAGACAGAGCATTCCATTGTTCTAAATTTAGCTCGGGTGAGTTTATGGCTTATGCACCAAGCATTCATATAATTTTTTCATCCCATCACTTCAGTTTCGCCAAGGCTATCCTGGTGTGGTTGATCAAATAACTCAAGAGTTTCGAGTTCGAGTTTGGTGCGACACGTTGAGCTTAGATTTTGAGGTGAAATGAATATAACGAGTGTGTTGTCTCGTTAGAAAAGCCTTTTAATAACGTTGATTGGACTGAATTGTTTGACATATTGAAAACGAATGGAATAAAGTACAGGGATAGGAGGGTGATCTACAATCTATACAGAGACCAGACAGCAGTCATTCGAGCTGAAGGACATGAGAGAGAAGCTGATATTCAGAAAGATGTAAGGCAAGGCTGCAACTTATCACCCATACTTTTCAATCTTTACATTGAACAAGCAATGAAGGGAATTGGAGACAAATTTTAAGTGGGAGTGAAGATTCAAGGAGAAATAATTTCAACTCTGAGATTTGCCGATGACATCGTCATCTTGGCTAACACGCCTGAGGATTTGAATGAGTTTTTGAATGGTATGTACTCCGTCTTGAGGAAAGAATTCGTGATGAAAATTAATATAAAACAAAAATATTGGAATGCAGCCGAAATAAATCAGAATCCTCTATGAACATCGAATTGACAGGTGAAAAACTAAAGGAAGTAGGAGACTTCTGTTACTTAGGAAGCAAAATAACCAGTGATGGACGAAGCAAAGAGGATATAAAAAGTAGGTTAGCTCAGGCAAGGGAAGCATTTCTACATAAAAGGAATCTGTTGACGTCGAATATAGATTTAGGTGTTAGGAAGTCATTTTTGAAGGCCTTTGTCTGGAGCGTGGTGCTCTATGGAAGTGGAACTTGGACTATTGGAGCAGCAGAAAATAGGAGAATTGAAGCGTTTGAAATGTGATGTTACAGGAGAATGATGAACAGATGGGTAGATAGGGTTACACGCGAAGAGGTATTAAGACTAGTGGGAGAGGAGAGATGTTTCAGGCGACTGCTAATGAAGAGAAGAGATAGGTTGGTAGGACACATATTAAGACACCCAGGAATAGCAAGCTTAGTTATGGAAGGAAGGGTCGAGGACAAGAACTGTAGGGATAGACCAAGGTTAGAATATGTTAAACAGATTGCCTCGGACGTATGGTGTGGTAGCTATGTAGAGATGAAACGATTAGCTCAGGACAGGGAGGCGAGGAGAGCTGCATCAAACCAGTCAAAAGACTGAAGACTCAAACAACAACAACAACAACAACAACAACAAGACGTATTGTATGCCGTAAAGGCAGGTAGGTAAAATAGTTTTTAAAGGAGCGTTGACACAATAATTCACTTTCGCACTACGTGGAACCGATTGATGCTGGCTTAATATCTTGCGAAAGGGTGGGATGTTTCTATTGTCAGGCATAGATAGAAAAAATACATGCAATATTTTTGATCTTCTCGTATAGTTGAGTAATATGTAGATACAGTATATTGAAAGTTTATATTCACTTTTTCTTTCCTTGTGAAAAACACACTCAGGATAGCCGCTGTTTGCGCGATCTGTAGTTCCCCATCCTGGTCATTGGTGAGCCATATAACGCGCGCGGCTACATCGTGTGTTCTTACTTGAAGAGACCTTTTACTTCAATATCGATGTGTCATTTCTATAGCCCCTGGGACAAATTTCTACTCCAAAATATCACAAATACAAACACCCAAATGGCTTATAACTCACTAATTTGGACCTAATTTTTGCAAAATTTTCCGAAGGAGGATTCTCGGACACCCTCTGACCTTGGGGATATTGCATATCCCCCAGACCCCAGGGTGTTCGTTCCTCCCATAATCTTGGCTTAAATCCGCCCCTGAATATCTCTAGTCATACATAGGATTAAGAGGATCTTTAGGAGAACTCTGGCTCTAGATTTGCTTACTGCCTAGGCAATATTAAATTATAAGAAATCTACGGTACAGGCTGCAAATTACAAAATTATAGTTCAAATTCACATTCTCTTCCCTTGCGAAAACACTTATTGATATGGCATCTGCAATCTACTGCTAGCACATGAACTTGACTTACCTGTGCTTGATTATGAAAATATATTTGGCTTTTTTTATTTATGTACTAACATGTGTGATCGCCGTTCAACCAAAACACACATCAGTGTTAGGCCTTGACCCAAGGGCAGCAATTCTTAAGAATTTCAACTTGAAAATACTATATGTGAAAACTATTTTAAAAATGTCTAGACTTTATTTGTATGTGCCAGCGGGCTCTTGGTGCAAAAAGAGGCGCAGTATCACTTTGAGCAAATATAGGACGATTTTAAATTAATTTTACAGAATTTGGGTATGGGGCCCGGGAGACTACAGCCCCAGGGCCCGTCGCCACTCTCCACGGCCCTGACCTCCCCCTTAAGGTGGAACTTAGGTTTTGGTTGAACAATTCAATTTTCCCTTTTCTAATATTTTGGTTTCTCTGAATATTGAAATACCATAGAAGTGAAAAACTAAAGGAAGTAGGAGACTTCTGTTACTTAGGAAGCAAAATAACCAGTGATGGACGAAGCAAATACGATATAAAAAGTATGTTAGCTCAGGCAAGGAAAGCATTTCTACAGAAAAGGAATCTGTTGACATCGAATATAGATTTAGGTATTAGGAATTCATTTTGCAAGGCCTTTGTCTGGATCGTGGCGCTCTATGGAAGTGAAACTTGGACTATTGGTGCACAAGAAAAGCGGAGAATTCAAGCGTTTGAAATGTGGTGTTACAGGAGAATGATGAAGATGGGTAGATAGGGTTGCAGGCGAAGAGGTATTAAGACGAGTGGGAGAGGAGAGATGTTTCTGGCGACAACTAATGAAGAGAAGAGATAGGTTGGTAGGACACATACTAAGTCACCCAGGAATAGCAAGGGAGGGTCGAGGACAAGAACTGAAGGGGTTGACCAAGGTTAGAATATGTTAAACAGATTGCCTTGGATGTGGGGTGTGGTAGCTATGTAGAGATGAAACGATTAGCTCAGGAGAGGGAGAGCTGCATCAAACCAGTCAAAATACTGAATACTCCAACAACAACTACAACAGCAGTTAGTTTGGGGCAAAAATATTAAAGTGTTTCCGAGATAAAGGCTTTTGAAGTTTGTAAACATTGGTAAACATCTACCAAATCTTAAAGCTGGGAGCACACCGCATGCGTGGCGAAGCAGGAGGGAATCATTGATCCTTAGAATACCGTACGATTTTATTCTCAAGGAAAAAATGAAAATCCACAGCCTGCTTCCAGTCTCCGACCGGGTCAGGAATGGAATGAATGAAGCCCCTATCTAGCGGCGAGGATATGAAATGTGCCGGCTGCCGAGGCCTGACGCACTCCTCTGGGGCAATGATTAAATGAATGACTGGTGAAATGAAATGATAGTGGAGAGTGGTGCTGGAATGAAATTTTGACAGGGAAAACCGGAGTACCCGGAGAAAAACCTGTCTTGCCTCCGTTTTGTCCAGCTCAGATCTCACATGTAGTGACCGGGATTTGAACCACGGATCCAGCGGTGAGAGGCCGGCGTGCTGCCGCCTAAGCCACGGAGGCTTCCATTTTATTCTCAAGGAATATGCACATTTAAAATCTTCTATTTTTCATTGGCATAGGTAAATTATGTAAAGTCTTCGGTATTATTCTCTGTAGCCACGGTGGGATTGACGCCAGCTTCTCAGCGCGGGACTGAGCAGCCAGTGAGTCTCCTTTGAGACAGGCTCAAGTCTCTGTGGGTAGAGAAGGAAATTGCGCATGCGCCAAGCGGTAGCTGAATGCGTCAACAGTGAGCCTAGGCTCCAAGCAAGCAGTGCATTCGTGAGGCGGGCGGTATTCCAGCGCGTGCATGTTCGTTTGTGAGTTGGGCTCCATCACGCGTCATGGCGCGCCTCGCTCGGTAGTGATGGGCTCCATATCAGCAACGCTGTACAGCACTTCCCGGAGCGGCTAGCTGGTGAACCATGGCTTAATTCCTCGTACAAATACTAACCGATATAAAATAAGTGAATTAATTTACGTATTTCACAGTCATACAGCATAACGTTTTGATCTATAAGGATTACAACGCAACCAAGAACTACATTTTCCAACGACCCCGAGCCGAGAAAAAGTTACCATCCAAAAAAAAAAAAACTTTCGTTATTGAACACACAAAATTTTGAAATTAATACACCAGTTATACAACATTCCAATGTATATTGTGTTAAAATTTGGATTCGATCTGATGATGGGTTTGTGAGATAATAATTCTTAAATGTGACGCAGGGTCGAAACACGCTTAAAAACGGGCACTTTTTGGGTTTCAACTGCGATAAAAAATATTAAAATATTAACTAAAAATTCCTAACCTACATGATCTAATGTAAAATAGAACGACGAAAATGATGATGTTATTGGATTTTATATAGATCTATTGGTTACTTCACAAACCACCTTCAAACTCGAGTGCACATAATATTTTTGTCGACAGTAGGCTCCAAGCAAGCAGTGCTTTCGTGAGGAGGGCGGTATCCCAGCGCATGCGTGTTCCTTTGTGAGTTTTAAAACATGGATCAGTGTAGTGACTTAAAATAAACACCATTTTCTGCGTTGTCCTATGAAGAGAATATTTTATGAACAACGGTCTGGAAAATATATATCAAGAAACAATGCGCCTCCTGTTTCTACTGCTTCAAGTGAACGAAGTATGAGTGCATTGAAGAGAGTTAAGACATTTTTAAGGAACTCCATGTCAGATTCTAGATCTAGACAGAGTACTCTGGCTGAGAAGAGTTTGGTGAACTATTTTTCCAGGGATGACATCTTCATAGAACGCATCATTCATATCTTTGGTGAGCCAAAAACACGATGGCTGGAGTTTATCTACCAAAACAATACAATAAGCTATGAACTTAAGGGTACCCAGTTGCATGAATGGAGCTTCGCCACTGCTGATAACGCAACCTAATGCCCAGCCGCACACTGCATCAGTTCCGCTCCCTTCAGCCCATTTCCCCCACCATCCGTTGAACCCGGCCTAAGTCGTCGGATTTTTTAAGAGCGGTAAAAATCCCTCAGTATGCCTTCCTTCGGAGGGGAAGTAAAGCCGGCGGTCCCATGTCATAGATTTATGGCATGTAAAAGAACCATCCAATAATTACACTTGTGTGAAGCAAAATTATAGGTTAGATAGCTTGCCACGGTGGGTGAGTGGTTAACGTGTCGGTCTACTAACTTCAAACTTGCAGGTTCGCTCCTGGCCGTGGTAAGTGATATTTTTTTTTTTGAAAGGCGGCATATCATACGATGTTGGCATGTCAAAGAACCCATTTGAATTCAGTAGGCTAGGCTGTGTTCATAATGTAAAAATTAATCTCGGGAGTTTCCACCAAAACAAAGTTCCTCATTTCTCTACTAGAAAGCGCTATAGTGTTCAAGGAGCTTAGATACGCCTATCTAACCTCATTGACTTTCATGGTACTTCAAGAAACAACGAAATTCGACATGCAGGCTACACTCTGGGTGTCAAATAGCAAACCTTGCACCCGGCACCCAAGGCCATTGTTGTTGTTTGAGTCGTCAGTCTTTTGACTGGTTTGATGCAGCACTCCATGCCTCCCTGTCCTGAGCTAATCGTTTCATCTCTACATAGCTACCACACCCTACATCCGAGGCAATCTGTTTTATATATTCTAACCTTGGTCTACCCCTACAGTTCTTGTCCTCGACCCTTCCTTCCATAACTAAGCTTGCTATTCCTGGGTGTCTTAGTATGTGTCCTACTAACCTATCTCTTCTCTTCATCAGCAGTCGCCAGAAACATCTCTCCTCTCCCACTCGTCTTAATACCTCTTCGTTTGTAACCCTATCTACCCATCTGATCTTCATCATTCTCCTGTAACACCACATTTCAAATGCTTCAATTCTCCTCTTTTCTGCTGCACCAATAGTCAAGTTTCACTTCCATATAGTGCCACGCTCCAGACAAAGGCTTTCAAAAACGACTTCCTAATACCTAAATCTACACACATCAAAAAAAGTTTTGCATCACCTCGGTTCCCAGATCTCCGGCATATAGACGTTGATTGTGTATATTGTATCAAAGATACAGTCCCTTTGACTGTTCATAGATGTCACTAAAACTGCTCAAAGATGTAAACAACCATGCATGAGCAGGGCCTATTAGACGGAGGGGGTACGACAGCCGATCACTTCCAGTCATTCCACCAGGACGAAGGTACGCTGCTCATGTTGTCTGTAGTTCTACCATGCCTAGAAGGTCAATACCGCAGTTCGATCGCGTCCGCATTGTTACTTTGTGTCAAGAAGGGCTCTCAACAAGGGAAGTTTCCAGGCGTCTCAGAGTGAACCAAAGCGATGTTGTTCGGACATGGAGGAGGTACAGAGATACAGGAACTGTCGATGACAGGCCTCGCTCAGGCCGCCCAAGGGCTACTACTGTAGTGGATGACCGCTACTTACGGATTGCTGCTCGGAGGAACCCTGACAGCAATGCCACCATGTTGAATAATGCGTTTCGTTCAGCCACAGGACGTCGTGTTTCAACTCAAACTGTGCGCAATAGGCTGCATGATGCGCAACTTCACTCCCGACGTCCATGGCGAGGTCCAGCTTTGCAACCCCGACACCATGCAGCGCGGTACAGATGGGCCCAACAACATGCTGAATGGACCCCACAGAATTGGCATCACGTTCTCTTCACCGATGAGTGTCGCATATGCCTTCAACCAGACAATCGTCGGAGACGTGTTTGGAGGCACCCTGGTCAGGCTGAACGTCTTAGACACACTGTCCAGCGAGTGCAGCAAGGTGGTGGTTCCCTGATGTTTTGGGGTGGCATTATGTGGGGCCGACGTACGCCACTGGTGGTCATGGAAGGCTCCGAAACGGCTTTACGATACCTGAATGACATCCTCCGACCCATAGTGCACCCATATCGGCAGAATATTGGAGAGGCATTTGTCTTCATGGACGACAATTCTCGACCTCATCGTGCACATCTTGTGAATGCGTTCCTTCAAGATAACGACATCGCTCGACTACAGTGGCCAGCATGTTCGCCAGACATGAACCCTATCGAACATGCCTGGGATATGTTGAAAAGGGCTGTTTATGGACGTCTTGACCCACCAACCACTCTGAGAGATTTACGCCGAATTGTCGTTGAGGAGTGGGACAATTTGGACCAACAGTGTCTTGATGAACTTGTGGATAGTATGCCACGACGAATACAGGCATGCATCAATGCAAGAGGACGTGCTACTGGGTATTAGAGGTAGTGGTGTGTACTGCAATCTGGACCACAAATGCTGAAAGTCTAGCTGTATGATGGTACAACATGCAATGTGTGGGTCTCATGAGCAATAAAACGAGCTGAAATGTTGTTTGTGTTGATCTCTATTCCCTTTGTATTTAAAGGTTCCGGAACTCTTGGAACCGAGGTGATGCAAAACTTTTTTTGATGTGTGTATATTCGATGTCAACAGATTCCTTTTTGTAGAAATGCTTTCCTTGCCTGAGCCAACCTACTTTTTATATCCTCTTTGCTTCGTCCATCACTGGTTATTTTGCGTCCTCTCCTACTTCCTTTAGCTTTTCACCTGCCAATTTGATGTCCATAGATGTTTCTGATTTATTTCGGCTGCATTCTAGTATTTTTGTTTTACAATTATTAATTTTCATCTTGTATTCTTTCCGTAAGACGGAGTCCATACCATTCAAAAACTCATTCAAATCCTCAGGCTTGTCGGCCAAGATGACGATGTCATCAGCAAATCTCAGAGTTGAAATTATTTCTCCTTGAATCTTCACTCCCACTTTAAATTATTCTCTAATTTCCTTCATTGCTTGTTCAATGTAATGATTGAAAAGTATGGGTGATAAGGCCATATGATATTATTATTATTATTATTATTATTATTATTATTATTATTATTATTATTATTAATATAGGTTATATTTGACTAACGCTCTTAAGTTCCCAAGTTTGTCGCCAGGAGCTAACTGCGGTGGCATCTAGTAACCAAGTTTACAGTAGAAATAGTATTGACGGTGGCATTTGGTAGCAAAAGTAGGAACTACTTGAAAAGTCAAAGTCTGCAGTGCTTACTTAATTTAAAAAAGATACAAGCCTTACAGTAGTCGCATATGATGTGTAACATCTGACATGTTATCCTACTCGTATACTACACAGCTTGGACATTCTTAAAATGTTAATTTACACTCCATTGTCATACTGGTACTATGATGAATGTATAGATTGAATTGGAGATATGCTACTGTCACATGTGTGGCGCAGCGGTCAAGCTGTTAGTCTTCACCAAGGTAGACCGGGTTTGATTCCCGGTCAATACATGTGAGATTTTCGAATTGAAATGCCATGTCCTGTGGTTCGCATTCCACGTAAAAGGGAGGTACCGTGGATCATGATCGTGAGATTAACGGTCACACAAAACCACAAGCTTCCTTCCTTCCTTTTACATTAATAATTCACAATAACAAAGTGACACACAACGTCGACAGTACTCTCAAATACTGTGAGCACATTCCTCAGTAACTATAACATTCATTATTCTCAAGGCTCTCATACAATTCGTCGTAAACAATCAAAACATGGCTTCCTACAATTATGAAATGACCTAGTCTCACAAATGATGAAAATACAGCTTTTATTCCACTCACATAACAACATTCTGTTATGCATTTAATATTTGATTACCCACCCACAGTTTGACAATAATGCCGCTTACTTAAATGTCATTTGTCGTCTTTATTTTATCATACACTCAACAACATTAGTCTCAAGTTTTCACTTCCTATCCCATGTGATATTCAACCTTGAACGTGAAGCTTCATAAACTGCTCAATGACAAATGAAAGTCGGTGAAACATTTGCCACTGTGCTCGTCAAACCAGTGCCTGCTAAATGCACTGCCTACTGTATTATCATAACATTCTCGCGCTACAGAGCACACACTGCCTTGTTTCCAATACACACATTTTCAATTGTACATAAATCACGCTGCCTTTGCATGGTACCACTGCCAGCTAGTACACTTCCGTTTGATCGATCGAGCGGGCAGTGCATACTTCCGTTGTCTACCACTGCCAGCTAGTATACTTCCGTTTGATCGATCGATCGAGCGGGCAGTGCATACTTCCGTTGTCTACCACTGCCAGCTAGTACACTTCCGTTTGATCGATCGATAGAGCGGGCAGTGCATACTTCCGTTGTCTACCACTGCCAGCTAGTACACTTCCGTTTGATCGATCGAGCGGGCAGTGCATACTTCCGTTGTCTACCACTGACAGCTAGTACACTTCCGCTTGATCGATCGAGCGGGCAGTGCATACTTCCGTTTGATCCACCACTGCCACCTCGATCGTTCCGATCCACTTCCGTCCCCAATTTTCAAAATCACTCCCACAAAACTATCCAGAAACCGAGCGGAAAGATGTTACACATCAAAAACTAATACACACTAATACAGCCATCGCAATTAACACCAGATATCAAACACACCCAAAGTTCACGGGGCTACATGACCGCGTTGTCGCAGCCCCCAACTAAGAAACCAACCATCAGCCAAGCTTTCCTTCACAAGCAACGTTGACCGAAGAGATTGGGAGGGAGATTGCGGTTGTATTTTACTGCTTTTTTTTTACATTTGTTTAGTGCAATGATTGCGATCAATTAGGAATTGCTCATTGAAGTTGAAAAAACACATCCTATTCTTTACGATATGGGTGATAAAAATAAATATCACGATCTGACAAGGACAAGAAATGTATGGTTGTTTGGTTCCTCAGTTTACTTTGGGTGTGTGTAGAATCTGTCTGATAACCCATGTTAATTGTGATGGCTGTATTAGTGTGTGTTAACTGTTTTTAATTCAAGTAAGGAGTACAGACATTCGATTTTCAAGTAAATCCAACTCTTGCTAGCTAACGCCACCGTCAACGACCAATTAGTTCTGAACTTCGTTACTAGATGCCACCACAGTAGGCTCCTGGTGACGAATGTTGGAACCTAGGAGCGCTAGTCAAATCTAACCTATAATTTAGCTTCACACAAGTGTAATTAGTGATAGGTTCGTTTACATGCCATAAATCTATGACATGGGACTGCCAGCTTTACTTCCCCTGCGAATGAAGGCATACTGAGGGATATTAAACGCTATTAAAAAATCTGATGATTTCGGTCGGGTTTGAACCCGCGACCTTGGGCATAGAAGCTCAGCATGCTATTTACTTTACTTTATATGTTGTTGCTTATTTTAGGGTATGCGAAATCGCGGTCATGTAGCCCCGTGTATTTCTGGATTCTCCCTACCTTGCTCTATGGCTGTGAAACCTAGGCATTGATCAGCAAACACCGGAGGACAATTCAGGCATCAGAAATGCGATTTCTCCGCAAAATAGAGGGGAAAATGAGAAGGGACAAAACTAGGAACCAGATCATCAGTACTACTGTCGACCAAAGTATTATGTGCACTCGAGTTTGAAGGTTGTTTGTGACGTAACCAATAGACATACATAAAATCCAATAACATCATTATTTTCGTCATTCTATTTTACGTGAGTTCATGTAGGTTTGGAAATTTTAGTTTATATTTTAATATTTTTTATCGCAGTTGGAACACAAAAAGTGCCCGTTTTTAAGCGTGTTTCAACCATGCGTCACATTTAAGAATTATTATCTCACAAACCCTTCATTGTATCGAATCCAAATTTTAACACAATATACATTGGAATGTTGTATAACTGGTTTATTAATTTCCAAATTTTTCGTGTCCAAGAAACAATGTTGTTATCATTTGTCTAAGGTAACGTTTTCTCGGCTTGGGGTGGTTGGAATATGTAGTTCTTGGTCGCGTTATATTCCTTATACATCAAAAAGTTATGTTGTATGACTTTAAAATACGTAAATTAATTCACTTATTTTATATCGGTTTATATTTGAACGGGGAAATACGACCTCGCCTCGCTCGGCAGTGATGGGCTCCATCTCAGCAACGCTGTACAGCCTACCCCGGAGCGGCTGGCAGGTGAATCATGCCTTATTTCCACGAACAAATACAAACCGATATAAAATAAGTGAATTAATTTACGTATTTCACAGTCATACAGCATAACTTCTTGATGTATAAGGATTACAACGCGACCAAGAGCTATATTTTCCAACCACCCCGAACCGAGAAAAAGTTACCTTACAAAAATGATAACAACTTTGTTTCTTGGACACACAAAATTTTGAAATTAATAAACCAGTTATACAACATTCCAATGTATATTGTGTTAAAATTTGCATTCGATCTGATGACGGGTTTTTGAGATAATAATTCTTAAATATGACGCATGGTTGAAACACGCTTAAAAACGGGCACATTTTGTGTTCCAACTGCGATAAAAAAATATTAAAATATAAATTAAAAATTCCAAACCTACATGAACTAACGTAAAATAGAACGGCGAAAATGATGGTATTGGATTTTATGTAGGTCTGTTGGTTACTTCACAAACAACCTTCAAACTCGAGTGCACATAATACTTTGGTCGACAGTAGTCTTGAAGTCTCACCATGCTCGAGAAAATTGAATAGAGCCAGTAACGATGGTTTGGGCATGACCAAACGATGGATGACACCAGCATGGCTAAACAAGTCTTGGGTGCCAGAATGCAAGGAGCAAGACCGCGCGGGAGACCCAGAAGAAAATGGGAAGGCGACGTGAAGGTAGATGTTGAAGCCAGGGATGGTGAGTGGAGGAGAGCGAAGGAGCTGGCCCGAGACAGAAATCGCTGGAGGACCCTCTGGAAAACCTCAACACCGCAAGGTACAAGAGGATCGACTAAGTAAGTAACGGTAAGTCGGAGGAAACAAACGTTTAAATAAATGTTGCAGACAATTTTTAGAGGAACACATTTCTGATTCACTCTCTTGTGAAAAAAAAAACATTTTTTCTAGGACTAAAAGTGAAAAAATACTTTTTTTTTTTTTTGAAATTTAGGCGCCACCTAGCTTCTGCATTTCAAAACGTATGACTTGACCTCAATGAGACAAATTGTAGGTGACAATGTCCTTTACATTTTTTTGTTTAAAAAACTTTTCTTTAAAATACGTACATTCAGAGAAAAACGCTTTTCAAACTTTTTTTGAGTTTTCCTACAACCTGATACTACAAAATATTCCCAAATTTTGAGTTAAGCTTTTTTTGTGCTTTTCCGACGATTTACAAAAAGCCAACCATAGCACGGTTTTTGGAACAAAACCATTCCAGCTGCACTGTACTATGAGTTATTAGATACATCCTATCACTTAGTCAGGAGACAGCAGTAACATTATTCAAAGTTAAAGTTTACCAATTATTACTTATGGAATATACATCATTTAGCCTCATCTTACAGTTAGGAACTTGTCCACTCTAGAAACAGTGAAAGCAGTTTTCTTAATGAAGTTGACTGGCGCTGATCGTGGGCGTGCGTACAGGGTTCAGTCGGTGGTTGGCACGCTCTTTAACACTTTTACCAAACATGTTCAATAACGTGTTCTTACAGTGCTCATATTCGATGCTGAAAAAGTCCTCCCTCTCTTGTAAAACACAGCTGACATTTTCTGATGAAAGAATGGACAACAATCTCATCTAATTGTTGTTGTCTGTCAACTTTTTATATTGTTTACGGAGTCAGTTTTCTTGAATCGTTTAGCGAGCCTCCTAATTGTACTGGCATTAGGCATAGGTCTTCCTGGAAACATGATTCGAAATTTTCGTCATAATTCCGATAACACACTAAACGATATGAGTCAGTGGAGTGGGGTATTGCGATGTCTGCACCTGGCCAGCCAAATGACGCAATAGTTTGCCGCAGTCCACCTACTATTTGGCTGGCCAGGTGTGCAGCGAGTGGACCTCGCAATACCCCACTCCGCTGACTCATATCGTTAGTTCACACGTGTTTTGTCATTCATATGGACGTGTATCTGTAAAGCTAAGACGTTAGTGTTGCACGTTTAGTGAGTATTGTGATTACTGTGAACTGAACTTAAACAATGCATACGAGAGGAAATCGAAGCCATCACTGCTGTGGAACTTCAGGATGTTGTCCATTCTTTCATCAGAATATGTCAGGTGTGTGTTACAAGAGAGGGAGGACATTTTCAGCATCGGCTACGAGCACTATAAGTACACATTATTGGACATGTTTCGTAAAAGTGTACAAGTGCGCGCCACAACTGAATGATCCGTGTACGCGTGCCCGCGATCTGCGCCAGTCAGAGCCGTCTTAACTTGCCATGTTTATCGGGGCGCACATAGACAATGACCCTGTAGTTACGATCGAATTGCTCAAACTTTAGAACTTTGCTTCTATCAGCAAAATGTGTGCGATTCCTTGGAAATGTGTAGCCTACCGGTATAATTGTTGCACAAGATGACAGACGTAGTTATAATATTAACATTTCTTATGTATTACAGTCATAGGTGTTTCTTGTTTGAGTCTTCACTCTTTCGACTGGTTTGATGCAGCTCTCCATGCTTCCTGTCCTGAGCTAATCGTTTCATCTCTACATAGCTACCATACCCTACATCCGAGGCAATCTGTTTAAAATATTCTAACCTTGGCCTACCCCTACAGTTCTTGTCCTCGACCCTTCCTTCCATAACTAAGCTTGCTAATCCTGGGTGTCTTAGTATGTGTCCTACCAACCTATCTCTTCTCTTCATTAGCAGTCGTCAGAAAAATCTCTCCTCTCCCACTAGTCTTAATACCTCTTCGTTTGTAACCCTATTTACCCATCTGATCTTCATCATTCTCCTGTAACACTACATTTCAAACGCTTCTATTCTCCTCTTTTCTGCTGCACCAATAGTTCAAGTTTCACTTCCATAGAGCGCCACGTTCCAGACAAAGGCTTTAAAAATGACTTCCTAATACGTAAATCTATATTCGATGTCAACAGATACCTTTTCTGTAGAAAAGCTTTCCTTGCCTGTGCTAACCTTCTTTTTATATCCTCTTTGCTTTCTCCATCACTGGTTATTTTGCTTCCCAAGTAACAGAAGTCACCTACTTCCTTTTGCTGTTCACCTGCTAATTTGACATCCATAATGGGTTCTGATTTATTTCGACTGCATTCCAATTCATGAATTTTTCCTCAAGACAGGTACTATCTGAATATCCCGTTAATAGGATTAAAATTGGCGCCAATAGATTTCCAACGTAGTCATCTGCTTTGCATACAAATGCTACAGCGAGGGAAGTAAAACTCAAGCGCTTTAAGGAGAAAAAGGTAAATCGGAGGAAGACTCGAATCGAGAAGAAAATAAAATGAGAGGTTATAAATAGAATTTATGGCACATCCTGGCGCTAAGAGTCCTTGCGGCGAACGTGTGAACTAGCACACTCTTCTTTTTGTTATTGTTGACATGTTTCCGGCCAAGTAAACGATGTTTCTTCCGGGCCACAACTTCTGTGCTGCGAGGCAATTGCTCCGAGTTTTATGATTCTATTGAACCTAAAGGTATGGTCCATTACGATGTGGCCCACATCTAAAACTTAACACAGCACAGAAAAGGTAAATTACGAGTGTGTTTTTAGGATTTCAACCCGTTTATTTTCATTATTTCCATTGGTATTTACACCATTTTGATTTTATTATTTTTAAATACTACTAACTGTACTGTAATTATAATTTTGATTTTCTTAATTTAAATGTTTATGTATATGATTAGCCTATTTTAATTTTATGAAACAATAGGCTTATGAGATAACCTTTTGTCCCTGTGTGCGTACGTGTGTCCCTAATAACTTCTGAACGGCTGGAGTGATTTCAATGAAACTCGGTAAGATCGTAGTACTATTTTAGCCGACCCCGACCGTGCCATTCAAATTTTATTACGTCTCACCAATCCAACATGGTGGCTGTGCGAAATATTTCACCGGCATTCCATATCTGAAAACCTATTACAGATATCACCCTGAAACTTTGTATAGAGATAAAGGGCATTACTAGAAGTACCTATGGAATTTTCAAAAACCTGTTAACTACAAGACTAACATGGCGGCGAAGTGAAGTTTAAACTTTTAAATAGACTTTTCTCACGATTTAACCATTTAAACGCAATGAAACTTGGTACAGCAAATGTTTAGACACATTGTAATGCACTGGCATCTAATTTAGTTCAATTTTGTACAGAACATCAAGATGGCGGCTGTGCGAAATATTTCTAGGGCATTATTTATATCTCCGAAACTATTACTGATATCAACCAGAAATTTTGTACGGAGATAAAGGGTACTGCTAGAAGTTCAGCTATGAGACTTCCAAAAACCTGTAAAATGCAAAACGAACATGGTGGCCAGGCGAAGGTGAAACAATTGAATAGACTTTTCTCACGATTTAACCATCTGAGTGCAGTGAAATATGGTACAGTAAACGTTTATACACATTTTAATGCACTGGAATCTAATTTAGTTCAATTGTTGGCATAACCTCAAGATGGCGGCTGTGCGCAATTATAAAATTAAGTTTTTATTTCTCGTGTATTAATCATGCGATCGAAGTGAACGTTTGAATAATGAACCTATGCAAAAACCGTCATCTAATAATACATAACTCTATGGCCTACATATGTAAAAAAAATGGCGACCAACCAAAATATTTAGACGGTTCTCAATATATATAAGGTGCGTTCAAAAAGTAACGAGCCGGAGGCTGTAATGCGCAAACCGGTGACGACATCGGCTAATCATGGCTGTGTAATGAGGTGTGGTTCCAACCAGAGCGTGGAAGGTCACAGCCCGTCGCTAGACGGCACGCGTGCGCGTCACGTGACAATAAAAGCGAGCAGCAGCATGCATCAATGGTCCAACGCTGCCAGTCGCATTGCAAACAGTGACATGGAGGCGTCAAACAAACAAAGAGCAAAGAGGTGTTGTTCGGTTTCTGACAGCGAAAGGAGTAGGGGGAACGGACATTCATCGCCGAATGTCACAAGTGTACGGCGAACACTGCATGTCCCTTGCAAGGGTCAAGGCGTGGCACAAGCGCTTCAGGGAAGGATGGGTGTCGTTAGCCGATGATGCCCGGTCTGGGGCACTCCGCTGCATTACCGATGACAGCGTCCAGCTGGTTGATGCACTCATTACCCAGGACCGCCGAGTGACAGTGAACGCCATAGCCGCCGTGGTCGGATTGAGCGTCGGAAGTGTGCACACCACCATGAAGGAACGACTGCACTTGCGGAAAGTGTGTGCCCAATGGGTGCCCCACAGTCTTCAACCACACCTGGAAGAATGCCAATGGCCTACTGTCTTGATCTTGGTTGGACGATTGATGCATGCTGCTGCTCGCTTTGTATCGTCACGTGACGTGCACGCGTGCCCTCTAGCGACGGGCTGTGACCTTCCACGCTCTGGTTGGAACCACACCTCGTTACACACGCCACCATTAGCCAATGTCGTCACCGGTTTGCGCATTCCAGCCTGCGGCTCGTTACTTTTTGAACGCACCTTATATTAATGTATGATAGCAATCAAACAGAAATTTTGTATGTTGACAGAAGCTATGAACAGAAGTTCACCTATAGGACTTTCAATAACCTGGTGAGCACAAATCCAACATGGCGGCGACGCAAAATATAAATATTTAAATTGACGTGTCTCGCTTTTTAACCATCCGAGCGCAGTAAACTTTGCATGGTAAATGCTTACACGAATTTCAATCCACTGGCATCTAATTTATTTCAATTGTTTTCATAACCACAAGATGGCAGCTCTGCGAAATTTTAAAATCTGATTTTCATTTGTTGTGATCTAATCATTCGATTGATGTTTGAATACTCTACGTACACAATAATCGTCATGTAATAGTACATAACTCTAAGACCTAGATATATATAAATCCAACATGGCGACCATCCGAAATATTTAGACGTTTCTCAATATCTACGAATGTGTTATAGCATTCAAACTGAAATTTTGTATGTTGATAGAGGCAATTAACATAAGTAGGATATATGAAAATAGGCTATTTAGTTCTTCTCGGAACTACTTGTTAATATTTATTGTAATAAATTCTCAACTTCTTTCTTAATATTTATTTTTAAGTTTCTGCCTATTTTCATTCATGCAAAAATAGGATTATAAGATCAACTTTTGTCCATGTGTGTGTGTGTGTGTGTGTGTGTGTGTGTGTGTGTGTGTGTGTGTGTCCTTAATAAAATCTAAACGGCTGGAGCGATTTCAAACTCGGTAAGATCATAGTTTCAAATTTAATTACAGTACGTCTCACCAATCCAACATGGCGGCTGTGTGAAATATTTCACCGGCATTCAATATCTCCGTAACTATTACCGATAATATCCTGAAATTTTGTACGGTGATAATGGGCAATACTAGAAGTTTACCAATGTGACTTTCAAAAACATGTTGACTATAAAACGAACATGGCGGCCAAGCGAAGTTGAAACATTCAAATAGGCATTTCTCGCGTTTTAACCATCCGAACGCAGGGAAACTTGGTACAGCAAATGTTTATACACATTGTAATGCACTGATATATATGCACTAGTGTACAGAAATTAAGCAGAAGTTACGAATAAGCAGGGCAACAGGAACGTCGCTCGACATATGCACCTACCAACCTTACGTGTTTGCTCTGTATAGGAAAGGAGTATTCCCTGCTTTGACTAGCGGCGTAACCGCAAGGTAAACACATACAGTGCCTGCGCCCCATATTCCCTCAGTCGTGTTTGCCCTGTTATAGTGAGCGGTGCGGAGTGTAGCCTCGTGGGAAACGTGACAACATAATGGCACAATGACGCCATTTGGACCCCGTTTTTCAGGGTGGAATACTCTGCCGCCTGAAAGCATATGCTGTACCATATTTCACTGCGCTCAGATGGTTAAAACGCGAGAAAAGTCTATTCAAATGTTTCCCCTTCGCTTGGTCGCCATGTTCGTTTTGTATTTTATAGGTTTTTGAAAGTCTCATAGCTGAACTTCTAATAGTGCCTTTTACCACCGTAAAAAATTCTGGGTGATATCAGGAATAGTTTCGGAGATATAGAATGCCGGTGAAATATTTCGCACAGCCGCCATCATGAGGTTATGTAGACAATTGGAACTAAATTAGATGCCAGTGCATTACATTTTGTTTAAACATTTGCTGTACCATGTTCCATTGCGTTTTGATGGTTAAATCGCGATAAAAGTCTATTTAAAAGTTTCAACTTCGCTTGGCGTTTCTGCAAAGAAATTTTAATTCTGGTGTGAGGGCCACAGATTCCCACCTCAACAATCCTAGAATTGGTTTTCCGTGGGATCCCCACTGCTACTCAAGGCAAATGCTGGAATGGTTCCTAACTTAAGGCAGGGCCGCTAACTTCACAATTTACAGATACACACAGCAGTACCGACGGCACAGGTTATCAGACAATTTATACACACAACCAAGTACACGCGGCTTCATGATCAAGATTTCGCGAAGCCCCTAAAAGAATCAATAAGATTTCGATAAGAATACAATTACAGTCAGTCTGAAAGACCGGATGTTATATCATTTCAAATGACGCATGCTACAAATGCTACACATGTTAGAAAGGCTCAGGAGGGCTTCTCGCTTCGCTAGAAGCCCTATGACTCTTTCACCAGACTCCATTACCCATTAATTAGGCTTCCCGCGCGGGCACATCTTTAAGGGTCACCCTGTATTTGATTGAATCTAACATACTGTACACCTCGTTAAGTGTCACCCTGTATTTTGCTCTGACATCCTGCACACCTCTTTAGGAGGCACCCTGTATTCTTCTCTGGCATCTTGTATATCTCTTTAGAAGTCACCCTGTATTCTTGTGTGACATCTTGTACACCTCTTTAGGAGTCACCCTGTATTCTTGTCAGACATCTTGTGCACCTATTTAAGAGTCACCTTGTATTCTTATCTGGCATCTTGTACACCTCTTTAGGAATCACCCAGTATGCTTTTCGCTTCGCTCAAAGCCCCAGGTCACTCGACGCCCCAGGACTAGTTCAACAGACTCCATTAACCAATAACTTAGGCTTCCCGCGTGGCTGAATGACGTCACGCACTCGCCGTCCTTACCCATTAACTTAGGCTTCCAGCGCGGCTTCATGACGTCACAGTCTCCGTAACGCATAACGTTAGACACAAAGCATAACGACGAAGTCGACAAGATCATTTGAAATGATAAAAATCCAAATCTTGATTTGAAATAAATCCAAAAGATGAGGCTAGGCCAGCGGTTCCAAATCTGGGGCACGCAACGAACTGGTTAGGGGCACGCCGAAAATAACACAGACCGCTTCACCGCGCACGTTGCACAGTGAGTCAAAATCGAAATCTAAGAGGACAAAATTATTTATTTTCATAATTAAAAAATCGAAATGTATTACTTCTACAACATTCTCATACAATTGCCGCTCACTATTCGGGGATATAAACGCATCTTAGTGTAAATCTGTCACCACTGTTCGAGCAGTCTGAATTGGAGGGTGAATGTAAGTGGCCGTGGTTTGGTTGTCTTTGAGGTTAGTGTGATGCTTTAAGATGGAACATGAAGCTGAAGGTATGATCTTTGTAACGTGTTTCAGTTCTAAATGGGCGTAATTGTTACGTAATTTTAGCTATATTTGCATTATATAATATTTAATTATTATTTTAAAAATTATATTCACTTAGATTTTTAGTAAGTCGCGTCACTCTGCGTCACTTTCTACTTAATGTTAAAATGTAGATAAAGTCTTGTAGTTTACGCCTGTTATAAGATTTTTTGCATCTTCTTGCAACTTACTTAGTTATTTTACGTTTTAGAAGATGCCGCGCAACCAGTTCTCACACGTTTACAACTGTTTGAAGCACTGGGTTTGACGATTATGTCAAAAGTGGACGTTTGTGACTTTGTTAAAAGTAAATTAGGGCGTTGAAAATGGTTCTGAAGAGATAACTGAATGCTCTTTCCAACTCCTAGTCATAGACAATTTCTTGCATGTGTAGACGTAGCTGAAAAAGGTCATATATAATTTGTTTACTTCATAATAAACATAAGTTAAGTTTCTTTCACTCTAAATTCATGATTAAAACGTAAAAATAATTTTGTCCCCCTAGATTTCGATTTTGACCCACTGTGCGCTGGTCATCTGTGTTGAAGTGCACGGTAGTAATTACAGGTCTCTACAGAAGCTGCTCAAAATGGTTACCACGAGCTTAATGCAGGCGTCTATGCGCCGCATCATTGAATGTCTCACACGCTCCCATATTCCCAGCACACAGTGGGTCAAAATCGAAATCTAGGGGGACGAAATTATTTTTACGTTTTAATCATGAATTTAGAGTGAAAGCAACGTATGTAATTTGTGTACTTCATAATAAACATCAGTTAAGACCTTTTTTTAAGCTACGTCTACACATGCAAGAAATTGTCTGTGACCAGGAGTTGGATAGAGCATTCATTTATCTCTTCAGAACAATGTTCTGCCCCTAATTTACTTTTAACAAAGTCACAAAGTTCCACTTTTGACATAATCGTCGAACCCAGTGCTTCTAACCGTTGTAAACGTGTGAGAACTGGTTGCCCGGCATCTTCTAAAACGTAAAATAACTAAGTAAGTTGCAAAAAGATGCAAAAAAATCTTATAACAGGCGTAAACTACAAGAATTTATCTACATTTTAACATTAAGTAGAAAGTGACGAAGTGACATGACATACTGAAAATCTAAGTGAAAATATAATTTTAAAAATAATAGTTAAATATTATATACTGTAATGCAAATATAGCTAAAAATACGTAACAATTACGCCCATTAATAACTGAAACACGTTACAAAGATCATACCTTCAGCTGCATGTTCCATCTTAAAGCATCACACTAACCACAAAGACAACCAAACCTTAGCCACTTACATTCACCCTCCAATTCAGACTGCTCGAACAGTGGTGACAGATTTACACTAAGATGCGTTTATATCCCAGAATAGTGAGCGGCTATTATATGAGAATGATGTAGAAGTAATAAATTTTGATTTTTTAATTATGAAAATAAATAATTTTGTCCTCCTAGATTTCGATTTTGACCCACTGTGCAGCGTCTGTCGTATCTGCTGACATCCTTGCTCTATTCGCTGACGCAGCATGTCCACGGTATGAATAGGTGTGGCATACACAATGACCTTTAAATGACCCCATAAGTTGAAGTCTGATGAGTTGAGATCGGGAGAACGAGCAGGCCACGGTGACGGTATTGACTATCCATTTGTTTGGACTTGAATAGTGACGAAACGTAGAAGTGGCCTGTGTGCCCTCCACAACTGAGCATCGTGCCACCGTCTGTGTTATGTACACCACAAACAATGATTGTAAAACGGCAACGAACGCACATATACCTTATGTTTACAGGACATGTTTTGATTGTTGTCAGGTCCTCTATCGAATCCCCGGAGCTTTCCCACATAGTTACACGCTGTATACAGGGTGTCACAAAAATGCGCGGCACAAACTCCCGGACTCATTCCTCACACGTAGACGAAGAAATTATGTTATATGAACATGGGTCCGGAAACGCTTTGTTTCCATGCTACACCTCATTGTCTCCAACTCATTAATCATGAGAAACATACCAGAGCAAAACGTACCAGCATACCACATGCAACTCTTTCTCACAGGAGATGTTCAATATGCCCTCCGTGCATCAACCCACCGTCGTAGTGAATCTCGGATGCGCTGATGTATCCCTGGAGTACTGTGGATGGTTTCGCAGCCTTCCATAATACGGGCACGGATACTCTGATCATCTTGTACTGGAATTCGATACACAAGACCTTTCAAATGCCCTCACAAATAAAAGTCCAGTTATTTTAGGTCCGGAGAGCGTGGAGGCCAGGCAATTGGCGCACCGTTACCTATCCATTTGTCACCAAATCTATTTAGAAACCGACGGACATTAACACTAAAATGAGGAGGTGCTCCATCGTGCATGAAGTTCATGTTTTGTCGCACTGCTAAAGGCACATCTGCTAAGTCGCATGGAAACAGGGCAATGTAAAACAAAACACTGTCGGTGCACCTACGATGATGACAACGTAACCAGACGTAACCAAGAGTGCATGTTCCCCATGATTCTAACGTTCTGTTCTTGTGTGTTTCCCATGATTAATGAGTTGGAGACAATGAGGTGTAACACGGAAACAAAGCGCTTCCGGACCTATGTTCATGTAACAAAATACCTTCGTCTACGTGTGAGGAATGTGTCCAGCATTTTGAGCCATGCAGCCCTCTCCAAAGTAAGCTAATGTTGTTCTTATCTGCATTTTGACTTGTAATGTCACCCGAGAGGACATGGCAGTTCAACACCCTGAGACAGGGTAAGGGAGGACTTGCAGTACGCATGCGTGGCCCGACTATTCCAAACCTAAATATATCAGCTGGCAGTCAGTTGCTGCTACTTCCTGCATGATAATTTGTTATTGGGCTTCAAGTGTGTATTGTTACATTCCTTCTTAATGTCGATATTCTTACAAACCTTTGTGTTTACTTTTAACAGTGTAGTAAAGGAAAGAGTGACCAACTTAATGTTTTTGGAATGCGCGATACGCAGTGTGGTATATTCCTTCTGAATATAAATTTATTCAATTAGTAATTTTACACCCACTTGGGGTTTCCTTTGATCTTTTGCCTTCCATCAATTTTTCTCTTCCGTGCAAACTACTAACATACTTTTGTGCAGTCTCTCATCTTATTTGAAAGTGTGTTTCAGAGTTCGAGATATTTTTTCCTTGCTCAGCTGCAATTTCCAGCATCTTTCTGCAGCGCTCCTTAAGGCAAAACGCTGAAGTTAATGGTTTCGGCCGCCTATGAAGAATTCTTGCAAGTTCAACACATCTCCACAAGAGGGCAACCGTCTTGCTTCTAAGTTGCACCTTCTAGGATCTAGACTACACCTCAAGACATGAATTGTGTAATTTTACGTTATGGTTGGCAATATCTATGTCTAACGTCACACATTCTTCCACGCCCCCCTCCCTGTAACCTTACCCTTTCTTGCCGCGTCGTCGCTTACTACTTACTCTGCAGTCAGACAATGGTGCAAGCAAGTCGCTTGCTTTGACCTCTCCGCGTGAGTTTTCCGTTCGCCCGACATTTTTGTGATGGCTAGATAGCTATTCTACACGAACCTGCTACAAATCATCATGTGAAAGTTAAGTACATGATGATGATAATTGTTGTTTTAAGGGGCCTAACATCTAGGTTATCGGCCCCTAATGATCTGGGTGACAGCGAAAATGACAATGAAATGGAAACCAGAACGAAAATTAAGTGAGAAGGAAAATACTTACAAAAAGGGAACTCGGATTGAAACAACTCACTTGGGCCGATAACCTAGATGTTAGGCCCCTTAAAACAACAATTATCATCATCATCATGAAACAACTCACAAAATGTTCTTATAAAAGGGAATTTAGAACGAAAAGTTTCACAAAAGGAATAGATTGAAAAATTCGCACAAAATGTAGGCTAGGTTCAAAATACAAAATGCAATGTAGAGTCGAAATACTTACAAAATGCAATTGAAATTCAAAATACTTACAAAATGCAAATTAGATCGAAAATACGTACAAAATGCAATTGAGGTTCAAAATACTTACAAAATTTAATTGAAATTGAAAATACACAATGCAATTCAGATTAAGATATTCCATTTCCAATCCAAAATATTCACAAAGTGCAATTGAAATTCAAAATACAAAATGCAATTGAAATTGAAAATGCTTACAAAATGTACGGTAGATTCAAACTACTCAATCAAAATGGATTGACAATACTTACAAAATGCAATTTAGATTGAAAATACTTGACAAAATGTAATTTAGATTCAAAATACCCACAAAATGAAATTGAAATTCAAAATACTCACTAAAATTCCCTGCTCCTACATTGATAGACTTACTAAAAAGCAATTTAGATTGTCAATCTTTACAAAATGCAATTGAGGTTGAAAACAATCGCGAAATGCAATTTAGATCGAAAAAAAAACACAAAATGCAACGTAGATTAAAAATACCTCCAAAAGGTAGTGTAGAGGCAAAAAAAATCGCTAAAGGGAATTTAGATACACGGGGAGCCAAGTAACAAAAACAGTGCAGGAATCTTAAAGAGAAAAGGAAATATAATGAAAAGAAGACAGGAGGTCTGACCCCTCGAGGAAGGAGGGATCAGGCAAGATGAGACGAGGGCCAATTAAGGCGGGAAAGTGAAAGACTCCCTAGGCCTCGGATACCCTAATACCGTTGGGGTCGGAAAAGAACAAGAGTTGACCTAGGGAGGTCTACAGGAAAGAAGACTGAGAGGAGCCCGGCACAAGTAAGTGGAGAAGCAATGCCGTACTCAGCTGGGGCCCCGTGGTCGCCAACCCACGTCCCACAAGATGTGAGCCCCTGGGGGATAAAGTTAAGTACCTGATCTATCAATTCAGCTGTTTTAAGTGATTCATCACCTTTTATCTAGCTGGCTAGACTCTGCCAAATCATCCACGCTTTTAAATGAAAATGTCCTTCGCAGGATCTTATGCTTATAGAAGTAACTTTGTTCGGGCCATGGGCGGAATACTCCAACTCTGTTAAACGCTACTATTTATCCCGGCAGTGGTCGCGGAGAAATTTCAACGTAAGTGGTCGCGGGTGAGATTTTCGCTCACCTTAGTAATTTGAAGCTTTATACTGTACACGAATGATTGTTTTGAAAGGTACGGTAATACGTTCATTTGCTTCGTGAAGTATCTAATAGATATTAAATAAGGATATTCTAATTTTGCCAGACCGTTATGAACAATTGAATGTTCTACGTCAGAACACCCTAAATATGGCATCTAAATATACACTCTGTTGGACGCTGGCGTGTATTAAGCATAAATAGAAAATGGAAGGTTATATGGGAAAGCAAACCTATCGACCTGACTCTGTTGTGAACAAGCCTGCAGAGGTTGTCAAGTGACTAGCACATCCTATTGAGAATATTGGAAGGAACTTCAAGGTGGGTAATTATTTTTCATCGGTTTCCCCGGCTTTTAGACTTGTTGAAGAAAGGATTCACATTAGGGGGAGCTGTTAGAAAAAAAGGCAGAGATTGCCCTATAGTCTTATGAATTCACATGAGAAACGTTCAAAACGCCAGAGAGAATGAAAATGCCAAATAATGCAGTTATTTGTTCACAGTGTTTCGAGGGTACCCTTCTCGTGCGTTTCACGCAATGTTGACATTTTTATCTTAGTACAGTGCACAATTTCTTGAATGGTTCCCGGAGGAAAAGTCAATCTCCACGCCTCACAGCGGGAGGTCACAATTTATGCCTCATCTTTTAATCCAAGAAGGCGTCGAACAAGGTTCCTTTGTTTTTGCAACGTATTGTGGGCAATGGATGTACCAGGTTGTGCCACCATCTTCCCCGGAGTACTGTGCACCAGGACAACCAGTACATCGCCAGAAATATCTGTAGCACTGGATCACTAAATTCTTTATTATTATATACCATAAATCGTACAAGAAGTACGGAAGACCTAGTGAAAAAGGGCAAGCCCCATATACATATTTCATTCTTACTCTTCGTCTTCACTAGCACTGCCAACTTCCAACAAATCATCTGTCTCACTCACTATTTCTTCTTAATTCTTGCTCTACCTCGTCCTACTATACCATAACCTGTTCCTCTAGTACATTAGCCTTTTTTAAATTCACTAGAGAACGAACTATACAACAAAGAGGAACACAAACATAATTACGCTTATGGTCACGGGTGAGGGAAAGTCTCACTTCTCTGTAAGCGCGTACCATAATATTAACCGTGTGAATGTTTCAAGTGTTGACTTGTTATTGTTGCGGGAGGTGTCTCGTTATGCCCTCTTCTAGGAATACCTAGAAGGGTAAGTGAATCCGAGTGTGGGCTGCGAAGTTACATGCAAGACAGTTCCAAAGTGAGATAAACCCACCTCTCGCGTCCACTGCTGGGTTAACCATCGTGGGAGTCCTTTTCAACCTTGTTAACTGCGAGAAATTAGGCGTCATGGGATCTCCCCATAAATTCTGTTGTACCCAATTGAATGGCACATAGTGGGAATTTGCTACTGCTGTCAACTGTGAAGACTCGAATCTCCGTGAAATTCAAATTGAAATTCATATTGAATTACCTAATCAACTAGAAATTAAATCCGGTAAGCTCTAGAAACATTTTCTTCGATTTTAATGTTGTGACGGCATAGGAAAATTCACCTGTTTACTTCCGACCGTTTAATGGGTCAACTCCACCTAACACAAAATTTTCAAGAATTGGCAAATGCTTCAAACACCATAAAATTGCAATATACCCTATCCGTATTTGCCAAACAGTGACAGTAAACAAATAAAACTATTCAAATTCTCTCAGTGCTTCAAAACATACGTGCTGAACGCACGGTTCGTGTCGCGAGTGAATGAATATGTGGCCAGACACTACAACCCCATTTCTTTCCCTCTCTACCGCATTCATCATACTAACAAACGTAGTTTAAGTACTTAAATAGGGTTTCTTTGTATTGTTAAATTGAGGTTTCATCAAATCGATGACTTTCCCCTTTTTGAAACGTATAGCCCACTATTTAATCAACGTCATTGTATCATTCTGGTACTTTCTTAGGCCAGTCTTAGTATTTTCTCGCAGCCCAGGCGCTGTAAAATTTAAGATCCTTCATGCTTCATATACATTTCACTAACTTCAAAGTCACCTAATATGCCCAAGATGCTAGGGTCCATGCTTTTTTCGGCTATATTAGCCTCTTTCTATAAGGTGCGTTCAAAAAGTAACGAGCCGGAGGCTGGAATGCACAAACCGGTGACGACATCGGCTAATCGTGGCGTGTGTAACGAGGTGTGTTGTGACCAGAGCGTGGAAGGTGACAGCCCGTCCCTAGAGAGCACGCGTGCACGTCAAGTGACGATACAAAGCGAGCAGCAGCATGCATCAATCGTCCAACGCTGCCAGTCGCATTGCAAACAGTGACATGGAGGCGTCAACCGAAGCGCAAAGAGGTGTTGTTCGGTTTCTGACAGAGGAAGGAGTAGGGGGAACGGACATTCATCGCCGAATGTCACAAGTGTGCGGCGAACACTGCATGTCCCTTGCAAGGGTCAAGGCGTGGCACAAGCGCTTCCAGGAAGGACGGGTGTCGTTAGCCGATGATGCCCGGTCTGGGGCAACCCCCTGCATTACCGATGACAACGTCCAGCTGGTTGATGCACTCATTACCCAGGACCGCCGAATGACAGTGAACGCCATAGCCGCCAAGGTCGCTCCACGACAATGCACGACCTCATACGGCCAACACAGTCGCGGCACTCCTGCAGAAATTCAAATGGGAGGTTCTCGGCCACCCTCCATGCATTCCAGGCCTCTCTCCATGTTTGGTTCCCTGAAAAGGGCTCTGTGGGGCCAACGATTCACCTCGGACGCCGACGTCCAGCTGTACATGCGGAACTGGTTCATATCGCAGCCCAGGAAATTTTGTAAGACAGCCATTCACCGCCTCGCGTCACAGTGGGACAAGTGCCTCAACAGCCAGGGCCAATACTTCTTACATACAGGTACTGGTTTCTGTAATTATGCCTCCGGCTCGTTACTTTTTGAACGCACCTTATAGGTTTACTGTGTCGACTGAGACACCCTATAGGAAATAATCAGAAGGTTTCACATTTAATCATTGTATCTTGGTCTGAGACCCATAATTAAGCAATATTCTTGCTTTCTCTTTACTAAAACATTGAAGCAATTAAATTGCGTACTAAAAGCATAGATTTTAGGCAAGAGGCTACGGCCGCCCTCTTGGGTAATGACAATGATTTTAACAATTAATCCTACTCGAAGAGTATTCTAAATCACCAAAATGGTTATTAGCCTACTTTCGATTTTTGCAAAAAATGAAAGTAGACTTATGAGATCAACACAGGGCGAAAAAAGTGTGTCTGTCTGTGTGTGTGTATGTGTGTGTGTGAGTCTGTGTGTGTGTGTGTGTGTCTGTGTGTCTGTGTGTGTGTGAGTGTGTGTACTCTGAATGTCTGTCCCCCCCTATCAATTCGAACACGGTGAATGCGAATTGAACGAAATTTGGTACAAAGGTAGCACTAGCAAAGGACACCTCAGTGTCATGTTTTATATCGCCGCCATCTTGACGGAAACGTAATGGCGGCCACACAAATGTTCAAAGCTTAAATCAAATTACGACTAACCTAATCATCCGATCTCTACCAAATTTTGCAACAACATACCTTTATGGGGGGAGCATCCTTTGACCAAACTAATAAGTCATCAGCGTAATAGTTTGCGGATGGCGGCCATCTTTGTGTGAAAATCGATTCCCCCTATTAATTCAAACACGGTGAAACCAAATGGAACGAAATTTGGTACAGAGGTAGCACTAGCAAAGGGCACCTCAGTGTCATGTTTTATATCGCCGCCATCTTGACGGACACGTAATGGCGGCCACACAAATGTTCAAAGCTTAAATCAAATTACGATTAACCTAATCATCCGATCTCTACCAAATTTTGCAACAACATACCTTTATAGAGGAAGCATCCTTTGACCAAATAACTAGGTCATTAGCCTAATAGTTTGCGGATGGCGGCCATCTTTGTGTGAAAATCAATTCCCCCTATTAATTCAAACACGGTGAAACCAAATGGAACGAAATTTGGTACAGAGGTAGCACTAGCAAAGGGCACCTCAGTGTCATGTTTTATATCGCCGCCATCTTGACAGAAACGTAATGGCGGCCACACGAATGTTCAAAGCTTAAATCAAATTACGATTAACCTAATCATCCGATCTCTACCAAATTTTGCAACTACATACCTTTATGGAGGGAGCATCCTTTGACCAATCTAATAGGTTATTAGCCTAATAGTTTGCGGGTGGCCGCCATCTTTATGTCAAAATTGATTCCCCCTATTAATTCGAACACGGTGGAACCGAATGGGACGAAATTTGGTACAGAGGTAGCACTAGCAAAGGGCATCTCAGTGTCATGTTTTATATCGCCACCATCTTGACTGAAACGTAATGGTGGCCACACGAATGTTCAAAGCTTAAATCAAATTACGATTAACCTAATCATCCGATCTCTACCAAATTTTGCAACTACATACCTTTATGGAGGGAGCATCCTTTGACCAATCTAATAGGTCATTCGCCTAATAGTTTGCGGATGGCGGCCATCTTTGTGTCAAAATCGATTCCCCTTATCAATTCGAACACGGTGAAACCGAATGGAACGAAATTTGGTACAGAGGTAGCACTAGCAAAGGGCACCTCAGTGTCATGTTTTATATCACCGCTATCTTGACGGAAACGTAATCGCGGCCACCCAAATGTTAAAAGCTAAAATGTAATTACGACCAACCTAATAATCTAGTCTCTACCAAATTTTGCAACACCATATCTTTATGTGGGAAACATATTCAGACCAAACTGCAAGAACATCAGCCCAATAGTTTGCAGATGGTGGCCAAGTATGTGTGCAAATCGATTCCCCCTATCAATTCAAACACGGTGAAACCGAATTGAACGAAATTTGGTACAGAGGTAGCACTAGCAAAGGGCACCTCATATTCATGTTTAATATCCCTATAGCACGTTGTATTTCAACAAGCTACTACAACCAATATTCAATCATACTCCTGTAAAAGGACAAAGAGTTATAACAATACCCATGCATTTAGGAGAAAGTAGGCTATATGTTCTTTACTGAACATCTTGTTTTTGGCCCTCAAATGTACTACTTCACTTGTTTATGCTATTGTAAAAGCTCCACGTTGAGTTATTATTATTATTGTTATTATTTATTTACCATAAATCGTACAAGAAGTATGGAAGGCCTAGTCAAAAAGGGCAATTCCCACATACATAGTTCATGCTTCACAGGCACAGTTTACATCTACATTTGTTTAACAAAATTTACATGTTTTACAAAGATATTTGCAGTATTTACATATTTAGAATATTGGCATAGTACATTTTTCCTGTTCACTCACTCTCTCACGCACGCACTTTCATAACCTCAATCACTCGATACATGAATTCATTCCATTCAGATACTCATTCATTCAGCGAGACAATCACTCATACATACGTTTATTTATACGATGTACCTTTTTACGTCCGGAGGTCCTGGGTTCGATTCCCGGCTCTGCCACGAAATTTGAAAAGTGGTACGAGGACTGGAACGGGGTCTACTCGGCCTCGGGTGGCCCAAATGAGTAGAGGGGGTTCGATTCCCCCTCAGCCATACTCGAAGAGGTTTTCCGTGGTTTCCCACTTCGTCTTCGGGCAAATGCCGGGATGGTACCTTCTTAAAGGCCACGGCCGCCTCCTTCCCTCTTCCTTGCCTAACCATCCTAACCTTCCCTCATGAGGCCCCTGTTCGCTTTGCAGGTGAGGCCGCCTGGGCGAGGTGCCAATCCCACCTCACCAGTTGTATCCCGATTCGATGTTTCCTGCTCTAGGACACTGCCCGTAGAGGCGGTAGTGGTGAGTTCCCTCGCTGAGTCCGTGGGTTCCACCAACCTGGAGGGTAAACGACTAATAAAAACCTTTTTACGTACCGCTTGAATTTCCTAAGAGGCAAGATCTTGGCATCCCCTGGTAGCGCTTTCCATAACCGCGCAGAGCGGCCGTAGAAACCTGTCAGGTAAGCATTGCTACGTGCGAAGGGCGACACGAGAGTTACACCTCGGACTCTTCGAACTGAGCGATATGCCAATGACAGTCGACAAAAAGGGTCAATATTAATGGAACCTGTAAGGGATTTTTTTAAGGAAAATTAGATCAATTTGTTTGGCTGTTGCCTCTATAGATGGAAATTTTGACAAAGGGGAAGGGGAATAAGTTGTGTGAATCTTTTTTTATTCCATTGTGCTCAAACAAATTGTCATTAAATGCGTTTTTGCCAAGTTCGTCTAACTATTCTCTTTAGACTGTAAAGTGTTAGTACAGTTCGCTCTGCCAAGTTCCTACTTAGCCATTTCAAGCTATGCTTCTTGACTGTGTTCTTTTCCCAATCAAGAATTGGTTGGTTCACTCTCTCGCTAAATTTCTCATTAGTATCCTGCTGAGCGGCTTCGGTGGCGTAGTCGGTAGCATGCTGAGCTTCTATGCCCAAGATCGCGGGTTCAAACCCGGCCGAAGTCGTCGTATTTTTTAAGAACGCTAAAAATTCCTCAGTATGTCTTCCTTCGGAGGGGAAGTAAAGCCGGCCGTCCCATGTCATAGATTTATGGCATATTAAAGAACCTTCCACTAATTACACCTGTGTGAAGCTAAATTAATATAGGTTAAACATTTGACTAACGTTCTTAGTTTCCTACGTTCGTCGTCAAGAGCCGACTGCGGTGGCATCTGGTAACTAATTTCTTAACTAGTTGGTCGTTGACGGTGGCGATTGGCGGCAAAAGTAGGAACTACTTGAAAATTTATCGTCCGAAGTCCTTACTTGAATTAAAACAGATAGGCCTACACACACTAATACAGTCATCGCAATTAACACCGGTTATCAGACAGATTCTGCACACACCCAAAGTACACGGGGCTACATAACTGCGTTGTCGCAGCCCCTAAACCAACCAGTATCCTGCTGGTGACAAATTTAGTGTATTTCGAGCACAATAATTGTTCTCTTTCGGAAATCATTCCTATTTATAGTTTATTTTTGCACCTGGCCACGGCAGTCTCCTGCTCTTTCATTACGGTTTTTGATGTGTAACATCTTTCCGCTCTGTTGCTGGATTTAGTTATTTAGCGTATGGCTTTTAGTGACAGGAGTGATTTTGAAAAAAGGGACGGAAGTGGCATTGACGGAAAAGTGTAACAGGAAACAATGAGCGCGCGCGGTGGCGGAAATTGGTACCACGGCGTACTATCACATACGGTTTACTCCAATGTTTGGAGGCCCCATTACAGCTATTCCTACAATAAATCATCGTCAAGTTGTCGTTCTTTGGTGTAAACATATTCATTATATCATATTTGCTGAAAACAATTATGATTTATTAAGGGTCTGTTTTTCAATCTCTGGATACAAGTGATGGACATCCACTCCCCCAGTAGAGTGTTTTTCAATGCAAAGTTATGCGAACTCTAATGTCAACTGATTGAAACACAAACCACATGGTGAAAGTCTTCGCATCAGTATTTAAATGATGATATGCTTTAATATGAAACATTTTTTAACTAGTTGGCAATGCCGTTATTATGTTTCTTCACAATGGCTATTCAGATATTAACCCACATTGCGGTAATGCAGTTATGAATATAATTTATATCGATGTGTTTTTATCGGAGCAGTGCGTGAAATAAGTACCCATCTTGTACTCTTCAATAGTTGTGGTTGTAATAGCTGCGAGGATAGCGTGTAAGCCTGCGAATCATGAGGTCTCAGGTTCGAACCCCAATCCCGGCAATTATTCTTGCTACTAGATTATCGTTTTAAAGGATATTTATCATAAAATTAAGCGTCATTTTAACAGAATCTACATGAAATTACGATTTATCTAATTTTCATTACAATATTTTGCACCAAGCAGGAGTTGGGAAATTTGATTGTATTGAACACTATTTCTAGTAGTCTATAGATAGCTAGAGACTATGGTTTCATTCCTCCTCTTAATTTACTGAATAATATGTGTTGTTTGTTGAAACAAATGTGACAGTAGCATATCTCCAATTCAATCTATACATTCATCATAGTACCAGTATGAAAACGGACCGTAAATTAACATTTTAAGAATTATTTTTTTTTGTCGTGTAGCCTCCTGAGAGGCCGAGTGCAGGTCTTTCTAGTCGACGCCCGTGGGCGACCTGCGCGTCGGGATGAGAGATGGAATTGATGAAGATGAATGAAACTGGGCAAGGATGTGGAAGGAAGCGGCCTTGGCCTGTCAGAAGGTACTGTCCCAGCATTTGCCTGGTGTTGAAAATGGGAAACCACGGAAAACCATTTCAAGGACAGCCGACGGTGGTGCTCGAACCCACGCGTCTACCGAGTCAGCAGAGAGCTTGGCCCCTTGACCTAACGCAGCGCTTTAGCCCGCGCAGCCACTACTGTCGGTATTTTAAGAATGTCAAGGTTGTGTAGTTTACGAGTAGGATAACATGTCAGATGACTTCACATATATTTCATCTCAATTCCATAGTAGGATAACATATCAGATGTTACACAGCATATGCCACTACTGTAAGGCTCGTATCTTTTTTTCTATTTGCTTGGGTCTCAAAACCTAGGTTCAACAACTTTTAAAGTTAATTACCCTTTTCGTTATTGTTTATCTTCACTTGGTTGCCATTTGTTGATGCGCCACGTGAATTTGGGTGTTCGTTGCCCTTTTGCCTTTTAGTGCTTTGTTAAAATTTTCTTACGGAGTTGGCATGCTGTTCGAGTAACATTATAAAAGTATTAGTTCTATAAACTTGAAGCCTGATCATGATCACTACTATAAACAATATTTGTAAATGAGCTACGAGTTCCCCCTCTCTGCAACTTTTTGCCAGATACGCTGAGCTATTCTCAAAACCTTTAAATATTCAGTCCTCTTTTTATTGTTACCGCTTGTATTTTTAGCCTACTTTTCTCATTTTGAAAAAATTAGGAAAAAGTAGACTTATGAGATCGAACCGGAAAAATGTATGTCTGTCTGTCCATCTGTCTGTGTTTGTCTGTGTTCGTGTGCCCCCCCCCCCTATCAACTCCTAAATGGCTGCATCTATCGAAACCAAATTTGGTAAGAGTAAAGATCTATACTTGAATATCTCAATGCCATATTTGAAATTGACGTCAGTGCTACCAACTGCTCAAAAATCACAATTGAAATTCGAGCTCTATGTTGGATATCTCAGAAGCTGTGCATGCCAACTGTTCCAAAATAGGCACATCTATAGATAATAGCATTCCAGATTAATCTTCAGAAGTCCATACATGCCAGTGTTGCCAACATGATTCTAAGCCTGCCGATAGGTCGAATTTCTAAATGCATGTAATTTCTTTACTATCGATTGGATTTCAACCAAATTTCGTATGCACTACGTGTACTACAACAGATATGACTGTGCGTATTCTAACGAGCCTCCAGGGCTGCCAACTGTTAATAAATGCTCTCGGTATGTTTTAACCCTAATATCAATATATCAAAGCCTCCGTGGCTTAGGCGGCAGCACGCCGGCCTCTCACCGCTGGGTCCGTGGTTCAAATCCCGGTCACTCCATGTGAGATCTGTGCTGGACAAAACGGAGGCAGACAGGTTTTTCTCCGGGTACTCCGGTTTTCCCTGTCAAAATTTCATTCCGGCAACACTCTCCACTATCATTTCATTTCATTTGTCATTCATTTAATCATTGCCCCAGAGGAGTGCGTCAGGCCTCGGCAGCCGGCACAGTTCATATCCTCGCCGCTAGATGGGGGCTTCATTCATTCTATTCCTGACCCGGTCGGAGACTGGAAGCAGGCTGTGGATTTTCATTTTCATCAATATATCAGAATGTATGCAAGCCAACAGCTCTAAATTTTGCACACGTATAGTACCTGACATTCTACCTTAGTTTGGTGTAACGTATACAAATCAATCCTGCCAACACAATTCTAAGCCTGCTGATAGGTCCAGTTTTTAAATGCATATAACTTCTATACGAATAAATGGATTTCAACCAAATTTCGTATGTGCTTTGTGTATCATAACAGTTATGACTAAGCGTATTCGTAAGAACCAGTAGGGCTGCCAACTGTTAATAGATGCTCTCTATTTGTTTAATCCTAATATAGATTGGCATGAATCTTAAATATTAAGAAAAGTAGGCTCTTTCGTTCATCACGTAACTACTTGTTTTCAACTGTTTTTGTTAATAAACATTGTTCTTACTGGGGTCAGTCCCTTGCTTCTAATATTTTCTTTCGCTCCCAACTCTTTTCCTTACTCCATCTTCTTCCCTTATGGTAGTTGTTGGAATTGATTTCCAATTGCTCCGCAGTGAGCGGGAAGATAACTACAGTTCAACCCTGACGGCCATCTCCAGGCGAGATATCAATAATGACGAGGAAATGATGATGATGATAATTGTCGTTTTAAGGGGCCTAACATCTAGGTTATCGGCCCCTAATGGTCTGGGTGATAGCAAAAATGACTATGAAATGGAATCCAGAACGAAAATTAAGCGAGACGGAAAATACTTACAAAAAGGAACTCAGATTGAAACCACTCACAAAATGAAGAGCGATAATACTTACAAAAGGGAATATAGAACGAAAATACTCACAAAAGGAATAGATTGAAAAATACGCACAAAATGTAGGCTAGGTTCAAAATACGTACAAAATGCAATGTTGAGTCGAAATACTTACAAAATGCAATTGAAATTTAAAATACTTACAAAATACAAATGAAATTGAAAATACACAATGCAATTCATATTGAAAAACTCCCATTTCAGATCCAAAATCCTCACAAAGTGCAATTGAAGTTCAAAATGCTTACAAAATGCAATTGAAATTGAAAATGCTTACAAAAAGTACGGTAGATTCAAACTAGACATTTGGATTGACAATACTTACAAAATGCAATTAAGATTTTTTTTAAATGTAATTTAGATTCAAAATACCCACAAAATGCAATTGAGAATCAAAATACTTGAAAAATACCCACCATACAAAATGCAATTTAGATTTAAATTGTTAGCGAAACGCAATTTGGAACGAAAAAACTTACAAAATGCAACACAGATTGAAAATACCTACAAATTGGCGTGTAGATGAACTATATCTCTTATATAAAAACAAGTGTCCTGACTGACTGACTGACTGACTGACTCATCATCGCCCAGCCAAAACTATTAAAGTTAGAAACATGAAATTTTGGGGATATGTTCGTGGTAAGTCGAAAACGCGCACTAAGAAAGGATTTTTGGATATTCAGGTTCTAAAGGTGTCTTAAGGGGGTACACATGCATTTCATTGAATAGCAATATCTCCGGCTTGGTTTCATTTAGGGACGTGATACTCGGCATATAAACGTATCATTAAAAATAAGAAGACACGTGTCTGAGGGTTTTTCGATGTGGTGTATATTATGAGGTGAAAGGGGTGAAAAGTGGGGGTTGAAGGGTTCCTAACGGAGCGTGTATCTCTTAAACGACATAGGCGAGGAGTTTGAAACTCAGCGGAAAAAAATCAGCTTAAAAAATAAGTAAATAGGTGTTTGACCGTTTTTTCATAAATCGAATTTAAGGGGCCCATGGGGAGGGGTGAAATTCTGAAAAAAGAAAATTGAAAGATACAAAGTCCTGACTCACTCATTATCGCCCAGCCTAAATTATTGAAGTTAGAAACAAGACATTTTGGGCATATGATCATTATATGTCCAAACCGGCCACTAAGGGAGGTTTTTCGGATATTCAGGTTCTAAAGGGGTGTTAAGGGGGTAAAACCTGCATTTCATTGAATAACAATAACTCCGGATTGGTTTCATTTGTGGATGTGATACTCGGCATATAAACTGATCATTATACTCGTAAATAAGAAGACACGTGTCTGAGGGTTTTTCGATGTGGTGTATATTATGAGGTGAAAGGGGTGAAAAGTGGGGGTTGAAGGATTCCTAACGGAGCGTGTATCTCCTAAACGACATAGGCGAGGAGTTTGAACTCAGCCGAAAAACATCAGCCTAAAAGATAAGTAAATAGGTGTTGACCGTTATTTTTTCATAAATCCAATTTGAGGGGCCCATGGGAAGGGGTGAAATTCTGGGGGGGGGGGGGGACAGGAAAGAAAGTGCCCTAACTGATTGACTGACTCACTCACTCTTCAATCTCAGGGAGTGAAAGCTGCTTAAAAATAAGTAAATAAGTGTTCGACAGTTTCTTTTTCATAAATCAAATTTAAGGGGTTCATGGGGAGGGGTGAAATTCTGGAGAAAAAGAAATGAAAGAAAATGTCCTGACTCACTCACTCACTCACTCACTCACTCACTCATCATCGCCCAGCCAAAATTAATGAAGTTAGAAACATGACATTTTGGGGATATGTTCGTTGCATGTCAAAACCGTACACTAAGGGAGGATTTTCGGATATTCAGGTTCTAGAGGGGTCTTAAGGGGGTTGAACCTGCATTTTATTAATTAACAATATATCACTAGTGGTTTCATATGTGGATGTGATACTCGGCACATAAACTAATCATTAAAAATAAGCACACATGTGTCTAAGGGTTTTTCGATGTGGTGTAAATTATAAGGTGAAAGGGGTGAAAAGTGGGGGTTGAAGGTTTCCTAACGGAGCGTGTATCTCTTAAAAGACATAGGTGAGAAGTTTGAAACTCAGCGGAAAAAATCAGCTTAAAAATTAAGTAAATCGGTGTTCGAAAGTTTTTTCATAAATTCAACTTAAGGGGCCGATGGTGTGGGGTGAAATTCTGGGGGGAAAAGGAGAGAAAGTGTCCTAACTGACTGACTAACTCACTCACTCATCAAACTCAGGGGAAAAAGACAGCTTAAAAAATAAGTTAATAGGTGTTCGAGCGTTTCTTCATAAATTCAATTTAAGGGGCCCATGGGGAGGGGTAAAATTCTGATAAAAATAATTGAAAGAAAATGACCTGATTGACCCACTCACTCATCATCGCCCAGCCAAAATTATAGAAGTTAGAAACATGAAATTTTGGGGATATGTTCATTGTATGTCGAAAACGTCCACTAAGGAAAGATTTTTGGATATTCAGGTTCTAAATAAGTGTTAAGGGGGTAAACCTGTATTTCATTGAATAACAATATCTCACGAGTGGTTTTATTTGGGAATGTGATACTTGGCATATAAACCAATCATTAAAAATAAGCTGACACATGTCTAATGATTTTTCGATGTAGTGTATATTAAGAGTAAAGGGGTGAAAAGTGGGGGTTGAAGGATTCCTAACGGAGCGTGCATCTCCTAAACGACATAGGCGATGAGTTTGAAACTCAGAGGAAAACAATCAGCTTAATAATAATAAATACATAAATAAATAAATAAATAAATACATACATAAATAATTTAATAAATAGGTGTTCGACCGTATTTTCATAAATCCAATTTAAGGGGCTCATGGGGAGGGGTGAAATTCTGGAAGAAAAACGTCCACTAAGGAAGGAATTTTGGATATTCACTCTCATCGACCAACCAAAACTATTAAAGTTAGAAGAATGATATTTTGGGATTAAGTTTGTTGTGCGTCGAAAAGTCTACTAAGGAGGGATATTTGGATATTCAAGTTCTAAAGGGGTGTGAACGGGGTTAAACCTGGATTTCATTGAAGAACAATATGACACGACTATGACGCGAGCGAAGCGGCGGGTACCTGCTAGTATTATATATATAGAAAACAAGAGGTCGGACCCCACGAGGGAGGAGGGATCAGGAAAGATGAGACAAGGGCCAATTAAGTCGGATACCCTAATACCGTCGGGGTCGGAAAAGAACAAGAGTTGATCAAGGGAGTCGACAGTAAAGAAGACGGAGAGGAGCCCGGAACAAGTAAGTGGAAGCAATGTCGGACTCAGCTGGGGCCCCAAAGTCACCCACCCACTAATTACGAGGAAAGATGATCGCAATTTAAAATAAACAGAGAGCTTAGAAGCCATTCTTTTAGTGTTGCCTTATTGCCAACCTTTCAGTCAGACAATACAATATAATGCCAATACTGGGACATGCAAAAAAAACTTGTGATTAAAATATAACTATACTATCTGTACCCAGCATGCGTTGCACTGTCAAACAAAGAAAGTGTTGGCGTTGTAATTTTGTTTTGTGCTTATCGATACACAATATGAGTCGTCGATTTCAAAAACTCGATTAATCCACTTGTGAATAAGAATCATTTTCATGAGAAACGTTTCTCTGGACTTTGCCTCACGTTTCATTTGTGTTTGCTTGTTTACTACTTTTTGCTTTTCTTTCTTGGTTTTGGGTTTGTTTTCTGCTTTTGCTTTATTTGAATTTTGCTTTTTGCTTTGTGTTCCTTATTTTTTGTTTTCTGCTTTTGATTTTGTTTTTGGATTTTGCTTTTTGCTTCGTGTTTTTTGTGATTGTTTTCTGGAAAATCAAAATAAAACAAAACAAAACAAAAAATCAAAATAAAAGCAAAATAAAATAAAACAAAATAAACAAAAAATTAAAAACAAAAAAACAAAACAAAAACAATACAAAAAATTTAACAAAAAATTAAAATAAAACAAATCAAAATCGAAAAACAAAACAAAATTAAATTTGAGAAAAACAAAATAAAATGAAGTAATATAAAATTAAGTAAAATAAAATAAAATAATTAAATAATGTTATACATGATCCTTATTCACAAGTGGATTTACTAATTCAAAAACAAGTAGTTCCGTGAAGATCTATACAGCCTATTTTCATATATCCTACTTATGTTAACTGCCACTATCAACATACAAAATTTCAGTTTGATTGCTGTAATAGATTCGTAGATATTGAGAACCGGCTAAATATTTCGGATGGTCGCCATGTTGGATTTTATATATGTAGGGTTTAGAGTTATGTACTGTTACACGAAGATTATTGTGTACGTGTAGCATTCAAACGTCAATCGCATGATTAGGACACAAGAAGTAACAAGGAGATCTTAAAATTTCGCACAGCTGCCATCTGGTGGTTGAGGAAACAATTGAAATAAATTAGATGCCAGTGGATTAACATTCATGCAAGGATTTACTGTACCAAGTTTCACTGCACTCGGATAGTTAAATTGCGAGAAACGTCCATGTGAATTTTTATCATTCGCGTCGCCGCCATGTTGGATTTGTTATCACCAGGTTATTTAACATCCTATAGGTGAGCTTAAGTTCATAGCCCCTATGAACGTAAAAAAAAACAGTTTGAGTGCTATAATAGATTCGTAGATATTCAGAATCGTCTAAATATTTCAGATGGTCGCCATGTTGGATTGTTAAATGTATAGGCAATAGAGTCATGTACCATTAAAGGAAAATTATTGCGTAGGTTCATTATTCAAACTTTCACATCGATCGCATGATTACGGCACAAGAAATAAAAACTTAATTTTAAAATTCGCACAGCCGCCATCTTGAGGTTATGTAAACAATTGAACTAAATTAGATACCACTGCATTACAATGTGTATAAACATTCCCTGTACCAGATTTCATTGCGTTTGGAACATAAAATCGCGAGAAAGGTCTGTTTATAATTTTCAAATTCACTTGGCCGCCATGTTCATTTTGTAGTTAACCGATGTTTGAAAGTCTTATAGATGAACTTCCAGTAGTGTCCTTTATCTCCGTACATAATTTCAGGGTGATACCGCTAATAGTTTCAGAGATATAGAATGTCGGTGAAATATTTCGCACATCCGCCATCTTGTGGTTATGTAAACAATTGAACGAAGTTAGATGTATGTGCATTACAATGTGTATAAACATATACTGTACCGAGTTTTATTGCGTTTGGTTAGTTAAATCGCGAGAAACGTCTATTTAAAAGTCGCTAATTCGCGTGGCCGCCATGTTGTTTTTGTAGTTACCAGTTTTTCAAATGTCACATAGGTGAACTTGTAGTAGTTCCCTTTATCACCGTAAAAATTCCAGGGTGATATCGGGAATAGTTTCGGAGGTATTGAATGCTGGTGAAATATTTCGCACAGCCGCCATGTTGGATTGGTGAGACGTAACGAAATTTGATGGGCACGGTCGGGGTCGCCCGGAATAGTGCTATGAACTTACCGAGTTGTATTGAAATCGCTCCAGCGGTTTAGAATTTATTAGGGACACACACACACCTCACACACACACACACACGCACACACACACGGACAAAAGGTGATCTCATAAGCCTAATTTTTCAAAATTGAAAATAGGCTAACAATAGTGGGAGCATGCACAACAACTCACCAAAGTTTCATGAACGCATAAAGGACACACACACAAACTATCACGTAACATTCATTTATAGGCTTATGAGATCACCTTTTGTCCGTGTGTCTGTCTGTGTGTGCGTGTGTGTGTGTGTGTGATGGTGTGTCCCCCCCCCCAATAACTTCTTAACGGCTGGCGCTATTTCAATGAAACTCGGTAAGTTCATAGCACTATTCCGGGCGACCCCGACCGTACCCTTCAAATTTTGTTACGTCTCACCAATCCAACATGGCGGCTGTGCGAAATATTTCACCAGCTTCAATATCTCCGAAACTATTACCGATATCACCCTGGAATAATTTACGGTGATAAAGGAAACTACTAGAAGTTCACCTATGAGACTTTTGAAAACCTGGTTACTACAAAACCAAGCGAAGTTGCGACTTTTAAATAGACATTCCTCGCGATTTAACCAACCAAACACAATTAAACTTGGTACAGTATATGTTTATACACAGTGTAATGCAAGGACATATAATTTCGTTCAATTGTTTACATAACCTCAAGATGGCGGACGTGCGAAATATTTCAACGGCATTCTATATCTCTGAAACTAATGGTATCACCCCGAAATTTTGTACGGAGATAAAGGGCACTACTAAAAGTTCATCTATAAGACATTCAGAAACCGGTTAACTACAAAACGAATATGGCGGTCAAGCGAAGTTGAAAATTTTAAATAGAACTTTCTCGTGATTTAATGATCCAAACCCAATGAAACTAGGTACAGGAAATGTTTATACACATTGTAATGCACTGGTATCTAATTTAGTTCAATTGTTTATATAACCTCAAGATGGCGGCTGTGCAAATTTTAAAATTAAGTTTTTATTTCTTGTGTCGTAATCATGCGATCGAAGTGAAAGTTTGAATAATCAACCTACTCAATAATTTTCCTTTAATGGTACATGACTATGGCCTATACATATAACAATCCAACATGGCGACCATTCGAAACATTTAGGTGGATCTCAATATCTACGAATCTATTACAACAATCAAACTGAATGTTTTAATGTTCATAGGGGCTATGATCATAAGTTCACCTAAAGGACTTTCAATAACCTCGTGATCACAAATCCAACATGGCGGCGACGCGATGTATAAATATTCACATGGTCTTTTCTCGCAATTTAACCATACGAGTGCAGTGACACTTTGTATAGTAAATCCTTATACTAATGTTAATCCACTGGCATCTAATTTTTTTCAATTGTTTCCATAACCACAAGATGGCAGCTGTGCGAAATTTTAAAATCTCGTTTTTACTTCTTGTGTCCTAATCATGCGATTGAAATTTGAATACTACACGTACACAATAATCTTCATGTAACAGTACAAAACTCTAAGACCTACATATAAAAATCCAACATGGCGACCATCCGATATATTTAGTCTGTTCTCAATATCTACGAATCTATAACAGCAATCAAACTGAAATTTTGTATGTTGATAGTGGCAATTAACATAAAATAGGATACCGTATATGAAAATAGGCTGTATAGTTCTTCACGGAATTACTTGTTATATACAGGCTGTATAGTTCTTCACGGAATTACTTGTTATATACAGAGATATGAATTGCAGCCAATGGTCATAGCAGGGTATTTTAATTTAACATCCGTGGGGTCACAGCAAGTTCAATTTCAAGTTGTTCCAACTTGGGTTACCAGATGCCACTGCCTCTGAAACCTAGTGGAGAAAGTTGGAACTTGATAGAGCGTTTCTAACCAGCCAAATATAATCTACAAATTTGGCTACACACCACCAATTGTAGTGGTAGGTTCTTTTACATGCCATAAATCTATGACATGGACCCAAGGGGCTTTACTTCCCTTCCCAAGGAAGGCATACTGAAGGATTTTAACGCTCTTAAAAATCCGATGGCTTTGGCCGGCTTGAACCCGTGATCTTGGGCATTGATTTTCAGCATGCTACCCACTACGCTACCGAAGCCGCCCGTCCCAGACATTTAATAATTCTCTAAAATAGCTAACTATTCGTGTGTAACAACCCTTTTTATACATAAAATAGCTGTTATGTCCGGCGTTGCTGTGGTTCACAATTGGATATTAAGAGATCGTACCTTTGCTCTTTATGTGGTATTGTGTGCAACCCCTTGCTGTATAGAGCTATAAAGGACCTTTCATCAATAAACATCGACATGGCGGACAGTGTAAGTTCACGTCTAGAAGCTGCTCTCGTGAAAATAGTGAATATAGCGGATGCAGCAGGCAAATATCTAAAGAAGGAGGCAAAAGAGGATATTAAGGAAGCGGTGAGTGTTATTCGAGAATGTTTTATTACAATGAGAACCACATATAATGATATAACTAATGAAAACATGCAGACCCGCAGAGGTTAAGGAATCATACATAGATATTACACAAGAGGCCAACACGTGCGACACGTGCTGCTATCTGATGACATCGATCCAGATTCAGATCTCTTGGTGCTTTGTCATGATGAAACCAGCCTACAACCAACGACATCTCACGGAGAAGACGAGAAATTCTGTGCCAATGAGATGACAATGGAAGATAAAATATCTGCAAAACTAAGCACACAGCTTCAGTACATGATAAAAAACCTGACATGTAACCTCAAATCAATGATAAAAGATGAAATAACGAAATGTCATACAGGAAATGAGGAAATCAGAAAGGAGAAAGTAATGGAAGCAGACCCTATTACTCAGAGAAAAGATGAGACCAGGAAAACTGGAAACGAAAGACAGGAACAATTACCTCGAGAGCAACAGCCTATCGATGAGAAACAAAATTGTGACAAAGGAATATGGTCAGAAGTCGCAAGGAGGAGGCGTGGCAATACGCCACAATTCTGACAAACTCCTACTATTATAGGAACCAAGCAATCCTTCAACCTTCCCACAACAGAGAACACAAATGTACTTCAAGCTGTCGACCATAAAGCCTGGCTTTATATAGGACATCTTCACCGCAACACAACTTGCGAAAGGGTGATTAGCCACCTGAAGGAACTGAACATATCTGAACTATCAGGCTGTGAAGAAATCCAAAAGACCCTAAAAGCTTATAAAGTAAGAATACCCCCTTAGAGAGCAAGATCACTAATCCGGACTTATGGCCGGAGGGCGCAATTATCAGGCGATATCGATTTCGTTTGCATGACCAAGGAGCAAAACTTGATACTCAAGAATACTTCAGCGCACAATTGCCACCCAACCAACATCAGCTACAACCATACTAACATAATGCTTTGGAACGTAGAAGGACTGAAATCCGTCCTTGACATGAACTCCACTTTTAACTTACAGGATTACGATGTACTTCTCTTCACAGAAACGTTCAGCACAAGTGACATAACCATTAACAATTTCTACGGAGCCCACTCCCTAGCTAGGAAAGGGGACAGAGGAAGACCTTCAGGCGGAATAAGTTGTTACATAAAAGCCCACCTACAACCAATCAAGGTAATAGACTGCACTGCGAACACCCTATCCATATCCACACAAATAATAAATATAATAGGAGTATACTTCAAGCCTAAGACACAACCAGAGACAATTATCGATGAACTAGGGAAGGCGCTAGAAAGCACAGACGATGACAAACCTATCATATTAATGGGAGACCTAAACTGTCGTATAGACAAACAGGAGGCAAAAACTCTAGAGGTTAAAGATTTCCTCATGGAGTACCAACTCAAATTACTAAATAAGGAAGAAGAATACACTTACATAGCACCAAATGGAAAAAGTACGATTGATTTAATCTTCACTAACAATCAAGGCCATGGTCAGCTAGAAACTGGAAAAACCACACTCAGGAAACATCTACCCGTGATAGCCAAAATCCAAATAAAGGGAACGATGCAGGTCCTCGCGTACAAAAATGTCAAATCGAAATTATCAAGTTACATAAATGAAGAGAAGTGGCAAGCATTAAGAATCCAAATACCATTAATAATGAGTAAGCAGAAAACCCTAGACGAGACAACTGAGGCCCTAAACGAAATAATTCTGCAGGCTGCCACAAAAACGCCAAGGAACAATCGGATAGCGAAACAATGGTTTGATTCTGAGTGCTATGCTATGAGGAAAAGAACTCTACAGTGCCTTAATGCAGCTAGAGAACACGGAAATGGTGCACTAGCAGAGTACGCTTCAGAACGTCGAAAATACAAGCAGCTACTAAAAGAAAAGGAACTATCGTATGACCTCCACGTCGAACAGAAACTAATCGCAGAAGCAGAAAGGAGTCCACATACGATCTTAAGGTCTTCGATGAAGAAAAATCGAGTTATCCAATAAACATTGATCAATGGGAACTACACTTCAGCAGCCTTCTAGGAGAAAAAGATAAAATATCAAATGATCACATCGACACCAGATCACTCGCAAGACATTGACTTGATCACAAGTGATGAAGTCATCCATCTTATAAGAAACGGCAAAAATAACAAAGCGGCTGGGCCAGACGGAATTTACATGGAGCATCTAAAGGACACCTTACAAGACATAGCAGAACCTCTAACTGCTCTATTCAACAAATGTCTTATGATGAATTCAATACCGCATCAATGGAGAAGATCAACTTTAATAGTACTTTACAAAGGCAAAGGAAGGAAAGAAGACCCGAACTCCTATAGAGGAATTGCTCTAGAGAGTGTAATGTTTAAACTGTTCTCCAAAGTCCTATTAGGACGCATCGCGCAAAACCTTTATGCAAATATACCTACATTTCAATATGGATTCACTCCAGGCAGATCAACACTGCACGCGGTGCAAGAAATTATTCAGGAAATAACTCTATCACTCGCTCATCGCAACTCCCCGATATATGTAATCTTCATAGACTACTCCAAAGCTTTTGATAGCATCAGCAGATCAACATTGGTAAACAAATTGGAGAGCATATTAGGCAAATCAAGTCAGGAGCTCCAAACCTACAAGTCTATCCTTGATGCAAACCATATAGCGGTGTATGATGTGAACCGTTTTTATCAGGTTCATTATTTCTTTGTCATATTATTATTATTATTATTATTATTATTATTATTATTATTATCATCATTTCCTTCATGTCGCATTATTGTGACATACGTTTCTCTGTCTCACCTACTGCGTTCAAACTTTGTAATTCTGCGTAAATGTTTCACCAGATGGTGAAACTTTTCACCCCTACTGACACAGTTTTACCATTGGTTGAAGCGTAACTTGTTGCTAAGCTTTTCTTCTCCCATTGGCCCCCTTTATGTTCTGGAGAGGGGGTGTTCTACGACTTATTTTTCTCGAGCGCGTTACTGCGTTCCTTTAGAGAAGGTTGCTCCCTCCCATTTCTGACCGTCATGTGAAACGGTCACAGCCGTGTGTGTCGGGCTTTCGCCCGTGCCCAACGCAACTAAGCGTAAGTACGATTCGATCACTTGATTTATCTGGCATGCTATCATTTTTGAATTTCAGTTTATCCATTTTTTATTTTATTTTTATGTCTCCTTTGATTCACTTACAATTTCCCTTTCTTATGATGATGTGAATTCGATCCATGAACCCAAGTCCCTTCGCCTCTGTTTACGTTAGTTTAGCGAAGCCTCTGTGTTTATTTGTCATCCCTACCTTTCATGTAATCGGTTTTATTTTTACTCAAATCTCTCAGGTCTGAAATATATGCTATTTTTTCTGCGAGGCTTTCTAGCGCTCTGTATTACGTCACAAATTGATGTGCACTCTTTCGAGGCATCTTTCATTTGATTGTCGTATCAGAGTTTGTTTTTTTGGGTCAAGGTATCATTGGAGTAACGGAGCCATGTCTCATTTCGCCTCCTAAGTTGATCCTTCCCTCTGTTTTAGGAAAAGTGTGTGAGCGATGGTCTTTGTGTTAGTCACTGTCCACTCGCCATGCCTTAATTCCTTTGTTTCTTCGTATGTCGTTATATTTAGACATTACTACCTCTATGTAAGCCTATATTTTCCTACAAAGCATATTTCTTAGCTGATTGATTTTTCCTTTCATTTCCTGTCCCGGTAATGTCAATTAATTTAATGTAATGCTCATTTTCTTTTCTTTTTATGTGTTAATTTTGTGTTGCTTCCTCTGGCTTCGTTATATTACGTAACTCCGTGTCATTCCCCCCACCCTCGTTTCCTACATACGCACTCCTCTCATCCCCACCACTTTCACCCCCTACCCCATGATTTCACAACATCATGACCGTTTTAGTTCTGTTCTTGGCGCGGGGCATTCTAGTCCAGGTCATCCTCGCAAGTAGAGGTGTTCTCTTATTCGACCCGTCCATACTCTCTATCTTTTTTTTATTTTATTTTATTTTAAATTTTGGTTATCGAGTCGCGCTTACGGTTTAGTTGCACATTGATTGTAAGTACATTTTAATTAATCTTGTTTCATCTTTGTTTGTGCTTAAGTTCATTTATACACTTTTCTCTTGATATTGTTTTTGTGTACCCCTTTCTTACGTACCATCTTTAATTTTAATTTAATTTTGTTTGTTATTAAGTGATTTTAATACCTCTTCAAGTTTACCTTTCATTTTGTGTTTAGATTAATCCTTACTCTTATGCGCACCTGTTTTAGTTTGCTTTAAATACATTAGTAAGTAGTTCACTTTGGTTTCGTCCTCTTTCATTTGTAATTTTAAGTTCCCTCATCTCTCGTTCGATTTCGTCGGTCTTGGCTTCGTACTGTAACGCAGTCACGACCTACACGCTTCTGGGTTCTTCGATCAATTAGATAAATTTAATTCCGCTTTTGATTTGTTTTAAACAATTCATTCGTATCCCTTTTTGGAAAGTATCTTTCTTTCGATCCGGAATCTTGGGCCCAGCACGCATCGAAAGAGACATCCTTTCCCCGCTCCTTAGCGATCCTGTTTAAGTTGTTGTTTTCGCTTCCACTGTATTCCTCATGACTCTGCTATTTTGTTTAACGTAAACGCACAAGGCGGTGCAAATGGTATAGCAGAGCTTTGGTTACGCGTGAAATCGTCCCCCTTTACGTTACGAAACTTATATTATTTTTGCAATTATTACAATGTTGTCTTTCTGAGTTTAAGATACATGTACTGAATTGTTCCCCCATCCCCGAAGAAAGTGTGGAGTGTGAAAGCATTTCTCGAGTGAACAAGACATCCAAAGAATCTAGTTCCGAGGTGAAGAGTGCAACAAGTTAGTGAGTACTTCGCAACGCTGGAATAGGACACATTACGGTATTGTGACCTTTATTTTACTAAGTTAAAGTGTTCTACTTTTCTCCTTGTCTATTGTCATGTCTAAGTCAGAATTCCCACCCGTCAAAAAGGAGTTAAATTTTATGGGCTTTGAATCTTTAACAATGCCCACGCCACTATTGCAAGATACGACACAGGACCTGCTAATGATAGACCCTCCCCTTTTAGATTGCTCCATCGCCCCTGTTGGCACTGTTAATAGTGCTCGCCACAACGTAAATGTTGCATCAGTAGTGAGTAGGTGGGGTTTGACTTTTTCCGGAGAAAATAATACCTCATCAGTTTTTTGTTTTATCCAACGTGTGGAGGAATTGTGTCATTGTCACGATATTAATCCCGACAGTATTATACGTTGCTTACCTATTCTTTTGTCTGGAAAAGCGCTGATGTGGCATCGCACTTCTCCAAATTTTTATAAGTCATGGGACGAATTTGTTGGGTGTATTAAGGACCGTTTCACGCCACAAGATTTCGATTTCGCTCTCAAACAAGAAATATACTCCCGCACTCAGGCTCCTGGGGAGATGATCGACGATTATGTAACCTCAGTCCGTCTGTTAGCAGCGAACCTCCCCCAACCCTTTCATCCCAGGGATCTGTTGGAAATTGTATACAGGAATTTAAATCCCACTTATAAATACTTCATTCGGCGTACATCCGTTTTTTCCATCGAGGACACCATATCGCAAGGCCGTGAGTATGAATTAAATGCACGAGCCTGTTCGAACTATACTCCACCTCCAAGAGCCGATAATACGATTTTCCCCGAGTTAGCCTACTCCCCCCCAGACAACACTGTCTAGCCCAGCTGTCGACCGAACAAAAGACGACACCTTACGGTTTAAGCCGTCTGCTCGCTGTGCTGAGTCCCTTTCTAGGAATTCTAATCCAAGCCCTTCTGTGGCTCGTAATTCTTCTGCTGTTTCCCGTGAAAGGACTACACACAACCCAACAACAATCACACGCAATGTTTCTTCTGGTCGCATAACTTGTTGGAACTGTAATGAACTTGGACATCATTTTAAAATGTGTTCTTTAAAACGCCGAAAATTCTGTTTTGGCTGTGGGATGAATGAGGTCATGACCCGTTCCTGTCCGAATTGTAATTCCAACCAGGAAAACTCATAGGGAGGTGTTCTGAGTTCGACTCCCGGAGCAGTCCTCCATCCAAACTTGACAATGCATCTAATTTTGATGTTGTGTTACAACCAGGAGTCTCAGTAAATTTTCAATAATGTCTCGGCACCTGCTATTTTGGATACAGGCGCCACCAGAAGTTTCATCCACCGTTCAGTGGCAGATAGCATTCGATCTTCGCAAAAACACCCCATACAGAATAAATGTCAGTTCCTCTCTGCGGGATCGTCAGTTATCGACGTTGCCGAAACTATTCTATGTCGTAGGAATCTCCGTTTCGCGGGCTTATAGGTCGTGTTCCAAGGACATTTTGTCGTCCTGACGTTTCGCTGAATACTGCGTTCAGCATGTTCACAGGATACATAAAGCGAGGTAAAACAAGTAAACAGAAGATATATAAATAGTCAACAACCCACACATAGAGGCTACCATAGCAACGGCGTACCACATAAAAGTAATGCATCAAGGACAGGGCTGCTCGTCTGTTGCATCTTCTCGTCTACGACGGTCAATAAGGGCAGGCTTGAGGGGATTAAGGACTGGAAGCCAAGCTCTGTTCACACGTTCTGCTTCCTCCTTAAGATTGAAGCTGTTAGTATGCTTCAGGATTTCAATGGCCTCCCTTTGTAGCCTGGCATGATAAGACACCGTGGTGGACAGAACTTCGGTGTCTCCATATCTTATATCGTGACCTGCAAGTAGCGAGTGTGATGCTACAGTGGATTTATCTGTTTGTCCCAGCCGGCTGTGTCGTTCGTGATCCTTGAGGCGAGTGGCAATACTTCTTTTCGTTGTTCCAATATATACTTGGCCAGAATCACACGGGATTTTATAAACCCCTGCCGCGGTATGAGGATGTCGCTTATCTTTAGCGACATCCTCATACCGCGGCAGGGGTTTATAAAATCCCGTGTGATTGTGGCCAAGTATATATTGGAACAACGAAAAGAAGTATTGCCACTCGCCTCAAGGAGCACGAACGACACAGCCGGCTGGGACAAACAGATAAATCCACTGTAGCAGCACACTCGCTACTTGCAGGTCACGATATAAGATATGGAGACACCGAAGTTCTGTCCACCACGGTGTCTTATCATGCCAGGCTACAAAGGGAGGCCATTGAAATCCTGAAGCATACTAACAGCTTCAATCTTAAGGAGGAAGCAGAACGTGTGAACAGAGCTTGGCTTCCAGTCCTTAATCCCCTCAAGCCTGCCCTTATTGACCGTCGTAGACGAGAAGATGCAACAGACGAGCAGCCCTGTCCTTGATGCATTACTTTTATGTGGTACGCCGTTGCTATGGTAGCCTCTATGTGTGGGTTGTTGACTATTTATATATCTTCTGTTTACTTGTTTTACCTCGCTTTATGTAACCTGTGAACATGCTGAACGCAGTATTCAGCGAAACGTCAGGACGACAAAATGTCCTTGGAACACGACCTATAAGCCCGCGAAACGGAGATTCCTATTTCAACGCCGGTCGTGAAAGTCTACATTTTTACTTTATTCTATGTCGCATTAAAATTCACGGATTTTCTTGGAAACATGTTTTTCATGTGGTTAACAATCTCTCCACTCAATGTATTTTAGGAATTAACTTTATGCATAAAACTGGTATGCAGTTGGATTTTATTAACGATTCATTTTGTTTCAAGTTTCGCTCAGATAATATGTTCCCCTTTGAAGAATGTACTTCTAACTATGTTGATGTGTCTCCTGTATTTCCCGTACATCTTCCATTAACTTTGATGTCCGAGCAACGTGATACTCTGAACGATTTAGTTGAGGAATTTTCTTATGTCCTCACAGAAGATTTAGGTTCTGCTGTAAATCACGAATGCCACATTGACTTGAGCGACAATGTACCTGTTCGAAGTCCTCCATTTCCTTGTAATCCGCTCAAGCTCTTGGCCATGAAAAAGTATATCAATGATTTGCAAGATCGGGGAGTAGTGGTTCCTTCCAAATCAGCTTATGGGTCTCCTGCTTTCTTAATTCCCAAGAACGAAGAGGGCGAGTACCGGCTAGTCGTAGACTACCGAAAATTGAACAAGAAGGTAGTCTTTGATAATTTCCCACTGCCTACTATTGAGAGTGCTTTTCAGCATTTCCACGGGGCCAATGTGTATTCGATGATTGATCTAAATAGTGCATATTATCAGATTCCTTTGGATGCTGAGAGTCGCGACTTCACTGCTTTTAACACCCCTTTCGGATTATATAATTTCAAGCGCCTACCGATGGGTATAGCTGTTGGTGCGCAAGTCCTCAGTCGCGTGCTAGACGACATCTTGGGAGATCTGAAGTTCAATTTTGTATTTAATTATCTTGACGATTTAGTCGTGTACAGCAGATCTTTTGAGGAACATGTCGTTCATCTTAGGGAAGTTTTCTCCCGCCTCAGGAAGGCCGGTCTCACTATCAATCCAAAAAAGACCTCTTTGGGCTGCACTCAAATTAAATTTCTGGGTCACATTCTGTCAGCCGATGGTATCCGTGTCATACCCGAGCGCGCAGATTGCATTCAGCAGTTATCTGTACCCACCACAGTTAGGGCCTTGAGAAGAGTAATGGGTATGTTCACGTTCTATTTTCGTTTTATCAAAAACTTCTCTGACATTTCGGCACCTCTAAATGCTCTCAAAAAGAAGAATGTGAAATTTGTATGGGGGCCAGAACAGGACAAAGCTTTCAATGTTTTGAAAGAAGCCCTTATGTCAGCACCAGTACTGCACACGCCTGATTTCGAATCAGCTTTCTTTTTACATTGTGACGCCAGTGATTTGGCCATTTCTAGTGTCTTGAGCCAGCGTGTGGATGGAAAATTTGCGCCGGTGGCCTTCGCGAGTCGTATGTTAAATCAACATGAACGACGTTACTCAATTTTCGAGAAGGAAAGTCTTGCTGTGGTATTTGGATGTGAAAAATTCAGGACCTTTTTAGAACACCGTCACTTTACTGTTTTTACCGACAATGAGGCTTTGAAATGGAGTCTTTCTCACGTGAAAAAGCTTGGACGCATCAACAGGTGGATCTTGAGGTTGTCATCTTTTAAGTTTGATATCATCCACGTAAAAGAGAGCGAGAACCCGGTAGCTGACTGCCTGTCACGCATGTTTGAAGAGACCCCTAGGACTCCAATCGAGAGCGTTTCTATCAGTACACCACTTCAAGAAAATCTTTTCCTATTGCAACATTGTCCTTGGTCTTTTGTGGATATCCGGAAATTCCAGTCTGAGGATCCATTTTGCACTGACCTCCGTGCAAAAATTGCAAACAAAGATCCGGCAGTAAGCAACTTTTTTGTTCGAAATGATGTTATTGGCTATGTTCTTCCTAACTTTTCTAAATTTAGAATTTTTGCTCCATTAGCAGTACGTGATATGCTTTTGACATATTATCATGATTCTGCACTGGGAACTCTTGCAGGGATGCAGCGCACTTTCCGTAAGATATCCGGTGAATTTTATTGGCCCTCAATTAAAGTAGATGATTTTGCTCATGTCAGAAGATGTTTAACCTGCCAGCGTTCTAAACCTGCCCAGAACACTCGTGTAGGCTTCCACCAAGCTGGTATCGTCAATCGTCCCGGCGAACGCCTTTTCATTGATTACTTTGGTCCAGTCGTGAGATCAAAATCTGGCAATCAAGCCATTTTAACTGTCATTGATGGTTTTTCGAAGTTTGTTTGGTTATTCCCAGTAAAGAATATCACTTCTCAGACTACTATCCATTTCTTGTCTAGATATATATTTGGAGTTTTTGGTCCTCCCAAATACCTTGTATCAGATAACGCCTCTGTATTCCGTTCCAAAGCTTTTGAAACTATGGTATTTAACTGGGGCATCCAACATATTTTCTTGTCACCGTATCGACCGCAGGGAAATCACGTAGAGCGTTTTCACAAAAACTTGAAGGCTTGTATGTCCGCTTTTCACAATGCCGATCAAACCTCCTGGGATACGAACCTACAGTATTTCAGTCTCGGGTTCAATACCTCTTTCCATTCGTCCGTTCAAACTACTCCAGCTGAATTATTCCTTGGCCGAGCGCTCGTCGACCCCTTGCTGCTCAAATGGAATATTGAATATCTTTCCGAACCTTCTCGCACCACCTCTGTTGCTCAAAAATGGGCCATCGTTACCGGTCACCTCAAGAAAGCAAAAGCCAGAGTAGCGAAGCGCTACAACTTAGGCCGTCATGATGTTAAATTCCAAATTGGGGACAAAGTTTTGTGTCGTTTACATCCTTTGAGTGACGCTACCAAACAAATTTCCGGTAAGCTGTGCTTACGATGGTCAACTCCCAAGACTATTTCACGCTTTTTAAATCCTGTCTCAGTTGAGTTAGTGGACGCTCACGATAATTAAGTGACTTCGGCCCACGTCACGCAGTTTAAAAAATTTGTCAAATGATCTTGTGAATTTCGCCTCGCTATAATGTTGTATTTTTGTTTTCCTTTTATTCTAATTGACCTAGCATGTGAGCCTATTCTGATCTTAATTCGTGTGCTTCCTTTTCATTTATTCCTGTGACAAGACAGGAGACACCCGTGGCCTTTTTCTCGTACGCGAGTGTGTCGTGAATACTTGACATCTCTGCCGAGCTATATCTTTGCCTGAGGCCATCAGCATATACCTGGTCGGTCACTATTTGCAAACCACTCCTACTCCTCTTTTGTACTGCTTCTCGGATTAACTCCTATTGTTCGGCGACAGACAAGGACCCTTCGACACTTCCTGTTTGACCTTGTAGGAACTTTGTATTTATTTTAAATTTATTGATGTAATTGACTTTTTGTGTCATGGTTTTGAGATATCATGCACCTTTGTGTCATCTTGATTTTGATGTTTATTGTGAGGTCATGTATTTTGTTTGGTTTTAAATTGTCAAGTGTTCTTAGAATATCGTGTATTGTCTAGGAACCATCCAGAAGGTTAGCGAGTAACAACAAGCAGCCTTTGTGTACCTGGGCTAACACAGCTGGGGGTCTTCTCGGAACCCGTTAACGGACCAGTCACCCTCCACTGGATCTATACATGGCTTTATTTTCAGCAGCTGAAAAGGAGAGTACTTTCCCTTTCGAAGACATTATGACACTATTGCATATTCCTCGTTGACGCAACGAACGGTCCTATATACAGGGTGTCCCATTTGTATTTTTTTAATGTGATCACGATTTAACTTTGTCTGTCTTTTCTCATCAGAGGCTGGAGAGATTTGCAGTCTCGGGGTAACGTCCATCTTGAGGATTTCGACATCCGCATCATCATGAACTAGCAAGAACAATGATCACTATCTTTATATATATAATCCTTCGACACGTCGGTATGTGACTGAAATCCTCCTAAACGCCTGGGCCGATTTTGATGAAATTTTGCATGAATGTTAGGGTGGGCCCATGTATGGTTTAGATTCACAATTTGACCCGATAGGTGAAATTTTAGAATTTTAGAACCACAATTTACACACAAATTTAGAACCACAATATACATTCATAAACAGTCGTCATGGAAACCGCTAGCCTTAGTGAAAAGTGATCGTTTTGGACTGTGTCTCTCTGCACGTAGAGCCACCTGGTCGCAGCCTGTGCAACTACCGCCAAAACATACACTCCACCCATGGCGGAAAGTTGTGTTTTATACCAAAGGTGGCAGTGATGTCGAATTCTGTTTGTCTCTGCACGTTAGAGCGTTTCAAAGTTCCGTATGCGTTCATATACCATTCATCCGATTGCGATGAAACTTGGGTGAGATGTTGAGTGCACTCCAGGGAAGGTGTTTGGCTTAGTAAATTCATTTTACAATATATAGCGCACGACTAGATTCAAAAAATGAGCGACGACGTGCGAAGCGTTTCAAAAAGGTCCCGTATGCGTTCAAATACCATTCGTCCGATAGCGATGAAACTTGGATGAGATGTTGTGTACACTCCAGGGAAGGCTTCCGGCTTAGTAAATTCATTTTACTATAGGTAGCGCACGACTAGATTCAACAAATGAGCGACGACGCGCGAAATGTTTCAACAAAATCCCGTATAAGTTTATATACCATTCATCGATTGCGATGAAACGTTGATGAGTTGTTATGTACACTTACGTGAAAGTTTCTAACCTAATAAATCCATTTCACAGGAGGTTAAGTACGAGTAGATTAAACAAATGGGCGCCGACGCACGAAGCGTTTCAACAAGGTCCCGTATGCGTTCAAATACCATTCGTTCGATAGCGATGAAACTTGAGTGATATGTTGTGTGCACCCCAGGGTTGGCTTCTGGCATTGTGAATTAATTTTACAATAGGTAGCGCACGACTAGATTCAACAAATGAGTGACGACGCGCAAAGCGTTTCAACAAAATCCTGTATAAGTTTATATACCATTCATCGATTGAGATGAAACGTTGATGAGTTGTTGTGTACACTTACGTGAAGGTTTCTAACTTAGTAAATCCATTTCCCAGGAGGTTGCGCACGAGTAGATTCAACAAATGAGCGGCGACGTGCGAAGCGTTTCAACAAGGTCCCGTATGCGTTCAAATACCATTCGTCCGATAGCGATAAAACTTGGGTGAGATGTTGTGTACCCTCCAGGGGAGGCTTCTGGATTAGTAAATCCATATTACAATAGGTAGCGCACGAGTAGATTCTACAAATGAGCGGCGACGTGCGTAGCGTTTCAACAAGGTCCCGTATGCGTTCAAATACCATTCGTCCGATAGCGATAAAACTTGGGTGAGATGTTGTGTACCCTCCAGGGGAGGCTTCTGGATTAGTAAATCCATATTACAATAGGTAGCGCACGAGTAGATTCTACAAATGAGCGACGATGTGCGAACGTTTTAACTGAGTCCCGTATGCGTTCATATACCATTCATCAGATTGCAATGAAACTTGGGTGAAATGTTGTGAACACTTACGTGAGGGTTTCTAACTTAGTAAATCCATTTCACAGGAAGTTGCGCACGAGTAGATTCAACAAATGAGCGACGACGCGCGAAGCGTTTCAATAAGGTCCCGTATGCGTTCAAATACCATTCGTCCGATTACGATGAAACTTGGGTAAAATGTTGTGTACACCCTACGGAAGGTTTCTGGCTTAATAAATCCATTTTACAATTGGTAGCGCACGAGTAGATTCAACAAATGAGTGACGGCATGTGAATCATTTCAACAAAGTACCATATGCGTCCATATACCATTTATCCGATTGCGATGAAACATTGGTGAATTGTTGTGTACACTTCAGTAAAGGTTTCTGGCTCAGTAAATTCATTTTAGAATAGGTAGCGCACGAGTAGATTCAACAAATGAGCGACGGCGCGAGAATCATTTCCACAATGTCGCGTATGCGGTCATATACCATTCATCCGATTGCGATGAAACCTTGGTGAATGATTGAGTACACTCCAGAGAGGGTTTCAGGCTTAGTAAATCTCTTTTACAATAGGTAGCGCATGAGTAGATTCAACAAATGAGTGACGGCACGCGAATCGTTTTCAAAAATCCCGTATACGTTCATATGTCATTCATCCGATTCCGATGAAACTTTGATGAGTTGTTGTGTATACTTACGTGAAGCTTTCTAACTTAGTAAATAAATTTCACAGTTGGTAGAGCACGAGTAGATTCAGCAAATGAGTGACAGCGCACGAATCATTTAAACAAAATCCCGTATGCGTTTTATGCCATTTATCCAATTGCGATGAAACGTTGGAGAGTTGTTGTGGACGCTCCCACGAATGTTTCTAGATTAGTTAAATCATTTCACGATAGTTTAGAGGCAGTTAACAGAAATTGAAAAAAATATTGTGTATCCAAAAAGCACTTCAATAAACAAAGTTACAACACTTCCTTTGATTGGCAGGACAACGTCTGCCGGGTCAGCTAGTTTAATATATGAACTCACTGTATTTCTTTTTGAACGCAGTACTTTTGACGTTAGTGGCTAGTGTTGACGAGCAATGAAGGGGGTACCACCTTCATTTCACGGTCAGATTAGTCAACTGTTCATTTTTTTTGTATTCTCCTAGAGGTCTTTAGTACCCATTTTTTTTAGTATTCAATTTTTTTCCCCCTTTACGATTTTTTTTTGCCTCTCCATTTGTACGAAAAAAGAAATTTCCATGGCCAGGAAAATTCCTTTTTTTTTTGGGAGAGCAGGGGAATTTTGAACCGTTTTTTATCAGGTTCATAATTTTTTTGTCATATTATTATTATTATTATTATTATTAATATTATTATTATTATCATCATCATCATTTCCTTCATGTCGCATTATTGTGACATACGTTTCTCTGTCTCACCTACTGCGTTCAAACTTTGTAATTCTGCGTAAATGTTTCACCAGATGGTGAAACTTTTCACCCCTACTGACACAGTTTTACCATTGGTTGAAGCATAACTTGTTGCTAAGCTTTGCTTCTCCCATTGGCCCCCTTTATGTTCTGGAGAGGGGGTGTTCTACGACTTATTTTTCTCGAACGCGTTACTGCGTTCCTTTAGAGAAGGTTGCTCCCTCCCATTTCTGACCGTCATGTGAAACGGTCACAGCCGTGTGTGTCGGGCTTTCGCCCGTGCCCTACGCAACTAAGCGTAAGTACGATTCGATCACTTGATTTATCTGGCATGCTATCATTTTTGAATTTCAGTTTATCCATTTTTTATTTTATTTTTATGTCTCCTTTGATTCACTTACAATTTCCCTTTCTTATGATGATGTGAATTCGATCCATGAACCCAAGTCCCTTCGCCTCTGTTTACGTTAGTTTAGCGAAGCCTCTGTGTTTATTTGTCATCCCTACCTTTCATATAATCGGTTTTATTTTTACTCAAATCTCTCAGGTGTGAAATATATGCTATTTTTTCTGCGAGGCGTTCTAGCGCTCTGTATTACGTCACAAATTGATGTGCACTCTTTCGAGGCATCTTTCATTTGATTGTCGTATCAGAGTTTGTTTTTTTGGGTCAAGGTATCATTGGAGTAACGGAGCCATGTCTCATTTCGCCTCCTAAGTTGATCCTTCCCTCTGTTTTAGGAAAAGTGTGTGAGCGATGGTCTTTGTGTTAGTCACTGTCCATTCGCCATGCCTTAATTCCTTTGTTTCTTCGTATGTCGTTATACACACATCAAAAAAAGTTTTGCATCACCTCGGTTCCAAGAGTTCCGGAACCGTTAAATACAAAGGGAATAGAGATCAACACAAACAACATTTCAGCTCGTTTTATTGCTCATGAGACCCACACATTGCATGTTGTACCATCATACAGCTAGACTTTCAGCATTTGTGGTCCAGATTGCAGTACACACCACTACCTCTAATACCCAGTAGCACGTCCTCTTGCATTGATGCATGCCTGTATTCGCCGTGGCATACTATCCACAAGTTCATCAAGACACTGTTGGTCCAAATTGTCCCACTCCTCAACGACAATTCGGCGTAAATCTCTCAGAGTGGTTGGTGGGTCAAGACGTCTGTTCCTTTCTCTCCCGGAACGATTCCTGTTACCATGCGGTAGCCAGGAGATGCTCGCTGGTTATGGTGTTCGGTTTAGCAGAATTCAAAAATATTACGTTACACACACACAATGATATTTAAACTATATATTTACACATATTAAACAACAAAATACACTGGCTGTAGCCGTGATGGCCACGATTTAGTTCGTTCCCTTTCAAGCTGCGCCATGCTTGATCTGATGTCAGTCAGCCATGTGCTGCGTGCTTCGAGCAGACTGGGTCGCGCCGGGTCACATGATCACGCGGCCGGCCCGCTGAGGCTCGAGACAGGGCGACAAGGAAGTGCTGCCAAGAGCAACGCAGCGGAGCACTGAGTAACTACCAACATACCGCCACACCTAAATGTATCACATTTAACAACTGTCAGAAAATGATTGATTTACATCAATCAACAGTAGTAAATTAAAGTTCTTTCACCACCAGTCCGTATGGATCGCCGAATACAAAACACACACAAACCCCAACCAACAACATAGGAACAAAAATACACAACCTATAGTAATGACAATGAAATGAACATGTTAAATCATACAATAAGAAGGTTCAACACTATACACAAACAAGAAAGTACACTGGTCAAAAATGAACTCTTGCGACACAAGAATAAAGTAATTAACTGAATCACAAGATGACACTGAAAGTAATTGCACATATCAGTCTTGAAGTGGCAATGGACATAGTTTATGTACAGAACGCTTCAAAATTCCACTGCTGGTACGAATGGTGACTGCACGCACTCGTCCATCCTTCCCAGGATATGTTTCCTCGACCGTTGCAAGCCTCCAAGAAAGAGGAGGAGTGTTGTCGTCCTTAACCAACACGACAGTTCCAGGCTGAAGGTTAGGCTGACTCGTCAACCATTTCTGCCGCTGTTGCAAGCTATTAAGATAGTCATTAGACCATTGTCTCCAAAACTTCTGCTGCAGTGCTTGAATGTAGCGCCATCTGGAAGTATAACAGTGCACACCATCTCTAAGGTCAGGTTCAGGGAAGGATAACAGGGGAGCACCTATTAGAAAGTGGCCAGGAGTTAAGTATGATGGTTCATCAGGGTCGTCCGATAGACTAACGAGCGGACGTGAGTTCAGGCATGCTTCTATTTGGCAAAGTAGAGTGTACATCTCGTCATACGTCAAGCTGGCATTGCCAGCTGTTCTTCTTAAATGGTGTTTCATGGATTTAACTCCAGCTTCCCACAAACCACCGAAGTGTGGCGAATCAGGAGGAATGAAATGCCAAGTGAATCCTTCTTGGGCTGCGTTGTTCAGCATTTCTATCTTCCACTGCTCGGACTGGTGCACTCTCAACAATTCATTTCTAGCCCCTACAAAGTTAGTAGCATTATCACTGTATAGATTTGCACACCTTCCCCTCCTGGCTGCAAATCTCCGTAAGGCGGCGATGAAAGCCTGTGTAGTCAAGTCACGAACCAATTCCAAGTGTATCGCCTTGGTGCAAAGGCAAACGAACAACGCTACATAGCATTTTACCTTGACCTTGCTCCTGGTAGCACCCTGTTTAATGTACAGCGGGCCAGCGTAGTCAACTCCCGTGTTCAAGAATGGCCGTGATGGAGTCACTCGAGGCGATGGTAGCTGTCCCATGAGTTGAGTGGCTGTAGTGGCTCGTAGTCTAAAACACTTCAAACACTTGTGAATGACAGTCCGTATCACTTTCTTTATGCCTACTATCCAATATCTGGACCTAAGTGAAGCCGTTACATGATTAGCACCAGCATGCAGCAGACGAACATGCTCATCAGCCATAATCAACTGGGTTACATTGTGACGCTGAGGTAATATGATCTGGTGCCTTTCTGCAAATGGTTTCAACGAGTTTTGTAGGCGACCACCTACTCGTAATAAGTCGTTCCCGTCTAAGAAGGGGTTCAGATTTCTTATTGCACTTTGCTGTGAAACTGATGAGTTTGACTTCAACTCGCCTATTTCCCGTGCGAATGTCACACGTTGAGCAAGCTTGATACACGTCTGAAGGCCAGTCTCAAGCTCTTCTGCAGATAGTGGTCCCGTTTTTCTTACGTTGTGTCTTCTGGAATTGAACATAAATCTGTTGCAATAAGCCATTACTCTCTGTAGGCGACGGAGGGATGAGAACCTCGTCGTGATTTCATCTGATGGAGTAGCACTAACTAGACATTGTACCGTATCCCTACTTTCTGGAAGTTCACCTGCAGAGTCCTTCGAGTCCCTAGTGGGCCAGCTACTTAAATCCTGTAGTAACCATGCCGGACCATGCCACCACTGTTGATTACACCGCAGTCTGAGTGGTCCTTCTCCCCTTGAAAGAATATCGGAAGGGTTATCTTCTGACATCACGTGACCCCACTTGGCTCTTCCAGTCAATTGCTGTATCTCGGAGACACGGTTGGCGACGAACGTATTCCATTTTGTTGGTTCAGCTGCAAGCCACGATAGTACAATTGTCGAGTCAGTCCACAAGAACATGTGGTCAATTTTCAGGTTTAAGGTGTTGGTAGTCTTATCAACCAGACGTGCCAACAAAAGAGCTCCACACAGTTCTAACCTAGGTAAGGACTGTTGTTTCAGAGGAGCCACTCTGGATTTTGAACATACCAACTTTACTGAAACTTCCCCGAGTTGGTTGGTGCTTCGAATGTAAACACACGCTCCATAGGCCCGTTCAGAAGCGTCTGAGAAACCATGAACTTGTATGAGGATCACCCTTCCCGCAGAGAGAATCAACCTGTCGACATGAATGTTATTTAGAGCTGGAAGATCAGTGAAGATTTCGATCCAGCCTTCAAGTAACGGAGATGGTAGTGGTTCATCCCATCCTAATTTTTCTTGCCATAATTGTTGCATGAAAATTTTACACCTCACAATTACTGGTCCTATCAGCCCAAGGGGATCAAATATAGAAGCTATAATTGAAAGTACCTTCCGTTTTGTGGGCCTTCCACTGTTCTCCTTGATGTGGACCTCAAACTGGAACTTGTCAAGAAAGGGATGCCATAGTAATCCTAGCGTTCTGATGTTGTCTTCCTTATCAAATCGTAGTGGTAACTGTGATTCTCGGAGTTCTTTAGGTATAGTCTCAAGTACAGCCGCGTGATTCGACGTCCACTTGCGGAGCGGGAACCCTCCTCGTTGCAGCAACTCTTGTAGTTCTCCTCGTAGCTGTATAGCATTTTCCACAGTGTCGCTACCACACAATACATCGTCCATGTAAAAATCCCGTTTCAATACGCAAGATGCTGTAGGAAACGCATGTGCTTCTTCTTCAGCCAGCTGGGTTAGACATCTTGTGGCTAGGAAGGACGCTGAAGAAGTACCGTATGTTACAGTCTTTAGTTGGTATGTGCGTAGAAGCTCAGATGGATGTTTTCGCCACAGTATGCGCTGTAAGTTAACATCTTCGTCGTCTACTCTGATCTGACGGTACATTTTTGTAACGTCTGCCGTCATCGCAATCTGATGAGTACGAAACCTTGTCACAATTGATAGCAGATCTTGTTGAACGGTAGGTCCCACCGCCAGAGTGTCATTAAGTGAAACGCCGTTGTCAGTTTTGCAGGAAGCATCGAATACAACTCGTGTTTTAGTAGTGGTACTCTCAGCCTTCAATACTGCATGATGAGGGAGGTAGCAGCTTGCATCTTCGTCCTTGCTTATATCTGGAACCAACTTCATATGACCCAGGTTCTCATACTCCTCCATGAATCTCACGTAATCTGCACGCAGATCAGGTCTCTTCTCGAATCTCTGTTCCAGTAGTCTGAATCGTTTCTCCGCTATTTTGTAAGATTTTCCAAGTTGTGGACTTTCTTCCCTTGTAGGTAATCTTACACTGAAACGTCCGCTGTCGTCCCGCTTGGTGTGAGTTGTGAAATGCTCCTCGCAATACTGCTCTTCCTTGGTTAAGTTGGTTCTTCTAGTTGTCACTTCTTCTATCGACCAGAATTTTTCCATCTTCCTGTCGAGGTCATCGTCCTGTCTAAGGAAAAATGATGAAGTGGGTGGTGCTTCCGCCTTCTTACTGGTCCGATCCTGGGATTTTATAGGACCTGACAGTATCCATCCCAGGGCGGTATTCTTCAAAATGGGTAATTCATCGCAATTTTTCCGCCACCCTTCTCGCAACAGCTGCATGAAAATCTCTGCACCGATGAGCATATCTACTGATCCTGGCTCGTTGAAGTGAGGATCCGCTAATGTGATATCTTTAGGTAGGTTCCACGATTTGCAATCAACATAGTTTGCCGGAATATTGCCTGTTATGTGAGGGAGTATAGAACATGTGATAACAGTTTCAAAATTGGACACGTTAGAACTGATACGAACATCAACACTTTGAGATGCAGTGACCGCAGTGTTATTTATACCACTAATTGGAATACAGCTTCTGTGTCGTTGCAACTTAAGCTTACTTGCAAGTGACTCAGTTATAAAATGGGACTGTGATCCATTGTCGAGTAGCGCTCGGCACTGGTGAACTCTACCATTGTTGTCTGCCACTCCTATTACTGCAGTAGACAGCATTATTTTTGACTGTGGCTTGAATTTAAGTGTGCAGTAACTTGCCTTACTATGCCCTCCTTCGTCTTCTCGAATACCTCTACCAGCTAGGGCATCCCTGTCTGTAGTCGTTTGACTGTTTGTGGGACTGTCGAAATGAATTAGGGTATGATGTCTGCCTTGGCATCTCTTACACCTATCAGATTTGCATATGCTGACATTATGATGTCTAAAACAGTTAAAGCACAGACCCTTCCTTTTGACAAAATCATACCGTTGTCTTACGCTAGCCTTCAGAAAACCCTCACACCGATGTACCGGGTGATCTGCATCACAAAAATCACACTTCCCCCTTGTAGATACGTATGAGCTAATTCGACCTGGATTGTCATTGTTCCTCACATGTTGATTCTTGGGTGGATTTGCTGTGTTCCCCCTTTGTTCCCGTGCTGCCATCATTAGCTCCAACACTTGTGCCCTCTCTTCCAAAAACGTGGATACCTCAGTGAGTCTTGGAAAATTATCGCTGGGAGCCTTCATTTCATACTCTTTACGGGTAGCGGGATCTAACTTATCTAACATCAGCTGCTGAAGTAAGACTTCATGTAGCGGCACTGAAAGGTTGAGATTTTGAATAGCATTCAAATTGCTTACTAAGTGGTTGTTCAGTTTCCTAAGATCAGATGCTGTGTCTTTGTGACAATTAGGTAACGACAACAGAGCCTTGATGTGTTGTGTTGCTATCAATTTTCTGTTGTTGTACCTCTTGCACACGATTTCCCAAGCTACTGGAAAGTTAGGGTTAGAAATAGGAATATTTTGAATCAGTTGGTGAGGTTCACCCTTAAGTGCGGACAGTAGATAGTGGAAACGTTGGATGTTTGATAGTTTTAAATTATCAACAATTAATGCCTGAAAGGTGTCCTGGAAGTGTGTCCACGTCTCATATTGTCCATGAAATGTAGGGAGGTTAATGACGGGCAATCGTACCTCCAAGGAAGCCTGCTGTGAATTACCGCACGAATGCTGAGATAATTGATCGTTATTCTGCTCTGAAGTTATGCTCCGATCTATAAGTGTGGTCATTTTGGCTTCTAAATCAAAATAGTTTTCTTCGAATTGTTCCCTATCCTGTTCATGGGTTTCACTATTTTCGTCGTCATTAATTTCAAGCTTACATTGGACATGCTTATATTCTTCCCAGAGTGAAGGCAATTGCTTCAGCCTGCTACGTAATGTATTAATATCGGAGCCTGCCACAAACTTGTCTGCATATTTACTGATACGTGTCAGTGATCCTTTAATCACCGCTCGTTGCTTCACCAACAGGTTTTTCTCACTAGCCTCCATGATAAGTTAGGAAAAGGAATGAAATAAAAGGATTGACTGACCTCGGTATACTGCTATGATGTGCACTTATCTTATAATCCTTTGTGTCCTCCCCATCGTGTACAGCATGCCGCCGAGATGATGTTGCACGTGCTCCAATATTCTCGCCACAGGATGTCCGCACTCGGAAAGTATATTCAAATGCACCGGAGGACCACGTAATATTTTAGCATTACGACACTTTCACAAATCCGGCCCGGTCTGACCATGTTCCTTTCTCTCCCGGAACGATTCCTGTTACCATGCGGTAGCCAGGAGATGCTCGCTGGTTATGGTGTTCGGTTTAGCAGAATTCAAAAATATTACGTTACACACACACAATGATATTTAAACTATATATTTACACATATTAAACAACAAAATACACTGGCTGTAGCCGTGATGGCCACGATTTAGTTCGTTCCCTTTCAAGCTGCGCCATGCTTGATCTGATGTCAGTCAGCCATGTGCTGCGTGCTTCGAGCAGACTGGGTCGCGCCGGGTCACATGATCACGCGGCCGGCCCGCTGAGGCTCGAGACAGGGCGACAAGGAAGTGCTGCCAAGAGCAACGCAGCGGAGCACTGAGTAACTACCAACAACGTCCATAAACAGCCCTTTTCAACATATCCCAGGCATGTTCGATAGGGTTCATGTCTGGCGAACATGCTGGCCACTGTAGTCGAGCGATGTCGTTATCTTGAAGGAACGCATTCACAAGATGTGCACGATGAGGTCGAGAATTGTCGTCCATGAAGACAAATGCCTCTCCAATATTCTGCCGATATGGGTGCACTATGGGTCGGAGGATGTCATTCAGGTATCGTAAAGCCGTTTCGGAGCCTTCCATGACCACCAGTGGCGTACGTCGGCCCCACATAATGCCACCCCAAAACATCAGGGAACCACCACCTTGCTGCACTCGCTGGACAGTGTGTCTAAGACGTTCAGCCTGACCAGGGTGCCTCCAAACACGTCTCCGACGATTGTCTGGTTGAAGGCATATGCGACACTCATCGGTGAAGAGAACGTGATGCCAATTCTGTGGGGTCCATTCAGCATGTTGTTGGGCCCATCTGTACCGCGCTGCATGGTGTCGGGGTTGCAAAGCTGGACCTCGCCATGGACGTCGGGAGTGAAGTTGCGCATCATGCAGCCTATTGCGCACAGTTTGAGTTGAAACACGACGTCCTGTGGCTGAACGAAACGCATTATTCAACATGGTGGCATTGCTGTCAGGGTTCCTCCGAGCGGCAATCCGTAAGTAGCGGTCATCCACTACAGTAGTAGCCCTTGGGCGGCCTGAGCGAGACCTGTCATCGACAGTTCCTGTATCTCTGTACCTCCTCCATGTCCGAACAACATCGCTTTGGTTCACTCTGAGACGCCTGGAAACTTCCCTTGTTGAGAGCCCTTCTTGACACAAAGTAACAATGCGGACGCGATCGAACTGCGGTATTGACCTTCTAGGCATGGTAGAACTACAGACAACATGAGCAGCGTACCTTCGTCCTGGTGGAATGACTGGAACTGATCGGCTGTCGTACCCCCTCCGTCTAATAGGCCCTGCTCATGCATGGTTGTTTACATCTTTGAGCAGTTTTAGTGACATCTATGAACAGTCAAAGGGACTGTATCTTTGATACAATATACACAGTCAACGTCTATATGCCGGAGATCTGGGAACCGAGGTGATGCAAAACTTTTTTTGATGTGTGTATTTAGACATTACTACCTCTATGTAAGCCTATATTTTCCTACAAAGCATATTTCTTAGCTGATTGATTTTTCCTTTCATTTCCTGTCCCGGTAATGTCAATTAATTTAATGTAATGCTCATTTTCTTTTCTTTTTATGTGTTAATTTTGTGTTGCTTCCTCTGGCTTCGTTATATTACGTAACTCCGTGTCATTCCCCCCACCCTCGTTTCCTACATACGCACTCCTCTCATCCCCACCACTTTCACCCCCTACCCCATGATTTCACAACATCATGACCGTTTTAGTTCTGTTCTTGGCGCGGGGCATTCTAGTCCAGGTCATGCTCGCAAGTAGAGGTGTTCTCTTATTCGACCCGTCCATACTCTCTATCTTTTTTTATTTTATTTTATTTTATTTTAAATTTTGGTTATCGAGTCGCGCTTACGGTTTAGTTGCACATTGATTGTAAGTACATTTTAATTAATCTTGTTTCATCTTTGTTTGTGCTTAAGTTCATTTATACACTTTTCTCTTGATATTGTTTTTGTGTACCCCTTTCTTAGGTACCATCTTTAATTTTAATTTTATTTTGTTTGTTATTAAGTGATTTTAATACCTCTTCAAGTTTACCTTTCATTTTGTGTTTAGATTAATCCTTACTCTTATGCGCACCTGTTTTAGTTTGCTTTAAATACATTAGTAAGTAGTTCACTTTGGTTTCGTCCTCTTTCATTTGTAATTTTAAGTTCCCTCATCTCTCGTTCGATTTCGTCGGTCTTGGCTTCGTACTGTAACGCAGTCACGACCTACACGCTTCTGGGTTCTTCGATCAATTAGATAAATTTAATTCCGCTTTTGATTTGTTTTAAACAATTCATTCGTATCCCTTTTTGGAAAGTATCTTTCTTTCGATCCGGAATCTTGGGCCCAGCACGCATCGAAAGAGACATCCTTTCCCCGCTCCTTAGCGATCCTGTTTAAGTTGTTGTTTTCGCTTCCACTGTATTCCTCATGCCTCTGCTATTTTGTTTAACGTAAAAGCACAAGGCGGTGCAGATGGCATAACTACATCGAATGACATCATACAAACACGAGGGGTCTTGCAAGGAGACCCGATGAGTCCGGTCTTATTCAACGTCATGACAGCGGATATCGGCAACGCTATAAACGTCAATGTATAACTACTGATGTACGCGGATGACATGGCCATTCTCTCCAAAAGCCCTACACATTTACAAACGGCATTAGACGACATCAGGAACTGGGCAACATACAACTCTATGGAAATAAATGGCTCGAAAACCAAAACAATGAAATTCAGGAGAGGAGGCAAACTTGCAAAGGGGGATCATTTCACTTGTGGCAACTCTCCCTTAGAATTCGTAAAAAAATTCAAATACTTGGGGGCCACCCTCCAAACTACGGGAATTACGTTTACACTGCACATACAAGAACGAACAGCAGCTGCAGCAAAATCAATATATGACATACCCAAATTGCAACTACTGTCAGTTTCAACAGCAATGGCACTATTCAAGATCAAAGTCATGCCGACGGCCATCTATGGAATACAACTAATCTGGAACTACCTGACGGTCGGAAATCTAAGAAAGCTGGAAAGCGTTAAATCTAGCTTCCTCAAAAGAGTGTTATCCATCGCAAAATTCACAAGAAATAGTTATGCTTATATCATGGCGCAGGAAATTCTGTTCGTAGATGACATAAAACACTGCTTTAGTTTATCGAAGACACAAGCATATGCAACCTTCATCGAAGAGTGGAGCAGCAAAGCAAGACAGATACCGGAGGGGATAAGAGAAACAGAGGCAATGACATCAGACAGCTGGAAAGGACCAAACTTCCAACTCCGACACCTGTACACACGATTTTCAGTGCACGGCTTTCATGGAAAGATTTGCACTGAAAGCACCTACCATGATCCTAAGGACAGTTACATCTGTAAGCTATGTAATGTACGGTGCCCGAAATATCACCTGCAGGAGTGTAAAAATAGGACTGTATCACTAATTGAGCTATCTAAAGATTGGTGAAATCACGACAATGTAACTTTTCATTATTTTTTTCTTCTCTCAGTACACATTGTGTTTAATAAATATAATAATAAAAGACCTTTCGTACGACATATCAAACGAGAAAATCGAAGGTAGGTATAATTTGTCACCCCTTGGTCCCCATAAGTGTATTGCATGTATTGTTGAATTTTATATCCTAAGTTGATTCCGAGATGTTCTTATAGCCATTTGCAAATTTTGAACGAAATCTGTTGAGTCGTTTTTAATTTATGGAGGAACAGACAGACAGAAGGACAAGAGTGTATATATATATATTGTGCCCGTTTAGACCGAAGTCCAGACGACCACATATGCATTTCAACAAAAATCAGTCAGCACGAGAATCAAAATATCCCGGGGCGCCAGATGGGTTAAAGTGACTACAATAACTCAACAAAAAAACTGCTTTACTGATTTTCGACTCGATGCAACAATAAGGATAGAAGGAGATTTTCGGAAAATAACACAACCTGTAAAATTATCTCATTTTATTTAAAACGTTAAAAACTACTGAAGGCATGCCAAAAATAGCATAATAGATGCACGACGAATCATACATTATATACAAGATTTACAATTCCACCAACACATGAACACTTGGCAACTGAGACGAAGGTCAAATTAATAGTCCTGTTGACTTCGCTCAAAATAATTTATTTACAGTAGTAAGGTTTTGTCACTGCAAATTTAATTGTCCCTCCTGATTCCTATCTTATTTGAGTATTCACATATTGAAATTAAAAAGAATTTATCACTCGATGAAAAATATATCACTGTTTCAGTTTTTCAAAATTATAGTAGCAAATTAACTAACACGTCAGGATTCAGTTATCTCAAGATTTGTTCAAATACAAAGTTATTAACAAGGAATACAACACAATATCATTTACATGGACACTCGAGCATTTGGATTCGACGAACTGCGATAAACAGAAAATATTTATTGAATCATCTGTTCTCGATCCAAAATCTATTCAGAGCTCTTGACTCAATTATCAATATAATAGTCAAAATATCATTATCCACAAAATATAAATTCAATTCAATATGGATTCAACCATTCAATCAATTAACTATCACTTGGAAATATTATTTAGAAAATTTATCATAAAACGATATCATTTGTTATTATCAAAATTACAATTATTTGACAAAATGTCAAATATGTTAATCATCAAATTTATTTGCAAAATGTTCATATTTTTACAGGATCACAAAAATCCTCTTAGTGTGTAGTGGTTGTTAAGAAGTAACAGTTTTAAATAATTTACAGCATCGGCCCATTCGATTTAAATGCGTCAAAAATCACATAATCATAATTAACATCTAGACAACGGTAAAGTCTTTTCATAACGAAAGGTACAATTTTAACAATAACAATTTTCGGGCTAGCAATTACTAGGAATATTTCTAGAACACGTGGGTAAACTGTGAATTGACAATGATGGCTCAACAAAATAACCTTTGGTTATATCTCGACGAAAGTGTGGTTATTCAACTCCTCCACTAATTTCAAAGACATCCAACCTACAATATGGTTGATGCTTCATTTCAACAACCTCATTCCTGCGACTTAATTGCACAATCAGAATGGCATATTTAACTCTTTGCACACACAACAATTATTTCTTCCCAAATTATACAGAATAATCAAGCCTTTGCTTGTTACGACAACTGGAAGATTTATAAGTTAGTAAACTCCCCCAATGAGTTTACAATAATAATTTTACCATCAGTTTAAAACATGAATAACACACCGTGTCTATTTTTAGCCAAACGTTTTATCAAAAGACGTTGCTCAATAATGATTTTATATTTATACAAACTCTAGCAAAAACCCTGTTTTATACATGATTTTGGCTTCCCGTATCATTACTTTCCGTGTCTTCTCAAAGATTTAAATGCATAATGGAAGCGTAAAATACTTCCACTGAATTAATATGTTATTTGTTTGTGGGCATGCGTTAACCACTAACCTTCGGATTCAACAAGTATCCGATCTTAGAAATTTGTTTTAAATGTCAAATGTATAAATCACACTACATGATAATGATTATTAGAAATCACAGAAAATTGAAAGTAATTATTATTATTATTTCCTCAACAAATGAATTTAAAGTTGTTAAACTGTTCGGGGAATATCATCCTCGACTTCTTAATAATGGATAAATATCCATTCCTCAACTTAAATTTGTTATTAAATTTTCAGTTACGACGGCTGATGACCGTGATTAGAAAAATATCAAAATAAAAAAATGCTCGTTCTGCTCGTCCATAAATTTCGAATCATTGACTTCTGAGTGTAAAAACTGCCCAGATCAAAGCTTCTATTGCAAAAAAATATTTGCAACAGCAAAAACATCGATGAAAAGAAAATATGTGTTGGTAAGACTGTAGAAAAATTGAGAAATTCCAGTTAACTACGCATAAAAATAATGCAAAATTGTAGCTTACATTCCTGTAGATCTTGATGCTGGTGATCTGGTTTGAACCAGATTATTTCAGTCTTCTTGTCCCCATTAGGACACGTATTTATAATCTTGTATTGGCCTCCATTTTATACCCGCAATGGTCTTAGTCAGACATAGCGGTATTCATACTTGTAGCCTGAATATCTTGATGAAAATAGTTCGTAAAATGTGCTGCTTCAACAGCTGAGGTAATCTTGACTGGGGTTATATCGAAGAGATCCATGATGAAAAATTACCAGTTTTAACTCGACCCAACTGTAATGCGTTCAATACTGTCACTACTCTTACAATCTTATGCAACACATGTTCGAGTTCTGAAGATCTGTTCCCTGGGCAGAGTTTCTCACTCTCCAGACAATGCTATGCATGCTGGTTTCCCTATGTCGGCTAGTGAACTGAGCTGTGCAAGACTGGTAAGTGAACAGTATTGACTTATTTTGGTTGGTCGAAAGTTATTAAGTCCTAGACTTATTCTGGTTGTTCGGATGAAATAATCCAAATTTTAGTGGGCAGTGGAAAGCAAAATATAGACTTAGTCTATTCATATGTCCATTGTAGCAGTAAATTTTTACCAATGCCACAAAGTGCAAGCCAATGATTAATCTATATGGACCTATCTAGAATATTGTCGAAATTAAGTTGGTAATATCGACATTTCTAATTAATTTGAAATATACCTGCCATAATGTAGCCTAATACAGCACTACAATTGACAGCCCTGGTGACTGCATATATATTCTTAGTTTCATCTCTTAAGGTACAGAATACAAAATTTTGTCGAAGTCCAATGGATATCATGGACGTTACATGCAGCGAGACAATGGGTGATATGAATAAAACTGAGTATAAACTTCGAAGTATATACTTCGAGCATGAGCATCAGTTTTAAGTATATACTCTGTTATGAATAAAAGATCTTGAGTATCTACTACAATTTCCCCTCCTTTTGGAGTATATACTTCACTTGTGCCATGATTTTACTCTCGTTTCGTCGACGCACGTTTTGTCAGTCAACTGTTTTACATGCCATTTGTTAATGCAAACCAGTCGTCTGCTGTAGACGTGTATTGTTGATTAATTGAAAGTTCCTAGTTAATTGAAATGTCTGTTGGTGGGGATGAATATGAGTCGTCCAGTTGCAAAACTCGTTTAATCCAACTTGTGAATAAGGATCATGTTGTAATATTATTTATTTAATTATTTTATTTTACTTTATTTTTATTTTGTTTTGTTTTATTTCGTTTTATTATGTTTTAAATTGGTATTTTTTGTTTCGGTTTGTTTTGTTTTATTTTTGCTTTTATTTTCTTTTGTTAATTTTGTTTTATTTTTATTTTGTTTTGTTTTATTTTGATTTTTCAGGAAACATACAAAAAAAACAAAAAACACGAAGCAGAAAGCAAAATCAAAAACAAAATCAGAAAACAAAAAACAAGAAACACAAAGCAAAAGGCAAAATTCAGAAACAAAATCAAAAGCAGAAAACAAAAAAACAGGACACACAAAACACAATGCAAAATTCAAAAACAAAAGACAAGAAACACAAAGCAAAAAGCAAAATTCAAAAACAAAAGCAAAAGCAGAAAACAAACAAAACCAAAACCAAGAAAGAAAACTAAAAACAAGAAGTTCCGTTAAGAACTATACAGCCTACTTTTCATGCCAATGATTATTCTACAGAATATGAACCTATCTAGAATAATGACGAAATTAAGTTGGTAATATCGAAATATCTAATTAGTTCAAAATATACCTGGTATAATGTAGCCTAATAGAGCACTACAGTTGGCAGCCCTGGTGACTGAATATATTCTTAGTTCCATCTCTTAAGGTACAGAATACAAAATTTGGTTCAAGTCCAATGGACGTTACTTGCAGTTAGACACTGGATCTATCAGCACGCGTAAAAGCATGTTGCCAACAATACCATGCGTGTGCTGGTCAGAAATAATCTGAAATATTATATCTTGTTGTGCCAATTTTGGATGAAATCCATTTGTTAGTATAGAAGTTACATGTATTTTAAAATTGGACATATCAGCAGGCATAGAATCATGTTGGCAGCACTGCCTTGTATTAATTACTCCAAATTAATCTAGAATGTCAGGTGCTATACGTGTGCAAAGTATAGAGCTGTTGGCTTGCATACTTTCTGATATATTGATATTAGGGTAAAAAATATAGACAGCATTTATTAACAGTTGGCAGCCCTGATTGCACTGAAGAATACTTATAGTCATATCTGATATGTTACACATAGCACATGCGAAATTTGGATGAAATCCTACTGATAGTATAGAAGTTACATGTATTTAAAAATTGGCCCTATCAGCAGGCTTAGAATCATGTTGGTAGAACTGACGTATATAAGTTACTCCAAAATTAATCAAACATGTCAGGTACTATACGTGTGCATAGTTTAAAGCTGTCGGCTTGCACACATTCTGATATATTGGTATTTGGATTAAAAAATAAAGAGAGCAATTATTAACAGTTGGCAGCCCTGATGGCTCTTAAGAATACGCTCAGTCATATCTGTTTATGTACAGATATTACATACAAAATTTGGTTGAAATCCAGTTGATAGTGTAGAAGTTATATGCATTTAAACATTGGACCTATCAGAAGGCTGAAAATTATTTTGGCAACACTGTCATGGTTGGCCTCCTGGAAATTAAACTGAAATAGTATTATCTACATGTGTGCCAATTTTGGAATAGCTCCTATGCATACCTTGCAGGATATCCAACATGGAGCTCAAATTTATCGTGCGTTTTTTCAGCAGTTGGTAGCACTGACATAATTTTCAAATATGGACGTGAGCTATTCCGGTGCACATCTTTACTCATACTAAATTTGGTTTTGATTGCTGCAGCCGTTTAGGAGTTGATAGGGGGGGACACACACACAGCCAGACAGACAGACAGAAGGACAGACAGACAGACAGACAGACACACATTTGCCCGATCTCATAAGACTACTTTTTCCTCATTTTTGCAAAATGTGAAAAGTAGGCTAATAACATTCAAAAGCATAAGCACAAAGCAAACACAAAACCAAAAAACAAAAAGGAAAAAGTAGAAAACATCAAACACAAAAGATACGCGAGGCAAAGTCCAGAGAAACGTTTCTCATGAAAATGATTCTTATACACAAGTGGATTAAACGAGTTTTGCAACTGGACGACTCATATGATCATATATCCAGTGAAGGAAGTGGGAAAAAACCAGAGGCGGTATGCTATCCGAAGATATTTCCCTGTCATACCTCAACTTCAAAAAAGCATACCCCTCCCCTACAACGTAACGTGATATGCAGAAAATTGTTCTATTCACTCAGAATTGCATCATGCTCAAGTAATAAATTTTATTTTTCACTTAAAAAATAGATGTGTGAATTATTATTTAGGCTATATAGATAAATAAAATTAAATGAGAGAAGTGGGAAACTAAATTAATTTTTGTTTGTTTGCTACTGACATATAATTAGCATCCGTATAAGAGGAAACATTAACAGTAAATGTGTCATAAGTCACAATAGATTGGTCTGAAAATCACACAAAGATAGCATCTGAAAATACAGTACAGCAATATAAACAGTAAAGTCTATATTGTAAAAAATACATAAAATTAAGACAGATAGGCCTAACTTAAATAGGAAAAAATTATTAAATGCACTTATCATTAACTTAACGAAAAATAGTGTTTCGAAATTCGTGCTTTTGCAGAAAGGTTCATTTTACTTGTAGCCTACCATTTTATTCCTGTAGAAACTCCCAGACTACTTTTAGCCCTGGAGGAGAGACATCTGACATGTTTCGCTTCATGGAGTTGTCATCGGCACTGCGACGTCCCTTACCTAGCCATGCCTTAACATATTTCTCAGGTTTGAACTTGTGAATTGGGGTCCCAACCAACTTCATAAAAACTAAGTTTCCAGCAGTTTTCACCTGAAGCTGATTCCTTTCAGGTGAATATATTACGTTCATGGCACTAAAAGATCGTTCACATTCTGCTGTGTATATGATTATGGTTTTCACAGCGCTAAGAAGTGGTTTCAGATCATCAGATACTGATGCATACAGCCTGAAACCAGTTACACTTTCCCTCATGGAACCTATACAAAATTTCTCGCACAGATATTTTATTTTACTGTCTCCAAAACAAATATCACTGCCCACATCATCTGGCCACTTTGTTTCATCAAATACTTCTAAATTACTTAAAAGTTCTTGATACTTTGCTGCAAGAGATTGTGCAGTAGAAGCAGAAGATCTCGAAGACTGGCTGTTTATCATTCGTTTTTCTATTTCTTCCACAAGTAGACTGCAGAAGGGTTGTTCATCGATTCTGTGCACTCTTCCAGGTCACGCTATTTAGTTCCTTACACGCGGCTGCACTGCTTGCTAATTCTGTATACTCCCCAGGTCGGGTTTGTAAAGAGTGGAAAACTTGAAGTTTTTGGAGTACTAGCTTATGAGCCTGAATAACAGATGTCTCCCTCTTCTGCAATTGAAGCGACAGATCCTCTAATTCATTCAGAGCATCTATCATCAAGCCCATATTCAGGATAAAGTTTATATGAGTTAGACGATCCAGCAGTACTTTGTACTGGGCCCTTTCTTTAGAGTCTCTTGTTTGATCCTCCATGGTGCTTTTAAAATGGAGGGAGAGTGCTGCAAAATCTTTCCAAATGGCCCTAACTGATCTAGCACTTGACGAAACCCATCTAACTTCTAAAATTCTTCCTATAACCTGAATTTTAGTACTCAGATTTGATGCACAATGCTGCAATTGGTTTTTGTTCTTTGGTGATGCATGGTATAGGGAATACAATTTATCAAAAAAGTTCCTCATATGGTTGATAGCTGTCAGCTTGGAAACAACATCACCAACTGTTAACTCGAGATGGTGGTTAGCACAGTGCCATATAAAACGCTGAGGGAATTCTTGCTGGAGTCTTACTGCCAATCCTGATACACTCCCTAGCATATTAGATGTACCATCACAAGCAAATGATATAAAATTGCTGGCTAGAAACTCTTGTGAAAAATGCTGAAGAAGATTAGACTTTAAGGAATCATATATACATTGAGCTGAGGTGTTTGGAAGTTCAACTAGATCGAAAAATATGCAGCTGGTTTCTTCAGAATTATTAAAATTCACCCGAAGACAAATACAAAGAACAAATTTTTGACCCACTGAAGTTGAATCGTCCACCATCACACCAATCTTGAGGTCGTATTCAACAATTTGTTTAACAACAGTTTTCCTCATTTCTTCACCAATCAGATTGGTAATGTCAGCACAGGAATGTTTGGAATGCAAAATCTGTCCCATATCTAAACCATTTGCTCTTTGTGCATCAATCCAGGATGGTAGATCAGAAAATGGCCTTCCTAGCTTTGCAAGATTCTACACTGTGCGAAAAACCCTGCATGTATTCTCGTGGTAAGCCCCTTCTTGTTTTGCCGTTGTGTTTTGAATAACTTGTTTCTTGGCCTCCTCGAGAATTTTAACACACAGACCATGGCCATGGGAATTCTTGTGATCAAAGATTTCTTTTTCTTATTGTCTGACGCATTTTCACATCACTATCACCAAAAGCCTTTACAGAATAAGAACACCACTCATTTGATAAGCAATTTCGTTCTGATTTAAAAGCACCCAAAGTTCCACGTGCTCTGACGCATTCTTTGCAACCGAATCCTTTTGTTTCGGTTTTGTAGGATAATCATTCGTGTTCTTTGAATTTAGTTTTCCACTGAGCAGGACTGAGAAATGTTGGCAAACATTCAAAATCTGCATTATCTAGGCCTACATTGTTGGTTTCTATTTCACTTCTGCTTTGTTGTCTAGGAGAGGTGAGAGACAAAGCCGATTTCGTCAATTTTTTCCCAGACCGATTATCTTCAACACAATCACCAGTTTCGCTGAAATTTCTCTTTTGTCCTCTTGCGGCAACTTTATCCATGATATCAGCTCTGCAGCCGATGCTGATAAGAATACTTTAGTTGCAATGTTGCTACTTGATACACAATCGTACTGACCATACACCACAACACTAGTTTTTAACCCGACAACGAGGCGGGAGACAATCGTCTTTTTAATTAAGTTCCTCCACGAGTAACAAACCTTGCTTTATAGATTTTCGCCAAGCAGGAGCCCAAAAGTCAAGAATATTATGTCTTGTCGATTGACAGTACATATTTTAAAGATATTTTAAAAGTAAAGATCTATTTAAACAATGTAAAATTTATGATATTATCTTACTGAGAAATATGTTTAAAACATCAGATGTAGCGGTATATTCTTAGGGTGGCGACTATGATCACCACAAGTTACCGGTCAAAGCCATGTTTTCTTTTAAGCGCTCTGCTGCAGCGGTGGGGAAGAGATCTCGCTTTATGAGTTTTGCTGCATGGACGGCCATGGCCGTTCTTTTTTTCCACTCTAGTTTGCTTCAGCGATGCTAAAGCGTTTTACGGGTTGGCTTTAAAAAGGAACGCACCGTTCTATATTGGCGATGTCTACAGAGGAATGTTTATCGGTGAAGGTAGCTTGGTACCAGTGGATGAATGATCATGAAAGTAATTATATTTTTTCCTACGGCGCAAACAAGTTTAAGATCCACTGGTTTTCAGTGGCGGTATGCTATTTGGCATTGAAAGCAGTGACGGTATGCCATTGGGCCTTTGAAAGCAGTGCCGGTATTGCATACCGCCTCACTTCCCTCCCTGCATATATCAAATGTTTCCGATTTGGCATTTGTAAGGATTGTCTGTGGCTATCCTTCAGTATTTGACAAGTCTCAAACACCTAACTCGCGGAAGAAAAAAAAGCGAATTTTTAAACGCTAGAAAGATTCGCTACACTGGAAACTTTGGCAAATGTATCACAGAAGGTCAAATACTGAAGAAAATAAATTGTTTTTACAGCTTTTCCTCTCGTTTCCGTGTATTTGCCCAAAAAGTAATCAGAAAGCCATAGAATATTATCTATCTTAAACCGGTATAATGATCTACAGTCCCTCTCTGAAACCGTCCTTCGTAATTTATACACTTTCCTAGCCCGCAAGTTGTTTACACCTACAAACATAACCTCAACCATCTTGATATTAGACAGCTGAGCATGGTAATGGCCAGACTTCAGAAATTGTGAGTATATACTTCAGATTTGTAGCTTATACTTCTATTATTCATACCACATTCGAGTATATACTCACTAACTGAGAATTTACTCCCACCCTTGAGTATGTACTTCTCAGTGAGTCTAAACTTCAACTTTTTATTCATACCATTCTGAGTATATACTACAAAACTGTTGAGCATGAGCATATACTCCGTTTTATTCATATCACCCATTGGATCAATGAGCGCGCGTAAAATCATGTTGGCAACAATGTCGTGCATGTGTTGGTCAGAAATAATCTGAAATATTATGATCTATTGTTGTCCAAGTTTGGATGAAATCCATTTGTTAGTATAGAAGTTACATGCATTTTAAAATGGGACCTATCAGCAGGCTTAGAATCATGTTGGCAGCACTGACAGATATAAGTTACCCCAAATTAATCTACAATGTCAAGTACTATACGTTGTACCCGTTCATCCGAGGGATGCGATGACCCATCTGCCATTACATCGCATACCTGGCTTCCCAGGCCAGAGTGGAGTTAAATGAACATGAAGTCAAATAAGGAATGTGTCGGAAATTCAGTTGAAATATCACAAAAGCAGAGGGTAACACGAGATAAAGTATCTCCAGGGTCGTTACGGGCTTAAATTTAATTAAAAAAATAACAAATAGAAATGGGCGCCATCAACTGAATCCCTAGCAAACCACATCCTTCCTGGATAAGCCTTAATTAAGACAAAGGAAAGGATTGGGAAAACCACACCATCATCAGATCACAACTAAGATAAAACCAAATTTATTTAAACTTTGATAGTCAGACATAGAAAATAAACACACACCCTACCTAAGAGTATGGTCGAATGCAAACGTTAGGTTGTCATTGTCCTCAAAATCGAACCATCTCTATACTATTCCAAAGTGTATTTCATCCACATAACATATAAACATTTACTGAAGTTCGCTTGGGTTCTCAGGGCCACCGTAGCACTATGTCTTTGCGTCACTGACATTCGTGATCCCTGAGACCTAACATTTCTTTAATTTAACATCAGGAATGTGGATGTCAATAAATATGAATCGGTCTAACTAAATATCCTAATAACACATATTTAAATATCAACTTATTTTCATGGCTTGAATGGCACTATTCAAATGCTGAAAATCTCAATAAATGCTCCTAAAAATCTAACAATTAATTTATACACTATATTTACACTGTCACTGATTATTGCTTGCTTGTTAATCAAAGAAAACTTCTCTATTCATTGGTTATCATCATCATCATCATATCAAAATTAAATATCTCTCACATTAGTTCTCATCCCAATATTCATTATATTCAAGTCAGAATAATTAATTTATTACCATCAAATCACTTAAATGAATATTATATTCATCAATTCATTATATTCTTCAATTATCCACACACTCTCATTTCATTATCTCATTCAGATTAAATCATCTCAATTCATCCATTTAAATTGTTTAATTCATTAATTCAAGTTGCAATTCATCAAATTATTTAAATCATATTTCTTATTTAAATCCATTTAAAATTTATTAATCATCAGCTTCTTTAATTAATTATCACCTTCTAATTCAGTTATTCATCAGCTGTTTAATCATCTATTAATTTATTTAATTCATTTAATTTATTAAATCTTTAATTCATCAATTTATTTAATTCATCGATTTATTCAAATTTTAATTTATCGATTTATTCGAATTTTAATTTATCAATTTATTCAAATTTTAATTCATCTGGTTATTTAGATTTTTATTCATCGGGTCAGATCATTAATATGCTTAAACTTCAGATTATTATTTTATAAATTATTATTATCAGAAAATCTTGGATTATCATAATTATTTATTTATTTAATTTCCTAGAAAATTGTTTAATATAGGTTATAGAACGTTGTCTTACAGTTTTATCACTTCCAAGTTATATCTCGTATTTAATTATCATGCCAAAATAATATTATTCCCTTCACAAAATCACATTGGATCTCACTATCCAAAACTTCACCATATAATCTCACTTTATCAAATACCATATTTGAATACCATAATTATTCCACATAACACCATAAATAACACCATAACTATTCCATATAACACCATAACTATTCAGCACACAGCATGAATCTTCAAAAATATGCTAGACTGGGTTCAACAACCTCATGTCTGCCTCAAAATACGCATTGGCAATATTGCAAACTTCCACTTGGCAACTTCCAAAAATACCTATCAAAAATATTTCACATAATCACGTTGCATGATCCACAAAAATATATAACTGGCTTCAAATTATTAACGCACACAATCTCCAAGAACTGTAATTAATCTGATCATATCTAGACAACTTCTTAAACAATAAGGAAAAATTACCTTAGTAATCGTAATCCAATTCAAGATCTGCTTTCAAATAGAGCAAAAAAAAATCTCTTAAGATTCTCAAGATTTACTTCCAAGAAAAACACCAATGTGTTATAATACCTCACATCAAAAATATCTAATACTGATCTGCCTCAAAATAAATTCTGACCAAAAATGATTCATCTTACAAGATGCAATTACTTGAAATCCTTCTCAAAGGTATCAAATCACTCACAATGAGTATCAAAAGTATCAGCTGTTAAATGAATGTACTCTCAAAAGAGTATTGCAACAAAATATTGGATTGGCAAAACAAGAATTACAAAATGTAACCCTGCTGACATTTTTTTTTAATTTATTTAACAAAATTCGACTAATGTGTGACTGGTAGTTTCTTGTTTAATCCTCTTACGATCATAAGTACACTCGGATGATAAAATGAGGCCCTCGACTGGCAGGTTAGGTGAGTACCACCACGCAATCGCCTAAAGCGACAGGCCCTGCCCCGTAGACTACCATGATAATGCCCTAAACGATGGGTTAGGTGAGTGCCACCACGCAATTGCTAAATGCAACAGGCCCCATCTCGTAGACTGATGAGTGAGTGTACAAGATTGGAATCAACAAGACTCTAGTTGTCACATAAAAGCGATATGCATTCACTTGAGTGAATAAAATTTTAATATCACCAAACAATCCAACAAAAAATCCCTACTGATGAATTATACATACTCGCTAGTATGCAATGAACTGACGAAATAATTTAAATTATCCAATTGCAGATCGTGAGTTCGAAACACTCGCTAAAAATATCTATAATCAAGAAATACTATCCTCATGGAAAATATAAAAACCAAAATTCTGTCTAATAAAGCCAACCAATGGTGAGAACGTCGTATAACTGTGCCTGCCATATCATATGGTAACACCATATTCTAGCAAATGGAGCAAAAAAATATCTAAGCCATGTCGAAAAATGATAGTAGAACTCCTACTAGAAATATATACATGTATGCCCAGTGTTCATGAAAAATCATATCAGGAATGCCATAACTCTTACAATACCTTCATATTCCAGCTGTTAATATAATTCAAAGATCGCCGATAATCCACGTGTGTGTCACAAATTTCTCGATAGATTGACGAAAACGCTGTATCACCCACTGAACTAACGCTTGACTTCATATTCCAAGTGAATCTGATGTTGAATATTCTCTTCTTCAGGAACCGAATCCATCGCTCTGTGGTGCCATCACGTCTCCGTATTCGCCTAGCCCGACATGATGAACTGAAGATTATCCATCACGGATATTGTCCAAACTCTTCCATAAAAGTTCAAAAGTGTAGAGTACCCCATACTCTTTGAATAGGTCACGCCACTGTCCCATAAACTGTTCGGTTTGTATACGACAAAAATGTTAATCTCCACAGCGGCTGAATTTCACTGGTAGAAAAAAAATGTTCTAGAAAAGTGTACTGATTTGTTAAACACCCTGCATCTGAGTTCGTAACTGAGATATTTCATAACTGTTCACGATATGCAACTATAATGCTGCACGTGCCACTGTTCACAAAGTGCATACTCTTGTAACTGTTCACTTGCCAAAAGCAATAATGTTGGACTGACCCCATGGTCGCCTTAAATATTTCGGTCTAAAATGCATCATAAAATATGCCGTAATACCGCTGAAATATGTTCAAGTCCATTTAAAAGTCCACTATAGAAGTGTATAATTGCAATTGGACTGCACAATTGGACTGTCGAAACACAAGTCCAAACATCTTAAGTTTGACAAAATGTCGAAGTAATGTTCAGCTGCTTGACTATCGCCGGATTGTAAAATGTCGGCCACAGCACGACGCGTTCCGCCTCACTGTTCTTGTATAATGCGAGGTTGAATACTGGCCTCATTATACTGCTTCGCTGTGCTATTCTCCATTGATAATGTAGCTCAAATAATGTTCTCAATCTTATTATAATGCTGCGTATTGCTTTGATAAACTGTAAGTTTTGAAAAGCATTGCTGTTTCACATAACTATTACTGCGATGTTGAAAAGACATCTGCCTGAACACTGGCTTTCTCTCTCACGTCCACGGCTTGTACAACCTGCCTTGCTAATAGCCACGAGCTCCTACTACTGCGCTGCACTGCCTTGCTAACTGATTCTCGTACTGCGCGACGTGTTCCGCTCAGCCTGACTTGCTGGACTACTTCTGTCGTTCTAATACCGTTCGATGTGCTCCACTCAGCTTGACTGACTGGACTAATTCTGGCGTTCTGCTAGTGCCACTCCGTTCGGCTGTGTCGTCCGGCTCTATCACGTGACTTTCCCCTTCCTTCCGCTGTCACACGTCACAGCTATAATCTCGACCACCATTATATTGGCAATTAAGTTATAACATAACTTAAGGAGTTGTCTGCCTTTCTTCAAGTTATCACCAATAAAATTTCTTGATATTTCCTTCTCTTCTGAGGTTATATAATGTTTTATTCCACATTAATCTTGATAATAATCCAGTTGTTGTTTGAGTCTTCAGTCTTTTGACTGGTTTGATGCAGCTCTCCATGCCTCCCTGTCCTGAGCTAATCGTTTCATCTCTACATAGCTCCGACACCCTACATCGGAGGCAATCTGTTTAACATATTCTAACCTTGGTCTACCCCTACAGTTTTTGTCCTCGACCCTTCCTTCCATAACTAAGCTTGCTATTCCTGGGTGTCTTAGTATGTGTCCTACCAACCTATCTCTTCTCTTCATTAGCAGTCGCCAGAAACATCTCTCCTCTCCCACTCGTCTTAATACCTCTTTGTTTGTAACCCTATCTACCCATCTGATCTTCATCATTCTCCTGTAACACCACATTTCAAATGCTTCAATTCTCCTCTTTTCTGCTGCACCAATAGTCCAAGTTTCACTTCCATAGAGCGCCACGCTCCAGACAAAGGCTTTCAAAAATGACTTCCTAATACCTAAATCTATATTCGATGTCAGCAGATTCCTTTTTTGTAGAAATGCTTTCTTTGCCTGAGCCAACCTACTTTTAATATCCACTTTGCTTCGTCCATCACTGGTTATTCTGCTTCCTAAGTAACAGAAGTCTCCTACTTCCTTCAGCTTTTCACCTGCCAATTTGATCTCCATAGAGGTTTCTGATTTATTTCGGCTGCATTCCAGTATTTTTGTTTTACATTTATTTATTTTCATCATGAATTCTTTCCGTAAGACGGAGTCCATACCATTCAAAAACTCATTCAAATCCTCAGGCTTGTCGGCCAAGATGACGATGTCATCAGCAAATCTCAGAGTTGAAATTATTTCTCCTTGAATCTTCACTCCCACTTTAAATTTTTCTCTAATTTCCTTCATTGCTTGTTCAATGTAAAGATTGAAAAGTATGGGTGATAAGTTGCAGCCTTGCCTTACACCTTTCTGAATACCAGCTTCTCTCTCATGTCCTTCAACTCGAATGACTGCTGTCTGGTTTCTGTACAGATTGTATATCACCCTCCTATCCCTGTACTTTATTCCAATTGATTTCAAAATGTCAAACAATTTAGTCCAATCAACGTTATCAAAAGCCTTTTCTAAGTCTACAAAAGCCATGAACGTTCTCTTATCTTTCCTTATTCTACCTTCTAAAATCAGCCTAAGACTTAGTACAGCTTCCCTTGTTCCTACATTTCTCCTGAAACCAAACTGGTCTTCACCCAACTCCGTTTCTATCTGGCTTTCAATCCTCTTGTAAATTATTCTAGACAGGATCTTTGAAGCATGAGTAATCAAGCTGATTGTACGGTAATCTTCACATCTGTCAGCTCCCACTTTCTTTGGTATAGGGATGATTACATTCTTCTTGAAATCAGGGGGTACCTCACCTGTCTCATAAATCCTACACACCAAGTGAAATAACCTGATCAGACCTTCTTCTCCTATGCAGCGTAGCAACTCAATCGGTATATCATCTATGCCTGGTGCTTTGTTCCTGCTTAAGTCTTCCAAAGCTCTATCAAATTCTGATCTCAATATTAAATCTCCTTTCGCATCGTCATCAATTTCCTCCTCCCTTTCCATTACATGATTCTCAATCTCCTTTCCCTTATACAAACTCTCTATGTAAGCTTTCCATCTCTCAACCTTTTCTTCCCTATCTGTTAGAGGCTTTCCATTTGTGTCCTTAATATTACAGCATTTAGTCTTCTTTTCCCCAAAAGTATTCTTAATCCTTCGATAAGCTGTGTCTACTTTTCCTAATTTCAGACAATTTTCTATACCTGCACATTTCTCTTTCAACCATTCTTCTTTCGCTTCCTTGCACTTCTTGTTAACCTCATTTCTCAGACGTCTGTATTCTGCTTTCCCCTTTTCATCTCTTAGATTCTTGTGTTTCCGCCTTTCATCCATCAATTCTAGTATATCCCGAGTGATCCACGGTTTTCTACCTATTCTTTCTTTCCTACCAATGTTTTCTTCTGCGGATTTTGTTATTTCATTCTTCAAAAGTGCCCATTCGTCTGCAATTGAAGTTTGTTTAGGGTTTTTCATTGGTCCTTCCTTTATACTCTTCTTGAATCTTTCGTTTACATCCTTCTCTTTCAGTCTGTCTATTGCCCACCTTTTTGGCTTTTGACTTTTCTTCAGTTTCTTCAACTTTAATCTGCATTTCATTACAACCAGATTGTGATCAGAGTTTATGTCAGCACCAGGATATGTTTTACAATCCAAAATCTGGTTTCGAAACCTCTGCTTGACCATAATGAAGTCGATTTGGTAACGCCCTGTATCTCCTGGTCTCATCCATGTGTATATTCTTCTATTGTGGTTATTGAATAAGGTGTTAGCTATGACCAATTCATGCTCGGTGCAGAATTCTACCAGCCTGCTTCCTCGATCATTCCTTTCACCTAATCCGAAATCTCCTACTATCTTCCCTTCTCTCCCTTTTCCTACCACAGCATTCCAATCTCCCATTACTATAACATTTTCATCACCCTTGATATACCTCAGAATTTCGTCTATTTCTTCGTAGACCTTTTCAACATCCTCATCATCAGCTTGACTGGTAGGCATATAGACTTGTACCACTGTAGTGCAGGTAGGTTTTGTATTGATTTTTGCTACAATAATCCGTTCACTATATTGCTCATAATATTCCACCCGCTGTCCAAGTTTCCTACTCAATATGAGGCCAACCCCAGCTTGGCCATTGTTTGATTTAGTGCTAATGACCCTATAGTCTCCTGACCAAAAGTCCTGTTCTTCCTGCCAGCGCATTTCACTAATCCCAACCAAATCCAACCTCAACCTATCCATTTCCCTTTCTAAGTTTTCTAACCTTCCACTTCCTAGCAGACTTCTAACATTCCACGCTCCGATCCGCAGAATGTCAGATTTCCTCTTTGTCACTTCTGTGATGTTAACCCCCTCTCGAGTAGTCCCCACCCGGAGATCCGAACGGGGGACTAGTTTACCTCCGGATTGAAATTTTACAAGGGAGGAGGCCATCATCACATGTAATTATGCATAGAGAGGTGCATATCCTCGGTAATAGCATACGGCTGTAGTTTCCCGTTGCTTTCAGCCGTGCAGCAGGACGCAGTGTAGCCATTATTGGCTTATATTATCAATATCTTAACCGTCTATAAGACTAGTAAAGAATTGATTTATTCTGAAAGGCTGCTACTCCCTTTCAGAATAAGTAAAGAGCAATTCTACTAACAAAAATACTAACCTTCTACCGTACTAACAATTAAATATCAAAACTCTACTAACAAAAAACTTAAGTTCCACCAACAACAAATACTACCACTAAAACAGTCTGTCAACAGACACACTCACATGCACCCTCACACATCACAGTCTACTGAAACAATGAACTATAACTAATAAACAATGCAACTGCTACCAGACACACTCACACACCACAGTCTAATAGAACAATGACATATTACTAATAGGCAAACTAACTACCTACTTACAACTAAAACTAACTACATACTTACTGTACTTTTATTTGAATTGACAATATTTACAAAATGCAATTTAGATAGAAAATACTTACAAAATGTAATTTAGATTCAAAATTGTCACAAAATGCAATTTAAGGGGGACGTATGCAAAATTGCCCTAAGGGAGAAATGGTTTCATTTCGGCTGTAGTTTATATGAAAATATGATGTATAGTTCTTCACGGAACTACTTGTTACTGTTGTGGTCATGCTTTCTCACACTTCAAAACAATAGCCAGGTTGGTTGACATTTTGTCAGATTTGACATTAGAAACAAAATTAGTTGAACAACTTCTTTCTTTCTTTCTTTCTTTCTTTCTTAGCAAGGTTTTATTATTATTATTATTATTATTATTATTATTATTTTGGCTATTTAAAGGGTAAGGTGGGACTGAGCTGGTACAGTGATTGTCAGGTGCAGGAACAAGGGCGAAAGGAATTCCCAGAAGAGGCTTGGTGGACGCTCCCATGATAGTTTGTCCAGTCACACCTGGAGTTCCCACTGCGTCTCGAAGATAAAGATGTATATGTACTGATTTACAAAATCGGTACAATTTTTGAAAATTTTAGTTCATTTTTTAAACTTTTTACGGCATCAACATTTGGGCCCTACACATGATATTACTTGAAGATTTTTTGCAAAAAGTGTGGTACAATATAATTAATGAATTAATTAAGCATGTCCATATTATAGTAAATTTAAATAAATTATATTATGTCTGAGAAAATGCGTACGAACTCAGAATAAGTATTGTGAGGGGCACTTTTTGTTTGAGGAGTGGCGCCGGCGTTTCTAAACTCCGCAGTTGTTAGAAAGGGACGTAAAACCAGTAACTAATCGTCTATGTTGGAGTTCCTTTCATTGTCATTGTTTTCTTTACTTTAAACATTGAGTTTTAATATTTGTTTCCATTTTACTTCGTTATTTCTATTATGGAGCATTTCCTTGCTGTTTATTTTGTTCCCCGTCAAATACTGCCGCCTGTCATCCAAACTCGACGTTGTAAAAACGCGACAGTAATTGTTTGAGTGTTCAATGCTAAATATTTATTTACCTTAACATTACTTTTGTATTATCACGAAAGCCGTGAAAATTTATTTTCGCCGTCATATTTCAATGATTTAATTAATTACCTTATTTAATTATGGGCTGAAATTACGAGTCCAAATTTTATTTTCCATTTAATTTCATTCATGCTTGCTAACCAGTGTAACTGATAGAGGCATCACCGTAATTCTAGGAGTGATAATTTTAAGATGACCATGATGATGATGATTGTTTTCAAGGGCCTAATATCTAGGTTAACGGCCCCTAATGATCTGGGTGATAGCGAAAATGACAATGAAATGGAAACCATAACGAAAATTAAGCTGGACTGGAAATACTTACAAAATGGAACTCAGATTGAAATGGCTCACAAAATGTAGAGTGGAAATACTTACAAAAGGTACGAAATTACTCACAAAAGGAATTTAGATTGAAAAATACGCACAAAATGTAGTTTAGGTTCAAAATACTTAGAAATGCAATTTAGATTCGAAATACTCAACAAAATGCAATTGCGGTTCAAAATACTTACAAAATGCAACTGAAATTGAAGATACACAATGCAAGTTAGATTGAAAAAGACCGGTTCAGATTCAAAATACTTACAAAATGCAATTGAAATTGAAAATGCTTACAAAATGTATGGTAGTTACGAAATACTCACAATATGTGGAAGCACGCGATTCGAAATACTGTACTTACAAAATGCAATTTAGAGACACCGGGAGACAATTCATTAAAAAAAAACAGGGCGGGAATCTTAAAGAGAAACGGAACTATAACGAAAAGAAAAAGAAGGCTGATCCCTAGAAGAAAGAGGGATAAGGAGAGATGAGACAAGGGCCAATTAAGGCGGCAGAGTGAATGAATCCCTAGGCCTCGGATACCCTAATACCGTCGGGGTCGGAAAAGAACAAGAGTTGACTAACGGAGGTCGACAGAAAAGAAGACTGAGTGGATCCCGGAACAAGTGGAAGCAATGCTGGACTCAGCTGGGGTCCCGTGAAGCCGTAATAAAGAGTCGCGATGGTGTTATCATGGTATAATGTGAACGACTTCCACTCAGACTCTTAATTTCATCTTGAAGTCTAGTCCTGGATAGTAAGATTACTTTGTATTAGCTGTAGTATGTTTGCCCCCTTTGTCGTATTTATTGAATTTAATACAGTAGCATGGCTACAATGAGTAATTTATGTATTTATGTATTTATTTATTTATTTATTTATTTACTAGCAATCCGCTCCGGTTTCGCCCGGTATCTTTAACGGTTCACTCAGCGTAAGCTTATAATGCGCACCGACGGCAGGTCCCAGACACAATACAGAAAAGTCGAGCTGAACAGCGGAACTCCAAACACTTATACTCTTCTCTGAAGTCTCAACTCGACGACACGACTCGACAGTTTGATGCTGGCCGAAGCTGGGGAGATAGGCTTGCTCACTCCGAAGCTAGTAATTTAAATTTCCACTGAATTTAGATGGTGGAAGAAATAAGAAATTTAAAACACTTATAGTGGGCGATGCATTAAAGATAAAGATATGCCGCTCCGGACTATTTTGAAGAACTTTTCGTGCTGAACAATTCCTACACTCACAGTACGGTATATAGTTATGTTTAAAGGTTTACCCAGCGTAAGCTAAAAAGGCGCACGGACGGCAGGTTTTCCTACGACTCGATTCACTGGAATCGTTACTGATCGGCTTCCTTTGGTCATAAATGAATGTTTCTTCTACAGAAACCTTCCTCGGGAAATTCTTTACAGAATGGTGAAAACCGCATCAAAATTCATCCACTGATTCTCCAGATTATCCACCACATCCAATAATCGGGGACTTTGTTTTATACTAAATAGAGACTAGCAGGTACCCGCGGCTTCGCTCGCGTCATAGTCGTGTCATATTGTTATTCAATGAAATGCAGGTGTACCCCCTTAACACCCCTTTAGAAACTGAATATCCAAAAACCCTTCCTTAGTGGACGTTTTCGACTTACAACGAACATATTCCCAAAATTTCATGTTTCTAGCTTTAATAGTTCTGGCTGGGCGATGATGAGTCAGTCAGTCAGTCAGGACACTTAGTTTTATATAATAGATAAGCATCGGTCCTAGTGGAAAATAATTCTATCACCTGAAACCAAAAATGCAAGGGACGAAAAAAAAACATCAAAATATCATATTGGTTCCGGACCCTAAAAGACGTGAAAAATATAATAAAAGTATTAAAAAAAACTATTTCTCCCATAATTCCATATGCTTGAAGGGTAGTGCCTACTTCTCCCTCGGCCTCCTACGTCATCTCCTACCATTCTTCTTGACTCGATCTGAGCGCTATCTTTTCTTCTTTGCCCACAAATCTCAACTATGGCTCGATCATAACTGGCGTAGCCGATAGCCTCAACTAGTTATCGGGTACAACGTGTGCAAAGTTTAGAGCTGTTGGCTTGCATACTTTCTGATATATTGATATTAGGGTAAAAGAAGAGAGACAGCATTTATTAACAGTTGGCAGCCCTGGTTGCTCTTAAGAATACGCATGGTCATATCTGATATGGTACACATTGCACAAACGAAATTTGGTTGAAATCCAATTGATAGCATGGAAGTCACATGTATTTAAATATTGGTCTTATCAGCAGGCCTAGAATCATGTTGGTAGCACTGAGTTTATATTAGTTACACCAAATTAATTTAGAATGTCAGGTACTACACGTGTGCATAGTTTAAAGCTTTCGCCTTGCATACTTCCTAAGAGAGAGCACTTATTAACAGTTGGCAGCCCTGGTGGCTCTTAAGAATAAGCTCAGTCATATCTGTTTATGTACACATAGTACATACGAAATGTGGTTGAAATCCAATTCATAGTTTAGAAATTATATGTATTTGAAAATTGGACCTATCATCAGGATTAGAATCATTTTGTCAACACTGTCATGTAAGGCCTCCTGGAAATTAAACTGAAGTATTATTATATCTATGTGTACCATTTTTGGAATAGCTCCCATGCATACCTTCCATAATATGCAACATGGAGCTCAAATTTCAATTGCGGTTTTTCAGCAATTGGTAGCACTTACATCATTATCAAATATGGCGTTGAGATATTCAGGTATAGATCTTTACTCATACCAAATTTGGTTTCGATTGCTGCAGCCGTTTAGGAGTTGATAGGGGACGGACGGACACACACACACACACACACACACACACAGCCAGACAGACATTTGCCCGGATCGATCTCATAAGTCTACTTTTTCCTCATATTTGCAAAATATGAAAGTAGGCTAAATATCGCCGACTGGACTATTAATTATATTATCGTGGAGATGCATGTGCAACGAATTCTTGTCAGACGTAATTTAAGAATGGCGAGGTGCATGAAACACAAATCCCCCTTCCGTTCAATCTTAACTTGACTGTGTATTTTGTGAAACGAAAAGTTCACAGGCGAAATGAAGAAAACCGAGGTGCACTTCCAGGGAAACTCCAAACACAACCACTCTCCTCTGAAGTCTTAACTCAACAGGACTTGACAGTTTGCCGCTGGCTGTATCTGGGATAATAGGCTCGCCCGCTAGTTAGGCTGTAACTGGGGTGATAGGCTCGCTCCTAGCGATCTCACAAACTATCGCCTCAGTAATTGAATGGAGATTATTGGAAGAAATGAAATCGTAAAAACACTTATGGTGGACGATGTATTGAAGACAAAGATATGCTCTCGCAGACTTTTTTTTGTAAAACTTTTTATTCTGAGCAATTCTTACACTCAATAGTATATTGATATTTTAACGGTTTGCCCAGCGAAAAGCTTAAAATGCGCACGGACGAACGGTTTTTCTCTAGACTTTTTCACTGAAATCGTTACTGCTTGGCGTCCTTTGATCATAAATAAATAAATTTCTACAGAAACCTTCCTCAAGAAATCCTGGTGATAACCGTATCCAAAACAATCCAGTGGCTCTCGAGATTACCCGGAACAACCTAGAAACGGGGACTTTGTTTTATAGGCCTGCTAAGTAGAGATTAATGACACTGAACAAAAAACCATGGCATAAGTTATTCATTCTCTTTAATATTCAGAAGAAATAGTTTTAACAGCATGGATTATCCGTGAATGTGAACACTTTTCATACACTGTAATATTATATCTTTGTCCATAAAATGCTGGCCCTAGCAACGAGTGTAAACACAGATGAATAAAACACATGACAAATTATTCCATTCTCTTTAATATTAAAAAATAAAACAATTATTCATTCTCTTTAATATTATAAAAGAAACAATTTTGAAACCGCCAACAAATTATTCAAATAACATTTCAATCACAATATAATTTGTTATATAAAGTTTAACCATTTTACTTTCCTACTTTGCTTATGAGATCATCACAAATACTAACTAATCCCAACCTTTCCTTCTTCTTCTGTTCTAATGACTCTTCTAATGAGTTGCCTGTAAGTTCAGCTTTCCTCAAAAGAGCTTTCAATTTGGTTGTCTCGACGAGGTGTTCCCGTTTCATGTCTTCAATAGCCTTATTTGCATTGGACTGCATCTCCATTGCATGTTCCTTTAGTTCTTCATAATTCGCTTCATGCCTAGTAATTTCATCTTGAAACTTAATTATTTCTTTCTGGAGAATGGTGTCATTTACTTTCATATCTTCAATGACTTTTTTAGTTGCGTCATATTTCTTCAGCTGGTCATTAAAGGCAATCTCTAACACTTCCAAATGTTTCCTCAAACTTTTCTTCTCATCTTCAAGATTTTCCAATTTCAATCTGTGAGCAGCATCCGCTTCTTCTTTTTCCCCCGTGAGACCATTTATAGTCCTGACGTATTCATCCATTACTTCATGCATCATTGCAATTTGGAGATCGACCTCATCTGCCAATTTCTCTTTGTTATAGATCTCAATTTTCTTCCGCTCATTTTCACAAGTCATTCTCTCCCGAAGTAATTTCAATTTATGCAGCTCCTGCGTATGGTCCTCTTTCATTGCCTTCAAATCCTTAAATATGTAGGCTAAGTTGTTGATTCCTTCGCAAGGCTCCGGCTTTCCATGCTGGCAATCCTGAATAGCTGGTTTTATTTCAGAGAGTGGAATGAGATTATCTATGATAGGCAACGTTTTGGAATCATAGCACAGATCTTCGCCTATCAAAGTATCCCCACTACTGTCAGAATTCACCTCCATTTTGATGGCATTGGAGCCAATACCTTGTTCAGAATCCGAAATCGTACCAACAAGAGGATCGAATTTCAGATACAATGAATTCTTTCTCAGGTCTTTACCTGTGTTGCAAGACGACTTAATTCCAGATAAGAAGTCAAAAGACATTGGGTCTTCGAATATTTCATCGGTCGATCCACAGGCATTGCTGATGTTGATAGTGGGTGGCGAAATTGGCATTTCAGTTTTGACAAGGTTAGGATGAATCAAATCGTCTTTGGCAGACCGTTCGGGAGTCAATTGTACATTCTCTGCTTTCAACTTCTTTACATTTTCTTCTTTGGGTGATGCATGAGCTACTTTAGTGGGTGACCTTGGAGACGGTGGGGACCGGGCATCTTTCGAAGAACTACTTTTTGCTCTAGGAGAAAGTCTGTGACTTTTATAAGTGGGGTGTTTGACACTATCAGCTGATTTGATTTGATTTCTAGATGAATTGGGACGAGTTCGAGATGATGGTGGACTTCGAGGAGAAGGAGGACTTTTTGGTGAACCAGTGGAACACGACCTTGAGCTCATTGTTGAGATACTTTGTGCTTTCTTCAACAGCAAGTCCTTGTGAATCACTTGCGTTAAAATAGTGTTTTGGAAGACGAAGATAACACTGTTGCTTTCATCGGCGCATATCTCTAAGAGAGTGAAAAGATCGGCCTATCACGTTGTCTCTGATCCTGAAGACGGGAATATCTGAAACAATAAACAATAAAGAGGGTAGATAACTTTAAATATTTGGGGAAAATAATTCAGAAGAATGGCTTAGAAAAATCTGCAGTAGAAGGAAGAGTGCACAAGATTCAAAGATCTTATGGTATAACCAAGAATATCTATAACAAAAAAAGTTTATCTATGAAATTGAAAGTACAGCTCTATAGATGAGTAATTAAACCAGAATGCTTATATGCCAGTGAATGTCTAATACTAAATTGGATAAATTAGAAATATCAGAAAGATAAATTATACGCAAAATTCTCGGTCCATTAAGAATTACAGAGTTTTGGAAATTATGAAGTAACGAAGAAATATATCAGAATATTGAAAACATAACGGAGACAATAATGAAGAGGCGATTGTTATTTTTCGGACATATATAGAATAAATGATAGCAGGTTAAGCAAACCGATTTTTAAATATATTTGAAAAAAGAAATCGACAACAGCCTGTTTTCAAGAATTAAGAAAGATTTAGAAAGAATCAATGTAAGAGAAGTATATGCACTAGAGAGAGAAATTTTCAAAAAAAAAGGTATTCGGAATGGAAGGACTCCCAAGGAAGGCAATATAAGAAAACAGGCTCAAAATAGTCGGAAGAGAGAAAGAAGACACACAGCGAAAAGATGAAGGAGCTCTGGAGGAAGAGGACTAAACATTGAAATTGGTTCGTGGTGCTCAGAAGACCCTAACGTAGAAACACGAAGAAAGAAGAAAGATGATATGGAATTAATGTAGGGAGTATGCTATGAAGATAAACATTTCAAAGACGAATGTTGTGTCGGTATGGAAGAAACGTAACATGTTAGTTAGTTATTATTGCTTTAAGGGGAGGAACTACGAGGTCATGTACCCCCTCTTAACACAGATTAAAGTATACAAATTTGGAATGGCATTTAAAATATAAAATTTGAAAAGACCGAAAATTAATCAAACAAAAAATTAGCAAAATCTAAAATTATTTAAAATAATCCAGTTGAACATTGTATTCTAAAAACTATCCGAAAATTTACTCCAAACATTATCCGCAGCTTATCCGCTATCCGCAGAGTCATGCAAACTATCCGCATGGCGAAACATTTTGCGGATATCCGCATCCGCGCAGGACTTTATACTAATAGGCAGAAAGAGAACTGAAGAAGCACCGTTTCTGTGAAACGTTGTAAATAGGTATTTTCCAATGATACGGTAGGTTTACTGTAATAGTTTCATGCATACAACACACAGTTCATTGTAATTAACCACCTCATCACCACCTGTGATATAAATTTCCGGGAGGGCGCCAATTAATTGATAGATTAGCCTACTATGAATGAATATTATTTTAATAGAGACACAAGAACTCATTCATCTCAGGAGGAGTGTGTTTTTAACACCAACCAGGACGTTATAGTGAACAAGGCAGATAAATATACGCTGCAACATAAACATAATTCATCGGAATGCCACTTACTATTTTGTAGAATTACAGGATGTAAATATAAATTGTCACAACAGGATATAATTTCCAACTTCATAACATCAATCGATTTTTTTTATTTTATTCTGGTTTTCTTCTTTGGATCATCTATATTAGAAGCTGTCGTCATATAACCAATACGACGTAGTAATAATGACAGAATAACTATTTATAACTTCCTTCACACTTATGTTTCAAATAATAACTGTCATACAATATCTTTCTTCTATATCTTAGCAATACCCTCCAACCACACTTTTAATTTATTTTTCTACACCTCCCTTCAACTCACATTTCCTCCCTTTCTCTATGTAATTTTAAGAGTTACCACTCCTATTCCACTAGTTCAAATTACAATCACTTAAGCACTCCATCCCGCGCTAGCCATTTTGCTTCCTAAACTAGCAACACTAGTTCAGCCTTTCGCCACAAACGCAAATAACACCAAGCTTACCAAATACAGATGTATCACTGCCTACACGATTTCGGTAAATAAGACATTACGTCTACATAGAGGGGTCTATATGCAAAACTCACGTTCTCCACTTTTTCTAATTTTACAGGAATTTAAAAAAAACTTCTTAAATGTAACTTATAACTAATGGAATCTCTAAGAGACTTTGCTTTTGTTGCAGGCTATACTTAATTACACCTTCTTGTATAAACTATGTTTCATCATACTAATATATAACAAGTAGTTCCGTGAAGAACTATACAGCCTATTTTCATACTAAATATTTCGGATGGTCACCATGTTGGATTTTATATATGTAAGTCCTAGAGTTATGTACTGTTACATGAAGATTATTGTGTACGTGTAGCATTCAAACTTCAATCGCATGATTAGGACACAAGAAGTAACAAGGAGATTTTAAAATTTCGCACAGCTGCCATCTTGTGGTTATGGAAACAATTGAAATAAATTAGATGCCAGTAGATTAACATTCGTATAAAGATTTACTGTACCAAGTTTCACTGCACTCAGATGGTTAAATTGAGAGAAACGTCCATGTGAATATTTATAATTCGCGTCGCCGCCATGTTGGATTTGTGATCACCAGGTTATTTAAAGTCCTATAGGTGAACTTAAGTTCATAGCCCCTATGGACATACAAAAAAATCAGTTTGATTGCTATAATAGATTCGTAGATATTCAGAGCCGTCTAAATATTTCGGATGGTCGCCTTGTTGGATAGTTAAATGTATAGGCCAGAGAGTAATGTACCATTAAGGGAAAATTATTGCGTAGGTTCATTATTCAAACTTTCACTTCGATCGCATGATTACGACACAAGAAATAAAAACTTAATTTTAAAATTCGCAAAGCCGCCATCTTGAGATTATGTAAACAATTGAACTAAATTAGACACCAGTGCCCTACAATGTGTATAAACATTTCTGTACCAGATTTCATTGCGTTTGGAACATTAAATCACGAGAAAGGTCTATTTAAAGTTTTCAAATTTGCTTGGCCGCCATGTTCGTTTTGTAGTTAACCAGTTTTTGAAAGTCTTATAGATGAACTTCCAGTAGTGCCCTTTATCTCCGTACAAAATTTCAGGGTGATATCGCTAATAATTTCAGAGATATAGAATGCCGGTGAAATATATCGCACATCCGCCATCTTGTGGTTATGTAAACAATTGAACCAAGTTAAATGTCGGTGCATTACTATGTGTATAAGCATCTACTGTACCAAGTTTTATTGCGTTTGGTTAGTTAAATGGCGAGACACGTCTGTTTAAAAGTCGCGAATTCGCGTGGCCGCCATGTTGGTTTTGTAGTTACCAGTTTTTCAAAGGTCACATAGGTGAACTTATAATAGTTCCCTTTATCACCGTACAAAATTCCTGGGTGATATCAGTAATAGTTTCGGAGATATTGAATGCTGGTGAAATATTTCGCACAGCCGCCATGTTGGAATGGTAAGACGTAACAAAATTTGAAGGGCACGGTCGGGGTCGTCCGTAATAGTGCTATGAACTTACCGAGTTTCATTGAAATCGCTCCAGCCGTTTAGATTTTATTAGGACACACACACACACACACACACACACACGGACAAAAGGTGATCTCATAAGCCTTTTTTTTTTCTAAATTGTAAATAGGCTAAAAATGAGATGGTGTGTGTGTCTTTCTGTCTGTCTGTCTGTCTGTCTCTCTGTCTGTCTGTCTTTCTGTGTGTTACCTAATAACGCAAGAACCACTGGTCCGATTTAAATGAAATATTGCATGGATGTACCTGAAATACCAGGTTTACATATAGGATACATTTAATTTCGATATTTTGCACTATTAAGAAATGGCGACCATTTTAGTGACGTCACTACACCCTTTGGTTTCAAAATTTCATATTTCCATATCAAATAAAAAGAGAACGGTAGGAAATAGCACACATTTGATGGCACATACGAGCTTTGAAATTTAATTTCCTATCCGAAAGGTCCTTATCACTTTTCGTGTATCTCCAACGGTTAGCGAGTTAAACCTACTTTTGTGACGTCACTACACCCTTTGGTTTCAAAATTTCATAGTTCCATTTCAAATAAAAATAGAACGCTAAGAAATAGCAAACTTTTGATGCATACACAAGATTTATCATTTAATATGCTATCCAAAAGGTCCTTATCACTTTTCGTGTATCTCCAACGGTTAGCGAGTAAAACCTAAATTTGTGCAATAAAACACGGTCAACACCGAGCGGTGCAGTATATCTCGACATACATAAAAATTAAAGTTTGTATGTTTTTTTCGCAATTTCTACGGAAATTTGAGTTATATACACGTTTCAGACTGTTTTATGATAGATGCGCGCGAAAATAATGTTTTGGTCTGTCGGTCTGTCTGTTTGATTGTCTGTGGACAACTTTGTTCCCTTATAACTCGAGAACGGCTGGGTGTATCAACGTAAAATTTGGTACAGATATCCATCAGAGGCACGACAATAATCATTGATGTAACCCTTCTCCGTACCTCTCATAAAAGGGGGCCTACCCCCTTAAAATGCATGCTGAAATAGGAGTAGAAGGACGAGACAAAGATCATTTTCAGCCCCTCGATGTGTGAGACAAAACTCGGGGGCCCCTAAGGGTCCCCAAAATCCACATTTTAAGGCCCTAAAACCAACCGTTTTTGAGATATTCCCAGAAAACTAATTTCATTTAATAAACTAATGAACGAATACAAGCCGGTAACCATGGCAACAGATTCTCAGAGGTCCATCTATTGCTGTAAGACGCAATGCAGTTCCATTAATTACATTGGTGTGAAAGTTTGCAAACGGCTACAAGGTTATCACGGAACCAAATTAAGCTGTAAAATTCATCAATACGTATAATGCGCTTAAGGGGGTCAAGGGGTACACTAGAATTTTTTCACGCGATTTACACCTCCGGGTGTGGTACGGCAGGTTTATTATATTCCTATCCCTATATTATATTATTATTATTATATTATGGTGTACAACGAGGAGACAAAGCCCCCTCGGTGCCAGAAACAAAACTTGGGGGCCCTAAAGGGTCCTCGAAAACTACATTATAAGGCCCTAAAACCAAAAGTATCTGAAATATTCCCAGAAAACTAATTTAATTTAATTTAACAAACTAATGAAGGAATGGAAATTGGTAACCATGACAACATTATCTCAAGGGGTGGCATCCAACTTTCCATCTATTTCTGTAAGAAGCAATGTCACTCCATTTATTACATTTCTGTGAAAGTTTGCAAATGGCTATACGGTTATCACGGAACCAACGTAGACTGTATAATTCATCAATGCAATTAAGGGGGTCAAGGGGTAACCTAGATTTTTTTCATGCAATTTTCACGTGCGGCATATAGTACAGTAGGTCTATCATATCTCCAAACATTTCCCAAGTGAAATGCCATGCCATGTGGTTCAGATTCCACGTAAAATTGAGGTCCCGTGGCTTATGATCTCGCGATTAATGGTCACGTAAAACTACAATCTTCCATTATATCTCCAAACAGCAACATTATTTTCAAATATTCCTGAATTGAATCAGCATTTTTTGCGGCTTTTGGGAATTTGGGCCAGTTGAGGCTAAAGAACCTGAATTTTCATGCACCACAAGCCTTTATAATTTATGAAAGAGGTCTTCCTGTGTATGGGTACCTAACACAACGTAGAGGGTCATTTTTTATGCGAGGTGTATTGCGTTTCGTCTACAAGGCTTTCAATTCTATTTCACGTCAAGAGTACACGTTAGGTGAATTTAGTTTGAGAGCAAATTTTAACTAATCTTTTTTTTTTTTTTTTTTTTTGTCGACATACGGGTTCATCGTAAGGATGATTTTGTTTGATACTGTATGGTAGATATACCCATATTTGGATATCTGGGTGATATGTTGTAGACAATAGAATTATTGTCTGTCTGTCTTTCTGTGTATCTTTATGTACGCCTATAAATCGTGTTCGGATGCGTGGTGCATCGTAAAATTAGGTATGGTAAACATGAGTCAATACACCAATCATTTATAAAACTCTCTCACCGTACTTTTCATACAGTAGAAGGGTGGATATAGGGAAAAACTTCTCAAAATACATGCTAAAATAGGCGAAATATAAAAATTATCCTAGAAGGACGATCAAAGCATATGTTGCGCTTCTCAATGTGAGACACAAAAAACGCGAGTCTGTAAGGGGTCTCCGAAAACCACATTTTAAGGCCCTTAAATTAGCAGTGTGTGTGATATTCCCAGAAAACTAACTTCGTTCTGATAAACTTATGAAGGAATGAATAACCGCTAACCATTGCAACAGTAGCTCAATTGATAATGTCTGGTGTTAATATATAACACCGTTCGAGAAGGAGATAAAAATGAGATGGTGTGTGTCTGTCGTTCTGTCTGTCTGTGTGCTACTCAATAACGCAAGAACCACTGGTCCGATTTAAATGAAATTTTGCATGGATGTAGCTGATTTACCAGGTTTACATATAGGATACATTTTATTTCGATATTTTGCACTATTAAAAATGGCGACCATTTTAGTGACGTCACTACACACTTTAATCAAAACTTCATATTTCCTTATCAAATAATAAGAGAACGCTAAGAAATGGCAAACTTTTGACGGTACATATGAGCTTCACTTTTCGTTTATCTCCAACGGTTAGCGAGTAAAACCCAGATTTATGACGTCACTACACCCTTTGGTTTCAAAATTTGATATTTCAATTTCAAATAAAAAGAGAACGCTAAGAAATAGCAACCTTTTGATGGCATGCATGAGCTTTAACATTCAATTTTCTATCCAAAAGGTACACTTTTCGTGTATCTCCAACGGTTAGCGAGTGAAACCTAAATTTGTGCAATAAAACAGGGTCAACACCGAGTGGTGCAGTATATCTCTACATATATAAAAATGAAAGTTTGTCTGTTTTTTCTGAATTTCTACGGAAATTTGAGTTATTTACGCGTTACATATGTTTTATGACGGATGCGCGCGAAAATATTTTTTGTCTGTCTGTTTGTTTGTCTGTGGACAAATCTGTTCCCTTATAAATCGAAAACGGCTGGGTGTATCAACGTAAAATTTGGTACAGATATCCATCAGAGGCACGACACTAATCATTGATGTAACTCTTCTCTGTACCTATCATAAAAGGGGGCATACCCCCTTAAAATACATGCTGAAATAGGAGTAGAAGGACGAGACAAAGCTCATTTTCAGCCCCTCAATGTGAGAGACAAAACTCGGGGGCCCTAAAAACACATTTTAAGGTCCTACGTTCAACCGTTTTTGAGATATTCCCAGAAAACTAATTTAATTTAATAAACGAATGAACGAATGCAAGCCGATAACCATGGCAACAGATTCTCAGAGGTCCATCTATTGCTGTAAGAAGCAATGCATTCCATTAATTACATTAGTGTGAAAGTTTGCAAACGGCTATATGGTTATTATGGAACCAAATTAAGCTGTAAATTTTATCAATACGTAAAATGCGCTTAAGGGGGTTAAGGGGTAGTCTAGATTTTTTTCACGCGATTTACACCTGCGGGTGTGGTATGGCAGGTCTATTATATTCCTATCCCTATATTATATTATTATTATTAGTATTATATTATGGCGTACAACGACGAAACAAAGGCCCCCCGGTGCCAAAAATAAAACTCGAGGGTCCTCGAAAACTACATTATAATGCTCTAAAACCAACAGTTTCTGAAACATCCCAGAAAACTAATTAAATTTAATTTAACAAACTAATGAAGGAATGCAAATCGGTAACCATGACAACATTATCTCAAGGGGGTGGCATCCAACTTTCCATCTATTTCAGTAAGAAGCAATTTATTACATTTATTACATTTATTACATTTCTGTGAAAGTTTGTAATTATAAGGTTATCACGGAACCAACGTAGACTGTATAATTCATCAATGCAATTAAGGGGGTCAAGGGGTAACCTAGGATTTTTTCATGCAATTTTCACGTACCACATATAGTACAGAAGGTCTATTATATCTCCAAACAACATTATTTTCAAAAATTCCTGAATTGAATCAGCATTTTTTGCGGCTTTTAGGAATTTGGGCCATTTGAGACTAAAGAACCTGAATTTTCAAGCACCACAAGCTTTTATAATTTATGATAGAGGTCTTCCTGTGTATGGGGACCCAACACAACGTAGAGAGTCAGTTTTTATGTGACGTGTATTGCGTTTCATCTACAAGGCTTTCAATTCTATTTCATGTCAGGAAGAACACGTTAGGTGAATTTAGTTTGAGAGCACATTTCAACTAATCTTTTTTCTTTTCTTTTTTTTTCGACATACTGGTTCATCGTAAGGATGATTTTCTTTGATACTGTGTGGTAGATATACCCATATTTGGATTTCTGGGTAATATGTTGTAGACAATAGAATTGTCTGTCTGTCCGTCTTTCTGTGTATCCTTATGTACGCCTATAACTCATGTTCGGATGCTTGGTGCATCGTAAAATTAGGTATGGTAAACATGAGTCAATACACCAATCATTTATAAAACTCTTCACCGTACTTTTCATACAGTAGAAGGGTGGATATAGGGAAAAACTTCTCAAAATACATGCTAAATTAGGCGAAATATAAAAATTATCCTAGAAGGACGATCAAAGCATATGTTGCACTTCTCAATGTGAGACAAAAAATTTGCGAGCCTATAAAGGGTCTCCGAAAACCACATAATAAGACCCTTAAATTAACAGTGTGTGTGATATTCCCAGAAAACTAACTTCGTTCTGATGAACTTATGAAGGAATGATAAGCCGCTAACCATTGCAACAGTAGCTCAATTGATAATGTCTGGTGCGTCTCTAAAAGCAACAGTACTTAAAAGGGACGTAACACCAATAACATTATTATTATTATTATTATAATGTCTGGTGTTAACACCGAACACCGTTCGAAGAACGGGTACTTCTGCTAGTTATTTATATTAATTTATCTGAAAAATAGGTTTAAATTTTGGAGAATGTGACTTTTGTATCCCAACATTGGAGACCGTGAGTTTTGTGTCTGAACAAGTTGGAGAATGTTACTTTTGACACTAAACAAAATTAATTACTTCAGACAAAGCAATAGACAAGTTGGCTAAGTTTGTGAAAAATGTAGACAAATGAAAGCAATTGCATTGTTGGAATACACTTATATTATTTATTTATTATGTAAAGTTACGAGTTGAACAGACAATAATAATATTGGCTCGCAGCTGTAGAAAGTCACATGACCAGAAGCTGTCTTGTGATTGGCCAACAGGGACATGTGCTCTTTGGAACTAAACAGTGTGGAGAATGATAGTTTTGCATCTAAATTTAGTTTTTGGCATTTGAAAACCACTGGATATTGTCACGTGTTAGTCCTAGTAGCACGTTAGTAAATTGGATCACAGTAGGTAGAAAGCACAACACAATTGGCCCTTTAAAGATATAAGTTTTATTGTAGGTCTAGCAAGTTACAGTACGCCATAAACACTTGGAAACCAATGGGCAGTCTCAGTCAGGTCCCTCCCTTATGGAGTTCACTCACCTCCTTTTCACTTGCTCGCGCAGTTAATCCCTCAATAATTAGGTAGACCCGTTCCTGGCTAGAAGTAACGGCACTCTTCCTCATGTAAACAAGCCACAGTCCGACACTCACTTGTTCTGAATGTACACTGTCTCGCCGTCCGCAGGCTAGGAAAACAGTCCACTGCGTTTCGCAATCCACACAGCACTTCACCGCACTGCAATAGCCTCTGTCGCACTGGAAAACACACTCACTCGCTGATAAACACAGTCCTCAAAAACTCACTCCCCTCGCTGGCCAGGTCGCTTATATAGCGGGGCTGGTGACTCAATGGATGGTTTCTAGAGCAGTCCAGGATTCACAGCTTCTCGAGAATTCCATCACTGGTTAGGTCACGAACATTCTGGACGGTCCCTTTGTTACTGCAGTCTTCTTGTTGCGCTAAACACTGGTAAACACAGGGGCAGGGGATAGCCCGAGGCGGCTGTGACTCACGCAGCGAGGTGATGGAACTAACCACGCAGCCGTAACAATATTGTGAGTTTGGCTTTTCAGCACTAAGATAGACATGTGTAGTTTGGAACGAAGAATAAGAATGCCTTGCTAACCCAATTTCGAACAAGAGTGAGGAACGTGAGTTTTGCATCTAGACCCCTCCGAATTGAGATTTGCAATTAAGTATTCTGCGTTTATGGATATGTCTTATAACAACTTTTAACATAATAGTCCTAAATAATATATGACAATTACACGTAGGCTCTATTATAGGTCCCACCAGGGGCTCACATCTAGTGGGACGTGGGTTGGCGACCACGGAGCCCCAGCTGAGTCCGGCATTGCTTCCACTTACTTGTGCCTGGCTCCTCTCCATCTTCTTTCCCGTCGACCTCACTTGGTCATCTCTTGTTCTCTTCCGACCCCGACGGTATTAGGGTATCCGAGGACTAGGGAGTCTCTTCCTTTCCCGCCTTAATTGGCCCTTGTCTCATCTTTTCTGATACCCTCCTTCTGCGAGGGGTCAGCCTTCTTTTTCTTTTCCTGTTATCTCCTGCCTTCTGCTCAAGGCCCTCAAGGAGGCAGGGTGTATGTAGCCCCACCATTTCCGATGCACCCTGAATATTGCTACACCCTCAGGGGGCTCACTGCTGGTGAGTTCGGGAGTTAGCGACCCCGAGGGATTCCTGAGCTGGGTCCGGTTTCCCCCTTTTGTCCCTTTACCAGTGGGGCGGACCCTCTCCTCTTTCACTTTCCTATCTGCCTTTCATGGCTCTCCTTCCTTCCAAGTCCCTCAATCCACATTCTTCAAGGGTTGAGGGCATTTCTTTTCCTCCTGTCCTTTATTTGCCTTATTCTCCTTTTGTTTTTCCATTTCTTCTTCTAGTATATAAGTTAGTAGTTAGTTTTTAGTTGTAGTTAGCATTTCATTTTCATCTTCACGATCACCCAAACCATTAGGGGCCGATAACCTGGATGTTAGGCCCCTTAAAACAACAATTATCATCATCATCATCATCATCTATTACAGGTACTGTATTAACCCTAGAAATACAATGCTATTTTTCAAATCACGGACTACCAACGGTGGGAGGGTATTTCATAACCACCATAATAAATTCCTTTTATGTTCGACCCTGGCGAAATGTAAATATTATATGTCAGAAAACTGTACTATAATGAGGCTCATTGTAGTACAAGTTTTCATTATGATACAGTTTCTCCCACCAATCAGAGCTCAAGAAACAGTTGTGTGACCAATTAGGTGAAGATAGCATCGCACCTGCGCTCTCTTCCATGGCCCCCTATTTTAAATTTCACTGCGTGGCGAGTGTCATAGTGAGGTATTCCAGGAGGCCATGGTCAAATACAAGGTATTCTCTGCGTCCCATGCGCTCTGTTCAGTACATAAAACTGGTGAAATCTCGACAGATATTTATGAATATTTACGTTCGAACATAAAATAGTTATAATTATCGTCGAACATAAACAGTCGTATGCAACTCGCCTATAATGGTAATTAAGACGCTCGTAATTTATTTACGTACATCATCAGTGGTGTAATTAGGATTTGCTTCTGGAAGAAGATAAGCGGAGTTAAATCTGAACGTTTAGCGTTTTTGGTTTCGTGTCTTAATTATTGCCATTATAGGCCCGTTGCATAATGTTCTATTAATATAATAGTCCTAACTAAAATATGGCAAATATACGTAGGCTCTATTATAGGTGCTGCATTAGCCCTAGCAATACCATGCTACTTAATAATTTATAAACTGTTCCGTCTTTTCAATACTAGTTGTATTCAAGATGTTAACACTGGTACATGTTTCGGACACTTATGTATCCTTCTTCAGCCAGAAATCATATTAAAACACTTATAAGTAACAAAAAACACACGTTTAAATGCATTGTAACACTGAGGAGTCATTAGATATAAAACCAAGATGCCTCATAGTTCATGCACCTGGAGGAAGTTGTCCCATTTTATAACTATTTAGGCATGTCAACTCTGCTGGTTGACAGTAGTCATTTAGTTCTTGTTGGCTCCTCCCTGTGCCAATGCTTATTATGATAAAACTTATAAAAACTTGATGAAAGTCTTGCCAGTTGCATGTTGATGAAGTTCTATTTTGCTAAAATATTAAAAGTGGAAATGACGTATAGTTGCACTTTTTCCTTTGGTCCCTGGTATTTGGGTATATTATGCACCAACCGTGTTTGTGGTTGTTTGAAACTTTAGGGTTCCTTATGTGATACTAATATATAATAATAATATCCTATGGCCTCGGGTGCCTGGTGCAAGCTTTGTTAATTGACACCCAGAAGGTAGCTGGCATGTCGAATTTCGTCGTTCCTTTGAACGCTATGAAAGTCAAGGAGGTTAGATATCTAAAATCCTCGACACTACATCGCTTTCAAGTAGAGAATGGAGAAACATTGTGTTGGCGGAAAATCCCGAGATTCATTTTGCCATTGAACACGGCCTACTGAATTCAAATGGGTTCTTTAACATGCCAACAACGTATGACATGAGTATCGTGATTTTTGTCGCCTTCAAAAATCACTTACCATGGCCAGGGGCGAACCTGCAATCTTGGGGTTGGTAGTCCGACACTATAACCACTCACCCACCGTGGCAAGCATGTGATACTAATGTTGTTGTTTGAGTCTTCAGTCTTTTGACTGGTTTGATGCAGCTCTCCATGCCTCCCTGTCCTGAGCTAATCGTTTCATTTCTACATAGCTACCACACCCTACATCCGAGGCAATCTGTTTAACATATTCTAACCTTGGTCTACCCCTACAGTTCTTATCCTCGACCCTTCCTTCCATAACTAAGCTTGCTATTCCTGGGTGTCTTAGAATGTGTCCTACCAACCTATCTCTTCTCTTCATTAGCAGTCGCCAGAAACATCTCTCCTCTCCCACTCGCCTTAATACCTCTTCGTTTGTAACCCTATCTGCCCATCTGATCTTCATCATTCTCCTGTAACACCACATTTCAAATGCTTCAATTCTCCTCTTTTCTGCTGCACCAATAGTCCAAGTTTCACTTCCATAGAGCGCCATGCTCCAGACAAAGGCTTTCAAAAATTACTTCCTAATACCTAAATCTATATTCGATGTCAACAGATTCCATTTTTGTAGAAAGGCTTTCCTTGCCTGAGCCAACCTACTTTTTATATCCTCTTTGCTTCGTCCATCACTGGTTATTCTGCTTCCTAAGTAACAGAAGTCTCCTACTTCCTTCAGCTTTTCACCGGCCAATTTGATCTCCATAGAGGTTTCTGATTTATTTCGGCTGCATTCCAGTATTTTTGTTTTACATTTATTAATTTTCATCATGAATTCCTTCCGTAAGACGGAATCCATACCATTCAAAAACTCATTCAAATCCTCAGGCATGTCGGCCAAGATGACGATGTCATCAGCAAATCTCAGAGTAGAAATTATTTCTCCTTGAATCTTCACTCCCACTTTAAATTTTTCTCCAATTTCCTTCATTGCTTGTTCAATGTAAAGATTGAAAAGTATGGGTGATAAGTTGCAGCCTTGCCTTACACCTTTCTGAATACCAGCTTCTCTCTCATGTCCTTCAGCTCGAATGACTGCTGTCTGGTTTCTGTATAGATTGTATATCACCCTCCTATCCCTGTACTTTATTCCAATAGATTTCAAAATGTCAAACAATTTAGTCCAATCAACGTTATCAAAAGCCTTTTCTAAGTCTACAAATGCCATGAACGTTCTCTTATCTTTCCTTATTCTACCTTCCAAAATCAGCCTAAGACTTAGTACAGCTTCCCTTGTTCCTACATTTCTCCTGAAACCAAACTGGTCTTCACCCAACTCCGTTTCTATCTGGCTTTCAATCCTCTTGTAAATTATTCTAGACAGGATCTTTGAAGCATGAGTAATCAAGCTGATTGTACGGTAATCTTCACATCTGTCAGCTCCCACTTTCTTTGGTATAGGGATGATTACATTCTTCTTGAAATCAGGGGGTACCTCACCTGTCTCATAAATACTACACACCAAGTGAAATAACCTGATCAGACCTTCATCTCCTATGCAGCGTAGCAACTCAATCGGTATACCATCTATGCCTGGTGCTTTGTTCCTGCCTAAGTCCTCTAATGCTCTGTCAAATTCTGATCTCAATATTAAATCTCCTTTTGCATCCTCATCAATTTCCTCCTCCCTTTCCATTACATGATTCTCGATCTCCTTTCCCTTATACAAGCACTCTATGTAAGCTTTCCATCTCTCAACCTTTTCTTCCCTATCTGTTAGAGGCTTTCCATTTGTGTCCCTAATATTACAGCACTTAGTCTTCTTTTCCCCAAAAGTATTCTTAATCCTTCGATAAGCTGTGTCTACTCTTCCTAATTTCAGACAATTTTCTATACCTGCACATTTCTCTTTCAACCATTCTTCTTTCGCTTCCTTGCACTTCTTGTTAACCTCATTTCTCAGACGTCTGTATTCTGCTTTCCCCTTTTCATCTCTTAGATTCTTGTGTTTCCGCCTTTCATCCATCAATTCTAGTATATCCTGAGTGATCCACGGTTTTCTACCTATTCTTTCTTTCCTACCAATGTTTTCTTCTGCGGATTTTGTTATTTCATTCTTCAAAAGTGCCCATTCGTCTGCAATTGAAGTTTGTTTAGGGGTTTTGATTAGTCCTTCCTTTATACTCTTCTTGAATCTTTCGTTTACATCCTTTACTTTCAGTCTGTCTATTGCCCACCTTTTTGGCTTTTGACTTTTCTTCAGTTTCTTCAACTTTAATCTGCATTTCATTACAACCAGATTGTGGTCAGAGTTTATGTCAGCACCAGGATATGTTTTACAATCCAAAATCTGGTTTCGAAACCTCTGCTTGACCATAATGAAGTCGATTTGGTAACGCCCTGTATCTCCTGGTCTCATCCATGTGTATATTCTTCTATTGTGGTTATTGAATAAGGTATTAGCTATGACCAGCTCATGTTCGGTGCAGAATTCCATCAGCCTGCTTCCTCGATCATTCCTTTCACCTAATCCGAAATCTCCTACTATCTTCCCTTCTCTCCCTTTTCCTACCACAGCATTCCAATCTCCCATTACTATAACATTTTCATCACCTTTGATATACCTCAGAATGTCATCTATTTCTTCGTAGACCTTTTCAACATCCTCATCATCAGCTTGACTGGTAGGCATATAGACGGAAAATTCATTATTATTGAGTGGATTCTTTTGAGGTCAAATGTTTGATCTTAAGTGGTCTTTGTTGCAATTCTCTGTTGTATACTATGTATCTTTGTAAATATTGAGAACCCTCCTAGAGAACCTTCGTCGTGGAGCGGCTAGGAAGTCTGAGGGAAAAAATAGCCAACCGGTGTGTGAGGGAAAAGACGTGCCTAGGTCGCCGTTGGGCCTGCAAATACAATACCATGCTATTTTTCAAATCACGGACTACCAACTGGGGGATATGTTGTGACCACCAGACTAAATTCCTATTGTGTGATTTGTATTATTCTGAAATCAACACATCTTGTATTTTGAACCTTAAATGAACCTTGGATGGCAAAAATATAACTTAATTAACAACAGTTGCAAATAAAATCATGGGAAAAGAAGAAGATCAGAAAGTAAATTATTCACTGATCACTCGCTTCACCATCTTCAACACACCTGGAACATAGACTGTTCTTTATTGTGTCTGTGTACCTCTTGCAACCAGAACAAATTATGGTGGTTTTGTTAACTTTGTTGTACTTTTGCCCTTACCACAGTGCACAGTATGACGAGGCACACGAACTACCAACGGGGGGGGAGAGGTTTTCCGTGCCCACCAAAAGAGAAGGATTAACATTTTAAAAATGTTCATGATGATGATGATGATAATTGTTGTTTTAAGGGGCCTAACCTCTAGGTTATCGGCCCCTAATGAAATGAAATGGTATGAAATGAAAGGATGAAGATAAAAACAGTTCACTGCCAGAGATGAAAAGAAAATGGTTGATATAAAACAGACAGTGGGCCACAACAATTATGCCTTATTTGAAAAAATATATACAGTAAAAGGGGGATGGTAATAAACAATAAAACAAATAAGACATAGTGAATAATAAAATAGATGCACGCAATAAAAATCACAAAACAGACTAAACCTGAATTAAAAGGCTTAACTTATATTAAAACTTACAAAAGTAACCTCTCTTCCTCATGAACCGGATGACGAGGTCTACTGACGCCCCGTCATCACGGAGAATAAGGGAGAGGGTGTTACGCAGTTTGAGTTCCTTCGCGGATCGGCCAGGTCCACACACTCCTAGAGAATCCCTCCCTATATTATTCTGCTAAGGTCCCATTCCAGTTTTGAACCAAAAATTAGGTCCCATTAACACCAACCTACACATATGTGGTACCTACAGGTTCAGCATAACCCAATGCGTAAGCGAAACGCACTCACTTACTCCTTAAATGCCTCACAATTAAATAAATACCTTAAAACATGTATATTTACAATGAAATAATGAAAGAATGCAACACGGTAACCATGGTAACAGAATCTCACTGGTCCATCTATTTCTGTAAGACGCAATGCAATTTCAATTATTACATTACTGTGAAAGTTTCCAGACCGTTATAAGGTTATCACGGAACCAAATTAAGCTGTAAAATTCATCAATACATACAGTACAATGCGCTTAAGGGGGTCAAGGGGCACTCTAGAATTTTTTCACGCAATTTTCACGTGTGAGTGTGGTACGAAAGGACTTTTTGACCCGACTATAAAGGGTCTCCGAAAACCACATTTAAAGACCCTTAAATTAACAGTGTCTGTGATATTCCCAGAAAACTAACTTCGCTCTGATATACCTATAAAGGAATGACAAACCCCTAACCACTGCACCAGTAGCTGAATTGATAAAGTCTGATTATTCATACCAAGGATAAATCAGTCTTTACAACTAGAATATTCGCTGCGACGGGTAATGCTAGTTTTTGAAAATGTAAATGAGTGGTTAGGTAACGGGATTCAAAATAGACAATAACTTTCTGTACTGTAAGCGTAGGAAAGGATTACTATGAATAAACCGTAAAAGAACAACACTGGTGGGCACGAAATGCCGCCCCCCCCCCCCCCCCTTTTGGTATTGCTAGGGGTAGAGTATAATCTAGACCATTTGGTTCGCCTAGATGTCCAAAACTACATATATTACGAGCATTTCGTCGTAATACAGGGTCTTTCATATAAAATAAGAGCGCCAAGCGGTGGCTTTGTTAACCGTAGCTGCGGTCACCTTGGCCGAGCTTTTGGCGCGCCAAGGCCCCCTGCTTTAAGCGTGTGTACAATCCTATATGATGCAGCGGCCTTGCTAGCGTGTGTACAATGCTGAAATCTTACTTTAGTTAGTTATTGTTGATGAAACCGAAACCCCTACTTGTGCTAATTGTGTGAGTGATTTATTCGGAGACCGTTCAAGATTCTCGCCAATGTCATCTAGCTCATCCTCTGTTAAAACTGTTCGTGTGCGGGCATGTTTTTTATTGATCACCGAGCCAGTATTGTCAAACTTATTTGCAATTACGTGAATCTGTGCTAGTGAAGGTGGCACTTCATCAGGAAATTGCTGAACAAATGCATCACGTACCCGCCGAGCCGACTCGTACTTAAAATAAGTTTGACATAAAAATATACGATGTTGCAATGATAACTGTCTCACCATGTTAGCGCTTGAGGTTTAGACTGGCGACTGAGCACCTGCTCGCTTATTGCAAGGTCAAGTTTGGTAATGTCAATCTGTTATTTTTATACAATCCATCGGAACTGGGGGGGGGGGGGGGAGGAGGAACAGCCACCGTATGTACTATGCGCGCGCTTTCAATACTATAGGGGTTTCGGTTTCATCAACAATAACTAACTAACTAACTAAAGTAAGATTTTAGCATTGTACACACGCTAGCAAGGCCGCTGCATCATATAGGATTGTACACACGCTTAAAGCAGGGGGGCCATGGCGCGCCAAAAGCTCGGCCAAGGTTACCGCAGCAGTGGTTAACAAAGCCGCCGCTTGGCACTCTTTATTTTATATGAAAGACCCTGTATATGTATGTACGTACATCATCTGTGGTGTAACTAGGATTTGTTCCTGAAAGAAGATAAGCGGAGTTAAATCTGAACTTTTAGTGTCTTTGGTTTCGTGTTTGTTGATTTCTACCGTTTTTGTTTTCTGCTTTTGCTTTTGAATTTTGCTTTTTGCTTCGAGTTTTTTGTTTTTATTTTTGTTTTCTGCTTTTGCTTTTTGATTTGTGATTTCTGTTATTGTTTCCGTGTTTTTCTGCTTTGGCTTTTGGTTTTATCATTTTAAATGATGTTGTCGACTTCGTCGTTACGCTGGGGTCTGGCGTTGCGTTACGGTGACGGGACGAAATCTACCCAGATGCACTGAGGTGTGTGACGTCATAGTACCGCTTGGTGCATGTGTACCCCGACAATCTCTACTTCGTTAGTTAAGACAAACATCCCCGATTCTTGGATGTCACGGGTAATCTCGAGAACCACTGGATGGATTTTGATGCGGTTTTCACCATTCTGTACAGGATATCTCGAGGAAAGATTCTGTAGAAAATAATTTATGTGTGATTAAAGGAAGCCAAGCAATAACGATTTCAGTGAAAAAGTCGAAAATAAAATTGGCGTCCGTGCGCTTCTTAAGCTTACGCTGGGCAAACCATTAAAAATCTCAATATACTATGAGCGTAAGAATTGGTCAGCATGAAAAGTTCTACAAAAAAGTCCGCGAGAGCATATCTCTATCTTCAATACATCGCCCACTATAAGTGTTTTTAGACTGGATGGAAGTTGCACGTCCCCGCGCGCTCTGGTGAACGTGCGGCATCCCGCGCTTGACCTTGTTTTGCCCTTGGTTTGCACTTTACGTTCGCGAGTAATTTGAAACAAGATAAGCAAGATAAGAATTATGCAGATAATTTTCTAACATGTCAAGAGTCTTTGGCTTCGAGCGAAGCGAGAAGCCTCCAGCCTTTCTAGCTTTTTTCAGCATTTGTAGCTTTTAAAACGATACTACTGTCGACCAAAATATTATGAGCACTCGAGTTTGAAGGTTGTTTGTGAAGTAACCAATAGACCTACATAAAATCCAATAACATCATCATTTTCGTCGTTTTATTTTACGTTCGATCATATAGGTTTGGAATTTTTAATTTATATTTTAATATTTTTTTATCGCAGTTGAAACACAAAAAGTGCCCGTTTTTAAGCGTGTTTCGACCATGCGTCACATTTAAGAATTATTATCTCACAAACCCGTCATCAGATCGAATCCAAATTTTAACAAAATATACATTGGAATGTTGAATAACTGGTTTATTAATGTCAACATTTTGTGTGTTCAAGAACGAAAGTTGTTATCATTTTTGTAAGGTAACTTTTTCTCGGCTCGGGGTCGTTGGAAAATGTAGTTCTTGGTTGCGTTGTAATCCTTATAGATCAAAAAGTTATGCTGTATGACTGTGAAATACGTAAATTAATTCACTTATTTTATATCGGTTTGTATTTGTACGAGGAATTAAGTCATGGTTCACCAGCTAGCCGCTCCAAGAAATGCTGTACAGCGTTGCTGATATGGAGCCCATCACTACCGAGCGAGGCGTGCCATGAAGCGTGATGGAGCTCCCCTTAGCAACGCTGTACAGCTTTCACCGGAGCGGCTAACAGGTGAACCATCTCTTAATTCCCCATACAAATACAAACCGATATAAAATAAGTGAATTAATTTACGTATTTCACAGTCATACAGCATAACTTTTGATCTATAAGGATTACAACGCAACCAAGAACTACATTTTCCAACGACCCCGAGCCGAGAGAAAGTTACCTTACAAAAATGATAACTTTCGTTCTTGAACACACAAAATTTTGAAATTAATAAATCAGATTTAAAACATTCCAATTTATATTGTGTTAAAATTTGGATTCGATCTGATAAAGGGTTTGTGAGATAATTCTTAAATGTGACGCAAGGTTGAAACACGCTTAAAAACGGGCACGTTTTGTGTTCCAACTGCGATAAAAAAAATATTAAAATATAAATTAAAAACTCCACCCTACATGAACTCACGTAAAATAGAACGACGATAATGATGATGTTCAAACTCGAGTACACATAATATTTTGGTCGACAGTAAGTCTAGTCTTTCAGACTGACTGTAACTTTTTGCTTTCGGTTTTGTGTTTAATTCTGTTTTTGTGTTTTTCTGCTCTTATGTTACGTTTGTTCTTTGCTTTTCGTTTTGTGTTTCATTTTGGGGTTTGTACTGTGCTTTTGAATTTTGCTTCTTTCTTTGTGTATTTTGTTTGTGTTTGTTTTATGCTTTTGCTTTTGAATTTTGCTTCTTGCTTTGTGTTTTCCTGCTCTTGCTTTTGTTCTTTGCTTTTTCTTGTGTGTTTTATTTTGCAGTTTGCATTTGTATTCGGAGACGAGGGCGGCCAGAATTGAGATGGATCGACTCCATCAAATCGAACATGAACATGTCAGTCAAGGATCTGAAGAATATCACTGAAGACCGATCATATGGAGACAGTCCATCCATACCGGGTGAGTTAGCCGTGGTGGTTACGGCATGACTGATGGCAGTCGCTCACATCCGGGAGGCGAGGAGGTTCGAATCCCCCCGCCGGCAACCTTGAAGATGGTCTTCTGTGGTTTCCCATCTTCCTTCCAGGCAAATGACGGGGTTGGTCCCTAACTATAGGCCACAGCCGCTACCTTCCAACTCCTCGTCCTTACATTCCAACTTCCCTCCTTCCCTCCCCAACGGCACTTGTAGCTCACCCATTGGGTGTCCGTCTCGAAGCAGCTACAAAACTGTCGAGCCGAACATGTCCTCGGACACTCCCGGCACTAAAAGCCATACGCTAAAAAAAACAAATCCATCCATGCAGTCGCTAGGAGTCGACGCCGATTTGATGGCACCCGATCATCATCATCATTTGTTTTCAGCTTTAGCTTTGAAATTTTGCTTCTTGCTTTGTGTATTTTGTTTTTGTGTTTGTTTTCTGCTTTTGCTTTTGCTCTTTGCTTGTGTTTTTATCATGAGTTTGCTTTTGCTTCGCGCGGGGAGCAAAATAAGGCAATCAATGAAAGCAAGCTTGCATGTTTGATCTCGATAGCATTAGCACCTCTCACTGTATGGTCTCACACTAAATACTTTACTCAAGTACAGGTAGATCTAAATGTTGTCAAATTATAATAGTACATTATGCAACGAGCCTATAATGGCAATAATTAAGACATGAGTATGTTTATAAAACGAGCGAAGCGAGTTTTATAACTTCCATACGAGTTGCATACGACTGTTTATGTTCGAAGATAATTGTAACTTTATTGTAAGTTCTAACATAAATATTCATAAATATCTGTCGAGATTCTATCGGTTGAATTCTTCTTATTGGGTATTGTGTAGGCTCAGCATTTGATTTCGACCCAATAACAGATCCCAAAGCTTTGAAACATGGTTTATCCTGAAGTAGCACCAACAGATAGCGCACAGGTACTATGTATGATAATTTTGTTATTTTGGTCAAATAACAAAACATAGGCTGTTACAAACGCTATAAAATTAAAATGTATCGTATTATCATCTTGTTATTTTCAAATTCGATGCGTATAGAATGTCAACGGAATGCCAATCAATGGAGTCCCATATAGAACGATCATGACATCTGGTGGAAAAGTTTTGCTTAAGAAATCCATTTAACGAAAAGAGAGCTTTATTATAATTTTCGTGTGGAACTAATGCCATATGCCTGCTTCCTCCATGACGTTCTGATGTGTTTATGTCAACAACAGCATTCACTAAAATTGTCGGTGAAATCTTACGAATGTGTAGAAATTGGAGTTGCGGATATTAAGGTACGGTGCTATTTATTTTGCAATATTGCCCACTTTGTTTATGCAGTGTAACTACAATGGTTGATCCAATATAGGCTACATTGTCAACTTTCAAATCATGTAATTCATGTCCGACATGTTGGATTTTGAGTACATCTGAAAGCTAATCCTTACCTAATTGGTCAATAAATTAAAATATTGAACTCTGATTGGTTGAAAAACTGTGTTATAATGAAAAGTAGTACTTTAATGACCCCCATTATGAAACAGTTTTCTGACATATAATATTTACATATCGACATCGTCGCACACAATAGTACATTATGCAACGAGCCTATAATGGCAATAATGAAGACACGAGTATTACCCTTATAGGCGAGTTGCACACGACTGTTTACGTTCGACGAAAATTATAACTTTATTATATGTTTTAACATAAATATTCATAAATATCTGTGGGATTCAGTTACTTCAGTTAGTGAACAGGGCGCGCTGGGCGGTTTGCTGCCTGAACAGAGCACATGCGTGGGTAAAAGATCTTCGAAAGAAGAGACCATTTACTTTGCTTGGCAATGCTAGGCTATTGTTTACAGCCTGTATTATGACTAATACCGTCCAGCTCTAGCATTCACTAATATTGTCATCGAAGTCGTTTGAAAGCAATGCGCTGTGTCAAATTGGTGTTGGGGATATTAAGGTACAGTGATATTTCTTGTCTCACATTTGCCAGTTTATTTACGCGAAGATATTGACGGTGCACTTTCCATGTCGGTAATTGATATAGAAGGATGCTGTGTTGCTAACTTCTGGACGTATATTCATATTCATAAATTTCTTGCATATGTCATAGTGTTTTCTTGTTACCGTAAAGGTTCGTGCTAATTTTGCCTTTGTGTTTAGGATTGTAGCTACAATGGTTGATCCGATATCCAATTTGAACTTTCAAATCATGTAATTCATGGCCAACATGTTGGATTTTGAGCACATGCGCGAAGCTATCCTTATCTAATTGTTCACACAACTGTTTCTTGAGCTCTGATTGGTGGGAGAAACTGTATCAAAAAGCAAGCTTGTAGTTTAACGTGACCGTTAATCTCGAGATCATGAGCCACGGGACCTCCTTTTTACGTGGAATCCGAACCACAGGACATGGCATTTCACATCGAAAATATCACATGCCTTGACCGGGAATCGAACCCGGACCGCCTTGGTGAGAGGCATACAGCTAGACCGCTGAGCCACCACGCCCCCAGAAACTGTATCATAATGAGCGTCATTATAGTACAGTTTTCTGACATGTAATATTTACATTTCGCCTGGGTCGAACATAAACGTACATTATCCAATCATTTGTCAACAATCCGAAAAATTGCTTCATTCAAATTAAATTCTCATTAAATTACTTTTTTTTAAATTATTTGCCTCTAGGGGGTGGATTTATCCCCGTAGTTACGCCGCTGTACATCATCCTCGCGTACGTATACAGTATGTCGAACAAGCCTCTATGCCGTACACACCAGGCGTAACTAGTTGCACCAAACACAACACTTTGCTCCCATTCAGTCAGCATTCGAGTATTGAGGATTGTTGTTTTAAGGGGCCTAACATCTAGGTTATCGGCCCCTAATGGTTTGGATGATCGTGAAAAAGTAAATTAAATAAAACTCCCTCTCTTTATTCGTTTCGTCGATTTCGACTCTCTGTGACCCCACTTACTAAACTACGCCAATTTCTTCTGTCCTGCACTGCCTCTCGAAGATTTTCCAAGCTGGAATTTAGTGCTTCTGTGATGCCATCCATCCATCTCATTCTTTGCCTCCCTCTTCTTATTGTGCCTTCTATCTTCCCCAGCATTAAGGTCTTCTCTAATGAATTATTTCTTCTCATGATGTGTCCAAAGTAGCTCAGTTTTTGTTTCAGGATTAAGCCCTCCAAGGAACACTCTGTTTAATTTGCTGTAAAACTGACTTATCTGTTCTCTTCGCAGTCCATGGGACTCTGAACTTTTCTCCAACACCATAATTCGAAGGAATCTATTCTACGGCGTTCAGATTATATTATGGTCCAGGTCTCACATCCATACATCACAACTGGAAAAACTATACTGTACGGATCTTTGTTAGCCTACTTTTCACATTTTGCAAAAATGAGGAAAAAGTAGACTTATGAGATCGATCCGGGAAAATGTGTGTCTGTCTGTCTGTCCTTCTGTCCTTCTGTCTGTCTGTCTGTGTGTGCGTGTCCCCCCCCCCTATCAACTCCTAAATGGCTGCTGCAATCAAAACCAAATTTAGTATGAGTAATGATGTGCACCGGAACATCTCACGTCCATATTTGAAAATGATGTCAGTGCTACCAACTGCTGAAAAAACGCACTAGAAATTTGAGCACCATGTTGGATATCTTGCAAGGTATGCATGTGAGCTATTCCAAAATTGGCACACATGTAGATAATACTATTTCAGTTTAATTTCCAGGAGGCCATATATGACAGAGTTGCCAAAATAATTGTAAGCCTTCTGATAGGTCCAATGTTTAAATGCATATAACTTCTACACAATCAATTGGATTTCACCTAAATTTTGTATGTAAAATGTGTACATAAACAGATATGCCTGAGCGTATTTTAAGAGCGTCCAGGGCTGCCAACTGTTAATAATTGCTCTCTCTCTATTTTTTTAAAATCAAAATACCAATATATCAGAAAGTATGCAAGCCGACAGCTTTAAACTATGCACACGTATATTCTGACATTTTAGATTAATTTGGAGTAACTTATATACATCAGTTCTACCAACATGATTATAAGCCTGCTGATAGTACCAATTTTTAGCCTATTTTCAATTTTGAAAAAATAGGCTTATGACATCACCTTTTGTCCGTGTTTGTGTGCGTGCGTGCGTGTGTGTGTGTGTGCGTGCGTGCGTGCGTGCGTGCGTGTGTGTGTGTGTGTGTGTGTGTGTGTGTCCCTAATAAAATCTAAACGGCTGGAGCGATTTCAATGAAACTCGGTAAGTTCATAGCGCTATTCCCGGTAACCTCGACCGTGCCCTTCAATTTTTGTTACGTCTCACCAATCCAACATGGTGGCTGTGCGAAATATTTCACTAGTATTCAATATCTCCGATACTATTACCGATATCGCCCAGAAATTGTGTACGGTGATAAAGGGCACTACTAGAAGTTCACCTATGAGACTTTCAAAAACCTGGTAACTACAAAACCAACATGGGGGCCAAGCGAATTTGAGACATTTAAATAGACTTTTCTCGCGATTTAACTATCCCAACGTAATGCAACTTGGTACAGCAATTGTTTATACACATTGTAATGCACTGGTGTCTAATTTAGTTCAATTGTTTACATAACCTCAAAATGGCAGCTGTGCGAAAAATTTCACTGACATTCTATATCTTCGAAACTATTATAGATATCAGCCTGCAATTTTGTACGGTGATAAAGGGTACTGATACAAGTTTACCTATGTATATTTCATAAACCTGTGAAGTACAAAACGAACATGGCGACCAAGCGAATTTGAAATATTTTAATCGACTTTTCTCGTGATTTAATTCTCTGAGCGCAGTGAAATGTCGTACAGTAAATGATTTTGCAGATTGTAATGCACTGCCATCGAATTTAATTCAATTGTTTACATAACCTCAAGATGGCGGCTGTGCGAAATTTTAAAATTAAGTTTTTATTCTTGCGTCGTAATCATGCGATCGAAGTGAAAGTTTGAATAATTAAGCTAGGCAATAATTGTCCTTGAATGGTACATAACTCTATGGCTTATACATATAACAATCCTAACTGGCGAGCTTCCGAAATATTTAGACGGTTCTCAAAATCTATGAATCTTTTACAGCAACCAAACTGAATTTTTTTATGTTCATAGAGACTATGACCATATGTTCACCTATAGGACTTTGAGTAACCTGGTGAGCACAAATTCAACATGGCGGCGACGCGAAGTATAAATATTTAAATGGACGTTTCTCGCGAATTAACTATCCGAGTGCCGTGAAACGTTGCACGTTAAATGCTTATACAAATGTTGATCCACTGGCATCTAATTTATTTAAATTGTTTTTCATAATCACATGATGGCTGCTGTGCGTAATTTTAAAATCTCGTTTTTACTTCTTGTGTTCTAATCATGCGATTGGAATCTGAATACCACACGTATCTTAATGTAATAGTACAAAAATAAAAATCCAACCTGGCGACCATCTGAAATATTTAGGCGGTTCTCAATATCTACGAATCTGTTACAGAAATTAAACTGAAATTTTGTATGTTGATAGAGGCAATTAACATGAGCAGGATATATGAAAATAGGCTGTATAGTTCTTCACGGAACTACTTGTTAAATACATGTAACTTCTATACTATCAGTTGGATTTCAACCAAATTTCGTATGTGCTATGTGTAACATAACAGATATGACTATAAGTATTGTTAAGAGCAATCAGGGCTGCCAACTGTTAATAAATGCTGTCTATATTTTTTTTACCCTAATATCAATATATCAGAAAGTATGCAAGCCAACAGTTCTATATTTTGCACACGTATAGCACCTGACTTTCTAGATTAATTTGGAGTAATTAATATAAGTCAGTGCTGCCAACATGATTCTATGCCTGCTGGTAGGTCTAATTTTAAAATACATGTAACTTCTATACTAACAAATGGATTTCATTCAAAATTGGCACAACGAGATATCATAATATTTCAGATTATTTCTGACCAGCACACGCATGGTATTGTTGCCAACATGCTTTTACGCGTGCTGATAGATCCAGTGTCTAACTGCATGTAACGTCCATTGGACTTCAACCAAATTTTGTATTCTGTACCTTAAGAGATGGAACTAAGAATATATTCAGTCACCAGGGCTGCCAACCGTAGTGCTCTATTAGGCTACATTATGCCAGGTATATTTTGAACTAATTAGATATTTCGATATTACCAACTTAATTTCGTCATTATTCTAGATAGGTTCATATACTGTAGAATAATCATTGGCATGAAAAGTAGGCTGTATAGGTCTTCACGGAACTTCTTGTTGTTAATGTTAGGTCTCTACTCCTTAAGATATTGTCCAGATTTGAAAATGCCAGTCTACCAAGTAGCAATAGTCCTTTGATTTCATAGCTTGAGTCACCATCAGCAGAAATCTGTGAGCCAAGATAGTTAAAAACAGAGACTATCTCCATTTTTAGCCTACTTTTCACATTTTGCAAAAATGAGGAAAAAGTAGACTTACGAGATCGGGCAAATGTGTGTATGTCTGTCCGTCTGTCTGTCTGTCCGTCCTTCTGTCTGCCTGTCTAGCTGGCTGTGTGTGTGTGTCCCCCCTATCAACTCTTAAACCGCTGGAGCAATCGAAACAGAATTTGGTAGGAGTAAAGATCTATATCTGAATATCTCACGGCCATATTTGGAAATGATGTCAGTGCTACCAACTGCTGAAAAATCGTAATTGAAATTTTAGCTCCATATTGGATATCTTGGAAGGTATGAATGGGAGCTATTTCAAAATTGGCACACGTATAGAGAATAATATTGCAGTTTAATTTCCAGGAAGCCATACATGGCAGTGTTGCCAAAATGATTATAAGTCTGCTGATAGGTCCACTTTTTAAATGCATATAACTTCTACACTATCAATTGGAATTCAACCAAATTTCGAATGTGCTATGTGAACATAAACAGATATGACTGAGCGTATTCTTAAGAGCCTCCAGGGCCACCAACTGTTAATAAATGCTCACAAATATTTTTATCCAAATGCCCATATATCAGAAAGTATGCAAGCCGACAGCGTTAAACTATGCTCACGTATAGTACCTGACATTATATATTAATTTGGAGTAACTTATATACGTGAGTGCTACCAACATGATTCTAAGCCTGCTGAGAGGTCCAACTTTAAATACATGTAACTTCTATACTATCATTTGGATTTCAACCAAATTTCGTATGTGCTATGTGTACCGTAACAGATATGACTATGCCGATTCTTAGGAGTAACCAGGGCTACCAACTGTTAATAAATGCTGTCTCTATTTTTGTTACCCTAATATCTATATATCAAAGTGTGCAAGCCAATAGCTCTAAATTTGTACACGTATAGTACCTGGCATTCTAGATTAATTTAGAGTAACTAATATAGGCCTAGGCCAGTGCTGCCAATATGATTCTAAGCCTGTGATATGTCCAATTTTAAAATGCATGTAACTTCTAAACTAACTAATGGATTTCATTCAAAGTTGACACAACAATAAATCATATTATTTCAGATTATTTCTGACCAATACATGTATATCATTGTTGCCAACATGATTTTACGCACGCTGTTAGATCCAATTTTTAACCGCATGTAACGTCCATGCCATCCATTGGACTTCAACCAAATTTTGTATTCTGTACCTTTAGAGATGGAACTAAGGATATATTCAGTCACCAGGGCTGCCAACCGTAGAGCTCTATTAGGCTACTTTATACCAGGTATACAGTATTTCGATTTAATTAGAAATGTAGATATTGCCAACTTAATTTCGTCATTATTCTAGATAGATCCATATAGATTAATCATTGGCATGAATCTTAAATTTTAATATTAGTAGGCTCTTTAGTTCGTCACGGAACTTCTAGTTCTCCTCCTACAGGCCATGAATTGACAGTTATAGTTGTCATAATTTTTTAGCCTACTTTTCACATTTTGCAAAAATGAGGAAAAAGTAGACTTATGAGATCGATCCAGGAAAATGTGTGTGTGTCTGTCTGTCTGTCTGTCTGGCTGGCTGTCTGGCTGGCTGTCCCCCCCCCCCCTATCAACTCCTAAACGGCTGCAGCAATCAAAACCAAATTTAGTATGAGTAAAGATGTGCACCGGAATATCTCACGTCCATATTTGAAAATGATGTCAGTGCTACCAACTGCTGAAAGCACGCACTACAAATTTGAGCTCCATGTTGGATATCATGGAAGGTACGCATGGGAGCTATTCCAAAATTGGCACACATGTAGATAATACTATTTCAGTTTAATTTCCAGGAGGCCAACCATGACAGTGTCTAACTGCATATAACGTCGATTGGACTTCAACCAAATTTTGTATTCTGCACCTTAAGAGATGGAACTAAGAATATCTGCCAACTGTAGTGCTCTATTAGGCTACATTATACCAGGTATAATTTGAACTAATTAGATATTTCGATATTACCAACTTAATTTCGTCATTATTCTAGATAGGTTCATATACTGTAGAATCATCATTGGGATGAAAAGTAGGCTGTATAGTTCTTCACGGAACTTCTTGTATTTTCTTGACATTCAACGTTAGTCCAGCTTTGAACTTTCCTCTTTCACTTTCAGTAAGAGATTTTCTAATCTTCTTCAGTTTCAGCCATCAGGATTGTATCATCTGCATAAAAAACTATTCCTACAACTAACGACATACTTACAAACTGGAAGAGGAAATGGAAAACATCAATAAGAACAAGGGAAACAGAAGACAGGAGAAAAAGGAAATGCCCTCAACCCTCGAAGAATGAGAATTAAGGGACTTGGAAGAAAGGAGATCCATGAACGGTAGAGAGGAATGGTACAGATGAGAGGGACCGCCCCAAAGGCAATGGAAGAAGGAGAAAAACGGATCCAGCTCAGGAAGCCCTCGGGTTCACCAGCCGTGAGCCCTTGAGGGTATATTGAAAAGAAAAAGAAGGCTAATCCCTCGAAGAATGAGGGATCAGGAAAGATGAGGGAAGGGCCAATTAAGGCGGGAAAGGAAGAGACTCCCTAGGCCTCGGATAATCTAATACCGTCGGGGTCGGAAAGGAACAAGAGTTGACCAAGAGAGGTCGACAGGAAAGAAGACGGAGAGGAGCCCGGTACAAGTAAGTGGAAGCAAAGTCTGACTCAGCTGGGGTCCCGTAGTCGCCAACCCACGTAGCCCTAGATGTGAGCCCCTGGGGGGGGGGGCATTCGAGTATTACCTAGAGTTCAATGGTCCACGCTAATCACAGATATATCCCCAGCCCTACAATATCTCCATTTTCCCCCCAGGGGTTCACATCTAATGGGAAGTGGGTTGGCGACCACGGGACCCCAGCTGAGTCCGGCAATGCTTCCACTTACTTGTACCAGGCTCCTCTCCGTCTTCTTTCCTGTCGACCTCTTGGTCAACTATTGTTCATTTCCGACCCCGACGGTATTAGGGTATCTGAGGCCTAGGGAGACTCTTCCGTTTCCGCCTTAATTGGCCCTTGTCTCATCTTTCCTGATCCCTGATTCTTCTAGGGGTCAGCCTTCTTTTCCTTTTCATGTTATCTCCTGCCTTCTGCTCAAGGCCCTCAAGGAGGCAGGGTGTATGTATCCCCACCACTTCTGGTGTACCCTCGATATTGCTACACCCTCAGGGGCTCACGGTTTGCGAGTTCGGGAGTTGGCGATGCCGAGGGATTCCTGAACTGGGTCCGTTTCTTCCTCTTTTTCCACTGACTTTGGGGCGGGCACTCCCCTCTTTCCCCTTTCCTATCTGACTTTCATGGCTCTCCTTCCTTCAAAGTCTCTCAATCCTCATTCTTCGAGGTTTGAGGGCACTTCTTTTCTTCCTGTCCTTTATTTGCCTTATCCTTTATTTGTTTACCATTTCTTCTTCTAGTCTGTATGCTAAGTCTGTAGTTAGTATTAGTTATAGTTTTCATTCTCATCTCATCTTTCACTATCACTTAAACCATTAGGGGCCGATAACCTAGATGTTAGGCCCCTTAAAACAACAATAATCATCACCATCATCTATATCTCCATGTTAAAAATATCTATAAGTGCACACCCATAATAAAATGCCACCCGCCTCCATTATTGACCCAAATTATCGAAGTAGTGATCAGTGCCTCTGCCTCTTCCACACCATAAACTCAAATTAATTCAAGGCAATGCATGAAACTTAACAATTGATCAGAAAGAAAGGAGGAACGTATATAAACTTTTTCCCCCCATTCCGACAAACTTTACAAAATAAATCCGTCATTTCTATTTCTTGGTTCGTCTCTTGAAAGTATTAAACCCCCAACTTAGAGGACCGTGGATTTAAAAGCTCAACTTGTTATGTGTCTGGGGAAATAACTGCGAGTCATATAAAGATATCAGCGGTATGAATATCCTTCACAATGGTTGTAAACTTTATAGCGAAACTTTTTGAGTCGTGTTGTACATTTGCAGTAAATGAAACAGATCGAGAAGACGTCGTAATTTTACAAGTACTGTACACTTATATGGCTACTAGCTTACGCGTGGCGAGAATCCAATCCACGGTCTATAATAGTTGAAGATTATCCTGAATACAGTAATATACACCACAATTTAGAGTCTAGACTTGGCAACCTGCTACAGGTACACTTGCACCAGGAGCACACAGCACTTATGAATGTGGGGAGGGGGGAACAGCCCAGCGAGATAACAGACCCTCACACAGAGGAATTTCCAGTCAGTCGAGTGCAATTAGTGGCCAAGTAGCGGCTTCGGTGGCGTAGTCGGTAGCATGCTGAACTGCTATGCCCAAGATAGCGGGTTCAAACCCGGCCGAAGTCGTCGGATTTTTTTTAAGAGCGTTAAAAATCCTTCAGTATGCCTTCCTTCGGAGGGGAAGTAAAGCCAGCGGTCCCATGTCATAGATTTATGGCATGTAAAAGATCCTTTCACAGACTAAACTTGTGTAAAGCAAAATTGTAGGTTAGATTTCGTCAGAACGCTCTATCAAAGTTCCAACGTTCACCACTAGGAATCATTGATATCTGGTGACGAAAGTTGAAACTACTTGAAATTGAACGGAACTTGTAGCTCACCCTCTAGGGTGTCCGCTGGAAGCAGCTACAGACTCAGGCGAGCCGAACATGTCCTCGGACACTCCGGCACTAAAAGCCATACGATAGATAGTGTCCAAGTGAACTGCTCTCAACAGGACCGTGCAAGACCCCAACCAGATGTGTAGCCTGTACAATAGAGTACCATCAGAATTGACCATTTACAACTATCACATATTTTCTCCAAACAGGCAATTCCCGGAGGTCAATCACCACTTCCAGTATCTCAACAAAACAGCACATACACTACAACAAATACTGTCGAGTTGCATTAATAATACTGCAACTAAATAGGTGTACATATTGTAAATATTTTCACCCATATTTTCAGACATAGATTTTACAGCCTAAGTATAATGGATCTGATGATGATCGCTTGACCATCTAAACTGGTCATCCAAGTGTATTTATTAATATCTTTTTTTTTTTTTTTAGGGAATAACCCATCTTATTTGGGTACAATCGTGTTGACCGACTGAAAAGCACCAAACTTTTGTTTACTAAGGCAACACTGAAAAATGGTTTCAATCACCATGAAGTACGCTGGGACTTGGATAATTTGAGCGTCAATACTTCGAATTCGTCGATAATTAGAAGATTTGTGTCAGTCTGTGGAAATCAATGGAAAGAAGTCATGGCTAATTCGAAGTGAACCTTCCTCAATTCTAAGTTTATGTACACAGGTACTAAAATAAAAATCACGGCAGGGGCGTAACGACGTGGGGGGGGAGGGAGGGGGGGATCAGGGGGATCAATTGCCCCCCACCCCCACATTGAGAGGTGCAAATTAAACGTATCAAATGCTAACCAGAACAAACATGAAGACGTGTCGGTTTACTTTCATTGATTGTCTTACCTGGCTCCCCGCAAAAAGCAAGAAAACAGACACATGACCAAAACTGCAAAAAGCAAAAACAAAAGCAGGAAACAAACGAAAACCCAAACACCAAAATCAAAATTCAAAAACAAAAGCAAAAGCCGAAAATGAAAACAAAAAGCACAAAGCAAAAGCAGAAAACAAACACTAAACCAAGAACAAACAAAACAAAAAGCAAAAGCAAAAAACAATCACTCAACCAAAATAAAACACAAATCAAAAAGGAAAAGCAGAACAACATTAAACCAAAAACAAAATCAAAAGGCAAAAAGCAAAATTCAAAAATAAGCAGAAAAACAAAACAAAAAAATCACAAAGCAAAATTCAAAAACACATGAAAAAGCAGAAAATCAGAAAACCAAAACACTAATCAGAAAGCAAAATTCAAAAACAAAAGCAAAAGCAGAAAATCACAAAACCAAAACACAAATCAAAAAGCAAAATTCAAAAACAAAAGCAGAATATAAACACAAAACAAAACAAAACTCTAACCTTTAAGGAAAAAACAAAAGCAGCGAAACACAAATCGAAAATCAAAATTGAAAAACAAAAGCAAAAGTAGACAAACGAAACATCCAAAACACAAATCAAAAAGCAAAATTCGAAAGCAAAAGCAGAAAAACACAAACCCCCCAAAAAAAATTGTTTTAGAATTTTTCATTTTGCTTTCTGTTTTTTATTTAGTTTTTGTGTTTGTTTTCTGATTTTTATATTATTTTTAAATTTTGCTTTTTGCTGTGAGTTTTCGTTTTGTGTTTCTTTTCTGCTTTTTCTTTTGTTTTTGAATTTTCCTTTCTGTTTTGGTCATGTGTTTGTCTTTGCTTTATGCTGGGGGGGGGGGGGGCAAAATAAAACAATGAAAGCAAAACAAGACGATTTCATGTATCATTTGGTACGGATTATTTGCACCTATCGATGTGCAAAACCTTGGAAATGATCAGTTTTGGTAAAACAAAATATTTTACGCAAGATAAATGATGACCACGCTGTTGCGCCCCATAAAGCCACAATTAATCACTCAAAGATAAATATTTTGTAATTATACACGAACAAAATCCGGTCACTCGTCATCAATCCAAAAATTGTTTTTTTTTAGAAACATTTCATAAAATGACAGTTTTTAGCCTACTTTCGATTTTTGCAAACAATGAAAGTAGACTTATGAGATCAAAACAGGGCCGTGTGTCTGTCTGTGTGTATGTGTGTGATTGATGCATGCTGCGGCTCGCTTTGTATCGTCACGTGACATGCACGCGTGCCCTCTAGCGACGGTCTGTGACCTTCCACGCTCTGGTCGGAACCACACCTCATTACACACGCCACGATTAGCCGATGTCGTCACCGATTTGCACATTACAGCCTCCGGCTCGTTACTTTTTGAACGCACCTTATATTTGCAATCGAAAATCTATTATATATAATCCAAAATTGACTCATCAACGCAGGGCTCAAACCACTAGACCTAGAAAGCTGAAATGTTGCATGTTGGTTGATCCGAGTATGTAGAGGCTCACTAAGAAACGGTTTTTTACAATTCAATTTGTAAGTGACCTTTTTCGGCCCTTTGGCACTGAGCAAGGACAGTCCGTACAGATACGAGAAACAATACTCGAAAAGCCTGTAGGGACCCCGAAACATAGTTTTTAAGTTCCTAAAATGAACGGTTTTGGAGATATTCCCAAGTAACTGTGTTCCCTCGAAGAAACAGATCAACGTTACTATGGCAACCGCTGAAATTTCGCAGACTGGGGATAGTTTTCTGGCAATATCTCGCCATCGCCCAGCCAAAACTATTAAAGTTAGAAACATGAAATTTTGGGGGTATGTTCGTTGTAAGTCAGAAACGCCCACTAAGGAAGGATTTTAGCATATTCAGGTTCTAAAGGGGTGTTAAGGGGGTACATCTGCATTTCATTGAATAACAATATCTCCGGATTGGTTTCATTGGGGGATTTGATACTCGGCATATAAACTCGTAATTAAAAATAAGAAGATACGTGTCTGAGGGTTTTTCGATGTGGTGTATATTATGAGGTGAAAGGGGGTGAAAATTGGGGGTTGAAGGATTCCTAACGGAGCGTGTATCTCTTAAACGACATAGGCGAGGAGTTTGAAATTCAGCGGAAAAAAATCAGCTTAAGAAATAAGTAAATAGGTGTTTGACCGTTTTTTTCATAAATCCCATTTAAGGGGCCCATGGGGAGGGGTGAAATTCTAGGGGGGAAAAAACAGGAAAGAACGTCCTAACTGATTGACTGACTGACTCACTCATCAAACTCAGGGGGAAAATGCGTAAGAAAAGTAAATAGATGTTCGAAAGTTTTTTCTTAAATCCAATTTAAAGAGTTCATGGGAAGGGGTGAAATTTTGAAAAAAAAAATACAAAATTGAAAGAAAATGGCCTAACTCACTCACTCATTCACTCACTCATCATTGCCCAGACGAAATTATTGAAGTTAGAAACGTGACATTTTGGGGATATGTTCATTGTATGTCAAAACCGTCTACTAAGGGAGGATTTTCGGATATTCAGGTTCTAAAGGGGTCTTAATGGGGTTAAACCTGCATTTAATTGAATAACAATATCTCCCGATTGGTTTCATCGGGGGATGTGATACTCGGCATATAAACTCATCATTAAAAATAAGAAGATATGTGTCTGAGGGTTTTTCGATGTGGTGTATATTATGAGGTGAAAGGGGGGAAAAGTGGGGGTTGAAGGATTCCTAACGGAGCGTGTATCTCTTAAACGACATAGGCGAGGAGTTTGAAATTCAGTGGAAAAAAATCAGCTTAAAAAAGAATAAATAGGTGTTCGGCCGTTTTTCTTCATAAATTCAATTTAAGGGGCACATGGGGTGGGGTGATATTCTGGAAATGAAAAGGAGAGAAAGTGTCCTAACTGACTGACAAACTCACTCACTCATCAAACTCAGGGGAAAAAGAAAGCTTAAAAAATAAGTTAATAGGTGTTCGAGCGTTTTTTCATAAATCCAATTTAAGCGGCCCATGGGGAGGAGTGAAATTCTGGTAAAGAATATGTCCTGACTGACTTATTCACTCATCATCGCCCAGCGAAAACTATTGAAGTTGCAAACATGAATATGTTCGCTGTACGTCGAAAACGTCAACTAAGGAAGGATTTTTGTTTATTCGGGTTCTAAAGAGGTGTTGGTGTATTCTTGGAATACACGGTAAGATAGAGTATTCTTTTTAATGCTCTTTGCTTGTTCATTTCATCCTTTTTCTCAAACACCAACAGTGATCTCCTAGTTTCTCTTTGGTGGTCAAGTCTCTTATGTCATTGTGAGTCTCTTCTAGATATATATCTTCCATGACCCACCTAGCGTCATCTAGCAGCGAATCTCTGAAGCTCCTCAATTCTTCCTGGTGCAAGAGGACTTCCTTTTCCATCTGGCCCCCAGATCTCGTTGCCATCGCCAGCTATTATCTCCGTGATCAAGAGAACTTCGTCTACTCTTTCACCCACCAGGCTGTGCTAGTATCGCCTGCTATCAACTCTTTGAAGACCATTTCCTCAAGAGAATTTAAGTTTGCAATATTGGTCATGCTTATATGTTTTCCTTTTGTCTCCTACCCCCACTCTTTTCCCCTCCTTGGACCCTCCGCGCTTCGCTGAGTGGGTCTCACTTGTAAGTCGGCAGTTGACTCGGTCAGTCAAGGCTCAACTAGAGCCAGTCTCCTCAAACCAAGAGGCACTCTCTACGTTCTACGCCATGTTGGCACATTAAGTATTCGTCAAAGGAAACTTCACCTTCGACATGCAACCAACATAAGTACAGACTTAAGGTTTTAACCTCATCTTCATCAGTTTTATTATCTACATGCTTTTATTGATTATCTTATAGACAGCGTGAGATTACTTATTTGGGGCGGTAATCATTCTTCGCGGGATTTGCCATGTTGAGCTTTTGTCTGTCTAAGCCAACCTTAATAGAAAGTAGCTTTTCTTAAGCTATTTAAATGAGAAATCTTCTCACCACGTGGGATATTATCTAATACCCGCTGTCTATAAATTACCAAGCTAGTTCCTCCGCTGGATTATCTTTGGCCCCATTCTTCTATTAAGATCGTTCTGGAACCTTCCAGATCCTGTACTTTATCTACAAGTCCTGCCGTCATGTATTTTTCACTCACTTGTGAGAATACTATTTAAAATTGAAGAATCTCACTTCTGAATTAAAGCTCAATAGCGAATTTTCTTCCACCGTTGGAATGTTCTATGGCGCATTTAATTGTAATCCACAACTTTCTCAAGTAATAGACTTTAGCCTATCTAGTGCAACCAGTCCTTTTTCATCATTGCAATAACTTTCTTTGCCATAAACTTTCGTGTTACTACAGTGAATTTTTCATCTATTCAAAAGACTATAGTGATAACTAGTGCTTGTTCAACTTTTCTAGCGCGTCGCGATCGTCCGTTTACATTAAATAAGGCCATGAACATTTATCCTAAATCCCAATTGATCTTTCCTAAACCTTCTACTAACAAACCATATTAATAAAATAGTAACTCTAAATCATTTTCTATGAGGTGTCACTCTAACGAAGTGCCCTTCCATTTTGCTTGTTTATCATTAATTAATTTCTGCATAACTACGGTACGTGTTTTATACACGGTTCAAGCTTACATTGTTTCTACCCTATAATCCGGGAAAACAATTCCTTCAACTCAGGAGTGAGTTATTTCCAGGTTTCACGAAAGGGAAACTTGCCCCATTTGTCTCGTGATTCCTAATTAAACATAGGAAGTCTAGAACCTTCCTTTTGACTTTCTCTTCAGGTTTCACAGTAAGTGACCTGCCCTCTTTTGTATAATTGTAATAAAAGTAATTCTCCTCAAATATAAGAAGTTATAGGAACTTCTATCTTATTCTTCATGTTTTTCTTATTGTTATTTTCGAAGTGGTTACTTTCTCTAGAATGTTTTCTCAGAAATTTCTTATAGTACACACCTTGTACACTATTTATTGTTAAACTTTAATCACCTTAATTGTCTTTAAATTTTGAATTTTTATCTTCGCTCTTTTAAATCCTTGCTAGGATTTTATAAAGGTTTAAAACCTAATAAATTGCTAATTGCCTGGAGCAAACTTTAAATGTTAGGAGGTCTGCGACCCCAAATTGTTACTAAAAATTGAAACTATATACTTGCCAAATTTATTAGACTTTTTTGCATTGTTAAATAAACTTAAACTTTCTTTCTTTGACTCATCATTTCTCGGGTACAACAGTTAGGCAAGATCCTGTCTTCCTTGACTCTTCCAAAGTTCATGCCATCGCTAATACAGAATAAATCTGTTACTATTTGTCTTGCCAGACTATCACCCTTCCCCATAGTAGTCTTATGCATGCTTGAGAGGGAATACGCTAAAGCAATTCTCTGGCAAACCGCCCAAGTCCTAGCTGCGTTTCCCGTCAGCTTCGACCAGGTCCCTACTCACTTTAGGTATCAGAGAACGGATTTGCATTGGCAACCACCTCTAAGTGCATTTAAAGTTAAATTTATAACTTTTCTGGGACTCTCATCCTATTTCTCTATCCTTTTTCTCCAGTCCGAAACCCACCTCCTTTTCTTTATCATCTTCCCTTGGTGGTTAGGTTATTCCTCAGCCAATAATCTACCCAAAAATTGGTCCCAGAAACCCGAGAGTCCATTTGTCATTTTTTCTGTTTAAAAGATTATTTGACAATACCTTGCAAATTATTAGTATCTGCTTTGAATCTTTCAGCTATAACTACATCGTGCAAAGCCTGTGAAGGGGAAAGAGGCCGCTCCTGTCTCCTGTGGTGTGTTCCTTTCTTTCAACTTATTGGCTGCTGCCAGCTTGACAGCATTTCCGAGGTTCCACAGTTTCGTAAGTTGTATTTTAATTTACTTACTTTGTCATGGCTCCTACTGAAAAAGATGAAACTCTCATTGCTAGACGTTCTTCCTATAAAGGGCAACTCACTAGATTTAGAAATTTCATCAACAAAATAAATCCCGCCGAGTGTGATTTGGACATCTAGACACAACGCCTTAAGTTGTACGAACGGTCCTATGATTATTACGATCAAATTAAAACCGAGATTGAATCCGCTTGCCCAGAACTTCAATCGGATCGGGACGAGGTCGACCCCTTGTACTTTGAAGGGATTGCTAAGGCCCACCAACTGATCCGCAGTATCTCAGAACCGGATACTAGGGTCATCAATCCGGCCCAGTTCGCACCCGCTTCAGTTCACAAGGATAAACCGAAACCGTTACTTCCAAAGATAAGCCTACCTCACTTCTCAGGCCAGGAAGGTGAATGGTATTCTTTTTATGAACTTTACTGCTCCCTAATTCATGAAAATACTGACATCCTCGACATTCATAAATTCTACTTCTTGCGTACGTCCTTGGAAGGCGAGGCCTTGGCCTTGGTTCAGTCACTGCCTTTAAGCGCAGATAACTACCACATCGCCTTTAATCTCCTTAAAGAGAGATATGGCAATTTACGTTTGACTGTTGCTCGCCACATCCGCTGTCTGTTCAACCTGCCAGTCGTCAAACCTAATGACGTCACCTCTTTAAGAGACCTGTTAGTCTCTCTTCAATTGCACGTGAGAGCGTTATATCAACTCAAGCAACCAGTCCAAACCTGGGACACTATTCTTATTCATCTGGCTACATCAAGATTCGATTTTTCGACATTAAAGGCTTGGGAGATCGAACTCACTCGCAACGAGGAACATTCGTTTGAACACCTCATCTCGTTTCTCAACAGCTGGTGCCAAGTCCTTGCAGCACTCTCATTTCAGTGCGAAAATGTCGAAACGAGTCATAAGTGTCACATTTTTGAGAAAAAACTTGTCTCTTCAAATGGCCATCAGCCCCCACCTGTCGAGAACAAGCAAACTCGTTCTGCTTCTTTCAACCATCCAAGAGAACATATCAGGCCGCTCAACAAATCTTTAAAATGCATGCTCTGCAAAAAGTTGCACATTTTGTACTTGTGCAAATCCTATAAAGAATTGTCTGTCGAAGACCGAAGGAAGTTTGTCTTCAATAGCAAACATTGCTTCAACTGCTTGTCACCTAAGCATTCTTCTTCAAACTGCACGTCTTCCAAACTCTGTTTCCATTGTAAAAAACCGCACCATTCTTTATTGCACGTTCATGATAAATCGAGGTCACCAGCACCCGCTTCTTCAAACTCCATGCAGAGCAGCTCCGAACAAACTAATGCTTCTTCCTGCATTTCTAACGCCGAAACTTCTCACAGTGCGCAAGTCCTTTTGTCCACTGTACAATTCGAAATCCAAGATAACTTTGGAAATTGGTTTCGAACCCGCGGTCTTCTCGATTCCGCTTCAACTCACAATTTTGTTTCGCAATCGTTAATTAAAAAACTAGGTCTTTCGTCATCGCCTACTCCCATCAATGTATCCGGCATTGACAATTTGAAAACTCAAGCCTTGCAGTCTTCAAAATTGAAAATCAGAGACGTTTGCCAAAGAAACACCAATCTTAACTTAAACTGTCTCATTCTTACCAGTATTGGCAAGGACACTCCTAGCAGCTCTATTCTTACTTCCGGTTTAAAGATTCCTTCGCACTTAAGGTTAGCTGATCCTCAGTTTAATGCTCAAGGTCCCATTGATGTACTTTTCAGTGCCAATGTTTTCTGGAATTGCCTCCGTAAACAGGTTCGCAAGTTATCCTCAAACGTGGTCGCCAGAGACACCGATTTTGGTTGGGTTATTACTGGTGAAATCCAACAACCCAGTCTTCAAACCAAATCGCAATGTCATTTTGTTACAGCTGACATAAATCTCATTTCTGAAAAAGAGAACGCTCATGTTTTCGATCTCAATACTTTTGAAAAACACTTGCCGAAACGATGTCTCATCGTAAACAACTACGCCACCTTTGTAAGTTGTTTAAATGATTTTGCCTTCTTCCCGCATAAAATGGCAATTAAAGTTCGCCTCACCTTGTGTTACTTCGTTTACCTTCTCATGTCATTTTTATAGCAGGTAATTGCTTAAACTCTCTATTGAAAACTATCTTCCCCTTGTGTAAAACCATGGCTATCAGTCACCATAATTTCGCTGTAAGCTATGCTTCACTTCTTTCGCTATTTAGTAGGATGGCCACGGCCGGCTCCTTCCCCCTTCCTCACAATTGGAAGCCGCTTTTGAAACCGCTTGAAAACCTGAATTCTCTAGCATCTAGAATAACTATTCTTATGCATAAACTCCTTCTCAATGTCCCAGCTTCTCTTCCTTTTTCGGAAGAATTAAGCTTTTTACTGTTGAAAATTGTCGGATTCCGTAATCCTCAAAATTATGCGAAATTGATTTCCTACTTTATTTCATATGTCTCTAAATTGGTTTTTCACGTCCAAGCCACGAATGACTGCATGCCGTCTAACCTGAATATCCGCTCTTTAAGTCTCAGCTGATTGAACTAGTGTTGTTTGTTTATTTCGAACTGCTTGTTTGTCAAACTTGTTTGTATACAAGCTCGGATAGCGCCAAGCTGCTGTTTATTTCCTGTATGCTTGCCAAAGGTCAGAGCAAGTTTCCCTTATCTCAACTCTGGCTGATTGCCAACCATTGTCTTGCGAATTGCTTCCGTAAGTTCAGAAGCTGTTCACCTCATTACCAAAATAAACTTGTTCCGGTTAAGGACTCTTTCAGCTATTTATATTCCTTATCTCGCTGTACTATGTGGGTCAAGGCCGTGTTTGCCTGCCTCTCCCACTTGCTTACGCTCGTATCCTACAACTGCTTCGATTCTTGTTTCATAACATCGTTGCGTATTTTTCACGCGCTCATGTATTGCTCCTTGCTTACATATTTTGCAATCTTATTGTTCATTGATGAACAAACTTGTTTTTTCTTGTCGTTACATTCGATGTGTTTTTGTATTTATGCTTGTTATGTCACGTTTCTCGCTGACTTAAGTATTTTTCTGATTAACCCCTTCGATACTTATTATAACTTGAGGTCATTGTTTATGGCTACTATATTGTTGTTACCTATGGCGTTCTTGCCTCCTACTCGCATAGTTCCTTTGTTTATTTGGTATATTCTTATCCTTAATAGATGTACTTGTTTCTATACGCTTTGTTTAAACTTGTTAATTCTTCTTTCTCATCTTATCGCAATCTTTACTAGAGCTATACTTCTCGCAGCTTCTAGCTATTTTGTGATTGAAGGTGTTGTTAATTCTCGTTCTTTAAATCCGCTTTCCAATGACCCTGATGACCTACTTCCACTCACACCTGGTCACTTCCTTATCGGCACTTCTCTTTCTGCCCCTCCTCCTCTTCCCAATTCTTACAGGGATTCTAATTTACCTATTGTTTGGCGTAAACTTGAAGCCCTCCGTAATTCTTTTTGGAAGAGGAACTTGGAATATTTAACTTCCTTGCAACGGAGACAGAAGTGGTTTCTTTCCAGTCCCGACATTAAAGTGGGGGACTTGGCCTTGGTTAGGGATGTCTCCCCCCCCCCCCTGGTTTGGACTTCTGGTAGAGTGACCGAGTGTTATCCTGGAAGGGATGGGAGAGTCAGGGTGGCCAAAATCTTGACCACTAATGGTCATATCACAAGACCACTGTCTCTAATTTCTCCATTACCTTTAAATGTTTAACTGTTTATTTTGTTCTCTGTTGGTGTTTTCCCCTCCCAGTATGGTGTATTCTTGGAATACACGGTAAGATAGAGTATTCTTTTTAATGCTCTTTGCTTGTTCATTTCATCCTTTTTCTCAAACACCAACAGTGATCTCCTAGTTTCTCTTTGGTGGTCATGTCTATTATGTCATTGCGAGTCTGTTCTAGATATATATCTTCCATGACCCACCTAGCGTCATCTAGCAGCTCCATGACCCACCTAGCGTCATCTAGCAGCGAATCTCTGAAGCTCCTCAATTCTTCCTGGTGCAAGAGGACTTCCTTTTCCATCTGGCCCCCAGATCTCGTTGCCATCGCCAGCTATTATCTCCGTGATCAAGAGAACTTCGTCTACTCTTTCACCCACCAGGCTGTGCTAGTATCGCCTGCTATCAACTCTTTGAAGACCATTTCCTCAAGAGAATTTAAGTTTGCAATATTGGTCATGCTTATATGTTTTCCTTTTGTCTCCTACCCCCTCTCTTTTCCCCTCCTTGGACCCTCCACGCTTCGCTGAGTGGGTCTCACTTGTAAGTCGGCAGTTGACTCGGTCAGTCAAGGCTCAACTAGAGCCAGTCTCCTCAAACCAAGAGTCACTCTCTACGTTCTACGCCATGTTGGCACATTAAGTATTCGTCAAAGGGAACTTCACCTTCGACATGCAACCAACATAAGTACAGACTTAAGGTTTTAACCTCATCTTCATCAGTTTTATTATCTACATGCTTTTATTGATTATTTTATAGACAGCGTGAGATTACTTATTTGGGGCGGTAATCATTCTTCGCGGGATTTGCCATGTTGAGCTTTTGTCTGTCTAAGCCAACCTTAATAGAAAGTAGCTTTTCTTAAGCTATTTAAATGAGAAATCTTCTCACCACGTGGGATATTATCTAATACCCGCTGTCTATAAATTACCAAGCTAGTTCCTCCGCTGGATTATCTTTGGCCCCATTCTTCTATTAAGATCGTTCTGGAACCTTCCAGATCCTGTACTTTATCTACAAGTCCTGCCGTCATGTATTTTTCACTCACTTGTGAGAATACTATTTAAAATTGGAGAATCTCACTTCTGAATTAAAGCTCAATAGCGAATTTTCTTCCACCGTTGGAATGTTCTATGGCGCATTTAATTGTAATCCACAACTTTCTCAAGTAATAGACTTTAGCCTATCTAGTGCAACCAGTCCTTTTTCATCATTGCAATAACTTTCTTTGCCATAAACTTTCGTGTTACTACAGTGAATTTTTCATCTATTCAAAAGACTATAGTGATAACTAGTGCTTGTTCAACTTTTCTAGCGCGTCGCGATCGTCCGTTTACATTAAATAAGGCCATGAACATTTATCCTAAATCCCAATTGATCTTTCCTAAACCTTCTACTAACAAACCATATTAATAAAATAGTAACTCTAAATCATTTTCTATGAGGTGTCACTCTAACGAAGTGCCCTTCCATTTTGCTTGTTTATCATTAATTAATTTCTGCATAACTACGGTACGTGTTTTATACACGGTTCAAGCTTACATTGTTTCTACCCTATAATCAGGGAAAACCATTCTTTCAACTCAGGAGTGAGTTATTTCCAGGTTTCACGAAAGGGAAACTTGCCCCATTTGTCTCGTGATTCCTAATTAAACATAGGAAGTCCAGAACCTTCCTTTTGACTTTCTCTTCTGGTTTCACAGTAAGTGACCTGCCCTCTTTTGTATAATTGTAATAAAAGTAATTCTGCTCAAATATAAGAAGTTATAGGAACTTCTATCTTATTCTTCGTGTTTTTCTTATTGTTATTTTCGAAGTGGTTACTTTCTCTAGAATGTTTTCTCAGAAATTTCTTATAGTACACACCTTGTACTCTATTTATTGTTAAACTTTAATCACCTTAATTGTCTTTAAATTTTGAATTTTTATCTTCGCTCTTTTAAATCCTTGCTGGGATTTTATAAAGGTTTGAAACCTAATAAATTGCTAATTGCCTGGAGCAAACTTTAAATGTTAGGAGGTCTGCGACCCCAAATTGTTACTAAAAATTGAAACTATATACTTGTCAAATTTATTAGACTTTTTTGCATTGTTAAATAAACTTAAACTTTCTTTCTTTGACTTATCATTTCTCTGGTAAAACAGTTAGGCAAGATCCTGTCTTCCTTGACTCTTCCTAAGTTCATGCCATCGTTAATACAGGATAAATCTGTTACTATTTGTCTTGCCAGACTATCACCCTTCCCCATAGTAGTCTTGTGCATGCTTGAGAGGGAATACGCCAAAGCAATTCTCTGGCAAACCGCCCAAGTCCTAGCTGCGTTTCCCGTCAGCTTCGACCAGGTCCCTACTCACTTTAGGTATCAGAGAACGGATTTGCAGTGGCAACCGCCTCTAAGTGCATTTAAAGTTAAATTTATAACTTTTCTGGGACTCTCATCCTATATCTCTATCCTTTTTCTTCAGTCCGAAACCCACCTCCTTTTCTTTATCATCTTCCCTTGGTGGTTAGGTTATTCCTCAGCCAATAATCTACCCAGGTGTTAAAGGGGTAAACGTGCATTTCATTGAATAACGATATCTCATGAGTTGTTCCGTTGGGGTTGTGATATTCGGCATATAAACTAATTAAAAATAAGCAGACATATGTCTAAGGGTTTATCGATGTGGTATATGTTATGAGGTGAAAGGGGTGAAAATTGGGGGTTGAAGGATTCTTAACGGAGTGCGTATCTCTTAAACGACATAGGCGAGAAATTCACCGGAAAGAAACAGCTTAAAATATAAGTAAATAGGTGTTCGACCTTTTTTTCATACATCAAATTTAAGGGGCCCTTGAAGAGGGGTGAAATTCTGGGGGAACAAAACAGGAAAGAAAGTGTTCTAACTGATTAATACACTCACTCATCAAACTCAGGGGTGAAGAACAGCTTAAAAATAAGTAAATAGTAGTTCGACCGTTTTTTTTTTTCATAAATCCAATTTAAGGGGTTTATAAGAGGGGTGAAATTCTGAAAAATAAATGAAAGAAAATGTCCCGACTTACTCACTCACTCATCATCGTCCAGCCAAAATTATTGAAATTAGAAACATGAAATTTTTGGGTTATGTTCATTGTATGTCGAAAACGTCCCTTAAGGATGGATTTTTGGATATTCAGGTTCTAAAGGGGTGTTAAGGGGGTAGACATGCATTTAATTAAATAACAATATCTCCCATGGGTTTGGGGGATGTGATACTCGGCATAAAAACTCATCATTAAGAATAAGAAGACATATGTCTGAGGGTTTTTCGATGTGGTGTAGGCTATATTATGAGGTGAAATGGGTGAAAAGTGGGGGTTGAAGAATTTCTAACAGAGCAAGTTTCTCTTAAAAGACAGAGGCAAAGAGTGTAAAACTCAGGGGGAAAATTAGCTTGTAAAATAAGTAAATAGGTGTTCGACCGTTTTTTCATAAATCCAATTTAAGGGGCCAATGGAGAGGGGTAAAGTTCTGGGAAAGAAGTACAATAAGGAAGGATTTTTGGATATTCACTCATCATCCCCCAGCCAAACCTATAGCAGTTAGAAACTTGAAATTTTGGGGATATTTTTGTTGTATGTCGAAAACTTCTTCTAAGGATCGATTTTTGAATATTCATGTTCTGAAGGGGTGTTAAGGGTGTTAAACTTGCATTTTATTGAATAACAATATCTCAAGAGTTGTTTCATTTGGGGATGTAATATTCGGCATATAAACTAATCATTAAAAATATGCAGACATATGTCTAAGGGTTTATCGATATGGTGTATATTATGAGGTGAAAGGGGTGAAAATTGGGAGTTGAAGGATTCTTAACGGAGCGTGTATCTCTTAAACGACATAGGCGAGATTTTTTTAAATTCAGCGGGAAAAAAATCAGCGTAAAAATAAGTAAATAGGTGTTCGACCGTTTTTTTTCATAAATCCAATTTAAGGGGCCCATGGGGAGGGGTGAAATTCTCAAAAATAAAAGTAAAGAAAATGTCCTGACTGACTCACGTGATCATCATCGCCCCGCCAAAATTATTGAAGTTAGAACATGAAATATTTTGGATATGTTCTTTGTATCTCGAAAACGTCCACTAAGGAAAGGTTTTTGGATATTCAGGTTCTAAAGGGGTGTTAAGGGGGTGAACGTGCATTTCATTGAATAACAATATCTCACGAGTGGTTTCATTTGATGATGTGATACTTGGCATATAAACTAATCTTTAAAAATAAGCTGACACATGTCTAATGGTTTCTCGATGTGGTGTATATTATGAGGAGAAAGGGATGAAGAGTGGGGGTTTAAAGATTCCTAACGGAGCGTGTATCTCTTAAACGACATAGGCGAGAAGTTTCAAACTCAGCGGAAAACAATCAGCTTAAAAATAAATGAATAAATAATTAAATAAATAGGTGTTCGACCGGTTTTTTTTTTTTTCATAAATCCAATTTAAGGGGCCCATGGGGAGGGTGAAATTCTGGAAGAAAAACGTCCACTAAGGAAGGATATTTGGATATTCACTCACATCGACCAACCAAAACTATTAAAGTTAGAAGAATGATATTTTGGGGATAAGTTTGTTGTGTGCAGAAAACGTCTACTAAGGAGGGATTTTTGGATATTCATGTTCTAAAGGGGTGTTAACGGAGTTAAACCTGCATTTCATTGAGTAACAATATGACACGACTATGAATCGAGCGAAGCCGCGGGTACCTGCTAGTATTATATATATCCTTATTACACCAAATATTTCACCGACAGTAGTGGCTACGCTGGCTAAAGCGCAATGTTAGGTCATGGGGCCAAGCTCTCTGCTGACTCGGTAGACGCGTGGGTTCGAGCCCCACCGTCGGCCGTCCTTGAAATGGTTTTCCATGGTTTCCCATTTTCAACACCAGGCAAATGCTGGGACGGTACCTTCTGATAGGCCACGGCCGCTTCCTTCCACATCCTTCTCCAATTTCATTCACCTTAATCAATCCCATCACTCATCCCGACGCGCAGGTCGCCCACGGGCGTCGAATAGAAAGACCTCTAAGGAGACCACACGACAAAAAAAAAGCACATATTTCAACATTCGAATTCAGCGACCTTGATCCGCGGTAGACTATTGTTGTGTTGATTTTGTTGTCGATTCTTTAGGGGATTTGCGACATCATGGTCTTATAGTCCCGTTTACTTGGGTGTGTGTAGAAGTTGTCTGATAATCTGTGCCACTGTGATGTCTTTAGGCTTACTAGTGTGTGTACTTTTATACGAGGAAGAATTTGGGCAAGAAGCTGGTTCATTTTAGATGCATGGACATCATGGTCATTTAGCCCCGTGTACTTGGGTGAGTGTTGAATTTTGACTGATAACCTGTGTTATTGTGATGGCTGTATAAGAGAGAGTGTGTCTCTGAGTGTGTGTGTGTGTGTGTGTGTGTGTGTGTGTGTGTGTGTGTGTGTGTGTGTGTGTGTGTGTGTGTGTGTGTGTGTGTGTGTGTGTGTGTGTGTGTGTGTGTGTGTGTGTGTGTGTGTGTGTGTGTGTGTGTGTGTGTGTGTGTGTGTGTGTGTGTGTGTGTGTGTGTGTGTGTGTGTGTGTGTGTGTGTGTGTGTGTGTGTGTGTGTGTGTGTGTGTGTGTGTGTGTGTGTGTGTGTGTGTGTGTGTGTGTGTGTGTGTGTGTGTGTGTGTGTGTGTGTGTGTGTGTGTGTGTGTGTGTGTGTGTGTGTGTGTGTGTGTGTGTGTGTGTGTGTGTGTGTGTGTGTGTGTGTGTGTGTGTGTGTGTGTGTGCGTGTGTGTGTGTGTGTGTGTGTGTGTGTGTGTGTGTGTGTGTGTGTGTGTGTGTGTGTGTGTGTGTGTGTGTGTGTGTGTGTGTGTGTGTGTGTGTGTGTGTATATAATTCAGGAGAAGATTCAATCAATCAACGTATAATATCCGTATAGCACGTTGTTATTCAACAAGCTACTACAACCAACATTTGAAAGGACACATGAGTTATAACTATACCCATGCATTTAGGAGAAAATAGGCTATAGTCCTATGTTCTTTACTGATCATCTTGTTCTATTATTTGTCTCTGCGGAGGATTACTCCCCGTAGTTACGGCACCGCTAGAACGCATAGGTGTCTAGATGCATTTTTCGCGTTTGCTACGGTATTCACCAAATATAAGAATCGGTTTGTTGCCTACAGCTCTACGCTAATGACAGACTCTGATTCGAAATATAACCATGTTGTTAGCAATAATAATAATAATAATAATAATTAATAATAATGATAATAATAGGATCTTCCCGTAGAAATAAGCAGCCCATTGCCCTCTCGTGACCCGCGCCTGTGTTGGGCATTGGTGGAAAGTGATATATGGTGGTGTTGCAGGAAATGGGACGAATAAATCTCAAACAAGGGAGCGTATTATGTAATATTTCTCCAATATTCTGCCAACAGAACAGTGGAGAGAAATAACACCACCATTATGTAAACATACAGCTTTAAAACCTGCACTAGTAACGGAGCATTCCTAACTAAAACAAAGCGGAACGTATGTGTGGATGTGTGTGGGTGCGTTTGTGTGTGTGTGTGTCCCCTAATAACTTCTAAACGGCTGGAGAGATTTCAATGAAACTCGGTAAGGTTATAGAACTATTTTGGCCGACCCTGACTGTGCCCTCCAAATTTTATTACATCTCACTAATCCAACATGGCGGTTGTGCGAAATATTTGATCGACATTCTATATCTCCGAAACTATTACCCAAATCAAATTAAAAATTTGTACGGTGGTAAAGGGCTCTACTAGACGTTCACCTATGTGACATTCAAAAACATGTTAACTACAAAACGAACATGGCGGCCAAGCGAAGGTGAAACATTTAAATAGACTTTACTCGCGATTTAACCATCCAACCACAGTGAAACTTGGTACAGTAAATCGAAAAGGATAGGAAAGGAAAAGAGGAAAGGCCCTGCGCCAGAGGCAATGGAAAAAGTGGACAAACCGGACCCAGCTCAGCAATCACTTGGGGGCGCCAACTCCCGAACCCACCAGCTGTGAGCCTATATATATAAAAATCCAACATGGCGACCATCCGAAGTATTTAGACGGTTCTCAATATCTATTAATCTATGACAGCAAACAAACTGAAATTGTGTGTGTTGATAGAGGCAATTAACATAAGTAGGATATATGAAAATAGGCTGAGTAGCCCTTCACGGCCATAGTGTTATGAACTATTAGATGACGATTCTTGCGTAAGTTCATTATTCAAATATTGACGTCCATCACATGAATAGGACACAAGAAATAAAAACTTAATTTTAAAATTTTGCACGGCCACCATATTGAGCATATATAAACAATTGAACTAAATTAGATATCAGTGCATTGCAATGTGAATAAACATCTGTTGCGCCACGTTTTACTGCGCTCGGATGGTTAAATCTCGAGAAAAGTCTATTTAAATGCTTCAAATTCGCTTGGCCGCCATGTTCGTTCTTTAGCTAACTGTTTTTGAAAGTCTCATAGGTTAACTTTTAGTAAAGCCCTTTATTATTAACAGAAAAGCGCACGAATGTGCATAACATAGATTTACACTAGTGAAACAAACATGTTACAAAAGAGTTAATTGATGTGAAAAACATCATGATCCAGTAATCAGTCAGGAATGTGTGCATTAAAGCATTCATTCATGACCAGTCATTATACTGTGAATTGAATGTTATTTGTGAAATAGAGCAACACTGTATGATGCTTTGTTCATTTTAAATGTTAGTTCTTGCTATAATCACAGAGTGATTTCTGGTTATTTTTACATCGTGTGATGTGATATGTGTCACAGAACTGGTCACATAACGAGCACACGCAGAGTTCATTTGGGGTGTGGTAGGACATGTTTTTACATATTTTATGGTGGTACCCATGCACTGCTAACTTTATCACCACATGTCTTAGTTTCTGATTGGCGCTGGTCCAGTTTCGGTTGATCATGGCATCCGTGCTGTAAAATTCTAGCGGAATGCCTTCTCTCTTATCTCTTCTCTCTGCTAGGTGCGCTTCAGCATTCTTTGTTGATGGAAGCTGTAATTTTGTTCTTATTTCTTCGACGAGGAAGGGTTCCCGTGCTAATTCATATGTTAGGCGGGAGCGCGTGTATTTTGAGATGCCCATTAAGGTTTTCAGGAATTGGGCTTTAACTCTTTCGATGGTGGCCAGATCTCTCTTCGTTAGTCGGTCCCATATCAAGTGGATCCCGTACGTGAGAATTGGTAGGATCTTTGCGTCAAACAGATGCATAGCTAATTTTAAGGATAGCTGCTGTAGATTGATAATGTCGTACATGGCTTTCAAGCAAGCCACTGCTCTGTCTTGGATGTGTAGTCTGAATGTTCCGGTAGTCTGTAAAGTGATCCCAAGGTATTTAACTGCATTCACTATTTCCACTTTGACCTCTTCATATTGCAAGTTGTCGTTTGCTGCTACACGCCCACCTTTCCGAAAAACCATCTGTTGGGTTTTTGTCCAGTTTATTTTCAGACTGTTATTTCCTGCCCATTCTACCAGTGCTGAGAAGGCGTGTTGGAGTTCTTCCTTATGTGGTGATCCTAGGACCATGTCGTCCGCATATATGTAGATCACTGCGTCCTTTGATTTCTCTCGGATTGCTGTTGTTACATCGGCTGTGGCAATATTGAACAGTATGGGACTGAGGGGGGTCACCTTGCAACACTCCATTAGTTTGAGTGATTTCCTTTGTTTTGCATACTGCGTCATCTATGGTGATCTGGTTGTATGCCAGGATATTTTTTACTAAGATTGTTAAAGGATTGTGATTTCCGATGATATTTTGAAGTTTCGATGAGAGCTTTCGTCTGTCAATTAGGTCGATGGCCTTTGTATAGTCTATAAAGACTGCATAAAACTTTCCCTTTTGGAGTCGTTTTGCTTCCTCTATGTCATTTAACAGATTTTGAATTGCGTGCAAGGTTCCTCTTCCTCGTCTAAAGCCGAATTGTTCCTCCGGTATCTTGGAGTCGACTTCGTATACTATCCTGTTGGTTAGAATTCTTGTTAGTAACTTGAAGGTGTTGCTTTCCAGTGCAATTCCTCTGTACGAGTTGGGGTCGTTGGTTTCACCTTTTCCTTTATAGAGAGTTTTAATGGTCGATTTTCTCCATTCTTCGGGAATATTTCCTGTTTCTAGGCATTTGGTAAAGAGCTTGGACCATAGTTCTGATAGGTATTGTGCCGATTCCTTTAGATGTTCGTTGAAAAACCCGTCTGGTCCTGCGGCCTTGTTATATTTCGTAGCATTGATTATGTCCAATACCTCTGTTTTAGTGATGGGGAGTATTTCTTCGTGTTGATCTCTACATTCAATTTCATATGCCGCTCGTTGACCTGTACCGTTAAGGATGAGAGTGAAGTGCGATTCCCATATTCATATTTCTACGTTGCTAGATCTTGACGATCTTCTTGGTCTGATGGCTATGTATGGATCATTCCTTGCTTCTTTGGCGATCCTCTCACCTTCTTTTTCTATGTATTGAAAGCGTTTACGTTTTAGGAGATTCTTGTAATATCTCCGTGTTTCCCCATATACTCTTAGGTCCTCTGGTGTTGACGTGATCCTAGCTATATGTAGCGCCTTTAGTGTAGTTTGTCTTTCTGCATAACATTCCTTATCAAACCACGGTCGAGCTTTCCTTGTAATCTGTTTGTGGGTTATACTTGCTCCTAGTATCTTGTTAATTCTTGTTAGGGCTGAATTTAGGTCGTTTTCCTTGATTGTCTTTTCTGCTTCAGGAACTTTTCCTAGTTGTCGCTGTAGTGCTGCCATGTTAAGGTGTCTGGATATGGTGGTCTTGACGCAATTCGGAACAACTTTCTTTGGAGTTTTGAGTAAGAATTTGGTCTGTATTGGGATGTGTTTCCTTAGTGGGGTTACTGGTGAAGTCCATAGACTCTTTTGTTCTAAAATTTCAATATCGTTTCCTTTGTGGAACACGAGGTCAATTGTGCTACTGCCATTATGGGCAAAGTAAGTTTTGCGTCTTGGGTCATTTACTATTTTGAAATTTTCTTCTGTAAGGAATGTAAGGACAGTTTTACATTTCGTATCGGGTTTGTCTAGTCTACAGTTCATATCTCCTGCTAGTATTATGGTTTCTTCTGGGTTTGCAACTTTCCGTAGTGAGAGCGTGAGGAGTTCCATTATTTCCTCGGTATCAGTGTTGGGGCGTACATAAGTGCCTATTATCGTGAAGTTGTTTGCTTTCGCGATTATGAGGTTTTCTTCTATATGTAAGGTCTTTAAGGGTCCTATCCATGGTTTATAGAGGATAGATACACCTCCTGATGGCCTTCCTTCTGTAGGTTTTCTTGCTAGAGAGTGGATGGAGTAGAAACCTTCTATATCAATAGGTGTCGTTAGGAATGTCTCTGTGAAGATTAGTATGTCAGATGTTTCAAATGTGTTTCCTGGGGTTAGTTTCAGTAGTCCTTTAAACCCTTCTACGTTCCACAGGAGCATGTTAATGCAGTTATTCGAGAGATGCGCCTTCGCTTCTTCTGCGGAGGCGAAATCGAAATCGACGCACAATTACTCTACTTGGCCAAAATTCGGGGTTGGATGTCATTTCTAGGCAGTCAAAAGGGATGCCAATTTTGTACGCTTTGGAGTCTCCTCTTATGGCGGTCTCTTCGCAGCTGACGTCCCCTCGGATTCCTTTCTTTCTTAGGTAGTTTATTACCGTCTCTGAGGTCGTTTCTTTCTTCAGCTTCCCAATAAATAGCCATGCCGTTTTCCCTTCCGCTTGTAGATCGTCGTTCTCTGTTCCAGTGCCGATTACTGTGTTAGATGGTGATCGGTATTGCTGACTATTTCGTGGTTGATTCTGTTGCTGATATCTTTTTTCTGTATTGTCTGGTCTTCTCGTCTCTCCTTGTGTTGTAGTGTCACGGTTGATAATTTTGTTGGGTAGTCCCGGCCATTCTATGCTTGATAGTGGTCTGGTTTCGTATCGATAGTTGCGTTTATTTGTTGACTCTGCTGTGGTGGTTTGTGGGTCTGGTGATTGTGGTTTGATGGTTGGGGGGTGCAGCGGCGTTGCTGTTGTTGGTTTTTCAGTAGTGTCTTGAATTTTTGAGTAGCGCGAGACTTGTTGTTTTGCTAGTATATCTGCTTGTTGCAGTTGTGTCTCGAGAATTAAGGTCATTTTCTTCATGAGGTTATCAGATAGTTCTTCAAGTTTTTCTTGGATGTAATCATATGAATTTTTGTTTTCCATTGCAAACTCTTTTACTTCGTTGTTTATTCCTTGGTTGCTCGTCTCCATTGGGGCCATCGATTTCAGACGTAGACTGCAGGTTTCGCACATGTGATTATCCCCCTGTTGAGAGAATCTAGTGTTGCAGAGTTTTTCCGCTGATGTAGGCCTTGGATATGCAACCACAGATGATTTTTCTCTATGACCGCCAGGTGCCACTAGGTGCTGATGTTTGATTCCGGGGTGTGCAGATTGACCACCAGTTGTCACTAGCTGTTCCACCAACAGACAGTCTTCCTCCTGTATGATGTTATCTCTTTGCACACTCATAACCTCCTTTGTTGCATTCATGACATTTTCTATTTCGCCGTTTGTAACTTCCACTGACATTTTCAATTCTGTGATATATGACCTGATGTCAGTTACCGCTTTGAGCAAATCTTCTCTGTTCACCTTATTTAAGTATCCACCGCTACTCACAGTATTTTCAATAAATTTGAGAGCTCCTTCTAAGCGTGCTTCTAACTCGGTCGCCATCTTGAAGTTTTTGCGAATTGTGCGAATGTCTTGTTGCGATCGCGACAGGTGCTGTGGATTTGTCGCCTAAGGAGCAATATCATGCGGGTCCAATTTGTACTGTGTGCAGCGCTTGCAGTAAGGCTTTTGGTAAAATGTCTTGTTGCGATCTCGACAGGCGATGTAGATTTGTCGCTTATGGAATAGTGTCATGCGGGTCTAATTTGTATTGCATGCGGCGCCTGTTGTAAGGCTTTCGGTAGTGTTTTCTATTGATGTGTGTCGTTTGTAATCTGCTGTGATTTGTTCATTTGCTCGTTTAAGCCTTGTTTCGCCAGGTAGCGGTTTCGTCGCGGGTCTCGCTCTCTTAGTGGGCAGTTTGCAGTACACTTGTTCAACCTCGCTGTGATATCTTAACCAACTTAACAATTTGCAATTAACTTATCTTACCCTCTTTCAGGTCGATTTGCCACTTGCTTTCACGTTCGTTTGTAGTTCGAAATTTTCTCTGTCTTCCAGTGTTCTTTACTACATTCCAATGTGTCTCGATCCCGGTAAACTGATAATTTTTGACTGATGCACGCTTTGTACCACCCTTACATTACACACACACACATTTTGCTGGCACAATATCAAAACCGTTTAAAATGGTCAATACTCCTCTAATAATTAACTAAACCTTTTGTCTGAAAGAATTTTTGATATGACCCACCGTTACGCCAAGGGATTAGCAAAATGTTTTGGGAATTATAAGAAATTGCGAAATTGATGAGGGAAGAACCATCAGAGGCCGAACAAAATTTCAGGGTGATATCAGTAATAGTTTCGGAGAAATATTTCTCACAGCCGCCATGTTGGATTGTTGAGCCGTATTAAAATTTGAAGCGCACGGACGGGGTCGGCCAAACTAGTACTATGACCTTACCGAGTTTCATTGAAATCGCTCCAGCCGTTTAGATTTTATTATGGGAGGACACACACAGACAAAGGATGATCTCATAAGCCTATTTTGTCATAAAAGAAAATAGGCTAAAAATATACATTTAGAGTAAGGATATGAAAAAAAAATCTTGATTATGTGTATCAATTATTTTGGAGAATGTTGTAGCCCTGAATGTTACCAACAGCTCAAAAGAACATTCATGTAGGCCTAAATATTTTAACTATCATGTAAACGCTGTCGACTGTACAAAAAACACCTGAAAGTTTGGTGGTATAATAATGCATGACTGCAGGCATAAAATTAGTGGACTGTGCTTAATATGCAAGCAAAGTTTTATTTCTTTGGAGCATATAGTTTATGAGATATATTCTTTTTTACTCGGCAGAAATTGTCATGTGAAATAAGTATAAGGTGCGTTCAAAAAGTAACGAGCCAGAGGCTGGAATGCGCAAACCGGTGAATACATCGGCTAATCGTGGCGTGTGTAACGAGGTGTGGTTCAAACCAGAGCGTGTAAGGTCACAGCCCGTCGTTAGAGGGCACGCGCGCACGTCACGTGACGATACAAAGCGAGCAGCAGCATGCATCAATCGTCCAACGCTGCCAGTCGCATTGCAAACAGTGACATGGAGGCGTCAACCGAAGAGCAAAGAGGTGTTGTTCGGTTTCTGACAGCGGAAGGAGTAGGGGGAACGGACATTCATCGCCGAATGTCACAAGTGTACGGTGAACACTGCATGTCCCTTGCAAGGGTCAAGGCGTGGCACAAGCGCTTCAGGGAAGGGCGGATGTCGTTATCCGATGATGCCCGGTCTGGGGCACCCCCTGCATTACCGATGACAACGTCCAGCTGTTTGATGCACCCAGGACCGCCGAGTGACAGTGAACGCCATAGCCGCTGTGGTCGGAATGAGCGTCGGAAGTGTGCAAACCATCATGAAGGAACGACTGCACTCGCGCAAAGTGTGTGCCCAATGGGAGGTTCTCGGCCATCCTCCATACAGTCCGGACCTCTCTCCCTGTGATTACGCCATGTTTGGTCCCGTGAAAAGGGCTCAGCCTGGCCAACGATTCACCTCGGACGCCGATGTCCAGCTGTACGTGCGGAACTGGTTCACATCGCAGCCCAGGGAATTTTGTGAGGCAGTCATTCACCGCCTCGTGTCACAGTGGGACAAGTGCCTCAACAGCCAGGGCCAATACTTCTAGCATATAGGTACTGGTTTCTGTAATTATGCCTCCGGCTCGTTACTTTTATCATTTCAAATGACCTTGTTGACTTCGTCGTTATGCTTGGGTCCAACGTTATGCGTTACGGAGACGGAGACGGAAGTGACGTCATGCAGGCACGCGGGAAGCAGAAGCTAATGGTTATTGGAGTCTGTTGAAAGAGTCCTGGGGCGTCGAGCGACCTGGGGCTTTGAGCGAAGCGAATACAAGACTTCTAAAGAGATATACAAGATACCATATATGAATACAGGGTGCCTCCTAAAGAGGAGTGCAGGATGTCAGAGCAAAATACAGTACAAGATGCCAGATAAGAATACAGGGTGACTCATAAAGAGATATACAAGATGCCAGATAAGAATACAAGGTGACTCTTAAAGAGGTGTATAAGATGGCAGAGAAGAATACAGGGTGACCCCTAAAGACGTGTACAAGATGTCACACAATAATACAGGGTGACTCCTAAAGAGATATACAAGATGCCAGATAAGAATACAAGGTGACTCTTAAAGAGGTGTACATGATGGCAGAGAAGAATACAGGGTGACTCCTAAAGAGGTGTACAAGATGTCACACAAGAATACAGGGTGACTTCTAAAGAGATATACAAGATGCCAGATAATAATACAGGGCGCCTCCTAAAGAGGTGTGCAGGATGTCAGAGTAAATTACAGGGTGACACTTAACGAGGTGTAGAGTATGTTATATTCAATTCAAATACAGGGTGACCCGTAAAGAGCTGCCCGTGCGGGAAGCCTAAGTTAATGGGTAATGGAGTCTGTTGAAAGAGTCCTCCTGAGCCTTTCTAACATGTGTAGCATTTGTAGCATGCGTCATTTGAAATGATATAACGTCTAGTCTTTCAGACTGACTGTAATTTTTGAATGCACCTTATACATCCCCCTTAAATTAGGAATCATCCCTGCATTTCCCTTAAGTTGTTGAAGTGGAAAAGCCATTTCTAGGACGTTCAGGTGAGAATTAAATCCAGGACCATTACTGTAGATCGCGAGCCTCAATACGTACCCCGAGACAACATAAGACGAATCAAAAATAAAACTAGGAAAGACAAGACGACAACAGGTTTGTGTTTGTACGGAAGTTGGTTCGACTCTCTTCTTTCCCGTAGAAGACAGGCTTCTTTTTTGTATGTCGACATTTGGTAACAAATGATTCGCCCTGTTTGCTGAAGGTCGGGGCAAAAGGTGGCTCGACGCGGTGGCGCCATCATCTTAACATTTAACAACCTCCTAGGATTTGTCTTTCACACTAGTATGACCTTAATAGTAGCCCAATAAAACTGGAAACCAAACCAAAGACCTTTGAGACATTGGAATAGCTTCTTGCTGGGTAAATGTTAATTACTTCAAACTTAATAGAAAGACTTCGTTTACTATGTTGCATGCTAATGACCTAGTTATTTTGATTTTCTTAAGTGATCGATTGGGTAGCGCAGTGGTCAAGTTGCCTCGCTTACTATGCGCAAGATTACAGAATCGATTCCCGATGCGAGGAGTCAGTGCCAATAAGATCAACTTCAGGACAGACGTTTTATTGTTATTCATATGTACACCACCCTGCCCAGGGGATCACATCTAGTGGGACGTGGGTTGGCTACCACGGGGCCCGAGCTGCGTCCGGCATTGCTTCCACTTACTTGTGCCGGGCTCCTCTCCGTCTTCTTTCCTGTCGACCTCACTTGGTCAACTCTCATTCTCTTCCGACCCCAACGGTATTAGGATATCCGAGGCCTAAGGAGTCTCTTCCTTTCCCGCCTTCATTGGCCCTTGTCTCATCTTTTCTGATACCCTCCTTCTGCGAGGGGTCAGCCATCTTTTTCTTTTCCAATTCTCTCCTGCCTTCTGCTCAAGGCCCTCTAGGAGGTAGGGTGTATGTAGCCCCACCACGTCTGGTGCACCCTGGATATTGCTACACCCTCAGGGGCTCACGACTGATGAGTTCGGGAGTTGGCGAACCCGAGGGATTCCTGAGCTGGGTCTGGTTTCCCCCCCCTTTTACCCATTACCTGTGGGGTGGACCCTCTCCTCTTTCACTTTCCTATCTGCCTTTTATGGCTCTCCTTCCTTCCAAGTCCCTCAATCCGCATTCTTCGAGGGTTGAGGGCATTTCTTTTCCTCCTGTCCTTGGTTTGCCTTATTCTCCATTAGTTTTCCATTTCTTCTTCTAGTATATAATGTACCCGTTCGTCCTGGGGATGCGATGACCCATCTGCTATTACATCGCACTCCTGGAGTTCCAGGACAGAGCGGAGTTAAATGAACCTCTAGTCAAATAAGGAATGTGTCGGAAATTCAGCTGAGTTATCGAAAAAGCAGTGGGTAACACGAGACAAAGTATCTCTAGGGTCGTTACGGGCTTAAGTTTAATAAAAACAAGTAGTTCCGTGAAGAACTATACAGCCTATTTTCATATATCCCACTTATGTTAACTGCCACAATCAACATACAAAATTTCAGTTTAATTGCTGTAACAGATTCGTAGATATTGAGAACCGTCTAAATATTTCAGATGGTCGCCAGGTTGGATTTTTATTTTTGTACTATTACATTAAAATATTGTGTACGTGTGGTATTCAAACTTCAATCGCATGATTAGACAACAAGAAGTAAAACCGAGATTTTAAAATTACGCACAGCAGCCATTTTGTGATAATGCAAACCATTGAAATAAATTAGATGCCAGTGGATCAACATTTGTATAAGCATTTAACGTGCAACGTTTCACGGCACTCGGATAGTTAATTCGCGAGAAACGTCCATTTAAATATTTATACTTCGCGTCGCCGCCATGTTGGATTTGTGCTCACCAGGTTACTGAAAGTCCTATAGGTGAACATATGTTCATAGTCTCTATGAACATTAAAAAATTCAGTTTGGTTGCTGTAAAAGATTCATAGATATTGAGAACCATCTAAATATTTCGGGAGCTCACCATTTAGGAGTGTTATGTGTATAGGCCATAGAGTTATGTACCATTCAAGTACAATTATTGCCTAGCTTCATTATTCAAACTTTCACTTCGATCGCATGATTACGACACAAGAAATTAAAACTTAATTTTAAAATTTCGCACAGCCGCCATATTGAGGTTATGTAAGCAATTGAATTAAATTAGATGGCAGTGCATTACAATCTGCATAGTCAATTACTGTACCACATTTCACTGCGCTCAGCGAGTTAAATCACGAGAAAAGTCTATTAAAATATTTTAAATTCGCTTGGTCGCCATGTTCGTTTCGTACTTTACAGGTTTATGAAATATGCATAGGTATATCTTTATCAGTACCCTTTATCACCGTACAAAATTGCAGGGTGATATCTGTAATAGTTTCGGAGTTACAGAATGTCAGTGAAATATTTCGCACAGCCGCCATTTTGAGGTTATGTAAACAATTGAACTAAATTAGACTCCAGTGCATTACAATGTGTATAAACATTTGCTGTACCAAGTTTCATTACATTTAGATAGTTAAATCGCGAGAAAAGTCTATTTAAATATCTCAACTTCGCTTGGCCGCCATGTTGGTTTTGTAGTCACCAGGTTTTTGAAAGTCTCATAGGTGAACTTCTAGTAGTGCCCTTTATCACCGTACACAATTTCAGGGCGATATCGGTAATAGTTTCGGAGATATTGAATGCTAGTGAAATATTTCGCACAGCCGCCATGTTGGATTGGAGAGACGTAACAAAATTTGAAGGGCACGGTCGAGGTCGCCGGGAATAGTGCTATGAACTTCCCGAGTTTCATTGAAAACGCTCCAGCCGTTTCGATTTTATTAGGGGGGGACACACACACGAATCACACACACACACACGCACACACACACACACGGACAAAAGGTGATCTCATAAGCCTATTTTTTTTTTTTTCAAAATTGAAAATAGGCTAAAAATGCAAATATAAATGGGCGCCATCAACTGAATTCCTAGCAAACCACCTCCTTTCCGGTTAAGCCTTAATCAAGACAAGGAAAGAAAAAGGAAAATCACACCATCATCAGATCACAACTAAGATAAAAACAAATTTATTTCACTTAGATAGTCAGACAGACATGTTAAATATTCATCCTACCTGAGAGTATGGTCGAATGCCAACGTTAAATTGTCATTGTCCAAAAATCGAACCATCTCTTTTCTAATCAAAAATATTTCATCCACATAAAACGTGAAAAAATCTCTAAAGTTCTCTTGGGTTCTCAGGATCACTGTAGCACTATGTCTTTCGTCACTGACATTTGTGATACCTGAGACCTAATTTCTCTTTAATTTAACATCATAAATGTGGATTTGAAAAAAATTATTAATCTGTCTAAACATACACATATTATAATCACATATTTTAAACATCACGTAATTTATGGCTTGCATGGCATAATTTAAATGTTGAACACGTTAGTAAAATGCTCCTAAACATCGAATAATTAATTTACACTATTTACATTGTCATTACAAATTGCTTGTTCGTGAATTGCAGAAAATCCACGGCTCATTGGTCACTATCATCATCATCATCAAAGTTAAATATTTCTCACATTAATTCTCATTTCAAAATTCAACTTATTCCTGTCAGAATCATTAACTCATCACCATTAAATCATTTAAATGAAAATTATTATCATCACTTCATTATACTTTCTAATTATTCACACAATCTTATTTTATCATCTCCTTCAGATTAAATCATCTTAAATCATCAATACAAATTGTTTAATTCCTCAACTCAAGTTGCAATTTCTTCAATTATATCTCAATTAAATTTATTTTTAATCCCATATAAATTCATTAATCATCAGCTTCTTTAATTAATTATCACCTTCTAATTCAGTTATTCATCATCTATCCAATCATCTATTAATTTATTCAAATCAGTTTATTTATTCAATCTTTAATTCATCCACTTATTTAATTCGTTGATTTATTCCAAAATTTAATTTATTAATTTATTTAAATTTTATTCTTCTGGTTATTTAGATTTTTATTATTTCATCTAGTCATTCTGATTTTTATTTCATTAGGTCAGATCATTATTATGCTTAAATTTCCGATTATTATTTCATTAATTATTATTATCGGAAAATCTTGTATTATCAACTTTACTTATTTGTTTAATTTCCTAACAAATTGTTTAATATGGGTTATAGAACGTTGTCTTACAGTTTTATCACTTCCAAGTTATATCTCGTATTTAATTTTCATGCCCAAAAATATTATTGCCTTCACGACATCACGTTGGATCTGACTATCCACAACTACATTATATCTCCTCACTTCTTCAAATATCACATTTGAATACCACAATTATTCCACAAAACTCCATAAATATTCAGCACATACAGCATGAATCTCAACAATTACGCTAGACTGGGTTCGACAACCTCATGTCTGCCTCAAAATGCATTAGCAACATTGCAACTATCACTTGGCAACTTCTACAAAATGCCTATCACAAACTTCACTTAACCATGTTGCATGATCTACAAAAAATATATAACTGGCTTCAAATTATCAACGCACACAATCTCCAATAACTGTAATTAATCTGATCACATCTAGACAACTTCTTAAACAATTGGAAAAAATATTACCTTAGTAATTCAAGATCTGCTTTCAAATAGCATAAATTCTCTTACAATTCTCATAATTCACATCACAGAAAAACACCAATGTGCTATAATCTCTCATATAAAAATCTGCAATACTGATCTGCCTTAAAATAAATCTGACCATTAATGATTCATCTTACAAGATTCAATTACTTTAAATCCTTCTCAAAGGTATCAAACACAATTATAAAAATCGTCAAAAGCATCAGCTGTACCAGCTGTTAAACTGAAAGTACTCTCAAAAGAGTATATCAACAAAATATTGGATTGGCAAACAAGAATTACAAATTTAACCCTGCTAACATTTATCTTTACTTTATTTAACAAAAATTCGACTGATATGTGACTAATAGTTCCTTGTTTGATCCTCTTACAACCTCATGTACACTCGGATGATAAAAATGAGTCCCTCAATGGCAAGTAAGATGAGTAACCACCGTACAATCGTATAAATACGAAAGACCTCGCCCCGTCGACTAACATGATAGTGCCCTGAACGATGGGTAAGATGAGTAACCACCATACAATCGTATAAATACGAAAGACCCCATCTCGAAGACTGAAATGAGTGAATGTACCAGATAGGAATCAACAAGTCTCTAGTTGTCATATAAAAGCGATATTCATTCACTAAAGTGAATAACATCTTAATATCTCCAAACAATCCAATGGAAAAATCCCTACTGATGAATAATACACACTCGCTAGTATGCAATGAACTGACGAAGTAATTTAGATAATCAATTGCAGATCACGAGTTTGAAATACTCGTTACACAAAAAAAACTATTCATGAAAAATATCCTTGCAGGAAAAATGTCTAAAAGACCAAACATCTGCTTATAAAGCCAAACAATGGTGAGAATATCGTATAATGATGCCTGCCATATCATATGGTCACGCCATATTCTAGCAAAAATTCGAAGCATATAAAGTCAAAGCCATGTCTAAACAATCGTATCACTCCTATTATAAAAATATACATGTGTGTCCAGTATTCATGAAAATAATCGTATCAGGAAGTTATAACTCTTACAGTACCTTCTCATAATCAGCTGTTATTAAATTTCAAAGATCGTCGATTTTCCTTATGTAATGAATTTCTCGAAAGATCGGCGTGAATATCATTCCATCCATGCAATGACGATTGCCTTCAAAACCCCAAGTGGATCAGCTGGTGGACCTCCTCCTCGTCAGGAATCGAATCCATCGCTCTGTGGTGCCATCGCGTCTCTGTCAGCGTTTACTCCGACATGATGAACTTCTGGTTATCCATAGCGGATATTGTCCAAATCTTCACGAAAAAGTTCATAGAAACAGCGGACCCCTTTTTCCTCTTCTACGTTACGCCACTGTTCCATACAATGTTCGGTTTGAGTGTTGAAAGTTCAATTTCCACAGCGGTTTAGTCTCACTTGTAGAAAATAAAATTGTGAGTGTCTAAGTTTATGAAACACCCTGTAGCTGTGTTCGTACTCGGTAATTTATAACACTGCATAAGAAAGAATTGCATTAATGCACGAGCTAATGTTCTTAGGTGCATATGCTTATAACATTTCATTTGCCTATAATCGTTAATGTTACTTGGAATGCGTTATGAAATGCATAGTCGTAATGTCATTAAGAAAAACTATGTTCAGTTGAAGTTCACAGTTGCAGTATCTCGTAACCATCTGCCTGTACAATTCAAATGCTGAATAAACGTTCCAACTCAATGTTGTAATGAAGTTCAGCTTCTGTCATAATTCTTGCGTATATAATTGGAAATAACCCGCTCGCCCCTACTGCAATGCTTTAGAATCATCTCCGCCTAAAGCTGGCCTCGCCATGTCGCTCTACTATGCTGTTCTGCGTTGAAATGCAGCTTGGAATAAAGTTCTCCAACTACTCACAATGCTGTTCTAAAACCCCGGCCTTCTCATGCTTGCTTGGCTCGTACAGCTGGTTCTATAACCGGTCTTCATGCTGCCTACTGCGGATGTCCGCCCGGCTCACTGACCTACTTTTCGTTCGCTGCTCGGTGAAGTTAAAGCTGTCGCTGTCGCTTTCACTTTCCGTGACAAAACATGTTCGCTGCGCACCTTTACCATACGCTTGGCATGTCCTACTCAGCTCGCTGTCTGACCTCGACTGAGTTGCTCGCTGTACTGGACTCTCTTGCCAACAGATCTCGACTGCTTGGCTCACTGAGCTCGACTGACTGTCTCTGGACTGCCTTGACCCTTACCTGCCTGGCGCAGTCACGTGACGTCCTCCCCACCTCTGTGCTCTTGCGTCACAAATATAATCTCGAACCCCCAACATCTCGGCTATTAAGTTATAAAATAACTTAAGGGTTATCTGACTTCCTTCAAATTATTACCATGTATAATGCATGTTATATCTCCTCTTCTGAGATGTTTAAATACCATGTTCCATATAGATCTTAATAAAGCTTCATATTTCTATCCATAATTCCATCTGCTTGACTGCGGTCAGCGCCTTCTTAATCCTAGACCTACTACGTCATCTTGACATTCCTCTTGACTCGATCTGAGCGCTATCTTTTCTTAACTCTTCCTAACATCTCAACTACGGCTTAATGTCTGCTGGCGTAGCCGATAGCCTCAACTAGGTATCGGGTACATCTCTCGCCGTACATCTCCTTTATTTATTTATTTATTTATTTATTTATTTATTTATTTATTTATTTTATGTCTTCGGTAGTGGCGAAGTTAGGGCTCATGGCCCTCTCTTACACTTAACCACGAAATATGGTACCAGTACATAGCTTATGACAATTTCGAAAATACAAAAAACATTATGATGATAATAAATTAATTATGCTAATACTAATATTAGTAAAAAAGGCACATAATGATAGTAATAATTATAACAATACAAATAATAATAATAATCACAATGTCACAGACCTTACTATAATATCCTAGATATAATCCTAGCTCAGTCATACGTCCTATCATCCATCACCATTCACACGGGGCAATCAGCAGTATTCAACAGGTAATCTCGGCATGCGGCCTTAAATTTATTTATTGTTGTGGAATTTCTGATAACGGGAGGAGTTGAATTCCATAGTCGAGACCCAGCTACAACAAAAGAGCGGTTAAACATGGATGAGTGGTTGATGGGGATGGCGAGGGAAGAGCCAGATCGAGTGCTTCGATTATGATATGAGGACAAGTAACTAAATTTTGATGACATGTACGTGGGGGTGTTTTCATGCAGAAATCGATAGATGGATGTCAAGAAGTGAAATTTACGGCGTTCATCAGGTTTTAGCCATGAAAGAGCACGGTAGCTTGGGGTTATGTGGGCATCGTATCTTAGATTGAAAGCGAACCGAAGACAAGAGTTCAATGCTTGTTGGAGTTTCATTGTTTGTCCATGAGTCGCGTCAACGAGAACGATGTCACAGTAGTCTAGAATTGGTAGAATTAGTGTCTGGATGAGTTTAATCTTAATGTCTAGTGGTAAAATATTCTTATGGCGCACGAGTGGGTGAAGGGATGCGTATATCTTTTCACGTGTATTTCTTATATGTGGTGACCAGTCAAGAGTTGCAGTTAAGGTTAACCCAAGGTTCCTTACTTCTTTACTAAAGGGGATGGTGATTGAATTCAGTGTTACTGGAGGCACAACGTAGTTGTTTTTAATGAGTTTAGTAACTTATGAGAGCCGATGATGATAGTTTGGGTTTTCTTAGGATTGAGCAGGAGAGAGTTGTCATCGGCGTATACATTAAGTTGATGGATATCAGTGTTTATATCCCTTATTGCATTTGTTATATTGTTGATACTAGTGTGGCAATATATTTGGAGATCATCTGCATAAAGATGATATTTATTATAGTTAATTGTGGAGGAGATATCGTTGATATAGAGCACGAAAAGTAGGGGCCCAAGGACCGAACCTTGGGGGGTTCCTGCCTTTTTCTGACGCCACTGTGAGGTGGTGTCCTGTACAATCACACGCTGATTTCGACCCGTTAGGTAAGCAGAGAAAAAATGTATGGCTTCGGAGCCAAGAAGGGATTTTAGCTTCTTCAATAGGGTCGGTATATCTATGGTGTCAAATGCTCTGCTGAAATCGAGGACTGTGAGTATTGTTACTTGTCTTTGGTCCATTGCTTGTCTGATGTCATCAGTCACCTTAAGTAAGGCAGTAGCTGTGCTGTGGCCCTTCTTGAAACCAGACTGGAGTGGATCAAGTAGAGAGTGAGTGTTCAAATATTCCAGTAATTGAGTTTGTACTAACCGTTCCAGTACTTTGGAGAGAGCAGGAAGAATAGATACAGGGCGGTAGTCTGACGGTAACAGTGGGCAAGGTATCTTAGGAAGAGGGATCACGTTGGCGTATTTCCAGATAGAAGGCAATGTGCCATTGTTTAAACAGTAATTAAAAATGTGTGTGAGAATGGGGAGAACAGCACCAATAATGTAATGTATAAATTTTATAGGTATATCATCAATCCCGCTCGCCTGGGATCTAATGGAATACAACACTCTCTTTACTTCATTAGTGCTTAAGTTACGAAATGAAAAGCTGGGTCGATCTGTTGGTGGAAATGATGGGCCGTGACTGGCAGCGTTATTTGGGCTGGATTGCATATCTGCATCCGTGAAATATGCATTTAGCTCGTCTAGTGGAATGTCAGGTATAGGGAGTTGCTCCTGGTTTTTTTCCTATGCCCAAAGCACCGAGTTGTTTCCACGCTCTAGCCGTGTTTAGTCGGCAGGTTGTATCACGAACATACTTAAGATTACGTAAAGTTTGCTTAATTTGGTTTCGAAGTACTCGGTACTTTTCAAAATCATTTGGTAGACCAGAACGTTTGTATTGTCTGAAAAGATTATCTCTACGGGACATCATTTTCTTGACTTCCGGAGTTAACCACGGCTTAGGTTTACGAGAAATCCTTATCTTTCTCCTGGGCGCATGTTTGTTGTATAGTGCATGTATTAATAGATTAAACTTGTTTACTTTTTCGTCAATGTCGTCCAGTCTCAATATGTCGTTCCATGGAAGACTGTAGGCATCATATTTCAGTTGTACCGGGTCTATGTCCTTTATATTTCTGCATGTAACATATTTAGTCCTGTACTTTGGAACGCGGAGCGAATACGCTAAGTATATTAAGTCATGGGTGGATATAGCCGGCACTGGTATTTGACCATGAGTCACTACTTTCTGTGGGTTATTTGTTATGATGAGATCAATTAGTGTATGTGAAGTGTAGCTTACTGTGCTTACGAAGTTAGTTGGCTCGAGAGGAAGTATCGTCATGTCACAGGAGGAAAATAGATCTTCAAGTTTCTTTGCTTTGTATGTTTTGGTTAGTAAGTTAGTGTTAAAATCTCCTAAAATAATGACATGTTCGTAAGATGGCAGCAAATTAAGCAGACTAGTTTCAAACTCGGAAATGTATGATACAGTAGGTGGGCGATAGACAATACCTATCAATACTTTCAGCTCATTCAGTGTTACCTCAACAAACATGAACTCCATCCTCAGTATCTCAACGGACGATGATGAACAAATAACCCTGCTTTTCAGATCATCTCTGCAATAAAGGGCAACACCGCCTCCCATCCTATCGGCTCGATCATGGCGAAGGAGATTATATCCTTCAAGCTGAACCACACAATTCGGAAGTGATTCAGACAACCAACTCTCAGATATTCATATTACATGAACATTGTTTTCACAGAATATTGCTGTAATCTCATCTATGTGTGCTGGTAAGCTTTGGCTATTCAGGTGGCAGCAATGTAAGGTTCTAGGACAGATTGAAAATGCTTGCTTTAACTTAGTGCCAGCGTGCGCTGGTGAAGGTGGAGGGAGGGGAGAATTTCTATTGTACGAGCCTCGGTCATTGCCCGAGGGTGAATTGGCTCCTACAAGGACAGCAGAACTATTTCTAAATGGCATGCTCACAAGGTCAAGAACTTACCGTAACGGTACCTCGACTTCCTGATGAAACTAACAGCTGACTGCCTAAATACTAAACACACACACACATTCACACACACAAACCTAATGTTACTTCTAGTACACATGTCTATGAACTTATTCCATTTCCTTCACCTAGCCTATTAATGTGCAACTTTAGTTCCGCAGGTGTGTTAATATTTAGTTTTCTGCCATTGTTGAGGTGGACAACAATTCGGCCGTATTGTGTGGATACATTACGTAATCCCCAAAAGTCCCGTGCTTTTCTTAAGATGTCCTTCCTAGTTGCAGTAAGGGATTCTGTTATTAACAGTGATGTGCCTTTGAGCAGTCGCTTGGCACGCCAAACACGATCTCGTTGGTGGTATCGTACGAACTTTATTATTATAGGCCTACTCCCTGAGGCCACGATTCCTGCAGCAGTACTTGGCTGGCGACCCAGTCTGTGACATCGGTCTATACTGTCCATTTGCAGAGTCACATTTAGTTTCCCTGAGAGTGTTTCGATAGCTTTCGCGTAGACGTCCTCGTTGGGAGTTTCACGTACTCCGTGGAGGAGAAGGCAGTTTCTCCGACTGTACTGCTCTGCCTCATCTTGCCGGATGTCCTGCTTCTCGAGATGCTCATGGACGAGGATTACCTCTTTCTTCATCTCGTCCAGTTCCGCAGTAGTTACTTCTCGGAAGTCCTTAAAGTCTGACGCGAGAACATTCAGGGTGTCGCTGGGGTTGGTAGCACTGATCGTGGAGGCCTCCATAGCTTGCTCCAAGCGAGCTTGGAATTCAGCCATCCGCTTTTCAAACTTACTCACACGCTCGTTTACTGCCTTTAGGGTCATACTTTTATATTAATCACTCAACAAAAGCTTGTTCAAATAAATAAGCACACTGAGGACACTGATAAGTGATACTTAACTGGCTGTTTTGGCTGGTGACTTGCGGAGCACTTTTACACTCGGTATGTAGTAGGCGCCATCTTGTTACTGTTTATCAGGATTGAGAAAAAAAATACACTCTCAGGCATTCTATATATAACCCATGTACACGATAGCTCTACAATCCCCTTATTCAGCATGATGGTACTTCCTAATGCTAGCTGCATTAAAAGTTCCCACAACTTCATTAGTATCCATCCTGACAATCTTGTAGCTATTATTTCGGTACGTTTCTTCAATACGGAATGGACCAGCGTACAATGGTGCAAATTTATGGTAGATCTTCAGTTGAAGATTCGAAGTGACTGGCTTCCTAATCAGCACCTCATCATTTTCTTGAAACGGCTCGTGGAACCTCCTTCCTGCTTGTCTCCTGGCTCTCTTCTCCGCCTGTCTTCTGAGTCTCTCTCCTGCCATCTCGACTCTTCATTCTTGTGTGGGTTGAGGATCCGCTGGTGCCCTCACGACTCGGTCCCATGGTCTATCCGGTTTCAATCCATGATGAAGCATGAACGGAATCTGTCCTGTGCTTTCATGTACTGTGGAATTCAAGCATTGACTAATGATGGGTATCACTTCCATCCATCTATGGTGTTGCCTTGACACATATAAGCGACACATTTTACTGATTTCCGGCATAATTCTTTCGGCTGGATTTCCCTCTGGATACCGCACAGAATTAAACACATGCCTTATTCCTAAACGTTCCATAGCAGTAGAAAATTCCATACTGGTAAATTGTGATCCATGGTCACTCAACAAAACTTCAGGTTTCCCCATGCTCGGAATAACTGTTCTCTCTAATCTGTTGATCACGTACTTGGATGTAGCTTTCTGGATAGGGCATAGAGATACGTATTTAGAAAATACGTCTACTGTTACCAAAACACACTGGTTTCCTTTCGTCGAACGAGGAATCGGACCGAAAATGTCCGTAGCGAAAAGTTCTCTTGGCTTGCTGGGTAATATTGATCTAGGAACTTCTTTCATTAGCTTGGATGAATATTTACTTCGCTGACAACTGTCACAGGTCTTTATGACGTCGCGAATCGTTTGTCCCATTTGTCTCCAAACGAAGGTTTCTTGAGCGAGAGCCAAAGTCTTGTCTACACCTACATGAGCTGCAGTTCGGTGTATCATCCAAATAACTGGTTTGACAAGCTTGGGTGGTATCACTACTCTAAGTTTAGTATGATCCTGGTCGATATATTGGCATATAACACCTCCCATAATATGGTATTTTCTAGCCTCTATCTCAGTTCTTTGAAAATCTGGATCAGCGTTGTCCATCCTGCGTGTCAAAAAACGGTAAATTCTTCGCAAAGGTGCATATCTCTTCTGAGTTTGCGCTAACATCTTCAACTTTTCTAGAGTACCATTATCCTCTTGAATCAAATTTATATGGTTGACAATTACTTCCTCACAAGGGTTTCTGCTCAACACATCTGCTAACAGATTTAATTTCCCAGGTCTATATAAAACAGTTGGGTTAAATTGCTGTAAGAACAGAGCCCATCTGGTGATGCGGTCACTCGCTAAGTCTGTCTTCATAATAAATTGGAGGGCTTTATGATCTGTGATCACTGTTATGTCATGTCCAAACAACACCTTCTTCCACGTCTTAAGAGCATGGACCACTGCTAATGCCTCTAACTCAGTTGCATAGTAATTCTTCTCACAATTCCTGAGCTTGCGACTGGTGAAAGCTAAATACCTATGTTTCTTGTCATCATCCAACTGATATAGGATCCCACTAATACCTATTTTGGATGCGTCTGTCTCCACAAAAAATCTTCTCGCAAAATCTGGGTACTCAAGCCTGATATTTTGGATCAACATGTTCTTAGCCGCTAAAAACGCTTGATTGCATCTATCGTCCCATTTCCATCGATTTCCCTTTCTTAGTAAATCCTGCAGAGGTGCCATCGTTTCAGTATATTCAGGACAATGTGTTGAAAAGAACTGACACATGCCTAAAACTGCCGTACCTCTTTAATCTTTCGTGGGGTTGGAAACTCTGAAATTGCCATGATCTTCTTTGGATTGGGCCTATAACCATCTCCATCGATTCTATGTCCAAGAAATTCAATTTCTTCATGAAAGAACTGACATTTATTGAAATTCACCTTGAAGTTCGTCCTCCTAAGATCTTCAAAAAGCATTCGAAGGTGCCTGATATGTTCTTCCGCTGTCTCAGACGCTATAATTAGGTCATCAATATAGCTCACCACATGCTCCTTAACTGCATCTGACAAATTTTCATCTAGTGCTCGGATCATCACCGGACCACTATTTTTCACTCCAAAAGGTAACCTATTGAATACATATGTTTTATGGTCAAACAAGAACCCTGTGTATTGTTTGCAGTCTTCTGCTAGCTCTACATGATAATAAGAACTAGTCAGATCGATAGTCGAAAAGAAACTCTTTCCTCTGAATCTGCGCAACAATTCACGAATAACAGGTGGCCTGTCGTGTTCAGGAAGAACTATTTCATTAAGGGCTCTAGCATCTAGGCATATCCTCAGCTTACCATTAGGTTTCTTGACAACAGCTAAATGATTCAAATAAGCAGTTGGCATCTTCTTGATTATTCCATCTTTCTCCATGTCGCTTATCATTGTACTAACTTCTTCCTTCCATTTATCCGGAATGGGATATAAATTCTTATGGTATGGTTTGTCATCCATCAACTTGATGCTGTAGGTAAAATTTTCTATGAGACCAGGTTTGTCATTGAATATGTCCTCATATTCTGAAATTACTTGATCAAACTGCTCCTTAATTTCTGGATTTATTTTACTTGTCATGCTAGTTCTATCTTCTATAGACCTTTAAATGCTGCATACTATCTCATCCAATATATTCTCTCTAAAGAATGTCAACTCAGATTCCTGATTTTCCATGGTCCCTTCTTGAAAGTACATGCGCCTACTCTGCATATCTATGATCAGGCCACTCTCACTTAAGAAATCCACTCCTAGGATCATGTCAAAATGTAGTTGACCCACTACTAGGAACATCTGTTCAAAACTTCTGGTTCCAATCGCAACATCTAAAAGTACCTGACTTTTACATTTCATACTCCTGTCTGGGATCACCCCTTGAATCTTGCTAACAACAGTTGGCAACATTGTAATTTCTCCTGATAATTTCAACTCATCCAGGCAACCTATGGATATCAAGCTCACCATAGCCCCCGTGTCTACTAGTGTCTTTATTTCTTTTCCCATGACTTCCACACTGATAACTGGCAATTCATGTCTATTTCCTCGATGTACTACGTCTTCCTCTTCAATTAAATCCTCGTCCTTGACCTGATACGTTTCCACAATGATGATCGATTCCCAATGATTAGCATCTTGATTCTGTATTACTTTGACGTCTGTTTCTTCCTTCATTACTCGTGCTTGCTCGATTGACATCTCTGACTGTCTCCTCGGGTGGTGCACTAGGCTGTCTACTTTCTTGCCTCGATCTCTCATATTCACGATTATCTCGTCTTTCATTTGGCTCATTTCTTCGGTCATCCTGCCTGTCGTTCCGATTATACTGTTGACCTTGGCTCCAGTTGTTTCTACCACGATATCTATTGTTGTATCGATTCCTATCTTGATATCTGGAATTCTGGTTATAATTTCTGTATCGGCTGTCTCTTGCTTCCTGATCGTATGGCCTCTCATATGGTCCTCTATATCGATCATTTCCACGAACGTTACGGATGTTTCCTCGATTTCCTTCGTTCCTTCTGTTTTCCCAGGAATCTCTTCTGTCCGTTTGAGCTGCGTTATCAACGACTACCGCATTCACCTCTTGCGTGTTTCGATTGTAGTTTCTTGCATTTCTAGGCGTAACTTGAGCGCTTGTATAGTCTAATCGCCGTAAAATGTCGTCATAGTGCTCAAGTGTGTTTGCTCCCGACGCTATGAGTGATCGCTGTACCTCAATCGGTAACTGTCTCGCTATAGCTTGCAAAAGCTCTTCTTCTGGCAATGGAGGAATCAGAAACTGTAATTTAGCCAATTGTGAAGTAAAATAATTGGCATAATGCGTCGGATGTGACGTAGAATAACGCTTCGAGTACATTTCTGCTCTTACGTTGAGTTGATCCTCTGCACTCCAAAATCTCCTTAAGAATGCTATTGCAAATTGCTCCATATTCGCAAAATTGCTTCTGAATGCTCTAAACCAAGTTAACGCAGGCCCGTCTAAGGCGCGTTCGACTATCCTTAGCCCTATTTCCTTGGCTACTCTATGTTCCGCCATGTAGTCTCGAATATCTCGCAGAAATTCGACTGGTGTGACTCCTGTGTTTCCAGAAAACTTCCTCGGCTTGTCATCCAGATTTCTGATAATGGTAACTGGACCTGAGTATCGTTCACTTGTACCCAACGTACTCCTATTCGAACTCGGATTATCCTGAGGGGTTGAACTTGCCCTTTCGAATGTCACATTCGGTTGCGTTTGACGGTCTTCTCCCATGCTAACTTCTTGATTACTCATACTGCGGTCTATCGGTGTCTGATTTATCGATATTTCCCCTGATGTAATATTTTGACTTGAGAAACTATTAATCATAGATTTTAGTTTAGTTATCCTATCTTCTGCCAATTTCTCTACGGCCTTGACCTGAGTCTTCAACTCATCTAATGACGTAACATTCTGCGTTCTGTTACTCTCTTCTAAATCGTTTTTCAACTTGTCTATCTTGTCTTCGCATGTATTCTTTACTGACGCGACTTGTTCCTTTAACAGATCAACATCTGTCCTAAATAGAGTTGAATCGATTTTCATCGCTTCCTTGTTCTCCGTAAATCTCGCTTCTAAGTTTGCCATACCTGCGATTAATTTCTCATCTAATCCTGCACGTTTTTCTTTTGCTTCGGCATCGACCTCACTATACCGTTCTTCCACGATTGCACCGACTCTATTTTTGAATAAAGCTAAGTTTTCATTAACCTTTTGCTCTATATCATCATCCATTTTCCTAATATCTTTCTGCAATTGATCCTCTAATGATTTTAAATTAGAATTAACCTCTCCTAAGACTTCCTCTTTAATGGTCCCAATTACTGACTTTAAACCTTTTATCTCATTACCTAGATTCATCTCTAGACCTTTGATTTTAGTTTCGAAAGATACTTCGGTAGACCACTCTTGAATTTTGCCTACATCTGCCACTAAACCATCGATGTCGAATCTCAACTTCGATACATCTGATTTAATGTCTTTCTGTATGGACATAACGTCTGTTCTTAAAGTAAGAATGTTTTCTTCTCCTCTACTTCCTAATTCAATAATATTCTTTCTTAATATTTGAACATTTTCCTCTCCTTTCATATTTACTGCAATTATATCTAACTGTAAAGTCTTAAGCATTTCATTATTCTTTAAAGTTAATCTATTCTCTAACCTAGTTAACTTGTTTTCTAACTCTGTGTTAGTTTCTTCACTACGAGCTTGTAATTTCTCTTCCAATGATTTAAAACTATCCTTCAAGTTAGCTTCACTATTTGACTGTAATCTTGTCTCCAATAACATCAACTCATCTTTACTATTTGACTGTAATCTTTCTTCTAATGATTTAAAACTATCCTTCAAGTTAGCTTCACTAGCTTTCAAATGACTTTCAGTACTAGTCTGTAATCTAGTCTCCAATGTCTTTAAATTATCTTCACTATTTGACTGTAACCTAGTCTCTAATGACTTTAAATTTTCTTCATTACTAGTCTGTAATGCTTGCACATTTTCTTTACATTTAGCTTCTAACCTAGCTTCTGAACTATTTATCTGTTCTTTAACTTCCGTTTCAATTTTAGAAATAGTTTCTGCAATACCAGACATACCACTCTGTAACTCTCCTAACACCTTAGCTAAATCTTCCGGCAACATAATTATATTTTCAATAGACGTTTTATTCAGAGACGTTAGACAACAACACATCACAATGTCTCAATTCCTGCATTCACTTGGGTATAGGAAAAATGACTTATAACTAACATGATATAATACTAATACGATTAACATGAACACTGGAATGGGCACACAAGAATATTGTCTGACTAAGTTTAATAAATTTTGTAACACAATTAAATGAACTTGAGATCAATCTCTCAGTAACCTAAATCTGATGTGATTCCATAGAATAAACAAAATCGAAGCCCCACAGGTGGGTAAAGCCAATTCTCCCTCTCTCTCTGTACCCGTTCGTCCTGGGGATGCGATGACCCATCTGCTATTACATCGCATTCCTGGAGTTCCAGGACAGAGCGGAGTTAAATGAACCTCTAGTCAAATAAGGAATGTGTCGGAAATTCAGCTGAGTTATCGAAAAAGCAGTGGGTAACACGAGACAAAGTATCTCTAGGGTCGTTACGGGCTTAAGTTTAATAAAAAAATGCAAATATAAATGGGCGCCATCAACTGAATTCCTAGCAAACCACCTCCTTTCCGGTTAAGCCTTAATCAAGACAAGGAAAGAAAAAGGAAAATCACACCATCATCAGATCACAACTAAGATAAAAACAAATGTATTTCACTTAGATAGTCAGACAGACATTTTAAATATTCATCCTACCTGAGAGTATGGTCGAATGCCAACGTTAAATTGTTATTGTCCAAAAATCGAACCATCTCTTTTCTAATCAAAAATATTTCATCCACATAAAACGTGAAAAAATCTCTAAAGTTCTCTTGGGTTCTCAGGATCACTGTAGCACTATGTCTTTCGTCACTGACATTTGTGATACCTGAGACCTAATTTCTCTTTAATTTAACATCATAAATATGGATTTGAAACAAATTATTAATCTGTCTAAACATACACATATTATAATCACATATTTTAAACATCACGTAATTTATGGCTTGCATGGCATAATTTAAATGTTGAACACGTTAGTAAAATGCTCCTAAACATCGAATAATTAATTTACACTATTTACATTGTCATTACAAATTGCTTGTTCGTGAATTACAGAAAATCCACGGCTCATTGGTCACTATCATCATCATCATCAAAGTTAAATATTTCTCACATTAATTCTCATTTCAAAATTCAACATATTCCTGTCAGAATCATTAACTCATCACCATTAAATCATTTAAATGAAAATTATTATCATCACTTCATTATACTTTCTAATTATTCACACAATCTTATTTTATCATCTCCTTCAGATTAAATCATCTTAAATCATCAATACAAATTGTTTAATTCCTCAACTCAAGTTGCAATTTCTTCAATTATATCTCAATTAAATTTATTTTTAATCCCATATAAATTCATTAATCATCAGCTTCTTTAATTAATTATCACCTTCTAATTCAGTTATTCATCATCTATCCAATCATCTATTAATTTATTCAAATCAGTTTATTTATTCAATCTTTAATTCATCCACTTATTTAATTCGTTGATTTATTCCAAAATTTAATTTATTAATTTATTTAAATTTTATTCTTCTGGTTATTTAGATTTTTATTATTTCATCTAGTCATTCTGATTTTTATTTCATTAGGTCAGATCATTATTATGCTTAAATTTCCGATTATTATTTCATTAATTATTATTATCAGAAAATCTTGTATTATCAACTTTACTTATTTGTTTAATTTCCTAACAAATTGTTTAATATGGGTTATAGAACGTTGTCTTACAGTTTTATCACTTCCAAGTTATATCTCGTATTTAATTTTCATGCCCAAAAATATTATTGCCTTCACGACATCACGTTGGATCTGACTATCCACAACTACATTATATCTCCTCACTTCTTCAAATATCACATTTGAATACCACAATTATTCCACAAAACTCCATAAATATTCAGCACATACAGCATGAATCTCAACAATTACGCTAGACTGGGTTCGACAACCTCATGTCTGCCTCAAAATGCATTAGCAACATTGCAACTATCACTTGGCAACTTCTACAAAATGCCTATCACAAACTTCACTTAACCATGTTGCATGATCTACAAAAAATATATAACTGGCTTCAAATTATCAACGCACACAATCTCCAATAACTGTAATTAATCTGATCACATCTAGACAACTTCTTAAACAATTGGAAAAAATATTACCTTAGTAATTCAAGATCTGCTTTCAAATAGCATAAATTCTCTTACAATTCTCATAATTCACATCACAGAAAAACACCAATGTGCTATAATCTCTCATATCAAAATCTGCAATACTGATCTGCCTTAAAATAAATCTGACCATTAATGATTCATCTACAAGATTCAATTACTTTAAATCCTTCTCAAAGGTATCAAACACAATTATAAAAATCGTCAAAAGCATCAGCTGTACCAGCTGTTAAACTGAAAGTACTCTCAAAAGAGTATAGCAACAAAATATTGGATTGGCAAACAAGAATTACAAATTTAACCCTGCTAACATTTATCTTTACTTTATTTAACAAAAATTCGACTGATATGTGACTAGTAGTTCCTTGTTTGATCCTCTTACAACCTCATGTACACTCGGATGATAAAAATGAGTCCCTCAATGGCACGTAAGATGAGTAACCACCGTACAATCGTATAAATACGAAAGACCTCGCCCCGTCGACTAACATGATAGTGCCCTGAACGATGGGTAAGATGAGTAACCACCATACAATCGTATAAATACGAAAGACCCCATCTCGAAGACTGAAATGAGTGAATGTACCAGATAGGAATCAACAAGTCTCTAGTTGTCATATAAAAGCGATATTCATTCACTAAAGTGAATAACATCTTAATATCTCCAAACAAACCAATGGAAAAAAATCCCTACTGATGAATAATACACACTCGCTAGTATGCAATGAACTGACGAAGTAATTTAGATAATCAATTGCAGATCACGAGTTTGAAATACTCGTTACACAAAAAAAACTATTCATGAAAAATATCCTTGCTGGAAAAATGTCTAAAAGACCAAACATCTGCTTAATAAAGCCAACCAATGGTGAGAATATCGTATAATGATGCGTGCCATATCATATGGGCACGCCATATTCTAGCAAAAATTCGAAGCATATAAAGTCAAAGCCATGTCTAAACAATCGTATCACTCCTATTATAAAAATATACATGTGTGCCCAGTATTCACGAAAATAATCGTATCAGGAAGTTATAACTCTTACAGTACCTTCTCATAATCAGCTGTTATTAAATTTCAAAGATCGTCGATTTTCCTTATGTAATGAATTTCTCGAAAGATCGGCGTGAATATCATTCCATCCATGCAATGACGATTGCCTTCAAAATCCCAAGTGGATCAGCTGGTGGACCTCCTCCTCGTCAGGAATCGAATCCATCGCTCTGTGGTGCCATCGCGTCTCTGTCTGCGTTTACTCCGACATGATGAACTTCTGGTTATCCATAGCGGATATTGTCCAAATCTTCACGAAAAAGTTCATAGAAACAGCGGACCCCTTTTTCCTCTTCTACGTTACGCCACTGTTCCATACAATGTTCGGTTTGAGTGTTGAAAGTTCAATTTCCACAGCGGTTTAGTCTCACTTGTAGAAAATAAAATTGTGAGTGTCTAAGTTTATGAAACACCCTGTAGCTGTGTTCGTACTCGGTAATTTATAACACTGCATAAGAAAGAATTGCATTAATGCACGAGCTAATGTTCTTAGGTGCATATGCTTATAACATTTCATTTGCCTATAATCGTTAATGTTACTTGGAATGTGTTATGAAATGCATAGTCGTAATGTCATTAAGAAAAACTATGTTCAGTTGAAGTTCACAGTTGCAGTATCTCGTAACCATCTGCCTGTACAATTCAAATGCTGAATAAACGTTCCAACTCAATGTTGTAATGAAGTTCAGCTTCTGTCATAATTCTTGCGTATATAATTGGAAATAACCCGCTCGCCCCTACTGCAATGCTCTAGAATCATCTCCGCCTAAAGCTGGCCTCGCCATGTCGCTCTACTATGCTGTTCTGCGTTGAAATGCAGCTTGGAATAAAGTTCTCCAACTACTCGCAATGCTGTTCTAAAACCCCGGCCTTCTCATGCTTGCTTGGCTCGTACAGCTGGTTCTATAACCGGTCTTCATGCTGCCTACTGCGGATGTCCGCCCGGCTCACTGACCTACTTTTCGTTCGCTGCTCGGTGAAGTTAAAACTGTCGCTTTCACTTTCCGTGACAAAACTTGTTCGCTGCGCGACCTTTACCATACGCTTGGCATGTCCTACTCAGCTCGCTGTCTGACCTCGACTGAGTTGCTCGCTGTACTGGACTCTCTTGCCAACAGATCTCGACTGCTTGGCTCACTGAGCTCGACTGACTGTCTCTGGACTGCCTTGACCCTTACCTGCCTGGCGCAGTCACGTGACGTCCTCCCCACCTCTGTGCTCTTGCGTCACAAATATAATCTCGAACCCCCAACATCTCGGCTATTAAGTTATAAAATAACTTAAGGGTTATCTGACTTCCTTCAAATTATTACCATGTATAATGCATGTTATATCTCCTCTTCTGAGATGTTTAAATACCATGTTCCATATAGATCTTAATAAAGCTTCATATTTCTATCCATAATTCCATCTGCTTGACTGCGGTCAGCGCCTTCTTAATCCTAGACCTACTACGTCATCTTGACATTCCTCTTGACTCGATCTGAGCGCTATCTTTTCTTAACTCTTCCTAACATCTCAACTACGGCTTAATGTCTGCTGGCGTAGCCGATAGCCTCAACTAGGTATCGGGTACAATAAGTTAGTAATTAGTTTTAGTTATAATTTACTTTTCATTATCATCTTCACGATCACCCAAACCATTAGGGGCCGATAACCTAGACGTTTGGGCACTTAAAACAACAATTATTATCATCATCATCATTATTATCAAATGTACACCATGTCATTGAGTACAATTCATCATTTCATCGGCATTTTTTGCAAGATGATGATGATGATGATAATTGTTGTTTTAAGGGACCTAACACCTAGGTTATCGTCCGCTAATGGTTTGGGTGATCATGAAGAACGAAACTATAAGTACCGTAAATCTAACTACGACTTACAACCAGAACTAACTACAGCTAACACACTAGAAGAAGAAGAGGAAGAGAAATAAGAAGAGTTAGAGAAATAAATGCCCTCAACCCTCGGAGAACAAGGATTGAGGGACTTATAAAGAAGGACAGCCATGAAAGGCAGATAGGAAAGGGGGAAAGAGGAAATGCCCTGTCCCAGAGGCAATGGAAAAAGGAGAAAAACCGGACCCAGCTCAGGAATCACTCAGGGGCTCTTGAGGGTGTAGCACTATCTAGGGTGCACCAGATGTGGTGGGGCTACATACACCCTGCCACGTCGAGGGCCTTGAGCAGAAGGCAGGAGATATCATGAAAAGAAAAAGAAGGCTGACCCCTAAAAGAATGAGGCATCAGAAAAGATGAGAGAAGGGCCAACTAAGGCAGGAAAAAAGGAGACTTCCTAAGCCTCTGATACCCTAATACCGTCAGGGTTGGAAGAGAACAAGATTTGACCAAGAGAGGTCGACAGGAAAGAAGACTGAGATGAGCCCGGCACAAGTATGTGGAAGCAATGCCGGACTCAGCTGGGGTCCCGTGGTCGCCAACCTACGTCCCACTAGATGTGAGCCACTGAGCGGGTTGCAAGATGAAGTGGAGTTCTCTATAATGGTAGGTTGAGGAACGAACGAACTATGGAGCAGGTCTCTAATAAAGTGACGGGTATGCTGATTATTGTGGAGCCCCAGTTTATCGAGGTTGGCCTTCAGCGACTTCGGTATGATCCCAGTGAAATAGATTATGATAGGCAATACAGTGACAAACTCCTGTCCCCACATCTGTCGGATCTCTTCAGCCAGAGCCATGTATTTCGTCACTTTGTCAGCATAAATGTGCTGGATATTATGTGAGTTATGGACTGCAATATTTTGTTAGAAGAGTTTTCCTCTGCATTTTATCAATAAGAATAATGTCTGGCCTGTTGGCTGATATTGGTCTATCTGTGATCACTGATCTGTCCCAGAATAGCTAGGGTGTATCGTTCTCCAGAACAGCATCAAGAATATATTGGTAGTAAGGCAGAAGATTATTACTTTAGGAGTGCTTCTTTGCCAGGTTGACGTAGATTACTTGGCTACTTGGTCATGCCTCTTCAAGTAGAGCGTAGATGAAATTGTTGTACAGCCCCCTGTGATATGCTGGATGGTCTCGGTTTCGCATTGGCCAATCCTACATTTGTCATCTGGCATGTCTGGCGGACTATAATCACCATGTTTGTAATGATGAGGGACAAATGGTAAGGTTACATTGTTAGTAACCTATTTAAGGTAGCACGGACTATAATCACCATGTTTGTAATGATGAGGGACAAATGGTAAGGTTACATTGTTAGTAACCTATTTAAGGTAGCACGGACTATAATCACCATGTTTGTAATGATGAGGGACAAATGGTAAGGTTACATTGTTAGTAACCTATTTAAGGTAGCACGGACTATAATCAACATGTTTGTAGTGATGAGGAACAAATGGAAAGGTTACATTGTTAGTAACTTATTTTAGGTAGCATGGACTATAATCAACATGTTTGTAGTGATGAGGGACAAATGGAAAGGTTACATTGTTAGTAACTTATTTTAGGTAGCATGGACTATAATCACCATGTTTGTGGTGATGAGGGACAAATGGAAAGGTTACATTGTTAGTAACTTATTTAAGGTAGCACGGACTATGTAATCACCGTATTTGTAGTGTTGGGGGACAAATTATATGGTTACATCGTTATACTAACTGAATTAAGGTAACGCGGACTAAATAATCACCATATTTGGCTTGTAATTAATTTAAGTAGAGGCGGATTATAAGTATCACTATCTCAGCCAGTCATCCGAGCAATCTGAACAAAATCCTAGATTTAAACGAGTTGAGTGTTCCTTACAAGATATATCACTTCCGTGGAGCACTTCTCTGTATAGAATATTCTCAACACACTCATAAAATCCGCTCGATATCCAGCACAAGCTCTCAATTCAGGCAAAATGTTGAGCATCCATTTGAAAGGACTGATTGAAGACGGAGGAGTCTGTGACCTACATGGAAATTGGCAGGAACTACAGCTACAGTCGTTATTTGAGTCTTCAGTCATTTGACTGGTTTGATGCAGGTCTCCATCCCTCCCTGTCCCGAGCTAATCGTTTCATCTCTACATAGCTACCACACCCTACATCCGAGGCAATCTGTTTAACATACTCTAACCTTGGTCTACCCCTACAGTTCTTGTCCTCGACCCTTCCTTCCATAACTAAGCTTGCTATTCCAGGGTGTCTTAGTATGTGTCCTACCAACCTATCTCTTCTCTCTTTAGCAGTCGCCAAAAACATCTCTCCTCTCCCTCTAGTCGTAATACCTCATCGTTTGTAACTCTATCTACCCATCTGATCTTCAACATTATCCTGTAATACCACATTTCAAACGCTTTAATTCTCCTCGTTTCTGCTGCACCAATAGTCCAAGTTTCACTTCCATAGAGCGCCACGCTCAAAAAAGAAGCCTTCAAAAATGACTTCCTAATACCTAAATCTATGCTCGATGTCAACAGATTCCTTTTCTGTAGAAATGCTTTCCTTGCCTGAGCTAACCTACTCTTTATATCCGCTTTGCTTCGCCCATCACTGGTTATTTTGCTTCCTAAGTAAAAGAAGTATCCTACTTCCTTTAGTTTTTCACCTGCCAATTTGATGTCCATAGAGGTTTCTGATTTATTTCGGCTGCATGCCAATATTTTTTGTTTTACATTTATTAATTTTCATAATGAATTCTTTCCTCAAGACGGAGTCCATACCATTCGAAAACTCATTCAAATCCTCAGGCGTGTCGGCCAAGATGACGATGTCATCGGCAAATCTCAAGAGTTGAAATTATTTCTCCTTGAATCTTCACTCCCACTTTAAATTGTTCTCCAATTTCATGTATTGCTTGTTCAATGTAAAGATTACCGACAGTAGTGGCTACGCTGGCTAAAGCGCTGCGTTAGGCCATGGGGTCAAGCTCTCTGCTGATTCGGTAGACGTGTGGGTTCGAGCCCCACCGTCGGCTGTCCTTGAAATGGATTTCCGTGGTTTCCCATTATCAACGCCAGGCAAATGCTGGGACAGTACCTTCTGACAGGCCACGGCCGCTTCCTTCCACATCCTTGCCCAGTTTCATTCATCTTCATCCATTCCATCTCTCATCGCGCAGGTCGCCCACGGGCGTCGAATAGAAAGACCTGCACTCGACCTCTCAGGAGGCCACACGACACCAAAAAAAATGTAAAGATTGAAAAGTTTGCTTTATTATTATCATCATCGTCTATGTTGTATTCTTTCAGGATGGTCGGAAGGGTCGAGGTGCATAAAAACCAATGCAGCGAGTTCTCAGTTGCGTTCTATATTAATAATAATAATAATAATAATAATAATAATAATATTAGTATCGTATGGCCTCGGGGGCAGGGTGCAAGCTTTGTTATATGACGCCCAGAGGGCAGCTTTCATGTCGAGTTTAGTCGTTCCTTGGAACGCTATGTAGGCCAAGGAGGTTAGATATCTAAGCTCCTTGACACTATAGCGCTTTCTAGTAGAGAAATCAGGAACTTTTGTGTTGGCGGAAAATCCCGAGATTAATTTTGACATTATGAACACGGCCTACTGAATTCAAATGGGTTCTTTGGCATGCCAACAACGTATGACATGCGTGTGGTGAGTTTTGTCGCATTTCAAAACTCACTTACCACGGCCAGGAGCGAACTTGTAAGCTTGGGGTTGGTAGTCCGACACGATAACCACTCACCCACCGTCGCAAGCGCGATCTACAGTATTCTACGGTTAGTGTAGCGGTGAAACTCTCCCCACATCGCTCAGTATTTAGACCGACCTTGCTGTATGGAAGTGAGAGCTGGGTAGGTTCAGAATATGTGATACATAAGCCAGAGGTAACTGATTTGAGGGTAGGACCAATGAGAGCAATGGCAGGAAGGTGCTCATCATGAAGAGATAAAGACTACTGTCGACCAAAATATTATGTGCACTCGAGTTTGAAGGTTGTTTGTGAACAAACCAAAAGACTTACATAAAATCCAATACCATCAACATTTTCGTCGTTCTATTTAAAGTTAGTTCATGTAGGTTTGGGATTTTTAATTTATATTTTAATATTTTTTGTCGCAGTTGGAACACAAAAAGTGCCCGTTTTTAAGCGTGTTTCAACCATGCGTCACATTTAAGGATTATTATCTCTAAAAACCGTCATCATATCGAATCCAAATTTCACCACAACATACATTGGAATGTTGTATAACTGCTTTATTAATTTCAAAATTTTGTGTGTCCAAGAAACAAAGTTGTTATCAGTTTTGTAAGGTAACTTTTTCTCGGCTCGGGGTGTTTGGAAAATATAGCTCTTGGTCGCGTTGTAATCCTTATACATCAAGATGTTATGCTGTATGACTGTGAAATACGTAAATTAATTCACTTATTTTATATCGGTTTTTATTTGTTCGTGGAAATAAGGCATGATTCACCAGCCAGCCGCTCCGAGGTAAGCTGTACAGCGTTGCTGAGATGGAGCCCATCACTGCCGAGCTAGGCGAGGTCGTATTTCCCCGTTCAAATATAAACCGATATAAAATAAGTGAATTAATTTACGTATTTTAAAGTCATACAGCATGACTTTTTGATGTATAAGGATTACAACGCGACTAAGAACTACATATTCCAACCACCCCAAACCGAGAAAACGTTACCTTACACAAATGATAACAACTTTGTTTCTTGGACACGCAAACTTTTGAAATTAATAAACCAGTTATACAACATTCAAATGTATATTGTGTTAAAATTTGGATTCGATCTAATGACGGGTTTGTGAGATAATAATTCTTAAATGTGACGCATGGTTGAAACACGCTTAAAAACGGGCACTTTTTGTGTTCCAACTGCGATAAAAAATATTAAAATATAAACTAAAAATTCCAAACCTACACGAACTCACGTAAAATAGAACGACGTAAATGATGATGTTATTGGATTTTATGTATTTCTATTGGTTACGTCACAAACAACCTTCAAACTCGAGTACACATAATACTTTGGTCGACAGTAGGTTGGCAATGAACACGCTAGATGTAGCTGTTAGTATGAGCCGACTTAGATGGTGGGGTCATGTGGGGGAGGAGAGATTACCTAAGAGGTTAATGAACTTGAAAACCTGCATTGTATTGTTTCTTTAAAGCAGGCAGTGTTTAGTACTGTGCCCATTCAACAATGAAATATGCAAATCACAGTTTGCCAGCAATGCTCAATCGGGAGTATCGGGGTTCATGGTTTGTTCTCCCACTCTGTGACTTACACACTTTGAATTAAGCAGAGGATACACTTACAAAAATAAACTCCTACTATTAAAACATTTAATTATCCAAAAATACGGCGCTACAAAAATTAAACAAATAAAAATACTGACACTCCACTTCACACTTGTCCAAAGTTGAACAAGGAATTCATATCAAACAATTTACAAAATCATAATGACTGGTTTTCCAAAAACCAACAAAACTTCAACTAAGTTTCACTTCCATATGGTGTCAATTAAAATTCTTAAAAATAGCGAGCTCCAAATGGCTCGGTAATGTTTACATACACTCTGTTATCAATTTAATACACATCAATAACTATCTACATGAGTATATCTTTTAATCATAATTATCAAAGTATGGCTAATCATCAATTAATTTTGGGCTTTCACAAGGCTCACATGTTACCATCCCTCTCTCTCAAGCTAACAACTCACTACTGTGATTGGGAAAAATTTGCGTACTCCCGAGCTACAGAAGACTACTGAACAAGTCAAACTTAAGATTACTCCCGGAATCTAATGTCTTCAATAGAACTCGTGAATCACTGAATCATTGAACACTAAAGTTAGGGATTTATCATTTTTGTCTTAAAAGACCATTATATTATAAGAAAGCAACGATCTGAACTCTGCAAGCGATAATAATGGATATAAAGGGACCTCGGTTCAAAGACCGGGTCGTTCAAACAATCTTTAAACACTCCTGTGTATTAAGACTCAGACAGTCCGTCCTAACCTACCGCACTACCAGAGGGTAAGGGTCTAATCTTAACTACTTGGCGTGATTTATTGCAGGGAGAGAAGAGAGCTCACAGTCTCGCTTTCACAAGAGACTGGCTACATCAGCTTTCCACAGAGCTGTTTCAAATGCAATTCTCTGAATGACAAGGCTTCTAATACAAATTCATAAAACAACATATTTAGGTTCAACAGACCTATTCTCTTAGCTTCGGTATATAATAATTATGAAGTGTCCTCATTAGCGGTTAAGAAAAATTCAATAATACAACCAATATTAAGGGGCTTCAACACGGACGACTCTTGAGTTCGATCCTTTCAAATGCCTCGGGAGCAGTATCCCAATTTGGAGGACTTATAACATTAGCGACTTAGGGTAGGCCTCGCCTTTTACCAGCGCTCATAATACAACATAAATAGCACCCTTTTTAGCATACAACACACAATGCCTCGTGATCACTATCACAACTTTGAGGGCTTATAATAGTTCATTCCCCACGACTAACTGTCGCTACATGGCGCTCATACATTAATTAGCCAAGTTGCCTTCAAAGAACTAAATAAATTCAAAATCAACGTTCGATCTACATCTCAAAATATATATTACTCTCCCTCCCTTTACAATAATCCCATTTACCATAAAGAACATGTATTCATAACATGTATTAATTCATCTAAAGGAGCTCGGAAGCTACTACTTTCAATATAAAATTCATCACAATATTCATTCATTTGTATAATAATAATAATAATTATTATTATTACGCTTGCTTTCTCATATTTATATCATTTATCAACTACACTGATATTTTACTGAATACATTCCACAAGGGATTCATTTATATTTCACATATTTATTATATTTTTCTCAAATTAATCGTTCAGATCGCGCAATCTTTCTATCACCTGTTATGAAACATCCCTACTCTCTCCCTCATGAGGATTATACGCAAATCTTCCCAAACACATAATAATGAAAATAGTTCCTCACATGACGGTACGGTCATCGACCGAATTCTCCAGCGATGGAACATTTTCGCCCACCAACTTTTTCTTAAGCCATTTTCATGGTTACATTTACACTCTATGACACTTTTTTAACACCACATAAAATATTTACCTTAATCACTTGGAACATAACGAATACCATTTTGTATTCGTTTTCACTTAACACAATACAATTCACTAAAATATTACACTCAAAAATCTCACTATATTTACATTACATAACAATTTTATCACTTGGGCGTTAATTATTTGCCTTACGCACGTGATTTCTTTTCCTTTCCCGTTTCCAAGGGTTGCACTATAGCACGTCGGCTTCCTAATCTGACGAGATGATGGAAAGTCTCGATCGAACTACACCTCACTGGAACGGCTGATCTTCTAATCCTGAGTTTGACTATCGGCTCCTATAACTTTCCTGCACGATGTCGTATCTGGCTAGACGCTAACTTGTTCGTCTTAATAAAAGTCTGCCCTTGATGTATTACTATCTCGATCGCTCGAACTGTTTATCGATGACCTAGTAATTTCCTTGTACTTTCTGTTACTTTGATTTGTAGCTTATTGGAGTACTCCCCAATGTTTACTGTTCATTTGTCTACCTAGACAAAGCCTGGAACTACAATTCCTAATTTTTATCGTCCTGCGCTCTAGTCACCTTGATTTCAGGAACACTAGGCGTTTTTATTTCGTTTTACCCTAATCAGGTTCCTTAACGTAGATAGAACTTCTATTTCACTTTCCTTGGATACTTCGAAACCTTATGATGCGTCGGTTCTTTAACTGAACTATTATCTTCGAGTACCTATCGCCTGTTATTTCTCAAGTCCACAGCCTAAACTTTGACTGTAATAGTGAACTTTAACAATAATTGTTCCTGCGTGCAGCGTCTAAGCGCTCACTAAAATAACTTGTTGTACTTTGCGACACAGTATCACGCTCTCTAGCGTCTTTTATAACTGAATGTACTTTGATGCAGCACTCCTGCACTAGGAGTTTACTTGTAACTTGTCTTGTAGTTGATGCTTCAACGTCACGCTCCTCTTTGGGCTGACTGATACTTTGCGAAACAGTACCGTGCGCTCCCGCGCCCTTGGTAAACTGAATGTGTTGTGACTCAGTGACGCCCCCTCGGGCTGTATGAAACTGCATTAGCTGTGATGCAGCACCTCCGTACGAGGTCTGTTGTAAACTGCATTAACGATGATAGTGACACAGTGTCACGCCCGTAGGCTGACAATAACTGCATTAGCTGTGATGCAGCACCTCCGTACGAGGTCTGTTGTAAACTGCATGCTCCTCCTGGCACGTCCAGGGTTTTTATCCAAATCTGCGGCAAAAAGATCAAATCCGCGTCTTCTCCAGCACTAACTTCTGAAGTAATAGTCGTATAATTTTGAAAAATATATCTCTGGAAAGCTCTTGTTCTAAACGTAAACTGGTTTCTTTGATCATGAAAATCGATCACACAATTCCAAGATATTAAATAATTTATCTCCTCAGATATGTGGGCGTTGAGGTTTATTTTTCCATCCCTACCAACTCTGGTCTCGGGGAATTACTAACGACGTCATGCTACGTTTGCAGTTCTTTCCTGTGCAAATATTATAAACTTTTTCTCCACACAAAAATCTCTATTCAAGAATAATCAACAATGATGTGTTTCATTAATTAAATGCTTGCAAATGGCTTAATTCTAATTATTTCTCTTCTTGCACCATTGCGAGGTTGTCATTTTCTAGCTGAGTAAGGTCTATTTCCAAAACTGCTTCTCTCTTACTCGTCGTGGAAAGTTTTTATCGTTCTATTTATAATCATGAGCCAGCTCCTATCGATGCGTCAAGCATGATCTCACGTCCGCATTACTCGTGGTCACCCATTCTTGCGCCACTTTATAACAACCCACTTCTTAAAATCTTTCCAAGTCACTCTAAGGACTGTATTATTTCCTCTCTTCTTTTGCAAATAAATTATGGATTCGACGCTTGAACCAATTACAGATGGGTTCAGTACATGGAAATAATACACACATTAACTTAAGACATACAGGGTCATCGAAAAATAATGCCAACAATTCAAAAAAATATAGCACCTAAACCCTTTACGTTAAACGTGTAATTCTTTCACTGAACGCCAGCTGGTTAAAGTAAGTTTTGTTTTGGAGGGGACGTGACCTTGCTATGAGCACACTAGATGCGCAGTAGCCAAGGTCGGCTGGGGGCGCGCGCGTGCGCCAATGAAGTCCCGACCTCACCTCTTTGGATTTTATTTCTGGGGGTACATTAAAAACATTGTGTATGAAGAAAAAAATCGGGATTTGGAGCACCTGAGGGAGCGAATTTCTGCCGCCATCTTGACAGTTACTCCTGAAATGATTGCACGTACCAATTCAGCCATTGGGAAAGCGTGCGTTCAATGCGGATGTTGGTGGTCTGCCTGGCCTAGATTTTTTCTCTACAGTCCCTGATTCCTTAAACTGATTAAACCATCGAATTACAGCTTTGTAATCAGGTGCGGTTTGTCGGGCGGAGCGGACATTGGTGCGCGCGCGCCCTGCCGACCTTGGCTACTGCGCATTTAGTGTGTGCATAGCAAGGTCACGTCCCCTCCAAAACAAAACTTACGTTAACCAGCTGGCATTCAGTGAAAGAATTACATGTTTAACATAAAGGGTTTAGGTGCTATACTTTTTTGAAATGTTAGCATTATTTTTCGATGAAGCTGTATTGTAACAAATACATATCAAAGAAGAAACCAGTTTGTGTTCACTTGTATGAGCAAGTCGATGGCTTGCATGCAAGGCATCTCATGCTGCTTTCTCTCTTGTTCACTCGAGTAGGATCATCACGTTTTATCAGCCAACTGTAGAGATATTGTGAAATTTTCCAATATCTTGTTAATCAAAATTACTTCAATTATAAACAAGAAGAACTATACAGCCTATTTTCATATATCCTACTCATGTTAATTGCCTCTATCAACATACAAAATTTCAGTTTGATTATTGTAATAGATTCGTAGATATTGAGAACCGTCTATATATTTCAGATAGTCGCCATGTTGGATTTTTATTTATGTACTAATACATGAAGATTATTGTGTACGTGTGGTATTCAAACTTCAATCGCATGATTAGGACACATGAAGTAAAAACGAGATTTTAAAATTTCGCACAACTGCCATCTTGAGCTTTTCAAAACAATTGAAATAAACTAGATGCCAGTGGATTAACACTTGTATAAGCATTTAACGTGCAAATTTTCACTGCACTCGGATGGTTAAATCGCGATAAACGTCCGTCCATTTAAATATGTATACTTCGCGTCGCCGCCATGTTGGATTTGTGCTCACCAGGTTACTGAAAGTCCTATAGGTGAATTTATGTTCATAGCCTCTATGAACATTAAAAAAAACAGTTTGATTGCTGTAAAAGATTCGTAAATATTGAGTCCATCTAAATATTTCGGATGCTCGCCATTTTGGATTGTTATATGTATCGGCCATAGAGTTATGTACCATTAAGGGAAAATTATTGCGTAGCTTCATTATTCAAACTTTCACATCGATTGCATGATTACGACACAAGATATAAAAAACTTCATTTTAAAATTACGCACAGCCGCCATCTTGAGGTTATGTAAAATATTGAACTAAATTAGATGGCAGTGCATTACTATGTGTATAAACATTTGCTGAACCAAGTTTTATTACGTTTGTGTGGTTAAATCGCGAGAAAAGTCTATTTAAATGTCTCATTTGCGCTTGGCCGCCATGTTGGTTTTGTAGTTGCCAGGTTTTTGAACGTCTCATAGGTCAATTTCTAGTAGTACTCTTTATCACCGTACACAATTTCAGGGTGATATCGGTAATAGATTCGGAGATACTGAATGCTAGTGAAATATTTCGCACAGCCGCCATGTTGGATTTGTGAGAGACAATAAAATTTGAAGGGTACGGTCGGGGTCGGCCAGAATGGTGCTATGATCTTACCAAGTTTCATTGAAATCGCTCCAGCCGTTTAGAAGTTATTAGGGCGGACACACACACACACACCATCACACACACACGCACACACAGACACACGGACAAAAGGTGATGTCATAAGCCTATTTTTTTTTCATAAAATGAAAATAGGTTAAAAATTGGTATGTGATAGGACAAAAGTAATGGCACTTCTGAATTCAGATGAACAATGTACCCGTAAAATAAGAGTCAAAACCAAGTAATGAAAAAACGTGTAGACCTGTGTAATTTGATTTGAAATTGTTGCCGTAAAGTTAACGTTGTATAGATTTTACTTTACGACACAATACGTTGTCTGGTTTGTTATCGGTGAACCAGATATACAGTACTTGTTTATTCCCTTCTAATAGCTAGTTTCTGGGAACGATATCAAAGGAATTTCACCAAGTTAAGACTGAACTACCTGGAATTTACTGCAGAAAATCTTGAAGAATATGTCATCCAAGATAATTACGAGCACTTTTAACGTGATAGTACGTAATCCAATCATGTCCAAGTTCCATATGATGCTATCAGTAGCGAGCAAGTTGTGTCAGCACAGCAGTAGTAACCATACAGTTTTACGAGCCAAGCGTCTCCGGTTTATGTTATGACACACGAGTCGTTGTTCAAAACTGCGTGTAGACGTCAATATGTTTACACTCCATAATGGGATATAATACTCGTATTTTTCGCACATACTTAATTTCAAAGAATACGATCCATAAACTGGAGTCCTAAAATATAAATTACATGGATCTATTTTAATTTGCACTCGTACTTCGCGACGTTCGCGGTAGCTATCTTCTCCTCATCAAATAAAGTAAGGCTTCGGTGGCGTTGTTGGTAGTATGCCGAGCTTCGATGCCCAAGATCGCGGATTCAAACCCGGCCGAAGTCGTCGGATTTTTTAAGAGCATTAAAAATCGGGCGGGCATCAATTCCGCTCGGGAATTCCAGTCAGGTAGCCAGGGTTACCTCAATACCACTCGGTCCTACAAGGGACCCAAAAATAAGTTCCTCAACTCCGCTCAGGCTTTGACAAGGGGTCGGCAAAGGGGTTATCCCCAATGACGTAAACAAATGTCATAACCCTCCTGCTAGCATACCAAGGACCTTATGCATCGCATGAGTGAATTCTTGAATGCAGCTGATTTTTCCCTTCTAGGCTGAAAAAAAATCCTCTCGGCACGCCGGAAGGCGGAGGTAGATTTCACCGGGCAAACTCGGGGATAGGCAAAATATGCAGGTTTTCGTAGAAGGATCAGACCTCATTTATTGCGAGAAAGTATTTTACTATGTTATTGGAGGTCAATTAACTTTTCTTTCGTCTTACTATGCATATTTTTTTTTAACATTATATTGTCTTAGGGGGACGGTAACCTTCTTGTCATTTGGGGTCCATTTTTAGCCTACTTTTCACCTTTTGCAAAAATGAGGAAAAAGTAGACTTATGAGATCGGGCAAATGTCCGTCCGTCCGTCCGTCCGTCTGTCTGTCTGTCTGTCTGTCTGTCTGTGTGTGTATCCCCCCGCTATCAACTCCTAAACGGCTGCAGCAATCGAAACAAAATTTGGTAGGAGTAAAGATCTATACCTGAATATCTCACGGCCATATTTGAAAATGATGTCAGTGCTACCAACTGCTGAAAAATCGCAATTGAAATTTGAGCTCCATGTTGGATATCTTGGACGGTATGAATGGGAGCTATTTCAAAATTGTCACACGTATAGATAATAATATTGCAGTTTAATTTCCAGGAGGCCAAACATGGCAGTGTTGCCAAAATTATTATAAGCCGGCTGATAGGTCCAAATTGTAAATGCATATAACTTCTGCACTATGGATTTCAACCAAATTTCGTATGTTCTATGTGTACATAAACAGATATGACTGAGCATATTCTTAAGAGCCATCAGGGCTACCAACTATTAATAAATGCTCTCATTTTTTTAAAATCAAAATGCCCATATATCATAAAGTATGCAAGCCGACAGCTTTAAACTATGCACACGTATAGTACCTGACATTCTATATTAATTTGGAGTAACTTATATACGTCAGTGCTACCAACATGATTCTAAGCCTGCTGAGAGGTCCAACTTTAAATACATGTAACTTCTATACTATTATTTGGATTTCAACCAAATTTCGTGTGTGCTATGTGTAGCATAACAGATATGACTATGCCGATTCGTAAGAGTAACCAGGGTTGCCAACTGTAGTTCTCTATTAGGCTACATTATCCTATACAGTATTTCGACTAATTAGAAATTTCGATATTACCAATTTAATTTCGTCATTATTCTAGATAGATCCATATAGATTAATCAATGACATGAATCTTAAATTTTAAGAAAAGTAGGCTCTTTAGTTCGTCACGGAACTTCTTGTTATACTTGTGGTCACACCGTCATTATGCAAGGTTTGGAACTGATGTGTAACAATCTAACAGCCTGTTACTTCTTCACGTCAAATTTTATCTCCCGCAGAGATGTTGGTTGATTCCTCAGTTTAGGGCTGCGACAACGCGGTCATGTAACGCCGTGTACTTTGGGTGTGTGTAGAATCTGTCTGATAAACGGTGTTAATTGTGATGGCTTTATTAGTCTGTAATTCAGGTAAGGACTGCAGACGGTCAATTTCAAGTAGTAGTTCCTAATGTTGGTACCAAATATACCGTCAACGACACCTAGCTGTGTACTTGGCTACTAGATGCCACCGCAACCAGTAACTTGCAACGAACGTTGGACTTCCCCTCTAAAGGAAAGCATACTGAGGGATTTTCAGCGCTCTTTGAAAATCCGACGACTTCGGCCGGCTTTGGACCCGCGACCTTGGGCATAGAAGTTCAGCATGCTACCAGCTAGGCTACGTCACCGAAGCCGCATCCCGCATAGTCAGATGGAAAACTGAATGTGATCTCGTTGTCATGGCAACCTCTGGTAGCTCATCCCTCATCAATTTAGAAGCGTTGTCATGGTAACCTCTGATGGCTCTTGGCATTTTCTTCTAATTCCGAAATCATTTTTCTCATCCCTTGGCGTAATGGTGGGTTGTATCAAAAATTCTTTCAGACAAAAGTTTTAGTTAATTATTAGGGGAATATCGTACTGTCCCCGATAATCCGGATAGTAGGCTGTCAGATATCCGCCCCCTCAATCGGATTGCCAATAATCAAACGCACCGGCACAGCTACATCAATGAAAATGGCACTGACAGATACTACCGAGATTAGAGCACAGCAGTTAACAAGAATTTATTGTGGAACACACCAAAATATACGGGGGTTCATACTTACCTTTACTTACCTCTTTAAATTAATCTCGGGTCTGGGTTGCCAACTGGATCACTTAAAGTATGCCCTCACAATAACCTCCACCATGATATTTAAAATGAACCAAAACGGAAACAAGAAACTTTAAACTGTACAATAATTTATTTCACATAAAGGAATGACTCTAACAAAAAAAAAAAAAAAAAAACATGTGGCAATCAGAAGCCATTGTCAACATAATCATGTCCTCCTGTAGGACTTGTAGACGTTACATACAAAATTTTATCTTTCACTAGCTTAAAAGAACGTAATAATCATAATACACTTGGAATGGATAAGGGAGTTGGGACGAGACATATAGCAATTGTTTTCCTTTTAATAGACATCACACTTTTATTTATAACCGCAAGGCTACTATGCAGGCGACCTTGGCCTATATCATACAGTTGTCTGGCCAGCTGCGATCCACCCTGCATCATGTCGCATGCCTACATCGTCAAATGGACTCACCTGTCCAGCCAACGTTAGCATCTGCTAGTTACATCAGAGCCTAGCTCCTTCTCAAAACACTTTAAACGTCCTCAACTCAACTCAAATATTATCACGCAAATCTTTTAAATGCTCCATTCACATGTCACTGGATTACTCTGATAATCCCAAAACTTGTTTAATTATGTAATCCAAATTTTTATAGCGTTGTTTAGAGTATTATAACAAAACGCTTAATGTTTATAACAAATGCTCATTAATTAGTTTATAACAATCATAATTGTTTATAATATTGTCAAACGACAATTGAAAAATTTATACACGCCTCTATTAATTTCTTTCGTTCCACATTATTATTAAAGATATTTACATAATTATTTACAATATTAATATTATTTGTTTTTGAAATACATTACACCACACGTCTATCCGGTTGATAATTACTCAAATCGTGGTGATATAATCTACCAATGAAGGTTAGTTATATTTAAATGTTATATTTAGGTTTAATAAGGTTTAATAATTATTATTATTATTATTTGTGACGGTAACCTCCATTCAAAATCGTTATCTCAAATTGTTTAAACACTCTTGTTAAATTTTAACAGCAACTTCACATGATTAATTTTTCAAGGGACCTGGACAATACACTCAGCGGAAAAATACTTCGCTCAAACGCACAAAACTGCACAAAATAGGCCCAGAATTCATCATATATCTCCATATATATGGCATCAAAATCTTCCACAATACATACAAAAAACCTCCACATATAAACTCATTAACTTCATTCTTATTACTGTGGGAACCTGCTTCACTTATTCAAGGGCATTATTCATCAGCGACTTTTACACGTCCACTGAACTAACGATTATACATCCATAGTTCCACTTTAAAAATTCTTATGTTCATTAATTGTGTCAAAACTGTTATTATATTAACCTTCGTGGGTTTCATTCATGAATCGATATGAAGTAAAAATTTGCCAATCACAAATAAATTTAATAGCAAATACGATTAGACACGCCTCTCTGGTCTATCAAAATTGAGATTAATATCTTCAAAGTATCGTAGTATAAAAATACTATCTTCAATCAAAGTTCATCTAAACTGCATAAATAATCGAATAGAATCCAATTAGACTGTGGAATGCAAACATTATTGTTCCAATCTAGAATTGAGAAAAACTTCTATAAAATGTTCATTACTATAGTGTATTCAATAAATCGTAATCGAAGTTCATATTTCATAAAATTGTCTATAATGCAATGGTATTTCATAACTGACGATAAATGTCTATGTTGCAATCATGTTCATCAAACGACTAGTATTTCCAAGATCGTCGATAAAGTAATAGATTTTAACGCTCTAAAATCTTTTAATAATTCTTCCTTCTTGAGGATGACAGAAAATTGGGCAAAGTAATTAACTGAAGAGAATTACTTTAATAAAGTGACACGCTGTCTGAATTCAAATCTGCCATAGAAAATCGTTAACTTTACAGTCACATCGTGACTACAAAAATAAGCAACTTACTGAAAGAATCTAGATTATCAGTCTCAACTGATCCAAAATTATTTAACTATGCCAATGACATAATAATGTCTCAATAAATCGTCGAAAACGGCATAAATCAACGAAGTGTACTGAGTACAGAAATATCAAGCAAGAAAATGGGGCAAAATATGTGGGACAGAAAATATGGGAAAAATGGTTGCTCAGATATCGCTAAATGACTCAAATAAAACAAGAAACGTTCACGACTACCTTATCTGTTGATTGAAGTTCTAGAGGAAAATTTCCAAAGAAGACTGCTGATGGTTCCATTTCACCAACGTAAAGATGAGCTCCGACCTCGACCCTGGAACCAGCGCCCTCGGAGAATCGAACTGCTTCCTCCTCCGGAAATTGCACTGCTCCGTGTAGACGATAGACATCCTTCTGGCAAAACTCTTCTTTGTGAGCCGGGTCCACCCTGGCCTCTCTTGATAGTTCCCTGAAGTTCTGGTAGAAATTCGCCATGAAGTTTATTTGCAGTTATTTCCGCAGAAATATTCATAGTTGTAGAGTTTGAAACTATTTCCACTGCCATTTGATATAATTCAGCGTTGGACTACGATGCATGAGTGTAGTTGGATGTTCACTACATGCTCGCTTTTGTAGAATGGCGATTAACGAAGTTCCATGCTGCTATTTCACTCCATCGATATATGTCCCAATTGCATTAAAGTCCTTAGCCTTCCATCTCCATTTCCGTTATAATAGTTGAAAGAACTGCCATATTATATTGTTGCATTGTAGAATGTAGCGTTATATCACCAAATGCAATCTTAAGTATCACGGTTGCAATACACGTGTCAGCCGTAGCGTAGAATGTGATATTATAAAAGTGTTTCTCTGGTGGTGAGAAAATCACTTTTGTCTGCCGTCTTAAAATGCCAATATCTTCCAAATTATAATCGTGAAAATGTTCAACTTTACTACACACTTTAATACTGTTATGCACAATAGAATTAGCTTATAGGCAATAGCTAACTGTTGGTGTATACAGAGGTGGCCAAATTATTAGACTAAAGCTTGAAAAATAACATATTTAATTTTCCTGGCTAAGCTTACAAGTGAAAATTAAACATGCATGTGCCTAAATACTTTGTATGCATTCCTTGGTTAGAAATAAGCATTTTCACCCTTTTGGGCATATTTTCATGAGTGTTTGGCAATTGTTTTTGATGTCATTGTCATGGTGCCAAATCCGTACTAAAATTTCAATCAGCCCAATTTTTGTTGTAACAGTGATTTTCTCGATTTTCTTATTGACAATAGACCACAACATTCAATGGGGTTCATATATGGGTTATTTCCAGGCCACGAAAGCACAGAAAGGTTTTTATCATTGAGAAATTGAGCCACTTTCTTGGCCACATGACAGGGTGCACCTTCATGCATGAAGACACAAGGATTTTCCCCAAACCATTCCCTATATCAGTTAAGAGACGCTTCTCAAGGACTTTTATATATTGGTTCTGCTTCATGGTACCCTCTACAATATATAATCTTCCGGTTCCATACACAGACATCACACTCCACACCATAACTTTCGTGGGATATTTTACTGTCTGTTGTACGCACTGGTGATGAACCTCTTCTTATGACCTCCTACGAACGTACTGACTCATTTCTTTACTTACTTAAAATATAGATTCATCACTGAAGCAAACCTATAAACAAGTTTTCATTTTAGTAGTGCAATGTCGGTATTATTTCAAGTAATAAAGGAACAATAATAACAACAATTTTATAAATTCCCGGTGAGCATTGTTAAACCTGTGATAAAAGTAGTTAATTTTTGTAAAACTACTATTTTGTTGTTACATACCTTCTTCCAGTTGTATGTACACCAATCTTTCTGGCCCTTTGCCCCTACCAATCTCTTTTTTGCCATAACTGGAGTGATCTTTTCTTTCCTTCTGGGCCATCCAGATTTCAATCCGCTATTGTACAATGTTCTTCTTACAGTTCTAGCAGATGCATCTATGCCACTACTCTTCAAATTATTTCTTAGTTCATTGCTCGTAGCTGAGCGATGGTTTCGTGAAATTAAGATTAGTTTTTGTTCACTTCTAGGGCTTAATTTACCTTTCCTACCACATTTTCCCTTTCGTTATGACTGGTAAACCTCGCTGTTTTCATCCATTTCCTTAATTCTATTCGCTGATTTTTGTGCAATATTGAGTTTTGTTGCTATCTCCTGCTGTGTGTAGTGTCCTTCTGCAAGCAATGTTCTTGTTATCCCAATTTTCCTTGGGGACATATCACTTTTTCTCCCTATAAACTTAAAATTCCCTTGATAGGTCGATGTGATGCACTGCCTTCTAATCACGACGCAAATATAGGTTTAAATATGTCAGCATAAAGCACCAGAGCTCTGCTGATGGAATTATGTGACAGATAGTAACTAAACAATCACTAAATTCTTGGTAAATTTCAAACAAACAACCACATGAGCATAGAAATAAATAATTCCTTGAGACAGTAGGCAATCAATTGTGAGAGTTTTACAAAACTATGAAACAGAAAATCCTAAAATCATTATCCAAATGTCCCTAAATCATTGTAACATTTCCAGTGTCAGATCCCATAGAAAAATAAATAAATGTGTACTCAGCAAAATTCAATAATGGATTTTCAGACCTTTAGTCTAATAATTTGGCCACCTCTGTAATCTTGTAGACTCGTTAATGTGTGCGTTTCAACTTCGCCTAGTTTCAATCACCGTAAAATGGTACTGCTGCACTGCTCCGTGCTCGTTCGATGCGGTGGGCTTTACCACGCACGCTAAAGACGACTTGCTTCACTGTAATCACTCGAAGTCTGACCAACTCAGAAAAACGACTATATGTCCTCAGAAATATGAGACACATGAGATATCTATGAGATATGAGAGCTTCTCTCTGCTGTTCAAGGCCTTTCATCAACTTCTTAAGGGGCGTATCCATCCCTTCCATAGCTTGTTCCTGCGTCATCGCTAGAAGTTCTAACTTTGGCAATACTTGACGGATTTTCAAATTTCAAAAACTCAAAATTAATTTCTTCAAAATTCCAAATCAATGCCATAACTGAAAATAGATTTCCACAATTCTGCATTCCAAAAGTAATTAAATATGGTAGTTTCAGTAATCTCCGTCTCCCTCCAAACTATCGTTCATTGGTTCGAGTCTCTCCTCCAATAGCGTAACTTCTTCCTCAGCACAATTCCATGTTTCCCTGCGACTGCGTCGTAAATCTCAGATCTTTCTCGAACAAAATCATGACGTCACCAAGAATCTCAACTCAAGCAGCCTACTTGCATGAAATCTGCGTCATCCGTGCCTACGTCATGATTATCCACGTCACAACTATGACAGCCATAACTTTCTTCATATTTGCCAATGTAGCCATCGTGGTCTCAATATAATTCAATTTACGGGGGCAGTACATCTTGTACGGTTTTGATATTGTGCCTATTAAGAGAGATATGATTTATGTTTCCCGAAAAACTCACTTTTTTCCACCCCATTGGCCAATGGTTGGTGCTATCAAAAAACTTTTTAACAAAAATTGTTGGTACTTATCAGACACATACTATGAACTTTGAAGGGATTCGATATTTCACATATTAAGAGAGTTATAGTGATACTTCACTTCGAAAAAAGCCCCCATATATATATATATATATATATATATAAAAGTCAACCCCTGGCACTATCCAGCCCATGACGGGCTAAGGCCGACCAAGCGACCGCTGCCCAGCCATTCGGCCTGCAGATATTGGGGTGACGCGTGATCAGCGCGTCGGGTCCCCTCGACCGTTAATCTTGGTTTTCGTGATCGGGGCGCTGTCTCACTGTCAGACAGCTACTCAATTGTCCTCACGAGGTTGAGTGCACCCCGTTCCAACCCTCACGTCAGTTTTAAAATCCCTGACGGAGCCGGGGATCGAACCCGGTGCCTCCGGGTGAGAGGCAGGCGCGCTACCCCTACACAAGGGGGCCGGCTTCCCCATATATATATATATATATATATATATATATATATACATACATAAATTATATATAAACATTTGAACTGACGGTGGTTTTGGGGTCTGGGGGATGTGAAACGCGAAGATAACTGCCGTAATTCTGCACCAATCACTTTGAATTTTTACCGAATATGTATACCTATAAAATCTCGGTCGAGTTCGAAACTGGGCTAAATCGGTCGAAGGGGGTGTAAATGGGGGGGCTTTTTTCGAAAAAGTGAAATATTGCTATAACTCTCTTAATATGTGAAATATCGAATCCGTTCAAAGTTCATACTATGTGTCGGATAAAGCCCAAACATTTATGTTTGAAGAGTTTTTTTATAGCACCAACCATTGACCAAAGGGGTGGGAAAAAGTGTGTTTTTCGGGAAACATTTATCATATCTCTCTTAATAGGCACAATATCAAAACCGTACAAAATGGACAATATTCCCCTAATAATTACCCAAAACGTTTGTCTGAAAGAATTTTTGATATGACCCACTATTACGCCAAGGGATGAGAAAAATGATTTCGGAATTATAAGAAAATGCCAAGAGCTATCAGAGGTTGCCACGGCAACACTACTAAATTGATGAGGGATGAGCCATCAGATGTTGCCATGACAACGCACTTGCACGAGATCACATTCAGATTTCCATTTGACTGAAAAAAGCCGGCCAAAGTCGTCGGATTTTCTAAGAGCGCTAAAATCCCTCAGTATGCTTTCCTTTGGAGGGGAAGTTCCAACGTTCGTTGCGAGTTGCTGGTTGCGGTGGCATCTAGTAGCCAAGTTCACAGCTAGGTGTCGTTGACGGTAGTATCTGGTAGCAACATTAGGAACTAGGCCTACTGCTTGAAATTGACCGTCTGCAGTCCTTACCTGAATTACAAACTAATACAGCCATCACAATTCACACCGTTTATCAGACAGATTCTACACACACCCAAAGTACACGGGGTTACATGACCGCGTTGTCGCAGCCCCTAAACTGTGGAACCAACCAAAATCTCTGCGGGAGATATAATTTTGCGTAAAGAAGTAACAGACCGTTACATAGTTACACATCAGTGTCGAAACCTTGCATAAGGACAGTGTGACCACAAGTATAAATAAAATGGACCCCCAAATGACAAGAAGGTTACCGTCCCCACAAGACAATAAAATGTTTAAAATATGCATAAAATGACGAAAAACAAAGTTAATAATGCTCCAATTATAAAATACCTTCCAGCAATAAATGAGGTCTGATCCTTCTATGAAAACCTGCATATTCTGTCTATTTTCGCCTATCCCCAAGTTTGTCCGGTGAAATCTACCTCCGCCTTCCGGCGTGCCGAGAGGACTTTTTTAATTTGTACTCGTACATCCCGACAACCGCGGTAGCTATCTTCTCTTCAACAAATAAAGTATGGCTTCGGTGGCGTAGTTGGTAGCATGCTGAGCTTCAATGCCAAAGATCGTAGGGCCAAACTCGGCCGAAGTCGTCGGATTTTAAGAGCGTTAAAAATCCCTCAGTATGCCTTCCTTTGGAGGCGGAGTAAAGCCGGCGGGCCGATAAAAATAAAAAGAAGGCTAATCCCTAGAAAAATGAGGGATCAGCAAAGATGAGAGAAGGGGCAATGAAGGTGGGAGAGGAAGAGACTCCCTAGGCCTCAGATACACTAATATCGTCGGGATCGGAAGAGAACAAGAGTTGACCAAGAGAGGTCGACAGCAAAGAAGACTGAGAGAATCCCAGCACAAGTAAGTGGAAGCAATGCCGGACTCAGCTAGGGTCCCGTGGTCGCCAACTCACGTCTCACTGGGTGTGAGCCCCTGGGGATGATAAATAGCCTCGCTCTTCTCGTTGATTATGCTAAAATAATTAAAACTAGAGGACCCATGCGAGAAATCGCGCAAGTTCATAAACCACACTTTCCCCAATAAGTTTATAATAAGAGACCCCTGTATAGGTCCTTGGGATACTATCTTCCCACCATGTATTTATAGAACGGTGTTAGGGAGAGAATCTTCCCACCCCTTCCATTTCAAGCAGTTCCACATGCTTGATGCAGAGAGATATTGAAAACCCATTAATTTGATGTATACTGTCATCAGAAACCAAAGGTGGGAAGCATATATCCCAGTGGTCTCCACAGTGCACGTGCTCGCCAGTTCGGTTGTGTTGAGTGAAAGAAATGCATTGTTTTACAGAAGGTGTTTTTTTTATTGAAGATAAGAGATTTGTAAACGTTGGTATATAACTGAAACACAATGTTAATAATGGTTTTGGTCACTTGAGTACATATATTTCAGCTAGAATGGAAATAATTATCCTGCTCAGGGTGTTTGCCATAGAATAGATGATTTTTTACATTATTTTTCTGGGTTATTAGCAAATACTATTTTGAAATTATTGAATTATATTCGAATATACTAACTCTTAACATTCCAAAATCACTTTTATATTTTTTGTGCAGTTTTCGGCAAAGATGATATAGGTCACTGACCTTATGTTGTGTGGGAGTTGATAAAATGAAAATCCACAGCCTGCTTCCAGTCTCCGACCGGGTCAGGAATGGAATGAATGAAGCCCCTAGCTAGCGGCGAGGATATGGACTGCGCCGGCTGCCGAGGCCTGACGCACTCCTCAGGGGCAATGATTAAATGAATGACAAATGAAATGATAGTGGAGAGTGTTGCTGGACTGAAATTATGACAGGGAAAACCGGAGTACCCGGAGAAAAACCTGCCTGTCTCCGTTTTGTCCAGTACAGATCTCACATCGAGTGACCGGGATTTGAACCACAGACCCAGCGGTGAGAGGCCGGCGTGCTGCCACCTAAGCCACGGAGGCTTACGTTTTTAAAAAAATTATAGAGCGCGATGGGTGTTTTTATATATTATATCCTGTTAAATAAACCTCATTATTGAGTGATAAACACGGTACCATCCTAATTTGGAGGTGGGAGATTATTACCCCATTGCTCATTTAAGAAAACATACTGTCGGGTGTGGGCAGTGGGATAATAATTTCCCACCCCATATTTCATAAAATAGAACCCACACCCATAAAATTGTTGCATATTCATACTCATCTATCTCGCCCAATTACAAATGTGCAAAAAATATATATATACCCCCAGTATTTGCAAATCGCACACTTCTTACAAAAATCGATATGAAATTAGAGTGCAATTCGTTTCTGCTAATGTCATTTAGGTGCTGAGTCCATTGATTGACAGCGAATTAACGTTTAATAGTTTGGACATGAAACAGGCATCCCTACGGCTAAAATGCGAACTGAACAGCAATGATGTCGCGTATTTTCCTACAGCAACAGTACTTGCAAATCGCACACTTCATACATTTTTAGCCTATTTTCAATTTTGAAAAAAATAGGCTTATGAGATCACCTTTTGTCCGTGTGTGTGTGTGTGTGTGTGTGTGTGTTTGAGGTGTGTGTGTGTGTGTCCCTAATAAATTCTAAACGGCTGGAGCGATTTCAATGAAACTCGGTAAGTTCATAGCACTATTCCGGGCGACCCCGACCGTGCCCTGCAAATTTTGTTACGTCTCACCAATCCAACATGGCGGCTGTGCGAAATATTTCACCAGCATTCAATATCTCCGAAACTATTACCGATATCACTCTGGAAGTTTTTACGGTGATAAAGGGAACTACTAGAAGTTCACCTATGTGACTTTTGAAAAACTGGTAACTACAAAACCAACATGACGGCCACGCGAATTTGCGACTTTTAAATAGACGTTTCTCGCGATTTAACCAACCAAACGCTATAAAACTTGGTACAGTATATGTGTATACACATTGTAATGCACCGACATCTAACTTCGTTCAATTGTTTACATAACCACAAGATGGCGGATGTGCGAAATATTTCATCGACATTCAATATCTCTGAAACTATTAGCGGTATCACCCTGAAATTTTGTACGGAGATAAAGGGCACTACTAAAAGTTCATCTATAAGACTTTTAAAAACCGGTTAACTACAAAACGAACATGGCGGCCAAGCGAATTTGAAAATTTGAAATAGACCTTTCTAGCGATTTAATGTTCCAAACGCAATGAAATCTGGTATAGGAAATGTTTATACACATTGTAATGTACTGGTATATAATTTAGTTCAATTGTTTACATATCCTCAAGATGGCGGCTGTGCGAATTTTAAAATTAAGTTTTTTTTCTTGTAGTCACGCGATCGAAGTGAAAGTTTGAATAATGAACCTACGCAATAATTTTCCTTTAATGGTACATGACTCTATGGCCTATACATTTAACAATCCAACATGGAGACCATCTGAAATATTTAGACGGCTCTGAATATCTACGAATCTATTATAGCAATCGAACTGAATTTTTTATGTTTATAGGGGCTATGAGCTTAAGTTCATCTATAGGACTTTAAATAACCTGGTGATCACAAATCCAACATGGCGGCGACGCGAAGTATAAATATTTGCATGTACGTTTCTCGCAATTTTACCATCCGAGTGCAGTGAAACTTGGTACAGTAAATCCTTATACGAATGTTAATCCACTGGCATCTAATTTATTTCAATTGTTTCCATAACCTTAAGATGGCAGCTGAGCAAAATTTTAAAACCCCTTGTTATTTGTTGTGTCCTAATCATGCGATTGAAGTTTGAAGGCTACACGTACACAATAATCTTCATGTAACAGTACATAACTCTAGGACCTACATATATATAATCCAACATGGGGACATCCGAATCTAATACAGCAATCAATCGGAAATTTTGTATGTTGATAGTGGCAATTAACATAAGTAGGATATATGAAAATAGACTGTATAGTTCTACACAGAACTACTTGTTTAAGGTCATTTTTAGATATTTATAAAATTAGAGTGCAATTCGTCACTGCTAATGTTTATTCTCTTCCATTTGAATGCTCATTTGTCACGATCGGTCGCTTGTGAGCGACGAAGGAGGGATCTATACTACTGAAATAATATGTACTCGTGGGCCCGTGCGATCTTCCGCAACGTGAATGTAGGTTTATGGGGTAGTAGGGAAGAATGTGGTAGAACGAAGTTTTAAATATTGAAGAAAAGTATTTTTTGTTGTTAAACGGCATACGTACATGAGAAGAACACAAAGAATTGTGTAGAACAGTGTTTTGTACTTGTCACAGCACCTCTTTGTAGACAATATTCCATGTTACAACGAATCCATCGGTTATTGTTTGCTCGGGAGTTTCTCCTACAGCAATTTTTTCATTTGCAAAGGATTGAACCCTACAGAAATTCTCGGCAAGACCACACCGGAGCCATCTGCTGAGAGACCCCTCAGCTAGCAGTACGCCGCGCTCCCGCCAGATGGCTGCTGCCGCCGCCGCACTGCCCTGCGCTCTAGCGGCAGGCTCGGCAGGTTACGGTGCTCCATTATAAATGTACATTTATAAGGTATTTATTTAATTGTGCGGCAAAGAGGAAATGAGTGCGTTTTGGGCACACATGGGGTTATGCGGCAGCTGTATGTACCCCATATGTGTAGGTTGGTGTTAACAGAACCTTATTTTCGGAACTAAACCGGAATAGGACCTTAGCAGAATAATATAGGGAGGATGATTAAATTAGAATAAAATATCTTGAATAACATTCTGCTCAATAAAAGGTTAAGGAGCAGACTCACACCAATACATGATCGTGAATAAACACCACAATGAAAGGCAAACAAACAATAACAGCTGTTCCAATAGCACAATTAAACTATGCATAGTTTGTGAGACGTATCAATATTCACCTTGGGATGGTTCCTAATTTAAAGCCACAGCCGCCTCCTTACCAATCCTAGCCCCAAATTACAATTACATACACTAATACAGTCATCACCTGATGGTTGGTTGGTCCCTTAGTTTAGGGGCTGTGAGAACGTGGTCATGTAGCCCCGTGTACTTCGGGTGTGTGTAAAATCTGTCTGATAACCGGTGTTAATTGTGATGGCTGTATTAGTGTGTGTATCTGTTTTTGATGGGTAACATCTTTCCCTTCGGTTGCTGGATATTTTTGTGGGAGTGATTTTGGAAAAGGGGCTGAAATGGAACGGAAACAATGAGCGCGCAGGGTGGCGGAGTTTGGTATCACGACGTACTCTCGGCCATGTGACTATGTGGAATGTATATCGCATACGGTTTAGTTCAAGGTTTGGATGCCCCATTAAAGATATTCCTACGATAAATCATCTTCAAGTTGTCGTTCTTTGGTGTGAAAATATTCATTATATCATATTTGCTGAAAACAATTATGATTTATTAAATCTTCATACTTTTGCTGGGGAATGTATATCGCATATGGTTTACTTCAAGGTTTGGAGGCCCCATTAAAGATATGCCTACAATAAATCATTGGTTATATGACGTGCCTCGCGCATGCTCACCGGTCAGGATTTGACACTGAAGTTTTAGAAGTAGTTATTTCAATGACCAACAGAGTTCACTGTCAACAAGGGATTTGTGCTCCCGGCAGCCACACAGTAGGGTAACATGTCAAATATTACACATCATATGCGACTGATGTCAAGTTCGTGTTTTTTATATTTTTTTATTTATTTTAATTCAGGTGAGGACTGAAGACGATAATTTCAAAGAGTTCCTACTTTCGCTACGAAATGCTACCGACCACGACACCTAGCTGTCAACTTGGCTACTACTAGATGCCATCGCAACCAGCGCCTGGTGACGAACGTTGGAACTTAAGAGCATTAATCAAACCTAACCAACAAATTTTGCTTCACACATGTTTAGTTAGTGGAAGGTTCTTTTGCATGCCAAAAATCTATGACATGGGCCCGCCGGCTTAACTTCCTCTCCGAATAAGGCGGGTTTGAACCCGCGACCTTGGGCATAGAAGCTCAGCATGCTATCGACTACGCCACCGAAGCCACTGTCATCACCTGATATCAGACGAGAAGTGGCTGCAAACAATGAAAGGAGTAAATCATCTACTAGGACTTTACATCCACTCTTCGGATATCAACCTGCTGATATGAGATTATCTACAAACACTACTGGATTCTATTTCTGAAGTGAGTAATGCCATGGGATTACATGTAAATGTAAAAAAAACGAGACTTACAGTAGTCGCATATGATGTGTAACATCTGACATGTTATCCTACTCGTATACTACACAGCTTGGACATTCTTAAAATGTTAATTTACACTCCATTTTCATACTGGTACTATGATGAATGTATAGATTGAATTGGAGATATGCTACTGTCACATTTGTGGCGCAGCGGGCAAGCTGTTGGTCTCTCACCAAGGTAGACCGGGTTTGATTCCCGGTCAATACATGTGAGATTTTCGAATTGAAATGCCATGTCCTGTGGTTCGCATTCCACGTAAAAGGGAGGTACCGTGGATCATGATCGTGAGATTAACGGACACGCAAAACTACAAGCTTCCTTCCTTCCTTCCTTTTACATTAATAATTCATAATAACAACGTGACACACAACGTCGACAGTACTTTCAAATACTGTGAGCACATTCCTCAGTAACTATAACATTCATTATTCTCAAGGCTCTCATACAATTCGTCGTAAACAATCAAAACATGGCTTCCTACAATCATGAAATGACCTAGTCTCACATATTATGAAAATACAGCTTTTATTCCACTCATACAACAACATTCTCTTATGCATTTAATATTTGACTACTCACCCACAGCTTGACAATAATGCCGCTTACTTAAATGGCATTTGTCGTCTTTGTCCTACCCCATGTGATATTCAACCTTGAACGTGAAGCTTCATAAACTGCTCAATGACAAATGAAAGTCGGTGAAACATTTGCCACTGTGCTCGTCAAACCAGTGCCTGCTAAATGCACTGCCTACTGTATTGCCATAACATTCTCGCGCTACAGAGCACACACTGCCTTGTTTCCAATACACACAATTTCAATTGTACATCCAGCTGGCAGTGCGTCTTCACTTCCATTCGATCCATTTCCGCCTGATTCACTTCCGTCCCATTTTTCTGGCAGTGCGTCTTCACTTCCGTCCGATCCACTTTCGTTCGATCCACTTCCGTCCCCAATTTTCAAAATCACTTCCACAAAACTATCCAGCAACCGAGCGGAAAGATGTTACACAACAAAAAGTGGTTGGTTGTTAGTAGAAACAAAGATGAAATTCAGGGCATTCTTACAGTTGATTGAAAGAATTGAAAGGGTTTCATCATATAAATATTTAGGATGTAAAATTAATGATAACTGGGACTTAAGTAAAGATATTCGCTGTAGAATTGAGCAGGACAGAAGTTCAGACACTGGGACGGAGTTTTCTAATTCCTGTAAATATTAAGGTACAATCTTGATATTTTGTTTTCTGGTAGTATGCGGTAGTATAAACATGTCTACCAAATTTGATCAATGTACTGTAGCTTCACTAGCTGCATAGAAATTAATTAATTTCAAATATTTATATGCAAATTATTCAAATATTCAAATGTCAAGCGCGTCAAACTAATGTAGATAGCACAATTTATTTTTTATTTTTCTAGTACCTTATTTTATCCAGTCTGCTAGGAAGTGGAAAGTTAGAAAACTTAGAACGGTAAATGGATAGGTTGAGGTTGGATTTGGTTGGGATTCGTGAAATGCGCTGGCAGGAAGAACAGGACGTTTGGTCAGGAGACTATAGGGTCATTAGCACTAAATCAAACAATGGCCAAGCAGGAGTTGGTCTCATATTGAGTAGGAAACTTGGACAGCGGGTGGAATATTATGAGCAATACAGTGAACGGATTATTGTAGCAAAAATCAATTCTAAACCTACGTGCACCACAGTGGTACAAGTCTATATGCCTACCAGTCAAGCTGATGATGAGGATGTTGAAAAGGTCTACGAAGAAATAGATGACATTCTGAGGTATATCAAGGGTGATGAAAATGTTATAGTAATGGGAGATTGGAATGCTGTGGTAGGAAAAGGGAGAGAAGGGAAGATAGTAGGAGATTTCGGATTAGGTGAAAGGAATGATCGAGGAAGCAGGCTGATGGAATTCTGCACCGAACATGAGTTGGTCATAACTAACACCTTACTCAATAACCACAATAGAAGAATATACACATGGATGAGACCAGGAGATACAGGGCGTTACCAAATCGACTTCATTATGGTCAAGCAGAGGTTTCGAAACCAGATTTTGGATTGTAAAACATATTGCACAGGCCCGGGGGGCTGTACCCCCTGAGAGCCACCCCCATCATCTACTAAATACCACCCCAACTGGCAAACATCATAAGACCAGAACATCACCTTTACACGGCAAGAGGCGACCACCCAGCTCGGGAGGTTAGCCAACCACTTGCAACACATTCATAAACATTAACACTACAAATAACTGGGGCAGCTACGTCAATGGAATGCTGACTAAGCAACGGCAGGACCTATAAGGAAGGCCTTTTCGGAGCATTATCTGTCATACAGTGTGTGTCGCCGAAGGCCCTGTTCCAGCTACCATCATCAGGTGAGACTCAGCAAGTGTTCAGATATCCTTTACTTTGTAAACACCCATCCACAATCTTGTACACTCAACTTGTATCATTACTTACATTCCCCTAAAAGGGACTTACAATTTCACACTCACTGACCAATAATCACATGGTCAGTAAACTACACTTGTCTTGGTAATTACACGCCTCTTTACATCCTCATACCCTTCCTGACTCTCGTCACGATTGACCGTGACCATAGTAGCCAGTAATCGCTTGCTCAGGCTTCATTGTGCTTCCCGCACGCGACCGCATAGCAGCGAGCCGCTGACATAAGCACGTCTATTATATCACTCACTCCGTCCAGCTGGCAGGCCAGCATATTAGCCTGCACTCAGAGGTTCATCCCCTAGAAGACTCTTGCATCTTTGCAGGAACACCCCCTAGCATTTGAACACCAAACAACACGCTACACTGGTAAGCTCTCCCAGCTACGGGAAGCTGCCATCATTTAGAAACAACCTACCAAATTAGCACAGTGACACTAATGTTTTATCCCTAAACAACCCCCCCCCCCCCAACTAAGGGATCTAAAACATATTGGTGGAGACACGGCTACCACGCACAATAAGGGTAGGACTAATACAACGACCCCTACCGCACGCAGCCAAGCGAAAAAGTGATTTTTTTTCTGACAGAAAGCACTATTTTTCCTTCACACTAGCTACACAAGGGATTTTTTTTCAAACCAACCCCCCATCCCCCCCGAAAGAATCAAAGATATAATCAGAGATATAATACATTGCTAAGAATACACAGTTTTTTTTATATATACATACACTCGATTCAACATGGCCCCTCTATACCGCCTAGCTGTGCTGAGGAGCATTGGGGAGTACCAGGAGTTAATTGCCTGGCACAAGGTCTTTGAGACAAGACAGGACTACCTCATAAGGTTCCAACAGCTCCTGCACGCCCAGTATATGCGGATTATAAGGGCATTTGTCCGGCCACTCCGCAGCGCTAAGAATCGCAAGATTCGGGCGAAAATCCCCACCCTTCTTACACAAATCATTAAGGCACATTGGCAACTACAATGCCGACACGAATTCATGTTCCAGCAATGGGAAACACTCATAACAGAACACCAACGGATAGGGACTGATGGCACCAAAGTTGCCGAACAGGCCATGAGCCTCAATAGGCAGTACGCCCAAATTTGGGAGGAATATAAGGAACTCCAGGCTAACAAGGCCATTTTTGAGTTCATGGCAGGGCCGCCAGCCCAGCCGAGAGAGGACATAAGCGTAGATACGCTCACTCGGCAAATTGCGAGGATGTTCCTCTCGACACGTACTGCCACACAAGGGAAGGAGTTCGCCGTGGCCACAGTCCAGAAGACGGCCACGTTAGGCTCCAACACATCGCAGGGCCAAGGTCACATCAATACACGTACCTCAGCTCCGGTTCGGAAGGCAATTTTGCCAAACCGAGGGGCAGAACCTACACCAACCTCCTCAGAACGGACGAACGAGAGGGAGTTGACGCCAGGACTCTCGGGCACACATAATAACACAGGGAGAAAACGGGAGGTAAACATGTCATGGTCTGAGAACGTAGAGCCCGCCCTACAGCACATTAAGCCCACACAAGCCTACACACATAGGCAAACACGAGGGCAGGAGTCTACCGTGGCCATAGGTCAGAAATCGGTTAGACTAAACTCCAATACATCACCAGGGCGATCACAAGCAATTACACGGCCTTTACCGCTAGTTCAAAGGGCAAGTTTGCCAGAATGGAAGCGGGCACCGGCATGTGTACCCCAGGTGCGAATGCATAAGAGGGTGTTGCCTTCAGCCCATCAGGGTGCAAAACGCACGCCGGTGCACACTGACCAGCCACAAACACACTGTACACGGGGTATAAGAAAGGTCTTATTACCTACCCCACGAGGCCGGGCAGTCAGGAATACACACACCCCTATAAACACTGCTAGGGTAGCGCAGAGCGCAATCAGCCCCTCAGACACAAACACACTCAGACCAATATCCAGGCCATACGGTGAAAGTAGGCCCAGGCTCACTTTGCTACAAACTCCTCCAGAAAATAGCAAAGAAGCACTTCAGTGGGTTTCAGGGGCCTACACCTTAGTGACAGGGCGAAAGTATTCACCTTTCCGAGCAAGGACGCTCGGAAGGGGATAACAACTTTCACCAGGAATACAACATACACCAATGTCACTTGCACCACAATTACAGATACAGGTTGGCTCTTTTACATGAAGGAAACACTACAATAGACACACAAAGGGCAGGTTCCATCCCTGTAAACGGTAGACACACAGAGACTCACGGACAAAAACTGCACATTTTTCATGTATATACAGTGGAACATGGCTAAATCAAAATTGTATAATTCAAAATTCTTCTTAGTTTTTTCTGGGCCCCTAGCATTTTTTTAGGCCATCAATGGATTATAATCGGGGTTAATTCAGGACATATTTTGGACAATTCAAAGTTTTTAATATGCAAAGCCAAGCGGAAGCCAATCAGTCGGGCCACGCGGCTCAGGGTCGGGAAGAACTATTCCGAATACAGCGTAAGCAACAAACCACAGCATAGAGCTTAGGCGGGTCTTTCTAAGTAGAAATGACTAAGTGTTCTATGTTCCGTTCCTACAACTTGCTAGAATCTCTTGTGATAGCCGAGAGCCCTAATCGTAAGAAACAGGCAAGAATCTCAAACTATTTTTTACACATAGTAGATTTCTCCGTGACATAACTAGATTACTGCCTTACTAACGGCGTCAAATAGGTGCATAGTACACTCAGGTTTCAACTTTCATTTGAAACTTTTGAAATTAACTACGGTACAATCGTTATAAAGTACCATCGTTTGTTAATTTGCTTTAGTGAACGTAAACCACTATGTAAACGTCATACAATGTATTTTCCCTACTCTTTCTTTCTTAATGCGAATGTTTGCATAACTCAATTTTTCTTTCACTAATCTCCTGAAGTGCGAATTATCCAAGTTGAACTGTATATATTTGATCCATAGGTATGCGTGATATATTACACTGCCTATAACATGAATTTTTCTCGTCCCCCATAACAGCGCGCAAACTAAACATAAACACCACAGGGTGAAAATCCCAGACTTTGGGAAAACCCACATATTCCTGGAAGGCACACAGTCAACTCACATTGCCACATAACAGTTAATACACTAGCAAAACGTCCCGGAGACACAAGCCTAAAAGGCACCAGGAATAATTATCCTGGACAAAGACGGTCTCGAACCCGCAACCTCCTGAATACCAGGAATGCAAGGTCGGGTAACTATCCAGTTGCAGGATAGGGAAGTAAGGGATGGTCACACTGACAGACATTTATATGCATAAAACAATAAAATCACCTCAGACACCTAGTCACCAAACACGCGACTAGCGGCCCGGAGACACTCGTACATAAACACAGCTAACTACCAATAACAAGAATATATTCGCCCCACGCTTACAACAACACAAAATTTGGGAACACAATATGTAGTTAAAGGAAGGTTCTTTTACGTTGCGAGGGACCCGATACACGCCGTACATGCAGACAATAGTAAGACGTGCCAATAAACCTGCACACACTGTCTCGGCACATATGACGAGCAAGCAAGCAAAGGATTTCCTGCCGGGTGTAACTCAATACTATCGCAGTCAGCGATAACACACTCGTGAGTGCGCGACCTTCACTAGCTACGGACAAACTAAGCGTACTCCAGGCCTGGCTGGAACATACACATTCATTTACGGGAGTTTCAAAACCCTATAACTCTCAAAATTAGAATACGAGGGGCATTCCAAAAGACCCAAATTTTTCACGCCAAAGCGTATTTTCATCTGCGTGTCTCAAACTCACGATACACCTGCCATGGGACATACAGTACAAAAAAACGTAACACCAGGACCTTAAACCAAGGCGGGTGCGAACTCACGATCACACAACACAGTCGTGCCAAAAACAAAATAACAAATGGTATTTTTGGCGCGAAAAACACAAATCAGGAACTACACTAGGGGCGCAAAAATCCCAACAGACAACGCAGACATGAAACACGGAGTATTACACGGGATCGCGGGTCCGAATGCCCAGTAAAAATCGGACGCCAGGGAAAACAAAAATCCAGAATCCCATTCAGACGAAAGTGGCCCCATACAAGTACATAAACAGGTAACACCACATTTTTTCCGGCCAAAAAACATGCAAAATTTCGATTACCCCAAGCATAGGAAATAAACTCCCCAAACACAAGTATAGCAATTTCACAAGGCAAAGGTCTTACGGAATAAGTAACCACGCAACGTTGCTAGCATAAACAGGACAGATTGACACATTGGCCCTCCCGGAATCCCAAACATATGGCAACACACGGACTATGGCTAAAGTCACGTTGCGTTAGCCTTCACATAACGTTAGAAGCTTCCTGTAAACAGGAATATGAAAACATAAACACAGTGAAACACTGAGTTGCAGATTCCACCGCATTGCAACACTGCCGTCGACAGACACTCTTGGCATAACGGAAGTGACAATGACACGCGACTATGATGACACTACCATACAAAAACAAAAACTATACCAACACTAACATACAGTACACACGGACATTGGCACAGAATTCAGCAATGTTACAATAGGCCTGGCATTTAGCAGTATGCAGATACTGTGGGCCATATTATCTTAGGGCCATAGGACCATGTTTACAAAGATGTTGACAAGCCACGGGCACCTCCTGCCCACGCACGCGACACACGATAGGACTTAGCCGATAACAGCCCACCCGCCCGCGTGATGTAGCGGAACATAGCCACACACACGCAGCTGCGCTAATCACAATTACGACCACGTCCTTCCCACACGCGCTCACTAATCAGGGGCGAATACAGACAGATTCCCTGGGGGAACAAACCTCCCCAATAACTACTTCTCTTTTCGTTTTTTATTTAAATCTCAAAAACCAACATAGGCGATCAGGACATGACCAGTTACATTACAAATCACTTGCTACTTTAACAGTATAGATAAGAGACCAGATTAGGCCGTGACGTCACAGCGTCACCGCATTTAACCATCCCAAAGAGCGGATAGAAAACAGATATTGACCAAGTGAGGATGACAGGAGCAGAGATGGATGGTGCCAACATGATGGCCAAAACACCACCTACGGGCTACCATTATACCACCTTCCTCCTTCCATAACCTTGTCACTCACAACATTAGCCAACACAAACACATAAACACATAAAAACAGCTAAACTACATGCCAAAATATACATCGGGGTTGATAGACTTCATGCGTCTAAAGAGAGGGCTCACTACGCCCTGGCTCTCAATGCTTACGCCCGAGTATTAGGGGCAAGTCGGAAAAACGACAATTAAGCGTAATGTGCATCTCTAAGCAAGAGATGAGGCCAAATTTATAATAACAATTCTTTTTTTAATAAATAATCCCGCATGCAAGGGACATAGTATTATTATACCTCGGCCAATACCTATCCTTAAATGAGAGCGGATACGCCTCATATCCATCCGCACGCATGGAAAATCCTGCCCACACACCTGGGTTATTATTATTACTCCTGCATGGAATTTTTAAAATTTTTGCAAAACCCGGGAAGTACCTACCCCGTCCACTCACTGTAAAAGCATCCTGATAGCATCTCCGGCTCCTGGCCACCATTAACATGGAGCCCGACGATGCGCAACCCTCTCCTACCATGCTTTAAGCCCATCCAGCAGATAACACCCCCGGATCCTAATAACAGGGAACCCAACGCCATAAAACCCTATTAACGCCTCCAAGAAAATTAACAAGGCATTACCGCTGGAAATCCGACGTAGCGACAGTAGGCCTGAAGTAGTCCATGCATTTAGAAGATTCTACAACCCCAAAACACTTGAAAATTTTACATTATTTACACATTAAATTATTTACAGAGCACACTATTTTTTTTATTAACACAAAAGGAATCTGATGACACGCTGAATGGTGATGACAGCGTAAGCAGAAGGGCAGAGGCTCCACACAGGAGCAGAGCTGGGGAAGGCGATGATGAGCCCTACCTCAGTTGGCTTAACAAACCCAGACCAAAAAGACGAATTACGTAAGGTCAAAGCGCCGATGACCTAGCACGGGCAAACTTCGGAATCCCAGGTGTACCTAGCCTGTCCCCGGGACAAAGAGATGTTACACCCACTATGTGCTACGGGCATCGAAGGCAGACCTGCAGGGGAGACTTTCTGCGACTGGTGGGAGAATTAGCCAGCTCCATACCGGACCCAGGAGATGACCCTAGGGACGACCAAATTACGACTAGACTTCTAGTTTAGCATGTAAGTAGGTAGAACTTCTATGGAGGTAAGTTAGTCTCCCATTCGCAGGAGTGAAGCAGGGTCTCAGGGTTCAGCGGGATCAATCCTAGATCCGACAAGTCCTTGCCCCGCGTAGCACAGGTGAAGACAACCAAACAAATGAAGAATGAATTAACAAATAATCAATAACATATATGGAATGAATGCGGTCATTCGAGCCCGCGCCCACATAAATGGCTGACAACGGGTCACCAGAGATATTAAATGGTGACGCAGCGGGCAGCCAGAGATACTAAATAGGCATGCAGCGAGCTGTCTAAAGGGGTTCACGTGGGCCAACCCAACAATACCAATATAGGCGAAGAGGAGCCCGGACGCTAAAATTCCCGGATGTTATTATTACTGCCAATATAGGTGAAGAGGACCCCCGACGCTCCAATTCCCGGATGATACTATGTTATCGGACGATTTTTCCCGAACAATGTCCAATGCCCACATAAATGGTGACGCAGCGGGCAGCCAGAGATCTTAAATGAGGAGCACAGCGAGCCCTCACAGGGGTCTAGTGGGCAGGCCCAACAATGATAACACAGGCAAGTACAACGGCGAGGCGTTTGCTTTGTGGCACCGCAGTCGCCTGCGACTTTATTAATTACTAGTATTAATCCATAATATTAATGTCGACAACTAGTATTAAGGGAGCGGAATCCGGTGGTTTTAGAGACAACCGGTGTTTCTAGAATCCACGCGGGTGGTTATCTGGGGAGTTAAAACTGCCCCGGGCGATCGCTCTGGTCGAAATTTTAGCATGTAAGACAGTTGCATTTTGGTACGCAACTTAGAATTAAGCAAATTTTTTAAGCGCTGTTGCTAAATAATAGCACAGCATATTTCGGCAATAAATTAAGGCAAAACCATTCGGCTTATAAATATCATTTTTTTTTTCATTTATCATAATTTAGACTAAACATTTCGGCACCTGGCGACTAAAAAACCATTGCCAGGGTAAGCCCGATAATACATTAAGATAAGTAAGATTAAGGCAAAATATTTCGGCGCCTGATGACAAACAAACCCGTCATCAGGGTAAGCCCGATAACGCATAGGATAAGCTAGGTAATACCTAGGCTAACCTAGATTAAGTTAGACTTAAGTGGCGCCATAAGTGATTTTTTATAATATGCGCGGCGATGGAAATGCTACATGTATTTTAACATATTCTATTTTATTTTATTTTTTCAGGAAAGCAAGGAATGTACATGTTTCCAGATAAACTGCCATTAACACATTTTTGTTTTGCAGATGACGAGGATTGCACACAAGCCTTTTGTAAATATATTTCCAACACCAACTTGTACACACTCTCCTATATCATAAACACATACACCCTCGCATACTTTTAGTTGCACCCTTAAAGGTGACAACGTCAGCGGTCAGCGGTGGACAGCATACGCGTGATGATGAACATCGCTGAACGCAAACACATCCCGCATACGCAAATGAAGCGTTACTTCAGGATCGAAGGGCGGCACGGAGGTTGTAAGTGCCGAACCTTCGCCCCTAAAGTAGAATTCCGACCCACGACGGAAAACCACGAGGTTATACAATAAGTACAAGGAAGGAATAGCGGACTAGCCACAAAACCAAACCAGGAACGGCCGAATAGAGAGCGGTAGTCAAGGCATGATGGTAAAATGCGCACAAAGAGTAAGAGGTATAAAATAACTGGCCACGTAAAAGAGCTTTACAAGGTATATATGATAGTTGATAATTGGAAATTGTAAATTATTTTGTATTTTCTCGCCATATCATGATAACATCATACAATTAAAAGGTTCCACATGGTTGGCCGACATACCTATATACAGGGTACCAACATGGCAACCATTATTTTTTACTATGTTCATTATTATTACTATGTTTACTTATAAATTATCAGGAATATTATAAATGTAATGATTATTATTATTATTATTAGCCGGTGATACCTGTTATCATCATCATGATCAACAATGTACACATATACACGCACACAGATTATGCTTTTGTTTCTTTCATTTTTCTTTCTACTAACGTCCAAATTTGTGAAGGTGCCCCGTTTCATCCCAAGAACAATAAACCATTATAATATTTCCTTTAACTTATACCCTGGGGCACCTATTTTTTCTATTTTTCTTCCATCTTTCACACTAAAACATTGCAGGGAGCAATTTTTTTCCCAACACAGCGCCGGACGGTACAACCACCCGTCCAGCCATGGGTTTTTTCCTCCCTGCACAATACCAACACATATATAGTGTCAAAATCACGCATTCTTTGTTGTTGTACTTTTTAATATTTCAAATGTCAACCTTTTATATGAACTGTTATAAATTATCATATGTAAATCCCAAAACCTACCCCTCTGAGCACATGCTGGTCCCACATCAACACGACATCGCTACACCTACACGACATCAACACTGAAGAAAAGAAGAAGAGGTACAAGAAGAAACCAAAAACTATCCATCGTCACCCCCACTCCACGTACCGTTCCCGTTCGCGGGGACGCGAACTAATTGAAGAAGAAAAAGACTTGTACAGGCCCGGGGGGCTGTACCCCCTGAGAGCCACCCCCCATCATCTACTAAATACCACCCCAACTGGCAAACATCATAAGACCAGAACATCACCTTTACACGGCAAGAGGCGACCACCCAGCTCGGGAGGTTAGCCAACCACTTGCAACACATTCATAAACATTAACACTACAACTAACTGGGGCAGCTACGTCAATGGAATGCTGACTAAGCAACGGCAGGACCTATAAGGAAGGCCTTTTCGGAGCATTATCTGTCATGCAGTGTGTGTCGCCGAAGGCCCTGTTCCAGCTACCATCATCAGGTGAGACTCAGCAAGTGTTCAGATATCCTTTACTTTGTAAACACCCATCCACAATCTTGTACACTCAACTTGTATCATTACTTACATTCCCCTAAAAGGGACTTACAATTTCACACTCACTGACCAATAAACACATGGTCAGTAAACTACACTTGTCTTGGTAATTACACGCCTCTTTACATCCTCATACCCTTCCTGACTCTCGTCACGATTGACCGTGACCATAGTAGCCAGTAATCGCTTGCTCAGGCTTCATTGTGCTTCCCGCACGCGACCGCATAGCAGCGAGCCGCTGACATAAGCACGTCTATTATATCACTCACTCCGTCCAGCTGGCAGGCCGGCATATTAGCCTGCACTCAGAGGTTCATCCCCTAGTAGACTCTTGCATCTTTGCAGGAACACCCCCTAGCATTTGAACACCAAACAACACGCTACACTGGTAAGCTCTCCCAGCTACGGGAAGCTGCCATCATTTAGAAACAACCTACCAAATTAGCACAGTGACACTAATGTTTTATCCCTAAACAACCCCCCCAACTAAGGGATCTAAAACAATATCCTGGTGCTGACATAAACTCTGACCACAATCTGGTTGTAATGAAATGCAGATTAAAGTTGAAGAAACTGAAGAAAAGTCAAAAGCCAAAAAGGTGGGCAATAGACGGATTGAAAGTAAAGGATGTAAACGAAAGATTCAAGAAGAGTATAACGGAAGGACTAATGAAAAATCCTAAACGGACTTCAATTGCAGACGATTGGGCACTTTTGAAGAATGAAATAACAAAATCCGCAGAAGAAAACATTGGTAGGAAAGAAAGAATAGGTAGAAAACCGTGGATCAATCAGGATATACTAGAATTGATGGATGAAAGGCGGAAACACAAGAATCTAAGAGATGAAAAGGGGAAAGCAGAATACAGACGTCTGAGAAATGAGGTTAACAAGAAGTGCAAGGAAGCGAAAGAAGAATGGTTGAAAGAGAAATGTGCAGGTATAGAAAATTGTCTGAAATTAGGAAAAGTAGACACAGCTTATCGAAGGATTAAGAATACTTTTGGGGAAAAGAAGACTAAGTGCTGTAATATTAAGGACACAAATGGAAAGCCTCTAACAGATAGGGAAGAAAAGGTTGAGAGATGGAAAGCTTACATAGAGTGCTTGTATAAGGGAAAGGAGATTGAGAATCATGTAATGGAAAGGGAGGAGGAAATTGATGAGGATGCAAAAGGAGATTTAATATTGAGATCAGAATTTGACAGAGCATTAGAGGACTTAGGCAGGAACAAAGCACCAGGAATAGATGATATACCGATTGAGTTGCTACGCTGCATAGGAGATGAAGGTCTGATCAGGTTATTTCACTTGGTGTGTAGGATTTATGAGACAGGTGAGGTACCCCCTGATAGAAGAATGTTATCATCCCTATACCAAAGTAAGTGGGAGCTGACAGATGTGAAGATTACCGTACAATCAGCTTGATTACTCATGCGTCAAAGATCCTGTCTAGAATAATTTACAAGAGGATTGAAAGCCAGATAGAAACGGAGTTGGGTGAAGACCAGTTTGGTTTCAGGAGAAATGTGGGAACAAGGGAAGCTGTACTAAGTCTTAGGCTGATTTTGGAAGGTAGAATAAGGACAGGTAAGGGAACGTTCATGGCATTTGTAGACTTAGAAAAGGCTTTTGATAACGTTGATTGGACTAAATTGTTTGACATTTTGAAATCTATTGGAATTAAGTACAGGGATAGGAGGGTGATATACAATCTATACAGAAACCAGACAGCAGTCATTCGAGCTGAAGGACATGAGAGAGAAGCTGGTATTCAGAAAAGTGTAAGGCAAGGCTGAAACTTATCACCCATACTTTTCAATCTTTACATTGAACAAGCAATGAAGGAAATTGGAGAAAAATTTAAAGTGGGAGTGAAGATTCAAGGAGAAATAATTTCAACTCTGAGATTTGCTGATGACATCGTCATCTTGGCCGTCACACCTGAGGATTTGAATCAGTTTTTGAATGGTATGGACTCCGTCTTACAGAATGAATACAAGATGAAAATTAATAAATGTAAAACAAAAATACTGGAATGCAGCCGAAATAAATCAGAAACTTCTATGGAGATCAAATTGGCAGGTGAAAAGCTGAAGGAAGTTGGAGACTTCTGTTACTTAGGAAGCAGAATAACCAGTGATGGACGAAGCAAAGAGGATATAAGAAGTAGGTTGGTTCAGGCAAGGAAAGCCTTCCTACAAAAAAGGAATCTGTTGACATCGAATATAGATTTAGGTATTAGGAAGTCATTTTTGAAAGCCTTTGTCTGGAGCGTGGCGCTCTATGGAAGTGAAACTTGGACTATTGGTGCAGCAGAAAAGAGGAGAATTGAAGCATTTGAAATGTGGTGTTACAGGAGAATGATGAAGATCAGATGGGTAGATAGGATTACAAACGGAGAGGCATTAAGACGAGTGGGAGAGGAGAGATGTTTCTGGCGACTGCTAATGAAGAGAAGAGATAGGTTGGTAGGACACATACTAAGACACCCAGGAATAGCAAGCTTAGTTATGGAAGGAAGGGTCGAGGACAAGAACTGTAGGGGTAGACCAAGGTTAGAATATGTTAAACAGATTGCCTCGGATGTAGGGTGTGGTAGCTATGTCGAGATGAAACGATTAGCTCAGGACAGGTTGGTATGGAAAGCTGCATCAAACCAGTCAAAAGACTGAAGACTCAAACAACAACATTTTATCCAAATAAAATAGTTCATCGAATTTGAGATTGTATTGTTTACTATGAAGATATAATTTTTTCCCCCTATGCAGTTTATTTTTTGTAAAATTCTTGTAATTTGAGGTGGTTTTTTTTACAGCAAACCAGAACACCAATCCAAAAAGTAATGCACACGTTTTTGGATAAAGTACTAAGGAACATGCATGTTAATTTACAAGAAAATTGCATTACATCTGTAACGCGTACTAGATTTTATACATCAGAAAATGTGAAACTGAGAAAACTGCATTTTTCTAAAAACACACATATATCTTAATATTTCCACTGAATTTACCCATTAGAACTCTCCTGCAGCATAAGTAACGCCTTCCTTCTTCTGTTTTGCAGCCTCCTTCTTCATCTTTGTGACCTTGGTCTTGTGTGATGTGTGCCCCTCCCCCCTAATAACTTCACAAACACAATAAATTTCGAAAAAGTACTAGCCTAGCGTCCAATAACTTGTTTATAAACATAGGTAGACCATGCGTACACTTGTAAAGTCAACACAAATATCAAATAAAGATAAATTGTGCATCTACTGCCATTCTACAAGCGACTAGAAACTCTCATGAAATTAGAAAATACAATTTAATTGCAAAATTTCATCATGTCGACCGTTTGAGATATTTATTTATTTATTTTCAAACATTTGAAGTATTTGTAAAGCTTACGTGGTAAATAGTGTCAATATTCATCGGTATATAGTAGCACAATGCAGAGCCAGTAGTACAGAGGGAATTTCAAATCCGTATTTAAACTACTCCGATAAAAATTGCATAAATGCGGGTACAGGAAAATGTACCAAGACAAAGGGGCGTTTAAATGGCAGTGCGGCCGGCATTTAAAAGTCTCGTCGTGACTCAAAAATGGCGGAATGTGGAAAATGATACCGCTAATTGATCCGTTATGGTCAGGGGTGCAATAATATGTCAAAATCGAAAATTTGAATTTTTTTAATAAAATATGCTTAAAACTCAGTCCCAGTGTACCTTCGGATATCAATCTGCTGATAGGAGATTATCTACAAACACTACTGGATTCTATTTCTGAAGAGAGTAATGCCATGGGATTACATGTAAATGTAAAAAAAAAAGTGGTTGGTTGGTTGGTTGGTTGGTTGGTTGGTTGTTAGTAGAAACAAAGATAAAATTCAGGGCATTCTTACAGTTGGTAATGAAAGAATTGAAAGGGTTTCATCATATAAATATTTAGGATGTCAAATCAATGATAACTGGGACTTAAGTAAAGAAATTCGCAGTAGAATTGAGCAGGCCAGAAGTTCATTTAAGGAAATGAGAAAAGTTTTAACCAGCCGTGATTTAAGTCTGTCATTATGCACCCGACTGTTTCGATGCTACGTTTTCAGTGTCCTGCTTTATGGAGTTGAATCATGGACACTTACCGAGGTTTTAAGTAAGAAACTGATAGCATTTGAATTGTGGACGTATCGCAGGATTTTAAGGATATTATGGACAGCTGAACTCACAAATGTGGAAGTACTGCGGCGTATGAACAAAGACTGGGAAATTCTCAGTATCATCAAAAGGAGAAAACTAGAATTATTTGGTCATTTCATGCGCAACAACAAATACCACCTCTTGCTATTAATTATCCAAGGGAAGATTGATGGCATTAGTATTGGAGTATTGGTGCAGCAGAAAAGAGGAGAATTGAACTGTTTGAAATATGGTGTTACAGGAGAATGATGAAGATCAGATGGGTAGATAAGGGTTACGAATGTAGAGGTATTAAGCCGAGCAGGAGAGGAGAGATATTTCTGGCAACTGCTAATGAAGAGAAGAGATAGGTTGGTAGGACACTTATTAAGACACCAGAAATAGCAAGCTTAGTTATGGAAGGAAGGGTCGAGGACAAGAACTGCAGACGAATATCCTGGCTAAAGAACTTAAGCCAGTGGTTTGGATTTAATACAGTGTCACTGTTTAGAACAGCTATGGACGAACAGCAGATCATGCTACTGATCGCCAATATTCTTGGAGGACGAGGCACTTGAAGAAGATGAAGAAGATATGTCTGTATGTCTGTCTGTCTGTCTGTCTGTCTGTCTGTCTGTTAGGTAGTCAGTCCGAAGGCTGGTTGGATCCTCAAAAAGTACCGCCGTTAGGTTATGTGGGAAGATACCCCAAAAACCCAACGCAGCGCTATATTGAGGCGTACTAGGCAAGATGAGGAGTGAGGTAGTTTGCCATTGCTTTCCTCACTGAGTCAGAACAGCAGTATTAACCCTATGAGTAGAACCTTTCACAGCATCCTCAAGCACTGACTGTGCCCTGAATGTCATTACTAAGCACCACCCATACCTCAGTAGCTTCCATATAATCACAGCCATGAGTGAGACTGAGACATCGGTGAAAATCTACATTTTACTCTAGCCTGTGCCAACAGACACATGCAAATGTACTGCATTCATCAAGAGATGGCATGAGATTAAAATTGAGAAAGAGCTTTCTAACAACTACTCAACCATTACATGGAACAGTAGCATCAGCACATGAGTTTCCATGTGGAACGAGAAAACCAGCAATTTGTCTGATTGGATGGAGCCGAGAGAACCTCTACCTGCTGGTTACACAGAGAACTGGTCTATCCCTGAACATACTCCGAGCTGAAGTTACAAGATCAAGGGATATTTTCCTACCGAATTTCAAACAACCGTTGTGTCCATCAAGATGTACAATGAGTGATTTAACTCTAGCAAATTCAAATCCTCCCGATGTAGCTAAGCTTTGGGCAGGAACTGTTTGAAGTTGCATGATCTTGTGTCCGTGTATAGTTTCTTTCGTGCCTTCATGTTCATGTCTTTGTCTGACACGAATAAATAAATACATCACAATAACACACGTTAATACATGCACCCAAAATAATACGGGGCTATAGGAACACAATGTTCTTCTTCCAGGGGCTCACATCTAGTGGGAGGTGGGTTGGCGACCACGGGGCTCTAGCTGAGTCCGGCATTGCTTCCACTTACTTGTGCCTGGCTCCTCTCCGTCTTCTTTCCTGTCGACCTCACTTGGTCAACTCTTGTTCTCTTCCGACCCCGACGGTATCAGGGTATCCGAGGCCTAGGGAGTCTCTTCCTTTCCCGCCTTAATTGGCCCTTGTCTCATCTTTTCTGATACCCTCCTTCTGCGAGGGGTCAGACTTTTTTTTTCTTTTCATGTTATCTCCTGCCTTCTGCTCAAGGCCCTCAAGGAGGCAGGGTGTATGTAGCCCCACCACTTATGATGCACCTTAGATATTGCTACACCCTCAAGGGCTCACGGCTGGTGAGTTCGGTGAGTTCGGAAGTTGGCGACCCCGAGGGATTCCTGAGCTGGGCCCTGTTCCCCCCCCCCCCTTATCCATTACCTTTGGGGCGGACTCTTTCCTCTATCACTTTCCTATGGCTCTCCTTCCTTCCAAGTCCCTCAATCCGCATTCTTCGAGGGTTGAGGGCATTTCTTATCCTCCTGTCCTTTATTTGCCTTATTCTCCTTTTGTTTTTCATTTCTTCTTCTAGTATATACGTTAGTAGTTGTAGTTATAGTTTACATTTCATTATCATCTTCACGATCACCCAAACCATTAGGGGCCGATAACCTAGATGTTAGGCCCCTTAAACAACAATATCATCATTCTTAACCTTCCTGCGGTCGTGCCTCTTCATGTAACACACGCGGTCACGACGGTAGTCTAGCGCTCGACTGCGCCCTTGGCACTTTGGTGAACAACTGAGCGAAAACGTTGGTTGGTTGGTTGGTTCTTAAGTTTAGGGGCTGCGACAACGCGGTCATGTAGCCCCGAGTACTTTGGGTGTGTGTAGAATCTGTCTGATAACCGGTGTTAATTGTGATGACTGTATTAGTGTGTGTATCAGGTTTTTTTTTAATTTTAAGTACTGGAACTTAGAATTTTTCAAATAGTTCCTACTTTTGCCGCCAAGCGCCACCGTCAACGACTACTAGGCCAAGTTCAGAACTTAACTACTAGACGCCACCGCAGTCGGCTCTTGGCAACGAACGTAGAAACCTAAGAGCGTTGTTTACATTCTTAACCTATTCAATTTAGCTTCAGACAGGTGCAATTAGTGGAAGGTTTTTTAACATGCCATAAATCTATGACATGGGACCGCTGGCTTTACTTCCCCTCCGAAGGAAGGCATACTGAGGGATTTTTAACGCTATTAAAAAATCCGACGGCTTCGGCCGGGTTTGAACCCGCTATCTTGGGCATAGTTGGCACTTTGATGAACAACTGAGCGAAAACATCATCGTCAAGAACCACTACTCCTCTGTCATCTAGCGAATGATATCGTACCTTGAGAATACATGAGCCTCTTGCGCAGTTTGTAACGATCAGAGGGGCTCTATGCGCGTTCTTTTCAATAGGACGGTAATCTACCGCGACCAGATGAAGGTTAACAATAAGTAGCCTATAACTGTCCATATCATAGATTTAGTACAATAATATACAGCAGTAAACTCTCACTAATTCGGACAATGGGCGCCAGGTCTAGACCAAATTATAAAGTCCGAATTATAGAAATGATTTCTATAAGGTGCGTTCAAAAAGTAACGAGCCGGAGGCTGGAATGCACAAACAGGTAACTACATCGGCTAATCGTGGCGTGTGTAACGAGGTGTGGTTCCGACCAGAGCGTTTGTCGTTTGGATTCTGGTTCGAAGTGATGACACCATGACTCATCTCCAGCCACCACTCGTGCCAGGAACCCATTCCCTTCCCTCGCATAGCGCTGCAGATTACCAAGACAGTGGGCCATTCGACATGCTTCCTGGTGTGGTTGAAGACTGTGGGGCACCCATTGGGCACACACTTTGCGCAAGTGCAGTCGTTCCTTCATGATGGTGTGCACACTTCCGACTCTCAATCCGACCACGGCGGCTATGGCGTTCACTGTCACTCGGCGGCCCTCGGTAATGAGTGCATCAACCAGCTGGACGTTGTCATCGGTAATGCGGGGGGGGGGGTGCTCCAGACCAGGCATCATCGGCTAACAACACCCGTCCTTCCCTGAAGCGCTTGCGCCACGCCTCGACACTTGCAAGGGGCAAGCAGTGTTCGCCGTACACTTGTGACATTCGGCGATGAATGTCCTTTCCCCCTACTCCTTCCGCTGTCAGAAACCGAACAACACCTCTTTGCTCTTCGTTTGACGCCTCCATGTCACTGTTTGCAATGCAACTGGCAGCGTTGGACGATTGGTGCATGCTGCTGCTCGCTTTGTATCGTCACGTGCCCTCTAGCGACGGGCTGTGATCTTCCACGCTCTGGTTGGAACCACACCTCGTTACACACGCCACGATTAGCCGATGTCGTCACCGGTTTGCGCATTCCAGCCTCCGGCTCGTTACTTTTAGAGCGCACCTTATAAAATTTTGTACTGTACAGTTCAAAAGTTCTAAAATCATGGAAATATACTTATCTACTTACCTTTTCCAGGATTGGTTGTCCATCGTTAAGAGTTTGAAGACAACGGTCTACTTGCTAATGCCAAACTCTGTCATGATACTCGGAGTAGAAGCACCAGCACTCTCATTTTGTATTCTAAACTTAGCGATGTACAACACACATCTCAGTTACTGTGGTGGCTGGTAATAATTATCTTGGTGGTGCCAGCAAATTCAAAATTTGCAATCGAATCGTTCAAACGTTGCGAGTGCAGGCACTGCATATTTTATGCCATAGGCCTCAGTTTCAGAATCACAGTATTTAACTTAGTACAGTACAGCTGGAATGGTTTTGTTATAAAAACCGCGCTATGGTTGGCTTTTTGTACATCGTTAGAAAAGCACAAAAAAAAGCTTAACTCTAAATTTCGGAATAATTTGCAGTATCATGTTGTCTGAAAACTCAAAAAAATGAAAATCGTTTTTCTCTGAATCTACGTATTTTAAAGAAAAGTTTTTTTAAACAAAAAATGTAGAGGACATTGTCACCTACAAAGTTGTCTCATTGAAGTCATATCATACGTTATGAAATGCAGAAGCTAGGTGGCGCCAAATTTTCCAAGTGTTTTTTCACTTTTTGTCCTAGAAAAAATGTTTTATTCACAAAAGAGTGAATCAGAAATGTGTTCCTCTAAAAATTGTGTTCAACATTTATTTAAACGTTTGTTTACTCCGACTTATCGTTCCAAAGTTATAGCGCAGCAAATGCAACGCTGCGTAGTCAAGGCAACTATTGTTACTGCGGAGAGAGCGGTGGGCATAGTTTAGACCGGGACCGGGGCGGCTTCGGTGGCGTAGTTGGTAGCATGCTGAGCTTCTATGCCCAAGATAGCGGGTTCAAACCCGGCCGAAGCCGTCGGATTTTTTAAGAGCGTTAAAAATCCCTCAGTATGCCTTCCTTCGGAGGGGAAGTAAAGCCGGCGGTCCCATGTCATAGATTTATGGCATGTTAAAGATCTTTCCACTAATTACACCTGTGTGAAACTAAATTGGATAGGTTAAGAATATAAACAACGCTCTTAGGTTGCTACGTTCGTTGCCAAGAGCCGACTGCGGTGGCGTCTAGTAGCTAGTTCTGAACTAGGCCTAGTAGTCGTTGACGGTGGCGTTTTGGCGGCAAAAGTAGGAACTATTTGAAAATTCAAAGTTGCAGTCCCTACTTGAATTAAAAAACAGATACACACACTAATACAGTCATCACAATTAACACCGGTTATCAGACATATTCTACACACACCCAAAGTACACGGGGCTACATGACCGTGTTGTCGCAGCCCCTAAACTAAGGAACCAACCAACCAACCAGACCGGGACCGGTGTCGGACAATTTTCACACTTCGGCAGACAATAACTTTGGAACGGTAAGTCGGAGGAAAAAATGTTTCTATAAATGTTTTGGACAATTTTGAGAGGAACAAATTTCTGATTCGCTCTTTTGTGAACAAACCATTTTTTTTTTCTAAGACAAAAAGTGAAAAAACAATTTCTTGGAAACTTTGGCGCCACCTAGCTTCTGCGTTTCAAAACGTATGACACGACCTCAATGACACAAATTGTAGGGGATAATGTTCTCTTCATTTTTTTTGTTTAAAACACTTTTCTTTAAAATACGTCGATTCAGAGAAAAACTCTTTTCAAAACTTTTTGAGTTTTCCGACGAAATGATCGTGCAAATTATTCTAAAATTTAGAGTTAAGCTGTTCTTGTGCTTTTCTAACGATTTACTAAAAGCCAACCAAAGCACGGTTTTTGGAACAAAAGGGGTTTCTTCTGTGCAGCTGTACTGTACTAACTGTGTAAGTGTACAAGACCCGCAATACAACGTTAACACAATTTTGGCTGCCACCACGACACAAACAGGTAAAATAAAACAAGTAGTTCCGTGAAGAACTATACAGCCTATTTTCATATATCCTGCTAATGTTAATTGCCTCTATCAACATACAAAATTTCAGTTTAATTGCTGTAACAGATTCGTAGATATTGAGAACCGTCTAATTATTTCAGATGGTCGCCGGGTTGGATTTTTATTTTTGTACTATTACATTAATATTATTGTGTACGTGTGGTATTCAAATTTCGATCGCATGATTAGAACACAAGAAGTAAAAACGAGATTTAAAAATTACGCACAGCAGCCATCTTGTGATTATGCAAACAACTGAAATAAATTAGATGCCAGTGGATCAACATTTGTATAAGCATTTAACGTGCAACGTTTCACGGCACTCGGATAGTTAATTCGCGAGAAACGTCCATTTAAATATTTATTCTTCGCGTCACCGCCATGTTGGATTTGTGCTCAGCAGGCTACTGAAAGTCTTTTAGGTGAACATATGTTCATAGTCTCTATGAACATTAAAAAAATCAGTTTGGTTGCTGTAAAAGATTCATAGATATTGAGAACTGTCTAAATATTTCGGAAGCTCGCCATTTAGGATTGTTATATGTATAGGCCATAGAATTATGTACCATTCAAGGGCAATTATTGCCTAGGTTCATTATTCAAACTTTCACCTCGATCGCATGATTACGACACAAGAAATAAAAACTTAATTTTAAAATTTCGCACAGCCGCCATCTTGAGGTTATGTAAACAAATGAATTAAATTAGATGGCAGTGCATTACAATCTGCAAAAACATTTACTGTACCTCATTTCACTGCGCTCAGAGAGTTATATCACGAGAAAAGTCTATTAAAACATTTCAAATTCGCTTGGTCGCCATGTTCGTTTTGTACTTTACAGGTTTATGAAATATACATAGGTAAACTTGTATCAGTACCCTTTATCACCGTACAAAATTGCAGGGTGATATCTGTAATAGTTTCGGAGATATAGAATGTCAGTGAAATATTTCGCACAGCCGTCATTTTGAGGTTGTGTAAACAATTGAACTAATTTAGACTCCAGTGCATTACAATGTGTATAAACAATTGTTGTACCAAGTTTCATTACGTTTGGATAGTTAAATCGCGAGAAAAGTCTATTTAAATGTCTCAACTTCGCTTGACCGCCATGTTGGTTTTGTAGTCACCAGGTGTTTGAAAGTCTCATAGGTGAACTTCCAGTAGTGCCCTTTATCTCTGTACACAATTTCAGGGCGATATCGGTAATAGCTTCGGAGATATTGAATGCTAGTGAAATATTTCGCACAGCCGCCATGTTGGATTGGTGAAACGTAACAAAATTTGAAGGGCACGGTCGAGGTCGCCGGGAATAGTGCTACGAACTTACCGAGTTTCATTGAAATCGCTCCAGCCGTTTAGATTTTATTAGGGGGGAACACACACACGCCTCACACACACACACACACACTCGCACACGGACAAAAGGTGATCTCATAAGCCTATTTTTTCAAAACTGAAAATAGGCTAATGAACAAGATGCCGTACCGTCAAGACTACCTTCAATACAGATATAGCCTTAATCTTGGTAAGGATATCCGCTGCACTCGATATAATTAAACACAAAAATAATTTAACGACGCTGCTATTGGACACTTGCAATGCCACCAGAAAATTTTAACAAACCCGAGAATTTGTATCTGCGTTCTGGTAGGCGTAACTGTGTCGCCAACTTAAACAAAGCAAACCTTACTGCAAAATGTCCGGATTGTTACTTTATAATTAGAGAAATAAGTATTCCTGCCACCGATATGAGTTTAAAAAAGTCGCTAAATATCTAACAAGAAAGAACTAAAAGCATCTGGTACATATTTAATAGTTGCCAGATAGCCTGTAGTGACAAAGCATTAAATTGGGAACCCTGGAGCTGCGACCACTGCATTGTGCTGCCATATGGTGATTGAAATATAAATCACTTCAAGCAATTCTTGCTTGCGCTTGCATGCTGCTCTCTGGCGAAAGCGCCACGCGGATGTTGGCTCTGCCTAGGGTAATTTGTGGCCCAACACAACACAATACAACGCATAAAAGCCAAGCCAAACTAGCCTTTATTGGTGCTGAGTCTTATTTTCGGAGATGGAGCCCGTATGGCCTGGCTCACTCAATCAGGAAAGTGTCGCCAGGGCATGCAGTATGTCGGTTCGCGCCTCGTTCAAATGAACGCACAATAAAATACGAAGGCTGCTTTTTTAAGTAAGGGCCGGGCTTTTTAAGCCCGTAGTTAGTGCGCTCGCCGCAACAAGCGGGCGCGCTACCTCCCGGCATCCTTTGCGAACAAGCAGGCGTCAGTTGCAGCTGTGTAGCTAACCTGTTCACTGAACTGTGCATCTTTACAATGTTCAAGATTATTGATTCGCCCGCCGCGTGTGCGGTACGATCTGTGATACGTTTTTTGAGTGCAAGAAACAAGTCAGCTTTGTGAGGTGTATGGTGGTTATGCAATGAACATTCTCACAGCCACTTTTGAACTCGCGTACCCATTTCCGCACTTTACCGTCACAGCGCAAGATCATGGCAAGACCTCACACTGCTGCCCGAACTCGGGAACTGATTGACTCTTTTGGGAGGGAAGTTCTGGATCACCCACCGTATAGCCCTTCGTCATCTTGGTGGGAAGCGCTTCGCCAACAATGAAGAAGTGAAAACAGCCGTGAATTCTTGGTTGTCAGAGCAGGCGGAAAAATTTTATGCAGAGGGATGTCAGAACTTAGTTTTAAGGTATGGCAAGTGCCTAAACAAGGTAACTATGTAGAAAAATAGAGGCAGGTATGTAAAACCTAAAAATAAATGTGGTTTCAAAATAAAATGTTCGGTTACGTTTTAAAAAAGAAACGGCCCTTACTTTAAAAAATCAGCCCTCGTATATGCTTGCAATATCCTTGAAGTTTAAATTTAATATAAACTGTTATTGAGAGGGCACATCGGTACTACCTCACGAGCCGCCCCTGCTGTGACAACAGCAATGACACTTCCAAACACTTTTAAGCAATCATAGAGATAGAATTTAAAACACTGTAACAGTAACGCGTCATGTGGGCGTCAAAAAGCGAACTTTGTTGCGTGCTTGTGACCAATAATGATACATACGGTACTTACTATTGGCTGCAAGTGGAGTGAACGGGAAGGGATCGACATTTTACAATAGATGGCCTTGGTACTTATGATGTCTGGCGCAGTACTGCGGTGATGAAAGTCTCTCCGAATTAGTAAAGCCCGAAATAGTGAGGATTCACTACACTCGTACATTACAAGCAAAATTCAAATCGTAACTAGTTTTAACCATTTTCAAAATTAGGTTGTTGTTTTGTGGTGATCTTCACCGTTTCCCTCACATTCCCAAAGTTTATAGGAATGTTTGTACTTTTCTTTTTCTTAAGACACAAAATGAACCTCATGCATATCCACATTATTAATTATCCTAAACTGTATGTTCCCCCTTAATGGCATAGATAAGAAATGTGGATGGTGGAAAATAATGTGTTGTACCAAAATATCAAAATTAATCACAATTTGTCAAAAAAAAAGGCTCAAAACTTTCAAAACAAATCTAAAAAATGAAAATTAGATAGTCCAAAAACAATCAAAATTAATCAAAAAGCTCAAAACTTCAAAAATGAATAAAAGTTTGTCAAAATCCAAAAAACCAAACAATCACAAATAGTCACAAATAGTGAAAACCATCTCAAAAATTCCAAAAAATAAATGAATAAAAATTAGTAAAAATCTAGTACAAATCAAAATTATTCAAATGTTTTCAAAAGAAGCTCAAAATGTTAAAAAACGAAAAAACATACTTAAAATCTAAAAACACAAGAATCAAAATTAGTCAAAATACAACAAAAATCAAAATACGTAAAAGAAAACTAAAAACGTCCAAAAAACAAAAAATAAATAAAAATTGGGTCAAAATCCAAAATACAATATAATCTCAATTAGTGAAAACCAGCTCAAAAATTCCCAAAAAAATAAACAACAAATTAGTCCAAATCTAATAGGCTACAAATCAAAATTACCGTAGTCAAAACCCATAAACCCCAAGAAATAAGCAAAATTAATCCATTATCAAAAGCAGCTCAAAAAGTTAAAAACGAAAAATTTCTAAGATCTAAAAAACACAAAAAATCAAAATTAGTCAAAATACAAAAAGCATCAAAATACGTCAAACAAAGTTCCAAAACGTTCAAAAAACAAAAGATAGTCAAAAACCAAAATTAAACCAATCACAACTAGTCGAAATTAGTGAAAACTTGCTCAAATATTCCAAAAAAAAAAAATACAGAAATAGTCAAAATGCAATTCAAATCAAAATTAGTCAAAATCCATAAAACAATCAAATTTTGTGAAAAGAAGCTCAAAAAGTTTTAAAAGAACGAAAGATACTTAAAATCTAAGAAACACAAAATACCAAAATTAGTCAAAATACAAGAAACATCAAATTAAGTCAAAACTACGCTCAAAGAATCCAAACAAATAAAGATTAGCCAAAATCCAAAAAACAACCATTCACAATTAGTGAAAACCAGCACAAAAATTCAAAAAAATAAATTTGAAGAAGATTAGTCATAATCGAAAAATAATAAAAAAATTGTCAGAATCCATAAAATCCCTAACATCAACCAAATTAGCCACAATTTGTCAGAAAAACAAGCTCAAAAAGATTCAAAAATTAAAATAAAACTTAATATCTAAGGAAATGCAAAATTAGTCAAAAAGCTCAAAAAGTCCAGAAACCAAATAAAAATGAGTCAAAATCCAAATTGAAAACAATCACAATTAGTCAAAATTAGTGAAAACCAGCTCAAAAATTCCAAAATATAAATAAAAAATTAATCACAATCTAATACCAATCAAAATTAGACCAAGTCCATAATACTCCAAAAAACAAAAATTAATCCAATGTTGTCAAAAGAAGCTCAAAAATCTAAAAAAGAACGAAAAAACAAAATTAGTCAAAATACAAAAAACATCAAAATAAGTTTAAAAATGGCTCAAAATTTCCAAATAAAAATACAAAAATTAGTTAAAATCTAAAAACAAGACAGTCAAAATTAGCCAAAATTAGTGAAAACCAGCTCAAAATTTCCAAATAAATAAATAAATAAATAAAAAATTAGTCAAAATAAAAAAAATCAAACAAAATCATTGAGAAACAGTTTCCATTCTGCGAGCCTTGAGAATGAAATGAAAGTTGACGTAAGTGGTATTTACACTGTATAACAAAACAAGATGTTCAGTAAAGAACATATAGCCTACTTTCTCCTAAATGCATGGGTATTGTTATAACTCTTTGTCCTTTTCAAGGAGAATGATTGAATGTTGGTTGTAGTAGCTTGTTGAAATACAACGTGCTATAGGGATATTAAACATGAATATGAGGTGCCCTTTGCTAGTGCTACCTCTGTACCAAATTTCGTTCAATTCGGTTTCACCGTGTTTGAATATATAGGGGGAATCGATTTGCACACATACTTGGCCACCATCTGCAAACTATTGGGCTGATGATCTAGCAGTTTGGTCAGAATATGCTTCCCACATAAAGATTTGTTGTTACAAAATTTGGTAGAGACTAGATTATTAGGTTGGTCGTAATTACATTTTAGCCTTTAACATTTGGGTGGCCGCGATTACGTTTCCGTCAAGATGGCGGCGATATAAAACATGACACTGAGGTGTTCTTTGCTAGTGCTACCTTTGTACCAAATTTCGTTCAATTTGCGCTCACCGTGTTCGAATTGATAGGGGGGGGACAGACATTCAGAGTACACACACTCACACACACACACAGACTCACACACACACAGACTCACACACACACACACACACACACACACACACACAGACACGCACACTTTTTCGCCCTGTAGTGATCTCATAAGTCTACTTTCATTTTTTGCAAAAATCGAGAGTAGGCTAAAAAGCACCGTGAAGGCGTTGTCCGATTGTAAGGAAGACATTCTGACCGAACATGCAACTGATTAAAGCTTCGAGTCCAATGAATGAACAGTGGGAACTTCGCGCATCCGAACTGCGTATGCATCAGGTGCATAAGGCGCGATTCTGAAGCGTATGCTCAAAGTAGCTGTTGCATTTGACTGCGATATCTGAACGTCGGCTGTAAGAATGCCACACCGAAGGATTCGTGCTCATTATTAGCTGATGTCAAGAGGCCATGCGATCGGATTGAAAGAAGCTGGTTGGTCGAATCGAGCTGTCACTGGACATTTGGGTCGAAGTAATGCGGCGATCAGACGATGCCAGCAAGCGTGGGTCAGCAACGGCAGGCATCAGCGTCAGGACGGCAATGGTCGACCTAGGGCCACAACAGCACGGGAAGACAGCGCGATTGTCAGAACAGCTGTCACAGCACAGAAGTCGTCGTTATCAACGATCCTGCTTGTGACCTGCAAACATGTGTCCTCCATGACCATCAACAGACGCCTGAGCGACAGGAATTTGCACTCGCACCGCCCGTTACGCTGCTTACCACTCACGCCTGTTCACCGTCAAGTCAGATTAAAGTAGTGCCGCGCTCGAGCAACGTGGAACTGCGCTGACTGGGGACGTATAGTCTTTAGTGACGAGTCCCATTTCCAACGGTGCCCTGACGACAACCGCAGACGTGTTTGAAGACGTCCAGGCCAGCGTGGGGATCCTGCCTTGACTAACTCACGCCACACAGCCCCACAACAGGGGATGACGGTCTGGGGTGGCATCTCCTTTGATAGCCGGACCCCACTGGTAGTCATTCCTGGCACACTGACAGCACAGCAGTATGTTGATGACATTCTACGGCCGGTTGTGTTACCGTTCCTTCAGCGACATCCAGGCCTTATTTTCCAACATGATAATGCCCGGCCGCACACGGCACGTGTGGCTATGGACTGTCTTCAAGCTTGCCGTATCCTTCCCTGGCCAGCACGGTCATCTGATCTCTCTTCCTTAGAGCAACTTTTGGACGTCATGGGAAGGCGATTGCGAACATCCCGGAATGTCGCCGATTTAGCCAAACAGTTAGAGATCATTTGGCACGAAATTTCGCAGGACACCATCCGGGACTTTATCAGTCTATGCCACGTCGAGTGACAGCTTGCATCCAGGCCAGGGATGGAACAACGCCTAATTGACGTCCTCACTTTGTAACGCTCTAACTCTGCAATAAATAATTCGATCGTTCTGCACTTTTAATCGTTTGTTTGTTGTTCTATGTCTGTTCCCCACATCCACCGATTTCAATCGCCATCGGACAATTCCATCCTGGTGCGTCTTTTTTTTATGTGTAACATCTATCCGCTCGGTTGCTGGATTGTTTTGTGGGAGTGATTTTGAAAATTGGGGTCGGAAGTGGATCGGAACGATCGAGCTGGCAGTGGTGGATCAAACGGAAGTATGCACTGCCCGCTCGATCGATCAAACGGAAAGTGTTCTAGCTGGCAGTGGTGGACAACGGAAGTATGCACTGTCCGCTCGATCGATCAAACGGAAGTGTACTAGCTGGCAGTGGTGGACAACTGAAGTATGCACTGCCCACTCGATCGATCTAACGGAAGTGTACTAGCTGGCAGTGGTGGACAACGGAAGTATGCACTGCCCGCTCGATCGATCGAATGGAAGTGTGCCCTAGCTGGCAGTGGTGGATCGAACGGATGTATAAGACGCACTGCCAACTCGATCGATCGATCCAGCTGGCACTGGTAAGAGAAACAATCAGCGCGCGGTGTCGAAAATTGATACCATGACGCACTCTCGGCCATGTGGAATGTATATGACATACTGAATGGAAAACGTTCATGCGAACTCTGGTGTCAAGTGATTTAAACAAATGACATGGTACATGTTCGAAGTCTTCGTATCAGTATTTAAATGGTAAAATGCCTTTATATCAAACATTGTAAATAGTCGGCATTGCATTGGCATAAGGCATTTTAAACTCAATTTCACGCAGGAACATTATCGAAACAAGCAAAATATAAATGAAACTTAATTCCGTAATGCAGTATTATTGGAACGTGGAAATAAGTCACCATCTTGTGCACAATATTTGCGTAGTCGAATTAGCCGTGGGGTTATTGCGTATGACTGTCAATCTAGGGATCTTGGGTTCGAATCCTGGGCGGGGTAGATATTTTTGCTACCAGATTATCATTTTAAACGATATTTATCATATCACTATGACTCCTTTTAACAGAATCCATAAGAAATTACGTGTTGGTCTGTGAATCAAGAGGACCTGTTTATAAGGAATTTAAGGTTATGAGCGGTGTCGCGTCTATTAATCTAGTTGATGCATATCGTATTCTTTATTTAGGCTAGTGCTGGTGGAAGCTACAAATCATCTAATAAAATGAGTTCCATATTATAAACTACAATATCTGTAAAACACTCCCTTTTACAATAGATTAATATTTGTGCCAATAATACTATAAAATACCGGCGTATCAACAATTTCACGTGAGGTTTCTTCTATGTCAGATGGTACACATCATATGCGACTACAGTAAGGCTCGTAAAGTTATTTTTAGCCTACTTTTCACATTTTGCAAAAATGAGGAAAAAGTAAGTCTTATGAGATCGATCCGGGAAAATGTGTGTCTGTCTGTCTGTCTGTCTGACCTTCTGTCTGTCTGTCTGTCTGTCTGTCTGGCTGGCTGGCTGTGTGTGTGTCCCCCCCTCCCCTATCAACTCCTAAACGGCTGGAGCAATCGAAATAAAATTTGGTAGGAGTAAAGATCTATACCTGAATATCTCACGACCATATTTGAAAACGACGTCAGTGCTACCAACTGCTGAAAAATCGCAATTGAAATTTGAGCTCCATGTTGGATATCCTGGAAGGTATGAATGGGAGCTATTTAAAAATCGGCACACATATAGATAATAATATTGTAGTTTAATTTCCAGAAGGCCATACATGGCAGTGTTGCCAAAATGATTATAAGCCTAGTGATAGGTCCAATATTTAAATGCATATAACTTCTACACTATCAATTGGAATTCAACCAAATTTAGTATGTTGTATGTGTACGTAACCAGATATGACTGAACGTATTCTTATGAACCACCAGTGCTGCCAACTGTTAAAAATGCTCTTAATTTATTTTATCCAAATACCAATAGCCTATATATGAGAAAGTATGCAAGCCGACAGCTTTAAACTATGCACACGTATAGTACATGACATTCTATATTAATTTGGAGTAACTTATATACGTCAGTGCTACCAACATGATTCTAAGCCTGCTGAGAGGTCCAAATTTAAATACATGTAACTTCCATACTATCATTTGGATTTCAACCAAATTTCGTATGTGCTATGTGTACCATAACCGCTATGACTATGGGTATTCTAAAGAGCGACCAGGGCTGCCAACGGTTAATAAATGCTGTCTCTATTTTTGTTACCCTAATATCAATATATCAGAAAGAATGCAAGCCAATAGCTCTAAGCTTTGTACACGTATAGTACCTGGCATTCTAGATTACTTTGGAGTAACTAATATACGTCAGTGCTGCCAACATGATTCTAAGCCTGCTGATAGGTCCAATTTTAAAATGCATGTACTTCTATACTAACTAATGGATTTCATTCAAAATTGGCACAACAATAGATCATATTATTTCAGATTATTTCTGACCAATACATGCATGACACTGTTGCCAACATGATTTAACGCGCGCTGTTAGATCCAATGTTTAACTGTATGTAACGTCCATGCTATCCATTGGACTCCAACCAAATTTTGTATTCTGTACCTTAAGAGATGGAACTAAGAATATATTCAGTCACCAGGGCTGCCAATTGTAGTGCTCTATTAGGCTACATTATGCCAGGTATACAGTATTTCGAACTAATTAGAAATGTCGATATTACCAACTTAATTTCGTCATTATTCTAGATAGATCCATATAGATTAATCATTGGCATGGATCTTAAATTTTAAGAAAAGTAGGCTCTTTAGTTCGTCACGGAACTTCTTGTTTTTTAATACAGTGTATTATCAGTTTCTAGAATTAGAGTCGTCGCCGATGCGAAGCACTGCCGATAAAAAACGCTGTAATTAACGCTACCATTATGGGCTTTGAAGCCATTTTTCAAAGCTGCCTTAGAAATCGAAATTTGATGTTTTTCTGTCGGTCAGCACGATTGTGATGGGTTGTTCCCTAACCCTGAAAAATGTATTTTCGTGTTTATTAATCTCATGTAATTTTTAGCCTTATGAGATCGATCCGGGCGAACGTGCGTCTGTCTGTGTGACCCCCCTCCCCCCTATCAACTCCTGAACTTCTGCAGCTATCGAAACCAAATTTGCTATCAGCAAAGATCTATACCTGAATATCTCACAACCTCATTTGAAAATGTCGTCAGTGCTACCAACTGCTGAAAAATTGCAATTGAAATTTGAGTTCCAAGTTGAATATCTCAGAAAATGTGCATGGGAGCTATTCCAAAATTGGCTCACTTATAGATAATAATATTTTAGTTTTATTTCCAGGAGGCCATACATGACAGTGTTGCCAATATGGTTCGAAGCCTGCTGATATGTCCAATTTTTAGATGCATGTATTTTCTATACTAACAAATGGATTTAATCCAAAATTGGCGCAATAAAAGATAATAACATTTCACATTAATTCTGAGAAACAAGTACATGACACAGTTGCCAACATGACTTTACGCGCGTGATAGATCCAATGCCTAAGTGTATGTAACGGCATTACGATGCTTTGGACTTCAACCAAATTTTGTATGTGTATTCTGTACCTTACGAGATGGAACTAGGAATATATTGAGAGTCACCAGGGCCGTCAACTGTAGTGCTCTATTAGAATACACTATTGCAGGTATATTTCGAACTAATTAGAAATGTTAGGGTATTACCACTTAATTTCGTCATTATTCTACACAAGTACTGTATATATAGATTAATCATTGGCATCTTAACTTTTAAGAAAAGTAGACTCTTTAGTTCGACACGGAACTACTTGTTTTTTCAGCATCAGGGAACTACCCATCACAATTGGGTACAATCGTGTTGATCGACTGAAGAACATCAAATTTCGATTAGCACAGAATGAGTCGACCAGTTACAAAACTCGTTTAATCCACTTGTGAATAAGAATAATTTTCATGAGAAACGTTTCTCTGAACTTTGCCTCAAGATTCTGTTGTGTTTGTTGTTTTCTGCCTTTTGCTTTGTGTTTTTGGCTTTTGGTTTTGTGTTTGCTTTGTGCTTTTGGTTTTGAATTTTACTTTTTGCTTTTCTTTCTTGGTTTTGTGATGTTTTCTGCTTTTGCTGTTTTTGAATTTTGCTTTTAGCTTTGTGTTTCTCTTCTTTTGTTTTCTGCTTTTGCTTTTGTCTTTGAATTTTGCTTTTTTCTTCGTCTTTTTTGTTTTGGATTCGTGTTTGTTTTCTGCTTTTACTGTTTTTGAATTTTGCTTTTTACTATGTGTTTATTTTTTTGTTTTTGTTTTCTGCTTTTGCTTTTGTGTTTGAAATTTGCTTTTTGCTTCGTCTTTTTTGTTTTGGTTTTGTGTTGGTTTTCTGCTTTTGCTGTTTTTGAATTTTGCTTTTTACTTGATGTTTCTTTTTTTTCTGCATTTGCTCTTGTGTTTGAATTTTGCTTCTTGCTTCGTGTTTTTGATTTTTGGTTTTGTGTTTGTTTTCTGGAAAATCAAAATAAAACTAAGCAAAATAAAAACAAAAACGAAATAAAACAAAAGAAAAAATACAAAAAATACAAAAAACAATTTAAAACAAGATAAAACGTAATAAAATAAAATGATTGAATAAATAATGTTACGACATGATCCTTATTCACAAGTGGATTAATCGAGTTTTGCAACTGGTCGACTCAGATGATCTATGATTCTTAACACCCCGCGTGTCTAAAACATGACGGCTTTAAATCCGGTGTTACGATTGATCGCCATCTGCAAATATCAACTTGTTTTTGTCTGTAATGTTGTTGAGGTAGCTCACTGCTGATGGATAGCCTGTATCACGAGACAGGTCGAACATTGTGCGACGCCGCGTCTCCTTTTTGCTTTGAGCAGACAGCGAGGCGCTGTCATTACAGCCATTGTCAGCACTCGTAGTTAGAGTTGCCATTTCTCAGGCCAGAGGGCACTCCTTTCTTCTTGTCCCCGTATCATCAATATCCCCTTCTTACTGCCCTACACTCAGACTTAAAAACTATTGAGGCATCGTGGTCATCAGCCCCATATACTTGGCTGTGTTTTCAGTTCATAGAGAGCCTTGAAGTCACTTTTCAATGTTGCCTTATTGGCAATTCATAGTGTTACTTTTCAATCGGTCAACACAATATACAGTAATCCCCGACATAATTAACTTACATGTGATTAAAATATATATTGATGATAATTGCTGTTTTAAGGGGCCTAACATCTAGGTTATCGGTCCCTAATGGTTTAGGTGAGAGTGAAAGATGAGATGAGAATGAAAACTATAACTAATACTAACTACAAACTTACATACTAGAAGAAATGGTAAACAAATAAAGGATAAGGCAAATAAAGGACAGAAAGAAAATAAATGCCCTCAACCGTCGAAGAATGAGGATTGAGGGACTTGTAAGGAAGGAGAGCCAAGAAAGGCAGAGAGGAAAGGGAGAGAGGAGAGAGCCCGCCCCAAAGACAATGTAAAACGGGGACAAAACGGACCCAGCTCAGGAATTCCTCGGGGTTGCCAACTCCCAAACTCACCAGGCGTGAGCCCTTGAGGGAGTAGCACTATTCAGGGTGCACCATAAGTGGTGGGGCTACGAACACCCTGTCTCCTTGAGGGCCTTGTTCAGAAGGCAGGAGATAACATGAAAAGAAGAAGGCTGACTCCTCGAAGAATGGGAGTATCAAGAAAGATGAGACAAGGGCCAATTAAGGCGGGAAAGTGAAAGATTCCCTAGGCCTCGGTACCCTAATACCATAGGGGTCGGAAGAGAACAAGAGTTGACCAAGAGAGGTAGACAGGAGAGAATACGGACAGGAGCCCGGCACAAGTAAATGGAAGCATGGCCTGACTCACCTGGAGTCCCGTGGTCGCCAACCCACGTCCCACTAGATGTGAGCCTCTGGAGGGAAAATATATATTGGTTACGGACTCCAGAAGAGAGAGAAAACTATGGGATGATAGGTTTCACTCGTCAAGTGAGCATCGTCAGATCCAAATATACAAGACAAAATAGCTCTACAAAACATTACGAAAGCCACAGCACCACCCTCCAAAATCAAAAAGGACGGCTAAAACTTAGAAAGTTTTGCAACTATTACTGATAAATACTAAAGCATTATTAATTTTAATTGCACCCTAATGGGCATTTAAGGCGTGATAAAGATTTCCGCGTAACTTTTCAGTGATCTTGTCCTCTTAGTACAAACTTCAAAATGATAAGTTTCACACTTCTGATCACATATTCCACATACACAATCTTCGTTGGGGTTGATGCCATCTTTTCTCCCCTAGAAGATTCTTCTAGTGATCAGCCTTCTTTTTCTTTTCATTATAGTCCCTTTTCTTCTTACGATTCCCGGCCTTTTTCATGAATTGGCTCCTTCCTCATTCTTCGAGAGATCAGCCCTCTTTTTCGCTTCTTTATATTTCCTTTTCTCTTTAAGATTCCCGCAATGTTCTTGTGAATTGGCTCCCCGTGTATCTAGGTTCCATTTTGTGAATATTTTGACTCTACACTACATTTTGTAGGTATTTTCAATCTAAATTGCAATTTGTAGGATGGGCATTTTGTAAGAATTTTGACTATCAATTGCATTTTGTGAGTATTTTGAACCTAAATTATATTTTGTGCGTATTTTTCAAACTATTCTTTTTATGAGTATTTTCCTTCTAAATTACCTTTTGTAAGTAATTCCGCTCTTCTTTTTGTGAGTCGTTTCCATGTGAGTTCCATTTTGTAAGTATTTTAAGACTAACTTAATTTTCGGTATGGTTCCCATTCCATTGTCAATTTCGCTATCACCCAGACCACCAGGGGCCGATAACCTAGATGTTAGGCCCCTTAAAACAACAACTATCATCTTCATATTATCTCTATGCATAGGTTACTTTGGAAACCTGGAAACCGTGGACAGTCATTTCTTGCAATCTTGCGCTTGATATCCTCCGCAATGTTCGTTGCACAATTCGCGTATACAATGTAGTTTATGTTAGACAATGTCGAAATGTAAACATTAGCCTATGTGTCAGAAAACTGTATCATAATCATTGTCAGATATTTTAAACAAGGGTACCAGGCAAGATCAGTAGGGGTAAAAGATAGGAATGGCAATGTTGTTTGCAACCAAACAGAAGTGCTAGCAACTTGGAATAAATACTTTGAAGACCTCTTAAATTGTGAAGAAGGGGCAACAAACATTGAAGAGGAATTATACCTAAATGTCCAGCCAAAGATTAACCCTCCTACCTATGAAGAAGTTGAAAAGGTAGTTAAAAGTTTAAAAAACAATAAAGCCCCTGGAGAGGATAACATAATAGCAGAACTTCTTAAAGCAGGTGGAAGCTCTTTGCTAAAAAGGTTACATAACTTAATTGTAGAAATCTGGGAGAAGGAAGAAATCCCAATAGAATGGAAGATGGCAGTAGTAGTTCCGATTCACAAAAAGGGAGATAAATTCGAGTGCAATAATTACCGAGGGATATCATTAATAAGCAGCGCATATAAAGTATTCTCAAGAATAATCTACAACAGACTAGCATGTTATGCAGAAGAAATTCTTGGAGATCACCAAGCAGGATTTAGAAGCCAAAGATCTACAACAGACCAAATTTTTGTCTTAAAGCAAGTAATATCCAAATATTGGGAGTTTAACAAAACAGCCCATCTTCTTTTTGTAGATTTCAACAAGGCATACGATAGTGTCAATAGGAAACAAATGTGGAAATACATGCAGCGGAATGGAATACCACAAAAACTTATCACTATGGCAAAACTGTGCACAGAAGGGTCCAAACGCAAAATTAGAATCAATAATGAATATACCGAAGAATTTAATGTCAACACTGGAGTAAGACAGGGAGATGGACTCGCGCCTTTATTATTCAATTTAGCTTTAGAAGAAACATTGAAACGAGTAAACCAGCTCCACCCAGGCCTTGAAGTGGGAACCAAGATAAACATATTAGCTTATGCTGATGACATAACACTGATGGCAGAAAGCGAATACGATCTAAAAATACTCACAGAAACCCTTATTGAAGAAGCCAAGGAGGTAGGTCTTATTATAAATGAACAAAAAACAAAATATCTAGTTGTAGGAAGGAATGCAGCACAAGTACAAAACCCCTTAACAGTTGCTTCGTACGCTTTTCACAGATGTACTGAGTTCAGATATCTGGGGATCATCATAGACCAGAATAATATGGAAGAAACAGAAATAAAATCAAGAATTCTCAGTGGCAACAAAAGCTACTGGTCTCTGCAAAATCTCTTAAAGAGTAAAATTATATCTAGAAAAACTAAAGTGAGAATGTATAAAAGCATTATACTTCCTGTTGTCACGTATGGATCAGAAACCTGGGTATTGTCCAAGCAAACTGAAAGGAAATTAGTAACTTTTGAAAATAGAATACTACGACGCATTTTCGGACCGATAGTAGAAAATGGCCAGTGGAGAATTAGAACAAATAAGGAATTGCGGGATCTCTACAAAGAACCAGATATCGTCGCCCGTGCCAAAAGCCAAAGACTGCGCTGGGCCTGTCATGTACATAGAAGAAGTAGAGAATTGAATTTAAGGGCAGTTTTGGAAGGTGTACCCAGAGGAAGGCGACCATTGGGACGACCGAGACTTCGCTGGTGGAACCAAGTTCAAAAAGATATGAGAAAAATCGGAGTCACGGAGGACATAATGGATGATCGAGAAAGATGGCGCCGTGCTGTTGGCGAGGCCAAAAACCTGCTTAGGTGTGAGTGGCCATCTAAGTAAGGTAAGGTAAATGAATTTAATTAAGTCGGTATGTATATAATTATTATTGAGAATCTAATTTCACCAAATAACCGACAAACTCACCTTGTTTATCCAAACTTTATTAGCAGCGACGTTAATTGGGATGGTGCGAAAATTGTAGATAAGGAGATGGGTTTGAATAAACGATTGGTAGGTGAAATGTCGTACATAAAGAGCAATTCAAATTGCGTTAACGCGCAGACAGACACCGAAAGGTTGCACGGAACTTTCAATCCAGTACTTGTGTGTTCGACTGCAGATTGACTAACGTGCCAAAGAGACTGTATGTGTTTTTAGATTATGTTTGATACAAGAGTAATTGACCAAGGTTGTAAACAACATCTCTGTGATATATGTTGTAGCTTGATAATGATCTGCCGATCGAAACGTCGCTGCTAATAAAGTTTGGATAAACAAGGTGAGTTTGTCGGTTATTTAGCGAAATTAGCGTCTCAATAATAATAATAATAATAATTAATGTTAGGGTAAAACAATTAGAATTAAAATAAAATAAATATAAATAAAAGATCTTCAATAATATTCTGCTCTATAAAGAATTGATCATTTTATTCTGCTTCGATCATTCGATAAGTGAATGTAATGGATTGTACGCAGCCGCCCTAGTTCTAATGAACTTGCTGCGAAGCCTGTACACAAGCGCCCTGGTAATGATGCTATGACCCGAATGAGCAACTTTATTTCAAACTTGGACTTGGACAATGTAAGCCAGATATGTCTTTTTACTCTTTGTATGCTTCTTACGAGCTTGGAAATGGGTTGTTTTGCTTTCCGAGAAATGGTAACATTTCCTGAACACATTTTTACCAGGAATCTCTTTAAATCGCTAAGAAAAAGTTATGGCCTTAGAGAGAACTACTGTTGGTCAACTATTCTTACATTGACCTTGGGTTTGTACATAAAGATGCAAGGCACGTGATTTCCCCAGTCAATTCACTGGTATTTCATAACACCATAGTCAATAATAATTAAATTAATGAACATTAATGTAATTAATAAAATGTACTAGTTTCGGCCATGTCGTTATAAAGAAACTAATTACGAGAAAAGCTTTGTTGTTAATATTTCACTTGGGTTTCCGCCCTTATAACTCCCTCCTCCGCCCTTATAACCCCCTCCTCCGCCCTTATTACTCCCTCCTCTGCCCTTATTACTCCCTCCTCCGCCCTTATTACTCCCTCCTCCGCCCTTATTACTCCCACCTCCGCCCTTATTACTCCCACCTCCGCCCTTATTACTCCCACCTCTGCCCTTATAACTCCCTCCTCCGCCCTTAAAACTCCCTCCTCCGCCCTTAAAACTCCCTCCTCCGCCCTTATTACTCCCTCCTCCGCCCTTATTACTCCCTCCTCTGCCCTTATAACTCCCTCCTCCGTCCTTATAACTCCCTCCTCTGCCCATAACTCCCTCCTCTGCCCTTATAACTCCCTCCTCCGCCCTTATAACTCCCTCCTCCGCCCTTATTACTCCCTCCTCCACCCTTATAACTCCCTCCTCCGCCCTTATTACTCCCTCCTCTGCCCTTATAACTCCCTCCTCTGCCCTTATAACTCCCTCCTCTGCCCATAACTCCCTCCTCTGCCCTTATAACTCCCTCCTCCACCCATATAACTCCCACCTCCGTCCTTATTGCTCCCACCTCCGTCCTTATTGCTCCCACCTCCGCCCTTATAACTCCCTCCTCTGCCCTTATAACTCCCTCCCCAGCCCTTATACTGTATCTCCCTCTTTTGCCCTTATAACTCCCACCTCCGCCCTTATACTGTATCTCCCTCTTTTGCCCTTATAACTCCCACCTCCGCCCTTATATTGTATCTCCCTCTTTTGCCCTTATAACTCCCACCTTCGCCCTTATAACTCCCACTTTAGCCCTTATAACTTCCTCCTCATAACTTATATCTCCCCCTCCCTACCTCCTCCTCCTACTCCTCCTCCTCCACCACCACTTGTAAAAAGCGAAGAAAAGCGTGTAGTTTCATTTGGCGATCATGAGCCACGAGACCTCCGTTTTACGTCGAATCCGAACCACAGGACGTGATATTTCAGTTCGAAAATCTTACATGCATAGACCGGGAATCAAACCCAGTCCGTCTGTAAAAAGCGAGAGGGGAGGGGAGGATTAGTAGGGATTAAGGAGTGGAAGGGGTGTTACAAAGGAAAGGGACGTTACAAGGGGTAGGGGGCTCCAAGGGGAGGGGAGAGTACTCCCACTCCCCCTCTCCTTGGGGTATTCATAGCACAGACCCATTTTGATAGCCTTGTTACCTTTGTAACCATTCACGACTAAGTCACTTTATAATACATTTGAGTTTAGTAACTTGTTGGGATTTTTTGTTGACACTAAAATTGTATGTTGGTAGCACTGCTTTTAGGTAGATTTCATTAGAAAGCTAACTATTGCAATGGGTCCCATGTTTCTACTTCCGGAAAATTTCGACATATCTTCGCGTTTCACATCCCCCAGACCCGAAAACCACCGTCAGTTCAAAAGTTTATACATAATTTATGTTTACCTATATATGTATATATGTATGGATATCAGTTTTTTGTGGACACGATAACTGCCGTAATTTTGCACCAATCACTTTGAATTTTATACATAATATGTATCCCCTTAAAATCTCGGTCGAGTTCGTTAATGGGCAAAATCTGTTAAAGGGGGAGAAAATGGGAGGCTTTTTACGAAAAATAGAAATATCGCTATAACTCTCTTAATATCTGAAACATTGAATCCATTCAAAGTTCATACTATGTGTCGGATAAGGCCCTAAAATTTACGTTGAAAAGTTTTTTGATAGCACCAACCATTGACCAAAGGGGTGGGAAATAGTGGGTTTTTCGGGAAACATTAATCATATCTCTGTTAATAGGCACAATATCAAAACCGTACAAAATGGACAATATTCCTCCAATAATTACCTAAAACTTTTGTCTGAAAGAATTTTTGATATGACCCACCATTATGCCACGGGGTGAGCAAAATGGTTTAAATTATAAGAAAATGCCAAGTGCCAAGAGAGGTTGCCATGACAACTTTACTTTTATTGATAAGGGATGAGCCATCAGCAGTTGCTATGACAACGCCACTGCACGAGATCACTTTCAGTTTTCCATCTGTCTGTGGGAAGCGACTTCGGTATCGGAACTGGTAGCATGCTGAACTTCTATGCCCAAGGTCGCGGGTTCAAACTCGGCTGAAGTCGTCGGATTTACTAAGAGCGCTAAAAAACCCTGAGTATGCTTTCCTTCGGAGGGGAAGTTCCAACGTTCGTTGCGAGTTGACGGTTCCGGTGGAATCTAGTAGCCAAGTTCACAGCTAGGTGTCGTTGATGGTAGTATTTTTAATTATGTAGCCTATTTTAGGTAGATTTCATCAGAAAGCTAACTATTGCAATGGGTGGCATGTTCCGACTTTCGGAAAATTTCGACATATCTTCGCGTTTCACATCCCCCAGACTCCCAAACCACCGTCAGTTCAAAAGTTTATATATATATATGTGTGTGTATATATATATGCATATATATCAGTTTCTTGTGGACACGATAACTGCCGTAATTTTGCACCAATCACTTTGAATGTTTTACATAATATGTATCCCCTTTAAATCTCGGTCGAGTTCGTTAATGGGCAAAATCGGTTGAAGGGGGTGAAAATGGGGGGGGGGGCTTTTTTTCGAAAAAGTGAAATATCGCTATAACTCTCTTAATACGTGAAATATCGAATCCATTCAAAGTTCATAATATGTGTCAGATAAGTGCCAAAAATGTATGTTTGAAAAGTTTTTGATAGCACCAAACATTGACCAAAAGGGTGGAAAAAAGTAGTTTTTTCGGGAAACATTAATCATATCTCTCTTAATAGGCACAATATCAAAACCGTACAAAATGGAAAATATTCCCCTAATAATTACCTAAAACTTTGTCTGATAGAATTTTTGATCTGACCTACCATTACGCCAAGGGATGAGAAAAATGATTTTGGAATTGAAGAAAATGCCAAGTGCCATCAGAGGTTACCATGACAACGCTTCTAAACTGATGAGGGATGAGCCATCAGAGGTTGCCAAGACAACGCCTTTGCCGAGATCACATTCATTTTTTCATCTGACTCTGTGGGAAGCGGCTAACTGGTAGCATGCTGAACTTATATGCCTAAGGTCGCTGGTTCAAAGCCGGCCAAAGTCGTCGGATTTTCTAAGAGCGCTAATAATAATAATAATATCGTATGGCCTCGGGTGCCTGGTGCAAGCTTTGTTAATTGACACCCAGAGGGTAGCTTGCATGTCGAATTTCGTCGTTCCTTTGAACGCTATGAAAGTCAAGGAGGTTAGATATCTGAACTCCTTGACACTACAGCGCTTTCAAGTAGAGAATGGAGCAACTTTGTGTTGGCGGAAAATCCCGAGATTAATTTTGCCATTGAACACGGCCTACTGAATTCAAATGGGTTCTTTAACATGCCAACAACGTATGACATGAGTATCGTGATTTTTATCGCCTTCAAAAATCACTTACCATGGCCAGGGGCGAACCTGCAATCTTGGGGTTGGTAGTCCGACACTATAACCACTCACCCACCGTGGCAAGCTTCTAAGAGCGCTAAAAATCCCTCAGCATGCTTTCCTTTGGAGGGGAAGTTCCAACGTTCGTTGCAAGTTGCTGGTTGCGGTGGCATCTAGTTGCCAAGTTCACAGCTAGGTGTCGTTGACGTTAGTATATGGTACAAATTTAGGAACTACTACTTAAAATTGACCGTCTGCAGACCTTACCTGAATTACAGACTAACACAGTCATCACAATTAACACCGTTTATCAGATTCTACACACATCCAATGTACACGGGGTTACATGACCACGTTGTCACAGCCCCTAAACTGAGGAACCAACAAAAACCTCTGCGGGAGATAAAATTTTGCGTGAAGAAGTAACAGAATGTCAGATAGTTACACATCAGTTCCAAACCTTGCGTAAGGACAGTGTGATCACAAGTATAACAAGATGTTCAGTAAAGAACATATAGCCTACATTCTCCTAAATGCATGGGTATTGTTATAACTCTTTGTCCTTTTCAAGGAGTTTAATTGAATGTTGGTTGTAGTAGCTTGTTGAAATACAACGTGCTATAGGGACATGAATATGAGGTGCCCTTTGCTAGTGCTACCTCTATAAAAAAATTCATTCAATTCGGTTTCACCGTGTTTGAATTGATATGGGGAATGGATTTGCACACATACATGGCCGCTATTTGCAAACTATTGGGCTGATGACTTTGTAGTCAGTCATAAGATGCTTTCCACAAAAAGGCATGTTGTTGCAAAATCTGGTACAGATCAAATTATTAGGTTGGTCGTAATTACATTTTAGCTTTTAACATTTGGGTGGCCGCGAACACGTTTCCGTCAAGATGGCGGTGATATAAAACATGACACTGAGGTGCCCTTTGCTAGTGCTACCTCTCTACTAAATTTCGTTCCATTCGGTTTCACCGTGTTTGAATTAATAGGGGAATCGATTTTGACGCAAAGATGGCCGCCATCCGCAAACTATTAGGCTGATGACCTATTAGTTTGGTCAAAGGATGCTCCCGCCATAAAGGTAAGTTGTTGCAAAATTTGGTAGAGATCGGATGATTAGGTTAGTCGTAATTTGATTTAAGCTTTGGACATTTGTGTGGCGGCCATTACGTTTCCCTCAAGATGGCGGCGATATAAAACATGACACAGAGGTGTCCTTTGCTAGTGCTACCTTTGTACCAAATTTCGTTCAATTCGCGTTCGTCGTGTTTGAATTGATAGGGGGGGGGGGACAGACATTCAGAGTACACACACACACACACACACTCAGACATACACACTTTTTTCGCCCTGTGTTGATCTCATAAGTCTACTTTCATTTTTTGCAAAAATCGAAAGTAGGCTAAAAATGAACCCCAAATGACAAGAAGGTTACCATCCCCATAAGACAATAAAATGATAAAAATATGCATACAAAAACGAAAAAAAAGTTAATTAACCTCCAAATGTAAAATACTCTCTTGCAATAAATGAGGTCTGATCCTCCTACGAAAACCTGCATATTTTGCCTATTATAGCCTATCCCCTAGTTTGCCCGGTGAAATCTACCTCCGCCTTCCGGCGTGCCGAGAGGACTTTTTAATATCTAAAATGACACTCGGAGGCGCTAAAAGAAATAAACTAAATTTTGAACGACGTTTAGTATCTTTCGGGACTTCAAGTTCAACACTAAGGGTTCGCAATATCTGGCGACCGATAGGCGTACTTACAATAATAGTAAGTAAGATGTTCTTATAGCAACATATTATAGATGTCTCTACTGTGCTGGACAAAACGGAGGCAGACAGGTTTTTCTCCGGGTACTCCAGTATTCCCTGTCAATTCATTCCAGCAACACTCTCCACTATCATTTCATTTCATCTGTCATTCATTTAATCATTGCCCCAGAGGAGTGCATCAGGCCTCGGTAGCCGGCACAGTTCATATCCTCGCCGCTAGATGGGGGCTTCATTCATTCGATTCCTGACCCGGTCGGTGACTGGAAGCAGGCTGTGGATTTTCATTTTTTCAGATGTCTCTACTGAACTAGATGATTAACACTTGTTGCCATGTTAACCACGCTAATCACAGATAATCGTACTATCTTTCAATAATAGTAAGTAAGATGTTCTTATAGCAACATTCAGATGTCTCTACTGAACTAGATGACCAACAGTTGTTGCCATGGTAACCACGCTAATCACAGATAATCGTACTAACTTTCAATAATAGTAAGTAAGATGTTCTTATAGCAACATTCAGATGTCTCTACTGAACTAGATGACCAACACTTGTTGCCATGGTAACCAGGCTAATCACAGATAATCGTACTAACTTTCAATAATAGTAAGTAAGATGTTCTTATAGCAACATATGGATGTCTCTACTGAACTAGATGACCAACCCTTGTTGCCATGGTAACCACGCTAATCACAGATAGGTGTACTAACTTTCAATAGCAGTAAGTAAGATGTTCTTATAGCAACATATAGATGTCTCTACTGAACTAGATGACCAACACTTGTTGCCATGGTAACCACGCTAATCACAGATAATCGTACTAACTTTCAATAATAGTAAGCAAGATGTTCTTATAGCGACATATAGATGTCTCTACTGAACTAGATGACCAACCCTTGTTGCCATGGTAACCACGCTAATCACAGATAGGTGTACTAACTTTCAATAATAGTAAGTAAGATGTTCTTATTGCAGCATATAGATGTCTCTACTGAACTAGATGACCAACACTTGTTGCCATGGTACCCACCGTCTCCGTTCCAATCCTACCCTACCCTAACGATGACCGCAATGTTCAAGTTCTTAAATAAGGCAACAACGCCCTGGTTTAGTTAGTGCAAAGAACTCCAAGAGGCTGGTCAGCATTTTCTCTTGTTCAACTTCTATAAATACTGCTCGCCCATCACATCAGCGTCATGCGGCTGAAATGTGAGAGCAGCTCTGTTTTCGTTTTCTCTTATCGGAGAGAGATTTCATGTCTACTTTCCCAAAACAAAAGTGAATCTCTCCCCTTTTTGAAATATGGAATGGTGTAGTAAATTAACTCTCTGTGTTTCACAGGCATTCAAGTGAACGGAGTCCTTGAGCTCGGATTCTCTAATGCAATGGTCTTCCATTTTTAACACCGATATGTATTTTTTTAATTTAATGTTTGGTAAGGATATCCATCCATCCATTGATTTATTTATAATTTAATTATTGTTTATTAGTTATTCGTTATTTCTTAATTAGACTAATTATTTATTCTTTATTATTCTTTATTTGTAATTTTTTATTATTTTTTTACTTTTCATTTTCAATTTTATCAATTTTTCAATTTGTTTTCAATTGTCTTTTTTATTTTGTATTTTGTATTTTTTATTTTTATTTTGTATTTTTTAATTTTTATTTTGTAACGTTAATTTTTTCTTTTATTAATTTTTTACTTTTATTTTTTTTTTATTTTGTATTTTGCTTTTTTATTTCGTGTTTTTTTATTTTTATTTTGTATTATTATTATTATCATTTATTATTTACTAGCTGTACCAGGCATGCGTTGCAATGCCAATCAAAGAAAGTGTTGGCGATGTGACTCTTTGTTGAACTGCTTTTGGATTCCCAATATGTTTTATTTTATTTTTACGTTAACCACCTCTAAACTATTATAAAAACGATTTACCATCTCAGAAACATTCATGGGAGCGTGCTCAACAACTCACCAACGTTCCATCCCAATAAAATGATTGGTATATTAACGCATACGGGTCTTTGTTGACACTATTCGGGCGCCGTCACCCATTTGTAGAATATACTCGTACGCTACCTATTGTACAATGGATTTACTAAGTCGAAAACCTTCCCAGGCGTGTACACAACAACTCATCAACATTTCATCGCAATCGGATGAATGGCATTTGAACGCATTCGGAATTTTGTTTAAACGCTTCGAGCACCGTCACTCATTTGTTGAATCTACGTGTGCGCCACCCATTGAAAAACGGATTTACTAATTCGTAAACCTACGTAGGTCTGTACTCAACTCACCAAAGTTTTATCACAATCGGATGAATGGTATCTGAACGCATACGGTACTTATTTGAAACGATTCACGCGCTGTCGCCCATTAGTTGAATCTACACGTTCACTACCAATTGTAAAAAAGATTTACTAACTCAGAAACCATTCCTGGAGTGTACGCAACAATTCACGAAAGTTTTATCGCAATCTGATATATGGTATATGAACGCATTTGGGACTTTGTTGAAACGATTCGCGTCCCGTCACTCATTTGTTGAATCTACTCGTGCGCTACCTATTGTAAAGTGGATTTACTAAGCCAGAAACCTTCCCGGATGTGTACACAACATCTCACCCAAGTTTCATCGCTATCGGACGAATAGTATATGAACGCATACGGGACTTTCTTGAAACGCTTCGTGCGTAGTCGCTCAGTTATTGAATCTACTCGTGCGCTACATATTGTTAAGTGAATTTACTTCGCCGGAAACATTCCCTGAAGTGTACACAACATATCACCCAAGTTTCACGCAATGGGATGAATGGCATATGTACGCATGGAGGACTTGGTTGAAACAAACGGACGCCATTTTTTGAAGCTACTCGTGCACCATCTATTGTAAATTGGATTTACTATGCCTATAATGTTCCCGGGAGTGTACAAAATAACTCCCCAAAATTTGATCGCAATCGGGTGAATTGTAAATTATATGAACGCATCGCCAACACTCATTTGTTTAAACTACTCGTGCTCTATATATTGTAGATTGGATTAACTATGCATATAACCATCCCGGAAGTGTGCACAACAACTCACCAAAATTTGATCGCAATCAGATGAATGGTTCATGAACGCATAAAAGACGATCAAACGAACAACCCGACCCGGCTTCGCCCGGGAACAGTTATGAATGCATTACGTGATAAGAGTTTTTTTTTTTTCAATCAACAACGACCAATATCCGTTTTACGTCTCGGCATGATGGATTAAAATCACTGACTGGACTATTAATTATATTATCATGGAGATGCATGTGCAACAAATTCTTGTCAGACGTAATTTAAGAATGGTGAGGTGAATGAAACACAAATCCCCCTTCCGTCCAATCTTAACTTGGCTGTGAATTTTGCGGAACGAAAAGTTCACAGGCGAAATGAAGAAAAGCCGAGTTGCACTTGCAGGGAAATTCAAAACACAACCACTCTTCTCTATAGTTTTCAACTCAACACGACTCGACAGTTTGCTGCTGGCTGTATCTGGGGGTAACAGGCTCATCCGCTAGCTAAGCTGTAACTGGGGTGATAGCCTCGCCCCTAGCTAGCTCGTAAACTGTCGCCTCAGTAACTGAATGGCGATTGTTGGAAGAAATTAAAACGTAAAAATACTTATAGTAGGCGATGTATTGAAGCTCTTCCGGGCTTTTTTTTTGTAGAACTTTTCATGCTGAACAATTCTTACACTCATAGTATATAGATATTTTTCAGGGTTTGCCCAGCGTAAGCTTAAAAAGTGCACGGACGCCAGATTTTTTCGACCTTCTCACTGAAATCGATAGTGCTTGACTTCCTTTGGTTATAAATAAATTATTTTCTACAGAAACCTTCCTCGAGATATCCCTTACAGAATGGTGAAAACCGTATCAAAATCCATCCAGTGGTTCTCGGGTTTACCCGTAACATCCAAGAATCGGGGACTTTGTTTTATACTAAGTATATATATATATAAAATTATTTATTTCCAATTTAATTGAAACTAAATATAGCTCTATGAATATTTATACTCCTAAGTTTTAATTAGAATATATCTTGCCTTTGATAAAAGCTTAAGAAGACTCTTTTCAAGGGTCGAAGCATGTAGGCTACATTAATTCAATGTGTGTTTCGTGGATTGATAGGCGTATTGAGTTTAAGGAGAATCACTAGATCAGTAGCTGAATCTGCACGTTGCTATATGAACGCAAGCTATTAGTTACGTATTGTTTGTTCATCTATGTATTCAAGTAAAGATAGTTATGAACCCATTTTACATTGCTGCCTTATTGATAATTTATATTGTAACTTTCAGTCGGTCGACACAAAATATTTCTAATTCAGGATATTTTTTCACATATTCCATTAATTGGAAATATTTTGTGTCGACCGACTGAAAGTGTATCAATTATGCATCTTATAATTGTTATAAGAATACAACCTCTTAGTTACGCAATTTAATTGTTGGTTGTTGTTTTTTGAGTCTTCAGTCTTTTGACTGGTTTGATGCAGCACTCCATGCCTCCCTGTCCTGATCTAATCGTTTCATATCTACATTGTTCATTAGATACAGTTCATTGTTTCATTAGACTGTGATGTGTGAGGGTGCATGTGAGTGTGCCTGGTGACAGACTGTTTTAGTTGTAGCATTTTGTTGTTGGTGGAACTTAAGAATTTTTTTAATTAGTAGAATTTTGGTATTTAAATGTTTGTAGCAGGTTAATATTTTTGTTAGTAGAATTGCTCTATTACTTTATTCCTAAAGGGAGTAGCAGCCTTTCTGAATAAATCAATTCTTTACTTGTCTATAGACGGTTAATATATTGATAACATTAGTCAACTAATGGCTAAACTGCGTTCTGCTGTACGGCTGAAAGCAACGGAGAACTACAGCCGTAATGTTATTCCCGAGGATATGCACCTCTCTATGCATAATTACATGTGATGATGGGATTTTAATTCGGTACACAAAAACCTCGTTTATCCCGACTACGTAGGACAGGAGGTAATCCGGATTATCCAGAAACAAACTATTAAATTAATATAACCTACTGATCTACTCAAACCTTTATTTTGACAATACCAAGAATTTTAAAGAAAAGGTTTCGGCACACAAACTCAGTACGATACCTGTTATTACAATTTACTGAAATAGTGTGAAAGTTACTTTTGTTTCAAATTGGAGATATAATTACTGAAACCTGGCAACGCTTCCTATCTGTGTACTGTAGGTACCTTCCTTACAGGAATTTACAGTATTATTTAAAAGGCGCATATATTTTTCTGATGAAAAAATAATAAAGCAGTAAATTTCAAGAAAGAATGCTGTCTGCCAATAGATGCCATTATGCATTATTGCCTCTCCTGCGATCGCGTTTGGTATCTAGAAGACTGAAGCTGAGAGTGTACCGAGAAATAATGTGACCAGTAATCATGTATGGTGCGGAAACACGGACTCTAACTAAAGCAGATGAAACCAGAATGGGAGTATGGGAGAGGAAAATTTTTCGGAAGATATTTATCGCAGTGAAGGAGAAGGAAGGATGGAGAATTAGAACAAACGCGGTGCTGAAGATACTTTAAGGAGAGCCAGATTTCGTGACAGAAATAAAAAGGAGTAGGCTGAGGGGGTTGGGACATGTCCAACGTATGGCGGACAGAAATCCAGTTAAAAAGGTATTCCTAGGAAAACCGCAAGGACGAAGGAGTAGAGGCAGGCCAATGAAGCTGTGGTGGGACGATGTTGAAGAGGATACTAGGATGGTGGAGGAAGTCGGCGGACCTAGCAGAATGGGCGAAGGTCATCAAGGAGGCCAAGGCTTTTCAAGAGCTGTAGAGTCAGTGAGTGAGTAAATTTCAAAAATCAATCCGGATAATCCGGAAATCTGGATAAATGAGTGTCGGATAAACGAGGTTTTATGTATAGTTTGTTCATCTATGCATAGTAGATTGGTAGCATCATCTATACGGTGCTTTAAGAACACGAGCCAAATCCAAATACACACACTAGTACAGCCGTCAGTAGGGAGAAAATGGGGAAGCTGGCGCAGGGGCTAATGGGCAAGATGGCCGCTAATGGACCAACCTGGCGGAACCTGGAGCTAGAGCACTAGGCATAGAACGTCATTATAACTGAATGTCATGTGACTGAGGCCTACCCACCGCCTGTGAGTGGTCTTCCTTGCATTCTACCAGTTTGAGAATAAAGTGATACAGCTCCCCATGAAGTGAGACTTTTTTATTTTAAATTTTACAGCAACTGGTGAGAATAGCACTGCATCTCGGGTGTTTAGCTGTTGCTAATCTCAAAGCATACAGCCTATATCCGTTCAAAATACTTGTTTTTTAACAGACCATTGGTGTGTGGGAATGGGGGAGCGTGATTAGCTCAGTGGCTTAGCTGCTAGTTTTCCACCCAGAAGGCTAAGGTTCGAATCCCAGTCAATCCTGGATCGAGATTTTCATCTCGAGTATCACGTGGCGTCAGGAAGGGCATCCGGTCTTAAATCCCCGGCCAAACCCAAAATGAGCCTGGATGGCTCCAGCGACCACAAAATAATGGGAAAAGCTGAAGGAAAGTTTAATAGTGGTGTGTGGGAATCTCGCCCTGGCAGGAGATTTTTAACGTAGCTGTTGCTTTAAACACATACATGACTGCTTTAAACACATAGTAACACCTGACTAATAGAGTAGTTGTAAGGTTTAAAGTTAATGGTTGTGCCCTTCCTCCTTTATGCGGGCATAGGACCGGCACTAGGAGGAACAGAGGAGCCTCCTAGAGGCGGAGTTAGCACCCTCAACTATACGTAACACTATATCTACAAAAAAAAGTTTCTGCTATCTGGTAGAATCTAATACGCAAGACATTAATAACACAACTGCTAGGAGTACAGATTTTGTAAGGTATATATTCCTGTTTGATGTAGTAATAGAGTGATAAGTGGTAGACTAGTATCTATTTTATTTGCATAGGGCTTATTGGAAACTTAGTCTGATATTAAGGTGTTTAATACTCACAGAATTATGGATAACTAGAAGCTTACAGACATACTTACACACATACATACTCGAACGAGCTTACGGAGAAATTAATCTCGCGCCAGAGGCTCTTACAATAATTGTTTTTGAGCTTACGGAGAAATTAATCTCGCCAAGAACGTTGACAGCGAAAGAGTGCTTGACCTCAGAGTAACACTTGGCGCGCTTGCCTTCTTTACAGGGGTGGAGGGCCTGAAACAAACCTGTTTTCTGCGGTTAGGAGGCCATTCCGACCCCAGGTTCCCTATCTCAAATTGATCCTATACCCATCCCCTACGTGCCACTTAAGGGTACTCAAGTACATAATTGACACCCTGTATATCAAACGCAGGGTTGACCAAGAGCCCGCTGATGAGTCTGACTTGTTGCATCTACGCAAAAACCCGCAATAAAACATGATGATGATGATGATGATAATTGTTGTTTTAAGAGGCCTAACATCTGGGCTATCGACCCCTAATGGTCTGGGATATAGCGAAAATGACAATGAGACGGACACCATAACGAAAATTAACGGAGTTTGAAAATACTGACATTGAAAATGCTCAAAAAATGGAATTTAGAGTGGAAAATGCTCACAAAAACAATTTAGCCTACATTGAGAATACGCACAAAATGCAGCTTGTAGTAAAAAAAATTGACAAAGTACAATTTATATTCAAACTACTTACAAAATGCAATTTGGATTGACAATGCTTACAAAATGCAATGTGGATTGAAAATACTTACAAAATGCGGTTTATGTTGAAAATACTTACAAAGTGTAATTTAGATTCAAAATACTCAAACAAATTGGAGAGCATATTAGGCAAATCAAGTCAGGAGCTCCAAACCATCAAGTCTATCCTTGATGCAAACCATATAGCGGTGTATGATGGCATAACTACATCGAATGACATCATACAAACACGAAGGGTCTTGCAAGGAGACCCGATGAGTCCGGTCTTATTCAACGTCATGACAGCGGATATCGGCAACGCTATAAACGTCAATGTAAAACTACTGATGTACGCGGATGACATGGCCATTCTCTCCAAAAGCCCTAAACATTTACAAAAAAAAAGGAATCTTGTAGTTTAACGTGACCGTTAATCTGTAGATTATGAGCCACGGGACCTCCATTTTACGTGGAATCCGAACCACAGGACATGGCATTTCACTTCGAAAATCTCACATGCATTGACCGGGAATCGAACCCGGACCGCCTTGGTGAGAGGCACACAGCTAGAACGCTGAGCCACCACGCCCCCTAAACATTTACAAACGGCATTAGACGACATCAGGAACTGGGCAACATACAACTCTATGGAAATAAATGGCTCGAAAACCAAAGCAATGAAATTCAGGAGAGGAGGCAAACTTGCAAAGGGGGATCATTTTACTTGTGGCAACTCTCCCTTAGAATTCGTAACAAATTTCAAATACCTGGGGGTCACCCTCCAAACTACGGGAATTACGTTTACACATACAGAACGAACAGCAGCTGCAGCAAAAACAATATATGACATACCCAAATTACAACTACTGTCAGTTTCAACAGCAATGGCACTATTCAAGATCAAAGTCATGCCGACGGCCACCTATGGAATACAACTAATCTGGAACTACCTGACGGTCGGAAATCTAAGAAAGCTGGAAAGCGTTCAATCTAGATTCCTCAAAAGAGTGTTATCCATCTCAAAATTCACAAGAAATAGTTATGCTTATATCAAGGCGCAGGAAATTCTCTTCGTAGATGACATAAAACACTGCTTTAGTTTATCGGAGACACAAGCATATGCAACCTTCATCGAAGAGAGGAGCAGCATAGCAACAGATACCGGAGGGGATAAGAGAAACAGACGCAATGACATCAGACTGCTGGAAAGGACCAAACTTCCAACTCCGACACCTGTACACACGATTTGTAGTGCTCGGCTTTCATGGAAAGATTTGCACAGAAAGCACCTACCATGATCCTAAGGACAGTTACATCTGTAAGCTATGCAATGAACGGTGCCCGAAATATCACCTGCAGGAGTGTAAAAATAGTACTTTATCACTAATTGAGCAATCTAAAGATTGGTGAAATCACGACAATGTAACTTTTCATTTTCTCAGTACACATTGTGTTTAATAAATATAATTAACAAGAAGTTCCGTGACGAACTAAAGAGCCTACTTTTCATGCCAATGATTATTCTACAGTATATGAACCTATCTAGAATAATGACGAAATTAAGTTGCTAATATCGAAATTATTAATTAGTTCGAAATACTGTTCGAGTGGGAGAGGAGCGATGTTTCTGGCGACTGCTAATGAAGAGAAGAGATAGGTTGGTAGGACACATACTAAGACACCCAGGAATAGCAAGCTTAGTTATGGAAGGAAGGGGCGAGGACAAGAACTGTAGGGGTAGGCCAAGGTTAGAATATGTTAAACAGATTGCCTCGGATGTAGGGTGTGGTAGCTATGTAGAGATGAAACGATTAGCTCAGGACAGGGAGGCATGGAGAGCTGCATCAAACCAGTCAAAAGACTGAAGACTCAAACAACAAACAACTGTATTACTGGCATAGCCTAATGTAGCCTAATAGAGCACTACAGTTGGCAGCCCTGATGACTGATTATATTCTTAGTTCCATCTCTTAAGGTACAGAATACAAAATTTGGTTGAAGTCCAATGAATAGCATGGACGTTACATGCAGTTAAACATTGGATCTAACAGCGCGCGTAAAATCATGTTGGCAACAATGTCATGCATGTATTGGTCAGAAATAATATGAAATAATACGATCTATTGTTGTGCCAATTTTGATTAGTATAGAAGTTACATGCATTTTAAAATTGGACCTATCAGCAGGCTTAGAGTCATGTTGGCAGCACTGACGTATATTAGTTACTCCAAATTCATCTAGAATGCCAAGTACTATACGTGTGAAAAGTTAAGAGCTATTGGCTTACATACTTTCAGATATATTGATATTAGGGTAACAAAAATAGCGACAGCACATATTAACAATTGGCAGCCCTGGTTTCTCCTAAGAATACGCATAGTCATATCTGTTATGGTACACATAGCACATACGAAATTTGGTTGAAATCCAAATGATAGTATGGAAGTTACATTAAAAGTTGGACCTGTCAGCAGGCATAGCATCATGTTGGTAGCACTGACGTATATAAGTTACTCCAAATTAATATAGAATGTCAGGTACTATACGCGTGCATAGTTTAAAGCTGTCGGCTCGCATACTTTCTGATATATTGGTATTTGGATAAAATAAATTAGGAGCATTTATTAACACTTGGCAGCCCTGGTGGGTCTTAAGAATACGCTCAGTCATTTCTAGTTATGTACACATACAACATACGAAATTTGGTTGAATTCCAATTGATAGTGTAGAAGTTATATGCATTTCAAAATTGGACTTAACAGCAGGCTTATAATCATTTTGGCAACACTACCATGTATGGCCTCCTGGAAATTTAACTGCAATATTATTGTCTATACGTGTGCCAATTTTGAAGTAGCTCCCATTCATACCTTCCAAGATATCCAACCTGGTGCTCAAATTTCAATTGCGATTTCTTGCAGTTGGTAGCACTGACATCATTTTCAAATATGGCCGATAGATATTCAGGTATAGATCTTTACTCCTACCAAATTTTGTGGAAAGTAGGCTAACAAGAAGTTCCGTAACGAACTAAAGAGCCTACTTTTCTTAAAATTTAAGATTCATGTCAATGATTAATCTATATGTATCTATCTAGAATAATGACGAAATTAAATTGGTAAGTTAATATCGAAATTTCTAATTAGTTCGAAATACTGTATACCTGGCATAATGTAGCCTAATAGAGCACTACAGTTGGCAGCCCTGGTGACTGAATATATTCTTAGTTCCATCTCTTAAGGTACAGAATACAAAATTTGATTGAAGTCCAATGAATAGCATGGACGTTACATGCAGTTAAACATTGGATCAAACAGCGCGCGTAAAATCATGTTGGCAGCAATGTCATGCATGTAATGGTCGGAAATAATCTGAAATAATATGATCAATTGTTGTGCCAATTTTGAATGAAATCCATTAGTTAGTATAGAAGTTACATGCATTTTAAAATTGGACCTATCAGCAGGCTTAGAATCATGTTGGCAGCACTGACGTATATTACTTACGCCAAATTCATCTAGAATGCCAGGTAGTATACATGTGCAAAGTTTAGAGCTATTGGCTTGCATTATTTCTGATATATTGATATTAGGGTAACAAAAAAAGACAGCATTTATTAACAGTTGGCAGCCCTGGTGGGTCTTAAGAATACGCTCAGTCATATCTGGTTATGTACACATACAACATACGAAATTTGGTTGAATTCCAATTGATAGTTTAGAAGTTATATGCATTTAAAAATTGGACCTATCAGCAGGCTTATAATCATTTTGGCAACACTGCCATGTATGGCCTCCTGGAAATTAAACTGCAATATTATTATCTATACGTGTGCCAATTTTGAAATAGCTCCCATTCATACCTTCCAAGATATCCAACATGGTGCTCAAATTTCAATTGCGATTTTTTAGCAGTTGGTAGCACTGACATCATTTTCAAATATGGCCGTGAGATATTCAGGTATAGATCTTTACTCCTACCATTTTTTTTATTGCTCCAGCCGTTTAGGAGTTAAAAGGGGGGACTCACACACAGCCAGCCAGCCAGACAGACAGACACACATTTGCCCGATCTCATAAGTCTACTTTTTCCTCATTTTTGCAAAATGTGAAAAATAGGCTAAAAATACTCACAATATCACAGCCCCCGCTCCAAAAGACTTACAAAATGCAACTGAGGTTGAAAATACTTACAAAATGCAATTTACATTGAAAAAACTTGCAAAATGTAGTGTAGATTCAAAAAATTCACTGAAGGTAATTTAGATACTCAGGCAGCCAATTCATAAAAACACTTCGGGAATCTTAAAGAGAAAGGGAAATATAATGAAAAGAAAAAGAAGGCTGATCCCTAGAAGAAGGAGGAATAAGCAAAGATGAGAGAAGGGCCAATTAAGGCGGGAGACTCCCTAGGCCTCGAATACTCTAATACTGTCGGGGTTGGAAAAGAACAAGATTTTACCAAGAGAAATCGACAGGAAAGAAGACGAAGGGGAGCCTGGCACAAGTAAGTGGAAGAAATTCCGGAATCAGCTGGGCTCCCGTGGTCGCTAACCCGCGTCTCACAAGTTGTGAACCCTTGGAGGTGGGAGGGGGGGCAATAAAACACGGCAAGTACCTAGAAGAATGGCTGGATTTCAGTTTGACTTAGTTAATTGTGTAGGAGTTGTGAATGTGTTAGCAAGGTGCCTCCCTGTTACCATACCAGACATTAAGTGACTTGTTTTGTCGCGAACTCTGATGAGGTAAACAGATAATTTGTGAGCGAGTCGCGTCGCACTTCTAATTCTGATTTACATGTTTGCTGCTAGTGTCGGCAGACTCGACGTCAAGGGGAGTTATACTTTCACTCAAAACTTTCATTAATTATTTTAATAACATGGTGGAGACTAATCGGAGGTGACAAGACGAGCTCCATAACCCTAGGGTTTGGAAGGGCAAAATGGAGAGGTGGTTGGGGGTGGATCGCAACGGTTGACATCCAATTGGGTGACGCCAGTAAGCGTCTGTCTGAACCTGTTAAATGTTTGGCTAAACCTTTGTATTCATCCCAGATGTTTATAATGATCAAACTTGCAGTGTGTTTTTAGCCTAATTTCATTTATGAACAAGTAGTTCCGTGAAGAACTATACAGCCTATTTTCATATATCCTACTTATGTTAATTGCCTCTATCAACATACAAAATTTCAGTTTGATTGCTGTAATAGATTCGTAGATATCGAGAACCGACTAAATATTGTGGATGGTCGCCATGTTGGATTGTTATATGCAGTGCTTGATTTGTAAAAGAAGGAGGTTCCGGTACTGTGTGCTGGGAGGGGGATTTGGGAGGCTTTATGGAATATTGAAATATAGAGTTCTAAAAACTAAAGTTTTACGCCTTTCTGAACACATTTAAAAATTAATCAGCGGACAAAATAGTAATCTAATTTTGATTGCAATTTTAAATTAAATGTATATTAAATTTTAATATAGGCCAACTAGGCTACCATTCAAACAATGTGCATTATTTCAATTCCTTTTTACGTACCGTAATTTAAAACAGCCTAGTTTTCATGCCAATGATTATTCTACAGTATATGAACCTATGCAGAATAATGACGAAATTAAGTTGCTAATATCAATTTTCTAATTAGTTCGAAATAATATATACTTGGCATAATGTAGCCTAATAGAGCACCACAGTTAGCAGCCCTGATGACTGAATATATTCTTAGTTCCATCTCTTAAGGTACAGAATACAAAATTTGGTTGAAGTCCAATGAATAGCATGGACGTTACATGCAGTTAAACATTGGATCTAACAGCGTGCGTAAAATCATGTTGGCAACAATGTCATGCATGTATTGGTCAGAAATAATCTTAAATAATATGATCTATTGTTGTGCCATTTTTGAATGAAATACATTAGTTAGTATAGAAGTTACATGCATTTTAAAATCGGACCTATCAGCAGGCTTAGAATCATGTTGGCAGCACTGACGTATATTAGTTACTCCAAATTCATCTAGAATGCCAGGTACTATACGTGTGCAAAGTATATATATTGATATTAGGGTAACAAAAATAGGGACAGCACATATTAACAGTTGGCAGCCCTGGTTGCTATTAAGAATACGCATAGTCATATCTGTTATGGTACACATAGCACATACGAAATTTGGTTGAAATCCAAATGTTAGTATGGATGTTACATGTATTTAAAGTTGGACCTGTCAGCAGGCTTAGAATCATGTTGGTAGCACTGACGTATATAAGTTACTCCAAATTAATATAGAATGTCAGGTACTATACGTGTGCATAGTTTAAAGCTGTCGGTTTGCATACTTTCTGATATATTGGTATTTGGATAAAATAATTTAGGAGCATTTATTAACAGTTGGCAGCCCCGGTGGGTCTTAAGAATACGCTCAGTCATATCTAGTTATGTACACATACAACATACGAAATTTGGTTGAATTCCAATCGATAGTGTAGACGTTATATGCATTTAAAAATTGGACCTATCAGCAGGCTTATAATTATTTTGGCAACACTGCCATGTATGGCCTCCTGGAAATTAAACTGCAATATTATTATCTATACGTGTGCCAATTTTGAAAGAGCTCCCATTCATACCTTCCAAGATATCCAACATGGAGCTCAAATTTCAATTACGATTTTTTAGCAGTTGGTAGCACTGACATCATTTTCAAATATGGCCGTGAGATATTCAGGTATAGATCTTTACTCCTACCAAATTTTGTTTCGATTGCTCCAGCCGTTTAGGAGTTGATAGGGGGGGACACACACACACAGACAGACAGACAGACAGACAGACACACATTTGCCCGATCTCATAAGTCTACTTTTTCCTCATTTTTGCAAAATGTGAAAAGTAGGCTAAAAATTATTACAGTCGGTCTGAAAATACATACATGTTCACCAAAAACCTTTTATTTCTTCTTTTATAATTTTGTCTTGACAGTTTTCTGAAAAAAATACTTATTATAAAAGGTACTGTACTTAAACATATTGTTTTACCTCACAGTTTATAAAATTGTCCCAAGTTTAGAACAGTCTTCGTTGTATGTGCCTCTTCTCTCTCTCTCTCTCTCTCTCTCTCTCTCTCTGTCCAGAGCGGAGTGCCGTCCCAGAAGCAGCCAAGATTCCACGTACTTTCAAGTACAGTCCAGTCAAAGACCAAATTGGCTTTGACTTACAACTAACTTTGCACAGTTCTAAACATTATGTGATATATTTGACGTTTCCCCCGATCAGAGGTTTCAGTACGGCGTACCGGTGCGTACCGTCACAAATCTAGCCCTGGTTATATGTAATAGGCCATAGAGTCATGTACCAATAAAGGAAAATTATTGCGTAGGTTCATTATTCAAACGTTCACTTCGATCGCATGTTTACGACACAAGAAATAAAAACTTAATTTTAAAATTCGCACAGCCGCCATCTTGAAGTTATATGAACAATTGAACTAAATTAGAAACCAGTGCATTACAATGTGTATAAACATTTGCTGTGCCAAGTTTCATTGCTTTTGGATCATTAAATCGCGAGAAATGTATATTTAAAATTTTCAAATTTGCTTGGCTGCCATATTCGTTTTGTAGCTAACCGGTTTTTGAAAGTCTTATAGATGAACTTCCAGTAGTGCCCTTTATCTCCGTACGAAATTTCAGGCTGATACCGCTTACAGTTTCAGAGATATAGAATGCCGATGAAATATTTCGCACAGCCGCCATCTTGAGGTTATTTAAACAATTGAACGAAGTTAGATGTCGGTGCATTATAATGTGAATAAACATATACTGTACTAAGTTTTATTACGTTTGGTTAGTTAAATCGCGAGAAACGTCTATTTAAAAGTCGCAACTTCGCTTGGCCGCCATTTTGGTTTTGTAGTTACCAGGTTTTCAACCGTCACATAGATGAACTTCTAGTAGTTTCCTTTATCACCGTAAAATATTCCAGGGTGATATCTGTAATAGTTTCGGAGATATTGAATGCTGGTGAAATATTTCGCACAGCCACCATGTTGGATTGGTGAGACGTAACAAAATTTGAAGGGCACGGTCAGGGTCACCTGGAATAGTGCTATGAACTTACCGAGTTTAATTGAAATCGGTCCAGCCGTTTAGAAGTTATTAGGGGGGACACACACCGTCTCACACACACGGATAGACACACGGACAAAAGGTGATCTAATAAGCCTATTTTTTAATGAAAATAGGCTAAAAAATAGGCTTATGAGATCACCGTTTTTCCTTGTATGTGTGTGTGTGTCCCTGCTTATTACTTCTCAATGACTGGAGCGATTTTAATGAAACTCGCTAAGGTCATAGTACTATTTTAGCCAACCCGACCGTGCCCTTCAAATTTAACTCGTTGAGTGCTTCGCCCGTCTATAAACGTTGCAAAATAAGAGTTTTATTTTTCATATTCCCCATTCACTTTCGAGTGATGAGTCGCTATCTGGAATGTTCTGCCATCTATTGGGCATTATGTAGTACTGCTTGAAATAGGAATTTTGCTTCTGGAGGTAACTAACAGAGCATTTTGTAGCTGTCAGTTCTCTACTGGTGGAGTTCATCTGAGATATAAACAGGCATGGTTGAATAAGAAGCAAATCCTTCTCACCGCGTTGTGATTTCGGATTTTAAAAAATATCAAGTTTTGTACTCAAGTATTACTTGCCTACTGATTTTACGAAATAATCTTATTTTGGACCGTTTAATGGAGGTGATGCAAGCAATGGTGCAATAATTTTAATTTTGATTCCTCTCAAAATATAAATGTATATAAACGTAGGATTTTAAATTTACATTTATATAAATAAATTCTCAAAATCGATAGGTATTTTAAGTCTCCACCCCCTCTAGATAAGTTAAAAACTATTACTTATACATTAGTATTTAAAAAAAGCGAATGAAAAACTTAGCACTTAAATGGTTAATTACGTCTCAATCCAACATGGCGGCTGTGCGAAATATTTCACCGGCATTCTACATATCCATTACTGATATCACCCTGAAATTCTGTACGGTGATAAAGGGCACTACTAGAAGTTTATCGATGTAACTTTCAAAACCTGTTAACTATAAAACGAATGGCGGCGAAGCAAAGTTGAAACACTTAAATAGACTTTCCTCGCGTTTAATTATCCGAACGCAGTGAAACTTGGTACAGCAAATGTTTATACAAATTGTAATACAGTGATATCTAAATTTAGTTCAATTGCTTACATACCCTCAAGATGGCCGATGTGCGAAATCTTAAAATTAATTTTTCATTTCTTGTGACCTAATCATGTGATCAAAGTCACGTTTTAATAATGAACCTACGCAATAACCATCATGTAATAGTACATAACTTTACGGCCTACATACTGTATATTAAAATCCAACATGGCGACAATCCGAAATATTTAGACGGCTCTCAATATCTATTAATCTATGACAGCAATCAAACTGAAATGTTGATGTGTATAGAGACTGTAAGCATACGTTCACCTATGGGACGTTCAATAACCTGGTGAGCACAAATCCAACATGGCGGTAACGCGAATTTTGAATATTCAAATGGACGTTTCTCGCGATTTAACCCTCCGAGCGCAGTGAAACTTGATACAGTATATGCTTATACAAATTGTAATCCACTGGCATCTAATTCATTTTAATTATTTTCATAACCACAAGATGGCGGCTGAGCGAAGATTTAAAATCACGTTGTCTTTATTTCTTGTGTCCTAATCATGCGATAGAACTTTGAATACTACACGTACACAATGATCTTCATGGAATAGTACATAACTCTATGGCCTATGTATATAAAATCCAACATGGCGACCGTCCGAAATATTTAGACGGCTCTCAATATCTACGAATCTATTACAGCAATCAGACTGAAATTTTGTATGTTGATAGAGGCGATTAACATAAGTAGGATATATGAAAATAGGCTGTATGGTTCTTCACGGAACTACTTGTTTAATGATATGAAAATATTCATATTTAGAAAGTTTCCGTATTGACGTTATAATCTGAAATAAAATACCATGTGTTAATTAAATTTAATACACCTTAGTCAATAAATAATGAAATTGTCTTCTGAAATGAATCAAAACTGTTTGAATTACGAGCGAAGTTATTGAATCAATATTAAAGTTGGGTACTGTACCATCAATGTTTAACAGTAAACGTATTTCCAGGAATGTCATCTTCCACGTCTCTTTTTCACAAGAGGGTCGACGAAAATCCTAGTGTGTATTCAAAAATCCTTTAACGATGCTGCAGGTCTTCAGAAATGCAGTATTTTGTGCAATAGTGTGGGTGTATATGGGAAGATTGAGTATGGCTAGGTTTAAAATTTACTGTAGGTGTCAAGCCAGTTATACTGTAGTTAAGTTATTGTTTTAAGGGGCAGAACTACGAGGTCATTTTCCCCTAATGCCAAGCCAGGGGGAGAAAGGAGGAAACGAAGGATTTGATTTGCCTTCAGATTCTCGCTACGTCCATAGCTAATGTAGCATATTTCTCTATCTTCTCCCTGTATTTATGATGGATTTTATGGTCATTCGGGACAGGGATGTCAATCAAGTTCGAGTGTTATTATTATTATTTATTTTTCGCATGCGCTTACACATTCTCAGCATATTTGCTGGAAAGAAAACATTTACAATCCCAGATATACATCGTAAGGAGCAAATTCTCGGTGACTGAATTACTTGGTTAGATTTACACTTTTCCCCCCACTCCTTCAGACTTGATTAGCCAAGAACAGCCTTACTATGCGACAGGTCGTAAGTATGACTGTCTTCTGAATATTATTATTATTATTATTATTATTATTATTATTTTACATTCATTTCACTACATAAGTGGGACATATCAACATACGGTCGGCTTGTTTGCAAGACGGTATGGCTAAATCTCTTAAGGTGGCACATTGAGAAACGAGCGAACAATGAACAGGTCTCCAAGATGACGGCCTTATGCATGGTGATATGTAGACCAGGATGTATTCCCAATATTTGTAGATTGCGAGCCAAGATTTGGAGATGATGCCGGTAGAAGGAATTACTATGGGCAGAACCACTACACTTTCCTGTCTCCACATTTGCCGTATTTCCTCAGCCAAGGGCAGATATTTGGTGATCTTATCACAGCAGGTTTGTTGCAGATTATGGGAATTGGGCACTGCAATATCAATTAGGAAGGTTCTCTTCTGCACCTTGTCCACAAGAACGATATCTGGCCGGTTTGCTGGTATGGTTTTATCAGTAATAACTCATCGGTCCCATAACAACTTGTGACTAGGATTTTCCAAAACGGCGTCAGGAACATACTGATAGTAAGGCAAAATATTATCAGATAAGTGATTTTGAGCAAGGTGTAGGTGCATTATTTTGGCCACTTGTTTGTGCCTTTTCATGTAATCAGTACAGGAGATTGCTTGGCAGCCTCCTGTGATATGTTGAATTGTTTCCGGTTCTAGTTGGCATCTTCGGCATTTATCATCTTGAATATTTGCCTTAACTATATATTTAAGATAGTTTTTGGTAGCCACAACTTGATCCTGGATTGCAACCATGAATCCTTCAGTCTCAGTGAATAGGTCCGCATGAGTCAACCAGCTGTTCGACGCATCAATGTCGACATGTTTCTGGTTGAGATCATACGGATGACGACCGTGCAGAGCTTTCTGCGTCCACTGCTGAAGCTTGATGGCTGAACATTCCTCATCAGTGGCTAACTTTATATCCCTTACGTGAAGAAGATCCAGCGGTGTGCACTTGTCATCTGCCTTCACAGCGGCTTGATGTATGATTATTATTATTATTATTATTACTATGGCAAAGAACCCCTCGATTTATTCGAAGATTTTAAGAAGGCCTATGATTGCATACACCGTAAGAGCCTACTCAGTTGCCTAAGAGAGTTTGAAATGGCCAAGAAACTCATCAACTTGGTAGCTATCTGCCTGAGCGAAACACACGGTAAGGTAAAGAAGGGAAATAGGGTGACGGAGGATTTTGAAATTTTGACGGGTCTCGGGCAAGGAGACGGTTTATCTCTTACACAGTTCAATTTTGCCTTGAAGAAGATCATACGTGAGAACTTTCGAGATAATTTTGAAGGAATCCAAGTCGAAAAGGAGAACCTAGCATACCTTGTCTACGCAGATATCAGTTTACTCTCCAGCTCTCAGGAAAAGTTGAGGCAAATGAGGTGAGTACTCAAGGCAGCTGCCAAAAAATTTGGGCAAATCGTAAATGAAACCAAGACTGAGTACCTCACTATGACTCGCAGGCAAGGCCAAGTTTTTGGGCAACTACAGTCACTCCGGGTAGGGGACCAGTCCTACAAGAGGGTCCATGAATTTAAGTACCTAGGATCGCTTTTCACGGAAAACTCATCATGTGAGGCAGAAATCAACGACAGGATCCAAGCAGGAAACCGAACTCTCTACAGCCTAACACAGCTTCTTCAGTCCAGATGTCTCTCCATACAGTTCAAAATTCGTCTGTATAAAACTCTGATCCATGGATGTGATACATGGAGTTTCCGAAAACAGGAACTACTCGTATTTGAGAGAAAAGTTCTTCTGAAGATTTTCGGGCCGGTGAGGGATGTACACACGGTGAATGGAGGATTAGATACAGTCATGAAGTAGAAGACCTGTACCATGATGCGACCATAGCTGGAACCATCCAAACCAGAAGACTGCAGTGGGCTCGACATGTACATGTAGCCTGGGTGGAAGATGGCCACGGATGGGACTGGATTTCATCCCCACAGGAAATAGTACAGTACAGCTGGAATGGTTTTGTTCCAAAAACTGCGCTATGATTGGCTTTTTGTAAATCGTTAGAAAAGCACAAAAAAAGCTTAACTCTAAATTTTAGAATAATTTGCACGATCATTTTGTCGGAAAACTCAACAAGAAAACCATTGAAAAGATTTTTTCTCTGAATCGACGTATTTTAAAAGAAAAGTTTTTTAAACAAAAAAAGTAGAAGACATTGTCACCTACAATTTTGAGAGGAACAAATTTCTGATTCGCTCTTTTTTCTAGGACAAAAAGTGGAAAAAAAAAACACTTTGGCGCCACCTAGCTACTGCATTTCAAAACGTATGACATGACCTCAATGAGACGAATTGTAGGTGACAATGTCTTCTACATTTTTCAATTTTTTTTTAGTTTTCCGACAAAATAATCGTGCAAATTATTCTAAAATTCAGAGTTAAGCTTTTTTTGTGCTTTTCTAATGATTTACAAAAAGCCAACCATAGCGCAGTTTTTGGAACAAAGGGTTTTTTTTTTTGTGCAGCTGTCCTGTACTAAAGGAGACCGTCAGGGAGCCCAAGGAAGCGGTGGGGTGATGGACTCCATGAAGATCTACGTGTGGACGGTTGGCAGCTATGGATAGGAGACGATGGAGCAGCGCGTGGTCTGCTGGGCCTGATCGCGTAGAAGAAAAGGAGAATTATTATTGTTATTACCTCTTGCTGCACCTTACTGCCATATTAATAATCACAGAGCAGAACCTCTACGACAGAGTTAATGGTGTGAAAGTGGAGATTATCGAATTACTCGACTGCTCAAGGGAGTCATATTAACTTCTTTATTAAAGTTGGCGCCATCGACAAGTTTTTAGTCCGACTTCGAACCTCGCTCGGGCCAATGACACTTCCTTCCGCTTGCAGTCACTGTAAAGTGGAGAATGGGCTCTCAACCCTCCAAGTGCCACGGGTAGACACACACAAAAAAAAATAAGATCGTCTTTTTTGCATATAGAAATGGCGGGGCCTGAGGCGTCTCATACACATTGGCGCCACGGTGAATCACTTGCCATTTAACCTCGAATATTGCAACATCGGGCCCTTGTTCTTCCTTTACCGGTACATGTTTGCCACCGTGAGTGAGTGGTTATCGTGTCACACTACCAACCCCAAGCTTTCAGGTTCGCTCCTGGCCATGGTAAGTGATTTTTGAAAGGCGACGAAAATCACGACACGCATATCGTACGTTGTTGGCATGTTAAAGAACCCATTTGAATTCAACAGGCCATGTTCATAATGGCAAAATTAATCTCGGGATTTCCTGCCAACACAAAAGTTCCTCCTTTCTCTACTAGAAAGCGCTATAGTGTCAAGGAGCTTAGATATCTAACCTCCTTGACTTTCATAGCGCTCCAAGGAACAACAAAATTCAACATGAAAGCTGCCCTCTAGGTCTCAAAAAACAAAACTTTCACCCAGCACCGATGCCATACGATATTATTATTATTACTATTTATACAGTCGCCTCCGTATCGTAGCGGTCAGCATGGTTAGTTGTCATCCCGGAGGTCCTGGGTTCGATTCCCGGCTCTGCCACGAAATTTGAAAAGTGGTATGAGGACTGGAACGGGGTCTACTCAGCCTCGAGTGGTCCAAATGAGCAGAGGGGGTTCGATTCCCACCTCAGCCATCCTCGAAGTGGTTTTCCGTGGTTTCCCACTTCGTCTTCGGGCAAATGCCGGGATGGTGCCTACTGTAAGGCCACGGATGCCTCCTTCCCTCTTCCTGGCCTATCCATCCTCACCTTCCATTCCCTTCCTTCGTGAGGCCGCTGTTCGCTTTGCAGGTGAGGCCGCCTGGGCGAGGTGCTAATCCCACCTCACCAGTTGTATCCACTCCGATTAGATGTTCCCAGCTCTAGGACACTGCCTGAAAAATGGCGGTAGGGGTGAGTTCCCTCGCTGAGTCCGTGGGAGCCACCACCCTGGAGGTTAAACTCGATTTTTTTTTTTACTATTTATACAATAAGGGCCACATTTCACACTCACACACACATTGATTTATTTATTCTTCTTTTTATTTTTAGCCTATTTTCATTTATGGAAAAAATAGGCGTATGAGATCTCCCTTTGTCCGTGTGTGTGTGTCTCCCCCCTCTCCCCTAATAAAATCTAAACGGCTGTAGCGATATCAATGAAACTCGGTAAGGATGTCCGACCCTGACCGTGCCCTTCAAATGTTAATACGTCTCACCAACCGAACATGGCAGCTGTGCGAAATATTTCACCGGCATTCTACATCCGAAACTACTACAGATATCACCCTGAAATTTTGTACGGTAATAAAGGACAATACTAAAGTTCACCTATGTGACTTTCAAAAACTTGTTTACAAAACGAGTATGACACCAAGCGAAATGTTAACATTTAAATAGACTTTTCACGCGATTTAACAATCCGAACGCAGTGAAACTTGGTACAGCAAATTTTTATACACATTGTAATCCACTGACATATAAATTAGTTCAATTGTTTACATAACCTCAAGATGGCAGCTGTGCGAAATTTTAACATTAAGTTATTATTTCTTGTGGCCTAATCATGCGATCGAAGTCAACATTTGAATAATACACCTACACAATAATCGTCATTTAACAGTACATAACTACACAATATAAAAATCCAACATGGCGACCATCCGAAATGTTTAGATGGTTCTCAATATCTACTAATCTATGCCATCAATCAAACTGAAATTCATGCGATTGAAGTTTGAAAAATAAACCTACGCAATAATCTTCATCTAATAGTACGTAACTCTATGGTCTACATGTATAAAAATCCAACATGGTGACCAACCGAAATAATTAGGCAGTTCTCAATATTTGCGAATCTATTACAGCAATTGGTTGGTTGGTTCCTCAGTTTAAGGACTGTGACAACGCGGTCATGTAGCCCCGTGTACTTTGGGTGTGTGTCTGATAACCGGTGTTAATTGTGATGGCGGTATTAGTGTGTGTTATCTGTTTTTAATTCAAGTAAGGACTACAGACATTCATTTTCATGTAGTTGCTACTTTTGCTACCAAACACCACAGTCAACGACAACTAGTACTGAACTTGGTTACTAGATGCCACCCTAGTCGGATCCTGGCGATGAACGTTGGGACCTAAGAGCGTTAGTCAAATCTAACCTATAATTTAGCTTCACACAGGTGTAATTAGTGGAAGGTTCTTTTACATTCCATAGCTATAACATGGGACCGGTGCACCGGCTTTACGTTTCCTCCGAAGGAAGGCATACTGAGGGATTTTAACGCTCTTATTACAGCAATCAAACTGAAATTTTGTATGTTGATAGAGGCAATTAACATAAATAGGACTAGCATTACCCGTCGCGGCTTCGCCCGCGAATATTCTAGTTGTAAAGAGTACACTTAGCAAAATCTCAATCATGAATGCTATGACTGATTTATCCTTGGTATGAATAATATGACTTTATGAATTCAGCTACTGGTGCAGGGGTTAGGGGTTTGTCATTCCTTCATAGGTATATCAGAGCGAAGTTACTTTTCTGGGAATATCACAGACACTGTTAATTTAAGTGTCTTTAAATGTGGTTTTCGGAGACCCTTTATAGTCGGGTGAAAAAGACCTTTCGTACCACACTCACACGTGAAAATTGAGTGAAAAAATTCTAGAGTGCCCCTTGACCCCCTAAGCGCATTATACTGTATGTATTGATAAATTTTACAGCTTAATTTGGTTCAGTGATAACCTTATAACCGTCTGGAAACTTTCACAGTAATGTAATATTTGGAATTGAATTGCGTCTTACAGAAATAGATGGACCTGTGAGATTCTGTTACCATGGTTACCGTGTTGCATACTGTCATTATTTCATTGTAAATATACATGTTTTAAGGTATTTATTTAATTGTGAGTCATGTAAAGAGTAAGTGAGTGCGTTTCGCGTACGCATTGGGTTATGCTGAACCTGTAGGTACCCCATATGTGTAGGTTGGTGTTAATGGAACCTTATTTTCGGTACAAAACTGAAATGGGATATTAGCAGAATAATATAGGGAGGGATTTATGAAAATAGGCTATTTATTTCTTCACGGAACTACTTTTTTATTTATTTATTTATTTATAATAATGAAAATAATAGTCTGTAATATTCTAGCTTCACCTTCAAAAAACTAAACATGAGCAATGCCATTTGTCAAATCCATTTAGAAGGTCAGGCGCCTAAATCGATTCCGGTGACATTTCGACACCCCCCCCCCTTCCCTCAAATGATTTATGTACCCCCTCCCTGCTTGGGAGCAATAATGGGCCACTCACTTGGGGCTGTGTGAAGGAGGGGGAAGGGTAGATGCTCCTAAATGCAGATCCAAGCTGCGAGCTGGCGGGCGTCCGTTCTGTACTATATCCTACAAGAACTGGCGCCCAGCATGGCGCGGCGGCGGCGTCGGCGTCGAGGTGTGTTGATATCTTCGTGACAGGGGGATTCCAGGAAAGTAACTCAATTCTAGGTCACGGCTGTTTCTCTCTGTAGCTCCGTATCCAGCGAGTCTACAGATATGAAAACTAAGCAGTATTTCCTGCCTCTACACAGTGGCACAGGTCGACTATAATAATAATAATAATAATAAATATAATCGCATTAATAAAATGGAAATGACATACAACCTGACTCAAGACATCTACAATAAGAGATCGATATCCTTAAACGCCAAAATTAGACATTACTGCACTGTTATTCGACCAGAGGCTCTGTATGCGGCTGAGACTGTAATAATGAACAAGAAAGGTCTGATGGAAAAACTAGAGGCTAAAGAAAGGAAGATTTTGAGGAAAATTCTGGGTCCCATCAAAGAAAACAGCGAGTACAGAAGGCGTCACAACCACGAATTGTACAAGCACGTGGAGAAGATCAGTGACACGATTCGAAAAAGAAGGATTGCCTTTTATAGCCACGTGACACGAATGAGCCCAGGCAGGATATCAAAACGGATACTGACGTACTTTCAAGATAAGAAAACCAAAGGGGCATGGTTTACGGAAGTTGAGAAAGATCTACGTGAAATGGAAATTTCCCCTTATGATATCCAGGAGCGTGTTCCACTTCAGGAAAAACTACGTACGCACAAAGGTTTCCAGGAAGTGCAGAAGCTGAAGACAGGGAAGGCGTGGTCCCAAGAGAGAAAATAACACCGAAGACGAATGCGGGAACACTGGGCGGTAGTTAGAGCTCGGAAGAAGAGACAGTTGAACTGACGTGGTCCCTAGTTGGCCGAATCGAAGAAAGAAGAAGAATAAATATAATAATAATAATAAAATTGTCGGACTACAGATCTCGTTCGAGAAAACTAGATTCTTCTGTTCAAACACAAACATCACGAGGCTGAAAACAAAAACCGGTATAATCGACAGGATCCCGCACTTTAAATACCTCATTGGTGGCTTCGGTGGCGTAGTTTGAGGCAAGCTGAGCTTCTATGCCCAAGGTTGCGGGTTCAAACCCAGCTGAAGTCTTCTTATCTTTTTAAGGGCGTTAAAAGTCACTCAGTATGCCTTCCTTAGGAGGGGAAATAAAGCCGGCGGTCCCATGTCATAGATTTATGGCATGTAAAACAACCTTCCACTAACTATACTTGTGCGAAGCCAAAATGTGTAGGTTAGGTTTGATTAACGCTCTTAACTTCCAACGTTCGTCACCAGGCACTGGTTGAGATGAAATGTAGTAGTAGCGAAGTTTACAGCTAGGTGTCGTAGACGGTAGCATTTGGTAGCGAAAGTAGAAACTACTTGGAATTATCGTCTGCAGTCCTTACTTGAATTAAAAACAGATAACACACACTAATACAGCCATCACAATTAACACCGGTTATCAGACAGATTCTACACACATCCAAAGTACACGGGGCTACATGACCGCGTTGTCGCAGCCCCTAAACTGAGGAACCAACAAACCAGAGAATTCATCGAACCGATAGGCCTTGAAAAAATCTCATACTGCAGCCATCAAAACTAAAATAAATAAATAAATAAATAAATAATAATGTTTGGACTTTTCAGATGACCTGGCAATGTTCTCCTAAAATAGGCAGAAAAAGATTGAATCCATTGAAAAATCGGACTCCAAATCTCATACCAAACAAGTAGTTCCGTTAAGATCTAAATAGCCTATTTTCATATACCTTACTTATATAAATTGCCTCTATCACCATGCAAATTTTCAGTTTGATTGCAGTAATAGATTCGTAGATATTGAGAACCGTCTAAATATTTCGGATGGTCACCATGTTGGATTTTTATATATAGGCTTTAGAGTTATGCACCATTACATGAAGATTATTGTGTAGATGATTTATTCAAACTTCAATCGCATGATTAGGACACAAGAAATAAAAACGAGATTTTGAAATTTCACTCAGCCGCCATCTTGTGTTTATGAAAATAATTTGAATGAATTAGATACCAGTGGATTAAAATTTATAAAAGCATATACCGTACCAAGTTTCACTGCACTCAGATGGTTAAATCGCGAGAAACGTCCATTTGAATATTTAAACTTCGCGTCTCCGCCATGTTGGAATTGTGCTCACCAGGTTATTGAACGTCCCATAGTTGAACTTATGTTTATAGCCTCTATACACATACAAAATTTCAGTTTGATATCTGCCATAGATTAATAGATATTGAGAACCGTCTAAATATTTCGGATGGTTCCATGTTGGATTTTAATACATGTAGGCCAAGGAGTTATGTACTATTAGATGAGGATTATTGTGTACGTTCATTATTCAAAGTTGATTTCGATCGCATGATTAGAACACAAGAAATAAAATCTTAAATGTCGCACAGCCGCCATCTTGAGGTTATGTAACCAATTGAACTAAATTAGATGTCAGTGCATTTCAATTTGTATATTCATTTGCTATACCAAGTTTCACTGCGTTCGGATGGTTACATCGCGAGAAAAGTCTATTTAAATGTTTCAACTTCGCTTGGCCACCATGTTCGTTTTGTAGTTAACAGGTTTTTGAATGTCACATATGAGAACTTCTAGTAGTGCCCTTTAACACCGTACAAAGTTTCAGGGTGATATGCGTAACAGTTTCGGAGATATAGAATGCCTGTGAAATATTTCACACAGCCGCCATGTTGGATTGGTAAGACGTTATATAATTAGAAGGGCACGGTCGGGATTGTACAAAATAGTGCTATGATCTTACCGAGTTTCATTAAAATCGCTTCAGCCGTTTAGAAGTTATTAGGGGTGGACACACATGCACACATACATGGACAAAAGGGGATCTTATAAGCCTATTTTGAAATAAATGAAAATAGGCTAAAACCCCAGTTCATGGAAGATCTCGTCGGTACATGGATGAACAACCATTGATCAGTGGCAAGTGTCTAAATTCAAATACCTTTGTTGCGTGCTTGTGACCAATAATGATACATACATACGGTACTTATTATTGGCCGCGAGTGGAGTGAACGGGAAGGGATCGACATTTTACAATAGATAGCCTTGGTACGAATGATGTCTGGCGCAGTGCTGCGACGATGAAAACCTGTTAAATATATTTCATTTTATTATAAAAAGAGAATTTCAGGTCGGTTGGCTGAATTATTATTCAGGCCTCAGGGTTTAAAATATTGAAAATTCAAATCAATGAATTGAGGTACCTGTGATGTGGCACACGGCACCCCGTTTTACGGCGTTGCCCGCGATGCCCCCACCTGGGCCTCCTATATTAACGAGCCGGAGGCTGGAATGCGCAAACCAGTGACGACATCGGCTAATCGTGGCGTGTAACGAGGTGTGGTTCCGACCAGAGCGTGGAAGGTCACAGCCCGTCGCTAGAGGGCACGCGTGCACGACACGTGACGATACAAAGCGAGCAGCAGTATGCATCAATCGTCCAACCAAGACCAAGACAGTAGGCCATTCGACATGCTTCCTGGTGTGGTTGAAGACTGTGGGTCACCCATTGGGCATACACTTTCCACAAGTGCAGTCGTTCCTTCATGATGGTGTGCACACTTCCGACGCTCAATCCGACTACGGCGGCTATGGCGTTCACTGTCACTCGGTGGTCCTGGGTAATGAGTGCATCAACCAGCCGGACGTTGTCATCGGTAATGCCCCAGAGCGGGCGTCATCGACTAACGACACCCGTCCTTCCCTGAAGCGCTTGTGCCACGCCTTGACCCTTGCAAGGGACAAGCAGGGTTCGCCGTACACTTGTGACATTCGGCGATGAATGTCCTTCCCCTTCTCCTTCCGCTGTCAGAAACCGAACAACACCTGTTTGCTCTTCGGTTGACGCCTCCCTGTCACTGTTTGCAATGCGATTGGCAGCGTTGGACGATTGATGCATGCCGTTGCTCGCTTCGTATCGTCTCGTGACGTGCACGCGTGCCCTCTAGTGACGGGCTGTGACTTTCCACGCTTTGGTCGGAACCACACCTCGTTACACACGCCACGATTAGCCGATGTCGTCAACGGTTTGCCCATTGCAGCCTCCGGCTCGTTAATTTTTGAACGCACCTTATATTTGGATTAAAAATGAAGTAATCAAAGATTGTTATATACATCTTTAGCTGTAATTATAATACAGATTATTTACGGAAACTAAATATCTTCTTCAGAATCTTTTCTTTAATATAATTATATATTTCCCAACAATGGTAAAATAAAATTCGTAACTTTAATCTTATGTAATATGCTGGGAAATCCCTTCTTATTATTATTACAGTTAAAGATGTATATAACAATCTCTGAAAATGTCATTTAACCCTAGAACACTACGTTATTCAATATTGATGCTTAGAACTAATAATACGTTAAATGTACGTACATTACGAACTTTGTGCTAAGGCACCAATTAGTTAAATGGTTGAAATTAATATAAATTTCGTTTGTAACACTATTTATATACACTGAATCCTCTGTGGTATTTGAAGTTTAATACGCTAAGTTCCATCTTAAATACAACAAATACAGAAGTCGTTCACTTTGACGTAAATAGCAGTACGTAATCTCTCCAGCCACTTGTACTGTCTCTGGTTTTTATGAGGTAGTTTTCATAATCCCTCTGAAGTGAAGTAACATATCTACATCGAATTCCCCACCTCTTTGTTATTGCCATAGAAAAATCAATATGTTGTTAAATTCAAGGATAGTTTCCTGGCAATTCTTCGCCCCATGATTATAGTTCTAGAACTGATTGGCATTAATAACAAAAGCATTGACACCACCACGATAGACCAGTAGAAGCACTGCTGGAAGATGGTAGGGTGGGGACAGATATAGAGGGAATTATAAGCAGTTAAATTATTCATACACGTAAATTTTACGTATGTTAGTATTGTAGGGTTAATAACCCTAATACATTTTGAGTAATGTGTTCCACAAAATTGAAAATTTAACATAGGTACGTTCTCGCCTTATGAATTCCTTGTGATAAAACTGAAGGAGCACCAACATCTAAACCCTGCAACCGGTCAAACGTAGTGAAGAAGTGTTTGTCCGTGCGACTATTGTTGTGTTTAACAAAGGTGACTAAACGGTTTTATCGCTTCTGCTGTGTGGACGAGCAGTGAAGTGTGAAACATTTCCAGTTAACTTGCTATTGTCGGGTTGGGGGAGGTTCAGAAGGGTGTCGCCCCCTTTCTCGGCTACATTATTAATGTTTGTCACCAACCCCGCAAGTTAGAGTACTATTGCTATTGCTGTACGCGCTCAACGAACATTTATGTTGGTAACTTACAAAGGAAATCTTCCCTTAACATTTGTGATGATGATAATTGTTTTGGAAACCATAACGAAAATTACGCTGGACTGAAAATACTTACAAAATGGAACTCAGATTGAAATGGCTCACAAAATGTAAAGTGGAATTTAGAAGGAAATACTCAGAAAAGGAATTTAAATTGAACAAGTAGTTCCGTGAATAACTATAGAGCCTATTTTCATATATCCTACTTATGTTAATTGCCACTATCAACACACAAAATTTCAGTTTGATTGCTGTAATAGATTCGTAGATATTGAGAACCGACGCAATATTTCGGATGGTCGCCATGTTGGATTTTTATATATGTAGGTCCCAGAGTTATGTACTGTTACATGAAGATTATTGTGTACGTGTAGCATTCAAACTTCAATCGCATGATTAGGACACAAGAAGTAACAAAGAGATGTTAAAATTTCGCACAGCTGCCATCTTGTGGTTATGGAAACAATTGAAATAAATTAGACGCCAGTGGATTAACATTGGTATAAGGATTTACTGTACCAAGTTTCACTGCACTCGGATGGTAAAATTGCGAGAAACGTCCATGTGAATATTTATCATTCGCGTCGCCGCCATGTTGGATTTGTGATCACCAGGTTATTTAAAGTCCTATAGGTGAACTTATGTTCATAGCCCCTATGAACATAAAAAAAATCAGTTTGATTGCTATAATAGATTCGTAGATATTCAGAGCCGTGTAAATATTTCGGATGGTCACCATGTTGGATTGTTAAATGTATAGGCCATAGAGTCATGTACCATAAATGGAAAATTATTGCGTAGGTTCATTATTCAAACTTTCACTTCGATCGCATGATTACGACACAAGAAATAATAACTTAATTTTAAAATTCGCACAGCCGCCATCTTGAGGTTATGTAAACAATTGAACTAAATTAGATACCAGTGCATTAGAATGTGTATAAACATTTCTTGTACCAGATTTCATAGCGTTTGGAACATTAAATCAGGGGAAATATCTATTTAAAATTTTCAAATTCGCTTGGCCACCATGTTCAGTTTGTAGTTAACCGGTTTTTGAAAGTTTTATAGATGAACTTCCAGTAGTGCCCTTTATCTCCGTACAAAATGTCAGGTTGATAACGCTAATAGTTTCTGAGATATAGAATGCCGCTGAAATATTTCGCACATCCGCCATCTTGTGGTTATGTGAACAATTGAACGATGTTAGATGTCGGTGCATTACAATGTGTACAAACATATACTGTACCTAGTTTTATTGCGTTAGGTTGGATAAATCGCGAGAAACGTCTATTTAAAAGTCGCGAATTCGCGTGGCCGCCATGTTGGTTTTCCGGGTATCAGTTTTTCAAAAGTTACATAGGTGTACTTCTAGTAGTTCCCTTTATCACCGTAAAAAATTCCAGGGTTATATCGGGAATAGTTTCGTAGATATTGAATGCAGGTGAAATATTTCGCACATCCGCCATGTTGGATTGGTGAGACGTAAAAAAATTTGAAGGGCACGGTCGAGGTCGCCCGGAATAGTGCTATCAACCTACCAAGGTTCATTGAAATCGCTCCAGCCGTTTAGATTATATTAGGGGGGGCACACACACCTCACACACACACACACACACACATACACACACACTCACGCACACACACACACGGACAAAAGGTGATCTCATAAGCCTATTTTTTCAAAATTGAAAATAGGCTAAAAATACGCACAACATGTAGTTTAGATTCAAAATATTTACAAAATGCAATGTAGATTCGAAATACTCAACAAAATGAAATTGAAATTGAAAATACTCACAAAGTGTAATTTAGAGAGACGGGGAGCAATTCATAAAAACAGTGCGGGAATATTAAAGAGAAAAGGAACTATAATCAAAAGAAAAAAGGCTGATCCCTAGAAGAATGAGGGATCAGGAAAGATGAGAGAAGGGCCAGTTATGACGGGAAGAGACTCCCTAGGCCTCGGATGCCGTAATACCGTCGGGGTCGGAAGATAACAGGAGTTAACCAGGAGAGGTCGACAGGAAAGAAGACAGAGAGGAGCCTGGCACAAGTGGAAGAAATGCCGGACTCAGGTGGGGTCCCGTGGTCGCCAACCCACGTCCCACTAGATGTGAGCCTCTGGGGGGCCTTGACATTTGTACATTTCACTTGAGAGGTTGGTATTTCTCCTAAATTCAGCCATACATAGGAATAGATGGGCCGGTCATTCCTGGCCGGTCGTAAGCGCGTGAGAATTCTTGTTAAAGCCCGAGTAGAACACGGAGATCATTCAATATACATATGCGCTGCCGAGGACACATTGTGCACATTGATCGCAAAGGTATAAAGGCTCACTGAGCGTGGAGACACCACCCTTTAGAGGTTTGTGGTCTCTAAAACAACCACCTATTATACGGACAAATGATATTATCAAACATGCAGATGGTTGAATCCTTTAGCCAAATATCAACGAATTTTGTTTTGTAAGTGTTAATATCTCTGAAAACAAAGTAGGTTTTATCTCCTTGAACTAAAGTGCTTGATGATATTGTTTTTAAGAAAAACAATTAAAATTGAAAGAAAAAAAAGAAAAAAATATAATAATAAAAATTTAAATTAGAAACAAATATGCTTGTAAAATTAAAAATAAATAAGCTTATAAAGATCAAAATAATCATTCCATCAGTCTACACACATGAGTTTTCCATTCATGCACACAATAAAAACAAATAAGCATATATAAAGAAAATTATAATAATTTTGTCATCTTAATTTTAAGATAATAAATACAAATATCGATTAAAATAAATATGAACATTAAAAACAAAAGTTTGGTGCTTTTCAGTTGGTCAATACGAATGTACCCAAAAGAGTTGGGTGGTGGTGGTGGTGGTGGTGGTGGTTCTCTTTCTCCTTCTTCTTCTTCGTTTGGGCCTACTGAGGACCACGGGGCTCGTATCTCCTCGTCGCTTTGTCTTTTCTCTTCTTCCAGTACTTTTTCATCATCTGACTATGAGCCAGCTTTATATCCTCCGTCCATGGTGGTCTGCTGACACCAGTGTTCTTCCTAGCTGTCAGTGATGCTGGAAAAACTCCCTGTCGGATGGCTTGCCGGAATTGTTGGCGGTCCTGTATGGAATTAAGTGGGATCCCTAGGTGGTCTAAATCCGTCCTGACAGTAGAGATTCACTTGGTCCTAGAGGCCTTCCCTCTTCCTGCCACTGTGAAGATCTTGCTGGTGAGCCGGCAAGGGATCATGCGGGTCAAGTGACCATAGAAGGCCAGGCGCCTTTTTCTTATACAAGTCACAATGTCTTCTTGATGGCTCTAAAGCTAATCATTGTGCCGAATTCTGTAGGTGCCTCCCTCTCCCGTATAGATCCTAGTATCCTCCGCAGGATCTTCCTCTCTTTGAGTTCAAGTTTCCTGAGTGGGCCTTTCCTGGCCATCACGAGGCACTCAGAGGCGTACAGAACAGATGGTTTTACTACTGAATTGTAGTGTGGAGAGGGACTTTGATGCGTAGATGCTGCGGCAGGAGTGGTAGGCCCTCTCGAACTTGGTGCACCTGGTGTCTATGGCCAGATTCTCACTCTGGTTTGCCGAGATCCACTCTCCTAGGTACTTGACCGCAGGGACTTTTCGGACGATGACCCCCTCAAGTGGAATTGTGCACGGGGCTTCCTTGATGTTAGTAAGGAAGGAAGGAAGCTTGTAGTTTGATGTTAGTCATGAATTCAATCTTCTCAATGTTGATCTTCATAATTACATGAGATTAATAAATGTATTAATCTTCTTTTTTGCAGGATTAGGGTATAACCCAACTGTTTTGGGTACATTCTTGTTGACCGACTGAAAAGCACCAAACTTTTGTTTACTAAGACAACACTGAACAAGAAGTTCCGTGAAGAACTATACAGCCTACTTTTCATGCCAATGATTATTCTACAGTATATGAACCTATCTAGAATAATGACAAAATAAAGTTGGTAATATCGAAATATCAAATTAGTTCAAAATATACCTGGTATAATGTAGCCTGATAGAGCACTATAGTTGGCAGCCCTGGTAACTGAATATATTCTTAGTTCCATCTCTTAAGGCACAGAATACAAAATTAGGTTGAAGTCCAATGGACGTTACATGCAGTTAGACACTGGATCTATCAGCACGCGTAAAAGCATGTTGCCAACAATACCATGCGTGTGCTGGTCAGAAATAATCTGAAATATTATGATATCTTGTTGTGCCAATTTTGGATGAAATCCATTTGTTAGTATTGAAGTTACATGTATTTTAAAATTGGACATATCAGCAGGCATAGAATCATGTTGGCAGCACTACCTTGTATTAATTACTCCAAATTAATCTACAGTGTCAGGTGCTATACGTGTGCAAAGTATAGAGCTGTTGGCTTGCATACTTTCTGATATATCGATATTAGGGTAAAAAATATAGACAGCATTTATTAACAGTTGGCAGCCCTGATTGCTCTTAACAATACTTACAGTCATTCTGTTATGGTACACATAGCACATACGAAATTTGGTTGTAATCCAGCTGATAGTATAGATGATGATGATGATAATTGTTGTTTTAAGGGGCCTAACATCGAGGTTATCGGCCCCTAATGATCTGGGTGATAGCGAAAATGATAATGAAATGGAAACCAGAACAAAATTATCTGAGACGGAAAATACGTATATAAAAGAACTCAGATGGAAACAACTCACAATATGGTCTGAAAAAAGGGAAATTAGGACGAAAAGTAAAACACACACAAAACGTAGGCTAGATTCAAAATACGTACAAAGTGCAATGTAGCGTCGAAATACTTACAAAATGCAACTGAAATTCAAAATACTCACAAAATGCAAATGAGATCGAAATGACGTACAAAATGCAATTGAGGTTCAAAATACTTACAAAATGCAATTGAAATTGAAAATACACAATGCAATTCAGATTGAAATATCCCAGTTCCAATCCAAATTAATCACAAAGTGCAATTGAAATTCAAAATACTTACAAAATGCAATTGAAATTGAAAATGCTTACAAAATGTACGGTAGATTCAAACGACTCATGTGGATTGACAATACTTACAAAATGCAATTTAGATTGAAAATACTTGACAAATATAATTTAGATTCAAAATACCCACAAAATGCAATTAAGAATCAAAATATGTGCAAAATGCCCACCAAACAAAATGCAATTTAGATTCAAAATTCGTGCGAAATGCGGTTTTGGTTGAAAATACTTACAAAATGCAATTGAAATTCAAAATTCTCACTAAAAGGCCCCGCAACCTGCATTGAAAGACTTACCAAAAAGCAATTTAGATTGTCAATCTTTACAAAATGCAATTGAAGTTGAAAACAATCGCGAGATGTAATTTAGATCGAAAAAACTTACAAAATGCACGTAGATTAAAAATGCCTTAAAAAAAAGGTAGAAGGGAATTTAGACACACGGTGAACCAAGTAACAAAAACAGTGCTGGAATCTTAAAGAGAAAAGTAAATATGAGGAAAAGAGGAGTGGAGAGGAGAGGAGAGGAGATGAGAGGAGAGGAGAGGGGAGGGGAGAGAGGAGAAGGTCCGCCCCAAAGGGAAGGGATAAAAGGGGAAAACGGACCCAGCTCAGGAATCCCTCGGGGGCGCCAACTCCCGAACTCACCAACCGTGAGCCCCTGAGGGTGTAGCATTGTCGACGGTGCACCAGAAGGGATGGGGCTACATGCACCTTGCCTCCTTAAGGGCCTTGAGCACAAGGCAGGAGGTAAAAGGAAAAGAAAAAGAAGGCTGACCCCTCACAGAAGGAGGGTGTCTGGAAAGATGAGACAAGGGCCAATTAAGGCAGGAAATGAAAGACTCCCTAGGCCTCGGATAACCTAATACCGTCGGGGTCGGAAGAGAACAAGAGTTGACCAAGTGAGGTCAACAGGAAAGAAGACAGAGAGGAGCCCGGCACAAGTAAGTGGAAGCAATGCCGGACTCAGCTGGGGCCCCGTGGTCGCCAACCCACGCCCACAAGATGTGAGCCCCTGGGGGGTGATAGTATAGAAGTTACATGTATTTAAAAATTGGTACTATCAGCAGGCTTATAATCATGTTGGTAGAACTGACGTATATAAGTTACTCAAAATTAATCTAAAATGTCAGAATATACGTGTGCATAGTTTAAAGCTGTTGGCTTGCATACTTTCTGATATATTGGTATTTGGATTTTTAAAAAAATAGAGAGAGCAATTGAAGAGTCCAGGGGAATAAAGATGAGGGTCCAGAAAACAAAGTTCTGAGAAAACAGCGGTTTTAAATTTAAAACGAAATACCTAAATCCTAAACAAAGAAACAGGAGTTATTTTGATGTTAATCTGATGAATAACATATCTGGTACATATTTACTATGTAGATAGACTTTTGCATTTATCTAGTATTATAAAAATAACATTATAGTTGGTTCATGTCACAAAAATCTAGGCAAAAAGGATGAATGTCCATTGATTTGTAGTGAAATCTATGAATCTGTTGTTTGTGTGGTAGTTTTTGGAACACTTAAAATGTCACTTGTTTATTGGCCTACATCATTACCTGAAACTAATAATAGGCTTCTTAAATACGCAGTACACTTCACAAATGAGGGAGTGATTCAAAACATTTTGGGGCTTTGACAGAACAAAAAGAATCAGATGCTGAAAGTCATCAAAATTTGCTTTCTGGCCAGGTGTAGGTCCATCATTTGCTAGTTCAGGAAGGTGAAAGCAGCCTTCTGGTAGAGATACGAGTTTCCTCTTCGGTGTGGTGACATCACCTTCATCATCCATGCCATTGTAAGTTTGCCAATGTAGGACCATTCTAGGATGGTGACGGAAGATCTTCAGTTTCCTCAGTGGACATTGTTTTATAAATTTATATAGTGGGGAAAGAAAGGTGGCCACGATCTGAATATTTCTTGATTGTCACAAGAAATGACTTTAAATGGTCATCGTTTGTTTCTCGTATTTTGGAGAACTTCGTTCCACTCAGACGGAAGTTCAACCACAGACTTCTGGTTAAATAACCCATGTTTATATCGCCCTCTTATTGGAAAGACCATTTCTATTGTATCTAGTCGTATTTAGTGTAGCATTCTAAACACAGAGTAGTACTTGTTTTGACCACTAGACGAGTAACAAAAAAAATTGACAGTTCCTTTACTTCAGAGTCAAGATGATTAAAAATGAAATTCCACAGCATGGAACAAGCCAGAGATTTGAGGATACGTGTAGAAAATTGCTTCAAAATCTGATAATTGGTGTATGTAGAACATGTAGAATAATAGTTGCCGTTGATAGTAAACATCGTTGGTGGTGATATATGGAAGAGGCAGGCTTTTATGGAAATCCGTGGCGATTGCTTCTTGTCTTTTTGTGCTGCAAGCCAATCATTTTTCTTCAATTTGTAAAAAGAATGAGCTCGCTTCAAGTGTAATAACTTTTGCTGTAGTAGGTTCTTTAGTTCAGAGTTAAGTTTTGAAGCTTCATTCTGAGTATTAGTAGGCAGGCTTAGTTTTGTATGAACATATTCTATTTTCACAGTAAATTCGTCACAGTTGTCGCACCTTGGATAGCCGAAGGTCAAATTAAATTTGATGTTAAATATTTCTCTGTACTATTCCAGTATGGGAAAGCCTTTGTATAGAAACAAAACATTTTACACACATTAAGTTCCTCTGGTAGCGTTTTTGAGACATAGATAAACCATAGTGCGACTTTCTGCTTTTAAAGGTCTAAATGTGTTCAATTGCAGGATTTACATCATCATCAGGATGCTTGTTAGGCCTGGAGCTGTGCTTTCCTCGCATATCACATGGTGGTAAACCTGTTGTTTTAAGACTTTTTTGTAAATTTTTCAGCCTCTTAGCTGTAATGCCATGAAGTGATACAAATGATTTGTAACATGCAGGGGTTTCACAATCCTGTTCATTTCTTTTTACTCTTACCTTATAAGAATATGAATTTGTGTGAAAATCAGCCTCAGATTCTGGTTTCCTAGGCCGATGGCGAGTGACAGGAGAGCACTGTAAGGTATTAATCCACAAAGATACGTCGACTGTTTTTCATGTGATTCAATCTAATTAAAATTCGAAATAGTATCACTTTGTTCACTTGTACTTATATTTTTAAAACACTTTTGTCTTAAGCACTTACAGTCTGGTCCTGTTTCAGATCAATCAAGGCACAACAACCAATAAACCAACACTGGGGTAACACTCTTCAACAGTTAAACAACATTAAGCCATCAACAGCTGAGTGAACTGACAGCAGAGCACTCTGCACTGCCAACTAAGTGGACCCTCATCCTTGTGGCTCACATACAATGGCACCCTCATCTTTCTTGCCTACACCACATATTTTTGTTGGATGTGTATCCGCAGACATTCATCTTTTTGGCCTTCTAGGAGTAGTGTAACATATTCTTTGGGGTTAAACTATACAAATTCACTGCGACCTCATTTTTCATAAAAAGTGGAAATTCATCCTTATTCCCCTGGACTCTTCAATTATTAACAGTTGGCAGACCTGGTGGCTCTTAAGAATACGCTCAATCATATCTGTTTATGTACAGATATTACATACAAAATTTGGTTGAAATCCAATTGATAGTGTAGAAGTTATATGCATTTAAACATTGGACCTATCAGAAGGTTTAAAATTATTTTGGCAACACTGTCATTGTTGGCCTCCTAGAAATTAAACTGAAATAGTATTATCTGCATGTGTACCAATTTTGGAATAGCTCCCATGCATACCTTGCGAGATATCCAACATGGAGCTGAAATTTCTAGTGCGTTTTTTCAGCAGTTGGGAGCACTGACATTTTCAAATATGGACGTGAGATAGTCCGGTGCACGTCTTTACTCATACTAAATTTGGTTTTGATTGCTGCAGCCGTTTAGGAGTTGATAGGGGGACACACACACACAGCCAGCCAGCCAGACAGAAGGACAGACAGACAGGAGGACAGACAGACACAAGGACAGACAGACAGAAGGACAGACAGACAGACAGACAGACACACATTTTCCCGGATCGATCTCATAAGACTACTTTTTCCTCATTTTTGCAAAATGTGAAAAGTAGGCTAAAAATGGCTTCAAACCCCCTAATGAACATTATAATATAAAAGAAAATAAAACAAAATTAAAATCAGTCTAAAATATTTGAAATTAGTTTAAATAAATACAAATAATATACCTGTAAGAATATTCTGCCCTATAATTGCTGTTTTAAGGGGCCTAACATCTAGGTTATCGGTCCCTAATGGTATTGGTGATAGTGAAAGATGAGATGAAAATGAAATCTATATCTAATACTAACTACAGACTTACATACTACCGGTAGAAGAAAAAATGGTAAACAAATAAAGGACAGGAAGAAAAGAAATGTCCTCAACACTCGAAGAATGAGGGTTGAGGGACTTGGAAGGAAGGAGAGCCCAGAAAGGAAAGGGAAAGATGAGAAGGCCCGCCCCAAAGTCAGTGGGAAAAGGGGAGAAAACGGACCCAGCTCAGGAATCCCTCAGTGTCGCCAACTCCCAAACTCACCAGCCGTGAGCCCTTGAGAGTGTATCAATATCCAGGGTGCAGCAGAAGTTGTGGGGCTACATACATATTTCCTCCTTGAGGGCCTTGTGCAGAAGGCAGGAGATAAAATGAAAGAAAAAGAAGGCTGACCTCTCGAAGAATGAGGGTACAGTATCAAGAAAGGTGAGGCAAATTAAGGTGGGATAGTGAAAGACTCCCTAGGCCTCGGAAACCCTAATACCGTCAGGGTCGGAAGGGAACAAGAGTTGACCAAGAGAGGTCGACAGGAAAGAAGACGGAGTGGAGCCCGGCAAAAGTAAAGTGGTGGCCAACCCACGTCCCAGAAGTTGTGAGCCCCGGGGGGGGGGGGGGGGGTCAAGAATGAACGGTCCACTTACCTACCTTTTCAACAAGTCACCTCTATGATCCCCTAACAACAGCACTGCGCCTCCTCTGATTCTTCACCTTTCACATTGATATCATTCAACACTTAACCATCGTCTCCTAGGTCTACCTCTGCTTCTCTTACTCTCTACAGCACTCAATTTCAGGGGGGGTACGCGGCAGGCCATCCTTCTACCCGATCCACATGCGCAGTGAGCTTCGTGTCGTGACTACTGTGGGAGTTATTTACGGCGCGTGTATTTGAACTCCACAAAGAATTGCATCTTTTCTTTACCGAGCACAATTCTAATTTATCATCAGTACTCAATGACTTCGGTTGGCTTTTAAAATTGGCCTATTTAAGTGATATTTTTGAAAAACTGAACATTTGGAATAAGTGTATGCAAGGTAGTGTTTCTGATATGTTCTATGTTGAAATGAAAACCAACGCAATGATTGCAAAAATCACCCATTGGGAAAAGGAACTGAAAAACAACTATATTTTGTTTTATTAAAATATATTTCCTTATAAAATTACAAAGGTTAAACCATACCAACTAAATACCTTTTACATTTTTAATAACCGTTATTACTACCTAAGAAAGGTTAGTAGGGGGTACGCAGGAAGTTTAATTTTTTTAAGGGGTACGATGGTTGAAAATGGTTGTTAACCCCTGCGTTAGGCAATCTCTCCTCCCCCGTTCTCTTCACATGACCACACCATCTGAGTCGGCTCATACGAACAGCTTCTAGCGCGTTCATTTCTAAATTAGCCTTTATCCCTTCATTACGAGTAACTTCCTACCATTGTTCCCACCTACTTGTCCCAGCAATCATTCGTGCTACCCTCATATCAGTTACCTCTAGCTTATGTATCAGATATCCTGAATCCACCCAGCTCTCTCTTCCATACAGCAAGGTCGGTATAAATACTGAGCGATGTGGGGAGAGTTCCGTCGCTACACTAACTTCTTTCTTGCAGAATACTGTAGATCGTAACTGAGAACTCACTGCATTGGCTTTTCTACACCTCGACTCTATTTCCTTCCCACACTACCACTCAGAGTATACACAGCCCACGTAGTACAATAAAATGGTCTGCTTGCTCTATTTTAGTTTCTTCTGACATTCTATTTTCGTGTGTTTCTTCTCTGCCGACATAACCTTCCTTTATAGAAATGCTGATCATCACACCATATACCCCACATTTCTGTTCAAGTTGTAACATGTTGGCTTGCATGCTCCCGACGGAGTCCGTCATTACTACCAGCTCATTAGCGTACGCTAGTCACAAATAAGTAACTTAGCCAATCACAGCATCTCATTCAACTAAAACAAAACCAAATAGCCAATCGCAAGCTCCAAGCTCCTCCCAATCTCCCATTCAAACACCATTACAACAATAATCACTCACAACAATGCTCTGCAAAATACCAAAGGTGGGAGCTGACGCAAAATAATATAAAGAATTAAAATTAATTGCCACAACAGCCAAAATCATCCATGTCAGTCTACTACAGGTCTATCATTTCTATTACAAACAAGATGTTCAGTAAAGAACATACATCCTACTTTCTCCTAAATGCATGGGTATTGTTATAACTAGGGCTCGGATTCGAGCATATTTGCATATTTTTTTTCCTGAATAGTACACATTGGAAGAAGCCTTTCGGTGGTATTTTCACCTCTCGGGCCCCAACATAAATAAAACTTATCGGGCATATAAATGCATAAAACCGCGGTTTTCAGAATAGAAGCATATACATGCATATTCTTGTGGTTTTCGTCTAAATAGTTTGTTTTTCTGCGAATTTCGCCCCCCCCCCCCCCCCCCCCCCCCCCCGAATTCGGGTCCTGACCATCCTTAAGGTTCGAAAACAGAAATAATTATTGAAAAGCCTATCTGGTGCAAATAATAGAACCGCAGGTTTTTAACCTTTAGTGAGGCCGTTCTCTTCATTGAAACATTTATTGACTGATTTAAGAAAATCATTCAAAACTGAAAACATAGAAAAAATTCTTGTTGTTCAGACCAATTTCAGATCTACTTACTTGACTCGCCTAATTCTGAACATTTTGTAAATTAACTATTAAACTGTAACTTTTATAAGAAAAATTCTCTTATATATACTTGAAAAACTTGAATGCGAGTATATTGCAGTGTATCATACATACAATTAGAAAATAAAGCTCGAATATAAAGGTATGTTCACTTTCCTATTTGTAGTTTTAACGGGGTTTTCGAGCATATCTGAAGATTTTATCGAACATATCGATCCGAGCCCTAGTTATAACTCTTTGTCCTTTTCAAGGAGTATAATTGAATGTTGGTTGTAGTAGCTTGTTGAAATACAACGTGTTATACGGGTATTAAACATGAATATGAGGTGCCCTTTGCTAGTGCTACCTCTGTACAAAATGTCATTCAATTCGGTTTCATCGTGTTTGAATTGATATTGTGAATCGATTTGCACACATATATGGCCGCTATCTGCAAACTATTGGGTCGATGACCTTTTAGTTCAGTCAAAACATGCTTCCCACAAAAAGGTATGTTGTTGCAAAATTTAGTAGAGATCAGATGATTAGGTTGGTCGTAATTTGATTTAAGCTTCTAACAGTTGGGTGGCCGCCATTACGTTTCCGTCAATATGGCGACGTTATAAAACATGACACTAAGTTTCCTTTTGCAAGTGCTACCTGTGTACCAAATTTCGTTCAATTCGGTTTCACCATGTTTGAATTGATAGGGGGATAGATTTGTGCACATACATGGCCGCTATATGCAAACTATTTGGCTGATGACCTTGTCGTTTAGTCAAAAGATGCCTCCCACATAAAGGTATGTTGTTGCAAAATTTAGTAGAGATCAGCTGATTAGGTTGGTCGTAATTTGATTTAAGCTTTTAACATTCGGGTGGCCACCATTACGTTTCCGCCTAGATGGCGGCGATATAAAATATGGACACTGAGGTGCCCTTTGCTATTTCGTTTAATTCGGTTTCACCGTGTTTGAATAGATAGGGGGAATCAATTTGCACACATACATGGCCGCCATTTGCGAATTATTGGGCTGATGACCTTTTAGTTTGGTCAAAATATTTTTCGTACATAAAGGTATAATGTTGCAAAATTTTGTAGAGATCGGATGATTAGGTTGGTCGTAATTTGATTTAAGCTTTTAACATTTGGGTGGCCGCTATTACGTTTCCGTCAAGATGGCGGCGATATAAAACATGGACACTGAGGTGTTCTTTGCTAGTACTACCTCTGTTCCAAATTTCGTTCAATTCAGTTTCACCGTATTCGAAATTATAGGGGGGGGACAGACATTCAGAGTACACACCCACAGGCACACACAATTTTTCGCCCTGTGTTGATCTCATAAGTCTACTTTCATTTTTTGCAAAAAATCGAAAGTAGGCTAAAAATGTCAGGGTGATATCAGTAATATTTTGGAGATATAGAATGCCGATGAAATATTTCGCACAGCCGCCATGTTGGATTGGATGGACGTAATAAAATTTGAAGGGCACGGTCGGGGAGGGAAAAAATAGTACAATGACTTTACGGAGTTTCATTGAAATCGCTCCAGCCGTTTAGATTTTATTAGGGGGACACACATACACACACACGGACATACGGTAATCTCATAAGCCTATTTTCTCATAAATGAAAATAGGTTAAAGAAGGACGTCCGGTCTATGATTAACTTTGTTGATGATGAAAATAAGAACTTTTACCGCTGGGTCAATGTTTGACTAAACTGATCCTGAGAGACGGCTTCGGTGGCGTAGTTGGTAGCATGCTGAGCTTCTATGCCCAAGATCACGGGTTCAAACCCGGCCGAAGTCGTCTGATTTCTTAAGAGCGTTAAAAATTCCCTCAGTATGCCTTCCTTAGGAGGGGAAGTAAAGCCGGTGGTCCCATGTCATAAATGTATGGCATGAAAAAAGAACCTTCCACTAACTTCACTTATGGAAGCTAAAATTTGTAGGTTAGTTTGATAACGCTATATTAGTTCCCACGTTCGCCGCCAGGTGCTGACTGGGATGGCATTTAGTAGCCACGACCACAGCTAGGTGTCGTGGACGGTAGCATTTGGTAGCAAAAGTAGGCATTACTTGAAAAAATTAATCGTCTGCAGTCCTTAAGCACAGATTTATTTATTTATTTATTTATTTATTTATTTATCATATGGCTTTTAGTGCCGGGAGTGTCCGAGGACAAGTTCGGCTCGCCTGAGTCTGTAGCTGCTTCCAGCGGACACCCTAAAGGGTGAGCTACAAGTTCCGTTCAATTTCAAGTAGTTCCAACTTTCGCCACCAGATATCAATGATACCTAGTGGTGAACGTTGGAACTTTGATAGAGCGTTCTGACGAAATCTAACCTAACAATTTTTGCTTTACACAAGTTTAGTCTGTGAAAGGATCTTTTACATGCCATAAATCTATGATATGGGACCGCCGGCTTTACTTCCCCTCCGAAGGAAGGCATACTGAAGGATTGTTAACGCTCTTAAAAAATCCGACGACTTCGGCCGGGTTTGAACCCGCTATCTTGGGAACAGCAGTTCAGCATGCTACCGACTACGCCACCGAAGCCGCTTTTAAGCACAGATAACACACACTAATACAGCCATCACAATTAACACCGGTTATCAGACAAATTCTACACACACCCAAAGTACACGGGGCTACATGACCGCGTTGACGCAGTCCCTAAACTGAGGAACCAACCAACCAACTGATCCAGAGTGCATTTGACCCGTGGGAGACGCAGACTACAGCAGGTGCTACCCTCGCAAAATAACTCCTGGCGATAATTTGTCACGAAAACATTAATCTCCAATTCCGGCCATAGCTCACGTGTTGAACTTCTTTGGCGCCGGCTTTACAACATCCCTCACGGGCCATTGAGTCGAAGCAAGCTGCAGTCTAAAGATATGTTAAATACATTCGGGACCTCAATGGACGAGTGGATTTAGGTGAGGACCAGGTGATAGCGTCACAATGGTGGCTGGCCTGGCGTCTCTTTCTCAACGCGTGCATTGTTGCCTGTCTGAGGCTTGGCGCCAAATACCTGAGCTTCAACACCAAAAATATTTAGAAGGTCGACAAAGAAGAGGATTGACGATCAGGTCAAGAAGAAAAACATAAGTTATATTCGGGTGGTGAGGGTAACACAGCCTCTTCACATTCACAACTATAGAAATATTTCTACAGGCTGTCCCAAAATTAAAAGAACAGTCGCGAATCATATTTTCTGCCATTCGTGAAAAGTTACTCTTGTTTGAGTCTTCACTTTAGTTACCAGTACGTAATAAAAAATAAGTAGCATTTTAAAACTCCTCATTCGTTTGATAGCAGATTCAAGACAAAATTATAGTACATTATTCCTAAAGAGTTATAGCTCCTAACTCAGGGTCAGATATAGAATTTTATTTTTTATTATTATTATATGGGGTGGGGCAGAAGTGACTACCCTGCTCTTCTGGGGGGTATTATTATTATTTATCGTATGGCATATGTCTGTTAGGTAGTCAGCCCGAAGGCTGGTTGTATCCTCAAAAAGCACTGCCGTTACGTTATGTGAGTAGATACCCACAAAAACCCAAGGCAGCGCTATTTTGAGGCGTTCTAGGCAAGAAGAGGAGTGAGGTAGTTTGCCATTGCTTTCCTCACTGAGTCAGAACAGTAGTCCTAACCCTATGAGTAGAACCTTTCACAGCATTCACATGCACTGACTGTGCCCCGAATGCCATTACTAAGCACCACCCACACCTCAGTAGCTTCCATATAATCACAGCCATGAGTGAGACTGAGACATCGGTGAAAAGCCACCTTTTACTCTAGCCTGTGCCAACTGACAAATGCAAATATACTGTATTCATCAAGAGATGGCAAACAGGCAAGTATGGCATATATAAATCAGTAAAATATAAATGACAATAAAATAGAAAACAGAGTGCCGTACTACAAAAATAAGTCCATATGACTTTTGTAATGAAGAGCTTCTGGTGTAGCGTTCAGGAAGTCACGGAATTCTCCAATATAGGCTCTCTTGGTGCACTCCATCACAATATACCAAACAGATTGGATTTCAGCTCCACAGTCGCATCTTGGGGATTGTATTTTCCTCTGAGGGGTAGAATAAGGTTAGCTATATTAGACTATAACGCATTTCTTGTAATTAACAGAATCGAAGAATTTCTTCTACCAAATGATCGCCCTGCCTCATTTCTTTGGGCAGTTTAACGTTCGGTAACATGAGATATCTTCTGCAGAGCTGTAGACAAATGGACATCGTTATTCTGCAAAGCCTCGGACAGGTTGTTAGTTACAACATTTTACATAATACAAAACTAGATACAATAAACTGAAACTAACGGGCCCTCATTGCTTACGGGGCCCAATGCATTTGCCCCCCTTGCCACCCCCGTCCCTGTAAATCAATTGCATGCGCGATTTTCACGTATCTCTAATCATACGGTGCACAAGATGAACAAGAAAAATAGCATATTGTTCTCACAACTGGAGAAACCATGAATTTCCATTCGACTGAGCTGGTTCCAGTCCAATTGCAGCACTGATTGTTGGGAGTAAAGTGCAAGCAGTCTTACGTCACAATGCAGCTCATAGACAATGCACGTTGTGTCGACATGATACACCTAGTGCCCTGGCACTTCCCGTCTAGGTCAAGGGCATCCTATACACAATTGATATTGCAACTTTTCAGAGATCCTTCATATTTCACGTTGTAATCCTACAGTTGCAACACTGTATTGGATAAAGAACAGCTTCCTCCTAGGCCAAAGAATGTGTATGTTGACTTTCTCTGCGGTTCTATTTCGGGTTATACATTTGGTGATATTTCTTAATGGAAACACATTCTCGTGTTCTATTGCAATTATAAATATTTTGCAGGAATCTGTGTCTGTTATTAATCAAAATTATGGATGTAATTTTCATAGTGCATACCTGCCAACTTTCAAAAATAGAAATCCAGAAGATCCCAAAGCGCAAAAATTTAACGCGTACATGCGTCGCAAGGTCTCAAAAATAGCGAGAAAAGACTACAGGGAAAGACTTTACAAACTCTTGGTGATGTGAGACTATCTAATTCATTGTGCCAGTTGCCAAAAATTCTGAAGACTGATGATATCGTTTCTTACTTGAATTCATCACGAAAACACTAAATCGCACAAAAATTTGTCACACGATTGAACGAATACCAGAACTACAGCATGCACCGCTTAAAACCAAGGTTTCCCGCTTACAAACAGTCGAAGCACAAAGAGTAATATAAATGCAGCGATAATCAGCGAGACGGGATTATCGATAAGCATTACAGGGTGTCTACTGTAAGGATGAAGTAAAAATTAGTTACTTTTTAGCTACCTTTTAATTCAAGATACGCCTGCGGTCGGCAACCACAGAAGCTCATCGCGCGGTGAAGGAAAACAACAATGAACTGTGTTTAAAGCAGTGAATATGATTCACTTATGACGTCTTAAAAATTTAGATAATATATTTAATATCAAATAAGTAGATTCAGCAAATATGCCGTCTTGTGTACAAGAACTTATGATTACCAACAAGTTGCTCTGATCTTGGCCGTTTGGGGAGATTTCCTTTGTCCCCGCGGTAGACCACGAAGAAATATATGCGACGTTTACATGATCGTCACCGAATTATGTCTTCGCAATCAGGTACGGAGAAATATCGAGACGTTACACGATCGGCGCTGATCTTAGCCGTTTGACGCGATTCGTAGGTAGTTTTAGTCGTTCGACGAGATTACTATTGTCCTTTGAGGACGGGCACGGAAAAATATGGTAAGTTATTATTACGCAATCGGCACCGCTTGCTGTCCGTTTGACAATGCGGAGAAATATCGCGATGTATCGCAATCGCTGCCGATCTCGGTCGTTTTACGAGATGCACGTTGTCCTCGCGTTTGCACAATGAGAACGCGATATTATGCAATCGGCACCGCATCCGGCCGTTCAACGATTGTCTGCCTGTCTGTCTGTCTTGGCAGAATGGCGGAGGCGAGCTCGAGGTTGGGCATGGTTAAAATTCACGAGCAGTTACGGACATGTTGTATGATCGGCGCCGTGATTCCCGCAGTCTTCGAGGACACACGTTCGCGGCCGGGCACGGGTTTTATAATTTTTCACAACTGGCGTCGATCGTGGTCCGTTTGACGAGATTCCCACAGGCAAGTCGAGCTGTCAGCCGGCCGTCTTGAGGATGTGACTTTGGAGGATGAACGTTCGAAGTAGGTATCGGTTATTATGAATTATTCAGAGAGGACTGCACGAATAATCCGACAAGAGGGCACATTTTCTTTCGAATTCAAATTGTACAAGTTTTCGAGATAACCGGTTAGATTATATATCCAATGGTACCACAGTTCGAAGGAAAAATAGACATAACGGAGTTTCGAATTAATCACACTTGATGGCGCAAATTCACTAGACTGATAGATTTTTTAAATATAATCTATGTATTTCGAAGCATTTTTGCGATAATTTTTTGAAACGGTATCATTTCGCAAGATTGCGACAATAAATTATTTCGCGTCATTTCTGGACTTCAATTTGAGATACACCAATTAAGAGGCCAATATCATAAATGAGAGGTTTCTGTTGAGTTTCGGAAGTTATCGCGAATAAACATCTCGCAAAAAGTCAGGTTTCCGATTAATACAGAAAAATATTTCACACAAAACTAAATGATGATGATGATTATAATTGTTGTTTTAAGGGGCCTAACATCTAGGTTATCGGCCCCTAATGATCTGGGTGATAGCGAAGATGATAATGAAATGGAAACCAGAACCAAATTATCTGAGACGGAAAATACGTACAAAAAGGAACTCAGATGGAAACAACTCACAATATGGTCTTACCAAAGGAAATTTAGAACGATAAGTTGCACAAAAAGAATAGATAGAAGAAAGACCCACAAGACGTAGGCGAGATTCAAAATACGTACAAAATGCAATGTAGCGTCGAAATACTTACAAAATGCAACTGAAATTTAAAATACTTACAAAATGCAAATGAGATCGAAAAGACGTACAAAATGCAATTGAGGTTCAAAATACTTACAAAATGCAATTGAAATTGAAAATACACAATGCAATTCAGATTGAAATAGGTCCTATCCCAGTTCCAATCCAAATTATTCACAAAGTGCAATTGAAATTCAAAATACTTACAAAATGCAATTGAAATTGAAAATGCTTACAAAATTTACGGTAGGTTCAAACGACTCATGTGGATTGACAATACTTACAAAATGCAATTTAGATTGAAAATACTTGACAAAATGTAATTTAGTTTCAAAATACCCACAAAATGCAATTGAGAATCAAAATATGTGCAAAATGCCCACCAAACAAAATGCAATTTAGATTCAAAATTCTGTCGAAATGCGGTTTTGGTTGAAAATACTTACAAAATGCAATTGAAATTCAAAATACTCACTAAAAGGCCCGTCTACCTGCATTGAAAGAATTACTAAAAAGCAATTTAGATTGTCAATCTTTACAAAATGCAATTGAGGTTGAAAACAATCGCGAGATGAAATTTAGATCGAAAAAACTTACAAAATGCAACGTAGATCAAAAATGACTTTAAAAATCGCTAAAAGGGAATTTAGATACACGGTGAACCAAGTAACAAAAGCAGTGCGGGAATCTTAAAGAGGAAAGGAAATATAAGGAAAAGAGGAGAGGAGAGGGGAGAGAGGAGAAGGTCCGCCCCAAAGGTAAGGGACAAAAGGGGAAAACGGACCCAGCTCAGGAATCCCTCGGGTTCGCCAACTCCCGAACTCACCAGCCGTGAGCCCCTGAGGGTGTAGCATTATCTAGGGTGCACCAGAAGGGGTGGGGCTACATACACCCTGCCTCCTTAAGAGCCTTGAGCACAAGGCAGGAGGAAAAAGGAAAAGAACAAGAAGGCTGACCCCTCCCAGAAGGAGGGTATCAGAAAAGATGAGACAAGGGCCAATTAAGGCGGGAAAGGAAGAGACTCCCTAGGCCTCGGATACCCTAATACCGTCGGGGTCGGAAGAGAACAAGAGTTGACCAAGTGAGGTCGACAGGAAAGAAGACGGAGAGGAGCCCGGCACATGTAAGTGGAAGCAATGCCGGACGCAGCTGAGGTCCCGTGGTCGCCAACCCACGTCCCACTAGATGTGAGCCCCTTGGGGGGACACAAAACTAAACTCTTCTTGATGCCGAAAATAAGCGTTGAACCGATGTATGCAGTACCACTGAAGGTATCCTCAGTATGCATTTCCTTGAGGTCGTGCACGGAGAAATATAGCTTGCGCAATCGGCGCCGCTTGCGTGAAACTCGCTTCATCGCATCTGCGAGCCTAGCGGCGCGGGTTTAAATGATTTTAACAGACCTCGGCGAATTTTCGTTACCTCCAACTATCCAGACACAAGAATTAGCTACTTTTCGTTACCTTTATAAAATTAGCTACATTTTCGTTACTCTTCGTTACCGGTAGACACCCTGAGTCTTATCAGTCGAATTTAAACACTCGCAACTCGGATTAGGAGCTATTATCGAAAATCAAAACTGAAATGCGATTAGGATGCAGAGAACGGAAAAAAGCTAGGGAGTTGAAAATCCGTAAAAAACTCTGTTAATCCGGACAACCGGAAAAAAACCCAAAATCCGGAAACCTTCCGGGAAAACCGGAAAACTTGGCAGGTATGATAGTGCTTTGTCCAGATCGCTTCAAATATGAAAAATACACATTTTTTCACACTTATCTTTTAAAAAATCGTAGCTTCAAAAGTAACAGTGATATGTTCATAATAAATTCACAAAATGTTCCTCGTAACACGTTCTAGGTCCCTGTAAAAATGTGTATGCCTGAGACCAAAAGTATAGGGACAGGAATAATGATCATGTAATTTGTGGGTGTCCGTAAACTTTTGGTAGGGCCTGTAGCTCAATATACGCTCTTCCAACTTTCAAATATTAACTACTAGCACGATACAAGTACTTAAGTTCCACATGAGGTTTTCATACCAACATTTTCCATTACCATTAGTCTACACAGCTACGGTATATCTCGTTTCAATAGAACAGTGGCAATCCCTCTTCCCATCGAGCTGCTTTTGGAGAATTTTTCACATTAATTAATCAAATTTGTAACAGGTCAGGTTTTATTTTTAAGTATTTTAGATAGAAAATATATTTGGTGGCTTCGGTGGCTAAGTCGGTAGCACGCTGAGCTTCTATGTCCAAGATAGCGGGTTCAAACCCGGCGAAGCAGTCAGATTTTTAAGAGCGTTAAAAATCCCTCAGTATGCCTTCCTTCGGAGGGGAAGTAAAGCCGGCGGTCCCATGTCATAGATTTATGGCATGTTAAAGAACCTTCCACTAATTGCACCTGTGTGAAGCTAAATAGGATAGGTTAAGAATGTAAACAACGCTCTTAGGTTTCTACGTTCGTTGCCAAGAGCCGACTGCGGTGGCGTCTAGTAGCTAAGTTCTTAACTTGGCCTAGTAGTCGTTAACGGTGGCGCTTGGCGGCAAAAGTAAGAACTATTTGAAAAATTCTAAGTTGCAGTACTTAAATTTAAAAAAAAACAGATAACACACACTAATACAGTCATCACAATTAACACCGGTTATCAGACAGATTCTACACACATCCAAAGTACACGGGGCTACATGACCGCGTTTTCGCAGCCTATAAACTTAAGAACCAACCAACCAAAATATATTTAGATATATTAATTAATTTCACCTCCTTTATTATACAGTATGTTTATTTTAATTTACTGATTCTTAACCTGTTGAATCGTTATTAGCCTACTTTCGATTTTTGCAAAAAATGAAAGTAGACTTATGAGATCAACACAGGGCGAAAAAAGTGTGTCTGTCTGTGTGTGTGTATGTGTGTGTGTGAGTCTGTGTGTGTGTGTATGTGTGTGTGTGAGTCTGTGTGTGTGTGTGTGTGTGTGTGTGTGTGTGTGTGTGTGTGTGTGTCTGTGTGTGTGTGAGTGTGTGTACTCTGAATGTCTGTCCCCCCCTATCAATTCGAACACGGTGAAACCGAATTGAACGAAATTTGGTACAGAGGTAGCACTAGTAAAGGACACCTCAGTGTCATACTTTATATCGCCGCCATCTTTACCAAAACAGAATGGCGGCCTCTCAAATGTTCAAAACGTAAAATCAAATTACGGCTAAACTAATCATCCGATCTCTACCAAATTTGGTGACAACATACCTTTATATAGGACGCGTCTTTCACCCATTTCAGGATGGCGGCCGTGTGAATTATGCAACCATTTTAATAAATAGCTTAAGACCCACCAATTCCGATTATCGAGCCTAGGGGGGTTTAAGCTATCCTGAAGGTCGTGATCCGTTATTTATTATAATTTAATATTATAATATTATACAGTATGAGTGGCTTAAAAGAGCTGAGCCGTTTGTGTCACACACAAGATGGCAGCTGTCCTCATGTGCCTGTCTTATATTTCAGTAGTTTTAGTATGTTGTATGTGATATACCGTACTGATACAATAATATAAACTTTGTATGAAATGATCTTTAATGAAGATGTACTGCAGTGAAGAAATCGTTTATTTAAAGTCATTATTTGCCAACAGTTTGTATCTAATATGTCAGTTAAGAACACCTGACGTCATGGATACGGTTAGCTCTGGGCTAGCATGTTAGTCTGACACGCAGTTGACTGGGGATCGAGTACTGCTACAGTTAGTTTTTTTTTTTCTTGAATTCTTTTACAAATGATGTGCACGAGCTTTTTCCACAGATACTGAATAAAATGTCATTTAGCTCAAAGGAGAGGATAAAGTATACACTCGTATATTAATAAAATCACAGTCCCAGCATCGCACATAAACAGAAGACATTAGAAAAAGGAGAATAGAAGAACTAGATACACGTTGTCATTAACCACAGCCTTCTTAATGCCTCTGTACGGTGCTGTCCTCTTGTGGGTTATGTGGGTAATATTGTTCCAAACATAACGCTGTGTAAATGCCTGAGCTGGCCTCCTGAAGTATGGCAATTTTGTAATACTGGTAGTTCAACTATTAGCCACGATCGCGCTCCGAATACCTTTAAACACTGCCAGCTGGATCGCCTCCCTCTTGGCTACTTTAAACTGCCTACTCATTCAACACCCATAGAACACAGCCATCGTAGTACATTACGATGGCAGTGCATAGGCGTACAAGATAAAGATTAATTCACTGATAGGTCGCAGCACCACCTACTGTGATTGGGGCGGAAGATTCTTAATTTTGCAGGCTGGCTTAATATAGAGATTAACGGACGTGAATGCATTACAATAAGTTAGTAGTTTTGTTATTCAATCATCATAAAGTATATAATATTGATCTTGACACTTACTGGCTTATTATCAATATAAAAGCAAACAAACAATACATTGTGGTTGGGGTGATTGTTTTAGGGATGAGGACAAAGAGTCATAAAGATACCCATACATTTAGGAGAAAGTAGGCTATATGTTCTTTGCTGAACATCTTGTTTTTATTTTTATTTTTTTTGTTTTTAGTCGTTTACCCTCCAGGTTGGTGGAACCCACGGACACAGCGAGGGAACTCACCACTACCGCCTCTACGGGCAGTGGAACATCTAATAGGAAGGGATACAACTGGTGAGGTGGGATTGGCACCTCGCCCAGCCGGCCTCACCTGCAAAGCGAACAGGGGCCTCATGAGGGAAGGTAATGGATGGTCAGGATGGATAGGCAAGGAAGAGGGAAGGAGGCGGCCTTGGCCTTGAAGAAGGTACCATCCTGGCATTTGCCCGAAGACGAAGTGGGAAACCACGGAAAACCACTTCGAGGATGGCTGAGGGGGAATCGAACCCCCTCTACTCATTTGGGCCACCCGAGGCTGAGTAGACCCCGTTCCAGTCCTCATACCACTTTTCAAATTTCGTGGCAGAGCCGGGAATCGAACCCAGGACCTCCGGGGCGGCAGCTAACCATGCTCACCGCTACGCTACGGAGGCGACATCATTAAAAATAAAATAAAATAATTTGAAGAAAAAAACGAAAATAATAAAAATTAAAAATAGAAATAAAAAATTTAAAACGAAAATAAAAATGAAATTCCTGGTTTCCATTTTTAAAATGTTCATTTGCTGATGAAGGTCATAATGTGGACGAAACTAGGTAAATAAATAACCTGTGTTTCTGTGAAGACTGTAGTAGTGTGTATTAGGCACAGGAGTCTGATAGGCGGCCCAGGACTTGAAATAAGGTACTATCCTGGCATTTGCCTGGAGAAAGTGTGGGAAAAAATGAAAACCACACTCTGAACAACAGCGTCTGACAGGCCACGGCCGCTTCCTTCCACATCCTTCGAACCTCCTTTCTCCAGACTTGTTGCAGCTCCCCAGTGTAGTATTTAAGGTGAACACCTACTGTATAAATTTTAAATATTGTTTGCCTATTTTCAATTTTGAAAAAATAAGCCTTATGAGATCACCTTTTGTACGTGTGTGTGTGCGTGTGCGCGTATGTATGTGTGTGAGAGAGAGAGAGAGAGAGAGAGAGAGAGAGGTGTGTGTGTGTGTGTGTGTCTCCCTAATAAAATCTAAACGGCAGGAGCGATTTCAATGAAACTCGGTAAGTTCATAGCACTATTCCGGGCGACCCTGACCATACCCTTCAAACTTTGTTACATCTCACCAATCCAACATGGCGGCTGTGCGAAATATTTCACCAGCATTCAATATCTCCGAAACTATTACAGATATCACCCTGAAATTCTGCATGGTAATAAAGGGAACTACTAGAAGTTCATTTATGTGACCTTTGAAAACCTGGGGACTACAAAACCAACATGGTGGCCAAGCGAATTTGCGACACTTAAATAGACGTTGCTCGCGATTTAACCAACCAAACGCAATGAAACGAGGTACAGCATATGTTTATATACATTGTAATGCACCGACATCTAACTTTGTTCAGTTGTTTACATAACCTCAATATGGCGGCTGAGCGAAATATTTCACCGGCATTCTATATCTCTGAAACCATTACCGGTATCACCCTGAAATTTTGCACGGAGATAAAGGACACTACTGGAAGTTCATCTGAAACTTTGAAAAACAAGTTAACTACAAAACAAACATGGCGGCCAAGCGAAGTTGAAAGTTTAAATAGACTTTTCTCGCGATTTAATGATCCAAACGCAATGAAACTTGTTACAGCAAATGTTTATACACATTGTAATGCACTGGTATGTAATTTAATTAAATTGTTTACATAACCTCAAGATGGCGGCTGTGCGAATTTTTAAATTACGTTTTTTTCTTGTGTCGTAATCATGCGTTTGACGTGAAAGTTTGAATAATGAACCTACGCAATAATTTTCCTTTAAAGGTACATGACTCTATGGCCTATACATATAACAATCCAACATGGCGACCATCCGAAATATTTAGATGGGTCTCAATATCTACGAATCTATTAGAGCAATCAAACTGAAATTTAGTATGTTGATAGAGGCAATTAACATAAGTAGGATAGATGAAAATAGGCTGTATAGTTCTTCACGGAACTACTTGTTTTAAGGGTGATACCGAGCTCCGCTAATGAGTTCTCTCCACGGGGATCAATTAGGAAAATTCTAACAGGGGAAGTTGCCTGAGGCGTGTTTCACTGCCTGCCCCCCCCCCCCCCCCCCCCCCCCCCCCCCGAAGTGGACGTGGTAGTAAATATTGTCGGAACGTGTCAACCTGCGCTGATCTTCACTATCTACTCTTGATATCTCAAACACGTATTTCATACCACTCATTAGAATCTTTTAGGCGTTATTCCATTATGTCATGTTCTACTTAATGAATAGTGAAGAGTTGATAAAAGTATTTACACCAATACTTCAATGTTCCGTCCATAAAAATAGTTTCTTTTTACACAAGTATTTAAAATTTGATGCAGTAGAAAATATAATAATGTTATTCTCTCCGTCATTTACCACAAACATATTTTCTTCTACGTTTGATCGAATGTCCATAATGGCTAGAGCATCATGAACTTCTTGCTTATTTTGAGGCAGAGGTGCTGAGTTTTTGAGTTTCTCGGCTGTAATATATTTTTAATCCTCTCTATGTCATTTGATAGTAAATTATCAGACAAGTGCTTAGGGGTAGCAAGTATTTGCTTTCTCATCAACTTAGATGGGCATTCACATATCTCGTCACGTACGGTACCTTTCTTTTGACACTGTTCGAAATAAATTCTGGATTAATCGTGGTACATAGTTCGTGATCGTGAGACCCACATAACAAAGTTACCACCATTTGTAAATAAATGTGCAGAACATTCCTTGTTTGAACACCCCAACTTTTGGCCCCGTTTTGACAACTCACACATATAAAATTTACAGTTTCCTATAATTCTCAATTATCCACCTCTTTGACTATACAGGGTCTTTCGTATAAAATAAGAACGGCAAGCGGCAGTTTTGTTATTCGCTGCTACGGTGAACTTGGCCGTGCTTGTGGCGCGCCATGGCCCCCTGCTGTACTATTGAAAGCACGCGCATAATACATACGAGGGCTGTTTTTTTTTTTCAAGTTCCGATGGACTGTATAAAAATAACAGATTGACAAACCAAACTGATTTTACTACTAAATGTTTGCTTGTTTTATTCTTATGTCTCAACATAATCACCAAAACGATTGAAACATTTGTCGTATCGTTACACCAGCTTTCCCATGCCCTCGGCTAATAATTCTGCCGCCACTGAGGTGGGTACGTCTAAAAAAGGAGGAAATCATTCACGACCACACTGTACCAACGTTACGATACACTTTCACAACGAATTCAAGTGTGAAGTTTTGGACCATCTACCGTTTAGTCCAAACCAGCACTGAATGATTTTCACCTTTTTCGAGAATTGAAGCTATGGTTGGGCGGCAACACTTCAGGAGACTCGCCAGACATACCCTCCTCAGTGGCAGAATTATTAGCCGAGGGCATTGGAAAGCTGGAGTAACAATACGACAAATGTTTCAATCGTTTTGGCGATTATGTTGAGACATACGAATAAAACAAGGAAACATTTAGTAGTAAAATCAGTTTGGTATGTCAATCTGTTATTTTTATACATCAGAACTTGAAAAGAAACAAAACAGCCCTCATATATGTACTATGCGCGCGCTTTCAATAGTACAGCAGGGGGCCTTGGCGCCACAAGCTCGGCCAAGGCCACCGTAGCAGCGAATAACAAAACTGCCGCTTGCCGTTCTTACTTTATATGAAAGACCTTGTACATGGATAACATGTTAGCTGCACTGATTGTATCTACGGAATCTCCAGGTGTATGTAGCTGTCAATCAACTCATGACTTACAAACATTTCAGGAGAGGTTGCCTACCCCCACTCTCCTCCCAAACGCATTATCGTGAGCTGACAGGACTGTTTGGGTTTAACCTAATTAGCGGAGTTCGATCATCCCGCTTTTTAAATCGCCTATCCTCCAGACTCGGCTTCACCAATGGACTCTACGAGGGAAAATTCCTCTGCCGTCACAAGGGCAGTGTCTTGCAGCTCGACACACATTGCCAGTCAGCAGATACAGGAACCGGCTCGGAACCGACAACAGTGCCTACGCTGGCTAAAGCGGAGCGTTAGGTCAAGGGGCCAAGCTCTCTGCTGACTCGGTAGACGCGTTGGTTCGAGCCCCACCGTCTGCCGTCCTTGAAATGGTTTTCCGTGGTTTCCCATTTTCAACACCAGGCAAATGTTGGGACGGTACCTTCTGACAGGCCACGGCCGCTTCCTTCCACATCCTTGCCCAGTTACATTCATCTTCATCCATTCCATCTATCATCCTGACACGCCGGTCGTCCACGGGCGTCGACTAGAAAGACCTACACTCAGCCTCTCAGGGGGCCACACGACAAAAAAAATGCCTTTGGGTGAAAATGGCAGCCATTTTCAAGACGGCCACGGTCGGGTTCGGACCCTCACTCTCCCGATACCAGCGAAGCACGAGGTAGTGCACCAGCGCTCTTGGTCACTGCGGATGGTTAAATGAGTGAGCAAAATACATTAGTTAGTTAGTTGTTGTTGTTTCACGGGGCGGAACTACGAGGTCATCTGCCCCTAGCAAAAGACACGGGAAGGATATTCCCATGAGAAAATGTGCCGTGTATACTCCTGAGAGTTGCGGCGGAGCAGTCTGTCACAGACATCGAGTGTAGAGAAAATGGCAACACGTCGCGAGATAACCGACTTGGAACGTGGGATGATCATCGGCGCATGCGATGACCGCAGGTGTCAAAAATTGTGATTTTTCTTTTTTACTACTAAAAATTCATTTGAACATTCCTCTTTAAGGCAAACTTTGATTTATCATTCTACTTGCCCTAGGAGTGGAGTTATTGCTGTTTTTATACGTGCTTGCAGAGGAAGTGGACGGAACCGCTGAATCGAACTGACAGGGTCTCTTGAGCTCCTCTCGAATTACTTAGCATTTTCTCGTCCTGAAGTTGAATATTTCCTTACATTATCCTTCTAGCGGATGTTCAAAGTTTGTCTACACTGTATTCTATAACAGCGTATAGGGCGCAAAACATCCCTTCTTTGTTATTGTTAGTTTTGAAGTACTTCATTTTATTCATTGTATTCTTGTATTCCACTCCTCGTGTAAAGCCTTCTTTTGGTTACCATTGCCGCGCTTTAATAATAGTGTGTATAAGAAGAGGAAGAACGTACGAAAAAGGAAAATAACTCTGATATAAAGTTGTGATGGTAAGGAAACGATGACTTTGTCTGACCGTAGCCCAGAGACATCTTCTAGCAAGAAGTTGACTGGTGGAGGTGACATATTTTGTGAATATATGAGTGAGAATGATAATATGAACGAAGTACTGAATATTGGACATCATGTCGCCTCAGCAGAACCATACGAGGCGATGGAAGGGCTACCCCCCAGTTGAATGTTGGGAATCAGAAACCCATTTCTACCAGGACTGTACCGCATAGGCTACACTAGCCGACATTTTCTCATGGGACTATCCTTCCCGTGACTTTCGGTCACTCAGTGTGTTATATAAGAGAAAAGTATCCCTATATATTGCACCCTCTGTCTGAAAAGTTCGATGAATGGGCTATATTACGAACGGATTGTTGGCTTACCTGAAACAGCCGTTACTATCCTTTGAAATAATCCCCGTGGATGGTTATGCACTTCTGAGAACGACTGAACAAGTCCTGGAAACTCCTGGCATAGTCTTACTTAGGAATAGCCTTCAGATTGGGTCGTCAAAACTCTGGTTGGTTGGTTGGTCGGTTCTGAAGTTTAGGGGCAGCGACAACGCGGTCATGTAGCCCCATGTACTTCGGGTGTGTGTAGAATCTGTCTGATAACCGATTTTAATTGTGATGACTGTATTAGTGTGTGTTATCAGTTTTAATTCAAGTAAGGACTGCAGATCATTTTTCAAGTAGTTCCTACTTTTGCCGCCAAACGCCACCATCAACGACTAATAGTTCAGAACTTAGCTACCAGACGTCACCGCAGTCGGCTCTTGGCAACGAACGTAGGGACCTAAGAGCGTTGTTTACATTCTTAACCTATACGATTTAGCTTCACACAAGTGTAATTAGTGGAAGGATCATTAAGTAGCCATAAATCTATGACATGGGATCGACGGCTTTACTTCCCCTACGAAGAAAGGCATACTGAGGGATTTTTAACGCTCTTAAAAATCCGACGACTTCGGCCGGATTTGAACCCGCTATCTTGGAAATCAAAACTCTAAATTGAAAGCAAGAGAGAAGCGTGAATTTATGCAATCTGCCTTGCACACCTGATAGACGGGCAACAATGAGAAGGGTGAATTTATGCAACCTAACGTCCACACCTGTTCGACGGGTGGCAGTGAGAAGGGTGAATGTTCCGTGGAATGGAATGGTCCTGAAAACCATCGTCACGGGTGACGAGACCTGGTACCTGAGGTACAACCTCGAAGACAAGCGTCAAAGTATGGAGTATCGGGGTCCAGGGTCGCCTAAAAGCCCGGAAGGGCCAGAGGTTGTCGGACCTTATGGACATCCAACGTAATGTGAGGACCCAACTGAAGGCTATCCCTAAGGAAGACTATGCCAGGACTTGTACAGCCGTTCTAAGAAGTGCATAACCATCCACGGGGATTGCTTCGAAGGACAGTAACGGCTGTTTCAGGTAAGCCAACAATCCGTTCGTAATATAGACCATTCACGGAACTTTTCAGACAGAGGGTGTATAATACGCTAATGTTTCACAAAGCTCAAGCTCCTAAACCAGAGGGAGTTAGAAGGTGTGGATTGTACGAAAATCTTCCAAATCGTCTCAATAGTACAGGAAAATTCTTGCATATCTTGAAAAGTCAACGGAAATATATTTATTTGTTTATTAAGTTTTTAAGCAAATAAACGAGACTATAGCCCCAGGTAGAACTGTATCGCGTACAGCCCGCATAACACTAAAGCCGTGCGGGTGGTCGGTACACATGGGGCGCACACTACCCATTATGGGAGAGTTCATGCACGGGTCCGCTAGTAATTCTATGTTTGCGCAGGAACAACAGCTACTGAGAAATCTATGAGATGTCGCAGTGCAGTTTTATGATCATATTCCTAAGAAGAGGCACTTGGCTTCAATTGTAGCGTGTTCTAGGAAACATTCGATATTTTCTTACTAGAGTACAGAGAATCCGCCCGGCAAGCAATTGTAGGGAAATACTGAAACCTTGTACAATCACTGAAAGAAGCGTTGGGGAGTAACGCATTACTTTAATTAAATAAACAGTGATGGACGAAGCAAAACGGATATTAAAAGTAGGTTGGCTCTGGCAAGGAAAGCATTTCTGCAGAAAAGAAATATGTCATCAAATATAGATTTAGGGATATGGAAGTCATTTTTAAAGCCTTTGTTTCGAACGTGGTGCTCTATGGAAGTGAAACTAGGACTGTTGGAGCTGCAGAAAAGAGGAGAATAGAAGCGTTTGAAATGTGGTGATACAGGAGAATGATGAAGATCAGATGGGTAGATAGGGTTACAAATGAAGAGGTGTTCAGACGAGTGGGAGAGAAGAGATGTTTCTGGCGACTGCTAATGAAGAGAAGAGATAGGTTGGTGCGACACATACTAAGACACCCAGGAATAGCAAGCTTAGTTATGGAAGGAAGGGTCGAGGACAAGAACTGTAGGGGTAGACCAAGGTTAGGATATGTTAAACAGATTGCCTCGGTAGTAGATGATGATGATGATGATAATTCTTGTTTTAAGGGGCCTAACATCTAGGTTATCGGCCCCTAATGGTCTAGATGACAGCGAAAATGACAATTAAGTGGAAACCAGAACGAAAATTAAGTGAGACGTAAAATACTTACAAAAGGGAATTTAGAACGAAAATACTGTACTCACAAGAGGAAGAGATTGAAAAATACGCACAAAAGGTAGTTTAGTTTCAAAATACGTACAAAATGCAATGTAGAGTCGAAATACTTACAAAATGCAATTGATATACAAAATATTTTCAAAATGCAAATGGGATTGAAAATACGCACAAAATGCAAATGAGGTTCAAAATACTTACAAAATGCAATTGAAATTGAAAATACACAATGCAATTCAGATTGAAAGTTCCCATTTCCAATCCAAAATATTCACAAAGTGCAATTATTCCAAATGCTTACAAAATGCAATTGAAATTGAAAAAGCTTACAAAATGCACCGTACATTCAAACTACTCATTTGGATAGACAATACTTACAAAATGCAATTTAGATTGAAAATACTTACAAAATTTAATTTAGATTCAAAATACCCCAAAATGCAAGTGAGAATCAAAGTACTTGTAAAATGCCGACCATACAAAATGCAATTTAGATTGAAAATTCTTGCGAAATGCGGTTTTGGTTGAAAATACTTACAAAATGCAATTGAAACTCAAAATACTCACTAAAATGCCCTGCTCCTACATTGAAAGACTTACTAAAAAGCAATTTAGATTGTCAATTTTTACATAATGCAATTGAGGTTGAAAACAATCGCGAAATGGAATTTAGATCGAAAAATCTCACAAAATGCAACGTAGATTAAAAATACCTACAAAATGTAAAAAAATAACTAAAGGGAATGTAGATACACGGGGAGCCAAGTAACAAAAACAGTGTGGGAATCTTAAAAGAGAAAAGGAAATATAATGAAAGAAAACAAGAAGTCTGACCCCTCGAAGAAGGAGGGATCAGGAAAGTGAAAGACTCCCTAGGCCTCGGATACCCTAATACCGTCAGGGTCTGAAAAAAAACAAGAGTTGACCAAGGGAGGTCGACAGGAAAGAAGACGGAGAGGAGCCCGGCACAAGTAAGTGGAAGCAATGCCGGACTCAGCTGGGTTCCCTGATTTGATGATGATGATAATTGTTGTTTTAAGGGGCCTAACATCTAGGTTATCGGCCCCAGGTCTTAGCAAACATGCTGATCGGTTGGGTCTTTGAGCACAGTTAACATAGGCGACATATGCACTTTTCTGTCGGTTTGTGGAATTTCGGAATTGTACATATTTTACTATGAAAACCATGTGCAGCGTAACGCGTGAAGACGTGACGTAATTTGAAATTTGATCCTTTCCATGCGTGATTCTTCAATATCAATTCACATCCCGTATTTTTCAAAATCCTTCAGGGTTGCCCCTGGACACTCTTGTAGAATGAGGGGACCCATGATGCCTCCAAGCTCCGGTGCTTCAGAATTTATAGACTACGCTCAGTTGCAAAGTCATCCTATACAATAGAAGGCACAAAGCAGTGTCGGTGTTGTCATGGATACTGACATGAGGTGTGTCTCAACAATTAGGGTAATTAGTCACAGGGAGAGGGCCTTGGCTGGTCACACCTTCTAACGCGTCTTCACTAATTTTGTGCGGGCAGCTTCGGTGGCGTAGTTGGTAGCATTCTTAGCTCCTATGCCCAAGGTCGCGGGTTCAAACCCAACCGAAGTCGTCGGATCTTTTAAGAGCATTAAAAATCCCTTAGTATGCCTTCCTTGGGAGGGGAAGTAAAGCCGGCGTTCCCATGTAATGTTGGTTCCTCAGTTTAGGGACTGCGACAACGCGGTCATGTAGCTCCGTGTACTTTGGGTGAGTTTAGAATCTGTTTGATAACCGGCGTTCATTGTGATGGCTGTATTAGTGTATGTATCTGTTTTTAAATTTTAGTACAGACTGCAACTTAGAATTTTTCAAATAGTTCCTACTTTTGCCGCCAAACGCCACCGTCAACGACTACTAGGCCTTGTTCGGAACTTAGCTACTAGACGCCACCGCAGTCGGCTCTTGGCAACGAACGTAGAAACCGACGAGTGTTGTTTACATTCTTAACGTATCCAATTTAGCTTCACACAGGTGTAATTAGTGGAAGGTTCTTTAACATGCCATAAATCTATGACATGGGACCGCCGGCTTTACTTCCCCTCCGAAGGAAGGCATACTGAGGGATTTTTAACGCTTTTAAAAAATCCCACGGCTTCGGCCGGGTTTGAACCCGCTATCTTGGGTATAGAAGCTCAGCATGCTACCGACTACGCCACCGAAGCTGCCCATGTCATATATTTATGGCATGAAAAAGAACCTTCCACTAACTACACTTTTGTGAAGTCAAAAGTTGTAGGTTAGGTTTGATTAAAGCCGTTAAGTTCCAAAGTTCGTCACGGGGCGCTGGTTGCGATGGCATCTAGTAGTAAAGAAGTTCACAGCTAGGTGTCGTGTACGGTAGCATTTGTTAGCAAAAGAAGGAACTACTTGTAATTACTGTCTGCAGTCCTTACTTGAATTAAAACAAATAGCACACACCAATACAACCATCACAATTAACACCGGTTTTCGGACAGATTTTACACACACCCAAAGTACACGGAGCTACATAACCACGTTGTCGCAGCCCTAAACTAAGGGACCAACGAACCAATCTCTCTCAATCGGTCAACTAGGGTGTGCCTCAATAAATTGGGCGGCGAGTTAGAATTAATACATGCATTATTTATCACTAGTTTCATTGGCCAAGTGAGAATCATCAGTTCCTAGGCTCGCTGGGTGTATAGCCCATTTAACAGTTAGGTAAAACAATATCTACTATTATTAAATTTCAGAATTATCTTAGTTAATCTTGTAACGGGTCAGATTTTTTATTTTAAACAATTATTTTTCATTCCATCAGGAGCCATCCAGATCACATTCTGGTCAATTTATGACCCCCCCCCCCCCCCTCCTCATTTAATTACGCGTAAACATTGCATTGAGTGGATTTCCTAGGTTTCCCACTTCTACTCTAGGTAAAAACAAGCATTACAATAGCAAAAGAAGCCTTCAGTAATAAAGGAAAATTATTTTATGGAGCAATGAAAGTAAGCCTAAGGAAGAGATTAGTTTGGAGTGTGGCAATGTATGGAGCGGAAACTTGGACGCTTAGGAAAGAAGACGAGAGAAGAATATAGGCTTTTGAAACGTGGCTGTGGTGGAGAATAAGTTGGAAGGACAAAGTGAGAAATGAGGAAGTAGGAGAAGAAAATTGATGCTAAAGATGATAAGGAAAAGAAAAATGAATGAAAATGGACACTGCATAAGAGGAGATGGTTTGGTGAAAAGTGTATTCGAAGGGACAGTCCAAGGGAAATTCCCAAGAAGCAGAAGAAGAATGTTTCAGATGCTGGATCCCATCAAGATTGATACATCTTGTGAATTAATGAAACGTGCTGCTGAAGATCGGATAAGGTGGAGAGATCGACCAAGAGAAAACCCTGTCATCAGGCAGATAAACTGATGTTGACTCCAGAAAAATGCTGAGGACTTCCCAACTTACGGCCACGGTCATCACCTTCGCAATACACACCTGAATTACAGATAAATACACTACTACAGTCATCACAATAACAGAGGTTATCAGACTATATTCCACACACACCAGCCTGCTTCCAGTCGATTGACCGGGTCAGGGAATGGAATGAATGAAGTCCCCATCTAGCGGCGAGGATATGAACTGTGCCGGCTGCCGAAACCTGTCGCACTCCCCTGGGGCAATGATTAAATGAAATTATAGTGGAGAGTGTTGCTGGAATGAAATTGGTGACAGGGCAAACCGGAGTACCCGGAGAAAAACCTGTCTGCCTCCGTGTTGTCCAGCACAAATCTCACATTGAATGACCGCGACTTGAATCACGGACCCAGCGTTGAGAGGCCGGCGTGCTGCAAGCTAAGTCACGGAGGCTACTACACACCAGTATATAGAAGCTGAATGACCCACGATGTCCAAGCACCTCAAATTAAAGAACAGCTACTATTAGTTCCACAATCACTACAGAAACACAGGTTATCTGACAACACCCAAGTACACGAGTCATGCTATGGCAAGGTGAGGCAGTGTTTGTTAATTGCCTGGGAGTTGAGTTGTCCGCCTGCCATTGATTCCAGGTCCAATGTCAACAGCAAGTGGGTATTACATAACCTCACAGCTCCAATCATAGAGAGTAACATCGTGCTCCGCCCAGACCGCTTCATGTGGTTTAGATGATGAAGATAATTGTTGTTTTAAGGGGCCTAACATCTAGGTTATCGGCCCATAATGGGTTGGGTGATAGTGAAAGATGAGAGGAGAATGAAAACTATAACTAATACTAACTACAGACTTACATACTAGAAGAAGGAATGGTAAACAAATGAAGGATAAGGCAAATAAAGGACAGGAAGAGAAGAAATGCCCTCAACCCTCGAAGAATAAGGATTGAGGGACTTGGAAGGAAGGAGAGACATAATAATATCGTATGGCCTCGGTGCCGGGTGCAAGCTTTGTAATTTGACACCCAGAGGGTAGCTTGCATGTCGAATTTCGTTGTTCCTTGAATCACTATGAAATTCAAGGAGGTTAAATATCTAAGCTCCTTGAACACTACAGCGCTTTCTAGTAGAGAAATTAGGATCTTTGGGTGGGAAACTCCCGAGATTAATTTTGCCATTATAAACACGGCCTACGCCGGCCCTGTGTGTTGGGGTAGCGCGCCTGCCTCTCACCCGGAGGTCCCGGGTTCGATCCCCGGCTCCGTCAGGGATTTTAAAACTGACGTGAGGGTTGGAACGGGGTGCACTCAGCCTCGTGAGGACAATTGAGTAGCTGTCTGACAGTGAGACAGCGCCCCGATCACGAAAACCCAGATTAACGGCCGAGGGGACCCGACGCGCTGATCACGCGTCACCCCAATATCTGCAGGCCGAATGGCTGGGCAGTGGTCGCTTGGTCGGCCTTAGCCCGTCATGGGCTGTACAGTGCCAGGGGTTGACTTTTTTTTTTTAACACGGCCTACTTAATTCAAATGGGTTTTCTGACATGCCAACAATGTTTGACATGTGTATCGTAATTTTTGCCGCCTTTCAAAGATCACTTACCACGGCCAGGAGCGAATCTGCAAGCTTGGGGTTAGTAGACCGACACGATAACCAGTCATCCGCCGTGGCAATCTATACAGTAGTGAAAGATGAGATGAGAAAACTACACTGCTCACAAAAAATTAGAGGATATTGTAAGGTCAGCTCATAATTGTGCAATAATATACGAGAATATTTAGTTTTTCAACCATTTATTACTTACATAATGCTATACTGACAGATAAAGCAACCCATGATTCCGGAGAGCCCCTGATGAGTGTTTGAATCAAATGACATGAATGAAAAGAGAATATGGCAAACAAACAAAGCAACATTAACACTTCCATAATCGTGGGCCATTGGTGAATATTGGTCTTTAGTATGGTGTTTGGTCTCCTCGAACGGCTAACACTGCAGCACACTTGTGTGCCATTGAGCAATGAGAAGATCAATGAGTTCTTGGAGGATACGTGGCCACTCGTCCATAAGAGAAATCTTCAGCTGTGTATCAGTTGTGGGAGGTGCTGGTCTCCCTGCAATGCGCCTGCCTAATGCATCCCACACGTGCTCTATCGGATTTAAGTCCGGCGAGAAAGCTGGCCACTGCATACGCTGGATACCCTCCTCCTCCAGCATGTCGTCCACCAACCCGCTCTGTGGGGACGTGCATTATCGTCCATAAACACAAAGGAAGCACCTATGGCACCACCATACGGCACGACAAAAGTTTGGAGAATCTCGTCTCTATACCTTACAGCGGTCACAGTACCACGTGGGATGATGTAGAGTTCCGTACGTCCACTAGACTAATTCCAGCCCACACCAGCAACCCACCACCGCCATATGGGGATCTGTCTTGTACAAAAGATGGGTTGTTTCGTGTCCCTCGTTTGCTCTAGATGCGAACACGTCGACTACCCGATTTCACGTTGAATCGCGACTCATCAGAAAACAGAACTGAGCTCCATTCGGCGTGCCTCCACCCACGATGCTCCTCCGCCCAGTTTCTGCGATCTCGACGGTGTTGTGGAGTTAACCTGGTACACACCATGGGCCTACGGACATAGAGGCCATGTACATGAAGTCGGTTACGGAGAGTTTGGGTTGATACTCTGCGTCCCGTTGCTGTTAGAAGGGCACTTCTCAGTTGATTTGCATTCTGCCGTCTATTCCGGCGGGCTGTTAACATGTGGTAACGGTCATCCCTTGCTGTTGTTGCCCGTGGGAGACCTTGTCCTACCCTTATGTGAACAGCAGCTGTTGTTTGAAAACGATTCCACAGTCTTGAGATCACACATTGAGACACCCCAAGGGCTCGAGCCACAACGTGTTGTGTCTGTCCAGCTTCCATCCGCCCGATGGCCCTCCAAGCCACTGATTCAGGTAAATCACGTTGTGGAGGCATTGCTTTCCCTTAGTCACGTCATTCACTAACTGACAACGGGAATGGAATGGCTCTGACCTCAGTAACAAACCACCGCCGTGTGACCCTTTGACAGCAACAGTACGGACAGTGCCCTCCGTCATGTGGTGTATGTGCAGGGGCGACGCAAACACATGTTTACCTTCTCTGGGAGTAAAGGAACGCGATTGCATCTAATTCGGTAGGAAACACATAGCATACATAGCTGGGTTTACAATATCCCCTAATTCTTGTGAACAGTGTAGTATAACTAATACTAACTACAGTCTTGCATACTAGAAGAAGAAATGGTAAACTAATAAAGGATAAGGCAAATAAAGGACAGGAAGAAAAGAAATGCCCTCAACCCTCAAAGAATGAGGATTGAGGGACTTGGAAGGAAGGAAGGAAGGAAGGAGAGTCATGAAAGGCAGATAGGAAATGGGAAAAGAGGAGAAAAAAGGGGACGCAACGGACCCAGCTCAGGAATCCCTCGTGGTCACCAACTCCCAAACTCATCAGCCGTGAACCCTTGAGTGTGTAGCACTATCCAGGGTGCACCATTAGTGGTGGGGCTACATACACCCTGCCTCCTTGAGGGCCTTGAGCAGCAAGGGTCAATTAGGGCGGGAAATGAAAAAGACTTCCTAGGCTTCGGACACCCTAATACCGTCGGGGTAGAAGAGAACAAGAGTTGACCAAGAGAGGCCGACAAGAAAGAAAACGGGGAGTAGCCCGGCAAAAGTAAGTGGAAGCAATGCCGGACTCAGCAGGGGTCCCGTGGTCGCCAACCCACGTCCCACTAGATGTGATCCCATGGGGTGAAAAGTTGTTGAACTTTGATGTGATCTAAGAATAGTAATTTTTTGTAATTATTATTATTATATTATTATTATTATTATTATTATTATTGTAACTGGTAGTTGCAGTAATTAGACAGAATCAAACACTGTCTATCTTGTGACCAGTTTCTTTTCATGTGTGAAGTAGCTTATGAGAAGTGCGGGAAAAGGAAAGGAGGATAAGAGGAAAGCCGGTGGGGGGCGCTAGATATTTCATGTTACAAAAGGGGTGTGACAGAAAACGTTTCAAAACCCCTGGTCTAGAGGAGAGTCCTGGGTTCGATTACTGGATGTAATTGTATAGTGCAGCCAAACCTGGCCATTGCTAAATGAGAGTTATCAACAGCCTTAGACACATAATTCTTCAGATTGTTATGTCCTCATTGGTTGGTTGGTTGGTTGGTTGGTTGGTTCCTTAGCTTAGGGGCTGCGACAACGCGGTCAAGTAACCCCGTGTACTTTGGGTGTGTGTAGAATCTGTCTGATAACCGGTGTTAATTGTGATGACTGTATTAGTGTGTGTTATCTGTTTTTAATTCAAGTAAGGACTGCAGACGATAATTTCAAGTTGTTCCTACTTTCGCTACCAAATGCTTCCGTCCACGACACCTAGCTGTGAACTTCGCTATTACTAGATGTCATCGCAACCAGCGCCCGGTAACGAACGTTGGATCTTAAGTGCATCAACCAAACCTAACCTACAAATTTTGGCTTCACACAAGTGTAATTAGTGGAAGGTTCTTCTTCATACCAAAAATCTATGACATGGGACCGCTGGCTTTACTTCCCCTCCGAAGGAAGGCAAACTTAGGGATTGTTAACGCTCTTAAAAAATCCAACGATTTCGGCCGGGTTTGAACCCGCGATCTTGAGCATAGAAGCTCAGGATGCCACCAACTACGCCGCCGAAGACGCTACCATATTAAAGTGGTCTGACTGATGCCCTAGTAGTTTGGGCGCAAGACCCATCCCATATGTTTATTACACACTTTGATAAAGATCCGATTATTAGTTTAGTCGTAATTTGATTATAGTTTTGAAAATTTGAGTGGCCGCCATTTGGTTTTGGTAAAGATGCCGGCCATATAAAACATGACACTATTTTTCTAGTGCTACCTCTGTACTAAATTTTGTTCAATTCGGTTCCGTCGTGTTTGAATTGATAGGGGGACAGACATACACACACACACACACACACACACACACGTGGAGATCTCATGACTACTTCCACTTTTTTTTAAGTAGGCTAAAACATCACATACCTTTAAGTGTGCAAAATGGGATAATTTAAGAATGTTATCTGATGGCTCTGGTTCGTTTTAAAAACTATTTCAACGATTTATAAACAGTTCCTCACCAACGTACAGTCGATTACAAAAACGTTTCTCGCTGCCTAACCTTTCAAGTAGAATTTAATCTATATATATACAGGGTGTCCAGGATAATGGTCCCAATTCCAGTTGTTATGCAACAAAGGAAAAAATGACGTTCCTATAAACATTGGTCGTAAACTTCTGTTTTATGGTCTTATTTTGTACGAGGTGCATATCTTGCACTTCTAGCATATTGGCACGAAACAAATGAGAAAATATTTCAACAAGTTGACAGTCCGTGTTCTGAATAGAAGCCGATAAACAACAGCAGCAACAACATAATATTTCATCCAAAATATATATTTCGTCCTTAAAATGTATTCTTAAAATCAAGTTGAAAAGAATTTTTATTTATTTATGTATTTATTTATTTTTATTATCATTTGCGTACATTCCCCTTTAAGGAGAGCGCAAAAAGCACAAAAATATAGCTTTTGGTGGTGGCTCTTTCGATCTTTATCTTCACAAAAACCTTTCATCCGTTCACTGTGCGCCTTCTTCTCTTCATCTGTCCATTTACACCTATTTATTTTGGGTTTTGATCTAAATTCAAATTTCTGGTCACTGATTTTTAGCCTACTTTTCACATTTTGCAAAAATGAGAAAAAGTAGACTTATGAGATCGATCTGGGAAAATGTGTGTCTTTCTGTCTGTCTGACTGTCTGTCTGACTGTGTGTGTGTGTACCCCTATCAACTCTTAACGGCTGCAGCAATCGAAACCAAATTTAGTATGAGTAAAAATGTATACCGGAATATCTCAAGCCCATATTTGAAAATAATGTCAGTGCTACCAACTGCTAAAAAAACGCACTAGAAATTTGAGCTCTATGTTGGTTATCTTGGAAGGTATGCATGGGAGCTATTCCAAAATTGGCACACATGTAGATAATACTATTTCAGTTTAATTTCCAGGAGGAAATACATGACAGTGTTGCCAAAATAATTTTAAGACTTCTGATAGGTCAAATTTTTAAATGCATATAATTTTGACACTAACAATTGGATTTCAACCAAATTGTGTGTGTTGTATGTGTACATAAACAGATATGACTGAGCGTATTCTTAAGAGCCACCAGGGCTGCCAACTGTTGATAATTGCTCTCTCTCTTTTTTATCCAAATACCAATATATCAGAAAGTATGCAAGCCGACAGCTTTAAACTATGCACACGTATAGTACCTGACATTCTAGATTAATTTGGAGTAACTTATATACTTCAGTTCTACCAACATGATTCTAAGCCTGCTGATAGGACCAATTTTTAATACATGTAACTTCTATACACTCAGTTGGATTTCATCCAAATTTCGTATGTGCTATGTGTAACATAACAGATATGACTAAGTATTCTTAAGAGCAATCAGCGCTGCCAACTTAATAAATGCTGTCTATATTTTTTTTACCCTAATATCAATATATCAGAAAGTATGCAAGCCAACAGCTCTATACTTTGCACACGTATAGCACCTGACATTCTACATTTATTTGGAGCAATTAATATAAGTCAGTGCTGCCAACATGATTCTATGCTTGCTGATAGGTCCAATTTTAAAATACATGTAACTTCTATACTATCAAATGGATTTCATCCAAAATTGGCACAAGATATCATAATATTTCCGATTATTTCTAACCAGCACACGCATGACATTGTTGCCAACATGCTTTTACGCGTGCTGATAGATCCAATGTCTAACTGCATGTAACGTCCATTGGACTTCAACGAAATTTTGTATTCTGTACCTTAAGAGATGGAACTAAGAATATATTCAGTCACCAGGGCTGCCAACTGTATGCTCTTTTAGGGTACATTATACCAGGAATATTTCGAACTAATTAGACATTTCGATATTACCAACTTAATTTCGGTATTATTCTAGATAGGATCATATACTGTAGATTATTCATTGGCATGAAAAGTAGGCTCTTTAGTTCGTCACGGAACATCTTGTTTCTCTACAAATGCTGCGGTCGTGAAAGTCTTCTATGGTGATATGTAATTGTTTTAAGTATTCCATAGTTTCTTTGTACCAATATCGACATAGAAATTATGTTGAATAATCTTTTAGTCAGTCTGGTGTCGTTCATTCTGGCGATGTGTGTAAAGAACTTCACTCTGCGATTTCTGATGAGTGCCGTGATAGATTCAGTATTTTTGTATAATTCTTCTGTTGGTCATTTTTGCCAAAAATTATCTCTGAAAACAGCGGCATACATTTTTCTCAGAATTTTCCTTTCTTTTTCAATATCTTTAATTTTGGCCATTCCCTTGGTGCTTGTGGTTTCTGATGCGTATCAGGCTTCCGGCAAGACTACCGTTTTATAATGTCGTAATTTCGCAGCCGTGGAGGTGAATTTTATCATTTTAAGTGATCTTGTCGACTTCGTCGTTACGCTGGGGTCTTGCGTTACGTTACGGTGACGGAACGAAATATACCCAGATGCACTGAGGTGTGTGACGTCATAGTACCGCTTGGTGCATGTGTTGCCCGACAATCTCTACTTCGTCAGTGTAAGACAAAAATCCCCGATTCTTGGATGTCACGGGTAATCTCGAGAACCACTGGATGGATTTTGATGCGGTTTTCACCATTCTGTAAAGGATATCTCGAGGAAAGATTCTGTAGAAAATAATTTATGTATGATCAAAGAAAGCCAAGCAGTAACGATTTCAGTGAAAAAGTCGAAAACAAACTTGGCGTCCGTGCGCTTCTTAAGCTTACGCTGGGCAAACCGTTAAACATATCAATATAGCCTACTATGAGCGTTAGAACTGGTCAGCATGAAAAGTTCTACAAAAAAGTACGCGAGAGCATATCTCTATCTTCAATACATCGCCCACTATAAGTGTTTTTAGACTGGATGGAAGGGGCACGTCCCAGCGCGCTTGACCTTGGTTTGCACTTGCCGTTCGCGAGTAATTTGAAACAAGATAAGCAAGATAAGTATTATGCAGATAATTTTCTAACATGTCAGGAGTCTTTGGCTTAGAGCGAAGCGAGAAGCCTCCAGCCTTTATCGCAATTTTCAGCATTTGTAGCATTTAAAATGATACTAAGTCTAGTCTTTAAGACTGACTGTCACTTTTTTATTGTAGTGGGATCAGCTAAGTTTGTAAGCTTTCTGTGATTTTGAGACTCTTTTTTCGTTAGCCGTTGTGTTCAGACTTGTAAAATTTCTCAGAATTTTGTTTTTATTGGGAGTATGTCTGAGGATTTTGTATCGAAAAACAGCGTTATTTTTCACTCGAAATTTAGAGCCTGGTTTTCGTGGCAATCTAGTGGAGTTTTTCTGTTTCATTTATTTATTTATTTATTTGCTGCTCACCTTTGTGCTGTTGGTCTCGTGTCCTTCAGGAAGATGGATATTCTCAAAGCGAGCCGCATGCGGCCCAAGAGCCGTGGTTTTAATATCTAAAAGAACCCTTGTGCTATTTCTAAGTACTTGCTCTCCCCCTATAATTCTGAGAAAATTCAACTATATTTCTTTCCGTCAAATAAACAAGCAAGTGGGTCACCTTGCCTCTGGCATTCGTACAAAATCTCGGGGTGCATGTGAAGTCACACCCAGAGAAAATAAAAATATTTAAAAAAAACAGAGGATTAGAATTGACCTAAGTTAGTTGGAAATCAAAAAGAAAAAAAAAACAATAAGGCATTATAAATCTTTTGTGATGAATCATGTCTGGTCTGCCGATCTCTCGCTAATCTGGTTCAAGTGTTCCCACTCTTCTCCGCCCCTCTTTGCCTAGTTCTTCATTTCGCTTACCCCTAGTTAGCTACACATAGTAGGTCGGGTCGGGTTGGCCAGACTCCCGCGAGATGGCAGAGCACGCGGAGAGGGATGAGCCATAGTTTAAATACCTTCCCCGCACAAACCTTCAGAGTACAACCGGCAGTCCCACGCAAAACACCACCAGCCAATAGCGGCTTGCCTGCCACTACTCCTACTACTACTATTTACAATAACAATCGCCAGTTCTAGTCCGTCAAAACAGTATTATTTTTATCATATACTATCAATCTTCAATTACTTGCGAGTGTTTTTTTTCTTTTGCGATTCAACAAAACTGTGATTTAAGACAAGGAGAGACTTCGCCGCAACTTATTCTCAAAATGATTAAGGTAAGATGAATACTAGGTGCAATAATTCTCATTGTTTGTGATTACTGGGGATCAGATGCTTAAGACCTAAAAATAGGACCTTAAAAATGACGAAATATGACTCCAAAAAAGGACCTGAAAATTACTGATTTAAATATGACCGTTCTTTAAATTATAAATCCAAGTGCAATCCCTTCGAGATTAAATTGTTAACTAAATTCTGTGTGAAACATTTGACAGAATACATAAAGAAATTCAGAAATTTGAAGGAAAAAAAGCGTCTGTTCCCCTTAAATTTGAAAATTATTTTCCTCATAGATCCCGGATATTAATTTGCATAAGCATGCTAATACAGAATTCATTGCAATATTAATTAAATTTTATCGTAATCACTAGGACTCGGATGTTTACAAAAAAATCATATATTTTTCTTTGCCTCTACTTTCATGCCCGATTGGTTTATGATGCAAATCAAGTGATTATCGTCACAATACAGTGGTTTTTATAGGTCATATAAATGCATATTTTGAACATATTTTACCATTAGGTCATATTTTGAGCATTTTTTTTTTTTTTTTTTTTTTTGTAAGAACGTCATATTTCGGTAGTTTGTCGGCAGCTGTAGGTGTGCGATCATCCTCAACTTACCGAACAGGAACTAGTGTTTACAGAAGTAGACTGTAAATAACCACTTAAACATGTATATTCAGAAAATTAATTTGAAAATAGGATGCCCTTTCTGGCACCAACTTAATGAGAGATGAAATGAATGATGTGAATGAAACTGGGCGAGGATGTGGACGGGAGCGACCGTGGCCTGTCAGAAGGTACCGTCCCAGCATTTGCCTGGAGTTAAAAATGGGAAACCAAGGAAAACCATTTCAAGGACGGCCGACGGTGTGGATCGAACCCACGATTACCGAGTCCAGAGAGAGCTTGGTGCCATGACCTAACGCAGCCCTTTAGCGAGCGTCGGTTTATTAAAGGAATAATAATAATAATAATAATAATGAATGCGTACAACATATTTGTCATACTCGACAGAAGTATCGGCTTCACAATATTCGATGCCATTTGTAATGGTTGATCAGTTTGTTGTTGTTTTTGCTTATTTTAGGGGATTTGTGACAACGTGGTCTTGTAATCCCGTGTACTTTTGTGCGTGTAGAATTTGTGTGATAACCTGTGTTATTGTGTGTGTATTTGTAAACTGGGGATAGGATGTGGAAGGAAGCGGCCGTGGCCTGTCGGAAGGTACCGTCCCGGCATTTGCCTGGCGTAGAAGATTGAAACCACGGATGGCTGAGGTGAGAAATGAACTCTCCTCCTCTCAGTTTTGCTTCACGAGGATGAGTGCACCATTAATTGAGCTTGGAGTATCAGGTGAAAGGTGCGTTTGGAGTGGGGATATTACCATCTCTCTCAAGTTTACCTTTCTGTTCATACAGCATATCTTATACTAGCAACTCACCCCAGCTTCACCCGGTATCTTGAACGGTTTACCCAGCGTAAGCTTAAAAGGCGCAGGGACGGCAGGTTTTTCTTCGACTCGATTCACTGAAACCGTTACTGCTCGGCTTCCTTTGGCAATAAATCAATGTTTTCCTACAGAAATCTTCCTCGAGAAATCCTTTATAGAATAGTGAAAACCGCATCAAAATCCATCCAGTGGTTCTCGAGATTACCCTTTACATCCAAGAATCGGGAACTTTGTTTTATATGTAGAGATAGTGCAGACCCTCTCGATTATATCTTCCCGAGGGCAATATAGATTAATTTTACAATTATTTAAGGTGCTCGGAGGACCGGAATTAAAAACATAAAACGCAGAATTTACCGAAGTCGCAATAGCAAAGTATTCCGTCTTTAAAATAAGCGGAAATTTTGAAAAGAAGAAGGGATAAAACTTGTGAGATTAACATTTAGAACCAATCATTTTCTTTGAATTATTCAAACTATCTTTCAAAGACAAAGGTTATGTTGGTAGGGAAGAGACGCAAGGAAATACAGAGAGTTTAGTTTGGATGTATCTGAGACCCTCGCTAACCCGCTCGCCCGCGGCGCGATCCTGTCTCCCGCCACGCACTTTGCCGTTATGTCCGCGGCACTGAGCCATTGAGTATAGGAATTTGTACTTACCTAGTTCACAGCTGGTGCTGAAAATGTTCGCCATTCACTGCTACACGTCGCTGGAACCTTTTTTATGAAACTGGCATTTACTCTCTGAAGTTTCTCAGCACCGATTGACTGTATTTCAGCTGTAATATAGTCTTTACGTTCATTTATAGTGGAGAGTTTCTCGCATACACTATTTTTAAGCTTCCCCCACAAATAAAAGTCACATGGTGATAAGTCTGGGCTTCGCGGGGGCCACACGTTCCGACTTATAATACTCGTACCAAAAATGCGACGCAATTCTGTCATGGGTGCTTCGTCAGTGTGAGCAGTGGCAGAATCTTGTTGAAAATAAGTTGACAATCGCTCTCCGTAAGTCAGTTGGTCAAAAAACTGGTCAAGGATCACATTGAAATACAAATTAAGTACAAATTCCTATACTCAATGACCCAATGCCACGAAAGCGCCGCATAACGGCGAAGTGCCTGGCGGGAGACAGGCTCGCGCTGCGGGCGAGCGGGCTAGCGAGGGTTTCCGATACATCCAAACTAAACTGTTTGTAGAATGCCAGGTAGGAGGAACTAAATTGGAACAGATGGAGCATTTTAATAGGCTACTTAGGTTGTATATTCCCTCAGTTTGGTAGTATGGGTGCAAAAAAGCCAATGCAGTGAGTTCTCAGTTACGATCTACAGTATTCTGCAAGAAAGAAGTTAGTGTAGCGACGGAACTCTCCCCACATCGCTCAGTATTTATACCGACCTTGCTGTATAGAAGTGAGAGTTGGGTAGATTCAGGATTCCTTCTACTTTAGATTCCGCCATGGTCCGTATTGACAAGAGATTGTAAACCAATATAGTACAATATATTTCCGTCAATCAATACCAAACAAATTATGTTAAACTGTATTAACACTCACATTCGTGAGACATGTTTCGGGGCCATGCTGCTCCCTTCTTCAGCCACTTCATCTCCTCAATGTCATCGTGTGTTCTCAAAGATATCTCATTATAAAATATGCTCACACACACAAACATTAAAAACAATAAAAACAATCTTAAAAAACACTATACTAAAAATACACATACGTATAAACTTAAACAACTATATCGAAACTCAGAATGTCTGTCACCATGTCCAAGTAAAATAAAAAGTCCTCCTCTATGTTGAAGTTGGTCCAATCGACTGTTTTTGTCTTAGGTATCATCACTGTACATATTACGGAGTGACCAGTCCTTTAAATTATAGTGCTTGATACAAAAAATGGAACATGAATCTGTCAATGCGGTAATTTACGGACCATGATAAATATCGTAAATTATCTGTCACGTAGCTGTCATTGGAAAAGACAAATCTAGGTAACTATGTGTACACATCCAGATCAGCTGTGTCTCCGTAACCAGAAAGTAAAGGTTGAAAACTCTTGTCTTGTACCGTGGGTCGTAAGCAACTGGACTGTTCTTAAGTTGGACAGCGTGTCAATTTAAAGGACTGGCCACTCCGTAATATGTACAGTGATGATGCCTAAGACCAAAATAGTCGATTGGACCAACTTCAACGTAGAAGAGGAATTTTTATTTTACATAGACATGGTGACAGACATTCTGAGTTTCGATATAGTTGATTAAGTTTATACGTATGTGTATTTTAGTATAGTGTTTTTTAAGATTGTTTTTAATGTTTGTGTGTGTGAGCATCTTTTATAATGAGATATCTTTGAGAACGCACGATGACATTGAGAAGATGAAGTGGATGAAGAAGGGAGCAGCATGGCCCCGAAACATGTCCCACGAATGTGAGTGTTAATACAGTTTAACATAATTTTTTTGGTATTGATTGACGGAAATATATTGTACTATAGGGTTTATAGATTCAGGATATCTGATACATAAGCTGGAGGTAACTGATATGAGGGTAGCACGAATGATTTCTCATACACAAATGGAAGTAATGGCCGGAGGACACTTGTAATGAAGAGATAAAGGCTCAGTTAAAAATGTATTTATTAGTTATCATTTATTTTTCGTATGGCTTTTAGTGCCGGGAGTTTCCAAGCACTTGTTCGGCTCGCCTGAGTCTGTAGCTGCTTCCAGCGGACACCCTTAGGGTGAGCTACAAGTTCCGTTCAATTTCAAGTAGTTCCAACTTTCGTCACCAGATATCAATGATGCCTAGTGGTGAACGTTGGAATGTTGATAGAGCGTTCCGACGAAATCTAACCTAACAATTTAGCTTCACACAAGTTTAGTCTGTGGAAGGATCATTCACATGCCATAAATGTATGACATTGGACCGCCGGCTTTACTTCCCCTACGAAGGAAGGCATACTGAAGGATTTTTAACGCTCTTAAAAAATCCGACGACTTCGGCCGGGTTTGAACCGGCTATCTTGGTCACAGCAGTTCAGCATGCTACCGACTACGCCACCGAAGCCGCTTAATTTGGCAATGAACACGCTAGATAAAACTATTCGTATGAGCAGACTCAGATGGTGGGGTCATGTGATAAGAATGGGGAAGGACAGATTACCTTAAAGGTTAATGAGTGCTGTAGAGGGTAAGAGAAGTAGAGGTGAACCTTGGAGGCGAGGGTTAGATTCAGTGTTTAAGGATTTCAAAGTTAAAGGTGTAGAAGCAGAGGTGGCCGCAGTGCTAACTGCTTATTGGGGATGATGGAGGTGACTTGTTCGCAAACTGAGGCTTGCAGACGAGACTGGACGCTGAAAGGAAAACCAGTTTCAAATTATAATTATAATGTTATTGGTTTTACGTTCCTTTTAACTACACTAGCATTTAGAGATGCCGGGATGACAGAATTTTTCCCCGAAGGGGATCTTTAACGTGCCAGTAAATCGCATTGGCGCACCCTCAACTGCGCCAGGATTCGATCCTGCAACCTTGTGCACAGAAGGCGAGAACGATACCGCTGAGCCACGTAGTTGTGTAGTGGCTCACATTATTGACTGACCACCGCCTACTACCGGGTTGGATACCGGTTCTGACATGAATTTAGAAAAAGTCTTGGGAAGGTATGTTCGTCATCGCGAGGGTCTCCATGCCTCGCGATGACGAACAATAATGTCTACCACACTTGAAATGATTTTCCACAGATTCATCTTTTCAACTTGAGGAAAATGGTATCGTACTTTTAAATAATCCACAGCCATTTCATTACAATATTTCAATCATCCTCGTTCATTTCGTTTCTTATTAACTCCTGCCGTGAGTATGCATACGCCTTATTTCTGACATCTTGGAAACTGGAGTTGTACAGTAGGTCTCAATATACCATGACGCCTATGGTTTATGCAACACATTACAAATGCGTGCAGTGAAGGTTGCATTACGCAATACCGCTGCTCAACTCACTATCTTAACTCTTAACGCAGCGTAGCCGAGAACGTTAAGTGACACACATCGACTGCAAGATGGACATGGAAGTCCGGGGTACAAAGGTTTGAATCCGGACACTGGCAACAGATATCCTGATTGTGGCTTTCGATGCGTTTTCCACCGGCAAATGGTCGGTTTTCTATATTTAACCAGCAGTTACTCCAATACCATTAGAATTCAACACCGTCCCCTTCAAAGTAACTGCCTTAGGAAGCCACACAGCCCTAGAGGAGGTTCATTCATTCCTCACAGCACTGCTGGAACTCTGATACAGGAATCACCTTCAGGTTGTCAGTTTGAATGGTGTTCAGTGCTCCCAAAATAACATCCATTGAGGTATGTTTTCAATCTCGGGAAGAGAAAAAGGTAGCAAGGACTCAAATCGGGTGAATAAGGAGGCTGAGGAGCCACAGGAATGTTCATACTGGTTCACTGAAATCACTGTGTGACAAGGTGCATTGTCGTGATGAAGAAACCAACTGCATGACCTGCGTCACTAAAATCTCTACAGACAACCATTCGAACATTCCAAGTATATGGAGTATTTCGAATAGTCTATTATTAAAATACTGTAAATCGAATAGGTCAAATATTTTAATCATTCGAAATACCCCCCCCCCCCCCATAAATTAGAGCAATTTGTGTAAAGAGATATGTCCAACAGGCGAGTTGTTCGAAGCAGGAGCGAATGCAAGAAGTCGGATGGGAGTTAATCCATTCCCCATTCAGCCTGATAGATCCTTTATATCTTTCACTTTTTATCACTTGTCCTCTTTCTTTTTCTCTTTCTCTTTTTCTCTCTCTCATTCTCTCTTTCTTTCTCTTATTCTCTCTCTCTCTCTCTCTCTCTCTCTCTCCTCCTTTCATTCTTTCGTTCTCTCATTATTTCTATCTCCCTCTCATTATCTCCCTCTCTCTATATATATATATTTCTCTCTCTCTCTCTCTCTCTCTCTTTGTTGATCTCTTTCTGTCTCCCTCTCTTTCTTTATTTCTTTCTTTGCTCCTTGTTTCTATCTTTATTATAATAATTCGAACATTTCACTGATTCGACTACTGTAATTCGATTTTTGAATAGTCGGGTTATTTCACTAATGCGATGACCACCTCACGGTGTAGTGACTAGCATTCTTGGCTGTTGGCCCGTAGGTCCAGGTTTGATTGCCGAATCTGACAAGAAATTTATTTCTTGTCTGAGGGCTGGAATGGGGTACATTTAAAATCGTGTGGAAAAACTGGGAAGAAGTGGGTACGATTACCCTCAACCATCTTAGAAGTGGTAAGGAAGTGGAAGGAAACGGCCGTGGCCTGTCAGAAGGTACCGTCCCAGCATTCGCCTGGTGTTGAAAATGGGGAAACCACGGAAAACCATTTCAAGGACGGCCGACGGTGGGACTGGAATCCACGCGTCTACCGAGTCAGCATAGAGCTAGGCTTTGGCAAGCGTAGCCACTGCTGTCGGTGTTTTAAGGAACGGAAGGACGAGATAATCTGCCTTTAACAGTCAGAGCTAGTTATTAATTATACAGTATTTGAATTGCAGCCAATGGCCATAGCAGGGTATTTTAATTCAACGCCCGTAGACTCCCATCAAGTTCTGTCTGTCTGTCTGTCTGTCTGTCTGTTAGGTAGTCAGCCCGAAGGCTGGTTGGATCCTCAAAAAGTACCGCTGTTAGGTTATGTGGGTAGATACCCACAAACACAAAAAGCAGCGCTATATTGAGGTGTACTTGGCAAGAGGCATACTGAGGGATTTTTAACGCTCTTAAAAAAATCCGACGACTTCGGCCAAATTTGAACCCACGATCTTGGGCATAGCAGTTCAGTTTAAATCTAGTTGGTTGGTTGTTTTCTCAGTTTAGGGGCTGCGATAACGCGGCCATGTAGCCCCGTGTACTTAGGTTGTGTACAGTATAGAATCTGTCTGATAACCGGTGTTAATTGTGATGGCTGTATTAGTGTGTGTTATCTGTTTTTAATTCAAGTAAGGACTGCTGACATTCAATTTTCAAGTAGTTCCTAATTTTGCTACCAAACGCCACCGTCAACGACCAACTAGTTCTGAACTTGGTTACTAGATGCCACCGCAGTCGGCTCCTGGTGACAAACGTTGTACCCTAAGAGCGTTAGTCAAATATAACCTATAATTTACCTTCACACCAGTGTAATTAGAGGGACCGCCGGCTTTACTTCCCCTCTGGAGGAAGGCATACTGAGGGATTTTTTACGCTCTTAAAAAATCCGACGACTTCTGCCAGAATTGAACCCGCGACCTTGGACATAGAAGCTCAGTATGCTACCAACTACGCCACCGAATCCGCATAAAGCTAGTTATTAATGAAGCTACAATAACTGGAAAAGTACCACTGGTGACGATGAGGCGCACAGACCGATGTGGTGGCTTCAGAACAGCAGCTGGCATCATCTGATACCATTAAACACGGGGTAGCTCGTTCTTTAGTTTCAATTGTCGTCATCAGGGTGATGCAGACACAATATTTATGAGACTAGGGGCTTTGTGTTGGTAGCATTGGGGAGAGAACAAAAGACCCTCCCCTCTTGGGCAATTCTGCCACCAACTCGTGGAATGGTCTATTTAATATTCATGCAAAAGGGAGCACCTGGGGTACGCTCCAATATACAGTAGCTCAGTGAGGTAAGGCCTCCTAAGGAGGGTTACAATATCTAATGATGATGATGACGATGGTTGTTTTAAGGGGCCTAACATCTAGGTTATCGGCCTCTAATGGTCTGGGTGATAGTGAAAATAACAATGAAATGGAAACCATGACGAAAATCAAGCTGGACAGAAAATACTTACAAAATGGAACTCAGATTGAAATGGCTCACAAAATGTAGCGTGGAAACACATATAGAAGGGAATTTAGAAGGAAAATACTCACAAAAGGAATGGACTGAAAAATACGCACAAGATGTAGGAACAAAATACTTACAAAATGCAATGTAGATTCGAAATACTCACAAAATGCAATTGAAATTCAAAATACTTACAAAATGCAATTAAAATAGAGATCACATACAAAATACAATTCAAACTGAAAATATACAATGCAATTTAGATTCAAAATGCCATTCCAGATTCAAAATACTTACAAAATGCAATTGAAATTGCAAATACTTACAAAATGCAAATGAAATTAATAAAACTTACAAAATGCAAATGAAATTGATAATACTTACAAAATATAATTTAGATTCAAAATACTAATTTGGATTGACAATACTTACAAAATGCAATTTAGACTGATAATACTTACAAAATGTAACTTAGATTCAAAATACTCACAAAATGCAATTGAGAATCAAAATACTTAAAAATTGCCCATCATACAAAATGCAATTTAAATTGAAGATACTTGAAAAATTCGGTTTAGGTCGAAAATACTTACAGAATGCAATTAAAATTCAGAAAACTCACAAAAAGACTTAAAGACTTACTAAAAAGCTATTTAGATTGAAAATACCTACAAAATGTAGGGTAGATTTAAAATATTCACAAAATGGAATTTTGACACACGGGGGACCAATTCACAATAACAGTGCGAGAGAAGAGTGACTACTGTATAATTAAAAGAAAAAGAAGGCTGAGGGATCAGGAAAGATGAGAGAAGGGACAATGAAGGCGGGAAAGTGAAAGACTCCCTAGGCCTCGGATACCATAATGCCGTCGGGAAGAGTTGACCAAGAGAGGTCGAAGGAAAAAAACGGAGAGGAGCCTGGCACCAGTAAGTGGAAGCAATGCCGGACCCAGCTAGGGTCCCGTGGTCGCCAACCTACGTCCCACTAGATGTCAGCCCCTGGGGTAAATATCTAAGGAATCAGATTTTTCCTTCAAACTTAAATTATCGTATTTTGATCCAAATTTCGGTGATTTCCTTTCGCTTTCTCCGCATCATCGCACAAGGTTCGAAATTATCGTATTCCTGCATTTAATGTTCATATATACCCCTGCTGCTTCACTAAAAAAACGGAATACGAAAGCGAATAAATAAGAAAATTAATAAGTAAATAAATAAAATCTCTATAAAACAATGTCCCCGATTCTTGGATGTAACGCGTAATCTCGGGAACCACTGGATGGGTTTCGATGTGGTTTTCACCATTCTATACAGGATATCTTGAAGAAGGTTTCTGTACACAAACATTCATTTATGACCAAAGGAAGCCGAGCAGTAACGATTTCAGTGAATCGAGTCGAAGAAGAACCTGCCATCCGTGCTCCTTTTAAGCTTACGCTGGGTAAACCGTTAAAGATACCGGGCGAAGCCGGAGCGGGCTGACTGTAAACAAGAAGTTCCGTAACGAACTAAAGAGCCTACTTTTCTTAAAATTAAGATTCATGCCAATGATTAATCTACAGTATATGAACCTATCAAGAATAATGACGAAATTAAGTTGGTAATATCGAAATGTTTAATTAATTAGAAATATACCTGGTATAATGTACCCTAATAGACCACTACAGTTGGCAGACCTGGTGACTGAATATATTCTTAGTTCCATCTCTTAAGGCACAAAATACAGAATTTGGTTGAAGTCCAATGAACGTTACATGCAGTTAGACATTGGATCTATCAGCACGCGTAAAAGCATGTTGGCAACAATGTCATGCGTGTGCTGGTCAGAAATAATATGAAATATTATGATATCTAGTTGTGCCAATTTTGGATGAAATCCATTTGTTAGTATAGAAGTTACATGCATTTGATAATTGAACATATCAGCAGGTATAGAATCATGTTGGCAGCACTGACATATGAATTAGGCCTACTCCAAATTAATCTAAAATATCAGGTACTATACGTGTGCATATTTGAAAGCTGTCGGCTTGCATACCTTCTGATATATTGGTATTTGGATAAAAAATAGAGAGAGCAATTATTAACAGTTGGCAGCCCTGGTGGCTCTTAAGAATATGATTAGTCATATGTGTTAATGTACACATATTATATACAAAATTTGGTTGAAGTCAAATTGATAGTGTAGAAGTTATATGCATTTAAAAATTGGACTTATCAGAAGGCTTAAAATTATTTTGGCAACACTGTCATGTATGGCCTCCTGGAAATTAAACTGAAATCGTATTATCTATATGTGTGCCGATTTTGAAATAGCTCCCATGCATACTTTGCAGGATATCCAACATGGAGCTCAAATTTCTAGTGCGTTTTTTTAGCAGTTGGTAGCACTGACATCTTTTTCAAATATGGGCTTGAGATATTCCGGTATACATGTTTACTCATACTAAATTTGGTTTTGATTGCTGCAGCCGTTTAGGAGTTGATAGGGGGGACACACACGACACACACACAGCCAGACAGACAGACAGACAGAAGGACACATTTTCCCGGATCGATCTCATAAGTCTACTTTTTCTTCATTTTTGCAAAATGTGAAAAGTAGGCTAAAAATAAATAAATAAATAAATAAATAAATAAATAATAACACTCGCTACGTTGTGGCTAGCATTCTTGGCTCTCGCCATGGAGGCTTGGGTTCGATTCCCGGCTCATAATCTCAATTCTTATTAATATTGGTGTGTTTTTTTATTATCTTTTAACTTTCGTGACTTGTCTACATGTTCCAAGTTGTCTTTGGCATTGTAAGGAGGGAGGTTATGGCTGCATGATCTTTTAGTTCTCGCAGTAAGGAGGCGCAGGTGCGTTTCTTATAGAAGGGAGGTAGCGCACAGTTCACTATTCCTGTGGGGGGCCGGCGGGGACACCAAGAGCCCGCTGATGAGCCAGCTTGGTGTCCTAGGCGAAATCCCTCACAAGACACGGCATAAAACTAGAAATATTGCTGAGTTTTAATTGAAATTTATTATGGTGTCTTACTTGTCAATATGAAAATGAATAACAGTCCTTAACAAGATGTTCAGTAAAGACCATATAGCCTACTTTCTCCTAAATGTATGAGTATAGTTATAACTCGTCGTTATTATCAAAGAGTATAATAGAACTATTCTTTGTTGAAGACCTTAGAAACGATTTACCTCTACCAAACGCCACAACCTAGGTAAAAACTGCTACCATCATTGAAGAAAGAAAGATAAGAAGTATATCAAGAATGTTATGGATCTGGAGACATAATCGACCGGACTGGCTGCGTGGCTCAGCGGTAACGTTCTCGCTTCCTGGGCCCAAGGTTGCAGGTTCGTATCCTGGCGCAGTCAGCTGGCATTTGAGGGTGCACAAATGCGAGGGAGCCGTGTCAGTACATTTACTGGCACGTTAAAGATCCCCTTCGGGCCAAAATTCTGGCACCCCGGTGTCTCTAAAAGCAGCAGTAGTTAAAAGGGATGTAAAACCAATAACATTATTATTATTATTATTATTATTATTTAATCGTATCGGCCAACTAAGGACCACGTTATTTCAACTGGCTTCTCTGGGCTTTGATCTTTGCCCAGTGTTCTTTCATACGTTGCCGGTGTTGCTCTTTTCTTTCTTCCGTCCACATCTTTCCCGTCTTCAACTTCGGTTTTTCCTGAAAACCCTGGTGGTCGTGTAGTTTCTTCCTGAGGGAATTGCGTTCATGAATATCCCCACAGGTAATTTCCATCTCTTGCAGGTCACTTTCCACCTCTTCGAACCAGGCTGGCTTGGTCTTCTTATTTTTAAAATAGTTAAAGATCCGGTTCGTCAATCGTGTGGGTTTCATTCTAAGCAAGTGGCCATAAAATGCAATCCTCCTTTTCCTCATTACATCAGAGATCTTCTGGACATGAATATACAGCTCATAGTTATGCCGCCGTCTATATTCACCGTTGTCTTTAATCGGGCCAAGAATTTTCCTCAAGATCTTTCTTTCCTTGATCTCCAATTTTTCTATCAGGCCTTTCTTGTTCATGGTGAGGCATTCCGCTGCGTACAGAGCCTCTGGTCGTATGACAGTGCAATAATGCCTAAGTTTTGCGTTCAGGGATATTGACTTTTTGTTGTAAACGTCCTTGGTGAGTTGGTACGCCATTTCCATTTTGTTCATGCGCGAAGTGAAGGTTTCTTTCTCACATACGTTGGGTTCTACCCACTCGCCAAGATATTTAAACTTATCTGTCCGTTTGATTTTCCCCTGGTTTACTTTTAGTTCCCTTGGTGCTGGCTTGATGTTAGTTATGAAGTGTGTTTTCTCCAAAGAGATCTGAAGACCAACTTTTGTTGCCTGTACCTGCAGCTGGTTAATTTGTTTTGTGGCCATATCTAAAGAGTCAGAGAAAATTGCAAGATCATCTGCAAAAGCTAGGCAATCAATAGAAAGGTTCATGTTCTTGTAACCCAGTCGTACTCCATTTTGGACCCCATTGTTCATTTCTTTGTGCCACTCGCGGATGACTTTTTCAAGTGCACAGTTGAAGAGCAGGGGTGAAAGCCCATCTCCCTGCCTAACTCCTGTCTTAATTTCGAAAGAGTCTGAAATTTCTCCTCTGAACTTAACTCTGGAGGTTGTGTTAGCTAAGGTCTGTTGAATGATTGCCCTGGTTTTATTATCCAATCCAAATTCCTTTAGAATTTGAATAAGAGCTATTCTATCAATCGAATCATAGGCCTTCTTGAAGTCGACGAAGGTTACCACAAATTTCTTGTTCCTTTGCTTCAGATAGAAAAGAATGGATTTCAGATTCATAATTTGTTCGGCACATGAGCGCTCTTTCCTGAACCCTCCTTGGTACTCTCCTAATTGCGGATCAAGTTGTTGTTCTGCCCTAATCTGTAGAGCTTTTGAAATAATTTTGTAAGTTATCAGTAGGAGGGAAATGCCGCGGTAGTTGTTAACGTCCGTTTTGTCACCTTTCTTATGCAGGGGATGAATCAAGGCAGAAGTCCAATCACGTGGAAGTCTCTCAGTTTCCCAAATCTCCTTGATAATGTCCGTCAATTTATCAATCATCTTTTCACCAGCATACTTCCACAGTTCGGCGATTATCGAGTCCTCACCTGGTGCCTTGTTGTTCTTAAGTGACTGGATAATCTGTGTGATTTCTTCTTTCGTTGGAGGGGATGAATCTGGGTGGACTTGTATGTTGCCTTCAAATGAGAAAGTGGAGTTTGGAGTCTCACAATTAAGGAGGGATTCAAAGTATTTCGCTAGAATCTGGCAATTTTCTCTTTCACTGTAAGCTAGTCTCCCATTTGAGTCTTTGAACTGTAGACTCGGAGGATTGTATTTGCTTAGATTGCGTTTGAAGGTTCTGTAGAAGTCCCTTGTGTTGTTCCTCTGAAAGTCTAGCTCAATTTGAGTTAGTTGGCTCTTGTTGTAGGCACGTTTTACATTGCGGATGATTTTTGCAGCGCGTTGTCTCTCGTTCACGAAGTTTTCCCAATTATCTTGGTTCTTTCCCGAGTTCCATTTCTGCCAGGCAAGTTGTCTTTGCTTTACCACTGAATCACATGCATTATTCCACCACGCATGTTTCTTTGACTTCGTCAGTGGAACTGTCTCCTGTGCTGTTGTGACCAAGGCCTGTTGTAGTTCATCCCAGTTTTCGGGATTCAAAGACTCTAGTTTTTGAGTAAATTCAGGGCACAGTCGTAGTTTTTCAGTATCAAATCGATTGATCTTTTTTAAGACGGCCTTTCTGGTGTTTCTCGGAATCAGTTTAACTTTGATTTTGGATAGATAGTGATCCGAATCTAGATTGGCATTTCTTAGAACCTTCACATTCTGTATTTCTCTCTGAGCTTTACGTGCAATTGCGACGTGATCAATTTGAAATTCGCCGAGATTTGGATTCGGAGAGGTCCAAGTCTTCTGTTTTCTGGGAAGGTGTTTGAACGCTGTGGATTTTATAACAAGATTGAAAGCCTTACATAGTTCTACGAGCCTCTCACCATTGCGATTTGTTCTCTGGTGAGCTGGATAGTTTCCAATAATGTTTTGGAACTTTCTTTCCTTACCCAGCTGTGCATTGAAATCTCCAAGAAGCATAATCGTGTGTTTGTCTGGAATCTTACAGAGAACATCTTCAAGGTCTTCCCAGAATCTATCCGTTCCTTCCGGGTCTCTCTTATTCGCTTGATTGATTGGCGCATGGACATTCACAACAGTATAAACTTTGTTTGTGCTCCGGAAGGAGAGAGTTGAAACTCGACTGCTAGGCGAGTTGAAGCCAATGATTGAATCCAAAATCTTCCTACTGACGATGAATCCTGTGCCAAGGTTGGGAACTGTTTTTATTACACGTATACCAGTTTTACCTTTAAAAATTCTGTAGCCTTCTGACTCAAAGGCTTGTTCATCTGTGAATCTCGTTTCTTGAATTGCTGCAATCAGGATTTGATGTTGGGATAAGGAATCAGTTAGTTGTTTCAATTTACCAATCTTCCGAAGGGAATTCGTGTTAAAGGTAGCAAAGAAATTCCGGCGTTTGTGTTGGATCTTTCCTGGAGTCTCCGATACCTCCAAGCATGTCGGCGCAGGCTCCCCAGATTCCGAAGACCTGCATGCTTCGCTCAAGGCGAAGGTGGATTGGTTACCACCTGGGGTAGTAGCTTTTGCTGAACTTTCCTCCATGCTTTGAACAGTTGAAAAACTGTAGTTTGGGATCAGTGATGTTTCACACCGACCAGGGTACTACCAAGGTTGTGAGCCTTGGAGCCCCCAGCACTGATCGGCTCGCCGACCCAGTTTCCCGCTGGGATTGGTTACCCAACCTTCCACTGAGTTGCTCGACTTAACAGGGGCACCTCTTGTAGGTTATGTGCTGGAGTTGGAGTGAAAGAGGCTAGTTGGATTCTCTTGCCGAATCCAATATGTTATAGTTGCAGTTGACAGGCAACGACGCATTTCACTCCCATTTGCCCAGAGCCACAAGGACTCTTCCCAGGTTAATTCCTGGGACCTATTATTATTATTATTATTATTATTACATATACGACCTGCCGTGGGCAACATCCAACTTTGAGTTGAGGCATGTCTTTACACGTCTGGTTGTGCATGGCTTTCACAACCCTAATTGAATTAACAAATCTTTCCATGACCCTACAGAGACGTGTGTATACAAACTATGTGGATATTTTCGATTGCTATTTGCCTGAAATAAAAGTAGTAATTAATAACCTGAACTAACACCTACTATGTGAAATCGTTTTGTTCTTTACTTCAAATAACATTTTCAAGTAACGCAAAATAGGCTGTTACAAACCCTTTAAAATAAAAAGTAAAAATGTATCGTAGTATCATCTTGTCATTCTTCAAATTCGATGCGCATAGAATGCCAATGGTGTAGTAATCAATGGAGCCCCACGTAGACTAGTCATGACATCTAGTGGTGAAATATCGAACAATATAATCCTAACAGAGCGAGTGCATTCTAGCGGCCAGAAGAAGAAACTTTTCAATAAAATCTGGAAGTTAATCTAGTTACCTTTTTGGCAGCTAGATGTCTCGAGTAAATCTGCTGGCGAATTATGTTTTAATTAAATATATATTTTACACCATAATATGCACAATATAACGCTTAATTTTAAAACATCTGAGTCATTACAAAACAATAAACATATAACATTTCAAGCAAAAAACCTAGCTCTGATCGGGTTTGAACCATAGGCATTTGAGCGATAGGCTGACGCTCTACCACTGAGCTAATTGTGTCATCGAATATCGTTCTATATAAAATGACTTACATAGAATTTGTTAGCAAATAATGATTTATACTAAACGATTTCATCACTGGAGTATATTATTTATATATAAAGCATTTCATACAAAGTTTATTTATTTTGTACAGTACGCTATATTGCATGCAATACTCAAATTAGTGAAATATAAGTCAGGCACAAGATATCCGCTGCCATCTTGTCTTATTAGTGAATCAGCTCAGCTTTTTAAAATCACGTCTGCACTATAGTATTACAAAATAAACTTTTAATTTCGAACGTGCCTCTTCCTTTAGAACAGTTAAAACGATTCTCGGCTCGATAATCGGAACTGGTGGGTCCCATGATATGGATTATAAAGTTTGCATAATTCGCACGGCCGCCATCCTGAAATGGTATGGCGGACGACCTTGTAGTTTGGTTAAAAGACGCATCCTATACGAAGGTATGTTGTTACCAAATTTGGTAGAGATCGGATGATTTGGTTAGTCGTTATTTGATTTTACGTTTTGAACGTTTGAGTGGCCGCCATTCAGTTTTAGTAAAGATGGCGGCGATATAAAACATGACACTGAGGTGTCCTTTGCTAGTGCTACCTTTGTACCAAATTTCGTTCAATTCGCATTCACCGTGTTCGAATTGATAGGGGGGGACAGACATTCAGAGTACACACACTCACACACACACACACAGACACACACACACACACACACAGACTCACACACACACATACACACACACAGACAGACACACTTTTTTCGCCCTGGGTTGATCTCATAAGTCTACTTTCATTTTTTGCAAAAATCGAAAGTAGGCTAAAAATGGATCTAAGCTTTTTGTTCTACAGCATCTCAAGAATCGTCATAGTTTTAAGGTTTACTTAGTTTGCCTTTTAAAAATTTCCCTTGCCAAAAATTAAAAATCTTTACTTATGTTTAATATTCAGTCAAAATCGTACTTCAATATTATGCAAAATTGTTCTTTGGATTCATGTAAACCGTTGTTTTTTGAGTCTTCAGTCTTTTGACTGGTTTGATGCAGTTCTTCATCCTCCCTGTCCTGACTTAAATGTTTCATCGCTACATAGCTACCACACCCTACATATACTAACCTTGGTCTACTCCTACAGTTCTTGTACTCGACCCTTCCTTCCGTAACTAAACTTGCAATACCTGGCTGTCTTAGTGTCCTTCTTTCCATTACCAGTCGCCAGAAACATCTCTCCTCTCCCACTCGTCTTAATACCTCTTCATTTATAACCCTATCTACCCATCCGATCTTCATCATTCTCCTGTAACACCACATTTCAAACGCTTCAATTCTCCTCTTTTCTGCTGCACCAATAGTCCAAGTTTCACTTCCATACAGCGCCAAGCTCCAGACAAAGGCTTTAAAACTGACTTCCTAATATCTAAATCTATATTCGATGTCAACAGATTCCTTTTCTGTAGAAATGCTTTCCTTGCCTGGGCTAACCTACTTTTTATATCCTCTTTGCTTCGTCCATCACTGGTTATTTCTCTTATAGCAATTAAAACACTGTGATGACTCTTAGGGGTCCCAGGGCTGACGACTTGTTTGTCCCTCCCCATCACCGGGATGATGGTATTGATGGTTCATTTAGGTGCTCTGCAACTTCGCTGTCATGAGTCTCAGTGCACTTGGGTGTGTGTGTGGAATTTGTCTGATAACCTGTGCTATTTGTGTGTGTATTTGTAATTATGATATGATGATGATGATGATTGTTGTTTTAAGGGGCCTAACATCTAGGTTATCAGTAAAGCCCTGCGTGGATGCGGATATCCGCAGCATTTTTCGCCACGCGGATATATTTTGCATGGCTGTGCGGATAGCGGATACGCTGCGGATAATGTTTGGAATAAATTTGCGGATAGTTTTTAGAATACGATATGGAACTTTCGATAATATTACATATTTGATATGGCAATCTACAGCTTCATGCTTAAACGAGGAATACTCCTTCCTATAGCCTATTGCGTACGAAATATTCGGGTACGTTTTGCAGTTATACACGAGAAGATTATTTTACTCATAATGGTTTCAACTACATCTTATTAAGTACCGTACCGTATGTTTGTAGGAGAAGGTCTTGATATATCATCATCATCATCATCAATTTCTCACTGCCATTATCCACGAGATATAATGCTGTCATTATGTTTGTTAGTTCATCGTGGTGACATCATTAACACTTTTCTCAAGTCAGCTACTTCGCTGTCTAAGCTATCCTGTAAGATCTGGTTCCAGGTTTATCTGTAGATTTATTTCCATCTTGGCACTGAAATGCGTGGGCTGTGATATTGCAACGGAGACTGTTATGACATCAACGATGCGATCATTGATGGGTCAAGAGGCAGTAGTATGATGACTGACTTAGTGACTTGAAAGTTCCGGAAAAATATCAATCCCTTTCTCCATGCTTAAAGAGAAGTTCACTTAGTAAATGTTACCGCGACCGGGAAGTATGAACATCATTCAACCAACATTGATAAAATATCTATTAAAACAAAACAAGGTGTATATTCAATAGTGCTTGAAACAAAGCTCAAGTCAAGGATAAGGCTGATATTTGGTTACGTTTTCAACGGAACCAAAGAGGTGAACGATATAGCAGGATGTTTTAGCTTTAAAAAGTGTAGGCCTATTCATACTCAGGACACAAATCAGGCACATCAAACCTACTGCGGCACAAGTGCGAAAGTAGCCAAAGAAGTACAGCCAGTTTTTTGTCTAAAGTGGAGGTCAGGAAACCAGAATTGAAATATCAGCGGATTTTTATACAAGTCTTGCGGATGCGGGGCGGATGCGGATAACGTTTGGTTTATCCGCGCAGGGCTCTAGTTATCAGCCCCTAATGTAATGAAATGGTGTGAAATGAAAGGATGAAGATAAATACAGCTCACTGCCAGGGATGAAACGAAAATGGTTTATATAAAACAGACAGTGGGCCCCAACAATTAAGCCTTATTTGAATAAAAATAATAAAAGGGGGATGGTAAAAAACAATAAAACAAATAAGGCATAGTGAACAATAAAATAGATGAACGCAATGAAAAACGTAACAGACTGAACCTGAATTAAAAGTCTTAACTTACATTAAAACTTAAAAGTAACCCCTCGCCCTCATGAACCGGATGACGGCCCATCATCACGGAGAATAGGGGAAGTTTAAGAGTCCTTCGCAGATCGGCCAGATCCACACAATCCAAGAGAATGTGTGCCACGGTAAGGTGGACCCCACAAGTACACACAGGGGGGTCTTCTCTCTTTAGCAAGTGGGAGTGCGTAGCAATCCCAAGGCCGATCCGGAGTCGACAGAGTACCACAGCTTCCTTCCGGAGAGATCGGAAGGAAGATTTCCACACCTTCGTTGTCTCGTATTTGTAATTTAGATGAGGATTGGAAGAGAGACGGCCGTGGCCTTAATTTAGGAACCATCCCAGCATTCGCCTGGAGTAGAAGGGGTAAACCACGGAAAACCACTTCCGGGAAGGCTGAGATGGGAATCGAACCCACCTCCTCTGAGTTTTGGCTGGCTGCGTGGCTCTGCGGTAGCGTTCTCGCCTGCTGTTCCCAATGTTGCAGGATCGAATCCTGGCGCAATCAGCTGGTATTTGAGGGTTTGTAAATGCGAGGCAGCCATGTCCAATTTACTGGCACGTTAAAGATCCCCTTCGGAGCAAAATTCCTGCACCCCGGCGTGTCTAAAAATCCGCACTAGTTAAATGGGACCTTAACCAATAACATTATTATCTTATCAGTTAATGCCTCACGAGGCTAAGTGTAACCCGTTCCTGCCTCAGACCAAAATTAAATTTCTTGTCATAGGCGAGAATTGAACCCGGTCCTCCGCGTTGACAGCCAAGAGTGCTAGCCACTACGCAACGAGGTAGCAAAGAAAAGGTCTCACCAGGAAAAATACATAATAACCGAATTACGCGGGGAAATGAAAGACAACCGGGCCTCGGTTGCCCTACAGCCGTCGGGGTCGGAAAAGAACAAGAGTTGACCAAGGGAGGTCGACAGGAAAGAAGACGGAGAGGAGCCCGGCACAAGTAAGTGGAAGCAATGCCGGTCTCAGCTGGGGTCCCGTGGTCGCCAACCCACGTCCCACTAGATGTGAGCCCCTGGGGGGACTAATGCCAACATTGCAGTATTGCCAAGGTCATATGTCGGCCGGTCCTGTGTCGCCACCGAACATCAATATTGCGGATGTTTACTTCTAGCCCGCGAGTCACTGGCCAAATGTCAACGTCACACAGTCAATATCGAACTGGGGCCCGCTACCACACTGTTCCTTATGCGGTACAAACCCCCTGCGCCAATTAGTGATAGTAAAAATAACAACAATTATCATAATATCATAATAATGGCAATAATCATTAGGCCTATATCATAATAATGGCCATTATCATTACGTCATATAATGGCAATAATAATTATCACAATAATGGCAATAATCATAATAACAATAATAATTCTATTTTTTATTACGAGGGACTGTGGAAAATCAAGACACTTGTGAAGGGTCCGCACTCCACAGTAGAGTGGGATTCTTACCCACTAAAAGCCACCTCCCTTTTCCCACGTTGCGTTCATCACCCCGGAACTGCTCTCGTTTTACTTCAGGGTGATGTGCTTACTTAGCCTTTCAGACTTCTTCTTTCTTCATTTCTTCTTAAGGGCGTTCTTACGCTTCCAGATCCCGCTTTTTCTGGCGAAAGACATCCTCTACATACATTGCTACCCGATCCCATGATTTCTGGTTTCGTAACATCGCAGAAATAATATTATCCGGTGTCATTTCTCCCAATTCAGTTTCCACATATTCTCTCTTTATCAACCAATGGCGCACACGAAGAAGGTGTGAAGTACACCATCGTTGTCGTCACAATATATGCATGTTGCACCACTCGCTCCGCCTACTCTATGCAGGAATTTCCGAAAATATCCGTGTTCTGATAGAAGTTGTGTGAGGTAATAATTTACTTCACCAAGGACTCTTTCGACTCAGGTATCCAGGCGTGGTATCAGTCGCTTGATCCATTTATCACGACGGTCACTTTCCCATCTGAGTTGCCATCGCCTCATCCGTTGATTAAAGGCACGCTTCTTTGCACATTTCTTATTTCCCAACTCTCTCCTTGGGTACGCCAGATTTCTTGTCGCTCCATTGCAAGTAGGTCTATTGGGGCTATTGCTGCCACCGTGCGGATTGCAGGTTCAGAAACCGTGCAGTATGCACATGCAATACGTAAAGCTGTTCTCCGTTGTACAGCAGCTATCCTTCTCCGATACCATGCAAATCTCAAGGATTCGGCCCAAACTTCAGAGCCATACAGGAGCACTGACTGAACCATCGTCATGAGGACGCGTCTTTTACTTCATTTTGGGCCGTTAATATTGCCCATCAGCCTACTAAGTGCTGTCATGTATTTTACTGCCTTATCTGTTGCTTTCTGAACATGATTCCAGAATGTCAGCTTTGAGTCAAGTGTCACTCCTAAATATTTTGTACTCGTAGATGTTTCTCCAACAGTTATTGGTACACGTCTCAATCCTTTTCCTTGTCAGAAGAACTATCTCCGTCTTATGTTCTGCTAGTGTTTGCCCGTGATTCGTCGTCCATTTTTTTATGCGCCGCTTCACCTGGTTCAATTTGAGTTGAGCCATCTCAACATTGCGGGCCATTATCAAGTATCATTGAATTATTGTTTGAAATGTTTTTAAAAATATAGAGATGTTAAAAAGGAAGAAATCAGAACTGTTACAGAGTAAATTAATAATAATAATAATAATAATTTTATTATCCGGATGCAGGCATCTTTTATCAGCCTACTTAGTAATGTGGACTTTCAACTTTCCCCATAAGAAATTGCGTCTGAACATTTTCGGAATTAAAGATTTCAATGGATACCTAATCTTGGCCCCGTTTTCACACTTTTCATTGACTTTGGAATGAAAAATGGCTTCAAAGGCCATATTGTTGCTAACCGCTGCTATTTACTGATTTCTTTTCTCTATTCCCAATTAACAATAATTATTAAAAATCATCCAAACAAAAGAAAATAAACCACTCAACAACGAAAACAATCTCTCTCATAACAACGAAATCCTTCTGGGACTAATCAAGTAGTAGCCTACAAAGTTTTAAAAATATCAAAATTTAAAAAAAAATAAGAAAGAAGATGCACTACAGAGAAAAATTTTCAAAAAAATAAAGACAGGACTCTGAGGAGGGCAATATAAGAAACCAGGCTCAAAATGGTCGGAAGAGAGAAAGAAGACACACAGCGAAAAGATGAAGGAGCACTGGAGGAAGAAGAAAGGACTAACCATTCGTGGTCCTCAGAAGACCCTAACGGAGGAAGAATAAGAAGAAAATAAGGAAAATTAACTTTTATTTTCGTGTTGTTTCCTGAGAGGCCGAGTGCAGGTCTTTCTAATTGATCTGCGCGTCACATACAACCAGTACCCGGGCCACGGGGAATTAACGCCAGGAGATTAAAATCCATAATGGCCCGGCCGGGAATTTAACCTGGGACCCTTCCGTCCAAAGCCTAGCACGCTAACCATTTAGCAATGGAACCGGACGAAAATTAACTTAAAAACAAGATGTTCAGTAAAGAACATATAGCCTACTTTCTCCTAAATGCATGGGTATTGTTATAACTTTGTCCTTTTCAAGGAGTATAATTGAATGTTGGTTGTAGTAGCTTGTTGAAATACAACGTGCTATAGGGATATTAAACATGAATATAAGGTGCCCTTTGCTAGTGCTACCTCTGTAAAAAAAATCATTCAATTCGGTTTCACCGTGTTTGAATTGATCTGGGGAATGGATTTGCACACATACATGGCCGCTATTTGCAAACTATTGGGCTGATGACCTTGTAGTCAGTCATAAGATGCTTTCCACAAAAAGGCATGTTGTTGCAAAATCCGGTAGAGATCAAATTATTAGGATGGTCGAAATTTGATTTAAGCTTTTAACATTTGGGTGGCCGTCATTCCGTTTCCGTCAAGATGGCGGCGATATAAAACATGACACTGGGGTGCCTTTTGCTAGTGCTACCTCTGTACCAAATTTCGTTCAATTCGGTTTCACCGTGTTTGAATTGATAGGGGGAATCGATTTGCACACATACTTGGCCACCATCTGCAAACTATTGGGCTGATGATCTAGCAGTTTGGAAAGAATATGCTTCCCACATAAAGATTTTTTGTTGCAAAATTTGGTAGAGACTAGATTATTATGTTGGTCGTAATTACATTTTAGCCTTTAACATTTGGGTGGCCGCGATTACGTTTCCGTCAAGATGGCGGTGATATAAAACATGACACTGAGGTGGCCTTTTCTAGTGCTACCTCTGTACCAAATTTCGTTCCATTCGGTTTCACCGTGTTCGAATTAATAGGGGGAATCGATGTTCACACAAAGAAGGCCGCCATCCGCAAAATATTAGGCTAATGACCTATTAGTTTGGTCAAAGGATGCTCCCTCCATAATGGTATGTTGATGCAAAATTTGGTAGAGATCGGATGATTAGGTTAATCGTAATTTGATTTAAGCTTTGAATATTTGTGTGGCCGCCATTACGTTTCCGTCAAGATGGCGGCGATATAAAACATGACACTGAGGTGCCCTTTACTAGTGCTACCTCTGTACCAAATTTCATTCCATTCGGTTTCACCGTGTTCGAATTAATAGGGGGAATCGATTTTGACACAAAGATGGCCGCCATCCGCAAACTATTAGGCTGATGACCTATTAGTTTGGTCAAAGGATGCTGCCCCCATAAAGGTATGTTGTTGCAAAATTTGGTAGAGATCGGATGATTAGGTTAGTCGTAAATTGATTTAAGCTTTGAACATTTGGGTGGCCGCCATTACGTTTCCGTCAAGATGGCGGCGATATAAAACATGACACTGGGGTGCCCCTTGCTAGTACTACCTCTGTACCAAATTTCGTTCCATTCGGTTTCACCGTGTTCGAATTAATAGGGGCAATCGATTTTCACACAAAGATGGCCACCATCCGCAAACTATTAGGCTGATGACCTATTAGTTTGGTCAAAGGATGCTGCCCCCATAAAGGTATGTTGTTGCAAAATTTGGTAGAGATCAGATGATTAGGTTAGTCGTAATTTGATTTAAGCTTTGAACATTTGTGTGGCCGCCATTACGTTTCCGTCAAGATGGCGGCGATATAAAACATGACACTGAGGTGTCCTTTGCTAGTGCTACCTTTGTACCAAATTTCGTTCAATTTACGCTCACCGTGTTCGAATTGATAGGGGGGGACAGACATTCAGAGTACACACACTCTCACACACACACACAGACACACTTTTTTCGCCCTGTAGTGATCTCATAAGTCTACTTTCATTTTTTGCAAAAAACGAAAGTAGGCTAACTAGAGACACCAGTCCCTAAGCATTTTGATTGCAGTGATGGCAATGCCCTACAGCTTGATAACCTATGTGCATCTCACCTTATCGTTGAATTGTCGTCGTCTCCGAGCGCATTTTACGAAACCAAGCCTGGGCTTACTACAGAGTGTGCATTCATGTACTGTACCTCCCTTACTTTTTGATGTGCAAGATCTTTCCACTCGGTTGTTGTATATTTTTTGTGGGGGTGATTTTGGAAAAAGGACGGAAATGGGACGGAAACGATGAGCGCGCGCGGTGGCGGAGAATGGTACAACGACGTACTGTCGGCCATGTGGCTATGTGGATTGTATATCTCATACGGTTTACTTCAAAGTTTGAAGGCCTCATTAAAGATATCCATACAATAAATCATCTTCAAGTTGTCGTTCTTTGGGGTGAAAATATTCATTATATCATATTTGCTGAAAGGATTTGGCACTGGAGTTATACAAGTAGTTATTTCAATGACCAACAAAGTTCACTGTTAACAAGGGATTTGCGCTCCCGTCAGACACATAGTAGGATAACATGTCATGTTACCCATCATATGCGACTCCTCTAAGGCTCGTAATTTATTTGTGGTATCTCTTCGAAGGTTTGTTCCATCAAAATGGTTTAAAATGAACTTACAATGGCTGTTTCTCCATAATCCCTCATTTTCAAGGAAAGCACGCTTCCATTTAATCCCCTCATTTTTTTAGTGCTAGGCCTAAATTTTTTTAAATGTAGTGTACGTGAACGATTACGTACTCCTTCCACCCTCCTACCACGCTGTCAAGGTGAAAATATTGTTTACAGTAAAAATCATATTGGTCCAGGGATCGGAAACTAGTCGATCTCTAACGACAGGTCGATCACGGAGGTGGGTGTGGTCGATCACAAAACACTTCAGGAAATCCACTACGAGGTGCGTTCAACTTATAACACCTCCAACTTTATTTCACACAAACTAATCACACGCAACCTTTGAAACTTCTGTCACTTATCGACCTAATCACCCTGCAGCTGTAAACATTTTAGCCTACTCCTGCAAAAATGAGGAAAAAGTAGACTTAAGAGATCGATCCGGCAAAATGTGTGTCTGGCTGTGTGTGTGTCCCCCCTATCAACTCCTAAATGGCTGCAGCAATCGAAAACAAATTCGGTACGAGTAAATATCTATATCTGGATATCTCAAGAATATATTTGAAAATGATGTCAGTGCTACCAACTGCTGAAAAACCGCAATTGAAATTTGAACTCCATGTTTGAATATCTTGGAAGGTATACATGGGAGCTATTCCAAAATGAGTACGCATATAGATAATAATATATCAGTTGAATATCCAGGAGGCCATACATGACAGTGTTGCCAAAATGATTCAAAGCCTGCTGTTAGGTCCAATTTTTAAGTGCATATAACTTATACATTATTAATTGGATTTCAACCAAATTTCGTATGTACGATGTGTACATGAACAGATATGACTGAGCGTATTATTAAGAGCCACCAGGGCTGCCAACTCTTAATAAATGCTCTCTATATTATTATTTTTATCCAAATGCCAATATATCAGAAAGTATGGAAGCCGACAGCTTTAAACTATGCACACGTATAGTACCTGACATTTTAATATACGTCAGTGCTACGAACATGATTGACCTTGGCTGGGCGGGAGACCCTTCAAGCTACAGTTGCAGCACTGTATTGGATGAAAAACAGCTTCCTCCTAGGTCAAAGAATGTCTGTCTCTTGACTAATTTCTGCGGTTCTATTTCGGGTTATAAAACTGGTGATACTTCTTCTTGAGTTATATTTTAATTATAAATATTCTACAGGTATCTGCGTTTCTCCATAACCAATATTGTAGATGTAATCCTAATAGTGTTCTGTCCAAACTCCAGATCGCTTCAAATATGAAGAAAAAAAAATATTTCAAATTTATCTAAAACAAAAACAAGATGTTCAGTAAAGAACATATAGCCTACTTTCTCCTAAATGCATGGGTATTGTTATAACTCTTTGTCCTTTTCAAGGAGTATAATTGAATGTTGGTTGTAGTAGCTTGTTGAAATACAACGTGCTATACGGATATTAAACATGAATATGAGGTGCCCTTTGCTAGTGCTACCTCTGTAAAAAAAAACATTCAATTCGGTTTCACCGAGTTTGAATTGATAAGGGGAATCGATTTGCACACATACATGGCCGCTATCTCCAAACTAATGGGCTGAAGACCTTGTAGTTCAGTCAAAAGATGCTTCCCACAAGAAGGTATGATGTTGCAAAATTTAGTAGAGATCAAATGATTAGGTTGGTCCTAATTTGATTTAAGCTTTTAATATTTGGGTGGCCACCATTACGTTTCCGTCAAAATGGCGGCGATATAAAGCATGACACTGAGGTGCCCTTTGCTAGTGCTACCTCTGTACCAAATTTCGTTCAATTCGGTTTTACCGTGTTTGAATACAAACTATTGGACTGATGACCTTGTAGCTTGGTCAAAGAACGCTTCTTACTTAAAGGTATGATGTTGCAAAATGTGGTAGGGATCAGATGATTAGGTTGGTCGTAATTGGATTTTAGCTTTTTACATTTGGGTGGCCACCATTACGTTTCCGTCAAGATGGCGGCGATATAAAACATGACACTTAGGTGCCCTTTGCTTGTTCTACCTCTGTACCTAATTTTGTTCAATTCGGTTTCACCGTGTTCGAATTGATAGGGGGGGGGGGCACAGACATTCAGAGTACACACACTCACACACAGACAGACACACATTTTTTGGCCCTGTAGTGATCTCATAAGTCTACTTTCATTTTTTGCAAAAATCGAAAGTAGGCTAAAAAAATACGTAACTTCAAACTTTACAGAGATGATTTCATAATAAATTCATAAAATGTTCCTCGGAACACTTTCTAGGTCCCTGTAAAAATTGGTAAGCCTGAGACCAAAAGTACTGTACTAGGACAGGAAAAATGCTCATGTAATTTGTGGGTGTCCTTAACTTTTGGTAGAGCTTGCGGGCCCTTGTCATTGATTTATGCCACATAAAAGCACTTACCACTGGAATCGGTGGTGTGTAGCAAAATGTATAGGTTAAATTTAGCTATTTAGAAACCCCCTATCAAGTTCCAACGTTCACCGCGAAGTATCAGTGGCAGTATCATCTGGTAGACAAAGTTGTAACTACTTGAAATTGACGCCCTCGGGCGTTCTATCAAAAAATACCCAGCTATGGCCATTGGTTGCAATTCATTATTATTTATTTATTCGTTAATTCCCCATAAGAAGAGCGTTACAACACAATCAATTTTCATGTTTTATTCTGGCCCATTCTTCCTTTTTCCCCAAAACCTCTCATATACACATTATTAGGGCCCGGATGTTGATGACATGTCATCTTTTTACTGAGCTGTCTAAGACAATGCTGAAGTACATAGAAACTCCGGACGGGTCATCCCGTCTTCAAATATGTCATTTTTATTTTGCATCATTTTGCATTTTTTGCTATTTTTTCCATTTTAAGAGCATTTTCTTAAGTATGGTAGATTTTTTGGTCATATTTTCTTCATTTTATAGCGCATTTTTCGATTTTTATGTCATTTATTACAGTCATTTTTGAAAATTTTAAGTGCATTTTTTAACTTTTTTACGTCATCAACATCCGGGCCCTACACTTTATGCTTCCTCTTTCTCTCTTCTGTCCGCTTCTTTCCCGGTTGTCTCTCTTTGGGAGTTGTCTAAGTTTTTCTCTGTATGTGCTCCTGTCTGCGATGTCTTCTGTAGAGATGTTTAGTTTCTTGAGGTCTTCCAGGTTTCCTTTACCCAATTGGTTTTTAGTGTACTATTCGTAACTATATTAAAACATTTGGTTGGTTGGTTCCTCAGTTTAGGGGCTGCGACAACGCGGTCATGTAGCCCCGTGTACTATGGGTGTGTGTAGAATCTGTCTGATAACCGATGTTAATTGTGATGGCTGTATTAGTGTGCGTATCTGTTTTTAAATTCAGGAGGGACTGCAACTTAGAATTTTTTTCAAATAGTTCCTACTTTTGCCGTCAAACGCTACCGTCAACGACTACTAGGCCTAATTCAGAACTTAGCTACTAGACGCCACCGCAGTCGGCTCTTGGCAACGAACGTTGTTTACATTCTTAACCTATACAATTTAGCTTCACACAGGTGTAATTAGTGGAAGGTTCTTTAACATGCCATAAATCTATGACATGGGACCGCCAGCTTTACTTCCCCTCCGAAGGAAGGCATACTGAGGGATTTTTAACGCTCTTAAAAAAATCCGACGGCTTCGGCCGCGTTTGAACCCGCTATCTTGGGCATAGAAGCTCAGCATGCTACCGACTACGCCACCGAACCCGCCATTAAAAATTTTCTTGGTCAGTTTGTCTTCGGTTATCCTATGTAAGTTATATGTCCATAAAACAAGAAGTTCCGTGACGAACTAAAGAGCCTACTTTTCTTAAAATTTAAGATACATGTCAATGATTAATCTATATGGATCTATCAAGAATAATGACGAAATTAAGTTGGTAATATCGAAATTTCTAATTAGTTCGAAATACTGTATACCTGGCATAATGTAGCCTAATAGAGAACTACAGTTGGCAGCCCTGGTGACTGAATGTATTCTTAGTTCCATCTCTTAAGGTACAGAATACAAAATTTGGTTGAAGTCCAATGGATAGCATGGACGTTACATGCAGCTAAATATTGGATCTAACAGCGCGCGTAAAATCATGTTGGCAACAATGACATACATGTATTGGTCAGAAATAATCTGAAATAATGTGTTCTATTGTGTCAATTTTTAATAAAATCCATTAGTTAGTAGAGAAGTTACATGCATTTTAAAATTGGACATATCAGCAGGCTAGAATCATCTTGGTAGCACTGACGTATATAAGTTACTCCAAATTAATATAGAATGTTAGGTACTATTCGTGTGCATAGTTTAAAGCTGTCGGCGTGCATACTTTCTGATATATGGGTATTTGGATTAAAAAAATATTAAAGCATTTATTAACAGTTGGCAGCCCTGGTGGCTCTTAAGAATACGTTCAGTCATATCTGTTTATGTACACATAGCACATACGAAATTTGATTAAAATCCAATTGATAGTTTAGAAGTTATATGCATTTAAAATTTGGACCTATCAGCACGCTTATAATCATTTTGGCAACACTGCCATGTATGGCCTCCTGGAAATTAAACTGCAATACTATTATCTATACGTGTGCCAATTTTGAAATATCCCCCATTCATACCTTCCAAGATATCCAACATGGAGCTCAAATTTTAATTGCGATGTTTCAGCAGTTGGTAGCACTGACATCATTTTCAAATATGGCCGTGAGATATTCAGGTATATATCTTTACTCCTACCAAATTTTGTTTCGATTGCTGCAGCCGTTTAGGAGTTAATAGGGGGACACACACAGGCAGGCAGGCAGACAGACAGACAGACAGACAGACAGACAGACAGACAGAAGGACAGACACACATTTGCCCGATCTCATATGTCTACTTTTTCCTCATTTTTGCAAAATGTGAAAAGTAGGCTAATTATGCCCTTTTTCTTAAGTTGTTTGTAATCGTCCCTGTTTGTTTGTACAGTTCTAGTGTCGGTATCTTTATCCATTTTCCCTCTTTCGGAACTGGCCCGTAGATCTTCCTCAGAATTTCTCCCTCTTGTTTTTCTAATTCCTTGATTTTTGTTCGTCTCTTGATTGCTGTCGTTTCTGAAGCGTATAAGGCCTCTGGTATGACTACTGTGTGTTAGTGTCGTAATTTGGCATTGATGGAAATACTTTTTTATTGTAGTGGTTCCATGTAAGTCGGTATGCTTTCTGAAATTTAGCGATCCTGTCTTCATTGTATGCCAAGCACCTACTACTGCAATTGGTAGTGTATAGCACAACTGGTAGGTTGCAATTCATATAATAATAAATGTTAACATTTTCCCTACGTATCTCCATAACTCGAATTTTCGACAAGTCGAATTTATTTCTGCATCCCCTATCGCTACGAGATATCGATGTTCCACTGGACTTTCTCCCCAACACGTGGATATAATCATGCAAATCGGGTATGGTGGTAGATCTTTGACAGGTTCTCTTTTTCCAAAGTAGCTCTTGGCTTAGACTTAAGTGGAATACTCTGATAAAGAAGACGTTATCTGTTGGAGAAACCTCTGTGCCTTGGCTCCAGTTTGGCGAGTCGCACATCCCCTAGCGGACTGTTAGTAAACATCCGCCTACAGCCCTACAGTGTCTATCGCCGGGGGTGCGTGGGTGGAGGACCATGGACTACCCCACTGCACTTTGTAGCCAACTGCAGTGTCTAGCAACTGGAGTACGTGGGAGTGAGACCATGGCCTACCTCAACGCCAAGCACATAGCGCTTTCACCTTTAACCGAAGTGCCCATCCAGAACATGAACTTTGGATGTTAGCTTCTTGGCGTGGTGGGAGCCAATGATCGTCCAACCTTAAAGAAGCAGAACTAACAGTTCGTAATTATTACGATTTTACCGAACCTTCACAGATTATACCCTGTCTGTGGAAAGATAGAACGTGAACGATTTGGCGCGAGATCGGAGCAGCTGAACTGTGTTGCCGAATTTGTAAATCAGCGATTCGAATAATACCGTACACTGAACATTCAGACGGTTTCAAATATACGTGAAATATTTAATAAATAAGTAAATGAAAATAAATAAATAAATAAATAAATAAAATATAATATTAATATAAAATGTAAATAAAATATAAGTTAGACTATAAACATATAAAAAATAAAAAATGGATTGAAATAACAAAATGTGAAAAATAAAAGAATAAAATAAATATTTAAAAAAATAGAATACGTACAAACATCAGAAATAAAAAATATATAATAAAACTAAATAAATAAATTACGAGCCAAAGCCGAGCTACTTGTCTACCTTTATCATCGGTGTTCTATTCAATACAAACGACAAAGGGTGCTAACATTCTACAGCTAATACAAAGTGATCTGGTTGATGAATATATCAACACTCGCCATGCAATAAACAGATACATTAATGTCTCCATTATCCGAAACCCAATTAATCCAACGTCCGGAATAACCAAATTGAAAAGAAATATTGTTGTTAATTCATTTGAGGGATTGCATTTCACTAACCCGATCATGAAACATGTTTCAAAACCTCCATTTTAAGATTGACAGTAAATGAGCGCACTATCGTAGGTACCGCATGTTCGCTATATCGCGGTAATAGAATTCTTCCGGTTTGTCCGATTAAGCGAATGACTCTTGGTCCCATCAAGTTCGGATAATCGGGATTGTAGTGTATTCAGGTATTATTGATGATTATACTTTAAGATCAAAGTAGTCCGAGTGGTGGTCACTTTCATGTACTAAAACATTCGTATACCTACTACAAAACTAGAAACTAGAAATATTAATAAAATATTAATAAAATAATCCCATTGGTTTTTAGTGTCCACAAATTAATATGTGATTTCTTTTGAAATTCAAATAGTATCAAATATTAGTAAGAAGTGACATGAAGATGACCATATTTTCCCTGTGCCGTATTGGCAATGTATGATATAATAAGAAGATTAAAACCTTAAGCCAATATATGATGTCATATCCATGCAAGGAAAATGTGTAGAAAAAAAACAGTGGAAACCAGGCTCAGGATGGGTATTGTACCTCTGTGTCAAGTGCACTTTAATATGCACATCGGGGGCGAGGGTAGAAACGAGGGTTGAAAATACAGATTCCTGTTACAGTCGTTTGTGTTGCTCAAGGTGAAATCCTCATTGCAGAGAATCTCACATGACAATACACTTCCTGTACTAACCTGTCATCATCGCTTCCGTCTCTAACTTCTTCCTGTCTGGTGACTGAACTAGAAAGTCTAGCGTAAGTCTCAGGCGAGTTATTTTGCACGGAAATTCACCCGTAAAGTGAATATGATAATCTCGTTCAAACAGACTTCAATAGAAACATGTCCTTGTCCGGGTTCCAGTCCTGATGGTGAGGATGATGATAATTGTTGTTCTAAGGGGCCTAACATCTGGGTTATCGGCCCCTAATGGTCTGGGTGATAGCGAAAATGACAATGAGACTGAAACCGTAACGAAAACTAACGGAGATTGAAAATACTGACAAAAGATTGAAAAGACACTCAAAATGGAATTTAAGTGGAAAACACTGACAAAATGCAGGTTAGAGTAAAAATAAATTGACAAAGTGCAATTTAGATTCAAAATACTCACAAAAAAGGTGCCCCTACATTCAAAGAATTACTAAAAAGCAATTTAGATTGCCAGTCCTTACAGAATGCAATTGAGGTTGAAAGTACTCGCAAAATGCAATATAGATTGAAAATACTTACAAAATGTAATAATAATAATATTATTAATAATAATAATAATAGACTAATAATAACGTTATTGGTTTTACGTCCCTTTTAACTACTCTGGTTTTTAGAGACGTCGGGTTGCCGGAATTTTGCCCTGAAGGGGATCTTTAACGTGCCAGTAAATCTACTGACACGGCTCCTTCGCATTTGCGCACCCTCAAATGCCAGCTGACTGCGCCAAGATACGAACCTGTAACTTTAGGCCCAGCAGGCGTGAACGTTACCGCTGAGCCACTCAGCCAGCCACTTACAAAATGTAGCGTAGATTCAAAAAAATTCACAAAATGTAATTTAGATACACGGGGAGCCAATTCATAAAAACAGTGCGAGAATCTTAAAATGAAAAGGAAGCATAATGAAAGCAGAAGAAGGCTGGTCCCTAGAAGAATGAGGGATCGGAAAAGATGAGAGAAGGGTCAATGAAGGCGGGAAAGGAAGAGACTCCCTAGGCCTCGGATATCCTAATACCGTCGGGGTCCGAAGTGAACAAGAGTTGACCAAGAGATGTCGACAGGAAAGAAGACGGAGAGGAGCCCGGCACAAGTAAGTGGAAGCAATGCCGGACTAAGCTGGGGTCCCGTGGTCGCCAACCCACGACCCACAAGTTGTGAGCGCCTAAAAGTCCGTAGATTAAAATGACACAAAAACCAAATTTTGAACATTTCGAAGATTTTGGGGCATTCAGGAACCCCTTATGAGAACCGGGCAGTGTGAGTCGACATATAAATCCAGCATCCTGTATTTGACAATGTTGGATGGTTGGTTCCTCAGTTTAGGTGCTGCGACAACGCAGTCTTGTAGCCCTGTATACTTTGTGACTAGAATCTGTCTGATAACCGGTGCTAATTGTGACGGCTGTATTAGCGCTACCTCGTGTCTCGCTGGCATCGGGAGAGCGTGGGTTCAAATCCCACCTCGGCTGTCCTGAAAATGGTTTTCGTGGTTTCCCATTTTCATTACCAGGCAAATGCTGGCATGGTTCCTCGCAATAGGTCCACGGCCGATTTCCTTTCATAATCCCATCCCTGACCCGTGCTGAAAAGAAAAATGCATGGCCATTGGCTGCATTAATAAAAGCATTAATAAAATTATTATCTGTAATTCAGGTAAGGACTGCAGACTATCAATTTAAGTAGTTCCTCCTTTTGCTACCAAATGCTACCGTCAATTACACCTAGCTGAGAACTTGGCTACTAGATGTCACCGCAACTGGCACCTGGTGGCGAACGTTGGAACTATTGGAGCGTTAATCAAATCTAACAGACAAATATAGCTTCACACAATTGTAGTTAGTGGATGGTTATTTTAAACGCCATAAATTTATGACATGGGACCGCCGGCTTTACTTCCCCTCCGAAGAAAGGCATACTGAGGGATTGTCAACACTCTTAAAAGATCCGACGACTTCAGTCGGGTTTGAACCTGCGATCATGGGCATAGAAGCTCAGCATGCTACCAGCTAAGCCACCGAAGCCGCCTAATGTCAAATATAACACGCTGCATTTTTATATCGATTCACATTTCTCGGTTCCTTTAATTACTTTGAATGCTGGATCTATTTCTTTAGAACACTGGTCCCCAACCAAAGATCCGCAAGAGCCTCGGGAGTGGTCCGCTGGACGTATAAAAATGTTGCCAATAAATGGGGATTTTGAAAGCGATGTGTGTTGAACGAGAATGTTCAGATTTCATCCGTACCGATGACTATCAGCTATTGAATTATCTATAAAATAATAATCTAATAATAATAATAATAATGTTATTTGTTTTACGTCCCTTTTAACTACCCTGGTTTTTAGAGACGCCGGGGTGCCGGAATTTTGCCCCGAAGGGGATCTTTAACGTGCCAGTAAATGTACTGACACGGCTCCCTCGCATTTGCGCACCCTCAAATGCCAGCTGACTGCGCCAGGTTTCGAACCTGCAACCTTGGGCTCAGCAAGCGAGAACGTTACCCCTGAGCCACGCAGCCAGACAATAATAATCTCTACTTACTATAAAACAAAGTCTCCGATTCTTGAATGTCACGGGTAATCTCGAGAACCACTGGATGGATTTTGATGCGGTTTTGACCATTCTGTAAAGGATATCTCGAGGAAGGTCTTTGTAGAAAATAATTTATTTATGATCAAATGAAGCCAAGCAGTTACGATTTCAGAGAAAACTTCGAGAAAAAAACCGAGTCTGTGCGCTTTCTAAGCATACGCTGAGCAACCGTTAAAAATCTCTACTTACTATAAGTCCCCGATTCTTGGATGTCGCAGGTAATCTCGAGAACCAATAGATGGATTTTGATGCCGTTTTCACTATTCTGTAAAGGATATCTCGAGGAAGGTTTAGGTAGAAAATAATTTATTTGTGATCAAAAGAAGCCAAGTAGTAACGATTTCAGTGAAAAAGTCGAATAAAAACCTGGCGTCCTTGCGTTTTTAGAGGCTTACGCTGGGCAACCCGTTAAAAATATCTGTATACTATGAGTAAGAATTGTTCAGCATGAAAAGTTCAACAAAAACGTCCACGAGAGCATATCACTCTTCAATACATCGCCTACTAGAAGTCTTTTTACGTTTTCATTTCTTCAAACAATTTCCATTCATGTACTGAGGTGACAGTTTAAGAGGCAGCTAGGAGCGAGCCTATCATCCATGTTACAGCCTAGCTAGCGGGCGAGCCTATTACCCCCAGATACAGCCAGCAGCAAACGGTCGAGTCGTGTTGAGTTAAGACTTCAGAGAAGAGTGGTTGTGTTTGGAGTTTCCCTGGAAGTGCAACTCGACTTTTCTTCATTTCGCCTGTGAACTATTCGTTCCGCAAAATACAGAGTCAAGTTAAGATTGGACGGAAGGGGGATTTGTGTTTCATGTGCCTCGCCATTCTTAACCCATCATGCTGAGACGGCAGTCGTAGTTCATTGGCATCACGTAATGCACTCATAACAGTTCCCGGGCGAAGCCGAGTTGCTAGTTTTTTTTGTCGTGTAGCCTCCTGAGAGGCCGAGTGCAGGTCTGCGCGTCGGGATGAGAGATGGAATGGATGAAGATGAATGAAACTGGGCAAGGATGTGGAAGGAAGCGTCCGTGGTCTGTCAGAAGGTACTGTCTGGTGTTGAAAATGGGAAACCACGGAAAACCATTTCAAGGACAGCCGACGGTGGGGCTCGAACCCACGCGTCTACCGAGTCAGCGGAGAGCTTGGCCCCTTGACCTAACGCAGCGCTTTAGTCCGCGTAGCCACTACTGTCGGTGGGTTGCTAGTTATTAGAGTATAATACAAAATACATTTCATAACTAATGTTTAAATGTTGCGAATAAACTTTCAGGACAGAAATCTTCAACTTAATTGTTGATTTGAAACTTAAAAACGTATTCGTCTTTTAATTAATGGGATGTGGGAGTAATCATTTCATTGTTTATTACAAATTAAAATTAATAATTGTGTTTTGTATTTATATTAAATGAAACATTGACTTAATAAAATAACAAATACTTTATCGTTAAATAGTACATTATGCAACGAGCCTATAATGGCTATAATTAAGACACGAGTATGCGAGTTTTATAATTTTATAATTTCCATACGAGTGTCTTAATTACCATTATAGGCGAGTTGCATACGACTGTTTATGTTCGACGATAATTATAACTTAATTATATGTTTTAACATAAATATTCATAAATATCTGTTGAGAGTCAGCTACTTGAATTTTGTGATCGCAGAGCGAGCGTTGGGTATTATATATCTGTCTTTCAAGATCTTTGAACGACCGATGCATGCGCTCTGTGTGCTAGCAATGCCATATGCAGGCCATATGTTTACATCTGCCGTCCCTCAGTAATATTTGTCACCGGAGTCATTTGAAGACAATGCGCTGTGTAGAAATTAGAGTTGGTGATTTTAAGGTACAGTGCTATTTCTTGTTTCATATTCGCCAGTTTATTTACGCGAACATATGGACGGTGCGTATTCCATGTCGGTAATTTATTATAGCCTAGTTCGATGTTGTGTTTATGTCCGACATGTTGGATTTTGAGCACATGCGCGAAGGTATCGTTACCTAATTGGTCAATGAATGAGCTCTGATTGGCTGGAGAAACTGTATCATAATGAAAATCAGTGGTATAATGACCATCATTATGATACAGTTTTCTGACACATAATAGTGAGTGTCGAACTTAAAAATTATTATGAACGAACGATACACTACTTTTCTCGCCTTAAACTTGGCAAAGTATCAATAGTGTTTACCTTGATACTTCATGGCAATTACAATTTCTAAAAAGCACTTTGCTGGAGAGAGAGTTTTTTAATTAGATGAATTTTCTATTACCTAATAAAATTTACTAGAAATATGATGTTCCCATTTGAAACTGAAAATCAAAATACCATATAAAATGTTAGTAAAAGCATTATAATTATTCCAAATGATATTTAGATTTAATATATCAATAAAATGTCGAGATTTGATGCTTAATATTTTTACATATTCAAGGGAGCCAAAGTTTATATTTCAGTTTCATAGCGCCGGCTTCATCGGCGCGGCGCCCTAGCCGTGATTCCGAGACCATAGAAGGTGGCAGATTTCAACAAAACAAACTTGGCAACACTTGACTGTCACCAGCTGAGAGGGCGGAGAGTTAATTACACAAGCAGGGAGGGCACAGCACAGCACTGACTAACAATTTATTCTTTCAGCGCACTGAAGCCTGTCCTGCATCACAATCTCTCCGCTTATCTCGCTCGTCATGACTGGTTCATACAACACAGGTAGTGTCAGACACAACCGCTGAGATATATTGGATGGTGATGATTGATTTATATCGTATGGCAAAACAAGGATACATTATAAATACATATATCTTACAAGTATATAAACAACAAGCTGTACCCGGCATGCGTTGCAATGCCAATCAAAGAAAGTGTTGGCATTGTAATTTGGTTTCTTGAAGTGCTTTTGGATACACAATTTTTTCTTCAATTTCCGTTAACTGCCTCTAAGCTATCGTAAAATGGATTTAATAATTTTGAAACATTTGTGGGAGCGTGCGCAACAACTCACCAAAGTTTCATCGCAATGGGATGAATGGTATATGAACGCAGATGGAACTTTGCTGAAACACTTCACGCATCGTCACTCATTTGTTGCATCTACTCGTGCGCTACCTATTGTAAAATGGATTTACTAAGTCGAAAACCTTCCCTGGCGTATTCACAACAAATCATCAAAGTTTCATCGCAATCGGATGAATGGCATATGAAGGCTTACGGGAATTTGTTTAGATGATTAGCGCGCTGTCACTCATTTGTTGAATCAACTCGCGCGCTACCTATTGTACAATATATTTACTAAGTCAGAAAACTTCCCTGCAGTGTGCACAAAAACTCACCCTAGTTTCATCACAATCGGATGAATGGTATATGAATGCAGATGGAACTTTGTTGAAACGGTTTGTGCGCCGTCACTCATTTGTTGAAACTACTCGTGTGCTATCAACCTATTATACAATGGACTTACAAAATCATAAACGTTCCCTGCAGTGTACACAATAACTCACTCAAGTGTCATCGCAATCGAATGAATGGTAGGCCTATATGAACGCAGATGGAACTTTGTTGAAACTATTCGCACGCCGTCACTCATTTGTTGAAACTACTCGTGTGCTATCAACCTATTATACACACATCAAAAAAAGTTTTGCATCACCTCGGTTCCCAGATCTCCGGCATATAGACGTTGACTGTGTATATTGTATCAAAGATACAGTCCCTTTGACTGTTCATAGATGTCACTAAAACTGCTCAAAGATGTAAACAACCATGCATGAGCAGGGCCTATTAGACGGAGGGGGTACGACAGCCGATCAGTTCCAGTCATTCCACCAGGACGAAGGTACGCTGCTCATGTTGTCTGTAGTTCTACCATGCCTAGAAGGTCAATACCGCAGTTCGATCGCGTCCGCATTGTTACTTTGTGTCAAGAAGGGCTCTCAACAAGGGAAGTTTCCAGGCGTCTCAGAGTGAACCAAAGCGATGTTGTTCGGACATGGAGGAGGTACAGAGATACAGGAACTGTCGATGACAGGCCTCGCTCAGGCCGCCCAAGGGCTACTACTGTAGTGGATGACCGCTACTTACGGATTGCCGCTCGGAGGAACCCTGACAGCAATGCCACCATGTTGAATAATGCGTTTCGTTCAGCCACAGGACGTCGTGTTTCAACTCAAACTGTGCGCAATAGGCTGCATGATGCGCAACTTCACTCCCGACGTCCATGGCGAGGTCCAGCTTTGCAACCCCGACACCATGCAGCGCGGTACAGATGGGCCCAACAACATGCTGAATGGACCCCACAGAATTGGCATCACGTTCTCTTCACCGATGAGTGTCGCATATGCCTTCAACCAGACAATCGTCGGAGACGTGTTTGGAGGCACCCTGGTCAGGCTGAACGTCTTAGACACACTGTCCAGCGAGTGCAGCAAGGTGGTGGTTCCCTGATGTTTTGGGGTGGCATTATGTGGGGCCGACGTACGCCACTGGTGGTCATGGAAGGCTCCGAAACGGCTTTACGATACCTGAATGACATCCTCCGACCCATAGTGCACCCATATCGGCAGAATATTGGAGAGGCATTTGTCTTCATGGACGACAATTCTCGACCTCATCGTGCACATCTTGTGAATGTGTTCCTTCAAGATAACGACATCGCTCGACTACAGTGGCCAGCATGTTCGCCAGACATGAACCCTATCGAACATGCCTGGGATATGTTGAAAAGGGCTGTTTATGGACGTCTTGACCCACCAACCACTCTGAGAGATTTACGCCGAATTGTCGTTGAGGAGTGGGACAATTTGGACCAACAGTGTCTTGATGAACTTGTGGATAGTATGCCACGACGAATACAGGCATGCATCAATGCAAGAGGACGTGCTACTGGGTATTAGAGGTAGTGGTGTGTACTGCAATCTGGACCACAAATGCTGAAAGTCTAGCTGTATGATGGTACAACATGCAATGTGTGGGTCTCATGAGCAATAAAACGAGCTGAAATGTTGTTTGTGTTGATCTCTATTCCCTTTGTATTTAAAGGTTCCGGAACTCTTGGAACCGAGGTGATGCAAAACTTTTTTTGATGTGTGTACAATGGACTTACAAAATCATAAACGTTCCCTGCAGTGTACACAATAACTCGCTCAAGTTTCATCGCAATCGGATGAATGGTATATGAACGCATACGGGATTGTATTTACACGATTCTCTCGCCGACACTCATTTATTGAATCTACCCGTGCGCTTCCTATTGAACAATGGATTTACTAAGTCAGAAACCTTCCCTGCAGTGTGCTCAACAACTCAACCAAGTTGCATTGCAATCGGATGAGTGGTATATGAACGCATACGGGATTTTACTTATACGATTCGCATGCCGTCATTCATTTGCTGAATCTACTCGTGCGCTGCCTATTGTAAAATGGATTTACTAAACTAGAAACCTCCCTTGGAGTGTACTCAACATCTCACCCAATTTTCATCATCTGACGGATGGTATATGAACGCATACGGGTCTTTGTTGAAACGCTTGGTGCGTCGCCGCTCATTTGTTGAATTTACTCGTGCGCTACCTATTGTATCGTGGATTTACTAAGCCAGAATCCTTCCTTGGAGTGTACTCAATATCTCACCCAAGTTTCATCGCTATCGGACGAATGGTATATGAAAAGCATACGGGACATTTTTGAAGCGCTTCGCGCGTCGTCGCTCATTTGTTGAATCTACTCGTGCGCTACCTATTGTAAAGTGGATTTGCTAAGCCAGAAACCTTCCTTGGAGTGTACTCAACATCTCACCCAATTTTCATCGTAATCGGATGAATGGTATATGAACGCATATCACGTAACATTGATTTGTATATATATAGATTATTTACAGGATGGTGGTGATAATTGCTGTTTTAAGGGGCCAAACAACTAGGTAATAATAATAATCCTAATAATAATAAAATATATTTATATGTTTCATCTTTCCCCATGCTGTCTATTCGCTCATCAGCTGTTATGCTTATTCCCTCTGTTCTACACCACTGTCCTTTGTTGATGCTGTTGATTTTGCATTTGCCAGTCCCAAACTCCATGCAAATGTCCTTCGAAATGTTATCTGTTATATTGATGAGTGATGTCAGTTGGTTCCTATTTGCTGCATACAATTTTATGTCATCCATATAAAAGAGGTGATTTACTTTGAGAAGATTTTGTTTATTTTCATTTATTTGGTATCCGTAGTTGTTCATCTTTAGAATCTCTGATAAAGGGTTGAGACATAAACAAAACCACAGTGCACTTAAGGCATCACCTTGAAATATACCACGTTTGATGGGTATGACCTCTGTTTCAGTGGTAGTGATGTTAGATATCAACAAGTTATACATCTAAGGAATTACTTTCATTCTCGGAAAGATACCAGTGTTTTACATCGAGCGGTAGCACAAGCTGACTTAACCACACTCCTTTGAATCTCCATGAAGGAAATTTCGTCATGAAAGACAAGAACACACTGAACAGAGAGAAGGTGCACAGATGGGCTGGAAAAGAACTTCATGGCAGATTCTACAACCAGTGCAATGACAAGAATATTGACAAACAGCTTTCGAACACATGGTTGTCAAGGGGAGAGCTGTTTCCAGAAACTGAGGGATTTAACCAGGCGATACAAGACAAAGTTATCACCACAAAAAGTTATAGGAAACACATCCTGAAAGATCAGACTGTTCTAGATGACGAATGCAGGAAGTGCAATAACGGTCCAGAAACCATAGAGCATATTACCAGCAGCTGCAGAATTCTAGCGCCAACATCTTACACTGAGAGGCATAACGATGTTGCCAAAGTCATTCATCTCTCATACACGACAGGACGCCTTATTACAAATACTCTCCAGAAAGTGTGATGGAAAACGAAGATTACAAGCTGTATTGGGATCGCACTATTCAAACAGACAAAACAACTCCTCATAATAGACCAGACATAACTTTAACTGATAAGAAGAACCATCACACGTACTTGATTGACATATCTGTTCCAAATGACCATAATATCCACCATAAATACAGAGAAAAGATTGAAAAATATACTCCTCTAGCTATGGAGGTTGCTAGAATCTGGAGACAAAAAAATGTGACGATTCTTCCTTTCCTCCTTTCTCCCACTGGCCTGACACCTAAATCCTTTTCAGTAAATCTAGCCACACTAAATCTTCCCATATACTCCCACACTATTGCACAAATGGCTGCAATTCTGAAAACCTGCAGCATCGTTAGAGGGTTTTTGAATACACATTAGGATTTTTCTTTGGACCCTCTTGTGAAGACGAGACGTGGAAGATAAGAAGAGAAGACAAAATTAACTGTCAAACATCTATGCTATTCGAAAATGTATGCAATAGGCTTAAGTGTTACTTGACTCATTTTCTTGTACGTAATGTACCGATAAGAGTCATGGTACCGACTGTAAGTTGAGTAAATAAAGAGATAAAATATATCGTATGGCCTCGGATGCCGGGTGCAAGCTTTGTTAATTGACGCCCAGAGGGCAACTTGCATATCGAATGTTATCGCTCCTTGGAGCGCTATGAAAGGTTAGATATCTAAGCTCCTTGACACTATAGCGCTTTCTAGTAGAGAAATGAGGAACTTTGTGTTGACGAAAACTCTCGAGATTAATTTTGCCATTATGAACACAACTCAAATGGGTTCTTTAACGTGCCAACATCGTATGACATGCGTATCGTGATTTTTGTCGCCTTTCAAAAATCACGTACCACGGCCAGGAGAGAACCTACTCACCGTGGCAAGCTAACTTCTAGGTTATTGGCCCCTAGTGGTTTGGGAGATAGTGAAACATGAGAATTTAAACTACAAATAAAACTAACTACACACTTATATTCTAGAAGAAGAATTTGAAAACAAAACAGGAGGAACAGAAATGCCCTCATCCCTCGAAGAATGAGGATTGAGGGACTTGGAAGGAAGGAGAGCCATGAAAGACAGATAGGAAAGGGGGGGAAGGAGAGGATCCGCCACGGAGGCAATGGAAAAACGGGAAGAAAACCGGACCCACCTCAGGAATCTCCCGGGGTTTCCAACTCCCGAACTCACCAACCGTGAGCCCTTGAGGGTGTAGCACTATCCAGGGTGCACCAGAGGTAGTGGAGCTACATACACCCTGCCTCCTTGAGAGACTTGTGTAGAAGGCAGGAAATATGAAGAGAACGGAAGAGGGATGACCCCTCGAAGAATGAGGGATCAGAAATACCGTCGTAGTCGCGGATGAGAACAAAAGTTGACCAAGAGAGATCGATAGGAAAGATGATAGAGAGGAGCCCGGCACAAGTAAGTGGAAGCAATGCCGAACTCAGCTGGGGTCCCGTGGTCGCCAACACACGTCCCACTAGTTACGAGCTCCTGGGGGAAGATCTATTGGAATTAGTTATTCTTGCTTTATGGGGTGAACAGCTAGGTCATCTGCCACAAGATCTATTGGAGCCTTTAGTTTCATGGATTCCTCGGTTATAGACAGCTATGAAGCCAATTTTCACTGTGGCCTTATTGACTGTTGACATTCAGTCGGTCAACACAATATAATTCAATTACTGGGACATGCAAAAAACAACCTGAAACAAGTAGTTCCGTGAAGAACTATACACCCTATTTTCATATATCCTATTTATGTTAATTGCCAATATCAACATACAAAATTTCAGTTTGATTGCTGTAATAGATTCGTAGATATTGAGAACCGACTAAATATTGCGGATGGTCGCAATGTTGGATTTTATATATGTAGGTCCTTGAGTTATGTACTGCTACATGAAGATTATTGTGTACGTGTAGCATTCAAACTTCAATCGCATGATTAGGACACAAGAAGTAACAAGGAGATTTTAATATTTTGCACAGCTGCCGTCTTGTGGTTATGGAAACAATTGAAATAAATTAGATGCCAGTGGATTAACATTTGTATAAGGATTTACTGTACCAAGTTTCACTGCACTCGGATGGTTAAATTGCGAGAAACGTCCATGTGAATATGTATTCTTCGCGTCGCCGCCATGTTGGATTTTTGATCACCAGGTTATTTAAAGTCCTATAGGTGAACTTAAGTTCATAGCCTCTATGAACATAAACAATTCAGTTTGATTGCTATAATAGATTCGTAGATACTCAGAGCCGTCTAAATATTTCGGATGGTCGCCATGTTGGATTGTTAAATGTATAGGCCATAGAGTCATGTACCATTAAAGGAAAATTATTGCGTAGGTTCATTATTCAAACTTTCACTTCTATCGCATGACTACAACAAGAAATAAAAACTTAATTTTAAAATTCGCACAGCCGCCATCTTGAGGTTTTGTAAGTAATCGAACTAAATTAGATGCCAATGTGTATAAATATTTCCTGTACCAGATTGCATTGCGTTTGGAACAACAAAATCGCGAGAAAGGTCTATTTAAAATTTTTAAATTCGCTTGGCCGCCATGTTTGTTTTGTAATTAACCGGTTTTTGAAGGTCTTATAGATTAACTTCCAGTAGTGCCCTTTATCTCCGTACAAAATTTTAGGGTGATACCGCTAATAGTTTCAGAGATATAGAATGCCGAGGAAATATTTCTCACATCCGCCATCTTGTGGTTATGTAAACAATTGAACGAAGTTAGATGTGGGTGCATTACAATGTGTGTAAACATACACTGTACCAAGTTTTATTGCGTTTGGTTGGTTAAATCGCGAGAAACGTCTATTTAAAAGTCGCAAAGTCGCGTGGCCACCATGTTGGTTTTGTAGCTACCAGTTTTTCAAAAGTCACATATGAAGAGTCCAGGGGAATAAAGATGAGGGTCCACTTTTTATGAAAAATGAGCTCGCAGTGAATTTGTAAAGTTTAACCCCAAAAGAATATGTTAAACTACTCCTAGAAGGCGAAAAAGATGAATGTCTGTGGATACACAGCGAACAAAAATATGTGGTGTAGGCAAGAAAGATGAGGGTGCCATTTTATGTGAGCTACAAGGATGAGGGTCCACTTAGTTGGCAGTGCAGAGTGCTCTGCTTTCAGTTCACTCAGCTGCTGATGGCTTAATGTTGTGTTAACTGTTGAAGAGTGTTACCCCAGTGTTGGTTTATTGGTTGTTGTGCCTTGATTGGTCTATTGAAACAGGACCAGACTGTAAGTGCTTAAGACAAGAGTGTTTTAAAAACATAAGTACAAGTGAACAAAGTGATACTATTTCGAATTTTAATTAGATTGAATCACATGAAAAGCAGTCGATGTATCTTTGTAGATTGATACAGTGCTCTCCAGTCACTCGCCATGTCGGCCTAGGAAACCAGAATCTGTGGCTGATTTACACACATATTCATATTCTTATAAGGTAAGAGTAATAAGAAATGAACAGGATTGTGAAATCCCTGCATGTTACAAATCATTTGTATCACTTCATGGCATTACAGCTAAGAGGCTGAAAAATTTACAAAAGAGTCTTAAAACAACAGATTTACCACCATGGGATATGTGAGGAAAGCACAGCTCCAGGCCTAACAAGCATCCCGATTATGATGTAAATTCTGTAATTGAACACATTTAGACCTTTAAAACAGTAAGTCGCACTATGGTTTATCTAAGTCTCAAAAACTCTACCAGAGGAACTTAATGTGTGTAAAATGCTTTGTCTCTATACAAAGGCTTTCCCATACTGGAATAGTACAGAGAAATATTTAACACCAAATTTAATTTGACCTTCGGCTATCCAAGGTGCGACCACTGTAGCACCTGTGACGAATTTACTGTGAAAATAGAATATGTTCATAGAAAACTAAACCTGCCTACTAATACTCAGAATGAAGCTTCAAAACTTAACTCGGAACTAAAGAACCTACTACAGCAAAAGTTATTACACTTGAAGCGAGCTCATTCTTTTTACAAATTGAAGAAAAATGCTTGGCTTGCAGCACAAAAAGACAAGATGCAATCGCCATGGACTTCCATAAAAGCCTGCCTCTTCCAAATATCACCACCAACGATGTTTACTATCAACGGCAACTATCATTCTACATGTTCTACATACACCAATTATCAGATTCTGAAGCAATTTTCTACACGTATCCTCAAATCTCCGACAAAAAAGGAGGAGATGAGGTATGTTCCATGCTGTGGGATTTCATTTCTAATCATCTTGACTCTGAAGTAAAGGAACTGTCAATTTTGTGTGACTCGTGTAGTGGTCAAAACAAGAACTATTCTGTGTTTAGAATGCTACACTAAACACGACTAGATACAATAGAAATGGTCTTTCCAATAAGAGGGCGATAAAAACATGGGTTTAGTTAACCAGAAGTCTGTGGTTGAACTTCCGTCTGAGTGGAACGAAGTTCTCCAAAACTCGAGAAACAAACGATGACCATTTAAAGTCATTTCTTGTGACAATCAAGAAATATTCAGATCGTGGCCACCTTTCTTTCCCCACTGTATAAATTTATAAAACAATGTCCACTGAGAAAACTGAAGATCTTCCGTCACCGTCCTAGAATGGTCCTACATTAGCAAACTTACAATGGCATGGATGATGAAGGTGATGTCACCACACCGAAGAGGAAACTCGTATCTCTACCAGAAGGCTACTTTCACCTTCCTGAACTAGCCAATGATGGACCTACACCTGGCCAAAAAGCAAATTTTGATGACTTTCAGCACCTGATTTTTTAATTCTGTCAAAGCCCCAAAATGTTTTGCATCACTCCCTCATTTGTGAATTTAAGAAGCCTATTATTAGTTTCAGGTAATGATGTAGGCCAATAAACAAGTGACATTTTAAGTGTTCCAAAGACTACCACACAAACAACAGATTCATAGATTTCACTACAAATCAATGGACATTCATCCTTTTTGCCTAGATTTTTGTGACATGAACCAATTATAATGTTATGTTCATAATACTAGATAAATGCAAATGTCTATCTTCATAGTAAATATGTGCCAGGTATGTTATTTATCAGATTAACATCAAAATAAATCCTGTTTCTTTGTTTAGGATTTAGGTATTTCGTTTTAAATTTAAAACCGCTGTTTTCTCAGAACTTTGTTTTCTGGACCCTCATCTTTATTCCCCTGGACTCTTCATATGTGAACTTCTAGTTAGTTTCCTTTTTCACCGTAAAAAAAATCCAGGGTGATATCGGGAATAGTTTCGGAGATATTGAATATTGGTGAAATATTTCGCATAGCCGCCATGTTGGATTGGTGAGACGTAACAAAATTTGAAGGGCACGATCGGGGTCGCCCGGAATAGTGCTATGAACTTACCGAGTTTCATTGAAATCGCTCCAGCCGTTTAAAAGTTATTGGGGGGGACACACACCTCACACACACACACACGCGCACACACTCACGGACAAAAGGTGATCTCATAAGCTTTTTTTTTTTTTTTAATGAAAATAGGCTAAATATTAGGCTACTTGTATTGTTTCGCTCGTCAAGCGAACATCATCAGTTCCAAACATACAAGACAAAAAAAGCTCCACAAAAAACTACCAAACCCACAAACGGTCTCGACCCTCAAAAAGCACGGCAAACACTTAGACCCGGGGTTCCCAACTGGTGGTACACGTACCACTGGTCGTACGCGGGAACGTTTCAGGTGTTACGCTTGGGTGATACGAGCGATTATGAGCGATAAGCTAGTACGGGCCTCTGTGTGCCGCAGCACCCAAACTTTACTCTGATGCCCCCATTTTTGAAAAAAAAACGAATATCAGATGTGGTTGCTGATATCATTGTTCACTTGGAAGCCCTTCAAGAAAGTTTTAATAAATATTTCTCCGAAGATTATTCCAAATTTTATTGGATCAGAAATCCTTATTTCGGAAACCTCACAAAATGAGTTGAAATAAAAAGAAAGTTTTATCGTTGTAACTGAAGATACTTCCTTGAAAGACAGTTTTAAAGAGTAATCTTTAATCAACTTCTGGATCGGATGTAAAACAGAGTACCCAATGAACTTCTGGCTGGCTCTGCTATTTTCTATGTCTTTTGTTACGAGTTACTTGTTTGAGAGTGGGTTTTCTGAACGTTTGTACATCAAAACAGTGAAGAGGACTTAAGAGTGAAGTTAAGTTCAGTTACTCCTGATGTTGATATTTTAATCACAGGCAAACAACAAGTTTCGCACTGCAAAAGTAGATTTTGGATGATGTTGATGATTTTCTTTTTTGCTTAGTTCGTACTCATATAAAATTTTATGGTGATAAATAAAACTGTAATTGGCAATAATCGTTTTCTTTTCCTTTATTATGAAAAGGGTATTAATAAACATATTATTTCGATATATTTTTAAATAATTAGCAAGAAAAAATTAATAAAAAACACTATTGTTGTCTTGATAAAGGGTTGAAAACACAAGTGCATTAATATGAAGTTTCCTCAGTAATTCAATTACAATAAAACAAGCCATTGGGCACTTTTCCGACAGTAAATATATGTTTCTAAAAAAATACGACTGTTGGTTCTAAAAGGTTGGGAAACCCTGACTTAGACAGTGTGGCAACTATCTCTGCCTAGTATAAAATCAAGTCCCCGATTCTTGGATGTAACCGGTAATCTCAAGAACCACTGGATGGATTTTGATGCGGTCTTCGCCATTCTGTAAAGGATTTCTCGAGGAAAGTTTCTCTAGAAAAACATTCATTTATGACCAAGGGAAGCCGAGCAGTAACGATTTCAGTGAATCGAGCCGAAGAAAAACCTGCCGTCCGTGCGCCTTTTAAGCTTACGCTGGGTAAACCGTTAAAAATAAGTAAGAATTGTTCAGCATGAAAAGTTCTACAAAACAAAAGTCCGTGACAGCTTATCTCTATACATCGCCCATTATAAGTGGTTTTGCGGTTTCATTTCTTCCAACAATCTCCATTCAATGGGGATATGAATTGCTTCGGAGCGAGTTTACAAGCTAGCGAGTGAGCCTATCACCCCAGCTTCGGCCAACATCAAACTATCGAGTCGTGTCGAGTTGCGACTTTAGAGAAGAGTATATGTGTTTGGAGTTCCTCTGTTCACCTCGGCTTTTCTGAATTGCGTCTGGGACCTGCTGTCCGTGCGCCTTTTCAGTTTACGCTGGGTAAACCGTTAAAGATACCGGGCGAAGCCGGGGCGGGTTGCTAGTTAATTATAAATGAATGTAGTCTATTTGCTTAAGTAACCGAATGAGGTAAATTTAGTTTCTATCACGAAAACTAGGTCTTATTAGTTCCTATCGTAAAATTATGTCAATTTAGACTCTATAAAATTGAAGTATATTACTCGTTGTACAGTATAGATATCATCACAGGATGGACACTTAGGCAAAACCGGACGAACTGATTTCAAAAAAACAATTGATAAGTGGCAGCCTTAATTCACCTGTAGGCCGCTTGGTAGCACCACTTATGGATAAACACATGATAAACAGCTGGGTGCTGAATGTATATTTTATGTAATTTAACTCGATTTCAACACTCTAGTTCTATTTGTAATCTGATATTTTAAGAAAATAATAAGAAAATACAAAGTGTTAATATTGCTGAGTTTTAATTCTAAGAAGTGTGGAATTTAATGTTTAACACCACATTCCTCCAGTCCTGTGGTGTCACATAGTGATTGCATCGCAACGATGAAAGGTTATGATATGTTTGAAATTATTAATTTAACACACGGTTTATTGAGAAGTGTGGGGGAAATGTGGTTTTTGTCTCGTCAACTTTTGCGGACCAGTGGTCCAAATAACAAGTAAAAAGAAAAGAAATGTTCTGTGGCTTATGATCACGAGAGCTACATGAAGCTGCTAGTGAATGTGCTAATATATCCTGTAAAAACACTATGTACAATGGTGTCGCCAAACAATCAACCGTTACTTAACCCCAATCTGACCTAACTTTAACCTCGTCACTACCAATAAGTAGGTTAAATTCTAAAATTAAATCACAGTATCGTTTTTAATAATTTCACGCAATATTATCTTGAAATAAAATCGACAGGCTACAGTCAATGAATATGGATAGGCTGCTCTCTCGCGGATACGTGGTGAAGTAGGCCTGGTGCCGTCATGCGTGCGTGCGGTACATCCGGTGACGGCCGTTTTAAAACCATGACGAAAAAATTACACGGTAAAGGCCTGATGTGTCCATAGTGTATATGATATCTATACTGTGCTCGTTGGTACTAAAAACATTAAAATAAACTGCATTGGTTTGTGCGTACACGGCCGTGGTGCGTACAACCTAGTTTCCAAATAAAGGCGCTAGGAAGCAGCACCAAGTCACTGTGGTAGATATAAGTTTTGTATTGATGTTAATGGCGAAGTTGTGTTTGGAATATATTCTGAATGATTTTATAATGCTGTACTGCTGCTTGCCCTTTTGTAAATCAGAACAGGGCAAGTTAGAATACCGGGAAATCTCATTTCATGAGATACCATCGGACAATTCACTGTTTGTGAAGTGGTTACGTGCAATTTCCAGAGAAGGTAATAAATAAGTAAATAAATATGTAAGTACATAAATAAATAAGTAAATAAATATGTAAATAAATAAATAAATAAGTAAATAAATATGTAAGTAAGTAAGTGAACAATTTATAATACAGCCAAAACAATAAAAATGCAACACACACACAAGTACATGGGGTTACATGACCACGATGTCGCAAAGCTCCTAAATAAGTCAACAGCCCATTTTTTGGAAGCCGGGGGCATTTCATTTCCCTGTCTATTATTGCCCTTATTCTTTTCTTTTCATCTCGTCAAGTATGTAAGTTAGATTTAATCAGTTGGAAGTGGTTGTAGTTTTATTGTCATCTCTATAATTACGGGCAAATGTGCTAGACATTTCGCCCCTTAAAAACAATCACCTCCACCACCACCATGTATTTGTTTTGATTTCCTTTATACTGAAAATTTGCCCGTATGTATGTGTCTGAATACTTTTAGTTGATTGAATAACAACAAAAAACTAACTTAGTGTAATGATTTTACGTCCGTCAATATCGATATTAAGCCTCCAAACTTAACAATCCTTCGTATCAGGTATCTTCCCCTTTAAAAAGCCGCGGCGATCTTAGTGGGTTGGTGCTGCAACCTAGTGGTGAATTAATGTATAAATTATCTTGTACGCCTGTGAGTGTTGAATGGGGCAGGCAGTTTAAAGCAGCCAGGAGGGATGCGATCCAGCTGGCAGTGATATTAGTATTGAACAACATTGTTAAGTCACTAATTTGATTGTTTCTTGCGTCTCCAGATTTCGCCACTTCACCGCTGCATCGTGCTGGGAGCCATCTTGTATGCAGCAACGTTTGTCAATGGAGAGCGTGGCTCCACCGGTTCCATCATGGAGATGATCAACCCCAAGGCGATCAAAGAACTGTTGGCCAGCGCAGATGTCCGCGTGGATGATGGGCACACAACCATCCCAACTAGAGAAGTTCACCGCTACAAGATCAACACAGATGACAACTCCATCATTGGGATCCTCAGCAAGCGAACAAACGAGACCTCCCGCTTTGAGACACCAGAATATCTGGTCGACATTCCTCCGTATCGAAATGATAAAATACTCAAGTCGACTAGAACTGCCATCACACTTACTTTGAAGAAGGACAGAGCAAAGGACTGGTGTATTGCAGAGCCCTTGAGGGTCGATATTAGGGAGAAGGGATGTATCCCAAAAACCATCAAGAACCGCTACTGCCATGGCCTTTGTAGCACTTATTACGTGCCAAAAGAACCTCGAAACCTGCCTTCAAAACATAAATCCGATTATGAAGAAGATTACGATGATGAAGGCGTCATCAAATTTTGTGCCATGTGCAAACCAATGAAGACGGCGTGGAAGACTGTGACTTTAGACTGTCCATTCCTGAGCAATAAGAGGATGAGGAAACGGGTTCTCAAGGTGAAGAAGTGTAGATGTATGGCGCAAGGCTGTAACTGAGTCTAAGAGAGGATGCTCGATTGGTTGGTGCTTCATCAACGGGATGGACTTCAATAATTGTCTGCTGCCTTAGCAATGTTGAAGCCCGTGGATTTGAAAGTGATGTCGAGGAGGAAGTCGCCTCAGCTGGTCTGAGGGCAGAACCTGTTCTTAGTCTCCAACTTTGCAATGAAGCAATTGAATGACAGGTTCTTAACTTAGGTGTTTTAGACACCATAATAATTTCAAATATTTTGTAAATCAATTAAATGTGAGATTGTCCGAAGAATTTGTGATTATATTAAGTTCCTTGCGGTTAAAGCTGTAATTTAGAGATTGCAAAGTGTGCCATATGATGAACTGAACGTTGTAGATACTCCTGTTGGAATCTAGCAATAGTTTCAGGATAAGAATTATTTGCTATTTTCTCTGTGTTATAGTGCTGATAACACAAGTCAACAAAAGAACATTTTGTGTTGAGTCTATAATTTAATGTACCGTATATAATATGACTGTCTACATCGAAGTACAACGTTGGAACCCATAGAGCGTTAATCAAATCTAACCTACAAATTATAGCTTCACACAAATTATTGAAGTTAGTGGAAGGTTCTTTTACATGCCATAAATCTATGACATGGGCTTTACTTCCCCTCCGAAGGAAGGCATACTGAAAGAGTTTTAACGCTCGGCTAAATTCAAAATTGAAAATTCAAATGTCAAATTTCAAAATTTCAAATTTCAAAATTTATAAATTTCAAAATATTTAAATTTCAAAAATTCAAAATTTCAAAAATTCAAAATTTTAAAAATTCAAAATTCAAAAATTCTAAATTCAAAAATTCAAAAAATCAAAATTCAAAAATTCAAAATTGAAAATTCAAAATTCAAAAATTAAATTTAAATGTATAGGGACAAAGTATCTTCGAAACACAGTTTGTTTTGATCTTAGTGGCACTTGCTTATTGCAGGCTAGGTATCGAACTTGCTGATAGAATTGACTTCATTTCTGAATACGGTTATTTAATTCAAGCTGTATTCTGCTGTCAATTGATATGGATCCCAGTAACCAAAATCGCCATTCATAATACAGTTTGCTTCTGTACTTTATGCAATGATAAATAAATATCTGAAGTTTTGGCAAGACTGTTTAAGGGGGATCATAGAGTTTAAGGAGCTAAAACAAAAACGATTTAAAAATTATAACTGTGCCTGTCGTAAATCATGCACAACAATATATACATTCTCAGGGAAGCACACATTTTTCTATTAGAAGTAAAGTTCTAAATTTTCTAAATTCAAAACGTAACTATTTTTATTCATTTTTCAAAATTTGGTTCTTGCTTTGCACTGACCTTCACCGTTTCCCTGGTATCTGCAATTTTTATAGGAATTTTTGGACTTTTTTTTAAAGTGGATCTTAAACTTCTGCTACAAAACAAATCTCACTCAAATATCTGTGGCATTTATTAGTCTATAAGGTGCGTTCAAAAAGTAACAAGCCGGAGGCTGGAATGCGCAAACCGGTGACGACATCGGCTAATCGTGGCGTGTGTAACGAGGGTTGGTTCCGACCAGAGCGTGGAAGGTCACAGCCCGTCCCTAGAGGGCACGCCTGAACGTCACGTGACGATACAAAGCGAGCAGCAGCATGCATCAATCGTCCAACGCTGCCAGTCGCATTGCAAACAGTGACATGGAGGAGTCAAACGAAGAGCAAAGAGGTGTTGTTCGGTTTCTGACCGCGAAAGGAGTAGGGGGAACGGACATTCATCGCCGAATGTCACAGGTGTACGGCGAACACTGCATGTCCCTTGCAAGGGTCAAGGCGTGGCACAAGCGCTTCAGGGAAGGACGGGTGTCGTTAGACGATGATGCCCGGTCTGGGGCACCCCCTGCATTACTGATGACAACGTCCAGCTGGTTGATGGACTCATTACCCAGGACCACCGAGTGACAGTGAACGCCATAGCCGCCGTGGTCGGATTGAGCGTCTGAAGTGTGAACACCATCATGAAGGAACGACTGCACTTGCGGAAAGTGTGTGCCCAATGGGTGCCCCACAGTCTTCAACCACACCAGGAAGCATGTCGAATGGCCTACTGTCTTGGTCTTGGTTGTACGATTGATGCATGCTGCTGCTCGCTTTGTATCGTCACGTAACGTGCACGCGTGCCCTCTGGCGACGGGCTGTGACCCTCCACGCTCTGATCGGAACCTCACCTAGTTACACACGCCACGATTAGCCCATGTAGTAACCGGTTTGCGCATTCCAACCTCCAGCTCGTTACTTTTTGAACGCACCTTATATAAAACGTTAAAACTATTTTATTTTTATTTTTTTGAGTTTCCTCAAAATAGGAATGAAAATATAACGCTTAATTAATTAATATTATGGAAATGAGGGAAATTTATTTTGTAGCTGAATGTTTTAACACCCATTCAAAAATAAAAGGAAAGTATAAAAATTTCAATAAACATAGAGATAAGAGGGAAACGATGAAGATCAGCACAAAGCAAGAACCAAATTTTGAAAAATGGGTAAAATTATTTACGATTTGATTTTGAAAATGTAAATCTTTGTTTCTAATAACAACATGTGTGCGTTTTCTTGGAAATGTTTATTATTGTTGTATAAGATTTATGACAGGCAGAGTTATAATATTAAAACCATTCTTGTGTTGGCTCCTTAAGCTCAGCAGCGAAGCCTGCCAAGATAGATCAATGGGAAGGGGTTATAGTAACGGGGGGAATAACCATAATTCGGGGTATTACAGAACTCGGCTATCTCACACTCAAGAAGTTAACAACGATCTCCAAATTAGTGTTAATGTACCCATACAATACCGTATTCTAGGCCCTTATTATTTTAAATACAATTTCCCTCCAACTAAGAAAGAAAGAAAGAAAGAAAGAAAGAAAGAAAGAAAGCTAATTGTCCCGCTAGGCGGGATTTAAAATTATCTGTGGCTAGGCTCAATTTGAAGAAAAAAAAAGCTATATTTAGCCGGGGAGAGGCTAGATTGGCAAACCTGGGAAGACGTGTGTTGCCGAACCGAAAGGTGACAACAATACATCACCAAGCAGTGACGCAGACACGAATCACAACCAGACTGATTTCCCACAGAGCATGAGTTATAGAATCATCAGCAAGTGTCAATATTCAATTTAAGAAATGTTTATTTAGCTTATTAATTATTATCACTTTTCCTTTCTTTTTTGTGTAAAATTTTCCAAAAGAGGGCGGGGGTTCTAACCCCCAGTAACACCCCACTGGTTACACCACTGCTTAAGCGGTATGTTCCAAGGGGTAGCGACTTTGAACACATAAGAGAGGGGATATTTAAAGACCATATCTTCCTAAATTGTCAAAAGCTAAAATTAAAGCTGGTGTTTTCGTCGGTCCTCAAATAAAGAAACTAATGGCCAGTGAGGAATTTCCACAACAACTCAACACCCTCGAAAAGCAAGCATGGTGCAGCCTTAAAGCAGTGATCCATGGTTTCCGTGGAAATAAGAAAGCTGAGAATTATAAAGAGCGTATTTCCACTGTGCTTGAGAACTTTAAACTCATGGGTTGCAGAATGTTCCTTAAAATACACAGGTCACATGCTCACTTGGACCAATTTAAAGATAACTTGGGGGCAAATTCAGAAGAGCAAGGGGAACGTTTTCACCAAGACGTTATACACTATGAGCAACGTTATTAAGAGCTATATAAAGAGAACATGATAGGTGATTACAATTGGGGGTGGGTAATACGATAAAGTCCGTACCCACACAGAACAAGTACAAAAAAATATTCATTTTTAAAACTCAGCAATTCTTCTAGGTTTGTGTGCCGTGTTTTGTGTGGGGTTTCGTCTAGGACACCAAGCTGGTTCATCAGCGGGCTCTTGGTGTCCCCACCCGGCCCCCTCAGGAGTAGCGAACTGGTTTTTTTCAACGTCCGATGGGCTGTATAAAAATAACAGATTGAGATACCAAACTGATTTTATTACTAAATGTTTGCTTGTTTTGTACTTATGTTTCAAAATAATCACCAAAACGATTGAAACATGTGTCTTATCGTTACACCAGCTTTCCAATGCCCTCTGCAATAAATTCTTCCGTCACTGAGGTGGGTACGTCTGAATAGTCTCCTGAAGTGTTTCCTTTTTGACCAGGCGTTGCCGCCCAACCATACCTTCAATTCTCGAAAAGGGTGAAAATCGTCCACGACCGCACTGTGCCAATGTACGATGGATTTTCTCAAAGAATTCAAGTAGGGAGTTTTCGACCATCCGCCATTTAGTCCAAATCCAGCACTGAGTGATTTTCACCTCGCCAACTTTATTTTGCGCCCACTCTATTTTGCGCCCACTCTATTTTGCGCCCACTCTATTTTTTGTGCCCACTTAATTTGCGCTCTCTTTATTTTATAACCACTTAATTCTGCACCTACTTTTATTGGTGGCTTATTTGTCGGCTTATTTGGTGCCTCGCCAAAAAATTACATGAGAAAAAAATTACACGAGATTAATAAAACCAAGCAAATTTTCTAAGTTTATGCCGTGTATTGTGTGGGGTTACACCTAGGAGCACCCTGTGGGGGTCCGGGCATGGACACCTAGAGCCCGCTGATGAGCCTACCTTGGTGTTCTTAGGCAAAACCCAACAGTAGACACGGCATAAATCTAGAAAAATGGCTGAGTTTTATCATACGTAGTGTTAAGGTAAGGAACTAAAGCTGACGAAGGGCCGAAAACATGTTACATCAATAAAGAAGATAACATTTTAAGTATTAGCAGGTGCCAAAGCAATTTAAATAGTTATTATAATGTGAGTAAAAAAATATGTTGTTTGTTTTCCTCTCTGATAATATCTTGCCTATTCACTGGAACAGTTTCATTAGCTATTACAAATACGAGATTTTCAGGAATTGAATCGGTCGGAACTGAAAACTATTTAGTCAGATTCACTACTTTTAAGGAAACGGATAAAACGTTATTGACAGAACAGAACTTAACAAACACACTATATTAGTCCATCTATGTTGTGAAGTAACTATCCAGGTTATATTTGTGTTGTTGTTGTTTGAGTCTTCAGTCTTTTGCTGATTTGATACAGCTCTCCATGCCTCCCAGTCCTGAGCTAATCGTTTCATCTCTACATAGCTCACACCCTACATCCGAGGCAATCTGATTAATATATTCTAACCTTGGTCTACCCCTACAGTTCTTGTCCTCGACCCTTCCTTCCATAACTAAGCTTGCTATTCCTGGGTGTCTTAATATGTGTCCTAGCAACCTATCTCTTCTCTTCATTAGCAGTCGCCAGAAACATCTCTCCTCTCCCATTCGTTTTAATACCCCTTCGTTTATTTCTCTATCTACCCATCATCATTCTCCTGTAACACCACATTTCAAACGCTTCAATTCTTTTTTTCTGCTGCACCAAACCTCCAAGTTTCACTTCCATAGAGCGCCACGCTCCAGACAAAGGCCTTCAAAAATGACTTCCTAATACCTAAATCTATATTCGATGTCATCAGATTCCTTTTCTGTAGAAATGCTTTCCTTGCCTGAGCTAACCTACGTTTTATATCCTCTTTGCTTCGTCCAGCACTGGTTATTTTGCTTGCTAAATAACAGAAGTCTCCTACTTCCTTTAGATTTTCACCTGCCAATTTGATTCCATCAAGGTTTCTGATTTATTTCGGCTTCATTCCAATATTTTTGTTTCACATTTTCATCGTGAATTTTTTCCTCAAGACGGAGTCCATACCATTCAAAATAAACTCATTCGAATCCTCAGGCGTGTCGGCCAAGATGAATATAAATTTTTATTTTATAAAAATATTTTTCTAGTCAATTTTGCAAACGTTACTAAATGCGTTTCAGCTCCGTGGTCAGTTTAGTACGGCATAAAGTCATCCAGAATGAATATGTCACATTATATGTTATTTTAAAATGGATTTGTAACATAAAAACCACCTACACCCTATACAAATGTAATTTACAATAGCACTAATACGCGGGAATCTTGCAGTGCGGCCAACATTAAGCACGGAATACGGTGTTGAAAGGCAGCAAGTCATTGACTTAGTGCTCTTCTCCTCTGATCGCTCTACATCTAGCAGTGGTTTCTGGCGTAAACAGAAGGCTGACTTAATTCTTTTCCTAGGCCCTTGGGTCAATACTTCAGAATACTAATTGTTTCAAAAATGATCATTTTTGACTTTTAAATTTTGGATATAATTTTTACCAGGGTTCACCCCTGTAATACTTCGAAAATAAGGAGTTTGGAACGTCGAAAGGAATGTAAGGTATGTCAAAGAATGTGTAGCTATATATTTTTGGTAAGCTGAATGTCCGTGAGACTTTTTGTGCCCTGTATGAAAGGTTATTTAATTTGTATGGCTTCACAGCACTGGATTAATCAGTGTTCCCTTAGCTCATGTACTATTTCGCTCTTTAAGTAGCAAGTTTCTAGATCATTATATTAATTGCATCGAGTGTGATGTACCATATTCCAATGTTTTAGATGCTGGAAAACAGAAAGAATGATAAATAAATCTTGCACTTTTCACAAGAATTATACTTTTAAGTATTAGAAATAAGTGATCCATTTGAAACTGTTAACACTTGTCTATTTTCAGTGGAATACAACCTGAAGATTTTAATACAATAGCAACATTTAGGAAGTTGCTAATAAAAATTAAGGGTATGCTTTAATATATGTACTTGGATATATCTCAGAATACTGTACGTAGGATGGTCAAGCTAACGTGGACACCCACAAAATATTTTTTTTTGTGTTTTTTTTTAATTTTGTGAAATTCACTGCACGGTGTATTCTATATCGGTCTATTTTAATTTGAAGACATTAAAAATTGCTTTGAATGCACAGCCCACTTGTTATTTGACGTTATTTTAATAAAAGTTCACGCGTTACACTTGTACGAGAAATTGCGCAAAATATGATTTTTTTTATGGAAATATATTATTTTTATCAGCTGAAGATAGCGGTAGCTATGCTTGCTCAGGGTGGTTCATGAGGCAAAGCTATCTGTGGACTCTGTAGATAAGGATTCAAACCCCTCCGTTGGACGTCCATGAAATGGTTTTCCGTGGTTTCCCATTTTCAACTCCAGATATTCGCCGGGACGAAACATTCTAATAGGCCACAGCCACCTCCTTCCAAATCCTAAACTTAATTATAATAAATACACACACTACTACAGTCAGCACTATGACACAGGTTGAATAACTTCATTCCAGTGCAGTCTAACATTACATCTCTATTTCTCCTGTTGTATTCTGGTTCCCCATGAGCAGCCGCACAATTCTACATGTAGAAGGAATAACTGCCTTTTGCATACGTTTGTTAAGACCTGGGTTCAACCTCAGTTCCCTGAGACTATTAGGTAAGGATTATTATTACTATTATTATTCGAACTCCTAAGGACGATGCATAAAGTCTGCAACGCTAACAGTTGAACTACTAAGTCAATGGAAGAAGATCGACCTATTAAGTAAGGTAAGCAACTTGTACACTCAACTGCCAGTTTAAGTTCTCCAATATTTGCCTGTTTTTATAATTCTATTCCAGTATATCTCGTGGGAACAACATAACTTCATATATATTATGTCAGTAGTATAGATCCCTCCTGCGGCGCTCACAAGCGACCGATCGTGAAAATGAGCATTCGAATGTAAGCGAATAGACATTAGCAGTGACGAATTGCACTCTTAATTTCATTTATATCTTTAATTTCTTTAAAAAAATGTACGAAGTGTGCGATTTGCATATACTGTTTCTGTAGGAAAATACGCTCCATAATTTCTGTTCACTTCACATGTTGGCCGCTGTGACGCCTGTTTTATGTAATTTTAAGATTCTGAGGACTTTCCTTTATCATTTTGCATGGATTTCAGAAACAGTAAATCAAAGGAATGAGTACCGCACTCAAATCGTATAATTTCATAAATATCGAATAACCGGTGAGGGTTATGATGACCCAATTATCAGTGATTGCCTTCTTAAATTAGGGAACGTAGAACTTTGAATTCTAACTGAAATGTAAATAGTGTTCTATAATCATTTGGTTGAAATAACATAACCTTTCTCTTTAAGTCTGTCATTATAAACGTATTTCGGAAAGTGTGGTTTATGAACATACGATATTTTTCGCACGAGTCCGCTAGTCCGTTACAATTCTCATAAGCAATGATCACAGTAAAACGTGCTATACAGTATGTATATTATATCCACCATTTCTCTCACGGGCGAAAGCGATTGTGCGCACGCGCGTGTGCCAAGAATATTGCATTTTTCTTTAATAACTTAAACATATACGGTACGGTAACATTTTCTCTTTTTCGTTTTTTTTTTCTTGCTTTAAAAGGCCCTCTGCAAATCTACAGGGTAAGAGCTTTCGTCAGAGTGATTTACGAAGTCAATCGGTTCAGCCGATATGTGCACCTTTCCCAAGAAAATTTGAAATTTTGGAGAATTTTAACAATAAGTGGTGTGGTGTAAATGCAAGGGATAGAAAGCCCTGTAAACATTTATAATACTATACACAGGATGGATGGGATTATCAGGCAGAAGGTAAAATACAGAATGTTTCCCCAAGTCAAAAGTCTCAGGAAGATGTCAGGAAGTATATTTAGCGGGGGAAAATGGTCTACAGAAGTTACATAATTTAAACAATTCTAGCAGACCAACCGCATTCCCTAGTTTGGCACTATGTTATGCAGTATTACAAAAGATAAAAGTGATGTCCGGAGGGGATTCACATACAGCGAGTGATTCTCCCAAAAATCCATCTTACTGCAATAATGTTCTATGTAAGCAGTCTGGCAAAACAGTTTCAATTGTCGCGTGTCAAGGGCGGAAACTTGCTGGACCGGTTCCCTCCCACTCCTCGACACTGGCCTTTTAATGACCTCCCTCTGTGTCTATCTCCTGGATGCAAAGCTATTATGTGTTACCTTCTTTATGTTTTGACACAAAGCCAGTTCTGTTTCCCCTGATGTACACACAATAGTAGGCTTGCAAGCGGTATTGCTGAATGTGACGTGCTAGTCCTCGTGATTTGTCTCCCTCACACATTTTACTATATATTTTTCACGTCTTTCCACCATTCCTGGCCTGTGAACTCTTATGTTCCCGGCTGTCTAAAAATAAATGGCAATCCAAAAATAAATTCTAAGCTATATTCTGATTCTAGAGAATTTAATTTTGTATGAAACAAAATATTATATTTTTTAAGGATTTTCACGTACAAGTCTCCTTACCATTTTAAAGCCAAGCTGTAATTTTATTAACGCAGCCAGTGGTCATCTACTTTATTTTCAGGACGGCCTAGGTAGGATTCGAACCCACGCTCTCCCTACGAGCTAGCGCGTTATTGCTCTCGGCCATCGTAGCTGGTTTAATGCCAAGTTTATTGAAATTATAAGTCTTTCATAAAACTATCCCTTATGTATTTTTAAATTTTATTTTATACTTTTTGATAATTTATTATTCCTAAAGCGTATTAGATATTAAATAATTTAAAACTTGGCTTTATTTGTTTCGTTAAAAATACATGTTTTTAATATTTTTTCAAAGTCATCGTCATCAGGAAAAGTGCACTCTCAGGCACTGAACTCACGTTCAAACGTTATTTTAAAAACCTAGCCATATTTATCACCGCGTATGTTAATTAGCTCCAAGCAAGAACGTAAAATGAACCTAACCTCAAAATATCACACGCGTGGGAAGACACCTGACTGCAGCATTATTCAAAGAATACTTATCATGGATCCAGTTTTTCACCGGTATATTCAGAGATAGAATGATACTCGCGTGTTCTTGATTACAATACTGATAGCACTGTTTGGCTAGAAATAATAATCAAAAAATTATAAGGACGGGGATGATAGATCGGCCCGTGACTGTATTAGCGTAAGCTCCCTCGCCCGATATAACACATTCTTCGGCCTTTCCCAATTAATTGGGATCACCGGAGCCAATCAGGCTCATTTTGGTTTTGGCCGGGGATTTAATGCCGGATGCCCTTCCTGACGCTACGTGATTTTACACCCCGCTGTCACTGGAATTTGAACCACGGCCGTCCGGGTGAAAGACGAGCAGCTAAGTCACTGCGCCATCACGATGCCCCTCCCTCTCCCAATATATCATAATAATAACAATAATAATGTTATTGGTTTTACGTCCATTTCAACTACTCTGGCTTTTTAGAGACGCCACGCCGGGGTGCCAGAATTTTGCCCCAAAAGGCTTCTTTAACGTGCCAGTAAATCTACTGACACGGCTCCCTCGCATTTGCACGCCCCCAAATGCCAGTTGACTGTGCTAGGATTCGATCCTGCAATCTTGGGCACAGCACCGCTGAGCTACGCAGCCAGTCAAACCGATATATCACCCCCTGGTAAGTGAAAACCTCGTTTCAACATCTGAAACCACTGAAGAAATATTTCGGTTCCCACGTTAGTTGGACCAATCTGTATAGTTCGATATTATCCATTGATTAGTGAATTTGTACACTTGTAATATGCTGTACACTGTATGTAATAACAGGGCTGGCCCTTGTAACTTAAGTGTTTCAAGAATGAACTGTATATAATGCTTGTATACGCTTATTTTATTGGAGGGAAATGTGATAAATATGTGAATAGCTAATATACTGTACTTGTAATGTATTAAACACACAAATAAATACCTTACTCAAATTGATATTATTGTTTATTGAAATTAGATGATGCTGATGATAATTGTTGTTTTAAGGGGTCTAACATCTAGGTTATCGGCCCCTAATGGTTTGGGTGATAGTAAAACATGAGAATGAAATGTAAAATATAACTAAAACTAACTACACACTTACATACTGGAAGAAGAAATGGAAAAAAGGGAGAATAAGGCAAATAAAGGACAGAAGGAAAAGAAATACCCTCAATCCTCGAAGAATGAGCACTGAGGGACTTGGAGGGAAGGAAAGCCAGGAAATGCAGATAGGAAAGTGAAAGAGGAGAGGGCCGACCTCAAAGGAAAGGGAAAAGGGGGGGAACCGGACCCAGCTCAGGAATCCCTCAGGGTCTCTAACTCCCGAACTCAGCAGCCGTGATCCCCTGAGGGTGTAGCAATATCCAGGGTGCACCATAAGTGGTGGGACTACACACACCCTGCCTCCTTGAGGGTCTTGAGCAGAAGGCAGGAGATATGAAGAGAACAAAAGAGGTCTGAAGATGAGACAAAGGCCCATTAAGGCAGGAAAGTGAAAACTCGCTAGGCCTCAGATACCCTAATACCGTTGGGGTCGGAAAAGAACAATAGTTGACCAAGGGAGGTCGATAGGAAGGATGACAGAGAGCAGCCCGGCCAAGTAAGTGGAGGTAATGCCAAACTCAGCTGGGGGCCCGTGGTCGCCAACCCACGTTCCACCAGTCGTGAGCCCCTGGGGTAAATTGAAATTAGAGCCCGGCAAAAAGTACCCCAGTTCCAACCGGTCTAGCAGACGACAATGAAGAACAGTAACGTGGTATCAAGAACGATCATTATTGAAATTCTCGTTTGGGAAGCATTGCCTGGTCACAAGGTACTGTGGCGTGTTGTGTAAGGGTTCAACAGCAAAAGCTACAAGGACAGCGTCCATTCCGTTTACTTATTATACTCATAATAATGAGTTTAGAAACTCGATTCCACAAGCAAGTCGGAACACTTTATCCTGCCTGAAAATTCATCCAGCATGCGTTTGTTCTATTACTAGCATTCTTTTCCAATATCTTTAGACGACAATCCGCTAGGGTCGTCTTTGGTGAGAGAATTCATGTTAACAATATCAATACGATGAATCAAAATGTTGTTGTTTGAGTGTTCAGTCTTATGACTTGTTTGATGCAGCTATCCATCCCTCCCTGTCCTGGGCTCACCGTTTCAGCTCTAAATACAGTAGCTACCACACCTTACATCCGAGGCAATCTGTTTAACATATTCTAACCTTGGTCTACCCCTACAGTTCTTGTCCTCAATGCTTCCTTCCATTACTAAGCTTGCTACTCCTGGGTGTTTTAGGAAGTGTCCTACCAACCTATCTCTTCTCTTCATTAGCAGTCCCCAGAAACATTTGTCCTCTCCCACTCGTCTTAATACCTCTGCATTTGTTACCCTATCTACCCATCAGATCTTCATCGTTCTCCCGTAACACCACATTTCAAACGCTTCAATTCTCCTCTTTTCTGCTGCACCAATAGTACAAGTTTCACTTCCATAGAGCGCCACGCTCCAGACAAAGGTTTTCAAAAATTTCTTTCAAATGCCTAAATCCATATTTCATGTCAGCAGATTACTTTTCTGTAGAAATGCTTTCCTTTCCTGAAAGGAGCCGTGGTATATTTATTAAATTTAATTGCATTTAGTAAAAGTGTTTAACAGCAAGAAAACAAGTTCCTACTTAAATGCATATTTCACTACTTTTTCCAGCATAGATGCATACTTATAATGGTGGCAGCTTGCAACGGTGGATGAGTGGTTATCGTGTTGGACTACCAACCCCAAGTTGCAGGTTCGCTCCTGGCCGTGTTAAGTGATTTTTCGCAAGCCGACAAAAATCACGACACGCATGTCATACGTTGTTGGCATGTTCAAGTAGGCCGTGTTCATAATGGCAAAATTGATCTCGGGATTTTTCGCCAACACAAAAGTTCCTCCTTTCTCTTCTAGAAAGCGCTATAGTGTCAAGGAGCTTAGATATCTAACCTCCTTGACTTTCATAGCGCTCCAAGTAACAACAAAATACGACATGCGAGCTGTCCTCTGGGCATCAAATAACAAAGCTTGCACCCGACTCCCGAGGCCATACGCGCTAACTCGTGCCTCACTGGCATCGGGAGAGTGTGGGTTCAAATCCCACTTCGGCCGTCCTGAATATGGTTTTCGTGGTTTCCCATTTTCACTACCAGGCAAATGCCGGGATGGTTCCTTTCACGATCCCTTCCCTGACCCGTCCTAAAAAGAAAAATACATGGCCATTGGCTGCATTAATAAAATTATTATAAGGGACTTAGAACCAATATAGTACATTATGCAACGAGCCTATAATAGTAATAATTAAGACACGAGTATGTTTATAAAGCGAGCGTAGCGAGTTTTGTAATTTCCATACGAGAGTCTTAATTGCCATTATAGGCGAGTTGCATACGACTGTTTATGTTCGACGATAATTATAACTTCATTATATGTTTTAACAAATATATTCATAAATATCTGTGGGATTCAGTAACTTCAGTTAGTGAACAGAGTGCGCTGGTTTTGCTTACTGAACAGAGTGCATGCGTGGGTTAAAGACCTTCGGAAGCAGAGACCATTTACTTTGCTTGGCAATGCTATTGTTTACAGCCTGCATGATGTCTAGTGCCGATCAAGACTAGTATTCACTAATAGTATCACCAAAGTCGTTTGAAAGCAATGCGCTGTGTATAAATTGGAGTTGGGGATATTAAGGCACAGTGCTATTTCTTGTCTCATATTCGCCAGTTTAATTACGCGAACATAATTATGGTACGGTGCACCTTCCATGTCGGTAAGTTAGGCAACCGACCCAAGCCTCTATTACCATTCACAATCCTTTAACTCTTGGCAAGATTCATTTCACCATGTGGCGCTGGCGTGATGGATAGCGTTGCGGTGTGAAAGGCCGGTAGTTCTGGGTCGATTCGGGGTTTGGGCAATTTTTTTTAATGTTATTTGTCGTATTGTAGTCACATGATACAGTCTGGTGCTACGTCAGAGAAGAGAGTGCAGTCGTACAGTATTAGAGAACAGTCAGGCAGTTGACGTAAACTACTACGTTCAGTTTAATTTCGCACGATGGCTGATTCTCCGCATAGGCACAATTCTGAGGAATACGCCGATATGCCTCTAACAATAATGGTTTGGAAGCAAGAAGATTGTACGCTAAAAGATATCCAAATAGGGTCCTACCATGTGTCCCTACCATTATAGCAGTTGACCGGCGTTTGTGGGTGGAGGGCCTGAATCAACTCTTATTTTAGGGGTTAAGGAGGTCGCTCCGATCCCAAGTTCCCTATCTCAAATTACTTCTATACCCGTCCCCTACTCGACGTATCATTCTCCGAAGGTACATAAAAGACACCCTGTATAGAAGGATGCTGTGTTGCTAACTTCTGGACGTAGATTCATAAATTTCTTGCATATGTCATAGCATTTTCGTGTTACCGTAAAGGTTTGGGATTGAAACTACAATGGTTGATCCGATATCCAATTTCAACTTTCAAATCATGTAATTCATGTCCGACATGTTAGATTTTGAACGCATGCGCGAAGGTATCCTTACCCAATTGGTCAATGAATGAGCTCTGATTGGCTGGAGAAACTGTCTCATAATGAAAAACAGTACTACTGTATAATGACCATCATTATGATAACAGTTTTCAGGCGTATAAAATTTACATTTCGACATCGTCGAACATAAATATTATTATTATATTAAATTCATTAGTTTGTTAGAGCTCTCCAAGACTCACAATTTGAAACCTTTCCGGGCCCTTTAGCCCTTCAACATTTGGCACAGTGTGGAAATTTTTTAACCCTTTCCTTCTCAAAGCGCCCGAATGCGCCCGATATGAAAGTCACAGCTCCCTGTTAAAGCGCCCCTATGTTTGTTCTTAAAACTAATTCTGAACTATAGGCAATGTATCAGGCAGCATTTAGAGGGCATTGTGTTACTTTTTAGCGGGAACAAATGGTTTGTTCCTTGACCTTACTCCCAGCTGTTGCTAGGAAACATGGCTGGTCTCTCAGATGTCGATGTCCTATTATGGAATTGAATAGAAGCGATGTTAGTGATTCGGAAAGTTCGTGTGGAAGGGATTTTCTGTATAAATTAGATGTAAATGATCAGTGGCTACGCGGGTTAAAGCGCAGCGTTAGGTCATGGGGCCAAGCTCTCTGCTGACTCGGTAGACGCGTGGGTTCGTGCCCCACCGTCTGCTGTCCTTGAAATGGTTTTCCGTGGTTTCCCATTTTCAACACCAGGCAAATGCTGGGACGGTACCTTCTGATAGGCCACGGCCGCTTCCTTCCACATCCTTGCCCAGTTTCATTCGTCTTCATCCATTCCCTCTCTCATCCCGACGCGCAGGTCGCCCACGGGCGTCGAATAGAAAGACCTGCACTCGGCCTCTGAAGAGGCCACACGAAAAAAAAAACAGTTAAATGATAGTGACAGTGATATTGATGAGGATACAGTAAACCAGCGTACTGTAACTGCTGGTGGTGACGGCGGCCTACAACTAAGCATTCAAACTTCCCTGCCTTTTACTCTGTCAGATGATCTTACTGGCGACGGGAGTAGACATTGGGAACTAAGGACTCTATGGAGAAGGCTACCGAGATATATATATTAGTATATTTAAATTAGGATTTGGAATTTTTTGTATTATGGGCCAATGTGAATAATTCTAAAAATATACTGAAGTGGTTCTGAACCAGGGACCTCAGGAAATAAAATGGTAAACAATGTGTTCAGTTTGTTAAAAGTGTGCAAATTCCGTTACTGACACATTATTTTAAACTTAGTTTGAGAATTGTTTATGTGGCCAGGTCATTTAGTTTTAAAATTGTGACCGGATTATATGAGGGCAGACTTCAAACCAAGGACCCCAGGTGAGTGTGATTTACTGTGGGTCATTGCAAGTCTTGGTAATTCACGTGTAAAATTTTATTATATTTAAATGTACTGTATTATATACAGTAGTTCTAATGTTATGTGCTAGTGTGTATACCCATGTCCACAGTACTTCATATTCTAAAATAATTGGTTGATTTCTGGGGATATCATGCCGGGAAATGCAACAAGGAAAGGGTTAATATTATATTTTTGCTAAGATCTTTACGGAATACTGAAGAATGTCAAGAGAGGTACGGATCCTGTGGACACTGTTAGAATTGGCTCCACTTTGTGGCGCCGCTCAGGCAATATTAGTAAACACCCTGTGTGGGGGCGTGGTCCTTACCGGGCCGCCCTCAACACCAGATAAATGGCTTTAAACCTCATCGGCATTCCTCAAACTTTTTTCTGTCTCTGTAGGGTAGCAGTGCTGTTCACTTTGTGGTGTAGTGACTAGCATTTCCACTGGGGGGTGTCAATTCGATTTCCAGCTCTGCAAAACAATAATAATAATTCTGGTCTAAGATTTGAAACAGGGTACACTCAGCCTCGTGAGGTAAAACTAAGAGAAGGAGGGTTCTATTCCAATCTCAGCCATCCTTGACGTGGTTTTCTGCGGTTTCCCCACTTCTACACCAGGCAAATGCAGAGATGGTTTCTAACTTAAAGCCACGGCCACCTCCTTCTCAATCCTCTCCTGAATTACAAATACACACACTAATACAGATAACACAAAAACACAGGTTATCAGATTTATTTATTTATTTATTTATTATTCTATCATATTTGCCCTTATGGACAGTGTTTGAACTTAAATAACTCATGATGATACAATTTTCACTTCTCTCCCTTCTTCCTCTTCTCTTCTCAAAATCTCGTTCATCGTTTTTGACTGCACACCTGTTTCCGTTGTTCTGTCACAAAGTTCTTGTCTTCATCTTTTCATTTGCTTTCAATGTTGTATCCTGAATTCTCCTCCGTCTTCAATCATTTGCCCGTCAATCCCCACCTGCCTGTCGTCTTCCTCTATTTCATGATACCAATTAGTTTTCCTGCTTTAGTTGTTTACTGCATCCAAGGTCTTCTTTGTAAGCCTGTACTGTTGTTGTTCATTCTCTGTATGTGTCAATAAAATGTTAGTCTGTGTTTTCTGATCATATCAGTGAGTCTGTCTGTGTACTCGTATAGCTCTTTGGTAGGTCTTTTCATCCACATGCCATCTCTGTGTATTGCTCCAAATATTGCTCTGAGAATTGTGCGTTCTATTTTTTCAGTTTCTGTGATGCCTGACGCTCCAATTGTTGTCGTTTCTGACGCATATAATGCTTCTGGTAGTACGACTATTTATTTATTTATTTTTTATTTATTTATGTGCAACATCTTTCTGCTCGGTTGCTGAATAGTTTTGTGGGAGTGATTTTGAAAATTGGGAACGGAAGTGGATCGGAAAGATCGAGCTGGCAGTGGTGGATCGAACGGAAGTATGCACTGCCCGCTCGATCAATCGAACGGAAGTGTACTAGCTGGCAGTGGTGGAAAACGGAAGTATGCACTGCCCGCTCGATCGATCGAATGGAAGTGTACTAGCTGGCAGTGGTGGACAATGGAAGTATGCACTGCCCGCTCGATCGATCGAACGGAAGTGTACTAGCTGGCAGTGGTGGAAAACTGAAGTATGCACTGCCCGCTCGATCGATCCAGCGGGCAGTGGTAAGACCCAGCTGGCAGTGGTACGAGAAACAATTGATACCATGACGCACTCTCAGCCATGTGGAATGTATATGACATACTGAACGGAAAACGCTCATGCGAACTCTAGTGTCAAGTGATTGAAACAAATGACATGGTACATGTTCGAAGTCTTCGTATCAGTATTTAAATGGTAAAATGCCTTAATATCAAACATTGTAAGTAGTCGGCATTGCCGGTATTATGTTTCTGCACAATGGCTATTCAAATATTAACCCACATAACGGTTATGCAGTCATCAATATAATATAATCGTTGTGGTTATACGAGAATCGAGCAAGCCTTCATGAACTATTACTGAATACATTCTCTTTACTCACAAGAGGGCCTATTCATAAGGCATTTTAAACTCAATATCACGTTGGAACATTATCGAAACAAGCAAAATATAAATAAAACTTATTCCGTAATGCAGTATTATTGGAACGTGGAAATAAGTCACCATCTTGTGCACAAAATTTGCGTAGTTGAAATAGCCGTGGGGTTAGTGCTTATGATTGTAAATCTAGAGATCTTGGGCTCGAATCCCGTACGGGGTGGATATTTTTGCTACCAGTTTATCATTTTAAACGATATTTATCATATCAATATGACTCATTTTAACAGAATCCATATGAAATTACGTGTTGGTATGTGAATGAAGAGGTCCTGTTTATAAGGAATTTAAGGTTATGAGTGGTGTCGCGTCCATTAATCTAGTTGATCCATATCGTATTCTTTATTTAGGCTAGTGCTGGTGGAAGATACAAATCATATAATAAAATGAGTTCCGTATTATAAACTACAATATCTGTAAAACACTCCATTTTACAATAGATTAATATTTGTGCCAATAATACTATAAAATACCGGTGTATCAACAATTTCACGTGAGGTTTCTTCTATGTCAGATGTTACACATCATATGCGACTACTGTAAGGCTCGTAATTTATTAATTTATTTATTTATTTATTTATTTATTTATTTATGACCACGATGTCGTAGCCTCTCAAATAAAATTACAACAGCTGTTTCTTGAAACTCCGGCGCTCTTCGAGTTTCATCTTTGAGTTAAGATGTATCTTAATCGTCATAATATGTTGTTGATTGATTTAGGGGCTTTGCGACATCTGTAAGACATTTGTAAGTCAGGTGAGGGTTGGGAAGGAGACGGCCGTGGCCTGAAGGTAGGAAACATCCCAGCATTTGTCAGGAGTGGAAGTGGGGGAAACCACGGAAACGCACTTTCAAGATGGCTGAGATGGGAATCGAACCCTCCTCTTCTCAGTTTTGCCTAACGAGGCTGAGTGTACCCTGTTCCAGTTCTTACATTAGAATAAAGATTTCTAGGCAGAACCGGGAATCGAACCCGGACCTCCTGGGCGACAGCCAAGAACAATAGCCGCTAGGCCATGAGGTGGTCTGTTATGTAATTCCCACTTCTTTTAAATCGCTACCTCCGAAAACCAGACTCCTTCGGTTGTCGTTCCCAGAATGTAGGTAAAGATCTTGTTTGTCTATCTCATTGCGCTCGTTCTTGCTATATGGCCATAGAATAGTAATACACTGTATAATAAACAAACAAAAACGGCGCACCAGGAAGGAATTGTCCGATGGCGATAAAAATCGGTGGATGTGAGTAACAGACTTAGAACAACAAACAATTGGTCAAAAGTGCAGAACAATCAAATGATTTATTGCAGAGTTAGATCGTTACAAAGTGACGACGTCAATAAGGTGTTGGTCCACCCCTGGCCTGTATAAAAGCTGTCACTCGACGAGGCATGGACTGATAAAAGTTCCCGGATGATGTCCTGTGGAATTTCGTGCCAAATAGTCTCCAACTGTTGGGCTAAATCGGCGACATTCTGGGATGTTAGCAATCGCCTTCCCATGACGTCCCAGATGTGCTCTATGGAAGAGAGATCAGACGACCGTGCTGGCCAAGGAAGGATACGGCAAGCTTGAAGACAGTCCATAGCAGAACGTGCCGTGTGCGACCGGGCATTATCCTGTTGGAAAGTAAGGCCTGGATGTCGCTGAAGGAACGGTAACACAATCGGCCGTAGAATGTCATCAACATACCGCTGTGCTGTCAGTGTGCCAGGAATGACTACCAGAGGGGTCCGGCTATCAAAGGAGATGGCACCCCAGACCATCACCCCCTGTTGTGAGGCTGTGTGGGGTGCGATAGTCAAGGCAGGATCCCCACGCTAGCCTGGACGTCTTCAAACACGTCTGCGGTTGTCGTCAGGGCACCGTTGGAAACGGGACTCGTCACTAAGGACTATACGTCCCCAGTCAGCGCAGTTCCACGTTGCTCGAGCGCGGCACTACTGTAATCTGACTTTACGGTGAACAGGAGTGAGTGGTAAGCGGCGTAACGGGCGGCGCGAGCGCAAATTCCTGTCGCTCAGGCGTCTGTTGATGGTCATGGAGGACACATGTGGGCGGGTCACACGCTGGATCGTTGATAACGACGACTCCGGTGCTGTGACAGCTGTTCTGACAATCGCTCTGTCTTCCCGTGCTGTTGTGGCCCTCGGTCGACCACTGCTCTGCCGTTCTGACGCTGATGCCTGCCGTTGCTGACCCACGTCTCAGCATCGTCTCATCACTTCGACCCAAATGTCCAGCGACAGCTCGATTCGACCAACTAGCCTCTTTCAATCCGATCGCACGACCTCTTTCAAACTCTGATACCTGCTCGTAATGAGCACGAATCCTTCGGCGTGTCATTCTTACAGCCGACGCGTCGGCGACGTTCAGATATCGCAGTCAAATGCAACAGCTACGTTGAGCATAAGCTTCAGAATCGCGCCTTATATACACCTGATGCATGCGTAGTTCGGATGCGCGGGAGCTCCCGCTATTCATTCATTGGACACGAAGCTTTAATCAGTTGCATGTTCGGTCCGAATGTCTTTGCATACGTAATTTCCTTACAATCGGACAACGCCTTCCCGGTAAGTCTTTTTTTTTTTGTTATACAGTGCATTAGGCGGCTCCTGTGGCGTAGATGGTAGCATGCTGAGCTTCTCAGCCGAGGTCGTCGGATTTTTTAAGGGCGTTAAAAATCTCTCAGAATGCCTTCCTTCGGAGGGGAAGTCAAGTTTGTGGGCCCATGTCATAGATTTATGGCATACATTAGAACCCTCCACTAATTACACTTGTGTGAAGCTAAATTATAGGTTAGACTTGACTATCGCTCGTAAGTTCCAACGTTCGTTGGCAGGAGCCAACTTCGGTGGCATCTAGTAACCAAGTTCACAACTAGGTGTCGTTGACGGTATCATTTGGTAGCAAAAGTATGAACTACTTCAACATTGATCGTCTGCAGTCCTTACCTGAATTACAGATAACACACTAATACAACCATCACAATTAACACGGGTTAACAGACAGATTCTACACACACCCAAAGTACTCGGTGCTACATGACCGTGTTGTCGCAGCCCCTAAACTGAGGAACCAATCATCGTAATATTATTCTTCTATAACTACCCCTTATCATTCCCGTTTCCAACAGGGTTGGGGATGAGATACGATGAAGGACTTTGTGGCAGTGGTTTTTACGGCCAAATGCCCTTCCTGATGCAACCTCATGAGAGAAGTTAATGAGAGATGAAATGAATGAAGATGAATGAAACTGGGCAGGGATGTGGAAGGAAACGGCCGTGGCCTATCAGAAGGTACCTTCCCAGCATTTTCCAGGAGTTGAAAATTGGGAAACTAAGGAAAACCATTTCAAGGACGGCCGACGCGACGATGCGGTGCGGCTCCGCAGAGAGGTTGGTCCCATGGCCTAGCACTGCGCTTTAGCGAGCATAGCTACCGCTGTCGGTCGTATTATTATTTTTATAATAACGTTCTCGCCTGCTGTTTCCAAGGTTACAGGATTGAATCCTGGCGCAGTCAGTTGGCATTTGAGAGTGCGCCAATGTGAGGGAGCCGTGTCAGTATTTTATCTGGCACTTTAAAAATCCCTTTCGGGGCAAAATTCCGGCACCCCGGCGTCTCTAATAGGCACAGTAGCTAAAAAGGACGTAAAGCCAATAACAGTATTATTATTATTATTATTATTATATGAAATTTACAGAATGCAAATACATTTGCCATTGATAGCACAATGTGAAGCCCAATATTATAAGGTGCGTTCAAAAAGTAACGAGGCGGAGTCTGGAATACGGAAACCGGTGACTACATCGGCTAATCGTGGCGAGTGTAACGAGGTGTGGTTCCAACCAGAGCGTGGAAGGTCACAGCCCGTCGCTAGAGGGCACGCGTGCACGTCACGTGACGATACAAAGGGAGCAGCAGCATGCATCAATCGTCCAACGCTGTCAGTCGCATTGCAAACAGTGACACGGAGGCGTCAACCGAGGAGAAAAGAGCAAAGAGGTGTTGTTCGGAAGGAGTAGAGGGAACGGACATTCATCGCCGAATGTCACAAGTGTACGGCGAACACTGCATGTCCCTTGCAAGGGTCAAGGCGTGGCACAAGCGCTTCAGGGAAGGACGGGTGTCGTTAGCCGATAATGCCCGGTCTGGGGCACCCCCCTGCATTACCGATGACAACGACCAGCTGGTTGATGCACTCATTACCCAGGACCGCCGAGTGGCAGTGAATGCCATAGCCGCCGTGGTCGCTCCACGACAATGCACGACCTCATACGGCCAATACAGTCGCGGTACTCCTGCAGAAATTCAAATGCGAGGTTCTCGGCCATCCTCCATACAGTCCAGACCTCTCTCCCTGTAATTACGCCATGTTTGGTCCCCTGAAAAGGGCTCTGCGGATCAACGATTCACCTCGAACGCCGACGTCCAGCTGTAAGTGCGCAACTGGTTCACATCGCAGCCCAGGGAATTTTATGAGACAGCCATTCACCGCCTCGTGTCACAGTGGGACAAGTGCCTCAACAGCCAGGGCCAATACTTCTAACATACAGGTACTGGTTTCTGTAATTATGCCTCCGGCTCGTTACTTTTTGAACGCACCTTATATATTTTATTTTATTTACATTGTAAGGATATCCATTTTTATTATTTTATTTCATTCTTTTGATTAGAGCCTCCGTGGCTTAGGAGGCTGCACGCCGACCTCTCACCGCTGGGTCCTTGGTTCAAATCCCAGTCACTCCATGTGAGAGCTGTGCTGGACAAAGCGGAGGCAGACAGGTTTTTCTCCGGGTACTCTGGTTTTCCCTGTCACAATTTCATTCCAGCAACACTCTCCACTATCATTTCATTTCATCATTTAATCATTGTCCCAGGGCAGTGCGACAGACTTCGGCAGCCGGCACAGTTCATATCCTCGCCGCTAGATGGGGGCTTCATTCATTCCATTCCCTAACCCGGTCGCTCGACTGGAAGCAGGCTGTGGATTTTAAAGTTCATTTCATTCTTTTGATTTAAATTTATCACATTTTTTTCATATCAAACAAACATTAGACTTAATTACATCTCTAATATGTTATTGTATTCTTAATTGATCTGAAGACCTGAATGTCAGGTCGAAACATGTACAATATTTAACAGATATACAGGGTGTCTTTTATGTACCTTTGGAGAATGATAGGTCGTGTAGGGGACGGGTATAGAAGTAATTTGAGATAGGGAACTTGGGGTCGGTGCGGCCTCCTTAACCCTTAAAATAAGGGTTGATTCAGGCCCTCCACCCTGTAAGTTAGGCAACCGACCCAAGCCTCTATTTCCTTTCTCAATCCTTTAACCCTTGTCAAGATTCATTTCACCTTGTGGCACTGGCGTAATGGATAGCGTTGCGGTGTGAAAGGCCAATAGTCCCGGGTTCAATTCCTGGCTTGGGCAATTCTTTTTAAATGTTATTTGTCGTATTGTAGTCACATGATACAGTCTGGTGCTACGTCAGAGAAGAGAGTGCAAATACGACAAATAACATTTAAAAAAACAACAAAGATTTTGTCTAAGCCCGGAATCGATCCCAGGACTACCGGCCTTTCGCACCGCAACGCTATCCATTACGCCAGCGCCACATGGTGAAATGAATCTTGCCAAGGGTTAAAGGATTGAGAAGGGAAATAGAGGCTTGGGTCGGTTGCCTAACTTAGAGGGTGGAGGGCCTGTATTACCCTTATATTAGGGGTTAAGGAGGCCGCTCCGACCCCAAGTTCCCTATATCAAATTACTTCTATACCCGTCCCCTACACGACCTATCATTCTCCAAAGGTTCATAAAAGACACCCTGTATTGGCGAATATTTTAAACTTAAGAATATGAAATTTACATTTTAAAAAATACAAAACCATCACCACCGGTCTCCTTGCGAGCCAAAGACACTGATGTTAGCGCTGGATCTCAAGATGTTCAGAGCAAGTCACTGAAGCGACAAAACCTACGCACTGTACTTGCAGCGTTACAACACAATCAATTTTCAGGTTTTATTCTGTCTCTTTCTTCTTTTTTCTCATATATGCTTCCTCTTTCTCTCTTCTGTCCACTTCTTTCCTGGTTGTCTCTCTTTGGGAGTTTGATGATGATGATAATTGTTGTTTTAAGGGGCCTAACATCTAGGTTATCGGCCCCTAATGGTCTGGGTGATAGCGAAAAAGACAATGAAATGGAAACCAGAACGAAAATTAAGTGAGACGGAAAATACTTACAAAAAGAAACTCAGATTGAAACAACTCACAAAATGTTCTTACAAAAGGGAATTTAGAACAAAAAGAATCACAAAAGGAATAGATTTAAAAAAAAGTCGCACAAAATGCAGGCTAGGTTCAAAATACGTACAAAATGCAATGTAGAGTCGAAATACTTACAAAATGCAATTGAAATTCAAAATACTTACAAAATGCAAATGAGATCGAAAATACGTACAAAATGCAATTGAAATTCCAAATGCTTTCAAAATGCAAATGAGATCGAAAATACGTACAAAATGCAATTGAGGTTCAAAATACTTACAAAATGAAATTGAAATTGAAAATACACAATGCAATTCAGATTGAAATATCCCATTTCCAATCCAAAATACTCACAAAGTGCAATTGAAATTCAAAATACTTACAAAATGAAATTGAAAATGCTTACAAAATACACGGGAGATTCAAAGTACTCATTTGGATTGACAATACTTACAAAATGCAATTTAGATTGAAAATACTTGACTAAATGTAATTTAGATTCAAAATACCCACAAAATGTAATTTAGATTCAAAATACCCACAAAATGCAATTGAGAATCAAAATACTTGCAAAATGCCCACCACACAAAATGAAAATTTAGATTTTAAATTCTTGCGAAATGCAGTTTTGGTTGAAAATACTTACAAAATGCAATTCAAATTCAAAAAACTCACTAAAATGCCCTACACCTACATTGAAATACTTACTAAAAAGTAATTTAGATTGTCAATCTTTACAAAATGCAATTGAGGTTGAAAACAAACGCGAAATCCAATTTAGATTGAAAAAATTTACAAAATGCAACGTAGATTAAAAATACCTACAAAATGTAGTGTAGATGCAAAAAAAAAAGCTAAAAGGAATTTAGATAAACGAGCCAATTAACAAAAAACAATGCAGGAATCTTAAAGAGAAAAGGAAATATGATGAAAAGAAAGATGAGACAAGGGCCAATTAAGGCGGGAAAGTGAAAGACTCCCGAGGCCTCGGATACCCTAATACCTTCGGTGTCGGAAAAGAACAAGAGTTGACCAAGGGAGGTCGACAAGAAAGAAGACGGAGAGGAGCCCGGTACAAGTAAGTGAGAGAAATGCCAGACTCAGCTGGGGTCCCTGGTCGCCAACCCACGTCCCACCAGATGTGAGCCCCTGGGGGACTTGGGGAGTTTGCTCAAACTTCTGTTTCGAAGGTTTTTCTCTGTATGTGCTCCTGTCTTCTGTAGAGATGTTTATTTTCTTGAGGTCTTCCACGGTTTCCTTTACCCAATTTGTTTGTAGTGTAGTATTCGTAACTACACTGGGACCCATATCCAGTAAGGCTCATCAATGAGCTGGATATGGTACAAAGGAAGGCTGCTAGGTTAATGCTCCATGATTTTAATCGTAGAAGTAGTGTAACTCGAATGATCGAAAAACTAGGGTGGGAATCTCTGGAAGATAGAAGAACGAAATCCAGACTATACGCTATGTTTAACACTTACACTAATCGGCCAGCATGGAAAGAACTAAGCAAACGTCTGGGAAATCCTGCCTACCTGAGCAGGGCAGATCATCCACATAAAGTCAACCTATAAAATTAGCCATGAAAAAGATGTAATCACATTTTAAAAGCTTTTCACGCATTAGGACACACATCTGAAACATCCGTGAATAGAAATTGACATTTCTTAGGGTGGTTTATTACCACCAATTACCCCCAATCTTCGATGAGCCTAACAAGCTGTCATGGACGCTAAGGGTGGAAACACTCGGTTTAGTGACCAGTGTTCCCGTACAGTGCAGTGCAAACATTAACACTGTTTTGTTTGGCAAAAAAAACAGCCCAAAAGAACATTAGTAAAAAATAGAAAATTGTTAGATTTGTGAAATGTAACGAAATTTGTGAGTTAAAGCGTGTTGTAAAACATGTTTCAGTATTTTCTGTAGCCAACCATCTAACATTTACATGAATAATGCAAATATTGGAAAACCGATACATTTTAGTGGAATAAATTAAGAAATTACATAAAAAATTGAAGTGTTCCACTTTTTTTGCCGGTCAGTATATATTAAAAAATTCTTTGTCAGTCTGTCCATAAAATTTTGCCCTTCTTTTCCTTATGTTGTTTGTAATCGTCTCTGTCTGTTTGTACAGTTCTATTGTCGATCTCTCTATCATATTTTCCCTCTTTCTGAACTGGCCCGTAGATCTTTCTCAGAATTTTTCTCTCTTGTTTTTTAATTCCTTGATTTTTGTTCGTCCCTTGATTGCTGTCGTTTCTGAAGCGTATAAGGCCTCTGGTAAGAACTACTGTGTGTTAGTGTCGTAATTTGGCATTGATGGCAATTCATTTTTACTGTAGTGATTGTTATTATTATTATTATTATTATTATTATTATTATTATCTTCTTTATTTACTCAACTTACAGTCGGTACCATGACTCATATCGGTACATTACGTACAAGAAAATGAGTAAAGTAACACTTAAGCCAATAGCATACATTTTCAAACTATACGGTATAACATAGACGTTTGACAGTTAATTTTATTTTCTCTTCTTATCTTCCACGTCTCTTTTTCACTAGAGGGTCCAAAGAAAAATCCTAATGTGTATTCAAAAACCCTCTAACGATGCTGCAGGTTTTCAGAATTGCAGCCTTTTGTGCAATAGTGCGGGTGTATATGGGAAGATTTAGTGTGGCTAGATTTACTGAAAAGGAGTTAGGTGTCAGGCCAGAGGGAGAAAGGAGGAAAGGAAGAATCGTCACATTTTTTTGTCTCCAGATTCTAGCAACCTCCATAGCTAGAGGAGTATATTTATCAATTTTCTCTCTGTATTTATGGTGGATATTATGGTCATTCGGAACAGATATGTCAATCAAGTACGTGTGATAGTTCTTCTTATCAGTTAAAGTTATGTCTGGTCTATTATGAGGAGTTGTTTTGTCTGTTTGAATAGTGCGATCCCAATACAGCTTTTAATCTTCGTTATCCAGCACACTTTCTGGAGTGTATTTGTAATAAGGCGTCCTGTCGTGTATGAGAGATCGGGTTAGGGCGAGTTCTTGATGAATGACTTTGGCAACATCGTTATGCCTCTCAGTGTAAGATGTTGGCGCTAGAATTCTGCAGCTGCTGGTAATATGCTCTGGTTTCTGGGCCGGTTATTATTATTATTATTATTATTATTATCACTATCAGAGGGGTACTGATCAATAATAAGGCAGCTCCTGGCGGGGTCTGAAGGCTGGAGGCACCGCACTCCCAGGTAGTCAGCTCGTACTGCTCTCGATGAGATGAACAGGGTGATAGCCTAGCAGAGATTTATAGGAACCACATTGAATTCCAGCATCAGATTCCATCGAAATGAAGTCGCATTCTTTTCAGACGTTTTCAACGACCAGAAGCTTTACGACAGAAGTGTTCAAAACGATACGTGCCACAATGTCACTTCGCAGTGAACGTTTAGAATACCCCCGTCACAAAAACACAGTCCAGGATTGTTGAGAGGAAGGACGATTCGACCATGTAGCACATGAATATTGGCGGAATACAGAGGCATATAGAACAGGTCTTCAACGAGGCTAAGAATAATGATAATTTCATCTACGGACTACATAAGGAGGCATGACCAAGTAGCCAAGATAATATGTCTGAACCTGGCAAAGAAGCACTCCTTAAGTAATAATCTTCTACCTTACTATCAATATATCCCTGATGCTGTTCTGGAGATCGATACACACAAGCTACTCTGGGACAGGTCAGTGATCACAGATAGACCTATATCAGCAAACATGCCAGACATTATTCTTATTGATAAAGTTCAAAAGAAAATTCTAATAAGACATCGCAGTCCCTAACTCGCATAATATCAAACACAGTTATGCTGAGAAAGTGATGGAATACCTGCCTCTGGCTGAAGAGATCCGACAGATGTGGCGACAGGAATTTTTCACTGTATTGCCTATCATAATCTCTTCCACAGGGATCATACCGAAGTCGCTAAAGGCCAACCTCGATAGATTAGGGCTCCACCATAATCTGCTGACCAGTATGCAGTAAGTAGTTATTTTAGAGACCTGCTCCATGGCTCGTTCGTTCCTCAACCTACCATTATAGAGAACTCTACTTCATCTTGCAACAAATGCCAATGAAATGGTGAATTGTACTCAACGATATGGTTAACATATAACTAATAATAATCCTAATAATAATAATAATAATAATAATAATGGTAATACTGTAATAATGTGCATTTGACTGTTCAATCGTTAGACTGGTTTGATGTAGCCCTCAGGCATCCCTGTCCTGAGCTAATCGTTTCATTTCTACTTAACTACTACACCGTACAACCGAGGCAATCTTCTAACATATTCTCACCTATACAGTTCTTATCCTCGACCCTTCCTTCAATAACTACATCCTGGTTGTCTTAGTATGTGCTCTATCAACCTATCACCCATAACATATTCCATTGTTCGTCTGTAACAACACCTTTTCTGCTGTACTAACAGTCCAAGTTTCACTTCAATAGAGCACCACGCTCCAGACAAAAGCTGCCAAAATTGATTTTTAGCCTATTTTCAATTTTGAAAAAATGACTTATGAGATCACCTTTTGTCAGTGTGTGTGCGTGTGTGTGTGTGTGTGTGTGTGTGTCTAATAACTTCTAAACCGATGGAGCGATTTCAATGAAACTCGGTAAGTTCATAGCACTATTCTGGACGACCCCGACCGTGTCCTTCAAAATTTGTTATGTCTCACCAATCCAGCATGGCGGCTGTGCGATATTTCACCAGCATCCAATATCCCCGAAACTATTCCCGATATTACCCTGGAATTTTTACGGTGATAAAGGGAACTACTAGAAGTTCACCTATGTGACTATTGAAAAAGTGTAACTACAAAACCAACATGGCGGTCATGCGAATTTGCTACTTTTTAAATAGACGTTTCTCGCGATTTAACCAACCAAACGCAATAAAACTTGGTACAGTATATGTTTATACACATTGTAATGCACCGACATCCAACTTCGTTCAATTGTTTACATAACCACAAAATGGCGGATGTGCGAAATATTTCACCGGTATTCTATATCTCTGAAACTATTAGCGGTATCACCCTGAAATTTTGTACGGAGATAAAGGGTACTACTGGAAGTTCATCTATAAGACTTTCAAAAACCGGTTAACTACAAAACGAACATGGCGGCCAAGCGAATTTGAAAATTTTAATAGACCTTTCTCGCGATTTAATGTTCCAAACGCAATGAAGTCTGGTACAGGAAATGTTTATACACATTGTAATGCACTGGTATCAAATTTAGTTCAATTGTTTACATAACCTCAAGATGGCGGCTGTGCGAATTTTAAAATTAAGTTTTTATTTCTTGTGTCGTAATCATGCGATCGAAGTGAAAGTTTGAATAATGAACCTACGCAATAATTTTCCTTTAATGGTACATGACTATGGCCTATACATTTAACAATCCAACATGGCGACCATCCGAAATATTTAGTCGGTTCTCAATATCTACGAATCTATTACAGCAATCAAACTGAAATTTTGTATGTTGATAGAGGCAGTTAACATAAGTAGGATATATGAAAATAGGCTTTAGTTCTTCACGGAACTACTTGTCTAATAACTAAATCTGTATTTGATGACAACAGATTTCATTTCTTTTGAAAAGCTTCCTTAACATACATACTAACGAAAGTGTACTTGATCTATCCGTGCGATCACTCAGGCAGCTCTTAGCGATCTATTATTGAACTCTTAGTGATTAAGCAAGGAACTATTAGGAAATTCGTAGGAATATATCACGGAGCGGTTTGATATCTGATGACGGAAAGTAAGGTATAGCGTTTCTTCACCGCAAGTATCATGGAGATCTTAAAACTATCGTGAAGCTCGAAACATCTTATCAGGCAACAATTAGATATCTGTCACAGATGGAACTCTTAGAAATCTATTACGGAACGTGTTGTGGTTCTAAGAAAACGTTTCGAAATCAAACACGGGACGTATTGTGACCTAGAAATCTCTCACGGAACGTCACGAGACGTATTGCGATCCAGAAATCTCTCACAGAACGTATTGCTATTCCTGATGGAACTTTTGGAAATCTATTACTGAACGTGTCGTGATCCCTCAGAGAACGCTTAGAAAGCTATCACGGAACGTCACGAGACTTATTGCGATCCAGAAATCTATCACAGAACGTATTGCTATTCCTGATGGAACTTTTGGAAATCTATTACTGAACGTGTCGTGATCCCTCAGAGAACGCTTAGAAATTTATCACGGGACGTATTGTGATCTAGAAATCTCTCACGGAACGTCACGAGACGTATTGCGATCCAGAAATCTCTCACAGAACGTATTGCTATACCTGATGGAACTTTTCGAAATCTATTACTGAACGTGTCGTGATCCCTCAGAGAACGCTTAGAAATCTATCACGGGACGTATTGTGATCCAAAAATCTCTCACGGAACGTCACGAGACGTATTGCGATCCAGAAATCTATCTCAGAACGTATTGCTATCCCTAATGGAACTTTTGGAAATGTATTACTAAACGTGTCGTGATCCCTCAGAGAACGCTTAGAAATCTATCACGGGATGTATTGTGATCCAGAAATCTCTCACGGAACGTCACGAGACTTATTGCGATCCAGAAATCCATCACAGAACGTATTGCTATACCTGATGGAACTTTTGGAAATCTATTACTGAACGTGTCGTGACCCCTCAGAGAACGCATAGAAATCTATCACGGGATGTATTGTGATCCAGAAATCTATCACAGAACGTATTGCTATTCGTGATGGAACTCTTAATAAATTTACCAAGAACTATTGGAAATCTATTACTGAACGTGTTGCGATCCCTCAGAGAACGCTTCGAAACCCATCAAGGAACGTATTGCGATCCAGAAACATATACGGAACGAGTTGTGTCCCCTCGTTGAACTAGTAGCGACGCCGCACGTTCCGAATTCATGCTGAGGGGGAATTGCGTTGGCTGGACTCCTCACTATAAAGCTATTTGTCCTCACCCCATAATCCTGTAGACGTTGCACACAATTGGCGTCTGGAGAGCTCCCAATACATTTATAATAACTAGCCTAAGCTCATACCCTTATCAGGTTAGTGCCAAAACTTTCAGCAACTGAAATCTCTTTGTGTTTACAACAAACCTGAGAAATAGGGGGTGAGAGGGGTTGGGGAGGGGGTAGAGTATGGTAAGAGGATGCTGTTGGCAGCCTTTCTTTTACTTTCATTTTCCACATTATTCTGCTTGTGCCAAGTTTTTCAGAAAAACAATAAAAAACCACACCAAAATTCTCTCTCCCGTCTTTTACCTTTGGCGCCGCGAAGACGAGACAATGCTGACTCGCTTTGTCCAATCCATCTCTCCATCTATCCATCCCTCTCATCAAAATACGAGAACAAGCAAGGAGGGCAGATGAGGAATTTGATACCCCGGTCCCAACAGCGGCGAACTGTTTAACACAGTAAGTTAAATTATGAAAACACACACGGACACACAAATACCTTTATAGGAGCTCGTAAAGTATTTAGGCGATCTGTTTGTTAAACATTCTGTCGACTACCTCGTGCTGTAGCGGCTAGCATGCCTGACTGTAGCTCCAGAGGTCCAGGTTCGATTCCCGGCTATGCCAAGATATTCAGTTCTGGTCTGAGCTGAGCTGGAACGGGGTACACTGAGCCTCGTGAGGGAAAACTGAGAAGAGGTGGGTTCTATTCCCACCTAAGCCATCCTGGAATCGATTTTCCGTGGTTTTCCACTTCTACTCTAGGCAAATGCTGGGATGGTTCCTAACTTAAAGGCAACGGCCACCTCCTACCCAATAACCCCTTGCACTACAGCCCATGAAGGGCGACCGCTGCACAGTGGGTCAAAATCGAAATCTAGGAGGACAAAATTATTTATTTTCATAATTAAAAAATCAAAATGTATTACTTCTACAGCATTCTCATATAATTGCCGCTCACTAATCTGGGATATAAACGCATCTTAGTGTAAATCTGTCACCACTGTTCGAGCAGTCTAAATTGGAGGGTGAATGTGTAATGGGGCGTTATGAGAGATATGTGGGAAATAAATTAACATAAAATGATGAATGAAATGAAAATGAGACACAATTAAAATATGCACTTTTGTTTTGTACTTACCTTGAAGTGTACACTAAAAATGATATGATTTGGTATGGGCGCCAGACTAATTAGATAGTCAAAAGAAGGGGATTGCACAGCTACTCATTGGCAGAAAACAAGATATCTTATCCCCGGTCGAAGTGAAACCGTAGTACTCAAACCGATTCAGCATTATGAAGGATAGTTGGGTTAGCCTTATATAATATTACTAACTACTATAAATGAGGGTCCTGACATTGACTTAAATGAATTTAATGAATCTAGGTAACAAATATAAAAAGAAAAACACAATAAGAATAGTTACAAATTTGAATTTAAAGAAAATTTACTGCGGCTCAACAGATAAAGGATAATGAATGGATTGAACTAAAATGAATACAAGCTTGATTTTACATGGCCTGAGAGACGTGAGATAAATCATGATCTTCGCTCACCTCTTGAAGTATTGTCATATATATATATATATAATATGACTGATGTCCTCGTTGATCCGTCCCGTAGTTGACATGTTGTAGTACTTCAGCATGATGCCTCGCTAATATTTTCCTCTGAATGTATAAAGTTGGATGGTCGATGCTCAGGGAACGACGGTTTGATGGCGACTCCCAACTCACGTTAAACTGACTCCCAGTACGTAGGACTACCGGAGTGACTGAATGAATAATAATAAGTGTTCTTCTCTGGCTTGAGCTCCTGTATTTATATCATCTTCAAGTTTTTGTCGATAATATGGTTCTTAAAATCCACCCTTTCAATTAGACACAGTCTATAAGTCACTTCTCCTTCACGAACAATACTCATCAGGAATACTGACATTTCCATTATAGAATATGCCATGTCTTCAGTTATTTCGACACAGCTGCCAGGGTTTCTTACATTCATTTGGGGGTGCGAATGTTAAGTCCAACCCTTTCAATTAGACACAGTCTATAAGTCACTGCTCCTTAACGAACAATACTCGTCTGAACTACTGACATTTCCATTATTGAATAATGTCATTTCTTAAGTTATTTCTCCACAACAGCAAGGGTTTCTTACATTCATTTGGGGTAGAGAATAGATTTCCCACTACCGGCACTAATAGTGACCGGACACCGCATCGCCTGCCTTTGTCACGCGCTAGGACCTTCTTTAGGACATAACATCAATTGTAGAAATGTAAGCGAACCTGTCACTTCCCACGTCTCTCTGACAACTAACCTTACAACCATTCGTAAATGGAAATCTGTTCAGAATGATTTGAGCTGCTTACAGACAGATAAAATCTTGTAGCATGGAATACTACTTAATAAAAAAATAATATATATATAAATAAAACGAAAAAGATTAATTATTATAAATATAAAAGCTTGGGGATCGAATCGTTACAAATCGCCCCTTGAAATAAATGATTTTACATGAAATGACAACATTATTTCTTTCAATGCACTCTGCCAAAAAATATCTAAATACGTTACACTCAAAATGAAAATACACAAATACACTTCAGAATGACAACATAAAGAAAAATCTCCACCATCACAATATACAATTACACTACCACAACATTATACATATAAACAAAATATACCCTTCATTTTATATTTGCGTTCCCCATTTCTCAACTTCTCAAGTGTTCATATAGTCTTTGGTTTTATTTAAAGGTATTCCTGAAAGAAAGAGACATTGATGTACCCTTCACTTTCGCATTAGACGTAATTCGTCTTCGTTGCACTTTAATAACTGAGATATCGTATGCATATCATACGTGTTAGCTTTATAGCTAATGAGCGTAGAATTTTTCTGTCAGCCAAGTGTAGGAATACATAGTTGTTGTACTACTGACAATATCACTCGATACACATCACTGCACACGATTACTTTCACGAATTACATAATTTATCTTTCGTCTCTTTAAAAGAATTACGAAGTTGCAATGGATCAATCTGGTGATGCTTAATATGTAAATGTAGAAACAAGGAACAATTAGCAATACTCATAAAACAACCCAAATGTCAGTACATATGTATTACTCATGAAATTACCCCACATACACATGAAATTTCCGTCAATTGATATTATATTTACCCAAGTATTCTACTTGCTCTTATCCGGACACACAATAACACAGGTTATTAATAACTCTTTCTCTCGTACAATTATACATAGAACCCTCACTTACCTTTACCTGTTTTATCCGTAGTTACCTGCCTTAATACTCTTTAATTATTATCCTTCCGCGAAATCCGCCTGATAACATGAGATTTTAATTTCTCCTCTAAAGAAATGACTTACCTTTAAATCCAGAGTACCGTGATTACCTCACTATCAATAAATGTAGCATCGCGCACCCCTTATCCCTTTAACTGATTTAAAATTATTACTAAATGATTCCTCCGAAATCTCTTCTAACAATAAGTCTCAATGCTTTCTCACCCAATAAACTACCAGTAAAACCGCCCCTTCATTTTAAATTTCACATGAATTAGTCCCACTTTGCATACATTAACTTCTTCTCCGAATACTTCAACCAGTCAAGCAATTATTTTTGAATTATAACAAATTCCTTTCAATAACTTCCGAATATTATGTCAACCAAATTATAATTATTATTATTATTATTTTTACTTTTAAACTTGCGTCGAACAATAACACAATATACCATTAATTCCTTCTCGCTCATCATCAGCAATTTATGTTAGAAGTGGTTCAACTAGGTATTAAGCTTTGTAATCTATTTGGTTGTGTTCATAAATTAAGTATAACGATCTATATCAAAAACTTCGACCAACTCTCATCTGTAGTCCCTTGCATACAACAGCGCTTCTTCCTACTCCAAAAACTCCCAGCATCACCTCCACGTGTTCCTTAGACACCATAAAAAACTCTTGCTCAGAGATACCAATCCACTCTGGCACACTTATTTCTTCAACTCTCACTCATTTGGCCAAATACCAAATCTTAAACCCCAAATGCTCAATGGCACTAAATATCGCTAGCCTACTTCCTCCTTACACCATTTATGTGACCTTACACATCCACATATATTCTTCTCCACGTATCCGACGTCCTATTAGTCAAATACTCTCTTTTCTCCACCAGATGTTGGTTAATTCACTATGCGTTACCTTCGTTAACTTTAAACCACTTCTACATTTCTCCACTTATAGTACCTGATGACCTCGATGTCCTCAACTGAAACTTCATTACTGTATATCAATATTTACTTAATCAACTTATTAATTTTATTCTCAATGTACCACCTCAACGTAAATCAATTAACCATCTCTACTTTATTATTATTATTATTATTATTATTATTATTATTATTATTATACTTCTTCGTATTATTATTACTCTCATTATTATGGTTGGCATAATAGTTATTACTTTCAATATATTCTTATCATTTCTGTTTTAATACACTTAAATACTTCTTCCAACTACGCACATATTAATAGAAGCTACATATCGTTAAGCAGTTTACCATGTTTACCTATCCCACTATCAAGAAGCACATGTATGTGCGCCCCTCGCACTCTAAATTCTACGACTGAGTTGAATTTATTACTAATTGGTTCCTCTGGTACTTCACATAAATCAAATAGTAATTCATCACGAATATTAAGGTCCTACGGATAATTAACACATGGTACTACACACTTAGATAACTACTCTCTCTGTTATTTTAACGTTCTCACCAGTTTCTTCTTCGATTCTACCTTTCTTACTAGTTATACATCCTTCTCTCTTTATCACAATAGATTCTATCTCATTACAATACATCGCTGCAATGAAGCTACCCTTAACCCCTCCTCCTAACTTTTCGCCTAATATCTCTACTTCTAGCCTCCATTCCAAATAGTAATCTTCATTCTTATTTTTAAATATCTTTCTAATCTCATCTAACAATGTGACCTGGATTTTCCGCTTTGACCTACTCCTAGAGACATTAACTCCTATCATCTGCATTCCTCGTTCACTGTAATCTGCCGCCTGCTGACCTTGTACGATAACCATGTCTTTATGACTGTTACTTAACGCACGCCTCTCTGCCTCTAATAATTTTATATTAATTTCCTCTATACCAATTTGGAAATCTTCCCTTGTCTGCCTCTTCTCTTCATATATGTTTTTCTGCATTTCTATTTCTTGAGTGCTTAGTACTTTCTTTATTTTACCTACTTCCCTTGCTATATTTTCTTTACACTTCTCCCCTATCTCATTACGTTCTATAATCTCTTCTACATCAATCCTGCTTTCACCTATTACCTCCGCTATCTCCGCTGACTGTTGTTCCTCACCTACGCTACTTTCATTTAAGTCTTCCGTTTCTACCAACTCTACTATGCTTTCTTCTACTATCTCTGCTAACTGGCGTTCCTCTTTTAAGCTACCTTCATCTACGTCTACCGTTTCTACCAACTCTACTATGATTTCTTCTACTATCTCCGCTTCCTCTTTTAAGCTACTTTCATCTACGTCTACCGTTCCTACCATTTCCACCTTTTCTTGGAAATTACTTTCTTTATTCATTAGTTCCCTTCTCAATACCTTCTGTTTCTCTTGAATCTCTTGATAATTCTCGGTATTTTTCAAGTGATTTTCCTCTACCTTCCTATGAAATTCAGACTCGACTCTCTCAATCTTGTCCCCCAGCTCTATTCTCACCTGCCTAGTTTCTGCTTCTACTAATTTGCTAACAATCTCAACTTGAGTTGCTATTTTTTCCTCAATTTGTTTAACTATTTTATTTTCAATCTTACTTTCTACTGCTTCTAATTGTTTATCCATTTTCTCTATGATATATTTAGCCTTCACTTCTATCATCTCATTAATTTCACCTCTGATTTCCTGTTTCATCCCCTCAATACTCTTCTGCAATATACCATATTTCCTATTTAATTCTTCATTATTAAGTTCAATTTTAGCATTAGTGGCTTCTAACTTGTTACTCAGATCCTGATTATTACTCTTTATATTCTGCAACGACCTCATGATTGCCTCGAATTTATCTTCCGGAATATCTGGAGATTTCTGTTTCTCATTCGCCATCTCGAAGTACACCGTTTTAAAAATTGCCCTTCCAAAATCACTTCACTCCCTCAAAATCACACTTGCACTGACATTTATACCTTCCCTTCATAAATACTGAACAAGTTTTCGAGCGCCACGTTAAGGTGCCATAATGTGATGGGGCGTTATGAGATATATGTGGGAAATAAATTAACATAAAATGATGAATGAAATGAAAATGAGACACAATTAAAATATGCACTTTTGTTTTGTACTTACCTTGAAGTGTACACTAAAAATGATATGATTTGGTATGGGCGCCAGACTAATTAGATAGTCAAAAGAAGGGGATTGCACAGCTACTCATTGGCAGAAAACAAGATATCTTATCCCCGGTCGAAGTGAAACCGTAGTACTCAAACCGATTCAGCATTATGAAGGATAGTTGGGTTAGCCTTATATAATATTACTAACTACTATAAATGAGGGTCCTGACATTGACTTAAATGAATTTAATGAATCTAGGTAACAAATATAAAAAGAAAAACACAATAAGAATAGTTACAAATTTGAATTTAAAGAAAATTTACTGCGGCTCAACAGATAAAGGATAATGAATGGATTGAACTAAAATGAATACAAGCTTGATTTTACATGGCCTGAGAGACGTGAGATAAATCATGATCTTCGCTCACCTCTTGAAGTATTGTCATATATATATATAATATGACTGATGTCCTCGTTGATCCGTCCCGTAGTTGACATGTTGTAGTACTTCAGCATGATGCCTCGCTAATATTTTCCTCTGAATGTATAAAGTTGGATGGTCGATGCTCAGGGAACGACGGTTTGATGGCGACTCCCAACTCACGTTAAACTGACTCCCAGTACGTAGGACTACCGGAGTGACTGAATGAATAATAATAAGTGTTCTTCTCTGGCTTGAGCTCCTGTATTTATATCATCTTCAAGTTTTTGTCGATAATATGGTTCTTAAAATCCACCCTTTCAATTAGACACAGTCTATAAGTCACTTCTCCTTCACGAACAATACTCATCAGGAATACTGACATTTCCATTATAGAATATGCCATGTCTTCAGTTATTTCGACACAGCTGCCAGGGTTTCTTACATTCATTTGGGGGTGCGAATGTTAAGTCCAACCCTTTCAATTAGACACAGTCTATAAGTCACTGCTCCTTAACGAACAATACTCGTCTGAACTACTGACATTTCCATTATTGAATAATGTCATTTCTTAAGTTATTTCTCCACAACAGCAAGGGTTTCTTACATTCATTTGGGGTAGAGAATAGATTTCCCACTACCGGCACTAATAGTGACCGGACACCGCATCGCCTGCCTTTGTCACGCGCTAGGACCTTCTTTAGGACATAACATCAATTGTAGAAATGTAAGCGAACCTGTCACTTCCCACGTCTCTCTGACAACTAACCTTACAACCATTCGTAAATGGAAATCTGTTCAGAATGATTTGAGCTGCTTACAGACAGATAAAATCTTGTAGCATGGAATACTACTTAATAAAAAAATAATATATATATAAATAAAACGAAAAAGATTAATTATTATAAATATAAAAGCTTGGGGATCGAATCGTTACAAATGTAAGTGGCTGTGGTTTGGTTGTCATTGTGGTTAATGTGATGCTTTAAGATGGAACTTGCAGCTGATGGTGTGATCTTTGTAACGTGTTTCAGTTATTAATGGGCGTAATTGTTACGTAATTATAGCTATATTTGCATTATATAATACTTAACTATTATTTCTAAAATTATATTTTTACTTAGATGTTTAGTATGTCGCGTCACTCTGCGTCACTTTCTACTTATTGTTAAAATGTAGATAAAAGTCTTGTAGTTTACGCCTGTTATAAGATTGCTGTATCTTTTTGCAACTTACTTAGTTATTATACATTTTAGAAGATGCTGCGCAACCAGAACTCACACGTTTACAACTGTTTGAAGCACTGGGTTCGATGATTATGTCAAAAGTGTAACTTTGTGACTTTGTTAAAAGTAAATTAGGGGTAGAAAATTGTTCTGAAGAGATAACTGAATGCTCTATCCAACTCCAAGTCATAGGCAATATCTTGCATGTGTAGACGAGGCTTAAAAAAGGTCTTAACTGATGTTTATTATGAAGTAAACAAATTATATACGTTGCTTTCACTCCAAATCCATGATTAAAACGTAAAAATAATTTTGTCCCCCTAGATTTCGATTTTGACCCACTGTGCGCTGCCCAGCCATTTGGCCCGCAGATATTAGGGTGACGCGTGGTGAGCGCGTCGGGCCCCCTCGGCCGTTAATCTTGGTTTTCATGACCGGGGCACTGCCTCACTGTCAGATAGCTACTCAGTTGTCCTCACGAGGCTGAGTGCACCCCGTTCCAGCCCTCACGTCAGTTTCTAAAATCCCTGCCGGAGCCGGGAATCGAACCATATGATCATTAAAAGTAGAGAAACAAAAAATTATTAATAATCTTTTTTCTTTTTAGTCGTTTACCCTCCAGGTTGGTGGAACCCACGGACTCAGCGAGGGAACTCACCACTGCCTCTACGGTCAGTGTCCTAGAGCTGGGAACATCGAATCGGAAGGGATACAACTGGTGAGGTGGGATTGGCACCTCGCCCAGGCGGCCTCACCTGCAAAGAACAGGGGCCTCGTGAGGGAAGGTAAGGGATGGGAGAGGATGGATAGGCAAGGAAGAGGGAAGGAGGCGGCCGTGGCCTTGAAGAAGGTACCATCCCGGCATTTGCCCGAAGACGAAGTGGGAAACAACGGAAAACCACTTCGAGGATGGCTGAGGGGGAATCGAACCCCCTCTAATCATTTGGGCCACCCGAGGCTGAGTAGACCCCGTTCCTGTCCTCGTACCACTTTTCAAATTTCGTGGCAGAGCCGGGAATCCAACCCAGGACCTCCGGGGCGGCAGCTAACCATGCTGATCGCTACGCTACGGAGGCGACATTAATAATTAAAATAAATTAAAATTTTAAAACACATAAATATAAAAAATTTGTTTTGTCCTATAAAGGACAATTGATCCAATTATTCAACCAAACGCTTAAACGCACAATCGATAAACCATAATTTGTAGCAATTAATCAATTTCTCCGCTTCGAATAATCGATCATTCGAAAACTGAAATTACTCGATAATAATAATAATAATAATAATAATAATATCGTATGGCCTTGGATGCCGGGTGCAAGCTTTGTAATTTGACACCCAGAGGGTAGCTTGCATGTCAAATTTCGTTTTTCCTTGAAACACTATGAAAGTCAAGGAGGTTAGATGTTCGATATCTAATCTCCTTGAACACTATAGCGCTTTCTAGTAGAGAAATGAGGAACTTTGTGTAGGCGGAAACTCCCGAGATTAATTTTGCCATTATGAACACGGCCTACTGAATTCAAATGGCTTCTTTGACATGCCAACATCGTATGACAGGCGTGTCGTATTTTTGCCGCCTTTCAAAAATCACTTACCACGGCCAGGAGCGAACCTGCAATCTTGGGTTAGTAGACCGACAGGCTATCCACTCACCCACCGTTGCAAGCTATTACTCGATTAAAAGTTGGTTAGTTAGTAATTGTTGTTTGGGGCGGAAGTACGAGGTCATAATCGAATAAATGTACCAGTCCTAATATGCACCTTTCCTAACTTCCTTACCGCACAAACCATGGCCTAATAGCGGAAAGTCTTCATCATTGTCAGCAATGCGTGGATGAAAATGGAATTCTGGGGAAAATAATAGTGTGTCAGAAAATACGCTTTCATGATGTTCTTCGTCAGCAATATACTGCAGCCCATATTGATATATATTACGTATTATTATGGAATATTGCACAGTATTTCAAGAAGACTTATGGAGCACTCCTCTAAGTGGACACGTGGCAACACGGGGGAAATAAATCGTGTCTCGACGCGTGGATAGGAAGAAAAAGTGTGAACTATTCCCAAAATATTTCATTTCTGCTTTATGAAGTGAAGAGAAAGGGAAATATATCATAGCACAGTTAAACGAATGCACAAGCTTTATTTCGATATATTACTGAAGTGTCGATATGTTCTAGATACATACATCTACAGAAGAAACTACATATACAGGAAGCTTTAATATCGAACAAAGGGTAACATTACGGTAATTTTATGTATTGGTATGAAATTAATCATCATCATCATCATCATCATCATCATATATATTATTTCAGTAGTATAGATCCCTCCTGCGGCGCTCACAAGCGACCGATCGTGACAAATGAGCATTCAAATGAAAGAGAATATACATTAGCTGTGACGAATTGCACTCTAATTTCATAAAAATCGACAATTTCTTTAAAAAAAAGCCTTTTAGAAAAATGTACGAAGTGTGCGATTTGCAGATACTGTTGCTGTAGGAAAATACGCTCCATAATTGCTGTCCACTTCACAATTTGGCCGCTGTGACGCCTCTTTCATGTCATTTTAACATTCTGAGGACTTTCCTTTATGATTTTGCATGGATTTCAGAAACAGTAAATCAAAGGAATGAGCACTCAAATCGTATAATTTCATAAATATCGAATAACCGGTGAATGTTTTATCCAATTTTTAGTGATTGCCTTCTTAAGTTAGGGACCGTAGAACTTGCAACTCTAACTGAAATGTAAATGGTGTTCTATAATCAATCATTTGGTTGAAATAAAAACATAACCTTTTGTTCGACCCTACTATTATATGTCAGGAAACTGGACTATAATGATGCTCATTATAACACTATTTTTAATTATGAAACAGTTTCTCCCACCAATCAGAGCTCAAGAAACAGTTGTTTGACCAATTTAGATAATTATATGCGCTGAGTTCAACGGCCTTCTAATTTAAATTTCACTTCCTGGCCTAGTGTCATAGTAGGGTAATCGAGGGGGCCACGGTCAAATACAAGGCATTCTCTGCGCCTCATGCGCTCTGTTCAGTACATATAACTGGCGAAATCTCGACAGATAATTATGAATATTTATGTTCGAACGTAAAATAGTTATAATAATTATCGTCGAACATAAACAGTCGTATGCAACTCGCCTATAATGGTAATTAAGACACTCGTATGGAAATTATAAAACTCGCATACGCTCGTTTTATTAACATACTCGGGTCATAATTATTGCCATTATAGTCTCGTTGCATAATGTACTATTGTCCCTAAGTCTCTCATTATAAACCTATTGGGGAAAGTGTGGTTTATGAACATGCGAGAGGGTCTGCTATTCGTATTTACAGTAATTCAGTATGGGATTGACAAACCTCTACATAGTATATAACAACGAAATCTCGAGAACCACTGGATGGAATTTGATGCGGTTGACGCCATTCTGTAAAGGATTTCCCGAGGAAGGTTTCTGTAGGAAAAAATTCATTTATGACCAAAGGCAGCCGAGCAGTAACGATTTCAGTGAATCAAGTCGAAGAAAAACCAGCCGTCCGTGCGCCTTTTAAGCTTACACTGGGTAATCCGTTAAAAATATCTACACTATATACAGTAAAACCAGCCAATACCGGACCTTTTATATACCGGAAAACTACCTAACGCGGAAACGGGAAGAAATTCCTGAACTATAGGTGTAAATAACCTGACAAAGGTGGATTATCTTATCCATAATACAAAGCTATGAACAGTACTAAATATTGAGCATGACTGTACTTGCACCAAAGTTGTGGGAAACATTAACCACAGAAGACATTCAAAGTGCATCTGATATTGCTGCCGAAAACAGCAGGTGCGAAGTCCTGGACGACGACGACGATGATGAGAACAACGAAAGGGAGCTAAAATACACACTTCTGGAGAAGCACTATCTGTTGTGAGCGACCTTCAGGAATTTGCAGCTTCCAAGAATGTTCCAGAACTCCTGGAGTTAATGCAGGATGCAAATGGGAACATACAGAGTTCTCTTGTAAAGAAGTCGCGACAATGCACTTTGAAAGACATGTGGAAACAAAGAAACCAGCAGAGAAACTGAAATTTTTGTACGTAAGTTGAAAATACACGTGAACCTATTTTTTATTTTTTATTTAGACCTATATTTAAATTATTATTTCATTGTAATCCTGTGCGATAATAGTACATTATGCAACGAGCCTATAATGGCTATAATTAAGACACGAGTATTTTTATAAAACGAGCGTATGCGAGTTTTATAATTTCCATACTAGTGTCTTAATTACCATTATAGGCGAGTTGCATACGACTGTTTATGTTCGACGATAATTGTATGTTTTAACATAAATATTCATAAATATCTGTTGAGATAGTCACTACAATTTTGTGATCGGGTGCTGCGCAGGGTAGGATATCTCTGATGTCCAAGCTCACTGAAAGACCGACGCATGCGCTCTATGAGCTTCAATGCCATATGTGCAGATTGAGCATCAGTATTCAGTAAAAATGTCACCGAAATCGTTTGAAAACAACCCGCTGTGTAGAAATTGGATTTAAGGATATAAAGGTACAGTGTCTCATATTCACCAGTTTATTTACGAGAACATATGGACGGCGCACTTTCGGTAATTTATATAGACATGTTGGATTTTGAGCGCATGCGCGAAGGTATCCTTATCTAATTGGTCAAACAACTGTTTCTTGAGCTGTGATTGGTGGGAGAAACTGTTTCATAATGAAAAATAGTGTTATAATGACCATCATTATGATACAGTTTTCAGACATATAATTGTCAGGGTCGAACATAATAAAGTATTTCGTTGTAGTGTATTTTGTTTTATTAACACTCAACCCTTTGAAAACGAAAACCTGTGAAAACGGAAAAATAAATCCGGAACGATTACGTTCCGCTTTAGACAGGTTTTACTGTACTATGAATGTAAGAATTGTTCATAATGAAATGTTCTTCAAAAAAAGTCCTCGACAGCATATCTCTATCTTTAATACATCGCCCACTATGAATAATTTTAGCCTACTTTTCACATTTTGCAAAAATGAGGAAAAAGTAGACTTATGAGATCGATCCGGGAAAATGTGTCTGTCTGTCTGTCTGTCTGTCTGTCTGTGTGTGTGTGTGTGTGTGTGTGTGTCCTATCAACTCCTAAATGGCTGCAGCAATCGAAACCAAATTTAGTATGAATAAAGATGTATACAGGAATATCTCAAGCACATATTTGAAAATGATGTCAATACTACCAACTGCTGAAAAAACACACTAGAAATTTGAGCTCCATGTTGGATATCATGGAAGGCATGCATGGGAGCTATTCCGAAATTGGTACACATGTAGATAACATTATTTCAGTTTAATTTCCAGGAGACCATACATGACAGTGTTGCCAAAATAAGTTTAAGCCTTCTGATAAGTCCAATTTTTAAATGCATATAACTTCTACACTATTAATTGGATTTCAACCAAATTTTATATGTAATATGTGTACATAAACAGATATGACTGAGTGTATTCTTAAGAGCCACCAGGGCTGCCAACTGTTAATAATTGCTCTCTCTACTGTCTTCATCCAAATACCAATATATCTGAAAGTATGCAAGCCGACAGCTTTAAACTATGCACACGTACACTACCTGCCATTTTAGATTAATTTGGAGTAACTTATATACTTCAGTTCTACCAACATGATTCTAAGCCTGCTGATAGGACCAATTTTTAAATACATGCAACTTCTATACTAACGAATGGATTTCATCCAAAATTGGCACAAAAAGATATCATAATATTTCCGATTATTTCTAACCAGCACACGCATTACATTGTTGCCAACGTGCTTTTACGCGTGCTGATAGATCCAATGTCTTAACTGCATGTAACGTCCATTGGACTTCAACCAAATTTTGTATTCTGTACCTTAAGAGATGGAACTAAGAATATATTCAGTCACCAGGGCTGCCAACTGTAGTTCTCTTAGGCTACATTATCCCAGGAATATTTCGAACTAATTAGACATTTCGATATTACCAACTTAATTTCGTCATTATTCTAGATAGGTTCTTATACTGTAGAATAATCATTGGCATGAAACGTAGGCTCTTTAGTTCGTCACAGAAATTCTTGTTATGTTTTCATTTCTTCCAACATTCAGTGGAAATTTAAATTACTAGCTTTGGAGAGAGTAAACGACCTAGCGATCGAGCCTATCACCCCAGTTTCGGCCAACATCAAAATGTCGAGTTAAGAATTCAGAGAAGAGTTTATGCGTTGGGAGTTTCGCTGTTCAACTCTGCTTTTCTGAATTGCGTCCGGGACCTGCCGCCCGTTTGCCTTTTATGCTTACGGTGGGTAAGCCGTTAAAGATACCGGGCGAAGCCGAGGTGGGTTGCCAGTAATCTAATAAAGACACAATGGTTTTAAGAGTGACCCACCAAAAGGCAATAAATGGAGTACTAGAAGTTGTGTAATGTACTACTGTAGTTTCAATCACATTGATGATTATGATTTTGTTGTTTTAAGAGGCCTAACATCTAGGTTATCGGTCCCTAATGGTCTGGGTGATAGCAAAAATGACAATGAAATGGAAACCAGAACGAAAATTAAGTTAGACTGAAATTCCTTACAAAATGGAACTCAGATTAAAAGTACTCACAAAATGGAGAGCGGTGATACTTACAAAAGGGAATTTAGAAGAAAAATACTTACAAAAGGGAATTTAGAAGGAAAATACTCACAAAAGGAATAGATTGAAAAATACGCACAAAATGTAGTTTAGTTTCAAAATACTTACAAAATGGAATTGAAATTGAAAATACGTGCAAAATGCAATTGAGATTCAAAATACTTACAAAATGCAATTGAAATTCAAAATACGTGCAAAATGCAATTGAGATTCAAAATACTTACAAAATGCAATTGAAATTGAAAATACTTACAAAATGAAATTTAGATTTAAAATACTCACAAAATGCAATTGAAATTCAAAATACTTACAAAATGCAATTGAGATTCAAAATACTTACAAAATGCAATTGAAATTGAAAATACTTACAAAATGAAATTTAGATTTAAAATACTCACAAAATGCAATTGAAATTCAAAATACTTACAAAATGCAATTGAAATTGAAAATACTTACAAAATGAAATTTAGATTTAAAATACTCACAAAATGCAATTGAAATTCAAAATACTTACAAAATGCAATTGAGATTCAAAATACTTACAAAATGCAATTGAAATTCAAAATACTTACAAAATGCAATTGAAATTGAAAATACGTACAAAATTGCAATTGAGATTCAAAATACTTACAAAATGCAATTGAAATTGAAAATACTTACAAAATGAAATTTAGATTGAAAATACAGAAAGCAATTTAGATTGAATATGCCATGCCAGATTCAAAATACTCACAAAATGCAATTGAAATTGAAAATACTTACAAAATGCAATTGAAATTGAAAATACATACAAAATGAAATTTAGATTTAAAATACTCACAAAATGCAATTGAAATTGAAAATACTTACAAAATGAAATTTAGATTCAAAATACTTACAAAATGAAATTTAGATTCAAAATACTTACAAAATGCCCATCCGACAAAATGCAATTTAGATAGAAAATACTTTGTAAAATGCGGTTTACGTTGAAAATACTTACAAAATGCAATTGAAATTCATAAAATGACAAAAATGGTACCCTTACATTCAAAGACTTACTAAAACGCAATTTAGATTGTCAATCCTTACACAATGCAATTAAGATTGAAAATACTTACAAAATGCAACTTAGGTTGAAAATACCTACAAAATGTAGTATAGAGTCAAAATATTCACAAAAATGGAATTCAGATACAATTCACAAAACAGTGCGGGAATCTTAAATAGAAAAAGAAAATATAATGAAAATAAAAAGAAGTCTGATCCCTCGAAGAATGTGAGAAGGGCCAATTAAAGCGGGAAAGGAAGAGACTCCCTAGGCCTCGGATACCCTAATACCGTGGGGGGTCGGAAGAGAACAAGAGTTGATCAAGAGAGGTCGACAGGAAAGAAGACGGAGAGGAGCCCGGCACAAGTAAGTGGAAGTAATACCGGACGAAGCTGGGGTCCCGTGGTCGCCAACCCACGTCCTACAAGTTGAGATGCCCTGAGGGGCTTGTGTATTGAGAGAGGAGTGGAATTACGAGTACGGTATTCATATTTTGTAGAATGGGTGTCGCCATCTGGTAGCGTGATCTTATAGGACTGCACAGAGAGATCACCATTGTGTCTACCTCGTTGCGTAGAGGCTAGCATTCTTAGTTGTCACCGCGGAGGCCCGGGTTCGATTCCCGGTTCTGCCAAGAAATTTAATTCTGGTCAGAGAGCTGGACAGTCTCGTAAGGCCTAGATGTGGTTTCTCACTAGTACTCAAAGCAAAATGCCGGGATAGAACCTGTACTTCCTACTTAGTACTTCCTATCCGAATCCTACCCCAATTACATATAGCCTACTACAGCCATCTCAATCACTGAGGTTATCAGACAGATTCTACACACACCCAAAGTACACCCCATAAATGAATCAACAACATTAATTAATGATATTTGAATTGCGGTCAATGGCCATAGCAGGGCACCCGCAGGCTTCCCATCAAGTTCAATTTCAAGTTCCAAATTTGTCTACCAGAGGCCACTGACACCCAGCGGCGAATTTTGGAACTCTATTATTTATTTAGCGTATGGCTTTTAGTGCCGGGAGAGTCCGAGGACATGTTCGGCTCGCCAGAGGTTGTAGCTGCTTCAAGCAGACACCAATGGGGGTGAGCTACAAGTTCCATTCAATTTCAAGTAGTTCCAACTTCCGCTGCTAGATGTCACCGACACCTAGTGGTGAACGTAGGATCTTTGATAGAGCGTTTCAACAAAATCTAACCTTGAAATTTAGCTTCACACAATTGTAGTTAGTGGAGGGATCTTTTCCATGCCATACATCTATGACCTGGGCCCTCCGGCTTTACTTCCCCTCCGAAGGAAGGCATAGCCTACTGAAGGATTTTAACGCTCTTAAAAAATCCCGACGACTTCGGCCGGGTATGAAGCCGCGATCTTGGGCACAGCAGTTCAGCATGCCACCAACTACGCCACCAAAGCCGCTTTGGAACTTGATACAGCGTATCTAACCAAATAAACTACAAATGTTGGCTACACACCACCAATTGCAGTAGAAGGATCTTTTACATGCCATAAATCTATGACATGGGTCCACCGGCTTTAAATCCCCATCGAAGGAAGGCATACTGAAGGATTTGAACACTCCTATAATAAAATAGAATTAACTAAGTGACCATTTGTTTCGTCCAGACCGTCAAGTAACCAAGTAGCGACCACTGGCTTTGTCTCGCCATGGCGTTAGACCAACTTTTCAATTAAATTGAACAACTAAAAGGAATTTATGAACATTCGTAACTCATCACCACACGTCGCACTTCAACACATGTCACTACATTGGCATGTAACAACGCAGTGTTTGAAAACTCAACAGCTGAGTAATATGGTGGCAATTCCAACCACTAATGGCAAACAAACGGACATCAACGTCCGCACGTCATCCGTGACGTCGTCTATTACACTTTAAATTTCTCTAGACACGCAAGCTACGTATCGCGGTGTATACGTGATCCTGATTTTTAATAGGTGTTACTTTATAGGTTATGTTTTGTGATTTGATGAACGATGTGTAGATTGGCGATCACAGACTAGGCAACTCATCCTGCCAACTTTCGAGTCACATTATAAATGCCCATGTCAGTTTCTGCGCACATCTTGTCTGGCAGCAGTGAATACAACTCTGATTCAACCCGACAGCAAGAAATTATACTGTAAATCGATGATGATTATTATTATTATTATTATTGTTGTTTTAGGGGGTCTAACATCTAGGTTATCGGCCCCTGATGACAGTGACAGTGATCATGAAAGATAATGATGTCATACGATGTTGGCATGTTAAAGAACCCATTTGAATTCAGTAGGCCGTGTTCATAATGGCAAAATTAATCTCGGGATTTTCCGCCAACACAAAGTTCCTCAAATGAGGATTGAGGGACTTGGAAGGAAGGAGAGCCATGAACGGCAGATAGGAAAGGGGAAAGAAGAGAGGAGGACCCACCCCCAAAGTCAGTGGAAAAGGGAGGAAAAACGGACCCAGCTCAGGAATCCCTCGGGATCGCCAAAACTCACCAGCCGTGAGCCCTTGAGAGTGTAGCACTATCCATGTTGCACCAGAAGTGGTGGGGCTACATACACCCTGCCTCCTTTAGGGCCTTGTGCAGAAGGCAGGAGATGTCATGAAAAGAGAAAGAAGGCTGACCCCTCGAAGAATGAGGGTATCATCAAAGATGAGACAAGGGCCAATTAAGGCGGGAAAGTGAAAGACTCCCTAGGCCTCGGATACCTTAATACCGTCGGGGTCGGAAGAGAACAAGTGTTGACTAAGGAAGGCTGCCTGGAAGGATACATGAAAGGAGCCCGGCACAAGTAAATAGCAACCATGCCGTTCTCAGCTGAAGTCCCCACAAGTTGTGAGCCCCTGAGTGGGATACTGTAAATCACCATGAGCCCCTGGGGAGATACTGAAAAATCACCATGTTTGTAATGATGGGGAACGAATAGTAAGGTTAGATTGTAGTAAGTTATTAATTTTCGGTATACTGTTACTACTAGTAGTACGCTCATACAGCGCGATCCTAGTGGTAGAGTCCTGAACTCCAATGCTACCAATTTGCGGCGCGGCATCTCGTAGCCTTGTAGGCAACGATCCAGCAGACGACACGCCTCACACGCGCACCATCTAGTGGTTAAAGTGGGAACTACTAGTGCTACTGAAAGGGTAGGTAACACAGATTACCTACTACTACAGATAGCCGACAGCCATGCTAATTCTTGGCACCTAAGACTTCAGCGCTGTCTGGTGTATGACCGCGGTACTAGTTGAGCACGGCCGTGCGGGTAGCCTACCCCACCCCTTCCCCTCGTTCCGCTAAATATTCTCGTCCTAACTGCTCTGCCCACTTCAATGTTCCGAAAATCACAATCTTCCCAATACTTATTGCACACGTTTTTAAGTGTTGAGATAATAATATGATCTACACGAAATAAATCACATTCAAAATAGCAATAACAGGTTTTTTTTTTAATAATACCAAAGTGGGAAATTGTGAATTCCGGAACTCTGAAATGAGCAATCACAGCATTTAGGACATGACCTCATCAATAATTTACATGTTTACATTTCTTTCAGTTGCAATTGGAGCATATTGCATTGACAAGAATTAGGCTACTATAAGGTCTGCAGCATATTATTACTCAATAAAAAAATGGTCCCTTCCAATTAACCACTGTAGGCCCAATTATAGCCGATTAGTTCCGAGATTAAACTAGAAAGGAAAAGTACTGGGAAGGGAGAATATTCATATCTTAAAATGATTGATGCTGTTCGCAATAACAGGAAAATTTTAAGAGAGAATACCAAGGAAATAGGTGGTGTAACCTGATCCTCATCATACTAAAATTGTTAGTGTAATTAATGCCAAATTCATTAGTTTCAGAAAAATAATTGGATATCACAAAATTTATATACAGTAGTTCATTTGATATTCCCTTTAAAATATATCCATTCCACCAATTTTGAAGGGTGAAATACAGTAAGTACATGTACATAAACAAATTTCATGGCACACTAATACAGTAAATTCTATGACATGCTGTGAAGGGGAAAGAAGAAATAGGACTTTCAATGAAAAACAAGAAACACACTCAATACTGCTAGAAATCATCATGTTTTATTTAAAAAGTTTGTCAACGAAGAAAAAATAACAGGGAGAGCCAAAATCAAACTTAGCAAAAATACAGTAATCAAATCTGGTCCTTTTAAAAGTATGTGTTGAGGCATGTTCTTCTTTCTTGCCAAGGTATAACGGTAGGCTACAGCACATGATAATGGACCTATTACCTCCTTGACGCCATGGCTGACACCGATGAACCGCAAATTCCTACAACACATGCAAGTTTGTATGTTGAAACAGTTAACTTAATAAATGTGTAATGCTTGAAATGGAGAACTTGAATTTGCTGTTATGTGTATGTTTGCACCTACTATAACTATATTTTAAAAGAATCTCTTATTGTAGAATCATTGTGTTTTTTATATTAATTTTAGGGCTTTTCATAACATATTCATTTAGCCCCATATATTTGGAAGTGTATAGGATTTATATGATAATCTCTGTTATTGTGGTATCTGTAGTAGTGTGTAGGCTATACTTTCTGTAATTCAGATGAGGACTGGAAAGGTGGCAGCCATAGTTAGGGACATTTATTTTTAAGAATTTTTAATAATATGTACTAAAATGAAATTGAAATACCAACAGGAACAGTTACAAATTCCCTGTCCACTCAGCCAAGATAATTCTGCAGATCTCTCCTGTGGGCCTCAACATTATTTTATTTTATTCCTTTCCTGATGGAAATCCGGTAGTACCTTATTTCAACTCCTGGGGCACCTCCCCAAGCCTGTCCCTTATAAAGCTACACACACTACTACAGTCATCACATAATCGGAGCAATTCTACCCACACCCAACTGCATGGGGCTGATGACCAAGATGTCCCAAGCCCATAAAATGAATTAACAGCAGACAAAATCAAGTCATTATGTTATTTTGTGTTGTGTTGGATTCTGACACATGTATGCGTTTGACAGAGTGCCATTTAAGCTCATGAATAGGAATGAATGAATACGACTACCCTACTTGTTTTCGGATTTACAGGAGGCAGTCAAGATGGGAATTACCTAGAAATTTAAATTCTGTATGTGTGGGAACCCATGATAAACCACTTGCTGGGTGGCTAAGCGGAGAATCAAACCCAACATTTCCCGGTTTACCTCACTAGGCTGTGTGTACCCTGTTCTTACCCTCAGACTAGAATTAGATTTCTTGACATTCAGCAATCAAACATGGACCCCAGAAGTGTCAACCAAGAACTATACCACCTGGTTGGTCTCATTTATTTTTAAGAATAATATGTACTGAAAAGAAATTGATCCAAGTTATTTATTTTTACTGTGCTTCGAATGGAGGTTGCGGCGTTGTGTATAGTGCAGCCATTATATCCAATGTTGCAATGAGTAAATGTTCCCCGATATTGGTATAGGACACATTACCTGTATGTACTCTGAATAAGTGAAGCAATAGAGCAATACTTAATTAAATTACTAGAACTGAAAGTACCGGTAACAATTCCATAGCCAAAATTGTGACGTGCCTTTTATTTCTTAGTTGTTTTGCAGAAAATACCATACTAAGAGTGTAGAGTTGAAATACAACTTGAACAAGAACACGACAGCCTAGAATAAATACACACGAGACACGAAAATAGAGCACTTTAGAACAGTAACGAGAGCGAACTTTCAGTGGAGATGTTGGCAACCATGTGAATACAAACAATTTATGACCAGAACGTAAAACTATGCCAGCGCTCAGAGCATGTTAAAACAATTGGGATCAGTTCAGTCGTTTGCAAACGACTTGTTTATGTTAAGGTGAGTAGTTGTTGAATTCATTCGACTGTTTTCTAAACGCAGTCAAACAAGTCGAAGGTTTTAACTTTTGTCAGTCGACTACTGATGCCCATCTCTACAAACCAATTGACAACCAGAATCAATTTGAGCGTACACACCCTCCGACTGGCTAAAATGCTATTAATATTGGATCCCAATATAAAATATTTTCTGATTTAATTTTCCTGGAAAATCTATTCTATGTTTGCATCGATCATTACCATCACGCAATGGGGAGAATTTCATAATAATTTTCTTGTAATTCATTTATCACGAGGTAGAATAAATGTATGAAATTCAATCATAAAATAAATAGAACTCTAAGCCATAATTGGTAAGCCCATGTTCAAGTTGTGTAATAATTCAAGAATGCACCCAATTCTCATTAAAAGTGTATAGACTGTGTTAAGGAGTTCAAACATAACCTAAATATTGAATGCTTAACATTTCCAATGAAATGACATACATATATATTTGGACAACTGGACGTAGGCTATTTCATTGAAAGAATCAACGAACAAGAAACTGTATAAAACTATAGGCACCTACAGCCGTCAAGCTGTCCTCACAGTACCCGCTGGAGATTTACATCACCACTCTATCTGTACGGTACCTTGAGATAAGCCTAAGTGCGCCAACTGTGAGGGAACACATAAACTCTTCCATCCCTGCCCTCATGTCTTTGCCACTAACCCCCCCTCCCACACAGCATGCCACTGCTCTGACACAGTTGTTAGGCCTGCTACAACAACTCTCAGCCATAACCCTGTAAACTACAGCTAAACCAAACCCAGAACCCCCTAATACACTTCATTTGCAGAGCAATAAAATCCATAAAACAACTCCGCAACGAGCTTCACAAAACCTAAATTAAAAACAAAAAGACTACTCCACAAACACCAAAATCAGTAAACCTCCCTCATTTCAGCCACACTACACCTTAAACAGACATAGAAAGCATAGTCATGACCCCTTCATGGAGTAGGCTATTGTCTAAACATGATCATGTCTCCTACAAATTTTACTGAAGACTTCATTAAATTCTATTAAAAATTCATAAACTCATTCCACAAATCTTAAAATCAGTATACATCCCTCATTTCAGTTACTCTATTCAATAAACAAACATAGAAGGCGTAGCCATGACCCCTTCATGGAGTAGGCTATTGTCTAAATCTGACCACGCATACTACAACCTTACTCTAATTCAAAATTACAGCCAAATGATCCATCTGACTGGGAGGCTTGCCTGGGATGATGGGCCAGAAAACCGGTATCTGGAGTTCAAGCATAACCTAAATATTGAATGCTGAACATTTCCAATAACTTGGACAACTGGATTTAGGCTATTTCATTGAAAGAATCAACGAACTGTATAAAACTATAGGCACCTACAGGTATACTTAACTTATTAATTAAAGCTCTACAATAAACATACAGCACAATGAATTGTAGCATGAAGTTATCCTGAAGAAGTCGTTTGATTAGAACGACTACTTAAATTCGAATGATTCCATTCGCTTGGAATTAGTCGTTTGCCAACGACTTGTTTCATTCCAATGATTTCCAACGATTGTTTTGAGATCAGTCGTTTGCAAACGACTTGTTTATGATACGGTGAGTAGTCGTTGAATTCATTCGACTGTTTTTTAAAAGCAGTCGAATAAGTCGATTGTTTTAACTATCGACTAATTCGACTGTTTTCAGTCGACTGCTGCCCATCTCTACACACAACTAATTTTCTACACCAGCCGATACTGAGCACGAGCTGTGACTGGCTTAGACATTAGCATCCTACGTGTTGAAAAATATTGTAAGTAACGTGTAGGAATAAAATATAGGTATGTCAACCATTACATTGGCATATAATAAATGAATTATATTTATCTTGTATCTATCAATCCCACGATATAACATAATACAAGATGAAGAGTCCTTTAAAACAAATTGTTTACTGTGATACTGGAAGAAACAATACAACACAGTGGTAATAGTTCTAGCCTGAACCTATTTGTTAATAAAATTTCATGTGATTTCACTCAGATCTCTGTTGTAGTGGCTTATTATATGTGCACCTTGTAACTTAATAGTACATTATGCAACGAGCCTATAATGACAATAATTAAGACACGAGTTTTATAATTTCCATACGAGTGTCTTAATTACAATTATAGACGAGTTGCATACGACTGTTTATGTTCGACGATAATTATAACTATTTTATGTTCGAACATAAATATTCATAAATATCTGTCGAGATTTCACCAGTTTTATATACTGAACAGAGCGCATGGGATGCAAAGAATACCTTGTATTTGACCATGGCCTCCTGGAATACCTCACTATGACACTCGCCACGCAGTGAAATTTAAAATAGGGGCCATGGAAGTGAGCGCAGGTGCGATGCTATCCTCACCTAATTGGTCACACAACTGTTTCTTGAGCTCTGATTGGTGGGAGAAACTGTATCATAATGAAAACTTGTACTATAATGAGCCTCATTATAGTACAGTTTTCTGACATAATATTTACATTTCACCAGTGTCGAACATAAACATATTAACCTATCTTCTTTACACTGTTTTATGAGTTAACACCACATCAAAACTGATGAGGATTTATTTTAGTTGGACACAGAAGCTTATTTATTAATGTAATAGACATCTATGATTGATGAAACCCATAAGATTGCCTCTCTCACCTTTCAGAAAATAACTAAAATTTTAATTCTGCGATTAATGTAACTAATCCACGTGTGTTTCTATTACACAACAATTAAGGGTTAATCCAGCATATCTTCTAGATTTTTGATGTGTCTGGTGAGTGGTTTTGTTACTGCTTCTGCAGGTATCACCCTTCTGAAAGATGTCTCATCGTTTCTAATTCTATTCTTAATCTTCTGCCAGAGGAGAAATAGTTTTGCAACGCATGAATAGTGCTGTAGCTGCTGAATTTTCTAAAAATAATTATGGAATGATGGGAAGAAAAATAAATATAGCCTATTCTAAAATAACAACATACGCATAAAATGAAACCATTCTGATGAACTTAATATGCTTCAAATTCAGAGTACAAATGCGTTCACCATTTGGTGCTTCGTTCATTTGTATATTTGGACCAAAATGTAGACCTCTGAAATAAATTTTAATGTTGGACTTTGCTCCACAGAACAAGAGCACACAGCCACCCATAGGACCAGTGTGTGTTAAGATTTTAGAACCTGTAATTACTGGTCCAACATTAAAATTTATTTCAGAGGTCTACATTTTGGTCCAAATATATCAAGTTGAAAACATTACGGTAACATAGACACTTACCTGGTCATTTCTCAGGAGAGTAGGTCTAATTGCCACATTCATCTGCTATTTCGAGAACAGCAATTTACGATTTGTTTGTTCACAGAATTTGGTAGGCCTACCTGTGGAATAAATAATAGTGCAAGTTAATTAATATGTCAAGTAGAATATCACCTGTACACTGCGTCTAATATCAATTCAAAACTAGGCTACCGGTAAGGTATATTTTTCACAGGCACTACAGAAACAAGTTTTCACTTAAACTCTTAAAATAAGCGTACTTACTTGGCGTAGCAGAACAAGAACTGTTCACTTCTCATTACCAAGAAGACGATTTGATGAAAGAAAGATGAGAAAGAACACAACATTAGCTTATTATAAAATATTAATGTACGGCCAATATTGTTTACATCAAGCACGACATAAACAGTGCGTCCATTTTGGTCAATGCCGCCAACCCAGTAGAAATAATGTTTATTTAATGATAAGTGCCGTAATTATCGTCGGTGAGCAAGATAATTGCAAGGAAATGTCAATTAGGAATTATGTGTATATTTTTTGACTAAATATAGGGATATATTTGCAATTTAATTACAACGTGTATCATGCATATGTTGGCAGGACGATATACAGCGCTTAATCCGCTCCTTACGTCTGGCCGCGCTACTACACCGATGGTACCAAATAATCCCTATCTGGTTGACACCCCCTGGTAGGTAATCTGTGGTATCCATATCGATCGTGGCCTTCACTAACTTAATAAATTATTCTCAAAGGCATGGCACACAGAATGCGGGCTACGAGCACGTTCTGCGTTCTCCGTCCGCAGCGAGCTGAACACATTTCTGAACGTGTTTCTTTAATATTGCATCATCCCTGTGAAACACACACCGGTCTGCGATAACGATCTCAGCCAGGACGTAACGGGCAGCGAGCAGTTGAGTGTCGAGTTTGTAGCCCGCACATTGTGTAGCGTTCTTACCTAAAATGGCCACTGAGGAAATCATAGAAGAGGTGAGAAACTACCCATTTTTGTATGATCGAGGACATGTTGACTACAAAAACATTGATAAGAAGATGGAAAAATGGAGGGAGATAGGACTTACATTGAACTCAGACGGTAAGTAGCCTACTATGAAGTTTTTATTTTACTGCCGAACGAACCTTTATCTGTATTCTGTATGTGGAACTTTAAGTTTCCTTCAAAAAAAATTGTTATAGAGAACATTATGGTATGTGAAGCCATTTTTCAGTGTTGCCTTAGTAAACAAAAGTTTGATGCTTTTCAGTCGGTCAACACGATTGTACCCAAATGAGATGGGTTATTCCCTAATCCTGAAAAAAATACATGAGATTAATAAATATTAATTATGTATTATTTATTTATTAATTATAATTTATTAACATATATTTATTAACTTTTGATATAGAGAAATTTCGATGTATAGATAGATGGCAATTTGTCATCCTTGTAATACTAAAACAATTGCAGTAATTTTTAAGGGCTAAAGAAACGAATGAACGATCAAAATTATTTAAATATTGTTTTGCCATAACTTACTTTTGATCCCACTTCTTACGTCATCAAGTCATTTTTTTATTTTTTTCACACTAAGGATTTCATTTAGGAGGCATGTTCACAACAAGAATACACAGTTAAACCGAATTTCAGATGGAAATTTCACTTTCACTCCATGATAGGAAATAATTAGTTGAAATATATTTCAATTATCAATGAAATAATTCACAGTTGGCGTTGGCCTACTTCCAGTGCAGCGTTGTTTGCTCTGCGGTTACGGTACTTTGTGTTTGAGGAAGCAAGACACGTGGCTGTTCATTTTCCGTTTGCTCTTCTACTTCAGCGGCTACGTCGCAATTATTATAGCCTACTTTTCACATTTTGTAAAAATTAGGAAAAAGTAGACGTTTGAGATCGATCCGGGCAAATGTCTGTGTCCGCCTTTGTGTCCCCACCCCTATCAACTCCTAAACGCCTGCAGCTATCGAAACCAAATTTGGTATGAGTAAAGATCTATACCTAAATATATCATGATCATATTTGAAAATTACGCCAGTACTACCATCTACCAAAAAATCACAAATGAAATTTGGGCTCTATGTTGGATATCTCAGAAGGTATGCATGAAAACTGCTCCAAAATTGACAAGCATATGGACAATATAACATCAGATTAATTTGCAGGAGCCCATACATGACAAAGTTGCCAACATTATTCTATGCCTGCTGATAGGTCCAATCTTTAAATACATGTAACTTCCATACTACCTATTGGATATCAACCAAATTTGGTATTTGATTTGCGCACCGGAGCAGATATGAATTCGCGTTTTCTTTACTGTCAATAGGGCTGTCAACTTTTGAAAAATGCACTTTATGTTTATCCTAATCTCAATATATCAGAAAGTATGCAGCCTAACAGTTCTAAATTTTGCATACATATAGTACCTGCAACTGTAAATTAATTTTCAGCAACCTATATTCGACAGTGCTGCCAACACGATTCTACGCGTGCTGATAGGTTTATTGTTAAATCACATGTAACTTCCATGGCAATAAATGAATTTCTTTCAAAATTGGCACATATACAGATCATAATATTTCAAATTAAGATAGATCATCCTATATGTGGCAGTGTTGCCAACCTTATTTTTCGCATGCTGATAAATTCAATGTTGAAATACATGTAACGTGCATACTATCTTTTGGACCTCAACCAAATTTTGCATGTACATTGTGGACCTTAAGAGATCGAACTAAGAATGTATTCAGAGTCGCTAGGGCTGCCAACTGTTGATAGATAGTCTCTATAATTTTGAACCGTAGTCTCAGTAGGTTAGAAAGTATGCATGCAAACATATCTAAATTTTGAAAACTTATAGAATACAATATTCCAGATTAATGTTTGAGCAACCCACGCATGACAATGTTGCCAACATGGTGTATATAGTCAATCATTGGTATGAATCTTAAATTTTAAGATAAGTAGGCTCTTCAGTTCGTCACGGAACTAATGTAATTATATAGACAGGATCAGGCTTGAACAATGAATACCGCTGTGTCAACGTCAGTCTCAGTAGCCTAGGTCTGTGGAAAATACGCCATTTTTGAACTAATATACCAAACCCGTTTTAAAAAACGCGACGTGCTCTTGAGAGTCGTCGTCGTTAGCAGCAGTTTGGGGAAATGGACGCATTAAAAATGAGTGTAATCCATACCATTCACCATCAACTAATACGTGAGGAACTGGTACGTTCGTCCCTGGTAGAGGCTATCCAGACAGATTTTTTTTTTCAACTGAAACTCAAAGTTAAAGGATGAGTTTTCAAAAATACCGTTGTCACTCAGCCTCCCAAACTCCACAACTAGAAATTTGTTTAAGGGGTCAACTATAGCCAGAAGAACTACAGAGAAAAATTGTTTATAGCAGAAGTAAATTGAACCGCTATTTGGTGAACATTTTGGTTGATTGGTTCCTACGTTTAGGGGCTGCGACAACGCGATCATGTAGCCCCGTGTACTTTGGATGTGTGTAGAATCTGATAACCGGTGTTAATTGTGATGACTGTATTAGTGTGTGTTATCTGTTTTTTAATTCAAGTAAGGACTGCTTTATTTTTACATGTTTCCCGTCTATGATCCCTACACAATTGGTAAAGTTCCATGTTTCTCGAAATCCAATTTCAGCTAGTTTCCACGATTCGTCGACAGCTTCGGTGGCGTAGTTGGTAGCATTCTGAAAAGTGAGTTTCTATGCCGAAGGTCGTGGGTTCAAACCCGGCCGAAGTCGGCTGATTTTTTAGAGCGTTAAAATCCCTCTGTATGCCTTCCTTCAGAGGAGACGTAAAGCCGGCGGTCACATGTCAGAGATTTATGGCATGAAAAATAACCTTCCACTAACTACACTTGTGAAGTCAAATTAGAATTTATAACGTTATATTAGTTCGAACGTTCGCCGTCAAGTGCTGACTGCGATGACATCTAGTATCCAAGTCCGCAAGCTAGGTGTCGTGGGCGGTAGCATTTGGTAGCAAAAGTAGGAACTACTTGAAATTATCGTCTGCAGTTCTTACTTGAATTAAAACAGATAACACACACTAATACAGTCATCACAATTAACACCAGTTATCAGACAGATTCTACACACACCCAAAGTACATGGGTCTACATGACCGCGTTGACACAGCTCCTATACTGAGGAACCAACCAACCACGTTTCGTCGGTTGGAGAGTAGGTACGTATGGTAAAGGCTGCAGAACATTCCAAATTTCTTTGCAAACTTCCTTTGTACTGTTAGAAACTGTTAAGTGCCCAACTTGGAAGGAAAATGCGATAGTTTAATGGGAATCGCCGGTAGCCAAAATCCTTAAACAAACAAATGTGTGTATCGCAAGTGACAAAAATTAGTTTCTTCTTCGGTCGTTTGGGCCTCTTATGGACAACGGTGCTTGTGCTTTAGCTGTTGTCTGCCATTTCTAGTGTTTTAGGTGGATTGTTTGGCGGCTGCTTTTGTGCTGAAATATTGAGTCCGTCTTATTTATTTATTTTTTATTTATTTTTTTAATTTTTTTTCTTTTAATTTATTTATTTTGGAAATATACATACGGTATATGCAAAAATTTGAAGCCATTCTTTTTCAGTGTTGCCTATACAAATTGTCTTTTGTTGCTTTTCAGTCGATCAACACGATTGTGCCCAATGAATTGGGTGGGATGGTCGAACTCCGCTAAGTAGGTTAAACCCAAACAGTCCTGTCAGCACACGCTAATGGGTTTGTGAAAAGAGTGGGGGTAGGCAATCTCCCCTGAAATGTTGGTTCTGTCACACACCGAAAGTACACGAGGCTACATGACCGCGTTCTCGCAGCCCCTAAACTGAGGAACCAACCAATCAACCGAAATGTTGGTTAAGCCATGATTTTTTTTTATTTTTTTATTCGGGGGGGGGGGGCGAAAAGGTACCCGCACCCCCCGCGTGACACCCGACCTTACTACTGGTGCCTCCGACATGCAGTTAGTCTACGATAGTAGAAGAGAAAGCATAGGGGATTGGATAAAAGGAATGTCTTTTAGGACATCGCGGTCGCGATTTACCAGGCATAATTGGTAGATGTTAACATAGGTATATGTTTATATATGAGCACATATAAATATGTACTCATATATAAGGATAAGATTGTAGGGCCAGGGAAAACCGCATAGGCAGAAAGGAAAGATTGCCTACACGTAAAACCTGGCGGCTTGGTTATTGCCACATGCAAGGATAATGTGGGTATGGAAATGAGTAGGTTTTGTTAGTACGGGAGGTGTATCATGCAACAGTTGCAAAATCCGTTTCCTCGCCTAGATTAGTATTTGTGGGAATCAGTTGGCTTGGCACTGCTGGGACTAGCGCGTCCGCAATGGCGGACGAACTGTACTTCCGGGGTTAGGTTCGGAGCACAGTCCGCCCGCCTAGAGCGTCCTAGTACCAAGTCTCCGTGATCCGGAGAGGGGGGCCACGCCTGCGAACAGGGGCTTCTTCTCTCGTGTCCTGGACATAGCTGATGGTTGTTGTATCAATCACTCCGCCGCTGCATACACTCGTCCTGAAACTATAAGCTAATGATTATTAATAGTCCTCCCCTTGGCTATCCTTTTGGCAAGCCAGGGGAAGGGTTTTTAAAACTAATGTTTTTTTTGTTTTTTTTTTTGTTTTTTTTTGTTAAGCCATGAGTTGACCGACAGCTATTATACGTACGCCGGTACCCCCTGGAATTTCCGTAGATATAATCAGTGGAGTTAACATGTTATCCATGTACAGTCAAAGAGGTGGAGAATTGAGAATTATAGGAAACTATTAATTCCATAAGTGTGAGTTGTCAAAACGGGGCCAAGAGTGGGGGTGTTCAAACAAGGAATGTTCTGCCCATTTATTTATAAACTTTCTGTTACGTGGGTCTCACAATCACAAACCATGTACCACGGTTAATGTCCATATTCATCTGTATAGTACCTCTGAAACACAAAGAAAATTATTTCACAGTCTTGAACTTTAAAGGCAAATCTGGAATAACGCCTACAATTTCTAATGAGTGGTATGAAATACCGTAAGTGTTTGAGATAACAAGAGTTGATAGTGAAAATCAGCGCAGGTTGACTCATTCCATCAACCATGCCCACTTTGGAGTGGGGGGCAGTGAAACACGCCTCAGGCAATTTCCCCTGTTAGGATTTCCCTAATTGACCCCCGTAGAGAGAACTCATTAGCGGAGCTCGGTATCACCCGAATTGGGCGGGGTACAAGTTATAGGCTAAATATGTAAACACACTCCTGGAAAAAATTACATGCATTATACTCTGCATTTCAAAAGAAAGAACGTGAAGAAAATGGCGGGAGCTGTGTTGCCAAGTTTTTATTGCTGATGTAGATCAGCTGATTTCGGTACTATTATGCGCAATATAATGCAAATGCCGATCCTGAGTCAACTACAATACTTATCTACCTATAACCTACCTATAATTAACAATAATAATGTTATTGGTTTTACGTCCCTTTTAACTACACTGGCTTTTAGAGACGCCGGGGTACCGGAATTTTGCCCCGAAGGGGATCTTTAACATGCCAGTAAATGTACTGACACGGCTCCCTCGCATTTGCGCACCCTCAAATGCCAGCTGACTCCGCCAGGTTTCGAACCTTATATAATTAACAAACTAGCTAACTAAGAACACGATGAAACTAGATAATAATAATATTAATAATAATAATAGAAATAACGAAGTAAAAATGGAAACAAAAAACAAAACTACGACACAGACAGCGGTTAACAAGCGATTGAATCATGAGCAATGCGCTGGCAATGTGTGACGCTAATTGTCAAAATCCAGCCAATAGGAGCCCGCGGCGGCCATTATACGATCGTTCCCGCCAAATATGCCAGGTTCTTACTCTCGAAATACAGAGTATAGTTAGTTATCACACTTAAATGGGCAATTTAGGATTACGCGTTTCGACCCTCAGGTGGCCTGGCCTGGTGGCCATCATCAAATCCTGATTACTGTGTTAAGGTTAATTTTCACTATAGTTAATTCACTACTGTGATTCAATACCACGTCGTTAGATGATTATAGTATATCGTTTGATTCTCAGTTTGACGGTGCGGAAGTCCATAAGTGAGCAACGCTGTGAGGTGAACAATACCAAATTAAGTGTACATTAAAATTAGGTTTTTCTAGTGCATGATAAAATTTGTTACCGGTATTTGATTTCAATCTTTACATTGAACAAGCAATGAAGGAAATTGGAGAAAATTTAAAGTGGGAGTGAAAATCCAAGGAGAAATAATTTCAACTCTGAGATTTGCCGATGACATCGTCATCTTGGCCGACACGCCTGAGGATTTGAAAGCGTTTTTGAATGGTATGGACTCCGTCTTGAGGATTCATGATAAAAATTAATAAATGTAAAACAAAAATATTGGAATGCAGCCGAAAGAAATCATAAACCTCCATGGACATCAAATTGGCAGGTGAAAAGCTGAAGGAAGTAGGAGACTTCTGTTACTTAGGAAGCAAAATAACCAGTGATGGACGAAGCATAGAGGATATAAAAAGTAGGTTGGCTCAGGCAAGGAAAGCATTTCTACAGAAAAGGAATCTGTTGACGTCGAATATAGATTTAGGTATTAGGAAGTCACTTTTGAAAGCATTTGTCTAGAGCCTGGCGCTCTATGGAAGTGAAACTTGGACTATTGGTGCAGCAGAAAAGAAGAAAATTGAGGCGTTTGAAATGTGGTGTTACGGGAGAATGATGAAGATCACATGGGTAGATAGGGTTACAAACGAAGAGGTATTGAGACGAGTGGGAGAGGAGAGATGTTTCTGGCGACTGCTAATGAAGAGAAGAGATAGGTTGGTAGGACACATACTAAGACACCCAGGAATAGCAAGCTTAGTTATGGAAGGAAGGGTCGAGGACAAGAACTGTAGGGGTAGACCAAGGTTAGAATATGTTAAACAGATTACCTCGGATGTAGGATGTGGTAACTATGTAGAGATGAAACGATTAGCTCAGGACAGGGAGGCATGGTAAGCTGCATCAAACCAGTCACAAGACTGAAGACTCAAACAACAACATTTGATTTATTATCATTACAGTGTGATATTCTAAATTGTATACACGTGCATATACACCGTTACTCATGTTATACACAAAACCTTGCAACACAAAACAAACCTATCATAACGAGATACAAACCACGAATCAAACATTATACTTTAATCATCTAACGACGTGCTATTGAACCCCAGTAGTGAATTAACAACAGTGAAAATTAACCTTAACACAGTGGTCAGGATCTAATGATGGTCACTTGTGGTTTGAAACGCGTAACCCTAAATTGCCCCATTTAAGTGTGATATAGGGCCCGGATGTTATCCTTTTACTGAGCTGTGGTGATTAATTTATCTATGCAGATGACCTCTGTCTGACAGCACAAAGTGAAAAGTTTGAAGAAGTGGAGCAGATTCTCTCTGATGCCTTTCACTTTACTACAAGAGAAATCAACTCAAACCTAATCCATCCAAGACACAGGTTTGTGCTTTCCACCTCAGAAACAGGGAAGCAGCAAGGAAACTCAATATTAGCTGGGGAGGAGCTCACCTGGAAAATTGTTTTACCCCAAAATACCTAGGGGTAACTTTAGATCGCACCCTATCTTACAAGAAACATTGTATGAATGTTAAACAAAAAGTATCTACACGAAATAACATACTTCGTAAGTTGATAGGGGCCGACTGGGGCGCCCATGCTGAAACACTACGTATGTCTGCATTAGCTCTGTGTTATTCAGCTGCTGAGTATGCTAGCCCTGTATGGTATCACTCAGCTCATGTAAAACAGGTTGATGTTGCCCTCAACGAGTCCTGCAGAATAATTACTGGTTGCCTGAAACCTACACCTGTCCACAAACTACATTGCTTGGCAGGAATAGCCCCTCCTGAGGTACGCCGTGAGGTCATAGCACAAACGGAACGAAAAAAGTCCTCAGAGGACCATGCTCACCCTCTTTTTGGTCACCAGCCTCCAAGAAGGCGGCAAAAATCAAGGAAAAGCTTCCTGCAAACTACATCGATGCATACTACAAAACCCGAAGTAGCCAGGATACAGCTATGGCAATCAACCATACCACCAGATTGGATGAAGGCCATGGAAAGGCTTCCAGCAGGCCACAACAACAACTGGGAAACTTGGCGGTCACTCAACAGACTTCGGACTGGTGTTGGGAGATGCAAAGTTAATCTCCACAAATGGGGATACCTACAGGAATCAGAACTCTGTGAGTGTGGGGAGAGACAGACCATGATACACCTGTGTTCCTGTGAACTGTGCCCGTGCTCTTGCACAACGCAGGAGTTAATGGAAGGTCATGAAAAGGGTGTGACAGTGGCCCGTTTCTGGGCAAAGACAATCTAATTAGAGACATTGTTGTATGTATTATTTCTTTTTAATATTGTGTATCATCCCTCTGTGTATGTTGTAATGCTTTTGACTCGAATAAATAATACTGAGCTGTTTAAAACAATGCTGAAGTACATAGAAACTGCATCATTTTTTGCATGTTTTATATGTGCTAGTTTTCCATTTTAAGAGCATTTTTTTAAGTATGGTAGATTTATTGGGTCTTATTTTAGAGCAAGAGGCCTTTTGAGGATTTTTTTAGTCATGTCACAGCTTTATATGAGGGAGTTACGTCTCTCAGAATCAGGCGAGGATTCAGAGGGGGGGGGGGGGGTCGTCACGGAGGTCGTGACCACCCCCCCAAACGAGAGACCAAATTTTTTTGCAAACTCAAAAAAAAAACGAATACATAAGAACCAAACAAATAAAACTTAACGAATTTTGACTGAAAAGTTTTTTTTTTAATACTGAAAATATCTTTATGTTCGACCCTCACTATTATGTGTTTGAAAACTGTATCATAATGATGGTCATTATAACACCGTTTTTCATTACGATACAGTTTCTCCAGCCAATCAGAGCTCGTTCATTGACCAATTAGGAAACGATAATTTCGCGCATGCGCTCAAAATCCAACATGTCGGACATAAACACAACATCGAACTATAATAAATTACCGACATGGAATACCCACCGTCCATATGTTCGCGTAAATAAACTGGCGAATATGAGACAAGAAATAGCACAGTACCTTAAAATCACTAACACTAATTTCTACACAGAGCATTGTCTTCAAAAAATACTCGTGTCTTAATTATAGCCATTATAGGCTCGTTGCATAATGTACTATTATTGCAATTATTATGTTCTGTTACAAGTGTACATATTTACAACTTCATACCTGTTATATAAAAACGATTATTTATATAACAAAATCAACTCGTCTATTTTGTTTAGCAAACCTTGTGATTACCAAATCGATGTTTATAGTGATGTGACAATGAATGTGCAGCAATGCACGGATAGGAATTTGGGGATTTTTACGCGCCAAAAAAATTTGCCGACGTCCAAACTGCAAGGCTGGTTGTCAATTTAAGCTGTGACTTTCCCCCTTTGTCGGTACCAACTCGACTTGCCGAAACTGTAACGTACCTTGATAACTTTTCTCGAAGCTTGATGTAAAAGTCGCAAAACACGCCGTTGCAATTTGTACGAATATTTTTGGTGCGCTAAACGCATCAAATTTCTATCCATGTAGCTTGCAAAAAAATGGTCTGGTTTTGTACATTTGGTTATTTTGTGATTGTGTTTTTAGTGATACCATTTTTCTTAACAATTTCGATTCTCTGATCCCCCCCAAAGCCAAACTCTAGATCCGCGCCTCTCAAAATTATGAAGAAGTTAATAGCTAATACAAGATAATTTATAATATTGGAATATTGATTCCATTTCCTTAATCAACCGGGTGTAAACTAGTCTTAGCAACAATCGTGGCGAAATTGCTGCGGGTATTGCATAAAAACTGAAAAGAATTGCCGGACAAAAACACCGGATATAAAACGTTATGCAGAATCTCAGACATTCTTTCTGGTGAAAACTACTGCACAGATGGGATTGAGGAGGATTTAGCAGCAAACGACCTTCCTCACTTAAAGTACGCTCCGATCACATCAGTTGTTGGCTGATAACCGCAGATCATTTACATTTGACAACATCAAAATGGCATTCGTAGTGCAGTGCAACTCAGACTAAAGTGAAGATAAACCTTTACTTAAGTGCTAGAAATCTATTTTGATTGACTTTTTAGTTTGAGCTTAAGATGTCGTTTTTGAAATATTGGTGAGTTTATTATTATAAGATCATATTCTCCTTCTATGGTGCATTTTTCGAATTTTTGAAATATTGGTGAGTTTATTATTATACGAACATTTTCTCCATAATATGTAACGTGTTTTTCGAGGGGTTTTTATGCCACTGGCATAAGTCAGTAGGAAGCCATTCTATATTTATTTACGCGGCAAATTGTTCAGCCAAGAGAATTTTTCATGTTAATTTATTATTATTATTAACTTATTATTATTATTATTATTAAGGTATTTTTGGAGCATTTTTATAAAATTATAAGCATACAGATAGGTTTTCTATGTCATAGAAAACACTATCAAGCAAATTATTACGAACAACATTATCATAGAAAAGTATATGATTACGGAATTTTACGGAGTTTCGTCAGTTAGGGTATTATGAGAGACATGACTCACTGGGAATTCAGATACAGGCTGATTCTTGTCAAGAAGCATTACGCAAGCCGGGGTTGCAACGTCAAGAAAAGGCGGATAGTATGGAACGGCAATCGACTTCACCCTCCCGCCGTGTGTATTGAGCCTAAGGAGGGGAGTAGCGGGGTGGCACAGCCAATCAGTGGAGACCACGTAAGCTGGAAGTCAGGACTGGAGTGGGAAGCCGACGAGGGCATATATCGTTTGGCGCGCCGTGGAATAGAGGCCTTTCGTTGTAAAATTTAACCAGTGTGGTTGTACGAGTGTATGGCTCCGATGTTCGGACCATAAAGTCACCAAATCTACAAGTATATCATCTACTAACGAAGGAGATGACGACGTCCAGGAAACAGTGGGAAGCTCTCTTCATCATCCAGTACGAGGGAAATGCTTCGGCAATTTCCAGTGGTAAGCGCGAATAACGCAGCACTACTCAATCTCTCGTTTCTCTTTGTTTTATATTCAGTATTCAGTAACTTCATAGCTTGGGAATAAGAGTAAAATCAGTAATTTATCCGAATCCGTTTTCACGTAATTTTCTAGCGGTAATATTCAAATCGCAAAGCTCCAATTTCAATTTTAAACTTATTATTATTATTGATTTTGCAAAACTTGTTTTATATAATAAATTCATTTCTTATAACCATGCAATCTTTGCTTTCAGTAGGTAGCATTAGATATAGACCAACTCCTTCTTCTGATACAATTGTTTGTTGGGTTAATGATCAAATCATACCACGATCTGAGTGAATAGATTCTTGAAGGTGTTCTACCGGAGCTAGGTGTTGTTAAATACCGTACAAATTTAGATTTCAACATTGCGTTGAGGTCTTGGCGCCCATTAAAACAACATATCTTAGTAAGGAAATAACGTTTCATTTGTCATTCCAACAGTGAGGGCATAAGAAGCAGTTACATTTGTACGCTCAACGTGGAGCAAAGCGAAAACCATTACATTTATAGTGCATTTTTCGAATTTTTAGTACATTTTATTACAGTCATTTTTGAAAAATTGTAGTGCATTTTTTAAACTTTTTTACGGCGTCAACATCCGAGCCCTAGTGATAACTAACTAATTCATGTAATTTTTTTCAGAAGTGTGTTTACATATTTATTATTTTGTACCCCGCCCAATTCATTGGGCACAATCATGTTGACCGACTGAAAAGCAGCAGAAGACAATTTGGAAATATAACTTTACAAATTTGACTAAAATTATATGAAATTATTCAAATTTTATTTTTCTACATTTTTATTTCTTTATAAATTGCATCGACTATTGCATTGTTTCAGGAGATTCCATAAAAAACAAGTGGAGAAATCTTAGAGACTGCTACATGAAATACAAAAAAATGGAAAAAGGAATTTCAGGCTCAGTTACTTGTTCTAAATATAAAAAATGGCCGTGGAGCAACCATCTGAAGTTTTTGGATGCTTATTTGGTAAAGCATTCAAGAAAATCGATTGTTCCAACCCAAAACCCGACATCAGAAACCGAGGCTATGGAAGCTACCCCGTCGAATATTCCAGCTCCTTCAGGAAGCAGTGTTCCTGTGACTCAAGATCACCAATTTCCTTCCTCACAGATACCGCCACCCCAAAAACGGATGAGAAATTCTAACCAGCAGAGTGATGATGTCCAACAACTAATAAACTATTTCCAATCGAAAAATACCTCAAAACATCGACCTGACGAAACCGACCATCTTTTCATGAGCTACGCTGCAACATTTAAACGTTTCTCGTCGAGGACACAGGTCAAACTGAAAATGGAGCTGGCTAATCTATTTGGTAAGGCTGAATTGGAAGAAATGGATGAAAGTGACTCACATTCCTTGTGTTCTAAATGTCGGAGTTCACTGGATTCAAAATATAGTTAATACACCTCAGATACAAGAGCAATGATTCTAATGCGATGATTTAAGCTTACTCCCAACATCAGAGCACTTCAGCAGATGGGCACCCGCAGGATTTTTTCCTGAATGGGAGGGAGGAGAGGAATAATATGTTTTACATTTCATGACCTGCTTGTCACTAGGTGGTGATGAGACGTACTCCACCCCCCATCGCAATTTTCGTTTCATTTCTTACTTGCTTCGCAATATTCATTATTTGGCTGCTCTGAAACCGTTCGGTACATTATCTTTATGGCATGAATGGGAGGAATAGGTTTTTTAGTTCCGAGTTTTTATACATAGAATTTCACCTTTCTTTGTGAATCATCGTCATAATGTTCATTTCTTAAAAACAGGTACCAAGGGTCGACAAAAGTAAAAATCAAGCAGTTCGTCAAAATAGTAATGTTAATCCAGTTTGCCAATTTTCTTAATAACTCGAGATATTTTTAAATAATCCAAAATTACTAAGTTAAATAGAACTGTGGAATTATCCCTACATCTAAATCGGTTAACTATCAGTAAGTTAGCTTCAATTTATGAAATAAACTGGTGTGACAATGCACAATCGAAATATTCTCGGGATTTAGGGGGGAGGGGCATGGTCCCCCCTTGCGGCCGCCCCCCCCCCCCCTCACCCCTCCCACTCTTCGGGTGCCCATGTTTCAACTGAACTAAACATCACAGGAAGCTGACCCTCCTGCAACACTATGACCGGAACTCCGTACACCACAAGAGACGTACACAAAGATGGAACCAATTATTTTGCTGAGCAATAAATCGCAAATTAGTTTTTGAATATGTATTGTCATTGTTCTCTTTCGTAATTGAATAAATATATTCGTTCATAAAATAAATTCTATTTATTTTCAATACAGAGGTGTGCAAATTATTAGCCTTGATGGCAGATTTCCAAAATGCTATGTATAGTCACGGTTTGATGCACTAAATATTGAAATTACTTCCAATGTTTAACCAAGAGTCTTTTTAAGATACGGTACTCAAAGTATATTTTTAGCCTACTTTCGATTTTTGCAAAAAATGAAAGTAGACTTATGAGATCACTACAGGGCGAAAAAAAAGTGTGTCTGTCTGTGTGTGTGTATGTGTGTGAGTCTGTGTGTGTGTGTGTGTGTACTCTGAATGTCTGTCCCCCCCTATCAATTCGAACACGGTGAGCGCAAATTGAACGAAATTTGGTACAAAGGTAGCACTAGCAAAGGACACCTCAGTGTCATGTTTTATATCGCCGCCATCTTGACGGAAACGTAATGGCGGCCTCACAAATGTTCAAAGCTTAAATCAAATTACGACTAACCTAATCATCCGATCTCTACCAAATTTTGCAACAACATACCTTTATGGAGGCAGCATCCTTTGACCAATCAAATAGGTCATCAGCCTAATAGTTTGTGGATGGTGGCCATCTTTGTGTGAAAATCGATTGCCCGTATTAATTCAAACACGGTGAAACCGAATGGAATGAAATTTGGTACAGAGGTAGCACTAGCAAAGGGCACCTCAGTGTCATGTTTTATATCGCCGCCATCTTGACGGAAACGTAATGGCGGCCACACAAATATTCAAAGCTTAAATCAAATTACGATTAACCTAATCATCCGATCTCTACCAAATTTTGCATCAACATACCATTATGGAGGGAGCATCCTTTGACCAAACTAATAGGTCATTAGCCTAATATTTTGTGGATGGCGGCCATCTTTGTGTGAAAATCGATTCCCCCTATTAATTCGAACACGGTGAAATCGAATGGAACGAAATTTGGTACAGAGGTAGCACTAGAAAAGGCCACCTCAGTGTCATGTTTTATATCACCGTCATCTTGACGGAAACGTAATCGCGGCCACCCAAATGTTAAAGGCTAAAATGTAATTACGACCAACCTAATAATCTAGTCTCTACCAAATTTTGCAACAACAAATCTTTATGTGAGAAGCATATTCTGACCAAACTGCTAGATCATCAGCCCAATAGTTTGCAGATGGTGGCCAAGTATGTGTGCAAATCGATTCCCCCTATCAATTCAAACACGGTGAAACCGAATTGAACGAAATTTGGTACAGAGGTAGCACAAGCAAAAGGCACCTCAGTGTCATGTTTTATATCGCCGCCATCTTGACGGAAACGGAATGACGGCCACCCAAATGTTAAAAGCTTAAATCAAATTTCGACCATCCTAATAATTTGATCTCTACCGGATTTTGCAACAACATGCCTTTTTGTGGAAAGCATCTTATGACTGACTACAAGGTCATCAGCCCAATAGTTTGCAAATAGCGGCCATGTATGTGTACAAATCCATTCTCCGGATCAATTCAAACACGGTGAAACCGAATTGAATGAATTTTTTTACAGAGGTAGCACTAGCAAAGGGCACCTCATATTCATGTTTAATATCCCTATAGCACGTTGTATTTCAACAAGCTACTACAACCAACATTCAATTATACTCCTTGAAAAGGACAAAGAGTTATAACAATACCCATGCATTTAGGAGAAAGTAGGCTATATGTTCTTTACTGAACATCTTGTTTTGATTGTGGGGTTTGAAGCCATTTTTCAGTGTTGCCTAAGTAAACAAAAGTTTGGTGCTTTTCAGTCGGTCAACATGAATGTACCCAAAAAGAACTGGGTTATGCCCTATTCCTGAAATAAATTACAGGATATTAATAAATACACTAGGATGACCAGTTTCGATCGTCAAGCGATCGTCATCAGATCCATTACACTTACTGTCGACCAAAATATTATGTACACTCGAGTCTGAAGGTTGTTTGTGAAGTAACCAATAGACCTACATAAAATCCATTAACATTATCATTTTCGTCGTTCTATTGTACGTTAAGACTTATCTCACAAACCAGTCATCAGATCGTATCGAAATTTTAACACAATATACATTAGAATGTTGTATAATTGGTTTATTAATTTCAAAATTTTGTGTGTTCAAGATACAACGTTGTTATCATTTTTGTAAGGTAACTTTTTCTCGGCTTGGAGTCGTTGGAAAATGTAGTTCTTGGTTGCGTTGTAATCCTTATACATCAAAAGGTTATGCTGTATGACTGTGAAATACGTAAATTAATTCACTTATTTTATATCGGTTTGTATTTGTACGGGGAATTAAGACATGGTTCACCAGTTAGCCGCTCCGGGGAAAGCTCCACAGCGTTGCTGATATGGAGCCCGTCACTTCCGAGCGAGGCGCGCCATGACGCGTGATGGAGCCCATCTTGGCAACTTTCGTTCTTGAACACACAAAATGTTGATATTAATAAACCAGTTTTACAACATTCCAATGTATATTGTGTTAAAATTTCGATACGATCTGATGACTGGTTTGTGAGATAATTCTTAAATGTGACGCATGGTTGAAACACGCTTAAAAACGGGCACGTTTTTGTGTTCCAACTGCAATAAAAAATATTAAAATATAGATTTAAAATTCCAAACCTACATTAACTAACGTACAATAGAACGATGAAAATGATTATGTTATTGGATTTTATGTAGGTCTATTGGTTACTTCACAAACAACCTTCAAACTCGAGTACACATAATATTTTTGTCGACGTTAGGCTATAACATCTATGTTTGAGAATACATCGCTTAGTTCGAATGGCTTTTGTAGTCCACGCGTGGCGAAGACAGTTCCACGGTCTTTAATAGTTGTAGACTTTCCTGTATTCAATAACATACATCTTATCTAGATTTGGCAACGTCACACAATACACATTGAACTGACCTCAGACAGCACATAGGAACAAGGGGGGAGGGGGGACGGGGGAGGGAGGAAGTTTCGTGCAGTTAACATCCCGGTTCAGTCGACCTCAACTGGCGCAAGAGTGAACACGAAACTGCTCGAAGCTCCAGCCAGGAAGACAACCGGATAAGTATCAGCCTGTATTATTACAGTATAACCATAGTTGATTTTTTTACAACCATATATTCACCCCAAACAGACAAACGCCGTATTTCTATCACCGTTTTAGCATTTCACCTCACATTAGATATACTACATTCAGCATACACTGACAGTTGCATTACCAATACTGCAACTAAATAATTGTACATATTGTAGTCTAAATAGTTTTCACCTGTATTCTCAAACATAGATGGTATAGCCTAAGTGTAATGGATCTGATGATGATCGCTTGACGACCGAAACTGGTCATTCTAGTGTATTTATTAATCTTATGTAATTTCAGGAATAGGGCATAACCCAGCTCTTTTTGGGTACATTCGTGTTGACCGACTGAAAAGCACCAAACTTTTGTATATTCTTTAGAATTTCCACGAACAGAGGAGCTTTGCTAATGCAAAATGCCACACGTTTTGTTTTGATTACTTCACTCTACTTTTCCTGTGAATTTATAACGAAGATTTGGGGTCTTATTAACTGATGTAGCCTGTTTGCCAGCTCTTGATGAATGCAGTACAGGCACAGGCTAGAGTAAAATGTGGCTTTTCACCGATGTATCAGTCTCACTCATGGCTGTCATTATATGGAAGCTACTGAGGTATGGGTGGTGCTTAGTAATGACATTCAGGGCACAGTCAGTGCCTGTGGATGCTGTGAAAGGTTCTACTCATAGTGTTAGTACTGCTGTTCTGACTCAGTGAGGAAAGCAATGACAAACTACCTCATTCCTCTTCTTGCCTAATACGCCTCAATATAGCGCTGCCTTGGGTCTTTGTGGGTATCTACCCAAAGGCATACACGCTTGCGTTTGTATAACACATCAGCCAGACCAACCCTATGCTATGGCAGCGATGCATGGACAATAAGATCTCAGGACATCTCCAGACTCACAGCAAGCGAAATGACCTTTATGTGCCGAACAGCAGGCTATACTAAATGGGATCATAAGAGAAATGAGGATGTGCTGAAGGAACTATAAGTGAAACCAATAACTACATACATTTGTGACTACCTAGACGAAAAGTGAAACCAATAACTACATATATTTGTTATTACCAAGAGAACTGGAAGCATCATGTCCAAAGGATGGAACCTGGAAGATTACCGAGGAGATCCTTCGCTACAAGCCACGGGGAAATAGATCGATAGGACGTCCGATGAATAGATGGAGGGAAAGTGCAAGACCGTAACGGGATATTTGGCCCAATACTTGGAAGGAAGATGATGATGATCTACCCACATAACCTAACAGTGGTACTTTTTGAGGATCCAACCGCCTTCGAGCCGACTACCTAACAGACATTAACTCATGATCCGCTCTTGGGCTATTCAAAGATTCATGAACTATGGATTGAAATCACCTGACTTAGAGGGTACATTCCAAAGTTAATGAAAAATAGAAAACAGATCCAGCTCGGGTATCCTTCGGAATCCCCTATTCTAAAAGTTTCCGGACGCAATTCCTTACGGGAAAAGGTGCAAGTCCACGGGGGAGAAAACATTACTAAGTAGGGTAACAAAAGATGCCAGCAGTTTGTCAATAAAATTATTTTGAATAAAAAATGTGACTCGTTTTTATTCTTTATTTGGATTCTAATAATTTGCACACACCTCTGTCTTCTTCTTCATGTGCCGTCTCCTCTAAGAAGGTTGGCGATATCACAGCAATCCGGTTTTTGGATCTAGCAGCACTGAAAAGTTCACTGGAACTACACATGAACCATTTTTAGCCTATTTTCAATTTTGAAAAAATAGGCTTATGACCTTTTGCCCGTGTGTGTGTGTGTCCCCCTGATAACTTCTAAACGGCTGGAGCGATTTCAATGAAACTCTGTAAGTTCATAGCACCATTCCGGACGACCCCAACCGTGCCCTTCAAATTTTGTTACGTCTCACCAATACAACATGGCGGCTGAGCGAATGATTTCACCAGCATTCAATATCTCCGAAACTATTCCCGATATCACCCTGGAATTTTTTACGGTGATAAAGGGAACTACTAGAAGTTCACCTATGTGACTTTTGAAAAACTGGTAACTACAAACCAACATGGCGGCCACGCAAATTGGCGACATTTAAATAGACGTTTCTCGCGATTTAACCAACCAAACGCAATAAAACTTGGTACAGTATATGTTTATTCACATTGTAATGCACCGACATCTAACTTCGTTCAATTGTTTACATAACCACAAGATGGCGGATGTGCGAAATATTTCACCAGCATTCAATATCTCTGAAACTATTAGTGGTATTACCTTGAAATTTTGTACGGAGATAAAGGGTACTACTGGAAGTCCATCTATAAGACTTTCAAAAACCGGTTAACTACAAAACGAACATGGCGGCCAAGTGAATTTGAAAACTTTAAATAGACCTTTCCCGCGATATAATGTTCCAAACGCAATGAAATCTGGTACAGGAAATGTTTTTACACATTGTAATGCACTGGTATCTAATTTAGTTGAATTGTTTACATAACCTCAAGATGGCGGCTGTGCGAATTTCGAAAATTATTTTTTTATTTCTTGAGTCGTAATCATGCGATCGAAGTGAGAGTTTGAATAATGGACCTACGCAATAATTTTCCTTTAATGGTACATGCCTCTATGGCCTATACATTTAACAATCCAACATGGCGACCATCCGAAATATTTAGACGGCTCTGAATATCTACGAATCTATTATAGCAATCAAACTGATTTGTTTATGTTCATAGGGGCTATGAACTTAAGTTCACCTATAGGACTTTAAATAACCTGGTGATCACAAATCCAATATGGTGGCGACGTGAAGTATAAATATCCACATGGACGTTTCTCGCAATTTAGCCATCCAAGTGCAGTGAAACTTGGTACAGTAAATCCTTATACGAATGTTAATCCACTGGCATCTAATTTATTTCAATTGTTTCCATAACCACAAGATGGCAGCTGTGCGAAATTTTAAGATCTCCTTGTTACTTCTTGTGTCCTAATCATGCGATTGAAGTTTGAATGCTACACGTACACAATAATCTTCATGTAACAGTACGTAACTCTATTACCTACATATTGTTACGTGCCACCCCCTAGTGGCACTTTTGTTAACTGGATTACGGTGGGTAGGAAGCACAACACCATTTACTGCTTTAAAGAAATAATTAACTTTATTGCGGCCAGAAAATTACACTAATCAGCAAATACAAGCAATTAGGAGCCTTCTCCAGTTTCCTCAAGTCTCTTCCTTATGCGCTCTTGGCCCCTTTCACTTGCAACAGACCACAGAAGTTAATCCGTCCTAATGAGTCCGGTGGCCTTGGCAGAAGTTACCTGCCCCTCTTCCTCAGGTACAACAAATACAGTTACTTACGAGCACTTGATGTACGCTGTTCACAAGCTGGGAGAAACAATGTCACAAGATTTCGTAACTCGCACAGCACTCCGTCACCACACTTCTGTCGCTCACGATAATCACTCACACTAGCTCGTAAAACACAACAACAACCACTGCTTGACGGGTCACTCTTATATAGCCGGCCGGTGACTCAATAAATGCTTCTAGATCCATCCAGAGTCCACGGCTTCTCGAGGTTTCCAGCGCTGGTCCAGTCACGAATGTTCTGGACTATCCCTTTGTCCTAGTAGCCCTGTTGCATAAGGCGCACGCAAGACAGGAGGCAGGGCACAACCCAGCCCTGGGGCAGTTGTGACTCACGCGGCGACTGATGACACAAACTCACAGCCGTAACACCACCCCCTTCCTAAAAAGGCTGATCGTCCCGATCAATCATTGGTCCGTCTGTGTCCCTCCGTAGGCTGCCAGGCGATCTCGATGCACGATCTTCATCTTCGTCCTCGGGCTCCGCTGAATCCTGTAGACGACATCGTTGATCCGTTTCACGACTTGGTACGGGCCCTCCCAGGACTTCTGCAGTTTGGATGACAGGCCTTTCTTCCGTAATGGGTTGAAGAGCCAGACCAGGTTGTCCTCGTGGAATCCGCCGGCATCCGTCTGCTGGTCGTATCGGGTCTTCATTCGGTCGGTCTCGATCCGCAGTTTCCTCCTCGCGAACGCGTGTACGTCCTCCAGTTGGTCGACCAGTTCTTGACAATACTGGCTTACCGGGATCGGATCATTCCCAGGTCGGCCGAAGGCAAGATCGACAGGTAGACGGAGCTCCCTCCCAAACATGGCCCGGGCTGGTGTGCACCCGGTGGCTTCATGCACGGCGGCGCGGTAGGCCAGGAGAAATAGTGGAAGATGCTTGTCCCAATCCCTCTGGTGCTCGCTGACGACTATTCGGAGATGGTTCTCGACGGTGCGATTGAATCGCTCTACCATCCCGTCGGACTGAGGGTGTAGCGGCGTTGTCCTTGTCTTCCGGATCCCCAGCAGCTGGCATAGGTTCTGGAACACCTGCGACTCGAAGTTCCTCCCTTGGTCGGAGTGCAGCTCCAGGGGTACTCCGTACCGGCTGACGAATTCCTTCACCAGGGTCTCTGCGATCGTCGCGGCTTCTTGGTTAGGGAGCGCATACGCCTCCGGCCATTTGGTAAAGTAGTCGCTGACGACTAATATGTAGCGGTTCCCTGCCTCGCTTAACGGGAATGGCCCAGCAACATCGATGGCCACTCTCTCCATGGGACCGCCCACATTGTAGGTCTTCAGTGGACCCCGTCGTCTTCGTCCTGGGCCCTTGCTGGCTGCGCAATCGTGGCACCTCGCGCAGTGGTTCTCCACGTCTGTTCGGCATCCGATCCAGTAGAACCGCTCTCTCAGCTTCTCCAGGGTCTTCTTTATCCCTAGGTGTCCACCAGATGATCCTCCATGAACTTCCTCCGTCATAGCCTTTGGAACGACGACTTGTTCCCGAGATGTCTTCCCGTCGGTGCTCTCCCAGGTACGGCAGATGAGGCCATCCCTTACAATCAGCGAGTCCCACTGTGCCCAGTAGGACTTAAACTTTGGGCTGCAGTCACTCACAATGTTCCACCCGGGTCTGGGGACACAGGCCCTCTTCCATTCGGCTATCAGTCCCAGGTCATCATCTTCCGCTTGCGCCCGCGTGAAAGATTCGCGGCTCCAGCTCCCTTGAAGTTCCACGGTAGGCCTTCGGCACTGTATCCCGGTGTTCTCCTCCCTTCGGGCACAGAAGGTGCAGTCTTCGGGGCACGGTCTTCGTGACAGGGCGTCGGCGTTAGAATGCAGTTGGCCTTTCCTGTGCTGGATCTCAAAGTTATACTGTTGAAGCCTCTCTAACCACCGCGCGAGTTGACCCTCGGGCTGCTTGAAGTTCAGGAGCCACCGCAGGGATGCATGGTCGGTCCTGATGAGAAATTCTTGTCCGTACAGGTACTTGTGGAAGTGTTCAATGGTCTTCACGATGGCGAGCAGCTCCTTCCTGGTGACGCAGTAGTTCCTTTGTGTGGGTTGAACTCTCCACTTCGGGATCACGGTGGGACTGACGATGGTCCTCGATGCTCCCGTGTCGATTAGCATGGGCCAGCTCTCTCCGTTGACGACTCCGTCGACCATCAGGCTGCTATTATCCCTCCGTAACTGCGTCACACTAACTTGGACTGCCGGGGCTTGAAGACTGTCACAAGCCAACCTTTGCCCCCCTAGGCTGGCTGATACTTGCTTTACTGGGCCGCGCGGTTTCCCTACGACTGACTGTCCCGACGGAAACCCTTGGTGGCGGCGATCACCGCAGTCCTTGCTCAGGTGGCCTCTCTTACGGCAGGTCCAGCAGGTCGGTAGTCCTCTTCCGGGCCGCCTCTCCGGATGTCCTTCGGCTACGTTTTTGTTGGTGGTACTGCGATTCTTGAAGAAACGGCTTAGCGCCTCCATCAATTCGTCGGCCAGGGGCTTGGTCTCGTTGGTTTTTACTGGTTCGTCGACGTCCACTTGACGCACCCGCGCGTGCATTCTGGATGCCTGTTTTGCCGTCTCGAACTCAAGTGCGTGGCTCAGCGCATCTGCCAGGGTCTTATTGCGCGCGAGTCGCAGCGCCTGTTGAGTGTCCGAGTCCCGTAGCCCGTCGGTGAAAGTCTGCGTCGCTATCTGCTCCAGAAAGTCGGCCGGCGCTGTTGGGTAGGCGAGCCTTACGAGGCGTGCGATGTCCATCTCGAACTCCTGCAGGGTTTCCGCGTTCTTCTGTACCCGGGTCCGGAGCTGCATCTGGTAGGCCTGCTGAAGATGGCTATCTCCATATCGGGACTCCATATGGGCGATCAGTGAAGCGTAGTCCTGGGATCCAGTCGGGATGGCCTGAAGGACGTTAAGGGCGTCACCTCTCAGCGCTACAATGAGAGCTGTAGCCTTTTCTGTGTTGTTCCAGTTATTTATGGAACAGGCCGCCTCGAACTGACGTAAGTAGGTGCTCCACGGGACCTTTCCGTCGAAGGTTGGGGGCGTCACTCTGCTATGTCCCGTTCCTGATATTCCCGGTGTAACGGTGGGCGGGCGTTGGCGCAGCTCGGCAACTTCCTCTTGTAGGGCTTTGACTCTCTCATCCACCCCGGTCGGCGGGCGTCGGCGCAGCTCGGCGACTTCCTCTTGTAGGGCTTTGAATCTATCTTCCATCCCTGTCGGCGGGAGTCGGCGCAGCTCAGCAAATTCCTTTTGTAGAGCATTGAATCTCTCTTCCACCCCCATCAGCGGTCGTTGGCACAGCTCGGCAACTTGCACTTGCAAGGCGTTGAATTTCTCCTCCACCCCCATCAGCGGGCGTTGGCGCAGCTCGGCAACTTCCACTTGCAAGGTGTTGAACTTCTCCTCCACTGCCGCGACTTCCTCACGTAGGCCCTGTTCTAATTTCCTTTGGCTCTCCTCTAATTTCGTCAGCAGACACTCTTCCAGATTTTTCTGGCCATCCAGAAATTTGGCGGTTAGGTCCTCTGCTAACTTATTCTGGCTGTCTTCCATCTGCTTCAGGTCCTCCGCTAACTTATTTTGGCCTTCTTCTAACTTGGAAGTTAGGTCCTCTGCTAATTTATTTTGGCTGTCCGTCAGGTCCTCTGCTAACTTCTTCTGGCCATCCTCCATCTTCTTCTGGCCGTCTTCCATTTTGGCAGTTAGGTCCTTGGTTAAATTCTTCTGGCCGAACTCCATCTTGGTTTCCATGCCATTTAACTTTTCTAGCAGTGCTGCCAATTTCTCCTCCATTTTAGTTGTTTGTCTTGTAAAGGGCATGCACTCACAGGAAAATTAGAGAAAATGACCTGCTCGGGTTTTGAAACCAGGACCGTCAGGTGTTGTGCTTGAGTTCGTAATCCGGCTTCTGACACCAGTTGTTACGTGCCACCCCCTAGTGGCACTTTTGTTAACTGGATTACGGTGGGTAGGAAGCACAACACCATTTACTGCTTAAAGAAATAATTAACTTTATTGTGGCCAGAAAATTACACTAATCAGCAAATACAAGCAATTAGGAGCCTTCTCCAGTTTCCTCAAGTCTCTTCCTTATGCGCTCTTGGCCCCTTTCACTTGCAACAGACCACAGAAGTTAATCCGTCCTAATGAGTCCAGTGGCCTTGGCAGAAGCTACCTGCCCCTCTTCCTCAGGTACAACAAATACAGTTACTTACGAGCACTTGATGTACGCTGTTCACAAGTTGGGAGAAACAATGTCACAGGATTTCGTAACTCGCACAGCACTCCGTCACCACACTTCTGTCGCTCACGATAATCGCTCACACTAGCTCGTAAAACACAACAACAACCACTGCTTGACGGGTCACTCTTATATAGCCGGCCGGTGACTCAATAAATGCTTCTAGATCCATCCAGAGTCCACGGCTTCTCGAGGTTTCCAGCGCTGGTCCAGTCACGAATGTTCTGGACTATCCCTTTGTCCTAGTAGCCCTGTTGCATAAGGCGCGCGCAATACAGGAGGCAGGGCACAGCCCAGCCCTGGGGCAGTTGTGACTCACGCGGCGACTGATGACACAAACTCACAGCCGTAACAATATATAAAATCCAACATGGCGACCATCCGAAATATTTAGTCGTTTCTCAATACCTACGAATCTATTACAGCAATCAAACTGAAATTTTGTATGTTGATAGTGGCAGTTAACATAAGTAGGATATATGAAAATAGGCTGTATAGTTCTTCACGGAACTACTTGTTTTAGGTTGTACGACCAAGAGATCCTTCTTCCTTGACTCCTTCTGCCCTCAACCTTCCCCTGAATAATTTCTTGTAGAAGACGATACTTGTCTCCTCTGATTATATGGCCCAAGTATTGTAACTTCCTAATTTTGACACAGGTAATTATCTCGTTATCTTTACCTATCCTACGCAATATCTCAAGATTTGTGATCCTATCCATCCAGCTTACTCGTAAGATCCTTCGATATGTCCACATCTCAAACGCCTCTAGTCTGTTAATCATATCTTGTTTGAGTGTCCAAGCTTACCTTAAACAAATTGCCAGTCTTACTCTTGCAGAAATAGGCCTTCTCCAGTTTGTTGTGAATTTGTTTATAGTCAGTTCCAGTACATTACACAGGGTGAGTCACCTGAAACTTGCACTGCAAATATTTCTGTCATTTTGAACACAACCTTTGAAGGTCAGAGTGCTCTTTACTTCTCAGAACTCACATTAGGGGTGTATTCACGTTCGTTTTTCTTTAGTTTGTGCTACCACAGGGAAGCACAAGTGAGTAAGTAGCAACGAGCTAGAGAAAGGTATATAGAGTGGAAATGGCGCCGCCATATTTGAAGAAGGTTGAACTGGCAGCCACCATGATATACCCTGTCAAGAGGGTGGGAGGCAGGGAGGGAGAGGCGTGACTAACGAGGCGTAAGATTAGGCCAACGTAAGCTACGTTGCTTATGCACAGTACATTGCATGATTCCATTCTTCTTTAAAAAGAAAACGTTTTGTGTACAACTGACGCACCTGTTGACCTCTCACCTTGAGCTGTATTTCTGCAGAAGTGTGAAGCCTGCATTTATAATACTGTTTCACAATTCGCTCGATGAGTGAAGCATAGTGAGGCTTTTCCCCAGGTTCAGTAGCTGTAAATAGATGGTCAGATTTCTGAAACAGATAACCCGGCAGCATATCATCTGTCTGCAACTTCAGCATGAGATTATTCGTGTTCTTTCGCAACATACACTCATTCTTCCTGATGACACTCTCAGCTGTTTTACATAATTTCACTACATCATTTGATGGATTCAAAGGGCATTCTTTCACGTCTTTCTCTTCAATCACTCCTTCTTTCCGAACATCTTGACCTGATATAAGCACTCCTAGGCATTCAATACGCATTTTTTAGACACTTGGCGAACGACACTTCCTGCTATGTAATGAACAACATTTCCTACATACAAGCTCGGTGAATTATAATGTGCACAGTGACCATGATCTGTCTGTCAGCATAGTATCGTCCTTCCCATTGACACCATGAATATTTGCTCTTGCAGCTGTCACAAGTAGGTCACACTCAATAGGCTTACAGTTGGAATTCATGGATGGGCGTACCCTCGCAATTAAACACTTCCTAATAGCTGAATTAAATTGTACTGCATTTGGATTATTTCTATTCCCACTTCTGGAGCGAATAGAAGAAAAAGAATAGCTCTAAGTGATCCTGACTCAATCTGCGTGTTAATAAGTATCTCGATACAGAATGTCCCCACACGTATGTTTCTGCTAGTTGTATCACACTTAAGAAATCAATAATCAAACCGTATATTGGCATCTTTCTGCTGGAATCACAAATAAGCTTTCCATCTGAAATTTCTGAGAAGAAAGAAAGAAAGAAAGAAAGAAAGAAAGATTAGTAAAGCCTGTTACGTTTCCCATAATTAGTTCAAAACAACGAACTAGAGAAAGTATACCTCGTTGGCTTACGGAGATTGATATTTGTACAATATATTTTATTTTATAGCTTGCCACGGTGGGTGAGTGGTTACCGTGTCGGATTACTAACCCCCCAAGCTTGCAGGTTCGCTCCTGGCCGTGGTAAGTGATTTTTGAAATGCGGCAAAAATCACGATACGCATGTCATACGATGTTGGCATGTTAAAGAACCCATTTGAATTCAGTAGGCCGTGCTCATAATGGCAAAATTAATCTCAGGATTATCTGGCAACACAAAGTTCCTCATTTCTCTACTAGAAAGCGCTATAATGTCAAGGAGCTTAGTTATCTAACCTCCTTGACTTTTTTAGTGCTTCAAGGAACAACAAAATTCGACATGCAAGCTACCCTTTGGGTGTCAAAAAACAAAGCTTGCACCCGGCACCCGAGGCCATACGATATTATTATTACCGTAATTATTATTATGGCTCACAACTATCTTGGCTTAAATTTTAAGACAGCCTAATATATTTACCTACTGATATCAAGGTCTTCTGCAACAATGCTACCGTATCTGAATGCGAGTGTTCTGTAGTTTCCTGGAAACTACGCTTCTTCTGCGAAGATCTACAGGCCTGCTTCTTCTGCAGATGTGCAGGAAAATTGAAAATTGTAGGTACCGTCAACTGGGGTTACTTTACACAGACCGGGTAACTTTACACACTTTTCGCTAAAATCTTTTGAGCTCTGTACGTGGTAGGTTTTTGAAGTTTTGAGTAAAATGCCTGTTTATACAAGACGCTGTGGGCTGTACGAGTAAGAAAACCGTGTTTGTGTTATTTGCACTTCACTCCTTTGGATAATAATTGCAACTTAGTGCACTTGGGTATCTGTACATATGGTAAGTGGTATGGAAACTTTCATTTCTATGACAGTCATATTATTTTATAGATGTTCTAATTTGTGACAAATCAGTTTCCCTAAAGACTAGAGAGGCGGAAATTGGATGCGGAACATGTTTACTTGTTGAGTCACAATACTATGAAGCCTAAAATAATCGAAGGTGCACGACTCGCCCTTTGGAGGGGGTAACTTTACACAGGCTATTTGACACAAAAGCCAGTGTTTACTATTTCATATTTGAATCCCAGATTATTTGAGTGCTGCGGATTAGTAAGAGCCTAGTAATGTGACTCAACAAGGAAACATGTTCCACATCCATCTCCCGCCTCTCTAGTCTTTAGGGAAATTTATTTGTCACAAATTAGATCATCTAGTAAAATATGACCATGTCATAGAAATGAAAGTTTCTATACAACTTAACAATGTACAGTGCATTTATAGCTGCAGTTAATATCCAAAGGAGTGAAGTAGAAAAAACACAAATACGGACTTTTACTCGTACAGCTCGCAGCGTCTTGTATTAACAGGCATTTTACTCAACATTTCCAAAACCAGCTTCCTGCAGTCACTGATATAAATATAGAGTCTGTTAACGTGACATTTCTGTTAATGATACATTAGGCTCCTGTAAAAACAAAGTTTGGTACCTTTCTACGACTAACAATTCAATAGCATTGTTTTTATTGTTATTTTCTACTAACATAAAATTAAACGTTTGACACACGTTTAATTTATTTTATAATGTACTCAGACAATTCAATTAAGCTATGAAAGTATCCTCTTTACTTCAAATGAGTGTTATCTTTCCAATTAAAAGTTCCAGGCATGTGTCAAGTAACCCATTGTGAGGCTGTGTAGCCAAACGCCATGATAAGTGCATGTCTGTGTAAAGTAACCCCAAGGGTGGGGTAACTTTACACACGTGTTCATTTATTTTTAAAAGTGTCTGAGAGATAGTTTGCACTCACGGTGACGTTATGTTCTTTTGTAAGTACCCTTAAGGAATACAAAAACATGTCTCAATCAATTTAACAACCTATCACGACAAATAAAATTTGAGGAACACATTAAAAGGGTGTAAAGTAACCCCAGCTGACGGTACTGCATTAGCTAGTAGACGTCGCCTTTCATTTGCTACATACATATATTTATCTTCAAAGTGTAGAGAACAAATTAAGCTGTATCTCGTGGGGTACCATTTATTGCTTTTCATGTTGACAACCCATTGTTTTGTTAGTTCCTGGTCTGCAAAGGTAATCTGAAATGTAAATATCACACAAACTTAAACTGCTGCATCACGTTCTCGTATAGAGTCTACCTCATTAATTTATGAATTTGGATGACATTTCTTACCTGAAATACGACACTCCTGTTGTCTTATAACTTCTATTCGTACAATTGAATGACGAACACACTGATGGCATGGTCAATGTATTTTTAAATAAATTTCATTCAACACGTGTTCCCGCTCAACGCGAACAATCACAACAAGGTCTTGTCAGACTAGAGATGGGCAGCAGTCGACTGAAAACAGTCGAATTAGTCGATAGTTAAAACAATCGACTTATTCGACTACTTTTAAAAAACAGTCGAATGAATTCAACGACTACTCACCGTATCATAAACAAGTCGTTTGCAAACGACTGATCCCAAAGTTATCGTTGGAAATCATTCGAATGAAACAAGTCGATGGCAAACGACTACTTCCAAGCGAATGGATTCATTCGAATAAAAGTAGTTGGAAATCATTCGAATGAAACAAGTCGTTGGCAAACGACTACTTCCAAGCGAATGGAATCATTCGAATAAAAGTAGTCGTTGTAAACGACTGATCCCAAAGCAATCGTTGGAAATCATTCGAATGAAACAAGTCGTTGGCAAACGACTAATTCCAAGCGAATGGAATCATTCGAATTTAAGTAGTCGTTCTAATCAAACGACTTCTTCAGGATAACTTCATGCTACAATTCATTGTGCTGTATGTTTATTGTAGAGCTTTAATTAATAATTTAAGTATACCTGTAGGTGACTATAGTTTTATACAGTTCGTTGATTCTTTCAATGAAATAGCCTAAATCCAATTGTCCAAGTTATTGGACAATTCAATATTGTCATTCAATATTTAGGTTATGTTTTAACTCCAGATACCGGTTTTGTGGCACATCATCCCAGGCAAGCCGGTAAATACCTTTGCCTCCCAGTCAGATGGGTCATTTAGACGTAATTTTGAATTAGATTAAGGTTGTAGTATGCGTGGTCAGATTTAGACAATAGCCTACTCCATGAAGGGGTCATGGCTACGCCTTCTATGTTTGTTTAATGAATAGAGTAACTGAAATGAGGGATGTATACTGATTTTAAGATTTGTGGAATGAGTTTATGATTTTTTTAATTGAATTTAATGAAGTCTTCAGTAAAGTTGAAGGAGACATGATCGTGTTTAGACAATAGCTTACTCCATGAAGGGGTCATGACTATGCCTTCTATGTCTGTTTAAGGTGTAGTTTGGTTGAAATGAGGGAGGTTTACTGATTTTGGTGTTTGTGGAGTAGTCTTTTCGTTTATAATTTAGGTTTTTGTGAAGCTTGTTGCGGAGTTGTTTTATGGATTTTATTGCTCTGCAAATGAAGTGTATTAGGGGTTTCTGGGTTTGGTTTAGCTGTAATTTACATGATTATGGCTGAGAGTTGTTGTAGCAGGCCTAACAACTGTGTCAGAGCAGAGGTGTGCTGTGTGGGATGGGGGAAGGGGTTAGTGGCAAAGGCATGAGGGCAGGGATGGAAAAGTTGTAGCGTTGTCTGTGGTTAAACTGCCGTTGCCTTATGGCTGATTTTATGTACTGACATCCATCATAAGATAGAGTGGTGATGTGAATCTCTACATCTATTGCAGCGGGTACTGTGAGGACAGCTTGACCGTACGCACAAATTGATTCTGGTCGTCAATTGTTTGGAGATGGGCAGCACCGCAGCAGTCGACTGAAAAATGTTAAATCCATCGACTTGTTTGACTGCTTTTAAAAAACAGTCGAATGAATTCAACGACTAGGCTACTTACCGTAACATAAACAAGTCGTTTGCAAACGATATATCCCAATTGTGTTTTAACTTTTAACATGTAGAACGCGCTCGGATAGTTTTACGTTCTGGTCGTCAATTGTTTCAGCACATGGGGCGCGTTCAGCGGGCTCAGCAATCTGCTAACCTGCTAGGTGCCTGCTGACTTGTTGCTAAGCTAGCAAGCGTGAGCCCGCCTGAACGCTTTGCTACAAGCTGACGCGGGAACTTTGAGCAATGCACAGAATTCCTTTGAAGCTACCATACTTATTGGTCTATGGTCTATGATAAATACATAGAAAATAATAACATTTAAGCGACAGAGCTGTAGACACCCTTGTTAATGCGCGGCGCTAAGCCAAGCTATCTGCGGACTCGGGAGACGCGAGTTCAAATCCCACCGTCAGCCGTCTTGTAAATGGTTTTCAGTGGTTTCCAAACTTCAGGTCCAGGCAAATACCGGGCCAGTAAGTTACCTCCTAATAGGCCACGACCTCTATCTTCCATCTCCTAGTCAAGTTTCATTAATTCCTCACGAGGTTGGCGTCAGGAAGGCCATCCGGCGGTATAAACCACCCACCACATAGACTTTCATCGTATCTCATCCCCGACCCTGTCGAAAACGGGAATAATAAGGGGGTAGACATCCTGACGATAAGAATAACCCTTCTTTTGAAATTCAATTTTATTGTAGGCTAGTCCACTCCTTTAATTAGTCTTATTAATATTAGGCTGATTTCTTATTTAAACATCCGTCGAAATTTGTAAAGAAATATTGAATTAGCCCTTCAGTTATTTAATTCTCCTACGTGTTACGCGGGGCAGATTACCTCGCTGTTCCACCCTTCAAAACAATTATCATTAAATACCCTACTATCAAACAAGCCAATTGTTTGGGGCAACATAACCCACAAAATTAACATGTATTAATTCCATAAAATACAATCAAAGAAGTTTGTTCATATTACTGTTGCCCATAGTGGTAAAACACAGCACTGTATGTAAATAATTGTAGTGCAAGGCATGATTAGGAGATGGAAGATAGAGGTCGTGGCAAGGCAAGCTATTTTTGCTTTAGCTTAAAATTAATAAAATGTGGGATATCACTATGTTGCCCCAAGCCGTTCAGTTATTTAATTCCCCCATATATTTCAATAAGAAACCATATCAGATGCGATTAAAAATTTATATACCTCTTCCTATAGGTCCTAGGCCCTACTCATCCGTCCAAATGTCCGCAAATTAACCACTGAATTACCATTAAAGCAAAGTTTAACATGTTCTGCAAATACCATCCCAAGTACAATACGGTATTAGTTTTAAAGAAATAGGGCCCAATTTTCTAGATTATACAGCCATCTCCATGTTTCTGCAGTTTTCTTGAATAGCCTATAATTAGTGGCAAACTCGTGACCTAACATACAAGGAAGAGACATCAAAATGCTCAGAAACAGAAAGTCAGAATAATTCCATAAATAACTCATCAGTAGCCTACTCACACATAATTTGGCCATGAGAAATCCGAAAGCTGTTTGGTAGCCTATATACACAGTAGGCTACATTTAAAACATCTTTCAGCCCAAAATTATGGTTAACAGAGTTAAGAAAAGCTTCTGTTCTAAATATCGTGTTCATGCGCTACCGGTACAAAGTGGCATTTAATTTCAACCCGATTTAACAGCGGGAAGACTGTAATAGGTTTAAATCACACACAAAAATAGATAAAGAATACGAACCGGATTTGCCTTGACCAAACCAATTCCTTAATACAACATAAAGTAACTATTAAAAGTCATCATCCTTCAAGAAAACAACGATGATGATGATAATTGTTGTTTTAAGGGGCCTAACATCTAGGTTATCGGCCCCGGAAAACAACGAGACCTAGGCCTAGTTAGTTTAAAGTTGAATTTTAGAAGCGTAAAAGGTCCAATTACAACAATTATGCTATTGACAAACATTGTATTATATTACCTGTCGCCATTCTTGAGTGTAGATCTTCGTCTCTGGAATTTAAGAAACCTAATAGGTTCATTCGCCGAACGTGCAGAACTTGATCAATTTGATTCCCCGCCATTCGCCGCAAGTCAGCAGAAACAAGCTAGCAAGCTAGCAGAGAAAAAGTTTGCTGGCTCTGCTGAGCCCTTGCTACCTACGTCACATCCGCTAGCAAGCCCGCTAGCAAGCCCGCTGAACGGCAAACTCAGATTCTGCTGACCGTTTGCTGGCCAGCAATGAGCCCGCTGAACGCGCCCATGGATAGCGCGCGCATTAAAAAAAAACTTAGTATTTACACTGTTGCCAACATCTCCACTGAAAGTTCGCCCTCGTTGCTGTTCTAAAGTATTCTATTTTCGTGTGTATTTACTGTAGGCCGTAATTTTCTTGTTCAAGTCGTATTTCAGCTCTACGTTCTTAGTACTTCAGAGAGGATTAAATTAGTGAACACGTAGCCTAACTTGTTTATGACTCGATGGACATATTTTACATTTACTATTTTTTGGCATTAAAATATGAAGTGTGATTATTTCAATATTGGCTATGGAATTGTTCCCGGTACTTAAGAACTCCCTCTCAGTAATAGTGATTTAATTTACTCTCAGGTTAATCAAGTATTGGTCTATTACTTCACTTATCCACAGTACATACAGGTAATGTGCCCTGTATCAATACCGGTATCGGGGAACATTTACTCACACATTTTGCATTAAATGAAATGTGCAACATTGCAAATAATGGCTGCACTCTACACGACGTAAACCACCATTTCGAAGCACAGTAAAAATAAATAAATAAATAACTTTGACCAATTGCATGTTGCCGAGCGTCGAGTAGTCCAAACTAACGTCTGCAAAAATAGGTGGGTAAAGGAGAAATTTGATTTTCATCTGTTGGTACGACTCAACTCAGCCGGTAACGGCTTGCAGTGCTTTATACGCTGCCTAGAAGCGACTACTTTCAGTCGAATACATGAAACAACACGCTTTTAGGAGCTATGCGAATTCAGGTAACCATTCGACTGAAAGTAGTCGACTATCTAGTCGATAGTTTCTTCCAATGAATGACTAGTCAGTCGATGGTTAAAAGTAGTCGATAGTCCCATCTCTATGTCAGACGACGTACGAATCATGGCCGCCTTAACTCAGGTTGCCTCCGCCCAGAGCGCTGCTACGCGGCTCCTTGCCTCTCTATATACCTTTCTCTAGCTCGTTGGTAAGTAGCCTAGAATCAAACTGCACTTTCTCCAAAATTATCGAAAATGAGATTATTGTATATTTCAATGCGGAATTGTCTGATGAATATAATAATCTGGTCGGTTGGTGTCAAACTGCACCACATCCATGTTAAAATAGGTAAGAAAATCACCGCTTGGAGACCAACAGAATGACTCCAAGTTAGCGCCAGCCAATGGCAGCCTACCATTTGTCGCCATAGATTTGGCACAGTATAGATACCAATACAGTATGGACACTTCGGCAAATTTGGCACAGTATTGATATCTATACTGTGGATTTGGTATCAAGGTACTCATCTGTCAAGAAGGTTAGTTCGGACACCAAAATTTATGACGTTAAGGAGTCCAAGAGAGGTGTTGTAAAAAATGTACATCTTAATTACAATGGTTTGAAAATCCACTTATTCACCTTAATTTTTGTAATGGTCTGCATTTTTCAGTAAAATAGATATGTATTACGTCTAAAATGCCTTATTTCATCTTGTAAATGTGATATATTCTTAAATTACATTTTATATCGACAAAGTGCACTTTCTCCAACATTAAATCTCCTTAAATATTCAGGTAGGTCAATAAAATCGGGTTTTATGTATTAAAAATGTGTTCCGTAAGTAAAATCTTTAATACCGGTATACACTTATCAGTTTCACTAATTAACTTTGAGTTCAGCTGGAATCAGTATTTGTCTCTACTGAATCTTTTTGGAGAAAGTGCGGTTTGATTCTAGGCTACTTAAGTGTCGGTGTGGAAACATTTCAACATATGACCTCTCGCCAGGGGCGTATATAGAGTTTTATTTCGGGGGGTGCCCAACCGGGGGTTAGGGGGCATGGTATAGGCCCAAAGAATAGGGGGGCCAGGCTTCTCCCCGGGAAACTTTTGTATAATTTGGGGCAAAATGATGAGGTTTTAAGGCTATCTAGCATCACTTTTTCAACCAATTTGTCGTGATGTTTTATCTTTGGTTAATGTCAAACACAACTAAGACCATTTTATGATACTTGTTATTAATACAATCATCTTGCTCACTTGATAGTGTTTACATGGAAAGAATTAATGTTACTGTTTTGATTTACAACTCACACTATAATATAAAGTCAAGGTTTCTTGAAGCATTGCCAAATCGGTTCATAACTTCATCGTCAGTGAGATGTATGTCTCTGTGAATAGATGACAATACTAGACCGTTGAGTCTGTTTTCAGAAGTAGAATTTCTTAAGTATATTTTCAACCAACTCAAACTCCGATCGGCAGTACAGAGAGAGGCAAATTTGCCAAAAGTTAGGGGAAAAACTTTCGTCACACGCTTCAAGGGCACTTGTTGCTGTTCTTGGTTCGTTCATAAGAGCAAAGGCACTGGAGAGTAATAAGAGGTTATGTTGTTACACGTAAGATCAGAGCAAACTGATTGTCACACAGTCCACATCGCTCTACCTTCGCCTTGCTTTGCAACGTTGCCATACGTCACTTAGTAACAATAGTACATGATTATAATGGTTTTTAATGTTTTAATTCACAAAAAATAATATATATGACAAAAATTTCGCCCCCCCCCCCCCCCTTTTATATACGCCCCTGCCTCTCGCAAACCACTTGCACTAGGATCCAGCAACAAACACCATTGGCGTTCTAATTGACCCTACTTTTATTTTGTTACTGTCAATAGGCATTGTTTCATTTAAAAGAGTGAATGTTTGCTCAAACAAAACACGTTTGAAAGTATTATTCAAATAGACCAAAAATACAAGCCCCCGACTGGCAAGCCAGTCTGTGAAAACCGCACATCAATAGCACTTCCCATTTCCGAATTATTTGCGGTGCAAGTTTTAGTTGTTTGTTTTTTGTTTAGTTTTTTTTGTCGTGTGGCCTCCTGAGAGGCCAAGTGCAGGTCTTTCTAGTCGACGCCCAAGGGCGACCTGCGCGTCGGGATGAGAGATGGAATGGATGAAGATGAATGAAACTGGGCAAGGATGTGGAAGGAAGCGGCCGTGGCCCGTCAGAAGGTACCGTCCCAGCATTTGCCTGATGTTGAAAATGGGGAAACCACGGAAAACCATTTCATGGACGACTGACGGTGGGGTTCGAACCCACGCGTCTACCAAGTGAGCAGAGAGCTTGGCTGCGCTTTAGCCAGCGGAGCCACTGCTGTCGGTAAGTTTTAGGTGACACCCTGTATAGTTCTTCGTGGGACATTCGAAAGTAAACGAAAAATCTATCTTTAAAAGACACGGATAGTCAGTCTGAAAGACTGGACTTTATATCATTTTAAATGCTAGCATCCGAGTACCAAGAAGGCAGTGCAAGAACAGAGTTTCAAGATTCTATTTTGTTTCTTCACTGCCTACTTGATTGTTCTCGCACGGCCTCTTGAAACTCTGTTCTCGCATTGCCTTCTTGCTTGGTACTCGGCTGCGGCATTGTACTATGACGTCACACACCCCAGTGCATTCTAAGTAAATTTCGTCCCGTCACCGTAACGTAACGCCAGATCTCAGCGTAACGACGAAGTCGACAAGATCATTTAAAATGATAAAACTCTCTAATTCTCGACACAATCTGTGATATTCGCCTAATTGCTCTCGTTGTAAATTTATTTCGTGGACCCACTTCCGCCTTTTGGCCTTTTTCATGAGAACGAATAGGATTAACATTTCCTCTTCATCAGAAGGACACATTTCTACTCTTTTCTTTTCTCTTCTGCCGACACAAAGCGAGTGACGTTAGTACCTGCTCGCGACCGCAACCCGCATTCTGTGTGCCATGGCCTAATTTGTTTTGTATGTAGAACAGTATTCACCATTTCAATGAAAATTGGCGCACTTTCACATAGTAATCAATGCGTGGGGTTGACAATACTGTACATTTTGCCAAAAAATGGCTAAGTCAGCTGTAATTTCGTCTATACACTGTGATCCTATTTGAGATGACTGGGTGGGTCACAGACAGCGGAGGAGTAAACATCTATTACTACATCTCCAGATTTTTCCCCAATTATCAATCCAGGTATTTTTGTTAATTTCAATACTTTAGCTGTTGTCAAGTTCAGAACCTGCCAATGCGCATTCCTCTACTCCAGGCACATCTTCTACTGTCATCTTAGCATGAATATGCTTCGGTGGCGTAGTAGGTGGCATGCTGAACTGCTGTGCCCAAGATAGCGGGTTCAAACCCGGCCGATGTCGTCGGATTTTTTAAGAGCGTTAAAATCCTTCAGTATGCCTTCCTTCGGAGGTGAAGTAAAGCCGGCGGTCCCATGTCATAGATTTATGGCATGTAAAAGATTCCTCCACAGACTAAACTTGGTGTGAAGCTAAATTTGTTAGGTTAGATTTCGTCAGAACGCTCTATCAAAGTTCCAACGTTCACCACTAGGTATATTTGATTGAACGGAACTTGTAGCTCACCCTAAGGGTGTCCCAGCATTTGCCTGGTGTTGAAAATGGGAAACCACTTCAAGGACAGCCGACGGTGGGGCTCGAACCCACGCGTCTACCGAGACAGCAGAGAGCATGGCCCCATGACCTAATGCTGCTTTAGCCAGCGTAGCCACTACTGTTGACCCAAAAACCATTGGATTGAATGTGTTGAGTTTGGAGTTTTTTTTTTTTTTTTTTTACCAAACTACCCATATCAGTACCGTATGCGTGGGATTGGCAATACTGTTCTAACGCCGAAAATGGCCGACACATTTGAAATTTTTACTATACAAGTCGTGTTATAATTTGGGATGGGGGTGGGTTATAGACAGCCGAGGAGTGAACTACATCATTCCCAGATCAATTTTGAATCTTTAGAAAAGTTATTTAATGCAAATTTCAGAAGTTATTATGTTTTTCCCCTGGGTTCATGTCTCCTGCACTGTTACCGTATTTTCATTGTTGTATGACGACATTTCGTTTTTGCACATTGGCTCGTGTGCTAACTCTAAGATAACACGTTGGTTGGTTGGAGTTTGTGCATACAACCTGCACAAATGGGGGAAGTTGCCAAACCCTGCTGTGATTGTGGTACATCGAACCAGACCACCAGGCACATTGTCGAAGATTGCAAACTTGTCAGGTTTTGACTTTCCATTCTACTAAATCTATTTCTATTCTAAATAATGTTTTGTTTGTATTATTTACCAAACAATTATCACATTTTTCACAAATGTAAGCCAATTGGTAGAATACTCTCGGCTATAATAAAAGTTTTAACGTTATTACGCAAAAATGCGCAATATTTCTAGATTGTTTTCACTAATATAGGCTATTAAATAAGTTATAAAGTCAAATTAGCCTGAACACCACACAACTACAAGCAGTTAAAACCTTGCTTGTAATTCAAAATCTAGCTTTCTCCAAGACGTAAACGTGCACTCTTTTCTGTTAATGATGTTATGTGAGGAGTGTCGGAACAAAACTCATGTTTTAGCGGTTCTGAGAAAAGAACTGGGTGGAATATGGCTTCCAAATATGATGCTACAAACATCTTCTATCAAAACCCGCTTAATTAAACTTCGTAATTGCCACGAAGGTATCAGTTTGTATTAAATTCTGTAACAAATTATTGTCTTGCCTTTCCGGTTTTTGTTCCGGCACTCGTCTCTAACACTACAGAAAATTCAAAGTTAAAATACAAAATCTTACCTTAAGACATCAGCAATAGTATTCCAGCACTGCACTGATCGTAGCACAACACAACACACGTCAACTGAACTGATAACCCGATGCATATGTCACTGGCTCTGAGCGCGCACTCTGTACCTCGTCGTACTTTACTTCAGGCCCTATTCTACCGTTGCACACGACCATCGTCCGAATTCCTGGCAATTTATTTGTAGAATTCCACACTCTTAAAAGTATTAATTAATACACTGTTCAGGGTTATGAAAATCCACATTCACAATATTTTGTTTCATTTTATGTTCCATAGTACGGTATGTGGAATTTTTAACTGCTACACTGTAAACACTATGGATTTCTATTTATTTAGTTATTCGTTTGTTTATTTATTTTTATTTATATTATTTATGCATTAATTTATTTATGTATAATATTTTATTTATTATATTTTTATTTCATTATTCGTTCACGTTATTTATTTATTATCTATTTATTTAATTATTCATTCGTTCTTTTTATTTATTTATCTAGAACCATTTTTATCCATTTATTTATTTATTTATTTATTTATTTATTAACATTTTGTGGCCTTAATTGAACACATTTAGTTAATTCTATAGGAAGGATTTTTGAGTTTCTTATCAGCCCAGTACTCATTCATTCAGTCGCATCGCAGTCTTCTTTCTTCGTCCGAAATCGCCCTTTCAACTGTCCGTTTGTTGATCTTGCGGTGTGATTTGTTTATCTTGGTGTTTCTTAAATTTGTCTGTTTTTTTTTCTATCCTCAATATTAATTTGTAATACTCTTATATCTTCCGTAATTTCCATTATCTATCTAATATTACTCTTACTGTCCCTTAATTTTCTATTATTTCCCTACTGCTTCTGCTTTTCAGTGTCCTGATTAAATGCCTAATGAATGGTATGTTTTTTTTTCCTTATCGTGCTCATTACTGGCTCCATCTCCATGTAGACTGTTTCATTCTCCAAGCCATCCACTTGGTATTGTTTGTTTATGTACGATCTGACTGTTCTTCTTTCTATTTTGATTATGTTGTCTATTTCTGCAGAGTTGTTTGTTTTGAAGGTGGCTTCTCTTGCATATCTTTTGTCTAGAAGTGTTTTGTAATGCTTTCTTTTGTAACTTGTCTAATAATTTTATTAAAATATTACTTTCTAATCATTTTGCTGTGAAATTTAAAAAGAAAATCATTAATCACCTCGTGGTGTAGTGGCTAGCGTTCTTGGCTGTCGCCCCAGACATTCGGGTTCGATTCCAGGCGCTCTGACAAAAACAATTCTGATCTGAGGGCTGAAACGGGGTACACTCAGCCTCGTGAGGCAAAACTAAGAATAGGAGGGTTCGATTCCCGCCTCAGCTATCCTGCAAGTGATTTTCCGTGGTTTCTCACTTCTACTCCAGGCAAATGCAGTGATGGTTCATAAAGTAAGGCCACCCTCCTTTCCAATCCTATCCCCAATTTACAAATACACACACTAGTACAGCTATCACTTTTTTTTTAGCGTGTGGCTTTTAGTGCCGGGAGTGTCCGAGGACATGTTCGGCTCGCCAGTTTTGTAGCTGCTTCGAGACGGACACCCAATGGGTGAGCTACAAGTACCGTTGGGGAGGAAAGTTGGAAGGGAAGGGCGAGGAGTTGGAAGGTAGCGGCTGTGGCCTATAGTGAGGGACCAACCCCGGCATTTGCCTGGAAGGAAGATGGGAAACCACAGAAGACCATCTTCAAGGTTGCCGGCGGGGGGATTCGAACCTCCTCGCCTCCCGGATGTGAGCGACTGCCATTAGTCATGCCGTAACCACCACGGCTAACTCACCCGGTAGCTATCACAATAATACAGTTTATCACACAAATTCCACACACACCCAAATACACGAGGCTCTATGACCACAGTGCGCATCCCCTCAAATAAGCAACAACAACTACAATAAATAATGTTGGGTCATGATTCTGAAAATAAATCCTAATAATAATGTTATTGGTTTAACGTCCCTTTTAACAACTGCGGCTTTTAGAGACGCCGGGGGACAAGAATTTTGCCCCCAAGGGGATCTTTAACGTGCCAGTAAATCTACTGGCACGGCTCCCTCGCATTTGCGCACCCCAAAATGCCAACTACCTGTGCCAGGATTCGATCCTGCAGTCTTGGGAGCAGTAGGCGAGAACGTAACCCCTGAGCCACGCAGCCATCCGAAAATAAATCCTGGTTACACCCCTGCAATGTAATGTATAGAAATGACGGAAAGCAACCATTACCTTCAGCACATACAGGCTAAGAGCTTCTATGCTCAAGGTTGTGGGTTCAAACCCGGCCGAAGTCATCGGATTTTTAAGAGCGTTAAAAATCCCTCAGTATGCCTTCCTTCGGAGGGGAAGTAAAGCCGGCGGTCCCATGTCATAGATGTATGGCATATTAAAGAACCTACCACTAATTAAACCTGTGTGAAGCTAAATTATATATAGGTTAAGAATGTAAACAACGCTCTTAGGTTCCTACATTCGTTGCCAGGAGCCGAATGCAGTGGCGTCTAGTAGCTAAGTTCTGAACTAGTAGTCGTTGACAGTGGCGTTTGGCGGCAAAAGTAGGAACTATTTGAAAAATTCGAAGTCTGCAGTCCTTACTTGAATTTAAAAAAACAGATAACACAGACTAATACAGCCATCACAATTAACACCGGTTATCAGACAAATTCTACACACACCCAAAGTACACGGGGCTACTTGATCGCGTTGTCGCAGCCCCTAAACTGAGGACCCAACCAACCAACCTTCAGCACAGACAGGCTATGAGCTTCTATGCCGAAGATCACGAGTTCAAACCCGGCCGAAGTCGTCGGATTTTTTAAGAGCGTAAAAAGTCTCTCAATATGCCTTCCTTCGGAGGGGAAGTAAAGCCGGTAGGCCCATGTCATAGATGTATGGCATGAAAAAGAACCTTCCACTAACTACACTTGTGTGAAACTAAAATTTGTAGGTTAGTTTGATAATGCTATATTTGTTCCAACGTTTGCCGCCAGGTACTGACTGCGATGGCATTTAGTAGCCACGTCCGCAGCTAGGTGTCGTGGACGGTAGCATTTGGTAGAAAAAGTAGGAACTACTTGGAAAAGTTAATCGTCTGCAGTCCTTCTACCTCAATCACAGATAACACACACTAACACAGCCATCACAATTAACACCGGTTATTAGACAGATTCTACACACATCCAAAGTACACGGAGCTACATGACCGCGTTGTCGCAGCCCCTAAACTAAGGAAGCAGCTTGCCACGGTGGGTGACTGGATAGCGTGTCGGTCTACCAACCCCAAGATTGCAGGTTCGCTCCTGGCCGTGGTAAGTGAAATTTTTTTAAGGCGGCAAAAGTACGACACGCATGTCATACGATGTTGGCATGTCAAAGAACCCATTTGAATTCAGTAGGCCGTGTTCATAATGGCAAAATTAATATCGGGAGTTTCCGCCAACACAAAGTTCCTCATTTCTCTACTAGAAAGCGCTATAGTGTTCAAGGAGCTTGGATATCTAACCTCCTTGACTTTCATAGTGATTCAAGGAACAACGAAATTCGACATGCAAGCTACCCTCTGCCGGCCCCGTGGTGTTGGGGTAGCGCGCCTGCCTTTCACCCGGAGGCCCCGGGTTCGATCCCCGGCTCCGTCAGGGATTTTAAAACTGACGTGAAGGTTGGAACGGGGTGCACTCAGCCTCGTGAGGACAATTGAGTAGCTGTCTGACAGTGAGACAGCGCCCCGATCACGAATACCATGATTAACGGCCGAGGGGACCCGACGCGCTGATCACGCGTCACCCCAATATCTGCAGGCCAAATGGCTGGGCAGCGGTCGCTTGGTCGGCCTTAGCCCGTCATGGGCTGGATAGTGCCAGGGGTTGACTTTGAAGCTACCCTCTGGGTGTCAAATTACAAAGCTGGCACCCGGCACCCGAGGCCATACGATATTATTATTATTATTATTATTATTATTATTATTATTATTATTATTAACTAAGGAACCAACCAAAAACATACAGGCTAATGTAATGAAGACAACATATTTGAAGATAGATAATAATTAAACATTTATTTCTGTTTTCCTTTGTTCAGTGCGGGCTGCCATGATGCACTTGCAAAATAGAGAAGAACACTTATAAACATTTAAACACTTATAACATTTATAACACATATAACATCAAACATTTAGATTAAGTAAATACAATAAGATGAATGGTAATACATAATGCTCTAATACAATATCTTGATTCCCTTCTTAGCGGCCACAGGCAGCTTCTCTCCCTTCAGGAAAGGGTTTCCATCCTGCAACAAGAAATCATAGTCATTAGATGGGTGTCCGGACAGTTCCCCACACTGCAAAAAATACTGACACTTCCAAGGATCATGTAAGTATAAGAGATTCGTCACTTTTGGTTATAGAATTTCCGAGAGAGAACACCGCCTGAGGCTATTCATTGTACTTGCAAGTCTGGCAACATAAAAAGTAAAAAGCCATATGAATGTAGCCTTTATTACACGTAATTGAACAGTATGTTCTGCGGTGAGTTATTGATTATTGATGAAAATAACACAAACATAACTGCGTCTTTCGTTAGGCGCTGAAATATACGTCCAGATATGAAAATAATACATTTTGAAATATATCAATGTTGGCAATAGATTTGTCACGAAGGACACAGTTATGCCGTTCTAGAGCTTAATTCACCTTTAGGATAATTAAAAATGCTCTCCTACTCTACAGAATTGTTGGGATATTCGATGAATATAAAGAAAACTGTCCAAATGCACACACTATATTGCCATAACCTCACTTTTTGCCTAGCTTGCCGGCTGCCACCCACCCTCCCCGTAGCCCTAAACCACAAATTTTATTGCAATGGAAAGGAGAATGGGTAAGAAAACACACAAGAGATGAAATGCACACATTTATTCTCTATATATTTTTATTCGAGAGTACGGTAGTCCATATTGCCCACTAGTTTTACACATGGTCAACACCAGGCAGATGAAAATTGCCGTATTGTTCTTACTATCATTATAATTCTTACATCCCGCTGCTTGACAATTTTTCCTCCCTTGCAGTGGCATGATTCACTCTCAATTAAATTCAAATAAATAATCAAAATACTGAACAAAACAAAACAACCAACAACACCACGAGGAAAATCAATCAAAACAGACTATTCCCGCTTCCGCCAGTCGGTTTAGTGAGCGTCCATGAGTGCCAACTACGGAACATTAGTGCTAAAATTAATTCTTCATTGGTTGGCAGAACATCCAGTACAGGGCCTTACCCCGACCTACGCGCTCCCTATGACCTGTCATCCCGCTGGACACTTCCCCCACAGCCCTTGGACGTGGCTACCTGTTTAATGACTCAGAAATAATCTCGACTGACATTTCCACACACATTTCCCTCTCCCCTCCCCCAAGGCTACTATGAAAACGATCAAGTAGAAATCTTGTCGGGAGACCTCACCCCAAATTAGAAGAGGTTGTCAAAGTGTTGAAGACGGAAGCTGAGAAGACAAACTGCGCATTTGTAAAGGACGAGCTCAACATGGAAGGAAAAAGAAGACGAAAATATGTCAAACTGGACGGACGGATTGAGAACATTCAGAAAAAGTTCGAAAATGACGACAACAACAACAAAAGTTTTTTGAAGGCAATTGTCTATTCACAGAAAATTGAGTAGGTTAATATTATTGTTGAAGAAATATGAAACAAAAAAAAACAACTGACGAATTCTAGAAAGCTGATTTTAAACACGCCAAAATTATAACAACACCAAAATGATAGGTTTTGTTATTATTTTGGATTAAGTGTGATGGAAATCAGACTCTGCATTTATTTTATTTTGATGGAAATTACACTACTTCACACTGATATTTTCGAGACCGTGTTAGTAATGAAGTACATAGACCGAGCGCTTTTCTTCACTCCAAAGGTGTATTATGTTAAGGTGTATTGTCACTGGTGCGGCTGTAACGATGATCGGTGAAGCCTATAGCCTTAGGAGGGGAATTGTCAGTCCAGATTATTTCTGAGTCATTAAACAGGTAGCCGCGTCCAAGGGCTGTGGGGAAGTGTCAGTATTTTGGGCAGTGTGTGGAAGTGTCAGAGTGGGGAACTGTCATGTAATCATTAGATGTTGTTTAACTCATACTAATTATCTATACAGGGTGTCTCTAAATTCCCATTACAGATTTTGAGGGCGGCGACTTTGGTGGCGTAGTCGGTAGCATGCTGAGTTTCAATGCCCAAGTTCGCGGGTTCAAACCCGGCCGAAGTCGTCGGATGCTTAAGAGCGTTGAAAATCCCTCAGTATGCCTTTCTTCGGAGGGGAAGTAGGTTGATTGGTTGGTTCCTTAGTTTAGGGGCTGCGACAACGCAGCCATGTTGTCCCGTGTACTTTGGGTGTGTGTGGAATCTGTCTGATAACCGGTGTTAATTGTGATGGCTGTATTAGTGCGTGTTATCTATTTTTAATTCAAGTAAGGACTGAAGACATTTAATTTTCAAGTAGTTTCTACTTTGCTACCAAACGCACCGTCAACGACAACTAGTTTTGAACTTGGTTTCTTGATGACACCACAGTCGGCTTCTGGCGACGAACGTTGGAACCAAAGAGCGTTAGTGAAATCTAACCTATAATTTAGCTTCACACAAGTGCAATTAGTGGAAGGTTCTTTTACATGCCATAAATCTATGACATGGGACCGCGGCTTTACTTCCCCTCCGAAGGAAGGCATACTGAGGGATTTTTAACGCTCTTAAGAAATCCGACGACTTCGGCCGAGTTTGAACCCGTGACCTTGGGCTTAGAAGTTCAGGATGATACCAACTACGCCACCGAAGCCGCTTGGAGGGGAAGTAAGGCCGGCGGTCCCATGGCATAGATTTATGGCATGAAAAAGAACCTTCCACTAACTACACTTGTGTGAAGCCAAAATTTGTAGGTTAGGTTTGATTAATGCTCTTAAGTTCCAACCTTCGTCACAATGCGCTGGTTGTGATGGCATCTAGAAGTAGGCAAGTTCACAGCTAGGTGTCGTGAACGGTAGCATTTGGTAGAGAAAGTAGGAAGTACTTGAAATTGATCGTCTGCAGTCTTTACTTGATTTAAAAACAGATAACACACACTAATACAGTCATCACAATTAACACCGGTTATCAGACAGATTCTACACACACGGGGCTACATGACGGCGTAGTCGCAGCCCCTAAACTAAGGAACGAACCAACCTGACTTTGAGGGCTTGTATTGGGGACCAAGACAGTTACATTTAGCATAAGAACTTGTGTCTGGAAATGTACCGTCTTCTCGCTACCCACCAAAAAACACAAAAGCGCACGTTCAAATCTCCAACATTCTCTGCGCCACTGACTAGAGTACGTACGTCAATGAACGATCACTTCATGTCCCATATCTCCTAAAGGTGTGTTGACATTCCATGCCATTCACCTGAGTGTGTGTTTTCAATACCCGCAACAGTCATGTGTGGGCTGACGGCTGATGAATACCCGCATGCTGCGCGCCCCCAAGTGTTTCTGCAACGATGCTATGTGAACATATGGGCAGGGTTCCTGAATGGTTTCCACGAAATCTCACAGGTGGCACGTGCTTGGTATTCCTTGAAGACGTACTCTAGTCCTATTGCATGAGTTCTTAAACGATGTGCCATTGCATGTGCGTCAAAACATGTGGTTTCAGCACGATTGCGCACCACCTCATTTTTCACTTGCAGTCCGAGATCATTTGCTCCACAGATTTGGGCAACAGTGGATAGGTCGTGGTGGCCAGGTTGCTTGGTCTGCACGTTCACCCGACTTGACACCGCTAGACTACTACCTGTGGGGTCACATGAAAACCGTGATTTACGAAACCCTTGTGGAATCCGAGGAAGACCTACAGGCGCGGGTTATGGCTGCGGCGGACAAGGGATTGGTGATCCTGTGTACCAAAACATAGTACGGAGGTGGTCGTCACATCGAGTCCCACCTGCAATTGGACCTAGACGACAAGCATCAGGAGTCTGACTGAGCGCCGAAAATGCCGGATCTGTGAATGTATGCTGTGGTGTTTTTTGCGGGTAGAAGGAAGACGGTACGTTTCCATACACAAGTTTCTTTGCTAAGTTTAACCGTCTTAGTCCCCACTACAAGCCCTCAAAGTCTGCAATGGGAATTTACAAACACACTGTATATACAACCTATTTGATGCAGAGAATCGGCATAGCGATTCAAACGGGAAACGCAGCCTGTGTTATGGGAACTATTCCACATACCACTTCAATGGACGAAATATTTTATTTGTTATAGTTAATTTAATACGGATGTTTTATTTCAAGAGTGTATTGAACTGGCTGATTAATGTAAAATGTGCCTGTTTGTGTAGATGTAAAAATAAAATTATTTTCGTTGTAGGTATATACAACTACTGTATACGTTCGTGGCGGGCTTATAGCGTACAGGAAGACACATTTCCTGTATAGGAGTGACGAACCTTTTTACAGACTACTGAGGGGCAGATGACCTCGTACTTCTACCCCTTAAAACAACAATAACTAACTACAAACTACTGAAATTAGCTGAAATACCTTTTGTATTGATGATTTTATTTTTATATTGGTTGGTTGGTTCTTAAGTTTAGGGGCTGCGACAACGCGGTCATTTAGCCCCGTGTACTTTGGGTGTGTATAGAATCTGTCTGATAACCGGTGTTAATTGTGATGACTGTATTAGTGTGTTATCTGTTTTTTTTAATTTAAGTACAGACTGCAACTTAGAATTTTTCAAATAGTTCCTACTTTTGCTGCCAAACGCCACCGTCAACGACTACTAGTTCAGAACTTAGCTACCAGACGCCACCGCAGTCGGCTCTTGGCAACGAACGTAGAAACCTAAGAGCGTTGTTTACATTCTTAACCTATCCAATTTAGCTTCACACAGGTGTAATTAGTGGAAGGTTCTTTAACATGCCATAAATCTATGAGATGGGACCACCGGCTTTACTTCCCCTCCGAAGGAAGGCATACTGAGGGATTTTTAACGCTCTTAAAAAATCCGACGGCTTCGGCTGGGTTTGAACCCGCTCTGTTGGGCGTAGAAGCTCAGCATGCTACCGACTACGCCACCGAAGCCGCTATTTTTATATTATCCAAGAGTAGAATCCAGTATCAGCACTCATATACAATTACCAACAAATTTTGTGTTTTAAATAATAATTCGCCTCTAGTAATTAGTCTTGTTAGTATTGGGGCAGCACTGGGTCACCACTTCAGTTTTGCTTGTAAGACAAGAAAGACTATTTATTGACTATTTTGTAATAATAATAGAGAAAACAATGAAACTTATAAAACAGATACAAAGGGATAATAATCATTCCACTCTGTCTATCTCTGGTCGTCTAAGCTCTTTGACGTGTGTATTCTTTCTTCATTGGAAGTGATGCCACAGTATTTAGATTATTTGCTATTGGTTACGTGTATTTTACAACAGCCAACCCGATGCGTCGCTTTGCTCCCTCAAATTGAGTCGGCTGTGGATTTAGCCAAGTATTTCAATTTAGAAGGCAGTGCTTGTAAATGTGAGTTTAATTCCTGGAACAAGTATTGGCAACGCTGTTAACGGCTGATTGAACAACAACAAATAATAGATATTTTCTCTCTGGTTTTCATTCACGTGTTTCTGTAAGAGTGTTATGTATGTATACAGTAGTATTACATTGTTTGTGTATTTTAATCACTGCCAGCTGGCATTGATTTTAATGTACCGTACCGTAATTGCGAGTTTGAGAAAGTATCTGAACGAAGCTGAAAATTGTGAAATAAGGGATGTTCAACCAAGGTCTTCTAAAATTCCTAGGTTTGAGGACAGCGCCATACGTGTATGCTTCATCCTCGGAAAACCAGGTAAGTGGATCTCAATGTGTTGCATTTTAAGAAAGAAAATAATAATTGGCTTGTCTTAATTAAGAAGGAAAACATGAGTGATCAACTTGCTTGGCTTCTAGTGATGATAATGATGATGATTGTGATTTTAAGGGGCGGAGAGCGAGGTCTTCTCCAGCTTCTACCGAGAATCGCATAGGTTACAGTCTAGGTACAGGCTTTGAATTAGATAAAGAATGGGTTGATTGTGAAGTTAGCTATCATAAAACACCATAGTCCCACAGCAACAACACAGGATACCTGGCTTAAAAACTGACGACAGATGCAAGTAATTGACTACCGTACATGACCTACACCAAATAGTGTTGTTATGCGCAGATGACCTCGCTGTTCCGCCCCTTAAAGCCTCAATAACTAACTAGAGTGTTGTTGTTGATTCTTTGCGACATCGTGGTTCATGTAGCCCCGACGTGCCTACTTCGGTGTGTGTAAAAGCTGTCTGATAACCTGTGTCATTGTAATGTCTGTACTAGTGTGTGTATTTGTAATTGAGGTAGGATCTGGGTAAGAAGCGGCCGTGGCCTTAAGTTAGACACCATCCTGGCATTTGGCTGGAGTAGAAGTGGGAAACCACGGAAAACCACTTCCAGGATGGCTGAGGTAGGAATTGAGCCCGACTCTTCTCAGTTTTGCCTCACGAAGCTGAGTGTACCCCGTTCCAGTCCTTTGACCAGAATTAAATGTCTTGGCAGAGCCGGGAATCGAACCCCGGCCTCCGCAGTGACAGCCAAGAATGCTAGCCAGACCAAATAGTCTAACTATAAAGATCTCTATAAGCCACAGAACAACATAAAGTGTACCGTGTTTTGTACGTAGTTTATTTGTTGTTGTTGTTTCATTTGAGAGGCTTGGATAATGGAGTCATTGAGCCCTGTGCACTTGGGTATGTGTAGAATGTGTCTGATAGCCTGTGTTATTGTGGTATCAGTAGTAGTGTGTGTATTTGCAATTCAGGGGAGATTGAGAGGGAGGGGGCATTGGTGTAAGTAGCTAAACGCGATTGCCCGGACAACAGGAGACTCGGGTTTGAATCCCGACTGCCTTACTCAACAGATATGACGGCTCCTAGGAGAAGTATGTCCTAAAGCCATTACTATAGTATTTTGTGATAGGATATTTTGAAACAATCCCGTATTTACAATACTCACTTTCTTCACGTGGTACTTCTTAGCCACGAGGGTCTTGTGCTGGTCCTCCACCTAGCAGAACATACACCAGCGTTAACAATTTGTTTGTTAATAATAATAATAATAATAATAATAATAATAGACCTAATAGTAAGAATTAGGAATGAAAAACTGGAAGAACATAAGCCATCACCAATAACAATGGGAAGAAAAAACAGAGGTATTGAAATAAACTGCCTAGCATTTGCAGATGATTTTACCATACTTTCTGAAAATCTGGCAAACGCAGCAATACTGGTCAATCTCTTGGAAGAGATAGCCAACAAAACAGGTTTAAGAATTTCTGTAGAAAATACCAAATTTATGACAACATAAAAAATGATCGAGAAATCCTAGTAACAGAAATTGGTCAAATAAAGAGGATAGGAAGTTCAAATATTTCAGGGAAATTATTCATGAAAATGGTTTGGAAAATTCTGCTGTAGAAGAAAGAATACGAAAGACGCAAAGAGCGTATGGCATAACTAGTAATACCTACAACAAAAAGTGTTTGTCTAAAGATCTTAAAATACAGCACTACAACACGGTAGTCAAACCGGAATGGCTGTATGTCTCGTACTGAACTACAAATTGGATAAATTACAAGTAGTAGAAAGAAGAATTATACGCAAAATACTCGGTCCTTTAAAAACTGCAGAATTCTGGAAATTAAGAAGTAATGATGAAATATATCGAAAAATAGAAAACATATGAGAAACAAAGCGGAAGAGGAGACTGCTATTTTTTGGACATTTGTACAGTATGGATGGCAGTAGGTTAACCAAACAGATCTTCACATTCCTGTGGAACAAGAAGTCAACAACCACCTAGGTATAAGAAGTCAAAAAGGATTTGGAAAGAAACAATATCAGAGAAGAAGATACACCACAGAGATATATTTTTAGGCAAAAAGTGCTAAAAATGGAAGGATTCCAAGGGAGGAAGAGAAAGAAAACCGGCTCGAAATGGTCCGAGGAAAGGAAGAGGAAACATAGTGAGATGATGAAGGAATACTGGAGGAAGAAGAAGGAACAGTAAAGGACAACGCATTGAAATCGGCTCGTGGTTCCTAGATGACCAAAACAATAATAATAATAATATTAAAAATATTTATGAAATCTTTCTATCCGGTCGATTTCATTCATTCTTTTTTAAATGAATGGTATTCATGCACAGATTTGTTATCAAGTATTACAAATCACTTACGTTCTGCCTTTCTCAAATTATTTGATTTTTCAACTTTTTCCAACTTTTTATATCTTTGAAGCAATCATATCTTTGGTTGTAATTGAGGTACGCAGGTCGTTCTGGTCTAAGAACACTCAGTGACTCAATCGCTTTCATTTGAGCTGTTAATTATTCAAATCGGATGATTCTGAGGAAAGTTATGAGTGAACATTCGATATTACATCTTATTTTTTCAACATATTTTCTCATTTTAGCAATCATATCTTTGGTTCTAATTGAGTTACACAGTTCGTTTTGGTCTAAGAGCACTTAGTGAATCATGTTCTATCTTTTGGGTTATTAAATATTTAAATTGGTTGGTTCTGAGGAATGTTATGAGTGCCGAAGCGAATATTAGAAATAATTATGAAAACTTAACCGAGTCCGTCCGGCCATTCTATCCGGTCGATTTCCTTCATTCCTTTTTTAATTGAAAGGTATTCATGCACGGATTTGTCATCAAGTATTACAAATCATTTAACTTCCACCTTCCTCAAATTATTTGATTTCTTGAACTTTTTCCAACTTTTTTCTCATTGCAGCAATCATCTTAGCCTATATATTAAAAATATTTATGAAATCTTAAGCCAGTCCGTCCGGCTATTCTATCCGGTCGATTTCCTTCATTCCTTTTTTAAATGAAAGGTATTCATGCACAGATTTGTTATCAAGTATTCTAAATCACTTAACTTCCGCCTTTCTCAAATTATTTGATTTTTTCAACTTTTTCCAACTTTTTATCTCTTTGAAGCAACCAAATCTTTGGTTCTACTTGAGGTACGCAGGTCGTTTTTGTCTAAGAACACTTAGTGGATCACGCTCTTTCAATCGAGCTCTTAACTATTCAAATCGGCTGATTCTGAGGAAAGTTATGAGTGGACATTTAATATTACTTCTAATTTTTCATTTTCTTGCACCGAAAAATGAACATTGCCATGAAATTAATAGGTTAGTTTCAGATCTACTTCCAGGAATTTCTAGATTTTACAGATGTGTGAATACATTAGTAACTGAAGAAGAAAATTGAAGTTTTGCATTTTCCCACTGTATTTTTGAACAGGCTTGAGATGAGTGGTCTACCTCCCCATGTGCTGAATGTTCCTTAGGAGTTTCAATGCAACTAAGATATTACTGAACGGGACGAGGCCAATAGTTAGAAAAATGTACGACAATATCATAGATTTCTAAGTTCTAACTCGTGTGAATAGTGGGGAGCGAATACTGCTACCTCGCGTAGATTGTCACCACCTGACACTAGAATGACGGCAATTTCCTATTACACTAGCGTTTTGTATTACAATCAACAAAGCGCAGGGTCAAACGCTTAATCGAGTTGGAATCTACTTGCCTGATCCAGTTTTAGGCCATGGAATGTTGTATGTTGCCTTATCGTTTAAAGATGTAAAAATAGAAATTAAACCTAAGGGTCGACGCACAGCGACATTGTCTGGAAGGAAGTATTGTGAAATAAAGGTTATAAACTATTACATAATGTCCAATACTGAAAGATAATGCTGCAGGGCAGCACGGGTGCCCTAGTAATAATAATAATAATACTAATAATAAAAAGCATCATCATCGTGCGACTCTTTCTAAATTATGACATCAGTCCGTTTTTTGTTGTTTTCAGTTATAATACCATTGCAAAGAAGATAAATCGATCAATCTGTTAATAGTAATAGTAATAATAATAATGATAATACTGTAATAATGTTTATAAAACGTAAATATGTTTATTAATTGACGTGGAAAAAAGGATATTACAGAAATTAATTTCACAAAAAACGAGTCATGTTTAGAAAAGAATTTGTGGAAATTGGAAATAGGAGTTAGAGGAATGTTGTCTGAGAAAAAGAGTGAAAGAAAAATACATTATGCTTAGTGAAATTATGAAGAAATATTGGGGAGAAAGAAATACAAGAAAACAAATTAAATCATGAAGTTATCTCACGCTGTTCACAGCTGACCAAGATAAAAGAAAAGAATTATAAACCCATGGCCCTATAACCTATGAAGCCACTGCTCAGCCATTTAACCTGCAGATTGCAGGGTGATGCGTGGCCGTTAAACTTGGCTTTCTTGACCAAGGAATAAACCATAATAATAATAATGAGCCCTAAAACATATTATCATAAAACGACTCACTTGAAATTGTTCCATGATGCGGTCGAGTTCAGAGTCAGTCAGGTCCGGTCCGGTAGAAGCATCGCGGGTAGCAGAGGCAGGGCACTCGAACATGTGTTCAGAGTCACACATGCAGTCCTGCGAACCCTGGAAATCACGACTGAACACAGCGGTGTTCTCGAAGTGTTCCAAGCATCCGTCATCAGCCCCGTACCCTACGGGGCACGGGTTCGGAGGGTTGCAGTAGGCAGGGAGGGCTGCATCAGATTTCACCTCCTTCTGGTTGTGCACTGTGCCATCCGGCTTCAAGTGCTGCTTGCCTTCCCCAGCCCCACCTGCAAACCAAAATCATGCCCTTAATTCTAAACATGATTCTATTGATTATAGTATCACAGACACAAATATTCAATATTAATAAAATCAAATAAAATCATGGGACAAAAATCACATATCTCTACTTAGTATAGACTAAAACAAAGTCCCCGATTCTTGAATGTTACGGATAAACTCGAGAACCACTGGATGGATTTTGATGCGGTTTTCACCATTCTGTAAAGGATATCTCGAGGAAGGTGTCTGTAGAAAATAATGTATTTATGACCAAAGGAAGTCAAACACTAACGATTTCAGTGAAAAGGTCGAAAAATAATTGGCGTCCGTGCGCTTTTTAAGCTTACGCTGGGCAAACCGTTAAAAATATCTATAAACTATGAGTGTAAGAATTGTTCAGCATGAAAAGTGCTACAAAAAAGCCCGGGAGAGCATATTTCTATCTTCAATACAACACCTACTATAAGTGTTTTTACGTTTTCATTTCTTCCAACAATCTCCATTCAGTTACTGAGGCGACAGTTTACGAGCTAGCTAGGGGCGAGTCTATCACCCCAGTTACAGCTTAGCTAGCAGACGAGCTTATTGCCCCAGATACAGCCAGCAGCATACTGTCGAGTCGGTTGAGTTAAAAAATTTAGAGAAGAGTGGTTGTGTTTGGAGTTTCCCTGGAAGTGCAACTCGGCTTTTCTTCATATCGCCTGTGTACTTTTCGTTCCGAAAAATTCACAGTCAAGTTAAGATTGGACGGAAGTGGGATTTGTGTTTCATGCACCTCGCCATTCTTAAATTACATCTGCCAAGAATTTGTTGTTCATGCATCTCCATGATAATATAATTAATAATCCAGTCAGTGATTTTAGCCCATTATGCCGAGACGTAAAACGGATATTGGTCGTTGTTCATTGACATTGGAAAAAAAAGCGCTTATCACGTAATTTATTCATAACAGTTCCCGGGCAAAGCCGGGTCGGGTTGCTAGTAAAGATATAAACCCGTAGAAAATCGAGTTTATTGGTGATGATAATTCGCGAGTGAAAGATGATTGGGGGAGTCGCAGAATTGCTCAAAGGTATAATTTATGCTAATATATAAAATTGAGATGGTGTGTGTCTGTCTGTGTATTACTCAATCATGCAAGAACCACTAATCCGATTTAGATTAAAGTTTACATGGAAGTAGCTGATTTACCTTTAGGGGCAGATGACCTCGTAGTTCCTCCCCTTAGCAACAATAAATAACTAACTAACTGATTTACCTGGTTAACGTATAGGCTACTTTTGATTTAGATACTTTGCACTATTTAAAGATGGCGACCATTTTAGTGACGTCACTACACGCTTTGGTTTCAAACTATCATATTTCCATTTAAAATAAAAAGAGGAGGCTAAGAAACAGCAAACTTCTGATGGCTTATACGAGGTTTAAAATTTAATTTTCTATCCAAAAGGTCCTTATCACTTTACGTGTATCTCCAACGGTTAGCGAGTAAAACCTAAATGTGTGCTATAAAACACGGTCAACGCCGAGCGGTGTAGTTGGACAAAATGTTTCATCCTTACTCTCCTTCCATGCAGCACCTCGCCTTTCCCCCATTTTAACTGTCACCTTCACATTTTAATGTATTTATGACCCGTAGCGAAGCACGGGTACTTCAGCTAATTATTTATAAATTCATTCTTATATTTCACCATTCCTTAGGCTTAAGCCGAAACATTTAGGCTGACTCTTTTCATTCATAATGTCCCCACTGACAGCTGTGTAAGGGGCAGGTGGCCTCGTTGTTCCGCCCCTTAAAACAACAATAATTAACTAACTAGAGCGGTGTTGGAGATTGGGATTAGGGTTTCCCAGATCCAAACGGTCATAATCAATGACACGTATTACATTACCTGCCAAGTACTGATGTCCCCAGAGAGTGTTGTTTTGGAGATTGGGGTTAGGGTTTCCCAAATCCAAACTATCATACTGTAATCAATGGAAAACTATTTTATTACATTACCTGCCATGTACTGGTGTCCCCAGAGAGAGCTGTGCTGGAGATACTCCTGGTCACGGATGCTGGGATTAGGGTTTCCCAGATCCAGACGATCATAATCAACGGGAAAGGCTTGCTCCTCCGGTTCCAGGTCTTTGATTGTACGACCTGGTGTCAGCATGTTAACTGACAGCCTGAAACATTCAAATATTGTCCACGTCAACTTAAATTTCTTAATATTATTAAAAGTTGGCATCACTACAAATATAGTGCCTATAGTAATTTTCTCGCTGTTTCTTGCAACAGGGTTGCATTCTCTGTTGGCACCCATGTTTCTAAGTTGCTATGCTTGCCGACATTCTTGTTCGCTTCCATCTCCAATTGTATTAATGTATTAGCCTTTTGTCTACTATCGGATTTTTTAATTGTGGATACTCGAGTTTAGGCCTTAATTACAACCAAACCAACAGACCTATTGAAAAAACGAGTTATACCAATATTTTCTTTTCATAATGTTGAATTTTGGGCTTATGCCGTGTTTTATTATATTAATATTCGACGCGTTTCGAAAGAAACCATGTCTTTCTTCGTCAGGAATAATCTGGAATACGACAATGTTGCTAAGAGAAAGCAACGAAGAACATATAGAAGGTGCCCAAAGATGGACGCCATTATAGCCCCATGTTAGGGACAACGGAAAGCAGTAGTGAATTACTTTCTCAGGGTTCTGATAATAGGTAGCCAGGATTCACTGAGATTGTAGCCGGTGTCGCGGTTGAAATTATTTGGGTGTTTACGTATTTCAACCGCCTCCCTGATGATTCTGGGACGATATTGCTTTATACGGGCAAGAACATCCACTCCTTGGAACATGACATCATGGCCAGGTGTTAAAGCATGATCGGGGGAGCTGATTTATCAGGTTGAATGAGCCTGATACATCTATTATGTTCCTTAATGCGAGTGCATATTGTTCTCGAAGTCTGCCCGATGTAAACCTTGCCACAAGTACAGGGAACTCTGTAGATACCCGGTTGTTGCAATTTAGGCAAACTGTCCTTAGTTGGTCGCAGGAGTTGCCTAATCTTAACAGAAGTTCCAAATACAGTCCGTATGTTGTACCGACGTAGGATTTTAGCAATACGATCCGTCGTGTTATGTATGTATGGAAGGTAAGCAGTTCCTCTTACATCTCTTTTCTCAACTGACGTCCTATTATTATTTGTTGGTTTCAGAACCGTAGAAATCAAAGCCTTGCTATAACCGTTGCTCTCAAAGGTGGTTCGCAGGGTGTTAATTTCTTCTTGTAAAGAAGACACTTCACAAATCCTCCTAGCCCTGGTAGTTAGAGTTGTAAGGATACCATGTTTCTGGGCAGGGTGATGGTGAGAACTTGCGTGGAGATATCTATTGGTGTGTGTTGGCTTACGAAAAACGCTGTGTCCAAAAGATCCATCCTCTTTCTTGGTGACGAGAACATCTAAAAAAGGTATTTTGCCGTCAGATTCTTTTTCCATGGTGAAACAAATAGAAGGGTGCTGGAGATTAAGGTGATCCAGGAAATGGCTAAGATTTTCCTCACCTTCCGTCCAAACAACGAACGTGTCATCCACATAACGCCACCAGATCTTCGGTTTGAAAGGAGCCGACGACAAAGCTTTCTCTTCAAAGTTCTCCATGAAGAAATTAGCCACAACAGGAGAGAGAGGACTACCCATGGCCACACCATCAGTCTGCTCATAAAAATTCCCATTCCATAGAAAGTAGGAGGAGGTCATGCAGTGATAAAAAAAAAGTCTTGTGATGTCTTCAGGAAAAAAGCCATTAATGAGAGACATAACACCATCAATAAGTACTCTCGTAAACAGAGACACCACGTCGAGACTCACTAGGATATCACCCGGCTGAAGTGTTATAGCTTTCAACTTTTCCACGAAGTGTGTGGAATCCTTAATGTACGAAGGCGTGTTACCCAGAAGCGGCTGAAGTAGTCTACCTAGGTATTTGGAAAGGGCATATGTAGGAGAACCAATCGTACTAACAATAGGTCTAAGAGGGACATCTTCCTTATGTATTTTAGGAAGACCATAGAGTCTCGGAGGAATAGCATCCCCTGGAAGGAGTGTCTTCGCTGCATCCGCTGGAATAGATGATTGCTTGATCAATTTGACGGTGACATTTAAGTAGCGAGTAGTAGGATCACGACTATTAATCCTATATACAGGATCTGATAACAAAGGGTAACGCGACAGTGGTGTTGGATAAGGTTAATTATGATTCCAAGATCTCGTCTTTGTTATCAGATCCTGTATATAGGATTAATAGTCGTGATCCTACTACTCGCTACTCAAATGTCACCGTCAAATTGATCAAGCAATCATCTATTCCAGCGGATGCAGCGAAGACTCTCCTTCCAGGGGATGCTATTCCCCCGAGACTCTATGGTCTTCCTAAAATACATAAGGAAGATGTCCCTCTTAGACCTATTGTTAGTACGATTGGTTCTCCTACATATGCCCTTTCCAAATACCTAGGTAGACTACTTCAGCCGCTTCTGGGTAACACGCCTTCGTACATTAAGGATTCCACACACTTCGTGGAAAAGTTGAAAGCTATAACACTTCAGCCGGGTGATATCCTAGTGAGTCTCGACGTGGTGTCTCTGTTTACGAGAGTACCTATTGATGGTGTTATGTCTCTCATTAATGGCTTTTTTCCTAAAGTCATCACAAGACTTTTTTATCACTGCATGACCTCCTCCTACTTTCTATGGAATGGGAATTTTTATGAGCAGACTGATGGTGTGGCCATGGGTAGTCCTCTCTCTCCTGTTGTGGCTAATTTCTTCATGGAGAACTTTGAAGAGAAAGCTTTGTCGTCGGCTCCTTTCAAACCGAAGATCTGGTGGCGTTATGTGGGTGACACGTTCGTTGTTTGGACGGAAGGTGAGGAAAATCTTAGCCATTTCCTGGATCACCTTAATCTCCAGCACCCTTCTATTTGTTTCACCATGGAAAAAGAATCTGACGGCAAAATACCTTTTTTAGATGTTCTCGTCACCAAGAAAGAGGATGGATCTTTTGGACACAGCGTTTTTCGTAAGCCAACACACACCAATAGATATCTCCACGCAAGTTCTCACCATCACCCTGCCCAGAAACATGGTATCCTTACAACTCTAACTACCAGGGCTAGGAGGATTTGTGAAATGTCTTCTTTACAAGAAGAAATTAACACCCTGCGAACCACCTTTGAGAGCAACGGTTATAGCAAGGCTTTGATTTCTACGGTTCTGAAACCAACAAATAATAATAGGACGTCAGTTGAGAAAAGAGATGTAAGAGGAACTGCTTACCTTCCGCACATACATAACACGACGGATCGTATTGCTAAAATCCTACGTCGGTACAACATACGGTCTGTATTTGGAACTTCTGTTAAGATTAGGCAACTCCTGCGACCAACTAATGACAGTTTGCCTAAATTGCAACAACCGGGTATCTACAGAGTTCCCTGTACTTGTGGCAAGGTTTACATCGGGCAGACTTCGAGAACAATATGCACTCGCATTAAGGAACATAATAGATGTATCAGGCTCATTCAACCTGATAAATCAGCTCCACCGATCATGCTTTAACACCTGGCCATGATGTCATGTTCCAAGGAGTGGATGTTATTGCCCGTATAAAGCAATATCGTCCCAGAATCATCAGGGAGGCGGTTGAAATACGAAAACACCCAGAAAATTTCAACCGCGACACCGGCTACAATCTCAGTGAATCCTGGCTACCTATTATCAGAACCCTGAGAAAGTAATTCACTGCTGCTTTCCGTTGTCCCTAACATGGGGCTATAATGGCGTCCATCTTGGGGCACCTTCTATATGTTCTTCGTTGCTTTCTCTTAGCAACATTGTCGTATTCCAGATTATTCCTGACGAAGAAAGACATGGTTCCTTTCGAAACGCGTCGAATATTAATATAATAAAACACGGCATAAGCCCAAAATTCAACATTATGAATAGTAACACGGGCCGTGAAAGTCTAAATGACAATAATATTTTCTTTGTTTAATTCTGCGTTAGACTAAGCCAATTATTTTCAAGTTTATTAATTATTTACTTATTTGTGGTTGTATGAAAAATTGTCCGTGTTTTTTACGTCTTTTCTAGGAACCGCTCACTTAAAACTAAGTTATATACATGGAAAACTACTTGGCTGAGGGTAATGAAATTTTTATATGTGAGAGGCACAATTATTGGTAGTTCAAATCTCAAGTTTCAATTTTTTTCAACTACCCAATAAAAAGTTCTTATACTTTTTCTGACGTAACGTTTTCTCAGCCCAGGATAAACGTAAAGCAGGAAACTTGGTCTCATTTTGAAGCTCTCATTCGTGATTATCGGAAACTACGACCACTGTAAACGTACAGTGTGATGACGAATTTATGAAGAGTAATATTGTTACGTGCCACCCCCCTAGTGGCACTTTTGTTAACTGGATTGCGGTGGGTAGGAAGCACAACACCAATTACTGCTTTAAAGAAATAATTAACTTTATTGCGGCCAGAAGGATACAGCACTCTTCAGTAAATACAAGCAATTATTACCTTACTCCAGTTTCCTTACGGCGAGAACACTTCCCCTTTCACTTGTCAACAGACCACAGTTAATCCTCTTCACTAATGAGTCCGGTCCCGTACGCTAGCTGGAAATAGCTGCACCCAGCCTGTCACCGTACTACACACTGTTTCACAATGCAGCACAATCACTTCTGTCGCAATGGAAATAAACACACTCGCTCAAGACACAGTTCCTCTGTAGGAGTCTCACTTCCCCGCTCCACTAGGGGTTTCGCAAGTCACCACACTTCTGTCGCTCAGAATAATCGCTCACACTAGCTCGTAAAACACAACAACAACCACTGCTTGACAGGTCGCACTTATATAGCAGACCGGTGACTCAATGCTTCTAGATTCATCCAGGGTTCACGGCTTCTCGAGGTTTCCATCGCTGGCCCAGTCACGAATATTCTGGACTATCCCTTTGTCCTAGTAGCCCTGTTGCATAAGGCGCACGCAATACAGGAGGCAGGGCACAGCCCAGCCCTGGGGCAGTTGTGACTCATGCGGCGAGCGATGACACAAACTCACAGCCGTAACACCACCCCCTTCCTAAAAAGGCTGATCGTCCCGATCAATCATTGGTCCGTCTTTGTCCCTCCGTAGGCTGCCAGGCGATCTCGATGCACGATCTTCATCTTCACCCTCGGGCTCCGCTGGATCCTGTAGACGACATCGTTGATCCGTTTCACGACTCGGTACGGGCCCTCCCAGGACTTCTGAAGTTTGGGTGACAGGCCTTTCTTCCGTAATGGGTTGAAGAGCCAGACCAGGTCGTCCTCGTTGAATCCGCCGGCATCCGTCTGCTGGTCGTATCGGGTCTTCATTCGGTCGGTCTCGATCCGCAGTTTCCTCCTCGCGAATGCGTGCACGTCCTCCAGTTGGTCGACCAGTTCTTGACAATACTGGCTTACCGGGATCGGATCATTCCCAGGTCGGCCGAAGGCAAGATCGACAGGTAGACGGAGCTCCCTCCCAAACATGGCCCGGGCTGGTGTGCACCCGGTGGCTTCATGCACGGCGGCGCGGTAGGCCAGGAGAAATAGTGGAAGATGTTTGTCCCAATCCCTCTGGTGCTCGCTGACGACTATTCGGAGATGGTTCTCGATGGTGCGATTGAATCGCTCTACCATCCCGTCGGACTGAGGGTGTAGCGGCGTTGTCCTTGTCTTCCGGATTCCCAGCAGCTGGCATAGGTCCTGGAACACCTGCGACTCGAAGTTCCTGCCTTGGTCGGAGTGCAGCTCCAGGGGTACTCCGTACCGGCTGACGAATTCCTTCACCAGGATCTCTGCAATCGTCGCGGCTTCTTGGTTAGGGAGCGCATACGCCTCCGGCCATTTGGTAAAGTAGTCGCTGACGACTAATATGTAGCGGTTCCCTGCCTCGCTTAACCGGAATGGCCCAGCAACATCGATGGCCACTCTCTCCATGGGGCCGCCCACGTTGTAGGTCTTCAGTGGACCCCGCCGTCTTCGTCCTGGGCCCTTGCTGGCTGCACAATCGTGGCACCTCGCGCAGTGGTTCTCCACGTCAGTTCGGCATCCGATCCAGTAGAACCGCTCTCTCAGCTTCTCCAGGGTCTTCTTTATCCCTAGGTGTCCACCAGATGATCCTCCATGAACTTCCTTCAGGACTTCCTCCGTCATAGCCTTTGGAACGACGACTTGTTTCCGAGATGTCTTCCCGTCGGTGCTCTCCCAGGTACGGCAGATGAGGCCATCCCTCACAACCAGCGAGTCCCACTGCGCCCAGTAGGACTTAAACTTGGGGCTGCAGTCACTCACAATGTTCCACCCGGGTCTGGGGATACAGGCCCTCTTCCATTCGGCTATCAGTCCCAGGTCATTATCTTCTGCTTGTGCCCGCATGAAAGATTCGCGGCTCCAGCTCCCTTGAAGTTCCACGGTAGTCCTTCGGCACTGTATCCCGGTGTTCTCCTCCCTTCGGGCACAGAAGGTGCAGTCTTCGGGGCACGGTCTTCGTGACAGGGCGTCGGCGTTAGAATGCAGTTGGCCTTTTCTGCGCTGAATCTCGAAGTTGTACTGTTGAAGCCTCTCTAACCACCGCGCGAGTTGACCCTCGGGCTGCTTGAAGTTCAGGAGCCACCGCAGGGATGCATGGTCGGTCCTGATGAGAAATTCTTGCCCGTACAGGTACTTGTGGAAGTGTTCAACGGTCTTCACGATGGCGAGCAGCTCCTTCCTGGTGACACAGTAGTTCCTTTCTGGCTTTGACAAGGCCTTGCTGAAGTAGGCCACTACTCTCTCCTCGCCGTCCACTACTTGCGACAGGATTCCCCCTATGCCAAAGTCGCTGGCATCGGTATCGACGATGAACCTTGTTCCAGGTCTGGGGTAGGCCAGAATAGGTGCGGTGCACAGAGCCTGCTTGAGTTGTTCGAAGGCACCGTGGCATTCTGCTGTCCACGTGAAGAGTTGGTCCTTCTCAGTCAGTCGATGCAGTGGTTTAGCGATGTCGGCAAATCCTCTCACGAAGCGACGGTAATAGGTGCAGAGTCCCAGGAAGCTTCGTAGTTGGAATTTGTCCTTCGGAACTGGCCACTCCCTCACAGCTGCGGTCTTCTCTGGGTCGGTGCGCACCCCCTCCTCGGAGACGATATGCCCAAGGTACTGGACCTGCTTCTGGAAGAGCTGACACTTCTTGGGGCTCATCTTCAACTGGGCAGCCCGTAGCTTCATAAAGATCTCCTTCAGGTTGCTGTAGTGCTCCTCGAAGCTTTTTCCCAGAACGATGACGTCGTCTAGGTAGACCAGGCAGGTCTTCCAGTGTAGTCCCCTCAGAATGGACTCCATTAGCCTTTCGAAGGTCGCAGGGGCGTTGCACAGACCAAATGGCATGACGGTGAACTGCCAGAGCCCGCTTCCCACAGAGAACGCCGTTTTCTCGCGGTCCTTAGGGTGGACCTCCACCTGCCAGTAGCCACTCTTCAAATCCAAGGTGGAGAACCATCTCGACCCTGATATGGTGTCCAGGGTGTCGTCGATCCGGGGTAGAGGGTAGCTGTCCTTCTTCGTGACGTCATTCACCCGCCTGGAATCCACGCAGAACCTGGTGGAACCGTCCTTCTTCTTCACTAGCACGACCGGAGAACTCCAAGGACTATGTGATGGCTCGATCACCCCTTGCTCCTTCATCTCTTCTACCATCCGGTCGACTTCGGCTTGCTTGGCGAGCGGGACACGTCGGAATGGGGCCCTAATCGGTGCGCTGTCCCCAACGTCAATTCTGTGCTGAACCAAGCTTGTCCTGCCGAAGTCTTTGCTCCCCACGGAGAAGACGTCCTGGAATTCGCGTAGCAGGTCCTGAAGTTGGCGTGATTGTTCCTCGTCTAAATGGTCCTGGGATGCTTGGTACAGCTTCTGTAGTTCTTCTGGCAGTGTGCGTCTTCTTCGGTTGTCCGTCTGCAGGTGTCCGTCTGTCGTATCTGTGATGTGGGCAATCCAGGTAACGGGCTCGCAGACTCCTAGGTTGGTGTCCCGGTGAACCGTAATGTCGTAGTCGTTCAGGTTGGACAGGCGGACGTACGGCCGAGACGTCGTGTTGATGAGAGTCTTGGCAACTAGCAATCCTTTTGTCTGGATGTCCTCATATTTTGGCTCGATGACAGCCGCCACTCCCTCAGCAGCTCCGTCAACAATTACGGCAGCGCTGACCTCCGTCCTGGCGGGAACGATGACGTCTTCTCTCAGCCTTACTCGCCGTGCGATGATGGACTCGTGCGCAGGTTGCAAAGCAAGTTCCTCACCTCCGAAGTGCAGAGTGTTGGTACTCAGATCCAAGATGATGTTGTTCTGGTCCAGGAAGTCCAGTCCGATGATCACTTCATTTGATACGTCAGCCACAAGCACTGGATGCTTTATCGCCCGTCGACCAATGACGAATTCCAGGGATGCTTCGCCATGTACCGGTGCGGTCTCTCCGGTCGCGGTTATTAGCTGGAGGTTCCTTTGTGTGGGTTGCACTCTCCACTTCGGGAGCACGGTGGGACTGACGATGGTCCTCGATGCTCCCGTGTCGATTAGCATGGGCCAGCTCTCTCCGTTGACGACTCCGTCGACCATCAGGCTGCTATTGTCCCTCCGTAACTTCGTCACACGAACCTGGACTGCCGGGGCTTGACGACTGTCACAAGCCAACCTTTGCCCCCCCAAGGCTGGCTAATACTCGTTTCCCTGGGTCGCGCGGTTTTCAGACGACTGATTTCCCGTCGGATACCCTCGTCGGCGGCGATCACCGCAGTCCTTGCTCAGGTGGCCTTTCCTACCGCAGGTCCAACAGGTCGGTAGTCCTCTTCCGGGCCGCCTCTCCGGTTGCCTTGCGGCTGTGTCGTTGCTGGTGGTGTCGCGAATATCGAAGAAACGGCTTAGCGCCTCCATTAATTCGTCGGCCAGGGGCTTGTTCTCGTTGGCTTTTACTGGTTCGTCGACGTCCACTTGACGCACCCGCGCGTGCATTCTGGATGCCTGTTTTGCCGTCTCGAACTCAAGTGCGTGGCTCAGCGCATCTGTCAGGGTCTTATTGCGCGCGAGTCGCAGCGCCTGTTGAGTGTCCGAGTCCCGTAGCCCGTCGGTGAAAGTCTGCGTCGCTATCTGCTCCAGAAAGTCGGCCGGCGCTGTTGGGTAGGCGAGCCTTACGAGACGTGCGATGTCCATCTCGAACTCCTGCAGGGTTTCCGCGTTCTTCTGTACCCGGGTCCGGAGCTGCATCTGGTAGGCCTGCTGAAGATGGCTAGCTCCATATCGGGACTCCATATGGGCGATCAGTGAAGCGTAGTCCTGGGATCCAGTCGGGATGGCCTGAAGGACGTTAAGGGCGTCACCTCTCAGCGCTACAATGAGAGCTGTAGCCTTTTCTGTGTTGTTCCAGTTATTTATGGAACAGGCCGCCTCGAACTGACGTAAGTAGGTGCTCCACGGGACCTTTCCGTCGAAGGTTGGGGGCGTCACTCTGCTCTGTCCCGTTCCTGATGTCCCCGGTGTACCTGTGGGCGGGCGTCGGCGCAGCTCGGCAACTTCCTCTTGAAGAGCGTTGAATTTCTCTTCCACCCCCGTGAGTGGGCGTTGGCGCAGTTCGGCAACTTCCTCTTGTAGGGCTTTGACTCTCTCATCCACCCCGGTCGGCGGGCGTCGGCGCAGCTCGGCGACTTCCTCTTGTAGGGCTTTGAATCTATCTTCCATCCCTGTCGGCGGGTGTCGGCGCAGCTCAGCAAATTCCTTTTGTAGAGCGTTGAATCTCTCTTCCACCCCCGTCAGCGGGCGTCGGCGTAGCTCGGCAACTTCCTTTTGTAAGGCGTTGAATTTCTCCTCCACCCCCATCAGCGGGCGTTGGCGCAGCTCGGCAACTTCCACTTGTAAGGCGTCGAACTTCTTTTCCACTGCCGTGACTTCCTCATGCAGACCCAGTTCTAATTTCTTCAGGTCCTGTGTCAACTTATTCTGACCGTCTTCCATCTTCTTCTGGCCGTCCTCTATCCTCTTCAGGTCCTCCGCTAGCTTATTTTGACCGTCTTCCATCTTCTTCTGGCCGTCTTCTAGTTTGGCAGTTAGGTCCTCGGCTAACTTCTTCTGGCCGTCTTCTAGTTTGATAGTTAGCTCCTTGGTTAAATTATTCTGGCCGTCTTCTATGCCATTAAACTTTTCTAGCAATGCTGCCAATTGCGCCTCCATTTTAGTTGTTTGCCTTGTAAAGGGCATGCACTCACAGGAAAATTAGAGAAAATGACCTGCTCGGGTTTTGAAACCAGGACCGTCAGGTTTTGTGCTTGAGTTCGTAATCCGGCTTCTGACACCAGTTGTTACGTGCCACCCCCCTAGTGGCACTTTTGTTAACTGGATTACGGTGGGTAGGAAGCACAACACCAATTACTGCTTTAAAGAAATAATTAACTTTATTGCGGCCAGAAGGATACAGCACTCTTCAGTAAATACAAGCAATTATTACCTTACTCCAGTTTCCTTACGGCGAGAACACTTCCCCTTTCACTTGTCAACAGACCACAGTTAATCCTCTTCACTAATGAGTCCGGTCCCGTACGCTAGCTGGAAATAGCTGCACCCAGCCTGTCACCGTACTACACACTGTTTCACAATGCAGCACAATCACTTCTGTCGCACTGGAAATAAACACACTCGCTCAAGACACAGTTCCTCTGTAGGAGTCTCACTTCCCCGCTCCACTAGGGGTTTCGCAGGTCACCACACTTCTGTCGCTCAGGATAATCGCTCACACTAGCTCGTAAAACACAACAACAACCACTGCTTGACAGGTCGCACTTATATAGCAGACCGGTGACTCAATCAATGCTTCTAGATCCATCCAGGGTTCACGGCTTCTCGAGGTTTCCATCGCTGGTCCAGTCACGAAAATTCTGGACTATCCCTTTGTCCTAGTAGCCCTGTTGCATAAGGCGCACGCAATACAGGAGGCAGGGCACAGCCCAGCCCTGGGGCAGTTGTGACTCATGCGGCGAGCGATGACACAAACTCACAGCCGTAACAATATTAATGGTAGCTAATAATAAATGGTAGTAATTCAGTGCTTTGCAAGGAAAGGGAATCGATCATTGATACGATGCGAAAACGAAGGATTGCATTTTTTGGACACATTTCCCGTTTGCCGCATGCTAGACTCCTAAAACAACTTTCTGATTTATTTTGTAACAGTAAAACAAAAACAAACCGCCTCCGTGGCTTAGGCGGCAGCACGCCGGCCTCTTACCACTGGGTCCGTGGTTCAAATCCCGGTCACTCCATGTGAGATCTGTGCTGGACAAAACGGAGGCAGACAGGTTTTTCTCCGGGTACTCCGGTTTTCCCTGTCAACATTTCATTCCAGCAACACTCTCCACTATCATTTCATTTCATCTGTCATTCATTTAATCACTGCCCCAGAGGAGTGCGTCAGGCCTCGGCAGCCGGCACAGTTCATATCCTCGCCGCTAGATCGGGGCTTCATTCATTCCATTCCTGACCCGGTCGGAGACTGGAAGCAGGCTGTGGATTTTTTCAAAACAAAAACACATGGTTTGTTGTTGTTGTTGTTGTTTGAGTTTTCAGTCTTTTGACTGGTTTGATGCAGCCATCCATGTCTCCCTGTTCTGAGCTAATCGTTTCATCCCTACATAGCTACCACACCCTACATCCCTACATTCTAATCTTGGTCTACCCCTACAGTTCTTGTTCTCGACCCTTCCATAACTAAGCTTGCTACTCCTGGGTGTCTTAGTATGTGTACTACCAACCCATATCTTCTCTTCATTAGCAGTCGCCAGAAACATCTCACCTCTCTCACTCGTCTTAATACCTCTTCGTTTGTAACCCTATCTACCCATCTGATCTCCATCATTCTCCTGTAACACCACATTTCAAATGCTTCAATTCTCCTCTTTTCTGCTGCACCAATATTCCAAGTTTCACTTCCATAGAGCGCCACGCTCCAGACAAAGGCTTTCAAAAATAACCTCCAAATACATGGTTTAAAGAAATACAAATGGATTTAGACGAATTGAAAATTACTAAGCCTCAAATTGAATATAGAGATGAGAAACGAATTCTGAATAGCAAGTACAAAAGACTAAAACTCAAAATTTCACAGCGTAAGCAATATACAGTATTATATCTGCAGGAGCGGGACGCATGATCATCCAGGATGAAGAAGTTTTGGGAAAGAAGGAAGTTGTCAAGTGTTAAAAGTTGAATTTAACCTATTTGTTTTCTGAAGACTTTGTTGTATTGTGCCCGTTTAGACCGGATTCCGCACGACCACATATGCATTTTACCAATAATCAGTCAGCACGAGAATCAAAATATCCCGGAGCGCCAGATGGGTTAAAGCAAATCGCAAAAACGACATCAAATTTATAAAAATGCTTTGCTGATTTTTGGCTCAATGCAACAATAAGGATAGAAGGAGATTTAATTGGGTGAAACACATCTGGTAAAATTATCTCAGTTTATTTAAAGTTAAAATCTGACTGCAAGAATAATGCTCAAAGCAGCATCATCCACGTGTGGCGATCCACACTCTTATTTACACACAATATACAGAAATCTTCCAAACACATCTGACAATCTTTTGAAAACACAAGTCCGATTGTTAGTCCTGTGGACTGTGTTCCAAAATTATTAACATTTTATTCCAGTGCAAAATGAATTGTCCATACTGGAAATAACGTAGATCACTGTTTGACTATTTACATGATATTAACACTCGTAGAATAAATGTTTATAGAATTTCTTAGACTTTCATTTGTTTTCCAGTTTTCCAAAATATATCGTTGAAACTATTATTATCATCGTAGCAACACAAATTATTAACACATATTAACAACATCTGAAAAATATTTGACCATTGAGCATAGCATCGAAGAACTGTGCGAAGCACAACAACAATTAATTGTTCTTCTGACATTAAATATTCGAGAAGTGACTCGATTATGAACTTCAAGTTCCAAACAAAATATATGATTTCTGAATCATCAACTTTATCAATAAATGGTTGAACCATTCAACTATTAGATTTTTCCACTTGGAATTATTATGAAAATATTTATATTTATGGCCATTTCTAGCAACTTTCACAACTTGCAATTCTTCGACAGAATGCGGAAATTAGAATTGTAGTCTTATGATGAATTCATTTAGTTCATGGCACTAGGATTGAAAATATCCTTCAAATTATTCGTGGTTAAAGAATTATTTTAAATTGGCAGTGGCCCATTCTATTATTTGTGTAGGAACACAATATTATAACAACAACAACAACGGCAAAGGTCTTCCTCTGAAGAAGAATAAACTACTATCATGACAAATCCGGGTTCTAGCAAAATCAAATTCTAAATGGAATTCGTAAACAAGGTTGAAATAAGAACTGATGGTTTCAAAGAAATAACCTTCGGGTTATTCATACGACGAAATGTGTGGCTCCAATACTCCAACTATAAACCTGAGCCATCGAACCTGCTATTTGATTGATGCTCGAAAAAACCTTCATTCCTGCGACTTAACATGCGCACCTGGGAATGGCATTTAACTACTCCACACACATAAATTATCTTCCCAAAATTTATACAATAAATCAAGCCTCTGCTTGTTATCAACACTGGAAGATTAATAAACTGACAAGTTTATTTTATTTTCCCATTCAGTTCAACCCGTGAATTTACCATACTCATGAAAAGCTTCATTTCACTTTCGAAGTGTATTTACGTCATGATTTTATATAAATACAAAAATCCTATTTGATACAAATATCAATTGCTTCCCGTTTCATGCCTCTCCGTGTTATATGAAACATATACTTTGCTCATTGCAAATATCAACTGTTCAACCAGAACTGAAATGTTGGTTGAATGCGGGCTTGCGCTAACCACTCTCCTTCGTAAAATCTCCTGTTCCAAACTAGAAATGTTTCAACTACTTCATAGGCTCTTTCTCAATACATATGATTATTATAAAATATAATATCCAAGCGTTATTTAGAAAAATTACGAAAATTATTATTATTATTATTAGTGGATTATTATTATTATTATTATTTCAAATATGTTTAATTATCATCTCATTATGTGAGAATCCACATGTTCGAACCTTCGAATATGGAAAAAATATCCGTTCTTCAACGAAAATAAATTTAACTTTTACAGTTACATCGGCTGATTACCGTGATTTCCCAAAAATATGAAAAATTCAAATAAATGCTCAAAATGCTCGGTCATCGATCCTAAACTGTTCTGAGTGCTGAAAATGCTCAGAATAAATCTAACTAGTCTTGCGTAAATCATTACAAGCTTTAAATACGACGAAAAAAATGTGTTGGTCATCTGCAGAAAAATAGTTTGTTCCAATTAGCTAAGCATAAAATAATTCAAATGTGGCTTACATTTCTTGATGTTCTTGAAGTGTAGTAAACCTGGTCTATACCAGATTTATCCGTAGATATGCCCTAGCGGACAAGCACGTATAATCCTTGTATCGGCCGCCATTGTAGACCCACAAATCGTCTAGTCAGACATAGTGGTAGTATCTTTCGACGTTTTAAATGACTGTGGTTCCATCTTAATATGTGCTTCTAACAAAGCCATAACAGTTTGTTTGAAAAGGGTCAGATCTAAGCGATCTCTTCTTAAATGTGTCAGTTGTAACTTAACTCACTGTAATCTCATCAGTACAAGAAAAACGTTGACAGTCTAAGCAGTTAACGGCTGTTCTGAAGATCGTTCCCTGGGCATGGTTTGTATATCACCATCTGCCATGCGCTAGACAACTTGCAGTTTCCCTTGCGTAGACTAATGAACGCCACCGTTATAGACTATTCTTCACTGTACTGACGGATCGAAGTGGTTAAATAGTTACAAAATATGAAACTGACTTTAAATGGATTTAAACATCCAAGTATTAATTTACTATTGGACTGTGACAAATACCAATTTTCTAGACCAAGTCTAGCATATGTCCTTTTTGGAAATATAAATATTTCCACCAATGTCTGTAGAAATACAATCACCTCAGTGATTCTCCTCACCAGAAACTTACTAAGTTCCAACTCGTTTGCGCAGCACTTCTCGTGACTATCACGATTTGAAAAGTACTTCTTCGTAGACGTGGCAACCATGTGCCTTGGCTCAGCGTAGACGCAACTTGTTCGCCAAGTGCTTGTGATGAATTGAGCTAACTAAGCTTGCTCCTGCTTGCTTTTATACAAAAACGGTCAGGGTCACGCGTCATCGCCTGATATCTAGAAATCCTCATATCTCTTGAATCCCTGGTCCGATTTACTTGATACTAATTGCATTCTCTTTTATTTGGCCGTGCCAGTAATCTGATCCCAGTCTCAAGTCTCTGCTCCATAGTTAACTATTTAATCAATAAATAGTCTCCACCTCTGCTGTTACTCGCTACGTCATTTACCATCCAACTATCGGTAATTTCCTTCGAATGGCTTCGAGAAGCAATGTAGCGCGATATTCAAATATCCGAACTTTCAAACGCTGCTACAGCCTTTCCCTTGATATCTAGGTGTCTGAAACTTGGAATACCCATTCCTAGAGTTGGGCACATACACCCCACACCTAGCAAAAAATAAAAATTGAAAAATTTTTATTTTTCCTATCTACACATTAAATTATCTGGTTCTTGAATAATAGATCTTCAGATTCGAAGCATTATAAGTTCCCACGATGTTACCAGTTCGTGTATTGGCTACTTCATAGCTTCCATTATTGTTTACTTCCACAATATTCAAAATCCTTAATTTTACCATTCCCCCGGGATTGTTGTGTTCCCGATGGACCTGGATCATTGGGCCTCTGCTCCACAAATTGTAAGTTATCTTGGTGTCTTGCTTCCAAGTTTTTCCTCGTTTCTTTGTTAAACTCTTCATTGGACTGACGAGTATCTACATTCCCTCTGTTATTATAGTTATTACCATAGGATCTTCTTTCCTGGTACCTTCCTTGAGTATCACGTGGTCTTCTCCATCGAGTGTTGTATCGATTACCACCATCCGGTCTTGCATATGGTTTGTAACTGTATCTGTTACGGTATTGGTTCCATCCTCTCGTATTGGAATCTTCCCTCGGCGATTTCTCTTCTCGCTCCTCTCGAATCTCTCGAGGTGTCTGAGAATAACTGTCAGCCATAACAGCATACACAGCGTTATTACTCTTTACTCCCTTCTGATGGAAGAATTGAGCGTTTGTATGATCCAGCTTTTGCAATATTTCATCAAACTGTTCCATATTGTAGATGTCAGCAGCGATCAAAGTCCTCTGGACGTCTGCTGGAAATTGTCGTATCAAAGCAGTAATCAACTCGTTATCTGGCATTGGCGGATCTAAATGTTGGAGTTTAGACAGCTGTCCAGAAAAGTATGTAGAGTATCGAGTAGGTTGTGACGTCGAGAATCTCTTCGAATACAACTCTGCTCTAACTTGCTGTTGGGTTTCAGGGGACCAAAACTTCTTCAATAACCCACGAGAAAACTCTTCAAAAGTATTTGGAGTGGATCTAAATGCTCTAAACCACAAAAGTGCGGGACCTTCCAAGAACTTCCCTATTACCCTGATCTGTCTTTCTTTAGGGATCTTAGAATCTTTCAGGTAATCACCTGCTTCTCTCAGAAATTCCACGGGTGTTACAGAATCTCGCCCTGAAAATTTAGAAGGCTTGTCTTCTATATTCTTAAACACAGTTATGGGGTTGGATTGAAATACTGTCCTGACCTCATCCAGTCTATCAGTCTCTCTAGCTCCTCCTAGATTTATCTGTATCTGTTCCTTTCCCCTTACATTCGGCATTTTCAAAAGATGATCAGACTGTTTCTCATCCTTTATTTGAGTTTTCATAGCCTCAAGTTCCTTCTGGTTTTCTTCTGCCATCTTCTTGATTGCTTCAGTCTCCTTACTATTTTCTTTAACATCAATGGATATCTGGTTCATAACAGCCTCATGACTTTTCACTGACCCTGTCATATCTGATATGTCCTTCTGAGTTGCTTGAATATCCTTGGCAATTACTTCAATGTGGGATGACAAAGATTCCCTAATCTCCTTGATTCCCTCTTGATTCTCCAGCTTGAGTGTGTCTTTTATTTCATTGACAACTGTGGTTTTAATCTCAGTTTGCAATTCATGAATCACTCCTTCTCTTATTTCTCCCATGACAAGTTCCTTGAATTGTTCCGTTAAACGCTGAACAACTAGAATTCCCATCTCGTTACTCTCCTTCTTCACTCTGACTTCCAGGTTGACCATGTCTTCACCAACTTTCCTAAGACCATGTTCTATCCTATCAGCTAAGCTTTGGGATCGAAGATCGGCATCGCGAAATTTATCGTCCATTAAACTAGCGTTAGTAGCTAATGAAGTTTCGAGCTCATGTGTTTTTTCGCATAATTTATTCATTTTACTTTCAAGTGTCATTTTCAAAATGTCAGAATTCTCTTTAAATTTACTTTCCATTGAATTAAATTTACTGTTTAAATTTTCCTTCGAGTTATCTTTTAACCTGTTTTCTAACAAATCGGAATTTTCTTTGAGTTTATCCTCTAAACTTTCTTTCAAGTTATCTTTTAATTTATTTTCTAAAGAATCAGAATTTTCTTTAAGTTTATCATTCAAATTTTCTTTCAAATTATCAGAATTTCCTTTAAGTTTCTTTTCTAAAGCCTCAGTATTCTCTTTCATAATGGCTGCTACACGCAGTCCAGCCTGTTTTGAACTCTCCTCCAAACTCCTCATCATCCTCATCATTTCTTCCATAATTTCAATTATTCAAAACTTAGGGGTATACAACAGTGGCAAACACAAGCTTATAACTAGAACAAGGAATATGAATAGCTAATTGGAACACTATAATAAAATGAGATTTGTCCTAATATCGACGTGATGGAAAAACAAAATTCTTTACTTTTACGAATTACATTTACCACAATATCACAAGAAAAATATGCTAGTTCTCAAGTATCCTCCACCTGGATTCTAATAATGTGTATCTCCAGTCATCGAACGTTTACTACTGAATTTACTTGACGCCCTAATGGTTAAGCCATTATCAAAAATAATCAAACCCATTCTAATTATTAACCAGTTAAATTATTAATTTTCCCCACTAATTGGGTTTCCTACTAATTTATTCATCCAAACCAGACATCTCTCAACTCCCAAAATTTTTCTATAAAAATTATCACAATTTCAAATCGGCATGCGATTGACCATGTCTAAATCGGGACCCACGTTCGAAGCCATTTCTCTCTCTATCTTATTTTATGTGCCCGTTTAGACCGGAGTCCGCACGACCACATATGCATTTTACCAATAATCAGTCAGCACGAGAATCAAAATATCCCGGAGCGCCAGATGGGTTAAAGCAAATCGCAAAAACGACATCAAATTTATAAAAATGCTTTGCTGATTTTTGGCTCAATGCAACAATAAGGATAGAAGGAGATTTAATTGGGTGAAACACATCTGGTAAAATTATCTCAGTTTATTTAAAGTTAAAATCTGACTGCAAGAATAATGCTCAAAGCAGCATCATCCACGTGTGGCGATCCACACTCTTATTTACACACAATATACAGAAATCTTCCAAACACATCTGACAATCTTTTGAAAACACAAGTCCGATTGTTAGTCCTGTGGACTGTGTTCCAAAATTATTAACATTTTATTCCAGTGCAAAATGAATTGTCCATACTGGAAATAACGTAGATCACTGTTTGACTATTTACATGATATTAACACTCGTAGAATAAATGTTTATAGAATTTCTTAGACTTTCATTTGTTTTCCAGTTTTCCAAAATATATCGTTGAAACTATTATTATCATCGTAGCAACACAAATTATTAACACATATTAACAACATCTGAAAAATATTTGACCATTGAGCATAGCATCGAAGAACTGTGCGAAGCACAACAACAATTAATTGTTCTTCTGACATTAAATATTCGAGAAGTGACTCGATTATGAACTTCAAGTTCCAAACAAAATATATGATTTCTGAATCATCAACTTTATCAATAAATGGTTGAACCATTCAACTATTAGATTTTTCCACTTGGAATTATTATGAAAATATTTATATTTATGGCCATTTCTAGCAACTTTCACAACTTGCAATTCTTCGACAGAATGCGGAAATTAGAATTGTAGTCTTATGATGAATTCATTTAGTTCATGGCACTAGGATTGAAAATATCCTTCAAATTATTCGTGGTTAAAGAATTATTTTAAATTGGCAGTGGCCCATTCTATTATTTGTGTAGGAACACAATATTATAACAACAACAACAACGGCAAAGGTCTTCCTCTGAAGAAGAATAAACTACTATCATGACAAATCCGGGTTCTAGCAAAATCAAATTCTAAATGGAATTCGTAAACAAGGTTGAAATAAGAACTGATGGTTTCAAAGAAATAACCTTCGGGTTATTCATACGACGAAATGTGTGGCTCCAATACTCCAACTATAAACCTGAGCCATCGAACCTGCTATTTGATTGATGCTCGAAAAAACCTTCATTCCTGCGACTTAACATGCGCACCTGGGAATGGCATTTAACTACTCCACACACATAAATTATCTTCCCAAAATTTATACAATAAATCAAGCCTCTGCTTGTTATCAACACTGGAAGATTAATAAACTGACAAGTTTATTTTATTTTCCCATTCAGTTCAACCCGTGAATTTACCATACTCATGAAAAGCTTCATTTCACTTTCGAAGTGTATTTACGTCATGATTTTATATAAATACAAAAATCCTATTTGATACAAATATCAATTGCTTCCCGTTTCATGCCTCTCCGTGTTATATGAAACATATACTTTGCTCATTGCAAATATCAACTGTTCAACCAGAACTGAAATGTTGGTTGAATGCGGGCTTGCGCTAACCACTCTCCTTCGTAAAATCTCCTGTTCCAAACTAGAAATGTTTCAACTACTTCATAGGCTCTTTCTCAATACATATGATTATTATAAAATATAATATCCAAGCGTTATTTAGAAAAATTACGAAAATTATTATTATTATTATTAGTGGATTATTATTATTATTATTATTTCAAATATGTTTAATTATCATCTCATTATGTGAGAATCCACATGTTCGAACCTTCGAATATGGAAAAAATATCCGTTCTTCAACGAAAATAAATTTAACTTTTACAGTTACATCGGCTGATTACCGTGATTTCCCAAAAATATGAAAAATTCAAATAAATGCTCAAAATGCTCGGTCATCGATCCTAAACTGTTCTGAGTGCTGAAAATGCTCAGAATAAATCTAACTAGTCTTGCGTAAATCATTACAAGCTTTAAATACGACGAAAAAAATGTGTTGGTCATCTGCAGAAAAATAGTTTGTTCCAATTAGCTAAGCATAAAATAATTCAAATGTGGCTTACATTTCTTGATGTTCTTGAAGTGTAGTAAACCTGGTCTATACCAGATTTATCCGTAGATATGCCCTAGCGGACAAGCACGTATAATCCTTGTATCGGCCGCCATTGTAGACCCACAAATCGTCTAGTCAGACATAGTGGTAGTATCTTTCGACGTTTTAAATGACTGTGGTTCCATCTTAATATGTGCTTCTAACAAAGCCATAACAGTTTGTTTGAAAAGGGTCAGATCTAAGCGATCTCTTCTTAAATGTGTCAGTTGTAACTTAACTCACTGTAATCTCATCAGTACAAGAAAAACGTTGACAGTCTAAGCAGTTAACGGCTGTTCTGAAGATCGTTCCCTGGGCATGGTTTGTATATCACCATCTGCCATGCGCTAGACAACTTGCAGTTTCCCTTGCGTAGACTAATGAACGCCACCGTTATAGACTATTCTTCACTGTACTGACGGATCGAAGTGGTTAAATAGTTACAAAATATGAAACTGACTTTAAATGGATTTAAACATCCAAGTATTAATTTACTATTGGACTGTGACAAATACCAATTTTCTAGACCAAGTCTAGCATATGTCCTTTTTGGAAATATAAATATTTCCACCAATGTCTGTAGAAATACAATCACCTCAGTGATTCTCCTCACCAGAAACTTACTAAGTTCCAACTCGTTTGCGCAGCACTTCTCGTGACTATCACGATTTGAAAAGTACTTCTTCGTAGACGTGGCAACCATGTGCCTTGGCTCAGCGTAGACGCAACTTGTTCGCCAAGTGCTTGTGATGAATTGAGCTAACTAAGCTTGCTCCTGCTTGCTTTTATACAAAAACGGTCAGGGTCACGCGTCATCGCCTGATATCTAGAAATCCTCATATCTCTTGAATCCCTGGTCCGATTTACTTGATACTAATTGCATTCTCTTTTATTTGGCCGTGCCAGTAATCTGATCCCAGTCTCAAGTCTCTGCTCCATAGTTAACTATTTAATCAATAAATAGTCTCCACCTCTGCTGTTACTCGCTACGTCATTTACCATCCAACTATCGGTAATTTCCTTCGAATGGCTTCGAGAAGCAATGTAGCGCGATATTCAAATATCCGAACTTTCAAACGCTGCTACAGCCTTTCCCTTGATATCTAGGTGTCTGAAACTTGGAATACCCATTCCTAGAGTTGGGCACATACACCCCACACCTAGCAAAAAATAAAAATTGAAAAATTTTTATTTTTCCTATCTACACATTAAATTATCTGGTTCTTGAATAATAGATCTTCAGATTCGAAGCATTATAAGTTCCCACGATGTTACCAGTTCGTGTATTGGCTACTTCATAGCTTCCATTATTGTTTACTTCCACAATATTCAAAATCCTTAATTTTACCATTCCCCCGGGATTGTTGTGTTCCCGATGGACCTGGATCATTGGGCCTCTGCTCCACAAATTGTAAGTTATCTTGGTGTCTTGCTTCCAAGTTTTTCCTCGTTTCTTTGTTAAACTCTTCATTGGACTGACGAGTATCTACATTCCCTCTGTTATTATAGTTATTACCATAGGATCTTCTTTCCTGGTACCTTCCTTGAGTATCACGTGGTCTTCTCCATCGAGTGTTGTATCGATTACCACCATCCGGTCTTGCATATGGTTTGTAACTGTATCTGTTACGGTATTGGTTCCATCCTCTCGTATTGGAATCTTCCCTCGGCGATTTCTCTTCTCGCTCCTCTCGAATCTCTCGAGGTGTCTGAGAATAACTGTCAGCCATAACAGCATACACAGCGTTATTACTCTTTACTCCCTTCTGATGGAAGAATTGAGCGTTTGTATGATCCAGCTTTTGCAATATTTCATCAAACTGTTCCATATTGTAGATGTCAGCAGCGATCAAAGTCCTCTGGACGTCTGCTGGAAATTGTCGTATCAAAGCAGTAATCAACTCGTTATCTGGCATTGGCGGATCTAAATGTTGGAGTTTAGACAGCTGTCCAGAAAAGTATGTAGAGTATCGAGTAGGTTGTGACGTCGAGAATCTCTTCGAATACAACTCTGCTCTAACTTGCTGTTGGGTTTCAGGGGACCAAAACTTCTTCAATAACCCACGAGAAAACTCTTCAAAAGTATTTAGAGTGGATCTAAATGCTCTAAACCACAAAAGTGCGGGACCTTCCAAGAACTTCCCTATTACCCTGATCTGTCTTTCTTTAGGGATCTTAGAATCTTTCAGGTAATCACCTGCTTCTCTCAGAAATTCCACGGGTGTTACAGAATCTCGCCCTGAAAATTTAGAAGGCTTGTCTTCTATATTCTTAAACACAGTTATGGGGTTGGATTGAAATACTGTCCTGACCTCATCCAGTCTATCAGTCTCTCTAGCTCCTCCTAGATTTATCTGTATCTGTTCCTTTCCCCTTACATTCGGCATTTTCAAAAGATGATCAGACTGTTTCTCATCCTTTATTTGAGTTTTCATAGCCTCAAGTTCCTTCTGGTTTTCTTCTGCCATCTTCTTGATTGCTTCAGTCTCCTTACTATTTTCTTTAACATCAATGGATATCTGGTTCATAACAGCCTCATGACTTTTCACTGACCCTGTCATATCTGATATGTCCTTCTGAGTTGCTTGAATATCCTTGGCAATTACTTCAATGTGGGATGACAAAGATTCCCTAATCTCCTTGATTCCCTCTTGATTCTCCAGCTTGAGTGTGTCTTTTATTTCATTGACAACTGTGGTTTTAATCTCAGTTTGCAATTCATGAATCACTCCTTCTCTTATTTCTCCCATGACAAGTTCCTTGAATTGTTCCGTTAAACGCTGAACAACTAGAATTCCCATCTCGTTACTCTCCTTCTTCACTCTGACTTCCAGGTTGACCATGTCTTCACCAACTTTCCTAAGACCATGTTCTATCCTATCAGCTAAGCTTTGGGATCGAAGATCGGCATCGCGAAATTTATCGTCCATTAAACTAGCGTTAGTAGCTAATGAAGTTTCGAGCTCATGTGTTTTTTCGCATAATTTATTCATTTTACTTTCAAGTGTCATTTTCAAAATGTCAGAATTCTCTTTAAATTTACTTTCCATTGAATTAAATTTACTGTTTAAATTTTCCTTCAAGTTATCTTTTAACCTGTTTTCTAACAAATCGGAATTTTCTTTGAGTTTATCCTCTAAACTTTCTTTCAAGTTATCTTTTAATTTATTTTCTAAAGAATCAGAATTTTCTTTAAGTTTATCATTCAAATTTTCTTTCAAATTATCAGAATTTTCTTTAAGTTTCTTTTCTAAAGCCTCAGTATTCTCTTTCATAATGGCTGCTACACGCAGTCCAGCCTGTTTTGAACTCTCCTCCAAACTCCTCATCATCCTCATCATTTCTTCCATAATTTCAATTATTCAAAACTTAGGGGTATACAACAGTGGCAAACACAAGCTTATAACTAGAACAAGGAATATGAATAGCTAATTGGAACACTATAATAAAATGAGATTTGTCCTAATATCGACGTGATGGAAAAACAAAATTCTTTACTTTTACGAATTACATTTACCACAATATCACAAGAAAAATATGCTAGTTCTCAAGTATCCTCCACCTGGATTCTAATAATGTGTATCTCCAGTCATCGAACGTTTACTACTGAATTTACTTGACGCCCTAATGGTTAAGCCATTATCAAAAATAATCAAACCCATTCTAATTATTAACCAGTTAAATTATTAATTTTCCCCACTAATTGGGTTTCCTACTAATTTATTCATCCAAACCAGACATCTCTCAACTCCCAAAATTTTTCTATAAAAATTATCACAATTTCAAATCGGCATGCGATTGACCATGTCTAAATCGGGACCCACGTTCGAAGCCATTTCTCTCTCTATCTTATTTTATGTGCCCGTTTAGACCGGAGTCCGCACGACCACATATGCATTTTACCAATAATCAGTCAGCACGAGAATCAAAATATCCCGGAGCGCCAGATGGGTTAAAGCAAATCGCAAAAACGACATCAAATTTATAAAAATGCTTTGCTGATTTTTGGCTCAATGCAACAATAAGGATAGAAGGAGATTTAATTGGGTGAAACACATCTGGTAAAATTATCTCAGTTTATTTAAAGTTAAAATCTGACTGCAAGAATAATGCTCAAAGCAGCATCATCCACGTGTGGCGATCCACACTCTTATTTACACACAATATACAGAAATCTTCCAAACACATCTGACAATCTTTTGAAAACACAAGTCCGATTGTTAGTCCTGTGGACTGTGTTCCAAAATTATTAACATTTTATTCCAGTGCAAAATGAATTGTCCATACTGGAAATAACGTAGATCACTGTTTGACTATTTACATGATATTAACACTCGTAGAATAAATGTTTATAGAATTTCTTAGACTTTCATTTGTTTTCCAGTTTTCCAAAATATATCGTTGAAACTATTATTATCATCGTAGCAACACAAATTATTAACACATATTAACAACATCTGAAAAATATTTGACCATTGAGCATAGCATCGAAGAACTGTGCGAAGCACAACAACAATTAATTGTTCTTCTGACATTAAATATTCGAGAAGTGACTCGATTATGAACTTCAAGTTCCAAACAAAATATATGATTTCTGAATCATCAACTTTATCAATAAATGGTTGAACCATTCAACTATTAGATTTTTCCACTTGGAATTATTATGAAAATATTTATATTTATGGCCATTTCTAGCAACTTTCACAACTTGCAATTCTTCGACAGAATGCGGAAATTAGAATTGTAGTCTTATGATGAATTCATTTAGTTCATGGCACTAGGATTGAAAATATCCTTCAAATTATTCGTGGTTAAAGAATTATTTTAAATTGGCAGTGGCCCATTCTATTATTTGTGTAGGAACACAATATTATAACAACAACAACAACGGCAAAGGTCTTCCTCTGAAGAAGAATAAACTACTATCATGACAAATCCGGGTTCTAGCAAAATCAAATTCTAAATGGAATTCGTAAACAAGGTTGAAATAAGAACTGATGGTTTCAAAGAAATAACCTTCGGGTTATTCATACGACGAAATGTGTGGCTCCAATACTCCAACTATAAACCTGAGCCATCGAACCTGCTATTTGATTGATGCTCGAAAAAACCTTCATTCCTGCGACTTAACATGCGCACCTGGGAATGGCATTTAACTACTCCACACACATAAATTATCTTCCCAAAATGTATACAATAAATCAAGCCACTGCTTGTTATCAACACTGGAAGATTAATAAACTGACAAGTTTATTTTATTTTCCCATTCAGTTCAACCCGTGAATTTACCATACTCATGAAAAGCTTCATTTCACTTTCGAAGTGTATTTACGTCATGATTTTATATAAATACAAAAATCCTATTTGATACAAATATCAATTGCTTCCCGTTTCATGCCTCTCCGTGTTATATGAAACATATACTTTGCTCATTGCAAATATCAACTGTTCAACCAGAACTGAAATGTTGGTTGAATGCGGGCTTGCGCTAACCACTCTCCTTCGTAAAATCTCCTGTTCCAAACTAGAAATGTTTCAACTACTTCATAGGCTCTTTCTCAATACATATGATTATTATAAAATATAATATCCAAGAGTTATTTAGAAAAATTACGAAAATTATTATTATTATTATTATTAGTGGATTATTATTATTATTATTATTTCAAATATGTTTAATTATCATCTCATTATGTGAGAATCCACATGTTCGAACCTTCGAATATGGAAAAAATATCCGTTCTTCAACGAAAATAAATTTAACTTTTACAGTTACATCGGCTGATTACCGTGATTTCCCAAAAATATGAAAAATTCAAATAAATGCTCAAAATGCTCGGTCATCGATCCTAAACTGTTCTGAGTGCTGAAAATGCTCAGAATAAATCTAACTAGTCTTGCGTAAATCATTACAAGCTTTAAATACGACGAAAAAAATGTGTTGGTCATCTGCAGAAAAATAGTTTGTTCCAATTAGCTAAGCATAAAATAATTCAAATGTGGCTTACATTTCTTGATGTTCTTGAAGTGTAGTAAACCTGGTCTATACCAGATTTATCCGTAGATATGCCCTAGCGGACAAGCACGTATAATCCTTGTATCGGCCGCCATTGTAGACCCACAAATCGTCTAGTCAGACATAGTGGTAGTATCTTTCGACGTTTTAAATGACTGTGGTTCCATCTTAATATGTGCTTCTAACAAAGCCATAACAGTTTGTTTGAAAAGGGTCAGATCTAAGCGATCTCTTCTTAAATGTGTCAGTTGTAACTTAACTCACTGTAATCTCATCAGTACAAGAAAAACGTTGACAGTCTAAGCAGTTAACGGCTGTTCTGAAGATCGTTCCCTGGGCATGGTTTGTATATCACCATCTGCCATGCGCTAGACAACTTGCAGTTTCCCTTGCGTAGACTAATGAACGCCACCGTTATAGACTATTCTTCACTGTACTGACGGATCGAAGTGGTTAAATAGTTACAAAATATGAAACTGACTTTAAATGGATTTAAACATCCAAGTATTAATTTACTATTGGACTGTGACAAATACCAATTTTCTAGACCAAGTCTAGCATATGTCCTTTTTGGAAATATAAATATTTCCACCAATGTCTGTAGAAATACAATCACCTCAGTGATTCTCCTCACCAGAAACTTACTAAGTTCCAACTCGTTTGCGCAGCACTTCTCGTGACTATCACGATTTGAAAAGTACTTCTTCGTAGACGTGGCAACCATGTGCCTTGGCTCAGCGTAGACGCAACTTGTTCGCCAAGTGCTTGTGATGAATTGAGCTAACTAAGCTTGCTCCTGCTTGCTTTTATACAAAAACGGTCAGGGTCACGCGTCATCGCCTGATATCTAGAAATCCTCATATCTCTTGAATCCCTGGTCCGATTTACTTGATACTAATTGCATTCTCTTTTATTTGGCCGTGCCAGTAATCTGATCCCAGTCTCAAGTCTCTGCTCCATAGTTAACTATTTAATCAATAAATAGTCTCCACCTCTGCTGTTACTCGCTACGTCATTTACCATCCAACTATCGGTAATTTCCTTCGAATGGCTTCGAGAAGCAATGTAGCGCGATATTCAAATATCCGAACTTTCAAACGCTGCTACAGCCTTTCCCTTGATATCTAGGTGTCTGAAACTTGGAATACCCATTCCTAGAGTTGGGCACAGTATAGCCTAAGGTTTGATTTTAGTGCTTCAATGTGGGGGCGTAAATAAATAAATAAATAAATAAAAAATATATATTGTAGACCTAGGGTGCCATTCATTTCCCTGACTTTATTGGCCTTTGTTTATTCTTTCCTAAAACCCTCACTTTTCGAGGAAGGTTAACCTCTATTTATTAATTTACTGCTTTCTGGAAAGACCTGTGTGTGTGTCCCACCACGGATAATATACCATGGGTAACACAAAGTGGTCTACACCCTTCCCAAGGGCTCATAGTAATGGAGCTCGGGAGTTTGCAATGCCGAGGGATTCCTAAGCTGGGTGAGTTTTTCTTACATAAATATGGATTAGAAGGGACAGTTTTAATATGGATATGTTTTGTAATATGTTTTTAATTTAGTAATTAGTGGTAGTGATTACTTTTATTATCATCCTTATCATTTGAGGGAAGATAACCTCGATATCCCACCCCTTAAAAACAACAATCACCACCACAATAATAAGATTGTTATGTGACCATACTTGGATATCAGATTTAAAGGCATTCTCTTTGCTGCTAAATGTGCAGATATTCATTATAATAGCATCTTTGCTCAAGAGGAATATTTTATATGAGATTCTTTAAGGGCATACCTGTTGGTGTCGGGAAAGTCTAGGTAGGCATCTGCTGCGTCAGCAAGATCCTTGCCCATCCGATCCACGACCTCACGCAACAGAGCATCAGTTAAGAAGGGCTCCTGCAAAATAACATAATAACATCATAGTATTAATAAAAGTTATAATTATAATAAAAATAATAATAATAAAGTTCTATGTTAGTACAATTCTTGCTATGATATTATTGAGCTTTTAGCTCTCGCAGTAAAGAAAGCGCAGGTGCGCTTCATAAGAAGGGAGGAGGCGCGCAGTTTGCTACTCCTGTTGGGGTCCAAGCACGGACACCAAGAGTCCGCTGAAGAGCCAGCTTGGTGTTCCTAGGCGAAACCCCACACATGACACGGCATGAACTTAGAAAAATTGCTGGGTTTTAATACTCATTATTTCGATGAAGTAAATAGCAATTACGTGACGCAAGTCAATAATAAATAAATAAATAATAATAATAATAATAATATGCGAATAGCTCACCACATTAGATAAGTAAGAGCTACCCTCTATGAAGGAGGTCTTTGCCTTTCTAGGGACATTGAGGCTATTATTATTTTTTCATTCGAATTGAGCCACTATAGACTACGGAGTAACAATCCAAATCAATATTTCGTTCTAGATCGTCTGCCGACTTTGATGTCCTGCCAGTATCTCTTGAGCCCATCACTCAGCGCCTTCTTCCGATCTTCTGAAAGAGGTCCCCTCCGTCTTTTGGGTTCTGCCCCTACCTTAAATCCCTGGTAATTTTTGATTTGGTGTCTGAATTCACATCTGTTCATAATTTTGCAGTCCAGAATACCAATTTCTATAAGGTCTTTGTTACATTCTTCAAACCATGCCAATGTTTTCCTCTTTGGTTTCACGAAATTCCAAATTTTCTTTGTTAGACGATCGTTGGACATTCTGAAAATGTGTCCATAGAACAACAACCTTTTCCTTTTTATTTTTGATGTGACTGGTTCTATCTTTCTATATAACTCTTCGTTTGACTTCAAACGTAAGTGTCCGTCAAACCATCTGTTGCCTAAAATTTTTCTCAATACCCTGCGTTCTCTTTTGACTAACTATTCGATTAGTCTCCGCCTGTTCATAGTCAGTCTCCGAAGCATATAATGCTTCAGGTTTGACAACCGTGCTGTAGTGTCTTAATTTGGCTCCAATGCTTAGCGACTTCTTATTAGAGAGATTTTTCGTCAGGTGATAGGCTCGGTCTAATTTCCAAATTCTAAGATTAATTGCTTCCTGTTCTAGGCCATTTTGTTGGATTACCTCACCCAGGTATTTACATTTCTTTACACGTTTAATATTCCCTTGGTTTGTTTTCATCCATTCTGGTCCATCACTGATGTTTGTCATGTAGCCTACTTTGTCTTCTCAAAGGAAATCTGTAAACCTACTTTCTCAGCCATCTCTGACAACCGATTAATCATTACAATGGCTGATTTAATATTGTTGGCAAAAATAGCTAGGTCATCTGCAAAAGCCAAACAATCAACGTGCACCCCTTTCAGTTTGGACCCTAGCCTGAATCGTTCTTCATTCCCTTCTTTCCGACTCAGGGTCTTCCTCCATTCACGAATTACCATTTATAATAATAACTAGCAGAAGTACCCATTCTTCGAACGGTCGTCGTTATTAATGACCAAACGTAATCATTTGAGCTGCTGTTGCAATGGTTAGGGGCTTGGAACCTGTTTGTCGACAAAGATAAATGATTAGTTGAAATATGCTCTGAAACTAATTTACCTAACGTGTACTTCCTGACGTGAAAATAAAATTGAAAACCTCGTAGACGAAATGCAATTCACGTCACATAAAAACTGACGCACACTGTTGTGTCAAGTGCGTATCCAGAGGAAGACCCCTTTAATAAATTATAAAGGCTTGTGGTGCATGAAAATTCAGGTTTTTTAGCCTCCAATGGCCCAAATTCCTAAAAGCAAAACAATAAAATAAAAATAAACTATTTCAATTCAGGAATTTGTTAAAATGATGTTGCTGTTTGAAGATATAAAAGACCTTCTCTACGACACATCGCACGTTTAAGTCTTGTGAAAATATCCAGGGTACCTCTTGACCCCCTTAAGCGCATTGATGAATTTTACAGTTTTTGTTGGTTCCGTGATAACCTTATAGCCATTTGCAAACTTTCACAGAAATTTAATAAATGGAGTGGCATTACTTCTTGCAGAAATAGATGGAAAGTTGGATGTACCTTTTTGAGACACTGTTGTCATGGTTACTGGCTTGCATTCCTACATTAGTTTATTAAATGAAATTAGTTTTCTGGGAATATCTCAGAAACTCTTGGTTTTAGAGCATTAAAATGTAGTTTCCGGGGACCCTTTACGAGTGTTTAGGGGCCCCGAGGTTTTTTTTCTGACACCAAGGGGTTGAAAATGAGCTTTGTCTCGTCGTTGTAGGCCGTAGTATCATCATCATCATCCTCTTGCACAGTTTCCAGCCGTTGGCCGGGTCTGTTTGGAACACAGGCCACTCCAACGTCTTCTGTCTTCCCACCATCTCTCAGCTTCCACCCCTGTCCAGTCTTCTCCTCTCTTCTTCACGCTTTCTTCCATCCCTTTCAGCCACCTGTCTCTCGGTCTTCCTCTCGGTCTTCCTCTCGGTCTCTTTCCTTCCCACTTCGTCTCGTGTATCCTCCTGGGTATCCTCTTATCCTCCATTCGTTTTACATGTCCATGCCATCTAAGTCTAGATTTCTCTATACCATCCCGTAATGGTTCCTCCTTTATTAATTCTCTGGTCCTCTCATGTCTTATTCTGTCCATCATTGTAACTCCAATACTGCTTCTCAAGAAGCTCATCTCACTGGCCTGTATTTTGCTCTTCTCCCTTCCTTTCATAGCCCAGGTCTCCGAGGCATACGTCAGGATAGGGGTATAGTACGTCCAATATATGATCTTTTTTCTGTTCTGAGGGACATCCTTGCTCCATAACATGCTTCTCACACTCCTCCGGAATGCTTCTGCCTGTCTCCCCCGCTCATTTTTTCTCTATAGTTTCTTCCATTATCTTGTATCAGGCTTCCCAGATACTTGAAACTCTCCACTTTCTTCAGCTGTTCCCCACCAATTGTTATTCCCGTTGTGGTTCTTTCCTTCTTCCTTGTTGTGATCACCATCTCACTCTTATTTATGCTAAATTTCATCCCATATCCTTGTCTTATTCCTTCCCACACGTCCAACTGTTCCTGTACCTCCTCCTCCTTGTTTCCCCAAATCATCAAATCATCCGCTAACACCATTGCTTTCATCTTTCCTTCCCCAATTACTTGTGCCACTCGGGTCATTATGTCATCTATCACCACAATGAAAAGTAACGGTGCCAGTGCACTTCCTTGTTTCAGGCCGTTTCTCTGTTCCATCCCGTTCCGATCTCTATCCTCCCACTTTCACACAGCACACGCTTCTCTTGTACATCTCCTTTATCCTCCTTATAGTCAATTTTTCTACTCCTCTATCCTCCAGGGACTTCCATACTTTCTTTCTGCATACACTGTCATATGCTTTCTCAATGTCCAGGAAGGCCATTTTAGATTGTTCCATACTCATAGTGCTGTTCTTGTAACTGCCTTACAGCAAAAATCAAATCCACTGTGGACCTTCCTGCTCTGAAGCCATGTTGTTCTTCCCTCATCCCTCCTTCTATCCTTTTCCTAATTCTCCTTCCGAAAACTTTCTCAAACATCTTTGCACAATGACTCATCAGTGTTATTCCCCGATAGTTTCTGCATTCTGTTCTACTACCTTTCTTGAAGATCGGGACAATTATTCCCTTTTTCCTGTCCTCTGGGGTCTTCCTTTCAGTAGTGTAATAATAATAATTATAATAATAATATAACAATATAGGGACCAGATATAATAGACCTTCCGTACCACACCAGCACGTGTAAATCGCGTGAAAAAATTCTACAGTACCCCTTGACCCCCTTAAGCGCATTATATGTATTGATGAATTTTACAGCTTAATTGGTTCCATTATAACCTTATAGCCGTTTGCAAACTATCTCAGTAATGTAATAAATGGAATTGTATTGCGTCTTATATTACAGCAATAGATGGACCTGTGAATTTCTGTTGCCATGGTTACCGGCTAGCTTCCTTTCATTATTGTATTAAATGAAATTAATTTTCTGGGAATATCTCAAAAACTATTGGTTTTAGGACCTTAAAATGTGGTTTTCGGGGTCCCTTTAGGGCCCCCGAGTTTCGCTTCTCACATTGAGGGGCTGAAAATGAGCTTTGTCTCGCCCTTCTACGCCTATTTCAGCATGTATTTTAAGGGGGAAGGCCCCCTTTTATGAGAGGTACAGAGAAGAGTTACATCAATGATTGGTGTCATGCCTCTGAAGGATATCTGTACCAAATTTTACGTTGATCCACTCAGCCGTTCTCGAGTTATAAGGACACAAAATTGTCCACAGACAAACAAACAGACAGACAGACAGACAGACAGACAAAAATTTCATTTTCGCGCGCATCCGTCATAAAACAGTCTAAAACGCGTAAATAACGCAAATTTCCGTAGAAATTCAGAAAAAACAGACAAACTTTCATTCTTATATATATAGAGATAATAATAATAATAATAATAATAATAATAATAATAATAATTAGACGAACAACCTCGAAGCAAGCAGAGAATCTCTAAATTACAAAAAGCCTATAGGATCACCTGGATACAACAATAAACAATATCTCGGACCGCAAAATTAAAACACTAGCACGGTAATTCAATCTGAAGCATTATTCGCATCAGAGACCCTGATCATTGGAGGCAGATCACTAACTAAAATTTTAGAAAAACAAGAAAGGAAAATTCTCAGGAAAATATTTGGCCCAGTGTCCATATAGGTCTCATGAGTTATACCAACAATCCGAGAAAATATCAGACACTATCAGAAAAAGACGATTAAAATTGTATGGACTTATTCAAAGAATGGACAATGCAAGAGTTACTGTAAGGATATTTAATCATGCCTCCTCATTAAAAGACAAGAATTGCTGGATAATAGAAATAGAAAATGACCTTCAAGAAGTCAACGTAACTGATGAAATGTTAAAGAAGGAAGGAAGATTGTAGTTTTACGCGACCGTGAATCTTGTAATTATGAGCCACGGGACCTCCTTTTTACGTGGAATCCGAGCCACAGGTCATGGCATTTCACTTCGAAAATCTCACATGCATAGACCGGGAATCGAACCCGGACCGACTTGGTGAGAGGCATACAGCTAGACCGCTGAGCCACCACGCCCCCTGACGAAATGTTATGGGACAGGCCTAGCTTCAGCTCGTTGGTGAACAAACATCATTTTGCTGCAAACCCCCGGATGAGAGCCACCACTGTATGGAGAGCAGAAAGGAAGAAAAATCACAGCGAGAGAATGAAGAGATTTGGGAAGAGAAGAAAGCTAATTAAAATTAATATGTGAAATAGGTTTAAATGCCAAGAGCCCACTGATGAGCCAGATTGGTGTCCTAGGCGAAACCCCACACAAGACACGACACAAACCTAGAAAAATTGCTGAGTTTTAATTCACTGACCGTGGAAGCCAATATACCATCTTTTCGGAAGCCTTCATAGGGAGGTTATAGCTGCTTGAGCTTTTAGTTCTCTCAGTAAAGAGCGCAAGCGTAGCGCGCCTGCCTCTCACCCGGAGGCCCCGGGTTCGATCCCCGGCTCCGTCAGGGATTTAAAAACTGACGTGGGGGTTGAAACGGGGTGCACTCAGCCTCGTGAGGACAATTGAGTAGCTGTCTGACAGTGAGACAGTGCCCCGGTCACGAAAACCAAGATAAAAGGCTGAGGGGACCCGACGTGCTGACCACGCGTCACCCCAAAATCTTCAGGCCAATTGGCTGGGCAGCGGTCGCTTGGTAGGCCTAGGCCCTTCAAGGGCTGTAGTGTCACGGGGTTAGTTAGTAAAGAGCGCAGGTGCGCTTCATAAAAAGGGAGGTAGCGCGCAGTTCGCTACCCCTGTGGGGATCCAGGCGAGGACACCAAGAGCCCGCCGATGAGCCAGATTGGTGTCCTAGGCGAAACCCCACGCAAGACACCGCACAAACCTAGAAAAATTGCTGAGTTTTAATTCACTGGCCGTGGAAGCCAATATACCATCTTTTTGGAAGCCTTCATAGGGAGGTTATGGCTGCTTGAGCTTTTAGTTCTCGCAGTAAAGAGGTGTAGGTGCGCTTCATAAAAAGGGAGGCAGCGTGCAGTTCACTACTCCTGTGGGGGTCCAGGCGGGGACACCAAGAGTCCACTGATGAGCCAGCTTGGTGTCCTAGGCAAAACCCCACACAAGACACGGCATAAACCTAGAAAAATTACCGAGTTTTAATAATATAGAGTAATTCCTGGGATGCTATAATATTAATTTCAATTAATACCCACTAATTAGTAGTAGTAATTAGTAACCATATAACGTAGAGTCAATAATAATAATAATAACAATGGGCCAAGGCAACATACACTGGTCGGGCAGCTTAGTGTGTGTCATCTAGGAGATCTCCACGACATTCCTGAAGCCGCCGCAACAGCACCGCTTTATCTATGACTTGAGAATGTAATCGCTGTCGCTGTTGGAGCGTGGCTATCGGTGGTGTACCGTGCCTGTCCGAACAGCAGAAGATTCGGGTTCGAATCTCGACATTTTCAAGTCTTGCTCAACAGTACAATTCTAATGCTCCAAATTTTCTAAACGCCAATGTAGTTGCTGTTGTTGTCTAATTGAATGGCTTGCAACATTGTGGTTATCAGTCCCATGCGTCTGATAACCTGTGTTATTGTGTTATACAGTATGTACTAGAATGATCATGTTAAAACTCTCACTTACCTTGCTGTGCGGCATGTAGGCCATGGCGCTTATGAAAAGCATGGCCATGGTTATGAGGCAGAGTTGCCCCATGATGGGGCCGGTGGGCACCGAACGGGCCCTCTTAGTAGGTGTTGATCTGTTCGGAATAAACAGAAACCAATTATATCCACTGTGGGGGAGGTCGGGACAAACCAAAACTTACATAGTTATGCACCTTTTAGGTTTAATAAGAGAAGTCATAAGTTTTCTGTAAAAATAATGTTATTGCCTCACCGGTTGCAACTGTTATTAGCTTCAGGGGCGTATATAGAAAAAAAAATCGGCGGGGGGGCTGACCATCCTGGAAAATTGTGAGTATTCTCAGGGGATTGTCACCGCAAAATACCCAGAAATATCAACCAATACCTTAGAGCATATAACTTTGTGTCATTATTGTAGATAAGATTCAAAGTTTATATAACCTACAATTACTGACAATACAAAAAAAAAGTTGTAAAATACAACTCAACACACAAATGAAATTGTATACTTAATGAACTTTCTATTATGATCTATGGAGTTTGAATGGCATATATCTAAATATTTGTCAATTTACTAAGCGGAAAGGTAAACAGATTTTTTACATGTATTTCTCAAAAAACATACTGTGGAATTCACAGCTTTACCTCATCACAAGGCTGAGTGCACCCCGTTCCAGCCCTCAGCCCCCCCCCCCCCTTATATACGCCCCTGATTAGCTTCCGCTAGGGTCATTAGAACTTGTAATTGATATTTGGGGATTCCGAGTAACATCTGAGCTGAGTCCATTAATTAATTTTCCTGTGACTTTGGGGCGTATCATCTAAATCAGGCGTTTTCAATCGCCTAGCCCATGAATCTTGTAACAGTCAAGAGAGCCTTTTCAGCAGACCTGGCTTTCCCGTAAGGTTAACCTAGGTCAGGCCTTCTCAATAGGCGGCCCGCGGGCCACATCCGACCCGTCGAGAGATTTCTGTTGGCCCACCATGAAAAGTGAGAAAAATATAAATTTGAATAATTTAAAGAAAATTAGCATTTTGATTCTAATGTTTCTCTTATAAGTTAGATCCCTTCTTGTTTTCAAATTTTCCGCTTTTCTTATAAACGGAATACTTCGCTATTGCTACTTCGGTTAGATGTGTGACTTAAATTCTGCATTCTGCCCCCCGAGTACCTTAAATAATCGTAAAATTAATATATGCGGCCCTCGGGAAAATTTAACTGAGAAGGCCTGGCCTAGGTTATGGCCTAAATTGCTGGCTCAAATGGTGAGAGGGTGCAGATTTCAAAATATTTCAAAATATATGTATAGCCTACAAAATGTACTTTATTATTATTATTGTATTTTTATTATTATTATTACAGTATTATTATTATTATCATTATTAATATTATTAGAATTAGTGTTTGAAAATCTGTGGGCCTAATATTAAAACAAAGCGTGCCCGGTAGACAAACACGTAATGTGCTCTAACGCGAGGGAACATTGAATATTTTTTTTAAGATAAAGAAAAGGCCTTTTTATGCCGGAACATGCATAGGTGTCTAATTTTTCGCTAGTCTTTTTTAAGGGGTTAGTCTGGAGATACAAATCGATAATTTGGTCATTTTGGCACAAAAGTTATTATAAAGTTACAGACGTTTTTAGTTAAATTTAATAATATGCTATTTAACGAAACCCTATTAAACTAAACAATATAGTAGCTTCTAAATCTATTACATTTCAAAAGAAAATAATGCAGTAGGGAACAAAATATAGACTACGGTAGGTCCCTTACTAAACTAGGGGTTTATTCTAAATCAACGTTTAACCATGGAGTATAACCCTAAAACTAAAGTGAACCTTGTTGCTGTTAATTCATTTTATGGGTTTGGGACATCTTGGTCATCAGCCTCATGTAGTTGGGTGTGTGTTAAACCTGTATTTATGTGATGACCGTAGTAGAGTGTGTACCTGGGTAGTTGCCCCGGGACTGGAAGTAAGGTAGGCTACTATCCTGGCATTTGCTTGGAAGGAGTGTGGGGGAAACCCATACTCAGGATAGCCGCTATCAGCTCCGGAATTCGAACCTGTGATCTCCGGACTTGCTGCAGCTGCCCCCTCCACCGTGGTGCACAATTTAACGAGCACGGCTAAACCGCGGGTAGAGTAAACCGGAAGTACGTTATGCTGTTACATTACCTTGGTTTATACTTTTTTCTTACAATTTATTGATCGCGTAAGAGAGCACCTAATTGACGACGTCTTTTTGTACGGTATTGATGCTCGCTAACCGTCCAATATTGTACATAACATTCATTAATTTCTTTGAGGAGCAAACTTCATTTGCAGTCCTCTTTTGCTTGCTTTCTCCACACGAGGTTTCATGTCTTAAAACGGGAATTGTGGGACCTCTATTGCCCCCGACAAGCTCGATTCGACCTCCTGGTTTCATCAGGAGGACGAGCTGCAACCAGTTCTTCTGTCACTCCAATTATTCCTAGCAATGGATTGTGAATAGCTATGTAGTGGACGTATGGCGTTAGTGTTGACCTTTGCAGACGGTTGTATCTTTTTTGTATGACCTTTCACCGTGTTTGTATCCTTTTTCCCAGTCCACTGATTAATTGTAACTTATATCTACGTTGTGACAATTTCCAAATTTGATATTTCCTATCCTGAAATGAATCGCTAATTGTTAACAACAGATCTTCTTCCGCCATTCCTCTGAAGAGATTAAAAATGTGCCAAACACATTTCTTTTCGAATTTCAACCTTTAATCCTATTCTCTTCTTATACCCCAAGGACCATTTAATGCCGGTTTTACACACAGTTTTATGTATTTATCTACGGGTAAACAATTTGATTATATTTACACATGTTATAATAGTGTACAGTAAAATAAATGTAGCCTAAGTTCAGTGATAATCCATAAACTTAAAAGTAAGTTTGTTGCGTTGTACAAATCTACTGCTCCACTGGTCAGCACATAAACTTAACTGCGTGATGCACTCGAACATACGTACAAGTACTCAAATTTAAACTTCAAGTGGAAAGTGGGGGTACAAAACAGTTACAGACCGAACATAGCTCATCTTACGCCCCTCACTGCGGGAACGCCAGGCACATATAAATAAAGTGTTATGGAATAGGTTTCATCCAAAACAGCTGAAGAAAGCACAATACAATACTCACCAGGAAGTACAGTAAATCAACACCTTCATATCCACCCTTCAAGATGCCTTACTTGTTTAGGGATTATGTGGGTCTATTATAAGGGAAAAATACTTTCAACAAAGAACTGTCACAAATCATTTAATGGACAATGTTTATATACAAAGGAAACAAGGTAAACATCACTATCAAAACATACGTCAACAACAGAGTTTACACACTTCACTATTAATAGCATAATTTGTCATGGTCGTTGAATATTGCATTAGCTTATGCCACACACACTTCTCCTCATCATAGCCACCCAATACTGTTTCTGAAAATAACAATACACACTTAAGGGGGAAGATACAGAAACGTGGAAAATAATGTACAGTTTATACTAATGCTGGGATTTCATCTGATAACCTGTGTTGATGAGATGACAGTGGATGTAATTGTAATCCCTGCGTTTGCCTGGAGTGAGTGTGGATTAACTCAGGGCAAAACCATACTCAATATGACTGCTAATAACAATAGTCCACTTTCTGGTGTAGCGGCTAGCGTTATTGGCTGTCGCCTCGGAAGTCTGTGTTCAATTGCCGGCTCTGCCAAGAGATGTAATTCTGGTATGAGGGCTGGAACGGGGTACACTCAGCCTTGTGAGGCAAAACTGAGAAGAAGTGGGTTCGATCGCGTCGGGATACCATACAGTCTGCTAGCTTCAAATTCTAGAGCATGCGCGTTGATACGTAAATTGTCAGTCGCGCAGGGAGCTTGACCGGTTCACAAGAGTGGATAAACCACCTCCTGTGTGCTCCGCTGTTGGCCAGCTGTGCCTCCATCGTACTGTAACTAGACTACTAGGCTCGCTTAAATCCGCAAGCTTTTAAGGATACCGGCAGAAACCGATGGAGTAACATTTCAGAAAAAGTCTTTAATAATCTCAGCTAATTTCAGCAATCTTGTGATTATTCTGGCATATACTGTTGCAGACCATCGCTTAAAATCTACAAAGGAAATCGTTTCAAAAATTCAGTATGTGATAGTCAAAGGGAGCAAAACATTCCGATATTAATACAACTATATAAACTGCAGCTCATTGTGGCCTAGGCCTGCCAAACAACCGCTGTTCAGTCATATGGCCTTCTGATTACGTAGTCAACGTGACGTGTCCTCACGGGAATTAAACATGGCTTTCTTGATCAAGATCGCTGCCTTTCAGATCAGGCAGCTACACAAGACAGTGCAGCCCATTCCAGCCTTCACCTCTGTTTTAAAATCCCTGATGTATCTAGGAATTAAATCCGGGGATTACATTAATCTCTTGAACACATAATTATTATGAAAAGCATAATTTTTAGGACCATTTAAACTGTATCTGCCCCCTTAGTAACTTAGTGCAAATACATTTGAGTTACAAGCAATGAACTTCTTTGTACTGATACTGCACAAATACATAAAGCTAGGAGGTTAGATAAAACAGAAACACTTTAAAGCTGTTCAGACTTTTAGGTGAAGCATTGCTGATCTACGTTCTATTTACATTTGAAGAAACAAATCTTTCTTCCATAGTTGATAACTGTGTTCAGCTAACACAGATTCTCAGCAACCTGAGTTTGTATAAATATTTTACAAAACTTTATTTTCAATTTCGTCATAAGAATTGAGGCGTTTAGAAGCGCACGGGTGGCTGAGAAGCGTGGTAAAATAAGCCTTAAAATATATCTCAGTAAAGGTGATTTTCCAAGTGAAATAAAATGTCCCTTACATCCCTTTGCTTCTAAGCGCCTCAATTTAAATATTCAGTCACTACTGCGTTACCAGTCCTTGCTACTACGTCATAAATCTTGAAATAATCTCATATGATTAGTAGTATATTTACGGAGGAGTATATCGACCTGAAGTCATCACCATCATAAACACTCTATCTCCCAAATACTTTGTACTTCAAAAATCATCAGATGGTGGTACTGTTAACCCATTAAAACAGGGTGACCGAATGATCAATTTTCTTCAAAGAAAGCCAAGTCGCAATCACTTCATACAACTCACTGGGTTATCCGAAAGAGAGTACAATAGTACAACATTCAGTAGTGGATGTATGGGTATTTTATTGCAGGAGACTGCCAAAGGATTGGAGGTAAAGATACAAATAAACTTCCCACTGTTTGAAAAAAACAACTCAAGTATATGCAGAAAGAGCTTTTAGTGGTAACCAAGTCACTTTTGACACCACATCTCTAACGCAAGTTTGATAGGCAATGGTCAAGGCAACTCGTCTATTAAGCTGTGATATAACAAACTTTTACTCTGCTTATTCTACGCTATTTTGGAAGATCGTCTTCAGAGCTGGGGTGCTCAAGTAAGGATAGGAAACATCAGAAAACCGTGTTTTAAATTCGAGTACCTCTAGACTCAAGTTAAGTATTTAATTTTTTATTTCATGACTTAATCCCGAAAATAAAATTTGCAAGGCGCTGACATTATTTCAATTGTTAAACCAACAGTCTTATAATTCTTTTTAAGAAATTTACAGTAAAAATATTTTTTAGAATTTCCCCCTAAATAAGAGCTTTTCTAATGGAGAATGTCACGCGTTTTGATTAACTTTATTCTAGTTCTCGTGTGGGGAGCGTGATGGCGCAGTGGCTTAGCTGCTTGTCTTTCACCCGGACGGCCGGAGTTCGGATCCCGGTGACAGTGGGGGGGAAATTTTCACCTGAAAAATTACGTGGCGTCAGGAAGGGCATCCGGTCTCATATCCCCGGCCAAAGACATTTATCTGATCTAGAATCACAAGACACTGTCAGTTAACCTTATAAGTCAGTTACCCAGTTAGCTATTTGCTACCTCAGTGCAGAGTTTATAAATCGCATTTTTTTAAATTGAAAAATGTCAAAAATTTTAACTTATAGGAGGGGGTAATATGCTTAACATGTTTTGAGGCGAATCGAAATTAAAACTTTTGTGCCCATGCTTGGATATCTCCATAGTCTACGAGGTAAAGGGTGAAAAATAAGAATGATTTCCTAAATAAGTAGGCAGGCAATACTTGTTGCTCGTCACTGATACAACAATAGATATCCTTTGATCCGGAATCACAACGTGGCGAGAAGACGTCTACAAAAAGCTCTGTTAGTTACTTCTGGAAGCAAAAATTCCAAACTCAAGTAGTATTACAGGGTCATTATGTGTGTGCGCGCCAGTAAACACGGCAAACTAAGCCGGCTGTGACTAGCGCAGAGCGTGGCCGCGCGCACCCGGTTCAACCGGCGATGGCGCGCTCCGCTGACTCATATCGTTAGTTCACACGTGTTTTGTCATTCATATGGGCATTTATTTGCAAAGCTTAGACGTTAGCGTTGCACGTTTAGTGAGTATTGTGATTGTTGGTCATGCCTAGACACCAATTCGCATTGCACGAACGTGTGTATATCCATAATTCGTATATGAAAAGCAGAAAATCTTGTTCTGAAACGAGACGAAAATTTCGAATCAAGTTTCCAGGAAGACCTGTGTCTAATGCCAGTACAATTAGGAGGCTCGCTAAACGATTCAAGGAAACAGGCTCCGTAAATAATAAAAGAGTTGACAGACATTCTTTCATCAGAAGATGTCAGGTTTGTGTTACAAGAGAGGGAGAACATTTTCAGCATAGCCTATGAGCACCCATTACTGAACATGTTTGGTAAAAGGGTGAAAGTGCGCACCGACCGCCGGCTGAACCGGGCGCGCGCGATTGTGATCAGCGCTAGTCACAGCCGGCGTGCACACACATAATGACCCTGTACATAATGCCCAATAGATAAAGCCCTGCGCGGATAAACCCGCGGATATCCGCAAATTTTTTCTCCGTGCGGATATAGTTTGCATGGCTGAGCGGATAAACTGCGAATAATGTTTGGAGTAAATCTGCGGATAGTTTTTGAATTACAATCCGAACTTGTTGAATATCATTACTAGGACCCGAATGTTATGACATATATTTTTCCATTATGTTCTTATTTTTTCATGACAAATGTTAGATGATGATTTAAGCTTATATCATTCAAATTATGTCATTAAGCATATTTAACAGTCCGAACTGGAAAGGGTTGCAATTCTGGCTGTATAACATTAATTTTAAAAAAGCACTTGCTAGCGACTTTCTCCTCAAATGACTTGCTTTATTTAATTAAAAATAATATTATAATGCAAGAAGATTTGGTTAACAAACGTGTGGATGGAGATAAAAGTCGTGCGGATGTGGGAGGATGCGGATAAACGTCGTGCGGATGCGGGGGTTTATCCGCGCAGGGCTCTGACAATAGATGGCAGAACATACCAGAGATCAACTCGGCAATCGCGAGCGAATGGGGAATATGAAAAAAGTCCTTGTGCAACGTTTATAGACGGGCGAGGCACTCAACGGGTTAAAGGGGTAAGCTGAGTTGTTTTTTCTTGGAGTCCGAGGCAAAAGCCAGACTTGGTTAAACGGAGATTTTAAAAAGTACTTAAATACTTGTAAAAATAGTTCTTCCAGAAAAAGATGATAATAGCATTTCAATAAAAATGAAAAAAAAAATCGAAATAAAATGAATAATACAAGTGGCATTGATTGCACCATCTTGAAAAAGTAAGGAGCATTTTCGTTCCTTCGTTATTGTTAAAAATAACTAGTAACGCGTTATTCCCCAGCCCTGGTTGTAGGTTATCTGTATGGCTGCTACATGACAACGTAACGTTCAGGGCAACTTGTCGCACAGGGAAGTTACATGTGGCTGGTTCCTTTCAACAGCTCCACGGCTGACTTCCTTCCAAAGTCCCTTCCCTGACACTTCCTTAATTAGACCCAAGTTCACGGTCGCTTGAGCGATCGGCCTGTCACCATCCCCAGTTGTATCTGCTGACTAAGTGAGTTCAGCTCTCAGATACTGTCCTTGCGACGGTAGAGGAATGATCCCTCGCAGAGTTCATGGGTAACGCCAAGCTAGGAGGATAAACGATAAAAATAATAACCCCTGGCACTATAGACCGTGAAGGGCCTAGGCCTACCAAGCGACCGCTACCCAGCCATGTGGCGTGCAGATATTGGGGTGACGCGTGATCAGCGCATCGGGTCCCCTCGGCCGTTAATCTTGGTTTTCGTGATTGGGGCGCTGCCTCACTGTCAGATAGCTAATCAATTGTCCTCACAAGGCTGAGTGCACCCCGTCCCAGCCCTCACGTCAGTTTATAAAATTCCTGACCGAGCCGAGAATCGAACCCGGAGCCTCCGGGTGAGAGGCAGGCACGCTACCCCAACACCACGGGGCCGGCGATTAATATATATATTGAACCCTTAATGGATATGCATCATTAAATATTCTAATTTAATTTCAACATCAAGCCGTGAATATAAGGAAACGTTCTTGTCAAAGTTTCTCACAAACAGGCCAAACAGCGGCGACAGAAAGTCGGCGATTTTAAGACGGTACGTGCTCGGAGACAATATGAGACCGGATGTTTTTCTTTTGCGACGGATTAAGGAAGCGAAAGGCTACTTTATTGAGGGGTCATCGGCACGCCTAGCTTCGTGAGAAAGTACGGGGAAGAAGCGCCAAGGATGTATCTGGTCAACTTTTACTAAGGTGGGTAAAGTTAGGCTATACAGAGACAATATACTGTAGGAAAATTAAAGCAAATCTCAAGGCTGGCACCACCCCAATCGGCACTCCCCTGCGAGTACCCACGATTGCAACTGAAATTCAGTGCTCTATCAGATTATATTAGTGCCTCATATTGCAAGTAAACCAAGGCGGTGTATTGCACATGTCACAGCATGCTGGCTCTAGAAATGAAGACTGCAGCTGTGTCAGTTCTGAAAACCACGGTGTTTGATCCACGGTCACTGGAGTCAAGGGATTCACACTGGGGAAGGTCTCCTCGGGCGATGGAGTTGGTTCTACTGGAGGTGGTTCAGGAACATATTCATTATCTTTGACCTCGTGCATTTCACTGAGCATCACAGGGTCCGGATCTTTCTCCAGCTGCAAGATCAAATCTTCAAGTTGAATCTTGTTGGACTCTGCTCTGATGCTCTGGACAAGCTCACTATGGCGTTTTAAAAATCCCCGCACCCAGTCCTTTCCTGCCATTCTACTACTTTTATTAAAATTATTTTCAATTCCATTTTTGAAAGCAAACTCGAAGGCTAGACGACGTATGTCAACTCGAGAGAGTCCTCCAAAGACGTCGGCCACTTCTTGCACGTGTTCCTTGAGTCGTCCTTCCAGCTGCTCGGTGAAGACAGGTCTGAAACGACCGTGAGTTCGAGGAAGAGTGAAACCTTGGGCTGATGTGTACTCCGGATTTGATGACATCTTGACATCATTACGTACCATGGCTCACTTGAAAAAGAGAAGAACAAACAAGGAAATCAATAAAAACATCTACAATGCAATTCTTTGAGGGTGTTATCTTACTAATACGAATTCTCACTAACCAATGTTTCTAACTGAATATTTAAAGCATAATATTATAGAACAGTGGCTCTTTAATAACTGGGGTCGACTGACACTTCTTTATAAAAAAAAATGCACAATACACCGTCATTGCTGTGTCTAGTCTCTAGACCAGGGGTTATTAGCCGATGACGCGGTGGCTGCTGATCGCGTTATCCGCTTTATAAGTGACAGTGGGTTAGGGCCAGCAATCTAAATTTTCCAGTGAACATTGACTCAACTACTTGTTCATTTTTGAATGATAATGTTTTGTTTTTCCGTAAATTTTGTTTATTTTTATAACTTTTATTTAATTTTTTGTTTTTGTTTTATTAAGTTTTGGTCTTTTTAAATTTAGATGTCCACCTCAAAATTTTAAATTCAATTCAAAATTTGTATTCTTTAATCTGTGTTAAGAGGGGCAGATGACCTCGTAGTTCCGCCCCTTAAAACAACAATAACTAACTAACTAACTAGACCAGGGGTTCCCAACCTGGGGGGCGCGCCCCCCTAGGGGGGCGTGGGGCTTTATCAAGAGGGGCGTAAAGTGATTTCCGAATTAAGTTTTTTTAGCTCGAATATTACAATTTTGTAAAATAAACATTTTTTGAATCTCTCCAAGTGATTGTCGCACCCAGTCAATCGTTCAAAAGCACTGGTAATTGCCAACTGTCGGCACAAACCTCTGCGGAGCCGCGAGGTTGGAGGTGAAATAAGGAATTTGCTGTGTTGTAAGGAGCAAAATCGTGCCAATATTATAGTCTCGTTGGCATATCGCTGTGATTTATTTGAAGCTTTGATCAGTTTTAACTTAAAGCTCCAAGGCAAAAACTCCAATATTATGCATTCCTGAAAAAAATACAGTTATGGAAACGCCGGCGTCAGTTGAACAACTTCTCATCTTTTCACTGCCTTAATGAAATTTTGCGGGAAAATGAACGTGATAGTAATGAACTTAGATGCCAATTCAGTCACATTTGGATTCCCTGGCACAAGAATTCAACTTCTGCTTCCCTGATATCTCGTCGGAATATTGGTCCTGGATGTTAACAAGACATTCGTTTGCCATTGACATTGAAGCCCTGCCAGCACAGCTTCAAGAAGAAGCCATAGATTTGAAGTGTGAATCAAAGCTAAAAGATGATTCTGAAATATTAGGACTGGGTGAATTTTGGGTAATCTGTCTTGCAGTGTATCCTGTAATAGCCAAATTTGCATTGCGTGTCATTGTCCCAATTTCAAAGACATATTTATGCGAGTCAGGATTTTCAACGGTGAGTGTCATAGAAGCAAAGCAGCGCTGTCGGCTTGATATTGCAAGTGATCTCCGCTGTGCTCTGTCAAATATCACACCAAACATACCGAATCTTGCCAAGAGAAAACAGTGTCAACCCTCTCACTGACATTTGTTGACTAATTTAAGGATTTGTTGTAAAAGTGTGTTCTTTGTATTGTGCTAAAATGAAGCCAGTATGTAATAGATAGGCCTATTCCATTATGTAGTGTTTTTAGTTTAGGTCTATATCCTCCGCGTCAATCGAAGAGATTATAGAAGCGATGAGTGGTGGGGTCGGTGGGAAAGGGGGGGGGGGGGGCGGAGGAGGAGGAGGGGGGGGCGATGAACTCCCGTATCTGAAAAGGGGGGCGACAGCTGACAAAGGTTGGGAATCACTGCTCTAGACTGCATACGCTATCTTATTTGACAACTAAAACATTGAATATAGAGGGCTGATAACAGTGGCGTAACTACGATTTGCTTCTGGAGGGGGATGGTTGGTTCCTCAGTTTAGGGGCTGCGACAACGCGGTCATGTAGCCCCGTGTACTTGGGTGTGTGTAGACTCTGTCTGATAACCGGTGTTAATTGTGATGGCTGTATTAGTGTGTGTTATCTGTTTTTAATTCAAGTAAGGACTGCAAACATTCGATTTTCAAGTAGTTCCCACTTTTGCTACCAAACGCCACCGTCAACGACTAACTAGTTCTGAACTTTGTTACTAGATGCTACCGCAGTCGCCTCCTGGCGACGAACGTTGGAACCTAAGAGCGTTAGTCAAATATAACCTATAACTTAGCTTCACACAAGTGTAATAAGTGGAAGATTCTTTATCGTGCCATAAATCTATGACAAGGGACCGCCGGCTTTACTTCCCCTCCGAAGGAAGGCATACTGAGGGATTTTAACGCTCTTAAAAATCCGACGACTTCGGCCGGGTTTGAACCCGCGACCTTGGGCATAGAAGCTCAGTATGCTACCAACTACGCCACCGAAGCCGCCAGATAAGTGTTCTCAAATCGGTACGTATAAACGTACATAATCAGATCCTTTTTCACCAATCCATAGATTGGTTTTATTCAAAATAAAAATTTCATCGAAAAAGAAAATTGTTTGGTTCTGGGGGAGGGGGAATTGATCCCCATTATCTCCCCTCGTATTTACACCACTGGCTGACAAACAGATCTGGTACACGGTATGATTTAGAATTTTAAAGACATTATTAAACCTATGATTTCAAATTACTTTTATATTTACAATCCGATCAAACAAAGAAAATAATTTATTCTCTACTGTTAACGCCCCCCCCCCCCCCTCCCCGTGTGGGTGCGGGTTATAATACACCCACGGTATGCTCTGCCTGTCGTTAAAGGCGACTAATAGGGGGACCTTTACAAAGATCTATTTCGATTTTCCGGTCCCAATTTGTGTTTGACCCTTAGAAATAACCATGCATGCTGCCTGGGGAAGGGCCACCAACTTGGCCATCTGGCCAGAAAGCCTGGACAGTATTCCCCATTCCGTCAGGTGGGTGCGTCATGTACCCTTGCAGTAGTATCCGCCTCACAACGGAGGTCCCTGCACGGCCGAATACTTGCGCCGAACATATCACTGTGTATGCCGAGGGGAAGGTGCCTATTCAAGGCACTGGGACCCCGGGCAATACCTGCTATGCCAGGTAGGTATTGCCTTGGCTGGGTGGCGCCCACAGTGATATCCCTCGTTTGGAGTAGGTAGTATTCTGGGAGGATGTTTCCGGGATGACGCGTAAACGTCTCAAAAACACAACACATGTTGGCCTCCTTAAAATGCCGTCTCTGGAGTGGCATATAAATCCCAAGGTATATACACCTTGGGATGAAGAATTTAATGAGAAATTTTCTGTGGACAGGTCTCCTCGCTACCTGGTAGCTACCAGGACGGACTGGGGAGATTTTAAGCTCGTTAAATCCATACTTTTTTCTGAAGAAATCGAGGGGAGATTTGGAGACCTTAATGGAATTTCCAAGCTCCGGAACGGGCAGCTGCTACTGCATACCGTTAGCCGGCAGCAAACCGAAGCGTTGCTGGAATGCACGCAATTCTGCGAAATTCCGGTTGAGGTCACCAAGCACGAGACGCTAAATGAGGTACTTGGAGTAATAAACCGTGACCTCATTTTTAACAAGGACTAGTACTGCTAGAACTTCTGGAAACCTCACACAACTCTATTGGAACGCAAGAAAGCTGATGGATTGGAATCCGGGCTAGACATAGGAAACAACAACAACAGGAATTAATGCGGGATCTGGGGAAGAGAGGTGTCACCAAAATTAGGCGCATCGCCCGGAAAATTGGAGAGGATTGCTTCGATACCGGCGCTTTCATTCTCCATTTTGAGGGTGATGTGGTGCCTGAGCGGGTGAAGGTCCTACCATTGTGACGTTCGACCTTACATCCCTCGACCTATGCGCTGCTACCAATGCCATAAATTTGGGCATGCTTCCGCCAGGTGTACCGCGAAGGCCGTTTGTAGAGAGTGTGGCAAGGTGACACATGAGGGTGAGAGGTGTACGCCTCCCCCGATATGTCCCAACTGTCAAGGAAGTCACTCTCCACGATCAAAACAGTGCCCTGAATTCACCAAGGAAGCCAAGGTCCGGGAGATCAAGACTCTTGATAGGCTTTCATATTACGACGCTCGGAAGAGGGCTGGGGCTGGACCTTCATCCAGCCCACCTGAATGACTAAAATTGTAGTGGAGAAGAGAGAGAAGATGCGTCGCCGTCCTGCCTGCGGGGTGGCTACAGTCTCTGCTCCGACCATCAAGGGAGCGAAGCCGGCTGAAGCCAAACCCGTCCGTATGGGGGAACTCCCTTACAAAAAGAAAAAAAGATCGGCGGAGGAGAGAGGAACGGTTCAGCGCCGTTTCTCTTCCTCTCCTGCAGACAGGGCCGCTCAGGTATCTGCTGGCGATCCCGTTCCCACCACCACCAGTGGAGCGGTGCCAGCAGGAGCGACCATGTTTTGCAAGGAACTGGCGTCTGCTGGGAAGGGAGCACCTACTTTCCCAAATAGACGTCAGTGCCGATCAAGAAAGAAAAATGTTCAGGACGTGTCGGGGACGGACACCCAGTCTTCGTACCGGGAGAAGATCCCACGACACCGCTCTCGCTCTTCCCCAAGAGCGAGACTGGTGCAGTCCGACGACGACCGCGCATCACCTAAGAGAGCGCCTCCTCCATTTTCTTCGTCTTCGGACGGAGATGTGTAGATTGATGTGTGCTCTCCTACCCCATCATCTCCTCCTAGAGATGAGGAAGGGTGGCAAACGGTGAAGCGTAAGTAGAAGACCAACTTCTACTGAAATCCACACTATGGCACTATTACAATGGAACTGTAATAGCTATTCTGGTCATCTCGCTGAGTTACGTCAACTAATATCTTTGTTTTCGGCAACCATTGTCTGTCTTCAGGAATCCATGTTTCGTCCTGGACATGAGACAACAATGCGTAACTTCAAACTCTTCTCTAAGGACCGGGTGGACGGAGCTCTGGTCGCCGGTGGCGTCTGCACTCTCGTCCTCATTGGAGAAGAGGCCACTGCGTACTCAGCTAGAAGCAGTTGCAGTTCGTACTTCGTTGCCAGTAATGACAACAGTATGTAACGTGTACATCCCGCCTGATTCTTAACTGGATTACAACCAGCTTGTGGATCTAGTCTCTCAGCTTCCTCCTCCTTTTTCTCCTTCTGTGTTAGGTAGTCAGCTCGAAGGCTGGTTGGATCCTCAAAAAACACCGCCATTACGTTATGTGAGTAGATACCCACAAAAACCCAAGGCAGCGCTATTTTGAGGCGTTCTAGGCAAGAAGAGGAGTGAGGTAGTTTGCCATTGCTTTCCTCACTGAGTCAGAACAGTAGTCCTAACCCTATGAGTAGAACCTTTCACAGCATTCACAGGCACTGACTGTGCCCCGAATGCCATTACTAAGCACCACCCATACCTCAGTAGCTTCCATATAATCACAGCCATGAGTGAGACTGAGACATCGGTGAAAAGCCACCTTTTACTCTAGCCTGTGCCAACTGACAAATGCAAATGTACTGTATTCATCAAGAGATGGCAAACAGGCCTGGGGCTCCGCTACCACTAGCGGTAGAGGGAGAGATTTCGAGAGACTGATCAGGCGGCTGGACCTGTGTTTGTTGATCACAGGGGAACCTACGCACTTCTCTATTGCACACGGCACTTATTCAAGTGTCGAAATCACCTTGTGCAGTCGTGTGCTGGTTCCCCTGCTATAGTGGGGTGTACACGACGACCTTTGTAATAGTGACCATTTTCCGATTATCGTCACTCTTCCGAACCAGAGAGCCATCGAGTTACCAAGTCGATGGCTTCTCCGTCGGGCTGATTAGCCAACTTTCACAGCACGTCCGGTTTTTGCCGAAGATACCTTTGAAAGTGTCGATGATCATACCATTCACATAACGAATGGTATTTTTGCTCCGGCAGAGGAAACAATTCCTTCGTCATCCGGCAACTCCCGCCGGAAGCTTGTTTAGCAATTTTATAGGATATTTATCAGGTAGCCTATACAGCGGCGGGTTAGCTACGAGTGATGATGTGCAAGGCCTTATGGCTAGACTATCTCTGGATTTGGGATACGACTGGGTTCGAACCACATCGTTAACGGTTCTTGAAATGGTTTTCCGTGGTTTCTTACTTCCAATTCCTGGCTAATGCCGGGACTGTACCTTCTAATAGACCAAGGGCGCTTCCTTCCTACTCCTCGTCCATTTCATCTCATCTCTTATAGCCTATCAAGAGATTGGCTACAGGAAGGGTATCCGGACATAAGAACACTCACCACTCCAAAATCTATCGCATCTTATCCCCAACACTGTGGAAACTGGAGCACAATACGTATATATATCGTACTCGTAGGCCTACATTTCACTTCATTAACTCTTCTGAAGAGGTTGGCGTCAAGAAATATGTTCGGCCGTAAAAACCACTCACCGCGTAAAATGCTTATCTCAGCTCTTCACGAGGCGTAAGAATACACGTACGGTATGCATTAAAAGTCTTGCCATCTTGGGTTCCAGTATCAACTCCGTTAGTTATACAGTCAGGTTTCTCTCTACAGAACGGAACCTGGCAGAGGCCGTGTGGCAGACGGGTTGCGTTAGTCACCGCCAGATAACTAGCAATGTACCGATTACGCAATGAAGGGTAGGGAAGCACCGGAAACTATCATAGCATTGATTACATACGTAGCTGGCAAGATACCTTGGTTGAGAGAGTTAAGACTTGTGGTGAAGAACTGTAGCATATCCCGTATCCCGTGAACATGGTTAGGTATAGAACAAAACATCGAATTTTCCTAGTGAAAACTTATCTTCTCAAGAAGAAGTCTTCCATCCAGTAAATGTGTCCGTAAGTTTCCGCGCCGTGTGATTTTTACTTGTGGAAGAATCTCAAACAAAATGTATACAGAAACAATCCGCTTAATCTGGAGGCTCTCGAGAACGAACTGCAATGATACGAAATATCAGTGAGGATGAATTACAGCGAGTGTACCAAAACTCCCTACGTTGGTGCAATGTGTGTTTAGAAAATTAAGGACAACATTTCCAGCGACTACTCTGAAATTCATGTAAGTAATGATGATTATTAAATACGTTAAAATGTGTAAATGTGTTGAACTAGTTGGGCGCTACGCTACTGCTAGCGTCAGTGCCTTGCTCGACACGCGGAAATACACAGTAGCCCAGCCGCCACACGGCGCCTGCGAGGTTCCATTCTATAGAGAAAGACCTCACTGTAGAAGACCCTGCAGTAAGTGACCCAAAACCTCCCGCTCAGTCCAGCCCCCGCCCAGTTCAAAGGGAGCGTCCTATTGGCCAACACCACACCACCAACATGAATGCATTTATTTTCTACTGAATATATTTTACAGGCGTTTGTTGGCACTATGGCAGCACGAGAGTGGGGAAGTGTTAAGTTTTCTTAGTGCTCTGGTGATTCGAATCGCAGTTGTCATCTTTGGTGATTTCTTGTATACTGAATCGTCTTTTTCTAAACGATACTTTCTGCTCTCATAGAATATTTTATTAATTGACAGAAGTATCTGCCTGAATGTGCTCCGTTGCTTACAATATTATGTGTTGTGTGTGCTATTCTGATTTCTTTACAACTCCCTATAAAGCGAGTGAATCAGTATGCATTACTATCTCACTAATTAAATTAAATTAAGACACTGAAGAAATGGGAGCTTTCCATAATAAGTGTGTTACCAACACTGTAATTTTGCGATGGTCGATTTTTTAATTACATCGATGTGTGTGAAAGGAAGATTGTAGTTTTACGTGACCGTGAATCTTGTGATTATGAGCCACGGGACCTCCTTTTTATGTGGAATCCGAACCACAGGACATGGCATTTCACTTCGAAAATCTCACATGCATTGACCGGGAATCGAACCCGGACCGCCTTGGTGAGAGGCATACAGCTAGACCGCTGAGCCACCACGCCCCCCACATCACATCGATGTGTGTGTTAATATCTTACACTCCGTCGGGCGCAGCTGGCCTGACAGGCACCGCAAATCTATTCTTGCCCCCCCCCCCCTCCTTCCTAAGGATGCCTATGTGCCTACCCCATTTAGTACCTTCCTATCTCTAGGTCCCGTTCCAAATGCTCCCAGTTAATTTTCCCGCTGCCTGCGTGAAGTGCAGTATGTAAAACTAATTACCCTCCAGACCTGTAAGGCGCATTGCACCCGAACTCGTTCGATTTTTGAAGGTTCGTATTTCCTTATTATTCCATCGCAATATGGCTTATTTTACTCATTTTTTGAATAAGAAATACATTGTGGTTATTTCGTGGAATAAACGGGTCAAAAGATGTCGAATTATGAATGCTATGAATGTCACAAAGCAATCTGCCTGCCCCATACAGATATAGTATAACTTGCCAACCTTGCACTTGACTGGACCAATGTATCTTTACTGCTGAGCATTATAACAGAGATTCCAAGTAAGAATGACTCCATTCTGCTGTATTTTATTTTGTAATAAAAACATTATTTAAGTTTTGTTCGTAATTTTAATGTTTGTTTGAATTTTTCTAATGAAAACTGAATGCAATTTGATGGTGGGTTGAAAATGTGAGCTTTTTTTTAAGTTTGATTGTGAGCAATAAATTATAGTAAGTTTTTAAAAAACTGATGTTGAATTATCTCCCTATGTATATCCTAATGAATGCCACTGATCACTTAAAAATAATTGCGTTAATTAGGTGTTCTTTGCAACAGGTGACTGTTAGGCGCACTGCGCCCGAACTCGGGAGTCGCAGAGCCCGACGGAGGGTTAATATCTCGGTTCAAGGTGCAAATACAGTTTACGCACCAATTTCTGCCGATGACCTTGAGTACTCGCACACTGAAGCCAGAACTGTCTTATGGGGCATAAATCCGGGTTCGATTCCCGTCTCTGCTAAGAAATGTCCTGGTCTGAGGGCTGGAACGCGATTACTTAGCTTCGTGAGGCAAAACTGAGAAGAGGTGAGTTTGATTCCTATCCCAGTCATCCAGAAAGTGGTTTTCCGTGGTTTCCCACTTCGGCCCCAGGCAAATGCCGGGAAGGTTCCTAACCTAAGGTCACGGCCGCCTCCTTCCCAATCCTCAATATACTAATACAGCCATTACAATAACACAGATTATCAGTCAAAATTTTACAACCACACACACAAGTACAGTGCCTACGAAAAGTTTAAGACCACTAGCTTATTTTCAATAAAGGCTTCCTGGTCTTAAATATTTGATTCAAATTTTGCCAAATATTTTATGAAAATACTTCGATCTAATAGACATCCACCTGTACCAAGAACATTGTAATATGACTTTCAGTTTTTGAGTTTCAATTTTTTTAAATACAAGTGGAGTATCGAAGAAAAACGCAATTTTCAACCACAAATTAATGTGTCTACACTAAACTAATGGGGTTACATTACTAATTATTTTCATAAGTATTGTAGAATGTATACTAACGTTTTGGTTTATGAAAAAAAAAGCCCAAAAATTGTCTTGCCATTTGGTACTGAGTTTTGTACACCTGGCTTCTTAGAATAGACGAGGGAAACTGATTTCAGGTAGGCCTACTCGGAGTGTTGACCTCGAAACTGTCTCTTTATGCACATCTGTTGACAACATGCTGTGCTGTTCCTGGTGAAAGTTTGGGTCCACTAGCTCAACCCTCACAGCCAGCCGTAGCTTCAATTCGTTACCTTTTACAAAAATCAATTCGTTACCTTTTACAAAAAGTACAAAAATCACTATCAAATGGCAAGAAAATGTTTGGGATTTTTTTTTTCATTTACAAAAACGTTTGTATACCTTCTACAATACTTATAAAATAATTAATAAGGTAACCCCATTGTTTTAGTGTCCACAAACTAATTTGTAGTTGAAAATTGCGCTTTTCTTCGATATTCCACTTGTATTAAAAAAAAATTGAAACTCAAAAACCGAAAGCCAAATTACAATGTTCTTGGTACAAGTGGATGTCTATTAGATCAAAGTATTTTCATAAAATATTTGGCAAAATTCGAATCAAAAATATAAGACCAGGAAGCTTTTGTTGAAAATAAGCTAGTGTTCTTAACTGTTGGTCGGCACTGTACATGGTGCTAAATAACCACGATGTCCAAGCCCCTCACATGAAACAATAGCTCATGCCTCCGATCTTAAAACCGAACACCTCGTGGTGTAGCGGTAAGCATTCTTGGCTGTCACCCCAAAGGTTTGGGTTCAGTTCCCGGCTCTGCCAAGAAATTCAATTCTGGTCTGAGGACTAGAACGGGCTACACTCAGCCTCGCGAGGCAAAACTTAAAAGAGAAGAGATTCCCATCTGCTTCAGGCAAATGCCGGGTTGGAGCCTAACTTAAGGCCACGGCCGCCTCCTTCCCAATCAACTGAATTACTAATACACACACTAATACAGCCATCACAATAATACACACCCAAGTACACAGGGCGAAATGACCACGATGTACAAGCCCCTGAAATGAAACAACAACGGTCCTAAAAACCTAGTTTTCGGGACCTTCACTGATACCGAGTTTTGTTTCTCGCGAACAGCTTAAATTGACCTTGGTCCGGTTTTTATATGGCAAAAAAACGTTTGATGAAAAATTACAGGCGATGGCTTGGACTACGACTTCCAGTAATTTTGTTAGAGATTAAGGGAAACTTGGTTGGTTGGTTCTTAAGTTTAGGGGCTGCGTCAACGCGGTCATGTAGTCCCGTGTACTTTGGGTGTGTGTAGAATTTGTCTGATAATCGGTGTTAATTGTGATGACTGTATTAGTGTGTGTTATCTGTTTTTTAATACAAGTAAGGACTGCAGACTTTCGAATTTTTCAAATAGTTCCTACTTTTGCCGCCAAACGCCACCGTCAACGACTACTAGTTCAGAACTTAGGTACCAGACGCCACCACAGTCGACTCTAGACAACGAACGTAGGAACCAAAGAGCGTTGTTTACATTCTTAACCTATACAAATTAGCTTTACACAGGTGTAATTAGTGGAAGGTTCTTTAACATGCCATAAATCTAAGACATGGGACCGCCGGCTTTACTTCCCCTCCGAAGGAAGGCATACTGAGGGATTTTAACGCTCTTAAAAAATCCGACGACTTCGGCCGGATTTGAACCCGCGATCTTGGGCATAGAAGCTCAGCATGCTACCGACTACGCCACCGAAGCCGCCTAAGGAAACCTTGTAGTGTAGATTAGCCAACAGTGCAACTGCTTGATGAAAGTTACATTGTTAGGTGACCATAACACCTAGAAACATCAGTTTATTAATAATATTCAAGTCTGCGTGTTGTTAAAGTACAGAGTCATCGAAAAAGGTGGCCTTCATTTTGATTTGTAATAGCTCAGGCTGTATTAAAGATAATTTAATTATTTTTACACCAAAAGGTAGAGAAAATCATCAAGTTTTGTTTACCTATTTAGTAGGTTTCGATGTGAGCTCCGCCTGTGACACGACACACATCCAAGTAGGGTTGCCAGACGTTCCATATTACCCGGAACAATTCCGGTTGTTTTTTTCTTGATTTATTCCGCGTTCCGTTCCATTCTTTAACGGAACGCCAAATATTCCGTTGTGTGGTTAATTTGATAATATATTCAATTTCGCACCAATTTTCAAATGCCCCGCTTCAGAATTGATTGTAATAGGCTATCTAGCTTGTTTTCTGGTGATACAAGTGCAAGTTTGAAAGAGAAAATTATTTCTATGTCTGTGTTAGATAGATTATTACAGATTTATTAGGGGCAACAAAATTAAGGAATAGTTTAGTCCTTGTGAAGTTAATACTCAGCATTTTCCCCACCAATGCTTTTACGGAAAGAGTTTTTTTTTCTGTCATGAATATCTCAAATGGCGAGATGATAGAAACAGAAACTCCATTAGTTTGATAAAACAAGAATTGTTCACATATAACAATTATGACGAAAATTGCAGTGAATTTTATCAGAAGGTACTTACAAATAAAAAATATCCTTGCAAAGGGTCGTTCAAATGAAAAGGATTTGTAAGTTGCTGGTGTCATAGGCCTATATGATATGTCAGCAATATCTAGTTTTAATTTTGTGTATTTGATTATTAAATGCTTATTTAATACATATGTGTATTATTTATTACAACACTAAACAACCTTTTTTTTTTTTTTTTTTTTTAAGTTTTGGGTCGTGTGTTCCGTTTTTCCGTTCTTGAAATCTGGCAACTCTACATCCAAGCGGTCCGCCGAATCATGCCAGGAGTCACAGTTGGTATCGCATCGGCATCTATATTTTGGTGTAAAAATAATTAAATTATCTTTATTACAGCCTGAGCTATTACAAATCAAAATTCTGTAGTGCCGTGGAAAAGTGACACAAGTCTAAAAATTAAATATTACGAATAAATGATTGATATATTTTTAAAACTTCAGTTTCTCCTTTGTGATTGTCAAATCACTTGTGCCTCTCTTCTCAAGTTGGAAATGCAAAAAAAAAAAAAAACTGTAAATAAACAAATAAGCGCTTGAATAAATAAATTAATTATCTAATTAATTAATAAATAACTAAATGAATGAATCAATAAATAATTATAAAATAAAATTACAATTAAATTAAAATATACATAAAACATAAAATAACATAAAAGAAAGAAAGAAAGGAAGAAAGAAAGAGTGAAAGAAAAACATGAAGAAATAAAAAAAGAAAGACATAAAGATATAATTAAATAAATATATAAATAATTGAAAGAAAGAAAGAAAGAAGCAAAGAAATAACGAAGAAATATTGACTTATGCCACTTTTCCCCGGCACTATAGAATTAGGGCCACCTTTTTCGATTTATTTATCGTATGGCTTTTAGTGCCGGGAGTATCCGAGGACATGTTCGGCTCGCCTGAGTCTGTAGCTGCTTCCAGCGGACACCCTTATTAGGGTGAGCTGCAAGTTCCGTTCAATTTCAAGTAGTTCCAACTTTCGCTACCAGATATCAATGATACCTAGTGGTGAACGTTGGAACTTTTGATAGAGCGTTCCGACGAAATCTAACCTAACAATTAAGCTTCACACAAGTTTAGTCTGTGGAAGGATCTTTAACAGGCCATAAATCTATGACGTGGGACCGAAGGCTTTACTTCCCCTCCGAAGGAAGGCATACTGAAGGTTTTTTATCGCTCTTAAAAAATCCGACGTGTTCGGCCGGGTTTGAACCCGCTATCTTGGGCACAGCAGTTCAACATGCTACCAACTACGCCACCGAAACCGCTTACCTTTTTCGATGACCCTGTATTATAGAGATGCATGACAAATTTCAATAATTATGGACATTTAAAAAAGTGAAGATGTTCAAAAAAATTTGAAAAGTTCTCCTAGTTAGCTACGTTTCTCTCTTATGTTACTTTGTACAATTCGATGATAGCTATAATTTGTGATCTGATGACAATGATAAAGCTTGCAATTGATAAGCATTCAGTTTAGATTTTATGAATATTTGAATTCGTCAAATGTTTAAGCTATTATTTCAGATACAGTACCGTACTTCATTTAGGCTATTTTTATTCTATATTTACTCGGATTACTTTCATTATGGTTCACAACTTTTAACCCATAGGCGCCTATATATTTACAAAATATCAACCTGATTGGGCCCTTAGTTACTGAGTAAAAGGTATATTAGGTACATATGTACCCTCTTCTATCGACTTCTCAACGAAAGTACACCTCACCATCTCTCTTGTAATTTTCTTTTTCTTTTTTCCTTTCATGATCGTCACACAGGATCTGGATCTATAATTGCAATTCCTCTACATCATTCATCTGCCTTCAGTAACTCTTTCCTCGTGTCGGGAACTAAATTTGGAATAATTGTCCTCGTGACGTTAGAAATTGTACATCCCTAACAACTTTCAAACGTGCATGTAAAGATTTCCTCTTGAATTCGTAGGCTAACTAGAACAATTTGTGTATGAATGTGTGGGTGAATGACCATAGTATAATTTTGTTAAAAATGTATGTCATTTAAATTGTATAGCTTAGTTAATATCACGCAGTCGCCAATTTAATTTAATTTAATTCTAGTATTTAAGTTTTCCTAGTATTTAAGTTTGGTAGGTTAAGTATATCATGTTGGAGTATTCATGTAAGTTGCACTGTGTGTGGTTAAGTGTAAGAGAGGGCCTTGAGCCCTAACTTCGCCACAATAAAGGCACCAATAAATAAATAAATAAATAACTTAGAAAATTTAAAGTTTTGAGAAATCTTCTTTCATATGACCATAATTATTGAAATAAAACGTAACTTTTTATATTAATATTTACGTGGCACGCTGCCATGAATGGTATTGTTAAACTTTGAAAATTTGGCATTTCTGGGTGTCGTTGGTACCTATTAATGGAGCTTCAAATAAGCAGTTGCATTGTTTGCTAAACTACACTATTCTATTCGTCATGCTACAAGGTTTCTCAAGCGCCTGATGCACCACAGGAAGCGTAACTTGAATGTTAGGTGGGTTGGACGCGAGATTATGACAGGAGCTACTGTATTCCTTCCTCATTAAAGGATCCCTTAGTCCCCCAACTTCATTAGCAGGGCTCGGATTTTTAGGTGCTAAATATCGTGAAAATATTTTTTATGTATTAAAGATACCTGAAATATGTGACAAAAAAGTAAAAATATTTAATTATAATTTAGTACTCACGAATGCAATTTATGATATGCCTCACTGACTGCTGAAGAATTACAATACACAAAGAGATACATCTTCAGGTTGTCCATCACAAATGACTGTCGATTATCGCGAAACACTTCTTCTGAAGGCGCAAAACTGCGGCAATATGTTTATTGCTCTTGAGATGTTGTGTAACATGAGATCGCTGTTCAGCCATGATTGCTTTCCCACATAGTTGGCAGAACAGAACGCCCCCATCAGAAATATTATCTTTAAATTCTGCAACAGACGATAACTTGTAGTTGCTTTGACTTTAGGCTCTTCACAGTGCCAGAAATGAACTGCATGTGAGTGACACTGGTTCCAGGTAGCTGGGGGAGGGGAGAAGAGGCCTAGCACGTGGTGCAATATGGCTATGGACAAGGAAATCCCCGACTTCCACAGAGATTGGCACGAGGCGACAAGTTAAGAATAACACAGTTGCAAGCTGACATACGCTCTGCGTGAAGATAACATGTATACTGCACTCAAATAGTATTTTATATGCAGATGACTTCAAACTTTTTAAATCAATTTCTTCCACTAATGACTGCACTCTACTACAAAATGACCTAAATGAAAAGTGAAAATCCACAGCCTGCTTCCAGTCTCCGACCAGGTCAGGAATGGAATGAATGAAGCCCCCAACTAGCGGCGAGGATATGAAATGTGCCGGCTGCCGAGGCCTGACGCACTCCTCTGGGGCAATGATTAAATGAATGACAGATGAAATGAAATGATAGTGGAGAGTGTTGCTGGAATGAAATTTTGACAGGGAAAACCGGAGTACCCGGAGAAAAACCTGTCTGCCTCCGTTTTGTCCACCACAGATCCCACATGGAGTGCCCGGGATTTGAACCACGGACCCAGCGGTGAGAGGCCGGCGTGCTGCCGCCTAAGCCACGGAGGCCTACAAAATGACCTAAATAATATACACAAATGGAGTATAGAAAACAAATTATACTTAAACGTACCGAAGTGTGTTGTTATGACCTTTACACGTAAGAAGAACCCAATCACATTTGTTTATGGAATTGGACCTAAGTCATTGAAAACAGTAAGCGAGAAGAAAGATCTAGGGATTCTGTTTGACCGAGAGCTTGCTTTCACTTATCATGTGCAAAAGACGGTCGGGGATGCTTACCGCATGTTAGGGTTTATAATAAGAAACACTAAGCCATTCATTAGGATCAGTACCTGCATAAACCTTTATACTGCCAAGCTCGAGTACGCCAGCCAAGTATGGAGTCCCTGGCAGAAAACATGCATTAAGTCCATTGAGCAAGTTCAAAAGAAATTCCTCAGATATTTACACCTCAAAATAACGGGCAATTACCCACACATGGTACCCTACGGTGAACTTTTGTTGAATTTCGGTATGACTAGTTTGGAGTCTCGAAGGCAAGTGAATGATATGAAATTCCTTTATAAAGTCATTAACGGTCAAATTGATAACTCATTTTTCCTATCGCTCCTAAATTTCAACATCCCTCGCTTAACTACAAGATCAACCATAACATTCAAAAATGATATAACCAATACCACTTCACATAACAATTCACCTGTATGGAGGCTTTGCAGTATTTACAACGATGCGGTTCGTGTAAACTGGAAACTAGATTTCTGTCTCTCAATCAGACCGTTCTTGGAAATTGTAACCCAGTCACTCTAATTCATACTTGAAATAAAATTATCACACATAACAGAATCAACAATGTATATATGTGGATAGGCCTGTTCCCTAGTTATTAATGTTACCTTTTAGTTTATTATGTAATAATTTCAAAACCTGTTTTTATATTTGGCATTAGATCATATTTAGATTTAGTTTTTATATTATCTTTTTACTACTATGCATTTTGATCTGTGTGAACTTCTTAGTTTTAAGAATTACATTAAGATATTAATACTTAATGCAGACATATCAGGAAATGTATCCTACTGTGTAGGTGCACTATTATTGGGGCACACACTGAGTCCTGTTGTGAACCATCAACAAATAAATAAATAAATAAATAAATAAACATAGCTCACAGGTTCTTCCCCGTTGAAGTAACACAGAACCAAGATACAATAAACTAAAATATCTCGCATACTGATTTTAAAAATTGTTAATATTATGACTCTTTATGTGCCAATAAGTGTAGAGCAGGAATTTATGTATTTATAGGAAAAATGCTTAAAATATGTATTTACATAACCAAATATTTATTTACCTAAAAATCCGAGCCCTATTCATTAGGGTACCAATTATAGCATATTCTGTGCGCAGGGCCACTCAAATTATCATCAAAATTGGAGTAGTAGTTTTGAGGAAGAGTCTGAACATAGAAACAGACAACCTTTCTGATTTATGCAAAGAGATATAATATCATAATTCATTTGTTGAACCCCCAGGGGCAAACATCCAGTGCGACGTGGGTTGGCGACCACGGGACCCCAGCTGAGTCCGGCATTGCTTCCACTTACTTGAGCTGGGCTCCTCTCCGTCTTCTTTCCTGTCGACCTCTCTTGGTCAACTCTTGTTCTCTTCCGACCCTGATGGTATTAGGGTATCCGAGGCCTAGGGAGTCTTTCACTTTCCCACCTTAATTGGCCCTTGTCTCATCTTTTCTGATTCCCTCCTTCAGCGAGGGGTCAGCCTTCTTTTTCTTTTCATCTTATCTCCTGCCTTCGCCTGGAGATATACCGACACCTACGTTGTGCGTGCGTTGGAAGTTCCTGCGGATAAGCTTTGATTCTGATCAGTATTCGCCACATGAAGGCAGGGTGTATGTAGCCCCACCACTTCTGGTGCACCCTGGATAGCCTACACCCTCAAGGGCTCACGGCTGGTGAGTTTGGGAGTTGGCGACCCCGAGGGATTCCTGAGCTGGGCCCGTTTTGTCCCCTTTTCCCTCTGACCTTGGGGCGGGCCCTCTCCTCTTTCCCCTTTCCTATCTGCCTTTCATGGCTCTTCTTCCTTCCAAGTCCCTCAATCTTCATTCTTCGAGGGTTGAGGGCATTTCCTTTCTTCCTGTCCTTTATTTGCCCTATCCTTTATTTGTTTATGATTTCTTCATCTAGTCTATAAGTTTGTAGTTAGTATTAGTTATAGTTTTCATTCTAATCTCTTCTTTCACTATCACCCAAAACATTAGGGGCCGATAACCTAGATGTTAGGCCCCTTAAAACAACAATTATCATCATCATTTGTTGATTTTCGTTTGATTAATCATAACTTTGTCATAGATGAAGTCTGTCTGGAGGAGGGGATATTCTTCTGTATCCATCCCTGGTTGTCAGACACTTCAAAGAAACACGACTGATAGCATTAGCCCTTAAATTAAGCTGTTACTACTACTTAATTCTCACTCTTTTCAACAATTTTAATACCGCTACGTCCTTGCTTGAGCCAGGGGCGTATATAAGGTGGAAGCTGTGGGGGCTGCAACCCCCTCCCCCCCCCCCCCCCGAAAATAACCAATAAGAATTAAGAATGTGTTGCTTTTTTTAAAGCATAATATAATTGTAAATTTGGTTGTACCCTAATCTTAACTTATTGGCTAAGTTATAAACAATATTATGATTGAAATGAGACTACCTCGTGGTGTAGTGGCTAGCATTCTTGGCTGCCACCCCGGAGGTCTGAATTCGATTCCTGGCTCTGCCAAGAAATTTTAATTCTGGTCTGAGGGTTGGAATGGGGTAGGCCTACGCTCAGCCTTGTGATGCACAACTGAGAATTCCACAGAACGGTACTTTTGAGAAATAAATTATCATTTTTAAAAATAGCTTGCCACGGTGGGTGAGTGGATAGCGTGTCGGTCTACTAACCCCAAGATTGCAGGTTCGCCCCTGACCGTGGTAAGTGATTTTTGAAAGGCGGCAAAAATACGATACGCATGTCATACGATGTTGGCATGTCAAAGAACCCATTTGAATTCAGTAGGCCGAGTTCATAATGGCAAAATTAATCTCGGGAGTTTCCGCCAGCACAAAGTTCCTCATTTCTCTACTAGAAAGCGCTATTGTGTTCAAGGAGATTAGATATCTAACATCTAACCTCCTTGACTTTCATAGTCAAGGAACTACGAAATTCGACACGCAAGCTACCCTCTGGGTGTCAAATAGCAAAGCTTGCACCAGGCACCCGAGGCCATACGATATTATTATTATATTATTATTTTTAAAAATAACTGTTTACCTTCCTGCTTAATAAATTGAGAAATATTTAGATATTTGCCATTCATACTCCATAGGCCATAATAGAAAATGTATTAAGTATAGAATTTTATTTGTGTGTTGTGTTTTATAACTTTTCTTGTATTGCCACTAATTGTAGGCTATATAAACTTAGAATTTTACAATTAACTCTTATCTAAAATAATTACACAAAGTTATAGCCTATGCTCTAAGATATTGGTTGATATTTTGGGGTATTTAAAGGTGGCAATCCCCTGAGAATGCTCACAATTTTCCAGGATACCCCCCCCCCCCCTCGAAAAAATGTATATACGCCCCTGGCTTGAGCACACACCGCCCCAACCCTTATAATGGGCAGCACTGGCTATCACCAGAATATTCTACCTAGACGGTGGGCCACGTGGATGGCACATAATATACACGGGGGCATGAACTCAATGTTTATCTTCGCTGTAGTACATAGGAGGGCTGGATTTTTTTTTTTTTTTTAATTCCGATGGACTGTATAAAAAATAACAGATTGACATACAAAACTGATTTTCCTAGTAAATGTTTGCTTGTTTTATTCGTTATGTCTCAACATAATCGCCAAAACGATTGAAACATTTGCCGTATCGTTACACCAGCTTTCCAATACCCTCGGCAAAATATTCTGCCGCCACTGAGGTGGTTACGTCTGGACAGTCTCCTGAAGTTTTCCTTTTTGACGAGGCGTTGCCGCCCTACCATACCTTCAATTCTCGAAAAAGGTGGCAGCAGAATATTTTGCCGAGGGCATTGGAAAGCTGGTTATTTATTTATTTATTTATGTATTTATCGTATGGCTTTTAGTGCCGGGAGTGTCCGAGGACATGTTCGGCTCGCCGGAGTCTGTAGCTGCTTCCAGCGGACACCCTTAGGGTGAGCTACAAGTTCCGTTCAATTTCAAGTAGTTCCAACTTTCGCTACCAAATATCAATGATACCTAGTGGTGAACGTTGGAACTTTGATAGAGCTGGAAAGCTGGTGTAACGATACAACACATGTTTCAATAGTTTTGGCGATTATGTTGAGACAAGAATAAAACAAGCAAACATTTAGTAGGAAAAAAGAGCGCCCTCGTATGTACTATGCGCGCTTTCAATAGCACAGTAGGGGGGCATGGCGCGCCACAAGCTCGGTCAAGGCCACCGCAGCAGCGAATAACAAAACTGCCGCTTGCCGTTCTTAATTTCTATGAAAGACCCTGTACATACATAGCCTACACAACAGGCCTAAATGTATTTTTTATTTACTTAGTTATTTAATATTTATTTCTTATAAGTTATTTATTTGGTTATTTACTTAATTATTTATATGTATTTTATTATATATTTAATTTTATTTATTTATTCATTTATTTGTTTATCAATGTGACGTATTTAATTAATTAATTAATTAATTAGTCAATGCTAGAACAATCCACCGTTATAGAAATGTATTGGTAGTTTTTGTAAACACATTTACTCAAGTTTATGTAACATCGTTACGTTTTGTGTAAAAGCTGCTAGATTATTTTATCCATATAGCAATATTTACTTGAGAGGTTACAGGTAGTTTCAAAAATCGCGAAACCGCCAGTTTTTAAAATAATTGAAAGTACAACTTATTACAAACTCTTCGGCAAAGGAAATTTAAGTCACTCGGATCTAATTAAAAGTTACTAATTTAACAACACTCAAAGCTGACAAATTATTTTTCATACTACACTTGAAGCAAGAATGTACTCAGAAAAGGCCAGGAAACTACCAAAAAAAAAGTAACGATGTTACGGTTGCAATTGTTGGAGTAACACATCGTCCATCTTCCGTTGCTTTTGTATAAAACATGGTATCCACAGGCAGGAAAAGTCAGGAATAGTCAGGAAAAGTCAAGAATTTTGTTTTCGGTCAGGAAAAGGCAGGAAAAAGTGTGACAAAATGGCGTGAGTCAGGAAAAAATTGCGAAAAGTATTAGAAAGTCAGGAATTTTATATTAGCCATACAGTATTTTGTGTTTTACAGCAATATTTTGATATTACTAGTTCAACTAATCTCTAGAGATAAAAAGTAATAACTCACTGGACATTATGGTAAGTTTCCGTTTTTACAGTACATCATAGTAAAAACCTCTTTTACCTATTTTTGTACGCTTTTTGGCGTTGGCGTAGGGATGTGGCTACCCCATCACTATAGTTTAGGTTATTAAGTACTTTGATTTATGTATTATTGCATTATAAGTTACTTTATTTTGTGTTTTAAATGAATAAAGAGGTGAGCGTTGGGCAGCTATGGGGATGGCGGAGGCTGCAAATAAGATATATATATATATATATATATATATATATATATATATTTGCTAAATAAACCTTTTTTCCGATGTTACGATGACTTCGCGAGTCAGGAATTTTGTTGAAAAATGGTCAGGAACAGTCAGGAAAATTGACATTGAAATTTTGAGGACACCATGTAAAATATGGCCTAGTTACTTTTTTTTTTAAATTTACATCTGACAATTTGTGTTTGCCCTAGGACACAGAATAGCTCACAAGCACATGGTGCTAAATAACCACGATGTTCAATCCCCTCAAATTTAAATAACAGTTTTCTTTAAAAACATACTATAGTTTGTTTGATTAGAAGAGAACAGTGGATTTCAGTCAGTGGCGTAACTACGGGGGTGATCAAGCGGATCAAGGCCCCTCCAGAGACAAATAATAAAAATATGAAATTTGTAGGCTATGTTTTATTAGTTAGTTTTTTTTTAGTTTTGAATAAACCCAATCTTTGTATCGATGACAAATTATCGGATTATGTAAGTTTATTCTTACTCATTTGAAAGCATTTCTTTTTTCACTCGTGTAAAAAAAAATCGTTACTCTAATATTAGTTACAGAACGAGCAAAATAGTCAGCTGTTCAGTTAGCCAGAGAGGTGGCAGCGAGATGGGTGTGGCACTATCTTTCCTCATCACTTTCCAAAAAATACACCACGTGTTGGTTGTCATGTTGTTACAGTAGTACCCGAGTGTGAGACTGTGGAAAGTGAATAATATTGTGCTTACTTGTATTGCTGCATTAAGATAAACTTTCGTTGTAAACTGTAGTTTATTAATAGGGCTCGGATTTTTAGGTAAATAAATATTTTTTAATGTAAATACAAATTTTGAGCATTTTTTCTATAAATACATAAATTCCTGCTTTTCATTTATTAGCACATAAAAAGATATAATATTTACATTTTTAAAATCAGTATCTTTCAGTTTATTGAATTTTTGTTCTGTGTTTCTTCAACAGGGAGGAACCTGTGAGCTATCTAATCTTCATACAGAGCGTATGTCAGCTTGCAACTGTGTTATCCTTAACTTGTCGCCCCGTGCCACTCACTGTGGAAGCCGGGGATTTCCTAGTCCAGAGCCATATTGCCCCCCCCCCCCCCCCACCCCGCCCTCAGCTACTTGGAACCTGTATCACTCACATGCAGTTCATTTTTGGCACTGTGAAGTGTAAGGCAGTTCTACTATGTCTAAAGTAAAAGCTACTACAAGTTATCGTCTCGCGTCTGTTGCAGAATTTAAGGATAATGTTACTTCTGATGGGGGCGTTCTGTTCTGCCAACCATGTGGTAAAGCAATCTAAGCTGAACAGCGATCTCAAGTTACACAACACCTCGAGGGCAAGAAACATATTGCCGCAATTTCGCGCCTTCCGGATAAGTGTTGCGCGATAATTGTCAGTCCTTTATGATGGACGACCTGATGATGTATCTCGTTGTGTATTGTAATGTTTCAGCCGTCAGTGAGACATAGCATGAATTGCATTCGTGAGTACTATATTCAGATTAATATACTAAATTATAATTAAATATTTTTACTTTTTTGTCACATATTTCAAGTATTTTTAATACATAAAAAATAAATATTTTCCCGATTTTTAGCACCTAAAAATCCGAGCCTTATTTATTAATATGTATACAGTGCCGGGGAATTGAAAGGACCAGATGATTTCGCGAAGAAAACTAAACTTAATAGGCTATCAACAACATTGTTAATTTTCGAGCATTTGCACATCGTCAAGTGCAAATACAACGCATCAAATGCTAATGAACGTAACACGGAAAAATATAAACAGGAGGTTTTAAAACTTCAGGATCGTATATTTGTTGTCAGGGGGCAGATTACCTCACTGTTCCGCCCCTTTAAGGGGAGTCGTAAAGCCCTATATTGCCAATGTTAAAATGACAATATAAATGCCCCATTTTCTCAGCATCTATTAGATAAGATTTTTTTTACAAACTTTTTATTGGTTCTTCCTCAGAGTACTGATCCTCATTCATATGAAAAACTTTAATAGAATATTTTAAATATTTCTTTCATTGAACCTCTAATTTTTTCATTAAATATTTGGAGATTTTTTTAAACTACTGTATCTACTTGAATAAATTGACTCTTCGAGGATCCACAGTATCGGTGTACAATATACATTATATGGCAAAATAATTATGGAGGTACCACCAGTAGTTCTTTAGAAAACGGGGCTCTTATTTTGAAAAAAGTAATTTTATGAAAATTGATGTTAAAGTAAGGCCATTTCGTTTTGAAGCATTTTCACACAGTTTCGCTTTCCCCCACTAATATTACAACTAACAGAGTCACTCAAAACTGAATTCAATATAACTAATTAATATGTTAATATTTTTTACAATTGTGATGCGTTATTCTCTAATCACGAAAAAATATATATCAGATTAATAAATAAATTAATAAATACACTTGGATGGCCAGTTTTGCCAAGCGATCATCATCAGACCCATTACACGTAGGCTATTAAATCTTTGTCTAAAGATTTGGGTGAAAGTATTTAGTTGCAGTAGTAGTAGCAACTATATAAGTGTAGTGTGCCCGTTAGACAGGGATGTCGGGGAACCATCGACAGCTGACACTCTTCTCGACAGAATAGGCAACTGTGTAAACACAGTAATGTCTGGTTCCTTTTCACTTCGGTTTCTTTTTTTAAATACCGTAATAAAATCTTGGCACCTTCCCATCACTTAACCACTGTATTTTTTAACAGATCGATCAATTATTTCCTTTGAAATATAAGCCAAATAGTTGCAAGATTTTTTAAAGAAAAATTAGTATTACAGTAAAAAAAGAAATTAAAAATAGTAAATATTGGACTATTATAATAAAACACATATCAAATTAATCAGAATGAATCATATATTATTAATGTGTAAAAAAGTGAAAATGTCAAAATTAACCGATTTGGACCTTTACGAATTCCCTTAAACCTCAATAAATAACCAACTCATTATGTCCGAGCCCTCTCCCCGCAATGTAATTTTGACTTAGCGAATTACCTCCCAGAAGCAACTCCTAGTTACGCCACTGATTCCAGTGATATGAAAAAACAGACTAAATTGGCAATGGCTGACACGAGTTCTACTGTCGGCCATCGTTGAAGTGGTTATCTCTGGTTTTCCAAAGTACATTCAGATCACGACTGCCTCCTTCCCAATCTTAGACCCTAGTTATAAGCACACGCACTAGTACGGTCACTACAATAACGCAGGTTATCATTGAATGCCCGGTATGATGACCATGAAGTCAGAAGCCCTAAATGAAACAACAAATCGCTCGGGTCGGCTTTGTTTACTTTGTCAAGTAAATAATATGTGCCCGTTTCATGTATCTAGATCTAGGATAATCCCCAAAGTGATCAATCTTCGAAAATGTAAAGAGCATTTTCGTTACTTCATCACCGGTACATACTGTTAAAAGTAGCGGCAATACAGTCAATTTAATTAGTTATGCCGTTACCCCTCGTTATCGAAAAAGGAAACGAATGCTAGTAACGGCGCTATGTGTAGCCTAACTCCCCAACCCTGGTTAAAGCACACTTTGGGCTGAGCACTCCCATCGCTCAAAGGAGCATTCACCACCATCACAGGAATTGAGTAGGAGCAAAAATGCATTGTAGGCCTATGTTGAATAAAAGGAACACTTTATATCACCCGGTAGCGACGCCCCTGATGGATAGGTCAAGGCTTCCTCGGCACCCCCACCCCCTCCCATCTACTCCTAAGGATCGAAAGAGGGATTTTTTTTCATCGAGCTAAAATATAAGATTTTTTAATTTATTATTTTTAGATCATGACACCTCGGCGTTCAGCCCAAATTGCAAAGTATTATTATTGTTATTCTCATTAGTAATAATAATAATGAAGATGAGTAACAATGTCACCCCCCTAGTCGTCCATTAGCGGCACTGCATCAACCCACATGTTTACGGAAGTCTTAAATCTTAATACGATTGAGATCATGTCAAATAAAATGTTAATTGTTTAAAAAAAACTCAATAAAATATCTCTTTGTAAGTTAAAGTTGTGTATTACAGATCAAAGTACAGTCTTATCAATATTTTGGGTGTTAATTATTCAATCGTCCGCATATATTTGTATTCGTTATCGTATATTCACTTGCTGTGTATAAACAAAAAGTGTAAACACAGTAATGTCTGGTTCCTTTTCACGTCGACTTCCTTTTTTTTTAAATACCGTAATCAAATCTTGGCACCTTCCCATCACTTAACCACTGTATTTTTTAACAGATCGATCAATTATTTAACAGTAATTTTGTTCAGCCAGCTATTTGTTTGGAAAATACCAAAGAATGTGCGTAAAATACTTAGTGATAACAAGTGCAGTCTGTTCCCAATCAATGATTACGACCAATTTACCCTGTAGGATGCGCAAAAGCATGCTGAGATGAGGCTTGGCAATGATTGGCTGTCTCACCTCTCATCGAGTCGATCATTAAACAGACACCTCGAGAGAGGCTAGCCACAGACAGATACCGCAACCACATCCCAACACACATGAAACACAGCACTCAATAATAAACTCAGCAACTAGATGGATGAATACTAATAAATTCAAATCATTGTATCAAACATATGTTTTTCTAAGGCTCTAAAGAGAAATATGTGACTGCTTACCTGCATGAGTTCTCAGCTGAACGAGGGAATGATCTTGGAGATGTGAGGCCGGTCAGCCATGTTCTTCTTCTCGCGTAGCCTCGTTACAGGGCAGAGGGATTCTTTTTTTTTTCGTTCAGGAATTATTTGATTGGTTCGCAGAACATCTTCAACCATCCCGGTCTTTGTGGTATAATTTATACGGCACAGTGAAACATAATATAATATATTCATTCCCTCATGCTTTACCCTTTAAACAAAATACATCGCACTAAACATACATTGCTCGCAACGTTTTCTCCAAAAACCTTTAAAACCACAATAACAATTAATCTTCACGAGGTAACTTATGTGTTACTGATCGATATATTTAAGTACGGTAAGTTACAGTCATATCAATAATTTTGGCGTTGAAATAAGTCAGGTTTTATTTTTAAGGCCAGTCTCTTTACCAACAAATCACTTAGTTAGAAATGGCTTTGTAGGTTACTCTCCCCTTAAGCGGATGTTTGTAATTAGGAATGGGCGGACTCGAAATTTAGGGTTGCCAGACGCTCCGTATTTAAGTGACAGGTTCGTTACGCAGTCGTACTGTTATAGTACATTATGCAACGAGCCTATAATGGCAATAATTAAGACACGAGTATGTTTATAAAACGAGTGAAGCGAGTTGTATAATTTCCATACGAGTGTCTTAATTACCATTATAGGCGAGTTGCGTACGACAGTTTATGTTCGACGATAATTATAACTATTTTATGTTCGAACATAAATATTCATAAATATCTGTCGAGATTTCGCCAGTTTTATGTACTGAACAGAGCGCATGGGACGCAGAGAATACCATGGCCTCCTCAAATACCCCACTATGACACTAGAAGCCACGCAGTAAAATTTAAAATAGAAGCCGTGGAAGTGAGCGCAGGTGCGATGCTATCCTTACCTAATTAGTCACACAATTGTTTCTTGAGCTCTGATTGATGCGAGAAACTGTTTCATAATGAAAAATATTATTATAATGACCCTCATTATGATACAGTTTTCTGATATATAATATTTATATTTCGAACATACCGTGTATTTGAATCTCCTTCTCTTTGCTGATGGTTTTGTTCTGATTTCAACAAGTACTGATGATATAGCCTACAGAGAAAAATAATAGAACCCAAAAATTAAAATGAATAAATGGGCCTAAAATGAATGTGGACAATGAACATGCCTTAAAAAGGGAATAATAATAATAATATAATATTTTGAGATCCAGTGCTATTATCAGTGTCTTTGGCTTGCAAGGAGTCCTACGGTGATGGTTTTGTATTTTTTATGTAAATGTCATATAATAATAATAATAATGATAATAATAATAATAATAATAATAATAATAATAATAATAATAATAATAATAATAATAATAATAATAATAGACTAATAATAAAATAAGACATTATAGAATTGTTAGGGTACCAGTAGCCTTTGTACAGTGTATTTAGGCTATTTGAAATCGCCAACATGAGGTTTCATAACACTAAACAAGTGCCGTAAACTTATGATGAAGTACATTTAAAAAATAAAAATATTCAAAAGTTATCCAGCATTGTGCTTAAGAAAGAAAAGTAATTGATCAGCATGCATACGTCCTCTCTGCAATGAGACTTGGATATTGGATGTTAATACTACCCAGAAACTCACAGTCGCCCAGAGAACAATGGAGAGGACTATGCCAGGAATCAGTGGCGGATCCAGGCCTTGCGGGGCCCTGGGCGATATGATAAGGTGGCGCCCACAACAATAGGCAATAAACAAATATCAAATCAAATGGAAAATGGTTTGGTACCGGTAATAATAATAAAATAAAGAATACTTACAATATTTCGAATACACTACAGTACATTTTTTAATAATATGAAAGAAACCTTTAAGTCCCCTTGAAGAAGATTATGTAAACTATGAAGTATTAAAATATTACTTTGCGACTTTTTTCCCGGCTGAAGTCTTCTATTATTTCACAGAAATCTAAACTTGCTAAACGGTCACGGGAGGTCATGGCTGCACTGAAAAAAGGAATATGAATTATAAATTAGTTTGAAAAGTATAATTAATTAATTAAATTTTAAAAATTCCATGGCGCGGGCCCCCCCAGACCGCGGGGCCCTGGGCGGTTGCCCTCCTCGCCCTCCCATAGATCCGCCCCTGCCAGGAATAACCCACAAACACAGGAAGATCTCAAACCTGTGTGAAAGATGTCATTGCAACTGTAATGAAGAGGAAGTGGAGCTCGGCAGATGGACGGGGCAGACCTCACATGAGATGGGTCGTTGAGAAGGAATAAGCAGGTACTAACAGTTGGTCAAGGATAGTGAAGTGTGGATGGGAAAGGTAGTGGACTGATTGTGGCTAATGATGATAATGATGATCAGTATTGTGGGCGCAATGCAGAAATAAGATGATGACGTCCAAAGGAATGAAGAATGAGAGGGTGGAGGAATTGTGGACAATGATGGACAATGAGCTTTCTTCAGTATGTAAGTGACCTCATCTCCGTCCGGCTCACTGCACTGCTTCGTGGTGGGCAGTGTCCAAGAGCAGCCACAGGTCCAGCAGACGCGAACACGTGAAGAGCAAGTCAAATTTGTGGGCTGCCTACTTCTCTAGGATCCGATATTAGTAAAAAGAAAAAAGCATTATAATAATAATAATAATTCCTTTTCTGTGGCGCGTGGTTTTTACGACCGGATACCCTTCCTGATGCCAACCTCATAAGAGGTGGTAATGAGAGGTGAAGTGAATGAACATGAATGAAACTTGGCAATGAGCTGGAAGGAAATGGCCGTGGCCTATTAGAAGGTAGCGTCCCGGAATTTGTCTTGAATTGAAGATGGGAAACCTTGGAAAACCATTTCAAGGACAACTTATGGTTCGGGGTGGGGGGGTCTAACCCACTTGTCTTCCAAACCACCGATAGCCTGGCCTCATGGACTTGCGCATTTGCCCGCGTAGCTATTATTATTATTATTATTATTATTATTATTACTATAAGAAGACACATTAATAATAATAATAGTAATATTAAGGGTCTAAGATCCATTTAGCCTACCTGTTGTGGTACAAGGTGACCAAATCTTAAGAAAGGCAAATGGTGAAAGATTCGACACTATGAAACAGCAATTCTACACTAACCACAAATAAAAAATAGAAATAAACAATGACACGGCGCCAACTACGCATTCTATTGGATCACTACAAAAGAAGTTCCGCCATTGACCGTCATTGCCTACTGCGCAACCAGTAATGAGCTCTAACTTGATATTTTAGCTACCTTGCTTGTGATACTAAAGACGCCGAGGTACCGTACCGAAATGTTGCCTTATTAGAGTTTATATCATGCCGTAGATCTGCTGATACCGCCAACTGCCAAGACTCGATCTTGTAACCTTGGGCATTGGAGTCAATAACTTACCAACTGTGCCACAAAGCCGACATAAAGAAATAAGAGCCAGATTCTTGGGATTCGGGTGTCTTCCAGTAACGGGCTACAAAGAGGTCAGTGAGTTATTAAAGATTTTTAATATTATAGGCTATATTCTTGTGTTGTTTAAGGACGCTTTCAGGGTTGACTACACAAGTTGGTGACGGTAAGTAACTCGCATAATGCAAAAACTGATGCGAGTTAGATCATGAAAATATTCAAATTGAGAAACGAACTGACCGGCATACGACGCATAATAAAATAAATAAATAAATAAAAATAACAATACAAAAAAGAATTAAATAACGATAACGTCCGTAAAAGTCTCAAAGGGCCAATGACCCAAACTCATTCTTATTTTCATTTTATATTATTAATTGTATATAAATGGGGGGGGGGGGGGGGCAGTAATGATACTTGTTACAATTTATGATCTACATTATTTAATAATTGGCCTATAGGCCCACATCTTAAAACGGCTCATGAACTGATTTCTGCTCGTTCCATCATAATTTTACGGGATATTGCAATCAGTGGGGAGTAAAGGATGACTCGGGCTCAGGGCTTCCAGCAACTCACTTTTCTCACTATTATTCACTATTTTCAAAGCAGCCTCACTTTTCTCACTATTTGATAAAATTACTTACTATTCTCACTTTTTTTTTTCAAAACTGGTCACATTCTGCGTTAAAAATGGTCTCATGCACAATCAGATTGTTAGAAATGACCCAAAATATACCCATGAATGGGTAGTTCGTTTTTTGCCACCGCTGCCGGCAGCGAGTCAGGCGGCCAGAAAGCATAAGAAGCTTCCATGGAGCAATACCACAGCCGCGCCGGTGCCGTGCAGCGATCGACGAAAAAATCACAAACAGTAGGCCTACTCAGAGATATTATTAACATAGGCGCAATTTGGTTGACATTTTTGTGGGGCTAATTTGTTTTTCAGATACACATTCTTAAAAATTTTGTCTATTTCAATACAGTTTTGTCACATTTTGGGGGGGCTATGGTTTGTTTTGGGGAGCTTAGCCACCCAAGACCCCCCCCACCCCTCCCTAATTGTGCCTAAGGATATCAACAAAAGTTAAAATTATGAACCAGATATAGGCCTACGGCCATAAATGCGAATAATGCTATGAATTTACTCACTTTTTCATACAAAATCTCACCTTTTTTTCCACTTTTTTAAAATAAAACCACTCACTATTTCACTATTTTTGGACGAGTGAGTGGATGGAAGCCCTGCTCGAGCTGACCTGGTGGTAGACAAATAGACAGGAATGTGTTTATTGTTGATAAACTTGGAAGACCATGGTGAAGGAAGGTAGAATGGGGGCGAACTGCAAAAGAATCTTCAACAACCTGTAGCTTCTCAGAGAGAGGGATCGCCGCGGCCGGCGTCGCGTCGGTAGGGACTCGGATTTCGGGCAGGCGCACATTAGGCTATCAACGGTCCATGCCAGTTTCAAGTAGTTACGGGGCACCTATCCCACTCCTACACCCAAATACAGTTATTAATTATCATATAAATTCCAAACTTTTAAAAAGTTTTATAATGTTATTCTCTGGTTTAATTAATAGACTGCTTCAGGCTTATGGAAATACAAATTCACAGCATTTTGTTTCATATTGTGGCCCATATTATGTGACATAATTTTTATTTTCGACTAGATACGGTATTGCAACCAGTATTGATTTTATTAAAATGTATTATTATTTTATTGTGATATTCCAAAAATTCATCTGATTTATTGTTCGAAGATCATATTGCTACGTTGAAGAACTCGGTCAGCGTTATAATAATAATAATACTTTTCCACAGCCTGCTTCCAGTCTTCGACCGGGTCAGGAATGGAATGAATGAAGCCCCCATCTAGCGGCGAGGATATGAACTGTGCCGGCTGCCGAGGCCTGTCGCACTCCTCTGGGGGCAATGATTAAATGAATGACAGATGAAATGAAATGATAGTGGAGAAGTGTTGCTGGAATGAAATTTTGACAGGGAAAACTGGAGTACCCGGAGAAAAACCTGTCTGCCTCCGTTTTGTCCAGCACAGATCTCACATGGAGTGACCGGGATTTGAACCACGGACCCAGCGGTGAGAGGCCGGCGTGCTGCCGCCTAAGCCACGGAGGCTTAATAATAATACTTTTATTGCAGCCAAATAGCCATTAGGAGGCTGTTCCACGCAATACGATGAGCCATTAAGTGGCAGGGCGGAAGGCCTCCTGGGTGATGCCGATTTTTATTGTTCGAAGATCATATTGCTACGTTGAAGAATCAGTCAGAATTTAGGAGGCTGTGCCACGCAATACAATGAGCCGTTAAGTGGCATGAAGCAGGGGCTCATGGGTAATCCCGAATTTTAATGTTCGAAGATCACATTGCTACGTCGAAGAACTCGGTGAGATTATAGGAGGCTTTGCCTCACAATTCGTTGTTTTAATACGATCAGTTATTGAGTGGCAGCCAAGACCTATTTGATAATTTTTGTGCCTGTGATGAAATGAATGATTCCTCCATTAAGTTTAATGTTCGAATGTGTAGTATTCCAACCTCTTTGGTGACTCTAGAAATTAGCTCACCAGACAAAAGAAATTATTCGGTTGGAAGAGCATACTAGTCGCTTTGCAGCGCTGAAGATGGGGTTGTACTTTTAACAGGCGGTCATGTGACCCTTCATCGCCGACATATTTATGGCCATGGCAGTGAAGTATTTATTGTGTGTGTGCTAGTCTTCAATGGACCAAACAACACCGAAAGTTGACGGTAGCTAACTGGAGACGTGTAGTGTGATCCGACGAGTTGCCATGTTGCCTGTTTTCAGATAACGCAAGGTGTTGAGTGTACCAAGGGCCCAATGAGCAGTGTGTGAAGGGTGTAGTTCAGGTCGGAGGTGGTTCTGTGATATTTGGGGGGTATTTTCCTTATCATAACTAGCGCCCACTCACTCAGGTCACCGTGAACATGAACCAAATTCTTTACTTCAGCACCTTCGGTGACCAAGTGTTGCGTTCTAATCAACATGCTCATGATGAGTAATCCGTAAACACTCCCATTTTACAAGATGACAGCAGCCACGTCCTTAGGGCTGCACACATACGTGACACACAGACGCTCTTCACTGGCCCGCTAAGTCACCCAATCTTAATCACAAAGTGTGGGACTATTTGGAACAGCGGATGAAACGCAAAAATCAGCACCCTCACTATTAGATGGCTCTATATGATCTAATGATCAGTGAGTGGCTTCAACGAGATAATGGATTAGCTGCAGAGAATGGTGGACTCCTTCGCTCCCCGAACCAATGCTGTTTTCAAGGCAAGATGCGATGTCACACGGTATTAGAACAATGTCTCCAGGGGGTGTCTATATTTTTATCCAGTGAACTTACGTATCCCCATTAGTGGCTTATAAACGTAGCCTACTTTCGACATTTGAACTCTGATTCCAAGTACCGGTAGCGAATCGCCGAATTAATACATTCTCTAAACCTAGGATATTCGGGACATCTGTATTCTGGCAATATCACAGAACATTAGACTTACTCTTTTAGCGAGAGCAACGCCGGCTCCACAGGTGAGCTTTCAAAATTACGACTTTAGTACCTCTAAACAACAGTAGGCTACGGTAGTTGACAGACATCTCTACCAAGTTTTATAACGTCAGGACACTTGTCCCGACGGAAGATCTTACCAGATTTAGTTATTGCCTACGACAATACAATGCGCACTTTTAACAACATCCTTTTATAACAATTTATTTTTATCTTCACATATATTTTGCATTTAGCGTTGTTCCAAAGAATGTCAATCCTTGAATATTTACAGTAAATTGGATATCGAGATATCGGTGTTAACTTTAAAGTTACGATCAGAGCCTGTGTGCAAAAGCATACAAAATTTCGACTAAAAAATTAATCATTGATAATTATTATTTCTAAACTGTCTCATCGAGGTAGGTCCGGTTCGATACCTGGTCTAAGCTTGTGGAATTTTCGAAAATGGCTATGAACAGTCACTTCAAGAGGCTCCGATTTTGCGTAAAACAAAAAGGATATTTCTTTTTTCGTGGTTACGATATTTAAATTCAGATTATAACAATACAACATGTTGTAGTAAGTATTAGACTGTTTCTCACTGTTTTCCGATTTCAATATGCCTCACTAGAGAGTGGCCGTTAATGTTTAGGATTTCGAATTTCGTCAGCAAATATGGATAACAATACCAAAATAAATTTTTGATTTAATTAAAATGTGAAATATTGAATTGAATTATTAGAATTCAATGCTAATTAATAGTTGTTTTATTACCACTCGTTAATTACGTATCATGTAGCCTAACTCCGATAAAGAAATGATAAGGAACTTGCGACTTCCTTTAGGATACCAAATGCAAGGCTTAATTCGTTACGACCGCGACGTTAGCTGATAAGATCCACAGCGAGGTCAGAAAGGTATTAATATTCCCTTGAAAGAAAACAAAACGTTAATAAAATATCGGGGAGTTAAAATGGCTTGCATTTAGTTCCGACACAATATGTCCGACACCTGTAGATCTATAACGGTTAATGATGTGTCAACTAATATCAAATAAATATTTTCTAGAAAATGTTCTATCAAAAGATTACGCCGTCTTCCGACTAATAAAGAATCAACATCATTTGATTTTTATATTGCAACACAGTACCGTATGGTAAAAAGTTTTAACTGTTGAACTGGATGAGATTTCATCACTTGCCAGTGGCAACAGAATATCTAAGTTTGGTTATAAAGCAACAGAGATCTGGACAGTTTTGATTGAGATTTAGATTGCTGTGGATTGGTGAAAATTGCCACTCACCTGCAAGCTCTTGTCCCCAGCGCGCAAAATGGCGCGCGTTCACTCTGCGATCAATGTGAAGAGAGAAGACGCGGGCTATGCTGAGCGAACCGGGCTGAGGGTGGTATTGATCCACAGACTCCGAGCAAGCGCATTCACATCATTCCAGAAGGATCCCACTCCCACACACTTTCTGGTGTGAAGTGAGGTCATGGTTTAGGAGATGAGCTTTTCATAAATTAATAGTTGATAACTCAAGCCCCTCAATATTTAAAGAACTTTACAGTATGTTACTCCTCCCACGGGGGTTCCTGGAGGAGGTTAAGGGGGCAGTGGGACACTTTCCCCCAGTAGCGTAACTACAGAGGTGTGTGCAAATTATTAGAATCCAAATAAAGAATTTAAACCAGTCACATTTTTTTATTCAAAATCATTTTATTGACAAACTGCTGGCATCTTTTGTTACACTACTTAGTAATGTTTTCTCCCCCGTGGACTTGCACCTTTTCCCATATTGCGTTTGAAAGCTTTTAGAATACCGGTAGGGGATTCCGAAGGATACCTGAGCTGGGTCCATTTTCTATTTGTCATTAACTTTGGAATGTACCATCTAAGTCAGGTAGTTTCAATCCATGGTTCATGCATCTTTGAATAGTTCACAAGCGGATCATCAGTTAAAATGACCCCAAATCTCTCTGTTATAAATTCACACGAAAAGTAGAGCGAAGTAATCAAAACAAAACGTGTGACATTTTGCAGTAGCATTTATTTATTTATGTATTTATTTATTTACCATTACAGATTCAAAAGCAGCCATCCAAGCCGTCTCGTAAAATTATAAGCCTCAAAATAAAGAACTGAAATAAATTTTGTGTATGATAAAAACCCTTCAAAGACTCCACTTAGATCTCATTTCAGTGGGTCCCTTCTCATGTTGGAATAGCAGGTAATGAAGAGGAAGACAGATTAGTACCAAAAAAAAGGTACCACACTACAACAACTTGTTGGTCAGACTGAGTTTATGTCAGCAAAAAGGATCTTGAAAAATACTATCAAAAACAGTTATGAGGAAATGGCAAAGAAAACAGCAGAAACCAAATTATGGAAGGACGTTGATGCTAAATGGGATCAATATAAATTAACACCAAGAAGAGAAGCTGTAGCTTTCTTCAGATTTAACACTGGCCATGACTGCCTTGCAGCTCATCTGAAACGAATCAACATCTTGAGATCTGAAGAATGCACACTTTGTCACGAACCTGGAAGTAAAATGGATAAGGGGCACCTGCTACATTGCAACAAACTTGATGTGACTGCTAGAACTTCAGGAAACCTCACACAACTCTATTGGAACGCAAGAAAGCTCATGGATTGGAATCCGGGCTAGCCATAGGAAACAACAACAACATTATTTATTTATTTATTTATCGTATGGTATGGCAAACACTTACATCATAATACATAATAATACATCATAATCTTAATGAAATCTTGAAGAAAAAAAGAGAACAGATAGTAGGCCCTATTATAATTTAATATCTAAATTCAAAATATAGTCCACTGATGCAGGAGTCACCGCGAGAAAATCCAATATGTTGCCACCATAGGATCTTCGAGGACAGTCCTGAATGATGTGCTTCACCATTTGTCTATCGGCTCCACAGTCACACTGTAACCTGTTCCACTTGAACAGAGAGTCCGCACAAACAACAGAATTGGTCCTGATACGGTTTAATTTCGACCATACCCGACGAGGAAGATCAAAACCAGGTACTTTGGATGTGACAGATGGCATGTCTTGGCACTGCTGTGGAGCAAAAATCTTCCAATCATGAGACCACTGCTGGACTATGTCAAAGTTCTCATTGATATGTCTCGTAGCTGTGTTCACAGGGGTCTGCCTTGAAAGAAGTCTGGGTAGACAAGCAGCAGGTATATCAGCATGAATCGGGAGATCCTGATTTTGGAGTATCTTGTGGTATGTTTTGCCAGGATATCACACCTGCGGAGATGGGGTGGAGGAATGTAGCTCAGAACAGGAAGCCATTGAATAGGGGTGCATTTAATTGTACCAGATACCAATCGCATGGTCTTGTTGATTTCAACATCGATCTTCCCTATGTGAGGGCTGTTTAACCACACAGGGGCACAATATTCAGCTACAGATAGAACGAGGCTAATTGCAGAAGATCGAAGAGTTGTAGCATTAGAGCCCCATGTTGTTCCACATGGTTTCTGGATGATGTTGTTGCGTGATCTCAGCTTAGCAGCAGTCTTCAAAAGATGTTGTTTGAAGGATAAGGTTCTGTCTAAAGTAACACCCAAGTACTTGGGATGCCGATTGTGTGGCAGAAGGACGTTATCAAAGTACACCCTGAGATCCATGTTAGCCATGCGATTGTTCAAGTGGAAGGCACAAACTACTGTCTTGCTCTTACTGGGCTGTAGTCTCCATTTGCGAAAGTAGTCCCCTAGGACACTCAGGTCTGTTCTCAGTTGTTGTTATGTTTGAACTTCTTGTAGCTATCGCCCAGTCGTCAGCATACCCAAATGTCCTTGATTTCGTCCTTGGCATATCAGCTATGCACAAGCTCGGATTACCCTTGTGCACTAACTGTACTACCCATGACAACTCTAAACAGTCTGTTAGTCATCATGTTATTGACTAGATTGGCAATGGTCTTGCAGGGAATTACTCGAAGTAGTTTGTAAATCAGACCTTCCCTCCAAACAGTGCCGTATGCAACCTTGAGATCAATGAATGCCACTGATGTCTTAAGGCAATTTTGAAATCCTGCCTCAATAAATGTCGTTAGTGACAACACCTGGTCTGTACAGCTGCGATGAGGTCTAAATCCCGCTTACTCAATGGGTATCTCCGCAAGCAATCTTGGAGCAATTCTGTTCAGGAGGAGTCGTTTTACTAATCTGTAGCATACACTCAATAGAGATATTGGTCATACAAGAACCCACTCGTATCTGATGAGAAGGGAAGACCCCCCACTTTGTACCTGTGGAGCCGTTTTCACCGTGGCCCACATTTTCACCGAGTGTGTGGATCTTGCTGACTTACGAAGAAACCTTGGTTTGCAGATTACACTCAAACTTATATTAGCCGATGACGCGGTGGTTGCTGATCGCTTTATCCGCATTATAAGTGAGAGTGGGTTAGGGCCAGCAATCTAAATTTTCCAGTATAAATTGACTCAACGACTTGTTCGTTTTTGAATGATAATGTTTTGTTTTTCCGTAATATTTGTTTATTTTTATAATTTTTTATTTTTTATTTAATGCTTTTGTTTTATTAATTTTTGGTCTTTTTAAATTTAGGCGTCCTCCTCAAAATTTTAAATTCAATTCCAAATTTGTATTCTTTAATCTGTGTTAAGAGGGGCAGATGACCTCGTAGTTCCGTCCCTTAAAACAACAATAACTAACTAACTAACTAACTAGAGATATTGGCTGTAACTCTCTGGCTTATTATTTGGTTTCCCAGGTTCGCAGTAACAAAGCTCCTCTGTTAGTGGGAATTCTAAAAAAATCATTATACTTTGAATTTCTTAAAAGAAAATATAAGTAAGACTCTTGGTTAAACATTGGAAGTAATTTCAACGCCTTGCAAACATATTTAGTGCATTAAGCCGTGAAAAGTATAAATGGAATTTTGGAAAACTGCCATCAAGTCTAATAATTTGCACACTTCTGTACGGGGGTTGATCAATCGCCCCTTCCCCTAGAATCAAAAGATAAAAATATGAAATTTGTTGAAGTTTTTAAATTTTGAATACAGCCAATCTTCGGATAGGTGACAAATGATTGGATTTTGGAAGTTTGTACTTACTAATGTCTGTCTGTGAGGTAGTCAGCGCAGAGGCTGGTTGGATCCTCAAAAAGTACCGCCATAGGCAGCACTATAATGAGGCGTATTAGACAAGATGACGAGTGAGGTAGTTTTCCATTGCTTTCCTCACTGAGTCAGTACAATAGTACTGACCCTATGAGTAGAACCTTTCACAGTACCCACAGGCACTGACTGTGCCCTGAGGACATTACTCAACACCACCCATACCTCAGTAGCTTCCATATAATCACAGCCATGAATGATGCTGAGACATCGGTGAAAAACCACATTTTACTCTAGCCTGTGCCAACAGACAAATGCAAATGTGGCTGGCTGTGTGGCTCAGTGGTAACGGTCTCGCTTGCTGTGCCCAAGGTTGCAGGATCGAATCCTGGAAGAAAGTCAGCAGGTATTTGAGGGTGCGCAAATACGAGGAACGCGTGTATGTAGATTGGCACGTTAAAGATCCTCGTATAGCCGGCCTGTCCAGCCATGCCACTGGTGGCTGTGGCGCCACGGCTTGCCACGAGACTCGCTCCGTGGCAGACTAAGCCCCGCTTTTCCCCGCTCCTCCACCACTCCCGCCAGCTTCTACCCTCACTGTAGTGGAATGGGTCATAAGCCAATTGTCAGGCAAGGGAAGAAGGGGATCTGATTTTCTCTTCTTAAATACAGGGTCACCGAAAAAGGTGGCCGTAATTTTGATTTGTAATAGCTCAGGCTGTAATTAAGATAATTTAATTATTTTTACACCAAAAGATAGAGAAAATTATAAAGTTTTATTTACCTATTTAGTAGGTTTCGATATGAGCTCTGCCTGTGGCAAGACACACACCCAAGCGATAGTCCACATCCGTCCAGGTCCGCCGAATCATGTCAGGAGCCACAGTTGCTATCGCATCGGTGATTCGTTCCTTTAGGTGTTGCAGGCACTGGATATTTTGAGCGTAAACAATGTTTTTATGTAGCCCCAAAAGAAAAAATCTATAGGAGTTAAGTTAGGGCTCCATGGCGGCCACGCAAGAGGACCGGCTCTACCAATCCACTGATCAGGGAATTTTCTGCTGAGAGCTCCACGTACAATAAGACTGTGGTGAGGCGGTGCTCCATCTTGCTGGGAAGTAACATTTATTCCCTTTTCCCTTTGAATATCGTCTACAAATCAAAATTAAGGCCACCTTCTTCGATGACCCCGTACAACGGTAAATTTGTTGTAGAAAAGTTGCGAATGGCAAAAAGACGTTCAACATCAGAGATGGGTGGCGGAAGCAACCCTTCCTGGGAATGTAATTATTTAGTAGTACCCGCCCCCTGGCCCAGAGGACAACAAGTTGATGTGTTTGAAATGTCAAACTTTTTTAAAGAATAAAAAATACAATATCGTCAAACATTACAGTTCAAAGCATGCTTCCTATCAGGATAACTGCGTTGGCGACGAGAGGAGAGAGCTAATTGCTCGACTAAAATCGGATCTCCAGAACAACACAGAGGTGAATATTAATTCATACATTTGTTTTTGTGAATTTGATAACTGTGCGTCTTTTAATAACCCACTCAACCGTGGAATGAAAATGAAAATCCACAGCCAGCTTCCAGTCGACCGACCGGGTCAGGGAATGGAATGAATGAAGCCCCCATCTAGTGGCGAGGATATGGACTGTGCCGGCTGCCGAAGCCTGTCGTACTCCCCTGTGGCAATGATTAAATGAATGACAGATGAAATGAAATGATAGTGGAGAAGTGTTGCTAGAATGAAATTTGTGACAGGGAAAACCGGAGTACCCGGAGAAAAACCTGTCTGCCTCCGCTTTGTCCAGCACAAATCTCACATGGAGTGACCGGGATTTGAACCACGGACCCAGCGGTGAGAGGCCGGCGTGCTGCCGCATAAGCCACGGAGGCTTTCAACCGTGGAATATTACTATTTATTCATTAAAATTAGTATTGTACTGGTCACAGAAATTCAAAGGCTTTGTTATAGCTACTGATTATTGGTTACTAATGTCCCATTCAACGCCACGCACAACGTTGCCCGTCCTTCCGCCAGCTCGCTACCTCCGCTCCTCGCTTACAGCCATTCCTCGGCCCCAACCTTCCCCACACCAAGGAAAGGTCGTGGCACGAGCGTCGCAGACGACTGCAACCGTGGCATTTCCCCTGGACAGGCCTGCCTTTGGAGCAAAATCCCGGCACCCCGGCGTCTCTAAAAGCCGCGGTAGTTAAAAGGGACGTAAAACCATTAACATTAAATCATTATTAAATGCAAATGTACTGCATTCATTGAGAGATGGTCAACTTACTAATTTGAAAGCATTTATTTTAGACGCTATACCATTTGCTGATGATGCTGCACTGGTAGCAGCAACTGAAGATGATCTGCAGTGGTCAGTATTCAACCTCCAGAAAGTGGCATCAAAATTTAGCATGTGCATTTCTACTGAAAAGACTAAAGTAATGGTTTTTAAGAGTAAGGACCTTATCCCAGTAAAATTTGTCTGGATGGTAAAATTTTAGAAAGAGTTAACGAATTCGAGTATTTAGGATATCATTTATCTTTTCAAGAAGAAGGAGACATAACTGCAAAAATAACTAATTATACCCGAACAACAGGAATCATCAATCTCGTCATGAAGCCATCTCTTACCAAAGGCATACACGCTTGCGTTTGTACAACACATTAGCCAAACCAACCCTATGTTATGGCAGCGAGGCATGGACAATAAAATCTCAGGACATCTCCAGACTCACAGCACGAGAAATGACCTTTATGCGCCGTACATAAGGCTATACTAAATGGGATCATAAGAGAAACGAGGATGTGCTGAAGGAACTAAAAGTGAAACCAACAACTACATACATTTGTGATTACCAAGAGAACTGGAAGCATCATGTGCAAAGGATGGAACCTGGAAGATTACCAAAGGAGATCCTTCGCTACCAGCCACGGGGAAATAGATCGATAAGACGTCCGACGAAGAGATGGAGGGAAAGTGCAAGACCGTAACGGGACATTTGGCCCAATACTTGGAAGGAAGATGATGACGATGATTATTATTTTCACCTGTGTTAATTATTTAACTTTGCCGTAACTTAATTCTTATTGAATATAGCTGAAGTACCCGTGCCCCCGTGTGGGTGCGGGTTAGAATACACCCACGGTATGCCCTGCCTGTCGTAGGAGGCGACTAATAGGGCCGACATGGCCAAATAACTTGCCAGTTTTGATTTGTTCAGACCCCCTGTGGATGGGGAGGGCAGAATTCATCCACGGTATCCCCTGCCTGTCGTAAAAGGCGACTTAGCAGGGGCCTTATAAAAGTCAATTTTGGTTTTCTGGTCCCAGCTCTGGTTTGACCAATAGAAATAAACATGCGTGCTGTTAGGGGAAGGGCCACCAGCTTGGCCATCTGGCCAGAAAGCCTAGACGGTATGCCCCATCCCGTCAGGTGGGTGCGCCATGTACCCTACAGTAGTATCCGCCTTACAACGAAGGTCCCTGCATGGCCGAATACTGGAGCTGAATAAATCCTGTGCATGCCGAGGGGGAAGTGCCTGTTCGAGGCACTGGGACCCCGGGCAATATCTGCTATGCCAGGTAGGTATTGCCTTGGCTGGGTGGCGCCCACAGTGATAGCCCCCGTTCGGAGTGGGCAGTATTCGGGGAGGATTTCGTCCGGGATGCGTAGTAAACGATCACAGACACCTGTACAGGGTGGCACCCTTAAAAAGCCGTCTCTGGAGTGTAGACCGAATCCCAAGGTGTATACGCCTTGGGATGAGGCATTTAATAAGAAGTTCCCTGTTGACAGGTCTCCTCGCTACCTGGTAGCTACCAGGACAGACGGGGGAGATTTTAAACAGGTAAAATCGATCCTATTTTCAGAGGAAATCGAGGGGAAATATCGCGACCTTAACGGGATTTCCAAGCTCCGGAACGGGCAGCTCCTGCTGCATACCGTTGACCGGCAGCAAACCGAAGCGTTGCTGGAATGCACGCATTTCGGCGAAATTCCCGTTAAGGTTGAGAAGCACGATACGCTGAATGAGGTCCGTGGAGTTATATTCCATCGCGACCTCATTTTAAACAGCGACGCGGAATTGATGCGGGATCTGGGGAAGCGAGGCGTCACCAGGATTAGGCGCATCACCCGGAAAATTGGAAATGATAGCGTCGATACTGGCGCTTTCATTCTCCATTTTGAGGGTGATGTAGTGCCTAGGCAGGTGAAGGTCACGTCGTACCATTGCGACGTTAGACCGTACATCCCTCCACCTATGCGCTGCTACAATTGCCAGAAATTCGGTCATGTTTCTGCCAGGTGCACTGCCAAGGCGGTGTGTAGAGAGTGTGGCAAGGGAACACATGACGGTGTGGGGTGTACGCCTCCCCCGACGTGTCCTAACTGCCAAGGAAGTCACTCTCCGCGGTCGAAGCAGTGCCCTGAGTTCTGCAAGGAAGCAAAGATACAAGAAATCAGAACATTGGATCGGCTTTCATATCACGACGCTTGAAAGAGATACCGTGATATGACTGCACCCGAATTTCCGGTATCTTTCGCGGCTAAGGTGACGCCACCTATCACCCCTGCCACTTTCGTTCCCCGTGCTGTACCCTCGACGACGCACTACTCTGAGATCGTAAAGTCTCCCCTCGCTGTCCAAGCGAGACCTGTCAGCCCGAAGAAGGTTACACAACCTTCTTCGGCCATTGTGAAAAAGGCGCCGGTTATACCATCTAAACCGGCGCAATCGGAGAAGAAGTCATCTTCCTCTCCGAAACGGTCGGAGAAGAAGTCTTCCCCTGCCAACGAGGCAAAGAAGACTTCTGCGACCGGGGCTGGATCGTCATCCAGCCCACCTGATAAGACAAAGATAGTGGAGAAGAGGGGGACGGAGCGGCGCCGTCTCTCTCGACCTCCGGCTGATGGGATGGCTCCTTCATCTGCTGGGCCTTCCGCTCCCTCGACCATCAAGGGAGTGATGCCCGCAGAAGCCAAACCCATTAGAGTGGAGGAACTCCCCTATAGGAAAAATAAGTCACCGGCGGAGAAGAGAGGGGCGGTTCAGCGCCGTTTCTCTTCCTCTCCTGCATACAAGGCAGCTCAGCCATCTGCTGGCCATTCCGCTCCTACCATCATCAAAGGAGCGGTGCCAGCTGGAGCGGCCTCGTTTTGCAAGGACCTGACGTCTGTGGGGAAGGGACCACCTACTTCCCCGAATAGACGTCTGCATCGGTCTAGAAAGAAGCATGCTCGGGGCGTGTCGGGGACAAGTACCCCGTCTTCGGACAGGGAGAAAGTCCCTAGACACCGCTCTCGCTCTTCTCCAAGAGCGAGACTCGTGAGGTCCGACGACGACCGCACGCAACCAAAGAGAGCGCCCCCTCCATTTTCTTCGTCTTCGGAAGGAGATGTGGAGATTGTGGTGTGCTCTCCTGCCCCATCATCTCCAACTAGAGATGGGGAAGGGTGGCAAACGGTCAAGCATAAGTAGAAGACCCACTTCTACTTAAGTCCACACCATGGCACTATTACAATGGAACTGTAATAGCTATTCTGTTCATCTCGCTGAGTTACGACAATTAATATCTTCGTTTTCGGCAACCATTGTCTGTCTTCAGGAATCCAGGTTTCGTCCTGGACATGAGACAACTATGCGTCACTTCAAACTCTTCTCTAGAGACCGGGTGGACGGAGCTGTGGCCGCTGGTGGCGTCTGCACTCTCTTCCACTCTAGCCTCTTTAGTGAAGAGGTGCCGTTGCGTACTCAGCTAGAGGCAGTTGCAGTTCGTACTTCGTTGCCAGTAATGGCAACAGTATGTAACGTGTACATCCCGCCTGATTCTCAGCCGGATTACGACCAGCTGGTGGATCTAGTCTCTCAGCTCCCCCCTCCTTTCCTTCTTCTGGGAGATGTTAATGCCCACAACACCATCTGGGGCTCCGCTACCACTAGCGGTAAAGGGAGAGATTTTGAGAGGCTGATCAGGCGGCTGGACCTGTGTCTGTTGAACACAGGAGAGCCTACGCACTTCTCTATTGCACACGGTACTTATTCAAGTATCGATATTACCCTGTGCAGTCGTGCGCTGGTTCTCCCGGCTACAGTGGGGTGTACACGATGACCTTTGTAATAGTGACCATTTTCCAATTATCGTTACTCTTCCGAACCAGAGAGCCATCGAGTTACCAAGTCGATGGCTTCTCCGTCGGGCTGATTGGCCAACTTTCACGGCACGTGCGGTGTTTGCCGAAGATACCTTTGAGAGTGTCAACGATCATACCATTCACATAACGAATGGTATTTTGGCTGCTGCTGAGGAAACAATACCTTCCTCGACCGGCAACTCACGCCGGAAGCTTGTCCCTTGGTGGACAGCCGAGATTGCAGCAGCCATTAAAGATCGTCGACGTGCTTTCAAATGCTATCGGAGGCAAAACACTATGGCCAACCTTATCACCTTCAGAAGGATGCGTGCTAGAGCCCGATATCTGATTCGGGAGAGTAAGAAAACGACCTGGGAAAAGTATGTGTCGTCCATGACGGCGCATACTCCTTCATCTCAAGTGTGGACTAAGCTTCGTCGGATCTCCGGACTCCCGACATCACTGTCGATACCCGGAGTGTCCATCAATGGAGACATCATCACGGACCATCTCGCCATTGCCAACAGCATTGGCTCGCACTTCTCCGATGTATCCTGCTCCGGGAGTTACGATCCTACATTTCTGACTCTGAAGCGGGAGGCAGAGACTCACCCCTTGTCCTTTGCCACTGCTGCTTCGGAGTCCTATAATGTACCATTCTCTGAATGGGAACTGCGCAGTGCGCTTGCACTGTGCAGGGATACGGCTCCTGGACCGGATAACATACATAATCAAATGTTAAAACATCTGTGCGAATCCAGTATAAAAAAACTGTTGATCCTCTTCAATCGTATATGGATTGAAGGGGAGTTTCCATCTCAATGGCGAGAGGGGATCGTGATACCGATTCCTAAGGCTGGAAAGGATCCCAAGTTTGTAAGCAGCTATAGGCCCATTTGTTTGACAAATGGCCTATGTAAGCTGCTCGAAAAGATGGTGAACCGTCGACTGGTGTGGTTCTTGGAGGATAAAGGTCTCCTGTCTGAGTACCAATGTGGATTTCGCTCTCATAGGTCCACCACTGACCATCTGGTGCGACTTGAGAGCGCCATACAGGAGGCTTTTTTCCGAAAGCAGCACCTAGTCACGGTTTTCTTTGACCTCGAGAAAGCCTACGACACCCATGGCGCTACGGGATCCTTTCCACCCTTCACAAGTGGGGACTCCGTGGTAACTTACCGACTTTCATTGCGAATTTCATGTCCGTCCGACTCTTCCGTGTAAGGGTCGGTAGGACATTATCGCAATACTATACCCAAGAAAATGGAGTTCCTCAGGGTTCATTGCTGAGTGTCACCTTGTTCGCGATTGCCATTAATGGCATTGTTGCCGCCGCCGGGTCCGCGGTAGTTCCATCGCTGTATGTAGACGATTTAGCTCTGCATTACAGCTCTGGAAGTATGGCGGTCGTGGAACGGCAATTGCAGCTAGCTATCAACCGGGTCGACAGGTGGGCTCTCAACCGGTGTTTTCGTTTTTCAGCAGCGAAAACCTCCGTCGTCCATTTTTGTCGGCTACGGAGGCTACATTTACACCCTGAACTACATCTCAGGGATGCTGCGTTGCCGTTGGTTGACACTTATCGCTTCCTGGGGCTCCATTTTGACAGCAAGTTAACGTGGCAGCACCATATACGGCAATTGAAAATGACATGTCTCAGGAAACTGAACATGCTCAGGTTTCTTAGTGGCACTACGTGGGGGGCTGGCCGTGCGGTGCTGCTACGGTTCGACCAAGCCCTCGTCCTGTCCCGGCTAGACTATGGTTCTGCGGCATACGGTTCAGCAAGGCCGGCAACATTGAAAATGCTGGACAGTATCCACCATAGTGGCGTTAGGCTGGCTACCGGTGCCTTCCGGACCAGCCCGATACCCAGCCTACTCGCCGAATCGGGTGTTCCACCTTTAAATTATAGACGCCAACATATGCTTTTAGCATATGCTGCCAATGTGCGTCAAATGCCGCAACACCCGACCTATCAAGCTCTCTTCGGTACCCAAAACCACCAGGGGTACGCCAACCGGCCTCGTGCCACTCGGCCGGTTGGTATTAGACTTGATAGCTCGTGCACTGAAATAGGAGTGGCTGTCGGTCCCTGTATGATCCGGTCATCTAGCGAGGTGCCTCCGTGGCAAGTCCCGCGTCCGGAAATTCGGTTAGATCTTCACCAAGGTCCTAAGGTGAACACAGATGCGTCCAAAAAGATGGTATATTGGCTTTCACGGCCGGTGAATTAAAACTCAGCAATTCTTCTAGGTTTGTGCCGTGTCTTGTGTGGGGTTTCGCCTAGGACACCAAGCTAGGCTCATCCGTTTACCGGAGGCAGTTCCACAGCATAGTTCACCAATTTCCGGACGCTGGCATTCTATACACGGATGGTTCGAAGGTGGACGAGAAGGTGGGTTGTGCTTACGTTATTGATGGTGCAAATACCAAGATCTCTTTGCCCGAGGCCTGTAGTGTGTTTACTGCGGAGCTCGTTGCCATCTATGAAGCTCTGCAGTTTGCACTACAGGATGCACGAATCCACTTTCTCGTGTGTACCGACTCTTTGAGTTCGTTGCAGTCAATTACTACATGTTTCCCGCAACACCCCCTAGTGCAGCGAATCCACGACCTACTAGCCGGGCTGTGCCACGCTGACACTCGAATCACCTTTCTGTGGCTTCCAAGCCACATGGGAATTGCGGGAAATGAGTTAGCAGATCAAGCTGCAAAAGAGGCGGTATCACTACCACCTCGACCAATGGAGGTACCCGCTAGAGATATTCGCTCTCAGTTACGCCTACAAGTTCTGGCTTTTTGGGAGAGTCAGTGGCTAGCTGACCCACTGCCCAGTAAACTGAGAGCGATCAAGGGAACTACTCGCGTGTGGTGGAGCTCCTTCCGGGCCCGGAGAGAGTCCGTCATTTTGTGTAGGCTAAGGATAGGTCATACAAGATCCACCCACTCGTACCTAATGAGAAGGGAAGACCCCCCACTTTGTACCTGTGGAGCCGTATTCACCGTGGCCCACATTTTCAACCAGTGTGTGGATCTTGCTGACTTACGAAGAAACCTTGGTTTGCAGACGACACTCAAACTTATATTAGCCGATGACGCGGTGGCTGCTGATCGCGTTATCCGCTTTATAAGTGAGAGTGGGTTAGGGCCAGCAATCTAAATTTTCCAGTGAACATTGACTCAACGACTTGTTCGTTTTTTGAATGATAATGTTTTGTTTTTTACCCGTAATTTTTGTTTATTTTTATAATTTTAATTTTTTATTTAATTGTTTGTTTTTGTTTTATTAATTTTTGGTCTTTTTAAATTTAGATGTCCACCTCAAAATTTTAAATTCAATTCAAAATTTGTATTCTTTAATCTGTGTTAAGAGGGGCAGATGACCTCGTAGTTCCGCCCCTTAAAACAACAATAACTAACTAACTAACTAACTGAAGTACCCGTGCTTCGCTACGCGTCATAAATAAATTAAAATGTGAAGGTGACAGTTAAAACAGGGGATAGGCGAGATGCTGCGCAGAGGGATATTAAGGATGGAACATTTTGTCCAACTACACCGCTCGGCGTTGACCTTGTTTTATAGCACAAATTTAGGTTTTTCTCGCTAACCGTTGGAGATACCTTTCGGATAGAAAATGTAATTTTAAACCTCGTATATGCCATCAAAAGTTTGCTATTTCTTAGCGTTCTCTTTTTATTTGAAATGGAAATATGAAAGTTTGAAACCAAAGGGTGTAGTGACGTCACTAAAATGGTCGCCATCTTTAAATAGTGCAAATTATTGAAATCAAAAGTAACCTATATGTTAACCAGGTAAATCAGCTACTTCCATGTAAAATTCATGTAAATCGGACCAGTGGTACTTGCGTGATTGAGTAATACACACACACCATCTCATTTTTAGCCTCGCTTCGCTCGCGTCATAGTCGTGTCATATTGTTATTGAATGAAATGCAGGTTTAACCCCGTTAACACCCCTTTAGAACCTGAATATCCAAAAATCCCTCCTTAGTAGACATTTTCGACACACAACAAACATATCCCCAAAATATCATTCTTCTAACTTTAATAGGTTGGTCGATGAGAGTGAACATCCAAAAATCCTTCCTTAGTGGACGTTTTTCTTCCAGAATTTCACCCCTCCCCATAGGCCCCTTAAATTGTATTTATGAAAAAACGGTCGAACACCTATTTATTTTATTTATTTATTTATTTATTTATTTATTTATTTATTTATTTATTTATTTATTTATTTATTTATTTATTTATTTATTTATTTATTTATTTATTTATTTATTTATTTATTTATTTATTTATTTATTTATTTATTTATTTATTTATTTATTTATTTATTTATTTTTAAGCTGATTGATTTCCTCCGAGTTTCAAACACCTCGCTTATGTCGTTTAAGAGATACACGCTCCGTTAAGAATCTTTCAAACCCCACTTTTCATCCCTTTCACCTTATAATATACACTACATCGAAAAACCATTAGACATGTGTCAGCATATTTTAATGATTAGAATATATGCCAAGTATCACATCCCCAAATGAAACCACTCGTGAGATATTGTTATTCAATGAAATGCACATTTACCCCTTAACACCTCTTTAGAACCTGAATATCCAAAACTCTTTCCTTAGTGGACGTTTTCGACATACAACGAACATATCCCCAAAATTTCATGTTTCTAACATCAATAATTTTGGCTGGGCGATGATGAGTGAGTGAGTCAGTCAGGACATTTTCTTTCAATTATTTTTGATAATTTCACCCCTCCCCATGAACCCCTTAAATTGGAATTATGAAACAAACGGTCGAACACCTATTTACTTATTTAAAGCTGTTTTCCCCCTGAGTTTGATGAGTGAGTAAGTGAGTCAATCAGTTAGGACACTTTCTTTCCTGTTTTTTTTTCCCCCAGAATTTCACCCCTCTCCAAGGGCCCCTTAAATTGGATTTATGACAAAACGGTCGAACACCTCTTTACTTGTATTTAAAGCTGTTTTTCGCGTCGAATTTCAAACTTCTCGCCTATATCGTTTCAGAAATACACGCTCCGTTAAGAATCCTTCAACACCCAATTTTCACCCCTTTCACCTCATAATATACACCACATCGATAAACCCTTAGACATATGTCTGATTATTTTTAATGATTAGTTTATATACCGAATAACATATCCCCAAAGAAACAACTCATGAGATATCGTTATTCAATGAAATGCACGTTTACCCCGTTAACACCTCTTTAAAACCCGAATAAACAAAAATCATTCCTTAGTTGACGTTTTCGAAAGCCTCCGTGGCTTAGGCGGCAGCACGCCGGCCTCTCACCGCTGGGTCCGTGGTTCAAATCCCGGTCACTCCATGTGAGATCTGTGCTGGACAAAACGGAGGCAGACAGGTTTTTCTCCGGGCACTCCGGTTTTCCCTGTCACAATTTCATTCCAGCAACACTCTCGACTATCATTTCCTTTCATCTGTCATTCATTTAATCATTGCCCCAGAGGAGTGCGTCAGGCCTCGGCAGCCGGCACAGTTCATATCCTCGCCGCTAGATGGGGGCTTCATTCATTCCATTCCTGACCCGGTCGAAGACTGGAAGCAGGCTGTGGATTTTCATTTTCAGTTGACGTTTTCGACATACAGCGAACATATTCCCAAAATTTCATGTATCCAACTTGAATAGTTTTCGTTGGACGTGATGAGTGAGTGAGTCAGACAGGACATTTTCTTTCAATTATTTTTACCAGAATTTCACCCTCCCCACGGGCCTCTTAAATTGGATTGATGAAAAACCGCTTGAACACATATTAACTTGTTTTTTAAGCTGTCTTTTTTTCCCTGAGTATGATGAGTGAGTGAGTTAGTCAGTCAGTTAGGACATTTTCTCTCCTTTTTCACCCCAGAATTTCACACCACCCCATTGGCCCCTTAAATTAATTTATGAAAAAACGGTCGAACACAGATTTACTTACTTTTTAAGCTGATTTTTTCGCTGAGTTTTAAATTTCTCGCCTATGCCGTTTAAGAGATAGGCCTACACGCTCCGTTAGGAATCCTTCAACCCCCACTTTTCACCCCTTTCACCTCATAATAATACACCACATCGAAAAACCCTTAGACACATGGCTGCTTATTTTTAATGATTAGTTTATATGCCGAGTATCACATCCACAAATGAAACCACTCGTGAGATATTGTTATTCAATGAAATGCAGGCTTAACCCCCTTAAGACCCATTTAGAACCTGAATATCCAAAAATCCTCCCTTAGTGTACGGTTTTGACATACAACGAACATATCCCCAAACTGCCATGTTTCCAAATTCAATATTTTTGGCTGGGCGATGATGAGTGAGAGAATGAGTCAGGACATTTTCTTTAATTTTTTTTTCTTCAGAATTTCACCCCTCCCGATGAACCTCTTATATTTGATTGTTCAAAAAACTGTCGAAAAGCTATTTACTTACTTTAAAGCAGTTTTCCCCCCTAAGTTTGATGAGTGAGTCAGTCAGTCAATCAGTTAGGACACTTTCTTTTCTCCCCCCCCCCCCTCCCAGAATTTCACCCCTCCCCATGGGACCCTTAAATTGGATTTATGAAAAAACTGTCAAACACATATTTACTTATTTTTATCCTGATTTTTTTCCGCTGAGTTTCAAACTCCTCACCTATGTCGTTTAAGAGATACATGCTCCGTTAGGAATCTTTCAATCCCCACTTTTCACCCCCTTTCACCTCATAATATACACCACATCGAAAAACCCTCAGACAGGTGTCTTCTTACTTTTTAATGATGGGTTTATATGCCGTGTATCACACCCCCCAATGAAACCAATCGGGAGATATTGTTATTCAATGAAATGCAGGTTTAACCCCCTTAAGACCCCCTTTAGATCCTGATTATCCGAAAATCCTCCCTTAGTAGGCGGTTTTGACAAACAATGAATATATCCCCAAACTGTCATGTTTCTAGCTTCAATAATTTTGGCTGGGCGATGATGAGTGAGTGAGTGAGTCAGGACATTTTCTTTCAATTTTCTTTTTTCAGAAATTCACCCCTCCCCATGAACCCCTTAAATTTGATTTAAGAAAAAAAAACTGTCAAACAGCTATTTACTTACTTAATTTTCCCCTGAGTTTGATGAGTGAGTGAGTCAGTCAATCAGTTAGGTCACTTTCTTTCCTGTCCCCCCCCCAAGAATTTCACCCCTCCCCGTGGGCCCCATAAATTGTATTTATGAAAAACCGGTCAAACACATATTTACTTCTTTTTTATGTTGATTTTTTTCGCTGAGTTTCAAACTCCTCGCCTATGTCGTTTAAGAGATACACGCTCCGTTAGGAATCTTTTAATCCCCACTTTTCACCCCTTTCACCTCATAATATACACCACATCGAAAAACCCTCAGACACATGTATTCTTATTTTTAATGATTAGTTTATATGCCGAGTATCACATCCCCCAATGAAACCAATCGGGAGATATTGCTATTCAATGAAATGCAGGTCTACCCCCTTAACACCCCTTTAGAACCTGAATATGCAAAAATCCTCTCTTAGTGAGCATTTGCGTCCCTTGAGGAAGCTGCATACCAAATTTCATTCCAATCCGTTCGGTGGTTTCTGAGATTTCGTGATGAATGAATGAGTGAGTGAGTGAGTGAGTGGTATTTGACAAATATATAGTAGAAGATGGTGTCAAGTCTTTGTTATGCTAAACTCGGTTGACAGTGCTGTGTGAGTAGTTGAGTAACTAACGGGATTTCAAGTAAAGATCCTCATTTTCTATACCGGTAGTGCAGAGCGCGAATGGCATCCAGTCGGCCGTGTCTCGACTTGAGCTATGTTGCCATGGAAACTATCTGCCTTGCCATTCCTTCATGAGTATATTTTATGATTTGATTTGCCTGTGCTTGAGTGCAAAAGGGCCGAAATCAGAAGAATGAGAAAGACTATCGATAATTCATGCAGCCAGCGGTTCGTTCTGGGTCCTAAACTATGTGTATGCAAAATTTGGTTGAGATTGGTGGAACGGTGTAGATTTGTATACGGAACAGACCCACCCACATACCCACATACATACAGACTTTCACTTTTATATATAAGTTGTAGATAGCCATGAAGCCATTTTTCAGTGTTGCATTAGTCCAACTTTTCAGTCGGTCAACTCAATATAATCCTAATTATCGGAACATGCGAAAAAAATAACCTGTGATTGCTACGTTAGCCAGAGGGGTGGCAGTGAGATGGGTTAGCACTATCTTTCCTCATCCCTTTACAAAAAAAAAGTCATCTCGGCACGCCGGAAGGCGGAGGTAGATTTCACCGAATAAACTTGGGGATAGGCGAAAATAGGCAGAATATGCAGGTTGTCGTAGAAGGATCAGACCTTATTTATTGCGAGAAAGTATTTTATAATTGGAGCTTAATTAACTTTGTTTTTCGTCATTTTATGCATATTTTAAACATTTTATTGTCTTATGGGTACGGTAACCTTCTTGTCATTTCGGGTCCATTTTTATACTTGTGGTCACACTGTCCTTATGCAAGGTTTCGACACTGATGTGTAACTATGTAACGGTCTGTTGCTTCTTCACGCAAAATTATATCACCCGCAGAGATTTTGGTTGGTTCCTCAGTTTATGGGCTGCGACAACGCGGTCTTGTAACCCCGTGTACTTTGGGTGAGTGTAGAATCTGTCTGATAAACGGTGTGAATTGTGATAGCTGTATTAGTCTGTAATTCAGGTAAGGACTGCAGACGGTCAATTTCAAGCAGTAGTTCCTAATGTTGCTACCAGATACTACCGTCAACGACACCTAGCTGTGAACCTGGCTACTAGATGCCACCGCAACCAGCAACTCGCAACGAACGTTGGAACTTCCCCTCCAAAGGAAAGCATACTGAGGAATTTTTAGCGCTCTTAGAAAATCCGACGACTTCGGCCGGCTTTGAACCCGCGACCTTGGGCATAGAAGTTCAGCATGCTACCAGTTACGTCACCGAAACCACTTCTCACTTAGTCAGATGGAAATCTGAATCTGATCTCGTGCAAGTGCGTTGTCATGGCAACGTCTGATGGCTCATCCCTCATCAATTTAGTAGTGTTGCCATGGCAACCTCTGATAGCTCTTGGCATTTTCTTATAATCCCGAAATCATTTTCCTCATCCCTTGGCGTAATGGTTGGTCATATCAAAAATTATTTCAGACAAAAATTTTAGGTAATTATTAGGGGAATATTGTCCATTTTGTACGGTTTTGATATTGTGCCTATTAAGAGAGATATGATTAATGTTTCCCGAAAAAAACACTTTTTCCCATCCCTTTGGTCAATGGTTGGTGCTATAAAAAAAAACTCTTCAAACATAAATTTTTGGGCTCTATCCGACACATAGTATGAACTTTGAACGGATTCGATATTTCACATGTTAAGAGAGTTATAGCAATATTTCACTTTTTCGAAAAAAAAAGGCCCCTTTTTCACCCCCTTCGACCGATTTAGCCCAGCAACGAACTCGACTGAGATTTTATAGGTACACATATTCGGTTAAAAAAAACAAAGTGATTGGTGCAAAATTACGGCAGTTATCGTGTCCACAAGAAACTGATATACATATATTGTGCCCATTCAACAATGAAATATGCAAATCACAGTTTGCCAGCAATGCTCAATCGGGAGTATCGGGGTTCATGGTTTGTTCTCCCACTCTGTGACTTACACACTTCGGATTAAGCAAAGGATACACTTCCAAAAATAAAAATCAACTCCTACTATAAAACATTTAATTATCCAAAAATATGCTTGCCACGGTGGGTGAGTGGTTATAGTGTCGGACTACCAACCCCAAGATTGCAGGTTCGCCCCTGGCCATGGTAAGTGATTTTTGAAGGCGACAAAAATCACGATACTCATGTCATACGTTGTTGGCATGTTAAAGAACCCATTTGAATTCAGTAGGCCGTGTTCAATGGCAAAATTAATCTCGGGATTTTCCGCCAACACAAAGTTCCTCCATTCTCTACTTGAAAGCGCTGTAGTGTCAAGGAGTTTAGATATCTAACCTCCTTGACTTTCATAGCGTTCAAAGGAACGACGAAATTCGACATGCAAGCTACCCTCTGGGTGTCAATTAACAAAGCTTGCACCAGGCAGCCGAGGTCATACGATATTATTATTATCCAAAAATATGGCGCTACAAAAATTAAACAAATAAAAATACTGACACTTCACTTCACACTTGTCAAAAATTGAACAAGGAATTCATATCAAACAATTTACAAAATCATAATGACTGGTTTTCCAAAAACCAACAAACTTTAAATAAATTTCACTTCCATATGGTGTCAATTCAAATTCTTTAAAATAGCGAGCTCCAAATGGCTCGGTAATGTTTACATACATTGTGTTATCAATTTAATACACATCAATTAAGTTACTATTTACATGAGTATATCTTTTTAATCATCATTATCAAAGTATGGCTAATCATCAATTAATTTTGGGCTTTCACAATGCTCATATGTTACCATCCCTCTCTCTCAAGCTAACAACTCACTGCCGTGATTGGGAAAAATTTGCGTACTCCCGAGCTACAGAAGACTACTGAGCAAGTCAAACTTAAGATTACTCCCCGAATCTAATGTCTTCAATAGAACTCGTGAATCACTGAATTATAGAACAATAAAGTTAGGAATTTTATCATTATGTCTTCAAAGACCATCTTAAGAAAGCAACGATCTGAACTCTGCAAGCGATAATAATGGATTTAAAGGGACCTCGGTTCAAAGACCGGGTCGTTCAAACAATCTTTAAACACTTCTGTGTATTATGACTCAAACAGTCCGTCCTAACCTACCGCACTACCAGAGGGTAAGGATCTAATCTTAACTACTTGGCGTGATTTATTGCAGGGAGGGAAGAGAGCTCACAGTCTCGCTTTCACAAGGGACTGGCTACATCAGCTTTCCATACAGCTGTTTCAAATGCAATTCTCTGAATGACAAGGCTTCTGATACATATTCATAAAACAACATATTTAGGTTCAACAGACCTATTCTCTTAGCTGCGGTATATAATAATTATGAAGTGTCCTCATTAGCGGGTAAGAAAAATTCAATAATACAACCAATATTTAAGGGGCTTCAACACGGACGACTCTGAGTTCGATCCTTTCAAATGCCTCGGGAGCAGTATCCCGATTTGGAGGACTTATAACATTAGCGACTTAGGGTAGGCCTCGCCTATTACCAGCGCTCATAATACAACATAAATAGCACCCTTTTTAACATACAACACACAATGCCTCGTGATCACTATCACAACTTTGAGGGCTTATACAGTTCATTCACCACGACTAACTGTCCCTCATAATTATTTTTACCGAGCATTTCAACGCATTCCTAGCGTGATAAATTACTTAAATGCGCTACATGGCGCTTATACATTAATTAGCCAAGTTGCAGGTTGCCTTCAAAGAACTAAATAAATTCAAAATCAACGTTTGATCTACATCTCAAAATATATATTACTCTTCCTCCCTTTACAATAATCCTTTCTACCATAAAGAACATGTATTCATAACATGTATTAATTCATCTAAAGGAGCTCGGAAGCTACTACTTTCAATATAAAATTCATCACAATATTCCTTCATTTATATAATTATTACTATTATTATTACGCTTGCATTCTCATGTTTATATCATGTATCAATTACACTGATATTCTATTGAATATATTCCACAAGGGATTCATTTATATTTCACATATTTATTATATTTCTCTCAAATTAATCGTTCAGATCGCGCAATCATTTCTTTCACCTGTTATTAAATATCCCTACTCTCTCTCTCTCATGAGGATTATACGCAAATCTTCCCAAACACATAATAATGAAATAGTTACTCACATGACGGTACGGTCAGCGACCGAATTCTCCAGCGATGGAACATTTTCGCCCACCAACTTTTTCTTAAGCCATTTTCATGGTTACATTTACACTCAATAACACTTTTTAACACCACATAAAATATTTACCTTAATCACTTGGAACATAACGAATACCATTTTGTATTCGTTTTCACTTAACAAAATACAATTCACTAAAATATTACACTCAAAAATTTCACTATATTTACATTACATAAAAAAATATCACTTGGGCGTTAATTATTCGCCTTACACACGTGATTTCTTTTCCTTTCCCGTTTCCAAGGGTTGCACTATAGCACGTCGGCTTCCTAATCTGACGAGATGATGGAAAGTCTCGATCGAACTACACCTCACTGGAACGGCTGATCTTCTAATCCTGGGTTTGACTATCGGCTTCTATAAATTTACTGCACGATGTCGTATCTTGCTAGACGCTCCCTTGTTCGTCTAAATAAAAGTCTGTCCTTGATGTATTACTTTTCGATCGCTCGAACTGTTTATCGGTGACCTAGTAATTTCCTTGTACTAATTTCTGTTACTTTGATTCGTAGCTTATTGGAGTCCTCCCCAATGTTTACTGTTCATTTGTCTTCCTAGACAAAGCCTGGAACTACAATTCCTAATTTTTATCGTCCTGCGCTCTAGTCCCTAAATTTCCGGAACACTAGGCGTTACTATTTTGTTCTACCCTGCTTGGGTTCCTTAACGTAGATAGACTGTCTATTTCACTTTCATTGGGTACTTCGAAACCTTATGATGCGTCGGTTTTTTAACTGAACTATTATATTCGAGTACCTATCGCCTGTTATTTCTCAAGTCCACAGCCTAAACTTTGACTATACTTGTGAACTTTATAAAGTCTGAAGCTTGCCGATATTATTCCTATAATAGGATTCTGATGTGTTTCCACGCGGCGATACTAATGACGATACTGCACGGCCACTCCCATACGGGGTGCTCGTTGGTGATACAGCGTAATACGACCTCTCAAGGTCTGGTAAAGACTGCATGTACTTTGAAACAGTACCATGCGCTTCCGCGCCCTTGGTAAACTGAATGCTCTTCCTGGCACCTCCAGGGTTTATATCGTAATCGGCGGCAAAAGGATAAAATCCGCGTCTTCTCCAGCACTAACTTCTGAAGTAATGGTCGTATAATTTTGAAAAACATATCTCTGGAAAGCTCTTGTTTTAAACGTAAACTAATTTCTTTGATCATGAAAATCGATCACACAATTCCAAGATATTAAATAATTTGTCTCCTCAGATATGTGGGCTTTGAGGTTTATTTTTCCATCCCTACCAACTCTGGTCTCGGGGAATTACTAACGACGTCATGCTACGTCTGCAGTTCTTTCCTGTGCAAATATTATAAACTTTTTCCCCCACACAAAAATCTCTATTCCAGAATGATCAACAATGATGTGTTTCTTTCATTAATTAAATGCTCGCAAATGGCTTAATTCTAATTATTTCTCTTCTTGCACCATTGCGAGGTTGTCATTTTCTAGGTGAGTAAGGTCTATTTCCGAAACCTCTTCTCTCTTACTCGTCGTGGAAAGTTTTTATCGTTCTATTTATAATCATGAGCCAGTTTCTATCGATGTGTCAAGCATGATCTCACGTCCACATGACTCGTGGTCACCCATTCTTGCGCCACATTATAACAGCCCACTTCTTAAAATCTTTCCAATACATTTTACAGACTGTATTATTTCCTCTCTTCTTTTGCAAATAATATATGGATTCGACGCTTGAACCAATTGCAGATGGGTTCAATATATATATACATATATATACATACATAAATTATATATAAACTTTTGAACTGACGGTGGTTTTGGGGTCTGGGGGATGTGAAACGCGAAGATATGTCGAAATTTTCCGGAAGTCGAAACATGGTACCCATTGCAATAGTTAGCTTTCTAATGAAATCTACCTAAATATATACCACTTGTCAGTTGCCATTCTGTTGAATGCACCCCGTTCCAGCCCTCAGACCAGAATTACATTTCTTGGGAGAGCCGGGAATCGAACCCGAGCCTCCGCGGTGACAGCCAAGAATGCTAGCCACTACGCAACTAGGCGGACAACAACAACAATAATAATAATAATAATAATAATAGTGTTATTTGTTTAAAACTCAGCAATTTTTCTAGGTTTGTGCCGTGTCCACTGATGAGCCAGCTTGGTGTTTCTTGGCGAAAACCCACACAAGACACGGCACAAACCTAGAAAAATTGCTGAGTTTTAATTCAGTGGCCGTAAAAACCAATATACCATCTTTTTATTTGTTTAACTTCTCTTTAAATTACTGTGGCTTATAGATACGCCGGTCGAACATCAATTCCGCTCAATTTTCCTTAATTCCACTCGGTCCTCCAAGGGACCCAAAAACAAGTTCCTCAACTCCGCTCAGGCTTTCACAAGGGGTCGGCAAAGGGGTTATCCCCAATGACGTAAACAAATCTCATAACCCTCCTGCTCGCTACCAAGGGCCGGGTCTAACACCTTCTGCAGCGCATGAGTGAATTCTTGAATGCAGCTGATTTTTCCGTTCTAGGCTGGAAAACTGTATTTTCAGCATCCGCAGCTGATATCGAAAGTATTTTTTTAGGTACAAATTATACACCTATTATTACCTAAATTTAATTTTATAATGTCTGACTACGTTAAAAAACATACAAACATTTAAGTATGCACATGTTAAAAACAATGCATAAAATGTGTAGAAAGAAATAGAAAACTTGGCAGAATTATTTAAAAGAATATTATGATTAATTTTAAATCACTTGTATTTTCTGCCATATAAGTTATAATGTGCCAACCACTTTATACCTGATTTAACGAATGAGCGGACTTGACATCAGAGCGGTTGACCAATGGCACAACAATGTCTTGCGAACACCATCACGCCATCGGTCAAGCGCTCTGAAGTTGTTGTTTTATTTTCTACAAATTTTATGCATTGTTTTTAACATGTGCATACTTAAATGTTTGTATGTTTTTTAACCTAGTCAGATATTATAAAATTAAATAAAATTGAATAAAAAATACTTTCGATATCAGCCGCTGATGCCGAAAATAATGTTTTCCAGCCTAGAACGGAAAAATCAGTTGCATTCAAGAATTCACTCATGCGCTGCAGAAGGTGTTTGACTCGGCCCTTGGTATGCGAGCAGTAGTGTTATGACATTTGTTTACGTCATTGGGGATAACCCCTTTGCCGACCCCTTGTCAAAGCCTGAGCGGAGTTGAGGAACTTATTTTTGGGACCCTTGGAGGACCGAGTGGAATTGAGGTAACCCTGGCTACCTGACTGGAATTCCCGAGCGGAATTGATGCCCGCCCGATACACCGCGCTGGGGTGCCGGAATTTCGCCCCGAAGGGGATTTCTACCCCCAAAAAAATATCCTTCCTCCATTCCATATTTGAGGAGGGGAAGGAATTTGGCTTTGCGACATCGTGGTCATGTGGCCCCATGTTCTTGGGTGTGTGGTAGCCTGTGTCACTGTGATGTCTGTACTAGTACGTGTATACGGAATGGAGGTAGGAATTGTTTGGGTAGAAAGCGGCCGTGGCCTTAAGTTAGGAATCATCCCGTCATTTGCCTGGAGTAGAAGTGGGAAACCACGGAGAGCTATTTCCAGGATGGATGAGTTGGAAATCGATCTCTCCTCAGTTTTGCCTCACGAGGCTGAGTGTATCCCGTTGCAGCCTTCACGCCAGAGTTAAAATTTCTTAGCAAAGCCGGGAATCGAACCCGGAGTGACAGGCAAAAACGCTAGCCACTACACCACGAGATGGTCGCGGTGTCAATATGAATGCGATTTTTGAGTGCCACTGCGGGAAAGAGACTTCCACGTCGAACACTCAACGTTGGATCACAGTTAAATTTTAGTTATGGATGGGGTTTGAAAATTGCATGTTCCCCTCCTGCATCAGCACTGTTTGACCGGAGCAACAGCGCCAACAGCAAAGGGGTTGAGTTAGCTGGAATGGTGGAAGTTCAGGGTGGGATTATGAACCTATGACCGGAATCATAATAGTGTAGTGTTATTCACCTTCAGCGCGTATGTACCTTTAGAATTGTGAGCAGATAGAGGGTAGGGTGTAATATGGGTCGAACATCAATTCCGCCCGATTTTCCTCAATTCCACCCGGTCCTCCAAGGGACCAAAAAATAAGTTCCTCAACTCCGCTCAGGCTTTGACAAGGGGTCGGCAAAGGGGTTATCCCCAATGACGTAAACAAATGTCATAACCCTCCTGCTCGCATACCAAGGGCCGGGTCAACGTCAAACACCTTGAGCGCAGGAGCGAATTCTTGCATTCAACACGACAACACAAGCTCTCAGGTGTTCATATTTTTGGGAATACCAAAAACAACCCCCACCCTGTTGACAAGTTGGTTAGTGGGTCAGTTGTTTAAAAGTATTGGAGGCAGTTACATCAATATCTTTTGTGCAACCTACGTCAGTCAAGTGCTTTGTGTTATTTATATAATTTAATTTTAACGAATTGCTGTTAAGTAGTAGAGTAGATGATATAGTGAAATTAGTGGTATTATATTTTAAATTATTGTGGTTTTTTTTCCTTTTTGTTGTTTTTAATGAAAAAATTAGTGGGTGAACGAAGACAGTCTTTAGTTGTAAGAAATGGCTTTAAGTACTACCATGCTAAAAAACTCAAATCAACAGACGAAGATCGGTGGCGGTGTATAATGAAATCGAGCTAAGCAAGCAGGAGGGTTATGACATTTGTTTACGTCATTGGGGAAAAGCCTGGGCGGAGTTGAGGAACTCATTTCTGGGTCCCTTGGAGGACCGGGTGGAATTGAGGTAACCCTGGCTACCTGACTGGAATTCCCGGGTGGAATTGATGCCCGCCCGTAATATGTAGATATTTTAGTCGGTCATGTGGGCCAAGAAGTGTTCGCGAGCACAAGCTCCCGTGAGATCCATTCTTCAATACAAATTCTGTTTCACGAACCGGAATAATAGTGTTTTGAATAAAAGTTCTGACAGTCAGGAAAAACCCGGCCGAAGTTGTCGGATTTTTTAACTGCAATAAAGTTCTCTCAGTATGCCTTCCTTCGGAGGGGAAGTAAAGCCGGAGGGCCCATGTCATAGATTTATGGCATGTAACAGAATCTTCCACTAACTTCAACTGTGTGAAGCTAAAATTTTTAGGTTATATTTGACTCACGCTCTAACTACCAACGTTCGCTGGCAGGTACGGGTTGCGGTGGCATCTAGTAGCCAAGTTCACGGCTAGGTGTCGTTGACGGTAGTATTTTGTAGTAAAAGTAGGAACTACTTGAAATTGATCGTCTGTAGTCCTATCCCGAATTGCAGATAACACACTAATACAGTCATCACAATAATAATATCGCATGGCCTCGGTGCCGGGTGCAAGTTGTTATTTGACACCCAGAGGGTAGCTTGCGTGTCGAATTTTTTGTTGTTCCTTGAAGCACTATGAAAGGCAAGGAGGTTAGATATCTAAGCTCCTTGACACTATAGCGCTTTCTAGTAGAGAAATGAGGAACTTTGTGTTGGCGGAAATTCCCGTGAATAATTTTGCCATTATGAACACGGCCTACTGAATTCAAATGGGTCTTTTGACATGCAAACATCGTATTAAATGCGTGTCGTAATTTTTGCTGCCTTTCAATAATCACTTGCCACGGCCAGGAGTGGACCTGCAAGCTTAGCGTTGGTAGACCGACACGATAACCACTCACCCACCGTGGCAAGCTATGCACAGAGAAAAGATGGCATCACCCCAACGAAGGTTGTGTGACTTTACACAGGTGTAGTTAGTGGAAGGTTCTTTTTCATGCCATAAATCTATGACATGGGACCGCCGGCTTTACTTCCCCTCCGAAGGAAGGCATAGGCCTACTGAAGGATTTTAATGCTATTAAAAAATCAGACGACTTCGGCCGGGTTTTGAACCCGCGATCTTGGGAACAGCAGTTCAGCATGATACCAACTACGCCACCGAAGCCGCATATATTTTTAAGCATTATGTTTTATTCCGAAAATGTGTTGATTTGCCTTCATTCCAGCGTAACCTTCAGGGGTTTGAAGACCATCAGGGGATGGGGTGCCCGACTCTTCCCCTACCTCCCAGCTGGATCCGGGCCTCAATTCAAACCTTCCCTAAAAAACATTCTGCTCTTCCAGTCAGTGGAGTTGCGGATCTTCACAAGAAGATTACACCCTTAAGCTTGTCACGAGCCCCACTCTGCTCACCCTGTCAGCCCGGGGACAACCACTCACCTCGTCTCTATAAATATTTGCTTGATCGATCGCCTGGGGCGACGAGAGGTTACGTCAGGGTTATCACAATCTGGAACATTCCATTTTATACCCAACAGGAGTTTATTTAGCCTGATTGATTGAATGATTATTCAATCGATTAATTAATTACTATTGTTACTACTGTTTCTACATATACTGTAGTAAATATTTTTATTAAAGGAGGGCTTTTTTCCGTAGTTCTGCTCACGTATAATTCGTTTGATTAGCCGACGTTTCGTCTTCTTATGTGGAAGTCATTTTTCAAGGTACAGTAGAGTCCCGCTAATCCGAACTAATTGGGACCGAATCCTGTTCGGATTAGGTGGATCTTCGTCAAATACGACAATATATTAAATTTAAGGCTCGAAAACCAATACTGTACTGAAATGTTTTTATAAGCACTGTTGGCGTCTACCTACCTTGCAGCAATGCCTCTGCGACACATGAGCTTCCACCAATAGTAATAGACAAATCGGCGAATCCACGGTGTTTCAAAAACATGAACATGAACTCACTCCCTGTTTTTTACAAAAATCACTGTTGTGTTGATTTGCTTTTCCGTTTGTTTTGTCGTTAACGTAAAGACAATTACTTTTATGCCCAGGATCGCGGGTTCAAATCCGGCCGAAGTCGTCGGATTTTTAAGAGCGTTGAAAATCCCTCAGTATGCCTTCCTTCGGAGGGAAGTAAAGCCTACGGTCCCATGTCATAGATTTATGGCATGTTAAAGATCCTTCCACTAATTACACCTGTGTGAAGCTAAATTGTATAGGTTAAGAAGCTCTTAGATTCCTACGTTCGTTGCCTAGAGCCGACTGCGGTGGCGTCTGGTAGCTAAGTTCTGAACTAGTAGTCGTTGACGGTGGCGTTTGGCAGCAAAAGTAGGAACTATTTGAAAAATTCAAAAGTCGGCACTCCTTACTTGAATTAAAAAACAAATAACACACACTAATACAGTCATCACAATTAGCACCGGTTATCAGACAGATTCTACACACACCCAAAGTACACGGGGCTACACGACCGCGTTGTCGCAGCCCCTAAACTTAAGAACCAACCAACCAAAGACAATTGCATTCAAACTTTGTTATGTATTTTAATAGTAGGTCTAGAAGCCTCCCGTTTTTAGGTTTTGTGTGTAATGAAACGCTTTACCTCGTCCTGCCTTGATAAACCCCAACATTAGCATAAAAGCAAGAAGATAATTAAATTCGATGGCACTGAGGCAATCGAGATTGATATCCAAACATCCAGTGGCTTTCGCCACGAAGGAGGAATGGGGAGGACGCCCTTATTTTCAAAGCCTTAGAACGCCCTCGGTAATTTAGACCAAGACAGGAACCGGCAAGGCCAGGACAAGCCTGTTAATTGGAAGGGCTGGACTTACCCTGAGACCGAATGCGAACATTTCCCAACCAAAACAAGGAGGAAGGAAAAGGGGACCATTTCCACTGACCTTCATGCACAATAATCACGAGAAATCAAGATAACTAATAACATGTATTAAATGAAGATTTACAAACCAAAATTAACCTAGGCAACACCTTAAATATAATTAAAACACAACACAATAAATCTAATGGTCCCAGTAGCTACGAATAGGGCGACGCGAAATTAAAAACCCGTGAATGTAAAACACTTTTCAACCAACACACCCCTTGCCCAAGTGGCGATTTGTATTCTCGCATTATAATTCACAATTAAGAATACTAAAGTAATTCCCCGAAACATGTATGAAAGGAATAACGACATGAAGTAAGCGAAAAGCTACTCCAGAAAACAAAGTTGTTTAACACAACCAAACAAGTCACTTATTACGACCAGACCGGCTGATGGGCCCCTCTCAACTGAGGTGTCGAGGGGTCTTTCTGACCAAGTTAAAACCAACATCCCACCCTTAATATCAAACCGAAACTAAACAACGAAGAATCCCCACCCTGACACAACGCAACACAAAATGAGGAGGACCACATCCCCTTCCAAAACAACTTAACCTAAAACATGTTGTCTTAAAGCTAGTTCTGTATAAGATAGTCGACAGATTCATTGTTTACTCCTGTAGCGTTAATTTCATGTTTTTCTGTGCTAATAAATTGACGTTTTTACTTGGAAAAACTAGTTTAAATCTTTATTTTTTTTTCCTATTTTAAATTTCAAAACAAATTTGGTAGATATTTTTTCCTAGCCCTGTTCGGATTAGGCGGATTTTCGGATTAGCGGGGTTCGGATTGGCGGGTCTACTGTAGTTTACATTACACAAGGGGATAATCAGAACAATAGTACCCTTCGTATGGCAAGCCTTGCGCTAGTCTACTCTGTTGCCGAATATTGTGCACCGGTATGGTATAGTAGGGGCGTATATAAGGGGGGGGGGGGGGGCAGTGGCCCCCCCCCGAAATTTTTGTCACATATATTATTTGTTTATGAATTAATACATTAAAAAGCAATATAATCATGTACTATTGTTACTAAGTGACGTATGGCAACGTTGCAAAGCAAAGCGAAGGTAGAGCGATGTAAACAGTGTGACAATCAGTTTGCTCTGATCTTATGTGTAACAACATAACTTCTTATTACTCTCCAGTGCCTTCACTCTTATGAACAAACCAAGAACAGCAACAAGTACCCTTGAAGCGTGTGACAAAAGTTTTTTTCCCTAGCTTTTATACCCTTATCAAACTTTTGGCGGCGGCCCGGGTGGCGTAGTCGATAGCATGCTGAGCTTCTATGCCCAAGACAGCGGGTTCAAACCCAGCCGAAGCCGTCAGATTTTTTAAGAGCGTTAATAATCCCTCAGTATGCCTTCCTTCGGAGGGGAAGCAAAACCGGCGGTCCCATGTCATAGATTTATGGCATGTTAAAGAACCTTCCACTAATTACACCTGTGTGAAGCTAAATTGTATAGGTTAAGAATGTAAACAACGCTCTTAGGTTCCTACGTTTGTTGCCAAGAGCCGACTGCGGTCAAGGTAACTAGAATACTATCAGGTAGGCCGATATCGCAGTTCCCGCTTCAGTCGCCAGGCGGCTCCCTTTCCGCTGACGTCATCTCGCGGACAAGCCAGTGTCGCCTGAAGTAGGAAACGTGCTTTGTAATGCAGTTATATGATCTATTTCGATATGAAATAATGAGCTTTTAAAATGGGTAGCCACAGTAACTGTGCCGTTTCTGAGTACAAAACGATGGCCGCAGAAATTCTGAAGTGATTTACCACTCTTTTTCTAACGATAAGGAAGTTCGAAAGCTGTGGATTTTAAGATGCAGGCGAAAGGATAGCGTCAATGTTAGAACTACCTGACGTTGTTCCTCACATTTTCTTACCATAGGACTGGGAACTGGAGCTCAAAAATAAATTATTGGGTTTGCCTCTGAAGAAGAAATCACGCTTTGGTGTAGGTCCTTCGAAGAATATACAGTACCTAACTGGCATCAGGTCCGACGAGAGGGAGGGGCAAGCGGGGCTGTAGCCCCAAGGCTTAGTTTATCTGAGGGAACCTAGGCGGTAAAAGGACTTAGGATGGACAACTTTATTTAATTTAAGTTTAAAACTATTATGAAAATGTCTGATGACACACTTTGATGTAAACACAGGCAGCGAACAGTATACAAGACATTACAATAATTATTAATTAATATAGGCCTACCGGTAATTAATTTTATAAATAACCATTCTGTTTTTCGTTTTCCGGGGAAATGGTTAAGTTGCCAAGGTCATGCATTTTATAACGTGTTAGAGTTCAAGAGTCCCTAACGTTTCTAATTCAATCTCAGAAAAAAATGATTCTTTACTTCATACTGTGCATTTCTGAAAGGAGTGTGGGTTATCCTTGTAGAGCCTGAACACGTTCCGATACACAGAAAACTGATTTTTTAACCCTCAAACTGTGTCGTGACAATATGAGTACATAAACTGTGTCGCGGTGCCACTAATGGCATCACCTATATTCTAGGACATAACTCTGGTATTTCGATTTAGTTTGACTCAGTATTTGTTATAATACACTTTCTAATATCAGTAAACAAATCTATATAGAAACAAATTCTGAAATTAGTATACACATTGGAGAAAAAAAAGTTCCAAGTCACTGCAAACCACACGCACTTTTATACACAAAGATAAATATAACGAACTTTTAGTGTTAAGGATTGTAATAAAGTATATGGATTGTATATTTTCATATACCTAAGACATGGAATAATGGATAATAACTAGAATTACACACATATGTCCTACACCACATATTGTCACAACACCTGACCTTTCACTTTCAATCGTCAACTCAGCATTCCCGACAGGCTACAGATCGGCATGTCTGGCACACTGGTCGGTCACAATCTTCACAGTATTGATTAGATTTATTCCCTTGGGATCTAGGGCATATAGCACACCTCTTCCTCTTTGAAGGACCTTCTCTATTTCGTGCATTGTCCTTTGGAAGTGGCTTTTTCAAAATACGAGATACGGTCAGCCTTAGCTCCCTAGGTAGGCGAGTATTCACAAGCCTTTCATTGAGATAGGGCACAGTCAGTTGCTTTGCCAGAAGTTTTAAGAATTGGAAACGAGCAATGACTTTACTGTCTTTGAATGAGGTATGCAGTATGTGAGCATTGACTCCTATTATATTGAGAATCGTGTAAAAGATAGCCATAGGCCATCTGCGTGTACGTCTACCTGTGTCGTACGTAACGCACTTCTGGTCCAGTGTGTCTACTCCACCTTTTGTGTTATTGTAAAATGCAATCATCTCGTCTTTGTTACATTCTGGGTCCATCCACCTAGCATGATGCATACTCGACACCAAAATTACAGCCTTACACTTTTTGGGCACGTGTGAAAGCAGCGTGATATGTATGGTAAATCCATATTCAGATGAGCCCACAGGACGCCTTCTGTTAGGAAGGAATTGTGGTGGAATCTCCCGCTTATTTTTCTTGGGAGGGTCCCAACGTAAGTCAACTTTCTTTGTTTTAGTTCCGAAACAAGCTCTATTGAGCTGAAATAGTTATCGGCGGTAATGTTCCGATTCGTTCCGGCAATCACTTTAGCAAGCCGCACTACACTTTGCGTTCGATTTTGTAACCTTCTTTCTTCTAAATTCAAACCAATCCCATCACTATCTTTCCCCGTGTAGATATATCCATTTAGAAAGTAGTTTGTTCGCGCATCGCACAAGATCATAATTTTGAGACCATATTTTTGTGGTTTATTGGCCATATACACCCTGAATTTGCAGCGACCTCGGAAGCCAACTAGCATCTCGTCCACACAAGCCATGGATCCGATGTTCTAAAGACTCTGAGAATTTTCTACCATTCTGTTGAACATCCACGAAATAGCGGCAGCAGGATCTGTACATCTCCTCTCACAACGATCCAATGGATTATCAAACCGCAAAACAATAATAAAAAAGTGAACTCTTCTCATGGACAGTGTCGTACGGAATATTTCTCTACCAGTACTATCTGTAGCGAACAAGGAGTCTAAGCTTTCATTATTTGATTTGAATATAGCACTGTAGTACAGGAGACCAAACAATGCTTTTATTTCGATTCTGGTTGTATCCCTCATTTCAGTTCTGTCTGTTTTAGAAAACCGTACTCTGTAAGTTGTGAGTTTTTCATTTGTGTGCTTCACTACATTTTCCACCATATCATCACAAAATAAACATTCCCATACTTGTAGTGGTGAACAAGAATCTCCCAGCAGTCTCGCTTTCCCTTTTATTGTTGGTACTTTGACAACAATGTTATGGGCAGGTGTCTTCATATTACGACAAGGTTCAACAGAGGACCACTTGTACCGGTTTTTACCGTAAAATGCTGATGAATTTCCTTCCACTAACTGTGAGTTTTCTTCCGTATTATGTGAAATACCTTCGTCATCAGAGTCATATTCCTGCTCGGAAGCAGACTCGTGTTCAGAATTGAAGTCAACATCTTGGCCATCACGGTCACTTTCAACACTTCCCTCATCGTCCTCATACAGCACAATGTCTAGCTCCTCCTCAATAGCATTCGAAAAATTAGGATGTGAAACTAATATACCACTCTCCCGAAACGATGCCATTGCATCAGCACAGCAACTGCTTCCTTCACAGAGTTACAAACAAAAGTAGTAAGAGTCACCGTGCACATAGCCTTCAGAACGCGAACTGTGTCGTGGTGCCATAAGTGTCACCACTTCCACTCCTCTTGCTAATAACAAAGAAAGAAAACTGCGCAGGCGCCTGCCAGTCTGGCTATGAAACAAAAGCATGTAGGCGGGATGATACATGGAAGGGAAACATTCTAGGATAAAAATGCCCATTGTAATAAAAGTAAGTTTGAGAAGCGGTGCCATAAACGACCCCACGACACAGTTTGAGGGTTAAGGCACAGTGATCAAAATCGTAAAGTAAAAGAACAACCAATGTTATAAAATAAAGGCGAGTGGCTGAATAACTAAAACCAAAATAGATTAATAATCATTTGGGCAAGCTAAATTCCACGGATGATAATGATGATTGAAGTTTTATGGGGCAGAATAGCGAAGAGCCTTTTCTTTGGGTTATCTTAGGGTCCGTGATCGCTCTCTACGGCCCTGGCTGGCATTGGGACATTGTGCTACTGAGCAACAGGTATGTTAAAAAGACTACTGTTTTTTATAATATTGAGAAATATATCTGCTATGAATAGACCGACAGCGGTAGCTACGCTCGCTATTGCGCAGCACTAGACATGGGGCCAAGCTCTCTGCGGACTCAGTATACGTGCGTTCGAGCCCCACCGTAGGCCGTCCTTGATATGTTTTTGATGGTTTCCCCATGTTCAACTTCAGGAAGCTTGCCACGGTGGGTGAGTGGTTATCGTGTCGGATTACTAACCCCCAAGATTGCAGGTTCGCTCCTGGCCGTGGTAAGTGATTTTTGGAAGGCGGTAAACATTACGACTCCCATGTCATACGATGTTGGCAAGTCAAAGAACCCATTTGAATTCAGTAGGCCGTGTTCATAATGGCAAAATTAATCTCGGGAGTTTCCGCCAAAACAAAGTTCCTCATTTCTCTACTAGAAAGCGCTATAGGGTCAAGGAGCTTAGATATTTACCCTCCTTGACTTTCATAGTGCTTCAAGGAACAACTAAATTCGACATGCAAACTACCCTTTGGGTGTCAAATAACAAAGCTTGCACCAGGCACTCGAGGCCATACGATATTATTATTATTATTTACTTCAGAAAAATGCTAGGACGGTAGACTAACTTCTGACAGGCCACGGCCGCTTCCTTCAACATCCTTACCGAGTTTCATTCACCGTAATTAATTTCATCTCTCATTAACTCCTCTCATAAGGTTGGAGTCAGGAAGGACATCTGTCCGTAAAAACAATCCGCAGCAAAGACTTTCACCGCATCTCATCACCGTTGTAAAACGGGAATAATAATACGAGGTCCAACAGTCGTCATACCCAGCTAAGCTAGTCATGTCGCCAGTATCCCGAAGGCAATTTTTTGTTACCCTTACAACGCAAGTCCGTCAACGACGCGTTAAGAAAAGCTAATGATCAAATAATGATGAAAAGTACCTACTTTTAAACCCAGGCATACAGCCTGAAAGTCCGCCTTGCTGCGTAGTGGTTATCACTCTTGGCCGTCACCGCGGAGACCCGGGTACGATTTCCGGCTCTGCCGAGATATACAATTCTGGTCTGAGGGCTGGAACAGGGTACACTCAGCCTCGTGAGGCATAACTGAAAAGATTTGAGTTCGATTCCCACCTCAGTCATCCTGGAAGTGGATTTCCGTGGTCACTTCTACTTCAGGCGAATACCGGGATGGCTCCTAAATTAAGGCCACGGCCAACTCCTTCCCAATCCTCATCTGAATTACAAATACACACACGAATACAGCAATCACAATAACACACGCTATCAGACAAATTCCACATACATACCCAAACACACGGGGCTACACGACCACGATGTCTCAAAGGCCCTAAAAAATTAATCATCAACAACATACAGCCTAAAGTGAGTACGTTAGTGCAGCACCTCCCAAGTTATCAAGACTGCAGCCGCTCTTTCCGTTCAGTGTATGGTGTCTCCTTGCCAACGCCTCAACCCTGATTATCGGGGACATGTGGATTTGCATTCCATCGTTTGCCGGACTTGAAGTGGTTTTCCATTTCAACTCCAGGTAAATGCCAATAATGGTACCTACCTCTCAGATCATGACCGCTTTATTCTGAATTCCTACCACAACCCATTCTTTGAAACCGTGGACCATAACATTATATAATGTCCTTACACGCACAGTATATAAATAAATCGAGATGGGCGTCTCATGCTTCGTTGGTGAAATAATAATAATAATAATAATAATAATGATAATAATAATAATACCAGTATAGTGGGCCATTTAATTACAGGTCAATCATAAACGGGAGATGCGCAACCAGAAGAGAACAGTGCTTAAGAGAGCAATGTCAACGATTGAAACGTTGTCACCCAAGAAAATACCAAAACTGGATGAAAGTATCTCCAGATGAGTCGACTTCTGCGGAAGTAGTACCTCCAGACATGGAAATTGAGACACACAATTGACCACAGAAATCCTAACCCCAATTACAAATATACACATCAGTACAGCCATCGTAATGACACGGGTTATCAGACAGATTTAACACATACACCCAAGAACATGGGGCTACTGGACCACGATGTTTGAAATGTTGTTGATTCATTTATTGACTATGTTAACCCACCATAACTGTGATGGATTGGTTTAAATATAGACATTTCCAATATTTTTAGACATATTTTCTGACCCCACACCATAGCCATGTTCGTTAAGTCGTGCACCACAACTGCACGGAGATCAAATGTTCGAATTCTGACACCGTGTGAGGTTTTCCTGAGAGTTCTCCACACTCCCTCCAGGAAAATGTCGGTATGGTGCATATTTCAAGTCTTGAGGCACCAGCGTCAATCCTAAATGCTGAAAATTACCATTACACATACTACTGTATTACAAAAACACAGGTTATCAGGAAGATTCAACACGTCCAAGTGTATGAGACTCATGACCAATATGTCCCAATCCTCTAAAATGAATAGTTAAGAACAGAAATGTTGGAATCTAGGATGTGTAACATTTCATAGCCGTTAATTAACTCATATTCATTTATGTGTTAAGTCACCGTTAACATTTCCAACATCATTCAGAAATATTCTAACATTAGTAGATCGAAAGGTGTGTGCAATTACGTAGTTATTAACTCGTATATATTAAGAAAACGTGCCTCAAGCAAAATATATGCAGGTGCTGCAGTGCTGTGGGACTCGCCTATGTCCGCGAGGTGACGTCACATACTGCTAGACCAATGGCTACCATTACTCCCGCAAAGCTCGTAACGGTACCCCCTGGACTGCGGTGGCTGAACTAAGCCTATTAGTCATTGACGGTGGCGTTTGGCGGCAAAAGTAGGAACTATTTGAAAAATTCTAAGTAGCTGTCCAGAGCTGTCTTTACTTGAATTAAAAGGCAGATAACACACACTAATACAGCCATCACAATTAACACCAGTTATCAGACAGAATCTACACACACCCAAAGTACACGGGGCTACATGACCGCGTTGTCGCAGCCCCTAAACTGAGGAACCAACCAACCAAACTTTTGGCAAATTTGCCTCTCTCTGTAGCTACTGGTACTGCCGAACGGAGTTTGAGTTGGTTGAAAACATACTTAAGAAATTCTACTTCTCAAAACAGACTCAACGGTCTAGTATTGTCATTTATTCACAGAGACATACATCTCACTGACGATGAAGTTATGAACCGATTTGGCAATGCTTCAAGAAACCTTGACTTTATATTATAGTGTGAGTTGTAAATCAAAACAGTAACATTAATTCTTTCCATGTAAATACTATCAAGTGAGGATGATGATTGTATTAATAAAAAGTAACATAAAATGGTTGTGTTTGACATTAACCAAACATAAAACATCACAAAAAATTGATTGAAAAAGTGATGCCAGATAGCCTTAAAACTCACCATTTTGCACCAAATTATACAAGAGTTTCCCGGGGTGAACCCCGTACCCCCTATTCTTTACGCATATGCCATGCCCCCTAATCCCCGGTTGGGCACTCCACGAAATAAATTTCTATATACGCCCCTGGCAAGTGCTCATGTCAACAGAGTGGATACTCAGCTCAATGAGTCCTTAAGGATTATAACGGGCACATTATGATCAACCCCTGTGCCATGGTTGCACGTCCTGGCAGGTATTCCTCCTCCACAACTGAGACGACACCAAGCAGCTGCCCACGTTTGGAAAACTTACATCTGTTCTGACATCAAGCACATTCCGGTTCACTCACTACTGAGGCTGTGTCCCAATAGTACAATTTCAGCCGTAGTGAACTAGATAGTCGACTATTTTACCGGATGTGACGTCAGAAGTAGTGATCCAATACTGCTTAGCACATAGCAATCAAGTGTCTGTAGCATCTAGTGAACGAAAGTGCATGCTAGATTGTCGACTACGTCAAGGAAGTTATAGAAATTGTAGCTTATCGGAATTGTAGGTTATGTAAATTGTAGGTTGTCTTTGACTTAAACCAAACACAAACCATAATTAGGGCTCGGCTAAAAAGTGATCTTCTTGGCTCATCCATGATTGTATAATTCAGGTATTGTTTATTTAAAACAGCAGATGAAAGCGCAAAGAGCTTACAAGGAGTAGCAGATCACCGCCATCTTGAGTGTTGGTTTGGTACCAGCATGTAAGTTCAGTACGTTTCAGAAAACAAGTCTTTGAAGGAGGCTGTGATCAAGCAGACATGTCCCAAATCTCCCTAGTGCATAGCACATAGCACATAGTAGCTAGCAGCTAGTCAATAGCAGACAACTGTTTGGGACACAGCCTGAATAGTCCTCCACCCATGCGCCTGAAATCCAGGAATCCTATTTGGAGTGATGACATTATTAAACAGCCAGAGCCTTACAACATCTGCAAAATCTGGAAGGAAAGGTGGAGAGATTTTTCTTCATCTCACCAAATCCACTTAGATGATCCTTCCCAGCATATCCCAGGAATTGATCTACCAAGAGCTACTGTACGTGGTGCCAACTAAATCGTGCTCGAACTGGTCACGGAAGGTGCAAAGCAATGCCACACAAATGGGGTTGGCTAGAATCACCAGCTTGTGACTGCGGAGCTCAAGAACAGACCATGTACCACATCATTCGGGAGTGCCCACAGCGTAGCTTCTCAGGCGAATGGGAAGAATTCATGAAAGCATCAGTTCCAGCGCTTTCCTGGTTGAAGAGCCTTGATGTTCATTTCTAATTATTATGTACGTATTTGTATATATATGTAGATCACTTGTACCATACGAAATATATATATATCAGAACAATCATTAATAAAACACCAGGTGGATGAACAATGGGGATTGTTGCCTAATGCAGTTGTCTACCGGGAAAGTGATTTAATAATAGATACGATGAGAAGTAGGAGAATTGCCTTTTTCTGTCATTTATCGAGATTACATGACAATAGGCTCGTAAAACAACTATTTATTTAACTACTTTTGGAAAAGTAAAACAAAAAATAATTTATTCAAAGAAGTTCAAAATGATTTAGATGAGTTGAATATTACAATGCAACAAATTGCAAATAGAGAACAAAAAAGGTTTCTGAAGAACAAACAAATAAGGCTCACACTAAAAATTAATCAACGAAAACAATATGTCATAACTGATGAGGATGAAGGGGTTTTGGGAGAGGAGGAAGATGATGACAACTAAATTCCCCGTCAATCTGTAGATGACTTAAATGTATTTGATTTGATGTAAGTGCTCCAATGTGGGCGTAAACTATGTAAATAAATAAATAAATAAATAAACACAAGGAGACGATGGTAAAATAGCTTGCGAGAAAGCCCCATTTAGGGACGTATTAATTATAATAAACTATTTATTTCCCCTGTGCATCGAACTGGCATCGAACCGGGGTCTTTATCTCAAAGAAGACCAGGCCCATGATTCTGCGCAGAATCGAATCATTGATCTCTGAGGGGGAACAGCCATAGTGAACCCGAGGAACAATGAGTTATAACTGCATATAATTATAACAGCATGATTTCACGGCCAGAACGGGAATATTATAGCTTTAAAGGTGGATTATTGCAGAAAATACAAGCCTATGTACGTTTAAGATGCTAGAGCTCAAGAAAGCGAGCCAGCTTGACATTTTGACAAAGCGAAGTTGAATGTGGGCCCAGTAGACGTGGCGCCTAGGCACTACTTTCGGCGTGGCTGGAGGCTGAAGGCCGTGATTAACGACTAAGAAAATCCCCCTTCAACAAGGCGAAACAGTGGTGTGGGGGTGGTCGCCCACAGAAATTAATTAATTACGGCCAAATGGAGCAATGAATTGAGATGAAACTTACACCCAGATGCATGTATTCTAGGAAAGATAATTTAGGAGTGTTCTCACGCCTAAATTAAAGCCTGCATCTATAAAGGAACTTATGCACAGACCTAATCCGCGGCAGAGTCAGGATTTGTAAAGGAGCCAGAGGGGAAGTACCGGGGTAGCATCATGACGCCGTGGAAGAAAGCAATTAATTATAATTAATTGGCCGAAGTGATTGCCTGCACGAGAGTGAATTTGGAACCTCCATGAATAGACGAATAAGGATCATACTTCACTTTGTCTGAAAATGCATTATTTTAAGAAGAGAGTCGCTCCTGGAAATCCAGTGAACTATTTTTCATCAGGAAGCTTTATATGGGGAGAAGCTGGAGCGGAGTTCAGTTCGTCTTGACTCAACTCGTGTGGTAACACGCTGTCGGATCACGCAAGAAAGTGCGCGGAATTTATAAAGTATTGACGCTCAAATGTACTAGCGGTGAACAATGAAAGGCGCATCATGCAGCTTAATAACAGTAATTCTGCATCATTTAATAATTAGTCTACAGCAGACATATAAGCAACAGTATACGCGAGTATAGAATCAGTACAGCGTAGAGATAATTTAGGATGATGTTTACAGACAATGAACATAAGCACAGGAAGTGTTATCATGGGTAAAATAACATATTACTGTAATGAACACTACAGTTACGGGAACCTGGAAGGCGTCACAAGTAGTTGTGACCTAGGATTGAACAAATTTGCAGTAGAGGAGACATAAACTGTAGGTGACGGGAGACGAACACACATACGCAAGATAGACTTTCAAGGAGACCAGCGGTTGTCAGGAGTTAGCTGCATCGCATCTCTGAGGTCAGGCGATAGTGGGAATCCGATCAAGAATCCGTGTGTGAAAATTGTGCGAGAATTATGTATAAAGTTATATTACAGTGATCTTTAAAAGGGTTTATGTTTATATGGTAAAAGAATGTGTATTGTGTCAAAGTGAAAATGTCAGTAGTGAAAAATATAATTACCATGTGTGAAGTTTATTCAATGTGTCGTGTGAAAAATATCATGATGGCTTAAAACAAACATTATGGCAGGCGAGTGGCTGGCATGCTGGACCAACCCAGCTAAAATGAAAGTGAGTACAAATTTAATATGTTGGTATGATTTAATAGCTCACCATACAACGAAGCATTCCCTCAAAGATTAAGAATTAACAGTCATTTGTGTACGAGATCACATCCCTCGTATTTTGGTAAAAATATGGCTTTGAGGATGACATGCTTACGGCCATTTAGGCGTAAGACATTGATGAAAGTAACGGTAACGTTAAATAATAATAATAATCTGGGGTCGGTAACAATAATAAATAAATAAATCGGCATGTGAGGCCTATAGTACGTGCAAAGTGTGTCATATCTAGCGTAAGAATACTGTGTTATTGTGAAAAGTAAGAAAGAAAGTTAAATATCGAGATAAAGAGAGCTTTTCAGTGTCATTGAAATGTTAAATAAATGTTTTATTTTGGTATATTCTACAGGGTTGTATTTGAGAGCCATTAAGATAGTTAATGTATGCCAGTAAATTTATACTTGTTTTGGAGCTACGTAGAACTTTGGCTTATGAGTGAATGTATAGAGGACGTGAGTGCTTTAAGAATTGAGTCATCTGTAAGAAATATTGTTTGAGCCGCGATCAGCGAGCATGTAACGTAGAATCAAGAGATTTACGTCAATAAGTTGCGGGGATCATCCGAAAATAGTTTGCGCGTTGTCGAATCTAGTCTAGGCCTAGTTGTGGACTTGAGGCGCTCGCAAATTAATTTTGTGAGAATTTCAATAACGAACACTCAAGGGCAATCCCCCTGTATGAGTTCGGGTCCCCGCTGTCGCTTTCCCTTTGTACAGCATTTTAACTGTCGATTTCCTCCAGTTCGCGGGAATTGTACCTTTACGTAGACATACGTTAAATAGAGAGGTTACACATCTTTTCAATTGTGTTGTGGATTCTTTCAGATGCTCATTGAAGATGTTGTCTGGCCCACAGGCTTTATTGTTCTTACTATTGGTAATGGCTTTCAACACCTCTTCCTCGGTAAAAAAAAAAAGGTCCGGTTCTTCTGCTACTGTAAGGTCTCCCTCTGGTCGCGGAGCGGGGCGAGTGTCCCGGTCTTGAAGGACCAACGTTAAGTGATCTTTCCAGGTCTCTATCGATATATTTCGATGGAATTTAGGTTGTCTAGAGTTTAGAGCCTTATAAGGGTGAGTTTCTGCTTCTTGTATGAGTTTCTTTTCTTGTACGTTTTGGAACAATTCCTTTGCTTCTTTAAGGATGAATTTGTACCGTCTCCTTATGTCGTGGTAACTCCTCAGATTGCTTTCTAAAGGTGTCATTCGTACCCGATGAAGAGCTGCTAGAGCTTCTCTACGTGCGAAGTAACAACCTCTGTTAAATCACACCTGTGACTTCCTCGTTGATTGTACTCTGGGAAGTACTGCCTGCAAGATAAGTTTTTCCAAATTCACCGTTGCGTTGTCCAGGTCTCCGGATGCTATCACATATAATACTGTATCAATATCCCTGTCTCTTAAACTTGTGGCGTCTATTACCCTAGATAGCTTTATGAGAGATTTCTTCTCCGTTCCCTTTTCCTCGGACAGTTCGAAGTTGGTCTCTACTGGGATATGTTTCCTTAGCGTCTCCCCTGTCGTGGTTTGTGTGACAGACTTGATGTTTACGTTATTGGTTAGTACGATGTCTATAGAACTTGACCCGTTGTGACATAAGTACGTTAACATGCTATTATCATTCACCAAGATTAGTCCTTCCCCTTCTAAGTATTCTAACACAGAGTTTGTTTTGAGCGAGGGCTTGTCAATACGGCAATTCAAATCTCCGGCTATTATAAGGGTATCATGTGGCTTCACTTTCTCCATTGCTAATGTGAGTTATTCTATGATTTCACTTGATGTATTTTCTGGTTGTAAATACATTCCTAATATAGTACAGACACTTGTTTTTACCATTAGTGTATTGTCTGTTTTATGCAAGACTGAGAAAGGTGAAAGTTGTGCCTTTAAGATGCATGTAATGCCTCCATAGGGTCTTCCTCTGGCCCCTTGTTTGGCGGGAACATACGACCACTCTCTTGTCAAAAAAGTTTCTGTCAGTATTACTAAATCGTACTGGTCGAAGATATCTGGGGCTAAACTGATAACCCCCATGAGTCCCTCAACGTTCCAAACGACATGATACCGTCAATTCCTTTCGAAGACAAGAATTCCTTTACCCTCTCGGTAGTCGCATTTGAAGAGAGGTGACCCACATATAGCCAAGCAATTCCTTCTCCGGGTTGAATGATGGAATTAGATTCATTTGTTCCTATGATGACGTGTCGGCTTTCTATATATCTGTTCCTCTTCCTCCTGACTGTCTCCCAATCCTTCTCTTCCTCCTCACCTCTGTCATATGTCTTGTCATCTCTTTGGAAGCCATGGCCTACCCGATCGACATCCGCAGTACCATTAAATCCTTTGTCTTCTTTCGCGAGGTTTGTGTTATTTTGAAAAGTATCTGACGCCTCACCTATCTTTCGTAATTCTGCATTCTTAATTGTAAACTTGTTAGATCCAGCAATGTAGTTGTCCTTCTCCTCTTTACCGGTATCATTACTGCTTGATGAAGTCGCATTTCCTTTCGTGTAATGCGTATTTCTCAGTTTAGTACCTGGCATCTCATTTGTCATCTTTAGTGCTCTATTCCATGGGGTCCGGTTTGCATTCTCGTTACTCTGAGATATCACTGGGCTCGGAGTTTCCTTTCGATTTTGATTGAACATTTGCCCGGCAGATATAGATTGTCACGGGTCGCCGTTACTCTCTGAAGCTTCTAAGAGTGGATCAGCAGATGGCACACATACTGAATTTGGTGTTTGTTGCTGTATAGCTTTTATTTCTTCCGTTATAAGGCTTTTTATGTTATTTGTGAGTGCATTCATCATTTGATTCACCCTCTGCATGACGTTATCTGTGATTTTCTCTTGTAATGTGTTGCAATGTGAACAGATAAGAAGGTAACATAAACAACAGCTGCAAGATTTAATTAAAGAAGCCCAGATGATTTTCTTTTTATTTCTTGGTAATCTGGATGACCTTACGTCACCACTTAAAGGTTAGAACTTATCTTTTCACAGAAGATACTAAAATTGTTCTCCTTTGGCTGACAGACAGTAACTTTGTCATCACTTATCCAATATTACTACAAGCTGTTGAGTTACATAGGCTCATGGACACGAAAAAAAGACTCATATCTTCTCCCGAAATATAAGTTTAATTATGACTGTGCATTTTAACCATCACGCACTTAGCAAGAATGTGTCGTAACAGCAATTACATAACAATGTTGCTGTAAACAATAGGAATGTTTTAATTGTTCTTAAGTTTATCATGTTGTAATTTTAATAGTTTTTAAGTGTTTTAGTATCAATGTATAGTTGTGTTTTGACATTGACGAGGTCAATTTTGTCTGTGGAATGGTGTTTCTTAACATAAATGTAAAGGGGTGAAGAAGGAATTATTAGAAATTCCGAAACATGTACCCATGAGACGATAATATAGCATCAAATTGTGTTGATTACGCGGAAACGTTGTATTCTTTGTTATTGTCATTTCTAAACGTCAACACGGAACCTGCAATGAATTCTTCTTCGAATAGACAGTAACTTTGGAAGTTACATCGTTACATTATGTAGCTTCTCCTGTTCCCCCCTACGTGTTTACTGTAATTAATCGAAGCACGGACCTAAGCCCGTTTGATGTTCAATTGTGGGTTAGTTTAAAATACAAAGTGTACAGATAAATTACCCGTACCCTAGTGGAGCTGGTGAACAATATACGGCAGCAGATATCCCTCACAACAGAAGGAAATCACAATGTGTAAATGCTAATTTATTTACACGGTACAACGCCTGTCAGCTGAAGGAGAACACTCTCAGCATCTCCTGTGGATAGGTAAGTTCTTTAATCATGACTTGTTGGTGAATTTACCATTAAGTAATGCACTTTTTTACGGTTTCCACCTTGCGCGAAATCCGCGGTGCGAGCTCAGTTGACTGGCGGAAGGCGCGCGCTCCCGGCAGCCAGCCGCTCCAGCAAAAGAATCACCCTGTATAATATTTTGCTCACTGCACGTAGAGGCCAACTGGGATGTCGCTTGTAGTACAACGTTCCTTTTAATGTTTAAATGATAGGTGGATAATGTTATTATTAGGGTCAAGATTTATAAGCACTAAAACTTGACCATGATAGCCCGATTCGTTATTGACGTATTAATTATAATAAACTATCACAATAGGTTTCCGACATATCTTGGTGTTACCTTGGATCGGACTTTATCTTCAAGCAACATCTTTTGAACTTGTCGAAGAAACTGAAAACCCGAAACAATATTATTCAGAAGCTAACTGGTACTACCTGGGGATCTGCTGCGAACATCCTGCGCTCTTCAGCCTTAGCACTGGTTTTCTCTACTGCCGACTATTGTGCTCCAGTGTGGCTTAATAGCCCGTATACGAAGTATATTGACCCACAATTGAATACCAGCATGCGTCTTATATCTGGCACCATCAGACCAACTCCAGTCCACTGGCTGCCACTATTGTCTGGTATAATGCCACCTGACTTAAGAAGATCCAGTGCTCTTGTTCGAGAGTACAACAACATCTGCAAGAATCCTCTGCTACCTGTTCTAGGCGACATACCAGCTCTTAGTCTCCAAAGATTGAAATCACGACATCCACCTCTTTGTGATGCAGCTCTGAAGACATCCACCAACTTCGATGCTTTGGAGGAATGGAAAGGCCGCTGGAATAGCTCCACTGACTTGCCCCTACATAACATCTTCAGAGGTGAAAAAATTGCTAACGGATTCCAACTACCGCGTGCAACTTGGTCCAGACTGAACAGGATCAGGACAGGTCACGGAAGGTGCAGGGATTCCCTCTATAAGTGGAACTTTGTACCTTCTCCAGAATGTGATTGTGGAGCCCCTCGCCAGACCATTCCCCACATTTTAAGCGAGTGTCAACTACGGGCTTATCCAGGTAGATTGGAAGACTTTGTATCACCAACAGCGGAGGCACTGCAGTGGGTTCAAAAGTTGGACATTCAGCTTTGATGGATAACTCTAATGCCTGACGTGAATCAATGTTTTTTGTTATTGTGTATATATTGTATATATTATGTATATAATTTCCTTGCCATACGCTAATAATAATAATAACTATTTATTACCTTCAGTCAGTATTTAGTACATTGAAACCGTACCTGTTGTCATATTGTGACCTTCCTCAGCGCGGTATAGGATAAGTAACTGTGCAGTAACATACAACTTAATAACATTTTTGTCATAATAGAGGATACTATAAATATTTTAGTTCCAAAAGCTCACAGAGTAAAACTTTCAAAAACCAGATCTGTTACAAAAATGTTGTTAATAAAGCATAAAAAGTCTTGATAAAACAGCGTTGAATTGAAAAGATGTGTATCCTATGTGAAAATATATTTGCTGAATAAGTTAGGTTAGCGGCTTCAGTGGCGTAGTCGGTCTATGCCCAAGATCGCGGGTTCAAATCCAGTCGAAGTCGTCGGCTTTTTTAAGAGCGTTAAAAATCCCTCAATATGCCTTCCTTCGGAGGAGAAGTAAAGCCGGCGGTCCCATGTCATAGATTTATGGCATGTTAAAGAACCTTCCACTAATTATACCTGTGTGAAGCTAAATTGTATACGTTAAGAATGTAAACAACGCTCTTAGGTTCCTACGTTCGTTGCCAAGAGCCGACTGCGGTGGCGTCTGGTAGCTAAGTTCTGAACTAGTAGTCGTTGACGGTGACGTTTGGCGTCAAAAGTAGGAACTATTTGAAAAATTCAAAAGTCGGCAGTCCTCACTTGAATTAAAAACAGATAACACACACTAATACAGTCATCACAATTAACACCCAAAGTACACGGGGCTACATGACCGCGTTGTCGCAGCCCCTAAACTTAAGAACCAACCAACCTTAAGTTAGGTTATAAATGATGGTGGTTATAACCACGGCAATACATTTCTTACCATTTCATAATAATTAATAACTTCGTCACACCTATTTCCAAAAGCTTGCCACGGTGGGTGAGTGGTTATAGTGTCGGACTACCAACCCCAAGATTGCAGGTTCGCCCCTGGCCATGGTAAGTGATTTTTTAAGGCGACAAAAATCACGATACTCATGTCATACGCTATTGGCATGTTAAAGAACCCATTTGAATTCAGTAGGCCGTGTTCAATGGCAAAATTAATCTCGGGATTTTCCGCCAACACAAAGTTCCTACATTCTCTACTTGAAAGCGCTGTAGTGTCAAGGAGTTTAGATATCTAACCTCCTTGACTTTCATAGCGTTCAAAGGAACGACGAAATTCGACATGCAAGCTACCCTCTAGGTGTTAATTAACAAAGCTTGCACCAGGCACCCGAGGCCATACGATATTATTACCTATTTCCAAAGTTCTCTCTACAATATCCCTATACCTGGCAAATACATATCAACCATCATCGCGATGGGACGCTGCAAGTTCGGAGATTTTGAGTGAGTTTATTCCCGTTTTTTTTTTTCACACTCCCTTCAGGTAAATGCCGGAATAGTATAGGGTGCCAGGGAATGTTCTCCGTAGCGCATACGTGCTGCTGCGAGAGGTATCATCAGCAGTTTAGTTGGCAACTGGGTGAATGCCACATGTGTGGGCTGTGAGCTGTCGAAATCGTCAGTGTGTATTGCAATAAGCGAGCGTTCAGATAGATTATTAGAAGAGTGCAACAGTATACTGTATCATCATCATCATCATCTTGCACAGTTTCCAGCCACTGGCCGGGTCTGTTTGGAACACAAGCCTCTCCAACGTCTTCTGTCTTCCCACCATCTCTGAGCCTCCACCCTTGTTCAGTCTTCTCCTCTCTTCTTCACGCTCTCTTCCACCCCCTTCAGCCACCTGTCTCTCGGTCTCTTTCCTTCCCACTTCGTCTCGTGTATCCTCCTCTCCTCCATTCGTTTTGCATGCCCATACCATTTAAGTCTAGATTTCTCTATACCATCCTGTAATGTTTCCTCCTTCATTAGTTCTCTGGTCCTCTCATTTCTTATTCTATCCATCTTTGTAGCTCCAATACTGCTTCTCAAGAACCTCATATCACTGGCCTGTATTTTGCTCTTCTCCCTTCCTTTCATAACCCAGGTCTCCGAGGCATACGTCAGGATAGGGACATAGTACGTCCGATATATGATCTTTTTGCTGTTGTGAGGGACATCCGTGCTCCAATGCTTCTGCCTGTCTCCCCCGCTCATTTATTTCTCTATCGTTTCTTCCATTATCTTGTATCACGCTTCCCAGATACAATACTTGAAACTCTCCACTTTCTTCAGCTGTTCCCCACAAATCGTTATTACCGTTATGGTTCTTTCCTTCTTCCTTGTTGTGATCACCATCTCACTCTTATTTATGCTAAATTTCATCCCATGTCTTTGTATTATTCCTTCCCACACGTCCAACTCTTCCTGTACCTCCTCCTCCTCCTTGTATACAGGCGGTAATTTTTACTACTGAAGAGAGAGCTTCTTTGGTGGAATACGTTTTTCGCGAAGGCGATAGGTTTAGAGAAAATGTAAAACTAAAATTTCAGGTGCGGTTTCCTAATTCAAAGTGTCCAAACCGGGACACCGTTCGGGATTTGATAAGTAAATTTCGTGTGATCGGCTCAGTTCACGATGTACCGTACCGGGAACAGGCAGGCCTACGCTTTTAACAGATGAAAAACTTGATGAAATCTCCAATATAATGCTGCGTAGTCCAAGAAAATCAACACGCAAATTAGCTCAAGAAACACGAATCTATTAAGTGGACAGCACATAAAGCTGTAAGAGACAAGCTTCAGTTGTTCCCTTATAAAGTTACCAGTTGATACAAGCGGCAGCCGTGCTGCCAACGTAACTGCTGTCCCGAGGCACCTACCCCACTCCGACCCTAATAATATTACAATGCCACACAGTAATCACAGAAACACAGGTCATCAAGCAAAGCAAAGGGAATGAAGCTTGTAGTTTTACATGACTTTTAATCATGCATTCATGAGCCACGGGACCTCCTTTTTACGTGGAATCCGTACCACGGAACATGGCATTTAACTTCGAAAATCTCACATGCATTGACCCGATTCGAACCAGACCCACCTTGGTGAGAGGCAAACAGATTAACCGCTGCGCCACCACACCCTCCAAACACAGACTATAAATCGATTCCCGATGTTTAGGTATTAATAGATTGGACTGCAATACGTTATAGACTAAGACCTTTATTTTTATGTGCAGCTTTCGTTTCGCAACCACTCCTGCAAATTTTAGCCCTTTTAAAGCTAAGAAAGTTGCCATTTCAGACGAAAATTATTTTAGGAACATTTATTTCTAAGATCTCATAAACGACTATTTCATGTTCAAAGAAAAGAAACGTTGAATTCCAGGTAAACCATCATTTGTGTTTCTTTTCCTCAAATTTCTACTTAATTAACAGAGAACATACATCACAAAACAATAGAACAATTACATTTGGTACTACAGTGCGCTCGGGAATGTTCTCCGCAGTGCCTACAAGATTACGTCACAAGTTACGCTGGTAGCACGGCTGTCGCTTGTATCATAACAAACAAACAAACAGTAAACTTTATACTCACCACAGCCATTCATAACTGATGCTAGAAGAGCTGATGACACACATTCTGGCTTATTGCAATACACACTGACGAATTCGACAGCCCACAGCCCCACATGTGGCCTTCACCCTATCAAGGACACTGTGCTGCCAACTAAACTGATGACGCAACCACTCGCAGATGCACGTAGCCACTGCGGAGAACATTTATTTATTTCGAGTCATAAGCATACCAAAAGAAACATATAGGAAACAAACCAAAAGTTGATAAAATATGATACAATGTAACACAAATCTTAAATGACAAACTAAAGAATATCAGCCCAAAATTGTGCAATAGTAACAGCGTTGTTTGAAGCATCAACAAGCTCTTGAGTGGAACATGATGTAGGACACCGTATCTAGGACAGTTAAGTGTTTAGTTGTCTGTTCCTCGCCGCAGTCACACAAGGTGGAAGATTCCTTCAAAAAGCCCCATTTGATCAGGTTGTCCTTAGTTCGTCCGACGCCACTCCTGAACCGATTTAAGGACTTCCACACTCTCCAGACTTGATTTCCACCAGGAGGAAGGTTCTCAGAAGGAGCCATCCAATCATTACAGTCAGATCTTGCTGTCCACTGAGATAATCTGGCTGTTCCAGGCTGACCGGTGAGGGGAGTAGTAGTTCTCATGAAGCTCTTCCTAGATTTGAGCCTACTAAGTGGTGGCTGGTAACCATCTGAAGCAGACGTGATCGGGCTAGGCTATTGCGTTTTTAATTTGATCCCATTTCAGGGTTTTTCGGTTCTGGGTGCGAATAGTTCGCTTAATAGTTGTAAAACGGTGGGGAGAGTATATTTTGAGTAGGTTTTTAGTTGTGTTAAGTTTTATGTGGAGCTGAGGAGTGAAATTGGTTTGGCTTAAAGTGCATTTTTGGCTTTGATCTACTCCTCGTTATTAACAGATGATCAGTGTTATGTTCTGCTTTATGTCTCTCAAGATTGGCTGCAACTTCACGCCTTACATCTAAAGGAGCAATCCCCGCTAGCTTGTGGAGTTTATCAATAGGTTTGAGACATCCCGTTACTATCCTGCAGGTTTCATTTAGAGCCACATCAACTTGCTTTGCATGAGATGATTTGCGCCACACAGGGCATGCATATTCAGCTGCAGAATAACACAAAGCCAAGGCTGATGTTCTTAGTAAATTGGGATCTGCACCCCATATACTGCCAGTAAGCTTCCGCAAGATGTTGTTACGAGCAGCAACTTTCTGCTTGGTGTTAGTGCAGTGTTTACTGTAGGTCAACGTTCGATCTAAGGTAACACCCAGATATTTGGGGTAGAAACAATGTTCAAGAACATGAAATCCCTGTATACATTGCATAATGATTAAATATAAACACGCACTCATACTCAAATCAAATAACTTACTGAGACCAGAATTTTGCGAACTTGCAAGCTTCAGGTGTTCCGTCCATCAGGTTCCTTGGAGAACATGTGATGGGACCACTGATCTCTATATACATGGATGGCTGGTAGCTAAGGCAGCAGTAAGCCGAATTGACGATGACAGGTACAGCAAGATGGCAGCGAGCGCATGGTGCAATATTACGAATCCGGCTCTGTGATTGGTTACTGGTAGTTTGATATTATACATGCATTTATACTGGCAGTAAATATTTTGTATTTCTTCTAGTTGTAAAATGGGCTGAATTTGGTTATTTAAAGCGTAAAATCTTAGTTTTATGTACCGGTTTGGTGACCCATCATCCCAGGCAAGCCGGTAATACCTTTACTTCTCAGGCAGATAGGTCACTTAGCCGTAATTTTAAAGTTATGCAGTGGTGCTGAAGCAGACGTGATCGGGCTAGGCTATTGCGTTTTTAATTTGATCCCATTTCAGGGTTTTTCGGTTCTGGGTGCGAATAGTTCGCTTAATAGTTATAAAATGGTGGGTAGAGTATATTTTGAGTAGGTTTTTAGTTTTGTTAAGTTTTATGTGGAGCTGAGGAGTGAAATTGGTTTGGCTTAAAGTGCATTTTTGGCTTTGATCTACTCCTCGTTATTATTCACTTTATTGTGCTGCTAGCGTGATTAAAAGCTGTAATATTTGATGAAGAGTGCTAGGATTACTTGGAGGAAGTGTTGGTTATTTCTTGGAAACAGGAATTCATTACCAAGCACCGATTACGATACCGTACGTCTAATCTAGGCCTGTATACTGAGCTAAGTTTATAGGTAGGCCTACATCATTTATTTCGTGGAATGCATAATTTCGTGGCATATATAGGCCTATAGGCTATATACAATTTACAAGAATGTTTCCAGAAATTGTTTTTCACTCGTTACTCTTTTACTGATCGCTAATTGCGTGTACCCAGCACCTACGTTGATATTTGTCAGCCGTTATTATGCATTCATTTTTATTGCTATTCCGGAGATTTACTGACCTCGGAATGACGTGTCAGTGATCCCAATGCCCTTATGCTATGAGTGAGCATATCTCTATATTTTTATTTGTTCCAAGGCACCATTAATTACGATTTAAAATTGACTAGATTATCATTGCTTCCCCATAAGAAGAGCTCGAGAATAGGTACGCCAACATGGCGGACCGCGCGCTCAACCTTGCGTACTTTCTCGTGCAGTGGAGAGCTGCCATCAGCGATAGAGATCAGTGGATGGGACACAACCCGCAAACGAGGAGGTGACTCATAGCATGCTCCTCACCACATCGGCACCACACTCACACAAAGTCGAGTCACAGGCAAATCCCCACTTTTCAAATTCGTCTTTGACCTCCCCACTCCTGTGCGCAGCCTGTTGAGGGTCTTCCACGTTGACCAGGTTTCTTCGTGTCCAGCGGGCAGATGTTCAGATGGTAGCCATCCTGCAGAGTCGTTAGATCTGGAGCGCCAAGAGAGCAATCTAAATACTGAAGGAGAGACTGTCAGATTTTCAGAGGCGTGAAGAAAACTTCTTCTTGAGATGAGTCTTTGAGCTGCTGGTAAGTAACCATACAAAGGATGGGTCTGTTGGGTCAAAGCTTGAGATTTCTCTAATCTGGCTGCCGATTCACGGCGGTTATCTGGAGGTGAGATACCCGTCAGATACTAGCGGCGTAGATCTGAGACAACCTGTGATAAGTCTGCAGGTCTCATTTAATGCAATGTCTACCTGCTTAGCGTGGCTGTATCTGTACCAGACAGGACATGCGTATTCTTCTGCTGAATAGCAAAGGGCTATGGCTGAAGTTCTTATGGTGAGAGGCTGTTCCCCAAGTTGTACAGCACAATTTACGTAAAATATTGTTTCTACTAATACTAATATCGTATGGCCTCGGGTGCCTGGTGCAAGCTTTGTAATTTGACACCCAGAGGGTAGCTTGCATGTCGAATTTCGTTGTTCCTTGAATCACTATGAAGGTCAAGGAGGTCAGATAATAGATATCTAAGCTCCTTGAACATTATAGCGCTTTCTAGTAGAGAAATGAGGAACTTTGTGTTGGCGGAAACTCCCGAGATTAATTTTGCCATTATGAACTCGGCCTACTGAATTCAAATGGGTTCTTTGACATGCCAACATCGTATGACATGCGTATCGTATTTTTGCCGCCTTTCAAAAATCACTTACCACGGCCAGGGGCGAACCTGCAATCTTGGGGTTAGTAGACCGACACGCTATCCACTCACCCACCGTGGCAAGCTATTGTTTCTACTGTCTTAGTCCCACGGCGTAGCTGGGCTCATTAAATCGTGCACCACGACCGCGCGGGCAGTTGCAGCAAGTCCGAATATCATAGGTTCCAATACAAGTGCTGACAGCGGCTATCCTGAGTGTGCCTTTCCCCCGGGTTCACTTCCTCCAGGCAAATGCTTGGATAGTACTTTATTTCTTCCCCAGGGGCTCACAACTTGTGGGGCGTCGGCTGGCAACCACGGTACCCCAGCTGAGTCTGGAATTGCTTTCACTTACTTGTGCCGGGCTCCCATCTATCATTCTTCTTTTCGACTTTCCTTGGTCAACTCTTGTTCTCTTCCGACCCCGAAGGTATGAGGGTATCCGAGGCCTATAGAGTCTTTCACTTTCCCGCCTCAATTGACCCTTGCCTCATCTTTCCTGATTTCCTCACTCTTCGAGAGATCAGGCCTCCTCTTGTTTTTTCACAGTACCGTATCTCCTGTCTTCTGCACAAGGCCCTAAAAGAGGCAGGGTGTGTGTAGCCCCACCACTTCTGGTGCACACTGGATAGTGCTACACCCTCCAGGGCTCACGGCTGGTGAGTTCGGGAGTTGGAGACCCCAAGGGAAACCTGAGCTGGGTCTCTATTCCCTTCATCCATTGCCATTGTGGCGTTCCTCTTTCCTATCTGCCTTTCATGGCTTTACTTCATTCCAGGTCCCTCAGTCCTCATTCTTCTTGGGTTGATATCATTTCCTTTCCCTTTTTGTTTTATTCCGTTATTCCTCCTTTTTTTTTGTCCTTTTCCTTGTAGTATATACATGAGTTAGTTCTAAGTCTGTATCATCATCATCATCATCATCATTTCCCCTTATCCAGCTCCTGCCGGGTCGGGGTATTTATGGCACTTCTCCACTTTCCTCTTTCCTTCCACCATTCTTCTTCCACGATCTTGTCCCAGTCCAGATTTCTTTTTCCTATGCTGTTCTTCACTAAATCAATCCACCTTGTTCTAGGTCTTCCTCTTGCTCTCTTACCCTTGCACTTTGCCTCCAGCATCTGTCTTGGTATTCTATTTTCCTCCATCCTCTTAACATGTCCAAACCACCTTGGTTTATTCTTCTCAATTCTCTCATTTAGTTTTCCCATCCCAACTTCCTTCCTAACATCTTCATTCCTCACTCTGTCTTTCCTTGTCTTTCCTATCATACTTCTTAGGAATTTCATTTCACTGGCTTGGATTCTACTCTCTTGCCTGCTTGTCAGGGTCCAAGTCTCAGCTGCATACGTTAATATGGGAACATAGTACACTTTATACATTACCTCCTTGCTTTTCCTTGGTACTTCCTTATCCCAAACAAGTTTTCTTACACTTGGGTAGAATGCAATGCTCTAATGTACTCTCCTGCCAATCTCCATGTCCAACCTACCAGTTAGCATCAATTCACTTCCTAGGTATTTGAACGTGTCCACAATTTCCAAACTCTGACTTCCAATTTTCACAGTGCCCTTTCCTTGTCTTTCCCCTCTTGTCATCACCATGGTCTTGCTTTTCTCTATACTGATTTTCAGGCCGTACTTCTGAATGTTTTCGTTCAGTGCATCTAGTTGTTTTTGCACTTCTTCGGTGTTCTTTCCCCAGACCACAATATCATCTGCAAATAATAGTAACTTCATTTCTTTATGTCCATATGCTTCCTTTGTTTCCTTTACAATTTCATCCATCACCATTATGAACAAGAGAGGTGACAGCACACTCCCCTGTCTTAGTCCAGTCTTGTTCCTAAACCAATTTGTCTTTCCAACTGGGGTCAGTACCCTGCTAACACAGTTGTTGTACATTGCTTGCACCATTTCCAACATTTCTCTTCCCAGTCTCTTCTTAACCATGGTTTCCCATACCTTCTCTCTGGGGACACTATCATATGCCTTTTCTAGATCTATGAAAGTCATGATCAAATCCTCTCCATATTCCCAGTTCTTTTCCATCACCTGCCTCAAACTAAAGATTGGGTCCACTGTGGATCTTCCACTCCTGAAGCCATACTGTTCCTCTTGCAACTCTCCTTCCACCTTTCTTCTCATTCTTCTAATATCCTTTCCAGTATTTTTACTATCTGTGATATGAGGGTGATCCCTCTATAGTTATCACACACCTTCCTGTCCCCCTTATTAAACACTGGTATTATTAGCCCTTTCTCCCAGTCTTCTGGTACACATTTCCGTTTCCACACACACTTTAGCAGTCGATACAGCCATTGCATACCAACAGGTCCAGCAGCCTTTATCATTTCTACACTGATTTCATCCACCCCTGTTGCTTTTCCCATCTTCATTTTCGGTACTGCTAATTCCACCTCCAGCATTGTTATATCATCTTCTGTTATAGAGTCGTCAGGTTGTGTCACTTCCATCTCACCTGTACAATTGTTCACATTCAATAGCTTATCGAAATACTCCTTCCATTGTCCCTTTATCTCTTCTGGGTGCATTAACAACTCTCCATCTTCCTTTTTCACCAGCTTTGTAGTAACTCTTTCTTTCCTCTTACTTCTTAGAAGTCCATACAGCATCCATTTACTGCCACTTACATCTGTTTCCATTCTTCGTGTAATTTCTTCCCAACTTTTCTTCTTTTCTTCTCCTACCACTTTCTTACACCTCCGTTTGCTGTCGTGATACTTCCATTTGCTTTCTTCTGTTTGATCTCGGTTCCATTCTTTCCATGCAGACTCCTTTTCTTTCACTGCTTTCCTCACTTCCTCATTCCACCACGGCGTCTCCTTCTCTTTCACTCTTGTTGACGTCCTACCACAAGCACTCTCTGCTGCACCAACAAATGCCTTTTTAAAGTGGGACCATTCCTCTTCTATGTTTTCCACTTCAGTAACTGGGATTTGTTGCTTCAATCTCTCCTGAAAATCTTCCTGTACAGTTTTGTCTTTCAATTTCCATACTTGTATTTTACTTTCTCTATTCTCCTTTAGGTTTTCCAATTTTTCCCATCTAAATTTTGCCATCACAGCTCTATGGTCCCCATCAAATGCTTCTCCTGGTAAAGCTGTCACATCTATCAGCTTTCTGCGATTAGTCCTTTCCACCAGAAAGTAGTCAATTACTGATTTTGTTCTTCTATCGCCCCAACCATATCTCGTAATTTTCCTGCTGTTTTTCTTCCGAAACCATGAATTACCCACTATCAGTCCATTCCTTTCACAAAAGTTTACAAGTTCCTCTCCTTCCCGGTTCTTTTTCCCATATCCATATGGTCCAATGACTTCTTCCTTTCCTTGTCTCTCGTTTCCGACTTGTGCATTCATATCCCCCTTGATCACCACTTCTACATCTGAAATTACTCTTTCTACATCCTCCAGGAATACTTCAATATCTTCTTCTCTGTTTCCAGTCTGTGGTGCATACACTTGTATGAAGTCCATCACGTCATTCTTCATCTTCATTCTAATTTTCATTATTCTGTCACTCACACACTCGACCACTTCAACATACTCCTCCAGTTGTTTCGAGGTTATCAGTCCCACGCCATTTTTTGCCTCTTGGCCACCACTCCAGTATAATGTATATCCTTTCCTCAATTTCTTCCTTCCTTTACCTTTCCATTTCACTTCACTCAGCCCCATCAATCCAACATTCTCCCTCTCCATGAAGTCTACCACCTCCTCCACCTTGCCTGTCAGGGTCATGACATTCATGATTCCCACTTTCATTTCGGTTACTGGTCGCCCATTTCTCACAGTTCCCCCAGTACCAAAAGAACTGCGCGTCGCCTGCAGGGTACGCCCTAACCTTCTCCGAATCATTTGAAGTGCCATTTCCATTTTAGGCTATTATTACGATGGGTCGCCACTCCCAAAGGCATTTTATGAAGCTACTGCCAGCTATTATACAGGCCGCCCCTAACATGGGAAACAGCCGCCCTTGCAGCCGCCCCTAACCTGAGAAACAGACGCTGCCGATTGATGCTGTACTCATACTACTCCCTGAGTACTGGGTTGCCTCTTCCGCAATCTCCACCGTTCCGAAGTCCATCTTCTCCGCTGCAGATTCCGTTGAGGTCTTCGCTCGTAACCCTGTGCACGGGGCCTATGTTATACCCCATAGGACTGGGTCCTCACCAGAACTTAGCCGGTACTGTAGTTCCATGGTATATTACAGTACCGTTGCCCACCCCCGCGACGTGGACGTGCCTGGCAAGAATTATCCATGTAGCCAATTATAATTGCCTCATGGACCGGGTTAAGGAGCTGTCTAAATCCAGCCTTCAAGGCTGTAGTTCTTCTTTTATTCATGGGGCCTCTCGTTTTCAAGTTCCTGTTTAGCGTCGACCTCCAAGATCTTTTGCTACCAAGTGTTTCCTTCATTCCCACCTGGATATCTCTGCTCCCTTCACAAAGCTGCAGATCAATCTTATTGGTCCTCTAGGATTTTCTCTCTTTTTTCACCAAGTCCGTTGTTAGTTAGAGTTCTAGTTTTCATTTTCATCCAAGCCATTAGTGGCCGATAACCTAGCTGTTAGGTCCCTAAAAACAACAATTACCATCATCATCATAACCTTATTTTAAGTCCCGGGGCACCTTCCCCCTCCCTATTCCTAATACAGCTACACACACTACTACAGTTATCACATAAATACAGGTTATCAGACAAGTTCAACACACACTCAACTACACAAGGCAGATGATCAAGTTGTCCCAAGCCCCTGAAAGTAATTAAACTTATTAACAACATCTACTGTCTGAAAAATTGTTGTTGATGTTTAAGTCTTCAGCCTTTTGACTGGTTTGATGCAGCTCCACCATGCCTCCCTGTCTTGAGCTAATCGTTTCATCTCTACATCTGAGGCAATCTGTTTAACATATTCTAACCTTGGTCTGCCCGTACAGTTCCTGTCCTCGACCCTTCCATAACTAAGCTTGTTATTCCTGGGTGTCTTAATACATGTCCTAACAACCTATCTCTTCTCTTCATTACCAGTCGCCAGTAACATCTCTCCTCTGCCACTCGTCTTAATACCTCTTCATTTGTTACCCTATCTACCCATCTGATCTCCATCATTCTCCTGTAACACCACATTTAAAATGCTTCAATTCTCCTCTTTTCTGCTGCACCAACAGTCCAAGTGTCACTTCCATAGGGCGCCACGCTCCAGACAAAGGCTTTTAAAACTGACTTCCTAAAACGTAAATCTATATTCTATGTCAAATGATTCTTTTCTGTAGAAATGCAGAATACGTATATCTCCATCAAACATGAACCTTCCCTTCAAGTCAGAGTAATTCAGGCCTGTTAAAATATAATGGCATTACTCTTAGAACTTATTTTTTCCAAATTCTAATATTATTTTAGTGTAGGCCTACTCCAATTTGTTTGATTAACAGCTAAACAGAAATACAATATTTTACTACGTGGAACTGCACTAAATTGCCCATATGAAGTTGCAGCCTGTCCTATTCATGCCTGAACATCATCAGGGCATCAGCTATCAAACAAATTGAACATACACCAAAGTACACGGGGCTGATGACCAAGATGTCCCAAGCCCATAAAGTGAATTAACAATAACAAGTTTTAAGCCCCACACCATGCTTTTTTAATAGTAATATTACTGTTTACTTAGGTATATTGATTCTGAAACTGGCTGCGTTGTGAAGCGGTGGCATTCTTGCCTGCTGTACCCGAAGTTGCAGAATCGAATCCTGGCACACTCAGTTGGCATTGAGGGTGTGCAAATTGAAGAGGGCCACGTCAGTAGAGTTACTGGCACATTAAAGATCCCTTTCAGTGCAAAATTCCAGAATGTAAAACCAAGAACATCATCATAATCATATATAAGGTGCATTCAAAAAGTAACGAGCCGGAGGCCGGAATGCACAAACAGGTGACTACATCGGCTAATCGTGGCGTGTGAAACGAGGTGTGGTTCCGACCAGAGAGTGGAAGGTCATAGCCCGTCGCTAGAGGGCACGCGTGCACGTCACGTGACGATACAAAGCAAGCAGCAGCATGCATCAATCATCCAACGCTGCCAGTGGCATTGCAAACAGTGACATGGAGGCGTCAACTGAAGAGCAAAGAGGTTTTATTCGGTTTCTGACAGTGGAAGGAGTAGGGGGAACGGACGTTCATCGCCGAATGTCACAAGTGTACGGCGAACACTGCATGTCCCTTGCAAGGGTCAAGGCATGGCACAAGCGCTTCAGGGAAGGACGGGTGTCGTTAGCCGATGATGCCCGGTCTGGGGCACCCCCCTGCATTACCGATGACAACGTCCAGCTGGTTGATGCACTCATTACCCAGGACCGCCGAGTGACAGTGAACTCCATAGCCGCCGTGGTCGCTCCACGACAATGCACGACCTCATAGGGCCAACACAGTCACGGCACTCTTGCAGAAATTCAAATGGGAGGTTCTCGGCTACCCTCCATACAGTCCAGACTTCTCTCCCTGTGATTACGCCATGTTTGGTCCCCTGACAAGGGCTCTGCGGGGCCAACGATTCACCTCGGACGCCGGCGTCCAGCTGTACGTGCGGAACTGGTTCACATCGCAGCCCAGGGAATTTTATGAGACAGCCATTCACCACCTCGTGTCACAGTGGGACAAGTGCCTCAACAGCCAGGGTCAATACTTCTAACATACAGGTACTGGTTTCTGTAATTATGCCTCCGGCTCGTTACTTTTAAAACGCACCTTATATATAAAATGCTAAGGTGTATGTTTCACAAAACTCAAGCTCTTAGACCAGAGGGAGTTAGAAGGTGTGGTTTGTGACAAAATCTTACAAATCTTCTCAATAATACAGGAAAAATCTAGCATTTTCTAAAAAGTCAATGGAAATATATTTAGTGTTTATGAATAACTTTTATAATCATTTTCCTTGTTGACGTTACAAATCTACTACTTGTTACTCCCACTTATCAACACAACTTATCTTGTATGAGGCGTTATATCCTCTCCAGGTACATGTTTCAGACCAAAAGCCTATTCAGCAAGGTTTGGTGAAAGTCAATCACATTAAAATGCATAAATAATGAAGATGAAATGACACTGGGATGACAGATGATAAAAAAAAAGAAATGTAAAAAACACGGACCTCTCCTCGACCATAACAACATCCAAACGTTAAAATAGAGAGCTGTCATCGAACAACACAACAATTAGAGAGACATGATGTTTTAAACATTTTAACTAGTCTTTAAATATTTTTTTACTATCATCCGTCATCCCAGTGTCATTTTATCATCATTATTTATGTATTTTAACGTGATTGACTTTCACCAGTGTGGTGATTATTTTAGACCGAGACCTTGCTGAACAGGCTGAAGAATGACCGCTTTTGGTGCGAAACATGTACCTGAAGAGGATGTAACGCATCATACAAAGTAAGGTGGGAGTAACAAGTGGTAGACAGAAAAGTGTGATTAAACAAATAAACAAGACGATAGCCCCAGTCAGAACATTGTCGCTTCCAACCTGCGTAACAGTAAAGCTGGGTGGGAGGTATATACACTTGGGGCGCTCACAAGTAACCTATAATAATGTTATTGGTATAACGTCCCTTTTAACAACTGAGGCTTTTAGAGATGTCTGGGTGCAGGAATTTTGCTCCCAAGGGGATCTTTAACTTGCCAGTAAATTCACTGACACGGCTCCCTCGCATTTGCACCCCCTCAAATGCCAACTGACTGTGCCAGGATTCGATCCTGCAACTTTGGGCGCAGCAGGCCTTTACCATTGCAACATGCAGCCAGTTTCACAAGTAGCTGATCATAGACCTACCAAGCGACCGCTGCCCAGCTATTTCGTCTGCAGATTATGGGGTGATGCATGGTCCATGCCTCGGGTCTCCTCGGTCGTTATCTTGGTCTCCATGACCAGGGTGCTGCCTGACTGTAATACAGCTACTCGAGTGTCGTCACGAGGCTGAGTGCACCCCGTTCCAGCCGTGAATCGAACCAGGGGCCTGCAGGTGCTAGGCAGGCGCGCTTTCCCCAACATCACAGGGCCGACATAAATTAAGTCCTCAAGGTGGAAATCACAAGTTAATCTCAAGATGAAAAATAAAAATTGCTTGTATTTGTATGTCAATAACCTGCCTGCATTTGCTAATTTGAGGGGTCTGGGTCCACTGGTCTCACAACATGTTTCAACCTATCACACAAGATATTCGGATCATCAGCACACCAGGATATGTTGTTCTGGTGACCATTTACCTGTACCTAATAGCTAAGCTTCTTCTATTTCCAGCTGCCTCGTTGTGTAGCGACTAGCATTCTTGGCTGTCACCATGGAGGCCTGGTTTAGATTCCCGGCTCTTCTAAGAAATTTAATTTTTGTCGAAGGGCTCGAACGGGGTACACAGCCTCGTAAGGCAAACTGAGAAGAGGTGGGTTTGATTCATACCTCAGCCATCCTGGAATTGGTTTTCCATGGTTTCTCCACTTCTACTCTAGGCAAATGCTGGGATGGTACATAACTTAAGGCCACGGTCGCTTCCTACCCAAATCTTACCTCAATTACAAATACACACACTAATACAGACTTCACAGTGACACAGGTTATAGGACAAATTCTACGCACACCCAAGTACACGGTGCTACATGACCATGATGTCACAAAGCCCCTAAAACAATCAACAACAACATCCTCTATTTATGTACTAGTAAGCATTCCTGCAGATCTCTGAATTGTTAAGTATGAAAAGATTTTTAGTAGAACACCATCCACTAAGTCCTTGATGGTGATTTTTGATTCTTGCCAATGTACTTCACACCTATCATCGAAGGTTGTCCATTGCTGGAGCTTACACAGACGATAGGGTATTATGATCTTAGAGATCTGCAGGAATGCTGGAACAGATTAACACTTTGGGAAAGAATAGCCTACAGCTGAATAGGGACAAAACTGTCCATATGGTTTTAGAAAGGGTGGAAAAATAGCAGCCTGTGAAGAACTGTATCATGAAGGAGAACCACTGAAATTAGCAAAGCACTTTAACTATTTAGGAATCACGCTACAGACTTCTGGTAATACGTTCACGAAACATCTCGATAAACGAATAACAGCAGCTACAATAGCGATGAATGACATCAAACTCCTTAGAAGGATGTCCATTAATACAGCCATGAATATTTTCTCAAGTAAAATAATTCCCATTGTGACCTATGGTATTGAGTTGTTTTGGGGTTACGGTACCTTAATAAAACCAGACCGACAGTAGTGGCTACGCTGGCTAAAGCGCAGCATTAGGTCATGGGGCCAAGCTCTCTGCTGACTCGGTCGGCGCGTGGGTTCGAGCCCCACCGTCGGCCGTCCTTGAAATGGTTTTCCGTGGTTTCCCATTTTCAACACCAGGCAAATGTTGGGACGGTACCTTCTGACAGGCCACGGCCGCTTCCTTCCACATCCTTGCCCAGTTTCATTCACCATCATTCATTTCATCTCTCATTAACCCCTCTCATGAGGTTGGCGTCAGGAAGGGCATCCGGCCGTAAAAACCATCGCCCCCAAAGACTTCCATCGCATTTCATCCCCGACCCCGTTGGAAAACGGGAATAATAAGGGGTAGACATACATACTTAATAAAACCAACCTCAAGAAAATTGAGACAATTAAATCGACGTTTCTCAAGAAGATTCTCTGTGTTTCCAAAAATACACCATCCAGACTGACTTACGATCTTACTGGTCAGCCATTCTTCATAGAAAAACTCCGTGTAAAGCTGCTCTTGCCAGCTACAGGCGCCTACCGGGAACTACTGGAAGAGATTCAAACCAAGCGTGAGGCAATTTGGCTAGATTTCTACTCCAGAGAAGCTATGTTGAACCCAGCAGAATGGAAAAGACCAGACTATGAGCTGCGTCACACATGGACAAGATTTGCAGTGCATGGTTTTCATTTTCGTGTCTGTAAGACAGAAGTTTACCATTCGCCTGCTGCAGAGTGTATTTGTAAATTTTGTGGGAAACGTTGTGAACGGCATCACGCCCTGGAATGCGAACGGAAGCTGATGCTCAAGGTACTGTGTAGTGACAATGATCCTTCATGTTACTATGAAATGTAGTACAGTAGAGCGTCGCTTATCCGGACTAAATGGGACCAAAAGTGCTCCGGATAACGATTTTTCTGGATAATCAAACATGCGTTTATTTCATAGGAAAAAACATGCACAGTACATTATGGTAATAACCACCAAGCTTCTCATTTAGCTACAACGCTTTCTCACATAACAAAGGTCCAGAAATGGGATCTCCCTTACTTCTTGTCTGAATAAACCATAAGTACACCGCTTCTTCCAATGTTTATCCCCAGCTGATCTCATGGTTCTACTCTTTTTAGACCCTTCTTCACTATCTAACTTTGATGCATAATTCAAAATTTCATATTTCCTTTCTTCAAATCATAAATTGTGGAATTTCCAACACTAAGTTTTCATTAGACACTGCACACTCTCACCTTTATCCAGTTTATTAATGATCATGGTCATGTCCATCGGATGGATGATGTGAGATTACGTCGTCAAATGCTATGGCACCAGACCTCATGGTGGTCCTAAGAGGCGCTACAAGGACCAATTTAAGCAGACCCTGAAATTGACAGGTCTTGATTCACAAACCTGGGACACGCTGGCTGAAGACCGCTCAACTTGGCGCCGTACCATCTCGGATACTGTAAAGACGTTTGAAAGGGATCGACGCACACATGAAGAGGCCAAGCGTCAAGCTAGGAAACTTTGAGCAGCCCAACTACGTCCTCCTCCAGCAATACTATGTGACTTGTGTGGACGTTTGTTCTATGCCAGGATTGGACTCTTTAGTCACCGTAAGCACATCCACAAACTGGACTGAAGGAAGAAGATTTATACTCGGATTCGAGTTAAAGCCGATGATGATGATGAATGATCTCCACCTTCTTCTCAATGGATAAAACATTGCGATTTCGTTTTCCTTTTTTTCACTCGTGGAAGCCATTTTCACAATGTAATAAAGTACAGTACTGTACAGTGCAGTACACACACTCACATACTGTAACACATTGAAACATTATAGAGTAAACAAACGGAAGGAGACAACAGAGACAACGACTGAAAACGAGAACCGACTCCCTACTGTAGTGATAATAATAATGTTATTGGTTTTACGTCCCTTTTAACTACACTGGCTTTTAGAGACGCCGGGGTGCCGGAATTTTGCCCCGAAGGGGATCTTTAACGTGCCAGTAAATGTACTGACACGGCTCCCTCGCATTTGCGCACCCTCAAATGCCAGCTGACTGCGTACTGTAGTGAGCGCACGCTGCTCCGTATTTTTTAAATTTTGCTCGTCCGGATAATTGACGTTCCAGTTGTTTGACGTCCGGATAAACGACATTCTACTGTATTGTAAATTAATTTTCTTTGGTCATTGGCTGTAATAAATATTTAATATCGACTTTATATGCATCTCCTGCTCATATAATGACCTCGAGAGGTTGCTAACAGCAAAGAAAAACAAATTACACACCATAAATCTACACTGTAAATCAATAGAACAGAGATGTAGATTCAGGCTTCACGGCCCAGAATACTATTAAAATTATTCATGCTTTTGGGATATTGCTGTGTGAAAACAAAATTTTAAAAATTCTAAACGTTTCGAAAGGAACCTGTGACTTTCCTGAGGATTTTGGTGGTTATATGGGGGTCATTACTGGCGTTAAGCACACAAGGAAATATTCCGGACTTGCCTGAGTCATTACATACATACATATAATTTATTTGCAGATGTGGATGCTGTCCATGGTGGCAAATTACCACAAAAAAAACTAAGCAAAATAAATCATTCATACAACTGCAAAAATACATTTTAGATACAAGGATAAATTGGTATAAAAATATAATAATAATGGAGACAATCATAAAATAAGAATAAGGATAATTTACACTATTCTTCATCCATGTCATGTCACTGGCTCCTGATCTGATGCTTTCTCACCAACTCCTTCAATTTTCCAACATCAGAAGGCAAAAGGTTGAAAATGTCCCCTGGCAAACTGTTCCATTCTACTGCCCCCCTCCCAGTGAAAGAATATTTGCCACAGTTACTATTCCACTGACTAAATTTTAATTTACAAGAATGACTGTATCTGCCCATTATTGCCCTTTCCCAATCCTTCATGAATGTCTTCTCATGCAATTTCCTTGTAAGCTATGTCTACCAGCCAGACTTTCCCATCCCAATTCCTGAATCATTCTACTCACACTACTCTTCGATCTGTGGTCCTCCATTACATACCTGGCAGCCTTCCTTTGAACTCCTTACAATTCCATTATTAAATACATTTGATATGAATCCCACACTCTCCCAGCATATTCCAGGAGAGGACGGACTAGGGACATGTATGCCCTTTCCCTAATCTCTCTGCCAGCCCCTTTAAACCCTCGCATAACCATATGTAGTGACTTGTATGCTTTCTTCACTATTTCCCCTATTTATTTATTTATTTATTTATCGTATGACATACAGACAACAAGCATGCAAGATAAATATATACACACATAAACATTGATATATACATATTTACAGGGACACATGACAAGGCAGGCTTATACATTTATACATGGGTTGGTTTTTTAGTTTTGGCACCAATGCTTCAGTGCCAAGTTGCAACAATGTTGGGCGCTGCCACTTTTACCGACGGTTGCTGCCCTATATCCCCTCCCTCAGAGCACATGACCTCACCCGTCCTCACCACCACTCGTGCGCAGTCGCGCCTGTTAGATGAGTAGTTTGAGACCAGCACTCGCGAAAGATAGTCGCAATGTTTTCCAAGCAGGAGCAGAGAACGTGGATAAAAATTCAGTGTGCTAGTGGTCGCAGTGCTAAACAGTGTCACCGAGGATTGCAGGAAGTGTGCGGTGCAGCTGCGTTACCGTTCAGAACAGTAGCAAGATGGGTTGCAGCTTTTCGAGATGGGCGCGAACGTGTGGAGCACATGGCTTGATCTGGTCACCCACCAGTAAGTGATGACAATGTACAGATGGTGTCCGCGTTAGCAGAGGTGGATCGGAACGTAACGATTCGTCAATTAGAGCAAGATACCGGACTGGCACATTCAACTGTCCTCCACATCCTGAAGGACTTACTGAAAATGAGGAAGATGGAGTCCAAATGGGTTCCGCATGACTTAACCGACATGCACAAATGGCTGCGATATGATGCTTGTCGTATGCACTTGCAGCGTTATGAGCGCGAAGGAGAGGCCTTCCTATGACAATAACAAAAAATTAAAAAATAGTTGTGTTTTGACATTGACGAGGTCAATTTTGTCTGTGGAATGGTGTTTCTTAACATAAATGTAAAGGGCTGAAGAAGGAATTATTAGAAATTCCGAAACATGTACCCATGAGACGATAATATAGCATCAAATTGTGTTGATTAGGCGGAAACTTTGTATTTTTTGTTATTGTCATTTCTAAACGTCAACACGGAACCTGCAATGAATTCTTCTTCGAATAAAGGCCTTCTTATGGCATATCATAACCATTGACGAGACGTGGGCCAGATCTTATGAGCCACAGTTAAAACGCCAATCGAACGAGTGGCGGCACTACGGAAACAAACAGTTCGACCAACCCCCACCAATGTGAAGGTAATGTTGATTCTTGCCTATGATTGGGATGGTGTGATCATTCACCATACTGTTCCCCGAGGGCAAACCGTTAATGCGGCGTACTATTGTTTGTTTCTTCAAGACCATCTCCGAGGAGCTCTGAGAAGGAAACGGCGCCACCACATGGTTACACCGCCCATCGTTCTGCATGACAATGCTAGGGCACACACAGCAGGCGTTGTGTCAGCATTGTTGGATCGCTGGGGCTGGGAGGTCCTCTATCACCCCCCCCCCCCCCCCAATATTCTCCCGACAACAGTCCCTGCGACTATGATCTCATCCCGAAGATGAAGATGACAATGCGCGGGGAGCGCTTCCGTACCATTGAAGACGTTAAGCAGGCTGCCGAGCGCTCTCTTCGTACCATCAATAGATTGGGCAGTGCCAACGGGATCCAACGACTTCCGCATCACTGGGAACACGTTGTACGCAACGGTGGGGACTACATCGAGGGCCTGTGAAACTTGGAACCATCTAAGTGAGTTATTAATCCAGTTATAACTAAGGTGCTAAAACTAAAAAACCAACCCATGTATCTTTAAATCTAAATTCTGTATCCATTGCAATGCTGTAGGTTTTGCCAACAGGAAGTCAGACCGATTACCCTGATATGCTCTTCTATGGCATTCGTGAACAATGTGGTGAACTGACTGTGAAGGAGCACCGCAGTCACATTGGGGAGAAGGAATTTTACCCCATTTGAAGAGTGATTCAGCACAGACCCCGTGGTTAGTCCGGATCCTATTGAGGGCAGTCCATGTTCCTCTTGGCAGGTCAAAACCGGGTGCAGCGCTATCTCCAATTAAATCACTCCAAGATTCAAGGTTGATGTTGGTGCTCCATTCATTTCTCCATTGGATATTCGGCATAAAATTGTTGCCTGTGAGATCCCTAGCATATTTGATGGGTGGATGTCTAGATTTCAGTCGGTTTCTGTTCAGATCAGGGATGTCGCAGTGAATAGGAAGAGCTGGATTACGCAGCTTTCCTGCTTAGATCAGGAGGCATGATGTTGCTGAGGATAGGAAGCCAATAAGTGGGCGCAGATCTAATAAGGCCACTGATCAGTGTCATGGTGTTATTGAGATGGGTATTAATTATCTTTACATGGGGGCTGTTCAGCCAAACTGGAGCACAATATTCAGCAGCGGAGAAGACAAGACCTAATGCAGAACACCTCAGAGTTGTAGCAGAAGCTCCCCAAGTAGTTCCACAAAGCTTCTGCAGGATATTATTCCGGCTTCTAATTCTGGCGGCTGTATTTTCAAGATGTTTTTTAAAAGATAATGTGCAATCCAGAGTGACACCTAAATATATAGGGTGTTTATTATTTCTCAGCACAGAACCTTGAAGCGATACATGAACTGCACTATCAGCCATTCTATTGTTTAAGTGGAAACATGATACTTCAGTTTTTGTTGCACTTGGTTGGAGCCTCCATTTGTGGAAATAACTTTCAAGCCTAGCAATGTCATCATTGAGCACATACTCCATGACACTGATGTCCTTGAGCCTTATAGCCAAAGCTATATCATCAGCATAACAAAACTTTCTGGACTGAGTATCTGGTAGATCAGAGAGATACAGATTGAAGAGAAGGGGAGCCAGCACTGGATCTTGTGGGAGCCCGTTGTTCAGCTTTCTTTGTTTACTCATTCTTTTTCCTAGAATGACTTGGAAAAGTATGTTACTGAGCATATTACCAATAAGTTGCATGGTAGTTTTGCAAGATGTTACTCGAGACAGTTTATAGAGTAACCCCTCTCTCCATACTGTATCATAAGCGGCAGACAGATCGAGAAACACAACAGAAGTTTTCAGCTGGAGTTGAAAACCCCCCACAGTTACACCTAAATACCTACATTTGTCCCCAAATACAACTTTGAATCGCTGAATAGGAGCTCTTAAAAATGATATCTCAGTTGCTCAGAAGTATAATAATATCAAAGAGGGCTTGAGCAAGTATTTAATATAAGGAAGCTTGTAGTTTAACGTGACCGTTAATCTTGAGAGCATGAGCCACGGGACCTCCTTTTTACGTGGAATCCGAACCACAGGACATGGCATTTCACTTCGAAAATCTCACATGCATTGACCGGGAATCGAACCCGGACCGCCTTGGTGAGAGGCATACAGCTAGACCGCTGAGCCACCATGCCCCCCAGTTAAAGATTTAGTGGGGGAGAGATCTGCAGTTCTCACCAGTAGTCCAGGCGAACTACTGTGTGTGGATTTATTTGGCCCGATCGTTAAAGGACAGTACGGCTACGAGTACATTTTTATAGTTATTGACGCTTTTAGTAAGTATGTCAAGCTATATCCGCTAAGGAAAGCCACGGGACTAGCGTGTAGCCGTCTGATCATTAATAAGTATGTACCTGAGTTTGGCATTCCTCTCAGGATACTATCTGACAGTGGACCACAGTTTACTGCAAAGAAATGGAGAACCAGTATGCAGGAAGCTGGTATAACACACGTTCATTCCTCTGTAAGGTACCCTCAGGGTAATTCTGCAGAGCGTCCATTAAGGGAAGTGGCTCGTCTTTTTCGGACTCTAGTGCATGACAAGCATGCGGCCTGGGTTGGACATCTTCCCAAGGTCGAGACTTGGCTGAATTCTGTCCAGCATGAGAGCACGAAATTGACGCCATACGAAGTTCACTTCGGAAAAAGACCACAAAATGAACTAGCGAGGGTGTTGGGATTAAATGAGGGTAAGCAACCGGGGATGGATTACATTGTCCAGTTGGCGAAACAGAATTTATCTAAGTCAGCACAAAAGAGAATTCGCCAACAAAAAGAAACTAAATTTGACCTATTCGAGCCGGGAGACAGAGTCTTACTTAGAGTGCCGAAACAGTCAAATAAGCTAGAGAAAGTCATGTCCAAGTTCTTTTATCTCTACGAGGGCCCATTTATAGTTTCCAAACGTATTGGCAAAACAGCATATGTGCTGGAGAATAGTGAGGGAAACAGATTATACGGGACGTATAATATACATAGTCTCCGAAAGTATGTGTCATAAAGCGAGGATGTTTAGCTGGCGAGCCAGCCTATCAAATGAGTAAGTGTGGTATTTGGTGCGTGGGAGGAGATGGTCTTCCAGGCAGGCGTATCAGAAGTCGCACAGGGGGGTAGTATGTAAGTAAATGAGAGTTTTTAAGGTACAGGGAAATATGACGGGATTGTCGGATGCTGTTGAGCACTAAATTGTCTCGATGCACCAAGGCCATTTTGGCAGCGCTGATGGGTTCCCATTTATCTCCAAGAGATGGGGGAGCGCTTGTATAGGGCTTGTTAGCTTAAGGCGTCCACGAGATAAAAGATGGGCCATCAGAATGCGAGACAGTCCTTCATGAAACTCATACATATCAGCACACGTGATTTCTGTTTACGGCCTCGCCATGTAAGATTTGTAAGAGTATAATTTAAGGTAATTTGTACAAAGGTATTATTTGTGTCAGGAGAACTGGTCTGTGTTGAGAACTAGTATTAAGTAGAATATGGTCTACGGGAACTTAACAAGACGGCACAGAAATATTTGGTGTTATATGTAATGCGCACTTACTGTTTTTTTTTCAGAAGTCAATATTAATTTCATCTTTTATAAAGAGAGATTAAGTATTATGGTCACGAGGCGCTGCCACAATAGTGTTATCGTGTGTTCAGTGCTAAGTGAGATTAAATTTCACCATAAGGAAGGGACCTCCAGTGAAATTAGGAAGTTCTATGGTGATATAAATATATCAGAACACCTTCAATGCGTGTGATATGACATCATAAATACATAGTGCTCACACATTAATTATGTCTATTTCTCCAACATAGAGAAATTTGAGAGGCGGAAATATCCGTGGAACACTATTTTATATGAGAAACATTGGACTGGTTGCAAAGTGCAATCCATAGTGACAACAAACTTTGACGCAAAGTGCGTGAAGAAAAATTATGAGTGTATATATCTGTAATTTAGGGAGATTTCATTTATGTAATATGTATTTTGGATGGGGTTTATTAACGTGTCTGGGATAATCGGATAATGGACCGTCGTCACGGTAAATCATCCGATGATCCGAGGCGAATATGTAACGTGTTTTTCGAGGGGTTTTTATGCAACTGGCATAAGTCAGTAGGAAGCCATTCTATATTTATTTACGCGGCAAATTGTTCAGCCAAGAGAATTTTTCATGTTAATTTATTATTATTATTAATTTATTATAATTATTATTAAGGTATTTTCGGAGCATTTTATAAAAATTATTAGCATTCAGATAGGTTTTCTATGTCTTAGAAAACGCTATCAAGCAAATTATTACGAACGACAATATCATAGAAAATTATGTGATTGCGGAATTTTACGGAGTTTTCGTCAGTTAGGGTATATCGAGAGACGTGACTCACTGGGAATTCAAGTACACGCTTAATCTTGTCGGAAAGCATGACGCAATCCTGGGTCGCAGTGTCACGAGAAGGCGAATGTATGGAACGGAAAACAACTTCTCCCTCTCGCGCGCCGTGTGTAATGAACTAGAGGAGGGGAAGTAGCGGGGTGCAGCCAATCAGTGGAGACCACGTAAGCTGAAGTCGGATGAAGAGTGGGGATCCGACGTGTGGATATATCGTTCGACGTTTCGTGGAACGAGGACTATCTGTATAGAACTTAACGAGTACGGTTGTACGCGAGAGTCGCTCCGATGTTCCGTGGATTGGAGGACTAACTTTTGTAAAACTTAACCAGTGCGGTTGTACGAGTGTTTGGGTCCGATGTACGGACCATAGAATTATCTAATCTACCAGAATCTCATCAAATATCGACGGAGATGTCGACGTCCAGGAGACGGTGGGAAGCACACAGCATCATCCAGTACGAGGGAAAGACTTTGGCCATTTCCAGTGGTAAGCGCAAATGACGCAGAAATACGCAATCTCTCGTTTCTCTTTGTTTTATATTTCATATTTCAGTAACTTCATAGCTTGGAAATAAGAGTAAAATCAATTTATCAGACTCCGTTTTCACGTAATTTTCTATCGGTAATATTAAAATCACAACGCTCCTATTTAAATTTTAAACTTATTATGATTATTAATTTTGCTATTCTTGTTTTATATAATAAATTCATTTCTTTTACTATGCAATCTTTGCTTTCAGTAGGTAGCATTAGATATAGACCAATTCCTTCTCCTGATACAATTGTTTGTTGGGTTAATGATCAAATCATACCACGATCTGAGTGAATAGAGTCTTGAAGGTGTTCTGCCAGAGCTAGACGTTGTTAAATACAAATTTAGATTTCAACATTGCATTGAGGTCTTGGCGCCCATTAAAACAACATAGCTTAGGCAAAGGTAAACAGTTACATTTATCTCCCAACAGTTAGGGGCAGTCAAACCGTTACAATACGTTCGTGGTGTGGGAGGAGGGTTCTGAGAAACTGAACCACCTAAGTCAGCTGCATCCTTCTATCCACTCACAATAGAGCTAGATTCGGGTGGATGCTTACCTTTTTTGGATGTTCTTGTGAGGAAGAAGGCGGATGGCTCCATGGGGGCACGGCATCTACTGTAAGCCAACTCACACTAACCGTTATTTACATGCAGACTCCCACTACCACCCAGCACAAAAACTAGGAATTATTACAACTCTAGCCAAAAGAGCGGAACATATTTGTGAGGCAGCAACTCTTCAGGAAGAGTTACATGCGTTACAAACCATGTTAAGGGTAATGGCTTTAATGAATCCACTATATATAGGTCCCTACATCCCAGGAGGAGGGATAGACAACCTTCTCCGAGCTCCAACGTGAGGGGAACTGCTTACCTCTCTTATATTCACAACACCACTGACCGCGTTGCTAAGATTCTCCGCAAGCACAAGATAAAGACAGTTTTTGGCACTATGGCAAAAATTGGTCAACGTTTAGAATTAAACAAAGATAAATTGTCCCCCGTACAACAGCCTGGGGTATATGAAGTCTACATTGGACAAACAAAACGGTCCATTGCAACTCGCATCAAAGAGCATCAAAGCAAAAAGCAAGCTAGTAGTTTAACGTGACCGTTAATCTCGAGATCATGAACCACGGGACCTCCTTTTTACGTGGAATCCAAACCACAGGACATGGCATTTCACTTCGAAAATCTCACATGCATTGACCGGGAATCGAACCCAGAAAGAGCATCAAAGGAACTTCCGTCTAAACCAACCTGACAAATCAGCTATAGCTGAACATGCCCTGTCTTCAGAGCACGATGTATGTTTCAAGGATGCTCATGCGCAACTGGTCTAGAATTATAAGAGAGGCAGTTGAAATTCGTAAAAAAACCAATAACTTTAACCGAGACAATGGATATCAGCGAAGTGACACTTGGCGGCCAGTTATTAAAGATCTGGGAAGATAGTTCCCCTCTCAGTTTCTCTATTTCTTCACCTATTTCAAATTTTACAGTTTCCTCTATGGCTATAGGGCCATGATTTGATCTGCTCTGTTCGTCACTGGAAGAGTTTCCATCTGTTTTTTTCTCTGAGGCCTGTATGATGTTGGGTACTGTACAGATACACTTCCCTTTTGTTTCTGTTTCCTTACATTCATACATCTCTCTCCCCCTTCTCCATATTTGGACATCCTCATTCCTTGAGGAGTCTCAATTTCCCCCCCGCCCCCTTTTTCTTCTCCTTCCTTACTACTCTATTCTTCTTCTTCAAGTGCCTCGTCCTCCAAGAACATTGGCGATCAGTAGCATGATCTGCTGTTCGTCCATAGCTGTTCTAAGCAGTGTCACTGTATTAAGTCCAAACCACTGGCTTAAGTTCTTTAGCCAGGATATTCGTCTGCGTCCTGGACCCCTATTGCCATCAATCTTCCCTTGGATAATTAATTGCAAGAGGTGGTATTTGTTGTTGCGCATAAAATTACCAAAGTATTCTAGTTTTCTCCTTTTGATGATACTGACAATTTCCAAGTCTTTGTTCATACGCCGCAGTACTTTCACGTTTGTGACTTTAGCTGTCCATGATATCCTTAAAATACTGCGATACGTCCACATTTCAAATGCTATCAGTTTCTTACTTAAAACCTCGGTAAGCGTCCATGATTCAACTCCATAGAGCAGGACACTAAAAATGTAGCATCGAAGCAGACTTAAATCACGGCTGATCAAAACCTTTCTCAATTTCATGAAAGAACTTCTGGACTGCTCAATTCCACAGTGAATTTCTTGACTTAAGTCCCAGTTATCATTGATTTGACATCCTAAATATTTATATGATGAAACCCTTTAAATTCTTTCATTACCAAGTGTAAGAATGCCCTGAATTTCATCTTTGTTTCTACTAACAACCATCCATTTTTTTATTTTTTTTTACATTTAAATGTTAAATGTTGTAATTAATATGGCACGTTTTTTCTACCAAGGTCCATACAGTAGCTTCTGGCTGCTCTCTGGTGACGAACAGAGGAATTTCTCTAGTTTTTGAAAGCTCACTGACACACATTCTTTGGCCACATTGTTTTAATTCTATTGAAAAAGGAGGCAAACTTCCTTTCAAAACGTTTAAAATTTTACTTTCACACGGCAATACCCCAAAAGCATGAATAATTTTAATAGAACAGAGATTTTCTTTATCTCTGCTATCTTTACCATTGTCTTTAAAATCTCTACATTTGCATTGTTTATGTTTATGAGCTCAATAAATTAAGACTGACATTTTCACAAGACAAACATGAAAATTGTTTTTCTCTCTATTGTGTCAATCAAACTTACCCTCATTGACGGTTCTTAATGCTGAAAAAGTGTGTAATGCCGGTAATGCTATATGGCTGTCAAACCTGGGCTTTAACAGAGAAGCAAAGGCAATCAATCCGGGTATGTCAACGCAAAATGGAACGGAAGATCCTTCAAGTTTCCTTGAGGGACAGATTACAAAATGAGGAGGTAAGAAGAAGAACTGCCATGAAAGATGCCGTGACAACAGCTGACAGGCTAAAATGGAAGTGGGGAGGCCGCGTGGCCAGAATGAAAGACGATCGATGGACGCACAAGCTAACGGTATTGGACCCCAGGACAGGAAGAAGGAACGTGGGTAGACAGAGGACCCGCTGGGATGACTCAATCGTAAGGAAGACAGGCCAACACTGGACGAGGATAGCAAGGGAGAGACAAGAATGGAGACGTATGGAACTATAAGAAGGGAAGAGAAGGAGAGCTTCAACAACGGAAAATACTGGTAGACAGCACACCTATGACATGAAAGATACACTTCTGCAACCTGTAACAAGCCAAACCACGCACAAGGTAAACGACAACAAATAGGCACATACAAAGACACGACAACTGGCCCCCACCTCCCTTCTAGAGAAGAAGATGTGAAGCGATGTGAAATGTAGTGTAGTGAAGTGAACTACAGTGAAGTGTAGCAAGTGAAGTAAAAACTTGTATACAACTCCTTAGGACTTGCTCGCCTAACGAGTTTAAACCAGAGCATGTTCCTGCTCGCAGGAGGCCTTTGCCCTCAGGGACGGATTTACGTATAGGCTGTATAGGCGGCAGATTTTAGGGGGCAGCAAATTTTGACTATTTTTTAATTAAAAATTAATATATATTTTATTTAAAAAATAAAAATTTGAAATCTGAATATGTTCATGCATCTACACGAGTAATGAGCGCCCCTTAGAGACATTCCAATACCACCCATGTGACATATTATAAGATTGAGAAATAGTGGGTCTTCTTTTTCTGTCTCTGTGTGCTGCGCGTTGATGGTCGAAGCCTCGTTTAGAGGGAGACTGGTCTGATTATTTTAGGGGGCGCTCTGGTTGTTTTGCGTGGCTGGTACCTCTACCGTGTTTTGTGTGGCTGGTGACTTTTTCGTGGTAGCTTTGCTAATTTCTTTTGTTGCATCTGCATGGAGGGCTCCTGTTTTCTATGGTCGTCTGGGTTATTGTGGCTGCTGTTTTTGGTTCTTGCCGGGGGAGAGAGGTTTTTCCCATCTCCCTGGCTACCGCTTCTTCTACTCTTTCTATGAGTGTTGTTTCCATGTTCTGTTTCATTTGCTCTATGGATGCTTGCATGGATTCTATAGAGCTTAATAGGGGTTGTATGAGGTCATCTTGTTTCCCTGCTTTCCGCAGCATTGGTTTACATTCTTTGCATATCCACGTGAGTCTGCAGTTAGCCCTCATAAGCGTGTCTAGTTCGCCTTGCGTCAGATCCGCACATTTCTTATGTTCCCTTCTTTCGCATGCCTCGCATGTAGCTGAGTCCCCATCTTCTTCTGTGCTGCATTTGCATTTTCTGCAGAGCTCTGTAGGGTCCTTTTCCTGCATTCTCGGTGACGGAGAAGGGGCAGACTATTTGATGAAACAGGTGATTGGTCTCGGTCCAGTGTGGATTTACTTCGTGTGAGGCTTGTAAAAGCCTTGTTACGTTTGGAACAGAAGACTGGGTTCGATCTGGTACGGTTATGTTTCATACGGAGCTAGACTGCTATGTATGCATCTTTTGTGCAATGGCGTTCACAGAAATTGTTCTCCGGTATGGTTATGTTTCATACGAAGCTGGACTGCTATGTGTGCGTCTTGTGTGCGAGGGCATTCACAGATAATTGTTCTGTTAGAGTTGTTAATTGCTGGAGTTTGGTCTATATAACCTCACCAAATTCTTTGTGAAGACTGGTCTTTGTTTCCTGCTCATAAACTATTATTCACCTTCTTTGTTGCGAGTCTCTTGACGTCTTTTTGATGTTGATCTCTTTTGTCAATTAATCTAATAGATTACACATCATTGAACTACAGTTAACTGTCTATAATTCGAATTATCTGAGAGCTAAAATTTGGCGCGTCACAAAACATTCATTTTTCGTTTAAAAATTGGAAATGGGTGGGCGTAAAAGATTAAGCGGTGATCAATGTAGAAAGCATCTGAAAAGGCGCAAAAACAAGAGAAAGTTTTGGCTAAAATGCCAAAAATTGATAAATATTTTAAACCTTCGACACGTAAGTTACTTAAAATAATAATTAAATAATGTAGAAAATCAGTTTTTCAAATGCAATGAACTGGCGTGTTTATATGCAAATGTATAGGTCAACAACCATCTTCAGATGTTCCTCCTTCTTGCCCTTCCTCTACTTCTGCCATCCTGACTGCTACTGACTCTGTACCTGAGAATATTGATGTTCAAGAAAATGTACCAGATACAGTTCTCTCAGATTTACCTACATTTTCTTATGAGAAAGCAGAAGCGAGTGAAATTGAGAAAAATGTGTTTGTATTCAACAGTGATCCTGCTACTTGGATTGCGAATGGATTTTACCAAGAGTTGCATAGAATGGTTACAATCAGAATAAAGATTCTGATTTTAAAGAATCCAAACGAGTGTACTCTAAATATAGTAGTTCTGTTTTTTGTGCACCGTGTTTGCTCTTTGGAGACACAACTGGCGAATTTGCGTTCAGACACGGATTCAATGATTGGCAAAACATCCATGACTTGGCTTCTGCCGACGAAAATTCAGATCATCATAAATAATCTTTCCTAAAATTGTTTGAAAGAGCTAATATACATGGAAGAGTAGATCATGGTTTAGTACAACAACTTCAAGAAGAAATTTCGTACTGGAAATAAGTTCTTAAAAGAGTTGTTGCTATTGTCAAAACCTTGGCAAGTCGTGGACTCTCATTTAGGGTACCAGGAAGCAATGAGCATTTCGGCGTTCCTAACAATGGAAAATTTCTGATGTTAATAGAATATTTAAGACAATGTAACGTGTTTTTCGAGGTTTTTTTATGCCACTGGCATAAGTCAGTAGGAAGCCATTCTATATTTATTTATGCGGCAAATTGTTCAGCCAAGAGAATTTTTCATGTTAATTTATTATTATTATTAATTTATTATAATTATTATTAAGATATTTTCGGAGCATTTTATAAAAATTATAAGCATACAGATAGGTTTTCTATGTCTTAGAAAACGCTATCAAGCAAATTATTACGAACGACAATATCATAGAAAATTATGTGATTACGGAATTTTACGGAGTTTCGTCAGTTAGGGTATTTGAGAGAGATGAGTCACGGGGAATTCAAATACAGGCTTAATCTTGTCGGAAAGCATGACGCAATCCTGGGTCGCAGCGTCAAGGAAAGGCGGATATATGGAACGGAAAACGACTTCTCCCTCTCGCGCGCCGTGTGTAATGAGCCAGAGGAGGGGAAGTAGCGGGGTGCTCAGCCAATCAGTGGAGACCACGTAAGCTGGAAGTTGGGACTGGAGTGGGGATGCGACGTGTGCATATATCGTTCGGCGCGGCGTGGAACGAGGACAATCTGTGAAAGACTTGACTAGTTCGGTTGCAAGTGGGTGTCGCTCCAATGTTCCGTGGAGTGGAGAACTATCTGTTTAAAACTTAACCAGTTTGGTTGTACGAGGGTATGGCTCCGTTCTTAGGACCATAAAGTCACCAAATCTACAAGAATATCATCAAATATCGACGGAGATGGCGACGTCCAGGAGACTGTGGGAAGCTCACAGCATCATCCAGTACGAGGGAAAGGCTTCGGCCATTTCCAGTGGTAAGCGCGAATGACGCAGAAATACGCAATCTCTCATTTCTCTTTGTTTTATATTTCATATTTCAGTAACTTCATAGCTTGGAAATAAGAGTAAAATCAATTTATCAGACTCCGTTTTCACGTAATTTTCTATCGGTAATATTAAAATCGCAACGCTCCAATTTAAATTTTAAACTTATTATTATTATTAATGTTGCTATACTTGTTTTATATAATAAATTCATTTCTTTTACAATGCAATCTTTGCTTTCAGTAGGTAGCATTAGATATAGACCAATTCCTTCTCCTGATACAATTGTTTGTTGGGTTAATGATCAAATCATACCACGATCTGAGTGAATAGATTCTTGAAGGTGTTCTACCAGAGCTAGACGTTGTTAAATACAAATTTAGATTTCAGCATTGCATTGAGGTCTTGGCGCCCATTAAAACAACATAGCTTAGGCAAAGGTAAACAGTTACATTTATCACCCAACAGTTAGGGGTAGCGAAACTGTTACATTTATCGCTACCAACATGGGGCACTAATTAACGTTTACACTTGTTACGCTCAACGTGGAGCAAATTAAATAACGTCACAACAATTCGCTCCATTTATAGATGAGCATATTCGTAATTATGGAGATAAAGGCAGTGGTAGTACAAGCTACCTATCCAAAACTATTTATGAAGAAGTCATCAAAATTATGGCTAAAAAAGTGAAGTCTAAAATAGTTGAAGAAATCAAAACTGAGAAGTACTATTCTATCATTGTGGATTTGACCCCAGACATCTCTCGTATTAACCAACTTTCATTCATTTTACGATATGTAAAACCAGACGGCACTCTTACTGAACGTTTTTAAACTTTACTAGACAATCCAGGTAACAAAGGTGGAGACTTACATGATGCAGTCACATCTACTTTGAAATCTCATGGCATAGATATTCTTGATATGAGAGAGCAATCTTACGATAACGCTGCCATCATGAAGGGGATATATTCGGGACTTCAAGCTGGAATAAAAAACGACAATCCTCTCGCAGAGTACACACCATGCACTGCACATTCGTTGAATTTGGTTGGTACACACGCTGCAGTATTTTGCTGATTCAACATTTGCAAAACTAAAATCATTGTCTATAACTCCTTGGTTTGCACGTGCTGATGCGGTTTCTGTTCTGGTTGAATTTTGGAACGAAATAATAAATGCTCTATCAGCTTTTGAAGAAAATCCCAACGAAAAAGCAATAGTTCAAAATTAAGCTACAGGCCTTCGGAATAATATGGAACGACTAGAAAGTGCATTTATGCAAAGTATTTGGTCTGCTTTACTTGAACGATTCGATGCTACAAGTCAGAAATTGTAAGCCATGGATATCAGCATTTCAGATATTTTGGATTTGTACAAATCGTTGTTTGGTTTTGTAGAAGATGCTCGGATTTTTTTTTTTACTTTATGAAGAAACAGCACGGAAAATTTCTACCACCCAGGAGTTGGAAAAGACGTTCGTAGGAAGAAACAAAGAAAATTAATGTCTGATGAATTGTATGAAGATGATGTTGAGCTAGGTGGAAGAGAGAATTACAGAGTAAATACTTTCAATATAATTTTGGATAGACTCTATACAGAGTTGAAGGACAAATGCGCCGATTATGGAAGAATTTTTCAAAAATTTATCGTGCTTATAGAATTTGGTACATTGAATGAACCTGAATTAAGGAAACATGTGGCAACATTACAAGAATATTTTCCAAATGATATAGAGCACACATTTATAAACGAGTTGTGCCACTTTCAAAAATATTGCCAAGTAAAAAAAAATTGAAAATAACCCGCCTTTAGAAATATTAAAATTTATTTGACAGAATGATCTACAAGGAGTATTTCCAAATGTTGAAATAGCCTACCGCTTGTTGAACTGCACAGCAGTTACCAACTGCAGTGCCGAACGCTCGTTTTCATGTTTAAAGCACATAAAAGTCTATTTGAGCTCAACCACGAACCAGGACCGTTTGGTTTGCCAAATGATTTTAGCAATTGAAGCAGAATTAATGTCAGATATGGAATTTGACGATATTATCAAAACGTTTGCTGAAAAGAAAGCACGGAGAAATATTTTTGTTAGCACACCTAGATCTTAAGTTATACCTACATATAAAATTTAATTATACGTGTAAAAAAATAAACTCAAATTTTTAATAGGTTGCCTTACTAACTACCACTCAATTTTCACACAAACCTAAAAAATGGGGAGTGGGGGCGGCAATTTTTATTTTGCCTAGGGGCGCCAAAAAGTTAAATCGCCACTGTTTGCCCTTACGGGATTATCTAGGCTATATTTATTTATACATTTATATTTATAATGCTGAATCTTGTTCTTATTTTAATAAAGAGTTCTGTCAGTCGCTCAAGTTAAACTGCCCCAATCTCAAATCTCTGAGTTTTAAAATGATTGAGAACATGACAAATGAATGATTCATCAACTTGGCTACATTGTAGAATCTCCAATGTCTTCAAGAGCATTACTGCAATCTAACGGTATATTGGACTATGTCGTCCCCTGTCACAAGTAATTAACACAACTTACTCTTCAAGGTTGTAGCAAATTAACATCTGAAAGCATGAAACAGATTGTGCAATTGAGCAAGTTAGAATCTCTTATCATTGACTAATGGATGTGATCTGTCGGGACTGCCGTATGATCTAATTCCTTCAAAATTAAAAGGCTTGACATTCTTATGAATATTGAGTTCTATCAATATAGACCATACATTTCTAAGAATACTACACCGTGCTATACCAAAGCTAATAATTGAGTGCTGATTAAGTTATTGTATCATCATCATCTTCATTTCCCGTTTCCAGCTTCCTGGGTCGGGTTGTGAATTAAGGACCTCCAACTTTTCCTGTCTCTCCACCACTCCTCTCCTGTTTTTAGTACTTCTTCAGGTTTTCCTCCTCTCTTCTCTACACACTCCCACACTGTATCTGCCCATCTCTTTCGGGGCCTTCCTCGTGGTCTCTTCCCTGTCATCTTTTCACAGAAAGTTTTCTTTGGTATTCTCTCCTCTCCCATTTTCATCATATGTCTATACCACTTTAACTTTGTTGTTTCTATCCTGTCCCGCAGCTTCAAGATTCCTGTCCTTTTTCTAATCTCTTCGTTTCTAACTCTTCTGGTCTTGCCCTCTATACCTCTTAGGAATTTCATCTCCGCGGCTTGTATTCTACTCTCCTCTCTTTTTGTAGTAGTCCATGCTCCAGCTGCATATGTTAGTATGGGTCTGTAGTAGGTTGAATATAATACATTTTTACACTTCTTTGGGACATCTCGGTTCCACAGAATACCCCTTATGCTCTGGTAAAAACTGTTCGCTTGTTGTATTCTCTTTCCAATTTCCTCAGTTATCCTTCCATCTTCTGTGATCACACTTCCCAAGTACTTGAAACTTTTAACCACTTCTAGAATTTTCCCATTCTATCTTTCCTCTTCCTTCCTCTTGACATTACCATTGTCTTGCTCTTCTCTGTGCTTACTTTCATCCCATATTTCTCTATTTCTTGATTCCATACATCTAGTTGATTTTGTACTTCCTTTTCATCCCATATCACTATATCATCTGCAAACAGCATGGCCTTTGTTGCCTCTTGTCCCAATCTCTGTTTAACATTCTTGTGAATTTCATTATTGTATAGTGGTGCTAAATATACATTCAAAATTTAAAAAAACTGCTTTAACTTCTGTTATTTCTAAAAATATATCTTGACATTATGATTCAAAACTGAAAATTTAACGTGAGTAGTACAAGGCTCTAAAATTTGTCATTTTGATCCGCATTGACGTATTTTACAGTTTTTCTATAATTTGTTTATTTTTCCACTTATCAATACATAAAAAGTATGTATTGAAATGTATTGATACGAGGAAAAATAAAGAATTTAATAGCCATACGGTAGTCATTAAGTTCGTGGACTGCTGTCTCAGTATAGGCAGCCAGCAGAATCTGGATGACTTAACAGTGACAGATCGCCCTTCACAATAGCCACCATGGCTGATCTCTGCTGCTGCGAGATCATCTGCCAATTGGCAGCAGTTGGCACACACCAACATTGGAATGACTTCGAGCTTCCATTGACTCCTGAATACTTTGTCGTCCAGTACACTCATCGTCCTCCAACTCTCTTTCCCCTGCATAAAACGATGGTCCCACTTAAACACAGCACTGCAGGTTGGTAATAGGAACCCTGATGGCAGCTCATTTCTGATCTTGTCTCTCCTGGTACTTAGATTCATAGTTCTGATAAATCTCATTTCTGTTGCTTGAATTCTGCTATAGTCCTTGGTTAACATAACAATGTACATGTCTCCATACCATAGGTATGGTTTGGAACAAAGTAGGTGTAATCAAATGTTGACTTTCCTACATGGGTATTTTCTTGTCCCAGAGTAAATTCCGGACTTGATTATAAAAAGACGATGCTTTCTGAGTACTATTTAGGATTTCTTGTTTGACAATATTATCCTTGGAGACCTTACTTCCGAGGTACTAAAAGTGAGAAACAGATTCTAGGTTTGTTCCCTCCAATTAGATGGTTGAACTTCTTCCCTCTCTGTTTATGGTAATTTCAATGGTTTTGGCCTTGTTGATCTTCAGGTTAAATTCTTTAAATTTATTGTTCCAAGCCAGTGGCGATTCCTCCATGTAGGAAGTGAGGATCATCCTACAGTCAGCTCTCAGCTGAAACTGTTAAAAAAAAAAAAAGTTTTGTAAAATAGTCTTTGGGGCTACTTTGCGCGATAAGCTCTGTCTCGCTGTCACTACTTGTAACTATTTCTACATTTCACCCGTAGATGGGTGAAGTGTGACCTTCACCGCCCGGAGTAGAAAGCTGAGGAAGCAAGCCTTGCATCCTCAAAGCACGTGTTTATAGCTTTAGAAATGTATGGTAGCCCTTGAAGGGGAAGGGGCAGCTTTGGTCTGTTTAATGGCGCTCCGAGGACTTCCACCGAGATCCTCAAGTCTCGCTATTGGTGGATTTTAAACCAACGCTATGGGCTTAGCCTATTGGTTACAATTTCGCGTGGATAAATGGATGGTCTGTTTTCAGCGTGTGCACATCTTTGGAGTGGTATTCGATTGTATTGTGTAATGTGTTCGTAACAGCGCTGTGCGACTGAATAATTAATATTAGACCGAGTATAATATCTCAATTTAGTCCAGCTATAATAATTATCTTAGATTAATAAGTAGCCTATCATATTACGTCCTACACATTATAAAAATCAGGAATCGCCACTGTTCCAGTCAGCCTCTCTCCTGTACTTCCACTTCTGTCACCCCCCATAGTATGAAGATAATAGGCTTTAAACAGCAGTTGGATTGCAAGGTTTACTCTCCAAGACCAATAGTTACAGCAATGTTGCCAATACTCCTCTCATATTACACAGTGATACATGCTACTTAGTAAAATAACCAGTGATGGACGAAGCAAAGAGGATATAAAAAGTAGGTTGGCTCAGGCAAGGAAAGCATTTCTACACAAAATCTGTTGACATCAAATATAGATTTAGGTATTAGAAAGTCGTTTATGAAAGCCTTTGTCTGGAGCGTGGCGCTCTATGAAGTGAAACTTGGACTATTGGTGCAGCAGAAAAGAAGCATTTGAAATGTGGTGATGCAAGATTAGATGGGTAGATAGAGTAATGAATGAAGAGGTATTAAGACGAGTGGGAGAGGAGAGATGTTTCTGGTGACTGCTAATGAAGAGAAGAGAGGTTGGTAGGACACATACTACAGAATAGCGAACTTAGTTATGGAAGGAAGGGTCGAGGATGAGAACTTAAGGGTAGACGAAGGTTAGAAGACATTGCCTCGGATGCAGGACTTGGTAGCTATGTAGAGATGAAACGATTAGCTCAGGACAGGGAGGAGTGGAGCGCTGCATCAACTAGTTAAAAGACTGAAGACTCAAACAACAACATATGACCAGTATGCACGGAAGGAAGGAAAATCATTAGTATTAATATGCTTAGTTTATGTTGAGACACATGATTTGTTTTGATGCTCCATCATGAAACTGAGATGCAAAAAGTGACAACTATGCAATTGCCAATAGCCACAATACCTTTAAACTATGAGGGACATCTGTTGTTGAGATAGTTCGGCAGGACTAAGCGGCAGGATTATGAAGATGAAAGATTGCCGACTGAGGATCCATTGTCAATTAATATGATAAAATTGGTCCGGTCAACTCAAACATAAAATGCCAGCGTTTTGCCCCAGTGTGCCGTTGGGCTCATCAGTTGGTACAGACACACCTACCAAGATGCGTGGCTAGCACATACTGAGAAGGCCATCGCAAGACACAAAATACAAGTAGTAGTGACGTCACGAGCGATGCCAATGTGCTACGGAAGTCAAGCTCCCTTTCATAAAACAAAAACTTTACCTTGGCAATCCAAATAGGTTATGAACATTCCCGAATGGGAATATGTTATTTCCATTTGAGCAGTTAAATTACCAATTAATATGATAAAATAGGTCCGGTCAGGTAAGGTTTTTGTTTTATGAAAGGGAGCTTGACTTCCGTAGCACATTGGCATCGCACGTGACGTCAGTACTACTTGTATTTTGTGTCTTGCGATGGTCTTCTCAGTATGTGCTAGCCACGCGTATTGGTGAGGTGCGTCTGTACCAACTGACGAGCCCAATGGCACACTGGGGCGAAACGCTGGCATTTTATGTTTGAGTTGACCGGACCAATTTTATCATATTAATTGATAATTTATCTGCTCAAACGGAAATAACATCATATTCCCATTCGGGAATATTCATAACCTATTTGGATTGCCAAGGTAAGGTTTTTGTTTTATGAAAGGGAGCTTGACTTCTGTAGAACATTGGCATCGCTCGTGACGTCAGTACTACTTGTATTTTGTGTCTTGCGATGGGCTTCTCAGTATGTGCTAGCCACGCGTATTGGTGAGGTGCGTCTGTACCAACTGACGAGCCCAATGGCACACTGGGGCGAAACGCTGGCATTTTATGTTTGAGTTGACCGGACCAATTTTATCATATTAATTGATAATTTATCTGCTCAAACGGAAATAACATCATATTCATAACCTATGAGGATCCATTGGCCATCACGACTAAAACAGGAGCTAGTAGAAAGGGATGGTAAAGCTTGGTACAGCTGCCATTGAAGTCAATAAATCTGCATTAAGAGATTTTAGCAGTAATGTCAATTTATTTTCACTTATTACAATAAAAAACTAATGACAACTTCGTTTTACTAAAACATAATCACCTATAAACATACAATAAAAAAGGAACACTATTCGTATTTCAATACCAACACACTACCCGCGTGTCTGCTTCATATCCACTTCTTCTAATTTCGACTTTATTTTCCTTTCTAATTCGGTTCCTTCATACATGGCTGCCTGCTGCATACCACGCTGTATCTGGGCATACTCGATACGTCGTTTGGACCACTGATATCGACAGTAGAACCTGTAACAATACAATAACAGCACGTTTACGGTTGCCTTTGATACAAACCAGGACACTTCTATCACGATGACAGGCTATGAGGGGAAGGATCGAAATACACTATGCATTGTTATATTTCTTGTATTAAAAAGATCTGTGAACTTCTCAGAACAAAATGGTGTTCTATATCAGTGTATTGTAATTAAAAGGCATTAAAAGCGAATTTGAATGCACATCCCACTTTATTATAAGAAAATTGCATGCCTTTACTTTAAAAATAATACTTTTAATACTTAGTGTAGAAACCTGGAGAGTTTTTGTTTTGTAGTAGAAAGTCCATTTCATATCATCATCATCAACTAGAGCAGTTTCCAACCGCAGGTTGGGTCTGCTTGGAGCACAAGCCTCTCCATCGTTTTCTGTCCATCCACCACTTCTCTTCTGTCACTGTTGTCCAATTAACTCCTTTTCTCTCGACACTTTTCTTCACCCCCTTTATCCATCTATCCCTTGGTCTTCCTCTAGGTCTCTTTTTCTTCCACTCCATTTCCAATATTTTCTGTGGTATTCTCTCTTCTCCCATTCTTTTCACGTGTCCATACCACTGTACCCTTGATTTTTCAATTCTATCCTGTAGGGGTTTTTCCTTTAATATTTCTCTGACTCTATCATTTCTGACTCTGTCCATTCTAGTTAAACCTATACGACTCCTCTGAAACTTCATTCCCACTGCTTGTATTCTGCTTGTATCTCTCTCCCTCATCACCCAAGTTTCTGATCCATATGTTAGGATCGGCACAAAGTAAGTCTTGTACATGATCCCTTTACATTTCTGTGGCACATCCTTGCTTCATATCAGGCCTCTAACACTCTTGAAGAATCCATCAGCACACGTTCCTCTTTCATCTAATTCCAAGGCATTTCCCCCATATTCTTCAATGACACTTCCCAGATACTTGAAGCTCTGCACTCTCTTCAACTGCTCTCCGCCTAACTCTGTCCTTCTCACGTGTTGTTATCACCACTTCACTCTTTTGCGTCGAAAACTTCATTCCATAGGATGACACTACTTCCTTCCATGCATTGAGTTGCTCCTGTACATCCCTCTCCTTGTTTCCCAGAAGCCATCAGAAGCATAAAGAGAGAGTACATGTGATAGTTCTATGTCTACCCCTTATTAATCTTGTTTCCAACGGGGTCGGGGATGAGATGCGATGAAATTCCATGTGGCTGATGGTTTCTACGGCCGGATGCTCTTCCTGACGCCAACCTCACGAGAGGAGTTAATGAGAGATGAAATGAATGAAGATGAATGAAAGTTCAATTTCAAGTAGTTCCAACTTTGGCTACCAGACGCCACTGTCAACACCCAGCTGCAAACGCTGAAACTTGATCGTTTCTCACCAAATAACCTACAAATTTAGCTACTCACTACCAATTGTAGTATTTATTTATTTATCATATGGCTTTTAGTGCCGGGAGTGTCCGAGGACATGTTCGGCTCGCCTGAGTCTGTAGCTGCTTCCAGCGGATACCCTAAAGGGTGAGCTACAAGTTCCGTTTAATTTCAAGTAGTTCCAACTTTCGCCACCAGATATCAATGATACCTAGTGGTGAACGTTGGAACTTTGATAGAGCGTTCTGACGAAATCTAACCTAACAAATTTTGCTTTACACAAGTTTAGTCTGTGAAAGGATCTTTTACATGCCATAAATCTATGACATGGGACCGCTGGCTTTACTTCCCCTCCGAAGGAAGGCATACTGAAGGATTTTTAACGCTCTTAAAAAAATCCGACGACTTCGGCCGAGTGTGAACCCACGATCTTGTGCATAGCAGTTCAGCATGCTACCAACTACACCACCGAAGCCGCCAGAGTGTACATGTGATAGTAAACAGCATATTTCCAGCCAGGCCAGAGACTCGAATTTCTTATGGCTACATTTCTGAAGAATGTAATTTTTCTGCACATTTGACCCACTTTCTCAGGAACTGAGTTAATTGAAGTAAAGAGTTGAAAATTTCTCCATGTGTTTATCATGCTGTGTTTGTTGGTTGGTTGGTAGTAAAGTTACTCAGCCAAGTGTAAAACACCATTTAAAATATCCTCTTAAGTGCACAATATGATCTCCAAAAAATTTTAAAAATTACAATAGTTTAACTGTAAGTTGTAGATTAACAATTTTACTAGGATGAATAGAAATGTATGTATACTAATACCTGTAGAAATTTCATTTTAAAGTGTTCATTAGTTGCTTCGTTATAATAATAATAACAGCGGCTTCGGTGGCGTAGTTGGTAGCATGCTAAAATGCTGTACCCAAGACTGCGGGTTCAAACCCGGCCTATGTCGTTGGATTTTTTAAGAGCGTTAAAATCCTTCAGTATGTCTTCCTTCGGAGGGGAAGTAAAGCCGGGGGTCCCATGTCATAGATGTATGGCATGTAAAAGATTCTTCCACTAACTATACTTGTGTGAAGCTAAATTTCTAGATTAGATATCGTTGAAACTCTCTATCAAAGTTCCAACGTTCGCCACTAGGTGTCAGTGACATCTGGTAGTGATAGTTGGAACTACTTGAAATTCAACGGAACATGTAGCTCACCCCAGGCGTGTCCACTTGAAGCAGCTACAGTCCCCGGACACTTCCGGCACTAAAAGCCATATGCTAAATAAATAAATAATAATAACCCCTGGCACTACAGCCAGTGAAGGGCCTAGGCCTACCAAGCGACTGCTGCCTAGCTATTTGGCCTGCAGATATTGATAGCTCGTGTACAGAAATAGGAGTGGCTGTAGGTCCCTGTATGATCCGGACACCTAGCGAGGTGCCTCCGTGGCAAGACCCGCGTCCGTAAATTCGGTTAGATCTGCACCGAGGTCCTAAGGTGAACACGGATGCCTCCATTTACTGGAGGCAGTTCCGCAGCATAGTTCACCGATTTCCGGACGCTGGCATTCTCTACACGGATGGTTTGAAAGTGGACGAGAAAGTGGGTTGTGCTTACGTTATTGATGGTGCAAATACCAAGATCTCTTCGCCTGAGGCCTGTAGTGTGTTTACTGTGGAGCTCGTTGCCATCTATGAAGCTCTGCAGTTTGCACTACAGGATGCACGAATCCACTTTCTTGTGTGTACCGACTCTTCGAGTTCGTTGCAGTCAATTGCTACACCCCCTAGTGCACCGAATCCACGACCTACTAGCCGGGCTGTGCCACGCTGACACACGAATCACCTTTCTGTGGCTTCCAAGCCACATGGGAATTGCAGGAAATGAGTTAGCGGATCAGGCTGCAAAAGAGGAGGTACCGGTATCACTACCACCTTGACCTATGGAGGTACCCACTAGAGATATTCGCTCTCAGTTACTCCTACAAGTTCTGGCATTTTGGGAGAGTCAGTGACTAGGTGACCCACTGCCCAGTAAACTGAGAGCGATCAAGGGAACTACTCGCATGTGGCGGAGCTCTTTCCGGTCACGGAGAGAGTCCGTCATTTTGTGTAGGCTAAGGATAGGTCATACAAGATCCACCCACTCGTACCTAATGAGAAGGGAAGACCCTCCAGAGCCTGGACTTGATCTCCTTTGTTCATCACTGGAGGAGATACCATCTGTTTTTTCGCCGTTGCCTGTATGACGTTAGGTATCATTCAGATACACGTCCCTTTTGTTTCTGTTTCCTTATATCCGTCTAACCCTCCTCTCCCCCTCCCCTTTCTCCTTATTTGAACATCCTCATTCTTCGAGGAGTGTCTATATTTTCACCTCGCCCCCTTTACTTTCTCCTTACTTACTACTCTGTCCGCCGTTCTACCATGATCCATACAGTAATTTCTGGCAGCTGCTCTCTGGTGACGAACAGAGGAATTTATCTAATTTTTTTGTAATCTCATTGATATACTTTCTTTGGCCACATTGTTTGATTCCATTGAAAAAGGAGGCAAGGTTCCTTTGAAACGTCTGGTATCTAATTTAATTTCACACGGCATTAGCCCAAAAAACATGAATTATTTGTATAATAACCTGAATAGTAGCTTCACAACATAGATGACTAATATAGTGTGTTCATTAAGTTCTGTTCTGTCAATGACGTTTTATCTGTCTCCTGAAAAGTAGTGAAAAATGACTTAATTCTTTTCAGATCCGACTGATTCAATTATAGTTTTTTTTTTTGTGTAAATGTAAATCCATATATAACGCCATAAATAAAAATTAAAAATATATATGTATATATTTCATTAATTATAAGTACCGATACATATATATCCATTCCCTGGTAATAATGATGGGAAGAGAAGGATTGATAGGGCCTATAATAAGGCACCCAGGAATAACAAACTTATAGTAGTTATGGAAGGATCAAGGTCAAGGTTAGAATATTTTAAAACTGATTGCCTCGGATGTAGGTGTGGTAGCCAAAGAATAGCTCAGAACAGGGAGGCATGGAGATCAGCATCAAACCAAACATAGGTCTACAACACATTGGTGCCTTGTACAGGGTCTTTATTTTTGCTTGGCAAGGACATTCTCGCTCACGCTCGCGCGTATAGACGGCAGAATACGGTGCTGAAAATCAGTATCATGCATTTTTACTCACCATGTTTACAGCAGATGCTGAAAATGTTCCCCATCCGCTGTGAAACATAACCGGCATCTCCTTATGAAGTTTCCGGTTACTCCAGTTAATTTAGCTTCAGTAAGGAAATAATGACATTTACGTCTATTTTTATTGTTTACTGAATCTGTACGTTTGGATCTCTTAGCCAGTTGATTTATTGTCCGATTTATAGGAATGGGTCTCCCTGGAAATGTCATTCGAAACTTTTGTCTTGTTCTAGCGCACGTTATGAATGGCACGTATTGTGCAAACCTTCGCTCGACCTTGGCCGCCTGTCCCCGGCCAGGTTGGCGTGTGGACTCTAGTCGTATTGCCCGGGTATTCCCTCGCTCTTCCGTAGACGTGTGAGCTCTGAGCTAATTGGGTGTTTCAGTCTTGTGTTTTATAAAGCTACTGTGTACCGGTACTGTATATCGTATTGTATAGTGTTTTATTGTGATTGTGTGTAGTGCTGTAATGCCTTGTGGAAAATATTCGTTACGTAAACATGTATATCTGCACAATACGTACATAAAGTGCAGGAAATCGTACGCGAGAACAAGACAAAAGTTTCGAGTAAGATTTCCAGGGGGACCCATTCCTATAAATCGGAAAATAAGACAACTGGCTAAGAGATTCAAACGTACAGGTTTACTAAACAATAAATATAGACGTGAAGATTTCCTTACTGTAGCTAAATTAACTGGAGTAACCGGAAACTTCATAAGGAGATGCCGGTTATGTTTCGCAGCGGATGGGGAACATTTTCAGCATCTGCTGTAAACATGGTGAGTAAAAATGCATGATACTGATTTTCAGCACCGTATTCTGCCGTCTATACGTGCGCGCGGCAGCCGGCAACTGAGCAGTCACTGGCGGAGCGCGTGAGCGAGAATGTCCTTGCCAAGCAAATATAACCCTGTATATATACATGTACAGAAAGCCTTACCAGTAAACAAATGTTATACCAAAGAAGGAGCCAAATCCGACATGTGAAGACTTTGCCACTTTACTGGTGAAGAGGAAGTGGACGAGGCCAGTTGCAATACCTCCACTGATACTGTACAGGAACGTATTTCGAAAGCAGGGTATCTTCGACAAGTCTCTTCCAAAAAACATGACGCTCTGAAACAAACAGTGTTGGGTAAAGTAATTGAAGTTACAATTACTTTAAGAAACCTTAATCGGTACAATTACTTTGTCATAGACCATTATTAATCCCATTTCAACAGGGTCAGGAATGAGATGCAATGGATTGCTATGTAATGGGTCGTTATTACAGCTAGTGATGTGGGCCGGGTAAATACCCAGTGGGAAGGTAAATATAAATTGGGTATTTACCCAGGTATATACCCAGAGGTCATTTAAATACCCAAAATGGGGGTATTTTCAGTCTTCTGAGCTTTATAAAACACTTTTTGATGTGTTGATGAAGTGTTGGACAAACAAGGACTGAAACATAGGTATTTCATGCATAAATTGAAATCAGGAACAATATTGATTCTTCAAAACTAAAAGAAAAGGAAAATGGACGTCCGGGTATTTTGGGTATATGTTTTGGCACTGTAACCTTGTCTTTAAGTGTGTTTTTTCCTTAAACTAAAGTAAAATATTGGATAAAACCTTTTGGTTGTTTTGTGTTTTAAATTTTTAATAAATACCAAGATATTGAGAAGATCGAATTTTATTACGGTACAACAAAGATGTGGGTGGGAAAAGCTACTTTTGTAGTAGACTATATGCATATTAATTGAAATGTGTATGCCAACACTCAAAAGGTAATCAAATATATTCAATAGAAAGGACATTTGAAAAGAAAGAAAAAAAAAATGCTTAGTTAAAGTGCTTTAAGTTATTTTTCATTCAATTTTAAATATAAAAAAAATATTTTTTAAAATCTAACTCTAAATAATATAAATGCATGTCAGGAAGTTTTTGTAGTATGTGGGCTCTGTAATGGGTGAAGATGTATGCCAGCAAGCATATGGGTTGGCAACACAGCTCAGCTCATCCTACCCAGAATTCAAACTGACACTGTACTTCCCTCCCATTTTCTATTCTTTGTTTGATGCCTACTGTACTTAACGTAACTTTTTCAGTGTAGTGGAGTTGTTAGTTTATATCTCCTGATCTAATTCCCAATTCTAATTCTGTTTTTGTGCCAATCCTAATGAAATTTAATTTTATTAACTATCTAATGTTGTTACATTTCTAAAAAGTTAATGTAGAATAGTTTGCATACCGGTACCCTTTTTTAAGGTTCAACTTACCACGACACAGGATTTTTAATGGAAAATCTAAAATACCTGGGTATCTACCCAAATCGGGTATTCACCCGAGTGTATATCCTGGGTATTTACCCCGATTTATAAATATCTGTGTATTTTACATCACTAATTACAGCCAGATGCTCTACCTGAATATTTATGTTATTTAATCTGCCTTGTCAATAATAAAATGTAATAATATTTACCAACAAGTCAATACAGATCAACCTTTACCAAACCAATGTGGTAAACATACAGGCCTATGCATTTTATGCTTTTCCTGACACCAACATGACAGGAGTTAATGAGGGATGAAATAAATGAAGGTAAATGAAACTGGATAAGGAGTCGGGGCCTGTTAGAAAGTGCCGTTCCGGGATTTGCCTCGGGTCGAAAGTAGGAAAGTATGAAAAAACATTTCAAGGACAAGCAACGGCATTTGCTGGGAGTAGAAGTGGGGCAACCATGGAAAACCACTTCCAGGATGGCTGAGGTACAAATAGAACCCACCTCTTCTCAGTTCAACCTCACGAGGCTTACAAGGGGAGGATATGATGCATGGGTCACCGATTCGAACGATCTTTAGTACACTTGTAGGACATGGCCAGGCGTATACCAGGTGCAAGTAGTAGGGTGCGCTTCTCAGCCGTTTTCTAGAAATTAATTAATTGCAATTACAGTGCGGCATCCATGTGCGTTGTACGCCAGCAAGAACCCAAGGAGCGCGTGGTGCAGCGGTAAGAGCCCTGCTTTGTAAGCGCGGAATCACTGGATCGAATCCCACCGGTGAGCCTTTGCAGTGTGTTGTGTTTTTTTTTTTGTAACCATTGGCTATTTCTGTAGGATTACGAGGCACACAGGCAATTGAAATGGAACACACGTTTAATGTACTTGACATTTACTAGAACAGAACGAACAAGGTGATACAACATTCTTTTATACACACCAAAACAAAAACAAAAGAGAAACTTATCTCTACGGAACAGGTTTACTGATTACCAGTGTGACCAACACAAACCATGGTCACATATTCCAACACACCTCCTTAAACCTGTTGGAGTAGAGGACATGATGCAAGACCCAAGTCTTTACAAAAATAAATATGCTTAGGCTTAGGAAGAGGCTTTGTTAGGATGTCTGCAGTCATTTTTGAAGTGTCCTCATATTTGATGTATATGACTTTAGAATCCAAAGCATCTCTACCATAGTGATATTTAGTGTCAATATGTTTGGTCCTATTATGGCGGACTGGATTTTTTGCCAGTTTTTGAGCTGATTGACTATCACTCAATAATATGATGGGTGACTTGAGATCTATTAAGTTAGACAAAACACGTTTCAACCAAACAGCTTCTCTTACACTTTCACTCAGTGCAACATATTCGGCAGGAAATGCATTTTTGCTTTTGAGCCCCCCATGATACAGCACCACCTGCCATTTTGAACACAAAACCACTGTATGATTTTCGGTCAGTGCTATCATTAGCCCAGTCAGCATCAACAAATCCCATGAATTGACCTCCATTCCTGACATACTTAAGTGACAAGTCTTTTGTGCAATTTAAATAACGCAGCACTCGCTTTGCAGCAGACCAGTGAGATTCATTGTAACAATGATTAAATTGACTGAGATATGATATCGCATAGCTTATATCTGGACGCGTGCAAACACTTAAATACATGAGTGAACCTATGAGTTCTCTATAAGGAAGATCACTAGTTTCTGTACCAGAAACACCAAGATTTGGTTTGGTTTCCAAAGGAGTACCAATGGGACGTGCATCGTGCATACCATATTTCTTTGCAATCTCACTAATGTACTGCTCTTGGCTAAGATACATTGTACCATTCTTTACATCTTGCCTTACTTTAATACCTAAAATATAAGAAATTGGTCCAAGATCTCGTATCTTAAATTCTTTAACAATACAGGTCTTCAATGACTTGATCTCATACTCATCATTATATGCCACAATGAAATCATCCACATATAATGCAATAATTACCATACCTTGGGCTTGTTTCTTAAAGTACACACAGGGTTCATAAGCACAATTTTTGTAACCCAATTTGACAAGAACAGAGTGAGCTCTCTCATTCCACAAACGAGAAGATTGTTTTAAGCCATAAATAGATATTTTTAACTTGCAAACTTTATGCTCTGAACCTTTCTTGACAAAACTTTCTGGCTGATACATGTAGATCTGTTCATCTAACTTTCCATTGAGGAAAGCAGATTCAGCATCCCAATGTACCACCTTCAAATCTGTTTGGACAGCCAAGGCAAGCAGCATCCTTAACATGCTGTGTCGAACAACAGGAGAGAAAGTTTCTGTAAAATATACTCCGTACCTTTGGGTGAAGCCCCTGGCCACAAGTCTGGCTTTATACCTTTGAATGTTACCATTAGAGTCTCTTTTTACTTTGAAAACCCACTTACTACTGACAACATTCTTGCCCTGGGGTTTATCAACTAGATCCCATGTGCCATTTAACTGAATATCTCCATTTCTCTTTTCATAGCCTGCTCCCACTTAACCCTATCAGGCATGGACAGTGCCTCCTTAACTGTACTAGGTTCAGAGTCATCAGTGAGAGTCAAGTATGTCACATAGTCTGACATGTCTACAGGCTTTTGTTGGCGCCTAGGATGCCTTTGATTACCTTCGGCATCCCCCTCCATTGGCTCATTGACGATGGTGGCAGAGCCCACAGAATCACTGCAGTCTGAATCTGTTCCACTAGGGACATAGCTTAAATCAGCTGAGTCAATAGTCTCAGCCACACCAGCACTGCTAATGGGCGATACGCTTTCAAGTTCCGAAATGCACTCTGCCCCATCCTCTGAGTTGTCGTGTTCTGCCTCACTGTCAGTGGGAACTGAGATCTGCACCATTGCAGGTTCATTAATCTGCAAGGATGGGCCAACATTACCTGGAGACACATCAGACACCTTCTGGAACACATCTTCAAAGAACTATGCATCCCTGGACTTAACAAGTTGATGAGCAACAGGATGCATGAATCTATAGGCTTTACTGTCCTCACAATAACCACAGAAAATGTGTTTTTCACTTTTAGGATCCAACTTGCTTCTCCTTTGATCAGGGACATGAACTTGTGCTACACAACCAAAATTTCTTAGATGCTCCATATTGACTTTGTTACCAGTCCAGATCTCCTCTGGAACTTTACCTGGAATTTTTCTGGTTGGGGACTTGTTTACAAGGTAGGCTGCTGTATTTATTGCTTCAGCCCACATGCGTTTATCTACTTTAGACTCGCTCATCATGGCTCTACATTTATCAAGCAATGTTCTATTCATGCGTTCAGCTACACCATTCTGCTGTGGAGAATAGCTAGTTGTAGTTTGATGCTGAATACCTTCTGATTTAAGCAGCCTCTCAAAAGCTTTGCTACAAAATTCACCCCCATTATCAGTTCGTAGGACCTTAATAGATCTTTCACACTGATTCTCTACCTGTGCCTTGAAATCAATAAAGCAATCCAAAACATCACTTTTCTTAGCAAGGAAACACAAAAACCTTTCTAGAATGATCATCAATGAGGTCAAGAAATAGCGAGCATTGCTCCAAGATGGAACTGGCATAGGCCCACATAAGTCTGAATGAATAAGAAAAATCCACAGCCTGCTTCCAGTCTCCGACCGGGTCAGGAATGGAATGAATGAAGCCCCCATCTAGCGGCGAGGATATGAACTGTGCCGGCTGCCGAGGCCTGACGCACTCCTCTGGGGCAATGATTAAATGAATGACAGATGAAATGAAATGATAGTGGAGAGTGTTGCTGGAATGAAATTATGACAGGGAAAACCGGAGTACCCGGAGAAAAACCTGTCTGCCTCCGTTCTGTCCAGCACAGATCTCACATGGAGTGACCGGGATTTGAACCACGGACCCAGCGGTGAGAGGCTGGCGTGCTGCCGCCTAAGCCACGGAGGCTTTTTAGTCTGAATGAATAAGATCTAGCTTATTTTTGCATACAGTTTTACTCTTACTTGACTTAAATGGTTGTCTAGCTTGTTTACCTTCAGCACACGAAAAACAGTTTTTAAAACCATTATCTGAGAAATTAATTCCATGAGTGAGACCATCTCTTAACAACTTCAAGCTGTGGTTGTTAAGATGGCCTAGTCGTTTATGCCATAAATATTCTGAGTCCTCTGTACAAATATTAGCTTGAGCACTGAGAGCATTGACTTGGTAAACACCCCCCACATTACTCGCAGTCAGTGCTACATTACCTGTAGCAACAAAGTTTTCATTATCATAAACTTCACAAGTATTGTCGGTGAATACCACAACAAAACCCTTTTGAGTAGCAGCAGACACAGATAAAAGATTAGCAGTGAGACCAGGAACATATTCTACATTGGACAAGGTTTGTGAAATACCATTTTCTAATTGAACAGTTACATTACCAGATCCTTGGCCATACAATTTTTGATTGCTTGCTGTACTGATCTCCAGATTAGGACCAGCAGTGAAGTTCACCATCGCAGTCTTGCTTGAACTCATATGCTTAGTAGCACCAGAGTCAACGAACCAGGCCCCTGTAGAGGCCCTTGCACTTAATGCCTGTCCATCGGTCGCCAGCATCATCTTGTCTTTCTTCGACTTCTGTTGAGTTGAGCTCTGCATCTCCTCTTTCCTGCAATCCCGCTTCCAGTGTCCTGGCTTCTTGCATTTCCAGCAGAAGGGCTTCTTCTTCGTCTTATCTTCTGTGAAAACAGAACAGAATCCTTGGATGGCTTGGAAGTACTTTTCCCACTCCAAGTAGTATCTTGTAGCAACTTGGTTCGGACTGTGTCTGCAGTAAGGTCTGTTCCGGAACTTTCCAGAGCCATAATCATAGGCTGAAACTCATCTGGTAGACCTTTCAGCATTAGAGCTGCCACAAACTCGTCGTCCAGTGCCTTATTCATAGACACAAGTTGCTGAGCAAGTCCCATAACCTCACTAACATACTCTTCCATCGTCTTGTAGTGCTTTAATTTAACTTTGCACAATTTCTTCAAGATGACGATCCGTCGATTCACTCCTTTATCTGAGCAGGCCTTTTCAAGAGCTTCCCAGACTTCCTTCACGGTCTTACAAGGCATGACAATTGGGAAAATTGATTTATCCACCATGAGGTTAAGTCTGGCCCTAGCCCGACTTTCGTCTTTCGCTTTCTTCGCAGATGTTGTAGTATCTCCATCTGGGTAGCCAACTATACAGCTCCACAGATCTTCGAGTCTTAGGACGTTTTCCATCTCGAATCGCCAATCCACGTAATTTAGACTACCTCGCAGCTTATCTATAGCCGGTAACGAGGTGCTGGTTGCAGACATGTTGATTTCGATACCGGTATGTAGCGAAATTCACAGTTCATATAACGAGCAGTCTATCATACGCATTTTATATTCGCACAGTGGATTCGTGGCTGGGCCCATAACCTGTAGGATTACGAGGCACACAGGCAATTGAAATGGAACACACGTTAAGTGTACTTGACATTTACTAGAACAGAACGAACAAGGTGATACAACGTTCTTTTATACACACCAAAACAAAAACAAAAGAGAAACTTATCTCTACGGAACAGGTTTACTGATTACCAGTGTGACCAACACAAACCATGGTCACATATTCCAACAATTTCCAACCACTACCCATAGCATGAGTCACTGCTTGCGGGGTACGGGGTGGTCTGATGGTTGACAGACGTGCAATGAATGGAACAGACTGGGTCTTCAATGTATAAATGTATACATATACTAGAATACACCTGACCGTGTATAATACCAATGTATTTGCAATGCCAATACTATACATTATGTAATGTCACAAACATTGACCCGGATACGATGATTCAGAATCCCTTTTCCGGCTCACATATAACACGTTATTACAATTGACTGCAAAATAAACAGTATTCACGACACCTACAGTTGTACGAAATGGCAATGTAAAAAAAAACAACACGCCAAGGCTCACCAGCTGGATTTGATCCAGCGATCCCGCGCTTATGAAGCAGGGCTCTTACCCCTGCACCACGCGTTCGTTGGATTCTTGCTAGCGTACAACGCGCATACAGTAGACGCCGCACTGCATTTATTGCAATTAATTATTTTTTTCGGAAGCGGCTGGGAAATGCACCTTACTACTTGCACCTGATATACGCCTGGTCATGTCCTACACGTGTACTAAAGATGGTTCGAATCGGTGACCCATGCATCGTATCCTCCCCTTGTTGGCAGAGCAAGGATGTCGATTTGTCTACAGCTCTGCAGAAGATATCTCATGTTACTGAACTTTAAATTGCCAAAAGAAATGAGGTAGAAAACACTTCAGAGGCATATACGGGGTAGACTCTGATGGTTACAGTGAATTTGAAATATACCATAGTTATTTAAAACAAATCAAATAAAAAAAAACTAAAAAAAAACATTGTTTTGCAGCCCATGAACAAACTTGGCCTCCCAAGTGACAACCACTGTTCAGTCATATGGCCTGCAGATTGCAAGGTAACGTGTGATAATCACAATGTGTCCCCATGACCATTAATCTTGGCTTTCTTGACTGGGGTCACTGCTTCTCGTATCAAACAAGTAGGATACTCAACTGTCCTCATGAGGGTGAATTCACCTCATTCCAGCTCTCACGCGAGTTCTAAAATCCCTGACGGAGCCAAGAATAGAACCTGGAGCCTCCTAGATAGGAGGAAAGCATGTTACCTCTACAACACAGTTAATTGGAGGCGCATGATTTTGTTCAAAGAAAACTAATTACTTTTTAAAAAATCTTAAAAGAACACCAACTCAAAATTACTGTGGCCTTATGGATTTAGTGTTCCTTTTAACCCTCCATCGGGCACATCTCTGCGACTCCCGAATTAGGGCGCAGTGCGCCTGACAGGTGTCTGTTGCAAAGGCAACACACAATTAACGCAATTATTTTTAAAGTGATAAGTGGCATTCATTAGGATATACTGTACATAGGGAGTTTATTCAACATCAGGTTTTTAAAAACTTACTATAATTTATTGCTCACAATCAAACTTTAAAAAATAGCTCACATTTTCAACCCACCACCAAATTTCATTCAGTTTTCATTAGAAAAATTCAAATGAACATAAAAAATACGAACATAACTTAAATAATGTTTTTATTACAAAATAAAATAGAGCACAATAGAGTCATTCTTACTTGGAATCACTGTTATAATGCTCAGCAGTAAAGGTACATTGGCCCAGTAAAGTGCAAGTTTGGCAAGTCATACTGTATATGTACAGGCGCGGATTCAAGGGGGGGGGTCACGGGGGTCATGACCCCCCCCAAACGGAGACCAAATTTTTTTGCAAACTCAAAAAACGAAAACACAATTACCAGACAAATAAAACTTAACGAATTTTAACTGAAAAACAGTTTTTTTTTCATTTTATTCAATACTGAATTATCTTTATTGGAATTATTATGTTCTGTTACAACTGTACATATTTACAACTTCAAATCTCTTGTATAAAAACTACTAGTTATACAACAAAATCAACTCGTCTATTTTGTTTAGCAAACCTTGTGATTACCGAATCGATGTTTATAGTGATGTCACGATGAATGTGCAGCAATGCACGGATAGGAAAACTGGGGCTTTTTTCGCACCAAAAATTTTTGCCGACGTCCAAACTGCAAGCTTGGTTGGCAATTTAAGCTGTGACTTTCTCCCTTTGTCGGTATCATCTCGACTTGCCGAAACTGTAACGTACCTTGATCCTTTTCTCGAAGCTCGATGTAAAAGTCGCAAAACACGCCGTTGCAATTTGTACGAATATTTTTGGTGCGCTAAACGCATCAAATTTCTATCCATGAAGCTTGCAAAAAAATTGGTCTGGTTTTGTACGTTTGGTTATTTTGTGATTGCGTTTTTAGTGATACCATTTTTCTTAACAATTTCGATTCTCTGACCCCCCCCCCCCCCCCCAAACTCTAGATCGAATCTCTGACCCCCCCCAAAACCAAATTCTAGATCCGCGCCTGTATATGTATGGGGAAGGCATATTGCTTTGTGACATAAATAGCATTCATAATTCGACAACCTTAGACCCGTTTACTCCACGAAATAACCACAATCTATGTACGGTATTTCTTATTCAGCAAATTAGTAAAATAAGCAACATTGCGATGGAATAATAAGGCAATAGTCGATCGAGTTCGTGTGCAATGTGCCTCACTGGCCTGGAGGGTAATTACTGCACTTTATGCAGGTGGTGGGAAAATGAACTGGGAGGATTTGGAACGGCACCTAGAGATAGCAAAGTACTAAAAGGGACAGGCACATAGGCACCCTTGGAGAGGAGGGGGAGTATAAGAATAGATCTGCGGTGCCTGTCAGGCTAGCTGCACCCGATGGAGGGTTAAAAGCAGGGACTTGAGTCCATAAGGATATCTTTGACGTGCCAGGATATCTACTCGCCTGAGGCTGTCGCATTTAAACACCCTCGCATGACATCAGACTTTAATGTTTGTTATTCTGACAGTGGGTTACGGTATTCATGTACCACATAGAATTGCAAATATAAACATTTTCCGAACAAAATCTAATTCCAACATTCATATTTCGCTAAGAGAGAGGAGAGGTGCTGCAATAGAGTTAAGCCAAAGAACACACACTTAACTGAATGACACCTTCCCACTCAACTGTAGGCCGCCTAAGGGACGAAGGATACTGAACACAATTGGCTGGATACATGTAGATATGGAGTATAGGTGTATGTAGAGGGTTCAGTTTAACAGATAAATATTTATTAGAATGGTGAAAAGGCATAGCGGCAGCGCACGACCTCTGGAAGATTAATATTTATCAACGTTATGCACTTTAATTTAATTTTAAATCGCAGTGATTGAATAGTGTCTTCCTATGAAATGATCCGTCATTCCATTAATAACCTTAAATTTACCAGAAAGTGCGACTGGTATGAAACCTCACTCCGCCTCATACGAGTGCTCATTGTGCAAAAGATCAACAATACAACATGCTTGTGTTGCAACAATGTATGTAAACAATCAACACTTCTCTTACTTTGCTGGGTTCTTCGTCGTCTGCCATGGTGAAATTATGGTATTAAACACTCCAGAAAAGTATTGAACAACGCTTTTTTACGTGTAATTTCTTCTGGGTTCAATTTCGATAATTCATATAAAAATGTACAGTTCATTTGAGAAAATTCCCGACGAATGGAATGCCATGCATATTTTGCCTGTTTATTTACGTTCGTCATTTGTTCCGTTGTTTCAATTTGTGCAGCTATCTACCGCTATTTTTGCGAAATAACGGTCCGTTGACAGCAGTAGGCAGGTGATCTTGTTTTTTGCTTTGAAAAGTAATTTTATGAATATCGACGCGTTTGCTGTTCTGTAACATTCTAAAATAGGTGAGTTTAGACATTAAATGTGTTTTACTTGAATGAGAAATGTTTCGGTGCATACTGAATAACTTCTAATTGTGTTGTCTGACTTACGAATTTTACTGCAGGAATAAGGTTATCTCAAGTTTAGGGTTGTTTTTTCCCAGGTGGGTTTTCCGACGGAGCGCCCTGTACTCCCTTGCCATGCAATGGAGGGGCGTGTCGTTGACCCATACGAACAACAACTGTATGCAGTTTTTGAAAGTTGCGATGAAGGGCAGAAGGGGAGCTTGGATAGAGAAGGTCTTGAGCAACTCTGTGAACAGCTCCAACTGGAAGAACAAAGTGTGGACTTGATAGAATGTTTATTAGGTAGTACAAAGACCTCTAAGAGGGTAACTTTCCCCGAGTTTCGAGATGGCCTTCTTACATTGCTTGGGGAAGGTCAGAAGACTAGGGACTCAGGAGGCAGGGGTTCTCCAGGTAAGTTGCAGTATGATTGTTGTACTTCTTTGTTACATAATCCTTTAATAATCAGTATACAGTACTTCGAACAACAATGTGGCAGACTTCGATGTTATGCCCCCTTAAAACAGCAATCACCATCATACTTTCAACAATTTTTAGGTTTCATATATTCATTTCATCTTTTATCCAGGAAACTTGTGTCTTCCACCACCTTCACTTACACCATGTTCCTGACAAGATAACATTTTAAAATATAAAAAGAATCCCTTTATTTTTTATTTTATGAATGCAATATTTGATGTTGTAGGCCAGTATTACAGTATTTTAGACGTGTCCGTTACAGAGCGAGAAGTCTCGCCCAAGTTCGTGTTTGGGAAGAAGAAGTATGGGCGTCGGTCCCGGCCAGAGAGTACAGACCAGGAGGTAGACCATGATGGCTCGCTGGAAGACTCTGACACCGAGATATTTGTGGCTGTGGGAGGTGACAGCGATGAGATTATCATGGTAAGATGTGCTGTTACTGTACTGTGGGTATATTATACCTTTATGCCTGAACTGTAGCTTGTAAAATTATACAATTCGTTATAGAATAGATGGAATATATCTGTGGTTGTTTTAAACATTCAGTGATTTGGATCGCCATGTGATGAGGGATAAACACATATCAGCGTGAAGTTCTTGAAAGCTCCTGTTATCTTGTGTAGATACTATTGTGATTGTTGTATTTTACAGAGATCGATCTCCGATCCATCACCCATTGATGAAGGTCAGCATCCTAAAAAGAGGAAGACTGGTGTTGAGAAGAACCATACCCTGAATAGGTCATCCTCAACAGAATCTAAAATCTCAAGTATGTTAATTATATTATTTTTATTATTACTAGGCCTATGAACATGGGAGCAAAAATCCTGGATGCCAGATTGCTACGTTGATCTTGTATTTGCTTGTGGCACCTAATTTTTGGCCTCGTAATAAAATCAATTTTTTTGTTTAATTTTTAATTAATTGTCCAGGAGACGTACTCCTCCCTTTTCATCCTTTTCATGACTTTGGCAGATTATTGAAAATCTATTATTTATGATTCACAAACCTTTCTGGGAGTCATTAGAAGTTGATTTCAATTTGAATTGTCACTGCTGTACCGAAATAATTTCCTTTATCACGTAAATAAGCATTTTAGTTCATGTTCATTTCACGATCGGCACCATGTTACATTGACGTCAGACAGTACGTCATACCCGTTGTCATCCGTTGCCAACATGTCCGATACAAAATACACCACACGACACACGTAAATTTGTATTTACTTATGTCAATAAAGAAATAAAAGGCAAATATTATTGGTGTTTATATTATACCAAACGAAACACATGACTTTGTAATTATATGAATAAAGAAATATGCGTTAGGTTAGGTGAAATTTGGCACACTTTGGCATTAATTTGACGGTGCTCTTTTGTTTTTCTATACCGGGTGCAAAATAGTACCAAATGCATAGGCATTATTGACTCCTTGACAAAGATGGCTATCAGAGCCGCAATTTCAACTATTAGTCGTGATTCTATTTGGGATGGCTGGGTGGGTCTCAGACAGCGGAGGAGTAAACATCTATTACTGTGCTCTGTATTTCAAAAGAAAGAACGTGAAGGAAATGGCGGGAGCTTGGAACAGCTGAGCTGTGTTGCCAAGATTTTATGGTTGATGTAGATCTGCTGATTCAAATATACACATGGCTACACTTTGGACATTATTTCGGTACTATTATGCGCAATAAAATGTAAATGTTGATCCTGAGTCAACGCCGAGGACATTCAAATAGAGAAATACGGTACATAAACAAATAAATAACACACCGAAGCTATGCTACTTTTATCACTGTTATTCAATAAATACGAGAAAGAGGCCAAATAGGCTACCTATACAAATATAAACTTCCGGTAATACAAAATACAAAGTAATCTGTGGATGAAAATATCAACACTCACCATGCAATGATCCTTCAAGATGAAACAACATTCTGGGTGGAGATCATTCACAGTTTACAGCAGTTGAACACAGAAACAAAATCTTAATAACACCAAGCTCACTCGCTCATTGTATCACGACTCAGTAAGATCAATACCAAATGGCTTTTGTCATTCCACAAACGTAATGTTACCAGAAGTATTTAGCCGGGCACACAAACAAGCCGCTCTGTAGCATCATTATTGCCGATTTGTAGGCTATTGAAAGACAGGCGGTAACTTGAACACTACTGTATGACAGGAAACAGTAACTTGTGCTGTACTTGTAAGTTAGTATCGACTGCCACAACTGGAAACAAAATTATTATAACTCGATGCTAAAAGTAAACAAAATGATGTCAATGAAACTAACTCAGACCCAGACAGCAGCTATCATGCGACTGAATCGTGAGCAATGCGCTGGCAGGGTGTGTTGCTATTTGTCAAAATCCAGCCAATAGGAGCCAGTGGCGGCCATTTTACTATCGTTCCCGCCGAATATGCCAGGGTCTTACTCTGGAAATACAGACCATACATCATCTCTAGATATTTTCCCGACTATTCATCCAGGTAATTTGGTTAATTCCAGTAGGTCAAAAATTTTATACAAAGGAGTAGGCTACCTCTCCTGGATTTATGAAAATCCACAGCCTGCTTCCAGTCTCCGACCGGGTCAGGAATGGAATGAATGAAGCCCCTATCTAGCGGCGAGGATATGAACTGTGCCGGCTGCCGAGGCCTGACGCACTCCTCTGGGGCAATGATTAAATGAATGACAGATGAAATGAAATGATAGTGGAGAGTGTTGCTGGAATGAAATTTTGACAGGGAAAACCGGAGTACCCGGAGAAAAACCTGTCTGCCTCCGTTCTGTCCAGCACAGATCTCACATGGAGTGACCGGGATTTGAACCACGGACTCAGCGGTGAGAGGCCGGCGTGCTGCCGCCTGAGCCACGGAGGCTCTCCTGGATTTATACCAATTTTTATTTCTTTCTTCCTACCCATAAATTTACTAGTGTCGCGTGACATCTTATCATGAAGAAGCTCAAACCTCACCACGATCTTCTCAAAATACCAATCAAAACCACTATCGATAGCGGCAGTAGATGTGCGTAATCCAGTGGTGGTGATTTTTGTTCACAATGAAGTTTAAAATTCATTGTAAGCCAAGCAAACATTATTCATTCAAACCCAGGCAGGTTTGCAGTTTTTTCACCATCTCTTCTACTGTGTGTACCGACTCTTTGAGTTCGTTGCAGTCAATTTCTACATGTTTCCCGCAACACCCCCTAGTGCAGCGAATCCACGACCTACTAGCCGGGCTATGCCCCGCTGATACTCGAATCACCTTCCAAGCCACATTGGAAATGCTGGAAATGAGTTAGCGGATCGACCAATGGAGGTACCTGCTAGAGATATTTGCTCTCAGTTACGCCTACAAGTTCTGGCATTTTGGGAGAGTCAGTGGCTAGCTGACCCACTGTCCAGTAAAATAAGAGCGATCAAGGGAACTACTCGCGTGTGGCGGAGCTCTTTCCGGTCACGGAGGGAGTCCGTCATTTTGTGTAGGCTAAGGAGAGGTCATACAAGATCCACCCACTCGTACCTAATGAGAAGGGAAGACCCCCCACTTTGTACCTGTGGAGCCGTTTTCACCGTGGCCCACATTTTAACCGAGTGTGTGGATCTCGCTGACTTACGAAGAAACCTTGGTTTGCAGATGACACTCAAACTTATATTAGCCGATGACGCGGTGGCTGCTGATCGAGTTATCCGTTTTATAAGTGAGAGTGGGCTAGGGCTAGCAATCTAAATTTTCCAGTGAACATTGACTCAACGACTTGTTCGTTATTGAATGATAATGTTTTGTTTTTCCGTAATTTTTATTTTTATTTAATTTTTTGTTTTGTTTTATTAATTTTTGTTTTTTTAAATTTAGGTGTCCACCTCAAAATTTTAAATTCAATTCCAAATTTGCATTCTTTAATCTGTGTTAAGAGGGGCAGATACCTCGTAGTTCCGCCCCTTAAAACAACAATAACTAACTAACTGTGCACTCTAGATTGTCATCCCTCAACCTGCAGTACACATTTAAAATAATTTTCCCACTTTTATTAGCTTTAAATCAGGTACTGGTGATTCAAGTTTTACAGCTGCAATTTGAACATGTTGTTTACTTGTGGTAGCCATTTTGAATATTCAGCCATCATAACTGGGATGCCAACTTTGAGCCTTCTTCACCATAAAATCAAATTACTCAGCTGCTCTTTTGTACCACAGGAATGAACTCAAACAAGGTTTATACCAAACCAAATATTTTATTCTGAATGCGACCAGAACTTGCCTTTTACACTTGCATCAGACGTCTTTGTGGCTTTTACATACCTTATTTCCTTGTTTCATCTTCTGGTGGACATTACCAATTCAAATTAGTAACCCTGGTCACTGCTGCACCTCATCATCATCATCTTGTCCAGTTTCCAGCCCCAGGCTGGGTCTGTTTGGAACATATGCCTCGCCACTTAGTCCTTTCTTCCCACCACCTCTCCGCTGTCACTCTGGTCCAGTCCTCGCCTCTCTTCTTGACACATTCCTCCACTCCTTTCAGCCATCTATCTCTTGGTCTTCCCCTTGGTCGTTTCTTCTGCATCTGCATCTCATGTATCCTCTTGGGAATCCTCTTCTCATCCATTCTCTTTAAGTGTCCATACCACCTCAGTCTTGACGTCTCAATCCTACCTTGCAAGGGCTCCTCTTTCACCATTTCCCTGACCTTTTCATTCCTCAACCTGTCTCTTCTTGTTACTCCGATCCTACTTCGCAGGAACTTCATTTCACCTGCCTGTATTCTGCTTATGTCTCTTTTCTTCATTGTCCACGTTTCTGAGGCATAGGTCAGTATCGGGATATAGTAGCTTCTGTATAACACTTTCTTGCTTTTTTGTGGGACATCTTTATTCCACACTAAGCTCCTAATGCTTCTCAGAAACGCTTCTGCCTGTCTGCCACGTTCCGTAATCTCTTTGTCATTTCTCCCATTTTCCTCCACTAGACTTCCCAAGTACTTGAGACTTTCCACCTTCTTCAGCTGTCCACCTCCAAGTGTTATCCCACTCATTGGTCTGTCCTTTTTCCTGGTCGTTAACAGGATCTCACATTTACTGATGTTGAATTTCCATCCGTACTCTCCCACTGTTTCTTCCCAAGCCTTCAGTTGCTCCTGAATTTCCTCCTCCTTGTTTCCCCAGACCATGAGATCATCTGCAAACACCATTGCTTTCATCTTATCTTCTCCTATCTTTCCTGCAATCCGTGTCATTACCTCGTCCATAACCACAATAAAGAGAAGGGGTGACAGCGCACTACCCTGTTTCAAAGGAAGGAAGGAAGCTTGTAGTTTAACGTGACCGTTAATCTCGCGATCATAAGCCACGGGACCTCCGTTTTACGTGGAATCCGAACCACAGGACATGGCATTTCACATCGAAAATCTCACATGCATTGACCAGGAATCGAACCCGGTCCGCCTTGGTGAGAGGCATACAGCTAGACCGCTGAGCCACCACGCCCCCAATACCCTGTTTCAGGCCACTCATTTGTCTGAACCAGTCTGTTCTTTCCCCTCCAACTTTCACACAACTCACACTTCCACAATACATCTCCTTCACTCTGCCTACAGTCTCTTTTTCCACTCCCATGTTTTCCATTGCTTTCCAAACCTTCTCCCTACACACACTATTATAGGCCTTTTCGATGTCCAGGAAGGCCATCAACAGATCCTCTCCAATTTCATAGTGGTGTTCCTGGAGCTGTCTCACTGAAAATATGAGATCCACTGTTGATCTCCCAGGTCTGAATCCATACTGCTCCTCTCTCAATTTTCTCTCCACTTTGGCTCGTATTCTACTTTCTAATATCTTTTCATATATCTTGGCACAGTGAGATATGAGTGTGACTCCCCTGTAATTTCTGCACTCCTTTCTGCTTCCTTTCTTAAATATTGGGACAATTAATCCTTTCTTCCAATCTTCTGGGGTCTTTTTCTCCTTCCATATCACCCTCATCACACGGTACAGCCACTGTTTCCCAACCTCCCCTGCTGCCTTCACCATTTCAACACTCACTTCATCCATACCCGGTGCCCTTCCTCCTTTCATCTTGTCTATAGCCATCTCCAGTTCTCTCCAAGTCAGGTCCTTTTCCATTCCTGTGTTGTCTTCTCCATCTTCCAATGCATTGTCTTCCTCCCTATGACCATTTGGATTCAGCAAATCCTCAAAGTACTCTTTCCACACTGTCTTGAGTGTCTCTTTGTTGTGTACCTCATTTCCGTTTTTGTCCATCATTACCACATCCTCTCGCAGACCTCTTCTCTTACTTTTGACCATCCCATAAAGTACTTTCTTATTTCCTCTACTGTCTTCCTCCATCATCTCTGTCCACTTTACCTTCCACTTCTTCCTCTCCTCTGCGACAATCTTGTTTGCTTCGTTCTTCTTTATCTTATAATCTTCCCTTGCCAGATCAGTTCTTTCCTGGAACCACACTCTGAAAGCCTTGTTCTTCCTTCCCACAGCTTCTTTTACTCTCTCATTCCACCATGGTGTCTCTTTATACCGCTTTCTGTTGCTTGTTCTTCCACACACTGCCACTGCAGCTTCCACCATTGTGTTTTTGAATTGCTTCCATTCCTCTTCCCCTGTTTTAGGATTGTCTGTTGGCATCTTTTCCCTTATTATCTTCTGGAATTCTTCCTTGACTTCCTTTTCCTTGAGTTTCCATACTTTGATTCTCCTTTCCTGGTACTCTGTCCTCTTGCTATCCTTAACAACTCCCAGGTTCATTACAAGTATTCTGTGGTCGCTATCTAAGGCCTCTGATGGTTTTACCTTTATATCTCTGACACTTCTCTTCATTTCCCAGTCGTACAGCATGTAATCTACCAAAGATTTCTTTGTTAAATCACTGCTGTACCACGTTACCTTGTGGCTTTCTTTCTTCCGGAACCAGGAGTTGCCTACCACTAAACCGTTTCTCTTGCAAAAATCCAGCAACTTTCTCCCTTCTTCATTCCTGCTACCCCATCCTTCTGCTCCCAATACATTTTCATATCCTTGCCTTTCACTTCCTACATGTGCATTCAAATCTCCCATGACAGTGATGCTCTGACCATTCAACTGCTGTTGTAGCTCCTCCTCAAAGTCTTCCTTCTCTTGAGCTGTACATCCAACTTGAGGGGCATATACCTGGGCTATCTCCAGGCTTCTTCCCTTTACAGTTACTCTGATCTTCATGATCCTGTCACTTATTCCCTTTACCTCTTCCTTCATTCCATCTCTTACAACTACTCCTACTCCGCTGCTCCTTCCTTCACTGTTCCCACTCCAGTACAACCGGTACCCTTTTCTCAGTTCTCTGCGACCTTCTCCTTTCCATCTTGTTTCTGCCAAGCCCAGTACATCCAGTTTTCTTCTCTCCATCACATCTACAATCTCCTCCACTTTTCCTGTCAGTGTCTGTATGTTTAATGTCCCAACTCGTAGTCCATTAGCATATCCGGGTCGTCGTCGTTTGCATCCGTCCTTTCCGAGGCCTGTTCCTGCTGTACCTGAAATATGTAAATATGTGTTTTTATTTATTGCTAGTTTAACAACGGCAGCCATGTTCCGACAGCGCATGATTCTCATTCAAATGTCAACAAGGCCCACACACATTCTTGCCAACATGTGGAATACAAAATACACCACACTCATCATCATCATCATCATCTTCTATTCTCCGCTCCAGCAAGCCGGGTGCGGGTATAAATGAGCCTCTTCCAGTTAGTCTGGTCCTCCCACATATTGTGCTCCAATTTCTTCTGCCAATTTGCATCCCTCGTGACCAAGTCTCTCCAGATTTGCTTTCCCAAATGTCTCGAGGCCTTCCCCTTTGTCTCTTGCCTAGGATGACCATGTCAAAGTATAATCTTGGTGTTCTGCCAGGGGCCATTCTCTTTACATGCCCATACCATTTCAATCTAGATAGTTCTAGTGTGTCAAGCAGACTTCTATCCAAATTGATCTGTTGCCTAGTTTCCTCATTTCGTATTTTATCTCTCCTGGTCTTCTGGAGACAAGATCGGAGGAACTTTATTTCAACTGCTTGAAGTCGGCTACTGGCAGGTGCTGTTAAAGTGGCTGCTTCTAAGTCCATAAGTCAGTATTGGCATGAGATAGGTTTTGTAAAGTGTGATTTTGGATGTTAAAGGAAAGGATTCATCCCACAGTAAATTGCATATAGAGTGATAGAAATGTGATGCCGTATGTACTCTATTCCCGATTTCATGTGTAATAGTGTTATCTGCAGAGTCAAAATACACCACATTAATTAAAGATTATTGGTGCATGACAAAACCAAGGGTGTATCTATGGCTAATGTGGCCCGCAGGCTAAAACCATTGTCAAAACCCATCGGATTGGACAAAACAAAGGTTAGAATGGTCGGGTTGAGGTGCAGCCTTGGCCGCGAAAAGCTAGCGGGGCACTGTTGACGACACGTTAGGCTGTAACCATTGTCAAAAACCATTGATCTGGATGAGTAATATATCATGGAACTGCAGTACCGGCTAAGTTCTGGTGAGGACCCAGTCCTATGGGGTATAACATAGGCCCCGTGCACAGGGTTACGTGCGAAGACCTCAACGGAATCTACAGCGGAGAAGATGGACTTCAGAACGGTGGAGATTGCGGAAGAGGCAACCCAGTACTCAGGGAATAGTATGAGTACAGCATCAATCGGCAGCGTCTGTTTCCCATGTTAGGGGCGGCTGCAAGGGCGTCTTTTCTCCATGTTAGGGGCGGCCTGAATAATAGCTGGCAGTAGCTTCATAAAATGCCTTTGGGAGTGGCGACCCCATTGTAATAATAGCCTAAAATGGAAATGGCACTTCCAATGATTCGGAAAAGGTTAGGGCGTACCCTGCAGGCGACGCGCAGTTCCTTTGGTACTGGGGGAACTGTGAGAAATGGGCGACCAGTAACCGAAATGAAAGTGGGAATCATGAATGTCATGACCCTGACAGGCAAGGTGGAGGAGGTGGTAGACTTCATGGAGAGGGAGAAGGTTGGAATGATGGGGCTGAGTGAAGTGAAATGGAAAGGTAAAGGAAGGAAGAAATTGAGGAAAGGATATACTTTATACTGGAGTGGTGGCCAAGAGGCAAAAAATGGCATGGGACTGATAACCTCGAAACAACTGGAGGAGTATGTTGAAGTGGTAGAGTGTGTGAGTGACAGAATAATGAAAATTAGAATGAAGATGAAGAATGACGTGATGGACTTCATACAAGTATATGCACCACAGACTGGAAACAGAGAAGAAGATATTGAAGTATTCCTGGAGGATGTAGAAAGAGTAATCTCAGATGTAGAAGTGGTGATCATGGGAGATATGAATGCACAAGTCGGAATTGAGAGACAAGGAAAGGAAGAAGTCGTTGGACCATATGGATATGGAAAAAAGAACCGGGAAGGAGAGGAACTTGTAAACTTTTGTGAAAGGAATGGACTGATAGTGGGTAATTCATGGTTTCGGAAGAAAAACAGCAGGAAAATTACGAGATATGGGTGGGGTGATAGAAGAACAAAATCAGTAATTGACTACTTTCTGGTAGAAAGGACAAATCGCAGAAAGCTGATGGATGTGACAGCTTTACCAGGAGAAGCATTTGATGGGGACCATAGAGCTGTGGTGGCAAAATTTAGATGGGGAAAATTGGAAAACCTAAAGGAGATCAGAGAAAGTAAAATAAAAGTATGGAAATTGAAAGACAAAGCTGTACAGGAAGATTTTCAGGAGAGATTGAAGCAACAAATCCCAGTTACTGAAGTGGGAAATGTAGAAGAGGAATGGTCCCACTTTAAAAAGGCATTTGCTGGTGCAGCAGAGAGTGCTTGTGGTAGGACGTCAACAAGAGTTAAAGAGAAGGAGACACCGTGGTGGAATGAGGAAGTGAGGAAAGCAGTGAAAGAAAAGAAGTCTGCATGGAAAGAATGGAACCGAGATCAAACAGAAGAAAGCAAAAGGAAGTATCACGACAGCAAACGGAGGTGTAAGAAAGTGGTAGGAGAAGAAAAGTTGGGAAGAATTTACACGAAGAATGGAAACAGATGTAAGTGGCAGTAAAAGGATGCTGTATGGGCTTCTAAGAAGTAAGAGGAAAGAAAGAGTTACTACAAAGCTGGTGAAAAAGGAAGATGGAGAGTTGTTAACACAACCAGAAGAGATAAAGGGACGATGGAAGGAGTATTTCGATAAGCTATTGAATGTGAGCAATTGTACTGGTGAGATCGAAGTGACACAGCCTGATGACTCTATAACAGAAGATGATATAACAATGCTGGAGGTGGAATTAGCAGTACAGAAAATTAAGATGGGAAAAGCAACAGGGGTGGATGAAATCAGTGTAGAAATGATAAAGGCTGCTGGACCTGTTGGTATGCAATGGCTGTATCGACTGCTAAAGTGTGTGTGGAAACGGAAATGTGTACCAGAAGACTGGGAGAAAGGGCTAATAATACCAGTGTTTAAGAAGGGGGACAAGAAGGTGTGTGATAACGATAGAGGGATCACCCTCTTATCACAGATAGTGAAAATACTGGAAAGGATATTAGAAAGAAGAATGAGAAGAAAGGTGGAAGGAGAGTTGCAAGAGGAACAGTATGGCTTCAGGAGTGGAAGATCCACAGTGGACCCAATCTTTAGCTTGAGGCAGGTGATGGAAAAGAACTGGGAATATGGAGAGGATTTGATCACGACTTTCATAGATCTAGAAAAGGCATATGATAGTGTCCCCAGAGAGAAGGTATGGGAAACCATGGTTAAGAAGAGACTGGGAAGAGAAATGTTGGAAATGGTGCAAGCAATGTACAACAACTGTGTTAGCAGGGTACTGACCCCAGTTGGAAAGACAGATTGGTTTAGGAACAAGACTGGACTAAGACAGGGGAGTGTGCTGTCACCTGTTTTATTCATAATGGTAATGGATGAAATTGTAAAGGAAACAAAGGAAGCATATGGACATAAAGAAATGAAGTTACTATTATTTGCAGACGATATTGTGGTCTGGGGAAGGAACACCGAAGAAGTGCAAAAACAACTAGATGCACTGAACGAAAATATTCAGAAGTATGGCCTGAAAATCAGTATAGAGAAAAGCAAGACCATGGTGATGACAAGAGGGGAAAGACAAGGAAAGGGCACTGGGAAAATTGGAAGTCAGAGTTTGGAAATTGTGGACACGTTCAAATACCGAGGAAGTGAATTGATGCAAACTGGTAGGTTGGACATGGAGATTGGCAGGAGGGTACAGCAGAGCAATGCATTCTATCAAAATGTAAGAAAACTTGTTTGGGATAAGGAAGTACCAAGGAAAAGCAAGGAGGTAATGTATAAAGTGTACTATGTTCGAATATTAACTTATGCAGCTGAGACTTGGACCCTGACGAGCAGGCAAGAGAGTAGAATCCAATCCAGTGAAATGAAATTCCTAAGAAGTATGATAGGAAAGACAAGGAAAGACAGAGTGAGGAATGAAGATGTTAGGAAGGAAGTTGGGATGGGAAAACTAAATGAGAGAATTGAGAAGAATAAACTAAGGTGGTTTGGACATGTAAAGAGGATGGAGGAAAATAGAATACCAAGACAGATGCTGGAGGCCAAGTGCAAGGGTAAGAGAGCAAGGGGAAGACCTAGAACAAGGTGGATCGATTCAGTGAAGAACAGCGTGAGAAAAAGGAATCTGGACTGGGACAAGATCGTGGAGGAAGAATGGTGGAAGGAAAGAGGAAAGTGGAAAAGTGCCATAAATACCCCGACCTGGCAGGAGCTGGATAAGGGGAAATGATGATGATGATGATGATGAGTTAGGCTGTAACCATTGTCAAAAACCATTGATCTGGATGTGTTAAGCTGTATTCATTGTCCAAGTCACTGTTTCTTTCACTTGAACCCTTCATTGAACGCTACCTAGACCGCCTATACAATTAATACCATATGGGTGGGGTATTGTTGGGGTTGGCAATACTGTATTTGTGCATAATTCATGTGGATAATCGTCGACACTCTGGAATTTTACTATATAAGTCGTGACTTAATAAGGGGATGGCAGGAGGATTATGGTCAGCAGAGGAGTAAACGTCTATTACTACCGTATATCATTTCCTGATTTATTTTTCTTAATTTGTAAAGGAATTTTGACTAATTTCAGTACTTTCGAAAATGTTATCGTACAATCGTGTCCAATTCAGTGTTACCACAAAATGTAATATAATATTGATTTACAGTCAACTCTCGATTATCCGCGGGCGGTTTATCCGCTTTCCGGATTATCCGCGGTGCCTATACGAGAACATTTTTATAAAAAAGGAAGGTTTAGAAACCGAAAATTATTTCTCAAAAATTGAAATAAAGTTACTAAATACTTAAACGTAATAAAAATTGTAAATCGCAAATACAGTACAGTACACTTAATAATGTACAGTACAAAACGTGTACAGTAGTTCAGTATTACTGTACAGTACTGTACTGTATATCGGTATACACACTGTACGTCGTGTGTACACAGATGCAGAGGACCGTTACTCATGATGCAGCATTAGGATACATTGACAGGATTCTTCAATACCTTGAAGAGCAAGACGACTCATCACTTTGTGACAAGATGGTGTTGAGAAAACTCAAATCACAAATAAAGAAAAAGTGTTTCACTACAAAAAAGCAAAAACAAATGACCGATTTTTTTGTTAAACAGTAAACAAGTCTTTAATAACACACATAACATCGACTGAGCTTTATCATGTATGTCCTCTTATTGTATAATACACTTATGTAAAGCACTTGTGTGTTGTTTTTGAGTACCTTCGACCTTTGTTTAACCATTACCAGCAATTTTGAGGCTTATCCGCAAAATTCGATTATCCGCGGTATCCGCGCCAGTCAATTCCGCGGATAATCGGGAGTTTACTGTACTATATTGTTCCAGCATCATCTTCATTTCCCGTTTCCAGCTTCCTGGGTCGGGTTGTGAATTAAGGACCTCCAACGTTTCCTGTCTCTCCACTACTCCTCTCCTGTTTTTAGTACTTCTTCAGGTTTTCCTCCTCTCTTCTCTACACACTCCCACACTGTATCTGCCCATCTCTTTCGGGGCCTTCCTCGTGGTCTCTTCCCTGTCATCTTTTCACAGAAAGTTTTCTTTGGTACTCTCTCCTCTCCCATTCTCATCATATGTCCAGACCACTTTAACTTTGTTGTTTCTATCCTGTCCTGCAGCTTCAAGATTCCTGTCCTTTTTCTAATCTCTTCGTTTCTAACTCTATCTCTTCAGGTCTTGCCCTCTATACCTCTTAGGAATTTCATCTCCGCTGCTTGTATTCTACTCTCCTCTCTTTTTGTAGTAGTCCACACTCCAGCTGCATATGTTAGTATGGGTCTGTAGTAGGTTGAATATAATACATTTTTACATTTCTTTGGGACATCTCGGTTCCACAGAATACCCCTTATGCTCTGGTAAAAACTGTTCGCTTGTTGTATTCTCTTTCCAATTTCCTCAGTTATCCTTCCATCTTCTGTGATCACACTTCCCAAGTACTTGAAACTTTTAACCACTTCTAGAATATTCCCATTCAATTCTATCTTACCTCTTCCTTCCTTCCTTCCTTCCTCTTGACATTACCATTGTTTTGCTCTTCTCTGTGCTTACTTTCATCCCAAATTTCTCTATTTCTTGATTCCATACATCTAGTTGTTTTTGTACTTCCTTTTCATCCTCGCCCCATATCACTATATCATCTGCAAACAGCATGGCCTTTGTTGCCTCTTGTCCCAATCTCTGTTTAACATTCTTGTGAATTTCATCCATGACTATGATGAATAGTAAGGGGGACAATACACTTCCCTGTCGGAGACCTGTTTCCACTTTAAACCATTCTGTTTCTCCTATACTGGTCTTCACGCTACTCACACAATATTTGTACATAGCTTTTAACATTTGGACATCAGCTCCGTTAACTCTCCTTTTCCTTAATACATTCCAAACCACCTGTCGAGGCACACTGTCGTACGCTTTCTCAATATCAATAAATGTCATCACAATGTCTTTTCCAAATTCCCATCTTTTCTCCATCATTTGCCTTAATGCAAAGATTAGGTCAAATGTTGATCTGTCTTTCCTAAAACCATGCTGTTCTTCTTCCATCTCTCCTTCTATCTTCCTCCTCAGTCTGCCTTCCAAAACTCTCTCAAAGATCTTAGCTACATGAGCGATAAGAGTGATCCCTCTGTAGTTATTGCATTCCTTTTTGTCACCTTTCTTAAAAATCGGGATAATTAATCCCTTTCCCCATTCTTCTGGAATCTCTTTCTTCTTCCAAATTATTCTAAATAATCTATACAACCACTGTACACCTATTGGTCCCGCTGCTTTTATCATTTCCGCGGACACCTCATCCTCTCCTGCTGCTTTACCGCTCTTCATCTTCTGTATGGCTTCCTCTATTTCTAGCATAGTGATCTCCTTTTCTTGTTCTTCTTCTCCTTCCATTGTTTCTTCTTGCTCTTTTTCATCTTCCAGTTCAATGTATTTAACATTTAGTAGCTTTGAAAAGTATTCTTCCCATCTTTTTAATATATCACCTCTTTGATACAATATCTGTCCTGCTTCAGTTTTTACAAATTTTGTGTTTTCGCTACCTTTTACACTGTTTTTCACCAATCCATATAGAACCTTTTTACTTCCTTGGATATCCTCCTTCAAAGTTTCCGTGAAACCTTCCCAACTTTTCCTTTTTTCTTCTTGTACAATTTTTTGGCATGCCTTCTTTGCTTCTCTATATTTTTGCCATTTCTCTGCATTTTTACTGCCTATCCACTTCCTCCATGTCATTTGTTTTTCTTTAACAGCTGCCTTTACCCTGTTGTTCCACCAAGGAGTCTCCCTTTCCTTTTTCTTCCCTGATAGTCTTCCACAAGTGTTTACTGCACACTTCGCAAAACAATTTCTAAAACATGCCCATTCCTGTTCGACACTTTTTGCTTTGTCTTTGGGAATTTCCTTTTTCAAGTCTTCTTGGAACTTTTCCATTGCCTCTCTCTCTTTTAGCTTCCACACCTTTATTTTTCTTTCCCTTTTCTCCGCAAGCTTTGTGATTTGCCGAAGCCTTAATTTGGCTATCACCACTTTATGGTCTCCTTCAAAATCTCCTCTTGGCATAGCTGTCACATCTACCAGTTGTCTACGTTTATCCTTTTCCACTAGGATAAGATCGATCATTGTTTTTGTCTTTCTGTCTCCCCATCCATACCTAGTTATTTTTTGGGAGTTCTTTTTCCTAAACCATGTATTTCCAACAATTAATCCATTCCTTCTACAGAAATCTATTAACATTTCTCCTTCTTCATCCTGATTTCCATAGCTAAATGGGCCAATTATCTCTTCTTTTCCCTGCCTATCTGTTCCCACATGTGCATTCATATCCCGCATTATTATAACCTCTTTGTCTTCTATACCCTTTTCCAGTTCTTCTAAGAAATCCTCTAAACATTCATCTACCTTCCCTGTCTGGGGTGCGTAAATCTGTATAAAATCCTTTGTTCCACTCCAGATCCCACTAAAAACTGTATTCGTGGACACAAATCCAGGGCATTTTTATTTTATTTTTTTCTAGAAAAAATATTGGTACATTTGTATCTAGTCCGGCAAATATAACTTCCGACTTGAAAGTTCATCCATCACGTGGGGAGCCTCTGCTGACTGTTTATGCTTATCTGCCATCAGTCTTGTCTACTCGGCCTCTGAGTACTGTGCACCCGTTTGGTTGGAAAGCATACATGTGAAGAAGGTAGACACAAAATTGAATGATACAATGCGTTGTATTACTGGTTCCATCAAATCAACTCCATGTCACTGGTTACCCATGCTGAGTCACATCCCTCCACCACACTTAAGGAGGAAGCAAGCTCTACTAAGGGAAGCTAAGAAAATCTTTGCATCACCCTCCTTGCCATTGCACCAAGAATTCTGCCATCCATCACAGCAACGACTGAAATCTAGAAGACCGGTAAGTGTCACTGCGGGGCAACTTATTGCTGCTGGATTTGACCTAAATGAAAGCTGGAGGCATGAGTGGTCAACTAAAACATTGGGAACAAGTGCCCACCATCTTGATCCCACGAAGACACCAAACGGCTTTGACTTACCGAGGAACCTCTGGTGCCGCATCAACAGGCTGAGGACTGGACATGGTTGCAGCAATTATTTCAGGTACAAGTGGGGCTGGATCAGCTCACCAATGTGTGAGTGTAACCTGGAAGAACAGACGATCGAACATCTGGTCCAACGCTGTCCTCTTTATTCGTACCCGGGCATTCCTGACGATTTGTTCGCTCTCACACCCGACTTAACCAAATGGTTGAGAAGGATGGACTTTAAAGTTTGAATATAGCTTGTTATGTATTGTATATTGTATAAATTACCATACGATTAAATAAATAAACCTGGAGGAGATTTCGAGTAATCCTCTATTTAAATCCATCTATTGAATCAGATTGTTTTGGTCGGCAACTCGGCATCATAATCGAAACAATAGGCCGTATTATTTTCTGCCCGACAAAAGCTTTGTGTAATTGCTGCCTTATTCGAAGAAATGTACTTGTTTAGGCAAAAATAAGTAACATACTCTAACAATCGTGAAAAGGAAGTTCTGTTCTTATAAGCACGCAGGCTAGTGTTTGGAGGTCGAGTAGGTTGTTAGTTTGTGCGTGTGGTTAGTTTTGAAGGTTGAAGAAAATAGCGAACTATTTTACATCCGGCCAGGCATCGAAAATGCTGAAAGTTAATGAGTTAATAACTAACCCAATTCAACCTTTCATTTAACATGTCAACCCATAAAGTAATAACCGGACTCTGAAAATTGCCAAAAATTGCAAGATCATGATGTTTTGTCGACTACAACTGAGTGTACCCCTTAAATTTTGTTTAGAAAAAAAAAAAAAAAGCACTGCACAAATCATTACATAAAAAGCAAAGTTGGTAACAGGAAAATTAAACATTATTTCATAGATTCATACCAAGGAAATTCTGAGAATTAACATAGCAACATGTGCTGGAACAAGCAGTTGAGAGTAGGAACTTATCCCTGGTACGTTAGCATTAGGGGCATCATCATATCCTCAAGTCAAGGCCAGCGGCTTCGGTGGCATGCTGAGCTTCTATGCCCAAGATTGCGGGTTCAAATCTGGCCGAAGTCGTCGGATTTTTTAAGAGCGTTAAAAATCCCTCAGTATGCCTTCCTTCGGAGGGGAAATAAAGCCGGCGGTCCCATGTCATAGATTTATGGCATGTTAAAGAACCTTCCACTAATTACACCTGTGTGAAGCTAAATTGTATAGGTTAAGAATGTAAACAATGCTCTTAAGTTCCTATGTTCGTTGCCAAGAGCCGACTGCGGTGGCGTCAGGTTGCAAAGTTCTGAACTAGTAGTTGTTGACGGTGGCGTTTGGTGGCAAAAGTAGGAACTATATGAAAAATTGAAAGGTCTGCAGTCCTTACTTGAATTAAAAAACAGATAACACACACTAATACAGTCATCATAATTAACACCGGTTATCAGACAGATTCTACACACACCCAAAGTACACGGGGCTACATGACCGCGTTGTCGCAGCCCCTAAACTTAAGAACTACCGGTAACCAAAGTCAAGGCCTTGTCACTGTAACCACACCCGTCTCCTCTTCTGAGCGTTTCAAGCCAACATATTTCTTGAAATCTAGCCTTACCATCGCGGAATCCAGATATTTTTTCCTCGGCCGACTTCTACACTTCTTCCCGAGAACTTTTCCCTCCAACAGAGTCATGACGAATTTGTTATGGCGCAGTGTGACCAAGGAATTTAATTTTCCTGCTTTCTATACTAGAGATTAGCTTCGTTTTTATATTTACTTCCATAAGTACCTTAGGGACAGAACATTGAATTCATTTGCCCCAATGCAGCTGGCCTGTACAGGGTCTTTCATATAAAATAAGAGCGCCAAGCGGCAGCTTTGTTATCAGCTGGCGCGGTGACCTTGGCCGAGCTTGTAGCGCGCCACGGCCCCCTGCTTTAAGCGTGTGTACAATGCTGAAATCTTACTTTAGTTAGTTATTGTTGTTTTAAGGGGTGGAACTACGAGGTCATCTGCCCCTCTTAACACAGATTAAAGTATACGAATTAGGAATGAAATTTAAAATTTAGAGGTGGAAAGACTGAAAATTAATAAAACAAAAAAAAAACTAATAATTATAAAAATAACTAAAATTTACAGAAAAACAAAAATTCATCATTCAAAAACGAACAAGTCGTTGAGTCTTACCTTATGAAAGATGTTGGAAGTGTTGTCCTTCGTGGGTTATACAGGCATTGTATCTGGAAACCACATTCTGGCTGACGCAAGTGTGTTCTGCCATTGTAATGTTTCTGATTGCCAGCGTAATGTTTTCTTTCACTTCCTCCAATGTGTGAGGATTTGTTCGATACACTTGTTCTTCACCATGTTAGCACTTGAGGTTTAGACTGGCGACTGAACACCTGCACGCTTACAAGGTCAAGTTTGGTAATGTCAATCTGTTATTTTTATACAGTCCATCGGAACTTAAAAAAAAACAGCCCTCGTATGTACTATGCGCACGCTTTCAATACTACAGCAGGGGGCCGTGGCACGACACAAGCTCGGCCAAGGTCACCGCAGCTGCGGATAACAAATCCGCCGCTTGGTGTTCTTATTTTATATGAAAGACCCTGTATTTGTTTAACAGCAGGTTGATGGATGTCAGATTGGTGAGAACATTGCTGGCTCCTCAGTTCAAAGAAATGAAAATCCACAGCCTGTTTCCAGTTGACCGACCGGGTCAGGAATGGAATGAATGAGGCCCCAATCTAGCAGCGAGGATATGAACTGTGCCGGTTGCCGAAGCCTGTCTCACTCCTCTGGGGCATTGATTAAATGAATGACAAATGAAATGAAAGTGGAGAGTGTTGCTGGAATGATATATTGACAGGGAAAACAGGAGTACCCGGAGAAAAACCTGTCTGCCTCCGCCTTGTCCAGCACAAATCTCACATGGAATGACCGGGATTTGAACCACCGACCCCAGCCCAGCCTCGGAGGCTTCAAAGAAAACATATTAATTCTGGAGGAGACCGGATCCTGGCCTTTACACTGTATACACTTATACTGTATGTGATTTTTATACCTTTCTGGGGGTCCTTAGGAATTGAAATTAATGTCAATTATCACTGTTGCACCAAAAATATTTGTTATATTACTTAACCCTAGAATGCTAACCTTCCTTTGACGTACGTTAAGGCTAACCATTCGTTAATCTTACGGCCTCTGATTTTATTAGAAAATAATAAGGTTGAAAAGTTAAAGAACGTTATTTATCTGTTGCGAAGCTTCATTTAATTAAATATACTGCATATTGACATGATAAAATCTTGATTAGATCATCAAAAAATTATCTTACATAGTTATTTGGAATTTATCTACATGTTCATGTGATACTGTCTTAAAATAAGATTTTTGACACATGAAATGTTTGGAAAATGTTTACTTTTGTATTCAGTGAGTAAGGAAATGTGCACTTTTATATGAATATGAAAAATATGAAATATGAAAACATTAACACACAACACCATGCCTAAACTCGCGTTAAAGCTAATCACTCGTAAAAATTTAGGATCGCGACCGATTAACAGTGCACACATACAGCATACTGAGGAGTGGAGAGTGAGCGAGGAAGGTACTGAGACGCTTGGCTTTATTAAGTGGTCCGAATTTGAAAAATATCAGAAAGCGTTTCCTTGATCGTAAAATTTACGAATGGTTAGCATTCCAGGGTTAAGTAAATTATTTATTTCTTGCTCATACAACGATGGCAGGTATTAACCCTCCTAGTGCCAAGCCATTTCCTGAAATACTTGCCAAGAATGGCAAGCCATTTTCAATGGTCATGCAGACTATTCGGAAAAAGAATCATAACTACCACATTTCCAATGATAGAATTATTTTTACCTCATTCTTTTATACATTATGTTCATAAAAGTAAATACGGCATCTAAACCTTGTTAATTGAGGTTATTCTGATAATTGTTCAATTTTCATTTTTTTTTTTTTTTTTTTTTTTAATCAGTTTTGATCCCAAATTAACGACACCTAAGAGTCATATCCAAAGAAACACTACGTTTCCAGCTGTAGAAAGTTCTTAGATACATCTGAAGGCAGAAAACTTCAACAAGAAGAAAACAACTGCACCGTAATTTTGGCGGGAACGCGCTTGATTGGGGCAGTGCAAAGGGGCGGCGTGAATACAAACTCAAACCTATCGCGTAACGCACTTTGAAGGAAAAAAGTAAACACCGCACAGGCAAGCTTGAAACCTCGCCTTTCCAACAGTATGAAACAATCACAGACGTATGCCTACAGAAATCTACAAAATATAAGATAAACTGCACGCCGATTGAATCGACTTTGGCACTTTTGGCGCGAGCAGGGAGAGCCGATCTGATCGGCGTGTGGCACTGAGAGGGTTAAAGATATTGATGCGTGACAAAAACCAGGCATGTATATAGGCTATTAGGTACCTAGCAATTATATTGGTCTAGGCAAAAACCAGTCAGGATTATTTTTATTGATGCGTTTTGGGGTAATTTCAGTCTTAGTGGATGGGCGGATATAGATCAGATGTTACCGTATTTGCTCGCATATATCTCGACCCTGTGTATATCTTGCACCCTATTTTTAAATTGGAAATTGCAGGAAAAGGTATTCCTCACATATATCTCCCGTTAATTTCTGATGCCGTCGAAGATGATCGTAGTAATTTTAAAACACGTCTTGCCCGCGATGTTATTGTTAGTTTTTTGCGACGGTGCTTTCCTTTCTTTCACAGTATTTGTTGTCCGCCTGTTGCATTGTCTTCACGTTCCATTTTTGTTTCTCAGTTAAGTGTGTTGGTTTTGGTTGGTTGGTTCCTCAGTTTAGGGGCTGCGACAACATGGTCATGTAGCCCCGTGTACTTTGGGTGTGTGTAAAATCTGTCGGATAACCGGTGTTCATTGTAATTGTGTTTGTTTTCTTGTGGGAATCGATCTTTTAGTTATGTAAAAACTCGGAAGTTATACGGCTGGATTTAAACTCAAAGTGATAAAATACGCAGACGACGATGATAATAGAGCTGCCGGTCGAGAATTCATTGTGAATGGATTTCATATTCCCTACTGGCGTCAACAGAAAGACACGCTAGAAACCAATAACCAATCACATACGGTGTTTTCAAATGTGGCGATGCAGGTGTTTTGTTGGCGCTCCACACGCTAATAATAAGTAATTGTTGGGTTAGAACATGTCGAGATCTGGTATTGTTAGCCACAATAAGCTGATGTCAGAAGACAAAGTAAAGAAGGCCGTCTGTTGAACTCTTGCATGATTTGGCACTCCTCACGCTAAATGAGAAATTGTCAGGTTCACGTCGAGATCTGGTATTGCTAGTCTCGATAAGCTGACGACAGAAGGCTGTCAGTTGAACTCTTGCATGATTGGATATTGGGGTATGGGTTATGGTGTTGAGAGACGTTATTAAGAGCTTCTTGGAGACTGGCATCGCAAATGCATTGGACGGAAGTTAGGATGATGCACGCGAGTGTAGCTCGGAGATTGGCAGCAGCGACGGCATTTGACAATTCCAGTCGTCTTGTTTCAATAATGCAAATTTCACCGTTTTTTCGGGAAATTTCACAAATCCACGCATATATCTCGCACCGAAGATTTTCACACTTATTTTCGGTCCGAAAAGTGCGTGTTATATATGAGCAAATATGGTATTTTAAAAAACTGGTGCACTCTGGCATCTTGAGGGTGATTTGTGTCGAGGAGGTGCTCTGAATGGAACTTGGCGCTTTTTTGTGTTACAATACCAGCTATACAGTAGTACCGTATGTGTGGAGTTGGCAATGCTGTATTTGCCCATAAATCACGCGTATAATGGCAGTCTCAGTTGGAATTTTATCTGTATAAGTCATGATCTAAAAAGGGGATGGTGGGAGGGTAATAGTTGGCACAGGAGTAAACGTCCATCACTATACTCTGTATTTCAAAAGAATGAACGTGAAGGAAATGGCGGGAGCTTGGAACAGCTGAGCTGTGTTGCCAAGTTTTTATTGTTGATGTAGAACAGCTGATTCGAATAATACACAGGGCTACACTTCGGATAGTATTTCGGTACTACTATGCGCAATATAATGCAAATGTCGATCCTGAGTCAACGGCGAGGACATTCAAACAGAGAAATACGGTAAAAAATGAATAAATAACACACACGCGCTACCTAACCTTTATTGGTCTAGGCGAAAACCTTTGGTCTATGCTACCTTTGTCACCGTTACTCAATAAATACGAGAAAGAGGCCAAACACTCGACAGCTATACAAATATAATACAAACACAAAGTAATATGATGATGAATATATCAACACTCACCATGTAATAATTATATCCTTCAAGATGAAACAAGAGTTTGGGTGAAGGTCGTTCACAGTTTACAGCAGTTGACACAGAACGCAGAAATAACATCATGACAATACCAAGCACACTCACTCACTGTATCGCGACTCTGTACGGTTAATAATAGCCTCCACATACGTAATGTTAAGGTAAAGTATTTAGCACCAAGCACACAAACAAGCTGTTCTGTGGCGATATTATTGCAGGATTTTACATTGTCGATTTGTAGGTTATTGAATGACAAGCGTTAATTTGAACACTACGGTATGCAATGAAATATTACTGGATCACGCATGTATTCTAAATTAAGTATATTTAAATTTGAATTGAACAAACAAGGCTAACCATGAAGATAGTTTGATGTCGAAATGAACGATAGCCGGCCGTTACAGGTTGGCGCGTGCGGTCTCCAGCCGTATTTCCAGCATTTTCCCACGTTCTTCCTGCGGTACTATTTACAACTTATTGACTCGATCCTTAAATTAAACGAAACGATGGCAATGAAACAAACCCCGACACAGTTAACAGGCGACTGAATGACAATAATCTGGCAACGTATGGTATTAGTTGTCAAATTCCAGCCAATAGGAGCCTGCGGCGGTCAGCTGTTCTAAGCTCCCGCCATTTCCTTCACGTTCATTCTTTTGAAATACAGAGTATACATCTCCAGATGTTTTCCCCGATCTTTACCATGGGTATTTTGGCTAATTTCAGTAGTTTAATTATTTTTCCCCCCCAGGATTTGGTCTCCACCAGTATTACCGAAAATGTATGCTCCCATCTTATTATTATTAGAGTGCGATGCATAATATTAATGCTAAATTGAGATACATAATATTCGTGAAAAGTGGTTTGCTGTTCTTAAAGCAAGAAGATTAGGTTTCAATCCCTTGTTTATTATCTCTTTCTCATGCAAATCAATTTAATTTCAACTTTTTCAGCAAAGCTTGACAAGTTGTTAGCATATTTTTTGAGGAACATTGTAAATTGTGTTTGTTTGTTGGCCAGATGTCCCTGTGGCCTGGAGTAGTCCTACCAACAATGCAGGCAGTGAGAGCAGTGCTCCCACCAGCTTGGGGCCTATGGGCGACAGCGAGGAGGAGTGCCTACGAGCAGCCTGGGAGCGCTTGGGCGTGGGGCGAGATGGCTTCTTGGACCGCAGCGAGCTGGCACTCGTCTGTGAGTGTATCGGCATGGAGCGCGTGGCCGAAGAAGTGAGTACTGCCCTTCAGGACATCTACCAATAGCAACCTTTCACATCAGCGCAGTAGCAACTCGGGCCTAGACAGTTGCATCATGGGGCTAGATCTGACATACCGCAATACTGATTATTGGCATAATGGCGAAATCCAGTAATTTTGAGGAATTTTTCTCAGTGCAGTGTTAAGTTTTAAAGTAAAATAAATCTGGCCACAGAGACTTACGGTTATTCGTTCGTTTGTTATACGAGTACCAATCTTATGGATGGAAGGTGTGGAATTAAAATGTCTTATGCATGCAGCAGTTGAAACTGACAACTTTCTGCCTTTGCCGCCATTGCTGTGCCAGTTGAGGTAATGTGGAAGACTCGTAACCTTGCCACGAGATGCTTGTAATTCATGTAGTCATCAAGGGACTGTTTAATCATCGGGTTTAAATATAACTGGTTGAAAAGTTTATTAAAAACGTTTTGCTGTATTATCTTCCGTTGACAACAAAAGAGGTTAGATTGGTCTATTTACAAAGAGACTGTGAAATAGAGCGCTGAAGTGTCTTCTTGATCTTGGCCATGAACCATGCGTCTCGATTTGGATTTGTTTTCTCGTACCGTATTGGACCGAAAATAAGCCGCCTCCGCATATAAGCCGCACCCTTAATAATCGAAGAGTAAAATGGAAAAAATGTTTACACCCAAAAATAAGCTGCATCCGGATTAAGGGAAGACCCATAATTTTCTTGTACTTACCAACATGTGAATATTTTTTTCTGGCGTCCGTATTTTCTTCCAGGCTCTCTGTTGATTGTGCTTTTGGCATAACACACAACTGCAAGTCTGAAGGTTGCATCATAAGCACGCCAAATTCCTTTGCTTGATGAAGCTTCTCGCTCTACCAGTAAATGATCGCTCATTTTTGCTTTCTTACAGATCGTGCTGAGACTGAGCGATTATTCAAGCTTACGAAACAATACCGTGTGACCGAATAACAATGTCACTGCCAAAACAAAAGTTCATATTTTTGTAATTAAATGCTACTAGTTTCTCTTACAGACTGTGTTCTTGCTAACGAGCATTCCTTTTTAAACAGTACATGACATGGTATAAAAGTGTAGGTAGCGAATATAAGTCGCGCCCAGATTTTTTAGCCAAATAATTTTAATAAGATGTGTGGCTTATTTTCGGACCAATACGGTAGTTTTACGTTTTATTTCAGTTTTCTAGTGCCTAGCACAAATGTGAAGGACTCTTATAAAGCTAGTGGTTGTTCTTTGATTCTTCTTCATCTTGCACAGTTTCCAGCCTTACTGGTCAGGTCTGTTTAGAACACATGCGTCTCCACCTGAGACTCAGTCCATTAGTCAAAGCGATGGGGGTTATCCGATACTGATCATCATTTATTAAGAGATGTTTGGCTTTAATTTAACCTTTAACTGGGTATGTGGGGTGCTGAGAACACGTGTAATATTCGCTTGTTTTTTCTGACAGAAGTTGACTACCCTGTTGAGGAACTCTGTACCTTCTTGAATAAGCTTGGAGTTTTAATATAATGTCATTTGCGTTGTTTAAAGATGTGTCTATTATTGCCGACAATAGCATTCATAGGCTGGGGTGTCGTCATCACCCCGCATACCCACTTACTTTAAGTTCTACCCACAATGTGCAGTCGTAAATAATAAGAGTAAATAATAACTTGACTTTCATTTATTCCTTAAGAAAGTTGTCAATTGTCGATAACCTAATCTAAAATTTGCAAGGATGGACGACTTGTAGCTGTACGGTTTATTTTTATTGCTGCTAACTCGTACAGCATTGTTAAAATTGAGGAAAAATACTCATACATCCAGTATCCCCTCTTGTAAATAATTAATAACAAATCCAACTCTGAATGAGGCCTACTGATTTTTGAACAGAATTGTTTTTGTGTAGCTGGTCATTTTTGATTGAACGCCCGAGGGCTCGCAACACGTTCAATCTATTACTACATCATTTCCTAATTTATTTTCCGTCGTTAGAAAATGTATTTTGGCTAATTTCAGTACCGGTACGATGAGTTCTCATTCAGCGTTACCTTCCACTGAATTCATCATCATCATCATCTTGCACAGTTTCCAGCCACTGGCCGGGTCTGTTTGGAACACAAGCCTCTCCAACGTCTTCTGTCTTCCCACCATCTCTCAGCCTCCACCCTTGTCCAGTCTTCTCCTCTCTTCTTCACGCTTTCTTCCACCCCCTTCAGCCACCTGTCTCTCGGTCTTCCCCTCGGTCTCTTTCCTTCCCACTTCGTCTCATGTACTCTCCTGGGTATCCTCTTCTCCTCCATTCGTTTTACATGTCCATACCATCTAAGTCTAGATTTCTCTATACCATCCTGTAATGGTTCCTCCTTCATTAATTCTCTGGTCCTCTCATTTCTTATTCTGTCCATCTTTGTAGCTCCAATACTGCTTCTCAAGAACCTCATCTCACTGGCCTGTATTTTGCTCCTCTCCCTTCCTTTCATAACCCAGGTCTCCGAGGCATACGTCAGGATAGGGACATAGTACGTCCGATATATGATCTTTTTGCTGTTCTGAGGGACATCCTTGCTCCATAACATGCTTCTCACACTCCTCCGAAATGCTTCTGCCTGCCTCCCCCGCTCATTTATTTCTCTATCGTTTCTTCCATTATCTTGTATCAGGCTTCCCAGATACTTAAAACTCTCCACTTTCTTCAGCTGTTCCCCACCAATTGTTATTCCCGTTGTGGTTCTTTCCTTCTTCCTTGTTGTGATCACCATCTCACTCTTATTTATGCTAAATTTCATCCCATATCCTTGTATTACTCCTTCCCACACGTCCAACTGTTCCTGTACCTCCTCCTCCTTGTTTCCCCAAATCATCAAATCATCTGCAAACACCATTGCTTTCATCTTTCCGTCCCCAATTACTTGTGCCACTCGGGTCATTATGTCATCCATCACCACAATGAAAAGTAACGGTGACAGTGCACTTCCTTGTTTCAGGCCGTTTCTTTGTTCCAACCAGTCAGATCTCTCTCCTCCCACTTTCACACAGCTCACGCTTCCCTTGTACATCTCCTTTATCCTCTTTATAGTCCATTTCTCTACTCCTCTATCCTCCAGGGACTTCCATACTTTGTTTCTGCATACACTGTCATATGCTTTCTCAATGTCCAGGAAGGCCATCAGTAGATCTGTTCCATATTCATAGTGCTGTTCTTGTAACTGCCTTACAGCAAAAATCAAATCCACTGTGGACCTTCCTGCTCTGAAGCCATGTTGTTCTTCCCTCATCCCTCCTTCTATCCTTGTCCTAATTCTCTTTTCCAAAACTTTCTCGAAGATCTTTGCACAATGACTCATCAGTGTTATTCCCCGATAGTTTCTGCAATCTGTTCTACTACCTTTCTTGAAGATCGGGACAATGATTCCTTTTTTCCAGTCCTCTGGGGTCTTCCTTTCCTTCCATGCTGTCCTCATCACTCGGTACAGCCACTGTATCCCCACCTCTCCTGCTGCTCTCACCATCTCCACACTCAACTCATCCACACCCGGTGCCTTCCCTCCTTTCATCTTGTTCACTGCATCTTCCACTTCTTTCCATGTTAAGTCCTTTTCTGTTTGCAGTTCATCTTCCTCTTCCTCGATTTCTTCCTCCTCACCATCTTTTCCATTTGGGTTCAGAAGTTCTTCAAAATATTCTTTCCACATTTTCTTCAGTTCTTCCCTATTTTCTATCTCTTGTCCCCTTTTGTTCACCATTCTAACATAATCCGTAGGATCCTTCCGCCTCTTATCTTTCACCATCCCATACAGGACCTTTTTTGTACCTTCACTATCCTCCTCCATCATCTTTGTCCACTCTTCCATCCACTTCCTTCTCTCCTCAGCCACCACTCTCTTCGCCTCCTTCTTTCTTTCCTGGTACTCTTCCCTTGTCTCTACCGTCCTATTTTGATACCACCTCCTAAAGGCTCTATTCTTTTCCCTTACTATATCTTTTGTCTTCTCATTCCACCATGGTGTTTCCTTCCACCTCTTCTTACTACTTGTCCTCCCACATACTGCTTCTGCTGCACCCACTAGTGTCTTCTTAAATCTAGCCCATTCCTCTTCCACCCCCTCTTTCTTCATCTGTTGGAATTCCTTCCTTTACCATTTTGAGGTACTCGACCCTTCTATCCCCTTCTTTCAGTTTCCATATCCTTATACGTCTTTCCTGGTTCTCAGTCCCTTTCTTCTCCTTACTCCCTCTCAGGTTCATTACCAGTAATCGATGGTCGCTATCCAGGTTCTCCGATGGTATAACCTTGATGTCCGTGATGTTCTTATTTAGTTCTTTCTCATACAGTATATAGTCGACCACCGACTTCCTGGTCAAGTCATCACTGTACCATGTGATTGTGTGGCTCTCTCTTTTCTTAAACCAGGAGTTCCCAACTAGCAGGCTGTTCCTCTGGCAGAAGTCCAACAGTCTCTTTCCTTCCTCATTTCTTCCACCCCAACCCTCTGGTCCTAGAACACTCTCATAACCTTGTCTTTCTCTTCCTACATGGGCATTGAGGTCCCCCATAACAATCATATTTCTTCCTACCAGCTGCTTCTGCAATTCCTCTTCAAACTCCTCCTTCTCTTCAGAAGCGCAGCCTACTTGTGGAGCATATACTTGCACTATTTCTACGGTCTCTCCCCTCAGTGCTACTTTCACTTTCATCATCCTATCACTTATTCTCCTCACTTCTTCTTTCAAACCATCTCGTACTACTACTCCCACTCCATTCCTCTTTCCCTCTTCGTTCCCACTCCAGTACAGTCTATAGCCTTTTCTCAGTACTCTCCTTCCTTCCCCTTTCCACTTTGTTTCTGCCAATCCCAATAAATCCAACTTCCTTCTTTCCATCATATCCACTATCTCCTCCACCTTCCCCGTCAGCGTTCTTAGGTTTAAAGTTCCAAATCTTAGTCCGTGTGTACAGCCGTGTCGTCGTCTATTAAATCCATCCTGTCCGAGGCTCGTTCCATTTGCTATAAAAGGAAAACATTATAATCAATGACCTAATTCCAATGAATATATCTTCTATCCCAAGGTCAGTATATTCAGTCATCATCATTTTATATAAGGTACTGTAATTATGCGAAGAATATAGGCCTACCGCGAATACAACTAGTCAACTACACTGCTGATGACGAGCGGGAAAACGACGTCAGCTTGTGATCTTTTCTGATTGGCTCTTAAATATGCAGTTGGCTGTCAAAGATAAAATTGGCGACAGCCGACCACACGCTGCTGATTGTCAACTATCTACTACCGGCATACAACTTCACATTGTGAATGACGCCATAGGAGAGCGCGGGTCTGACTTCAACTGCCGTCTGCCCACTACCGTCTGCCGACTGCGCATTGTAGGTAGAGCTTTACACATCGTGTCTAGTTGGTTTCTACTTCGCAAATTGAGCTGTCGCTTCTGTGTGGTGTTGGGAGTGTGTGTGAAATGCAGGAACGGATCAGTTTACATATTTGTGTTCGTAAATAATTGTCTGGAAGTAATAAAGAATTGAGCTTAACATTTACATGCAGTACGAAACCAAAATATTAGGACTATGGGATTGGAAATCGGTAAGGTATTTATTTTTATAACTGTGGTGACATGTATCTTATGATAATATTTTTAAGGTAGTAATAAAGATTGAATTTGATATATTTGGCCTTTATTTAACCCTGGAGGGGGCGCGTCACGGTCTTTTCGACCTGGTGCAGAGATAAATGTTTATAGTTCTTAACGTAGTGGGCCGTTAGTTTCCATCCCCTCAGTACCTTACATTGGACTCGTCCACTGTCGGTGTGCGTAAACAGTTCACCCCTCCCGCTCCTCAGTTTGAGCCAGAGTGCATTGTCTAACGGATCCGCTCTAAACCTGCTGGCGCGCCCCATGACGTATGCGTGTTTATGAGTTAAGTTTTACTTTTATTTTTCAGTTAATCTCTTGGGAAAGTGTCAATTTTCTTTTGTTTTCTTGTAAATTCTGCCTTTATATATACTGAAACTAAACACACGATGGATAGAAACAGGGAATGAGAAATTGTAAGACTTTTAGAAAGTGTTGGGAAGGAACTGGCAAGAGAAGAGGAGAACTGAAAATCCAGGAACGGTTAGGCACCAATTGTTGATCGATGAACCTGCTGTTGAAGCAATTGATGAACTTGCATCAGATGATGACCTCGAAGACGAGCTTCAAATACAAGAAGAAGGTTCCACTTCAGAGGTATCTGCTGACGAAGAGGAGCAAGTTGAGTGCCAACGACCTCAGTATATCGGAAAAGACAATGTAACAACTTGGACTGTCCACTGCCCTCCATGGCAGGATCTGGAAGATGCGCCTACTGCAACTGGAAGAAAAACTGAAAAACCAAGACTAGATGCCGCATTTGCCAGCGACATATCTGCAAAGAGCACTCGGTAGTGACATGTATTCGGTGCTCTACGGAAGATAAAGAATCTAGTGATGACGCTGAATGAACACATACTGGAGAATTAAAGGTCTAACATACAATCTTTTTTTTTTTGTTTAAATGACTTTGAACATTATTTATAAGTTGGTTCAAAATTATTTACTTGTTTTGTAACAATAAAAATATATTTTGCGTAATTTGTGTTATTTTTTCGCGACCCGGTCGAAAACACTGTGCGCGCCTCCTCATGTGATTATTCTTTCGCGCCCTCTCCAGGGTTAACGTTTGTAAAAGAGTAGTGCAAGTTTTAGTTGGGGTGTTGTGAGCACCCCACCTTCCCACTTACATAACTCTTACCCACATATCTAATTAAAGGTTAATAACGTTGCTGAAGAAGGACCAAATGCCGGCTCAAAACATGTCCAACCACAAGCACCGACCTGGCGGCACAATAACAATTCCAACAGGAAAGATAAACATCATATAAGTTAATATTTCAACTTCACAGTTGGTCAACCCAATATAATACACCGGAAACAGAATTGCACAAATAATAGCCAAAGAATCATTCTTCCTGGATGACATCAAATCCACCTACGTCCTCAAAGAGAGAGGAGATAAAGCATGACAGATTCCAGCAAATATCCACTCCATGGAAGCACTACAGACAGACACATGGGAAGGTTCTAACTTCGAGCTTGGACTTGTCTACACAAGATTCGCCCACGGCTTTCACTGGAAGATCTCCACCACACACCGGATGACAACTGCAAATTCCAACTGAGTGCAATGAAATGTACCTGAGGAACTGCTCTGAATGGACTGTTAGACTTATTGGATATATCTGTTCCCGAAGGAAGCAGGATGTTAAATGTCCGATTGAGCTATGTACATTAACCCTCTTAGTGCCAGAGTCGCTGTGAGCGATCCTCATAAAATGAACGAAACGAAACTTGCCAACGTCGCTCTGAGAGACGGTTCGTTTTTGTATTCTTAGAGGGGCTTACAGACCGAAAATGGCGTCTAAACTTGACGTGACCATTAAAGAGAGTTCTAGCTACCATTTTCTGGCAAACAACTTTTGTTTTCTGCCTATCAATATACTCGAGCGATATTTGAAGTTCCTTGACTTGTTTACGCGCGACTCGTAAAAGAATGGCGTCCAAGGGAAGGAAGCATTGTTTGAGAGAGGAAAAAATTGAAGAATTAATGATTGATGAGTCAAGTGGTGAACTCTTAAACTTCGTGGACAGTGATTGCGATCTTGTGCGTGACGAATCAAGTGCCGATTCCGCTTCGGACATTTAATTACCTGCGCTGAATGCGATCGTACATAACCAAGCAAGTGATAGTGATGGTAATGAAGTTGAAGTACTAGTGTCTGGGAAAAAAGGAATGTTGACCAGGACAATCCTCCACAGGCTACACAACCACAAATGTGAAAGATAAAACTGTTAATTTATTTTCACTGTAATTATTTTTATTTTATTTATATCAACAATGCCATTGTTGGTGTATGGTATTTTATGAATATGCTAGATTTTAGAATTTCGGATTTTTGACACCCCTGCTGATATTTTTTAAACTAAAAAACTGCATTTCTTGCATTTTGTTATATATGTGTGCTCTCCAGTGTTCATTTTTACTCCATAAGTGTGTGGATTTAGACAGCTCCTTAACCCGGTCCATGAGGCAATTTTAATTGGCTACATGGATAACTCTTGCCAGGCGCGTCCACGTCGCGGGGGTGGGCAACGGTACTGTAATATACCATGGAACTACAGTACCGGCTAAGTTCTGGTGAGGACCCAGTCCTATGGGGTATAACATAGGCCCCGTGCACAGGGTTACGTGCGAAGACCTCAACGGAATCTGCAGCGGAGAAGATGGACTTCGGAACGGTGGAGATTGCGGAAGAGGCAACCCAGTACTCAGGGAATAGTAAGAGTACAGCATCAATCGGCAGCGTCTGTTTCCCAGGTTAGGGGCGGCTGCAAGGGCGTCTGTTTCCCATGTTAGGGGCGGCCTGTATAATAGCTGGCAGTAGCTTCATAAAATGCCTTTGGGAGTGGCGACCCCATCGTAATAATAGCCTAAAATGGAAATGGCACTTCGAATGAATCGGAAAAGGTTAGGGCGTACCCTGCAGGCGACGCGCAGTTCTTTTGGTACTGGGGGAACTGTGAGAAATGGGCGACCAGTAACCGAAATGAAAGTGGGAATCATGAATGTCATGACCCTGACAGGCAAGGTGGAGGAGGTGGTAGACTTCATGGAGAGGGAGAATGTTGGATTGATGGGGCTGAGTGAAGTGAAATGGAAAGGTAAAGGAAGGAAGAAATTGAGGAAAGGATATACATTATACTGGAGTGGTGGTCAAGAGGCCAAAAATGGCGTGGGACTGATAACCTCGAAACAACTGGAGGAGTATGTTGAAGTGGTCGAGTGTGTGAGTGACAGAATAATGAAAATTAGAATGAAGATGAAAAATGACGTGATGGACTTCATACAAGTGTATGCACCACAGACTGGAAACAGAGAAGAAGATATTGAAGTATTCCTGGAGGATGTAGAAAGAGTAATTTCAGATGTAGAAGTGGTGATCATGGGAGATATGAATGCACAAGTCGGAAACGAGAGACAAGGAAAGGAAGAAGTCATTGGACCATATGGATATGGGAAAAAGAACCGGGAAGGAGAGGAACTTGTAAACTTTTGTGAAAGGAATGGACTGATAGTGGGTAATTCATTGTTTCGGAAGAAAAACAGCAGGAAAATTACGAGATATGGTTGGGGCGATAGAAGAACAAAATCAGTAATTGACTACTTTCTGGTGGAAAGGACTAATCGCAGAAAGCTAATAGATGTGACAGCTTTACCAGGAGAAGCATTTGATGGGGACCATAGAGTTGTGGTGGCAAAATTTAGATGGGAAAAATTGGAAAACCTAAAGGAGATCAGAGAAAGTAAAATAAAAGTATGGAAATTGAAAGACAAAACCGTACAGGAAAATTTTCAGGAGAGATTGAAGCAACAAATCCCAGTTACTGAAGTGGAAAACATAGAAGAGGAATGGTCTCACTTTAAAAAGGCATTTGTTGGTGCAGCAGAGAGTGCTTGTGGTAGGACGTCAACAAGAGTGAAAGAGAAGGAGACACCATGGTGGAATGAGGAAGTGAGGAAAGCAGTGAAAGAAAAGAAGTCTGCATGGAAAGAATGGAACCGAGATCAAACAGAAGAAAGCAAAAGGAAGTATCACGACAGCAAACGGAGGTGTAAGAAAGTGGTAGGAGAAGAAAAGAAGAAAAGTTGGGAAGAATTTACACGAAGAATGGAAACAGATGTAAGTGGCAGTAAAAGGATGCTGTATGGGCTTCTAAGAAGTAAGAGGAAAGAAAGAGTTACTACAAAGCTAGTGAAAAAGGAAGATGGAGAGTTGTTAACACACCCAGAAGAGATAAAGGGGCGATGGAAGGAGTATTTCGATAAGCTTTTGAATGTGAGCAATGGTACTGGTGAGATGGAAGTGACACAACCTGACGACTCTATAACAGAAGATGATATAACAATGCTGGAGGTGGAATTAGCAGTACGGAAAATGAAGATGGGAAAAGCAACAGGGGTGGATGAAGTCAGTGTAGAAATGATAAAGGCTGCTGGACCTGTTGGTATGCAATGGCTGTATCGACTGCTAAAGTGTGTGTGGAAATGGAAATGTGTACCAGAAGACTGGAAGAAAGGGCTAATAATACCAGTGTTTAAGAAGGGGGACAAGAAGGTGTGTGATAACTATAGAGGGATCACCCTCATATCACAGATAGTAAAAATACTGGAAAGGATATTAGAAAGAAGAATGAGAAGAAAGGTGGAAGGAGAGTTGCAAGAGGAACAGTATGGCTTCAGGAGTGGAAGATCCACAGTGGACCCAATCTTTAGCTTGAGGCAGGTGATGGAAAAGAACTGGGAATATGGAGAGGATTTGATCATGACTTTCATAGATCTAGAAAAGGCATATGATAGTGTCCCCAGAGAGAAGGTATGGGAAACCATGGTTAAGAAGAGACTGGGAAGAGAAATGTTGGAAATGGTGCAAGCAATGTACAACAACTGTGTTAGCAGGGTACTGACCCCAGTTGGAAAGACAGATTGGTTTACGAACAAGACTGGACTAAGACAGGGGAGTGTGCTGTCACCTCTCTTGTTCATAATGGTGATGGATGAAATTGTAAAGGAAACAAAGGAAGCATATGAACATAAAGAAATGAAGTTACTGTTATTTGCAGATGATATTGTGGTCTGGGGAAGGAACACCGAAGAAGTGCAAAAACAACTAGATGCACTGAACGAAAATATTCAGAAGTATGGCCTGAAAATCAGTATAGAGAAAAGCAAGACCATGGTGATGACAAGAGGGGAAAGACAAGGAAAGGGCACTGTGAAAATTGGAAGTCAGAGTTTGGAAATTGTGGACACGTTCAAATACCTAGGAAGTGAATTGATGCAAACTGGTAGGTTGGACATGGAGATTGGCAGGAGGGTACAACAGAGCAATGCATTCTATCAAAGTGTAAGAAAACTTGTTTGGGATAAGGAAGTACCAAGGAAAAGCAAGGAGGTAATGTATAAAGTGTATTATGTACCCATATTAACTTATGCAGCTGAGACTTGGACCCTGACAAGCAGGCAAGAGAGTAGAATCCCAGCCAGTGAAATGAAATTCCTAAGAAGTATGATAGGAAAGACAAGGAAAGACAGAGTGAGGAATGAAGATGTTAGGAAGGAAGTTGGGATGGGAAAACTAAATGAGAGAATTGAGAAGAATAAACTAAGGTGGTTTGGACATGTAAAGAGGATGGAGGAAAATAGAATACCAAGACAGATGCTGGAGGCGAAGTGCAAGGGTAAGAGACCAAGAGGAAGACCTAGAACAAGGTGGATGGATTCAGTGAAGAACGGCGTAAGAAAAAGAAATCTGGACTGGGACAAGATCGTGGAAGAAGAATGGTGGAAGGAAAGAGGAAAGTGGAGAAGTGCCATAAATACCCCGACCCGGCAGGAGCTGGATAAGGGGAAATGATGATGATGATGATGATGAAGTGTGTGGTAATAGGAATAATCAAACTTTCTAATTTTTATTTTACAGAAGAAATTATTTTAATTAATTAATTAATAAAGAAAGAAATAAGTTTCATAATGATCTGAAAATTTCCCTGAATTTAGATAGCTATGTTTTGCACTCCCTGACTAAATTTCGCTTCTGTATCATTCAAAACAGGGGATATACATATTTTTTTCTGAAAACCTACATTTTCCATTAAAACAGCCTGGCACTTTTAGACTTCACCTTTACCTTTTCGCCTGGCACTAAGAGGGTTAACAAATTCACCATGAAATTTGATAAAATTGTCCGGTTAACTCAAAACAGTTGCCAGCGTTTCGTCCCAGTGTACCATTGGGCTCTTCAGTTGGATACGGTACACCTAACTCACTTGCCAATTTCGCCAAGACCTGTAAATTCAGGTCAACATGCCTTATGTGTTTTGTAAATACCGTAGTTACTCGCATAATCGTCAAAATGGTGAGGCAAGATCAAAATAGCGGACCCTGTACCAGCAGGAAAATTCTGGGAAGAAGAACTGGGACTAGCAGCGCTTCTTACGGCGGCTTATTGAATCTCGTCATTCCGAGGCCGACTCACGGAAGCGACAGGTCCACACAAGTTTCACTTAACTGGAGTGGCATTGAACCCGATAATTGTTTAGAGTGTCGTGGGCTAGCTGTTCGGGTATCGTGAGTCATAAGCCTGCAGTCAGAGAGACAGGCTTCTTTCTTCAAACAAGGTCACGGCTGGTTAGCAACAGAGCTCGCATACGATTGAAATATGGCAGCGTGTGTAACGGACTGGCATGCAAATACAAATGTGCTATAGATGAGTCATCATCATCATCATCTTGCACAGTTTCCAGCCACTGGCCGGGTCTGTTTGGAACACAAGCCTCTCCAACGTTTTCTGTCTTCCCACCATCTCTCAGCCTCCACCCTTGTCCAGTCTTCTCCTCTCTTCTTCACGCTTTCTTCCACCCCCTTCAGCCACCTGTCTCTCGGTCTTCCCCTCGGTCTCTTTCCTTCCCATTTCGTCTCATGTACTCTCCTGGGTATCCTCTTCTCCTCCATTCGTTTTACATGTCCATACCATCTAAGTCTAGATTTCTCTATACCATCCTGTAATGGTTCCTCCTTCATTAATTCTCTGGTCCTCTCATTTCTTATTCTGTCCATCTTTGTAGCTCCAATACTGCTTCTCAAGAACCTCATCTCACTGGCCTGTATTTTGCTCTTCTCCCTTCCTTTCATAACCCAGGTCTCCGAGGCATACGTCAGGATAGGGACATAGTACGTCCGATATATGATCCTTTTGCTGTTCTGAGGGACATCCTTGCTCCATAACATGCTTCTCACACTCCTCCGAAATGCTTCTGCCTGCCTCCCCCGCTCATTTATTTCTCTATCGTTTCTTCCATTATCTTGTATCAGGCTTCCCAGATACTTAAAACTCTCCACTTTCTTCAGCTGTTCCCCACCAATTGTTATTCCCGTTGTGGTTCTTTCCTTCTTCCTTGTTGTGATCACCATCTCACTCTTATTTATGCTAAATTTCATCCCATATCCTTGTATTATTCCTTCCCACACGTCCAACTGTTCCTGTACCTCCTCCTCCTTGTTTCCCCAAATCATCAAATCATCTGCAAACACCATTGCTTTCATCTTTCCGTCCCCAATTACTTGTGCCACTCGGGTCATTATGTCATCCATCACCACAATGAAAAGTAACGGTGACAGTGCACTTCCTTGTTTCAGGCCGTTTCTTTGTTCCAACCAGTCAGATCTCTCTCCTCCCACTTTCACACAGCTCACGCTTCCCTTGTACATCTCCTTTATCCTCTTTATAGTCCATTTCTCTACTCCTCTATCCTCCAGGGACTTCCATACTTTGTTTCTGCATACACTGTCATATGCTTTCTCAATGTCCAGGAAGGCCATCAGTAGATCTGTTCCATACTCATAGTGCTGTTCTTGTAACTGCCTTACAGCAAAAATCAAATCCACTGTGGACCTTCCTGCTCTGAAGCCATGTTGTTCTTCCCTCATCCCTCCTTCTATCCTTGTCCTAATTCTCTTTTCCAAAACTTTCTCGAAGATCTTTGCACAATGACTCATCAGTGTTATTCCCCGATAGTTTCTGCAATCTGTTCTACTACCTTTCTTGAAGATCGGGACAATGATTCCTTTTTTCCAGTCCTCTGGGGTCTTCCTTTCCTTCCATGCTGTCCTCATCACTCGGTACAGCCACTGTATCCCCACCTCTCCTGCTGCTCTACCATCTCCACACTCAACTCATCCACACCCGGTGCCTTCCCTCCTTTCATCTTGTTCACTGCATCTTCCACTTCTTTCCATGTTAAGTCCTTTTCTGTTTGCAGTTCATCTTCCTCTTCCCCGATTTCTTCCTCCTCACCATCTTTTCCATTTGGGTTCAGAAGTTCTTCAAAATATTCTTTCCACATTTTCTTCAGTTCTTCCCTATTTTCTATCTCTTGTCCCCTTTTGTTCACCATTCTAACATAATCCGTAGGATCCTTCCGCCTCTTATTTTTTACCATCCCATACAGGACCTTTTTTGTACCTTCACTATCCTCCTCCATCATCTTTGTCCACTCTTCCATCCACTTCCTTCTCTCCTCAGCCACCACTCTCTTCGCCTCCTTCTTTCTTTCCTGGTACTCTTCCCTTGTCTCTACCGTCCTATTTTGATACCACCTCCTAAAGGCTCTATTCTTTTCCCTTACTATATCTTTTGTCTTCTCATTCCACCATGGTGTTTCCTTCCACCTCTTCTTACTACTTGTCCTCCCACATACTGCTTCTGCTGCACCCACTAGTGTCTTCTTAAATCTAGCCCATTCCTCTTCCACCCCTCTTTCTTCATCTGTTGGAATTCCTTCCTTTACCATTTTGAGGTACTCGACCCTTCTATCCCCTTCTTTCAGTTTCCATATCCTTATACGTCTTTCCTGGTTCTCAGTCCCTTTCTTCTCCTTACTCCCTCTCAGGTTCATTACCAGTAATCGATGGTCGCTATCCAGGTTCTCCGATGGTATAACCTTGATGTCCGTGATGTTCTTATTTAATTCTTTCTCATACAGTATATAGTCGACCACCGACTTCCTGGTCAAGTCATCACTGTACCATGTGATTGTGTGGCTCTCTCTTTTCTTAAACCAGGAGTTCCCAACTAGCAGGCTGTTCCTCTGGCAGAAGTCCAACAGTAGATGAGTACGCAATGAAATGTTATGAATAAAATTTTTATTCGAAAAGTGGGGTGCGACGATTATGCAATTAAATTTTATAAACCAATTTTTATTCGTAAAGTAGGGCTGGGACGATTATGCGAGGAAATATGGTAATTTTATTATATTATTGCTGCCACTGGCCATTCATTTTCTTTGGGTCAGGGAAGAGATTTTGGAAGGAAATCGACCGTGGACCTATTGAAAGCATGGTGGCCACTACTCCTGGAAATCCTGGAAAACTCCTGGATTTTTATTAGGTCTGGAAAACTTCTGGAAAATGATGAAAAATTTGAAAACTCCTGGAAAATAGCCACTGATAATTAAGTTAATTATACAAATCTTTTCATGTTAAATCATACTCCTGCTGCAGTTTTGGGTGAGCACTCGATCGTTAACAAAAGAAATTTCCTCAGGCTACCTGTTTCTGTGTGGGAGAACACGCGATAGTATTTTTGTAAAACATATTGAGTAAGTTATAGACAACTTCACCGCAATAAAATTGCTGGCGGCTTTCTTTTCTCTTTTATTAAAGCGGATATTTGAGTCACAAAGGCTTTTTTAAAACAACAAATTAAATCATTTGTGTGTAGGCCTGCGTATCAATAATACAATCACCACTAATTTTTGTCAACATCTGTATAAGTAAACCAAACACAACTGCTTTATTTTGGTCTTGATGTAGGCAATCGATAAAGCCCCCCCGGGACTCGCATTATGTTTAAGTCTGGAAAAATGAGAATTACTCCTGGAAAATTCCTAGAAAACTCCTGGAAAATTGTTGACCGACTTGAGTGGCCACCATGTGAAAGGAACCGTCCCGGCATTTGCCTGATGGTGAAAATGGGAAACCACGAAAACCATTTTCAGGACGGCTGAGGAGGGATTCGAACCCCCAGCCGAGAGCTTGGCCCCATGACCTAACACTGCGCTTTATCGAGCATAGCCACCACTGTCAGTTGCATGCGATTAAGAAAAGAAGTATTTGTTATGGATTACATTGTGCTTCGATTAATAAATAGAAAAATAAATATATGTTGAGATTTGTGTTTATACATAGATGTAGATTACTATTAATTTCCCGTTTCTCTTGTAATATTATCCAGGTGGTCCAGCAACTATTTGAGAAGCTGGATATCGACAGAGATGGACGAATCAGTTTCGAGGAATTCCTGCTGCTCTTCCGCAGTGGGGGTAGTTGGTCTGGTGCCATGACGGTGCCTCCAAGTCCCAAGAAGTCTGGTCGACTGCGGAATTTTCAACAGCTGGCGGGTGGTGTGGAGGAACACCAGCCTTTAAGCTCACTAGATCCAAATAATACAGGGTGAGCACAGTGGTTAACTCGTAAAGAGTACTGAACTGTTTTAATTTTAGTTTTAGTTGATTAAAATATCATGTCACACTCGTGTTTTTTCGTCTTAATAAATACTTGAGTAGGAAAGTTAGCCAAGGCGTATGCAATATTAACATTAGGAGTGGACAGATGGAAATCAGTTATTTAACAGGTAAGTGCATCGTAGAAACACAATACAAATGGTGACACATGCCCATAATTTCCAGGCTGTCCTTTGTCAGTAGTGAAGAGTAAAAGATGGGTGCCCGGGAAGGTCGCATACTTAGATGCTGTCATGTGGTGGGTGCAAGATGAAAAGAGAAAGGCGGGTGGAGGGTCACTGGAGAATTATCTGATTAAGTCAGGAACTTCGCCAAGCTTGAGTATCTGTTGTTTGCGCATCTCGGAATCCCTGGAAGCGAGGAGAAGGTGGTTAATAATTGAATAAATCTCATGACTAGGTTTGATCCTTGCATGTTTCCTTTGGTTGCAAAGTTAGCGCTTTTGGGTGGTTTTATTTAGAAGAGGGTGTTAATTTGCAGTTAATTTGAAATCTGTAATTAGAAGCCATCGCCTCCGTGGTGTAGTGGTCAGCATGCATAGCTGCCACTCCAGAGGTCCGAGGTTCGATTCCAGGCTCTGCCACGAAATTTGGAAAGTGGTAAGAGGACCGAAACGTGGTGTATTCAGCCTCGGGTGGTCCAAATTGAGTAGAGGGGGTTCGATTCCCATCTCAGCCATTCTCGGAAGTGATTTTCCTTGGTTTCCCACTTCGTCTCCGGGCAAATGCGGGGATGGTACCTACCGTAAGGCCACGACCGCCTCCTTCCCTCTTCCTTGCCTATCCATCCCATCCCTCATGAGGACCGTGTTCGCTTTGCAGGTGAGGCCGCCTGGGCGAGGTGCTAGTCCCACCTCACCAGTTGTATTCCCTGATCAAGTGTTTCAAGCTCCAGGACACAGCCCTGGTGGCGGTAATGGTGGGATCCCTCGCTGAGTCCGAGGGAAAAGCAAACCTGGAGGGTAAACCGACTTGAAAAAAATGATGTATAGAGATAGGAGATGTGCAGAGGAGTATCTTCCTCAGACAATCGGTGTAGCAAGCAACACTAAATAAAAAAATAAAAAGTCTTCAAAACTTGCAAGCTTCTTTCAACCTCCAGTCTCAACAAGAGGGCAGGCAACAACCAATCCTGTCTTCATGTGTATTTTTATCTCGCAGGGTTGTGAACTCGGACACTGTGCTGGAAGCGTGGGAGGCAGCTGGCGTGCCTAAGGCTACGAGTCTGCTGCACAGTTTGGGACTGGGAGATCCCCAGCAGCTGAACGTGTCGGAGTTGGCTACGGTGCTAGAGGAGGAGTTGAGGGTCATGACGGAGGAGAGGAGGAGTCGGAGTGAGGAACAGGGCTCTCTGACCGTTTCGTGTAGTCCTCACGAGACTCTGCTGCAGGCCACTCTGGTGCTATATCAACTGGAGGTGCGCTGTCTCAAGTGAGTACACAACACATTCACAATTTAGAGACAGGCAAATGTGGGCGGAGGAGAGGTTAAAGGGAAAACTAGGAAAAGCAGCTGAGGACAGTCTCCACACAACTTCAAATGTGAACATTTACACAGACTCTGTAGATTGTGCTTGTATTTTTATGTATTTAGACCTGTTTTTCCCCTTACGTTTTATCTGCCCAAATTATTATGGTTGTTCCTTAATCATCATCATCATCATCAATTTCCGTTTTCCAGCTTGGGTCGGGTCAGAGCAAATATGACACCCCTCCACTTAACCGTATTTCCTTGCACAATCGTCGCACCCCACTTTTCAAACACTAAAATCTGAAAGATAAGTTTGAATGACGGGTCCCTGACCACGTTTAAAGAAATATTTGATGTTGCCTATAAATATATATTTCAGCCATTTTTATTGTTTTGGTCATATTTGGTTATAATTTCAGCATTTTTGTTTAAATTAAGGCGTCGTTAACAAGGTAGGCCTACGTGTTATCTGCACCCAGTTTCAAACACAGGATTTCTGAATAGTGTAGTAAATAAATCAAGCAAGAACTGTATCTCAAGGCTGTGATACTGAATGTTGAAAATTTTAATGTACTGTAGCTGTCTGTCAGTTTGTATGATTAAATGTGTCTGATGTATTATCGCTGATCACATTCAGACTTAAGGCGTTTACTGTACGTTAGTGATAGTTAGAGATACGGGAAAATCGCAATTGCGATAAATGCGAATTTTACTTTTTTCTCCTTTCTTCAACTACCTGGTAACTAATATGACTATGTATACCCAAAATTTGCGAAACTGAATGTGCGACAAAGTGCGATAACTAAGGGTTCTTGCGAATTATTCCCATAAATGCGAAAAGTGACGAATTTACCGATTAATGTTAAATATTATGTTTTATTACATTTTCGCGCCGCAACTTTGAAATTTGCAAGTTCCCAGCAATGAAAATATCGGCTATATAATCGATATTTACGAGTAATAATCGATATGTACGAACATCGATTATTGTCATAAAAACAATCGATTACGGTAAAAATTAATTAGAAAATGGTGCTGTTATTATTGCCGCATAATATCCACTGTTTATCGCCCGTAAAACGATGATTTTGGAGAAATTATTTCGTAGTTTCAGTTGGTTGTGCTAATAAAAGGAATATTCCAATCGTTTGTGCCGATTCTTTTTAAAAATTAGAGCAATAAGGTTATGCTTATACAGTAGAACCTCGATGCATCGTTTTTCAAGGGGGAGGGGGAAAATGACGATGGATGCGGGAAACGATAAATGCGGGTAACATAAAAAAAATTGAGTAAAAAATAAAGAAAGTACGGGTACTGTATTTGGACATATTTCTTCATGTAAACTTCATAGAGACGTCAAAATATTGCAACCACGATGTACGCGATATTTCATATGTCATTTTATCACTTGCTCTTTTTAGTTAAAAAGTCATTAATTGTTTTTTGTTTCGTCAAAGCTTTGCGTTTCAGACGAAACAAAGCCTTCTCAACTTGCATAATGTTCTCTTCTTCACGATCACTGATGACATGCGAGTACATGAAGGATTTCATCTTCGCTAAGACGGCTTGCGCTTCGGCGAAACTCGGGACGACTTGGGGCTCACGATCGTCTTCTCTTCATCACTCCTCTCCCCCGCGCCATCATCGCACAGCTCACCAATCTCCGCGGGAGATACTTCCGGTGTTCCGAATGAAAGAATGCAGCAGTTCCGAGTGTTCGCGGGTCTCTGACTGGGCAAGCTATTTCAAGGCTAAATGACGTCACGCTATGACGACACCCGCTCAAGACCGTCTAAATGCTTTCATTGCTGTTCTGTGTGATCTAACTTGTTAGCCAAGCATTGCCAAACGCAGCGTAACATTATTGAGATTACGAGAATTGCGTCGTCAGTGAAGTAAAGTTTTCATTACGAACTACAGATAAAATTGTAATCGCCGCACACGACCAAGATACTACACGGAACCACTCAGAATGAAATGAAACAGCACAATGACGGCTTGGCGTTTCGAGCAGAATCGTTGGCGCCTGAAGGCTCGTAGGCGTGGTTATATAGTATGGTTGCGCGTAAACAATCTGCGCACTGCAGTCCAGCCTACTTGAATTTGCTTCAGCCGAGAAACTTGCTCAAGCCTAGGAACTCCTAATCGTTCGTACCTCGTACATTCTCGCGTAACAGGTTGCCGCTATGCTGCTTCAAATTCAAAAGAACTTTAGCATATATTTTTCTCATAAACGATCAATGCGGGAAAATTGTGGCCAAGGACTAGTGATTTTTTGACGATCCATGCGAAAAACCGATAGTTCGAGGAACGATACATGCGGGGAAATTTAACATTAGTTTATATGGAAAATTTTCGGGACTAAATTAATTGAACGATGCATACGGGAAAACGACAGTTCCGGGAACGATGCATCGAGGTTCTACTGTATAGGTTTATATCACGCCGGCCCTCATTTCTTGTATTTGAAATGAAAATTAAAACTCTCAAGTACGTATCGTGATATGAATAGACAATTTTTGTTAGGCGTTCTCTTTGCTTTGGGAAATGTTGTATAATATAATGGAAGTATTCTCTACCATGTGTGAGTTATAGGTTATGTTACATGTCGTCCGGCGATTTCTCCGTGAATTCGGTTACTGTTTTACAGATTGTCAGTCAAGAGTCGCAGTGTGGTCAGGAAATAATGAGGGAGTAAACATACATTTTATTATTTAGTTAATTATCCATTGTGTGATATTTACACAAAGTTAAGTAAATGTATGATTCACATTATTACTTCCTTTTCAATGAGGGCCATGGATGAGGGGCATTGAATTTCTATTTGCCGGTGGTTTAATAGTCAAATGGCACTTCTTGAATCCTACCTCATAAGATAAGTTATTAAAAGAAATGAATGGAACTTGGCAAGGAGTTAGTAGGAAAACCACACAAAAGGATTTCATAGACATCCTCAGAATTTGAACCAATTCGTCCATCGAGTCCAGGACAGCCTGGTATTGTCGTCAATCCACCTGCCACACAGCAAACTTCGTAAGACAAGCATTGTTGCCTGACCACAACTCGCTTTATTCTAACAATTGGCACCTTGGTACCAGTGAACTAATACAACTCTCCGCCGGCCCTCAATATTTGGGTTGCTGCAAAACACCTGATATTGTTGATTGCTTAATGAGAACATGACCTTAGGATCTTTTGAGCATAGCTTAGGTACCCTCGTCTCACGTCATACAACCAACCGACAGCACTTGAACTCAATCTTGCCAATTAGCCAGGCTGATGCCTTTATTTTCAGAGATCTCACATTTCTGAAAAATGTATGATGTCAAGTTTCTACATTTCTGTAATACTGATATTAGGATTTTAATACTTCTAACACTCCCTTAGTAAAAATAAAAACCACACACAAATCAGGAGACTTATATTAAATGCTTCTGCCGTTTATCAGAAACGCCCATATTTCCAATCCTGCACATGTTTGAATTAGTTTCCGTGCATATTATTTTGAACCTGTTTATTGTACCTGGTGACGAACTTTTAAATGCTACAAAATGCTAATTTTTAAATTTCAAAATACTATTTTTCAAAATGTAAGTGCTACAAAATCAATTTCAAAATGCTATTTTCTCGTATCTTTACTTATATATTACAGATCATCATCATCATCATCATCTTGCACAGTTTCCAGCCACTGGCCCTGTCTGTTTGGAACACAAGCCTCTCCAACATCTTCTGTCTTCCCACCATCTCTCATCCTCCACCCTTGTCCAGTCTTCTCCTCTCTTCTTCACGCTTTCTTCCACCCCCTTCAGCCACCTCTCTCTCGGTCTCTTTCCCTCCCACTTTGTCTCTTGTATCCTCCTGGGTATCCTCTTCTCCTCCATTCGTTTTACATGTCCATTCCATCTAAGTGTAGATTTCTCTATACCATCCTGTTATGGTTCCTCCTTCATTAATTCTCTGGTCCTCTCATTTCTTATTCTATCCACCTTTGTAGCTCCAATACTGCTCCTCAAGAACCTCATCTCACTGGCCTGTATTTTGCTCTTCTCCCTTCCTTTCATAACCCAGGTCTCCGAGGCATACGTCAGGATAGGGACATATTACGTCCGATATATGATCTCTTTGCTGTTCTGAGGGACATCCTTGCTCCATAACATGCTTCTCCCACTCCTCCGGAATGCTTCTGCCTGTCTCCCCCATCTTTATAGACAGATAGAAAAACACATTAAAATAGCATATTCAAATGGGAGAAACTTTGATTACATGTCAGTAAAAAACAAGTAAAATTCATATAGTGTTCTTTTGAACAATAATGTTTAGATAGATTCCGTGTCCACATAAAAAAGTTCATTCCATTTTAGGCTGTTGAAATTTGCTAAAACTTCTGGTAATATTGGACCTAGTTGTTTAGGACCACCTATTGGAAGGATAGGCCGCTGATTGTTGATAAATCAATACATCGCCTATGACGAGGATCAAACAGGCCAAGCTTGAAAATAGCCTCTTGAATGTGGAAGCAGGAGGAAATCCTTGAAACTAGGTGAATCAGTTCATAAGTCCAAAACATCCAAAAAAGTATTTGCCTCTTCTAGTAACAAACGAGCCTTAGAGAGTTGGAGGAACCAAATGAGAACGGGAGAATAATTATGTTAAATTGATTTAGGGCCTTGATGTACAATGGGGCTAAGATGTGTAAAACTAACTCGGCACATGGGCGTTAATTAATCTGGAAATGAGGGACAGATGACCTCGTAGTTCCGCCCCTTAAAACAACTATCTACAGTAACTAACATCTGGAAATACACTGCAGTTAAAAAGTTGAATATTATATTTTGATAAAAGCACACACAAATTTGTAAATATTAATGCTTATAATGGTCTCTCTCTTATTCTTTCTTCATAAATTCATCATTTTTGTGGGTTTTCACCAATATTTCATATACTTGATTTGGATTTGAAATTTATAGCATTGGCAGAATGTAATGTGCACCTTCAGGTTTTAAGCAGAAACAAGCCTACAACATTTTCCTTTTTAAGTGACCTTACACCAATATCTCACAATTTTATTTTATTTACCATATCTTGGTGTCCCTAGTCACCAATCATCGTATTCATGCACGAGACATGTAACGGCAAGATTTCAATAAGATATGCCGTGTATGTGCAATGGCATGTAATTCTCATCTGTTTCCACGAATGTTGCAGATCATCACTGGAGCACATGAGTGCCGAGCGAGACAAACTGCGAGGAGACATCACCGACGCTAATGAACGTGCCTCTCTGCTGGCTCAGGAGGTGGACGATCATCACGCGCGTCTTGAGGAGTCAACTCAGATGCAAGTCAAGTGAGTTTTGGATGGGAGTACAGTCGAACTGAAATATTCTCATTCATAAATGTATGTATCCTATGCGAATTTAGTCTTTTTGACTAAATATAATTGATAAATAGAACTAATTCATGCTATACTCGACATACATCTGTTGATGAACAGATGACCTAAAAACTACCAAAAGAAAAAATTCTCCCCTGGGTATTAGCAGAGAAAATTCTTTGGAAATTTTCTCATGTGACAAATATGTTTTTATATACAGTACAGTTTGCAATTTAAAAAAATGGGTATTTTACCAATGCACTGATTCAGGGTGTCGGCTACTCTGGAAAACAGGGAATACTCAGGGAATTTTCAAATCCTGGAAAACTCGGGGAATTATCAGGGTATTTTAATGACACTCAGGGAATTTTGGTTTTACAAGGTCCAGCCTTGAATAATTGGAAATTAAGCATTTAAATTTTGACAGGGTGATGATTGTTGTAGATGTATGTTTTGTAAGCTCTCATTTCTTGCAAGATAGAGCACACAAATTACATGTGTAGACTATGTATTTGTATAAGTTATAAATGTGTAACTGTATGCTTTTTGATTGACGAGCTACTTTCAATACTCGCAAGTACAATAGTTTTTCTGAATGAACAATTTAGAAATTGGCAAAATATAGAGAAATATATTTTTCTGTGTTTTTCTTTCTTTCTTTCTTTCTTTCTTTCTTTTCAACCTTCTCATGCTACCCTTTACTGTGCGAGGACTTTTTGAAATGCTCTGTTTTATATATTTATTATGGCCGTTGCTGTTACTCAGGGAATTTTCTGATTTATCCTGGAAAAATCAGGGATTGCCAGGGAAATCTGTTATTTGGTTTTGGTAGACATCCTGTGATTTACTTATCCCTGGTCTTGAATTGATGTTAATATAACCCGACACGTGTTACAGGCTGTTGGAGCAACGGCACGCCGAACAGCTGAGGCAAGTGACTGAACAGCTGGGCTTGGAGAGAGAGCAACTTGCCTTGCAAAGCCAGGCCTTGGAGAGACAGGTGGCAGCCCTTCAGGATGATGAGTCTCGTGCTCGTTCCGAGATGGCTACTCTTCAGGAGGTGAGAACAATTTCATTTTTTGACACATCTCCAAATTGTCACTCGCTCACTATCACAGCAAGCACTAATACTCAACTTCATTAACTCAAGAAGATTTCAATGAGCTGGTCATTTACTAAGGATGCGAGATGATATAGTTCATCTACTGTAAGTTTGCACTTTTTTGACAGCTAGGGTTGCCAACCTTCATAAGGAAAGACTCAAATTATAACCTGTAGTTCATAACAAATATATACATGTTTTATTCACATGGAAGTTTTTCAGGTTATTTTTTCGCTTGTTCCAGTAATTGTGAATATATTGGCAACATATTCTGTCAGCCAGACTGAAAAGTTGCATTATCAAACCGAACTACCACGTGCTCGTTGCATGGGCGTGCGGTTGGTAATGGACGCTTTACTGTGTTCATCCGCCTGAGAAAATAACGTGTTAATTATATTAAATAATAATAATAATTATAATTGATGATATTGCGCAAAGTCGTCTGAAAGTATTGTTTCCATATGAACGCGTGTTCACTTTTCAGATAAATATATAGCGGGTTGAAGCCTCCGTGGCTTAGGCGGCAGCACGCCGGCCTCTCACCGCTGGATCCGTGGTTCAAATCCCGGTCACTCCATGTGAGATCTGTGCTGGACAAAACGGAGGCAGACAGGTTTTTCTCCGGGTACTCCGGTTTTCCCTGTCAAAATTTCATTCCAGCAACACTCTCCACTATCATTTCATTTCATCTGTCATTCATTTAATCATTGCCCCAGAGGAGTGCGTCAGGCCTCGGCAGCCGCCACAGTTCATATCCTCGCCGCTAGATGGGGGCTTCATTCATTCCATTCCTGACCCGGTCGGAGACTGGAAGCAGGCTGTGGATTTTCATTCATTTCATATAGCGGGTATCTTAAATGTTGAGTAAATATGTAGCCTGAGATGTCTCCAGGTCGGACATCTTTGTTTTGAATATCGAGTCGGAAGCAGATACGGAATTTCTTGTTCGAGATATTTATTTTATTTATCTCTTTTTGAAGGTAAAAGAAAAGCCAGCAGAACTATTGATTTCCCTAAGGACATTGGCCTGGTGAATAATTTTCATATGGCATGATTTGTGCAAAAAAGTAGGCCTAAAATATGAGTTGTTGTGTAGGCCTAATTACATGGTGAAATGTTTTGTACGTTTTATTTTAATATCAATCCAACAGATCAATTAAAGATCGTATCGTCTTGAGGACATCTTACACCATACCTTAGTAAGCATTTTCCTCGAGCTGTGAAATGATGGGCCTAAAATACCGTATTTACTCGAATACGACCCGCCCCCGAATAAGACCCGCACCCTGATTTTGAAGAACAACATTAAAAAAAAAAAAAAAAATACTCAAAATTATGTACAATCTTAACTAAATAAACAGAATAGCATTTATCCAAAATAGTTTCCAACAGTTTTGAAGTCGTCCTAAAATAACACACATCAAACGATTAAAAATACAAATAAAAGTACACAAACAGTTCATTCATCGTCATCAGAAGTACCAACTTCGGAACTTTTATCACCATCCCACTAAATGTCATCATCACTGACATCCATAGCATTCGAAATACTAATTTCTTGAAGCTCTTCCGTATGACATCTCCCGAGATACGATTCCATGCCGTCAAAATCCACGAACATAGCAGCTGAACTTCCGGGCGCTGAATACGACTAGTTGGAGTCAGTGTGTGCTTATCGGCCGCCATCTGCTCCGTATACAGCTGTTTCAAGGCTGCTTTGAACGGGCGGTTCACGCAGACATCCAGTGGTTGTAGCATAGACGTCATCCCGCTCAATCACGAATACATGACTCGTCAATATCATATTTCCTACCGGGCACGATTTCCAATAACTTCAGCTTCTCACTCACATTAAACGACCGCAAACGCTTCGTACAACTCATGTTTACACTCGGAAAACGTGCTCGACACGCGCACGAGACTGTATCACTCCGCCTGCTTACGGTAAAACAAAGTGATGGCCGGAAGAAGGCTAGCACCATCTAGCGGATACTCGCAACACCCGATATCGCGTTTGGCGGGCAATTTGAATCTTTAAAATCAGGATGACTCAAATAAGACCCGCACCCCAATTTTTCACGTCCGATTTTGTTTAAAAATGTGCGGGTGGTATTCGAGTATATACGGTAATTCCACTCGCACATTTAAGTTATCAGCTGCTGTGTCATAGCCAAGGTCTCGGTCATAACGCGTCCAATGATGTAACATTCTATCATCGAGCTGTCAGAGGGTTTTAGGTGTGCTGTTAGATCGATTATTTGATAAATGTCACAAAGGAATACAAGTTTCCTTTAAAAAGGGCAATGAATTGATATTGCGAGATGAATGTAGGTTTAGGCAACTCATAACAGCTGTGGACACCTTAATGGAATACAGCGGCCATTGCTGGCTGCTATGTGGGTGATAGCTCATTGGTTGGAATGCACGTGGTAGAGGCGGATTGATATGTTCTGTAGGAGTGTTCGTTCCCGCGCGAACTGTCAAAAAAATGCAAACTTACAGTAGATGAACTATAGGTTGGTCTTACAAATCTTTAAAGAAGAACCAAGAGGAAAAAGGGAGACCACGAAGTTTCTGGAACAATGAAATTTCCAAACTTTATAGTCGTCTGAATGTGGACAACTGGCAAGAACTCGCCCAAAACAGAGTTCAGTTGATCTTCGTGTCCCATAGAAGCCTTCTGAAGAGTGAACCCCCTTAAGGCGACACTCCTGAGATAAACACATCTTTTTACCTAATGCATGGATTTTCACGAAACTTTGTGGGAATGTCACCCAAACAAAAGTAGAGATATCACTAGGGATAGGAAAAATTCGCGATCGCGAATTTCGCGAATTATTAAATGAAGTAATACACAGATGGTAATGTGTTTTTATAACCCTAAAAATGGCAAACAAAATGGTTTTTGAAGTCGCGAAATTTCGCGAATTTCGCATGAAGACGCGAATTTCGCGAATTATGCATGAATTTCGCATGAAACCGCGAATTTTAGCTTTTTTTTACAGTGCACTTCCGATAATTCGCGGCAATTAATGCACGAATTTCCGCAAAATATTGAAAACTGCGAATTATCTACAGTAATGTTTTTAAGCCTAGCAAAGAGAAAACTATTGGTTAAAAATATTGAAATGTATTTTATAAACACGCAAAAAAAAAAACTTTATAACATAGTATTGTAAGACACACTATGTGGATTTTACCAATATTAAAAACTAAGAAAAATGACTCATCACTTTTTGTTTCTTAGATGGTTTATTTTTTCTAATTTTAGATTTTACAATTCTGAAGAAAACAATATATGAGAACGAAAATTCATCTTGATTTTCTATATAAGAGATAAGTGTAACTATAGACACACTAGCTTGACTGTGGGAACTTTAGGGATTTCCTTTGCATCACTCCTGCATTCTATATGTACTGGATCCCAGTTTACCTCACCGACAGTCAAATTCCATACAATATCCTCATGTCTGAAACCATGATTGTCTTTATCGAAGTCTAACTACTGGATGTCACTTTCTTCTGCATCTTGCCATTCATCCAGGTTTTGCCCTAATGTCATCGTAGTGAGACCACCTTGCCCGTTTAAAATATCGTGGTCACAGAAGCTGACAAACTCTTGTTTTTGTGCGAGTGTAGTAGCGGTAATTTTCTCCCATGACATGACTGCATGGAGAGCATCCAACAAACACGGAAAGATTGGAAACTTAACGGTAGATAGCGGGCCTCACTTTCTGCATACAGCGATCTCTAACAATCTGGGAAGTCATCCTAGTTAGTCAACAGTACTTAGTTATTGAGGTTTTAAGGACCAGAACAGCAAGGTCATCTGCCCCTTCATCCTAGTACCTACGCGACGCATGGCGTCATATAGTCCGCCTTTCAGACATGAATATCTAGATGGCAAGTATCCAGATCAAAATGTGCCACTGTTTCCTGAACCAGTATTAACCAGGTGGTCTTCTTGGTTTCATTCTGTAGTGTGCAATTTATGAGTGAAGTAGTAGGGACTGATAACTCTGGTGTTGATTTTCTCAACAATGTTTCACCTGACGAAATACTTGAGATTCAAAGAATTTGGCACAGACATCACTGAACTCATCCCCTTATTAGAAGGCCACATCCAACTGTACACCTTCTTGATGGACATCTACGGAGAATTCAGCTGTTTCTGGAAAGTACGGTACCAACATTAAGGAGCAGTTGGAGGGTTGTGGAAATGTGTTAAAAAGGGGGAAAATACATTCAGTTTTAGAAAATGCTGGGTCCCATGCTCTTGGAAAATTAATCAGCTTGAGATCCGTTGACCCTGGGAACAGGATTTACAAATGTGTGCGTTTGATCCAGCAGAAATAGTGCCAATGAACATCAATGAGGACACTGCGAAGAAAATTAAGAAGTTGCCGTTCTGTGGAACACTGGAAGAAAGTGAGGTGTTAAGAGGATACAAAGAACTGCAAACTTTAATCAAGAAGCAGATGCATGACAGGACCAAGACAGACACTGTTGGAGTTTTGCAAGGAATGACATTTGTATTTCCAAAGTTCTCATAATCTTTGTTGAAAACCATTTGGATCCCCTGTTCAAACGCTGTGAACTTTTGTTTTTCAGTTTACACTAGCATGTTAAGTGATATGCGTCACCGTTTGTCACAAGAGAATTTGGATCTCTTCACTGAAGTATACTTTGAAGGATGACTGAAATGTGTTATGTTATGCATGTTATCCATGATATTTAAAAAAATTCCGCCTAAAAATTTATGATTTTGAAAGTACCGAAAAGTGCACTTGAAACCACCGAATTTGCCACTTTAAAATACCGCTTTCTTCACTCTGAAATCACCGAAAAATTCCAATCTCTAGATATCACCAACATTTGTTTCATATACAATTAATAGTTTTTCCAAAATATTTATTTTTGAAATTTTTTTTTTTGAAATTTTTAATTCCATTTTTTTCATAAATTTGAAATGACATGTTAATGGAAATTTGGAATTAAGTAGATAATACTTCTTTAAAAACACTACATATCGATTTTTCTCTAAATAATTTATATAATGAGATATTATAGTACTAAAATTGAGTAATTTTTTTGTCTAAAAATTTTGGACTTTTAAATCCCTACTACTGGGAAGAATTCTGCAATCAAGAATTCCATACGCAGGTTTCCTAATATAGCTGTGATACATATACCATACAAATTTTGTTACATTTGGCAGAATATTATGGGAGAAAAATGGAATTTAAATGTCAAATTTCAATTGGCGGGAAAATTAAAGCAGAGTTCAAGTGACGTTATCTTCCTACCTAATGCATGGATTTTCACGAAACTTTGTGGGAATGTCACCCAAACAAACGTAGAGATATCACCAACATTTGTTTCATATACAATTAATAGTTTTTCCAAAATATTTATTTTTGAATTTATTTTTTTTTGAAATTTTTAATTCCATTTTTTTCATAAATTTGAAATGACATGTTAATGGAAATTTGGAATTAAGTAGATAATACTTCTTTAAAAACACTACATATCGATTTTTCTCTAAATAATTTATATAATGAGATATTATAGTACTAAAATTGAGTAATTTTTTTGTCTAAAAATTTTGGACTTTTAAATCCCTACTACTGGGAAGAATTCTGCAATCAAGAATTCCATTCGCAGGTTTCCTAATATAGCTGTGATACATATACCATACAAATTTTGTTACATTTGGCAGAATATTATGGGAGAAAAATGGAATTTAAATGTCAAATTTCAATTGGCGGGAAAATTAAAGCAAAGTTCAAGTGACGTTATCTTCCTACCTAATGCATGGATTTTCACGAAACTTTGTGGGAATGTCACCCAAACAAACGTAGAAATATCACAAACATTTGTTTCATATACAATTAATAGTTTTTCCAAAAAAAATATATATATATATTTTTTTTTTTGGAAATTTTTAATTCCATTTTTTTTCATAAATTTGAAATGACATTTTAATGGAAATTTGGAATTAAGTAGATAATACTTCTTTAAAAACACTACGTATCGATTTTTCTGTAAATAATTTATATAATGAGATTAAATAATGAGGTTAAATTTATGGGAGAACTGAGCAGAGAATTCCCCATTGACACAGGAGTCCGACAAGGAGATGGATTGTCCCCGTTGCTTTTTAATTGTGCACTAGAGAAGGTTGTACGAGAATGGCGAAAAGCAGGTGCACCGACGCATAGGATAGGACCAAAACTTAAAGGCATAGAATTAGACTGTTTGGCATTTGCTGATGACATGGCATTAATTGCCCAAAACATCTCTGATGCACAATACCAACTTGAACTTCTACAAGAACAAGCAAAGAAAATTGGATTGCAAATCTCATTTGATAAAACAAAATTTATGACAGATATAAAGAATGCCCCATCTGAAATTGAAATTGGTACTGACCATATATCTCGTGTGAAGGAATTTAAATATTTGGGTGAATGGATTACCGACAATTGTAATGAGAAGAGGTCCATTACAACAAGAATTCAAAAAATGGAAACTGCTTTTCAGTTAACGAAAAATACTTACAACAAAAAGAGTCTTTCCTGGAAATGCAAAATTCAACATTATACAACAGTGATCGGGCCCGAAGCTCTCTACGCTTCAGAAACTCTCACTCTTCAACATAGAACACTTCGAGATCAGTTGGAAGTGAAGGAACGTAAAATAATGAGGAAAATCTTAGGGCCGAGAATCAAAGATGGTGTTCATCTTCCAAAGCCAAATGCTGAAATATATAAAACCATCTCCAAAATCACAGACAAAATGCGTATGCGACGAATCCAATTCTTGGGGCACCTGGAAAGAATGGACCCAAATAGACTAACTCACAAAATTCACACATACTTGAAAAACAAAACAACTAGATCAAATTGGTACAAACAGACTGAAAAAGACTTGCAAGAATTAGGATCGCCAAATCTCCTAGACCGAAATGTCATCAGAACACTTGCACTCACACGGGGTTTCGAGGAGGAAGAAAGACGGCCATACCACCATATCTGGTCTGCACAACGGAAGCAAACCCATTCGTTGCGTATGAAGGAGTACTGGGCTGCAAGAAAGGCTAACCATTGTTGATTCCGCGTGGTCCTAAGAGACCCATTCGCGACGAAGAAGAAGAAGAAGAATGAGATATTATAGTACTAAAATAGTGTAATTTTTTGGTCTAAAAATGTTGGACTTTTAAATCCCTACTACTGGGAAGAATTCTGCAATCAAGAATTCCATACGCAGGTTTCCTAATATAACTGTGATACATATACCATACAAATTTTGTTGCATTTGGCAGAATATTATGGGAGAAAAATGGGATTTAAATGTAAAATTACAATTGGCGGGAAAATTAGAGCAAAGTTCAAGTGACGTTATCTTCCTGATCCATTACCTAGAAGTCACTAGAACCGTATGTTTTCCTTCCTTTTGTTTCTTAGCAGCTTCTGTACGAATATTGGTAATTCTGGAAGCTTGTCTAGTATCTTGATGCACAACTACAAGAGGTTACTTGCGCACAAACTTCACAAAAGTAAACAGACTGGCTACCGCCACAGAACTCGCAAGAAAGAAGAAACATACAAGAATAACAAAACTTCTAGTTGTTGGCATTATTGTAGTGACATCAGGAATACCAGTACAAGCATACAATGTTGCTCAATGACAGTAGAGTCAAGTACTGAAATATTAGTCCTTTGCAGGCTTTATACATTCATTCAGAAACATGGTAGATCTTACAGCTCGATTCTGTAGAAATATATGCGGGGGGGAGGGGGGGGGGGGGGGGGGGGTGGCTGTTGGCCCAATTGCAAGGAACAGGGATATTTTATTGATTTGATTGAATGAAAACATGACAATGACATCATAAATAATCTAACAAGCAGTTCAGCAGATTCCACTCCAATTTCTGCTGTGTGCAGACTGACAAACAAAGCATTATTAAGGCGATAAATTGTTTGAATTCAACGGAATAACTTTGTGACAAGAAAGAAGAAACCCAATCCTTTCAATTTCAGTCACAAAAAAAAATTCACCAAAATGAACCAAATATCGACTTTATCTCCGGAGTGTCGCCTTAAACAGTGGGTAATGGGAGGAAGAGATGTTTTGTATAGAAGCAGTTCTTCTGAAACCTTAAAAGGCGGCAGTGTGCCCGGCTGTGGACATTGTCCTTGTCCCTTTGATCTCTCCGTCTGCCGGTTATTATTTGTTCATTTACTGTGTTTCGAGATGGTTGTTTCTCTTCGGAAATTACCAATCGGATTCAGAATGGAGCTAATTTGTACCACCAAGTCAGGAATCTCCTTTGGGACAGTCAAATTCCTTTAATATCAAATACAACATTGTATAATGCCTACAGGGTGTCTGCTACTCTGGAAAACAGGGAATACTCAGGGAATTTTTACTTTCTGGAAAACTCGGGGAATTATCAGGGTATTTTAATGACACTCAGGGAATTTTAGTTTTACAAGGTCCAACTTTGAATAATTGGAAATTAGGAATTTACATTTTGATGGGGGAAAAGTATATTCTGGTGATGATTGTTCGTACTGACGTTAAATCAGTAAGCTCTCATTTCTTGCAAGATAGAGCACACAAATTACATGTGTAGGCTGTGTCATCATCATCTACTAGAGAAGTTTCCAACCGCAGGTTGGGTCTGCTTGGAGCACAAGCCTCTCCATCGTTTTCTGTCCATCCACCACTTCTCTTCTGTCACTGTTGTCCAATTAACTCCTTTTCTCTCGACACTTTTCTTCACCCCCTTTATCGACCTATCCCTTGGTCTTCCTCTAGGTCTCTTTTTCTTCCACTCCATTTCCAATATTTTCCGTGGTATTCTCTCTTCTCCCATTCTTTTCACGTGTCCATACCACTGTAGCCTTGATTTTTCAATCCTATCCTGCAGGGGTTCTTCCTTTAATATTTCTCTGACTATCATTTCTGACTCTGTCCATTCTCGTTAAACCTATACGACTCCTCTGAAACTTCATTTCCACTGCTTGTATTCTGCTTTTATCTCTCTCCCTCATCACCCAAGTTTCTGATCCATATGTTAGGATCGGCACAAAGTAAGACTTGTATATGATCCCTTTACATTTCTGTGGTGTAGGCTGTGTATTTGTATATAAATGTGTAACTATGATTTTTGAGAGCAATACTATTGACGAGCTTCTTTCAATCCTCACAAGTACTGTACAATAGTTTTTCTGGATGAAAAATTTAGAAATTGGCAAAATATAGAAAAATATATTTTTCTGTACTTTTTGTCTTTTCAACTTTGTCATGCTACTCTTCATTATTCGAGCAGATTTTGAAATGCTCTTCGAGTAGAAACTCTGTTTTATATATTTATTATGGCCATTCCTGTTACTCAGGGAATTTTCTGATTTATCCTGGAAAAATCAGGGAATTATCAGGGAAATCTGTTATTTGGTTTTGGTAGACATCCTGGGCCTACCGTATTTCCTCGCATGATCGTCGCACTTTTTTTTTGCCAAAAATTCGTGGAAAAAAGCAGGGTGCGACGATTATGCGAAGAATATTTAAGTTCAAAAAATATACTGTATCATTATTTGCTGCACAGGCCAGTCATTCGCATAGCGTGAGTCTTAGCCTGCAGTCAGAGACAGGCTTCTTTCTTCTAACAAGGTCACGACAGGTTAACGCTCGCGGAATGTGCTGACGAAGCTAGCCATTCGCTTCGTGGTTCATAGCCCGCAGGCATAAAGACGAGATTACTTTCTCCTTTCAAGATCACGCTAGATTAGGCCTATAAACTCGCGGAACGTGCGCTGGCCGTTCGCGTCACAGTTTATAGCCCGCAGGCATAAAGACGAATTACTTTCTGCTGTCAAAATCACGCCAGATTAGGCCTATAAGCTCGCGGAATGTGCGCTGGCCGTGTGTGTCGCGGTTCATAGCCCGCAGGCATAAAGGCGAGATTACTTTCTCCTTTCAAGATCACGCCAGATTAGGCCTATAAGCTCACGGAATGTGCGCTGGCCGTTCGCGTCACAGTTCATAGCCCGCAGGCATAAAGACGAGAGTACTTTCTGCTGACAAGATCACGCCAGATTAGGCCTATAGGCTCGCGGAATGTGCGCTGACCATTCGCGTCGCGCTTCATAGCCCGCAGGCATAAATACGATATTACTTTCTCCTGACAAGATCACGCCAGATTAGGCCTATACGCTCGCAGGATGTGCGCTGTCCGCTCGCGTCACAGTTCATAGACCGCAGGCCTAAAAATGAGATTACTTTTTGCTGACATGATCACGCCAGATTAGGTCTATAGTTCGCGGAATGTGCGCTGGCCGTTCGCGTCATATTTCATAGCCCGCAGGCATAAAGACGAAATTACTTTCTGCCGACAAGATCACGCCAGATTAGGCCTATAAGATCGCGGAATGTGCGCTGGCCGTTCGCGCCGCGGTTCATAAGACAAGATTACTTTCTCCTGACAAGATCACGCCAGATTATACGCTCGCGGAATGTGCTAAGTGACGAAGCTTGCCGCTCGCGTTACAGTTCATTGCCCGCAAGCATAAAGACTAGATATTTTTCGTCTGACAAAGTCTCGCCAGGTTATAAAGTCGCGGCAGCATGTGCAACTGACTGGCGCACAAATACGAACATGCTATGCGACGATTATGCGATAAAATTTTATAAACCTATTTTAGTGTTTGAAAAGTGGGGTGCGACGATTATGCAGTGGCGACGATTATGCGAGGAAATACTGTACTTTGTACCAACAACAATATATGGCTTGGAAACGTGCACCATTAATAGAAGGGATAACAGCAGACTTCAGGCTGGGGAAATTAAATTTCAGAAAACGAGATGGGATTAGATCGGGAATGAAAAGATCCGTGAATACATACAAGTGAAACCACTTAAGGAAACTATAGCAACATAAAGGTTGAGATGGTTGGTCACCTGAAGAGGATGGATCTAAAGAGAGTAGCATAGAAATGGTTTGATAAGGACATAAAAGGAGAGCGACCTAAGGGAAGTCCAAGGACACGATGAATCTCCCAAATAAAGATGATCTGGAAGATAGATGAGTAGGGTTGGGTAAAATTGAAGAAAAAGAGTTGTACTTGCATTGACTGAAATGGAGAGTGCTCTTACATCGCACCCGGGAAACTGGAGACGGTTAAATGATGATTGTGTTTCTATCCATCTTTTCCAGTTCAATAACTGTCCATGTGGTACTGGAGTATTTCCCTGTATAGATTTATAAAGCCTTCCTGTGAGCTTACTCTGCATAATCTAAGGCCAATAAAATATCATAAATACTCGAGTTTGAAGAATACTATAGAAATACAAAAGAATGACATCACTTCCAATATTGATCCTTCTTCGGTGGAGAATAGTACTCTTACTCTCACTTCTTTTGTGTTTCTCTGGTGCACTCACCATGTAAGATCTGAAAATAATTGAAGAGATCGTTTCCAAAACTCACTAAGTCAGCTTTGGATGAAATTGGGAAATCCGTTGGATCTTGTTCGTAATGTATAGACCTAAGTATGTTACTAATATTTTATTCCAGAACTCGCTATGTCATCTTAAATTGTAACTTAGGATATTGTATTTTTTTCCAAAATTGTACTAAGTCTTCCAAACTCTGCTAAGTCTAAGTGACTTAGTTTACTTTTGGAAAATTGCCATTTTAACGTTAATAACTTCAAAATAGGGGTTTGGTTCGTTATCATTGTTCTTCATATTAATTTGAAATAAATATTGTAACATTTGGTTCATATGCTGTTTTGTGCTCTTCAGGAGAATGATGCCTTGGACAAGGAGAACCAGTGTCTGCTAGAACAGTTGTCCGAATCGAAGCAGGCCCAAGCTCAGCTGCAGGAGGAGGTGGAGTCCATGGCAACTCTGCAGCAGAGGGTATGTCCCCTTATTGCCTTAGGGCTCGTTATACAATAATAATTATAATGATCGTGTGGCCTCCGGAGAGGCCGTGTGCAGTCCTTTCTAGTTGACACCCGTGGGCGACCTGCGCGTCGTTATGAGGATGAAGTGATGATGAAGACGTCACATACACCCAGTCCCCGAGCCACGGGAATTAACCTCAGGAGATTAAAATCCCTGAAGGCTCGGCCGGGAATCAAACCCGGGGCACTTCGAGCCAAAGCCTAGTGCGTTAACAGAGCTGGACGTTATACGATAAATCTCCATATTGTTGGCTTACAGATGAAACACTCTTAAGTTGGACAACAGGCTGATGAGAAAATGAGTTGTGATTATAGATATTCAAGCTTATCTTTTTGAGAAAATTGGTATTTACTTGTGTACTTTGCCCCCTCTAACTTTTTTCCCCTAGCGAGTTGTAAATGTCAACCCTGTGTATTTATACCGTATTTACTTGCCTATAAGATCCCCTCACCTATAACACTCCCCCTTAATTTTCATCTCTTATTGGGGGAAAAAAAAAATAAAAAAAAAAAGGAATTGGGAAGGAGAAATAATCAGAAAAATATAGCAAATAGGCCTACAACATTCCAGTTAACGGTAAAACCCACGCTTCTGCCTGCACCACCTGTGCGTTGTTACGACCTACACCCCCTACCCTCCAGCTTACGAGTAACGGGTCTCGCGTCCCGCGCGACCGAGTGTAGTGTATAATTAAGAAGTGTGCAGTACACAAGCAGGACTGAAGATGAACAAGATAACAAGTTTTACGGCATCTTTCAAGTTGGAAGCGCTAGAATTTGCTGCAGAAAATGGAGTGAAAGCGTTGAGTCGTAAATACGAAGTGCAGCCGTGAATGATTCGGTATAGGTGCAACCAAAAGGAAAAATTATTGGGAACCAAGAAAACTTCTAAGTCCTTCCGCGGTGTGAAGAAAGGAAAGTATGAAAATGTGGACATAAAAGTTCTGGAGTGGGTTCAAGAATCAAGAGACAATGTCCATGCTGTAAATCACGGAATGTTTCAGTTTAATGCACGTGAAATTGAGAGAAGTCTAGGCATTGCAGGGAATGAATTTAAAGCTATTAGAGGTTGGGCAGAACGCTTTATGCGCCGGAATGGACTAAGTTTGCGGAGAAGAACGTCACTGTGCCAATCATACTAATATATAAAAATGAGATGGTGTGTGTCTGTCTGTCTGTCTGTGTGTTACTCAATAACGCAAGAACCACTGGTCTGATTTAAATGAAATTTTGCATGGATGTAGCTGATTTACCAGGTTTACATATAGGATACTTTTGATTTCGATATTTTGCACTATTAAATAATGGCGGCCATTTTAGTGACGTTACTACACCCTTTGGTTTCAAAGTTTCATATTTCCATTTCAAATAAAAAGAGAACGCTAAGAAATAGCAAACATTTGATGGCATACACGTGCATAAACATTTAATTTTCTATCCAAAGGGTCCTTATCACTTTTCGTGTATCTCCAACGGTTAGCGAGTAAAACCTAAATTTGTGTAATAAAACACGGTCAACACCGAGCGGTGCAGTATATCTCTACATAGTATAAAACTGAAAGTTTGTCTGTTTTTTTTTTTTTCCTGAATTTATACGGAAATTTGTGTTATTTACACGTTACAGACTGTTTTATGATGGATCCGCGCGAAAATAATTTTTTGGTCTGTCTGTCGGTTTGTTTGTTTGTCTCTGGCCAACTTTGTTCCCTTATAACTCGAGAAAGGCTGGGTGTATCAACGTAAAATTTGGTACAGATATCCATCAGAGGCACGACACAAATCATTGCTGTAACTCTTCTCTGTACTTCTCATAAAAGGGGGCCTACCCCCTTAAAATACATGCTGAATTAGGCGTAGAAGAACGAGACAAAGCTTATTTTCAGCCCCTCAATGTGAGAGACAAAACTCAGGGGACCGTTTTTGAGATATTCCCAGAAAACTAATTTCATTTAATAAACTAATGAACAAATGCAAGCCGGTAACCTTGGCAACAGATTCTCAGAGGTCCATCTCATCATCATCATCATCTTGTACAGTTTCCAGCCCCAGGCTGGGTCTGTTTGGAACATAGGCCTCGCCACTTAGTCCTTTCTTCCCACCACCTCTCCGCTGTCACTCTAGTCCAGTCCTCGCCTCTCCTCTTGACACATTCCTCCACTCCTTTCAGCCATCTATCTCTTTGTCTTCCCCTTGGTCGTTTCTTCTGCATCTGCATCTCATGTATCCTCTTGGGAATCGTCTTCTCATCCATTCTCTTTAAGTGTCCATACCACCTCAGTCTTGATGTCTCAATCCTAACTTGCAAGGGCCCCTCTTTCTCCATTTCCCTGACCTTTTCATTCCTCACCCTGTCTCTTCTTGTTACTCCGATCCTACTTCGCAGGAACTTCATTTCACCTGCCTGTATTCTGCTTATGTCTCTTTTCTTCATTGTCCACGTTTCTGAAGCATAGGTCAGTATCGGGATATAGTAGCTTCTGTATAAGACTTCCTTGCTTTTTTGTGGGACATCTTTATTCCACACTAAGCTCCTAATGCTTCTCAGAAATGCTTCTGCCTGTCTGCCACGTTCCGTAATCTCTTTGTCATTCCTCCCATTTTCCTCCACTATACTTCCCAAGTACTTGAGACATTCCACCTTCTTCAGCTGTCCACCTCCAAGTGTTATCCCACTCATGTCTCTTTTTCCTTTTTCCTGGTCGTTAACAGGATCTCACATTTACTGATGTTGAACTTCCATCCGTACTCTCCCACTGTTTCTTCCCAAGCCTTCAGTTGCTCCTGAATTTCCTCCTCCTTGTTTCCCCAGACCATGAGATCATCTGCAAACACCATTGCTTTCATCTTATCTTCTCCTATCTTTCCTGCTATCCGTGCCATTACCTCGTCCATAACCACAATAAAGAGAAGGGGTGACAGCGCACTACCCTGTTTCAGGCCACTCAGTTGTCTGAACCAGTCTGTTCTTTCCCCTCCAACTTTCACACAACTCACACTTCCACAATACATCTCCTTCACTCTGCCTACAGTCCCTTTTTCCACTCCCATGTTTTCCATTGCTTTCCAAACCTTCTCCCTACACACACTATCATAGGCCTTTTCGATGTCCAGAAAGGCCATCAACAGATCCTCTCCAAATTCGTAGTGGTGTTCCTGGAGCTGTCTCACTGAAAATATGAGATCCACTGTTGATCTCCCAGGTCTGAATCCATACTGCTCCTCTCTCAATTTTCTCTCCACTTTGGCTCGTATTCTACTTTCTAATATCTTTTCATATATCTTGGCACAGTGAGGTATGAGTGTGACTCACCTGTAATTTCTGCACTCCTTTCTGCTTCCTTTCTTAAATATTGGGACAATTAATCCTTTCTTCCAATCTTCTGGGGTCTTTTTCTCCTTCCATATCACCCTCATCACACGGTACAGCCACTGTTTCCCAACCTCCCCTGCTGCCTTCACCATTTCAACACTCACTTCATCCACACCCGGTGCCCTTCCTCCTTTCATCTTGTCAATAGCCATCTCCAGTTCTCTCCAAGTCAGGTCCTTTTCCATTCCTGTGTTGTCTTCTCCATCTTCCAATATATTGTCTTCCTCCCTATGACCATTTGGATTCAGCAAATCCTCAAAGTACTCTTTCCACACTGTCTTGAGTGTCTCTTTGTTGTGTACCTCATTTCCGTTTTTGTCCATCATTACCACATCCTCTCGCAGACCTCTTCTCTTACTTTTGACCATCCCATAAAGTACTTCTTATTTCCTCTGCTGTCTTCCTCCATCATCTCTGTCCACTTTACCATCCACTTCTTCCTCTCCTCTGCGACAATCTTGTTTGCTTCTTTCTTCTTTATCTTATAATCTTCCCTTGCTAGATCAGTTCTTTCTGCAGCTTCCACCATTGTGTTTTTGAATTGCTTCCATTCCTCTTCCCCTGTTTTAGGATTGTCTATTGGCATCCTCTCCCTTATTATCTTCTGGAATTCTTCCTTGACTTCCTTTTCCTTGAGGTTCCATACTTTGATTCTCCTTTCCTGGTACTCTGTCCTCTTGCTATCCTTAACAACTCCCAGGTTCATTACAAGTATTCTGTGGTCGCTATCTAAGGCCTCTGATGGTATTACCTTTATATCTCTGACACTTCTCTTCATTTCCCAGTCGTACAGCATGTAATCTACCAAAGATTTCTTTGTTAAATCACTGCTGTACCACGTTACCTTGTGGCTTTCTTTCTTCCGGAACCAGGAGTTGCCTACCACTAAACCGTTTCTCTTGCAAAAATCCAGCAACTTTCTCCCTTCTTCATTCCTGCCAGTACATCCAGTTTTCTTCTCTCCATCACATCTACAATCTCCTCCACCTTTCCTGTAAGTGTCTGTATGTTTAATGTCCCAACTCGTAGTCCATTAGCATATCCGGGTCGTCGTCGTTTGCATCCGTCCTTTCCGAGGCCTGTTCCTGTTTTGAAAGCATATATGATATCCACTACTGGCTTGCTAGGCCTATCGTAGCTTCACCAGAGCCCCGTCAGCCGTCACTTTTCAGGATTCCCATAGAGCCTTCACAGCTACCGCAGCGGTCCCGGGGCACACAAAGTCCCCACTGTACTTCACCCCTACAGGCAATCCCCTACTTCATGCCGTTGCTCGTCTCCCACCACGTGGAGGAGGGGTTGGACTTGTGGGAGGTCCATCTATTGCTGTAAAACGCAATGCAATTCCATTAATTACATTAGTGTGAAAGTTTGAAAACTGCTAGAAGGTTATCACGGAACCAAATTAAGCTATGTATAATGCGCTTAAGGGGGTCAAGGGGTACTCGAGATTTTTTTCACACGATTTACACCTGCGGCTGTGGTACGGCAGGTCTATTATATTCCTATCCCTATACAGTAAAACTCGGTTAAGAAGTTCCCGCATAAAACGTTTTTCCGCTTAAGACGTCCGATATTCTCTGTCCCGTGATTCGTCCCATAAGATACATGTATATTTTTCCCGTATAAAGTGTTCGTGCATAAGAGGTTTTCCCTGTTAAATAGTTCAGATTTTGTATTCCCTTTGAGTATAAGAAGTTCACTGAGAGGCAACTGGCTTAGAATCAAAACTCGCCAATCTCCGCGGAAGATACATCCGGTGTTCCGAATGAAAGAATACAGTAGTTCCGAGTGTTCGCGGGTCTCTGACCGGGCCCGGTGTTCCGAATGAAAGAATACAGCCGTTCCGAGTGTTCGCGGGTCACTGACCCCAAGCGAGCATTTCAAGGCTAAATGACGTCACGCTATGACGACACCAGCCCAAGATCGACTACAATATACAGCATCATGCTTTCATTCGTGGCCTCCTATATTCTTTGTTCGTGGCTTTTATCGCTGTTCTGTGTGATCTAACTTGTTAGCCAAGCATTGCCAGACGTAGCATAACATTATTGAGATTACGAGAATTGCGTCGTCAGTGAACTCAAGTTTTCAAATCATTGTGAAAATGAGTGGATCTCAGATGAAAGGCATCAAAAGAAAAGCACTTTCTAAAGATAAAGTGGACATTATAAGAAAAGTAGAGTCATCTACTCTTTCACGTGTTGCTCTTGCGAAGGAGCTCGGAATGCCGCCGTCTACTTTGAACGGCATCATAGCAAAGAAAGAAAGGATCTTGGCTTCTGCCGGGAATACTTCGGCAAGCTGCAAGAAGATTAAAAGCGGGAAATACGAAGACGTAGAACAAGCTCTGCTCGTGTGGTTTAAACAGCAGGGAAGTTTAAACATTCCTTTGAGTGGGATTTTCGTGAAGGAGAAAGCCGAAGAAATCGCGTGTCGATTACAAGTGCCTTTTACTGCGTCGAATGGGTGGCTGGATCGCTTTAAAAATCGGGCTGGCATAGTTTACAAGACTATTAGTGGCGAAGCTGCGAGTGTAAGTACAGAGGAAACGGAAGCGTGGAAGGAAACACTGCTGCCGGCAAAAATCAGTAATTACAAACATTGTGACGTTTTTAATGCTGACGAATTCGGAATTTTTTATCAGGTTGTTCCGGATAAATCTTTGGTTTTGAAGGGAGAATCTTGCCTAGGAGGCAAATTAAGTAAAGTGCGAGCTACGGTGCTAGTTGGTGCGAATATGGATGGGACGGAAAAGCTGCCACTACTGATCATAGGAAAATCAAGAAAGCTCCGGTGTTTCAAAAACGTCAGAACTTGGCCATGTACTTACAGAAGCAATAAATCAGCATGGATGACAAGCTCCCTATTTGAAGAGTACAATCAAGCACTAGATGCCAAAATGGGGAGCCAAAACAGGAAGATTGTGGTGTTTATGGACCACTGCCTTGCTCATCCCAAACAGTGGCCTCATTTAATGTGAATTGTGAGGGTTATGCCAATTAATTTCTCTTTATCTCTGGTGTGATAGTCAGATTTTAATATTGGGGCTTCTCTTTTTCTGGCTTTTATATAGGACTGTGTACAGTATATTGTAGGATCCTTCATAAACAACAAAAATGTGTGCGTTTCACATGCATTTCAGGCCGCTACCCTTTTAAGAAGTTTCCCTGTTAAGAAGTTTTTTTTAATGGTCCCTTGAAAAACTTCTTAACAGAGTTTTACTGTATTATATTATTATTAATGGCGTACAACGACTAGACAAAGCCCCACGGTGCCAGAAACAAAACTCGGGGGCCCTAAAGGGTCCTCGAAAACTACATTATAAGGCTCTAAAACCAACATTTTCTGAAATATTCCCAGAAAACTAATTTAATTTAACAAACTAATGAAGGAATGCAAATCGGTAACCATGACAACATTATCTCAAGGGGTGGCATCCAACTTTCCATCTATTTCTGTAAGAAGCAATGTCACTCCATTTATTACATTTCTGTAAATGTTTGCAAATGGCTATAAGGTTATCACGGAACCAACGTAGACTATAATTCATCAATGCAATTAAGGGGGTCAAGGGGTAACCTAGAATTTTTTCATGCAATTTTCACGTGAGACATATAGTACAGAAGGTCTATTATGTCTCCAAACAGCAACATTATTTTCAAAAATTCCTGAATTGAATCAGCATTTTTTTTTGCGGCTTTTAGGAATTTGGGCCATTTGAGGCTAAAGAACCTGAATTTTCATGCACCACAAGCCTTTATAATTTATGGAAGAGGTCTTCCTGTGTATGGGGACCTAACACAACGTAGAGGGTCAGTTTTTATGTGACATGTATTGCGTTTCATCTACAAGGCTTTCAATTCTATTTCACGTTGGGAAGTACTCGTTAGGTGAATTTAGTTTGAGAGCACATTTTAACTAATTTTTTGTTGTCGATATACGGGTTCATCGTAAGGATGATTTTGTTTGATACTGTGTGGTAGATATACCCATATTTTGATATCTGGGTGATATGTTGTAGACAATAGAATTGTCTGTCAGTCTTTCTGTGTATCTTTATGTAAGCCTATAACTCGTGTTCGGATGCTTGGTGCATCGTAAAATTAGGTATGGTATCCATGCGAGTCAATACACCAATCTATCTATATATATAAAGCACAAAGTTTGTCTGTCTGTCTGTCTGTCTGTCTGTTATGTATACAAATCTACACCGTTTCACCGATCTGAACCAAAATTTGTATACTTACCCTTTGGAACCCTGCGGGTAACCCCGTCAACATTAAATTTCGGACAGACCACCCCATGCCCTGCATTTAGGCCCTTTTGCACAAATCTACACCGTTTCACCGATCTGAACCAAAAGTTGTATATTTAACCTTTGGAACCCTGTGAGTAACACTGACCACTTAAAATTTCGGACAGACCACCCCATTCCCTGCATTTAGGCACATTGGCACAAATCTACACCGTTTCACCGATCAGAACCAATATTCGTAAACTTACCCTTTGGTACCCAGCGAGTAACACTGTCTGCTTGAAATTGCGGACAGACCACCCCATTCCCTGCATTTAGGCCCTTTTGCACAAATCTACACCGTTTCACCAATCTGAACCAACATGAGTATACTTACCCTTTGTAACCCTGCGAGTAACACTGTCCACTTAAAATTTCGGACAGACCACCCCTTTCCCTGCATTTAGGCCCTTTGGACCAAATCTACACCGTTCCACCGATCTCAATCAAAATTTGTATATTTACCCTTTGGAACACTGCGACTAACACTGTCTGCTTGAAATTGCGGAGAGGCTACTCCATCCCATGCATTTAGGCCCTTTGGCACAAATCTACACCGTTTCACCGATCTGAACCAAACTTTGTATACTTACCCTTTGGAACCCTGCGAGTAACACTGTCCACTTAAAATTTCGGACAGACCACCCCATTCCCTGCATTTAGGCACATTGGCACAAATCTACACCGTTTCACCGATCAGAACCAATATTCGTAAACTTACCCTTTGGTACCCAGCGAGTAACACTGTCTGCTTGAAATTGCGGACAGACCACTCCATTCCCTGCATTTAGGCCCTTTGTCCCAAATCCACACTGTTTCACCGATCTCAACCAAAATTTGTATATTTACCCTTTGGAACACTGCGACTAACACTGTCTGCTTGAAATTGCGGCGAGGCCACTCCATCCCTTGCATTTACAGGGTGTCTACCGGTAACGAAAGTAACGAAAAAGTAACGAATTTTACAAATGGGTAACGAAAGTAACGAATTTTACAAACGGGTAACGAAAATTTTCTGAAGCCGGGTTGAATCATTTAAACTCGCGCCGCTAGGCTCAGAGATTGCGAGTTTCACGCAAGCGGCGCCGTGCCAATTGCATAGTACTAAGCTATATGTCTCCGTGCCCGACCTCAAGGAAATACATACCGAGGATACCTTGAGCGGTATACATCGGCTCAACGTATATTTTCGGCATCAAGAAGTCTTAAGTTTCGTGTGAAATATTTTTCTGTGTTACTGTATTAGGAAACCTGACTTTTCGCGAGACGTTTATTCGCGAATACTTCAGAAACTAAAAAGAAATCTCTCATTTCTGTTATTTGGAAACTATGTCAAATTGAAGTCCAGAAATAACGCGAAACAATTTAATGTCGCAATCTTGCGAAATGTTACCGTTTCGAAAAAATGCGAAAAATCTTCGAAATACATATAACTTATTTAAAAAATATGTCAAGTAAATTTGCGACATTCAGTATGGTTAATTCGAAATTCCGTTATAAGTCGATTTTTCCTTCGAACTTTCGTTCCATCGGATATATAATCTAACCGATTATTTCGATTACTTGTTGATAATTCGTGGTTCTCAATCGAAATAAAACTTGCCCTCTTGTCGTATTATTCGTGCAATCCTCTCAGAACAATTCGTAATATTCGATACCGTACCTACTTCGAACGTTCATCCTCCAAAATCGCATCCTCAAGACGGCCGGCTGACCGCACGACTTGCCTGCGGGAATCTCGTCAAACGAACCGAGATCGACGTCAGTTGCGTAAAATCATAAAAGCCGTCCCCTATCGTGAACTTGTGACCACGAGGACTGCAGGAATCCTGTCAAAGGTGATTGGGCACCCATCACGAAACCTACTTGCCACTTTTCCCATGACCGTATACTTAAAAGCGTGCAGGGAGCGAGAAGTGCATCAACCCACTTAAAAATGGCAGCCTACGTAGAATCGAAATACTAAATGCTCCTCGTGATCCACACTGAACTCATGAACTCCCAACTACAGCATAGGGACAAAGGGAATCACAGCGCCGACCGAACAACATGTTCATAACTACGCGTGAATTTTAACCATGCCCAACCTTGAGCTTGCCTCCGCCATTCTATCACGACAGATAGACAGGCAGACAATCGTTGAACGGCCGGGTGCGGCGACGATTGCATAATATCTCGAGGACAACGTAAAACGACCGAGAGCGGCAGCGATTGCGATACATCGCGATATTTCTCCGCATTCAATGACGAGGACAACTGTATTCTTGTCAAACGGACAGCAAGTGGCGCCGATTGCGTAATAATGCTATATTTTCTTGTGCCCGAACTCAAGGACAATGGAAATCTCGTCGAATGACTAAAAGTGACGCTGATGATCTAAATCGCAATTTTTCTCCGTGTTCTAACGTGAAAACTACGGGAAGTTCACCAAACAACTGAGACCAGCGCCGATCGTGTAACATCTCGATATTTCTCCGCATTTGACTGCGAAGACAGAATTCGGTGACGATCGCGTAACATCGCATACATTTCTTCGCGACCTACCGCGCGGACGAAGGAAATCTCGCCAAATGGTCAAGAGCTGAGCAACCTCTTGGTACCGTAATAATAACAACATATTGTGGACAAGACGACATATTAGCTGAAACAACTCAATGGATATTAAATATCTAGTATATATTTATTATTTTTTAAATTTTTATAACATCATGTGAATTTCATTTAAAGCGGCTTCGGTGGTGTAGTTGGTAGCATGCTGAACTGCTGTGCCCAATATAGCGGGTTCAAACCCGGCCGAAGTCGTCGGATGTTTTAAAAGCGTTAAAAATCCTTCAGTATGCCTTCCTTCGGAGGGGAAGTAAAGCCGGCGGTCCCATGTCATGGATTTATGGCATGTAAAGGATTCTTCCAGAGACAAAACTTGTGTGAAGCTAAATTGTTAGGTTATATTTCGTCGGAACGCTCTATCAAAGTTCCAACGTTCACCACTAGGTATCATTGATATCTGGTAGCAACTTGAAATTGAACGGAACTTGTAGCTCACCCTAAGGGTGTCCGTTGGAAGCAGCTACAGACTCAGACGAGCTGAACATGTCCTCGGACACTCCCGGCACTAAAAGCCATACGATAAATAAAAAACTTCTTTAAAAACAGTTCATGGTTGTTTTTCTTCACCGCGTGATGCGCGCCTATGCTTGTAGACCGCAGACGTAACTTGAATTCAAAGGTAACTAAAATTAACTAAAATGTAACTAAAAGGTACCTAAAAAGTAACTAATTTTTACTTCATCCTTACAGTAGACACCCTGATTTAGGCTGTTTGGCACAAATCTACACCGTTTCACCGATCTGACCCCAATTTTATATACTTACCCGTAGAACCCGACAAGTAACACTGTTCACTTTAAATTTCGGACAGACCACACTATTCCCTGCTTTTTGGCCCTTTGGCAGAAAACTACACCGTTTCACCGATCTCAACCAGATTTTACATAATTACCCTTTGGAACTCGACGAGTAACACTGTCCACTCGAAATTTCGGACAGACCACTCCATTCCACGCATTTAGGCCCTTTGGCACAAATCTACATCGTTCACCGATCGAAAACAAAATGTGTATACTTACCCTTTGGAACCCGATGAGTAACACTGTCCACTTTAAAATTTGGACAGGCCACCCCATTCCCTGCATTTTGGCCCTTGGCACAAAACTACACCGTTTCACCGATCTCAACCAGATTTTACATAACTACCGTTTGGAACTCGACGAGTAACACTGTCCACTCGAAATTTCGGACATACCACTCCATTTCCCGCATTAAGGCCCTTTGGTACAAATCTACATCGTTCACCGATCGAAAACAAAGTGTGTATACTTACCCTTTGGAACCCGATGCGTAACACTGTCCACTTGAAATTTCTGACATACCACTCCATTCCCTGCATGTAGCTCAGGAATTCCTCGGGGTTGCCAGCTTCCTAACTCACCAGTCATGAGCCCTTGAGGGTGTACCAGAAGTGGTGGGTCTACACACACCCTGCCTCTTTGAGGGCCTTGAGCAGAAGACAGGAGATATTATGAAAATGAAAAGAAGGCAGACCCCTCGAAGAATGAGGGTATCAGGAAAGATGAGACAAAGCCAATTAAGGCGGGAAATTGAAAGACTCCCTAGCCCTCGGATACCCTAATACAGTCTGGGTCGGAAGAGAACAAGAGTTGATTAAGGGAGGCCGACAGGAAAGAGAACTGAAATGAGCCCGGCACCAGGAAGTAGAAGCGATGCCAGACTCAGCTGGGGTTCCGTGGTCGCCAACCCACGTCCCACAAGTTGTGAGACCCTGGGGGGGGGGTCAGTTGTGAGAATAGCTTGCTGATTCATCGTGAGGTGACTTGAGTGTACTTTCCAGAGCCCGCCGTGTTATCTCCTGCTGTCTATGCTGATGCCAGCACAGGGCCGTTGCGAAACAGTGAGTGATTCCCGGTCAATCTGTATAGGACGGGGAACCCCGAACGTGTGTCATCATATTTCGTCATCATCTGCGATCATCTCAGGTTCGTGCAGCTAGGACCTATATTCTTTGTCTTTGCCGAGCAGTACGCTCTTTCACTAGACGCATCCAGTACAGGCCTAAGCCAGAAAATAAGGTTGAGACTTTGGAAGACATCGAAGCTAGACACCTGAATTACCTATATCAGTTTTAAAATAACACCATGTTCGTTTAGTAGTCATTTTTTCATTACCTTATTATTATCATCATCATAAGTGCAAATGACCTAGATGTTACGCGCATCATACCAATAATCACCGCCGCATAAAGTCTTTCTCGACTGTGATTTTTAAAATATTTATTTTTGGTTGGTTGGTTCTTAAGTTTAGGGGCTGCGACAACGCGGTCATGTAGTCCCGTGTACTTTGGGTGTGTGTAGAATCTGTCTGATAACCGGTGTTAATTGTGATGACTGTATTAGTGTGTGTTATCTGTTTTTTAATTTAAGTACAAACTGCAACTTAGAATTCTTCAAATAGTTCGTACTTTTGCCGCCAAGCGCCACCGTCAACGACTACTAGGCCAAGTTCGGAACTTAGCTACTAGACGCCACTGCAGTCGGCTCTTGGCAACGGACGTAGACATCTATGAGCGTTGTTTACCTATCCAATTTAGCTTCACACAGGTGTAATTAGTGGAAGGTTCAATAACATGCCATAAATCTGACATGGGACCGCCGGCTTTACTTCCCCTCCGAAGAAAGGCATACTGACGGATTTTTAACGCTCTTAAAATATCCGACGGCTTCGGCCGGGTTTGAACCCGCTATCTTGGGCATAGAAGCTCAGCATGCTACCAAATACGCCACCGAAGCCGCCATATAGTTATTTTTATTACAGTACATTGTGTACATTATACGTTGAAGTGTCAATTCAATACCGGTAGTAGTTTCCCTTATCATCCTCATCATAAGAGCAAATGACCTACAGTAGATGTTACGCCCATTACACCATTAATCACCACACACAATAAGTCTTCCTCGCCTGTGAATTTTGAAATATGTATTTCTATTATGGTAGTTTGTAAGTTTGACGTGTCAATTCAACAGTAGTTTTTATTATCATCCTTATCAAAAGGGAAAATGACCTAGATATTACTCCCTCATTGTCTTTGGGGGCAAATGACTTAGATTTTAAGTCCATTATATTTCTAAGGAGACCTTAAAACATTATCATCATTCCACCGGGCGAAGCCGGGTACTACTGCTAGTCATTTATAAAACTCTTCACCGTACTTTTCATACAGTAGAAAATCTTCTCAAAATACATGCTAAAATAGGCGAAATAAGGACGACCAAACATATGTTGCGCTTCTCAATGTGAGACACAAAATTCAGGAGTCTATAAAGGGTCTCCGAAAACCACATTTTAAGGCCCTTAAATCAACAGTGTATGTGATATTCCCAGAAAATTAACTTCGTTCTGATAAACATATGAAAGAATGACAAACCGCTAACCATTGCAACAGTAGCTCAATTGATAATGTCTGGTGTTAACACCAAACACCGTTCGAAGAACGGGTACTTCTGCTAGTTACTTTATAAAAGTTGGTCGGTATTAGAAACAAATCTTTCGTATTTCAGATGCCGCACAACGTGGCAACACTGCGTAACCTTGAACACAACACACGCACCGCTGTGCGGCTCAGAGCTGCCTTAGTCCTGTGACCAGTCAGCTGTGATGATGCAAAGCAGTGGCTATTTATGTGGGCTATTATAACATTTATCGTAAATCAAGTATAGGTTACAATAACTATTTTGTGTGTTGATTTAAGGACACTAGGTGCTCATTTTTTTACGCCAAAAATTCGGAAAAAAAGGGGGTGTTATAGGGGAGTAAATACGGTAAATTTGGTATATTACTGTGTGTTACCCTTGACCATTCTCTTCCCCTTGCAGCTAAGTGAGCTGGAGGGATCTTGTGAGCAGGAAGAGGTGTTGCCGCTACTGGAGAAAGTCAACGAGCTCCAGGCGGAGAACACTGGCCTTCGCGATCGCATCGATGAGCTTACCGTTCAGATGGAGGAGATGACTGTCCGCCTGTCTGCCACTAAGATCAAGAAGTAAGTTGCTCTTTTAGATTTATTGCCCAACCTATCATGTCGATTAGGGTAGTGGCTAGCATTATTGATTGCCAAGAATTTAAGAATCTTGGTGTGATCTGGTATCTGCCTCATGATACCAAACAAAAAAAATGTTGGCCTGGCTGCATGGTGCAACGGTAATGTTCTCGCCTGCTATGCCCAAGTTTGCAGGATCAAATTCTGGAGCTGTCAGTTGGCATCTGAGGGTGTTTAAATGCGATGGAGCCATGTCAGTATATTTACTAGCATGTTAAAGATCCCCTGTGGAGCAAAATTCGGGCAGTACTCTGGAGACTCCTTACCGGCATATTGCTGGATGGATATACCGTATTTGCTCACGTATAACTCGCACTTTTCTGACCGAAAATTAGTGTGAAAATTTGGGTGCGAGATGTATGCAGGGATTTGTGAGGGAAATACCTTATTCCTGAAAAAACGTAAAATTTGCATTATTGAAACAAGATGACTGGAATATTGTCAACTGCCGTCGCTGCTGCCACTCTCCAAGCAACTGTAGCGTGCATCATCATCCCATACAGCATCATCCTAACGTCCGTCCAATGCATTTGCGATGCCAGTCTTCAAAAAGCTCTTAATAACGTCTGACAACACCATAACAACACCATATGTCCAATCGTGCAAGAGTTCAACTGACGTCATTCTTTATTTTGTCTTCTGTCGTCAGCTTATCGTGACGAACAATACCAGATCTGGACGTGTTCTAACCTAAAAATGTCTTTATTTAGCGTGTGGAACGCCAAATCACGCAATAGTTCAACAGACGGCATTCCTTTTTTGTCTTCTGTCGTCAGCTTATCGTGGCTAACAATACCAGATCTCGACGTGTTCTAACCTAACAATTTCTTATTTAGCGTGTGGAGCGCCAACAAAACAGCTGATGATCATACCCCGCATTGCTGTTTTTACTGCTTTGCCGCATTTGGTTATTGGTTTCTAGCGCGTCTTTCTGTTGATGCCAGTAGCGAATATCAAATTCATTCACAATGAATTCTAGACCGGCAGCTCGACTACCGTCGTCGTCTGCGTATTTGATCACTTTGAGTTTAAATCCAGCCGTATAACGTCTGCGATTTTTACATAACTAAAAGATCGATTTCCACAAGAAGACAATCACACTTAACTGAGAAACAAAAATGTAACGTGAAGACAATACTGGTAGGCCTCCTTGTCGACAATGCAACAGACGGATGACAAACACCGTGAAAGAAAGGAAAGCACCGCCGCAAAAACAAACAATAACATCGCGGGCATGGCATGTTTTAAAATTACTACGATCACCTTTATTACGGCGTCAGAAATTTATGCGAGGAATACTTTTTCCTGCAATTTCCAATTTAAAAATGGGGTGCGAGATATATGCCAGCAAATACGGTAAATTATATTTTTAGATAGTTGCAGCATCTTGCAGGCTCATCATGGGATTTAATACTTTGTTTATTAGGTATTTATTTATTTTTATATTTTGTAATATCATCATCATCTTCATTTCATCATTTCGGGTTGTGAATTACAGACCTCCATCGTTGCCTGTCTCTCCATCACTCCTCTCCTTTTTTAAGTACATCTTCAGGTTTTCTTCCCTCTTCTTCCCAGACTATATCCGTCCATCTCTTTTGGGGTCTTCCTCATGGTCTCTTCCCTGTCATATTTTCGGAAAAAGCTTTCTTTGGTACTCTCTACTCTTCCATCGTCATAATGTGACCATACCACTTTAACTTTGTTGTTTCTATCCTGTCCAGCAGCTTCAAGATTCCTGTCCTTTCTCTTATCTCTTCTTTTCTCACTCTATCTCTTCTGGTCTTGCCCTCTATGCCTCATCTCTGCTGCTTGTATTCTACTCTACTCTCTTTTTGTAGTAGTCCATGTTCCAGAGTATATTTTGTAATATACTCCCCTTTAGTCGTAGATTAATGTATAAGAGCAGATTAAATGCAACAAATGGGGCTTCTTAGCCCTATGCATGTAATCCAAAAAATAATAGTCAATCAATCTGATGACTCTGTAATGATCATAACATGAAAACTTGTTATCTGTTGTTCAGGTCAGCTCAAGTGCAGTGCGATGCTGTTCCTGAGGAAGGCAGCAGTAGCATTGCCGGAGGTGGCGGCACCAAGAGGCGAGGAGATTCTCCCCTCACCTTACCTCCAGAGGAGAGTTCCGAGGAGGAGAGCCCCCGGCTTGGCAAAGTGCGTCGTTGCTGTCGTGGAGACCGAGGTTGTCGTGAGGAGTCTCTCGACTCGGTCAACATAGAGGGTAAATATTAAGCACACCACAATCCTTAAACAGGAAAATGAAGACAAACATCATAAGAAGGACAGCGCTGTCTTCCTCACGCCATCATCATCTTGCACAGTTTCCTGCCACTGGCCGGGTCTGTTTGGAACACAAGCTTCTCCAACGTCTTCTGTCTTCCCACCATCTCTCAGCCTCCACCCTTGTCCAGTCTTCTCCTCTCTTCTTTACGCTTTCTTCCACCCCCTTCAGCCACCTGTCTCTCGGTCTCTTTCCTTCCCACTTCGTCTCGTGTACTCTTCTCCTCCATTCGTTTTACATGTCCATACCATCTAAGTCTAGATTGCTCTATACCATCCTGTAATGGTTCCTCCTTCATTAATTCTCTGATCCTCTCATTTCTTATTCTGTCCATCTTTGTAGCTCCAATACTGCTTCTCAAGAACCTCATCTCACTGGCCTGTATTTTGCTCTTCTCCCTTCCTTTCATAACCCAGGTCTCCGAGGCGTACGTCAGGATAGGGACATAGTACGTCCGATATATGATCTTTTTGCAGTTCTGAGGGACATCCTTGCTCCATAACATGCTTCTCACACTCCTCCGAAATGCTTCTGCCTGCCTCCCCCGCTCATTTATTTCTCTATCGTTTCTTCCATTATCTTGTATCAGGCTAACCAGATACTTGAAACTCTCCACTTTCTTCAGCTGTTCCTCACCAATTGTTATTCCCGTTGTGGTTCTTTCCTTCTTCCTTGTTGTGATCACCTTCTCACTCTTATTTATGCTAAATTTCATTCCATATCCTTGTATTATTCCTTCCCACACGTCCAACTGTTCCTGTACCTCCTCCTCCTTGTTTCCCCAAATCATCTGCAAACACCATTGCTTTCATCTTTCCTTCCCCAATTACTTGTGCCACTCGGGTCATTATGTCATCCATCACCACAATGAAAAGTAACGGTGACAGTGCACTTCCTTGTTTCAGGCTGTTTCTCTGTTCCAACCAGTCCGGTCTCTCTAATCCCACTTTCACACAGCTCACGCTTCCCTTGTACATCTCCTTTATCCTCTTTATAGTCCATTTCTCTACTCCTCTATCCTCCAGGGACTTCCATACTTTGTTTCTGCATACACTGTCATATGCTTTCTCAATGTCCAGGAAGGCCATCAGTAGATCTGTTCCATACTCATAGTGCTGTTCTTGTAACTGCCTTACAGCAAAAATCAAATCCACTGTGGACCTTCCTGCTCTGAAGCCATGTTGTTCTTCCCTCATCCCTCCTTCTATCCTTGTCCTAATTCGCTTTTCCAAAACTTTCTCGAAGATCTTTGCACAATGACTCATCAGTGTTATTCCCCGATAGTTTCTGCAATCTGTTCTACTACCTTTCTTGAAGATCGGGACAATTATTCCTTTTTTCCAGTCCTCTGGGATCTTCCTTTCCTTCCATGCTGTCCTCATCACTCGGTACAGCCACTGTATCCCCACCTCTCCTGCTGCTCTCACCATCTCCACACTCAACTCATCCACATCCGGTGCCTTCCCTCCTTTCATCTTGTTCACTGCATCTTCCACTTCTTTCCATGTTAAGTCCTTTTCTGTTTGCAGTTCATCTTCCTCTTCCCCAATTTCTTCCTCCTCACCATCTTTTCCATTTGGGTTCAGAAGTTCTTCAAAATATTCTTTCCACATTTTCTACAGTTCTTCCCTATTTTCTATCTCTTGTCCCCTTTTGTTCACCATTCTAACATAATCCGTAGGATCATTCCGCCTCTTATTTTTTACCATCCCATACAGGACCTTTTTTGTACCTTCACTATCCTCCTTCATCATCTTTGTCCACTCTTCCATCCACTTTCTTCTCTCCTCAGCCACTACTCTCTTCGCCTCCTTCTTTCTTTCGTGGTACTCTTCCCTTGTCTCTACCGTCCTATTTTGATACCACCTCCTAAAGGCTCTATTCTTTTCCCTTCCCTCTCCCTTATTCTCCGTGATGACGGGCCGTCAGCTGACCTCGTCATCCGGTTCATGAGGGAGAGTGGTTACTTTTTTAAGTTTTAATGTGTAGTTACGACTTTTAATTCTGGTTAAATCTGTTTTATGATTTTTATTGTGTTATGTATTGTATTGTTCACTATGCCTTATTTTTTTTATCCTTTTTTACCATCCGCCTTTTATTCTTTTTATTCAAATAAGGCATAATTTTTTGGGGCTCACTGTCTGTTTTATAAACACCATTTTCGCTCCATCCATGGCAGTGAGTTGTTTTTATCTACATCCTTTCATTTCACGCCATTTCATTTCATTAGGTGCCGATAACCTCGATGTTAGGCCCCTTAAAACAACAATTATCATCATCATCATCATCTTTTCCCTTACTATATCTTTTGTCTTCTCATTCCACCATGGTGTTTCCTTCCACCTCTTCTTACTACTTGTCCTTCCACATACTGCTTCTGCTGCACCTACTAGTGTCTTCTTAAATCTAGCCCATTCCTCTTCCACCCCTCTTTCTTCATCTGTTGGAATTCCTTCCTTTACCATTTTGAGGTACTCGACCCTTCTATCCCCTTCTTTCAGTTTCCATATCCTTTTACATCTTTCCTGGTTCTCAGTCCCTTTATTCTCCTTACTCCCTCTCAGGTTTCTTACCAGCAATCGATGGTCGCTATCCAGGTTCTCCGATGGTACAGTGGAATCTCGTTAGCACGTTCTCGGTTACGACGTTTTCCCGTTTAGCACGATGATTTTCTCAAGTCCCAGTCCCAATTCTACAAAATACATGTTGATATATCCCCTTAATACGTTCTCTATTCCCGCTTACGACGATCAAATTTCCGTTGTACTATTTGTAAGCGAACCTTATTTTATTCTTATTTCATTATAAAATTCGGCTTCTGGAAAACACGACGCGATATTGCCTCATATTCTCTGATAGTTATTGACAGTGTAGATGATTTCATTGTGTTTGACGGCGTAGAAGTGGCTATAGCTATGACGCAACACAGGTGACGTGTCTCTCTCCCGCTGCCCTTTCTCTACTTTCTCAAGTCCCTATCCTACTAAATTAATGTTGAAATATCCCCTTAATACGTTCTCTATTCCCGCTTACAACGATCAAATTTCCGTTGACTATTTGTTAGTGAACCGTATTTTATTCTTATTTCATTATAAAATTCGGCTTCTGGAAAACACGACACGATATTGCCTCATATTCTCTGCTAGTTATTGACATTGTAGATGATTTCATTGTGTTTGACGGCGTAGAAGCGGCTATAGCTATGACGCAACACAGGTGACGTGTCTCTCTCCCGCTGCCCTTTCTCAAGTCCCTATCCTACTAAATTCATGTTGATATATCCCCTTAATACGTTCTCTATTCCCGCTTACAACGATCAAATTTCCGTTGAACTATTTGTTAGTGAACCGTATTTTTTTCTTATTTCATTAAAAAATTCGGCTTCTGGGAAACACGACGCGATCGTAGCTTCACCAGAGCCCCGTTAGCCGTCACTTTTCAGGGTTCCTGTAGGACCTTCACAGCTACCGTAACGTTCTCAGGGCACACGAAGTCCCCACTGTACTTCGCCCTTACAGGCGATCCCCTACTTTGTGCCGTTGCCAGTCTCCCACGACGTGGACGAGGGGTTGGACTTATGGGGGACTCCTCACGCCATCAATTCATACAATACTTCAGCCCTCCCTCCGATGAGCCCGTTTGAACCGCCCAATTCTTAAACTTGGTAATAAGTACAGCTAATGTGCGACAGCACCAGGGAACACACCTCAGTAATCCCAGTTACAACATTAATAATAATCAACAGGGCGAATATTTTTATGACCTAAAAGAAAAATTTACCTATAAAATGCCCCCAAAATCTTGAGAAATTTACTTAAGATTTTTAAATATTACTTAAAACTTTTTTTTAAATGACTTCAAACAAAATCATGTTAAAAATTGGAAATTTTCCCTTAAAATTAAGTAATAGCTTTCGTCTCCATTGCAGTAAATGACCGTGTACATTCGAAGAGTATCGAATATGAAAGAACGGCGGTTGTCGGTAAGGACATTGTTGTGTATTTTCCCCTTCCACTTCCGCAGAGACCGTAGGAGCTTACGTAAACAGTGACAAGTCATTGGGTGTCAATGCCTCGTTTTAAAACTATCTCCTGAAACTACCGTATTTGCTCGCGTATATCTCACCCCTGCGTATATCTCGCAACCCATTTTTTTCTTTGAAATTTCAGGGGGGGAAAAGTACTCGCATATATCTCGCATTTTCTGACGCCGTCATATAAATGACCGTAATAACCTTGAGGTAGAAACACGTTCGATTTTAGCGCGACACAAGAGTCGTCATTGTCCATGAACTTACTCGAAGCGGTACCTTAGCGTGATTAGCGCTCCACAACAGTCATAGATTCGCAATGTTTTCGTTCGTTTTGGCGGCAGAGGTTTCCTTGATTGTTGTCCGTCAGTTGCCTTGTAGGCATCAGTAGGCCTACCGGTACTCTGGCTTCGAAGATCAAGGAAATCTGTGCTATACCACTCGCGCCAACATGCTCGTATGCGCAAGTAGGCCTACTGTTACATCGCAGAGAAACGCAGTTCAGTCTTCTCGAATCTCAATGATTTCGTCCTTACGCATTGCGTCACATCTGAGCTCGGCCGCGTGCAAGAACGTGCAAACATGCGGCGCGGCGTGAGTGGTATAGCAAGCGGTACATGGTTAGTCTTCGGCAAGTTCGAGCTCGCTTGTGCATGTAGCGAGGAATCGATATGGAAGATGATCGATCGTATCAATCGCTAAGCTTGGCTAAGCGTCTGCGCTCTAAATTTCTTTTCTGCGTATGACGTATGAAGTCTTTTTCATAGGTTCTTAATGTCGCATAACCATAACGAATAGAAATAAATGGTGTCGACGGACATTGTTGTGAAGAGCTTCTTGAAGACGTGCGTCGCAAATGCATTGGACGGAAGTCAGGACGAAGCAGTATGGATGATGACCAGAATGATGCTCGCGAGAGTACCGTACCTCGGAGATTGGCAGCAGTGACAATGAATAGGACGAATACCGTATGCAGTTGCCTTGTTTCAATAATGCAATTTATTTATTTTTCCTGGAATACGGTCATTCCCCGCGTATATCTCGCACCAAAAATTTCGTAAAATGTAAAGAAAATGATCTAAAAAGTTCTGAAATGTACAAAAATGACCATCATCATCATCATCAGGGTTTCGCCCCAGCAAGCTGGGTGCAGTAGTGCAAAAGCCTCTTCCAATTTATCTTATCCATCCATAGCTGTTTTTCGGATATAGTATGCCAGTTTATACCTCTCTGCTCTATATCCTTTGAAACTTGTTTCACCCTTAAGTCTCGAGGTCGTCCTCAGGGGGTCTTTTGCCAGGAACTACCCTTTCAAAGTAAGCTCTAGGAGTTATTTCTGGAACCATTCTTTTCATACGGCCATACCACCGTAGTCTGTAGAGTTCCATTAATTCTTAAAGGCTTCTTTCCAATCCAAGCTCTTCTCGGATATTAACATTCCTTATTTTATCCTTCCTTGTCTTTTGTAAGCAGGAACGGAGGAACTTCATTTCAGCAACCTGTAGACGGCTGTTTGCTAGTCCTGTCAGTGTTGCTGCTTCAAGTCCGTGTGTTAGAATTGGTACAAAGTAGGTTTTGTATACGGTAATCTTAGAAGCTAGTGGGACCTTAAAATGACCTTAAACTCCAGGTCGATGTCCTCTCTTTTCTTCTGTCTAATTTGTAGAAGCTCTTGTTCTTGTTTGGTAGACTATAAAAATAGAGAAAATTACAAAAGAAATGCCCTAAGAACTTTGCATTTCTATGATCAGAGACTTGTATACGAGATTTATATGTTTATGGCATTGCGTAGGACACAAAGAAAAGATGACATGTCATCAAAATTTGTGCCCTGATGATCAGTATGAAGCTTTTACTGTCTACATGTCCCCAGCCAGTCTACAAAGTGTTTCACAAGTAACTTTAGGCATCCTCCTCGTATTCAAATTGGTATTTTAACTGTGTTACAAGGGGAGATGATCTTGGTGTTCCACCTCTTAAAACTACTATCATAATCATCATTAGAGATACGGGAAAATCGCAATTGCGATAAATGCGAATTTTACTTTTTTCTCCTTTTTTCAACTACCTGGTAACTAATATGACTATGTACAGTGGAATCTCGTTAGCACGTTCTCGGTTACGACGTTTTCCCGTTTAACGCGATGATTTTCTCAAGTCCCAGTCCCATTGCTGCTAAATACATGTTGATATATCCCCTTAATACGTTTTCTATTCCCGCTTACGACGATCAAATTTTCATCACATAGCGTGAGTTATACCGCCCGTACACACAGAACGCAAGACAGAGACTTGTTTCATTAAACAAGGTTACGTTGCGTATTTTGCAGCGCATCGCATTTTCGTCAGCCCTGAAAGCATTCTTTGTTCACCCCTAGTGGAATGGGAGCCCGGCCGCTTTGAGATAACATTCATGGCCAACAAGCGGGCGAGGGTTGCGACATAACGGGTCACAGAACAATGTAACGGGTATAGCGGCAGTATTAAAGCACGCGCCGACAATGTTGCACATCTGTTCTGTCCGGCCTCAGTGTCTATGGCAGTTAGTTCCTGCGTTAGTGCGTTTACATGGCGAACTCAAATCGATTTGAATACGATCCTGTTTTCGGTATGATTCCCATTTACAGGAGCAGTTTCAGTTCGCGATTTTAATACGCTGTATAATTTATGGTGGCCAACCTGCTGTTATGTTGGCTAACTCGTATTAAACAGTAAAACATAAAGAACCCGTAATTATCGTCCGACTTTTTCTTTTACGGGTGGTTTGTAAACATGTAAAAAGGATGCGCTGAAGATTTTGATGTTGTTTGTTTTTAACAAGTTTATGTTCAGTTTAATAATGATAAAATGTTATTGTTTTTACGTCCCTTTTAACTACTGAAGCTTAAAGCTTTTAGAGACGCCGGGCTGCCGGAATGTTGCCCCGAATGCGATCTGTAACGTGCCACAATTTACGTACGGATACACCAGACATTAAAGGTAAAACAGACAAAAATACATTAACACTAAAAACACGTGCAACAAACTACGCTTATCAACCACGACAGGAACACAAACAGTAACGAAGAATACGGGTAGAAACTAAAATAAGCGATTAGAGTGTTCGGCGACAGACGAGAGTAGGCCAAAATTAGTTTAAAAATGTAACTCGAGCGCGCAGAATCGCTTTCAATACGATACGCGTTTACAATCACGTTCCTGAACACCAGTTTGGATTCGGTCCGATTCCACTATTTTACCGTATTGACCTTGAAACTGAATACGATCTGATTCACCCAAATACGCATTACACTACCGAAGAAGTTGTGAAACCTAGTGATAATTTTGTTTCGTCGTATGAAATAATGGATAGGCCTAAGAAAGTCGTTAAATCGTTAACTAGTGATGAGAAAATAAAAATTCTTGAAGAAGTAGACAGAAATCCTTACCTTAAGCGCAAGGATTTTTTTTCTGTACAAGCGCGAGCATGTCTAACCTCAAAAAAACTTCGGTTATATTTAATCGTTCACGCCAAAGAATACGGCACTTCTTTTCCACAGAATATCAAGAAAAACATGTATTTAAGCCGAAATCAATTATAGAAAGTTAGATATTTCAACTCGTACTACAGTACCGTTATAGTACATTTTTCTCTTGTTTTCATTGTTCTCATTTCTCTGTGCTGTGTAAACTAGTTCTGTAATACAATAATTCTGTTGTTTAAAATTGTTTATTGGATAGTACGTACTTCCGATTAACACATTTTTTTTTTTTTTTAACTTTTCCCTCACTGGAACAAGTTAATGAGATTTAATGATCATTTTTCATTAGTACGTTTTCCCGCTTTTTACGTCCAAATTTTTCAGTCCCTTGAAAAACGTCCTAACGAGGTTCCACTGTTTACCCAAAATTATCGAAACTGAATGTGCGACAAAATGCGATAACTAAGGGTTCTTGCGAATTATTCCAATAAGTGCGAAAAGTGCCGAATTTACCGATTAATGTTGAATATTATGTTTTATTACATTTTCGCGCCACAACTTTGAAATTTGCGAATTCCCAGCAATGAAAATATCGACTAAATAATCGATATTTACCAGTAATAATCGATATGTACGAACATCGATTATTGTCGTGAAAACAATTGATTACGGTAAAAATCAATTTGAAAATGGTGCTGTTATTGCCGCATAATATCCACTGTTTATCGCCAGTAAAACGATGTTTTTGGAGAAATTATTTCGTAGTTTCATTTGGTTGTGCTAATAAAAGGAATATTCCAATCGTTTGTGCCGATACTTAAAAAAAATTAGAGCAATAAGATTATGCTTAGACCTATATAGGTTTATATCACGCCGGCCCTCATTTCTTGTATTTGAAATGAAAATGAAAACTCTAAAGTACGTATCGTGATATGAATAGACAATGTTTGTTAGGCGTTTTATTTTTTTATTTTTTATGGCAATGTTTGCTTTGGGGAATGTTGTATAATATGATGAAAGTATTCTCTACCATGTGTGAGTTATAGGTTATGTTACATGTCGTCCGGCGATTTCTCCGTGAATTCGTATACTGTTTTACAGATTGTCAGTCAAGAGTCTCAAAAAGGTATACCAGTAATTGCGTGTTTGCATATTCTGTTTAACTTAAGAAAACCTTGGAGACTGATAAGATGTGATCATTTAAATCTTTGGAGTAGATATGAAAGGTGCACAATAAAGTTTACAGGATTGTCAGCATTCGTGTACACAAGTTCCATTGGCAGCAGTGTTAAGTCTCCTGTTGTGTGTGTGGTTTTTATTTTTACTAAGGGAGTGTTAGAAGTATTAAAATCCTAAAATCAGTATTAAAGAAATGTAGAAACTTGACACCACATATTTTTCAGAAATGTAAGATCTCTGAAAATAAAGGCATCAGCCTGGCTAATTGGCAAGATTGAGCTCAAGTACTGTCGGTTGGTTGTATGACGTGAGACGAGGGTACCTGAGCTATGCTCAAAAGATCCTAAGGTCATGTTCTCATTAAGCAATCAACAATATCAGGTGTTGTGCAGCAACTCAAATATTGAGGGCCGGCAGAGAGTTGTATTAGTTCACTGGTACCAAGGTGCCAATTGTTAGAATAAAGCGAGCTGTGGTCAGGCAACAATGTTTGTCTTATGAACTTTACTGTGTGGCAGGTGGAATGACAGACCCGGCCAGTGGCTGGAAACTGTGCAAGATGATGATGAGGTTGGATTCAAGAAGTGCCATTTGACCATTAAACCACCGGCAAATAGAAATTCAATGGTCCTCATTGAAAAGTGAATAATGAAGGAGTAAACGTACATTTTATTATTTAGTTAATTATCCATTGTATGATATTTACCTAAAGTTAAGTAAATGTATGATTCACATTATTATATTAAATGCTTAAATGCCGTTTATAAAAAAAACACATATTTCCAATCCTGCACATGTTTGAATTAGTTTCCGTGCATATTATTTTGAACCTGTTAAAGTTTTATTGTACCTAGTGATGAACTTTTAAATGCTACAAAATGCTAATTTTTAAATTTCAAAATGCTCCAAAATGCTAATTTTTTTAATTTCAAAATGCTATTTTTTTTTTTTAAAGGGCTACAAAATCAATTTCAAAATGCTATTTTCTTGTATCTTTAATCATCATCGAATGGGGCTATTTTGAAAAACTCCTATCTTATATCAACCATTCTGTACTATCAGATGGACCCAGCAGTCATTAGGCAGAAAATGAAGCATAGTGTTTTGGTCGCTACCCTTCCAGTAGTTCATTTGCTTGACTGAGGGGTAGTAGAGGACTTCCTCAAACAGGTTTGTGTTTACGAGTGCGTTTGTGTTGGAGAGTGAAGAGAGGATTTCCAGGATGGGCACCAGAAGCTAGTGCAAAGGAAGACCAAGAACACAATTTATAAACAGCATTAGAGGCCAGCACACCTATTGCCATTTGAAGCTGATGGCCAAAGGATGGCGATGCTTGTACGTCATGCATGTTTCCCACCAAGCAACTGTTGAGGAGATGAAGAAGAAGGATTAATGTGGCGGGGTGTGTGTAGGATGTAAGGAAGCTATGGCAACACTCACCTTTCTGGGTTCCTGTAGACTACATCTCGTACCAGCGTGCAGCGTCTCCTCTGAAGAACTGGTCCCGGGCTTCTCCTCGTTGATATTTGTAGGCTTTCGTTGCTTTAGAATGGTTAGCAGTTTCCCCTTGCTTGTTCTGTATTCCTGTGTTATGATTGATGTCATGTTGTTACTTGGAGCACGCTTGGCCTCAGTGATGTCTGTTCATTCAGGGAGTTCGGACGCTTAATGTTAAATTAATTTGGTATATTGGCTTTCATGGCCGGTGAATTAAAACTCAGCAATTCTTCTAGGTTTGTGCCGTGTCTTGTGTGGGGTTTCGCCTAGGACACCAAGCTGGCTCATCGGCGGGCTCTTGGTGCCCCCGCCCGGACCCCCACAGGAGTGACGAACTGCGCGCCACCTCCCTTTATATTAGGTGCAACTGCACCACTTGACTGCGAGAACTAAAAGCTCAAGCAGCCTTTACCTCCCTATGAAGGCTCCCAAAAAGATGGTATATTGGCTTTCACGGCCGGGCGGGGACACCAAGAGCCCGCCGATGAGCCAGCTTGGTGTCCTAGGCGAAACCCCACACAAGACACGGCACAAACCTAGAAGAATTGCTGAGTTTTAAATTAATTTAATTTAGGTGTTGCCTTATATGTGGTAAACTTCCTTGTAGAGTTTGCTGGGTTTTCCATGGTTTCGGATAAATACAGTATAATGTGGTGCATTATAGTAGGGTGCCTAACAATAGGAACATGGAAAACAGACTAACACAATGAAGGTCAGGTGGGAACAGGTGGAGAAACGCAAAAAGAAGGTCAAAGACATCTCCACAGTGAGACTCGCTGCTGTCTTCACGGTGGACAGTCACAGCATCAATCCGCTCAATAGCACTACATTGCTCAACTTCACTAGTACACTGTCGCTCAATTGAAGTATGACGCTTCCATTCATTAATGTGTGTTTAATGTCCAAAATGTTATTTTTCTTGCCACATATACTCGTAAAACTGCAAATGCAATTTTTGTAATACTGTGTGATGGTGTCTTGTAGGGCTCCAGATCCACCCAGTGATGCACACTGCTGATATTGATGTGGAGGATTCCGATAGTGCATTTGCTGAGCCGGGGTTCAGGGTAAGTGAACACATGCTTCTTTTTCGTGTTACTAATATTGATTGTGCCAAAGCTGCCATAACAGCACGTCACCATGTTCCTCGTTTGTGGAAGTTAATGATGGTTATGTCTGAAAATGTGAATTACCCTTGCCTAGGGGCGTCAGATCAACTCTGTGCACACGAAGTGCAGTTCCATAAGAATGAAAAATAATGAATTTAACATGCCCCATTCATCACATGTGTTCCATTCATTTCTTTAGTTTTCCTTTCCCTCATTCTTCGATTACATCATCGTGATTTGTATGGGAAGATAATAATACATCCACTTCTCGTCCTAGGTGGATGCTCGCATGCAAGTTGGATAATAATAGGCATTGATTGGATACAGATGCATGGCATGCAACATAAATTTTAGCCAGGAAGATTATTGCACTTAATTAATTCTGTATTTAATGTACAAAGTAAATTTCTAGGCCTAATCATGTGGATGCGTTTATACACAGCTGGTTTGAGTAATTTGTAATTCAGCAACTACTGTATCACTATTCCATACTTTCCAAGTTTTCCGGTTTTCCCGGAAGATTTCCGGATTGTTGGGGTGTTTTCCGGTTGTCCGGATTAACGTAGTTTTCTTCCGGATTTTCAACTCCCTAGTTTGTTTCCGTTCTCTGCATCCGAATCGCATTTCAGTTTTGATTGTCGATAATAGCTGCTATTCTGAAATGCAAGTGTTTGTATTTCGACTGAAAGTCGATCGATATGTTTATCGATAATCCCGTCTTGCAGATTATCGCTGCGGTTTTGTCATTAATTCCATGAGTTTGACATTACGCTGAAATTCGGTCGAACTGTCTATTGATAATCACATCTCGCAGATTATCGCTGCATTCATATTACTGTTTGTGCTTCGTCTGTTTGTTAGCGGGAAAGCTTCGTTTTAAGCGGTGTTTGCTGTAGCTCTGGTATTCGTGCAATCGTGTGACGAATATTTGTGCGATTTAGTGTTTCCGTGATGAATTCAAGTAAGAAACAATATCATCAGTCTTTCAGGGAGGCATATTCTGCAGAATTTCCTTGTATTAAGCCATCAAGAAAAGGTGAAACATTCACATTCTGTTCCATGTGTTCGTGCGATATAAACATTGCTTACGGAGGAAGAACTGAATTAATAACTCACATTAAATCCGTTTAACACTTGTGTAGTGTGTGAGCTGTTCCCAATTATATGTGTTTTTGATGTAATTGCAATATTTTTGGAAACTGGCACAACAAATTAGTCTCACATCTCCAAGAATTTGTAATCTATTTCCCTGTAGTCTTTTCTCGCTATGTTTTATGACCTAGTGACGCATGTACGCGATAAATTTGTGCACTTTGGGATCTTCTAGATTTCTATTTTTGAAAGTTGGCAGGTATGCTATTCCTTCAAAGTCAGACAGCTGCTGGCGTATCTCGCTTCTGCTAGCCACTTGTTTCCTTGTGGCCGACATACGATGCATCCTATGTTACAAATTGTTTTGTTGGATCAAGCTACCTTGCTTTTAAAATATCATTTAGCAGCTAGATATCCCTATTGTTTAAATGTGGATTTATTGGCTCCTCTTGGTGTTAGGAGATGGAGGAGTCTAGATATTCTTGTAGTGAACTTACAAAAAATTAAGTTAAGTTCTTGAACTCGAGAACATGAGATTAACCACTGGGTATAAGATGATGCATGAGCTGTGCTTTCAGCTTTGGCCTGCATTATTTGCTTTCCCTCCCGTTCAGGAGAACGACTGCAGGAGTACGTGGATGTCGTCGGCTTCGTCGAGTCATAGCGAGGACCCGAGCATGGAGCTCGCGAGGCTGCGCTTGCGTGTTACGGAGCTAGAACGTGAACTGACGCTACAGACTGATAGGCTCTTGGTGAGTTAGGGTTGGGTTGGATCTATGTGTCGTGTCGGGTTGTCTAGTAGTTTGCATGTAATAGGGAGTATGTGTGTAGTGTTTTCATTTGTAAACTGTAGTGCAATAAAATATTTATTCTTTGAGAGAAAAATTCAATTTTTTCTTTCATATAAACATACATAGAACATTCATTTCCACCCTACCTCCAGGTGTCCTTCCCTCTTAGCAGTCACATAGTAGCCAACCCTTGCTTGTAGATGTGCATTTCAATTGGTTTTCACCTTAAATTAGTATAGATTTTTTAAAAATTTAGTTAAATGACTGGATGAACTTGGAACGGTACAGTGGAAAATCGTTAATCCGGACTATTTAGAACTTGTAGTTACGTACATGCAGTTTCGTTCTATCGTGAAGCCATCGATATTTCCGACTTGACATTTCAGTGCTACGCTAGAGCTATCTAGTGGTCAGAAGTGAAATCACTAACCAGCCGACCACAGGCAGCCATTCAATCAAGTTTTGTTTATGATGTTGCCTGCTGAATCACGATATCACAAACGAAGCTCGATTTGTCGTGATACATGGATTTGATTGGCTGGTTAAAGTGATTTCACATCTGACCACTAGATAGCTCTAGCATAGCACTGAAACGTCAAGTCGGAAGTAACGATGGCATTACTCTAGGATGGCTGTTGTTGCTTCATTTAGAGGCTTGGGGGGTATTCTTGGTTATCAGTGCACTCCCAATAATTCGTTTTGTGGTTAATTCGCGATCTCGAAGACAATTGTTTAAAAGTAGTAATTCATCCCACTAAATAAAAAGAATTTTAACGCGATGCGATGATTGGAGACTAAATCATTGAGATTTAAGAAGACTAACTGCGTTACTCAGCGACGTAAAATTAGGCTTACTTGCGCTCTGCTACCAGAATGCTGCAGACTTGGAAACATACGAGCATGTCGCCGAACCAGGTATAGCACGGATATTTATTTTATCTTCAAAGCCGAGACAGTACAAAGAGGAATAGACTTCACTCTGAACCTACTCTCCCCTCCCCTTCCCTACTGTCCACCCCAAGGTCGCACGAGTTGTGATGGTATATGCGCGAACAACGTATTGTAAAGAGCTGTGGCGCAAACCAGCGCAATGCTAAGAGCGTGTTTTTTGGATGCTCTTCTTGCAATCAACAAGTCATGGGATGAAATTACCGCTTTTACACACAAAACAGGCGTTTGCTGGCTTCTGTGACGACGATATTTTGATCGAGCAATGTGGTCTCACTGGATGAATGCCAAGATGCAGATGAAAATGACATTCAGTAGTTAGACGTCTATAAAGACGATTATGGTTTCAGACATGAAAGCGATGAGGATATTGTACGGAATTTAGCTGTCTGTGCGGAAAACTGAGGTTTACAGTAGTACATATTGATTGCGTGAGTGATGCAACGAAAATCCCGAAAGTTCCCACTGTCAAGCTAGGTGTGTCTATAGTCGCACTTATCTCTTATATAGAAAATGGAGATGAAATGTCATTCTCATATATTGTTTAGTTGTTTTTTTTTAATGTATACAGTGATCTAAATTTGGTAAAAATGAATGATCTAAGAAACAAAAAGTGATGACAGTCTTTATCTCTCAGATATTGCTGGCATAATCCACACCCCTCTAGCATAGTGTGTCTTACAATACTATGCTATAAAGTGTTAAAAGAGCTTTAGCTTCCTAGAGTAAAATAAATATCTGAGGGAAATTTATTGTTGAAGACTCACGAGGTTACTCTAGGAAGGTAAAGCTATTTTTGCCACAAATTTTAATAAGCAATTCTCAATATGGCCAAAACTTGACTTACGAGGTACCACTTTTAGACTAACGTTTTGTTTATACTAAGCTTATAAATATAACTGCGGATAATTCGCGGATGTTCATGCATTAATTACCGCAAATTATCGGGAGTGCACTGTACCCACAACGTAACCTTACCGTTGGTATTGAAATGTTAGTAGTCATTTTATTAGTGTTGCTTTAGTAATGTGTTAGTAGAAGCTTCTTTGTCGGTCAACATGAGTTACAATTAATTTGCTAGTGTCTGAAATAAATACTAGAATTATTTATACACTTAAAAAGCACTTCTCACACAAATGGGGGGTTTAATTGGATGATTAGCTTCATTCGTCAAGCAAACTCAAATCCTGTTCACTTAGGCTTAATTTAGGTACAGTGGATAACATTTATGTACCACACTATTTACATTTATTAAGCTAATGAAGTTTTTAATTAAACTTTGCTACGAGTCAGATTTTCAAACAATTATTTTGTATTCAATTGGTCTATTACACTTCTATAAGTGATGCAATTTTTGTTGTTAGTACTTTCTGTGTGTGTAAATATGAAAACCTTTTTGAATCGTTGCAACAAGCTCTTGAAGGGATTGCACTCTAGACTGTTCTGTTGCCAGCTGTTATTATTTAAATTTCCTATTTACGTGATGAGCTTCTGTTGTTGGTTAGTTAGGTTAAACGCTTAAATGTAACGTGAGTTGCAGTAGACATCAGTACTGGAACTTCTAAAACTCAGCTAAGTCTACTAAACCATACTATCAAGAAGATCCTGTGGATTGTGATCATGTGATTCATATCTTAGAACTAGTAAAGAAATTCATGGCTAGCCAACATGACTGTTAGGTCGATATCCTAGATGTTAGGCCTCTTAAAACAACAATTGTCATCATGTTAGGGTTATTTATTTATTTTCCGTGTCCAAATCAAATTAGTTTTTGCCAGTAAGTAGCAACAGTTATAGCATTAACATTTGCAGCCAAAAGATCGTCTTTTGAACATATGTCCTCCATCAAGGGGCAGATCAGCAGGTGTTCTGGGTCTTGTAAAATGCTGCAGTCACAGAACTCATCATTGTTGACGAGCATGTTCCATTTCTTGAGATTGTTCTTGCAGCGTGAAACCCCCGTCCTCAGCCTGTTCAATGATTTCCAAATTCCATATGGCAAGTTGTGACCAGGTGCCATTTTTTCTGATAGAGGAATAATTGGGTCTGTGATCTCTGTCTTCCATATCTTCACACGGGCAGCTTCTTGTGAGCCTTCGAGGGCTGTTACTTCCCTCAAAAAGCTGTTTCTAGACTTAAGTCTCTGTCGGGCTGGTTGTTGGCCGAAAAGTGGATGCCTTGAATCGGTTTCTTGCCGTTTCTTCTCAGATGCTGCTGCTACCATTCTTCGGACATGAGGTGGAGAAATTCCTATAAGAGGGTAGATCTTCTGAAGTGGTGTTGGTCTAAGACACCCAGATACAATCCTGGAAGTCTCATTCAGAGCTATATCCACCTCTTTGGAATGTGGAGAAGAAAGCCAAACTGGTGCTGCATATTCAGCAGCTGAGAAGCTCAGTCCAAGGGCTGAAGTTCTGAGAGTGGTGGGGTGAGCACCCCATGTCCTTCCTGTTAGGCATCTTAGTATGTTATTTCGAGCAGATACTTTACTTTTGGTGTTCAAGCAATGTTGCTTGAAAGACAGAGTTCGATCGAGGGTGACACCAAGATATTTTGGTGTAAAACAATGAAGGATTGTTTCACCTTGCCACTTAATGTTCAATGTCCTCTTTGCTTCTTTATTTCGCAAGTGGAAAGCACAAACTTGCGTTTTGGCTGGATTTGGCTTCAAATTATTTCTGTGATAGTATCGACCAAGTTCTTCCAAGGCACAGGACAAAGAATGTTCTACTTCTTCAAAGCTACGACCTTGCACGGCTACTGCAGTGTCATCTGCGTAGATAAATCGCCTGGTGCCTTCTGTTCTGGGCTGGTCATTGGTGTATACATTGTAAAGCAGTGGTGCTAAGACGCTACCTTGAGGTAGTCCATTCTTCTGGAGGCGCCAACGACTATTTTTCCCAAGGAGAGACACGTAAAATCTTCTGTTCTCAAGGAAAGTTCTTAGCAGTGAGGTCAGCCTGTAGTCCTTTGTCAGTTCATAAATCTTACGAAGTAGTGTGTTATGATTAACAGTGTCGTAAGCAGCAGTTAAATCTATGAAGGCTACACCAGTAATGCACTTTTCCTCAAATCCATTCTCTATGTGCTGAGTAAGGTTCAGAATTTGTCCACAGCATGACCTGCCAGGTCTAAAGCCTGCCTGTTCAGAAATCAGTTTGCTATCTATAGAATCAGATATTCTATTAAGAATCATTCTCTCCAGCAACTTATAGGTGTGACACAGAAGTGAAACTGGCCGAAAGTTCTTTGGGCTATCAGGAGTCTTCCCAGGTTTTAGGATCGCAACTATGCGAGCTTTTCTCCATACCTTAGGAATCTTCAGTCTGGATGCACAGTTGTTCATCAATGAAAGCAACCATTGCAGTGTTGCTGGTCCAAATTGTTTTATTTGCTCCGCTCTGAGATCATCCAACCCAGCTGCCTTGTTCGATTTCAGACCGTCGATTGCTTTCATAAGTTCTTCCATCGTAAACAAGTCCTTAAGGAAATCAGTCTCTTCTTCAATACACCGTTCAAGTTTCTCTGCATTTGACTTAGATTTTGAAGTCTTTCCATTTAAGATCAGTTGGTGTGCTATCTGATTAGCAGTTACTTGAGTAAAGTTAAAAGGCGGGCTAGTCGGATCTCCACTGAGGTTCTTAAGAAGACGCCATGCTTGTCTACTATTCTGTTTCATATCGATTTTAGAAACCAAGCTATTCCATCTGTCTGTGCGTGTCTGACCGAGAGAAATCATCAGTGCATGCCCAGCTTCCATTGTTTCCTCAGAGAAGGGGTCCATATCATACAAGTTGCGGTAGTTATCCAAAAGAGATATATTCTGATCAGAAAGACCTGGGATATATTCTGTTCTGCATCCTCTTGGTATGTTCTTCCGCGAGACGTTTTTCACTACAGAAATAAAGGTGTCATAGTTTTCTGGTTGTGGTTCCACTTCCCCTATGGCTACATCAAGTTCACACCTGAACTTAGGCCAGTTCGCCTTCTTGAAGTTGAACCTACGTTGGAAAGGTGCATTTTCTGGTTTAACAATTGGTTCGATTCTGCATAGTAAGGGTCGATGCTGTGAGCGGGGAATAGCCTTACCAACAATTTTGGTGCACTGCTCAGCTAATTTGTTGGTAATAAAAATTAGATCAGGATTATATCCTCTTCTCCATCGGCCGCTGTTAAACGATGGTGGTTGTTTTGGGTCGTGAACTAGACTGAGTGCATTATTTTCAGACCACTTTTCTAGCTCTGCGCCATTTTCATCTGTAGATGTATACCCCCATGTAGTTCCATGACAGTTGAAATCACCAAGTATTAAGTTGACGTTACTATATTTGAAATTGATAGGTTCCTTAAACACAAAGCTCTCTTCGGGTGGCTTGTAAACAGATGTTACAGAGAACTGCGCTGTTTCGATAGTGAGGATTTCGATGTTATTTTCCTCAGACAAAGCAACAGACGTGATATTTAATCCGCTCTTACAGAATATTGCACTACCATAATTATCGTGTGGACGTTCCAGAATAAGTCTCATTCCTTTGATTTTCGGTCTTCGTCCCGATGGTCCTCTATGAGTTTCTTGTACAGCAATGACATCGCAGTTACATTGGCTGCACAGATCTGCTAGTAGATATTCTTTCTGGCTGGATAATCCCTCGATGTTTATGGACATAACTGTGAGTGCTGGCCTTGATAAAGGCCCACTGGTTTTAATTGATTTGGTAGTGAAAGGATCAGCCGTCAGTTTATTTTTAATCATTTTCTGACGTTGCCCAGGGTACGCCCGATTGCTCTTCTGTCACAATCTTCGGGGAGGCTCCTTTCGTGCACCCCATGTTAGGGTGAAGAAGTTACATCAGTCTTGCACTGTCCCTTGACACAGAGTTGTATGGACAAGTTGTATTGAAACTGGTGATGCAATGTCTCAGAAGATATGGATCTAATCTTGAAAATTAGCTAAGATGTAGTTTCATTGTGTATAGTTCATTGTACTTGGTTGCATTCTTAACTGCTGTGTCCAAGATAGCGGGTTCAAACCCGGCCGAAGTCATCGGATTTTTTAAGAGCCTTAAAAATCCTTTACTATGCTTTCTTTCGGAGGGGAAGTAAAGTCGGCGGGCCCATATCATAGATTTATGCGATGTAAAAGAACCTAACACTGCAATTGGTAATTTGTAGGTTATATTTGGCTGGTTAGCTAACGCTCGTATCGAGTTCCAACGTTCGCCGCTAGATTAGTGACAGTGGCGCCGAAGTTGGAACTACTTGAAATTGAACTTTCATTCATCTCGCATTAACTCCTCTCTTGAGGTTGGCGTCAGGAAGGACATCCGGCCTATCATCCACGTGGTTCATCGCATCTCATCCCCGACCCCGTTGTAAACGGGATTAATAAGGGGTGGACATGGATATAGAATACCGTTTAATGTACTAGATCTAAGTATCTGCACAAAAGTATTGGTGTACTAAGCTGTTGTTATTTCTACGCTACTCTATGGATGTGAAACCTGGACCCTATATAGCCGGGACATCAAGAAACTGGAACGCTTTCATCAACAAAATCTGAGATCAATCATGAACATCAAATGGGATGACTATGTAACTAATATAGCAGTCCTTGAGAAAGCAATGATAAACAGTATTGAAGCCTCCATTGTTGGTCATCGGCTTTGATGGGCAGGCCATATCCATCATATGAGTGACAGCAGACTACCTCGGCAAATTCTGTATAGTGAAATCATCACTGGCAAGAGGCCATGTGGTGTTCCTGTAAAACGATATATTGACCAACTCAAGCAGACCATGAGAAGAGCAGAGATAAACCCAAATATTCGGCATACTCTTGCACTGGATCGCCCTCGCTGGCGTGCTACCATCTCAGCTGCAGTTGCACAGGAACGTCGAAGACAGGAAGAGGAAATTCGCCATAGGAAGAAGATACGTCAAACACTACCACGTCCTCCACCCTCCATCGGATGCAACATACAGGGTGTATCTTAATTACACCGACAAAAAATATCAAAATTGTCCTGGGGGATTTTAATTGTAAGAGCATTAGTTGGGGATATAATATCACAGACAAGAATGGGGATGAACTCGAGCAATGGGCAGAGAGGGAAGGATTGAGATTGATTCACAACCCCAAACTGAGACCATCTTACAACAGCGGTAGATGGCATAGAGGTTACAACCCTGACAACATTTTCATAAGTGAGCAAGTGATAAAACATGTAGTTAAAGCGGTGGAGGAACCCATCCCTAGGACACAACATAGCCCAATCACATGTTCAGTTCGAGGAGTGGTCAGCCCTGAGGAAGTCCCTTTTAAACGACGTTTCAATTTTAAAAAGGCAACCTGGGAGGGGTTTTCCATTGAGCTGGATGAGGAACTGTCCAAGTTACAACCAGAGCCAAGTCATTATGAAGACTTTGTTGACCTTGTGAAGAAGATCTCTCGTAGACATATTCCCCGAGGCTGCCGCACCCAGTTCATTTCTGGCCTCAATGCTGATTCTAAGGATCTGTTAAAAGATTACCAGGAGAAATACGAGACAGACCCTTTTGCAGATGACACCATTCAGACGGGTGAAGAACTCATGAGGAGCATCGCTGACGGAAGAATGGAAAGATGGATGAACTTACTAGCAAACCTTGACATGGCCCAGAACAGTAGAAGAGCATGGAAGCTGGTCAAAAACTTGAGCAACGACCCTAAGAGTCCACCAGTGGATCTCACCAAGGTTACACCAAATCAAATAGCTCATCAGCTGCTCCGTAACGGGAAAACCATCACGAAGACTCAGCCTGTGAAGCTGAAGCCTAGTGAAGATGAGAATAATTTTCTCGGTCGTCCTTTCACATCAGCAGAATTAGAACATGCCATCAAGCTGATGAAAGTCAACAAAGCTGCGGGCCCGGATGACATCAGGACAGAACAAATCAAGAACTTTGGACCAGGAACAATCCAGTGGCTGCTGAATATGATGAATAGATGTATCGAGACCCTGCACTTACCAAAGCTATGGAGGAAAGCTCATGTGGTCGCACTGCTAAAACCAGGCAAGGAACCAACGGATGCAAAGAACTTCCGTCCTGTCTCTCTTCTTTGCCACCTATACATGGCATTTGAAAGGTTGATCCTTGAAAGAATTGCAACATTCATTGATAACCGGCTAATTCAAGATCAAGCTGGATTTAGACCAGGGAAATCATGTTCCAGCCAAATTCTGAACCTGACGCAGCATATCGAGGATGGCTATGAGAATAAACTTATCACTGGTGTCGCCTTTATAGATCTCAGTGCTGCATATGATACAGTGAACCATAAGAAGCTTATAGCCAAGCTGTACAACATCACTAAGGACATGAATCTAACAAATGTCATACGTGGGATGCTCCAGAACAGAAGGTTCTATGTTACACTTCAAGGGAATAAAAGTCGATGGAGGAACCAGAAAAACGGGTTACCTCAAGGCAGTGTGTTATCCCCATTACTATTCAACATTTATACAAATGACCAGCCAGAATATTTAGAGGCCAGGCGATTTATTTATGCGGATGACACCGCTATTGCTGTACAGGGTAGGAGCTTTGAGGAGGTGGAGGGAAAACTGTCCAATGCTCTTGAGAGATTAGACAATTATTACACCCAGAATCACCTGAAACCTAACCCTGGAAAGACACAAGTATGCGCATTTCATCTTCGCAACAAAGAGGCCCGGAGAAAGTTGAATGTTGTCTGGAAAGGAGTGACACTCGAAAGCTGTGAAACGCCTCGATATTTGGGAATCAAGCTTGATCGTACCCTCAGCTTCAGGAAACATTGTAGAGAATTGAAGTGCAAGATCAGCTCAAGAAATAGCATAATGTGGAAATTGATAGGTTCAACATGGGGAGCGAACCCTCAGGTTCTACTTTCAACAGCATTGGGACTTTGCTTTGCAGCAGGAGAGTACGGATCATCAGTGTGGGGAGCATCTGCCCATACCAAGCAAGAGGACATAGCTCTTAACGAGTCCACACGTATTGTCACTGGATGTCTGAGACCTACTCCAGTGCAGAAGATCTACCCTCTCGCTGGCATTGCACCTCCAGTTATTCGACGCAGGGTGGCAGCAGAGAAAGAGACAAAAGCTTGAAACAGATCCCAGACATTCTATGTTCAACCACAAGGTGACCACTCCTCGCCTAAGATCCAGGAGGAGTTTTATTAAGAGAACAGTACCCCTCCATACCAAGCCAGACGTCCGGCGTGTGTCACTCTGGAAACAAATAGTACCAGAGGGGTTTACCCCTAAAGAAGAACTGAGCAGTGGTAGTCATTTGCCTTATACCACCTGGAGGTCCTTAAACCGGATGAGAACAGGAGTGCCTAAGTGTCGTAGCAACCTTGTGAAGTGGGGTTATGCAGAAGATCCCCGATGTGCCTGTGGAGAAATCCAGACTCCACAACACCTGCTCACGTGCAAAGATCTTAATGAAACCTGCAGCCAGGAAGACCTTATGTTGGCCACAGACCGAGGGATAAGAGCTGCAGAGTTCTGGAAAGGAAGAATTTAGTGTGTCTCCCGGACACGGAAAGTAAGTAAGTAAAGTAAGTAAGTACCGACAAAAAAATCAGGGACGCTCTGCGTGTTATGTAAAAGACGATGCCGCAATCGGATTGGCGGAGAAAATTTTTCCCTCCGAGAAAATGAGGTTACTTTGTTACTTCCAGGCGCGCGATTCAAAGCTACGAACTCGCCGTATTTGCTGAGCTAGAGAGCAAGCCGCTGGCCACCGCTGTGCTTCAGGCAAGGGAAGGGAGTGTGATAGAAGGTGACAGAGATCTGCTGGCGGGCATGTGCAAGTTTCCTCGATCGCCTCGGCTTGCCGCATGCCCGCCAGCATATCTCTGTCTCCTTCTATCACACTCCCTTCCCTTGCCTGAAGCACAGCAGTGACCAGCTGCTTGCTGCCTGGCTCAGCAAATACGGCGAGTTCGTAGATTTGAATCGCGCGCCCGGAAGTAACAAAGTAACCTCATTTTCTCGGAGGGAAAAATTTTCTCCGCCAATCCGATTGCGGCATCGTCTTTTACATAACACGCAGAGCGTCCCTGATTTTTTTGTCGGTATAATTAAGATACACCCTGTACATGGTCGCATGTTCTATGCAAGAATTGGCCTGATAAGCCATCAGCGCCATCTTCATCGCCTGGACTAAAGATTATGGAACTGCAGGCGAGAAGCGTAAACTCGGATACGAGTATCGGCTGACAACGACTAGGACTAGGACTAGTTTCGACCACAGTGTGGTCATCATCAGCAATCTTAAGTTGTCAGAAAAATCTATTAAAAAGTAAAGTTGCGAGTAAATAAAACTATGTTGTATTTTATTTTTTAATAATTTCTACCGACTACCGTACTTAAGATTGCTGATGATGACCTCACTGTTATATTAAACAACTTATAATAATATATTTATTGACTATTGGTGGTTTTATTTAACCCTAGAATGATAGCGTTCATCTCCGCCGACAAAAACGGGATACAATTCTGCCTTCCACATTTCTCACTTTTGTCTAATCCCCACCAGTGTTTCGCAGTCCTAAAATACAGAGGAAATTAGTCACAATAAAATAAATTAATTTAAAATAAACACAAAAATTCAAAATTAGTCAATATCCATAAAACCCCAAAATACAATAAAAAATAGTCAAAATGTTTCAAAAGAGCTCCAAAAGTAAAAAAAAAGGACATAAAAATCAAAGTCAAAGTACAAAAAGAAAGAAACAATCACAATTAGTGAGAACCAGCTCAAAATTCCAAATGAACAAAAAAATAAAAAAATAGTAAAGATAAAAAAAAAAAAAACATTAACAAAAATCAAACAAAATTATTCAAAAACCGTCTCCATTCTGCTAGCCTAGAGAGTGAAATAAAATTTGACGTAAGTGGTATTTATATCAGTTTCTAGAATTGTAGTCTTTGCCGATGTGAAGCGCTGACGATAACAACGTAGCAATTAGCTCTATCGTTCTAGGGTTAATACCATTTAGATTTGAATTAAATTTTGTCAATAAGGACCAATTTGTTTCAGGTTTGGTTAATTTCCTATCTATAAATTATTATTATTATTAATACTGGATGTAGGAATGTCCGGCTTAAAGGAATTTCTACACCATTTCGTTTTTTTCTCATGAATGCTTATTGGTTGAGAATTAATTAATTTGCTGTATGCTTTTGCGATACTTAATTGCTTCCTAATTTCCACTGGAAACAAAGTTTTAAGACATGATCTCATATCAAATCCCACTAGAGCACTTGTATGTTTAACTTTGATAAAATGGTTCACATTGTTTATTCCTGCATTAATATTAAATATTTTATTGCATGTTGAGTGATCTGTCAGGTAGGTATGTTTACTTTATTAGCCCTGGAATCATACACCGTGACACTATGTGTCCCAGGGAATTTCTGACAACTCTTACAGCATCTCACTACCATGACTTCAGTGACTCATTTTATCTTAACAGGTGACATCTGTTTGTTTTGGGGCATTCAATGCATGATAAATAATTGCTTTTTTGATTATTTAGCCAGTTTGTTTTGAATGCATAAATTTGTACCTTCGCCTACAAAGCGATGGAATTCTTTTTATTAGATTTATGCAGATCTCATTCCCCTGATGAATATTGGATGTCTTTTTATTTTATTTTTCAAATATTATAATGCTATTTTAATTTGCAAGTAGGTAATCATATTTTGAAAGCAATCCATTTTCTTTTTTCATGTATTTTCAATAAAATAGAAATGTAAGTAAGTAGGAATGTTTAAAATTTGCATTTCCCTTGTGCATTAGTGTGTCTATATGTGTACAGTTCCAGGGTTAAGTAAGCTGACCTTGGTTCTTAAAAATTTCAGCAACGTATTATTAATATTCATTGTATTCTTAAAAATGATTCAATCACTACAGCCCAGAATGACGTGAACTTTATCCTGTTGCCCCCAAATACGAGTGCTGTGTATCGAGAGAGTCAGGATGTATAAAAGAATGTGTAAATATTTAAAATGGTGTAAGTCAGTTTAGAACATCACTTAATGTATCGACCATTGCAAACAACATTGGAGGTCCTCCTGAAGAGTACTACCCTGCCAGCGAATTATTGCCGGTGGCGGAAATTGGAACTAATGCGCTCCGCCCAGCCACACGCCTGGGATAGACGTGCAGTCGTCGCCAGCGAAACCTCATCTTATGTCGTATGTGTGCCCGATTCAGGCTGAGTCGTGTGCTGTGTGGTGTGTTCTCATTGTATGACTGTACATGCGTTCTCCCTCTTGCCCGCACCCGCCCGTGGCAGCCTTAACGTGGCGAAATGACTTAATGTATACACAACAGCCCCGCTCCACGTCTAGCGGTAACAATCCCCTGGCAGGGTAGTAAGTGTGCTTTGTAAACACATATTTGTGTATACCATAGTCTTAACTGTAGTTGCTATCAATGAGTCATATATGTTAGACTCTGTTGCTTTTCTTTCCCATACCAATATTTATTGGCATAATACGGTGGTACACAAATGGTGTAATGTGTTGTCCCAAGGTGTTGTAAAATCCTCTCGTCCCTCCTAGGCCTTCTTCAGTTTTGTGTTTGGAGGTTAAAATTGTACATTTATATTTATAAAACACATATCAGCAAAAAGAATCAGTCGGTAAAATAAGTAACGTTCAAAAGTAAATTAATGTGTAAAGCTTGCAGGTTCGCTCCTGGCCGTAATAAGTGATTTTTGAAAGGCGACAAAAATCACAGCATGCAAGTCATATGTTGTTGGCATGTTAAAGAACCCATTTGAATTCAGTAGGCAATGTTCATAATGGCAAAATTAATCTCAGGATTTTCCCCCCAACACAAAGTTCCTCATTTCTCTACTAGAAAGCGCTATAGTGTCAAGGAGCTTAGATATCTAACCTCCTTGACCTTCATAGTGCTACAAAGAACGACAAGGCAGTTCATGAAATATGATAATATATTGAGTGCAGAAATTACTAATAGCTTCGGGTGCAAATGACTCCTCATGACACTCTATCTTTGAATTCTCTTTGTTCGGCTTTTAAGTGGATAGAACACTCGACTTAAGTGTGATGTGCGTAGGTGTTGATGATACCTTCATCCTCACTACAAACGTGCAAATCACCCATGGCCGTCAATTCAAAAGACCTACACCAAGCCTCTCCAGAAGCCAATTGCCATCAACATCATTATTATTATTATTATTATTATTATTATTATTATATTATTAATAATACTCATTGCATTACCTTCCTTGTCTTCCTGTATTGTAACATAGTTCTTATTAAAGCTAATTTACATGGAATAATGGGTATGATTAGGGTGTTGTCTAGTTCAAGTGTTGTCTATAGAGGTATGGTAATCGTCATGTACATAATCATGTTTAAAGAAGATTAGACAGCAGAAAGATGGTAATTCTCTTGCATACATTAAATACAGAGATATATATCAGCAAATGTCAGTAACATCGATCGGGCTCGAGTCGGCCAGTGGGTCCAGAGTTGAGCAGCCTTTGCTGTAATTACAATCAAACATTTATATTATTCCTTTAATACATCCAAGATCCGACTTACACACTTTTGAAGCAAAGGCTTGAGTCATGGTGGGTGTAGCAAACAATACATATCATATTGTTAGCGAATTAGAAATATCTGGCATTGAAAACATTGGTCTGAATAAGTCTGTCCAACTTTTAATAATACAGCAGGGTAGTTTTTATCATATGTGGATGTAATTGTTTTTAATGGTTCCTGTTATTATTTCATATTAGATGGAAAATGGCAAAGATATTCCATTCTTGTACTGAGTCAGCCATCAGGCTATTCTTCCTAATGAATTGGCAGTTTCTGCGACTCGTGCAAACTGAGTTAATTTGTCCTTTTTAACGGTATCCATGTTATAGTACACAGGTTGTTAGAATGGTTCCAATTGACAAAGTAATGCATCGTTACTTTTGTATAAAATAGCTGCTCCATAACACTTTCCCAGCTCCTATAATTTACTTGATCTGAAAACAACAGTGGATTCCAGTAATATGAAAAAACAAATTGAATTGGCAATTTGTAAATCATATTTAATAATTAATGACAGTCTCATCTCTGTTGACTTAGGACTCAAAATTGGATTCTTTAGAGACAAAATTCAAAATTGTTGTGCTCTGACTTTCCCAGTGATCCATGATCACTTGTCTAACCTTATCCTAATGAGTTCACCTGTGTCCAGACATATCTCTGATCTAGAATCATAAGACACTGCCAGTTAAAGATGAGTTATTCTTTCTGGAGTCCGAGGTAAAAGCCACACTTGGATAAGCAGAAATTTTAAAAAGGACATAAATGTTTCCTTCAGAAGATATGCTAATAACGTTTCAATAGAAATGTGAATATGCAATATAAAATGATAAACTCCAGTGACATTGATTGCACCATCTTGAAAGCGTAACTAGCAATATTGTTTATTCATTACCGTTAAAATTAGCAGCACAGTTACAGAATTTAATTAGTAATGTTGTTACTCCTCGTTACAATAAAAGTAATGATTACTAGTAAAAGCATTACTCCCCTACCCTGGCTTGAAGTATTCAAGTCAAATGTGGGGTGGAGAGTTAGTTGCCCTCACTGCGTTGATAGGGTCCATGTCATATGCAGCCGAACTCACATTAAAGGATTCATATTTCACACAGTCTAACTTGATTTGTTTTCAAATGTACAATTTTTCTGTGTAGGTTCAAATAATCTTTGAGGGTTAAATAAGGAAGTGGATTAAATTCCTCTCAGATGATGACCTTGATTGTAGGTTTGATATTAATATTCAGCTGGAAGTTCAGACAGATTATTAAAAAATTAAAAATGCAGTGGAACTTGGATAATTCGAACCTTAAGGGACCAGTAAGAAAATTCGAATTATCCAAAAATTCGAATTAAGACATTTCTTTGAAAAGGGTTGAGAAAAGATATTGTACTGCAATACGTTTGCATAATGATTTATGTTCAACAAAGCAGATTAACAGACAACGGCACTGTATAATGACTGTATCGTGAATAACCTCAAAAGTTTCAAATGATAAAATGAAACCAAAATGTACTTTTCACCTATTTAACGACAGTAGTAATCCAGCAATCTAGTTAAGCCTTAGAGGAATGTACTGTTGTTCAAAAAAGTTTGATATTCTTACCTGTTTCCTACAATTAAGTCTCTCGGCCATCACAAAAAATCTAACAAATTTAAGGAACGGAAAACAGAATCACTTAAGTCATTTCTACTTTAAAAAAACGCGTAAGTTCTGTGATGTGGTTTGTTGCTTGGGCTGCACTCGAAACAGTTTTTTCGGGAACCATCTTGTTTTTCGGAGTTTTTACGCGTAAAAACTTCGAATTATCCAGAATATAATTCGAATTAACCACGATTTTTTAGCATTGATTCTATATAAAATGCTAGGGACCATGAGAAAAATTCGAATTAAAGAAGATTTCGAATTATAGGAGTTCGAATTAGCCACGTTCCACTGTGGTTATAAAGAAGTGTTCAGAAATGATCAGGTTATGATGGGCATATTCATATTCTGAAAGGTCCGAGTCCTCATACGGGAATGCTAATACAGACCAGATAAAGAAAACTGGATTTGTGGGTTAAGTTTTCTCACAACATCAACTACGAAGTTTATCTTTATGATTTATGATTAAATTATTTTAAAAATAACCTTGCCTTTTGTATGCTTCTAATCAGAGTAAATAAAGTTGACTAATCTATGGACTAAATTGCTGAAAGAGAAATGCTGCCTCAAAGTTGTTGGTAGCTTCACATCAGATGACCGTGATGTTCCACCCCTTAAAACAACAATCACCACCATCATGACATGTGTAAGGTGGGCTCCCTTTCCCCTTGCTCGATGAAACCATTGATCCAGGACTCTACCATCCCTGTTAAAACCTAGAGAAACAAAGGGTAAGTACTCCCATTCAAGTTAATGGCATGGAATTCTTTGTGGAATGAAGTTTTGCATTATCTGCGAATCGTATGAGACTCTGTGAAGCAAAACAAAGAGAGATGAAATGTGTATTGTCCAAACAAAAGGTTGTAAACTGGCTTAAGTATCAGTGGCATATTTGTTATTAATAGTCATATATTATTCCTGCCTATCTTATACAGGGTGTAACAAAAATGTACGGCACAAAATGCAGGACACATTTCTCACACGTAGCCGAAGAAATTATGTTATATGAACATGGGTCTAGAATCACTTTGTTTCCATGTTACAACTCATTTTCTCCAACTCATTAATCATGAGGAAACACACAGGCACAGAACGTTCGAATCATGGGGAACATGCACTGTTGGTTACGTCTGGTTAGGTTGTCATTATCGAAGGTGCACCGCCAGTGTTTTGTTTTACATGGCCCCGTTGCCATGCGACTTACGGCATTGCTTGTTTACAGCTGTGTGACAAAACATGCTTCATGCACAATGGAGCACCTCCTTATTTTAGTTTTAATGTCTGACTGATTCCAAATAACAGATTCGGTGACAGATGGATAGGTAGAAGTGGACCAATTGCCTGGCCTCCATGCTCTTCGGACCTAAACTCACTGGACTTTTATTTGTGGCGGCATTTTAAAGCTCTTGTGTATCGAACCCTAGTACAAGATGTTCAGAGTCTTCGTGCCCGTATTATGGAAGGCTGCGAAACCATACGCAATACTCCAGGGATACATCAGCGCATCCAAGATTCACTACGACGGCGGTTTGTCGCAGGTATCGATGCGCACGGAGGGCATATTGAACATCTCCTGTGAGAAAGAGTTGCACGTGGTATGCTGGTAAGTTCTATTATTGTGTGTTCCCATGATTAACGGGTTGGAGACAATGAGGTATAACATGGAAACAAAGCGTTTCCAGACCCATGTTCATATAACATAATTTCTTTGTCTACGTGTGAGGAATGTGTCCTGCAATGTGTGCCGTACATTTTTGTTACACTCAGTATATAGGGATTTAATACAAACACTCGTACAAATGCCACATAACACCGGTCATTAGTCAGATACACGCACACCGTACCATATAGGGCTGATGACTATGATCTCCAAGCTTCTAAATAAGTTGACAACTGTATAGGTAAGAAGAAAGGAAATAAACATTCTCATGTCTTTCAAGATAGGTGGGTGTTGTCAAAAACATCATAATTCCACAAACCAATTCCAGATTTGTTCAGGTAAATAGTAATGACGCAATTAAATTTTGATGTAAGTATTCAAAACTAGAATTGTTGAACAGTGAAATAATAAGAATCAAAGGGCCAAATGTAAAAGTGACTCCGAACAAAACTTCAGTGACCAATTTATAAATAATCAGGAATTGCTCTATTTTTCCTAGGTATCATAACCCAATTCAACACAAGCAATTCTAAAATAATCACATCCAAAATGCACATTTATCAGATACAATCTCAATTTAAATGAATGCCGCTGACATTGAGCTTCCTAGAAACAGCATTACCAAATGATAATATTGGTCGACATTAGTTTTGTATATAATGTGACAAATGTTGTGAGTATTTCATCAAGGTTATGAACAATATGCTCCTTCTAGCAAAGTCGAGCCAGTTTTGCAATCATTTGTAGTTAATTTTGTTTATAAATGCATTAAATACAGTGATGCAGTTTCTTATCAAAACAATTTAGCCAGAAACAAAATCTTGATGCCTCTAAGCCAGTAGTGTTGCTTTCATCTGAGAAAGAGATGTATGAATGGGAAACTATTTTTGTTTTTGTTTCAATTATGGGCCTAGCATGTCTTTTGACTAGCCATAATCGGCCTTGTGTACTTGTGTGTATGGAATTTGTTAGTTAAGGTATCATCCCACATTTGTGTGTGGAAACTTCTGGAAGAAAACCCCACTCAGGAGGCCGATGTTAGCGCTTGGGGAAAAAAAAAATGTTGAAGACTCCCGGCTATTTTAACATGAAGCTTCTAAATCCTGAACTATGGTGGGTATATTTTAAAATCTGAAACTAAATGTAATTTTTATACAGTCCTGAAATAAATTCTGATTTCTCTGTAACTAGATCCTCCATATAATCTTCTTACTATGGTCTGCATTGTCATGTTGGTGTTGGCTGAAATTTCTTATAACCTATCGTCATGTGGCTGTCTGCTGGTGTTATCTCTTTCTGAATAGCTGTATTTTGTGGCTAGAAGACATTGTGATGTAACCTGCTTCATGCTTCTGTAAATTGTACTGTCGATGTGATATGTTGTGTTGTTCTGGACAATCTTGTTATTCTCATTGCATGATTGGTGGAGGCATGTTCTTTCCTCGGTCTACTCGGATACCAATCTTGCTAGCCTCACAAGATAGATTTTGTTTTCCTTTCAGATTATTCCAAGAAGAACATTTTCTCTGTAAGCCTTTCATTGCTCATAGATTGCACATTGAAGTGTTTCATGCTTAAATGGCATTTTGTGGCTTTGTACTACACACTTGTTCAAATTAAAAGCAATAATTCCTCCTTGAAATAAAGAAGAAAAGAAATGGGACTTTGAAAGTGTTGGACTACAGAAGGGAACACAGGAAAGAGACAGTATAGGATCTGGTTAAAATTAGTGAAAAGAAAATAGACTCGGCTCATGTACCCCCTTCGTTTTTTTCCCATCCGCTCATAAATCTGTAAGTACATGCTTAGGGATTGATTCCTGTTCAAGTTAATGTATGATTACACATGCTCGCATCATCATCATCGGCTTTAACTCGAATCCGAGTATAAATCTTCTTCCTTCAGTCCAGTTTGTGGATGTGTTTACGGTGACTAAAGAGTCCAATCCTGGCATGGAACAAGTGTCCACACAAGTCACATAGTATTGCTGGAGGAGGACGTGGTTGGGCTGCTCGAAGATTCCTAGCTTGACGGCCTCTTCATGTGTGCGTCGACAATATGTTAGTAACCTGAGTTTTCCTCAAGGAGCGGAGACGAGTTAGGTTGAAAAGCCCTCCATCAAAACGATACTTGACCTCCACACCTGGGTTGTTTGTGGGTGAATCATAAAGCATTGCAGCCAAGTGCAGCGTGAAAAGTGTTAGAGCTAGTACACATCCTTGTTTCAGTCCATGGGTAATAGGAAATTCATCGGACATCTTATTCTGATGGCAAACCTGACCTGTCATGCCATCATGGAGAGCCTTGATTAGATCTACAAAACGCTGAGAGCAACCAAACTGCTTCAGCACTGCCCACGTGGTTGGTCTTGGAACTGAATCAAATGCCTTTTCCAAGTCATAAAAGACTAAGAAGAGTGGATTCTGTTGTTCTCTACATTTTTCTTGTAGCTGTACTGTTCAAGTTAATGTTTGATTACACATGCTCTACATCTCTACAGATCAAGGGTTTGAATTTGAGACCATTGGGAGCCCAATAGTTTTAGACATTCCTTGACACAAACTGTCACACAGGTTGATCAAATATAAAGGAGACTTAGTTTTTTAAAGCCATTATTTGCTGTTACAAAATAACTAAGTACAAATCGCATTTCTACATAACCCCCTGCTTTAGAAATTAATGTACTTAGCTGAGCATATTGGGTGCTTTTGATACCCTCATCGTAAAAAGAGTGGGTTGTGTCATCAGCCAATTGAACTCGAAGCCTTCCATGCCCTTGTTATCCTCGAATTGCTTCTTTGAGTGGCCCAGAAATGAAAAATCTTAGGGTAGTAGGTAAGGTCTATGGGAAGGATGGGCAGGTGGCGCCCATCTAATTTCTTCCGACCTTTCGTTACTGAGGACTGCAGCATTGGGTCAAGCATTGTCATAGAATATAATCTCTTCTTGTATTAGTTGGTCATGATTTTGTAGCAATAAGCAAGTCTAACTGCACTCAAAAGGTTGCAGTAATACAGCTCCTGTAACTTATTCCAATCCGAGAAGCATTTTTGGAAACTGCCAAATATCAGTCACCTTCAAGAAAGTCATGAATGGTATGAATGTTCTGCTCCATAATGCTCATTCACGGATGATGATAATGGTTCTCATTTTCCACCTGTTCACAGCCTATATTGAATCCCCTTACGCTAAAGAAACACACAAGGCCTTGACAGTGTTTGATCACCAAACAGTGCTGTCAATCCCTGCATAATTTCTGACAGTTGCAAACTTCCATGAATAAGGATTTTGTTGGTGTTGCACAGTTGTGGGGTGAACCTGTTGCTTAGACATTGTGAGGGGTATTGCCACCCTCCCCACCCAACCCATGTAGGAACTGCCACTCACTCTATTCAATTTATGAGCTCATAACAATACATCTTTCCATCCTCATATTGTTCCTTGTTAGTACAGTATGTATACCGTAAATAATATTAATGATACCTGAAAAATGACGTTGAGAATCAACATCTTGAACCAGCTCCAGTTTCCCGGGTGCGGTGAATGTTTAGAATAATAGTGTTAAATAGTATTTCCAATTCAATTTATTTTGTAAATGATTAAATCACCTTGCCTTGTAAATACCAGTTTAATGAACTTTGTAAATATTGTCTTTCCATAATCTTCAAGTTGTCTTCCATTCACAACACTCAATATTTTACCCTAAATGCTGTGGCTTGTATCTACTTGTAATTCTTGTATATTTACTGCATGGAACAAATTTAGTGGTAGCTTAAAATTTAAAAACAGTTTTTTGGGTTTGAATTTCAGAAAATTGCCAACATAGGCTGTAAATTATCCTGTTAAAACTCAGAATTTCTCTGATAATGTTCCCTCATCTTTGACTCAATACGTTACTGTAGTTCACGATTTCTTGAGACAACTATGCTGTATATACCATCCTTCTTGATGTTTAGCCGATCATGTTGGTCCTGTTGCTGGCTTTATGATGTCTGTCCAGTGTGTGGGAGCTTGTTGGTGATCTCTCTTTGCAGGAATATATTCTGCAATGAGGAGTCCTTCTATGATACCAATAAGCTAGATCATCATCCAATCTCTTCTGTGGTTACTGTATATTGTTGAGAATCTGGTCTTAGTTCCTTCTAAATTGACTCAATGTTGTGGAGAGTGAATGCAGAGCAAGCATCCTTTACCAGCATCACATCTCAAAGGCATCTTCTTTAGCTCTGATCGACGAAAGATTCCCAAATCTTGGCACTTCAGAGGAAGGTGGAGAACACTAAAGTCCCCTTTCCCTTTTAATGTGACAGCTGTGTCATGACACTTTTCTGCCATTGCAATTCTTCATACTTTTTTTTCTTTCTTCTCACAGTTATCTATAATGGCTATAACCGATCCAAAATACAAAATATCACGGACAATTTCAATTTTGTTAAATGATGCTATTCTCTCTTGCCAACTATCATCATGTTAAGCTTTGGAAAATCTGTCGGTAACATGAGTAGTAGAAAGCCAAATTATCAATCTTTATGTCTCTTGCTGTCATATCATTTACTGTAGATATAAGGTGTCTATTTCAAGTGGTACGTTGGTTTATATCATATCAAAATATTGTACATCACAAATAATAGAAAAATATCTTCCCCTTTCTTGTCTTATGCAGCAATATCAGATTTTTATTTTTTTGTCATCATCATCATCATCTTGTACAGTTTCCAGCCCCAGGCTGGGTCTGTTTGGAACATAAGCCTCGCCACTTAGTCCTTTCTTCCCACCACCTCTCCGCTGTCACTCTGGTCCAGTCCTCGCCCCTCTTCTTGACACATTTCTCCACTCCTTTCAGCCATCTATCTCTTGGTCTTCCCCTTGGTCGTTTCTTCTGCATCTGCATCTCATATATCCTCTTGGGAATCCTCTTCTCATCCATTCTCTTTAAGTGTCCATACCACCTCAGTCTTGATGTCTCAATCCTACCCTGCAAGGGCTCCTCTTTCACCATTTCCCTGACCTTTTCATTCATCAACCTGTCTCTTCTTGTTACTCCGATCCTACTTCGCAGGAACTTCATTTCACCTGCCTGTATTCTGCTTATGTCTCTTTTCTTCATTGTCCACGTTTCTGAAGCATAGGTCAGTATCGGGATATAGTAGCTTCTGTATAACACTTCCTTGCTTTTTTGTGGGACATCATTGTTCCACACTAAGCTCCTAATGCTTCTCAGAAATGATTCTGCCTCTCTGCCACGTTCCGTAATCTCTTTGTCATTTCTCCCATTTTCCTCCACTATACTTCCCAAGTACTTGAGACTTTCCACCTTCTTCAGCTGTCCACCTCCAAGTGTTATCCCACTCATTGGTCTGTCCTTTTTCCTGGTCGTTAACAGGATCTCACATTTACTGATGTTGAACTTCCATCCGTACTCTCCCACTGTTTCTTCCCAAGCCTTCAGTTGCTCCTGAATTTCCTCCTCCTTGTTTCCCCAGACCATGAGATCATCTGCAAACACCATTGCTTTCATCTTATCTTCTCCTATCTTTCCTGCTATCCGTGCCATTACCTCGTCCATAACCACAATAAAGAGAAGGGGTGACAGCGCACTACCCTGTTTCAGGCCACTCATTTGTCTGAACCAGTCTGTTCTTTCCCCTCCAACTTTCACACAACTCACACTTCCACAATACATCTCCTTCACTCTGCCTACAGTCCCTTTTTCCACTCCCATGTTTTCCATTGCTTCCCAAACCTTCTCCCTACACACACTATCATAGGCCTTTTCGATGTCCAGGAAGGCCATCAACAGATCCTCTCCAAATTCATAGTGGTGTTCCTGGAGCTGGCTCACTGAAAATATGAGATCCACTGTTGATCTCCCAGGTCTGAATCCATACTGCTCCTCTCTCAATTTTCTCTCCACTTTGGCTCGTATTCTACTTTCTAATATCTTTTCATATATCTTGGCACAGTGTGGTATGAGTGTGACTCCCCTGTAATTTCTGCATTCCTTTCTGCTTCCTTTCTTAAATATTGGGACAATTAATCCTTTCTTCCAATCTTCTGGGGTCTTTTTCTCCTTCCATATCACCCTCATCACACGGTACAGCCACTGTTTCCCAACCTCCCCTGCTGCCTTCACCATTTCAACACTCACTCCATCCACACCCGGTGCCCTTCCTCCTTTCATCTTGTCTATAGCCATCTCCAGTTCTCTCCAAGTCAGGTCCTTTTCCATTCCTGTGTTGTGTTCTCCATCTTCCAATGCATTGTCTTCCTCCCTATGACCATTTGGATTCAGCAAATCCTCAAAGTACTCTTTCCACACTGTCTTGAGTGTCTCTTTGTTGTGTACCTCATTTCCGTTTTTGTCCACCATTACCACATCCTCTCGCAGACCTCTTCTCTTACTTTTGACCATCCCATTAAGTACATTCTTATTTCCTCTACTGTCTTCCTCCATCATCTCTGTCCACTTTACCATCCACTTCTTCCTCTCCTCTGCGACAATTTCAGTTTTTTGTCATATGCTATTTAAAATCAAATGTTCACGTGTTGAAACAGTGGTGGTTGTTTCTCATATAATCATGTGTTTCAGTTGTGGCTGGGTAGATAGACTTTGAGCTTCCGTTGGAGCATTATTTTAGCAGTTTGAAGACTGATAGTTACACAGCCATTGTCATTCTTCTTCTTCTGCTTTTACGGCCTCATTGGACCACTTCAGTCAATCATTTCTTGGTCCTCTTCTTCAGTAAGTTTCCTTTCCGAGTCGCCCAGTAGCTCTTCATTCGCTCTGATCTTCTCAGGCGTTCCTCATCTGTAAATACCCTTTTTACTGTATTACGTTTGTCTATTTTTGCCTGAAATCTTATTTTTATATCTCTCAGTTTTTTTAATTTTGTTGTTTTGTTTTTCAAGTCAACCAAGGTTATTTCCAATTCTTTCATATCTTCTCTAATTTCCTTAATCCATCCTACTTGTTGTTTCATATTCCAAAGTTTCACTACAATTTTTCTAGATAACCTGGTTTCTGGTGTCCTCATGATGTGACCAAAGAAAGAAAGCCGTTTCTTCCGAATAGTATCAGTGATGGGCTCCAGTTCTATGTATACCACTTCATTTGGTACTATCCGCCACTGTCCATCTTTCTGATATTTTTTATTTATGCATGTTCTAGCTATTCTTCTTTCTACTTTTAAAACTTTGTCGATTCTGTTTTTCTGAGTAACTTTAAAAAGAGTTTCACTTCCATAGGTCACCTCTGGTTGAACCACCGTCTTGTAATGTTTTAATTTTGTTGCGATTGATAAACATATTCTTTTATATGTAGACCATGTTAATTTTTGGGCTTTTATCATTTTATTAGTTCTTTCTTGCCATGCAGGTTTCTCATCCAAGTTGTAAGTTATAATTTCTCCTAAGTATTTAAATTCCTTCACTATTTTAACTTTCTTGTTATTTACTGTTAAGTGATTGATTACAAGTGGATTTGCTGCCATTATCTCTATCTTTTCAAATGATATCTGAAGTCCAATTTTTTGTGCTATATTTTGTAGGCTTATTATTTGATTTCTGGCTTCTTGAATATTATTAGCCAGTAACGCTAAGTCATCTGCGAATCCCAAGCAATTTAAGTCTATTTGATCTTTCTTGGTTCCAATTCTTATGTTCCTAGGATTTTCCCTGTACCATTCCCTCATTACATATTCCAAAGCACAATTGAAAAGTAGAGGCGATAAACCATCTCCTTGTCTTAATCCTGTTTTAATCGTAAACGGTTCAGATAATTCTCCTCTGAATTTTACTTTAGATTTGGTGTTTGTTCGAGTTAGTTTTATAATTTTTATTAATTTGGGATGAAGTCCGAAATTCATTAGTATTTTCAGCAATGAAGATCTATGTATACAATCATAAGCTTTTTTGAAGTCTACGAAGGTTATGACTTGCTGTTTTTGTCTACGTTTGTAGTAGTCCATTACTAATTTTAAGGTGATTATCTGTTCAGGGCAGCTTCGCCATGGCCGAAATCCACCTTGATATTCTCCTATTTCCAGTTCTAATTGATCTTTACAACGATTATATAGAATTTGTGACACGATTTTATATGTGATATCCAAAAGGGAAATTCCTCGATAGTTGTCAGGATTTGATTTTTCTCCTTTCTTGTGTAATGGATGTATTATAGCAGTAGTCCAATGGTCTGGCAGTTCTTCTTTGATCCAAATGTTCACTATGCATTGGTGTAATGAAATCTTTACTGGTTCCGCAGCATATTTCCACAATTCTGCAAATGTTTGATCTTCTCCACTCGGTTTGTAGTTTTTTGAGCTCTCTCAGCGCTTTGTAGACTTCTTGGATTGTGGGTGGATTTATGTTTTCTGATGGTGTTTTAATAGTGGTGTCTGTATTTATTTGAAGCAGTTCTGGTGGATCTTCGCAATTTAGCAACTTGTTGAATGTTTCTGCTAAAATTTCTGTATTTCTTTTATTACTATGAGCTAACTCGCCATTTTTGTCTTTTAACATTAATGTTGGAGATTCATATCTTTGTAGTTGTTTGCTAAAAATTTTGTAGTAATCCCTTGAGATTGTTTTCGCGCTATTTGTTTCGATCATCAGGAGTATATCCTTTTGGTATAGCCGTTTAACCCCTCGTATTATTTTTTGAGTTATCTTCCTTTGTTTTATGAGATCCAAGTGTGATTCATCTGTTTTTTTTACTCTGATACCGTAACCAGGCTTGATGTCTATCTTCCACTGTATTATCACACTCATCGTTCCACCATTGGTGTTTCTTCCTTGGATTTATTGGGGCTACTTGTTCAGCTATTTGTTTCAATTCGGGAACTATTTCCTCTAGATCATCTGTTATTTTAATATATCTAGTTCGTTCTTTGTCATCATCATCATCTTCATTTCCCGTTTCCAGCTTCGTGGGTCGGGTTGTGAATTAAGGACCTCCAACGTTTCCTGTCTCTCCACCACTCCTCTCCTGTTTTTAGTACTTCTTCAGGTTTTCCTCCTCTCTTCTCTACACACTCCCACACTGTATCTGCCCTTCTCTTTCGGGGCCTTCCTCGTGGTCTCTTCCCTGTCATCTTTTCACAGAAAGTTTTCTTTGGTACTCTCTCCTCTCCCATTCTCATCATATGTCCATACCACTTTAACTTTGTTGTTTCTATCCTGTCCTGCAGCTTCAAGATTCCTGTCCTTTTTCTAATCTCTTCATTTCTAACTCTATCTCTTCTGGTCTTGCCCTCTATACCTCTTAGGAATTTCATCTCCGCGGCTTGTATTCTACTCTCCTCTCTTTTTGTAGTAGTCCACACTCCAGCTGCATATGTTAATATGGGTCTGTAGTAGGTTGAATATAATACATTTTTACATTTCTTTGGGACATCTCGGTTCCACAGAATACCCCTTATGCTCTGGTAAAAACTGTTCGCTTGTTGTATTCTCTTTCCAATTTCCTCAGTTATCCTTCCATCTTCTGTGATCACACTTCCCAAGTACTTGAAACTTTTAACCACTTCTAGAATTTTCCCATTCAATTCTATCTTTCCTCTTCCTTCCTTCCTTCCTCTTGACATTACCATTGTCTTGCTCTTCTCTGTGCTTACTTTCATCCCATATTTCTCTATTTCTTGATTCCATACATCTAGTTGTTTTTGTACTTCCTTTTCATCCTCGCCCCATATCACTATATCATCTGCAAACAGCATGGCCTTTGTTGCCTCTTGTCCCAATCTCTGTTTAACATTCTTGTGAATTTCATCCATGACTATGATGAATAGTAATGGGGACAATACACTTCCCTGTCGGAGACCTGTTTCCACTTAAAACCATTCTGTTTCTCCTATACTGGTCTTCACGCTACTCACAAAATATTTGTACATAGCTTTTAACATTTGGACATCAGCTCCGTTAACTCTCCTTTTCCTTAATACATTCCAAACCACCTGTCGAGACACACTGTCGTACGCTTTCTCAATATCAATAAATGTCATCACCATGTCTTTTCCAAATTCCCATCTTTTCTCCATCATTTGCCTTAATGCAAAGATTAGGTCAAATGTTGATCTGTCTTTCCTAAAACCATACTGTTCTTCTCCCATCTCTCCTTCTATCTTTTGTTCTTTGTATCCCTTGTTATTTATTAGTTTATGAGGGTCGTATGTTCTCTTCTTTTTTGGGTGAGTGTTCTTTATTTGTCAACGGGGTACATTTAATTTTAATCTTTATCATGTAATGATCCGATCCAGTATCTGTTCCTCTCAGAACGTTCACATTGTAGATCTCCCTGTGATAGTTCTTATCCATACAAACATGATCTAGTTGCCATTCACCTTTTTTCCAATCTGGATGTTTCCAAGTTTTGAGTTTATTTGGTCTTCTCTTGAAGTAAGTTGATTTGGAGATCATATCATGGTTCCTGCAAAATTCTACCAGTCTTATGCCATTCCTGTTTGTTCTTCTCTGTGCTGGCCATTTTCCTATTATGTCTCTATATCTTTTTTCCTTTCCTAACTGGGCATTAAAGTCTCCAATTAAAATTTTGGTGTGACTTTTATTTATGTTTGTTGCTGTCTGATCTAAAAGCTCCCAAAATCCCTCCACATCATCTTTGTGTGCTTTCTTATTATTTTTATCATTAGTTGGGGCATGGGCATTTAGAATGGTATATGTTCTATTTGCAGCTTTTAGAGTTAGTGTCGAGAGCCTAGGGGATAATGCTTTAAATTCTATGATGGATTCAATTATATTGAGATTGACTACAAATCCTGTTCCGAATTGTGGACATTGCTTCATTATTTTTTTTCCTGGTATTCCCTTGTAAATTCTATACCCTTGTGATTCTATTGGTTCCTGATCGGTGTTTCTCATTTCTTGAAGCCCGGTTATTAGAATCCCTTTGCGATCCATTTCGTCTGTCAAAATTTTGAGTTTTCCTGGCTGTATGATGGAATTTATATTGTGTGTTGCTATATAGTTTATCTGTCCTATCTTCAGTCTAAATTTGGGTTTTCTATCTGTCGGGGGTATTTTTAGATGCTCCGACTCATCTAGGGTATCTTTCAGGTGACTGCCCACCGTATCCGAATGCAGTCTAGGTGGATTATTCCTTAAAAGATTTCCTTCCATGTTTGACTTTCAAAGGTAGTCAACCTTGTATGGAGCAAGCTCCGAGTTACAACTGCGGTTGTTAACCGTAGAGGTTGTTGTGTGTTTGGTCCGCGAGAGCTATTTTATTTTGCTCAAGTCCGCCAGCAAGCCGGTGAGGACCCCCCTATCCGCCACCTGGGACGCGCCACGTCGGAGTATCACCTCTCCGCCTGCTACAACACCGTAGTAGCCATTGTCATTATTACTGTTTCTTTTAGAATATGCTTGCCATGTATAAATTAACTGAAACTTCACCCTTTACTGTGGAGGGTAAAACGTTGGTTAATGAATTAACAAGGACCTCGTTTATCCGGATTAAGTGGGACCGGAACTGATCTGGATTATTGAAAATCCACATAATCTGGAAAAATCAAATACATGTTATATAATCTATTAACATAAATTGAGTTGTCCAGTTGCAAAACTCGTTTAATCCACTTGTGAATAAGGATCATGTATTAAAATTATTTATTTAATTAGTTTATTTTATTTTACTTTATTTTATTTTGTTTCATTTTGTTTTGTTTAATTTAATTTTGTTTTTGTTTTGCTTTATTTTATTTTGTTTTAAATTGTTTTATTTAATTTTTTGTTTTGTTTTTCTTGTTTTGTTTTGTTTTATTTTTATTTTGTTTTGTTTAGTTTGTTTTGTTTATTTTGTTTTATTTTGATTTCGTTTTGTATATTTTGTTTTGTTTTATTTTGATTTTCCAAAAAACAAACATAAAACCAAAATCAAAAAACACGAAGCAAAAAGAAAAATTTAAAAACAAAAGCAGAAAACAAAAAACAAGAAACACAAAGCAATAAGCAAAATTCAAAAAAAGCAAAAACAGAAAACAAATCCAAAACCAAGAAAGAAAAACAAAAAGTAACATTCAAAAGCAAAAGCAGGAAGCAAACACAAAAGCATAAAGCAAAAGTAGAAAACAACAAACACAAAAGATACGTGAGGCAAAGTCCAGAGAAACGTTTCTCATGAAAATGATCCTTATTCACAAGTGGATTAAACGAGTTTTGCAACTGGACAACTCAGTAATACCATTTTTTCAATTGTACAATAGAATATAAGAACACTTTTCTTACATTTACGACTCTTTGTTATGCGCTAAATTAATGTGCGAGTTTTTTCTGTTTTACATTAGTATAGCATTTCCGCACAGCATCAGTTCTCACTTCCAGGTGAATGCCGGGACGGTACCATTGATAGGCCATGGCCGAATTACTTCCAATTCCTGTCCTTAACTATCCTTGGTGGAAAATACATTCAAGAAGAGTCGACCCCATAAAGGAAATACTGTACAGTAAAAATACCGGTATTTTTTAATTATTTTCGATCCGGATAAACCGGAGATCCGGATTAATGAGGATCAGATAAATGAGGTTCTTGTGTAATAGAATAACATGAATCTAATCATGTTTGGTACGGGTCTTAATAACAATGGCAAATTTTAATAACAACTCAAGTGGTAGTTTTTTTTAAACTCCGAGACTCAGCAAGATCTTCCAATGACCACCTCCTTATGTTTCAACATCAACATTTTTGTATATCATTCTTCTAGGCTTTTAAGATGTTCTTCACCATTCTTTAGATTTTTTTTTCATTCTTTTTAAAGATATTCTATAATTTGCTGCTAAAGAGCTATGTTCGAAACATGCACAAATACAGTAATCATTAACTTCATTGCCATTATAAACAATTAATATAAACCTAGCGAGAATACTCTGAATTTAACCTTAATAATTTTGAGGACTAATTGGTGCTATGTACGAGGGCTACTTTTATTTTAAAGCCCGTAGTTAGTACTCACGCCGCAACAAGCGTGGGCGCTACCTCCCGGCATCCTTTGCGAACAAGCAGCTGTGTAGCTAACCTGTATGTTGAACTGTGCATCTTTACAATGTTCAAGATTATTAATTCGCCCGCCATGTGAGAGGTACGATGTGTGATACATTTTTTGAGTGCAAGAAACACGTCGGCTGCAGACATTCATCGTCAGCTTTGTGAGGTGTATGGTGATAATGCAATGACGGAAGGTAAAGTGCGAAAATGGGTGCGAGAGTTCAAAAGTGGCAGTGAAAATGTTCATGATGATGAACGCTCAGGTCTGTGATCACAGATGACTTGCTGACTGCAATTGACACGAAAATTCACGAGGACCGAAGATTCATGATAACCACTCTATCAATGGATTTTCCTCAAGTGTGAATTCTTGGTTGTCAGAGCAGGCGGCAAACTTTTATGCAGAGGGATTTCAGAACTTAGTTTTAAGGTATGACAAGTGCTGAAATAAACAAGGCAACGGTGTAGAATAATAGAGGAAGGTATGTAAAACCTAAAAATAAATGTGGTTTCAAAATAAAATGTTCGGTTAATTTAAAATAAAAGCGGCCCTTACTTAAAAAACAGCCCTCGTATTATGGATACATGATGGGTTCAACATAGTAAAAGGAATTTTAAAATATTAAACCATAGCTTAGTTAATTTTTAAACTTATTAGATCAGGTAACATTTATGTACCTTGAAAACCATTTGAACAGAGAGCATAGCAATTGTTCTGGAGCTCTTGACAATTCTTATACAACTACATTAAAACTACAGCAAGCATCAGCGCGCAAGATTATGGTTCTTATTTTGAAAGAATTAGTTGAATCCTATTATACCTCTACTGCACTGCTTGTGACCGCGGTACAGGATGAGGCGATACTTCTGGGCTGTAGTGTACTTGTTCCAAGTCAGATAATGTAATCACTGTTGGCAGCACACACTGGCGGTTATATATTGTCTGCTCAAACTTGACTAATCAAGTTCAGTAGTTTATTATGGTTGTATAGTCCTTGTCACCTTAAGTACTGTCCGTCCACCAGCTTAAGATCCGTGGCAGGAATGCAACGAGTCAGCAGTAGACAGCTGGCCTCTGCGTGAACGACAATGGTGCCAACCTCAGATACTTATGCGCTCTACTCACCACAGGCTGTGTGGCAAACATGTTTATTTTTATGTGGATGGTGTTGACACAGCACAGTGAGATTTCTAAGTAATATTATCGTACTAGTTTAGAATGTGTATTCACGCTTAGTTTAAAGATGAAAGCAAAGAGGTCGCTGAAAATTGTGAAACTTAAACGTTATTCAGTTCATGCAGTTTAGGTTATAACTAAAGCCCTGCGGATGTCCGCAAAAGTTTTCGCCATGCAGATATAGTTTACATGGCTGTGCGGATAGCGGATAAGCTGTGGACAATATTGGGAGTAAATTTGCGGATAGTTTTTAGAATACAATCCGAACTTGTTGAATATCATTACTAAGACCCGGATGTTTATGACGTATCATATTTTTCCATTATGTATTTTCTCATGACAAATGTAAGATGATGATTTACGCTGATCTCATTGAAATTATGTCAAGGACAATTAACACTCCGAACTGAAAAGGGTTGTTATTCTGGCTGTAGGCCTATACCATTCATTTTAAACATGGAACGAAAATATTATTGTAATGCCAGTAGATTTGGATAACAAACGTGCGAATTGGGATAAAAGTCGTGCGGATGTGGAGCGGATGCAGATAACAACCGTGCAGTGCTTCTTCATCACATCCCTCAATCACTTTCCTAATTATTTCCCTACCCTCAGAATGTATCACTCTTTTCTTCTTCACTTCCGACATAACACTACTGACCCGTACGATATCACAATTGAAACTAAACGCAAGTAGCAGTGATTAAGCATAGCGTGAATAACATAGGTGCTAAGTTGGCAATATCTGCAGCGGCATGTCCACTCAATCAGCGCAGCTGGAATGTCTCTCCGCTCCCCTTCAGTCCCCTGAGATCATGAGCTGGTGGACGGACAGTAATTTACTAACAATGTAACCTTACCATCACTACAAACATGGTGGTTTATACAGTAGTATAATTTCTTACTGTTGGGTTGAATCACGATTATATTAATTGTTACCAATAATGTTGTAAAGTCTCCATATTTGCACACCACTTGCAGTCACTTGTAATGTAACTTGAAAGTTGACAACATGAGCTGATCATCTGTCGCCCTCACTACATTCCAGTTTCGCCGATCTTCACATCGTTAGCCAGATAACCTAACCTATAAAGCAATGCCTATTTAAGAACATTGATACGTTTTCACTTCATATAAACTTCACATTCTATCTTCTATGTATTATCTATTATATAATATGCTAAGTTCATCCGACAAAAAACTCTAGTTCCTGAACCAGAAGGATAAAGAAGGTGCGTTTTGAGCTAAAATCGTCTCAATAGTACAGGAGAAATCTTGCATTAACTTGAGTTCTGAGAAATCTTCAGAAAAATTGTTTGCCACCTAGTTTAATCGTGTGAGTTCAATCTAAACCATTGTTACTTCTTATTCTCTGACATGTTTGTTACAACATATTGTGCTTCCTAAACATTGTAGATATGTTGTAAGGTGTTTAATGGTCAAGGATGTACGTCCTTATAACAATTCTGAAAAGGATAAATATTTCAAAAAATAAAGTTCTTATGTTTTTCATTAAAAACATAAATTTTGTGATTGGAACCAGTATTTCTCTTTATTAACTATATAGTCCATTGTCATGAAGAGGTACTAAAGCCAAATAAAACAGTTTGGATAATATTTTATCAGGTTAGAAGTTACTTGATTATTGGTTGGTTGGTTCCTTAGTTTAGGGGCTGCAACAACGCTGTCATTTATTCCCGTGTACTTTGGGTGTGTGTATAATTTGTCTGATAACCAATGTTAATTGTGATGGCTGTATTAGTGTGTGTTATCTGTAATTCAGGTAAGGACCGCAGACAATCAATTTTTCGAGTAGTTCCTACTTTTGCTACCGTCCACGACACCTAGCTGCGGACTTGGCTACTAGATGCCATCGCAGCCAGCACCTGGTGGCGAACATTAGAACTTATATAGCATTATCAAACTAACCTACACATTTTAGAGGAAGGTTGTTTTACATGCCACAAATTTATGACATCGGACCGCCGGCTTTACTTCCCCTCCGAAGTAAGGCATGATTTTACAATGATTACGAAAGTAAATACCTATGTTGGCAGCATTATCCCGGATAAGATATGTTCTTAAAATAATAAATTATCTTTCTACTGGTTAAGTGAGGTGACTCCGTCATGCTTGTTTTCTTTTTCTTTAGCATTTGTCCCACAAATTAGCAGGGTCTGCTTTTTTGGTTCTCTGACACTATATTACACGATTCTGTGCCATGTCAGAATGAAGTCGGGCAATTTTTAAATCGTCGTGAAGAGTGTCAAGCCAACGCTGTCCCGGTCGGGATTTTAATGCTCTTAAAAAATCCGACGACTTTGGCTAGGTTGAACCCGCGATCTTGGGCATAGAAGCTCAGCATGCTACCAACTATGCCACCGGAGCCGCTCAGATATTTGATTATTATATAATCTAAACACAAATGATATGAGCTGTATTTTTCTGAAGATATACTGTACATTGCTAGTAAAAGATTTTCCGAGAATGTTCTCCGCAGTGGGTACGTGCAGCTGTGAGTAGTTGAGTCATGAGCTTTAGTTGGCTGCACTGCACTGTGTCCTTCAAAGCGGGACTTCCCCATGTGAACTGTCGGTTTGTATCACATTAAGCGCTCAAGACTGCATGTCTTCAGCGTGTAAGCGAGCAACACTATACTATAAATAAATAAATAACTATACAGGCGGTAATGTTTACTACTGGAGAGAGTTTTTTTTTGGTGGAATACATTTTTCGCGAAGGCGATCGGCTTACAGAAAATGTAAAATTAAGATTTCAGGCGCGGTTTCCTAATTCAAAGTGTCCAAACCGTGATACCGTTCGGGATTTGGTAAGTAAATTTCGTGTGACTGGCTCAGTTCACGATGTACCGGGAACAGGCAGGCCTACGCTTTTAACAGACGAAAAACTTGATGAAATCTCCGATATAATGCTGCATAGCCCAAGTAAATCAACACGAAAATTAGGTCAACAAACAGGAATCTCTAAGTCAACAGCACATAAAGCTGTAAGAGACAAGCTTCAGTTGTTCCCTTATAGTGGGCGATGTATGGAAGATAGACATATGCTCTCGCGGACTTTTTTGTAGAACTTTTCACTAATTTGATTTAATATTCAATGTTAATGTATTGATTGACGGAGATTGAACATTAAATCAAATTAGTACTTTGTCAATACGGACCAAAATGACACCAAATATTCCCAAGAACTTTTCACATTGAACAGTTCTTACACTCATAGTATTTAGATATTTTTAGCGGTTTGCCCAGCGTAAGCTTACAAAGCGCTCGGACGCCAGGTTTTATTAATCGACTTTTCCACTAAAATCGTTACTGCTCGGCTTCTTTTGATCATAAATAAATTATTTTCTAAAGAAATCGTACTCGATATATCCTTTACAGAATGGTGAAAACTGCATCAAAATCCATCCAGTGGTTCTCGAGTTTACCCATAACATCCAAGAATCGGGGACTTGGTTTTATACTAAGTAGAGATGTTGCAAGCGGCAGCCGTGCTACCAACGTAACTGCTGTAGCTAGCTCTCGCAGACGCATGTAGGCGCTGCGGAGAACATTCTCGGACTCGCTGTATAATCAATAGGATAAACTTAATAATTTTGTATATCTTGTCCTGGACATGGTTCCTATTGACACTACATAACGACTTGGTCAGGAATAGAAAATTTTTAAACACCATTACATGTAGGTATTTATCTCCAGGGAACCCAACAACTTCCTTAACACAAAACATCTAAAAAGTGGACTTTTAACAAGTCCTGGAGTGCGCTGGCACTTGCTGAGTGATTGCATTATTTGCTTGTACTGTAGTGTAGCTCCTGCTTGTCTGCATGACAGCTTATGTAGTGCTTGCGATTGGCTTGAGTCTAGCTGTAGCTTGCTCTGGTGTGAAACAAATCATCTTCATGCCCATGTTCTGCTGCAGATGTATGAAGCGGAAGCTAACCAGCCGGACTGGAGTCATCGGAAGATCTTCAAGGGCCACCTCAAACAAGTGAGTGTACACGTTTTGAACTTTTGGTTAATACTGTACTTTCTTTCTTTCTTTCTTTCTTTCTTTCTTTCTTTCTTTCTTTCTTTCTTTTTCCTTCCTTCCTTTCTTTCTTTCTTTCTTTCTTTATTTATTTTTCCTTTCTTTCCTTCTTTCTTTACTTTTCCTTTGATCTTTCTTTTCCTTTTTATTTTCTTTCCTTCATTCCTTATTTTTCCTTTCTTTCCTTCTTTCTTTACTTTTCCTTTCATTCTTTCCTTACTTACTTACATATGTTACGCCCTCATTGGAGCACTTAATCAAAACAAGTATGTACATTGTTAGCCTTCAGCGGAGACGGACGTGTAGACCTGCGCTCTCCCGTTTAAATTAGCCAAGACCGAGTTAACACTGACGCGGAAGGGAAATAACGGCAGGAAACAGATTGTTAAGTGTAAAGTGTGTGCTTGAAATCTAAAAAACGGAATTGAGTGTATTACATGTGTAAAATGGTTCCATTTTAAGTGTGTAGGTATGAACGATGAAGTAAATGTAACAGATGCCTGGAAGTGTAATGACTGTGACGTTGTTGTCGTTTCAAGCGAGGAAATGAAACGCAAGGAAGATATGATTGTGCAGTTACAGAAAGAGCTCGAACAGGCGAAAAAAATCATAAAGGAAGTAGAAGATGAAAACAAAGTCCTAAAAGACATTCTTAGAGAAGAAGAAAATTCAAAAGGCAGCTGGGCCACAGTGACGAAGGGGGAAAGGGTAAGAAAGCCTCAACGAAAAATTGAAAGCAAACCTGTAGCAGTGCGTATATTAGGGGACTCAATGATCCGATTCAGTGCAGAAGAGTGCAGGAAGCAAGGAGCAGCCGTTGAATGCTACCCGGGAATAAGGATAGAACAATTGGCTCGCCAGATAGAAGACAGGGATGAAGAAAGGGAAGAAAAAGTGGTAGTGCTAAATGTAGGAACAAACAATTTAAGGAGCTCAAGATCCGCAGATCACATAATGGGGGAAATATGGGACTTAGGTATGGCTGCAAGAAAAGTGTTTAAAAAAGCAAAAGTTGTGATAGCTGGAATTGTAAGGAGAAAGGACACGCAAATCGAGTACACGGACTCGGTAAATGAAAACATTGACTGGGTCTGCAATCGGTTGGGCCTCGGATATTTCGACCCAAATTGCTGGATAGATTGGAATGATTTGGGACGTGATGGTGTCCATTTGAATAGACGTGGTTCACGGAAGATGGGAACTCTCCTGTGTAATGTGGTGCGCCATTTCGGGCAACAGGAAAACTAACGGGGCAGATTAGAGGTGAACAAACTCAACAGCACGCCACGGGGGTTACTGCAGCTTTCGAAGGGTGTACGGAGAGAGGTCATCTACCCCAACTAACGGGACGGGCGAGTGGCGAAGCACCCCAACACCGCAGCCTGGAGGCGGCAGCAGATCTCCAAGGACATTCTCAGACAGGTAAGGTTCTAAGATATCTTCAGGTCAATTGTCAAAGTATTGTGAACAAAAGTATAAAATTTTCGACTTTGATTGAATTACACAAGCCCGATGTAGTCATCGGAACGGAATCTTGGCTATCAGACGAACTAGGAAATAATGTATTCTTCCCGGCTGGCTTCACTGTGTACAGGAGAAATAGATTAAGGAGAGGGGGAGGTATTTTTATTTGCGTTAAAAATGACTTGACATCACAATTAGATTGGATAGATGAGGAATACGAAGCGCTCGGCATAAAACTTCTTAGAACCACTGACGGTAAGATACTAAGAATAATTGGTGTCTACAGAGCACCAAACGAAAACACCGACATCCTTTGCAAGCTAATTAGCATTTGTTTAGAGCTTGGGCCAGACAAAGATCTTATCTTAGCAGGGGATTTAAATCTCCCAAGTGTCGATTGGTCAGGTGATAAAATGCTAGGGGGGAGGGAACAACAAATAGCGAACTCATTCATACAGGAGTGCGGACTTTCACAAGTAGTGGAACGACCCACCAGGGGTAGAAATATACTAGATGTTTTCCTCATTAAGCCTGTGGATAATCTGATCAGTGTTGAAAATATTCCGGGAATTAGTGACCACCAGGCTGTCGAAATGTTATTCCATTGGGAACTGGAACGCAACCAAAATATTAAAGAAATGATTGTTTGGAAATGCAATAAGGCGGACACTTTAGGTTTTCAAAATTACTTAAAAGTAAATTTTCCTCGATGGGCATCGACTGGCGCTAGCGTTGAAGATGTGTGGTTAAATTTCAAAAATATTATTCATACGGGCCAATCGCTATACGTTCCAAAATATAGAGTGAAGGGAAACCAGGATCCAGAATACTACAATTCACGTGTTAGAATTCTTAAGAGAAAAGCTAGAAAAATACACAACAGACTAAAATCAAATAGGAACTATTACAGACAATACCAACTATTTATCAAGGAATTGAACACAGAAAAACGTAAAGCACACGATTCTTATATGAAGACTATACTAAAACCGGGAAATACAAATACTTTTTATAATTATCTTAGGAGACTGAAAAAGAACAGAGATGACATTAAGTCTCTGAGGGACTCAGAAGGAAATCTTGTCACAGGAAACCCACAAAAAGCTGAAGTGCTTAATGAGTGGTATTGTAGCATTTTTACTGCGAAAGCTAGCATGTCCGTTCCTTCAAAATTAAAGGAAAATACATTTAAACCATTCACTATTCATAACAGGGAGGTTAAAAAAAAAAATTAAGAAAATCAAAAAATTCAAGTCAGTAGGACTCGATGAGGTGTCTGGCGACATTCTCAAGATAGGCGGAGAACAAATAATTCCCTTCCTTAGGGTATTGTTCACAGTCTCTCTGAACAATAGGTCTGTCCCGTCCGACTGGAAGAAAGCTATTGTAGTTCCAATTTATAAAGGAGGGGACAGAACCATGCCGGGTAACTATAGACCAGTGAGTCTGACAGCAGTAGTTTGTAAACAAATGGAACAAATAATTGCAGATTATATAAGGGAATTTTGGGAGAAAAATAACTGGTTGTATGATAGACAACACGGATTCAGGAAAGGATATTCATGTGAATCACAGCTGGTGGGTTTTTGTCAAGATATAGCAGAAGTCATGGACACAGGAGGCCAGGTGGACAGTGTAATCATTGACTTAGCTAAGGCTTTTGACATGGTTCCACATGACCACCTGTTACATAAGATTGCAAATTTGGGTCTTGATGAAAGAGTGGTATTCTGGATCCGGGACTTTCTCCAAAACAGAACCCAAACAGTCAAAGTTGGGGGAGTATTTTCGAAAGAGACAAAAGTCACCTCTGGAATTCCACAAGGAAGTGTAGTTGGGCCATTGTTGTTTCTTCTATATATAAACGACCTGGTAGAATATGTTAAATCAGACGTCAGACTATTCGCTGACGACTGTGTAATATATAGAAAAATCGAAAATCAAGTTGACACTGCGCTCCTCCAACAAGACTTGGAACGTATAGAATGCTGGGTTATCCGAAATAACATGAGGATAAGTGCAGAAAAAAGTAAATGCCTGTCTTTTACTAACAGCAGAAAAGGGACAATAGCTGATTATAAATTAGGAAACAAAATTATTCCTCGAGTGGAGTCATGCAGCTATCTCGGGATTGCCATAAATAAAAGGTTACACTGGGGTCAGCACGTTGAGAGCGTTGCTAATAAGGCACAAAAGTCATTATACTTTGTTATGAGAAACATGAAGGGTAGCAGTATTCAGGCCAAAGAATTGGCTTACAAATGTCTAGTGAGACCAATTTTGGAATACGCCACGAGTGTGTGGGAGCCCTGCCAATCAACTCTAACGAACAAATTGGAGATGGTGCAAAGGAAAGCTGCAAGATTTGTACTTGGCAAATTCTCCCAAACTGATAGTGTCTCTGACATGTTAAAGTCATTGGGTTGGGAATCCCTACACAGCAGAAGACATAAAAGAAGACTCCAGGAGATGTACAAAGCATACACAGGGGAGCCGGCCTGGAATGAGTTGCGAAACAGAATGCATGATCCAGATTATATGGGTAGGAGAGATCACAAATACAAAATTAGGCCCATCATTCAAAAAACAAACTTAGCTAATTATTCTTTTACAAACAGGGGTATTCAAACATGGAATGAGTTACCTGAAGAAGTCTTAGAACCTTTTCCTAACAGTTTAAAAGCTTTCAAGAAGAAATTAAATGTTGCATTCAGGGAACCCAGAGACATTATGGAGAGAAATTGAGTTACAAGCAACATGTAAATATCTTGTTACCACCAGGTTTTGCCTAACTGTAACAGTACCTATTAATAAAATAATAAAAAATAAATGTCTCAAAAACAATATTAAAGTTTCAGCTTCTTACTTTTCTTCTTTTCCCAAAACATTTTCATTCTAGTCGACCTTGCCGCTCTCTCTGCATTGCTTATGGTGTAATAAAGGTTTTTAAGGGAAGTCGGATGTTCTTGTTTTTCAAGATATTCTTCTCATCTTGTTAGCAATTTGGGACATTGTCAAGCCGAGCTCATCCAGATCATTTTGAATTTCCATAAACCAAGAGTTCTTTGTTTTACTTTTGAAAAAAAATTAATAATACTTATAATTGTCTGGTATCCGGCAGGCGTGAGATATGACAACAAAAAAAAGCAATTCGTCTTTTTCGCATAGTATCGACTATAGACTCAGTTTCTTTATAAACCACTTCATTTGGTAATAGACGCCATTGACCATCCACCTGATGTTTTTTATTAATTATAGTTCTGAGAATTCTCCTATCAGTCTTCTGTAATGTGTCAGTAACTGATCGAGCGTTTAACTTGAAAAGTGTTTCACAAGCATATATTGCTTCCGGTTTAATAACTGATTCGTAATGTCGTAATTTGGCATTTATGGAGAGTGATTTTTTTTTGTAACTAGACCTAGTAATGTATTGCGCTTGTCTTAACTTTGTTGTTCTATTTTCGATTGACGCTTTCTCATTCAAATTCCATGTTATAATCTCTCCTAAATATTTAAATTTATGTACAACTTTAATTTCTTGTGTTTCCACATCAAAGGATGCCATTATTTCAGTCTTTTTTATTTCTTTATTTTTAATTAAAAAATTTTGTTTTTGGTGGCGCAGTGGTCAAGCTGTTGGCCTCTCACCAAGGTGGACCGGGTTCGATTCCCGGTCAATGCATGTGAGATTTTCGAAATGAAATGCCATGTCCTGTGTTTCAGATTCCACGTAAAAAAGGAGGTCCCATGGCTCGTGATCGCATGATTAACGGTCGCGTAAAACTAAAAGCTTCCTTCCTTTTTCTTTATTTTTCCTTTCTTTCCTTCTTTCTTCACTTTTCCATTCTTTCCTTCTTTCTTTATATTGCCTTTTGTTCTTTATTTATTTATTTATTTTTCCTTTCTTTCTTTCTTTCTTTCTTTCTTTATATTTCCTTTCGTTCTTTCTTTACACTTTGGCCAGCGCAGCAGCCCGTAATTGTGGGGTGTCTTTAAATAACAACTTCCTCTTGGTGTAGCGGTTCGATTCCCGGCTCTGTCAAGAAATTTAATCCTGGTCTGGGGGCAGATTCAGGGTACACTCAGCCTCATTAAGCAGAAATTAAAGAGGTGGGTCGATTCCCACTTCTGCCATCCTGGAAGTGGTTTTCTGTAGGTTTCCCCACTTTTGTTCCAGACAAATGCCGGGATGGTTCATAACTTGGGGCCACGGCCACCTCCATCCTAATCCTCATCTCAATTACAAATGAAAATCCACAGTCTGCTTCCAGTCTCGGACCGGGTCAGGAATGGAATGAATGAAGCCCCTATCTAGCGGCGAGGATATGGACTGAGCCGGCTGCCGAGGCCTGCCGCACTCCTCTGGGGCAATGATTAAATGAATGACAGATGAAATGATATGATAGTGGAGAGTGTTGCTGGAATGAAATTTTGACAGGGAAAACCGGAGTACCCGGAGAAAAACCTGTCGGCCTCCGTTTTGTCCAGCACAGATCTCACATGGAGTGACCGGGATTTGAACCACGGACCCAGCGGTGAGAGGCCGGCGTGCTGCCGCCTAAGCCACGGAGGCTTCTCAATTACAAATACACACACTAATACAAACACCACAATAACCCTATCTGACACATTCTATACACACATCCAAGTACATGGGGCTGAATGACCACAACGTTCAAGCCACTCAAATGAAACAGCAGAACAGCTCTTTAAATAAAAGGAATCACACAACTACTGTAAATATATAAAAATTATCAGTCCTAAAAATCCTTTGTGTTTCATAGAAATATGCACGTGAGCCGTAAACCTGTACCAGTTTACTGCAAAATAACTCTAATTAATCTGTACAATAAAATGTTTGAAAAGCATTGCATTTTAGGTATTATAATCTTACAGGCCTAAAGATAGCTTCTTTCTGTTTGGCAGGTTTTCCAGCTTGTTCGCCAGCAAGCTTTACATGAGCTTCTGGACGATAGGGAGTTAATGTCTAGTCTGCAGCATCGCTACACCAACCAAAGAGTGACCCTCGTCAAACAGGAGAACGCCAAAGATGTGGAGCAGTTGGAACAGCACTGCCGAGACCTCAAGTCCCAGCTCGACCAGGTCAAGGTGGAGATCGTGAAGATATTATCGGAGAAGGATGCGTGTTCCAAAGAAAATTGTGCCTTGAAGATTAACATATCAGATCTAAAGAATCGTCTTCCATCGGAGGAGGAGATGGAGTGTGGTTCTGGTATGTCAGAACATTGTGAGCATGCGGGAAGTGAAACATCGGCTTTCAGTAACACTTGCCTCGGACCTAACGAGGAGAACTGTGTCGTGAGCGGAACGGTGTCGCAAAGTGTCGTCGAGTCTAGTATTAATGTTCCGGTGAGATGTAGTGCAAATCAGGGATATTCTCAGGGAATGGAGCAACAGAATGGTGCTGAGGAGGTGCCGAGTGTTTTAGATCGGGTCGAGACGGTAGATGTAGTCGATGGAGCTGAAGTGAAGGGACCGAGTGAGGTAGAGAAACTGCAGTCGGAGGTGCAGAGTCTGACAGTCAAGGTGGGCGAGACGGAAGAGAGGTGCGCGGATCTGGAGGCGAGTCTGGAACTCCTCCGGCAGGAATACGAAAAGTGCGAGGATTATTGGGCCAATAAACTAGACGAGGAGAGACGTTTGTACGACCAGGAACAGAGGCTCAGTGACGAGAAGTATGCCGAACTCATGGCTAAGATTCAAGAGTACGAGGAGCAGTGTAACGATAGCGACGACAGCGACGATCGACTTTCCACCATCGAGGAGCGAGCAAGTTTGGAGAAGCAGGTATTTACTGCATTAATTAATTTCTTAATTTTAACAGCTTGTTTCTGGGAAAGAATTATGAAAAACGTAATTCGATCTGTGATGTCTGCAACATACCTGTCCGGACCACCTCATGCTGTATATCTATAACTAGGGACCTGAAAATTTATCATCTATTTTCCTTTAAATTAGCATTTATTTCCCCCCCTTTTAGCATCTATTTTTGGGAAATTAGCATCTATTTTTTTTCTGGATTCTTACCGACTATATGACTTTATTGGCGACACATTTGTTTTGACTTACATTTTAGGCCTACAGAAAATTGAAAGTATTGTAAATAAGTCTGACTTGCACCCTTTCAAGTTACACCTACTGTCTGCAACGACTGTATGGTAGTGCAATAAAACACTCACTGTCTACATTGTTTCTTACATTAAACTAAGCACGGCACGTTGTGATAGCTGACTGTGGCTAGATGCTACAAGCAGGCTGAATGCTAGCACTGTGTGGCTGTGAGGGGAGTTACTAGGGCTGACAGAGTACTGTTGCAGAGTCGGAACAATAAAAGCCATGATTAGCGTACTGCTGTGCTCTTTCATGAGCAGTTACAGCAGTACGTCCCATTTCTAGAAAAAAAAACTTTGAACCTTGAAGTGCTTGAAGGTTGGAAAAAAAAAAAAAAGGTTACTATTCAAGCGGCAAGCCGAAAAATTTTCCGTTTAGCGAAGTCCACGTTTTCGACAAACCACCAGCCGCCACGATGCGCCAAGTACACAAACGAGTTTCGTTCGTCAGCTGTCTGAATAAGTTATAGATAGTCGAAAGTTCGTATCGATACAGAAATCGATTGTTATATCGACCAATATGCGTAGCACACTGCGAGTCCGAGATGATATATCGCTAGCGAGCGATTAGGCCACCTACTAAACATTTTATTTTGTTTAATAAACAAATTCGCAAATAAATTAGCAGATTTAAAGTAATTTCGCTATAAAATCGCACTTATTCTGTATTTTCGCATTTTGGGTCACAATTCGCATTTTGTCGCACTTTGATTTAAGCTTAAAAATTATTTTTTTTTCCACATTAAAATTAACGTAGGCTTGGATTCTGTACGAAATTTAAAAATTCGCATTTATCGCAAATGCGATTTTTTTCAGGTCCCTATCTATAACTTTAGTCATAATCACCATTTTTATCCGTATTGAGTTCAAGGTCCATAAGGTAAAGTTCACTTTTCAATACAACAACATTTTTTTATAGGGTAGTACGAGGGTAGATTCAAAAATAAGGTTCCCACATTTGTTAGAAATAGTTAGTAGTTTTTATTTCACTTGAAAAGTACACCGTTGGAAAGCTTGTTCTTTCCGCTATTTTTCAACATAGTCACCAGTTTTCAAATACTTTTTTTTAACGAGAGATCCACTTTTGTGTACTTGCCTCACAGAAGTCCGCCGCTAACCCGTTGAGGAACCTGGTAACTTCTTCTTTCTTCCGCAAATCGTGTAGGGAGCTCTCGAACGATCACACAGACATCCATGATGAACAACGAAGCAGGAGGCCGTCGATCTCAGATGAAACTGTCGCAAAGATTTAGTGAATACTGCTCGAAAATCGGAGAATCTTGATCAAGGAAATGACTCTTCGGGTTCCTGAGGTTTCTGAAACTTCCATTGAATGGATTTTGACCGAGAAGTTGGGCTATCATAAGATTTGTGCGCGTTGGATCCCGCATATGCTTACAGCATAACTCTAACAGCAACGCGTCGACTGTGCCCGGGAGTTTCTTCATGAATGCGCCGAAAACATCAAGGAATTCTTAGACTCCATTGTCACTGGTGATGAAACGTGGTACACTACTTCACTCCCGAAACAACAGACACGACGATTCGAGACGGACGATGAAGTGAAAGAAGAAGTTACCAGGTTCCTCAACGGCTTGGCGACGGACTTCAGCGTGGCAAGTATACAAAACTGGATCTCTCGTCAACTAAAATGTATTCAAAAAAATGATGGCTATGTTGAAAAATAGCGGAATAGACAACCTTTCCACCGGTGCACTTTTCAAGTAAAATGAAAGATGCTAACTATTTCTAACAAATGTGGGAACCATATTTTTCAAACTACCCTCGCAGATAAAAGAATGTTGTTGAATTGGAAAGTGAACTTTACCTTATAGATCACCTCATGCTGTCGTCCCGGAAGTCCGGGTTCGATTCCCGGCTCTGCCAGAAATTTAATTGTAGTCTGAGTGCTGCTGGAGCGGGGTACACTCACTCTCGTGAGGCAAAACTAGAAGAGGCGGGTTCAGTTCCCATCATAGCCTTCTTCTGGAACTCCTCAGGCAGGAATACGAAAAGTGCGAGGATTATTGGGCCAATAAACATGACGACGAGCGACGTTTGTATGACTAGGAAGTGGTTTTCTGTGGTTTCCCACTTCTAATCCAGGCAATGCCGGGATGGTTCCTAACATAAGAGCACGCGCACACTGGGGACACTTTGTCGCGGGACTGTTTTGTCGCAAGGTGAAGGGCTATTACACTGTATTGGGATGCGCACACTGGGGACACAACACGGACGAGACAAAAATGTATCCGGGCTGTCGCAACAGCTGGCGCCATATTTGTTGCGGGACTGTCGGTCTCCTGTGTTATAGCATTCAAGTGCGCACACTGGGGACAAAAGTGTTGCATACCTCTCGTTTTCCATGGAGACTCTACACAACAGAGTGAGACATGTAGGCTATATATGTATTCTTTGTCAGACATAAACATACACACGTGACAAATAAATAAAACTACGGTATAAAATTTCAAATTATAAAAAAAAAAAAAAGAACATGAGCACGACGATGGAGGACACTTTTAACTACCTACAGTGACACCCACAGACAATCACTGTCCTCCCAAATAACTGTCAGATAAAAAATAACTTTATTTTAATGTTGTAAAACTTAGAAATGACTACCCTATCAACAAACCAGTCCTCCCCCTTCCCGAACCAAATCTTTGAAGGTTAGCTACTGTTGCTGTGATACACTTAATCAATATAAGCCCTAAACTACAGTAGAATTGTAGACTAATATGAGGAAATGAACTACGAGTACTCTGTTGTGATGATGGTAAAGAGTTGGTCCATACTGTGACTACAACATACGAAACAATGTTTGTCTACTAGACTACTATTAATTAGTTGAAAGATCTAAAATTGTGGAATGTCTACAAACTGCTCAGCAAATCCCTTTTTGATGTAATAAACTGTTACTATGTAATGCACTATTACTCTGAATGCTTTAGATTTGAGTAGCTTTTATAAAAGCAGTTATTTCTTGAGAGGTTTTCAGATTACCGTATGTGACAATGAAATACTGTATCCATGGTTAAATTCAAACAATAGTGTAAATGAAAGGAAATATATAAGAATCACCTATGTTATAGCAAGTATAATAATAAAAGATATTAGAGTTTAAAGAAAGAAGTTCAATTTTGAATTGATTTAAGGGGCAGAAAGCGAGGTCATCTACCTTTCACCCAAGAAACAAATCCATGTCTATAATACAGTCCTGTTATGCGAAATAATCCAAAAACCAGTGTCAATAACCAGGATATGTACGGTACTCTGCGAAAAATACAAATGACATTTTCTTTATATGCTACCGCCCACATTCATTATTCCCAATTGTACCCACTATGCAAAGAAGCATAATTTCTTGCCGTCATAGTTTCTATTCTATTCTGAGAATTAAGTTGAGCACCCCTGACCACGTACAATGCAATTTTGATTGGTTGGTGTGTGCGTGTGCGAATTACGAGGGGAGGGTAGTTTGCAACTTGTACCAAGAGATGGCACGGTAATCGCTGCCCTCCGGCAAGCGCATTCTTTCACGACAGAGTTTCCAGTATTATCATTATAAGCTACTCGATCGTACAAGCAGGATAATTTCGTTCTTAGTACGATGTACAATCTATCAGTAAGATCGTACGCACATTGTACGATCCTCGTCACTTCGTACCTTATTTTAATTCTAACCGTTTTGGAACTCGATATCCGAGGTTTGGGGAACATTGCGTACAGTAGTTAAGCTTGATGACGGGGAGTTGTCAGCATTACCAGAATTCACTCTCGAGTATTGACATTGGCACATTTTGATGCCGACTGCGAGAGGGTATGCAATAAGACGATTCTTGTCGAATTTAAACATGGGGATAGGCTTGTGACTTCAACAGTGAATGGATGTTTGCATACTATACAAAGCGAGAGCAGCAGAGATTCGTGCAAACATTTCACTCCAACTCAGACGTAGGTCTACTGGCGGCCTTAAACTTAAACGATGACAACGAATTCCACTTTTAAATGTACAGACAATACCTCGTATTTCTTTATTTTGATTCGTGTGGTGGCTTGTAACAAAACTGTCTGGTCTAAATAAAGGACTACGTAGAATTCCCAGTCAACTAAAATAGCGGATGTCCAAAATAGGCATAATTTATGAATATATGTATGATCCCACTGTGAATTATACTAACGTTTTGAAGTAGTATCACGATCCTATTAATTGTTTAAGTTGACAACGCCAAAGCTACTGGACTAAAATGCAAAGTCAGGACATGGACGAACCTGGACCCAATCCATGGCCTCCTTAATAGATTCACCCTTGCTTTAACCAACTGAATGCTAGATCTTGCCAATCAAAATAAAGGTACTATTTCGTTTAGATTTTTGTTAGTTTTCGTGCACGGCTTTCTACACTACAGATCTGAATGTGCAATATGTATTTCAGGTAGGGTAGATCTATTAAGAAGGCCATGATCAGGGTCCATATGCCCTTTCTATGCATACGGTGCTCAGTAGATACCATAGTGACTCCAGGAAAACAGCTGTTGACGTGCACTTTTCATTTTCAATTTCCCTCGCCATAATGGATGAAAATGTGGAAACATTAATAGAAGAGGTGGAGAAGCGGCCTGCAATCTATGATAAGACCCTGACAGAATACGCTAACACAAATATTAAACAACAACTCTGGGAGGAAGTGTGTTCAGCAGTTGTCTCCAACTGGAAGGACTTGGAAGGGAACCTTAAAACCAAAGCAGGTAAGTTAATTTCATCAATTTTATTGTGCTCCATGGCTTTTAAAATAGACACGTTCATCGGGAGTTTATACGTTTTCCATTTATTTTGGTGTATTGATGCACGAAGATCACTTGTACATTTTATTGTACTGCCATGCTAGTAAAATAACTAGATAGATACTGCCGCACGTCAGTGCCTCTGTTTTGAGATCGGTCAAAGGAAACATCGTCCAGCGGAGAAACATAAACAGTGTCATCAAAGCGTATGCCATCTTTTGCGCGTATGAAATTGTATAAAATACAGCAGCATTTCAATATCTTATCACAAAAGAATTCATTGACATCAATAGGCCTGTGAAGTATTCGCCACTTATTGGCCAGTATGCCGAACGTGCATTCCACCACTCTGCGTGCTCGTGTGTGTCTGTAGTTGAATATTCTTTTAGAAACTGACGAATTCTTTTTTGCATACGGGCGTAATATACTCTTTGATAAACCAAAAGCTTCGTCAGCCACCACGAAAAACGGCATTTCTCTACCATTTTCATCACCTGGTAGACGCCTTCCTTCCGGAATGTTCAATGTGTTGTTTTCCAACATTTGTCCCATTTTGGACTCTTTGAAAATAACAGAGTCATTCATAGCCCCTAGTGACCCGACATCTATGAACACAAAATTGTATTCCGCATCCACCCACACCATTAGCACTACAGAGAAATATTTCTTGTAATTCCAGTATCTTGAACCGGAATTGTCCGGTTTAACTACCCTGACATGTTTACCATCGATGGCCCCAATGACGTTTGGAAAGTTAGTATGCTCAAAGAATTTATCTGCGATTTTGATCCAATCTTCTTCCAGTTTTGGTGGCATGAAGATTGGCTGCAGTCCTTCCCAAATTTTTGAACAGCAATTTTTCACAATCTTTCGAAGGGTGGATGGAGCAATCAAGTACTCCAATGACAAAGCATTGAAGCTTATTCCTGTAGATAAATACCTGTAAAAAAATTGAAACGTTTTTATATCTTTCATGATAAGTACAGTACAGTACAGTGCAAGTAATAGTCTACAATGTGCAACAATAAACCCAAGCATACACAAACTAACGAAAGAGTGGTGGTTTTCTCCCTGATGGAATAGACTTAGTGTAATAATCTGCATTGTTAATGATGTCATGACAATTATTTGGAGTTTTGTTTTCTGTTTCAGGTATGGAAGTTCAAAAGAAATGGCATAGTCTCAGAAGCTGCTTTGCAAGGGAGCTGAGGTTGCAAAAGCAAGGAAAATCGGGAGATGGAGCCAAAAAGCGAAGAAACTACATATACTTCCAGAAGTTGTTGTTCCTCCTTCCTTCTATGGAGAACAGGGACACAAGTAGCAATCTGGATGACCAGGGAACAACAGGCTTGGAAGAAGAGGAACGCAACGAATCTCATAGACCTGCAAGACCTCCCAGGCGAACCAACGCTTCCCGAAAAAAAGGCTTTGAACAATCCCTCTTGGAGGTATTAGAAAACAAAAGAAATGACCATATGGACGAGGATGTCAATTTTGCATTATCTCTAGTTCCTACTTTAAAATCACTACCAGATTTTCAGAAGATGGAAGCAAAAATTCAGATAATGAACGTCCTTAAATCGTTGAAATGGCCAGACGTCCATCAGTCCCCTGCTTTCACATCCAACAGGACTGAAAGAAACAATATACAATACCTACCTAGACCATCGTCAGTGGCTCCATATTTAGAGGGGCCATCTACGTCTCGGAATCACGCGGGACCATCTGAAGCTAGAGCTCAATGTTTGGCGGGATCCACATCCAAGGAAGATTTTACGCGGACTGAAATCCACAGACAATCGCTTACGCAACGACCTGGTTCCGAACTGACTTATGAAAGTGATGAAACAATCGAATCGTACATAAACACTTTCATTGGTGATTCTGAACCCGAATTACTGTCCTTGTAATGTGTAATTCATACTTCATACTTGGTAATTTCTTTGACTTGAAACTTTATACTTGTTTCCTTTTGTAAAATACTCATTATACATTGCTGATGAAGGTCATACATAATGTGACCGAAATCAGTTCTTTAGAATAATAACAATATTTACTGACTTATGGTATTTTATTACGGTATCTCAAACTTGTCAATAGGGGTCATTTTCAAGACAATTATTTTTTTGTCTTGACGTAATTGTATTGTTTGTAATTTGTACCTGTAATGGTAATATAATCTTAAATCAAACAATAGTCTTTAGTTTATACTTACCTAATGGTTACTGCTATTCTCTCTTCTGGAGGTATGGATAAGCGAAGGGTTGTTTTGATAACATACTTGTGGTCCAACTGTTGTTAACAACTCATCAAAGGTTTGCACACTCATACGAAAGTATGACCAAAATTTTGATGGGTGCTCACGAAGGTCTTTGTATAAAATATAAAACGTTCCTTTTAGTAATCTTGAACTGTAAATAGGATGGACCCAGTACCGTCTCCTTATTTCCTTCTTCCTTCGTGACCGAATAACAAGCGCACAAACAACAGCAGTTTCCACTAAATCCATCTTCTCAAATAAAACGTGTGAAGTGAGAGTGCTACACAAGATAATCCAAAAAAGCACTAGTTGTTTACGGTGTGCGCAGGTACTACGATAAAACAGTCTTGTCCCTGAGCTGTCGCGCGCAGGCAGCGGTAGGCAGGGACAAAACTGTCCCGCGACAAAATGTCCCCAGTGTGCGCAGGTACTGCGACAAAACAGTGTTGTCCCTGAGCTGCCGCACACAGCGGTAGACAGCGACAAAACTGTCCCGCGACAAAATGTCCCCAGTGTGCGCGTGCTCTAAGGCTACGGTCGCGTCCTTTCCAGTCCTCACCTGAATTACAAATACACACACTAAAACAGTCAAACTTAAGTCCTACATTTCCTCCCCTTACAAAAATCTTCAATAAATGAATGGGTGACCCACTATTTAAAAGAATTATTTACAAATAAAATGTATTTATCACAATAACAGAGGCTATCAGATATGGTCTACACACACCCAAGTACATGGGGCTGAATGACTACAAGCATCTCAAATGTAACATCATACTTATCCAACCCCCTCATGGTTTAGTGGCTAGCATCCTTGGCTTTCACCTTGAGGTCTGGATCTGCCAAGAAATTTGAGTGTAATACAATTTCAATATCCATCCAGCATTTTTATCTCTCAGTGAACTGGTTGTTGCACCAAAATGCCAACGTTGACTTGGTTCCAGGTTACAGACCTAGAAGAAGAATGTGAGGAACTGAGAATAAGGGCTGAGCAGGAGCAATCGGAGAAGGACGAAGAGCTTCTGCAGTTGAGGGAACGGGTCAAGTCCTGCGAACAGCGTCTCCAGATGGCTGGAGGTAAGTCATAGCTAAAGACACCAAAATTATTTTCTGCAGAATCTCAAAATCACGGCAGCAAGATACATTTGTGTGGTTAGTGCAATTCAAGGGTTCATTCCGAAAACTAGTCAAGTCCAAAAATTGACTTTTTGAGATAAATACATCTTTCTCTTCATTGCCAGCTTTACGTATACATATTATTGCTGTCTCCAAAAAGCAGACTTAACGTGGTTGATTCCAGAGGCGAATCTTACCAGTGTTAGAATTAATATTGTATCTTTCAATCGGTCAGCAAAGCTTTTGATAATGGTTGCTGTACCAGATATTTTGTTAATGTCCGCATCTGTTTAGTGTTCCTATTTATCTGATGATCTTGTATGATATGGAACAACGGATTAATGCATGTACACACACTACTCCTGCAACACACGTGAAATTACAGTACTGTTTGTGGAAAGTGAAACACCAAGAACAAGAGATGTGACCACATTGCACTTTATACCACAGAAGATTAGGGACATGACAATACATTTCTGATTAGGAGGATAGTCTGGTACATGCACGTGGACTGTCGATCTTCAGTACGGCGTCGCGCCACCACGTGCTGCACTCAGAGCTGCTAGACGTCGTGGGATGGAATCTTACAGCGCTTGAATACGCTGCTGGGGAATACCGTTCCACGCGGTTTGTAGGCGCGTCCACATGGCGTCAGGTTGACCTGAACGAACAAGTTGCCGACCGACCAAATCCCAGACATGTTCGATGGGCGATATGTCAGGCGAACGGGCAGGCCAGGGAAGCAGAGGTATCCGTCGTTCTGCGAAGAAGGCTTGCATATTCCTCACCACTTGCAGGCGGGCATTGTCCTGCTGAAATATGGCCTGTGGAACGGCCTGCAAGAGGGGCAGTGCCGCGGGCTGTAAAACTTTCCTGATGTAGCGGTCACTGTTCAGATTGCCCGCAAGACGTATGAGGCGCGATTGCCTGTTATAGGCAATTGCGCCCCAAACCATTACACCTGGTGTTTGTCCGCTATGCCGCTGAACAATACAGTCTGCCTGATAGCGTTTTCCACAGTGGTATCGAACGAGTATGCGGCCATCACTGTAGGACAGGTTGAAGCGGGACTCGTTCGAAAACACTACATTTCGCCACTCAGCCTGCCAGTGTCGGCGTGCACGTGCCCATTGTAGTCGGAGGCGTCGGTGGTTCCCAGTCAATGGAAGCCGACGCAGTGGCATGCATGCTACCAGGCCAGCCCTCAATAGACGGCGCCGCACCGTCGACGCAGACATGTCCACCCCCGTTGCAGTGCTCTAACGTCGAGCGAACACCGAGGACGACGCTGTTATGTCCGATGCGGCCATGCGGAGAAGATGGCGGTCGTCTCGCGCTGTGGTCACATTGCGTCGTCTTGTACCCTGTCAAACGTCAACAACCTTGATGTTAACTTGTCTGTACCCTGTTGTCGCTGTGTACGGCCCTCCTCTCTGCACTGGATCCACATACGCCTTACTGTTGACGCAGCGTTACCTGTACGAGCTGCAATGTCCCGGAAAGACAGTCCCGCCTCCCGGAGCCCAAGCATTCTGCCCCGTTCAACCGCACTCACATGCTGATAGTCCATCCTGTGATGTAGGCGAGGCATCGTTGCACTTGCTTACATGTTTCCACTTGGTATGACGGCCCCACGCCAACAGAGCTGTGTGGAACACTCACCTGTCCGGTCCCACGACAGAGGGCACTGGTGGGCCATTGTGCACGCCATCTCTCTGCGATTTCAATCCCTTAGTATGGTACCGCAGGCCTACACGACCCCTGTTCTGGGAGTGTCTCCGACCATTTCTTCTGGGTGTTTCACTTTCTACAAACAGTAGTGTATGAATGTAGAAAAATAGCAAACCTTTGAATTTGTTTACGTCTAATGTGGCAAGCTTATGGTATTATTGCTATCAATGATCTTTTTGTTAATGTGGTTTATATTATAGTATTGAGGAAGACAGTGATGGTTCTGGCGGTGGAGATTGTCTGCCATACCACCTGCCTGACGTTGTGTTTGTTATTAATATCAACTTGAATTCACAGGATGTCATCTGGATGTGGCAGTTCAAGTGTCAGACATGGAAAATGGTAGTTGGGAAAGCGATCGTACCTTCGTTGTTGAGCTGGATGGTGCAAGAAAAACTTGTCATCGTACAAAGGTAATGGGTCTTCTTACTTCAATGTACACTGTGTGTTAAAATTTATGGTGATGATAATCTGCTCTGACAGAAAGAAAATATTCAAAGAATAATAATAATTGTCTCTTTAAAACAGAAACATTATAGGGGTGGAGAGAGTATTATCAGACAAAACAAAAGTAAGTGTGCCATTTTATGACCAACATAACTGTACCTCGCAAATGTATGGCTCGTGGTTTAGTGGTTAACAATGTTGGCTCCCACTTCAGAGGCCCAGGTTTGATTGAAACTTCCTCCCTGGGGCTCACATCTAGTGGGACGTGGGTTGGCGACCACGGGGCCCCAGCTGAGTCCGGCATTGCTTCTACTTACTTGTGCCAGGCTCCTCTCCGTCTTCTTTCCTGTCGACCTCACTTGGACAACTCTTGTTCTATTCCGAACCCAACGGTATTAGGGTATCCGAGGCCTAGGGAGTCTCTTCCTTTCCCGCCTTAATTGGCCCTTGTCTCATCTTTTCTGATACCCTCCTTCTGAGAGGGGTCAGCCTTCTTTTTCTTTTCATGTTATCTCCTGCCTTCTGCTCAAGGCCCTCAAGGAGGCAGGGTGTATGTAGCCTCACAACTTCTGGTGCACCCTGAATATTGCTCCCTCAGGGGCTCACGGCTGGTGAGTTCCGGAGTTGGCGACCCCTAGGGAGTTTTCCCCGTTTTATGCATTACCTCTGGACCGGACCCTCTCCTCTTTCACTTTCCTATCTGCCTTTCATGGCTCTCCTTCCTTCCAAGTCCCTCAATCCGCATTCTTCAAGGGTTGAGTGCATTTCTTTTCCCCCTGTCCTTTATTTGCCTTATTCTCCTTTTCTCCATTTCTTCTTCTAGTGTATAAGTTATTAGTTAGTATTAGTTATAGTTTACATTTCATTATCTTCACTATCACCGAAACCATTAGGGGCCGATAACCTAGATGTTAGGCCCCTTAAAACAATTATCATCATCATGATTGAAACTTAATTCCGGTTTGAGGTACTGGAACGGTATCATTCACATGTAAGTTACCATTCCTAAGCGTTGTCGTTTTTGAAGACTTGCACCAGGCCAGTGGACTATACAAGTTTACTTTTTTCCTTATATTAATTAACTGTTGTTTGTTTTAGTCTTCGTTTTTTTGACTGGTTTGATGCAGCTCTGCTGTTCCCAGGGGGATGACAGTTCATAGGGAGCGCGTGGGTCGGGGTAAGGCCCTGTACTGGTTGTTCTGCCAACCAATGAAGAATTAATTTTAGCACTAAGGTTCCGTAGTTGGCACTCATGAACGTTCACATCGAACCGACTGGCGGAAGCGGGAATAGTCTGTTTTGATTGATATTCCTCGTGGTGTTGTTGGTTGATTTGATTTGTTCAGTATTTTGATTATTTATTTGAATTTAATTGAGAGTCAATCATGCCACTGCAAGGGAGGAAAAATTGCCAAGCACCGGGATGTAAGAATTATAATGATAGTAAGAACAATACGGCAATTTTCATCTTCCTGGTGTTGACCATGTGAAAAACTAGTGGGCAATATGGACTACTCTCGAATAAAAATATATAGAGAATAAATGTGTGCATTTCATCTCTTGTTTGTTTTCTTACCCATTCTCCTTTGCATTGCAATACAATTTGTGGTTTAGGGCTACGGGGAGGGTGGGTGGCAGCCGGCATGCTAGGCCAAAAGTGAGGTTATGGCAATGTAGTGTGTGCATTTGGACGATTTTCTTTATATTCATCGAATATCCCAACTATTCTGTAGAGTATGAGAGCATTTTTTAATTAGCCTAGAGGTGAATTAAGGTCTAGAACGGCATAACTGTGACTTTCGTGACAAATCCATTGCCAACATTGATATATATCAAAATGTATTCTTTTCCTATCTGGACGTATATTTCAGCACCTAGCGAAAGGCGCAGTTATGTTTGAGTTATTTTCATCAATAATCAATAACTCGTCGCAGAACATACTGTTCATTTACGTGTAATAAAGGCTACATTCATATGGCTTTTTACTTTTTATGTTGCCAGACTTGGCAGTACAATCCATAGCCTCAGGCAGTGTTCTCTCTCGGAAATTCTATAACCAAAAGTGACGAATCTCTTATACTTACATGATCCTTGGCTGGCCCCGTGGTATTGGGGTAGCGCGCCTGCCTCTCACCCGGAGGCCCCGGGTTTGATTCCCGGCTCCGTCAGGGATTTTAGAAACTGACGTGAGGGCTGGAATGGGGTGCACTCAGCCTCGTTATGACAATTGAGTAGCTGTCTGACAGTGAGGCAGCGCCCTGATCACAAAGACCAAGATTAACGGCCGAAGGGACTCGATGCGCTGATCACGCGTCTCCCAGCCAAATGGCTGGGCAGCGGTCGCTTGGTAGGCCTAGGCCCTTAACGGGCTGTAGTGCCAGGGGTTATTATTGATGCAGCTCTCCAGCATCCCTGTCCTGAGCTAATTGTTTCATCTCAGCTACCACACCTTACATCCGAGACAATCCGGGCTAACCTTGGTCAACCCCTACAGTTCTTGTCTACAACCCTTGCTTCCATAACTAAGTTTGTTGTTCCTGGGTGTCTTAGAATGTGTCCTACCAACCTATCCCTTCTCTTCATTAGCAGTCGTCAGAAACATCTCTCAGCTGGCTGTGTGGCTCAGCGGTAGCGTTCTCGCCTTGTGTGCCCAAAGTTGCAGGATCGAATCCTGGCTAAGTCAGCTGGCATTTGAGGGTGTGCAAATGCAAGGGAGCCGTGCCGGTAGATTTACTGGCATGTTAAAGATCCCCTTCGGGGCAGAATTCTTGCACCTCGGTGTCTCTAAAATCCGGTTAAGAGAGACGTAAAGCCAATATTATTATTATTATTATTATTTACATCTCTCCTCTCCCATTCGTCTTAATACCTCTTCATTTGTAATGCTATCTACCCATCTGATCTGAATCATTCTTCTGTAACACCACATTTCAAATGCTTCTATTCTCCTCTTTTTCTGCTGTGCCAACAGTCGCAAGTTTCACTTCCATAGAGCGCCACGCTCCAGACAAAGGCTTTCAAAATTACTTCCTAAATCTATATTCGATGTTAACAGATTCCTTTTCTGTAGAAAAGCTTTCCTGGCCTGAGCCAACCTACTTATCAGATCCTCTTTGCTTCGTCCATAGCTTCCATTGCTTCATCCTTTAACAGTAGATGTTTCTAAAAACCATCCCAGTTACCAACCAAATTTCTAAGAATCAATTTGAAACCCTATAGATCTATCTCTACTTAGTATAAAACAAAGTCCCCGATTTGTGTTTGTTACGGGTAAACTCGAGAACCACTGGATGGATTTTGATGCGGTTTCCACCATTCTGTAAAGGATATCCCGAGGATTATTTCTGTAGAAAATAATTTATTTATGATCAAAGGAAGCCGAGCAGTAACGATTTCAGTGGAAAAGTCAGAAAAAAAACTGGCGTCCGAGCGCTTTCTAAGCTTACGCTGGGCAAACCGTTAAAAATATCTCAATACTATGAGTGTAAGAATTGTTCAGCATGAAAAGTCCGCGAGAGCATATGTCTATCTTCAATACATCGCCCACTCTAAGTGTTTTTACGTTTTAATTTCTTCCAAACATGTCCATTTAACTACTGAGGTGACAGAGTACGAGTTAGCTAAGGGCGAGTCTATCATCTCTGTTACAGCCTAGCTAGCGGGCGAACCTATTGCCCCGGATACAGCCAGCAGCAAACCGTTGAGTCGTGTTGAGTTAAGACTCCTGAGAAGGGTGGTTTTGTTTGGAGTTTCCCTGGAAGTGTAACTCGGGTTTTCTTGATTTCGCCTGTGAAACAGTCAAGTTAAGATTGGACGGAAGGGGGATATGATATTCATTCACCTCGCCATTCCCTGGAAGTGCAACTCTCATTTCGCCTGTGAACTTTTCGTTCCGCAAAATTCACAGTCAATTTAGATTGGACAGAAGGAGGATTATATTATATTAAATTATACTGATTGGCGTTGTAACCTAACAATGGTAGGTTACAGAGACTCTTTTTGGTATTTTATTTACTTATTTTTTTTGTTGTTGCCAGCCATGGCCACATATTGGCAGGCCACCACAGAGATCTAGTGTGCCCTACCTTGAGATTCTTTGCTGGTGGGTGGACCAGGTGTCCTTGGCTATTGCATATGTGTTTTGGGCAGGTAGGTCAAGATTCCTTGACCTGGCATGGTTACCATAGAGATGGTGTTGATTTTTGGCTAGGGTGGGATTTCAGGCAAAATGGAGTCCAGTTGTTGTGTGTTTGAATTGTGAAGAGATTGTTTATGGATTAGGGACTGGCAGATTGTTGATGTATTTTTCCAGGCAATGGATAAGAGAGGCCTGCTTACATCTACATAATAATTAATATTAATAAATAAATAGTGTATGAAGATCGAAGTTTGTGTCCTGGTCTTAGTGTGGTATTCATGCAAGCATATTGCCCCACTACCTGAAGTAATAAATATTATAAGAGGATTATGGTAACCCAACAGGGGTAAGTTTTATATAAATTACAACATCGCCCAACTGTGGGGCATGTTGTTGTTGTTGGATTTTGACCAAGAAGAGTTTTATAAATATTACATTGTCGCCCAACGGAAAAGACCCCTGAAGATTGGAAGAAAGGATTAATTGTCCCAATATTTAAGAAAGGAAGCAGAAAGGAGTGCAGAAATTACAGGGGAGTCACACTCATACCACACTGTGCCAAAATATATGAAAAGATATTAGAAAGTAGAATACGAGCCAAAGTGGAGAGAAAATTGAGAGAGGAGCAGTATGGATTCAGACCTGGGAGATCAACAGTGGATCTCATATTTTCAGTGAGACAGCTCCAGGAACACCACTACGAATTTGGAGAGGATCTGTTGATGGCCTTCCTGGACATCGAAAAGGCCTATGATAGTGTGTGTAGGGAGAAGGTTTGGGAAGCAATGGAAAACATGGGAGTGGAAAAAGGGACTGTAGGCAGAGTGAAGGAGATGTATTGTGGAAGTGTGAGTTGTGTGAAAGTTGGAGGGGAAAGAACAGACTGGTTCAGACAAATGAGTGACCTGAAACAGGGTAGTGCGCTGTCACCCCTTCTCTTTATTGTGGTTATGGACGAGGTAATGGCACGGATAGCAGGAAAGATAGGAGAAGATAAGATGAAAGCAATGGTGTTTGCAGATGATCTCATGGTCTGGGGAAACAAGGAGGAGGAAATTCAGGAGCAACTGAAGGCTTGGGAAGAAACAGTGGGAGAGTACGGATGGAAGTTCAACATCAGTAAATGTGAGATCCTGTTAACGACCAGGAAGAAGGACAGGCCAATGAGTGGGATAATACTTGGAGGTGGACAGCTGAAGAAGGTGGAAAGTCTCAAGTACTTGGGAAGTATAGTGGAGGAAAATGGGAGAAATGACAAAGAGATTACGGAACGTGGCAGAGAGGCAGAATCATTTCTGAGAAGCATTAGGAGCTTAGTGTGGAACAATGATGTCCCACAAAAAAGCAAGGAAGTGTTATACAGAAGCTACTATATCCCAATACTGACCTATGCTTCAGAAACGTGGACAATGAAGAAAAGAGACATAAGCAGAATATAGGCAGGTGAAATGAAGTTCCTGCGAAGTAGGATCGGAGTAACAAGAAGAGACAGGGTGAGGAATGAAAAGGTCAGGGAAATAGTGAAAGAGGAGCCCTTGCAAGGTAGGATTGCGACATCAAGACTGAGGTGGTATGGACACTTAAAGAGAATGGATGAGAAGAATATTCTCAAGAGGATACATGAGATGCAGATGCAGAAGAAACGACCAAGGGGAAGACCAAGAGATAGATGGCTGAAAGGAGTGGAGGAATGTGTCAAGAAGAGAGGCGAGGACTGGACTAGAGTGATAGCGAAGAGGTGGTGGGAAGAAAGGACTAAGTGGCGAGGCTTATGTTCCAAACAGACCCAGCCTGGGGCTGGAAACTGTACAAGATTATGATGATGACATTGTCGCCCAATGTAGGGGCTGAAAGAAGATAGCTTGGCGAGTTCTTATATTATTACAGCGTATAATCTCTACTTAGTATAAAACAAAGTCCCCGATTCTTGAATGTTACAGGTAAACTCGAGAACCATTGGATGGATTTTCATGCGGTTTTCACCATTCTGTAAAGGATATCTCGAGGATGATTTCTGTAGAAAATAATTTATTTTATGATCAAAGGAAGCCGAGCAGAAACGATTTCGGTGGAAAAGTAAAAAAAAAAACAAACTGGCATCCGAGAGATTTGTAAGCTTACGCTGGGCAAACTGTTAAAAATATCTAAATACTATGAGTGTAAGAATTGTTCAGCATGAAAAGTTCTACAAAAAAGTCCGCAAGAGCATATGTCTATCTTCAATACATCGCCAAATATGAGTGATTTTACGTTTTAATTTCTTCCAACCTTGTCCATTCAAATACTGAGGCAACAGTTTTCGAGCTATCTAAGGGCGAATCTATCATCCCTGTTACAGCCTAGCTAGTGGGCGAACCTATTGCCCCAGATACAGCCAGCAGCAAACCGTTGAATCGTGTTGAGTTAAGACTTCCGAGAAGGATGGTTGTGTTTGGAGTTTCCCTGGAAGTGGAACTCTGGTTTTCTTCATTTCGCCTGTGAACTTTTCGTTCCGCAAAATTCACAGTCAAGTTAAGATTGGACGGAAGGGGGATTTATGTTTTATGCACTTCGCCATTCTTAAATTACGTCTGACAAGAATTTGTTGCACATGCATCTCCATGATAATATAACTAATAGTCCAGTCAGTGATTTTAACCCATCATGCCGAGGCGTAAAACAGATATTGGTCGTTGTTCATTGACACTGGAGAAAAAAAAGCACTTATCACGTAATCCATTCTCCTGGGCGAAGCCGGGTCGGGTTACTGGTATTAAACTATAATTGTACATTTTTTTAAAATTTTTTTTTGTAACTTTTTAGCATGTGATCTCATGAAACATCTTTGTGCAGGATACTTCCCGAAGCAGCAAATCGAGTTCTCGTGCTGCGGCTGGGCTCTCCAACGGCTACAGCAGTTCGAGTTCTGCAGACATAGAGGTTCGCCGCCTGAAGGAGCTCACGTCGCAGCTGAGCGAGGAGTGTCATACCCTGAGAGAGAAGAATGAATCCCTGCAGAACACTGTTGAGATGCAGCAGAATGGAGTAAGTGGACTGGAGCTCCTGCTCCTCCTCCTTGCCCCCTCGTGTGTATGAGCAGCACAGCTGTCTTTTAGGAAAAATTAATTTTGATCATATTAACTCAGCATCATTTTCCGTTTTTCTCGGAGCAAAGAGGACACCCCTCCACTAAACTCTGTCTGTCCACCATCCTTCCTCAACCACTGAACTCCACTCCAGATTCCGTTCTCTCGCACTGTCCTTCACCAAGTCCATCCACCGTACTCTAGTTCTTCCTTGTCCTCTCTTTGCAGTCATCCGTCTTTCCATCACTTATTTCGGCATTCTTTTATCTTTTCACATATCCATACCATACTCCTGTATGTTCACTTCATTTCTCCCTCTATCTCTCCTAGTCTTTTGTACCATACTCCTCAGGAATTCATTTCGACTGCCTGTATTCTACTTTCATCTCTCCATCATATTAACTATTTCTAAATTGTATTTGGATTTGTTAAGGTTGAAATTAATATGTTTCTGTTCCAAACAATATTATAAAGGATCTTTAATTAATGAGAAGGTATCTCATTCTTATGTTGTCATTCTTACTGTGTGTTTAATGTAGCCCGGAACATGTTCACATTACCTTCATAGTTTTTAACATGTAATTAACCCTTAGCAGACAAATGTTTATCTTGTGTAGTCCTGCGCTAGTTGTATTTTGTTTTTCTTCTTTTCCTACCACCTCCACTTCATCATATAATACCGTAATGAAATTAAGACATTATACCACAGTAATCAAACCTGAAGCACTAGACGCCTCGGAAACCTTGATCACTGCTGTCAATTTCATCTAAAAGTCTAGCTTTATCAGACGAAGCAGCACTACCCTGTCTGCACCCCACCATTTTCACAGCTGACTAACGTAAACAATAGCTTGTTCTTCATTTACTTGTAAAACTTGTAAAACAAAGTTTCAACGCATCTAGAAAGCTTTGGCATTGCTAATAGTTCTATACAATAAATACAGACAGCAGCACGCATAATTGCTTCACACGCGTATATTCGTATTTACCGTGGAAACAGCTGGCGGGTATATTCCGACATACGTCCAGAACAGAAAACTAGGATGTCGGGAAATGCCCGACAGTCGTCCGCTAATTATTGATTTGGTGGTTAGCTAAACTAAGTTTATTTATATTGACCTCTGCTGTCTTTTGTCGATTTCGAGTACTGCTTACTTGAGATTGTTTGAAACATCACTTAGTATACCTGCAACATCTCGATTTTGATCAAACTGTCACTTTTTTCCTGTTTTACACCCAAACCCTTCAATTATGAGTTAAGTTGTGCCGCCATTTGAGAAAGACTGTTGCCAGGAAAGGCGAACAATCCATGGAATATTCGAACCTAACAGGCGGTGATACCATGTGTTCCAGGCATGCAATCGAGCGCATTGTGGGCATTTTGAACACTACTTAGGGTGAAATAAACATTGCTGGTAAACAAACAATGACTACAGCTATTAACAATAGACCACGTTGTAGTGTAGCGGCTTGCGTTCTTGGCTGTCACCCCGGAGGTTCTGCTGAGAAATTTTACTTCTGGTGTGAGGGCTGGAACGTGGTACACTCAGCCTCGTGAGGCAAAACTGGGAAGAGGAGGGTTCGATTCCCAACTCAACCATCCTGGAAGTGGTTTTCCCACTTCTACTCCAGTCAAATGCTATGATGGTTCCTAACTTAAGGCCATGGCCACCTCCTTCCCAATCTTATCCCCAATTTACAAATACACACACTAGTACAGCCATCACAATAACACTGGTTATCACACAAATTACACATACACCCAAATACATGGGGCAATATGACGGCAATGTTGCAGCCCCTAAAAACGAACTATCAGCATGGTGGCCATTACCCCTGGAAAACCTGGAAATCCTGGAAAACTCCTGGATTTTTATTAGGTCTGGAAAACTCCTGGAAAATGATGAAAAATTTGAAAACTCCTGGAAAATAGCCACTGTTAATTAATTATAAAATTCTTTCCATCTTAAATCATACTCCCGCTGCGGTTTTGGGTGAGCACTCTATCGTTAACGGAAAGAAATTTCCTCAGGATATCTGTTTCTGTGTGGGAGAACACGCGATAGTATTTTTGTAAAACATATTGAGTGTAGACAACTTCACCACAATAAAACTGCAGGCGGCATTCTTTTCTCTTTTTTTTTATACGTATATTTCAGTCACAAGGGCTTTTTTAAAACAACAATTAAATCATTTGTGTGTAGGCTTGCGTATCAATAACGCAATCACCACTAATTTTTGTCAACATCTGTATAAGTAAACCAAACAAAACTGCTATATTTTGGTCTTGAAGTAGGCAACAGATAAAGCCCCTCCCCCAGGACTCGCGCTTTTTTTTAAAGTCTGGAAAAATGAGAATTACTCCTGGAAAATTCCCAGAAAACTCCTGGAAAATCGTTGACCGATTTGAGTGGCCACCATGTATTAGTCTATTACTAATAATTCCAGTATAGCTTTGGAAAGTCTTACATTTTTTTAGTAACCTGTATTTATAAGACTTGGAACTTGGGTTCATGTATCTTTCAGGATTTGGGTATAAATGGCACCAAGACAGCTGGCCAGGCATGTCGGGTGGACATCAGTGTGTTGCAGGCTCTAAATACTCGTCTGCGACAGCAGGAGCAGCGGTGTCGCCATCTGCAGCAGGCCTTGAAGCAGCAGCAACAGCACACGGACACGCTATTGAGACGTAAGTTGTGAGCCTCATCTCCTCTTCCCATGTGCTCATTTGTGGATCAGACTTGGGAGAGTTAACCAAGAAATGCTTAAGTGGTTGTATGGTACATTGACTCCAAGACTTGTTCTTTTTTGAATGCTGGATTTTTGTTTTCCCGTAATTTTTGTTTATATTTTATTTATTAGTTTTATTTAATTTTTTGTTTCATTGATTTTTGGTCTTTTCAAATTTAGGTGTCCACCTCTAAATTTTAAATTCAATTCCAAATTTGTATACTCAAATCTTTGTTAAGAGGGGCAGATGACCTTGTAGTTCTGCCCCTTAAAACAACAATAACTAACTAACTTTGTTACCCGACTTAAAACATTGCACATTTTATTGAAATTCCTAGATATCCTCTATCGAGCAATAAAATTAATAGGGATTCCCAAATTTGTAGGTATAGACAAATTGATAATAATTCATGTGTTGCGAGGAAAAGTGACAGAAGTAGTCACAGAATGGCCTAAAAAGTATTTCCTGATGTGTTCATCATTCCCTCTTCATGTTTTCACAAATTATTGATCTTTATTTCTTGCTTTTGTATTTCAACTACGAAGGACATACGTACTATATTGTTTTACACTTTATTTTTTTTCTACCTAAATTAAGTACATTACACATCAGTTGTTACATCCACCTTCTCAACATACCGTATTTACTCGAATACGACCCGCCCCTGAATAAGACCCGCACCCTGATTTTGAAGAACAAAATTTAAAAAAAAAAATATTTTTTACTCAAAACTATTTATAATCTTTACTAAATAAACAGAATAGCATTTTTCCAAAATAGTTTCCAACAGTTTTGAAGTCATCCAAAAATAACACACATCAAACGATTAAATATACAAATAAAAGTACACAAACACTTCATTTATCGTCATCAGAAGTACCAACTTCGGAACTTTTAACACCATCACTTTCCCACAAAATGTCGTCATCACTGCCATCCATAGCATTGGAAATACTACATTTCTTGAACCTCTTCCGTATGAGATCTCCCAAGATACGATTCCATGCCGTCAAAATCCACGAACACAGCAGCTGAACTTGCGGGCGCTGAATACGACCAGTTGGAGTCAGTGTGTGCTTATCGGCCGCCGTCCACTCCGTATACAGCTGTTTCAAGGCTGCTTTGAACGGGCGGTTCACGAATACATGACTCGTCAATATCATATTTCCTACCGGGCACGATTTCCAATAACTTCCGCTTCCCTCACAACTTTCAATTTCTCACTCACAGTAAATGACCGCAAACGCTTCGTAGCATTCATGTTTACACTCGGAGAACTTGCGCGTGACTGTATGACGCCGCGTGCTTACGGTAAAACATAGTGATAGCCGGAAGAAGGCTAGCACCATCTAGCGGATACTCGCAACACCCGATATCGCGCGTGGCGGGCAATTTAAATCTTTGAAATTTGGATGACTCAAATAAGACCCGCACCCCATTTTGTCACGTCCGAATTTGTTTAAAAATGTGCGGGTGGTATTAGAGTATATACGGTAATCTCCTGGTAACTTAATGCACTTTTGCCATCGATGTGTCAGTCTCTCCAGACATTCCTGAAACCATTCTTTCGGAGTGCTGCCTATCCAGGCCTTGACAGCTGTGTGCAGTTCTGCAAAATCCGCAAAACGGCGACCATGCAATGGAAGCATGGGGGAAGTCCACCGCCAAAGAAATGTCGAACAGTGCCATCAGTTGGCCAGCGAATGGCAACAGTGTTCTGTGACTCAAAGGGCATCATCCTCATTGACTGGCTGGAATTGGGGGTCACGATTAACAGTGCAGCAAATGTGGCAACCCTTAAGTGCTTACGTCGTTCTATTCAAAGTAAGCGGCCAGGAAAATAGGCTAAATGTGTGCTTTTGCAACATGACAATGCCCGCCCCCACACTAGCCGAGAGACCACCACTGCCATTTATGAAATGGGATTCATGGTGCTGCCACACCCACCATACTCTCCCGGCTTGGCACCAAGTGATTATCACCTGTTTGGGAACATCAAGAAACCTCTCGACACAGCTGTCAAGGCCTGGGTACGCTGCACTCTGAAAGAATGGTTTCAGGAGGGTCTGGAGAGACCGACACATCGATGGCAAAAGTGCATGAAGTTACAAGCAGATTATGTTGAGAAGGTGGACGTAACAACTGATGTGTAATGTACTTCATTTGGGTAGAAAAAAATAAACAATATAGTACTCCCTTCGTATTTCAACTAGAACACTTGTGGCTTTCTTCTACTGATTTGTTTAGATCTACTTATCATCGCTGAACTTGCAATACCGTGTGTTTGACAATGCTCATGAACGGTCACGGCTCCGAACCGTGTGTGGATGTGCCGTCCAACAGAACAATTCACGCTACGTTCATTTTCCTGTGTCTAGGCATAAGGAAAAATGAGACTTAAATTCATAGTACTGTAGAAATATGTATTTCCGTGTAGTTATGCACTCCTACAGTACGGTATATTTAAGGTTAATTTTCCTTTAGACCTACACACAGGAAAATGAACCCAGCGTGAATTGTTCTGTTGGAACGTACAGTTGACATGCGTGACCAATCGTAAGGAAAGTAATGGAAAAGAAGAGTGTTGTCAGATATGCAGAATTGTAAGTTCAGCGACGATTTGCAGATAATTAAAATTACTGTTTTTTTTGCTTTTATTGTGCCTTTTTTTTTTTTTTTTAATAATTTTTTTTTTTTTTCTTTTTCTTTCTAGTGTTGATAAAATGAATATTCCTGTTCTCTCAATATGTTTACCCTCCAGTGGTCTTGCTCAAAAATGTAACGTCAGTAGGCCAATTTTTAATGGGTATTTGTTTTTATTTATAAGAAGGATGGTGTGTGATTAATATTCTAATCGTAGACAAATACATTAAATACTATATATTTTGACACAGCATGAAAAATGTATTTAATTTTAACTCTTGAAAGAAATTTGGTAAGATTTCCCGTATTGAGTAAAAACATGAAATTGTTTTTAGTGTTCATAATGTATTCAGTTTCCCAATTTTACGCAAGCAAACCTACGCAGTTCAAGTTTAGTTCCATATAAAGCCGCCTGGAGTACTGTTGTAATCCAAGTTGACTCTTTGGTATGCTACTCATGCGCTTGTGGTCATTGATATAATATTCCATGGTGATTGTAGTGGGGAGACCTTTTAGGGACGGTGCTGAACAGTATGTACCAAAAATTTGTGTATTATGATCGCAGATGAACCTGGATTCCAATAGGTATATACCGTATTTGCTCGCGTATATCTCGCACCCCATTTTTTTAGTTGAAATTTCAGGGGGAAAAAAGTACTCGCATATATCTCGCATTCATTTTTGACGCCGTCATATAAATGACCGTAATAACCTTGAGGTATAAACACGTTCGATTTGGCGCGCCACAAGTAGTCATTGAAAAAGACGTTATAAGCTCGTTAAGGATGATTCAAGGCAGAAAAGGAACTCCAGCATTTATATTGGATACGATCGATCATCTTCCATATCGATTCCTCACTACATGTACGAGCGAGCTCGATCTTACCCGACCGCGGCTGAAGACACAATGTAGGCTTAAAGCGTGCTAACAGTCACGCCGGCGCCGCATCATCGCTTGCTTGCGCGAGGTCTGTCCGAGTTTGTACGTCCGTAGCGGCACTACAGTATAGCGTCAGTTTACGCAAGTTTGTATCAGTTCGTGTGTTATGGTTATGCGACATTAAGAACCTATGAAAAAGACGACATGAGCTCGTTAAGGAGGATTCAAGGCAGAATTTAGAGCGCAGACGCATAGCGATCGATATCTTCCATATCGATTCCTCGCTACATGCCCGAGCGAGCTCGAACTTAGCCGAGCGCGGCTGAAGCGTGCTAACACCCACCCGGCGCCGCTTTACATGCTTGCATACGGCCGAGCTCTGAAGCAACGCAATACGTAAAGACGAAATCATTGAGATTCGAGAAGACTGAACTGCGTTTCTCTGCGATGTAACAGTAGGTCTACTTGCGCAATCTTCGAAACATACGAGCATGTTGGTACGAGTGGTATAGCACAGATTTCCTTATCTTCAAAGCCCAAACAATACAGGAGGAATACGGAAATTCCCCGCGTATATCTCGCACCGACAAATTTCACTCGTATTTTCGGCTCGCGTATATCTCGCACCCCATTTTTTTAGTTGAAATTTCAGGAAAAAAAGTGCGAGATATACGCGAGCAAATACGGTACTTGACCAACGGAGTGTTAAGAAGTATTCTGCTAGCTGTAAAATTTAAGAAAAAAGTAGCCTACAAGGGTTTTTTTTTTTTTTTTTTAATGTAGTGGATTTATTGTTTTCTCTCACTATATTGCCTGCCCTGATTGACATTTCGCTGTGCTGAATCAAATTTCAATATTTTTCAAGAATTAGACTGTCATGACCGCATTGATGACTAAGGAGGCTTTCCGTGATTGTGCTGCGATGTGTGTGAGAGTGTTAATGCGATCCTGTTCCCACAGAAACGTGGCAACAGCACAAGGGAGAGCTGTCGGGTCTCCAGTCCGTCTTGTCCACCACCCAGGACCGCCTCGCTCAGCAGACCTCTACTTGTGAGAAGCAGGTAAGGTCAGATGTTTCAAACCATAGGGGAAGACAGATGGAAAGCAGAAGCTGTGAACTCGGAGCTTTATAAAGCTCCTTAGTATATTGATTCAGTGTTGCCTGATCCTATTTTGTTTAATTTATGCAGTGGGCTCTAAATTATCCACACAACAAAATACACAATTCTTGAAAATCACTTATAGTACCCCTCGTTAACCCTCTTAGTGCCAAGCCATTTCCTGAAATACTTGCCAAGAATTCCAAGCCATTTTCAATGATCATGCAGGCTATTCGAAAATAAGTCATAAATACCACATTTTCAAGGATAGAATCATTATTTTTGCTTTGTTTTATAACCAATACCTCATTCTTTCATACATTATGTTCATAAAGGTAAATACTGCATCTAAACCATTTTAATGGAGGTTATTCTGATGATTGTCAATTTTCACTTTTTTTTGTGTGTGAAAAATCAATTTTGAGTCTAAATTACGGACACCTAAGAGTCATATTGGAAGATACACTACTTTTCCAGCTGTATAAAGTTCTTACATGCATCTGTACCCAGAAAACTTCAACAAGAAGAAAACAACTGCGCCGCAATTTTGGCGGGAACATGCGTGATTGGGGGAGCGCAAAGGGAGGGCGTGAATACAAACTCAAACCCATCGCGTAACGGACTTCGAAGGAAAAAGGTAGACACAACACAGGCAAGCTTGAAACCTCACCTTTCCGACAGTATGAAATAATCACGGACATATGCCTACAGATATCTACAAATATAAGATAAACAGCGCGCCGATTGAATCGGCTTTGGCACTTTTGGCGTGAGAAGCGAAAGCCGATCTGATCGGCGCGTGGCACTGAGAGGGTTAATTATTGAGAGTCAAAACACAACATTCTTATTGACGAATTCTTAAAAAAAAAAAAAAACTTAACTGAAATTCATCCTCTTTTATGACAAAAATATTTTTCTTGTCACATAATTTAGTTATTCGGACGATATGACCGCCATTTTGCATACGCGATTGGGCAGGATATTGAATTGTGTAGCCAAGAGGCTTCACCCAATATGACTCGCTATTGGCCGAGTAGAAGCGCCAAGTTTTAAATCCGCCAATGAAAGTTAGGAGTCATATCTTGCCTGCATTCTTTTGTTATTCTTTGTATTGCGCTTCGAATTGGTGCGTTTGCGGCAGCCTTTTTCTCAGTTTTATTTTAAACACATTTCATTTGCTGGAAGAACCGTCAGCATTTGTGTAACACGTTATTGGTATATTCATGTGAAATATGTGATTAATACGTACTCGGTTGTGTTTACAAATGTCGGTGAGATGTGATCGTTCAGCATCATCACTCATTCCCTAATTGATGCATTCTCCCTCCCTATGTTCAAATAAAAATAAATTTTGCATATCCATGTCTGATACTTTGTCCATTCTATTTCTTTGATACTAAGATTTTTGCTTAGCAAGGGATATTAGTGAAATTCATTGGGAGTTAGCCAGGATAAGTGAGGTTATGGCAGTCTCATAATGGGCTGGTTAAAGATGTAAACTTCGTTTCTTTTGATTGAATAAATATATCGCGCTTGTAGCAACAAAATAAAATAGATTATTTTTACTCTCTCCCTTTCCCAAAATAATGGATTTTTGTGAAGTTCGCGTCTATAGTACCCCACCCTCTCAATTTCGGAACTAAAAATTTAGAGAAAAAAAGTTTAGCCGAGTAAGTACAGTAAATACATCTGAACAAGCAATTCCTCTTTACATGTTCTCTTGTTATATCCAGGTCAACAATAAATTGTTGCCCTAGGTCAAAAAGATAATTTAAATAAAAAGAAAAACAACTTGCCCAAGGTATGGAGCTCACAATAACACACATATACCCATATTACAACATGTTGATCGTATGAAATGTATCCTGGTATTTTGCTGAGAATTATGACAACCCTACCAACACATGACTTTTGTTACTGTGTCGGTACAGATGGAATGCCTGGCCCGAACAGACATGCTCGTGAAGGAGTTGTATGTGGAGAACGCCTATCTCACAGCAACTGTCCAGCGGCTGGAGCAACGTTGCCACGTTCTGGCGCAGATGACGTCCGACTCCAGTTCCGTTTAACGCTTGCCGTCGGCACAAAACCCACGCTTTGCCGAGCCTTAACAAAAGCCTTGTGCCAACTGTCTTGTTTCCAGTGCCAAGTGCAAACATTGTTATAATCCTAAAGAGACTATATTGTGGTTGTGAAATGTCATTTCATTGTTTACATTGTATTTGCACCTTAGTGATATGTCATTTATATGCATTAATAGACTAGACTAATATCTGTGAACATTCTTGGCTGTGATTTTTCTTCAATTTACTGTGATTTGTACAGCCTGAAAATATGAATGCATTCCCTGCTTATCAGTTTGGCTGTTACTACACCATGTAGCTGTGACTATCAATTATTATTGTTAGTTTGGAATAATGCCTTTTTATCACTCCTAGAATTTAGCATAAATTATATTAGATGTATATTTAGTGTGTAAGAAATCTGTGTGGATATGAAAAAGGCCCAGTTGTCAGGTTATTGAGTTAACACTGTATACATCATCATCATCATCTAGAGATCTTCCCTGCGGGCCGGGTAGGTTTTGAGTGGACGATATGCCTCCATCTAACTCTGTCTTCTCTTTTAATATCTTGGAACGTCAGTCCTTTCATTAGGAGATCTTGTTTAACTTGGTCTATCCACCTTCTTCTGAGACGTCCAACGGGTCTCTTGCCCGGTACCTTCCGTTCCAAGTACTGTCTGGTGATACGTGTCTCCGGCATCCTTTGTACATGACCAAACCTCTTCAACCTTGCAATACAGTCTCTCTTCCATTGTCAAGGTTATCTGCATATCTTTCCAAATACAGTCATTTCTGATTCTGTCTTTCCTCGTTTCCTGCAGAGCTGATTTCAAAAAATTTATTTTACATGACTGTAATTTACTGATGTCGTTCTTCAATAAGACACAACTCTCTAAGCTGTATGTCATGATTGGCAGCAGGTATGCTTTGAACATCGTCTGTTTAGCTCTTATAAGGACTGTGTTATCCCAGGCTAGGTTCTGCACTAGGTAGAAGAAAGTAGAACCCTTAGATACTCTCTTTTGGACTTCCATCATAGCACTCCTCTGATTTGAAATTGTACTTCCAAGATAACCAAAACTTTCCACACATTTGATCCTTTCCCCATCAAGTGTTAGAGTACACTGAGCTGATGTTCGGCTCATCATCATTGCTACTGTATTATTAAGCAGCTGGCAAAACACAATTCTCTAGGTCAGGAAATGCTAAAAAATGTTGAATACGTATAATAAAATGTGCATTGTTTATTGGGGAGGAAACATGGTTTTGGTACAGAATTTAAACAAATCGACTAATATCGAGTTTTGTTAGCAATGTTGCTATATCGATATGAATGGCTGGTTAGAGTGATTACACTTCACACCCGTAGGTGGCTCTAGAGTAGCACTTAAAACGTCAAGTCGGAAGTAATGATGCCCCAAGTAGAGTAAAATGAAGAAATGAGGTCCAGAATCCATGTTACGGCAGTCACTTTGTGGTAGACCATTCAGCGTAACTAAAGTGATTGTAGTAACACAGATTTTAGGGAGAACCATTCACCGTGCGCAGAGTCACCTTGGGCCATATTTCTTCGTTTTACAATGCTGCATAACATGGTCTAAATGAGGTAAGATTAGCCTGCTAGATATGTTTGAATACTGTAATAAAAACACTGTTTTGCCGCTAAATCACTCGCATTTTACTATGTTTATCCAACGCTTCCTAACCTGGGAACTTGTATGTTCCCATCTGTCTGATCATACGCAACCCACCTTAATTGACTTATTTCCGTTAGGGCAACAACGAAGCTCCTCCACCTCACTCTGTTGGTTGCAATCCTCTTCACCTCTCTCCATGTCTTTCCCTGTTGTTGACCTTCATTCTCTATTGTGCGCCTCCATGACTGTTTAGGTCTTCCCCTAGTACCCTGTGGATTCCAATCAAGGGCTTGTTTTCCTATGTCTTTATCCGATTTCTTAGGTAATTAACTTTGTGTTTTGTTTCCTTTGGACATACCTAGATTTTTAATTTTTCACTTAAACCTTGTTAGCCAATTAACCTTTGCATTTTGATTCCTTGGTGGACATCCCTAGATTTATTAAATTTTTCACCTTTGAGTATTTAAATTAGTCGCCATGTTTTTGTATTAGACTTGGGTATCCATTTCATAAATTGTGTATGCCACAGTTCTTTTCTGTTTAAGTCCAATTATTCTCATTGTGTGTTAAGCTTTGCCAAATTGATAGCATTAAAATAAAGGAAACATCAAGAATTAAAACTAGAATTGATACTTTCTCATATTCACAAACACACATCATGATGTAAAGTCAAATAAAATGTTTCATTTTAACTTTTTTTATTTACCAAATTATGTACAGAAAGATTTCAATCTACTCTATTAGTGCATATAAATGTGATATAAAGGGTGTCCCATCATCTTGATCATCTTTTCACTGGGCAATAATTATAAAGTTGTTTCATTCAAAGGGTGTTCAGCTACAAGGGGGAACCTTCATCAAGAATACTGTATTGCAGTTTTAATATAGACCTGACCTCAGTGTTGTCATGACTGAGCTATTTTGCTTGCACCTATGTGACTTTATTTTTAGTTTAGTAGTTAGTCAAGAGTCTATCTTTGTATACTTCTAATTCAAGTTAAAATGCTATGTGAGTTCTATAAAAATAAGTGTTAGCTAAAGAAAATTGTACTTAAGTTTTGGTAGACACTTGTGTTTTGCCAAACATGTAATAATTACCTCATTCATGTTATATTTTGCTTGTGTGAAAAACATATTGTTAATTTCCAATCTTTCTCTTGCTGTAATATAATTCTCCCCGTAAAGGCCAGCAACATTTGGTGCTTAGTAGTCAAGTTATTGGGACACTTTTTACAATATGCTGCCCAGAAGTTAATGCAACACATTTTTAATCAATTCTTTTCATTGCTCTCTCTCTCTCTCTTCCAAGCATTTTTTCCCTGTAGTTAAAAATTCTATTTCTTGTGATACAGTATATCTGTCATATTTCTCATATTTATATAGAGTACAGAGGTTTCCTTTTAAATGTTCTGTTGTGATTGCAAGCATTTTGTTATTTGAAATGAGGGGCAAAAGAGCTAAGATTTCATAGCAGCCCCTCATTCACAAAACACCTTACACAATTCACACTCAGCAGACATTTTTCCCCACTTATATAAATGCCTGAAACGTCTGTTCTTAGAACCCTAAGATCCATTATCTACTGATAAATAATATATAAGAAACAAATGGTGGATCATTTTGTGCGCCAACCTGTAGGTTGGGGACAAGGCGTGGCGTTCTTGCTTGGGAGAGCAGTAAGTAGTTTTTATCCAACATGCGTCACCAAGAAGTAAAATGTGTTTCATTCTTTTCCTGGGTAATCTTTGTAGTTTAAGCACAGTTTGTGCTGTGTTATTGTTAGCATCGTAGTTGGGAGAGAAAGGTTTGTGTGTAAAGGAGGTGTGGTAGATTTTGTTCCTTCCAGATGCCGTGGTCTCCTCAAGATTGTTAAGGTTCTGCAAAGCGTATGAGTGTATGTTTCATCACCATGGCTTGTTATTGTAGATAGTGATATTCTGGTAGAGATGCCATTTAAGTCCACTCCTTGTTGCATGTTATTCAGTATTGTTACACACTAAGTGACGATTTAAGGGTTATTTCTTCATGTACTCTCGTCATCATCATCATTTCTTCGCTCCAGCTAGCCGGGTGCGGTTATAAATGAGCCGTCTCCAATTTGTCCTGTCCATCCATAACTGTTGTTCTTGTATTTGATGCCAGTTCTTATCTCTAGCTTCAAGGTCCTTATAAATTTGCTTCTCCCACACATCGCGAGGTCTTCCTCTTGGTCTCTTCCCGGGGGCACACTGGCCAAAGTACACTCGAGGTATCCTGTGGGGAGTCATCCTCTTCATGTGACCATACCATCTCGAGTGTCTCCAGCAGGCTCCTTTCGAATCCCAGTTGTTGGATATTCTCAATCGTTATTTTATCCATTTTCGTCTTTTGAAGGCAAGAACGGAGGAACTTCATTTCTACTGCCTGGAGACGACTGTTTGTTGGTCCAGTAAGGGTTGCTGCTTCCAGTCCATATGTTAGTATAGGTATTAAGTGTATCTTGAACAAATTACCGGTAATCTTAGAAGCTTGTGGAAATGTTTCGTCCCAAAGTAGCTGGCACACTGCCTGATAAAAATTAGAGAAATTAAAACACATTATTGGCTTATTCCTCCATGTTAAATGTTAAATTACTTACCATAAGTTTAATATAGCAACGGCCTCAGTATTACAGAAATATGGGTAAATATCATCGAAGCATGTCTTCTAAAACAAGTAGTACAGTACAATCTTGCTTCAAAAAACACAACAACTGGATGCCGATGGTTAAAAGAAATCAAAGAGGACTTAAAAGAACTTGGCCTAACAGCAGAAGATGCTGCAAATAAGAAAAGTTTAACGACAGCTCTTAAAAATATGACCTTTTCATTTTCCACTCACAAAAAAGAAAATTCCTACAAGAATATTTTCCGCCCAGGAAAGGGCAAGACGATCAATACGAATGAAGAAGAACTGGGAGGACCGCAAGGCTCATACAGTTCCTACAAGTCGACGAACTAATGGTTGGTTAAAATGATCCTATGTGGTCTCAAAAGAAGCAGCATAAAGAATTACCACAGTGAGAGCAGGTGGAGGCGTGCCATGGATCAACTCGGTAGCTCTTCACTTCTGTAACTCACAAGACTCCCAGTCTCAACAGTTCAGTACACATTATTCATGAAGGAGTGCAAACTGGTCAACACATATGAAAACCTGTAGGTTATATTTTAATGTTTTCTTTGATACCTGATTATGTTAGTGAGCCAATTTGCAAAATTAAGGTGGCAAAAATCCGTTTCTCACATGGAGGGGCTTAAATTTAGCTTCATCTCGTCAATATTTCGCCTATTAGCATGTATTGTGACGGAATCCCCCCCGACTGCATCCGTGATGGATTCCTTCTTCAGATTACCTGAAGATGGCAATTTAACATTAACATTCAATGCTTCAACAAGCTGATCATCAGATGCTGTAGAACAAAAGTACTATTAAATGTCTTAACTGTATGCATCCTTGCATCAAATCCACTGTCTGTATTGAGTGCAAGTACTGAATCAGGATTAGAGGAAGAAACAAAAGCTTGTGAAGCATTTATGTTTTGATCTAGATTGGTTTCATCCATGTTCTGAGGTAGCTTAATTTGGATCACTGTCATCCTCGGTAGTTCTTCGCTACTTGCGAGGTTCATGATCTGGAGAGTATTTGATTCCCCGCAATTTATTTCTTGCAATCTTAGCTCCATGTCTTGTCAGTGGCTTATGGGCCAGTATCACCTGTGGTATATCAACGTCTTTCTCACCAATTGTCGGGAGTCGGCATCATTTTCTTGTTCTAAAAGTTGGATTCAATCCAAAGCACCTGAGATGTGCAGCGATTCAAAAAATGCATAAATTTGTTTTTGAAAAGATCATGTTTTAGTGGATAATGTCCTTTAAGTACTTCCAAAGTGTAATTTCCTTTTGTCAGTAAAAGGAGCAAAAGGCATAATTCTAGTTGTGGCGGCATCAAATTCGAAATGAGGAGCACCTCTTTATTTTTTATTATTTCTTATTCTCACTTTTATACACACTTTAAATGCTTAGCAGAACATCTTTATTTCTAGAGCCAAAATGTTAACTTTTTTTTTTTGTGAGGGTGTTTTCTAGCCAAGTATAACACCCAATTAGAAGTGCGGAATAAAAATAGATTGTTTTTTCAATTTTGGACAATTTGCAAAATTTTGCCATCAGATAGTATGGTAATTGAGGCATAGTTAGCCGATGCATTTTATGAAAAGGGAAGAAAACTTTATTGCAAATAAATTCTGATTTAACTTTTACTCATCAAACTTTGTATCACCTTGTGCCATTGACATATTTTCTATATTGCCTACTTAGAGTGTATATTTTGTCCCTGAAACTTTTTAGCTAAGTAGGACCTGAAGTTCTGGCATATATATAGCTTTTTCCCAGGACTGTGATAACAGGGTGGAGGACCATCAGTATTTAAACTATCGTTTATCTCATGTGCTTTATCAAATCTAATATAAATCCCAGTTTTCTCAGTGATTTCATTTGTTACCCTACTCCTTTTTTTCTTTTGCAAAATAAAAATAAGGAGGATTATGTACTGAAATAGCATTTCTTACCAGATCACAAGATTTTAGTGAATAATGGTTGGGAGGCCAGAAACCATCTAGAACTCGAAAAACTTCAAGAAAGTGAGATATTATGTTTTAATAGCACAAAGAAGCAGCTTTGAATTTTTATGTGTAGTTAGTATGAAGAAGAATTTAAACTATTTTGAGACATCGAATATTTATTTGTATGACAAAGAACTGTATTTAGTCATTACACCTCTGTAATTGTTATAATAACATTACACAAGCTTTGAGTCGTGTAACTGGTATAATGTTACCAAGTAATGTTTATTGTGAAACTTTAATCCTTGCATTCCATTTCATTTGTTTGTGTGTGTGTGTGAATGTTTCCATCCAGTGCTTCAAGTGGGATGTTGTATATCGCCAAGTGGGACTTGGTGCGGATCTTTTGAGTTGGAGCCATTCAGATGGTTGACATTCCACTCGCACTGCCACTTAGCAGAGAGGCTGAGATTTAATTAGTTTTGACTTCTAATATCTGAATGCGTTGCGAGAGGTCTTTTACAAGCCAACATTGTACTACTCAGAGTGCCATTGATTTTTCCAACCATTTGTAATCGACCTGCAGATAATCGCTTGGTGTGTGCCAGGTTCATTTCTAAAGCATTCGTGCAGATAGAAAGACACAAACTTAAATAAAGCAATGCATCACCGCGAGTAGAGCTAGTCATACGAGTTATGTGCTAATGTAATACCCGCGACTAGAGTTTGTTAAATGGGTTAAACAGGTTTTTGTTTTTTAAGTTTATATTTCCGCCTGATTAAGCATTGATTCAGGCGGAAATACAGGGTCATCAATTTAAGTCTCGCATCCAATACCGATCACGGCGGGGCAAGCTCTCGCGCTGACACCCACTCGCTGGCCGGTAAAAAGTGCCCGACTTCTCCCCACTACTTCACGTCAACATACAGTCATTTAATAGCAATTTCTAGTGAAAATAATTATCTACAAACTTACCTGGTTTTACAAGAAATGTTCAAAGTGTTGTCCGTCAGCTCGCAAGCATGCCTGGCACCTCGTAAACAAGTTTCTAGACACACGGCAAATTTCTTCCTGGGTGACGTTCGTTATAACTTGGCGAATATTTTCTTTTAACTCCTCACATCACTTCGCATAACAATGCACAATGAATACACGTTGTATAGAAACATCACTTTAAGGCAACACATAAACTGTAAAATTGCCCCGAGACTGCACTGTATGTTAGGTCAAATCAACTATTACTTCACAAGCTTGAATACGCCGGAAATACTGACAGCTTATTGCAACATTGCCGATCGCAGCGCACATGTTCATTGCGGGGAGAACGCCAAGGCCACCTTGACCGGCCTAGTGGCCACATCTGCCAAGGCCACCTTCACCGGCCTAGTGGCGCGTACATGCGGGAAATAAAATGATGACCCAGTATAAACTTTTTTTGTAAACTGTATAAGCACATCAATACGGAACCATTATGAGTGATTTAAATCATAGAATAAATGGGTTAAAGAAAAAAATAAAGAGGACATAATAATAACAAAACCACAATATGTGGTTTGTGATCTATGTATGAATGTTATGCACGTGCAAATAGTTAAGCTACACAACAGTATAATAAAATTAGAGTATTCTTCTTATTCAGGCAAAGTCGTCATACAGGTGCTCACACTTGACTAGCTTGCTTCTATATGCATAATATTCATATGTAGATTGCAAACATAATTATAATACATCATAGAATAGACTAATCTTTCCAAATAACGAAATTCCCTGTGAATCATAAATACAGTACTAACATTAACAAGACAAGCTATACAAAGATTTCTTAAGTGTTAACTTCTTTTGTACGACATGTGATGCAACTGAAGCGGTTCAGGAACTCTGTGTACCCAGAGGACCAGGTTTGTCCTCGCTGGGCCTTGCGTCGGGTACACTGTTCGGCCTTGAGGCTGCTTCGACTCCCATCAATGTCTCGCTTTCACTAATCGCATTCTATTTGCCAAAGTGTGCCTTACAACAAGAGGCTTGGATTTTCCCTTGTTTCCAGCTTTTGGACCATCAACTTTAGCAGCTGCTTCTTTTGGTACAGTTTCCTTCACTTGCCTGGACACTGTCACTGTGGTTCTGGGCCTGCTAGGCCGTGTTGTTGACGGAGCTACAGCTTTGTAAAGAAGCCTTGGTGGCTGTGCTGTTGCGAAATTTGTGGTGAAAATGTGCATAGTCGACTGACACTTTTCGGTACTGGGAACCTTTCAATGGGGCTGTAGGGGAGTTCTCAGAGCTTCAGGCTTTACGCGAAACACATGAACTGTCGAGCGTCGAGTTGCAGGGTCTATGGTCTTGGGTGCAACCTTTTTAGAGGTGGAAGCCTGGCAAACCTGATCTGATGCAGGCTCAGTGCCAAACAGAGCTGAGGAGAAACCCCTTGGCCGCCGGTCTTCTCCATGAGACGGGCCGGACGTTTGGTTCGCCATTGCTGCATCATGCTCTTCAACTTCTCTTTATCCTGGCTTTCTTGGAAGTGCTGAGTTTTAGCCGGAATAATTTCCTTGGCTGCAGGATGGATCTTTTTAGAAATTTGAATCTTTGGGTTTTCCTTGATAGACAAGTCCTTCTTTCATTCTGGTTTCTTTGCAGATGGAGTTCTCGTACAGTTGTCGGTATGAATATTTTCTTTATCCATTTCCAGCAAGCTGCCGAACGATCCATTGTATTGCGTTTCCTGGCTCTGGGTTGACTGTCTCCCCTTGTGATTTGTTGTCCTGAGACATCACGTCAGGTCACCGATTTAGTAGATTTATAAATAATTATATAAAACTCTCTGGACGTTTCTTAACAAATTGCTTTGGTGGAATTCAAGAATATTATACTTTGTCAATATACTTTTTGGTTCATATTTAATTCAAGTAATTTTTTTCAGGACTTGTGTTTTATATAAATATTGCACCCATGCATGTTGACCTTCTTCTTAGCGTGTTGCCATTGGAATGGGGTCCGCTTTTCGGGTCAATGCACTCCATTTATTTCGATGAGGCGCTTCCTGTGGGCTTAGGCTTCTTGATCTTAGATCTGACTTTATAGTGTCTAGCCATCTTAGCTTAGGTCTCCCACGGTGTCTCTGGCCTTCAACAGCGAGATAATAGGCTGAGCTGATGACTGAACCATGCGGTGCTCGTACAACATGGCCATACCAACGAAGTCTCCATTCCTGCATTTTCTCATGAATTGGAGCAACACCAGCTAGTTGTCGGATCGTTGTTTTGTTGATGTGGTCGAGCAGAGAAATGCCTAACGATCTTCTCAGCATTTCCATCACATGTAGCGAGTGCTGGCCAACACTCCGTACCATACAATGCAACTGGCCTCACCATTAAGCGGTATATCTGTGATTTTAGGTGGATGGGCATCATCTTATCTTGTTACATCTCTGAATCGCATCCACATTGCGTTGATTCTTGCTCGCACATCTTCATTTATACAGCCGTCACTCTGTAATTGAGTACCCAAATATCGAAAAATATCCACCTCGGCGAGAGCTGCTCCATTATTTGTATAGTTCCAGGAGATGAAATCGTTTCACGATATTCAGTGTTGACCAACTAAAAAGAATAAATTGCCAGTTTATACAGGCAACACTCAAGAATGGCTTCAGAACTTCACACTTGTAGGTGGTAGTCCAAGCTGAAGTGTAGATCAGCTAAATGGCACTAACTCGCGAGGTCTACACTAGGAAGGCAGAGGCTATATGCTGAAAACTGAAATAGAAGAGAGGACAGACCAATGTGACTTGAAGCTCTGTATGCTCGTGTGCAAGAGGGCCTATCCTACTCTGTGTACACAGGTGATGTGATCACCTTAGCTTCTTGGTGGAATTAGCCTCATGAGGAGCTTCTGCCAATTAAAGTAGATGGTTCATGAAATGTTTTAGCACAGGCATTTAATAACCAGCCAAAGTCTGGGAATTTATAATTGTAAGAGAAATCAGGAAAAAGGTTTTAAAAATCCTTTTACAGTTTCTAGAAATTGAATTTTTTTTAATAGCAATCCTACTGATCTTCATACCCCAGAATTCTGATGTGGAAATGACCCTGTTATGTTATATATGTATTTAATCCCTTCCCTGTTTCTGCAGGGTCAAAGGTGAATTTCTGTATACGAAGCAAAGACATTAACCACATTGGGTAATGTGCTAGTATACGTATTAACTCGGTTAATGAAATTTAATTATACCTGTAAATGCTAATGTTATTTTTAATGTAACATGTTTTCGATCCACATTTGGGGATCTTCAGCATAGGTTGTTCCCTCTAATCTGAACTTACATAGGTTATAAAATGAAAAAAATAATATATCAAATGAGAGATAAGCTATAATACTATAACAATACTATAAAAGTGGATGTCTTTACAATATTAATTTAAGAGAGATGTTCTTCATGTATTTCATTCTTGATTTTTCCATGTGATGTCTATTGAAATACGTTGTGAAGTGATCTTAGTTCAAAGCCTATTGAATCTATTCGTTAAGTCTGTGGAAGAGGTTATCACGTTAATATACGGTAATTTGACTATCTCTTCTGTTAGCTTCTGTTTGGTAAAAGTTTGTTGTACGTACCTATAGCTCGATTGTTGATATTTATTAACTTTTGGTTTTCGTTGTTCATATTGCTATTGTCTCGTCTTGTGTTGGTTTCTTGTTGTAATTTCTGTATCACAATGGTGTTTCATTTAATTTATTAATCAAAGCACAGACTACAGCTATGTGAGCCCTTCATGCTTGTTCAAATAACAGAGGTAAAAATGTATTAAAATGAAACTAATGTAATAACAAAGCAAGTCCATACCAAGAGCCGGTTGAATGTCCTTGTTCGTTGCCGTGTCATCAATGGCCAAGATGACAGTTTTAAATACAGTTTAGGTTCTTGTTCTCTTGCTTCAAAAACCAGAATGAATCTTAAGTTTATGCTTTCTGTATTTTCCATATGTGCTGGACATTTCATGAACGATGTAGTTTTATTGAACAGGTGCTGTCATTTTGTCTGTTCCATTGAGAAGAATACAGTGGTTAATTACACCAATAGGTTTCCACATATGTTCTGTATAGCTTTTATTAATGTTATATACTTTGTTATAAACATGTTAATATTTGGTACTTAAGTCCTTTTATTTATTATATAAATTAACAGTGAAATCCAAATAATTTGTGTACTCTTGAATATCTGTTTCATTTAAAAATACAGTACCGGTCAAACGTTTAGGACCACATAAGGAAATAATGATATGTCACATAACACCTAAACTCGTAGCACTAGAGCTCTGCGATTTTTTTACTGAGCTCTTACGTCTGATAGAATATAACCATCCCGATTTCGTTCAATTGGGCCAAGTTTTATAGAAGTCATGATTTTTTTAACTGTTGCAAGGTCACACCAAAAAATCATCATTTTTAGAGGTGTAATGCATTGTATATTCCAACTGGTTGCAGCTATTGGCACCAATTTTCTATTTTAGACTTGTCAGTAGTTGGGGATCATTTTGGTGTAAATATACAAATTCCGAAAAAATTCAGGACCTTCTTTTTTTGCTGGTTTATACTTTTTCTAGCCAGTACTAAAATGGTCGATGCACTGCTGACAACAAAATAATCTCACGGCGAAACCCGACAAATCCGAAATCTGTGCTTGGGATGTCATCTGTTAAGTGAAAGTGGAATTACTGGACACGACAAGTTATAAGCAGGTAGGTAGCACGGATGCCTTACGACAAGCATGATAAAAACAAGGGAAAATCAAGCATTTTAGCGCTGGCTTGAAAAAGTATAAACCAGCAAAAAAAAAGCTTTGCATTTTTTCAGAATTTGTATATTTATACCAAAATGATCCCCAACTATTGCTAAGTAAAAAAAATGAAAATTGGTGGCAATACCTGCAACCAGTTGGAATATACAATGCATTATACCTCTGAATATGGTGGTTTTTTAGTGTGACCTTCCAACAGTTAAAAAATCATAACTTCTACAATACTTGGCCTAATTGAACAAAATCAGGACGTATATATTCTATCAGATGTAAGAGGTCAGTAAAAAAAAAAAAAAAAACAGAGCTCTGGTGCCACAAGTTTAGGTTTTAGGTGACATATCATGATTTCCTTAGGTGGTCCTAAACTTTTGACCGGTACTGTATATCTATATTTTTGTTTGTGGTATATTTTCTTAATACAGTCTTTAAGCTTTCAGACTTGCTCATTTCTCAATCTACTGTATTTGTTGCCACACACTTCCAGAAGTGGTTCATTTAGGATGCTCCAATATTCATCAAATGGTAGACAGTGACTGCAGCATTTGACCTGTCCCTTGATACAACATCCAGTTGTTGGATATATCAGGCCAGAGTGACATGTCCTGTAATTTTCTAGAATGTTACAGCAAAGTGTGATCCAAATAAATATATGTATGTAAGTTATTTCTTATGAAAGTTAACAAGTAGTTAAAATGCCATAAATTTTATCTGATAAGGATGTCCAAGATGTCCAAAGTACTTAAAATAAATTATCAACAATATCATAATTCCTGTGGCTGTAATGGTCGTATGTTGAATGCACTCGCCAAACTCCAAAAAAAATCTTTTAGAAAAGTCCTATATTAAAGGAGTTAAAAGATGACGATAGTTGCTTAACCCTTCTGTGGCACGGAACATTTAACTGCCACATCACCCAGTAGACGGAGTTGATTCTGGTGCTAGCTCTATGAAAATGCTGTATTTTCTTTTAAAAATTACTGGTAGTACAACATTGCTGAGATTGCTTTTACAATACAGACTGAAATGTGTGCAGTTTTCAGTTATGTGTCTTGTTACTTAATTCAGCAAGGGTCATCACTCAACACAGACAGGGCTGAAAAAAAATTGTTTTATTCATGAACAGTTTTCAGTTTTACATCAGATTTACTTAATTCGTTTTATAAAAGCTGGAAAATGTGTAAATTTCAATACATATTTACAGTATTCTAAATTTTTGGCTGTTATTTAATGGAATAATAAAAAACAATATTTACAAGAAACAAATGTTAATAACCAACAAAAATGTCAGGGTCAATGTCTGCTAGCTTAACGGATTATTGCCGAGACTAGCAAAGAAGATCATGGTCATAATTTCCAAATTCTCTTCTCTGAGACTGTGCCATCGATAAGTCAGTGCCCCAATATTATTCACACAGCATAAATCAAACACTTGTGCTGTCTAGTCTTGCTCTTCTGTTTACTAGTTTTAGAGCAGTCTCAGTAGTGATTGGTAAACAAAAGAGTAGAAATATGCCACCCAAATCCTGGGGGTAATAAACAAGATAGCTGTGAATAACATCCCTCACCCATTTTTACGGAGTTCGAGGCCTTCAGTCTTGTAGACATGAACAGATTCCAGACATAACCTCTCTGTTCAAAATCAAGATGTCTGACCACTTGTAGGCCTGGTGCTAACATAACCTCTTTGTTTAAAGTCATGATCACTTTAGGCATGCAGCACAAAGTGTGCATGACTATTGTTTCAATTGAGAAATTTAAACAACAATAATTAATTGTGAATAATTATACAACGTAATTATGAAAAATTGGTTATAAAGTAAATATACACTGAAGAAAATGGAAATTGCAACACCATGAAGGCATTGGTCGTTTGTGTTGATTTTCAAGATATGGAACGATGCCATGTAGATGTGTAAACGATCAAAGTTTCAGACCCATTGGATTGTTGCTACAGGTCTCCCCACGTGATTGGTCGCGGAGGAATCAACTCCAGTATACGGGGACTGGTGTAGCGTAGTTGACTTGCAGTCTGTGCAGTGAAGTGTTTCCCGTCAAACATCCCTCGACGACTGAGAAGAGCACGCTATCAACAATGATCGCCATTTGAGAGGGCTCGGATAAATAGGCTGTGTGAGGCTGGATTATCACTAAGGACTGTCGCTGCACGTGTTGGCCGAAAGGCATCTACGTTACAACGTGTATGGCAAAAGTGGTCAAATGAAGGTACCCACACTCGTAGATGTGGCACAGGCCCAGCGCGACAGACAACTGTGAGAGAGGATCGCCGCATCATTCGGATGGCCCGGATGGAACCCCATGCAACAGCAGCGCAAATTCGAGCAGCTGTGGCACCCCACATTACACAACAAACAGTTGATAATCGCCAGCGTGCAGCTGGCTTACGATCCCGTGTCCCTGCAGAAGGTGTTCCATTGACCCCTCAACAGCGACGTGTAAGGCTGGCCTGGTGTCGCGAACGATCGACGTGGGTCAACGAATGGCATAGGGTCGTCTTTAGTGATGAATCGCGCTACTGTCTTGCTCGCAGTGATCGCCGGAATCGTGTGCGCCGCCGTACCGGGGAGAGGGGCCGCCCAGACCTTGTTGTCGAGAGGCACACAGGGCCAACACCAAGCATTATGGTCTGGGGAGCTATTGGCTTTAATGTGAAATCACAATTAGTGCTTGTTGAGGGCATTATGACTGCTCGAGAGTACGTTGATAGGGTACTCAATCCAGTGTTTGTCCCTATGATGGGGAACATTGCTAATAGGATGTTTCAGCAGGACAATGCCCGGGTTCACATTGCACGCATCTCCAGAGAAGCTCTCCACGACATCACAACCTTAGAATGGCCCGCCAGATCCCCGGACCTCAGTCCTATTGAGCATGTGTGGGACATGATGGGTCGACAACTGGCCAACCGTCCTCAGCCACCCACAACTCTGGAACAAATGACCCGTGCAGTGCAGCATGCATGGGCCACAATTCCTCAGGAAGCGATCCAGGGCCTTATTGACTCCATGCCTCGACGAATTCATCAATGTATTGCAGCTCGTGGTGGGCACATCCTGTATTGATTGTTGTCCAAACTTGCGGTCAGAGGGACCTGAAAGTGTAATCATCGGATCACAACCGAACACTCTTCCTGCATGTTCAATTGCAGCAATGTAGCACCACTCCTGCTGGGTGTTGCAATTTCCATTTTCTTCAGTGAATCAATGATTTTGCATTATTTTACAACTTAAAATCTCATCAAACCTCATTGTAAATTGTTGTACAGCAATATTTCATCCCGCAGCATAGCCGTGTTTGTCAAAACGCTCACCACTACCGCGCAGACGGCTGCAGTAAGTCCTGAGATCGTAGGTTTGAATCCTGGCATTGACAGCAGCTATCCTGAGTGTGGCTTTTCCCTGGGTTTTCCCATACTCCCTCCAGGTAAATGTCAGGTCCCAGGGCACTGTTGTTAATGCAGTTACACTCACTACTACAGTCATCATATAAATACAGGTTTTCAGACAAATGCAATGCACACGCATGCCGAAGATGTGCCAACCCTCTAAAATGAATTAACAACAAAACAAACAATATTTCATTGCTTAACAGCTTTAACTCGGTTTCTTGGTGTTATCATTAAAATGATTTTTTTCCTTGCCCTATCCATAGACAATAAACATTATGATCTATGCTGTCTTTGTCAACAAAAGAATGACTTGCCTACGTAAGCTTATAAAGAAATCATTAAAACGTAGCATAAAACCACTACAGTAATCCTGGGGAATATTTAATGCCATTTTTGGTCCGTATTGACAAATTATGATTTGATTTATTGAACAACCTCCGTCAATCAATACATTGGTTATGCGTTATGATGCACTAGTTGTGGGACATGTTTCAAACCCTGGAGCGGTCCTTCATCAGCCACATTTTGACACCATTAAAACATTGCACATAAAACACTGAGCAAGGTAAAAAGAACATCGTGCACATACAGTCACTCATAAAAACACAATAAAATCCTGAACAGATTGAACATATTAAACATTAAAAACTTTTTAAAAAAAGGTAATGTATAGTCCATTATCTTCCCGTCTTCAGTTGATCAGACTATTGTCATATAATCCTGTCATTTCAACAGTCCTTTCCTTGGCGCGGTTAAGTTGGGAAGTTGTTCATTTGGCCAAAGTGGTGCCATTGCTTGTATAAGGACGAAAAATCACGCAAACATTCCCAATGAGCGGATCGAAAATGAAAACTAAATGTTCCAGATGGCAAAGATCCTCTGTTGACACAAGAAATAAATAAATTAGTCAACACAAAACTGATCAAAGGACTGTTGAAATGACAGGATTATATGACAATAGTCTGATCAACTGAAGACAGGAAGATAATGGACTATACATTACCTTTTTTTAAAAGTTTTTAATGTTTAATATGTTCAATCTGTTCAGGATTTTATTGTGTTTTTATGAGTGATTGTATGTCAGGGTGTCGAGCGATACGGGAATTATACGGGAATTTTAGTGACCCGGGAAAAATACGGGAATTATACGGGAAATTCGCACTTGATACGGGAAATCTTGAAAAGTCTCATAATGCCTGACTTCTTAGCCCCCGAACGCTCGGTAGAGTCCTCCCGCTCAGTCTTCTATTTCGCCTGCAGACCGCGCTGCCACTCGCAATTTGCGCCACCGATAGAACGCCAAGCGGGATGAGAACGCAGCCAACGTCGAATGCATGCTTTGCCTGGCCGACCGCCGGCCGTACCCTCTCCGCGCGGGGCTACGCGCGCCGCGCTCGTTGCTGACAATGACATACAGGAATCATTCCGCATTGTTATTCACAGAGGAGACCTGGGTTTCTCGAAAAGAGCAGCCCTTAAAAAGAAGCTAACAACTCAAGATCTCAGAAAATTCGAGACGCGGATGTGCTGCAATTTCGCAATATCCTATGGCTGAAAAAATCAAAGAGGGGTCATCTCTTGCTCACAAGATGACCCGTGCTTTTTCCTGCCTATGCCTTATAGGGGTCGCTGAGACTCCTAAGTTGGAAGAAGTTAGGATCGTCATTGCCCTGGAAATTCTTTGTAATCAGAAGAATTTGATTTCTGGCGCAATGGCTGACCGCATCAAGAGCAGCTACTCCGCACTTCTAAGACTACCCTCCGTCACTTTGCGTTTGAAGCAGTTCGACGGAAAAGAGCCACGGCTCGACGTGCTGTGGTGTGAATTAGTGGCTTCAGCACCTTCCTCAGTTCCTGCCAAAAACGTTCTCACAACCTTCGTTAAAATGATACTGATTTTTTATCACAACAATGCAGCTCTTGACAGAGGTTTCTCCCTGAACAAGGAGTGCATGATCGTCAATCACAAAGAAGCAAGTCCGATTGGAATGCTTACTGATCAGGACGCTGTGATGGCAGCTGGTGGAGTAGAAAAGATAACCGTGAGCAAGAGTCCATACTGCACGAAACTCCTACGCCTTGTTCAAGGAAGCAAAACAGGTGCGAAGCGACGGCTAAGGTGGCAGTCGATAGAAAAGGCACGAAAGATCTCCAGTAATTGAAAAAAAAAAAAAAAGATATTGAACGACGCCCGTTCTGAAGCATAGAAAATTGAAGAGCAGATGAGTTCCCTAGTGAAGCTTTGAATATTGTCTGTTTTATCTTATTTTGTGTGACTAAAGTTCCTAACCACAATCTAGTAGTAACAAAGTGACTTATTTTATTTTGTGTATGACTAGAATACAGTTCCTATTCTGAAATTAGTACTGTCAAAAGAACGTAATTTTGTGCTGTGTATAACTGAAGTTCCTAGTAACAATCTTGTATTTGTCAAAGTGACTTATTTAATCTCGTTTTGCATTATTTTAGTTTCTATTATCTACTTTGATAAAATAAAGCTAAATTAAAAAGTATTCGCGGCGTGTCGCGTGTGGAACTTTACTCTTTTAAGCCTTTCCATGGTCTACTTTCGCATACCAAATTGTTTTAAAGTCGGTGCAAACACTCAATGCAAATGCGTCACACATGCATACAATTCAAAAACTACAAACAATGTCTCGCAGCTCTCGACATTTTACTATCAAACACCCGTCACCAACATGTGGCTACAAAATTCACCACATAAGTGACAGAATTCTTCTCGTATGGGCAGGCATCGTTTCAGTCGCTTGTTAACCACTGTCTGTGTCGGATTTCCTTTCATTGTCATTGTTTCGTTACTTTTACTTCGCCAAAGTTCGACCCGAGGACTGGACACATCCCGTACAGCATGTACAGAAAGAAATACTGAAGGCGGTATCGATATCGCGGTGGATGGAATGATTATTAACCTTGGCAATTCATCAAGCTCTGACGAAGACAATGATTGTGGTGATGATGATAGGGACAGTGAAGGGATGGAGGGTGTCAAAGAAACCCTTGCCAAGTGACTGAGGATAATTTATTTAGTGGTGTCAGTTCGCTTGCGTCAATCGATAATAGAGCACAGGCTATTGTTTCCCGTCTTAGCGTTCAAAATACAGTCTGTCATTCAATAGCCTACAACTCGACGATATAAAACCACGGAAATAATATCGCCACAGAGCGGCTTGTTTGAGTGCCCAGTGCTAAATATGTCTTTACCTTACCTTAACTTTACTTTTATATTATCACGAAAGCTAATATTAACCGTAGAGAGTCGCGATTCAGTGAGTGTGCATGGTGTTATCTGTCGACTACTGTAGTAAGCTGTGAACGACCTCCACTCAGACTCTTGTTTCATGTTAAAGGATAATCATTGCATGGTGAATGCTTTTATATTCATTAGCTGTAGAGTGTTTGCCCTCTTTGTCGTATTTAGTGAATTGAATACCGATGATAAAGGTAGCATAGGTTCGGTGTGTAATTTATTTATTCATCTAAAAGTATCGTATTTCTCTGTTTGAATGTCCTCGGGGTTGACTCAGGATCGTTTTTTTTTAAATATATTACGTATAATTGTACAGAAATAATGTCTGAAGTGTAGCGCTGTGTATTATTCGAATCAGTTGATTTACAACAACACTAAACATTTGCAACACAGCTCAGCTGTTCCAAGCTCCTTCGCGTTGTTTCCTTCGAAATACAGGGTGTAGGTGAGAAGCATGCTCAGAATTCTTGCCGTGTGGCGGTTGGACGTAGGGTCTTTTTATGTGGCGACCGTGGGTTGCGGAGAGGAAAGGCGGGGCAAAGTGACATGAAGGCTGTCAGTACCGAATGCGCGGGGTTAGCGATACTGTATTTGTCCCATAATTTACGCGTGTAATAGCGGACACACCTCCAATTTTACTATCAAAGTCGTGATCTAAAGAGGGATAGTGGGAGGGTAACATCTATTACTACATGACCCCCAACATTATTATTCATTATTACAAAGGGTATTTTGACTATTTTCAGTATTGTAGAAAATTGTATCGCCTTGTTCCGGGCTTCTATAGAGCTTACATTTTCTTTCGATCTATCATTTGCCATAGGACGCGCCACCGGCGTATGGTTATGCATTACCAGCTTCTGATTTAGTAGTCAGGTAATGGAAGCAATGGGAACTGTGTACTACAATTTTCCTTGCATGTAACTAAGCAAATTGTTGTTAAGAGAACGTAAAATGCACCAAGAATGATATGTATGATCTTCAGCTGTGTGCAGTGAGAAAGCTCTGCATGTGTTCATTCCTTATGTATTAATGATGCGAAATGTCAGCTAACGTTGTGCCACACACAACACTCGTAGTCTCTAAATGTTGCACATTTTCCCGTAAATTACAGCAGTTTATGTATGTTTGAATTGCTTACAAGATCGCGACAAAGAACGTGTTTCTCCAATTGGATGATTGTATTTAACTGAATGCACGTCGTATATCTTGGCGAAGGTTTTTTTTTTTTTTTTTTCACGGATCAACTTTACACCGTAGTAGGCACGCAGCTTTTTGTATTTCGTTTTCTGGCATCTTGTTTTAAATTATTGACTAACATATTTCTAAATGCAGACAATTCATACCTCCATTAGGATTCGGGTTCCATAATTCATGCAAAATGAGGTTCGTTCGTTTGTGAAATTGAGGTCATACCCCCCCTACCCTTTCAGTGATTGCCGTATGGTACTTTACGTAGACTAGGGTGAAGATGTAAATGAGCATTTAAAAAAATTGTCGCCAGTTGTTTGGTTTATTAACTTACGGTAATATTTTCCATAGGAACTGAAAACTAGGCACGGTTGGATTTTAAGGTGGAAAGCATGTGCTGTCAAATATCGCTTTCTTGCAATACCTGGAATATGTATAGAATTATAAAATGATTATTGGTTAAATAAGTGTTAATAGATAGGCTATTATAATTATAATGATTATATAAATATTAAAGAAGAAACGATGCGTTGTTAGTAAATATTAGGCCTACCGGTACTGCGAATAGCCTATAACTCGTAGCTTCCGTCACAATTTAGCATTTAAACGGGTCACGTTAATGCATAATACCTATATACTAATATAACAACCTGATAGCAAATTATAATAATATTCTCACATATAACGTATTTAATTTGCACCAAGTTAATTATTGTAGTCTAAGATATGTTAAACCACTGCCGTTTGAAATGTGCAAATCGCACACTTTGTAGGCAAGCTGTTTGTTATGGTCGTCTCTGATGCGAAGTGTTACTAATTATTCTTTTAGGAGACACTTGTCTTTGGAATATTCATGAAAGGCCAACCCTCTAGTTCTTATGTCATAAGTTGAACGTATAAAAACAAAACCACAATTCGAAATAATAAAGAAGATAATCACGAACGAACGATTCACTGCCAATGAAAATCAAATGGAGATTCGCGGACCGGAAGTTCGCTATGCATAAGCTTCGGTGCCATTTTGTTATTGTTAGTGTTATGGTGCCATTTTAACTCGTGGAAGCTCCATACGGTTACGGTACCATACGATTGTCACTTCCCGTAAACATTTTTTATGTGACACTCCTATTCTCGACTCTCTCAGTCCTCCTCAGTGAAATAGTCATTTATATCAGCTCTCCTCAGGTAAAAGGTATTTTATTTGTGTTCGTAGCATCTCATCCCATCTGCGATAGAATTCACTCGCGCACGCGCTCGCTTTGCTCACGCTACGGATTAGGCCTAAATCTCGCCATCACCCGTGGGCTGCGGAACTATCTCCAAAAATTCAGTTACTTACGCCAGTAAATCTTGATTAGCGTTTTAAGATACATTTTTCAGCCATTCGGTATGCGAACCATAGTCTTAGAGAGTTCTAAAATATACGGGAATTTGGTGGATTTTCGTACGGGAAATACGGGAATTTGAGAAAAGGTCATCGCTCGACACCCTGTATGTGCATGATGTTCTTTTTACCTTGCTCAGTGTTTTAATGGTGTCAAAATATGGCTGATGAAGGACCGCTCCAGGGTTTGAAACATGTCCCACAACTAGTGCGTCATAACGCATAACCAATGTATTGATTGACGGAGATTGTTCAATAAATCAAAACAGTAATCCTTTGTTGGTGTTCTTTGTGAACAAGAACAACGGTAAGCAAAAAAAAAATGGGAGCTCAGATATAAAATTTATGGTGATTTGTTATCAAAATAGGACACTACAATTGGTTGGTTTTAATCAAATTCCTACAAGTGATTGGTCCATATTGAAAGAGCTATGTATGAGTGGAATAGTTGTATTAATATTGCTTGGTGTTTTGATTACAGAGCTCAAGGTTGTAATTCAATCATTCCTGAATGCTGAGTGAGACTGGTGTAATTTACACCATGTACATAACACTAATTTCCAAACAGAATATATGCTACAGTATACTCTTGATTATCCAGTTTGCGGATTAACCATGCACGTTTTCACCTAATTAAGAATACAGTATCCAGTACAAAAATGTCTCGGCAATTCATACTGTACTGTTACGTGTTAGCCCTGGTAGCACGTTCGTTAATTGGACTACAGTGGTTAAAGGCACAACACAGTTCGGCCCTTTAAAGAAATAAGTTTTATTGTAGGTCTAGCAAATTACAGTACACCATAAACACTTGGAAACCAATGGGCAGTCTCAGTCAGGTCCCTCCCTTATGGAGTTCACTCACCTCCTTTTCACTTGCTCGCGCATTTAATCCCTCAATAATTAGGTAGACGCATTCCTGGTTAGAAGTAACTGCACTCTTCCTCATGTAAACAAGCCACAGTCCGACACTGACTTGTTCTGAACGTACACTGTCTCGCAGGCTAGGAAAACAGTCCACTGCGTTTCGCAATCCACACAGCACTTCACCGCACTGCAATAGCCTCTGTCGCACTGGAAAACACACTCACTCGCTCATAAACACAGTCCTCAAAAAAAAAAAAAAAAAACTCACTCCCCTCGCTGGTCAGGTCACTTATATAGCGGGGCTGGTGACTCAATGGATGTTTCCAGAGCAGACCAGGATTGACAGCTTCTCGAAAGTTCCATTTCTGGGTGAGCTGCGTAGATTCTAGACCGTGCCCTTCTGTTCTTACAGCCCTGTTACGTAAGGCGCTGGCAATACACAGTCTGGAATAGCCTGGGGCGGCCTGAGTCACGCGCGGGCGACGAAACTGTCTAGCATTCATAACGGTACCGTAAATTGAATACGTTTGAATTTATGTTACGTACCGTTACATGTTTTTGCAGTGTAGTCCGGTAGGGTAAGTTATTTTTAGTACGGAAGTTTGGACAAGTCAGCGACTTCTTGCTTTGTCCAGTCTTGTTTGGTAATAGCGAAGTAAGGAGGTGGGGATAGGCTTATTTCAAAGTTGCTGGAAGGCAACTACTTAAATGGTCAACAGCTGTTAACAAATACAGTAAATTAAGGTATGTTGTGGTATTAACAATGTCTGATGTAAAACATATACGAGTAGTGCTAACAATTGAACAAAAAATACCGTATTTACTCTGCTATAAGACCCCCTCGCCTATAGTAACCCCCTGCCCCTTAATTTTCGAGAGCCAAAATAAAAAATTCTTGGAACGCTTATAGTACACCCCCCTCCCCTTAATTATTGAGAATCAAAACTCAACATTCTTGGAAATTGACGAATTCTTTAAAAAAAATTATAATTACAACTGAAATTCATTCTCTTTTATGACAAAAATATTTTTCTTGTTACTGTATATTAGTTTGTTATTCAGACGATATTACCGCCATTTTGCGTACCGCGTACACGATTGGGCAGGATATCGAAATGTGTAGTCAATAGGCTTCACCCAATATCCAATAGAAGATGCCACACTATTGGCCGAGTAGAAGCGCCATCAACCAATGAAAGTCATGATTTTATATCTTGCCTGCATTCTTCTGTTTAGTTTAATTTATGTTGCGATTCGATTGCGTTTATGACAGTCTCATTAGTTTGATCATGACGAATCATGGTTTTATTTTAAACACATTTCATTTGTTGCAATAAGCGTCTGCATTTGTGTGAAACGTTATTGGTATAAAAGTTTGCATTTCCATGTCTGATACTTTGTCCAATCTATTCCTCTGATACTAAGATTTTTGCTTAGCAAGGGATATTAGTGAAAGTCATTGGGGGATAGCCGGGAAAGTGAGGTTATGGCAGTCTCATAATGGGCTGATTAAAGATGTAAACTTTGTTTATTTTGATTAAATATATCGTACTATGTAGCATCAAAATAAAATAGATTATTTTTACTCTCTCCCTTTCCCAAAATAATGGATTTTTGCGAAGTTCGCGTCTATATTACCCCCCCCCCCTCCCCCTCAATTTCGGACCTAAATTTTAGAAAAATAGAGGGGGTCTTATAGCAGAGTAAATATGGTAAATATCATTCAGAAATGAGATAGTAATGGAGTCTCTGCAAGCAAATTGGCCAATGATTATGTCTTGAGGTGAGGAAGCAGAGAATCATTACATAGAACAATAATGTGGGTGAGTTATATTTATATGGTTCTGTATTCTTTAAGTGGCCAATGGCCTAGCGTGTGTTGAAACACCGGATTCCATGAGAACCCCGCAGTTAAGCATAATTGGGCGTGGTCGGAACTGGGAAGGTATGCTGGTCCTAGGCACTGCGCGCTGTTGGCCAACATAAGGAGAAGCGGAAAGGCTCTGGCCACCCTACCACACGTAAACTCCGGCTGGGGGTAGCCTATTCGGTGGATTGAAGGCATTCTTCTTTTAATAAACACATGATTTTGTATTATCCATGCCCGGATAATCGAGAGTATACCGTAGTTATGTCTTCTTTTACTCTGTCTTTGTGTTTAAAATGTATGTTTAATGTTCCACATAGAACTAAAAGGAAATTGGAAATCTTTTCTCTATTTAAGATGTGCTTGTGAGCTGTGTTTAGTAAAATACCAGAGTGATATGTATTGTAATTTTATTGAACTTCATTATAAGAATGTCACAGTGAAATGTGATTCAAGTGGATATATGTATATAAGATATTTGTTATGAAAGTTAACAAGTTGATAAAAAATGGCATAAATTTTACCAGGTGCCAAGAGTACCTTAACGTTTTACAAATGCTTTTGTGTATGTTGGAGCTTGTTATCGCTTGCTAGTCCTGGGTTATTTGGAATTAATATGAGGTTTTGATAGAGAGTTGTGACAACTAATCCATTTACTTTAACAGTTCTTTAATGTAATCCCCTGAAACAACAAGTTGTACATGTTGCCAAATGTACTCTGTTGTGGTGTCTTTCAATAGACGCACGTAATTATTATACCGCAGATGAGGCATTTGGTGTTATCATCACAACTGACAAAGAAGGAAGATTGCAGTTTTACGTGACCGTTAAACGCGAGATCATAAGCCACGGGACCTCCTTTTTACGTGGAATCCGAACCACAGGACATGGCATTTCACTTCGGGAATCGAACCTGATCTGCCATGGTGAGAGGCCAACAGCTTGACCGCTGTGCCACCACGCCGCAACTGACAAAGAAAAATAAGAAAGTAACCCACTTGGATTTAAATGGCCTTTGTGGAGTCTTTGCTTTATTCAAAGCTGGTTACTCCATTATTATATAGTTGTCTTGCACTTACCTATTTTAATGATTAAAAGACGTCTATGAATGCACATTTCGTTGCTGTTCAGTGCGATACACCATCCGAGCCTAGTTGGGCCAAACTAAGGCAAGTCGCCGCAAATCTAAACGATGGTCCAATGCACAGAATCTCTGTTCCTTGGTTTACACACGTGATATTTCACGTATGAGAGGCCCTGATCTAAGACTTTCCACCTCGACAGTGCGAACAATTCCCTCACAGGAGGAGAGAGAATTGCCATGCCTCTGGTATTCTACACCTTCCACACTTTTGCAATGGGTGCTACATGTTTTAGGGGTTACATTGAGGTTTGGTTGTTCTGCAATAATTGATTTAGCATATACTGTAAATGTTGCCAATCCTTTCTTTCCAAGCTTTTTACATTAACTATTGTTATGCTCAATTGTCTCTGTTTGAATTTGACATTTTGAAACGAGCTTAAAAGAACTTTAAAAGTTTTTTGACCTGTGTTTTGGAGTGTAAAAGCAATCAAGTTGTGAAATGCAGGTTTGTGAGATCTCATGCACATGAATCTGTGACCCATATCTTGTTCATAATATTCATTTCTGCATTGTCAGTTTTTGAGATGGAAGTACTTCAAAGGGAGTAATGAGCCAAATGTTGATTGCTTTGTGCTGTTTAGTCATGTGCAGCATCCCCAAGATATGGTTAGCTGTGAGCAAGGAATTTAATTGCCAAGTTCTTACGAACAGTAGCCAAGTGGAGATGACTAGGGAATGTAGTATAGCAGCCGGGTGAAAAATATTTGACAAGAAGCAAACCTTAATATGCAAGGGGCATTCTAAAAAAAAAATACTATACCGGTACTACTGTATTTATTTAAAGAAAAGTAATGCTATGTATAAGGTGCGTTCATAAAGTAACGAGCCGGAGGCATAATCATTACAGAAACCAGTACCTTTATGTTGGAATTATTGGCCCTGGCAGTTGAGGCACTTGTCCTACTCTGACACGAGGCAGTGAATGGCTGTCTCATAAAATTCCCTGGGCTGCGATGTGAACCATTTCCGCACGTACAGCTGGACGTGGGCGTCCGAGGTGAATCGTTGTCCCCGCAGAGCCCTTTTCAGGGGACCAAACATGGCGTAATCACAGGGAGAGAGGTCTGGACTGTATGGAGGTTGGCCAAGAACCTCCCATTGGGCACACACTTTGCGCAAATGCAGTCGTTCCTTCATGATGGTGTGCACACTTCCGATGCTCTATCCGACCAGGGTGGCTATGGCGTTCACTGTCACTCGGCGGTCCTGGGTAATGAGTGCATCAACCAGCTGGACGTTGTCATCGGTAATGCAGGGGGGTGCCCCAGACCGGGCATCATCGGCTAACGACACCCGTCCTTCCCTGAAGGGCTTGTGCCACGCCTTGACCCTTGCAAGGGACATGCAGTATTCGCCGTACACTTGTGACATTCGGCGATGAATGTCCGTTCCCCCTACTCCTTCCGCTGTCAGAAACCGAACAACACCTCTTTGTTCTTCGGTTGACGCCTTCAGGTCACTGTTTGCAATGCGACTGGCAGCGTTGGACGATTGATGCATGCTGCTGCTCGCTTTGTATCGTCACGTGACGTGCATTAGAGCAATATTCTCCATTTTAGGTCCGTATTGAATACGTTCACTAATAAAACTATTAATAATGTTCGTCTTTTCAATACAATGTTAATAATCTATTTATACAACTGTGTACATGTTTCATACAGTCGTCTGTACTTCCTCAGCCCAAATATACATTAAGACATAAACAAATATGATGCACACTGTCAAATACATACAATGAAAATATTCCTTAGATAAAACAGTGCAATAGTTTGTCCAAACCACTTCTATAAATAGATTATTAACATTGTATTGAAAAGACGGACATTATTAATAGTTTTATTACGTGACGTGCATGCGTGCCCTCTAGCGACGGGCTGTGACCTTCCACGCTCTGGTCGGAACCACACCTCGTTGCACACGCCACGATTAGCCGATGTCGTCACCGGTTTGCGCATTCCAGCCTCCGGCTCGTTACTTTTTGAACGCACCTTATACAATGGAAACACATTTGTAGATCATGAATTGCTCATATACAGGTTCACAGAGTAAGGTAAGGCAGACAACTTCTAGATCATTTGCCCATCATAGAAGACTAGAAAGAAATGTCATATGATGGAATAATAGATGAAATCTACAGGGCCAGGAGGAATGCCTACAAGCTGCTGCGAGAACTAGCGTCACCACTTACAGGGTCTTTCATATAAAATAAGACCGCCAAGCGGCGGCTTTGTTAACCGCAGCTGCGGTCACCTTGGCTGAGCTTGTGGCACGCCACGGCCCCCGCTGTAATATTGAAAGCGTGCGCATGGTAGCCTACATACGATGGCTTTCCCCCCCAAGTTCCGATGGACTGTATAAAAATAACAGATTGACATTACCAAACTTGACCTTGCAATAAGCGTGCAGTTGCTCAGTCGCCAGTCTAAACCTCAAGTGCTAACATGGTGAGACAGTTATCATTGCAACATTGTATTTTTTTATGTAAAACTTATTTTAAGTACGAGTCGGCTCGGCGGGTTCGTGATACATTTGTTCAGCAATTTCCTGATGAAGTGCCACCTTCACTAGCACAGATTCACGTAATTGCAAATGAGTTTGACACTACTGGCTCGGTGCTCAATAAAAAACATGTCCGCACACGAACAGTTTTAACAGAGGATGAGCTAGATGACATTGGCGAGAATCTTGAACGGTCTCCGAATAAATCCCCCACAAAATTAGCACAAGTAGGGGTTTCGGTTTCATCAACAATAACTAACTAGAGTATGATTTCAGCATTGTACACACGCTAGCAAGGCCGCTGCATCATATAGGATTGTACACGCGCTTAACCCTTCAAGCGTGATATTGTGAAACTCTGGGCTGCACCCACAGCGTGCATTATTTCTAGCCTACTGCCAATGGTAAGCGCGGTATGCATTTTGCTATAATTTCCAAACGCACTGGCAAAAGTTTTCAAAAAACACACACAATAACAACATATAACATAATATTATAAACTTTCAATAACCTGATTATCCCTGGTCAGCGGCACGCCAATACTGGGACAATATCATAGTCGCCCTATGTGTTCGTATTTCTTGGCGTTCTATCACGAATTACATCGTCAGCGTCACTATCTTCACTGGAAGTTATAGCGAACTCATCCGCTATATCGCTGTCACACTCTGAATCACTTTCGTTGGCACTATCATCGAGCAAATTAGCTATTTCTTTGTCATCAATAACTGTGCCAGGACTGCCATGTTTACAAGCAAACTCACGGTCCTCAAAAGCGGGAACACGTGTGCAGAGATCTGAAATATAAATGACTGGGAAGATATGCGACACCTCCTGGCAATAATAAGTAGCTCGAGATGTAGCCAAAAGTTGCCTCTTTCTGCCATCTTACGACGAAATAAATAAGTATTACGAAGTCCACGTAACGGACGATTCAAATTCGACGGCACACCATTGCGCCGTACACGCTGTGAACGTAGCAGGCTAGTGGGCGCACCATTGCGCCGTACACGCTGAGGGGGTTAAAGCAGGGGGCTTTGTCGCGCCACAAGCTCGGCCAAGGTGACCGCAGCTGCGGTTAACAAAGCCGCCGCTTGGCGCTCTTATTTTATATGAAAGACCCTGTACTTTGGCACCACGGCTGTCGTTTGTATCAAAATAAACAAACAGTATAAGTTGTACTCACCACAGCCATTCATAACATACTGTTGCACTCTTCCAACATTCTAACTATACACACCGACAATTTCGACAGCCCACAGGCCATGTATGTGGCCTTCACCCTATCAAGTACACCGTGCTGCCAATTAAACTGATGACGTAACCTCTGGCAGCAGCGGAGAACATTTCCTGACGCCCTGTACTACACTTACTCTTATGTTCTGTGAAGAATCAAGTACAGTACTTTCCGTTCTTATCTTCATTGACTGGGATATGACCTATAGCTATAGAGCATTCAGCATTGAGGAAAAACTATGGGCTTTTACTTTTAATGGAACCACCCCACACTGGTTTTGTTAAGTCACCTTTTATCATGAAAGAACTCTGAACATATATATTTTTCTATAAAAATAATTCATGTTTTTTGGGCTAATGCCGTGTGTGTTTAGATTAGAACCATACGTTTCGGAGAAACCTTGCCTCCTTTTTCAATGGAAATCAAACAATGTGGCCAAAGAAAGTACAGTATATCAATGAGATTACAAAAATTACATATAAATTCCTCTGTTCGTCACCAGAGAGCAGCTGCCGGAAATTACTGTATGGACCATGGTAGAACGGCGGACAGAGTAGTAATTAAGGAGAAGGTAAAGGGGGCGGGGTGAAAATAGAGGCTCCTCGAAGAATGAGGATGTCCAAAAGAAAAGGAACATCCGTCTAAACCAACCTGACAAATCAGCTATAGCTGAACATGCCCTGTCTTCAGGGCACGATGTATGTTTCAAGGATGCTCATGCGCTTGCCCTTGTTAAGCACAACTGGTCTAGAATTATAAGGGAGGCAGTTGAAATTCGTAAAAATCCCAATAATTTTAACAGAGACACTGGATATCAGCTAAGTGACACTTGGCTACCAGTTATGAAGGATCTTGGATTGGAAGATAGTTCCTCTCAGTCTCTCCTTTGTTCGTCACTGGAGGAGTTTCCATCTGTTTTTTCGCCTCCCCCCCCCCCCCCCCCTTCTTTTGGACATCCTCATTCTTCGAGGAGTCTCTATATTTTCCCCCCGCCCCCTTTACCTTCTCCTTACTTACTACACTGTCCGCCGTTCTACCATGGTCCATACAGTAATTTCTGGCAGCTGCTCTCTGGTGACGAACAGAGGAATTTATCTATATTTTTTGTAATCTCATTGATATACTTTCTTTGGCCACATTGTTTGATTTCCATTGAAAAAGGAGGCAAGGTCTCTCCGAAACGTATGGTTCTAATCTAAATACACACGGCTTTAGCCCAAAAAACATGAATTCTTTATATAATCCGGACCGTGAAAGCCTTAATATACACATTATATATTTTTCGTTATAATAGCTTCATACAATTATCTGTCAATTGATTACCGTTGTTATTGGATACAAGTATAGTTTATATTACGTCTTAGCATTTTTAAAATTTTCGAGGTTAGCACGCTGGAAAGAAGAGCCTCATCCTCTGCTGCATGCTCGCATGGAGCACGTGCTCAATTACGCCGGCAACATAAAATCTGAAGCACTATCCGTCTTTGGTGTTATAGTTGTGTGTCTGTTTCATTTTCTGTTCGATCAAATCAGGGCTGCCAGCATTGGGATTCGAACCCACTATCTCTCGAATACAAGCTCACAGATGCACGTCCCTAACCGCACGGCTAACTCACTACAATATTACAAATATTAATCTAAACAAAACAACAAGAATAAAATTGAAGAAACTAAATTATAGCCTAACTAATAACGAAAAGGGTGATGATCAACAGTATAGCTGACGTAAAGATTGTTAACATTGTCAGCATACAGTACATTCGGGAAGAAAGGAAGGGTTGTGCTCGCGACATCTGTTAATCAGGGTTTTTTTTTTTCCCTCTCTTTTTCTTTCGTGTAGCCTCCTGAGAGGCCGAGTGCAGGTCTTTCTAGTCGACGCCCGTGGGCGACCTGCGCATCGGGATGAGAGATGAGATGAATGGATGAAAGTGGGCAAGGATGTGGAAGGAAGCGGCCGTGGCCTGTCAGAAGGTACTGTCCCAGCATTTGCCTGGTGTTGAAAATGGGAAACCACGGAAAACCATTTCAAGGACAGCCGACGGTGGGGCTCATACCCACGCGTCTACCGAGTCAGCAGAGAGCTTGGCCCCATGACCTAACGCCGCGCTTTAGCCAGCGCAGCCACTACTGTCGGTTCAGTAATGCGTCATATCACAACAAAATGAATGTCGTTATTGGTTCTCTTTGCATACGGTAACCTACTGGTCCAATCCGTTAACAGCTGCAAAACTGCTCCTTCCTGGGCGTGTTCTATTTCAGGTAGCTGCTGGGGTTGGGTTGTGTCGCTAACTTATGAAAGCGCAGTACTCGGAGCGGGTGAACATAACGTATGACGTCAGCGCTACCTCTGCCTAGAGTTAGCAACACTGTCACTATAAGGCTCCACAGTCTTTTCTGAACGCTGGATGCTCTATAGTAGTTAACCTCGTAAACTGCCTTCCTTCATTCCATGAATCTGTCAATGGCCAATGGCAGGTAATCTTGGCTAGTTTTGTTACATAAGCCTCTTCACCTTCTTGCCATTTAATTCATTTTTGCCAGGGGTTTAGAAAATTTGAGAATGACTTGATGTAGTTCCTCCATTTCAGTTTGACAGGCCGTGCAGCATGAGACTATGTACAAGCTAGATCATGAATATTGAGATTTTATATGTTAATCTTGCCACCTACATGTATTGTTTTATTGACATGCTTGTGAAGTATTTTATACATTCTTGACACATTGTGAATGCATTTTCACATTTCTCATCCAATATCTTTCTTGATTCAGTATAGCAATAAGTGCAACACTATGACTTAGCTTTGCACGGTGTGATCCAGCAGGCAATCGACTGATGAGTGCTATGTGTGCGGCAGTGAATCAACAGTTGATTCATTGGAGCTTTCTTTTACAATTCTTGTACTGAACTGTCCAAACAATTTTGAAGTATAAATATTTGATTTGTCTTTTTGTGGTTTATTTTGAGTGCATTTGGATTTTGTAGTATTGCAGATGATCCAAAATTCATTGTTGTGTTATGCTATGGTGCCAGCCCCGTGGTTTTGGGGTAGTGTGCCTGAATCTCGTCCAGAGGCTCCAGGTTTAATTCCTGGCTTCATCAGGGATTTTAAAAGTGACGTTAGAGCTGGAACTGGGTGCACTCAGCCTCGTGAGGACAATTGAATAGCTATCTGACAGCGAGGCAGCGCCTCAGTCAGGAAAACCAAGAATAACGGCCAAGGGGACCCGATGCACTGACCATACGTCACCTCACAATCTGTTAACCCAATGGCTGGGCAGCGGTTGCTTGTTAGGTCTAGGTCCTTCGAGGGCTCTGGTACCACAGGGTTTTGGTTATACTATGGCATATTTAAGTTTTTTACAATTATGAATTTTCATTCTTTGCTTCAATTTAAATACAACTTTTTTTTTTAACAAATACGTTTTTCAAAATTCTGGGTGTACTTTGTCTTCTCTCTCTCTCTCTTCCCCCCCCCCCCCCCTTCTGTTCTGCCCCTTAAAGCAAAAATAACATTAGTGCATACTTTCAGTTTTTTTTTTTTTAAATTCTTTATTCGTTTTTATTAGTATGTATTACCAGACGAAGGTTACCGTGGATGGCAAAACATGTAGGAATAAGCACCTATTACTGTTCATGTTATTGCACTGGTTTGAACACTTTACGATCGAATTTTAGAAATATTTTTTCAAGTCTTCATAGGCCTAAGTATACATTTTTCATGTGTCGCATTATTCATGGTGGGCCACCTACCGAGAAGGCGTGATCTAAATGAACAACTTGTGTCGTTCGCTGAGAGAGTGTATAGTACATCGGTCGAGGGCTTGCTGCATCACCGAGTATTTTCTATGTCCTCAACCCACAGCAATAACTGCAACACTATGGAATAAGACTTGTATTGTGAATTAGTTTAATGTATGTTAACCTACTCTCTAAGAGCAGTTGGGTGCTAAACCGATCCATTGACGTGTTAAGTGTTGGTTTTTGTCTGTAAGAAAGTTTATTTTTCATTACACTGTGTATTACTACAGATCTGTGCCTTGCAAGTCAAACAATACTGTATTCAAATGTCATTCCTATTTCTCTGTATATACTGTATCTGTTTTGTTTGGTAGTTTTTAGTGTGGGCTTCTTGAAGGAAGGTCTAATAAGAAATAGTCACAAATGATTACATTTTAAAATATGGTAACCAAAGAGTAAGTAGATGAGAGATATTGTTTAGTACAGAGGTTTTGAAGCTGTGTGTTGCGACTCCCAAGGGCTTCGCACCTAGGCTACCTTCAGGTATCATCATTTGTGCGTGTATACTAACCATACTTTTTACTAGTTTGCATTACCCGTCAACGTGTTCATAGAGTGAATTAAGGTAGTTAATGAGGATAACTGCTTGGCCCAAAATTCTATGTCAGAAAAATGCAGGACAGCTGTATTTTCTAAATCTCTAATAATAGAATAAATTACACTAACACGATGCTACTTGACTTAAGTGGAATCTGTTGTTGTTGTTGTTGTTGTTTCTTATGGCTAGCCCTGATTCCAATTCATCAGCTTTCTTGCGTTCCAATAGAGTTGTGTGAAGTTTCCTGAAGTTCTAGCAGTCACATCCAAGTTTGTTGCAATGTAGCAGGTGCCCCTTATCCATTTTACTTCCAGGTTCATGACAATGTGTGCATTTTTCAGATCTCAGGATGTTGATTCGTTTCAGATGAGCTGCTAGGCAGTCATGGCCAGTGTTAAGTCTGAAGAAGGCTACAGCTTCTCTTCTTTAGCATCAATGTCCTTCCATAATTTGGTTTCTGCTGTTTTCTTTGCCATTTCTTCTTCCCAATCTTTTTTTTTTTTTTTAGCTCAATATGCCATAAAATTTAAAAGTGATTCAAATCTGTTGGTAGTTAATGTTTAGTTAATAATAATTTAAAATATTGTATGGCCTCGGGAGCCGGGTGCAAGCTTTGTTATTTGACGCTCAGAGGGCAGCTTGCATGTCGAATTTTGTCGTTCTTTGGAGGGCTATGAAAGTCAAGGAGGTTACATATCGAAGCTCCTTGACACACAAGCGCTTTCTAGTATAGAAAGGAGGAACTTTTTGTGTTGGTGGAAAATCCCGAGATTAACTTTGCCTTTATGAACAAGGCCTACTGAATTCAAATGGGTTCTTTAACATGCCAACATTGTATGCCATGCGTGTCGTCATTTTGGCCGCCTTTCAAAAATCACTTACCACGGCCAGGAGCGAACCTGCATGTTTGGGGTTAGTAATCTGACACGATAACCACTCTCCCACCGTGATAAGCATTTATTTTGGTAACGATAGTTAATTCATCAAATTAATTTATGAACAGGTAATAACATAACTACATTAAGACATTTGATTTGATTTGATTGTTTTGGGCCAGTAAGTACCAAAAGCCATTCGAAGAACAGGTACTTCTGCTAGTCTCTACTTAGTATAAAACAAAGTCCCCAATTCTTGGATGTCACGAGTAATCTCGAGAACCACAGAATGGATTTTGATGCGGTTTTCACCATTCTGTAAAGGATATCTCGAGGAAGGTTTCTGTAGAAAATAATTTATTTATGACCAAAGGAAGTCAAGCACTAACGATTTCAGTGAAAAGGTCGGAAAAAAAACTGGTGTCCGTGCACTTTTTAAGCTTACGCTGGGCAAATCGTTAAAAATATCTTCATACTATGAGTGTAAGAATTGTTCAGCATGAAAAGTTCTACAAAAAAAGCCTGGAAGAGCATATCTCTATCTTCAATACATCGCCTACTATAAGTATTTTTATGTTTTAATTTCTTCCAACAATCGCCATTCAGTTAGTGAGGCGACAGTTTACGCCCCAGTTACAGCTTAGCTAGTAGCGGACGAGCCTGTTACCCTAGATACAGCCAGCAGCAAACTGTCGAGTCGTGTTGAGTTAAAAACTTGAGGGTAGAGTGGTTGTGTTTGGAGCTTCCCAGGAAGTGCAACTCGGCTTTTTTTCATTTCGCCTGTGAACTTTTCGTTCCGCAAAATTCACAGTCAAGGACGGAAGGGGGATTTGTGTTTCATGCACCTCGCCATTCTTAAATTACGTCTGACAAGAATTGTTGCACATGCATCTCCATGATAATATAATTAATAGTCCAGTCAGTGATTTTAGCCCATCATGCCGAGATGTAAAATGGATATTGTTCATTGACATTGGAAAAAAAGCGCTTATCACATAATGCATTCATAACTGTTCCCGGGCGAAGCCGGGTCGAATTTGTAGTATTATACAAGGGAGCCAAGGGAGTTTATGTTCAGGCCAAGGGAGCTGTAGACACAAAGATTTCGAAAGCCTCTGGGTTAGTAGATAAAGTTTATTGAGAGATGATTTATTTATACTCTAACTTTTCTTTATTTATATGTACTTGATCTCAAAGGAGCTTTGTTAAAGACATGACAAAGACATTGAGAGTAATGTGCTGTAAATACACAAATCTGTGTTTTTCTTTTTTTAATACATACTGTTAAAACATCTTCTTCCAAATGATGCTAAAATGATGGTCAAAAAGTGTATTTTATTTTATTTCTGTATGTGATTGCATATTCTGAAATATACTCCTTATGTTTATTTATAGGCTTGTGTGGTTTGATGCAGCTCTCCTTGTCCCTACTTCCCCCTACATGGTACACCCTGGATAACACTCAGTTGGCTTTCTACAAAATTAAATAGTGTTCACAAGATCAAGTGGCATATGCAGGATTTCCTTCTGGGGGGGGGGGGTTCATTAATATAATAGGGTAATTGTGTACATTATTAAAGGGGCAGATGACCTTGCTGTTCTTCCCCTTGAAACGACAGTCATCATCATAATTAAAATTATATTTGGTAATATTCATCAAGACAATAATTAAATAACCGATCTCTTTGCATGAAAACTATTTTAGGCCTCATTATTTTTCGACACAGTAACAAAAGGAAAAAGAATTCTAAAAAAACATGGAAAATAGTAAGTTAACTAAATATTAAAACTGAAACGATGCAGTGGTATCATCAAGACCATAAACCGACAGCATTGGCTCAGCTGGCGAAAGCGCAACGTTACGTCATGGGGCCAAGCTCTCTGCTGACTCGGTAGACGTGTGGGTTCGAGCCCCACTGTCGGCCGTCCTTGAAATGGTTTTCCGTGGTTTACCATTTTCAACACTAGGCAAATGCTGGGACGGTACCTTCTGATAGGCCACGGCCGCTTCCTTCCACATCCTTGCCCAGTTTCATTCATCTTCATCCATTCCATCTCTAATTTCGACGCGCAGGTCGTCCATGGGCGTCGACTAGAAAGACCTGCACTCGGCCTCTCAGGAGGCTACACGACAAAAATAAATAAAAATAATAATAATCATGACCATAGTTACGTAGTTGCTAATATTGATATTATATGAGAGAAAAATAATGTTTTGCTCTCCGTATTCCCACTGCCATTGCTATTGACTCTCAAAATCTGCCCATCTTGGTGACTTTATCTGTATCATTAATTGGAATAAATTGCAGAAACTCCTCATGTACTGAATTATCTTAACGAAACGGACACACAATTAAAGCAACCCGAAGCGACGTAAAAAAAAGTTGCCAATCGCACAGTTCAACAGCAAAACTGATCCATAGCTTGGTCCAACACAAGGAGGAGTCTCGCTACGAGTAGAGTGCAGGACATGTACCAAGTGACGAACGTGATCACTTTTAAAATATATATACAGGAGTTAAGACTCCTCACTAGCGGTAGCGTAAAACAGGTGATAGATGGGACAATATAAAGATTCAAGTAAAGAAATGTCTCTGGGGCCGGAGTTTGAACCCTAACCCCCCTCCCGTTGGTAAGGCACTGACAAGAACATAATAATCCTTGGAATATGAATTAGTTGAGTGGAATGTTGGAAAAGGCATTTGACCACGTGCCACTTGACCTGAAATGGTTTTCTCTCCGTGAGCACAGTGTCCCTGCTAGCAAGGGTGCCACAGGACTGCCTCTGCAAGGTTGACACACTGCCGTGGTCCGTTTAATCCCCAATCAAACATACCTGGGACCTCCTGAGACGCCATATGCCACAGCAGAGGAGTGCAGAAGATCTCGAGAACCAGTTGCAGCAAATGTGGATATGTGTTGCTGCCTGCATCCAAGCTAGAGGTGGACCGATAGGGTACTGGGGCCACCATGCAGGTGATGTTCTGCGATACAAGTGTTAAGTTTCCTCTGATAATTTAATAATTTACATTCATCCATAGACAGTTTCAAACATGAATTTTCTTAATCTTAAATTATAAAAGCCTCCTTATCATCATCATCATCATGTTTTTCAGTCAGGCGACTGGTCTGCCCCTACAATGAGTCTTCTCCACGTTGTTCGGTCTTGTGCTGTCCTTTGACCACTTCATAGGCCAGAGCTATCTAGGAAAGAGCTCATGAAAGTGTTCCGTGGCCTCCTGCGAGGGCATTTTCCAGGCATTTTGCCTTCTAGTATGTTGATCATCAGGCCACCATGTCGTAATCTGTGGCCAAGCCAGGTGGATCCCGTTCTATATATCTGGCGGATCATTTGCCGTTTTTCCTTTATTCGATCCAGCACCGTTATGTTGGTCATTTTCTCTACCCAGCTGATCTTTTCCATTTGGAGCCGACACCACATCTCAAAGGCTTCTAGTCGTTTAATGTCACCTCTATTCATTGACCAGGTCTCACTGCAGTACATTGCAACTGGCCATATGAAGGTCTTAACCAGTTGTTTTCTAAGGCTGAGGGACATCGAGCGTTGACAAATTAGAGAATGCTTTTCACGGAATGCCTGATTGGCCATGGCTATACGGCTCCTGATTTCAACTTCACATCGTAGGTCTTCTGTGAAGATCTGACCAAGGTATTTAAATCGACTGACCTGTTGTACTGGTTCTTTATTTATGGTAATATTTAGTTCGTGTTGATGCTTACTTATTACCAGAATCTTGGTCTTCTTAAAATAGATTTTCATTCCGTATTCTGTAGCTGTATCATTTAAACATTGCAACATGTTTGTTAATGTATGCGGATTTACTGCAAGTAATGCCAGATCATCAGCAAATTTAATATTCTGGACAAGTCTTCCAACAACTTTCACTCCCATATTAGAACCTTTAAAAGACCACTTTGTTATAGCTTCAGCGAAGGCATTGAACAGTCCAGGGGACAGCAAACAACCTTGTGGCACACCTTTGCGGATCTTAGCGGGTTCTGATACGTCATTTCCAAGCCGAACAACAGCAGTTTAATTTAATTATTAAACTACTTTCTAGTGTTTGACTAGGTGGCTTTTATAATTTGAGATTAATATCAATGAATACGGAGAATATTTAATACCATTTTCATAATGGTTAATAAATCATATAAAAAACTTGTTTTTCGTACGGTACGGTAATGGTTTTTAATTATCGTATAAAATCCTTTATATTGTATACAAAATAATATATATATATTTAGAATTTGGCCAATTATAGACCGCTTTGAACCTAAGACTACGGTACATTGTTTCGTTTTTTCTTTTCTTCCCAAAACTTCTTCATACATTGGCTGATGGCCTGCCTCTGTTCCGTTGATAACACTCTCCGTGGTTGATGTGGAACTTGCAGAATCGAAAAATCTGCAGTAGTGATCAGTCGCCGGAATTCCACCCTATTAGAAATGATGTTTGTGATCTTCAGTTTTTGCAGATCACACCGTATCTCTTCCAGCCATCTAGTGGTGTTTTTTAATTTTGAGATGTAGTCAAAAATTTTCTTAGCCTGCTGCTATCCATTCTATGAAGGTGACCATAAAATTGTAGTCTCCGTCTTTTAATTGAGTCTGTAATTTTTTCCACATTTCGGTAAAGGTCTTCATTTTTTCTCTTCATCCAAATATCTTTATTCTTTTGGGGACCCAAAATTTTCCTTTCTTTCTTTTCCAGTTCCTCTTGTTCACCTCTTTTGTTCAACGTTAAACATTCTGATCCGTATAATACCTCTGGTTTAATTACAGTTGTGTAGTGCCTGATTTTTGCCTGGAATGAAATTGATCGTTTATTGTATCTATGTTGGGTGAGTTTATAGGCATTTTCCATCTTTTTGAATCTCTCCTTGCAGGATGTGTTATCAAGTCCATTTGACTGGATCCATTCTCCCAAATATTTAAATTTATCAACTCTTTGAATCTGTCCATGTTGAGTTAGATATTTTTCTCCATTGTGTCTGTGTTCAATATATTTGGTTTTTTCATACGAAATCTGAAGACCAGTTTTTATTGTTATTTCAAAATAATATATAGGCTATATGCTTTTTTGCCATGCATATTTTTCACCTTTTATTAGCACACACTTGGACAGAACGGAGGCAGACAGGTTTTTCTCCGGGTACTCCGGTTTTCCCTGTCAAAATTTCATTCCAGCAACACTCTCCACTATCATTTCATTTCATCTGTCATTCATTTAATCATTGCCCCAGAGGAGTGTGTCAGGCCTCGGCAGCCGGCACAGTTCATATCCTCGCCGCTAGATAGGGGCTTCAATCATTCCATTCCTGACCCGGTCGGAGACTGGAAGCAGGCTGTGGATTTTCATTTTCATTTGCACACACTGAACACCAACCTAGCACGCTCCAACCATACGTCACAAGCCCGTGCTATTGCTACCCCTGACGAACAAGGCAAAACAGCAATGATTTTCTACCAGAAGTGTGTACCATAATCACGTAATATTGTTTAAATTTTACATATATATAATTTGCACCGATTTTATCAGGGGAATAAATCGATGAGCAACTGATGCGAAAGGAAAGTTGATGTAATTTTTAAATAATGTGATGTTTTACTTCCGTTTGCCACACCATTTAAACAATCCTAGTCAAGTTATAAGATGCAAACATGGTTTTGGGTGGTCCATGTATGATATGCATCCCATGTTATAGACTTGATTGTTTGGAACAATCAAAGCATACATGCTTAAATACGGGTGGGTGAGGCGTTTAGAATACACCTACGGTATCTCCTGCCCGTCGTAAAAGGCGACTAAAAGGGGAGACCTTGGCTATACTTTAAGGACTCCACGTTGGCTCGTGAATTGGACCTCCAGTAGGTGGGAGGAAGCGAATAAATCCACGGTGATCCCTGCCCCCCCCCCCCCCCCCCCCTTCCCCCTGTCTTTTGTTTTCCTTGCTCTTATTTTTGTTTTCCATTTCCTCTTCTAGAATGTAAGTATTTAGTTAGTTTTAGCTGTAAATATGTAGTTAGTTTGTTTATTAGATATAGTCCATTAGACTGTGGTGTGTGAGTATGTCTGGTGGGAGTTACATTCTTTATTAGATATAGAAAGACTAGGTTATGAGAGTGTTCTAGGACCAGAGGGTTGGGGTGGAAGGAAAGAGACTGTTGGACTTCTGCCAGAGGAACAGCCTGCTAGTTGGGAACTCCTGATTTAAGAAAAGAGAGAGCCACACAATCACATGGTACAGTGATGACTTGACCAGGAAGTCAGTGGTCGACTATAGACTGTATGAGAAAGAACTAAATAAGAACATCACGGACATCAAGGTTATACCATCGGAGAACCTGGATAGCGACCATCGATTGCTGGTAATGAACCTGAGAGGGAGTAAGGCGAAGAAAGGGACTGAGAACCAGGAAAGACGTACAAGGATATGGAAACCGAAAGAAGGGGATAGAAGGGTCGAGTACCTCAAAATGGTAAAGGAAGGAATTCCAACAGATGAAGAAAGAGGGGTGGAAGAGGAATGGGCTAGATTTAAGAAGACACTAGTAGGTGCAGCAGAAGCAGTATGTGGGAGGACAAGTAGTAAGAAGAGGTGGAAGGAAACACCATGGTGGAATAAGAAGACAAAATATATAATAAGGGAAAAGAATAGAGCCTTTAGGAGGTGGTATCAAATAGGACGGTAGAGACAAGGGAAGAAAGAAGGAGGCGAAGAGAGTAGTGGCTGAGGAGAGAAGAAAATGGATGGAAGAGTGGACAAAGATGATGAAGGAAGATAGTGAAGGTAAAAAAAGGTCCTGTATGGGATGGTAAAAAATAAGAGGCGGAAGGATCCTACGGATTATGTTAGAATGGTGAACAAAAGGGGACAAGAGATAGAAAATAGGGAAGAACTGAAGAAAATGTGGAAAGAATATTTTGAAGAACTACTGAACCCAAATGGAAAAGATGGTGAGGAGGAAGAAATCGGGGAAGAGGAAGATGAACTGCAAACAGAAAAGGACTTAACATGGAAAGAAGTGGAAGATGCAGTGAACAAGATGAAAGGAGGGAAGGCACCGGGTGTGGAGATGGTGAGAGCAGCAGGAGAGGTGGGGATACAGTGGTTGTACAGAGTGATGAGGACAGCATGGAAGGAAAGGAAGACCCCAGAGGACTGGAAAAAAGGAATAATTGTCCCGATCTTCAAGAAAGGTAGTAGAACAGATTGCAGAAACTATCGGGGAATAACACTGTGCAAGATCTTTGAGAAAGTTTTGGAAAAGAGAATTAGGACATGGATAGAAGGAGGGATGAGGGAAGAACAACATGGCTTCAGAGCAGGAAGGTCCACAGTGGATTTGATTTTTGCTGTAAGGCAGTTACAAGAACAGCACTATGAGTATGGAACAGATCTACTGATGGCCTTCCTGGACATTGAGAAAGCATATGACAGTGTATGCAGAAACAAAGTATGGAAGTCCCTGGAGGATAGAGGAGTAGAGAAATGGACTATAAAGAGGATAAGGGAAATGTTCAAGGGAAGCGTGAGCTGTGTGAAAGTGGGAGGAGAGAGATCAGACTGGTTGGAACAGAGAAACGGCCTGAAACAAGGAAGTGCACTGTCACCGTTACTTTTCATTGTGGTGATGGATGACATAATGACCCGAGTGGCACAAGTAATTGGGGAAGGAAAGATGAAAGCAATGGTGTTTGCAGATGATTTGGGGAAACAAGGAGGAGGAGGTACAGGAACAGTTGGACGTGTGGGAAGGAATAATACAAGGATATGGAATGAAATTTAGCATAAATAAGAGTGAGAAGGTGATCACAACAAGGAAGAAGGAAAGAACCACAACGGGAATAACAATTGGTGAGGAACAGCTGAAGAAAGTGGAGAGTTTCAAGTATCTGGTAAGCCTGATACAAGATAATGGAAGAAACGATAGAGAAATAAATGAGCGGGGGAGGCAGGCAGAAGCATTTCGGAGGAGTGTGAGAAGCATGTTATGGAGCAAGGATGTCCCTCAGAACAGCAAAAAGATCATATATCGGACATACTATGTCCCTATCCTGACGTATGCCTCGGAGACCTGGGTTATGAAAGGAAGGGTGAAGAGCAAAATACAGGCCAGTGAGATGAGGTTCTTGAGAAGCAGTATTGGAGCTACAAAGATGGACAGAATAAGAAATGAGAGGACCAGAGAATTAATGAAGGAGGAACCATTACAGGATGGTATAGAGAAATCTAGACTTAGATGGTATGGACATGTAAAACGAATGGAGGAGAAGAGGATACCCAGGAAAGTACACGAGACGAAGTGGGAAGGAAAGAGACCGAGAGACAGGTGGCTGAAGGGGGTGGAAGAAAGCGTGAAGAAGAGAGGAGAAGACTGGACAAGGGTGGAGGCTGAGAGATGGTGGGAAGACAGAAGACGTTGGAGAGGCTTGTGTTCCAAACAGACCCGGCCAGTGGCTGGAAACTGTGCAAGATGATGATGATTAGATATAGTTCATTGTTTCATTAGACTGTGATGTATGAGGGTGCATGTGAGCGTGACTGGTGACAGACTGTTTTAATGGTAGTATTTTGTTGTTGGTGGAACTTAAGTATTTTTTCGTTAGTAGAATTTTGGTATTTAATTCTTAGTAGACGGTTAGTATTTTTGTTAGTAGAATTGCTCTATTACTTTATTCTGAAAGGGAGTAGCAGCCTCTCAGAATAAATCAATTCTTTACTTGTCTTATAGACGGTTAAGATATTGATAACATTAGCCAACTAATGGCTACACTGGGTTCTGCTGCACGGCTGAAAGCAACGGGAAACTACAGCCGTATTGCTCTTCCCGAGGATATGCACCTCTCTATGCATAATTATATGTGATGATGGCCTCCTCCCTTGTAAAATTCCAATCCGGAGGTAAACTAGTCCCCCCGTTCGGATCTCCGGGTGGGGACTACTCGAGAGGGGGTTAACATCACAGAAGTGACAAAGAGGAAATCTGACATTCTACAGATCTGAGCATGGAATGTTAGAAGTCTGCTAGGCAGTGGAAGGTTAGAAACCTTAGAAAGGGAAATGGATAGGTTTAGGTTGGATTTGGTTGGTTCCTCAGTTTAGGGGCCGCGACAACGCGTTCATGTAGCCCCGTGTACTATGGGTGTGTGTAAAATCTGTCTGATAACCGGTTTTGGTTGGGATTAGTGAAATGCGCTGGCAGGAAGAACAGGACTTTTGGTCAGGAGACTATAGGGTCATTAGCACTAAATGAAACAATGGCCAAGCAGGGGTGGGTCTCATATTGAGTAGGATACTTGGACAGCGGGTGGAATATTATGAGCAATATAGTGAACGGATTATTGTAGCAAAAATCAATACAAAACCTACGTGCACCACAGTGGTACAAGTCTATATGCCTATCAGTCAAGCTGATGATGATGTTGAAAAGGTCTGTGAAGAAATAGATGAAATTCTGAGGTATATCATGGGTGATGAAAATGTTATAGTAATGGGAGATTGGAATGCTGTGGTAGGAAAAGGAAGAGAAGGGAAGATAGTAGGAGATTTCGGATTAGGTGAAAGGAATAATTGAGGTAGCAGGCTGATGGAATTCTGCACCGAGCATGAGTTGGTCGTAGCTAACACCTTATTCAATAACCACAATAGAAGAATATACACATGGATGAGACCAGGAGATACAGGGCATTACCAAATCGACTTCATTATGGTCAAGCGGAGGTTTCGAAACCAGATTTTAGATTGTAAAACATATCCCAGTGTTGACATAAACTCTGACCACAATCTGGTTGTTATGAAATGCAGATCAAAGTTGAAGAAAAGTCAAAAGCCAAAAAGATGGGCAAGAGATAGACTGAAAGGGAAGGATGTAAAAGAAAGATTCAAGAAGAGTATAAAGGAAGGACTAATGAAAAACCCTAAACAAACTTCAATTGCAGACGAATGGGCACTTTTGGAGAATGAAATAACAAAATCCGCAGAAGAAAACATTGGTAGAAAAGAGAGAATAGGTAGAAAACCGTTGATCACTCAGGATATACTAGAATTGATGGATGAAAGGCGGAAACACATGAATGTAAGAGATGAAAAGGAGAAAGCAGAATACAGGCATCTGAGAAATGAGGTTAACAAGAAGTGCAAGGAAGCGAAAGAAGAATGGTTGAAAGAGAAATGTGCTGGTATAGAAAATTGTCTGAAATTAGGAAAAGTAGACACAGCTTATCGAAGGATTAAGAATACTTTTGGGAAAAAGAAGCCTAACTGCTTTAATATTCAGGACACAGATGGAAAGCCTCGAACAGATAGGGAAGAAAAGGTTGAGAGATGGGAAGCTTACATACAGTGTTTGTATAAGGGAAAAGTGATTGAGAATCATTTAATGGAAAGGGAAGAGAAAATTGATGAGGATGCATAAGGGGATTTAATATTGAGATCAGAATTTGACAGAGCATTGGAAGACTTAAGCAGGAACAAAGCACCAGGCATAGATGATATACCGATTTAGTTGCTACGCTGCATAGGAGATGAAGGTCTGATTTCAAGAAGAATATTATCATACCTATACCGAAGAAAATGGGAGCTGACAGATGTGATTACTCGTGCTTCAAAGATCCTGTCTAGAATAATTTACAAGAGGATGGAAAGCCAGATAGAAACGGAGTTGAGTGATGACCAGTTTGGTTTCAGGAGAAATGTAGGAACAAGAGAAGCTGTACTAAGTCTTAGGCTGATCTTGGAAGGTAGATTAAGGAAAGATAAGAGAACGTTCATGGCATTTGTAGACTTAGAAAAGGCTTTTGATAACGTTGATTGGACTAAATTGTTTGGCATTTTGAAAACAATTGGAATAAAGTACAGGGATAGGAGGGTGATCTACAATCTATACAGAAACCAGACAGCAGTCATTTGAGCTGAAGGACATGAGAGAGAAGCTGGTATTCATAAAGGTGTAAGGCAAGGCTGCAACTTATCACCTATACTTTTCAATCTTTACATTGAACAAGTAATGAAGGAAATTCGAGAGAAATTTAACGTGGGAGTGAAGATTCAAGGAGAAATAGTTTCAACTCTGAGATTTGCTGATGACATCGTCATCTTGGCCGACACGCCTGAGGATTTGAATGAGTTTTTGAATGGTATGGACTCAGGAAAGAATTCATGATGAAAATTAATAAATGTAAAACAAAAATATTGGAATGCAGCCGAAATAAATCAGAAACCTCTAAGGACATCAAATTAGCAGGTGAAAAGCTGAAGGAAGTAGGAGACTTCTGTTACTTAGGAAGCAAAATAACCAGTAATGGATGAAGCAAAGAGACATAAAATGTAGGTTGGCTCAGGCATGGAAAGCATTTCTACAGAAAAGGAATTTGTTGACTTTGAATATAGATTTAGGTATTAGGAAGTTATTTTTGAAAGCCTTTGTCTGGAGCGTGGCACTCTATGGTAGTGAAACTTGGACTATTGGTGCAGCAGATAAAAGGAGAATTGAAGCGTTTGAAATGTGGTGTTACAGGAGACTGATGAAGATCAGATGGGCAGATAGGGTTACAAACGAAGAGGTATTAAGACGAGTGGGAGAGGAGAGATGTTTCTGGCGACTGCTAATGAAGAGAAGATATAGGCTGGTAGGACACATACTAAGACACCCAGGAATTGCAAGCTTAGTTATGGAAGGAAGGGTCGAGGACAAGAACTGTAGGGGTAGACCAAGGTTAGAATATGTTAAACAGATTGCCTCGGATGTAGGGTGTGGTAGCTATGTAGAGATGAAACGATTAGCTCAGGACAGGGAAGCATGGAGAGCTGCATCAAACCAGTCAAAAGACTGAAGACTCAAACAACAACAGACATTGCACCAATTCATCCAGCATGTAAAATGAAACACACTATGTACTAGAGAACATATTTATTCATTTTATGGATGTTATAACAACCAGTAACATACAATGGGTGATATCACTGTTTATTGCACAATGGTAACAGTTATTATTAAAATCAATGTTCAGTATAGGGAATGAACTTATAATTAAAACATCATTAGCATAGTTATGTAACATCCAAACTTACTACACACATACATACAAAATGTTAAAACTAGCAGGGTCCTGGTACAGTAGGCTTCTAATAAAATCTTTTACCTCACCAGTTTTCTATTTTTCTATGTAAATTATATCACATGGATCTGTAATTCAACTGTCTTATTCTGTCAGTAATAAAACTCAATCACTTCCTTGCCCTAAGACTGTTTCCACATTCAATTAAAAATGGTGGCCAGTGCAATAATTAACTGACTGATTATTGAGGTAGGAAGATATACAAGATAATGGTAAAGATAGCCACATATGAATACATATACTGTACAGGTTGTTCCAAATGTGTGTGTCCAGAAGGAAAGTTTTAATTTAAATGTGAAATAGTGACATTCTTCATTACAGAGATGATGGCAAAATTTTAAGTGACTGTTTCGATAACCAACAAGGAATAATAATGTATTTTCACCCTCTTAGTTCAAGATAAATTAGTGATGGTGTATATCGTTGAATTGGAGACTTGGTTTTGCTGTAATGTTTGGATGACCGCATGATCATTCAAAGCCTTACTAGTGTGTGTAAACACCCCATATGTTTGTTGTTGTATTGTCATTCCTAATACTTTTTTTTTTTTCAAACGTGGTAGCCTAGCAGCATGCACTAAAACAAGAATGATGTTGCTTCTTACCATAGTTTTAAACTGAATTCCATACTGATGTTCAGTTGTTAGTGAAGCATCTCCACGTGCTGTGCAGGGCTGTATTACAAATAGCCCATAAAGATAATAGCAGAAACTCTTCATTGAAATAGACAACAATGTTCTCTACCTACATCTCTACTAGAGCCACCCTTACTTCCGACTTGAAGTTTCAGTGCTACGTCACAGCTACACTCTAACCAGCCAATTACAGGCAGCCATTCAAATTGATATATCGAGATAAATCGAGTTTCGCTGACGATGTTGCCAGCTAACATGTTGCGTTCACACATGTGCTCGGTTAGTTTCATTGGCGGTCTTTGTTATTATTTAATAGCTTAGTATTTTTTTGACATAGTGTAGTATAATTAGGTGTAGTTGTAGGTTAGCTTTAGGTCAGTGAGTGTTTGTGTTATTTCTGTCGTGCGTGTGTGTGATAGTGTCGTGCCGGGGTCTAGAACGAGGAAGACAAGCGCCAAGTGAGGAAATGGTTTGAAGAAATATTGGTGAACAACTTTCCATATAAGAGCACAATATTGTTATGGACAATGCCCCGTATCATAGTGTCATTCACGACAAAGCTCCAACAATGGCAGCAAGAAAGAATGTGCTCATTAAGTGGCTGACAAACCACAACATTCCTTTATGTGACGACATGACTCTGAAATGAGTGGTGTGTTCACTTTATACATTTTCTCAAACTCTGAACATCTTCGACTCCGGACGTGAGGCGGTAATGGTGAGTAATTGATTTGTTACAATTTTTTTCTGCTTCATTATCGGAAATATTCTGTTAACCACAGTATATGTGTAATTTCTGCTACTATATACTTATTCAGGAGTATGATGTTGTGTGTAAACATGTCTGTTCACATTACGAGTGTTTTGTTAACTTAACGGCTATGAATCATGTACGTCAGCTGATTCATGTTAGTGGACTGGCAACACCGTATCGCCAGCCGGTGAACTGTCAAGTCGGAAGTAACGATGGCGGCACTATAGTGGTTCAATTTGTAACATAAACAGCATTTATAAGCCATTTTCTGCATTTGAAATTCAACTCATTGGGAGAGAGAGAAGGAGCAAAAACTTATCATATGAAGAAGAAACAAACATGCAGTTAGACCAAAAAGCTTATGTAGACATTGGTTGTAGTGAAATGAAGTTAACCATAACGGCTTTGTTGAATCTGTATTGATAATAAATTAAATAAACTACTAAGAGGAGAAGACTGGACAAGGGTGGAGGCTGAGAGATGGTGGGAAGACAGAAGACGTTGGAGAGGCTTGTGTTCCAAACAGACCCGGCCAGTGGCTGGAAACTGTTCAAGATGATGATGATGATGACTAAGGTTAGAATCGTTTTAATAGTAAACATAACTCAGTGATTGGCGAAAGAAGGATGAAAGTAATGGTGTTTGCAGATCATTTGATGATCTGGGGAAACAAGGAGGAGGAAGTACAGGAGCAGTGGATGTATGGGAAGAAATAGTACATGGATATGCGATGAAGTTTAGCATAAGCAAAAGCGAGTTGTTGATCACAACCAGGAAGAAGGAGAGAGTCACAACGGGAATAACAATTGGTGGGGAAGAATTGAGGAAAGTAGAGAGTTTCAAGTATCTGGGAAGCATGATACAAGAAAATGGAAAAAACGACAGACAAATAAATGAGCGGGGGATACAAGCAGAATTATTCAGGAAAAGTGTTAGGAGCCTGATATGGAGTAAGGATGTCCCTCAAAACAGCATAAGGGTTATATATAGGACGTACTATGTTCCAATCCTGACGTATGCCTCAGAAACCTGAATTATGAAAGGAAGGGAGTGAAGCAGAATACAGACTAGTGAGATGAAATTCTTGAGAAACAGTATTGGAGTGACAAAGGTGGACAGGTGAAATGAGAAAATCAGAGAATTAGTCAAGGAGGGAGCATTACCGGATAGGATAGAGCAGGGGTTCCCAACCTGGGGGGCGTGGGGCTTTAACAAGGGGGGCGTGAAGTGATTTCCGAATTAAGTTTCTTTAACTCAAATATTACAATTTTGTAAAATAAACATTTTTCGAATCTCTCCCAAGTGATTGTCGCACCAAGTCAATCGTTCAAAACTACTGGTAATTGCCAACTGTCGGCACAAACCTCTGCTGAGCCGCGAGGTTGGAGGTGAAATGAGGAATTTGCTGTGTTGTAAGGAGCAAAATCATGCCAATTGTATCGTCTCGTTGGCTTATCTTTGTGATTCCTTTGACGCTTTGACCAGTTTGAACTTAAAGCTCCAAGGCAAAAACTCCAATATTATGCATTCCTGGAAAAAAAAAGTTATGGAAACGCCGGCTTCAGTTGAACAACTTCTCATCCTTTTTCCGCCTTAATGAAATTTTGCCGGAAAATGAACGTACTCGTAATAAACTTAGGTGCAAATTCAGTCACATTTGGATTCCTTGGCACAAGAATTCAACTTCTACCTTCCTGATATCTCATCGGAAGAATGGTCCTGGATGTTAAAAAGAAATTTGTTTGCCATTGACATTGAAGCACTGCCAGTACAGCTTCAAATAGAAGCCATATATTTGAAGCGTGAATCAAAGCTAAATGATGATTCTAAAATATTAGGAGTGGGTGACTTTTGGGTAAACTGTCTTGCAGTGTATCCTGTAATAGCCAAATTTGCATTGCCTGTCATTGTCCCATTTTCAAAGACATATCTGTGCGAGTCAGGATTTTCAACGCTGAGTGTCATAGAAACAAAGCAGCACTGTCGGCTTGATGTTGCAAGTGATCTCTGCTGTGCTCTGTCAAATATCAAACCAAACATACCGAATCTTACCAAGAGAAAACAGTGTAAACCCTCTCACTGACATTTGTTGACTAATTTAAGGATTTATTGTAAAAGTGGTCCTTTGTATTGTGCTAAAATGAACTTAGTATGTAATAGATAGGCCTATTCCATTATGTAGTGTTATTCATTAGGTTAGGTCTATATCCTCCGCCTCAATCGAAGAGGTTATAGAAGCGATGGGTGGAGGGGACGGGTGGGGGGAGGAGGAGGGGGGGGGGGGCGCAATGAACTCCCGTATCTGAAAAGGGGGGGCGTCAGCTGACAAAGGTTGGGAGCCACTGGAATAGAGGAATCAAGGCTTAAATGGCATGGGCATGTTAAGCAAATGGATGGGAGAAGGATACTCAGGAAGATACACGAGATGAAAATAGAGGGGAAAAAGACCAAGAGGAAGGCCAAGAGATAAGTGGCTGACAGGTGTGGAGGACTCTGTGCGAAAGAAGGGAGTAGACTGGACCAAGGTGGTGACGGAGAGATGGTGGGAAGACTTATGTTCCAAACAGACCCGGCCAGTTGCTGGAAACTGTGAAAGATGATGATGATGAACTCATAATTGGATCATATGTTTTTATTAAAAGTTGATTTAATTGCAATTTCAATTAGCCCACAAATAGCTTTTTCTATTTTAGATCATATTTCAATATTATCTAAAATAACATAAGCCTACCACTCAAATATCATAATATGTTTTACCATTCTTCTAGCAAGTTCATGTGTGTTCATTTTAACAGCTAGCCTTAACTTTATTGTTGTGATATGCTCACTTTTTCGTCTTAATTTTAACAATATTTCTATCCTTTTTTAGCTGATGAAGGCTGCAGGGACCAACTGAAACATGTACTTACACATTCAGCAATAAAGAATAATTAATTAACCCTCTTAGTGCCAAGCCATTTCCTGAAATACTTGCCAAGAATGCCAAGCCATTTTCAATGGCCAGGCAGACGATTCGAAAAAAATCATAAATACCACATTTCCAAAGATAGAATCATTATTTTTGCTTTGCATTATAACCAATACCTCATTCTTTCATACATTATGTTCATAAAAGAAAATGCGGCATCTAAACCTTATTCTGATAATTGTTCAATTTTTCAATTTCTTTTGTAAAAAATAAGTTTTGAGCCTAAATTAAGGACACCTAAGAGCCATATTCGACGAAACACTACGTTTCCTGCTGTAGAAAGTTCTTAGATACATCTGTAGTCAGAAAACTTCAACAAAAAGAAAACAACTGCACCGCAATTTTGGCGGGAACGCGAGTGATTGGGGGATCGCAAAGGGAGGGTGGGAATACAAACTCAAACCTATCGCGTAACGGACTTCGAAGGAAAAAAGTAAACACCGCGGAGGCAAGCTTGAAACCTCACCTTTCCAACAGTATGAAATAATCACAGACATATGCCTACAGAAATCTAAAAATATAAACAAGGCGCCGATTGTATCGGCTTTGGCACTTTTGGCGTGAGCAGCGGAAGCCAATCTGATCGGCGCGCGGCACTGAGAGGGTTAAGGTTGGCACTTTGTTTTCTACCAGCCTTAGTAGTTTCTTTTATTTTAGATATTGGTTGGAACTCTTCATTGGAAGGTGTGACAGTGCCCCCTTTGGCAGTCGGCGTTGCAAATGCAGAGAGTTTCTGCTATTATCTTTGTACACTATTGACCAAAAGACTCGGAATTCAATTTCCATATGTTTATTACTAAGATATTGCAATTCTGAAATAAAGTGCACGAGGAAGTTGCGAGTTATAATCCCATATTTTATGCCCCAAATAGGAGGTATCACAATTTTAAAACATCCTGTATGTATATATCTTTTTCAGTGGGTATAAAAATGGAAAGGGGGGGCAGATGACCTCTTAGTTCTGCCCCTTAAAACCTCAATAAATAACTAACAATGAAGAGGTAATGTCCTGAAATTTCTGTATGGCATAAAAACTCAAATATAGGGTAATTCTGAGCAATAGGGACAAACTGCAAGAGACAGATGTCTGGAAATGCCCAAGACCATTTATCATTCCTGCAATGTACAATGCAGTTCTTGAGATGCTGTCATGAAATCACTGTTAGACGAGGTTGTTCAAAATGGCCTCCATGAACCTCAAAGCATGGACTGATGCGCTTGTTAATCCGAACAGCATCACAAGCAGCATGTGCTCCACATACGTGACCTAGAACACCATGTAGCAGCCACATAACACAGAAATCTTAAGGATTGAGATCCAGCGACTATGCAGGCCATGCAACTAGACCTCTCCCAATCCATTGACCGGGGAAGATGCGGAAGTAGGCTAAAGCATCATCATGTAGCAACCATATAACCCTTCGTGTATGAATACCATGTCAGCCTGTTTCCAATAATTAGTGGGCCACTGTCCCACAGTATTGTACTACACTATACTACACATTTTCACTCCAGGATAAATCGACAATGACAGTGAAGTGGATGCCTGATGTTACCACTATTCTAAGAGAGAGAGAGAGAGCTGCTGTCATGGGCAAGAGTAATACGCTCTAGCAAGGAACCCATGCATTTATGGACGTATGTTCATTAGAATCTTTTTGATCCTTATCGTCTCACATGCAGTATTTCCCCATTCCCCAAAACCACCCTGTGTTGAATATATATGGCTATCCATTCTTCTTGCAATTTCAACAGCAGATCAATACAAGCATTCTAAGGGGGGAAAAAAGTCATATTCGATTCATTGTCTCAGTCTTATAAAACTTACTCTGACATTTGATCATCGTGGCTACTTTACGTTACAGCCACTGGCCACCAAGAAATTTTTTCTCCCTGAAGATTTTGGGGTTCAGGAAATATTTGTTTATTGAAGCGTATTTATCTGAATGATGGATAAGAATCTTAAGAGTAATTCAGTCTTGGCAAGGCAAATTATGGCCCTTTGTAAATCCAGTGAAGTATTGTCTTTATGCCAAAAATTAAGCGTTGATATTCTGATATTTTTGCGTGTTAATGAGGGACCCTTGAACTTGTTATTGTCTTTAGATTATTATCTTCTGATTAAAGATTTGGATTTAGCTCACTGCCCTGCTAGCCTTCAGTTCATGTTACTTTCACTTAACTCATCTAGATGGTGTAAGAGTAAGGCTGCCCTCGTATGAGGTACATAAAGATACACCAGTCTCAAATATCCCTGCTTTGCCAGTCTGAGAATCGTAAAGATGTGAAACTGCAAACTATTGTATTATGTTGTCTTAAGAAGCCACCCCACAGCTGTGTCATCTTTTAAGACAAGGAAATGCATCTTGACTATGACAAGGTTTCATTGCTGTAAGTGGCTCAGTGTGTGTGCTCCAACAGCAGGATTTTCGGCCATGAATCCCCACTGGGGCAGTGTTGCCAGATCTCCCAAAATTTACATGCATGCAATGGGAAATAGGAACAAAGTCAGAAATTCCAGGGAGATCTTCCAAAAGTTTCGTAGTGCTCAGTTTTAATCAGAAATTTTAAATGAGGAAAAGTCTACCATGTTTTCCAAAAGTTTTAATGATTTAAATTTTGTAATAAAATCACCACCAAACAGGTATATTTTTGAAATTTACAAAATGTGTTATTATCTAGTCTTCAAGATTGAAAATTGTACAAATGCAGTATAGCAATTTCAAAAGTAGTACTTGGACAACCCTAAGTTCAAACTGCATCTCTCTTTGTGTGAATCCCCTAACGCTTGAGTTGCGTCGCATAACCAGTCAGTGATACAGGAGCTGGGTTTCCTTCACCCCTGTAGCTGATGCCATACAATTACTATCGTTATACAAAATTAACCTTTTTTCACTGCTCTTAGCATCATGGAATGATTAAGTGAAAATAACATGCTCATGCTAACTCATAAACAATTGTTATGAATTTCTGTCTTTCTTTTCCTTTCTTTCTGTTCCACAACTCTCAGTATATTTATGTACACATCAAAACATTAAATGAGTTATTCTTGTATATCTATGGATGAGTTGCGATATCCTATTGTTTTGTTATAATAGTGGGTGGATTATTGAAATATCAAAGAGAGAAAATAGCATACTTGTGCACTAGCCTTCATCACCAATGTTTAGTACTGCTTTACCGAAATATCTAGGAGTCACCCTGGACAGAACTTTAAGCTACAAAGAACATCTCACCAAGCTCTCTCACAAAATCACTACAAGGAATAACATCCTACACAAGCTTTGTGGTAGTTCATGGGGAGCCTCGGCTGACTGCTTACGATTAACGGGTATTAGTCTTGTCTACTCTGCAGCGGAATATTGTGATCCTGTATGGCTGGAAAGTACACATGTACATAAAGTAGATACTAAGTTGAATGAACCATGAGCTGCATAACTGGTACTGTCAAGTCTACACCTCGCCACTGGTTACCCGTTCTTAGCCATATCCCACCACCCCACCTGAGGAGAAAGGAAGCTCTGCTGAGAGAAGCAAAGAAGTCGGGTCATCTCCCTCATTACCAGTTCACCAGGAATTTTGTTACCCATCGCCACGACTTCGATCTAGGAGACCAGCAAGTGTATTGGCCGGCCGACTCTTGAGGGACAATTTTAACCTAAACCGGAGCTGGCAGGAAGAGTGGTCAAATTCAACATCTGGTACTAATGCTCATGAGATAAGTTCAACTCGGAAAATGAATGGATTTGACCTCCCAAGAAAACTATGGTGTCGCCTCAACAGACTGAGAACTGAGCATGGGCGCTGTAATTTCTTGCGCCATAAGTGGGGCTGGATGGATTCTCCAATGTGTGAATGCTGTGAAGAGGAGCAGACCATGGACCATGTCATCCTGCGTTGCCCTCTTCATGCCTACTCCGGAAGCCCCAGCGACCTGTTTCATCTATCAGAAAGTGCTGCTGTGTGGTTGAAGAACTTCCAACTGGTCTTATGAATTCCTTGTTGTACTCACCATACGATTAAATAAATTTTAAAAAAACTTTCATCGGCTTTTCCCAATTAATTGGGGTCGCCGGAGCCAACCAGGCTCATTTCGGTTTTGGCCGGGGATTTGAGGCCGGATGCCCTTCCTGACGCCACGTGATTTTTCAGGTGAAAATTTCACTTCACTGTCACCGGGATTCGAACCCCGGCCGGCCGGGTGAAAGACGAGCAGCTAAGCCACTGCGCCATCACGCTCCCCGCTACGATTAAATAAATAAATTAAATAAATAAATGAAGTACTGCTTCCAGAACTATAGTCTGTATTATGAAAGATGAACGCTGACAGCTGACAAAGCCAGCATATGGGGAAATGCCGTTTTGCCACAGTCACAGTTTATCTCAACGGGTGTTGACATGTGCCCTACCAAGTATGCTATTTGCTCGCAGGTCTCTCCTATTGCAGTACACCTAACACATTACACATTCAAATGGAAAACAAAACCATAAAACACTGTGCACTCTTGAGTGTGGTGAGGCTACAAGTACATGCCATTGACTAGATAATCTGCATCGTGAGCGTACGGAGACTTCCCGCGACGCAGTCGTCTTCGTACCATGCGCAGTCGACACGCCACCAGTATCACCATGAACACTGTGATGCATAAACCTGCAACAATTACAAATACATTTAGTTAGGTTGGTTCCTTAGTTTAGGGGCTGCGACAATGCGGTCATGTAGCCCTGTGTACTTTGGGTGTGTGTAGAATCTGTCTGATAACCGATGTTAATTGTGATGGCTGTATTAGTGTGTGTTATCTGTTTAAATTCAAGTAAGGACTGCAGACGATAATTTCAAGGTGTTCCTACTTTTGCTACCAAATGCTACTGTCCACGACACCTAGCTTGCGGACTTGGCTAATAGATGTCGTCGCAGTCAGCACCTGGCGGTGAACGTTGGAACTAATATAGCATTATCAATTCATCATCATCATCTTGCACAGTTTCTAGCCACTGGCCGGGTCTGTTTGGAACACAAGCCTCTCCAACGTCTTCTGTCTTCCCACCATCTCTCAGCCTCCACCCGTCCAGTCTTCTCCTCTCCTCTTCACGCTTTCTTCCACCCCCTTCAGCCACCTGTCTCTTGGTCTTCCTCTCGGTCTCTTTCCTTCCCACTTCGTCTCTTGTATCCTCCTGGGTATCCTCTTCTCCATTCGTTTTACATGTCCATACCATCTAAGTCTAGATTTCTCTATACCATCCTGTAATGGTTCCTCCTTCATTAATTCTCTCGTCCTCTCATTTCTTATTCTGTCCATCTTTGTAGCTCCAATACTGCTTCTCAAGAACCTCATCTCACTGGCCTGTATTTTGCTCTTCTCCCTTCCTTTCATAACCCAGGTCTCCGAGGCATACGTCAGGATAGGGACATAGTATGTCCGATATATGATCTTTTTGCTGTTCTGAGGGACATCCTTGCTCCATAACATGCTTCTCACACTCCTCCGGAATGCTTCTGCCTGTCTCCCCCGCTCATTTATTTCTCTATTGTTTCTTCCATTATCTTGTATCAGGCTTCCCAGATACTTGAAACTCTCCACTTTCTTCAGCTGTTCCCCACCAATTGTTATTCCCGTTGTGGTCCTTTCCTTCTTGTTGTGATCACCATCTCACTCTTATTTATGCTAAATTTCATCCCATATCCTTGTATTATTCCTTCCCACACATCCAACTGTTCCTGTACCTCAATTCTAACTTACAAATTTTGGCTTCACACGAGTTTAGTTTGGAAGGTTCTTTTTCATGCCATAAATCTATGACATGGGACCGCCGGCTTTACTTCCCCTCCGAAGGAAGGCATACTTAGGGATTTTTGAGTTAACGCTCTTAAAAAATCCGCCGACTTCGACCAGGTTTGAACCCGCGACGTTGGGCATAGAAGCTTAGTATGCTACCAACTACGCCACCGAAGCCGCTCAAATACATTTATACTCGGCTCATTAATTACAATTAAGACACACACTTTAGCATTGCTCGTGAGTCTTAGTTTGTTGTTTCTGCTTAGTTTAGGGGCCTTGCTGGATCGTGGTCATATTGTGCCCGTTTAGACCGGAGTCCGCACGACCACATATGCATTTTACCAATAATCAGTCAGCACGAGAGTCAAAATATCCCGGAGCGCCAGATGGGTTAAAGCAAATCGCAAAAACGACATCAAATGAAAAAAATGCTTTACTGTTTTTTGGCTCAATGCAACAATAAGGATAGAAGGAGATTCAATTGGGCGTAACACATCAAGTAAAATTATCTCATTTTATTTTGAATTTAAAATTGACTGCAAAAATGCTCAAAGCAGCATCACTCACGTGTGGCGACCTACACTCCTATTTACACAATGTACAGAAATTTTCCAAACACATTTGACAATTATTTTTTTGGAAACACAAGTCTGATTGTTAGTCCTGTAGACTGTGTTCCAAAATTATTTATGATTAAATCCAGTTCAAATTTAATTGTCTCTACTGGAAATATCGTAGTTCACTGTTTGAATTTTTACATAATATTAACACTCGTAGAATAAATGTTCATAGAATTTTAACTTTCACTTATTTTTCCAGTTTCAAAAATACATTGTCGAAAAATATTATTATTTCTGAATCAACACAAATTATTTACACATATTAATAACATCTGAAAAGTATTTGACCTTGAGCATAGCATCGAAGAACTGTGCGAAGCACAACAAAAATTAATTGTTCTTCCGACAGTAAACATTCGAGAAGTGACTCGATTATGAACTTCCAAGTTCCTAACAAAATATATGATTTCTGAATCATCAACTTGATCAATAAATTGTTGAACCATTCAACTATTCAATTTTCCACTTGGAATCATAATTATGAAAAAATATTTATATTCATGGCCATTTTTAGCAACTTTCACAACTTGCAATTCTTCGACAGAATGCGGAAATAAGAATTGTAGTTTCATAATGAATTCATTTAGTTCATGGCACTAGGATTGAAATTATCCTTCAAATTATTCATGGTTAAAGAATTATTTTTAATTGGCAGTGGCCCATTCTATTATTTGTGTAAGAACACAATATTACAACAACAACGGCAAAGGTCTTCCTCTGAAGAAGAATAAACTACTATCATGACAAATCCGGGTTCTAGCAAAATCAAAGTCTAAATGGAATTCGTAAACAAGGTTGAAATAAGAACTGATGGTTTCAAGAAATAACCTTCGGGTCATTCATACGACGAAATGTGTAGTTCCAATACTCCTTCTATAAACCTGAGCCATCGAACCTGCTATTTGATTGATGCTCGAAAAAACCTCTTCATTCCTGCGACTTAAACATGCGCACCTGGGAATGGCATTTCAACTACTCCACACACATAAATTTTCTTCCCAAAATTTATACAATAAATCAAGCCTCTGCTTGTTATCAACACTGGAAGATTAATAAACTTACAAGTTTATTTTATTTTACCATTCAGTTCAACCCGTGAATTTACCATACTTATGAAAATCTTTATTTCACTTTCGAGTGTATTTACGTCATGATTTTATATAAATACAAAAATATCCTATTTGATACAAATATCAATTGCTTCCCGTTTCATGCTTCTCCGTGTTATCTGAAAAATATACTTTGCTCATTGCAAATATCAACTGTTCAACCAGAACTGAAATGTTGGTTGAATGCGAGCTTGCGCTAACCACTCTCCTTCGGAAAATCTCCTGTTCCAAACTAGAAATGATTAAACTACTTCATAGGCTCTCTCTCAATACATATGATTATTAGAAAATATAATATCCAAGAATTATTTAGAAAAATTATAAAAATTATTATTATTATTTTTAGTGGATTATTATTATTATTAGTTATATTATTTTAAATATGTTTAATTATCATCTCGTTATGTGAGAATCCACATGTTCGAACCTTCGAATATGGAAAAAATATCCATTCCTCAACAAAAATAATGTAACTCAACCATTACATCGACGGTTTTCCGTGATATCCCTACAATATGAAATATTCAAATAAATGCTCGAAATGCTCGGTCATCGATCCTAAACTGTTCTGAGTGCTGAAAATACTCAAAATAACTCTAACAAGTCTTGCGTAAATCATTGCAAGATTTAAATACGAAGAAAAAAATAAATGGGTTGGTCATCTGCAGAAAAATAGTTTGTTCCAATTAGCTAGGCATAATATAATTCAAATGTGGCTTACATTTCTTGATGGTCTTGAAGCGTAGTGAACCTGGTCTGTACCAGATTTATCCATAGACATGCCCTATCGGACAAGCATGTATAATCCTTGTATCGGCCGCCATTATATACCCACAATCCGTCTAACAAGACATAGTGGTAGTATCTCTTGACGTTTGAAGTAACTGTTGTTCCATTTTAATATTGGCTTCTGTTAACTCCATAACAGTTTGCTTAAATAGGGTTAGATCTGAGTGATCTATTCTTAGATATGTCAGTTGTAACATAACTCACGGTAATCTTTTCAATACAAGAAGACACTGACAATCTAACCAATCAACGGCTGTTCTGAAGATCGTTCCCTGGGCATGGTTTATCACCATCTACCATGCGCGAAGCAACATGTAGTTTCCCTTGCGTTGACTAATGAACACCACCGTGATAGACTGGTCTTCAATGTACTGATAGATCGAAGTGGTTATTAAGTTACAAATGTGAAAACTGACTGAATTGGACTTAAAATATCCAAGTATTAGGTTATTACTGGACTGTGACAAAATATTAATTCTAGACAAAGTCTAGCATATGTCCACGTAGAAATAAAAATATTTCTACCAATGTCTGTAGAAAATAATCAATCACCTAGTGATTCTCCTCGCCGGAAACTTACTAAGTTCCGCTCGTAGCGCAGCACTTTTGTGACTATCACAACTTTGAAAATAACTTCTGCGTAGATCCGGCAACCATGTGCCTTGGCTCAGGGTAGTAGCACCTTGCTAGGCAAGTGCTTGTGTTGAAGTGAGCTATCGATGCCTCGGCCGGCCGGCTTTTATTCAAAACAGCCAGGGTCACGCGTCATCACGCTGAAATCTGGAAATCCTCATATCTCTGGTATCCCTGGTCCGATTTACTTGATACTAATTGCATTCTTTTTCATTTGGCCGTGCCAGTAATCTGATCCAAGTCTCAAGTCTCTACTCCATGGTTAACTATTTAATCAATAAATAGCCTCGACCTCTGCTATTACTCGCTACGTCACTTGACATGCTAGTATCGGTATATTCTTTCCAATTCCTTCTCGAAGCAATGTAGCGAGATATTCAAATATCTCAACTTTCAAAAGCGGCTGTAGCCTTTCCCTTGATATCTAGGTGTCTGAATCTTGGAATACCCATTCCTAGAGTTGGGCACAATATATCCCCGCGTACTTGGGTGTGTGTGGGATTTGTGTTATAGCCTGTGCTATTGTGATGGCCGTACTAGAGTGTGTAATTGTAAATTGGGGATAGGATTGGGAAGGAGGCAGCCGTGGCCTTAAATTAGGATCCATCCCTATTCCTTATTATATAACAATGTATAGTCCTACTATAGGGCCTTGCCCTCTAGGACATCCTCTGTATGAAAATAAATAAATAAAAAATAAAAAATCCCAGTATTTGCCTGGAGTAGAAGTGAGAAAACCACTTCCAAGGATGGCTGAGGTGGGAATCGAACCTGTGCCTCCGAGGCAGCAGCCAAGAATGCTAGGCACTACACCATGAGGTGTATTATATTGGGGTTTTTTTTTTTTTTTTGTCTTTTTTTTTTGAGACGTTTCGGCCATCAATGGACCACGATGTTCTTCACTCATATGATCACTGTAATGCTTGTTTTCTTGTCTGCCAGTAGATCTTCATTTTTGACGAATGTTCTGCTCTCCTTTCTTCCGTCCACTTGCAGTGAGGGCGAGGCATCACAGATGTTAAAGGGTGCAGATTACTGGTTGATTTAACCGCCTTTCTGAACAGGTTCCTATCCCAAACCAGAGCTTGATTGATTCAAGCTTCTGTTAGGTCCTTTTTATCTTGCATCGACCATTTACAATAGGAATTTTTTTTAGATATTGATGAGTGGATTCGATATGAAAGTCGATGATGCTCCATCTGTTCCAAATGTCCAAAGAAAGACATTCTCCTTTTTCTCATCACACTCACCAAATCTTCTATATGTTCAAATAATTCATTGTTATGTCTTCTTCTGTAAGTACCATTATCATTAACAGGTCCTAATATTATCCTTAGAATTTTCCGATCCTTAAGTTCTAATTTTTCTCAATGGACCTTTGTTTGTCATCTGTAAGCATTCTGCGGCGTACAGTGCTGACGGCCTAATTACTGTGTTATAATGACAAAGTTTGACATTCCGGGACAAGCTTTTACTTTTGTAAATGTTTTTGCAGGTTTGAAAGGCACCTTCCAATTTGTTACATCTGCTCTCAATGGCAGCTATTTCTGAATTATTAGGGGTAATCCATTCCCCTAGGTATTTAAATTTTCGGACTTTTTTGATTTTTTGCAGACCAATCGTGTATTATATTGTATTATATTTCCATCAAATTGCTTGTATACTTCCTGGTTAGCTTGCCACGGTGGGTGAGTAGTCAACATGTCGGTCTACTAACCCCAAGCTTGCAGGTTTGCTCCTGGCCGTAGTAAGTGATTTTTGAAAGGCGGAAAAATTACGACACCATGCCATACGTTGTTGGCATGTCAAAGAACCCATTTGAATTCAGTAGGCCGAGTTCATTATGGCAAAATTATTCTCGGGAGTTTCCGCCAACACAAAGTTCCTCATTTCTCTACTAGAAAGCGCTATAGTGTTCAAAGAGCTTAGATATCTAACCTCCTTGACTTTCATAGTGCTTTAAGGAACAACGAAATTAGACATGGAAGCTACCCTTTGGGTGTCAAATAACAAAGCTTGCACTCGGTTTCCAAGGCCATACGATATTATATTATTACTTCCCGGTTGTGGTTCTTAAAGAGGCCAGGTAGTGTTGTTGATTCTTTAGGGGCTTTGCGACATCGTGGTCATGTAGCCCCCTGTACTTGGCTGTGTGTAGAATTTGTCTGATAACTGTGTCACTATGATGTCAGTACCAGTGTGTGTATTTGAGGTACGATTTGGGAAGGAAGCGGCTGTAGCCTTAAGTTAGGTACCATCCCGGCATTATTCCTGGAGTAGAAGTGGGAAACCACTTTTAGGATGGCTGAGGTAGGAATCAACCCGCCTCTTCTCAGTTTTGCCTCACGAGGCTGAGTGTACCCCGTTCAAGCCCTCAAGCCAGAATTAACATTTCTTGGCTGGGTCAAGAATCGAAACTGGACCTCGGGGGCAACAGCCATTACGCAACGAGGCGAACAGACTAGGCAGTGTAATTCAATGTAAGTAGAATTTATTTTTTGCCCTGCTATATTTGCACTCCTCTTGAAATGAACTTTCCAAAAATATATATACTTCATGATCTTTCCGCATTTTAAAAGGACTCTTTGGGCATTGATGGTATCACATGGTGAAAGCCCACTCTAGGTTTCTTGTTTTTTGTTGTTTACAGTGTAATGTTAATTAATGCCCCATGTTGGTAGCGAAATGTAACAGTTTTGCTAGCCCACACGTTGAGCGACAAGTGTACCGGTTTGGCTGCCCCTAACTGTTGGGTGATAAATGTAACTGTTTACCTTTGCCTAAGCTATGTTGTTTTAATGGGCGCCAAGACCTCAACGCAATGCTGAAATCTAAATTTGTATTTAACAACGTCTAGCTCTGGTAGAACACCTTCAAGAATCTATTCACTCAGATCGTGGTATGATTTGATCATTAACCCAACAAACAATTGTATCAGGAGAAGGAATTGGTCTATATCTAATGCTACCTACTGAAAGCAAATATTGCATTGTAAAAGAATTGAATTTATTGTATAAAACAAGTATAGCAAAATTAATAATAATAATATGTTTAAAATTTAAATTGCGATTTTAATATTACCGATAGAAAATTACGTGAAAACGGAGTCTGATAAATTATTGATTTTACTCTTATTCCCAAGCTATGAAGTTACTGAAATATGAAATATAAAACAAAGAGAAATGAGAGATTGCGTATTTCTGCGTCATTCGCGCTTACCACTGGAAATTGCCAAAGCATTTACCTCGTACTGGATGATGCTGTGTGCTTCCCACAGTCTCCTGGACGTCGTCATCTCCGTCGATATTTGATGATATACTTGTAGATTTTGTGACTTTATGGTCCTAACAACGGAGCCATACCCTCGTACAACCAAACTGGTTAAGTTTTAAACAGATAGTTCTCCACTCCACAGAACATCGGACGATATATGCCCCTGTCGGCTCCCCACCTCGGTACCGACTTCCAGCTTACGTGGTCTCCACTGATTGGCTGCTCCCCACGCTCTACTTCCCCTTCTCTGGCTCATTACAAACGGCGCGCGGATGATGAAGTCGATTTCCGTTCCAACTATCCGCCTTTTCTTGACGCTGCAACCCCGCTTGCGTAATACTTCTTGACAAGAATCAGCCCGTATCTGAATTTCCAGTGAGTCATGTCTCTCATAATATCCTAACTGACGAAACTCCGTAAAATTCCGTAATCACATAATTTTCTATGATATTGTCGTTCGTAATAATTTGCTTGATAGCGTTTTCTAAGACATAGAAAACCTATCTGTATGCTTATAATTTTTATAAAATGCTCCGAAAATAACTTAATAATAATTATAATAAATTAATAATAATAATAAATTAACATGAAAAATTCTCTTGGCTAAACAATTTGCCGCGTAAATAAATATAGAATGGCTTCCTACTGACTTATGCCAGTGGCATAAAAACCCTCGAAAAACACGTTACAACAGCAACTTCGATTTTAGATATTTACAGGTAGGTACACTTTTCTCTAAAACTACTTGAGCCATCAGGCTGTATGGTAATAGTTAAATAGTCACTTATACTCTTTAAAGATAGCGGCTTCGGTGGCATAGTCGGTAGCATGCTGAACTGCTGTGCCCAAGATAGCGGGTTCAAACCCGGCCGAAATCATCGGAATATTTAAGAGCGTTAAAATCCTTCCCTTGGAGGGGAAGTAAAGCCGGCGGCCCCATGTCAAAGATTTATGGCATGTAAAAGACCCTTCCACAGACTAAACTTGTGTGAAGTTAAATTTCTAGGTTAGATTTCATTGGAACGCTCTATCAAAGTTCCAAAGTTTACCACTAGGCATCAGTGACACCTGGTAGCGAAAGTTGGAACTACTTGAAATTGAACGGAACTTTTAGCTCACCCTATGGGTGTCCGCTTGAAGCAGTTACTGCCTCTGGCGAGCCGAACATGTCCTCGGACATCCCTGCACTTAAAGCCATACGATAAATAAATAAATAAATATAACTCTTTAAAGTGATTGATATAGATTTATTATTTTCTTCCTAATAGTTGAGTGAAAAAATGTACAATTTGCAATTTTTTAGCAATATAATTTATGCAAATAATTGCATTCTAAAAGGTTAACAAAACTTACTATGCTCATAATGTCAGTCAGGGGATATACAGAGACATGTCAAAATGGCTGCTTTGGCAAAATTATTTTTAGTACACTGGTATCCAATCTTCAAGAAAGGTAGTAGAACAGAATGCAGAAACTATTGAGGAATAACACTGATGAGCCATTGTGCAAAGATGTTTGAGAAAGTTTTGGAAAGGAGAATTAGGACAAGGATAGAAGGAGGGATGAGGGAAGAACAACATGGCTTCAGAGCAGGAAGGTCCACAGTGGATTTGATTTTTGCTGTAAGACAGTTACAAGAACAGCACTATGAGTATGGAACAGATCTACTGATGGCCTTCCTGGACATTGAGAAAGCATATGACAGTGTATGCAGAAACAAAGTATGGAAGTCCCTGGAGGATAGAGGAGTAGAAAAATGGACTATAAAGAGGAGATGTACAAGGGAAGCGTGAGCTGTGTGAAAGTGGGAGGAGAGAGATCGGACTGGTTGGAACAGAGAAACGGCCTGAAACAAGGAAGTGCACTGTCACCGTTACCTTTCATTGTGGTGACCCGAGCGGCACAAGTAATTGGGGAAGGAAAGATGAAAGCAATGGTATTCGCTGATGATTTGGGGAAACAAGGAGGAGGAGGTACAGGAACAGTTGGACGTGTGGGAAGGAATAATACAAAGATATGGGATGAAATTTAGCATAAAGATGTGTGAGATAGTGATCACAACAAGGAAGAAGGAAAGAACCACAACGGGAATAACAATTGGTGGGGAACAGCTGAAGAAAGTGGAGAGTTTCAAGTATTTGGGAAGCCTGATACAAGATAATGGAAGAAACGATAGAGAAATAAATGAGCGGGGGAGACGGGCAGAAGCATTCCGGAGGAGTGTCAGAAGCATGATATGGAGTAAGGATGTCCCTCAGAACAGCAAAAAGATCATATATCGGACGTACTATGTTCCTATCTTGACGTATGCCTCGGAGACCTGGGTTATGAAAGGAAGGGAGAAGAGCAAAATACAGGCCAGTGAGATGAGGTTCTTGAGAAGCAGTATTGGAGCTACAAAGATGGACAGAATAAGAAATGAGAGGACCAGAGAATTAATGAAGGAGGAACCATTACAGGATGGTATAGAGAAATCTAGACTTAGATGGTATGGACATGTAAAACGAATGGAGGAGAAGAGGATGCCCAGGAGGATACACGAGACAAAGTGGGAAGGAAAGTGACCGAGAGGAAGACCGAGAGACAGGTGGCTGAAGGGGGTGGAAGAAAGCGTGAAGAGGAGAGGAGAAGACTGGACGGGTGGAGGCTGAGAGATGGTGGGAAGACAGAAGACGTTGGAGAGCCTTGTGTTCCAAACAGACCCGGCCAGTGGCTGGAAACTGTGCAAGATGATGATGATGGTACCCAATTTGACAGAAAAGTTTGCAAACACCTTGTGTGAGAGAAGAAGAAAATATCTAGTCAAAAGAACCTGCATGATGTGTGGTCCACAATTCATTGAACTCTGGCCATTAGGAAAGGAGAATATTTAACGTTTATATAGTGTGTGAAATAAAAGGGTGCGATGAGTACACGGTCCCCTTAAGAGCTTTTGAGTGGCCTTCAAGGTAACTCTTGCAGCATCTACCCCCCGATTGGATGGTAATTGGTTAAGGATACTCTTGGAAGGTCATTCTATACCATGGTGTTAAAAAAAATTGGCTCAAATTAACATTAAGCCTCTATTTTAAGGAAGTGAAAAGACACGGAACAGGGAGTCAGCACGTAGAAGTGGAAGGCAGCCATCTGCATGTAGGCAACTGCCAGCCTTTCACTTCAGCACTGACTCTCCATTCATGTTTATTTTAGTTGATTTTTTTACCACTATCGTATAGAGTGACCTTCCAAGAGTATCCTCTGCCAATTACCATCCGATTGGAGGGACAGACACTACCAGAGTTCTCTTGTCAGCATGTCTTAAGCTCATGTACTATACCAACTGATGAGCCCTATGGTACACCAGGTCGAAACACTGGGATAGCCAGACAATTTCATTCTTCCAAGTTTCTTTGAAATTTGATTTCGGAGTCTTTACAGGATCTGCAAGGTTTTTGTTTATTTAACCCCTCAAGCGTGATATTATGAAACTCTGGGCTGCACCCACAACGTGCATTATTTCTAGCCTACTCCCAATGGTAAGCGCGGTATCATATGCATTTCGCTATTATTTCCAAACGCACTGGCAAAAGTTTTCAAAAAACACACACAATAACAACATATAACATAATATTACAAACTTTCAACAACTTGATTATCCCTGGTCAGCGGCACGTCAATACTGGGACAATATCACAGTCGCCCAATGTGTTCGTATTTCTTGGCGTTCTATCACGAATTACATCGTCAACGTCACTATCTTCACTGGAAGTTACAGCGAACTCATCCTCTATATCTCTGTCGCACTCTGAATCACTTTCGTTGGCACTATTATCTAGCAAATTAGCTATTTCTTTGTCATCAATAACTGTGCCGGGACCTGCCATGTTTACAAGCAAACTCACGGTCCGCAAAAGTGGGAACACTTGTGCAGAGATCTGAAAAATAAATGACTGTGAAGATATGCGACACTTCCTGGCAATAATAAGTAGCTCGAAGTGTAGCCAAAAGGTGCCTCTTCCTGCCATCTTACGACCATCTTACTACACTCTGATACTTCCTAATTTATAAAATTAATAAAACCTTGAATAGTAACTTACTGTCATTATAAAATACTCTGTAACTTTGTTTTTGTATGTTAAATAATATTTAATATTCCTTATTATATAACAATGAATAGTCCTACTATAGGGCCTTGCCCTCAAGGACATCCTCTGTATGAAAATAAAAATAAAAATAAAAAATAATAATAACTATTACGAAGTCCACGTAGCGGGCGATTCAAATTCGACGGCGCACCATTGCGCCGTACACGCTGTGAACGTAGCAGGCTAGTGGGCGCACTGTTGCGCCGTACACGCTAAGGGGGTTAATAAGACATTATTTCCTAACATTCAAGATGCTTTATTCTGATATATGTTTCACATGACTGTTAAATCCATATTAGTTTCTTGGTATAAGAAATTATTTAAAATTAATCTTGGTTTGAATGCAACAAGTGTGAATTAGCCTATATTTAAAAAGAACTTTTATTGTATAGTTGTCTATTTATATTAACCACCTACTATAGAAAGAGTTTGTAGGCTATTATCAAAGGTGCTAATACACACATCAAAAAAAGTTTTGCATCACCTCGGTTCCAAGAGTTCCGGAACCGTTAAATACAAAGGGAATAGAGATCAACACAAACAACATTTCAGCTCGTTTTATTGCTCATGAGACCCACACATTGCATGTTGTACCATCATACAGCTAGACTTTCAGCATTTGTGGTCCAGATTGCAGTACACACCACTACCTCTAATACCCAGTAGCACGTCCTCTTGCATTGATGCATGCCTGTATTCGCCGTGGCATACTATCCACAAGTTCATCAAGACACTGTTGGTCCAAATTGTCCCACTCCTCAACGACAATTCGGCGTAAATCTCTCAGAGTGGTTGGTGGGTCAAGACGTCCATAAACAGCCCTTTTCAACATATCCCAGGCATGTTCGATAGGGTTCATGTCTGGCGAACATGCTGGCCACTGTAGTCGAGCGATGTCGTTATCTTGAAGGAACGCATTCACAAGATGTGCACGATGAGGTCGAGAATTGTCGTCCATGAAGACAAATGCCTCTCCAATATTCTGCCGATATGGTTGCACTATGGGTCGGAGGATGTCATTCAGGTATCGTAAAGCCGTTTCGGAGCCTTCCATGACCACCAGTGGCGTACGTCGGCCCCACATAATGCCACCCCAAAACATCAGGGAACCACCACCTTGCTGCACTCGCTGGACAGTGTGTCTAAGACGTTCAGCCTGACCAGGGTGCCTCCAAACACGTCTCCGACGATTGTCTGGTTGAAGGCATATGCGACACTCATCGGTGAAGAGAACGTGATGCCAATTCCGTGGGGTCCATTCAGCATGTTGTTGGGCCCATCTGTACCGCGCTGCATGGTGTCGGGGTTGCAAAGCTGGACCTCGCCATGGACGTCGGGAGTGAAGTTGCGCATCATGCAGCCTATTGCGCACAGTTTGAGTTGAAACACGACGTCCTGTGGCTGAACGAAACGCATTATTCAACATGGTGGCATTGCTGTCAGGGTTCCTCCGAGCGGCAATCCGTAAGTAGCGGTCATCCACTACAGTAGTAGCCCTTGGGCGGCCTGAGCGAGGCCTGTCATCGACAGTTCCTGTATCTCTGTACCTCCTCCATGTCCGAACAACATCGCTTTGGTTCACTCTGAGACGCCTGGAAACTTCCCTTGTTGAGAGCCCTTCTTGACACAAAGTAACAATGCGGACGCGATCGAACTGCGGTATTGACCTTCTAGGCATGGTAGAACTACAGACAACATGAGCAGCGTACCTTCGTCCTGGTGGAATGACTGGAACTGATCGGCTGTCTAATAGGCCCTGCTCATGCATGGTTGTTTACATCTTTGAGCAGTTTTAGTGACATCTATGAACAGTCAAGGGGACTGTATCTTGGATACAATATACACAGTCAACGTCTATATGCCGGAGATCTGGGAACCGAGGTGATGCAAAACTTTTTTTGATGTGTGTAGTTGAAACTTTCAGTCTAATTACAACAAAATTTCTTGTAGATGTAATATTTCTGATAAGCAAATATTATATCTGTCTAGTTTTATGGTGCTGGATATAATTTCAACTAGTAAATATAAACAAAAATATTAAAATTAAACAATGAAATAAAACATAAATATGCAAATTAAAATAAAACACACTAAAATTAAATTAAGATTATAAAATTAAAAAGGTGAATTAAAAAAAAAAGATATTTTCTCCAATTTAAAAAATGTAAAATTGAAATGAAAATTTAAGAAAAAAAAGTAAAATTTAGAAAAAACAAGATGTTCAGTAAAGAACATATAGCCTACTTTCTCCTAAATGTATGAGTATAGTTATAACTCGTTGTTATTATCAAAGAGTATAATAGAACTATTCTTTGTTGAAGACCTTAGAAACGATTTACCTCTACCAAACGCCACAACCTAGATAAAAACTGCTACCATCATTGAAGAAAGAAAGAAAGAAAGATAAGAAGTATATCAAGAATGTTATGGATCTGGAGACATAATCGACCTGACTGGCTTCGTGGCTCAGCGGTAACGTTCTCGCTTGCTGGGCCCTAGGTTGCAGGTTCGTATCCTGGCGCAGTCAGCTGGCATTTGAGGGTGCACAAATGCGAGGGAGCCGTGTCAGTACATTTACTGGCACGTTAAAGATCCCCTTCGGGCCAAAATTCCGGCACCCCGGTGTCTCTAAAAGCAGCAGTAGTTAAAAGGGATGTAAAACCAATAACATTATTATTATTATTATTATTATTATTATTATTATTATTATTATTATTATTATTATTATTATTATTACTTATACGACCTGCCGTGGGCAACATCCAACTTTGAGTTGAGGCATGTCTTTACACGTCTGGTTGTGCATGGCTTTCACAACCCTAATTGAAAAAAAGGAAGGAAGATTATAGTTTTACGTGACCGTGAATCTTGTGATTATGAGCCACGGGACCTCCTTTTTACGTGGAATCCGAACCACAGGACATGGCATTTCACTTCGAAAATCTCACATGCATTGACCGGGAATCGAAAACCCTAATTGAATTAACAAATCTATCCATGACCCTACAGAGACGTGTGTATACAAACTATGTGGATATTTTCGATTGCTATTTGCCTGAAATAAAAGTAGTAATTAATTACCTGAACTAACACCAACGGCTTGAATTCAGTTACTATGTGAAATCGTTTTGTTCTTTACTTCAAATAACATTTTCAAGTAACGCATAATAGGCTGTTGCAAACCCTTTAAAATAAAAAGTAAAAATGTATCGTAGTATCATCTTGTCATTCTTCAAATTCGATGCGCACAGAATGCCAATGGTATAGTAATCAATGGATCCCCACGTAGACTAGTCGTGACATCTAGTGGTGAAATATCGAACAATATAATCCTAACAGAGCGAGTGCATTCTAGCGACCAGAAGAAGAAACTTTTCAATAAAATCTGGAAGTTAATAAGTATGTCGGCGTGCAGTTACCTTTTTGGCAGCTAGATGTCTCGAGTAAATCTGCTGGCGAATTATGTTTTAATTAAATATATATTTTACACCATAATATGCACAATATAACGCTTAATTTTAAAACATCTGAGTCATTACAAAACAATAAACATATAACATTTCAAGCAAAAAAAAATAGCTCTGATTGGGTTTGAACCATAGGAATTTGAGCGATAGGCTAACGCTCTACCACTGAGCTAATTGTGTCAACGAATATCGTTCTATATAAAATGACTTACATAGAACTTGTTAGCAAATAATTATTTATATTAAACGATTTCATCACTGGAGTATATTATTTATATATAAAGCATTTCATACAAAGTTTATTTATTTTGTATCAGTACGCTATATTGCATGCAATACTCAAATTAGTGAAATATAAGTCAGGCACAAGATATCCGCTGCCATCTTGTCTTATTACTGAATCAGCTCAGCTTTTTAAAATCACGTCTGCACTATAGTATTACAAAATAAACTTTTAATTTCGAACGTGCCTCTTCCTTTAGAACAGTTAAAACGATTCTCAGCTCGATAATCGGAATTGGTGGGTCCCATGATATGGATTATAAAGTTTGCATAATTCGCACGGCCGCCATCCTGAAATGGTATGGCGGACGACCTTGTGGTTTGGTCACAAGACGCATCCTATACGAAGGTATGTTGTTACCAAATTTGGTAGAGATCGGATGATTTGGTTAGTCGTTATTTGATTTTACGTTTTGAACGTTTGAGTGGCCGCCATTCAGTTTTAGTAAAGATGGCGGCGATATAAAACATGACACTGAGGTGTCCTTTGCTAGTGCTACCTTTGTACCAAATTTCATTCAATTCGCATTCACCGTGTTCGAATTGATAGTGGGGGACAGACATTCAGAGTACACACACTCACACACACACAGACACACACACACACACACAGACTCACACACACACACATACACACACACACAGACTCACATACACACACACAGACAGACACACTTTTTTCGCCCTGTGTTGATCTCATAAGTCTACTTTAATTTTTTGCAAAAATCGAAAGTAGGCTAAAAATGTCTGCCCCATAAAGAGTTAAAAAAGAAATATAAATTAATAATGAATGGCTGGAGTTATGAAGTCTGTTAAATCTTGTTTACTACCTTTTGTGATATTAGTAGACATAAGAATTTCTCTGGTTGATGAGATCAAAGATTTAAAGTGTAAAAGTCAACCAAAAGTGGAGTTACAAAGCACGATGTGTGTCTGCTTACCCAAGGACAAGGAGAGAATGGCTCCACTGGGTTTGCCCATCTCCCCGTCAACAGGCTCTATAACCAGCCCTGCCTCGTCAATGGTCACTTCTGCAAGGGGATGTTTCTTGTGATGGGAAGAGTGGTGTTCATGAGTTGTCTTCTGCGCTGTAAACATAGCATCACTTGTTAAGCTAGATTATATCTACTGCACAAAAAGAAAAGCTTGGATATCTTTTGACAAGAGAATTGTCAAATGCTTTTATTCTGTATTTTGAAAAAACATGACGGATATGGCGGAGGCTTGGAACAGCTGAGCTGTGTTGTCAATCGAATAATGCCTACTGCTACACTTCGGACATTCAAACCGCACAATTGACTTACAGTACCGTAATTCCTCTCGTTCCTGCTGGAACATAGGGCATCAGCGAAACGCCTCCATTGTGATTGTCGACTAGCCAATGCTCTAACTTCCTTCCACTTCAAGTGCTTCTCCTCTACAGTCCTCCTCCTAGGGCGAGCTCTCCTCCATGCACTTTGCGAGTTCCATTCCTATTCTGTTCGTTTTATAGATCCTACTGGCTAACCATCTCCATTTCCTCCTGTTAATTTCTGTCGTCACTGATTCGTTGTTCTCCAGAGTTCTTAATTCGATATGATTTCGGGCCATCTGATGTTTATGATGCTTCGCAGACAACGATTTATAAATGCCTGCAAGAGATTAGTAATATTTTTAGTAACCTTCCAGGTTCCACAGGCCTTCAGAAGAACTGATTTGACAAATCCGCTCAATTAAACGTAAAATATTGTATCAATCTTGCGTCAATGTCCAGTGCATTCATATAAACACACACCCCAACTATGCCAATTGTGCACGTTTATCACGGGTATTCAATAAATACAAAAGAAGAACCCAAACTACCTACAACTAAAGCAAAGTAATCAGATGAATATATAAACATTCACCATGTAATAAGTTAGCTGGAATTACAGATGATTGTCCTTAAAGTTTCAAAGACATTTGGGTGGTTGATCACCATCAATATTAACACAATGTGACACGATAGCACGCTCATTGCAACTTTTACTATTAATATTCACACAGTTAGTGATAATACCAAAGTTAGGTTATGGTAAAGAAATATTTAGCACTTCAACTTGGTGGTGACATTATTGTCGTTTCTCAGCTTTGTCAAGTTGTTTTGTAAGGCAGGAGGTAATGTCTTAGCACTAGGATGCAAAACAATGGACTGGAATATCAAACACCAACTTGTAGTGATGCATTGACACTATGGATACCAATGAATAAATAAATCTCAGTCAATTGGCAAAGGTTCGACACCTTCCATCCTTCCTTAATCATCATCATCATCAATGTCAGAGCATGGTGTGATGAATTGGAAAAGTGAATGATATTTTCATCGATCGTGATATCCAACACTCCTTGTTTAACAGCCTTCAGTATTTCTTTCATCACATGTTGTACAGCATGTGTGCAGTCTTCAGGTCAAACCTTGGGGAAACTCTCTCTAGTTAGCTCCTCTACCTCGGTCAAATTGAAAGCATCTTTATTTCATCCCCCTGTGATTATGACTTAATTCCAAAAATGAATGAACCTCTTTATGATATTTGTCTTCAGACTGTTCCAGAGATTCCTCAGGCAGTAGATCACTATCAGAGACTTCAACTGCTACAGGAATTCTATGACTGTACATGGCTGGCAATGAGTTGTGGACAATGCTGGTGGCTACTATGTTGAAGGACTGAAAATGTTTCACATTCATCATTTTTCTCTCAGTATTGTGCACTGCCGTAGCAAATGTCATGGGATAGTCACCTAATAGCGTGTAGGGCCTCCTCTGGACCTGCGGACTGAAGTGAGGCGCCGCGGAATTGAGTCGACAAGTCCCTGGTAGTCCTCTGGATCCAGCTGACTTCAAATCGTTTGCAAAGCGGCCACCAATCCCTGCGTTCCATGACATCCCAGATATGCTCGATAGGGTTCATATCCGGACTCCTTGGTGGCCATGTCAGTCGTTGGATGCCATTGTTCCAGTGTCCATCCCTGGTGATTGGCGGCAAATGAGCACCGTTGTGTCCGATGACATTGGGTTAACAGTGGCACCCGTGTGCAGCGCCGACTCCCACACCCCACGGAACCCATGTTCCTATGGATTGCCCACTGAGAGACATGTCTAGCATGGCTTGTGTTGAATTGAGCCATGATTTGTTGCACTGTTGCCCTTCTGTCACTATTGACAATCCGTCTCAGATGTTGCCTGTCACGGTCATCGAGGGTGACTGGATGACCAGTCGTTTGTCTGTTGTGGACAGTGACACCCACATTCTACCATTCACGATACAGCCTGGACACGGTTGACCGTGTGAAGCCGAATTCCCGCACTGCCACCTGGTTATCATTCGTCGGACACCGACTACCATACCCCGTTCGAACGGTGTCACCTCATGACGATGTTGCTTGTTACACCTGTCACGTGCACAACCACTCCTATACAACTGCCGCTGGCACAAGGGGCATTTAGTGTGCAGACAACTCGCCTGCGCATCAGTGCTCCCATGACATTTGCTCAGTCAGTGTAGTTAATAAATAGTTACCACTATTAAAGTTCAGGGTAGCCTCCGTGGCTTAGGCAGCAGCACGCCGGCCTCTCACCACTGGATCCGTGGCTCAAATCCCGGTCACTCCATGTGAGATTTGTGCTGGACAAAGCGGAGGCAGACAGGTTTTTCTCCGGGTACTCCGGTTTCCCCTGTCACAATTTCATTCCAGCAACACTCTCCACTATCATTTCATTTTATCTGTCATTCATTTAATCATTGCCCCAGGGGAGTGCGACAGGCTTCGGCAGTCAGCACAGTTCATATACTGGCCGCTAGATGGGAGCTTCATTCATTCCATTCCCTGACCCGGTCAGTCGACTGGAAGCAGGCTGTGGATAATCATATCATTAAAGTTCAAACCTACCTGCTGGTTTTGCTGTCGACGAGTGTTCTGGCTCCTTGGATAGTACTTCTACGGTTTCCTTCTGCTCATGTGCAGTGTCATCGTGCTTGCTCTCCGTGGCTGCAGCAGGCGGAGGAACACTTTTGTGGTGGTGGTGTGATGGGGCTGATGGAGGATTCTTCATCTGCAATACAACACAATATTATTGGTTTTACATCCCTTTTAACTACTGTGGCTTTTAGAGTTGCTGGGGTGTCAGAATTTTGTTCCAAAGGGGATTTTTAATGTGCCAGTAAATGAACTGGCATAGCTCCCTCGGGCAGCATCAAATGCCAACTGACTGCCCTAGGATTCGATTCTGCAATACAAAACAGGAAGATACCGTACCTGTTTTGTTATAAGGGTCTTAACAGTAAAAAACATGGATATGTTTCAGGGTTGAACAAAAAAAACTACAGTAAAACTTCACTTATACGATTTCCAGGGGACCATAGGAAAAAAAATGCATAAGTGTGAAAAACGCGTAAATAAAAGTCGGTAAATAAAACTGAAAAATGTATGAGACAATATGGGTTATACAGGCACTTTTCTGTAATGCGCTTCTTGGCGCCACAAGTTTCCCTCATTTGCAGTCTGCTGAAAGCTTTAACAGTGTGGGGTTCAGTTTAGTCAATTGTTCACGTGTTTAGTGCTCAGTGTGATGTTCCAATGCGATTTTCATTACGTGAACGTCTGTAAATACCTTTATAAAGTATAGGAAATCATTCGCGAAAATGAGCTTAACGACTACGGTATATTACAGCTGAAATACAGTCAATCGGTGCTGAGGAACGTCAGAGCATAAATGACAATTTCATAAAGAGGTGCCAGCGATGTGTAGCAGTGAATGGCGAAAATTTTCAGCATCAGCTGTGAACTATAGGCTACTCAATAACTCAGTGCCGCGCAAGCTATGCATTACGGCAAAGTGCCTGGCGGGAGACAGGCTTGCAGCACGGGCGAGCGATGGGCCCCTTTAAGAAGTGAACAACAAGAAATAATAATATGATTGTTTAACTATAATCGGCAATATGTCAATATCGGCTACCTTATTGTTGTGTTTAAGGTGGACAGAGCAATCCCCAATTTCTTAGCGATTTCAGTGCGTTTCATGTTGCCACCTTCTTTCACTACATTCAAAATGCATAATTTTTCAGCAATCGTAATGCACTTCCTCTTCCGTTCACCCATGTTCACTGCAATCTAGGTTAACCACAAGAAGCACCGAACAAGGCAGAACAATGACTGAAGCAAGTGGTGGTGTATTTCGCAACACACGCAACTCCGGCTGAACATAGCTTCAAGGTCGCTCTCACCACAGAGCCCCGCGCGAGGGATGGTTTCCGAGAAACGTACAATGCGTGTCGTAAGTTTCTGGCTCCAATATTTAGAGATTTTAAGTAGGGAAACCGTTGTAAACGTATAAACTACGCATTTTTCTCTCGGGAACGTAAGATATGATCGTATAAGCGTGAAAAACGAATAAATGTAAAACGTATATCGGAAATAAATTAACATGGAAAGTATAGGGATTTTGCCGGGACCAAGAAAAAAATCGTATAAGTGTAGAAAACGTATAAGTGTGTATCATATAAAAGAAGTTTTACTGTATATGGATATCCGGTGGTTAACAGGGCAACAAGTATAATAAAAGGAAGAGAGAATCCGCCTGATCAATACTTATAATTTAACATAAAGGGTTACATTAGACCCACATGGTACATGTTTTGGAGCTTATGCTAGCCCCTTGATCAGCCATACATTGAGAAGCACTTTTCAGTATCATTAAAAATATCTTAAAAGTTAAGTCTAACGTGAAATGAATAAATGAAATGAACGAGGATGAATGTGATACAAATGAGGAATGATATGGTGATATTAATACTAACGGACATATCCAAAAAGGGGGGAGGGATATAGAACTAGTACAGCACACATGACAAAATACACATTCAAATTTTTAAAATTTAGATCACTTAGATTTCTTGTCGGCAAATATAATTTGCAATGTTCATGTTGGGTCCGTATGACCCTGAAAATGTTAGATAAAGTTCCAATGTTTATTCTTATAAAATCACTTCATTAAGTAAAAAGTGGTCTGTTGAAGATTACTGGTATTATTGAGGGTCTAACTGTTTATAATCTCCTGCTGGAGGTGAAACAGCTGGTAACTGAATAAATCGAATACATCACCAAACAACGGGAGAAGAACAGGCCAAGCTTGAATGGGTCTCTTGAATATGGAGCTTTGGGTGGCCCATTAGATTATTGCAAAGGTTGGAAAGTTGGAAATCCAAAAAGGAGGTTCTCTCTCGAGGTAACAAGTCGTTATGAGAGTAACTACGAAATAAAACAAAAAAAGGAAATTAGAGAAAAATTACGTGTTAAAAGTATAACTTCTTAATGAATTAAAAAGGTCAAACAACGGGATCGTGTCAAGCACAAGGGAAAGAACACCTAAGAAACACACTATACAGGGTCTTTCATATAAAGTAAGAACGCCAAGCGGCGGGTTTGTTATCCGCTACTGTGGTGGCCTTGGCCGAGCTTGTGGCGCGCCGTGGCCCCCTGCTTTAAGCGTGTGTACAATCCTATATGAAATATTACCCTAAAAGAGATGCTGGAAGTGTCGTCCTTCCTGGGTTATACAGGCATTGTATTTGGTAACCACATTCTGGCTGACGCGAGTGAGTTCTGCCACTGTAATGTTTCTGATCTTTTATTTTATGTATTTTATTGAGCACTGAGCCAGTAGTGTCAAACTTATTTACAAATACGTAAATCTGTGCTAGTGAAGGTGGCACTTCATAAGGAAATCGCTGAACAAATGCATCACGTACCCGCCGAGCCGACTTGTACTTAAAATGAGGTTTACTTACAAAAATACGATGTTGTAATGATAACTGTTTCACCATGTTAGCATCTGAGGTTCAGTCTGGTGTCTGAACAACTGCACGCTTATTGCAAGGTCAAATATATACTATGCGCGCGCTTTCAATACTACAGCAGGGGGCCGCGGCGCGCCACATACTCAGCCAAGACCACTGCAGCAACGGATAACAAATCCGCCGCTCGCCGTTCTTACTTTATATGAAAGAACCTGTATAGTAAAATAAATTGGTGTGGAAAGTAGAAATGACAGATAACTTACGTCAGAGCAGAAGAGATTTCAAACACATCCGATGCAGGTCCGTGAGCTGTCAAGCGTCCTGAAGGTGAGGCCGGAATGCGTTCTTGCGATACCGAACCAAGCGAGCAAGGGAGTGGAGAGGAAGTGAGGGAGCACCAGTGTGAGGGGGAGGGCAGTAGATAGGCGGATTGGAGGGGAGGCGAGGATGGAAGCTCAAGCTGTTCGTATTTATATCACCATATCATTCCTCATTTGTATCATGTTAGACTTAACTTTTAAGATATTTTTAATGATTCTGATAAGTGCTTCTCAATGTATGGCTGATGAAGGGGCTAGCATAAGCTCCGAAACATGTACCACATGGGTCTAATGTAACCCTTTATGTTAAATTATAAGTATTGATCAGGCAGATTATCTCTTCCTTTTATTATACTTAACTGACAATCAATATGGAACCATGACAAATACTAATGTTATGGCAACAAGTGTACGTTATCAAAGCCAATGCATTCTAGTTCAGTAGAGACAATAATAATTAAGGTTCGGATGTTAAGGAAAAGTCTTTTCATTTTTTCCTGAGCTCATTTTACCCAAAATCTGAAGAATACGTTTGAATGACGGGTCCCTGACCACGTTTAAAGCAATTTGATGTTGTCTATAAATGCATATTTCGGCCATTTTTATTGTTTTGGTCATATTTGGTTATAATTTCAGCATTTTTGTATAAATTGAGGCGTCGTTAACAAGGTACGTGTTATCTGCGTCGAGTTTCAAACACAGGATTTCCGAATAGTGTAGTAGATATATTTTTCTTTCTTTTCCCGGAACAGGCAGATAGCAGGTTTAGAAGACCTGATTCCAAGAAGGCGCTCCTCTACGGACGTCTTTTAGCACATCTTTCTGGACAAGTTAGATTGCAACACTGTACGCATGAGGTCCCGGATCATGATGATATTGTGCTTCCACCTTTCAATACAATGTCACTCCAGTAGATATATTTAGCTCAGAAGCAATTAACAAACAAGGAAATGCCATGTTTTTTAGGTCATATTTTATATTTTTAGGTCATATTTAGCTAGTTTTTAGGTCATATTTAGCTAGTTTTTAGGGCATATTTAGCTAGTTTTTAGGTCATATTTAGCTAGTTTTAGGTCATATGTAGCTAGTTTTTAGGGCATATATAGCTAGTTTTCAGGTCATATGTAGCTAGTTTTAGGGCATATTTAGCTAGTTTTCAGGTCATATTTAGCTAGTTTTAGGTCATATGTAGCTAGTTTTTAGGTCATATTTAGCTAGTTTTTAGGTCATATTTAGCTAGTTTTAGGTCATATGTAGCTAGTTTTTAGGTCATATGTAGCTAGTTTTTAGGGCATATTTAGCTAGTTTTTAGGGCATATTTAGCTAGTTTTTAGGTCATATTTAGCTAGTTTTAGGTCATATGTAGCTAGTTTTTAGGTCATATGTAGCTAGTTTTTAGGGCATATTTAGCTAGTTTTTAGGGCATATTTGCTTGCATATTTTGTACTTCTTTAGGTCTTAAACTCCCAAACCCTAATAATAATGTTATTGGTTTTATGTTCCTTTTAACTACTATGGCTTTTAGAGATGCTGGAGTGCCTGAATTTTGTCCCTAAGGGGTTCTTTAATGTGCCAGCAAATCTACTGGCACGGCTCCCTCGCATTTGCGCACCCTCAAATGCCAACTGACTGCGCCAGGATTCAATCCTGCAACCTTCAGTAGAGACATCTTTATGTTGCTGTAAGAACATCTTGCTTACTATTATTGAATACTAGCTGAAGTACCCGTGCTTCGCTGCGGGTCATAAATAAATTAAAATGTGAAGGCGACTGTTAAAACAGGGGATAGGTGAGATGCTGCGCGGAGGGGAGTAAGGATGGAACATTTTGTCCAACTACACCGCTCAGCATTGACCGTGTTTTATAGCACAAATTTTGGTTTTACTCGCTAACCGTTGGAGATACACAAAAAGTGATAAGGACCTTTTGGATAGAAAATTAAATTTTAAACCTTGTATATGCCATCAAAAGTTTGCTATTTCTTAGCTTTCTGTTTTTATTTGAAATGGAAATATGAAAGTTTGAAACCAAAGGGTGTAGTGACATCACTAAAATGGTCACCATCTTTAAATAATGCAAAGTATCAAAATCAAAAGTAGCCTATATGTAAACCAGGTAAATCAGCTACTTCCATGTAAAATTTAATGTAAATCGGACCAGTGGTTCTTGCGTGATTGAATAATAAACAGACACACAAACACACACCATCTCATTTTTATATATTAGTATAGATATAGGGGCCCTAGGAATCAACCTGGGGAGGTCTATAAATATGTAGACCTGGACAAAGGGAGTGTGATGTGATGATACTAACCAACAAAATCAGTAATACAAGGATTCAGCAGAAGAGAATCCTCATAACCTCTCCACTCCAACTCCCAACACTGACCTGCACGTGGTGTCCCCTGCTAAGCTGAGCAACCCAGTGGAAGGTTGGGTAATAAATCCCAGCGGGAAACTGGGTCAGTGAACAGACTTGTGTTGGGGGGGACTGAGAATTCTTTTCTCAGTTCTTTCACCTTTCTGAATAACATTCAGGATTGTAATTCGAGGATTTATCCTCCCCTCAAGGTGAAACCTTAGATAGTCGACCATGAAAAGTCATTTGAAGAATAATTCCGCCGTCTGTAATGATAGATTACAGAAAAGACAGCATTCGGATACGGTGGGCTGTCATGCGGAAGATAATGACGAATCGGAGCGTCTGAAAACTCATCAAGTAGCAAACAAACAAATACTACGGAAAATCAAACCTAAACAAGTCTCATTCTTTTCTACACATAATGTTAACTCTCTGGTTCAAACTGGAAAATTGAAGATCAACACGGATATCATGAGAAGTCATAAAATTCTAATTATGGCCCTTCAGGAAATTAGAAATAGTGATCAAGGCCATCTGGAATCACAAGGATATAGACTATATAAAGGAATTCCAGGAAAACGAGTTATGAAAAATTGTCCACAATTTGGTAACGGATTCTTAATAGATCTCAGAATCATTGACTCGATAACAGAATTTAAATCTCAATCCTCCAGACTTACGACCCTAACTTTGAAATCGGCGAATAAAACATATACAATTATTAATGAACATGCTCCTACTAATCAAAAAACAACACCATTAAGGACAGAGAAGAAGTACAAAAATTCTGGGATCTTTTGGATCAAACTTTAATAAACATCCCTTCATCAAACATCAAAATTCTCCTTGGTGATTTCAATGCGCAACTTGGACAAGAAAGAAGATATAGAGATATAATTGGAAAATGGACAGCACATAAACGAACCAATAAAAATGGTCAAAGATTAGTCGAAATTTGTAGAAACCACAAATTAATCTCTAAATCAACATGTTTTAAAAGACAGCCCCATAAATTGAAAACTTGGAAACATCCTGACTTCAGAAGGGGTGAATGGCAGTTGGATCATGTCTGCATGGATAAATTTCACCATCGCGAAATTCACAATGTCAAGGTTCTAAGGGGAGTTGACTCAGGATCAGACCACTATGTGGTAAAGATAAAAATAAAATTAACTCCAATGGCCAAGAAAAAAACTAATAATAACAATAGGAGGAAATTTGATCCATCTACCTTAATAAAAAATATAGAGTACTGTGAAAGAACAGGAGAAGAATCTCTCAACACTAAAACACTAAATTAAAATCAATAGCAGAGGAGTTAGCACCAATAAATCCAAGGAAAAAACATGACTGGTGGAATGTAGATTGTGATCAAGCAATAGAGAAAAGACACCAAGCATGGATAAAACATCAAGCTCTAAAGTCAGAAGAATCAAATTTAGAACTAACTATACAAAGAAAATTAACCCATAAAATCATCAGACAAAGATAGAAGACGATTTCAAGAAAAAGCAATCTCGAGATTATTACAAAACATTTGGTAAATATCTAAAAAAATTTGAAGCTCCAACATTAATGTTGAAAAATCAAACAGGAAAGTTAGCACATTCTAACCAAGAAAATACAGAGATCCTTGCAGAAGCATTCGAGAAACTGTTAAATTGTGATGATCCACTGGAAACCCTGCAAGTAAACACTGATACACCTATTTTAACTTCACCTGATTTAATAAATCCTCCAAACATTAATGAAGTAGAACTCGCAATTCATCATCTTGAGCAGTTTCCAACCGCTGGTCGGGTCTGCTTGGAACATAAGCCTCTCCATCGTTTCCTGTCCATCCACCATCTCTCGTCATTTACTGTGTCCCAGCACACTCCTCTTTCCTCCACACTCTTCTTAACTCCTTTTGTCCATCTGTCCCTTGGTCTTCCCCTTGGCCTCCTTCCCGTCATTTCCATTCCAAACATCTTCTTCGGTATCCTCTCCTCTTCCATCCACCTCACATGTCCATACCATTGTAGCCTAGATCGCTCTATTCTATTTTGCAATGGTTCCTCTCTTACCATCTCCCTGACTCTCTCATTCCTTACTCTGTCCATTCTTGTCACTCCTACCCTACTCCTCTGGAACTTCATCTCCACTGCTCGTATTTTATTCTTGTCCCTTTCCTTCATCACCCATGTTTCTGAACCATATGTCAAAATTGGCACAAAGTAGGTCTTGTAGATGATTCCTTTACATTTTTGTGGTACATCTTTATTCCATATCATCCCCCTAACACTCTTGAAAAATCCATCTGCGCACCTTCCCCTCTCATTTATTTCCATCCTATTGCCTCCCTTTTCTTCAATTATGCTTCCCTAGTACTTGAAGCATTCTACTTTCTGCAACTGCTGTCCTCCAAGTGTTATGCCCATATCCAGTCTGTTCTTCTTCCTCGTTGTGATGACCACTTCACTCTTTTGTGCTGAGAACTTCATCCCATATGATAACACTACCTTCTCCCACTCATCTAATTGCTCTTGTACTTCTTCCTCATCCTCTCCCCATACCAGAAGGTCATCAGCAAACAACATTGCCTTCATTTTCCTTTCCCCAATGCTATTTACCACTTTTCGTATGATTTCATCCATCACCACTATAAATAACAGGGGTGAGAGGGCACTTCCCTGCTTCAGACCACTCTCCAGTTGAAACCATTCCGTTCTCTCTCTTCCCACCTTTACACAGCTTTTGCTTCCCTCGTACATTGCTTTCACTCTTGCCACTGTCTCCTTGTTCACTGCTTTTGCTCTCATTGCTTCCCATACCTTGTTTCTATTAATACTATCATATGCTTTCTCGATATCCAAGAAGGTCATCACCAGATCTTTCCCATATTCATAATGGTGTTCTTGTAGCTGTCTTACTGCAAAGATGAGGTCAACTGTTGACCTTCCTGGCCTGAATCCATACTGTTCTTCCCTCAGCCCATCTTCAACTTCTGTCCGAATTCTTCTCTCCAGTACCTTCTCAAATATTTTGGCGCAGTGGCACATGAGTGTAATTCCCCTGTAGTTCTTGCATTCCTTCCTACTTCCCTTTTTAAATATGGGTATTATTATCCCTCTTTTCCAGTCCTCTGGTATTTTCTTCTCCCTCCATATCACTTTCATTACTCGAAAGAGCCACTGTGTTCCTATCACCCCTGCTGCTCTCACCATCTCCACACTCACTTCGTCTATTCCCGGTGCCTTTCCCCCTTTCATCTTCTTTAATGCTTCCTCCACTTCTTTCCATGTCAATTCCTTCTCTGAAATGTCTTGGTCACTGTCTGTTTCTTCCTCCACAATGTCCACTACGCTGGTTTTAGTTGGATTTAGGAGTTCCTTGAAGTATTCTCTCCAGATAACCTTTACTTCTTCCATATTTTCGACCTCCTTTCCATTCCTGTCCACCATTCTGACATTTTCCCCTGTATCTCTTCTCTTTGCCTTTATCATTCCATACAACACTTTCTTACTGCCATCACAGTCCTCCTCCATCATTTCTGTCCATTTCTCCAGCCATTTCTTTTTCTCTTCCTTCACTACTTCTCCTGCTTCTTTCTTCCGCTCTTGGTATTCTTCTCTTGTTCTGTCTGTCCTCTGTTGGAACCATTTCCTGAATGCTTCATTTTTCTTTTTCACTGCTTCCTTAGTTCTGGGGTTCCACCATGGTGTTTCCTTCCACCTTTTCCTTCCACTAGTTCTGCCACACACGACTTCCGCTGCTTCTACCAACACGTCCTTGAACCTATTCCATTCTTCTTCACCTGTTTTCGGATCATCCTTCGGTAATTTGTTCCTCACTAATATCTGGAACTTCTCCTTATTTCCATCCTCCTTCAGCTTCCATGTCCTTATTCTTCTTTCTTGGTTCTCAGTTCTCCTCTTTTCCTTCAGTCCTCTCACCTTGGCGACCAGCAGACGGTGGTCACTGTCCAGGGCTTCTGAAAGTATTACCCTTATATCCGTGATACTCTTCTTTGTCTCCTTCCCGCATAGAATATAGTCCACCACTGATTTCCTAGTCAAATCCCTGCTGTACCAAGTAATTTTATGGCTCTCTCTCTTCTTGTACCATGTGTTTCCAACCATTAGCCCATTTATCTTTCACAGTTCCAACAATCTCTCTCCTTCCTTATTCCTGTTTCCCCATCCTTCACCACCAATCACTTCCTCAAAACCTCTTCTATCAGTTCCGACATGGGCATTTAGGTCTCCCATGACTATCAGGTCTCTCCCCACTAACTGCTTCTGCAACTCCTCTTCAAACTCGTCCTTCTCGCCTTCTGTGCATCCCACCTGTGGTGCATAGACTTGCAGAATGTCCAGGTTTCTACCTTTCACAGTGATTCTGGCTCTAATTATTCTATCACTTACCCTCTTTACTTCCTCCCTCAGCCCTTCTCTCACCACCATTCCCACTCCATTTCTCTTCCCCTCCTCATTTCCTATCCAGTATAGCTGCAAGCCATTTCTCAGTTCTTTTCTTCCTTCCCCTCTCCATCTGGTCTCTGCCAGTCCGAGTACATCCAGTTTTCTCCTCTCCATCATATCCACAACCTCCTCCACTCTTCCCGTCAATGAAGTTATATTCAAAGTTCCGATTCGTAGTCCATTTCCGTAGCCAGGTCTGCTTCCTTTAGATCTGTCCTTTCCGAGGCCCGTTCCCGTTTTAAAAGCAGTTTCATATCCACTACTGGCTTGCTAGGCCTAACGTAGCTTCACCATAACCCTGGCAAGGGGCCTGTTTTTGGTCCGCGAGAGGTATTTTATTTCCCTCAAACCCTCCGGACAAGTCCGGCGAGCCCCCCTATCCGCCACCTGGGACGCGCCCGATAGAGGAACAGGCAAACCCCAATTAAAGAACAAAAAAATTACAAAACTTGTGGTGAAGACTTAGTCTTTGCTGAAATCTGGAAAAATGCTGGTAAACCTGCGATTATAAATCTTCATCAACATCTAGTTAAAATGTGGATTACTGAAAAAATTCCTGCACACTGGACCACAGGAATAATCCATCCATTATTTAAGAAAGGAGACAAAACGAACCCAGATAACTACAGAGGAATTACCCTTCTGGACTGCACATATAAAATTTTCTCTCGTATAATTTACAACAGGATCAAAAACATTCTGGAACCACAACTTGGAGAATATCAAGGAGGATTTCGCCCTTACAGAAGTTGTCCAGACCAAATCCTTAGCCTGAAATTAATAATGGAATATTACAAAAACAGAAATAAGCAACTCTTTATCTCTTTTATAGATTTCAAGAAAGCCTATGATAGTATTCATAGACTGACACTGCTAAAAATCCTCAGATCATACGGTCTCCATCCTAAATTGATAAAAATCATTCAATTAACATTAACAAACACAAATTCGAAAGTGAAATTTAGGGGAGAAATATCAACAGCTTTCACAGTAAAAACTGGTCTCAGACAAGGTGATGGATTATCCCCTCTGCTTTTCAATGTGGCTCTTGATTATATCATGAAGGTTTGGCAAAAGGAAAACCCTCCTAAGATCAAAATTGGAACAAAACCATCAATAAAAATAAACTGCTTAGGATTTGCAGATGACTTGGCTCTTTTAGCACTAGACAAGGAAGAGGTTTGTACTCAGATCACTAGTCTCCAAGAAATTGCTCAAGGGATAGGATTACAGATATCCTTTGAAAAAACTGAGATCATGCCTATGAAACCCTTAGATATAAATGAAGTCTATATAAATGATCATAAAATTAACCTAGTTCCTCAATTTAAGTATCTTGGAGAAATTATAACACATAACTTAAACGAAAAAGTAACTTGGATAAATAGAACAAATAAAATGAAAAAGGCACAATCTCTAACCTGGTCAACATATAATAAAAAATGCCTATCAATAGCTACTAAGATCCAACATTATAAAACTGTAACTCTCCCTGAAGCCACTTATGCTTGTGAAACACTGTTCCAAATTAAAAATGAACAAAGAACTGATCAGCTCCTCAAAACGGAAAGAAGAATCATTAGAACGTGCATAAATAAAAAGTATCAGGTTGAGGGAGTCTGGAGGATTCTCCCAAATGAAACTGTCTATCGTGAGATTGATCCAATCACCAGCACAATGAAGAAGAAAAGAATTTCATATTTTTTTCACATCTTACGGCTTCCAGAAAACAGAATTGTATGCCAACTGGTGATGAGAAATCTAGGAAAGAAAACTGGAGGAAAATGGATCCAAGAAATCCAACAAGATCTCAAAGCAGTTGGACTCAAGATAACAGATGCCGAGGAGAAAAATAAAATTAACACCATTCTTAAAACTCACAAATTTTCTGCAGAAATGACACACAGAAAGCCTATGGAGATTTCAGATGAGTTGAGAAAATCCCAATCTGAAAGAATTAAAAAGTACTGGAAAGAGTGCAAGAACCAAGCAGTACTACCTTCAAAGAAGAAGTGATTGTGGAACGACTCAAGTGGTCCAATGTGACCAATCAAGATTAATAATAATAATAATAATAATAGTATAGATATAGATTACTTGCACTCTTTCTATCATTGAGTGTAAACCTTAGGTGGACCATTGTGTATGAATGACCTTGGACTAAGTTACCTGGATGGGAGTAGCTCCATCGGCAATGCTCTCCCGCTCTCCATGTGGTATACCGGCGTGCTGCACCAGCTCTTGTTCGTGTCCTGGTGGTGGGTGATATCGTGCCTCCTGACTATCCTCATAGTAGTAGTCTGGCGGTATGGGGGGACCGTTGTATGAGCCATCCGGTGGTAGCTTCTGTTGGCGAGGAAGCTCTTCCAGCGCGTGCACGTTGCTCATATCTGCAAGCAGTTCAACATCATCAGCTCCATTGAACAATTGTCTTTGCTGCTTCTTCAGTCGGTCAACATGATTGTGCCCTATGAATTGGGCGGGGTACAAAATGCAGTATGCCTTCCTTCGGAGGGGAAGTAAAGCCGGCCGGCGGTCCCATGTCATAGATTTATGGCATGTTAAAGAACCTTCCACTAATTACATCTGTGTGAAGCTAAATTATATAGGTTAAGAATGTAAACAACGCTCTTAGGTTTCTACGTTCATTGCCAAGAGCCGACGGCGGTGGCGTCTAGTAGCTAAGTTCTGAACCTGGCCTAGTAGTCGTTGACAGTGGTGTTTGGCGGCATAAGTAGGAACTATTTGAAAAATTCTAAGTTGCAGTCTGTACTTAAATTAAAAAACAGATACACACACTAATACAGCCATCACAATTAACACCGGTTATCAGACAGATTCTACACACACCCAAAGTACACGGAGCTACATGACCGCGTTGTCGCAGCCCCTAAACTGAGGAAGCAACCAACCACCCAACCAAGGTGGTTTTGAATTACATAGTAGTCTACGATCAGTCAACACGGATATTAATTATTACCATTGTCATAATTTTATTTATTTATCGTATGGCTTTTAGTGCCGGGAGTGTCCGAGGACATGTTCGGCTTGCCTCAGTCTGTAGCTGCTTCCAGCAGACACCCTTATTAGGGTGGGCTAGCTACAAGTTCCGTTCAATTTCAAGTAGTTCCAACTTTTGCTACCAGATATCAATGATACCCGGTGGTGAACGTTGGAACTTTGATAGAGCGTTCCGACGAAATCTAACCTAGCAATTTAGCTTTACACAAGTTTAGTCTGTGAAAGGATCTTTTACATGCCATAAATCTAAGACATGAGACCGCCGGCTTTACTTCCCCTCCGAAGGAAGGCATACTGAAGGATTTTAACGCTCTTAAAAAAATCCGATGACTTCGGCCGGGTTTGAACCCGCTATCTTGGGCACAGCAGTTCAGCATGCTACCGACTACGCTACCGAAGCTGCTATTGTCATAATGGTTAATGTTTACGCATTTTATGTAAAAGAATCTTCTACTAATTACAATTCTGTGAACCTAAATTTGTAGGTTAGATTTCTTTAACACTCATTAAGTTCCAACATTCGTCACCAGGTGCCGGTTGCAGTGGCATCTAGTAGATAATTTCGCGGTTAGGCATCGTTGATGGTAGCATTTGGTAGCAAAAGTCGGAAGTACTTGAAATTGATCGTCTGCAGTCCTAACCTGAATTACAGATAACACACCCTAATACAGGCATCACAATTAACACCGGTTATCAGACAGATTCTACACACACCCAAAGTACACAGGACTACAGTACATGACCGTGTTGTCCCAGCCCCTAAACTGAGGAACCAACCAACCTTATAGTACCATGGGGCCGATATGTCAGCGGAGGGATCTTCTGCTAAAAATGAACCCGGTCGATCTGACGACCCTCTTATGAATGTTTTATTTCCAAGCCACACAGTCCTATCTCTATTGTAACCAAGACAATGTGGGAATTATTCTCTTTCTCTTGATATATCGATGTGTTGAAGTTCCCTGAGTATCAGGATTCATAATAATTATTCTTTGAACATACTGCACTTAGCTGACTTCCCGAGTGTGTTAACTTTTGAAGTCCCGTTTCTTTGCGTTATTACTTGGAGCGAATTAAGGTGCGCTATGTGTTGCTAAATATGGCTGGCTCATGAACTGAGGCTTTTTTTTTTTTTTTTTTAGCGTATGGCTTTTATGCCGGGAGTGTCCGAGGACATGTTCGGCTCGCCAGTTTTGTAGCTGCTTCGAGACGGACACCCAATGGGTGAGCTACAAGTACTGTTGGGGAGGAAAGTTGGAAGGGAAGGGCGAGGAGTTGGAAGGTAGCGGCTGTGGCCGATAGTGAGGGACCAACCCCGGCATTTGCCTGGAAGGAAGATGGGAAACCACAGAAGACCATCTTCAAGGTTGCCGGCGAGGGGATTCGAACCTCCTCGCCTCCCGGATGTGAGCGACTGCTATTAGTCATGCCGTAACCATCACGGCTAACTCACCCGGTACTGAGGAAATAATAGTACATTATGCAACGAGCCTATAATGGCAATAATTAAGACACAAGTAGATTTATAAAACGAGCGTAAGCGAGTTTTATAATTTTCATACGAGTGTCTTAATTACCATTATAGGCGAGTTGCATACGACTGTTTATGTTCGACGATAATTATTATAACTATTTTATGTTCGAACATAAATATTCATAAATATCTGTCGAAATTTCGCCAGTTTTGTGTTTTGAACAGAGCGCATGGGTCGCAGAGAATACCTTGTATTTGACCATGGCCTCCTCGATTTGCCCACTATGACACTAGGCCATGCAGTAAAATTTAAATTAGAAGGCCTTGGAACTCAACGCAGGTGCGATGCTATCCTTACCTAATTGGTCAAACAACTGTTTCTTGAGCTCTGATTGGTGGGAGAAACTGTCCCATAAGGAAAACTTGTACTATAATGAGCCTCTGTGAGAGTGAGTTTTTCACTGATGATGAAGACTTTGAAATATTTCTAATTTAAAAAAAGAAATTGAACCCCATTTCATCAAACAAAACTGTTATGTAGAAAGAATGTATTGAGTTAGACTTACCATGAGCCATGGGCTGGTTTTGCTGCTGTGGCTGGGGTAGTTGCCAGTTGGTCTGCACGGGCTGTCGATACGGCACGTTGCCGTAGTAGCCGCCCGTCCCCGCGCTGTTCCCATACTTATTGTACTCGTGAGGCAGCTCGCTGTATTGTGCAGCCGGGCTAAGTGAAGCATTATCAACATTAAACAAGTAATACAAGTCAAGGCTTTGAATTCCCTGCCTAGCTCCATCCTGTTACACAAACAATAGGGCCGACATCAAACCATTGAAGAAGTCAGTATAAAGTGGGAATCAGTGAAGGAAGCTTACTCTAACAACTAATAATGCAAATTACTAACTTCTGGCCAAAAAGTATCTATGACTTGACTTTCTCTCAGGCTTCAAACAGCATTCTGTGGCAAGGACCCCATCTTTTTTTTCTAATACAGTACTATTATTGGCTGTGCCTATAACCCTGAAATCAAACAGTAAAAGTCCCAGGTGCAGAGACCAAATAATATATATTTTAATCAACTACCCTGCAAAACTGGAATGAGCAATTTAAAAAAAAATACTGTCAGTCTGAAAGACTAGACGTTACATCATTTCAAATGATGCATGCTTCAAATGCTACACATGTTAGAAAGGCTCAGGAGGGCTGCTCGCTTTGCTCGAAGCCCCAGGACTCTTTCAACAGACTCCATTACCCATTAACTTAGGCTTCCCGCGCGGGCACCTCGTTAAGTGTCACCCTGTAATTTGCTCTGACATCCTGCACACCTCTTTAGGAGGCACCCTGTATTCTTATCTGGCATCTTGTATATCTCTTTAGAAGTCATCCTGTATTCTTGTGTGGCATCTTGTACACCTCTTTAGGAGTCACCCTGTATTCTTGTCTGACATCCTGTGCACCTCTTTAGGAGTCACCCTGTATTCTTCTCTGCCATCTTGTACACCTGTTTAAGAGTCACCTTGTATTCTTATCTGGCATCTTGTATATCTCTTTAGGAGTCACCCTGTATTCTTGTGTGACATCTTGTTCACCTCTTTAGGAGTCACCCTGTAATCTTGTCTGACATCTTGTGCACCTCTTTAGGGGTCACCCTGTATTCATCTCTGCCATCTTGTACACCTGTTTAAGAGTCACCTTGTATTCTTATCTGGCATCTTGTATATCTCTTTAGGAGTCACCCTGTATTCTTGTGTGACATCTTGTTCACCTCTTTAGGAGTCACCCTGTAATCTTGTCTGACATCTTATGCACCTCTTTAGGGGTCACCCTATATTCTTATCTGCCATCTAGTACACCTCTTTAAGAGTCATCTTGTTGTATTCTTATCTGGCATCTTGTATATCTCTTTAGGAGTCACCCTGTATTGTTATCTGGCATCTTGTACTGTATTTTGCTCTGACATCCTGCACACCTCTTTAGGAGGCACCCTGTATTCTTATATGGCATCTTGTATATCTCTTTAGAAGTCACCCTGTATTTTTGTGTCCGCTTCGCTCAAAGACCCAGGTCGCTCAACGCCGCAGGACTCTTTCAACAGACTCCAATAACCATTAGCTTCTGTTTCCCGCGTGGCTGCATGACGTCACTTCCGTCTCCGTCTCCGTAACGCATAACGTTGGACCCAAGCATAACGACCAAGTCGACAAGATCTTTTGAAATGATAAAATATGGCCAGACAATCAGCAAGACAAAAGTGGTGGTGATGGCAGTACTTAGGGAAGGAAAAGAACCAACAGTCATGTTAAATGAAACACAGTTGGACAACGTTTCAGAATTCAAATACTTAGGCAGCTTCGTAGTAAAGGACGACCTATTCAAATATGATATAAACAATAGAATTACGAAGGCAACACAATTCTATCACCAGGTCAGACATCTGTTATGGGATGAACATATACCCATGAAAACCAAGAAGACATTATATAAGTCCTATTATACACCAATTCTTACATACAGTCTCGAAACCACTACACTGACCAATAGGGATCATTCTAAACTCCAGGAAGCTGAAATGAAGTTCCTATGCACTTCTTCTTCCTCCTCGCCTTTTCCCGTTATGCGGGTCGTCTTTCTTTATCCTGAGGCACCACTCATTTCTTTGTAAAGCATCATCAGCAGATAGGCCCAATACTCTCATGTCCCTCTGGACATTCGTCATCCATGTTGTTTGAGGTCTGCCGCTCCCTCTCTTTGGCGTAGTAATGGAAAGGCACTTCTTCCCTACATGATTCTCCGGTCTTCGCATAACATGTCCATACCACCTTAGCCTGGTTTCTAAAAGTGTCTCTGTTATAGGCGCTACTTTGAAACTGCCCCGCACATGTTCATTACGGAGTTTATCTTTGAGAGTAACTCCACCTGCCCAACGCAACATACGCATTTCAGTGGTATGTAGCGTTTGCTCATGTGCCTTTGTGGTACCCCATGTTTCACTACCATAGAGTAGGATTTGTCTTACGGCAGTTTTATAAACTTTCCCCTTCATTCTTATGGGTATTTTCGGATCACATAAAACTCCTGTTAGTTCGCGCTATTTGTTCCACCCAGACGTGGCCCTATGGATTATATCGGCGGTTATCGTGCCATCTTCAACAATGACAGAACCTAGATATTTGAATTTTGTACCCTTGGTAAGGTTTCACCATCTAGTTTAAGTTCAATACTGGGTTTATTGTTGTGGAAGTCGCATACCATATATTCAGTCTTGGTTCTGCTAATGCGCAGTCCATTAGACTCTCGAGCTCTCCTCCATTGGTCTAAACTCTCCTGTAGGTCATAAATACTGTCAGATATTAGTGCCACATCGTCAGCGTACAAAAGATTCCACGATAAGGGTTTCTGAAATTGTTTTGTTAGGTAGTTTATAGTAATATTGAATAACAGTGGATTTAGAGCACTTCCCTGATGAACCCCCACTTTGATATCAAAGCTTTCGGACAAACCAGCTAGGCTTCTGACACATGTCTTTACATTGTTATACATATCCATTATGAGTTTTATGTATAGTTCAGGAACGTTTTGTGACCTTAATGCTTGCCATATTAACGGTCTTGGCACACGGTCGAAGGCTTTCTCAAGACCTATAAAAACCATACATAAACTCTGCTTGTTTTCACGAGCTTTTTCAATTACCAGCCTTATTGCATGGATTGCATCAATGGCTCCTTTCCCAGCAGTGAAGCCATACTGATTATCTGTTAACTTTATCAAATTTTGAAGGCGCTCATAAAGGACTCGTTCCCAGACCTTGAGTGTGTGTGATGTAAGTTTTATATCACGGAAGTTTCCACAAGATCGAACATCTCATTTGTTTTTGTAGAACGGGACCAAAGTACTCTTTCTCCAGGCATCTGGCATCTGTTCGTGAACTAAGATGTCATTGAATAACCTTGAAAGCCATTCAGCTCCATCCGCTTCAAGACATTTCCAGAGTTCAGCAGGTACTGGGCCCGTTGCTTTATGATTCTTCATTTTAGAGATGGCTTTCCTAACTTCCGCTTCTGTGATTTCATTAATAGGTCCTTGTGTCATAGGTAGTTCCACTTCTTGTTGCCTGGGAAATTCTTCATTTAATAAATCGTAATAATACTCATGCCATCTTTCACAAATGTCCTTGTCGTTTGTTAATAAATTGCCTTCTTTATTTTTAATGTATTTTGGGGTTTGAAAGTCTTTGCAGTCATTATGTTTGCGCTTAGCTACCTTATATATATCGTTGTTATTGGCTAATTCTAAACGCTGGTAGAAATCAAAATCAGTTTTTTCTCTTTCAATTGCAATGGTTTTCCTTGCAGCTTTCTTTGCCTGTTTGTAATTCTCTTTATCTTCCTCAGCACCAGTATTCTGCCAAATTCTAAACAAGCATTTCTTCTCAGCTACGCTGTTCTTGGCGTGGTTGTTCCACCATATGGAATCCTTTGCATTATGTAGGGCACCTTTGCTAATACCTAACTCACGTTTCGCTGTAGCGACACAAAATGTTTCAAAGCCTGACCATAGTAATGTTGGGCTGTTTTCCTGAGACGGGGTTTTGCATAAATAATCCACTAAACAATTTTTCACAACACTACCTTTTTCACTATTCAATTCATACCATTTAATCTTTTCAATTTTTGGTCTTTTTATCTTAAAATGTTTTCTCAGTTTTAGGGCTGCTAGTAGAAGTAAGTTGGGAAGTAAGTGGTTCTCCTGGAATAACCTTACAGTCCTTAATTTGTCCCAAATCTCTTTTGTCTATAAGGATATAGTCTATCTGCGTTTTGAAATCACCACTCTTATAAGTTATAAGGTGTTCATCCTTCTTTTGAAAGAACATGTTCACTACTGCAAGGTTATGAGAGGCTGTAAATTCAGAATTTGTTTCCTGCACACAACAAATGTTTATGCGGCGTCGGTCTAGAACTGCGCTGAGTTCGGCACTTCGTCCAGTCATTGTACCAATGTTCCAAGTACCTATGCGCAGTTCAAACACTGGCTCAGTGTCCTTCCGCTTATATGTTTCGTCTCTTACGGGGAACGCCCTAGCATTTCCGTCGCTTGAGGGTGACGCCCTAGCCGTGAATCTCTTTCCATTTCCGTTTTGCCTCATGATTAATATAAAGATTGGCTTTCAATTTTATGGTCGGTTGCCACCTGACACCAAGGTCTTGATCTTCTTGGAAGACCTGAGAGCCGCCGTTGACCATATTGGTTCTTCCGCCGCCATCTCTAATGAGCTCTCAGACCCAAAAGCTCATCACAACCAACGACTTCTACTCCGATGATGTCGAAGAAACTCCTTGACTGGGTTTCATAACGGAGTTTTCTCTCCGGAGCATTGGCTCAAATGATATATGGCAACCATATACTTTTTGCCCTTAGAACCCGAGCACTGGGCGCCCCTTCTGCCAACTACACTGTTCCGAAGTCCATCTTCTCCACTGTAGATGCCATTGAGGTCTCTACTGTAACCCTGGCAAGGGACCCTTACATTGTACTACCAGCCGGGTCAGCTGGTCCAAGGTTTCTTACAGAGGTGTTACTCCTCTATCAGTCGCCCTTAGTCCTGACTTGTGACAGGCAGAGCCTGGCTTCCCAAACATTGGGCCCAGGTTGGGCACTATGGTTCAAAAAACAAAGAAAGACAAGAACAGAAATGGGAAGATTAGGAAAGAAGTAGGAATATGAGATTCTCTTTTACATAAGATCCAGGATTCGAGACTAAAGTGGTTTGGTCATATGAAGAGGATGCCAGTCAACAGAACTGCACGGAAGGAATTTGAAAGAGAAGTGGAAGGAAGTCGACCAGTGGGCAGACCACGAAAGAAGTGGATACATCTGGTTAAGAGTGACGTTCTGCAGAAAGGTCATGGTAGAGGAAGAATGGTTTGGGGACAGAACGAGATGGAGGGGGCTCATATACCACACCCGGGCAACTGGAGGTGGTTTCGGATGATGATGATGATGATGACCCTGCATTTCAAAATAATAAATGTGAAGGATATGGCGGGAGCTGTGTTGCCAACTTTTTGTTGTCTTTGTTGTCGTAAATCAGCTGATTCGAATAATACACAGGGATACTCTTAGGACATTACATTGGTACAATAACACCAACTCAGTGCAACCTTGCGCTAGAGGGAGGACGTGCCAAATTAGAAGTACAGAACAGAGTAAGAAAGGGTTATCTGTTCTTTCATCAAGTGCTGACATGGGAGTTCCAATGACCATGTTTAAAACCTATCTCCTGCCAATCATGACAAATATTTTGGAGTGCTGTCCAATTAATAAGGAAGGGCTGAACAAATTACAAGCATGTCAGATGAAGTTTCTGAGGTCAGCCTTGCAGAAGACTAGAAGAGACAGAGAAGAGATGCAGGTGGGTCTGTCGATGGTAGAGAGGCTCAGTGCTGCATGGCTCAAGTGGTTTGGACAAGTGAAGAGAATGAAGGATACCCACACACCAAAGTAATACTTGGATACAAATGTGCAGGGGAATAGACCAATAGGATGACCCAGGAGGAGATTAAGGAGAATCTGGAAACTAGAGGAGTAAACTGAGAAACAATAACGAGACAGGAAGAGTACCAAGATAGAGCAAAATGGAGACAAATCATTCATTAACATCCTACCAGAAACTTTCTGCTGGAGGACTTGAAAACAACCTTCCTACTACCATGTACTTTAACATCAGAAAAGAATTGCAAAGCTTAATGGGCCGCCGCAAGGAAATCTGGCCAGAGTTTTAAAGCACGGGCTTGCTGGAAGGATACAAAGATGAAGAAGAAGATGATGAATAACTATACGTAATTATCATCATCATCATCTTCTACATCCAACCCCTGGCTGGGTCTATTTCGAACATAAGCCTCCCCATCGTTTTCTATCCTCTCACCACCTTTCACCCCTCACTCTGTCCTACTCATCTCCTTCCTTCACACCCACAATCCACCTATCTCTTGGTCTCTCGCCCTCCACTTCCCTCTCATGCATCCTCCTTGGTATCCTGCCCTCGTGCCCTCCTGCATTACTATACGTAATGCATTTTATAATTCGATCTTGAGTCAAATACAATTTATTCTGGTGGGGACCCACTTCTTGGAGTGGATAGGTTGTATTTTTATGCACAGGCTCTGCCGCATATAAAAACATAACACAATAGTATACAGTAATAGCTTTTGGGGTATATCTGAAATATGGTCGCAGTTAATTGTTGAGCAAGACTTTGAAATAAAACCACAGTTGGGATTCGAACCCAAATTCCTGCATTCCAGGCAGGTTACAAGACCATGACCAGGACTCATTTCCAAGTCTTAGACTGAGAGTAACTTTCTGGTTATCATTGGTATGCCGTATTCATCGATTACTCAAATTTAACAAAAATCAGGCTGGCCAGCATCTGCATTTTGCTATAAGGTTCTGGGCAGCTGCCTGGAACTTGTACGGAAATGGTAGAACGCTGCCCAAGATGCACAGAGGTTTATACCGGCAGATAGTTCATCACCTGGGTTGCTACCTGCAACTTTTACGTGGATGTGGTAGAACTGACCCTAAGAGTTTGAAATGAGCCCTGGGTCATGGCTGGCCAAAAGGAGCTATTCTCTATTAGTCATTCCTATGATTGTCTAATAAATCCATGTTTACCAATGTTCTAGGAGACGACCAAAGATCTTATAACGTATGTACATTAGATTGTGAAGCTAGTGCCATCCATGACAAAGGTAGAAATCCCACAACAAATGACTGTAAACTATGGGCAATTGGTAGAGTCTGTGTTCTTGCTACAGATGCAAAGCTCATCACGTTCTGTATCTTCATGTTCTATGACTAATACAAGTGAAATTTAATGGGATTTAATTAGCAGTAAAATGCAAAATTAATCTTTTTCTGCAAAATGAACAAATTTTAAATAAAAATGATTGAAATATTAGCTAAAGTTAGCATTTTTTGGGAGGGGAGGGGGTGAATGTTGTTTGGAATTTTTCAACTGAAGGGATCTCTTTCACTATCAAAGACATTGCTGACTTGAATTCTAATATTGTCCCATCTATCACCTGGTAAATGTTTTACACTACGCTACCTGTATATATATACTCCTGTATATATTCTCCACTTGGTAAATGCCCTACTTTCTACTTGCAGCGAGACTCCTCATTCAGCGTTGGATCTAGCAATGGATCAATTTTTCTGTGTGCGATCCGTAACTTTCTTCACGTTGTTTTGGGCTGCTTTAAATGTGCATATCTGTGTCACTGTGTGTACGTTTCGTTAAAGATAATTTGGTACATGAGTTTCTACAATTAATTCCTATCAATGATACAGATAAAGTCACCAGGATGGCAGATTTTGAGAGTCAATAATAATGGCAGCAGGAACACGGAGAGCAAAACATTATTTTTCTCTCACATAATATCAATATTATAAGCAGTCTCGTGTGGACTGCATCATTTCTGTTTTAATATTTAGTTACTGTTTTCCTATTTAGAATTTTTTCAATTTCTTTTATTGTGCTGGAAAACTATAATTAACCCTAGAATGCTAACCTTCCTTTGGCGTACGTTAACATTAACCATTCGTAAATCTTACGACCTCTGATTTTATTAGAAATTAATAAGGCTGAAAAGTTAAAGAACGTTATTCTATCTGTTGCAAACCTTCATTTTATTAGATATACTGCATATTGACATGATAAAATCTTAATTAGATCATCAAAATATTATCGTACATATTTAGAATTTATCTACATGTTCATGTGATACTGTCTTAAAATAAGATTTTTGACACTTGAAATGTTATATGACTAGAATAAAGAATTATTCTTGTAAATATGGGTCTGCCCAGTCAATACTTTTAATTATAATGTAATCAAAGATCACATCTATTTATACATTACAGGACATGTTTCGGGATCCCATTTGTCATGATCCCTTCATCAGCTTTATAAAACTGGCCCAATAAATTAAGATAGAGCACTCCTTTGTACAAATATGTGTTAAAACAGGGTGATAAAATGAAAATGGAATGTATGGTGCATGAAAACATATGGGCAAGATGTGGCAGACACTAAAACCTAATACACTCGAAAAAACATAGTCAAATCACAAAGTTAAAAACATTAAAGAAAAGAACACTTAAAGCTAAAACGGCCAACGGCCTAGCCGTGTTGAAACACCGGATCCCATGAGCACTCCGCAGTTAAGCAACATTGGGCGCAGTCAGAACTTGGATGGTATGCCGGTTCTAGGCACTGCGCGCTGTTGGCCAACATAAGGAGGAGCGGAAAGGCCCCGGCCACCCTACCGCAAGTAAACTCCGGTTGTGGGTAGCCTCTTCGGAGGCTCGGACCTGCCTTCGGGCAGAATACCAATTAATTTTAAAGCTAAAACAGCAAGTCCCAATTCGTTAAAATGCATAAAATTCAGCATATTAAGATAAAATGTTTCCTCGTGAAGTGGTTGTTCCTTCTCATGATGAAACTCTATTTCTTGTGTATCCACACGTCAACAACCTTGATGTTAACATGTCTGATAACATGAAATGTTTGGAAAATTTTTACTTTTGTATTCAGTGAGTAAGCAAGTGTGGAGTTTTATATGAATATGAAAATGTTAACACACAACACCATGCCTAAACTCGCATTAACGCTAATCACTCGTAAAATTTACGATTGTGACTGAGTAATGGTGCACACATACAGCATACTGAGGAGTGGGAAGTGAGCGAGGAAGGTACTGAGACTCTTGGCGCTATCAAGCGGCCCGAATTTGAAAAATAACAGAAAACGTTTCCTTGATCATAAAATTTACGAATGGTTAGAATTCCAGGGTTAAAGTAGTTTCCATGCAAAGAGAATGTTTATTTAATTATTGCTTTTTATTTAAAACTAGCTGTACCCGGCACGCGTTGCAATGCCAATCAAAGAAAGTGTTGGCGTTGTGACTTTGTTAGTTGAAGAGCTTTTGGATTCCCAATTTTTTCTTCTTTTTCCGTTACCCACCACTAAACTATTATAAAATTGATTTACTATCTCAGAAACATTCAAGGGAGCATGTTCAACAACTCCACAAAGTTTCATCGCAATGAAATGAATGGCATATGAACGCATACGGGACTGTTGAAACGATTCGAGCGCCGTCACCCATTTGTTGAATATACTTGTACGCTACCTATTGTAAAATGGATTTACTATGTCGAAAATCTTTCCTGGCGTGTACACAACAACTCAACAAAGTTTCATCGCAATCGGATAAATGGCATATGAACGCATACGGGATTTTGTTTAAACGATTCGTGCCGTCACTCATTTGTTGAATCTTCTTGTGCGCCACCCATTGAAAAACGGATTTACTAATTCATAAACCTTTGCAGGACCGTACTCAGCTCTCCTAAGTTTTATCACACTTGGATGAATGGTATATGAACGCATACGGGACTTTGTTGAAACGATTCACGCGCTGTCACTTATTAGTTAAATCTACTCTTGCGCTACCAATTGTAAAATGGATTTACTCAATCAGAAACCTTCGCGGGAGTGGAAACAACATTTCACCAAATTTCATTGCAATCGCATGAATGGTATATGAACGCATACGGAATTTCGTTTAAACGATACGCGCTCCGTTACCCATTTGTTGAATCTCCTCGTGCGCTACCTATTGTAAAATGGATTTACTAAGTCAGAAACCTTTCCTGGAGTGTGCACAACACTTCACTAAAGTTTCATCGCAATTGGATGAGTGGCATATGAACACATACGGGACTTTGATGAAACAATTCACGTGCCGTCACTCATTTGTTGAATCTACTCGTGCGCTACCTATTGTAAAGTGGATTTACTAAGCCAGAAACCTTCCCGGAAGTGTACACAACAACTCACCCAAGTTTCATCGCTATCGGACGATTGTATATGAACGCATAGGGGTCTTTGTCAAAAAACTTCACGCGTCGTCGCTCATTTGTTTAATCTACTTGTGCGATACCTATTGTAAAATAGATTTACTAAGCTAGAAATCTTCCCTGAAGTGTACACAACATCTCATCCAAGTTTCATCGCTATCAGACGATTAGTATACAAACGCATACGGGACTTTGTTGAAACGCTTCGCGCATCGTCGCTCATTTGTTGAATCCATTCGTGCACTACCTATTGTAACATGGATTTACTAAGCCTGAAACCTTGCCTGGATTGTGCACATCCTCTTACCCAAGTTTCATCGCATTGGGGTGAATGGTATATGAACGCTTGTGGGACTTTGTTGAAACAAACGCACGCCATTTTGTTGAAGTTACTCGCGTGCCATCTATTGTAAATTGGATCTATTGTGCCTATAACTGGCGTATGCACAACAACTCACCAAAATTTGATCGCAATCGGATGAATTGTATATGAACGCATCGCCAACACTCATTTGTTTAAACTACTGGCGCGCTGTCTATTGTAAATTGGATTAACTATGCCTATAACCATCCCGGAAGTGTGCCAAACAACCCACCAAAATTTGGTTGCAATCGGATGAATTGTAGGCTATATGAACGCATCACCAACACTCATTTGTTTAAAATACTCGCCCGCTGTCCATTGTAAATTTGATTGAATATGTTTATAATGATTTCGGAAGTGTTTACAACAACTCGCCAAAATTTGATCGCAATCAGATGAATGGTTTATGAACGCATAAAAGACGAACAAAAGAACATCCTTTTTTTACATACACTGAAGAAAATGGAAATTGCAACACCCAGAAGGAGTGGTGCTACATTGCTGCAATTGAACATGCAGGACGAGTGTTCGGTTGTGATTCGATGATTACACTTTCAGGTCCCTCTGACCGCAAGTTTGGACAACAATCAATACAGGATGTGCCCACCACGAGCTGCAATACGTTGATGAATTCGTCGAGGCATGGAGTCAACAAGGCCCTGGATCGCTTCCTGAGGAATTGTGGCCCATGCTTGCTGCACTGCATGGGTCAGTTGTTCCAGAGTTGTGGGTGGCCGAGGACGGTTGGCCAGTTGTCGACCCATCGTGTCCCACACATGCTCAATAGCACTGAGGTCCGGGGATCTGGCAGGCCATTCTAAGGTTGTGATGTCGTGGAGAGCTTCTCTGGAGATGCGTGCAGTGTGAACCCGGACATTGTCCTGCTGAAACATCCCATTAGCAATGTTCGCCATCATAGGGACAACCACTGGATTGAGTACCCTATCAATGTACTGTCGAGCAGTCATAGTGCCCTCAACAAGCACTACAGTAATTGTGATTTCACATTAAAGCCAATAGCTCCCCAGACCATAATGCTTGGTGTTGGTCCTGTGTTCCTCTCGACAATAAGGTCTGGGTGGCCCCTCTCCCCGGTACGTCGGCGCACACGATGCCGGCGATCACTGCGGGCAAGACAAAGTGCGATTCATCACTAAAGACGACCCTATGCCATTCGTCGACCCACGTCGATCGTTCTCGAGACAAGGCCAGCCTTACACGTCGCTGTTGTGGGGTCAATGGAACACCTTCTGCAGGGACACGGGATCGTAAGCCAGCTGCACGCAGGCGATTACCAACTGTTTGTTGTGTAACGTGGGGTGCCACAGCTGCTCGAATTTGCGCTGCTGTTGCATGGGGTTCCATCCGGGCCATCCGAATGATGCGGCGATCCTCTCTCACAGTTGTCTATCGCGCTGGGCCTGTGCCTCGTCTACGAGTGTGGGTACCTTAATTTGACTACTGCTGCCATACATGTTGTACCGTAGATGCCTGTCGGCCAACACGTGCAGCGACAGTCCTTAGCGATAATCCAGCTTCACACAGCCCAATCATCCGAGCCCTCTCGAACGGCGACAGTTGTTGATAGCATGCTCTTCTCTGTCGTCGAGGCATATTTGGCGGAGAACACTTCACTGCACAGACTGCAAGTCAACTACGCTACACCAGAGTCCGTATACTGGAGTTGATTCCTCCGAGACCAATCACGTGGGGAGACCTGTAGCAACAATCCAATGGGTCTGAAACTTTGATCGTTTATATACCTACATGGCATCGTTCCATATCTTGAAAATCAACACAAACGACCAATGCCTTCATGGTGTTGCATATCCATTTTCTGCAGTGTATATATAAGATAATAGAAATATCACTATAATGTACCCCTCCCCAGGAAGAAATTCTGCGTATGCCACTGAGGGTGACTTGGTATTCTGCCAGTTCTTAAGATGGAGTCTGGCTGTACTCTTTTTAATTTTTATTGGGAGTTGACAATCTTGTGTAAGTTATAAGATCTTTGGAAAAGGCTACCTAAAGGGGATGGTACAATACACTACTTAAAGAGAGTCTATAGCTAAGGAGGTCTATATCTATGAGACGAACATCAAGACCGTCACCACACACCTCCCTGATTAGGTTTCTTTCCTTTTAAAAATTGAAATAGGGTAATAAAATGACTACTATATGAAGTGGGGCGAGGTCTTGATGCTCTACCGCTAACCTGTGTTACTCTAGCACAGCAGGCACAAACCACACACCAAACACAAGACAAAGCTAAAGCAGAGAGTGGAACAGAGCTAATAGATCTTCCTTCTCCAGTAACTAGCCTATTCAACTACCAGAAACTAAAATATCCTCACTTTTTGCTTTCAAAGCCCAGGAAAATTGCAATAACCATTTAAAGAGTGGTTTATATTTGGTTTTCCATTATCCAGTTATCTCTCTCATTCTTTTTTATTGCTCAAGATAATTAGTCTCGATTGGTTTTTATTTCTTGACCTTCCACTCTTTAATGTAATTTTTGTCATGCCTGACCGAAAGGATTAAGTTCACTGGATTGTCAGACTTACGAGGGAACGGTACAAAGTCGGATGACGAATTTTGATTTTATTTTTACATAGTCGTGAAGGTCTTTTTTACGCCGAAACAGGTAGTGAAGGTCAAATTTTTCGCTAGTCCTTTTTAAGGACGCATTTTGGAGCTCCGAGTTGGTGGTGCGTGCTCTCATTGTACAGTACCCTTTGCTTTTTATAATACCCTCATTTTTACCTTGTTTAATGTGGCAGCAGGTATTTTTTCTCCCTTAAAGTGAGTTCTTAATACCGACAGTAGTGGTTACGCTGGCTAAAGCTCAGCATTAGGTCATGGGGCCAAGCTCTCTGCTGACTCGGTAGACGCGTGGGTTCGAGCCCCACCGTCGGCCGTCCTTGAAATTGTTTTCCGTGGTTTCCCATTTTCAACACCAGGCAAATGCTGGGACGGTACCTTCTGACAGGCCACGGCCGCTTCCTTCCACATCCTTGCCCAGTTTCATTCACCATCATTCATTTCATCTCTCATTAACTCCTCTCATGAGGTTGGCGTCAGGAAGGGCATCCGGCCGTTAAAATCATCGCCACAAAGACTTCCATCGCAACTCATCCCCGACCCCGGGAATAATAAGGGGTAGACAAAGTGTGTTCTTAATCTTCCTCTTTTTTCTCCTTCCTGCCACTGTTGCGGTAGCGCGGCTGCCTCTCACCCGGTGGCCCCAGGTTCGATTCCCGGCTCCGTCAGGGATTTTAGAAACTGACGTGAGGGCTGGTACTGGGTGCACTCAGCCTCGTGAGGACAATTGAGTAGCTGCCTGACAGTGAGGCAGCGCCCCAGGTCATGAAAACCAAGATTAACGGCCGAGGCGATCCGATGCGCTGACCACGCGTCACCCCGATATCTGCAGGCCAAATGGCTGGGCAGCGGTCGCTTGGAAGGCCCAGGCACTTCATGGGTTGTAGTGCCAGGGGTTATATAATACTTCAGACTGGTCAGAATGATAATGAAAGTAGAAAACAACAACACTCTGTATCCAGCACCACATTTCAAATGCTTTGATCTTCAATAGTTCATCTTTTTTTTTGCTACTCCAAATAAAACAATGAAAGCATTAATGTGCGTGTTTAGCTCAAAACGGGGGGCTTCGGTGGCGTAGTTGGTAGCATGCTGAGCTTCTATGCTGAAGGTCACGGGTTCAAACCCGGCCGAAGTCGTTGAATCTTTTAAGAGCGTTAAAAATCACTCAGTATGCCTTCCTTCGGAGGGGAAATAAAGCAGGCGGGCCCATGTCATAGATTTATGGCATGAAAAAGAACCTTCCACTAACTACACTTATGTGAAGCCAAAATTTGTAGGTTAGAATTGATAACGCTCTATTAGTTCCACCGTTCGCCGCCAGGTGCTGACTGCGATGCCATCTAGTAGCCGAGTTCACAGCTAGGTGTCGTGGACGGTAGCATTTGGTAGCAAAAGTAGGAACTACTTTAAATTACTGTCTGCAGTCCTTACTTGAATTAAAAACAGATAACACACACTAATACAGTCATCACAATTAACACCGGTTAACAGACAGATTCTACACACACCCAAAGTACACGGGGCTACATGACCACGTTGTCCCAGCCCCTAAAATTAGGAACCAACCTAGTAGCTCGAAATCCATCCAGTTAAAAGCTAGCGTGTTTAAAACAAAAAACACACAATTTTTATTGATTTTAAACCTTATTCCCAATCGTCTAGTTAAATACAGCGTGAACTAGAAACTGAAGAAGGAAGCTAAATTCACATAGAAAGTCAACTCTGAACTATAGGGGGTCTAGATTAGAAGTAGATATGTTGTACCTTGAAGCCATGTTGCACCACTAATGGAACAGCTCGAGTGAGATTGTTCAATCAACATTAATCGGTAGTTTTAAAACCCCGTTAGTCAGTCTTATTGACAATTTTGTTTTATGTGACAAAATGAAAGTTGAAGGATAGATATAATTATGTATAGAAACCCTGTAAGTCCGCTGTACACAGTGGTCGTGAGGGGATCGTAAATATTTGCTTTGGTTTTGAAACTCTGTATTTCACTGACATGTCTACCTAATGAAGAGGAAATTAAACATGTTTGGAGTACTGTATAATAACTGGAGCACCACTAACAAGGGCTAAATTGGGTATTCTCATTTAGGAAGCATGTTCCATGTATTAAAATATTTTTCTTCGGTTCAATTTATTGGTATTAAAAATATTTATTACTTCTTTGTACTCGAATAAAGTAGATACACACATCAATAAATCATATGAGTATTCATTCTGTTATTCAATTTGTTTTAAAATCCTGTATGTCACAGAGTTTTAAATTTAAGGGGAGGTATGACTGATTTTTTTTGGATTTTTAAGCAAAATCACATTCTTTTGTTTTATTCATACAAAATTTGTGTTGTTGCAGCCCCTAAACTGAGGAACCAACCATCTCTCTCTTTCAGAAAATGAAGAGTATCTTACGGGCTCCAATCTGCGAAAGCTATGTGTGGTTGCTATCACTCCTGTGCCAACTAATGGGAATCTCTCCTCACTAATGACTTAAGTTCGATGATCGGATATGCCATCAACTAGTAGGCTAGTAAAAAGAAGAGAAAAAAAAAATAGAAATGATATTACAGTTTTCTAAGTGAAATTATGCTTTAAACTTAAACTTTTGTGGATAGCATCCCCTTCAAGAAATGTTGGTGCATTCCACAAAAGTATAAAACATTTACAATGACTTAATTAATTTCACAAATCATAACAACTACCCTGTTTTGGAGAGCGTGGGTTCGAATCCCACCTTAGCCATCCTGAAAATGTTTTTTGTGGTTTCCCATTTTCACCACCATGCAAATGTCGGGACGGTTCCTTTCAATAGGTCCACGGCCGATTTCCTTCCAAAATCCCTTCCCTGACCCGTCCTGAAAATAAAATGAATGGCCATTGGCTGCATTAATAAAATTATTAAAATCTATAGAAATATGCATTCATAAAATGTTAGGCTTCCTACCTATTTATATTTGTTAATGCATTTATTAGATAATTTGTGTGTTTTCCAATGATTATCCTAGATATGATTTTACTGCTTGTTCATGAAGAATCCAGTCTTCGTATGTGCAGTGTCAACCATAACTGAGCTCCTAATCACAACTTGAGTATTGTGGTTACTTTTAAAAAATAGTATTAAGCTATCAAGAGAAAGTGGTATCATGTCATCTCTAGGTAATTTTGGTGCCATACATATTTTATTTTTATTTGATTGTAGCAACCATGGTACCAGTAAGCGCTAAGGTGCTTGGCCATGGAACCAGGTTATTTCTCTATCTGGTTATCTTCTTGAAGAGAAAACTATTCACAAAACATCACACGGTTTAGTTTAAAGACAGTGTGGTTCAATCCACCGTTGGCCGTCCTTCAAAGATAAATTTATAGCGTAATACTAAAATGTTCCTTGTCATTAAACCTTATATGGTGCACCATAAAGAAGGATGGGAAATTGAAAGCTTAGTTTCATACATCATTTTGCCGCAAGAAACTTCCTTCAATCTCCTTGCCTCATTTCATTAATTCTAATTTTTTAAATCCCTCTTCTGATGAGGCTACCATCAAGAAGGGCATCCGGGAGTGAAAACAGGGATAATATGTGGTAGAACTTTTTTTTTTTAATTCTTTCTTTTTAAAAGATCTCCAGTTGTTATTTATGGATGATAACTTTGGTGTTATGCCTAAAACAGATCTGATTGGCAGCAACATGGTTTTAAGAACAGAAGATAGCAGTGGCAGAAGAATGCACCACACTGTGGAGGACAAGCTTGCGGATACATACTTGTACCTAGACGGGTGAAATCCCTTAGAATTGTACCTGTCAGAATCTGCAACCAATCCATTGCCTTTGTGAGTAAATATGTGGCTATTTTGATCTGAAACACAGAGAAAACACAAACTATTATATCAGTTCATAACTTGCTCACAAGACGATGCTAATCTTCTCCTACTGGAATTTCTACTAATTCGTTGGTTAGTTTGGGAAGTACAACAATTACTGGGCTCCATATTGAACAATATCCACTTCAATCACTGTTAACGTGCAACTCGAGAGATAACTTCAAGATTGGAAAACACCCCCTGAGCTCATATTTGTACATACTTTATTTTTATCTTTGAAATCTATATTTACAACTTTTAGAGGTATTTTTTAATTTTTGAAAGCTATATTTTTTAATCTTTGAAAGATATATTTACATCTTTTTATGGTATTTTTAGCCTATTTTCATTTATGAAAAAAATAGGCTTATGAGAACACCTTTTGTCTGTCTGTGTGTGTGTGTGAGGATTTATGTGTGTCCCCCCTAATAACTTCTAAATGGCTGGAGCGATTTGAATGAAACTCGGTAAGTTCATAGCACTATTCCGGGCGACCCCAACCGTGCCCTTCAAATTTTGTTACGTTTCATCAATCCAACATTGCGGCTGTGCAAAATATTTCACCAGCATTCAATATCTCCGAAACCATTACCGATATCACCCTGGAATTTTGTACGATGATGAAGGGAACTACTAGAAGGTCATCTATGAGACTTTCAAAAACCGGTTAACTACAAAACGAACATGGCGGCCAAGCGAAGTTGAAACTTTTAAATAGACTTTTCTCACGTTTTAATGATCCAAATGCAATGAAAATTTGTACAGCAAATGTTTATACACATTGTAATGCACTGGTGTCTAATTTAGTTCAATTGTTTAGGTAACCTCAAGATGGCGGCTGCGCAAATTTCTAAAATTAAGTTTTCATTTCTTGTGTTCTAATCATGCGATCAAATTCAACATTTGCATAATGAACATACACAATAATCATCATCTAATAGTACATAACTCTATGGCCTACATATATTAAAATTCAACATGACGACCATCTGAAATATTTAGACGGTTCTCAATATCTATTAATCTACTACAACAATCAAAGTGAAATTTTGTAAGTGTATAGAGGCTATAAGCATAAGTTCACCTATAAGACGTTCAATAACCTGGCGAGCACAAATCCAACATGGCGGCGACGCGAAATTTAAATATTCCAATGGACGTTTCTTGCGTTTTAACCATCCGAGCGCAGTGAAACTTGATACGGTATATGTTTATACAAATTTTAATCAACTGGCATCTAATTCATTTAAATTATTATCATAACCACAAGATGGCGGCTGAGCGAAATTTTAAAATTCCTCTTTTAATTGTTGTGTCCTAATCAAGCGATTGAAGTTTGAATAAAACACCTACACAACAATCTTCATGTAATTGTCAGTGGCGGCCGGTGGTAAGTAAAGCTGGGTGTTGCACCAACATTTCTGATGTCGCAATTTTATATGGGAAGTTTACACATGTAACAAAAATTAATTAACGTTAGATAAACTACAGTTCTATAAAAACTGAAATACATGGGTTTTCCAAAATGACTGTACGTTCGACAAATAGACAAATTTTAATGGCTCTTTTGGGCTTCTTCCTATAGGAATTCATTAAAAAAATTAGATTTATGCATTTAAGCCCTATGCCTGAGTTCATGGGAAGAATTTTAAACACAGCAGGTTGTCTAAGGTTGGGTCTCAATCTCCGGGATAATAAACATTCTCAACATAAAAACATGGCAACCGAAAATTTTGTACGTTAACGAAAAATGTTATTACTAACAAAGACGGGCACATATTCTGCATAAGGATAGGATTTTTATCATTTTAAATGATCTTGTCGACTTCGTAGTTACGCTGGGGTCTGGCGTTACGTTACGGTGACGGGACGAAATGTACCGAGCATGCACTGAGGTGTGTGACGTCATAATACTGCTTGAGCTTCCTCCTTTCCCCGCGCGCTCCGGTGAGCGTGACGTCATCCAGCCAGCTACCTCCTTTGACCTTGGTTTGCACTTGCTAACGGACTTTGAGTTCACGCAGCATTTGTAGCATTTAAAATGATATAAAGTCTAGTCTTTCAGACTGACTATCAGTCTTTTTTTTTACTATAGCTTGAACCCCATCAGAGGAACCAGCCATGAAGTGCGCTCTGTCATACGTCGGCGCAATTCATTTTTGCGGAGTTTCGTTCAATTTATGCTTCTTTAATTCATCCACTAAACACGCTGCTAATGTGTGTGCATCATGTTTTGTTTGCCTCTTACTACGTATCGGTGCACAACAGCCATCTGAAATATGTTTGAAATATCACTAGTTTCATCTGCTATAATGGCAAAAATTTCCGATTCCTTTATTTGCTTTGATTCTTCTTCTTGGCAAACCTCCATCATAATCTGTAAAAATTAATTTTGAATTGTTTTGGACGTTCCTTTGAAAACAGTTGCCCTTACCAAATGACCTTTAACACAGCATCCAACTCAGCGGTAAAATTAATTAGTTCTCTCAAAACACATGGATTTGTTGATGTTACACTTTCATCATGATCACGCAAGGCCAGTCCGAAAGAACCACAGAAACGAATACAGTTTATTACAATATTTAACACATATCTATTGTGCCTAACATCTTCGTTATATTCCGCAATTTACCTTCTATAGGCACTGTCCAATTGTGCATCTTCGTTAACAGTTCCAAAAAGTGTCAATTTCAAACAGCTGAAGATTGGTTGGTTGGTTCCTCAGTTTAGGAGCTGCGACAAGGCAGTCATGTAGCCCCCTGTACTTTGGGTGTGTGGAGAAACTGTCTGATAACCGGTGTTAATTGTGATGGCTGTATTAGTGAGTGTTATCTGTTTTTAATTCAAGTGAGGACTACAGACATTGAATTTCAAGCAGATCCTACTTTTGCCGCCAAAGGCCACCGTAAACGACTACTAGTTCAGAACTTGGTTACTACACGCCACCGCAGTCGGCTCCTGGCGACGAACGTTGGAACCTAAGAGCGTTGTTCAAATTTTTAACCTATAATTTAGCTTCACACAGGTGTAATAAGTGGAAGGTTCTTTAACATGCCATAAATCTATGACATGGGACCGCCGGCTTTACTTCCCCTCCGAAGGAATGCATACTGAGGGATTTTCAACGCTTTTAAAAAATCCGATGACTTCGGCTGGGTTTGAACCCGCGATCTTGGGCATAGAGACTCAGCATGCTACCAACTACGGCACCGAAGCCGCTCAGCTGAAGATTCATGTTTCTTTATTTTAGGGATTATTTTCGTTAACTCCTATTTTGGTCCACGTGAATTCTCCACCAACAAACATGTAAAACAGAATAAAGCGTTTTTAATATCACATTCACATAACCAATTATTATTGCCTCAAATATCTCCTTTAAACGGCCTCGTATACTTATATTTTGGACAATACTTATCCGGTAATGGTGCACCGAGTGTTTTTACTGTAAGTTGATCGTCATCAGGGAGCTGGAAAAACTGTCTGACTAGCAAATTACTTACTCTATTCATTTTCACTCACACTCCACAATACAATTAATGTTTCAAACTAAACATTCCGTTAAAATAAAATACTACGGTAACTTACAAGATGCACAGATGATAAATCTGGGTGCTACATCGGAAAGTGGCGCGAAAAGCAAACTAACAAAACACTGAATTTTGCTAGCCAAGAAATTTCGTAGTGAATGCATAGGTCTACTCACAATCAACCAAACAATAATAATAATAATAATAATAATAATAATAATAAAAATGCACAGTTAAGTATCTGCCTGGAACCAAAATACTCAAATCAACTAAATACAGAACTAATCGCAACCCAAATACCGCAAGAACAAGAGTGGTAAAAGCAAACATAAACCGCTAAAGTACACCAACAATACGTCGCAAAATAGTTCAGCCACTTATCTACTGTACTTATAGCACGGTGGCGTTCTTAGGCTCGCTTCACAGAACAATTGACAAAAATATTAAATGAAGTTATGATGAGAAAACATCTAAAAATAATTGGGTGTGAACCAACTAATGTCTCCCTATGAAATTCCGATATTTGTACCGTTGTGGGTGGTATAGCATTCTCTAGTGGTGTGGGAAAGAAACTACCCTTCAGGGGCAGATGACCTCGTAGTTCCGCCACTTAAAACAACAATAACTAACTAACTAACTAAACTACCCTTCGCGGGGTAAGAGAAATCGAGGGTGTTGTCATTTCCAAAGAGTGGTGCAGTCTAACGGGGCCATTTGGAACTGAGTGTTGCCAGGGGACTGGCAGCTCGTCTGCAACTCCCTGCTACCCATGCTGGTCGGCATGCTATGCACAAGCTTGGCCTCGTCCAGCCTCGTCCTGTACGCCGCGCTGTCTGCTTGGGAGTTGCCACAAGAGAGCTAACCCCCTGGAGTTTGATTTGAAGGCGGCAGCTTTTATAGGTACAGTGTGAAGCATTTGGATAAATAATATCAAAATATAGATGAATTTAACACATTTTTGAGTGCATTAGATCTATAAAACTAAAACATTAAAGGAAAAGAAACTACGAATTAGGTGTAAAATTATTGGGAGTTGTGCAACGCTGCAACAATGTCACCAGCCGCCACTGGTAATTGTACACAAATCTAAGGCCTATACTATAAAAATCCAACATGGTGACCTTCCAAAATATTTAGATGGTTCTCAATATCTACGAATCTACTACAGCAATCAAACTGACAATTTGTATGTTGATAGAGGCAATTAATATTAGTAGGATATATGAAAATAGGCTATTTAGTTCTTCATGGAACTACTTGTTAAATATTTGATAGCGATATATTTAATCTCTGAAAGCGATATTTACCGTACATCTTTGAAAGGCATATTTTAATCTTTGAAAGATACATTTTTATCTTTTAAAGGTATTTTCTTCGAAAGAAAAATTTTAATTTTTGAAAGCTATATTTGCATCTTTTTAAGGTATTTTTTAATCTTTGAAAGCTATATTTACATCTTTTAAAGGTAACTTTTTTTTAAATCTTTGGAACCTGTTTTTCAAAATCTATTAATGGTATTTTTGAAATTTTTGAAAGGTATATAATCAAATTAATGCTTTTCAGTCGGTCAACACGATTCTACCGAATTGTAAGGGGTGTTTCACTAAACCTGAAAAAAAAATGTTACATGAGATTAATAAATAAATTTATTTGGATGACCAGTTTCGATCGTCAAGCGATCATCATCAGATCCTTTACACTTAGGTCATTAAATCTATGTCTACAAGTATGTGTGCGATGGTATTTACAATGTGTACATTTATTTAGTACCGCAGTTATTATAAACTTGCCCAACAATTGGGTACAATTGTGTTGACTAACTGAATTTTGATTACTAAGGCAACACTGAGATATGGATTCTAACACAATAAAGCTATATAAATTAAACCATCAGTGACAATCCACATCACTCGGGGGCAGATGGTGATGATGTAAATAAAATCACATAAAATGCTCTTAATTTTATGGGAAATGCTCAACAACAGGACTGCCCAACCTACAGCCCGCTAGACTATTTTGTCCGGCTGTGTCGCCAAAACTTTGAAACAACTGAAGCCCACTGGAGAAAGCAGTGCACCGCTACCCAAGGTCATGAACACTTAAAATACTTATTAATGATTGGTACAACTAAGTTCGATCCTAAGTGGAGAGAAATTTTAAGTATCGGTACAAAGCTTTTCCAATCGTCGCACTAAACTATATTATCATGAACTTTATTTCATATTTTGATTAATAATAGGTGTTTAATTAACATAAATACTCACTCTTTGTTATTCATGCTGTATGTGTATTGAATATCATTGTACTTCTATTTTAAAGGGATTTTCTTTAAATATTTAAATTTCTTTAGTGTTTTATTTTTTTATCCCTTATAAATAAATATAGAAAACGGCAACAATACTAAGGACACTAAGCTCAGACAGCCACAAAACTCACCTTATTGCACCTATATTTAAAGAAAAAAATTACAAGCCTTACAGTAGTCGCATATGATGTGTAACATCTGACATAGAAGAAACCTCACGTGAAATTGTTGATACACCGGTATTTTATACTATTATTGGCACAAATATTAATCTATTGTAAAAGGGAGTGTTTTACAGATATTGTAGTTTATAATACGGAACTCATTTTATTATATGATTTGTAGCTTCCACCAGTACTAGCCTAAATAAAGAATACCATATGGATCAACTAGATTAATAGACGCGACACCGCTCATAACCTTAAATTCCTTATAAACAGGTCCTCTTGATTCACAGACCAACACGTAATTTCACATGGATTCTGTTAAAATGACTCATATTGATACGATGAATATCGTTTAAAATGATAATCTGGTAGCAAAAAATATCTACCCCGCGCAGGATTCGGACCCAAGATCTCTAGATTCACAGTCATACGCAATAATCCCACGGCTATTTCGACTACGCAAATATTGTGCACAAGATGGTGACTTATTTCCACGTTCCAATAATACTGCATTACGGAATTAAGTTTCATTTATATTTTGCTTGTTTCGATAATGTTCCTGAGTGACATTGATTTTAAAATGCCTTATGCCAATGCAATGCCGACTACTTACAATGTTTGATATTAAGGCATTTTACCATTTAAATTATGATACGAAGACTTCGAACATGTACCATGTCATTTGTTTAAATCACTTGACACCAGAGTTCGCATGAGCTTTTTCCGTTCAGTATGTCATATACATTCCACATGGCCGAGAGCGCGTCATGGTATCAATTTTCGACACCGCGCGCTGATAGTTTCTCTTACCAGTGCCAGCTGGATCGATCGAGTTGGTAGTGCGTCTTATACTTCCGTTCGATCCACCACTGCCAGCTAGGGCACACTTCCATTCGATCGATCGAGCGGGCAGTGCATACTTCCGTTGTCCACCACTGCTAGCTAGTACACTTCCGTTTGATCGATCAAGCGGGCAGTGCATACTTCCGTTGTCCACCACTGCCAGCTAGTACACTTACGTTTGATCGAACGAGCGGGCAGTGCATACTTCCATTGTCCACCACTGCCAGCTAGTACACTTCCGTTTGATCGATCGAGCGGGCAGTGCATACTTCCGTTGTCCACCACTGCCAGCTAGTACACTTCCATTTGATTGATCAAGGGGGCAGTGCATACTTCTGTTTGATCCACCACTGCCAGCTCAATCGTTCCGATCCACTTCCGTCCCCAATTTTCAAAATCACTCCCACAAAACTATCCAGTAACCGAGCGGAAAGATCTTACACATCAAAAAAATCCATACCCCCCCAAACCCCCCGGAGTGTTATTGGCCCGCAAGGTCCCCCAACTATTTACAACATGACCCTTGGTTAAAAAAGGATTGGGCACCCCTGCTCTAGAAAAAGGAATAAAATATTACTTTAAAATATTCGACCTAACTGAATGGAATCTAATCACCATCACCTTTGTTGTTCATAATTTATAGGAACAAATGAATACAGGAATGGAGGTATGAATGACATGAGTCAGCAGATATCTAAAACATCTAGATGCCATATTGTTCGCTGATGATATTGCCCTGGTAGCATTCTCAGAGGATGATCTACAGTGATGAATTTCTAATTTCTAGAAGACCTCATCTAAATTCAGCATGGTAATTTCGTCTGAAAAAACATGGCTTTTAAAGGGAAGGCTCCTATCCCAAGTAAAATCTGTTCAGATAACAAAATTTTTGAAAGAGTAAAAGAATTCAATTATCTGGATACAAATTACCTTTCCAAGAGGAAGAGAATATATCTGCAAAAATATCCAAGTAGGTACACTAGAACAATAGGAATTTTAAAATCACATATCTTGTGCAAAAACACACTTGCTTACGTCTTTATAACACTTTGGCCACACCAACCATTTGCTACGGCAGCGAGGCATGGACACTAAGATCTTTCGACTTACAGCTTGTGAAATGAAATTCATGTGACGAACAGCAGGCTATGCAAAATGGGATCATAAGTGAAATAAAGATGTGCTGAAGAAATTGATGGTGAAACCTGTCATCACTTACAACTATGATTACCAGGAAAACTGGAAATGTCACGTGCAAAGGATGGATTCTGGAAGTTTATATTGTAATAATGGAGGAAGTAAACCCCAGATTCTGGAAGACCAACAAAGGAAGGAAAAGGAAGGAAGCTTGTAGTTTAACATGACCGTTAATCTTGAGATCATGAGCCACGGGACCTCCTTTTTACGTGGAATCCGAACCACAGGACATGGCATTTCACTTCGAAAATCTCACATGCATTGACCGGGAATCGAACCCGGACCGCCTTGGTGAGAGGCATACAGACTAACAAAGGCTAGCAACCCAGAGGAACAAGATCTGTAGGACGTCCGATGAAGCGATGGAAGGAAAATTCATGACCGTAATGGGACACTTGGCCCAATACTGATAACGATGATGATGATGATGGCCAAACTGAACTAGAGCGATGTGTTATGTGGCTTTGTAAATACTGTAATCAGAGATGGAGAGGCCAAGCAATAAAGCTCCCTCGATTACAACCCCACTCTCCCCCAACCATTTGGTGCAATTTATGTGGGCGCATGTTTAATGCCAGGATTGCTCTGTTCAGTCATCGGAAACACATTCACAAGCTAGGTTGAAATGCTCTTTTTATGCTGGAAGATGTTATGTGTACCCGGAATCAAGTTACAGCTGATGATGATGAATCAGTTTCCTGCATTAATTACAAAGCAATTACTGTTACTTCCAAAGTAATCCACTTGAGTGAACATGGAAAATGGAAACGATAGTAAATGCAATTTTAAATTTCCTTCAGAACTATATGTATTCAAATTTTAAGTAATTTTCCTCATACAGAAGATAAAACCAACAACACAAGAGGAATTTAATGCTGTAATCCATTCTCATTACTTTGGTTAGTTATTAAAACTCAGCAAATTTTCTAGGATTGTGCTCTGTCTTGTGTGGGGTTTCGCCTAGGACACCAAGCTGGCTCATCAGCGGGCTCCTGGTGTCTGCGCCCGGACCTCCACAGGAGTAGCGAACTGCGTGCTACCTCCTTTTATATGAAGTGCACCTGCATCTCTTTACTGCAAGAACTGAAAGCTCAAGCAGCCTTAACCTCCCTATGAAGGCTTCCAAAAAGATGGTATATTGGCTTTCATGGTGGACACCAAGAGCCTGCTGATGAGCCAACTTGGTGTCCTAGGCGAAACCCCACACAAGACATGGCACAAACCTAGAAGAATTGCTGAGTTTTAATTCACCGGCCGTGAAAGCCAATATACCATCTTTCTAGTTTGTAATTGTTGCTTTAAGTGGCAGAACAGCAATGTCATCTGCCTCTACCTCTCTCATTAATTTAATTATTGTCCAAATAGGACCAACATTCTTTATGTAACTTTATTAAATTTTGAACAGTTCTTTTACCACTTCAGTTTTATGCATTGGATGTTGGAGGTTTTGTTGAATAATTTATTAAACCAGTTAAACTCAACCCTTTTCTTTTTTAGTTACTATTAACAAGAATGCTTTTCAGTTGGTCAACACAAATTGTACACTAATACACTGAAGAAAATGGAAATTGCAACACCCAGAAGGAGTGGTGCTACATTGCTGCAATTGAACATGCAGGATGAGTGTTCGGTTGTGATTCGATGATTACACTTTCAGGTCCCTCTGACCGCAAGTTTGGACAACAATCAATACAGGATGTGCCCACCACGAGCTGCAATGAATTCTGCACGGCATGGAGTCAATAAGGCTCTGGATCGCTTCCTGAGGAATTGTGGCCCATGCTTGCTGCACTGCACGGGTCAGTTGTTCCAGAGTTGTGGGTGGCTGAGGACGGTTGGCCAGTTGTCGACCATCATGTGCCACACATGCTCAATGGGACTGAGGTCTGGGGATCTGGCAGGCCATTCTAAGGTTGTGATGCCGTGGAGAGCTTCTCTGGAGATGCGTGCAGTGTGAACCCGGGCATTGTCCTGCTGAAACATCCCATTAGCAATGTTCGCCATCATAGGGACAACCACTGGATTGAGTACCTTATCAACGTACTGTCGAGCAGTCATAGTGCCCTCAACAAGCACTAATTGTGATTTCACATTAAAGCCAAGAGCTCCCCAGACCATAATGCTTGGTGTTGCCCCTGTGTGCCTCTCGACAATAAGGTCTGGGTGGCCCCTCTCCCCGGTACGTCGGCGCACACGATTCTGGCGATCACTGTGGGCAAGACAGAAGCTTGATTCATCACTAAAGACAACCCTATGCCATTCGTCGACCCACGTCAAACGTTCTCGACACCAGGCCAGCCTTACACATCGCTGTTGTGGGGTCAATGGAACACCTTCTGGAGGGACACGGGATCGTAAGCCAGCTGCACGCAGGCAATTACCAACTGTTTGTTGTGTAACGTGGGGTGCCACAGCTGCTCGAATTTGCGCTGCTGTTGCATGGGGTTCCATCCGGGCCATCCAAATGATGTGGCGATCCTCTCTCACAGTTGTCTGTAGGCTGGGCCTGTGCCAAGTCTATGAGTGTGGGTACCTTCATTTGACCACTGCTGCCATACACATTGTACCGTAGATGCCCGTCGGCCAACACGTGCAGCGAGAGTCCTTAGCGATAATCCAGCCTCACACAGCCCAATTATCCGAGCCCTCTCAAACGGCGAGAGTTGTTGATAGCGTGCTCTTTTCTGTCGTCGAGGCATCTTTGACGGGGAACACTTCACTGCACAGACTGCAAGTCAACTACGCTACACCAGAATCCGTATACTGGTGTTGATTCGTCCGCGACCAATCACGTGGGGAGACCTGTAGCAACAATCCAATGGATCTGAAACTTTGATCGTTTACATACCTACATGGCATCGTTCCATATCTTGAAAATCAACACAAACGGCCAATGCCTTCATGGTGTTGCAATTTCCATTTTCTGCAGTGTAGATTGGGCAGGGAATTACAATTATTTTAACACCCAAATACCTGAAAAATATTAGATGAATTATTATACACTAACACTTCTCAAACTAATGGGGAGGAGTAATTGGATGACATGTTTCATTTGCCAGGCAAACATCATCAGATCCTGTTTACTTAGGCTTAAATTAAGTTCAGTGGATATAAATAACACTCATATGAGGCGTCCAGTATCAAAACAAGGCACATCACTTCAACAAATTTTTTCAGGAGATACAAAAAACTGAATAAGTCTATTGTTTACTGACAAATAAACATGCCTCTTTTTGAAAGTTGTGAGTGATATAGACACATATTTCCCAAAAGTTTCATAACTCACGCTGTTTTATTTTCCTTTTTGTGAGCGTTTTAATATTTGATGTGTCTTATTTTTATTTTTTTTTACTTGCTGATGTATGTTGTTCTGCAACGCAGTAATCAGATGTATCTTATTTTGAAAATAAAATAATCAATCATCACAAGTATAAAGTCGATTTAACACGCCAATACAAATGTAAACACACTGGCATTAACAGAACACAAAATAATTGCATATGCAGCACTCAGAGAGCGCTCTTTCAGCTGATGCGCTGATCGATGTGCAATAGACCCTGCCAAGATGGGTCTTGTTTTGATACTCATTCACTTATTCGTCTTATTTTGAAACCAACCGACTACTTGAGCATTTTAAAACAGCATGATGTGTCCGGCTTTAAATACCTTTCTCTTCCCACATGTAAAGAGGGCATTCATTACTTGTTAAATCAGCCGTAATCTCAAAATTACAAAAGTAGTGATGTGTGTTGATATTCACACTAGACGACTCATGTACAAGGATATTTATTGATGTGTAACATCTTTCCGCTCGGTTGCTGGATAGTTTTGTGGGAGTGATTTTGAAAATTGGGGACAAAAGTTAATCGGGCGGTAGTGGATCGGACGGAAGTGAAGATGCACTGCCAGCTGGATGTACAATCGAAAATGTGTGTATTGGAAACAAGGCAGTGTGTGCTCTGTAGCGCGAGAATGTTATGGCAATACAGTAGGTAGTGCATTTAGCAGGCACTGGTTTGACGAGCACAGTGGCAAATGTTTCACCGACTTTCATTTGTCATTGAGCAGTTTATGAAGCTTCACGTTCAAGGTTGAATATCACATGGGGTAGGACAAAGACGACAAATGACATTTAAGTAAGCGGCATTATTGTCAAGCTGTGGGTGAGTAGTCAAATATTAAATGCATAACAGAATGTTGTTATATGAGTGGAATAAAAGCTGTGTTTTCATCATATGTGAGACTAGGTCATTTCGTGATTGTAGGAAGCCATGTTTTGATTGTTTACGACGAATTGTATGGGAGCCTTGAGAATAATGAATGTTATAGTTACTGAGGAATGTGCTCACAGTATTTGAGAGTACTGTCGACGTTGTGTGTCACTTTGTTATTATGAATTATTAATGTAAAAGGAAGGAAGGAAGCTTGTGGTTTTGCGTGTCCGTTAATCTCACGATCATGATCCACGGTACCTCCCTTTTACGTGGAATGCGAACCACAGGGCATGGCATTTCAATTCGAAAATCTCACATGTATTGACCGGGAATCAAACCCGGTCTACCTTGGTGAGAGACTAACAGCTTGACGCTTGCGCCACAATTCAATCTATGCATTCATCATAGTACCAGTATGAAAATGGAGTGTAAATTAACATTTTAAGAATGTCCAAGCTGTGTAGTATACAAGTAGGATAACATGTCAGATGTTACACATCATATGCGACTACTGTAAGGCTCGTATCTTTTTATTATAAGTTCTTGATGGAACTTTTAATGCGTCAAACATTTCATAAAAAAATATTTTTGTTTCGTTAGTCTTAAGCACTTGTGTGAATGCTGAGTTTTGTTGTTGTTGTTGTTGTTGTTGTCGGCGAATGCAGTGAAAAGTTCAAATGACTCAGTCAGGAAAGTAATGGTAAACTACCTCACTCGTCACCTTGCCTAGTATGCCTCATTATAGTGCTGCTATTTTTTTTTATTTTTTTTGTGGGATTCTATACAAACAGGGCCGGATTTAGATTTTATGCTCTCCTAGGCCCTTGAGTTTTTGCCCCCCCCCCCCCCCCCCCCCCCCCCCGCCCTCTTCATACCATCGTCAAGGAGGGAGAATTTAGACCTCAGAAAGATCTTTGTAATTTTTATTTTATTCTACTGTATCGTGAAGTAAAATCAATTGAGGGCCGGGTTCACCAACGCAGCGTTAACAGGCCGTCACTGAATGCGTTGTTAACTTTAACATCGGGTTTAACCTCGTTGGCGTTTCACCAGCACATTCGCCGATTGGCATTAGAAAACGAAGTGTTATGTTTAAGGGCTGTACAAACCTCATTGAAAGATGATGATCATGGCTGTATCTGTTTATTCTTTTGTGTAATCAAAAGAATAGGTTAACTGAAACAGCTTAAAAGTTACAAACTCCTTGGATGAAAACAAACACGGCTGATGAGCAAAAGAGCAAGAAGAGCCGGGGACTGTGACATTTTCGTTGAATAAAAGAAACATAATCTACTTATCTATCTACTCGGTGGATGAGTATCGTGAAATCGTTGAAAATAAGAGGACTGATGCTGTAACGTTTAGGTAGTCTTTTATTAAATTAAATTAACTAGCATGTTTTATAACGTAATGCTTCACACGATATTACACGTAAAAAGAAATAAGAGGACTGATGTTGTGACGTCTAGGTAGTCTTTTATTAAATTAACTACATGTTCTACACCGTAATGCATTACACGATATTACACATAAATAAGGAATGGTACATACGCCTAGGCTATCTTACATATCAGATGGGAATTCCAGGTTAGGTTCTGTCATGTGTAGAACATTCAACACAGAAGGCTCTGACAATCGAAATCTCATGATAAATTCTGTGTCGTCGCAATCATTCAAGTAATTCCTTCGTTAGTTATAAGTTAGTGGTCGAAGAAAATCTAGCATGTCTTCAAAAACATTTCCAACGATAGAATCATTATTTTTGCTTTGCATTATAACGAATACCTCATTCTTTCATACGTTATGTGCATAAAAGTAAATACGGCTTCCAAACATTTTTAATTGAGGTCATTCTGATAATTGTTCAATTTTTCCATTTGTTTTTGTAAAAAATCAGTTTTGGGCCTAAATTAAGGACATCTAAGAGTCATAATCGAAGAAACACTACGTTTCCAGCTGTGAAAGTTATTAGATGCATCTTTAGGCAGGGGCGTGGTGGCTCAGCGGTCTAGCTGTATGCCTCTCACCAAGGCGGTCCGGGTTCGATTCCCGGTCAATGCATGTGAGATTTTCGAAGTGAAATGCCATGTCCTGTGGTTCGGATTCCACGTAAAAAGGAGGTCCCGTGGCTCATGATCTCAAGATTAACGGTAACGTTAAACTACAAGCTTCCTTCCTTCCTTTTCATCTTTAGGCAGAAGACTTCAACAAGAAGAAAACAACTGCACCGCAATTTTGGCGGGAACGCGCGTGATTGGGGGAGCGCAAAGGGAGGGCGTGAATACAAACTCAATCCTATTGCGTAACGGACTTCGAAGGATAAAAGCAAACACCGCACGGGCAAGCTTGAAACCTCACCTTTCCAACACTATGAAATAATCACGGACATATGCCTACAGAAATCAACAAATATTAGATAAACAGCGCACCGATTGAATCGGCTTTGGCACTTTTGGCGTGAGTAGCGAAAGCCGATCTGATCGGCGCGTGGCACTGAGAGGGTTAATATTCAAGACTTAAAAATTTTCTCCTAATAAATCATAAAACAATCCTGTTCTAAAGCTGGAGTCGAAAATTCTGCTGTTGCAAAACATTTGTTGGTGAATGATGGCCACAATATAACTTGGAAAAGTGTCAAAATTGTGGAAAGTTTAATTTAAATCATAAAATTATGCGAAATTGGTTTTAAAAAAAATCATAAGTAGTAAAAGTCTGTTTAGTCTATTTTTGAATTGTAAAATGAACTTTTTGAAGTGCAACAAGATTAAAAGGGAGCGTATATGGTAACAAAAAAAATTACGGATTAATTTTGCGCCCCTCAGCATGGTGCGCCTATAGGCCAGGGCCTATGGGGCCTATTGGTAAATCCAGCCCTGGCAGCATATGGTGGTACGTTTCGAGGATCCATCCAGCCTCCGGGATGGGCTTACTGTATAACACACACAACAATAGCCTATGCTACAATAACATAGCAGTAGGTCAATATTATAGATGGCACAATCTTGTGTCATGCTGTCCACATGAAACAAAAATGTATTGTATTCTTCTTCTCCTTCTTCCTCTTCGTGAATGGGTCACTTTGGACCATGCGAAATCAATATATTTTGAGCTTTTCTCCTTGCCCAATAGTTCTTCATTTGCATGGACTGTTATGTTCTTCTGACCATGTTGGTTTCTTCTCATCTTCCTCAAATCCCCTGGTGTGGACAATATTCCTGATCCTGTAGATTTGGTGATCCTAATTCAATAAGGTTTTTGTCTTGTAAATTTGTTTTGTCAAAAATTTGTGGATTCGATTAGTAACTTTGGTATGATTCATTCTTTAGATCACTATTCTATGTTTTTGTCAGGGTTATTCTCATTGTATGTTTTTTTTTTTTTCGTGTAGCCTCCTGAGAGGCCGAGTGCAGGTCTTTCTAGTCGACGCCCGTGGGCGACCTGCGCGTCGGGATGAAAGATGGAATGGATGAAGATGAATGAAACTGGGCAAGGATGTGGAAGGAAGCGGCCGTGGCCTGTCAGAAGGTACTGTCCCAGCATTTGCCTGGTGTTGAAAATGGGAAACCACGGAAAACCATTTCAAGGACAGCCGACGGTGGGGCTCGAACCCACGTGTCTACCGAGTCAGCAGACAGCTTGGCCCCTTGACCTAACGCAGCGCTTTAGCCCGTGTAGCAACTACTGTCGGTCATTGTATGTGATTGATAGCGTGCATCATACTTGTTTATGTCTAAATGTGTATTTGGGCTGAGGAAGTACAGACGACTGTACGAAACATGTACCCAGTTGGATAAATAGATTATCAACAACATTGTATTGAAAAGACGGAAATTATTAATAGTTTTGTTAGTGATTCATTCTTTCCGAATGGCCTAAAAATTGAATTCGTCGCATTCTCATTGTATCAGTAAGTTTAGTACTCTTTTTATGGGTATTTCAGAGTTGGATCTGGGGTAGTGTATTCCATTTTTAATTCTGGGCCCTAGGATTTTTCTCAAAATTTCTTCTTCTTCAAGTACCGTGTCTGGTCCCCCGAACATTGACGATCATCATGGAAAAGGGCGCCTCTGTCCACCGCAAGCCGGAACAATTCTTCAACGGATCGAATCCGTGACCACTCCTTGATATTCTGAAGCCAGGACATCTGTCTTCTGCTACGCCCTCGTCTGCCATCTATTTTGCCTTGTAGTATTAGTTGAAGCAACTGATATTTTTGACCTCTAAGTACATGACCCAAATAGGCAGTTTTTCGATACTTAATGGTAGACAAATAAAGCTGAAGATCACATTTTGCTCTTCTGAGAACATCTCTGTTAGTAATTGTATCAGTCCAAGGTATTTTAAGCATTCGTCTATGAATCCACATTTTGAAGGCCCCTAATCATTTCATGGTGCTACCTTCAAAGTCCAAACCTCCATACTATACAAGAGTGTCGACCAGGCATAGGTTCGAGCCAAACTTTGTCGGAGCTTCAGATTTAAGTTGTCATTGTCATAATTTGTCTTTCCTTAATCCCTAACTGTTCCTTTAATGTTGTAGATTGAGCAATTCTGAAGCATAGAGAGCTTCAGGTTAAATCATTGTTAAGTAATGATGAATTTTACTGTTCCAGGACAAAAATTGTTTGTTATAAACATTCTTAGTGTGTTGAAAAGCAATTTCAATTTTCTGCATTCTTGATGTTGCAAATTTATTTTGTATTATAGGTTATGTTATGCATTGTTATCTGGCTTACTATGTGAAGATTAGCAAACATGGATAACGACACACTAGACCAGTGCTTCCCAAACAGGGTGTAGTGAAATTTGTCATCCTTAAAAATTCAGGATAGGAAACAAATAAAGAACCTGTGAGAAAATAGTAAACTTGCTTCCCCTCGTTCGACCTGGATGGATATTTTCCAACACTAAATGTAAACCAATATGACTGGATAAGAAATCCTTTTGCACCTGTAGCTCTTGTGAACTTCAACTTATCGAAGAGGAGGAGACTTTAAAACATAAGTACCATGAGTCAGAATTTCTATTCAACAAGATTTTCCTCACCTGAGTAGAAGACCCCTCATTGTTTTATTGCAGTGTTCTACGACACATGCGTGTGAAAGTGCGTTTTCTGTTATGGCTAATACAAAAACAGTTAAACGTGGAAGTTTGAGAATGTTAGATGAGGAAATGCGTATGATTTGTCCTGCATCCGACTCGATATAAAGCAGACTTGTAATGATTGCCAAGCCCAGCAGTCATTGAATTGGAACATCAAGGTGCAAGTTTTGTATCTATGAGAAAGGTGTTTAATATAAACTATTAGTCTATACTTGGAAAATCATATACACTGACCGGCAAAGAAATCCGATCACTTGAAAATTTCAACATTACTTGCATTTAAATCATAAATATGAACGCTCTAAGCCTAGTACATAAGTTACTGTAGTTATAGCATGGAAGTAAGGTTAATTGTTTTCCTGTATCAATTATCATTCTTCATGTGATTGTTTCACTCAACAATAGCGATTCATTGACACGATGCTGTTTCCCGCGGAAAGTTGTGCGCACCACCCTTTTCGATCAGAGCCACTCCCCTGGCAACATCTTCCGGCCTCAAGCACATATTCGTTTCTGAATTGCTCAAGAACTGAGGACATGGCTGTATTGATCAACCCATCTGTTTTGGGAATATTTGGTGTCATTTTGGTCCGTATTGACAAAGTACTATTTGATTTAATGTTCAATTTCCGTCAATCAATACATTAATTGAGTGCTACACCGCACTAGTTGTGGGACATGTTTCGAACCTTAAAAGCGGTCCTTCATCAGCCGCAAAAGGACGCCGTTAAAACATTACATATAAAAAACACTGAACAAAGTAAAAGAACATCATGCATGCACACAAATAATGACACCTTTTGACTGTAAGAACAACGTCTCATTGTGTGCCACGCCAAGCGAGGAGCTCTTGAAGTGGACAGGATTTAATAAATCATGAATCATGAAACAAAGATGGACAGGATTTCATGAACTATACAATAAGATTTTAAAGTTTTAATGTGTATTATATTTAATTTGTTCAGGACTGTATTGTGTTTTATGAGTGACTATGTGTGCATGCATGATGTTCTTTTACTTTGTTCAGTGTTTTTTATATGTAATGTTTTAACGGTGTCCATTTGTGGCTGATGAAGGACCGCTTTTAAGGTTCGAAACATGTCCCACAACTAGTGCGGTGTAGCACTCAATTAATGTATTGATTGACGGAAATTGAACATTAAATCAAACCCATCTGTTGACTATAATTTTCTCAATACCCTGCGTTCTCTTTTGACTAACTGGTCGACTAGTCCCCGCTTGTTCATAGTCAAAGTCTCCGAAGCATATAATGCTTCAGGTTTGACAACCGTGCTGTATTGTCTTAATTTTGCTCCAATGCTCAGCGACTTCTTATTATAGAGATTTTTCGTCAGGTGATAGGCTCGGTCTAATTTCCAGATTCTAAGATTAATTGTCTTATTTTTATTAATTCTCATTCCGAATTTCTCACTGGTCGTATTTAGATCTTCCAGATTGTTAGTAACTCGTTTAAGGTAATGGCAGATAAAAGAAAATAGGAAAAGGCTGAAACAAAACGTTGATGCGGACAAAAAGTACAGAGTCGAGTGCCTCACCCTCGTAGCCAGGGAACTGCCCCATGGGGATACGGTAGCTGGCTGCTGGTTGTAGCTGTTGTTGTTGTTGCTGTTGCTGCTGCTGCTGTACCGGTGGTGGCAGTGGCTGTGGTTGGAGTTGCTGTCTCTGTTGTTGTTGCTGTTGTTGCTGAGGGAAGCCGCTCCACTGCAGTGAGTTGGGAGCGTTATAACCCTGGCTCGAACTCGGGCCTTCCCCTTCTCTCCCATACGGCTTACCACTGCGCACAGCCGGCTGCGCTGCATTGCCAATACCTGCAACAGTCATTCAAGTAATGTTGAAATACCGGTTCAAGTATACAGGGTGTCACAAAATTACGTCGACAAACTGAAACCAGAGGTTCCGGCCCTTATCTGAAGCAACTTGACATAGGACACTTATGGCCGGAAAAGAACCGTTAAAAATCTGTGCGACGTTAAACTTTTAACTTCTATGCCCAAGATAGCGGGTTCAAACCCGGCCGAAGCCGTCGGATTTTTTAAGAGCGTTAAAAATCCCTCAGCATGCCTTCCTTCGGAGGGAAAGTAAAGCCGGCGGTCCCATGTCATAGATTTATGGCATGTTAAAGAACCTTCCACTAATTACACCTGTGTGAAGCTAAATTGGATAAGTTAAGAATGTAAACAATGCTCTTAGGTTTCTACGTTCATTACCAAGAGCTGACTGTGGTGGCATCTAGTAGCTAAGTTCTGAACTTGGCCTAGTAGTCGTTGACGGTGGCGCTTGGCGGCAAAAGTAGGAACTATTTGAAAAATTCTAAGTTGCAGTCTGTACTTAAATTAAAAAACAGATAACACACACTAATACAGTCATCACAATTAACACCGGTTACCAGACAGATTCTACATACACCCAAAGTACACGGGGCTACATGACCGCATTGTCGCAGCCCCTAAACTTAAGAACCAACCAAACTTTTAACAAGGCAAATCGGCAACACCGCGCCGAGAAAGTGTGACTTTTTCTAATATTTCCGTTCCATAGCAGCCGCGGAGGGATGCCGCCCTCTTCCCGTCTGGCGAACTGGCTCAGTGGTAAGAAAATAGCAGTAAGAAAATACTTGCGCTGGCTGTGATTCGAACCGCTCCCAAATGACTCGTCTCAAGGAACACGCCACGCCGTGCATGAAGTTTTAGGAGAGTTGGGGTATCTTTCTGTTATTATGGCGTTTGAAGCCATTTTGCCTTAGTAATCAAACACGATTTTACCCAATTGAAGACTCCTCGGGAAAAACGGGGTAAGTCACATTACGTAAATCTTTCAGGAGAGCCAATTTAAACTTTCAACACTAAAAATAAATACTTAAAACACCCCAATTGAGGGTGAGCAATATACTGTAGTTATTTTACCAAATTTGCTTCATATAAATGAAGTACATGTAAAACAAATAACAACTAAAGTTAAATTATGAAAAGTTAAAGGATATGGGACGTTCTTCCCATTTCAACAGCTAAAAATAAAAACCTCTGTATCTCGGTGACTTACCGCTTTATTGAAATCAATTTCAACTGATCTGTAGTTATGATGGCTGGCCATCAGAATGCGCCATAAACTCACTTCCGAAAAAAATGGACTTACCCCGTTTTTTTTTCCGCGGGGTCTTCAATTGTCATGGGTGGTGCCCTAACCCCGAAAGAAATTGTACATATTTTAATTTCATTAATCTCATATAAAAATGTTTTCATGATTAGGGAACCACCCATAACAATTGGGTACAATCATGTTGACCAACTGAAGAACATTAAATTTTGTATGTTTCTCTCCGTTGTGCCCTGCCCAGTCTCCTGGCCGTTGACGATGAATATGGACAGTGTTCTCCAACCTTTAACAGCACGGTAAAGTGGTTCTTATATCACTACATTTCGGATATTAGATAGCTACTCAGTTGTCCTCATGAGGCCGAGTGCACTCATTTCCATTTCTTGCGTCAGCTCTATGGAGCTGGGAATCGAACTCGGTGCCTCCTAGGTAAGAGGCTAGTGTGCAATACCTACATCATGGAGTTGGTCTTCTTATGCAGAGGGATAATACAGCTGACTACGAGCTGCTGCCAGAGGTAGTATCAGCAGTTAAGTTGGCAGCATGGTGTCCTTTATTGGAAGAGTGCAACAGTATACAGGCGGTAATGCTTACTACCGAAGAGAGAGCATCTTTGGTGGAATGCATTTTTCACAAAGGTGATCGGTTTACAGAAAATGTAAAACTAATATTTCAGGCGCGGTTTCCTAATTCAAAGTGTCCAAACCGGGATACCGTTCGGGATTTGATAAGTATAATTTCTCGTGACCGGCTCAGTTCACGATGTACCGAGAACAGGCCGGCCTACACTTTTAACAGACGAAAAACTTGATGAAATCTCCGATATAATGCTGCGTAGTCCAAGTAAATCAACACGCAAATTAGCTCAACAAACAGGGCTCTAAGTGGACAGCACACGAAGCTGTAAGAGTCAAGCTTCAAGGACAACACTTCCAGCATCTGTTATGAATGGCTGTGGTGAGTACCAAGATTACCGTTTGTTTGTTTGTTTGTTTTGACACAAGTGGCAGCCATGCTGCCAACGTAACTGCAAGTAAAGCTCCATCCACAATGCGCAGTCGGCAGTCGGTAGTTGGCAGTCGGCAGTAGCCGTCGTCCCCGTGCATACTATTGGACCCATACACAACATGCAGTTGGCAGTCGGTAGCCAGTAGTCGGCAGTCGAGAATTTTATCTTCGCAGCAAGGTAATAGCCAATCAGAGCAGGCCAGAAATTGACGTCACGCTGTTGTGTCGAAAACCCGCCATTCTTGTAAGACAGCTGTTGGTTGCTTGTGTATATTATCGTTCGTTCTTTTGCTTTTTTAATTATTATTCAACGTATTATTATGTCTGATTCGTCACAAGTTCATCATGTCGAAGATGACATTTTCATCGATCTGGTGTACCGTACCTAAAAAATTTGTCGTGACTCGTTTCTTTATAGCGTTTGTAAAGGATGTTGAATTCTCCCTCTTCGGCTACTAGCGTAGGATGACGCCAGTACCTTCGCAACCCGTGCCTTTTTAATCTTAAATACATGGTACCAGTTACCAACAACAACAAAAAGCCATACATCTTCAAATCATCCATTGTAAGTTTTGAGGTTATCGACCATCGACTACGCCTCTGGGCACAAGGAATAAAAGAATATCACTGTATTATTTACTCCGAGCCTTTTAACGACTGCGCAATGTGAATGGGTCCATTGTCAACTACCGACTTCCGCTACTGACTGCCAACTACCAACTGCTGACTGCGCATTGTGGATGGAGCTTAAGCACTGCGGAGAACATTTCCTGGCGCCCTGTATAATAATTACCTGGATATTGGGGTAGGCTCTGTACAGGAGCTACAGGCTGCTGTGGAGGCCGCTGTTGTTGTTGTTGTTGGTTCCAGCTCCGCGATTGGGGGTGGTACTGGGGTTGTACCTCACGTCCTGCAGCAGGGACAGTTGCTGGCCTCTGCTGGTTCTGTGTCGGAACTAGAGGCTGTTGCTGGGCTGGAGGAGCTGCAGGTGGCATCGCCATTGCCGGAGCCTGGGTAGAAGCTAGAACAATGTCGTATTTATGTCGAATCTATACAAACATATCAACAGGTCTTAAAGGCGGCAGCCTCTTTCGAAATGCTTCCAAAATCCCTAGAAAAATGTGACTTTAGATGCAGCAGCGATGTTTGACATTATTTTACCCATAATTTTGTTTCTTCCTTTGTTTGTATCATAGCAAATATTGGTAAACGAAGATCCAAGGTTCATATCCCGGTGCTGACAGTAGACGTCTTGAGTTTGAGTTTTCAGCAGGGATGCCGAGAAGGAAGGGGGGAGACAAATGCATAGGGGCCCGTTAGTGGTGCACATGATTTTCAGTTTCTTCTTCTTCTCTCGAATTGGCCTACTTAGGACCACGTTTATTCAACTGGAGGGTCTTGATCTTCGCCCAGTATTGACGCATTTTCTGCCGGTGTAACTCCTTTCTTTCAGTGGTCCAGGGGGTACCGGTACCTTTCCTCCGAGGTTTCTCTTGAAAGCCATGGACTTCCTTCAAAGCACGCCTCACAGCCTGTCCGTCGTGCAGATCCGATATTTCCAGTTTGTTAATATCCTTCTCAGTTTCCGTCAACCACGTGGTATGAACCTTCTTATTGTGCCAGAAACTGAGCAAACGATTGGTCAATCTTGTGGATGGCAATCTCGCAATATGGCCATAAAAGGATATTCTTTTTTTTCCCGCACAATCAGATAGTTTATATGTTCGTAGAGCTCGGAGTTATGTCGCCTTCGAAATTCTTCATCTACCTTCACAGGACCGAGGATCTTCTGGAGAATTCTCCTCTCTCTAATTTCCATCTTCTCCATCAGACCCCTTCAGTTTATTGTAGCTACTTTTGTATTACCGTATGTAAAATGTTGTAACTTACAACCTGTCCGAGGCTTTGCAGAGTAACGATGTCCATTTGTCTACAGCTCTGCAGAAGATATCTCATGTTACCGAACTTTTAACTGTCAAGAGAAATGAGGCAGAAAAACTCTTCAGTGGCAAATATGACAGTGCGAAAGTATTGGCTGAAACCATTCATTTGGTAAAAGAATTTCCTCGATTCTGAAAATTACATAAAACACGCTGTAATGTACCTTATTCTACCCCAGAAGAGTCATCATCATCATCATCATCATCATCATCATCTTGCACAGTTTCCAGCCACTGGCCGGGTCTGTTTAGAACACAGGCCTCTCCAATGTATTCTGTCTTCCCACCATCTCTCAGTCTCCACCCTTGTCCAGTCTTCTCCTCTCTTCTCACGCTTTCTTCCACCCCCTTCAGCCACCTGTCTCTCGGTCTCTTTCCTTCCCACTTCGTTTCGTGTATCCTGCTGGGTATCGTCTTCTCCTCCATTCGTTTTACATGTCCATACCATCTAAGACTAGATTTCTCTATACCATCCTGTAATGGTTCCTCCTTCATTAATTCTCTGGTCCTCTCATTTCTTATTCTGTCCATCTTTGTAGCCCCAATACTGCTTCTCAAGAACCTCATCTCACTGGCCTGTATTTTGCTCTTCTCCCTTCCTTTCACAACCCAGGTCTCCGAGGCATACGTCAGGATAGGGACATAGTACGTCCGATATATGATCTTTTTTCTGTTCCGAGGGACATCCTTGCTCCATAACATGCTTCTCACACTCCTCCGGAATGCTTCTGCCTGTCTGTCGGGAATAACAATTGGTGGGGAACAGCTTAAGAAAGTGGAGAGTATCTGGGAAGCCTGATACAAGATAATGGAAGAAACGATAGAGAAACCCCAGAAGAGGATTAAATTCTATATATGACTCTGAGTTAGGAGTTATACCGTAACTGTTTAGAAATAATGTACTATAGTTTTGTTATAATAAAATGTATGGCAAATTTATATCAAGTGTATGTTCTTGCACCTTTTCATGTCCTAAATTACTCTGAGGAAATTCACAATGTGACTGAAACCGGGTTAAAGTACAATGCATATTGACTTATGGTTACGGTATATACATTTTATTATAATTACATCGTCAATAAATACAGACCCCGGGAACAGAGATGTATGCTGGTGGAACATGGAACCGTCAAAAGAACTGATAAGTTCAAATATCTTGAGGAATGGATACAACACAATGGACTGGATAAAGAGGCAAACAAGGCAAGAGCAAGAAACTTGGACCTGGCCTATAGATTAACTCAGAACAGGTATAACAAACGAGCGATATCATACAAAGCAAAACTCGGACATTACAGTACAGTGGTATGCCTCCGAGTGTCTAACCCTGAACAAAACAAGGGGAGCTGAAGGAACTTGAGATAAAGGAAAGGAGGATCCTGATGAAAATTCTCGGACCACGGAAAGATGATGACGGAACATGGAAAAAAGGAAAAATGAAGATCTGTATATGCAGACCGAAACCATTGTGGTCACAATGCGTAAAAGAAGGCTCAAGTTTTATGGGCATTTGATGAGAATGGACGGGAACAGGCTGACAAAGAAAATTTTTAAATACATCACAGGGTTGAAAGCTACTACAAAATGGTTAGAAGAGGTCAAAAGAGACGCCACGGAAGTTGGACTAACTGAAAACGTTTCGAAGCCAAGTTGACAATATCAAGACGTTCAAAGAAAAACCACCACAACACAGGCCAAATTTGCTAATAACAGATGAGCAGAGAAAGATTAGAAGTGAAAGAATAAAGAGGTTCTGGGAAGAATAGAAGAAAAAAATTACCAGAAAGCCTTAGGTTCCATGGGGTCCACAGTTGGCCAAAGTCGAAAACAAAAAAACAAAAACATCGTCAACAAGGAATTGGGCTATCATGGTCATTTTTATGTCATTCTATAATTTTGTGTTAATCAAACTAATGCGGGGTTTTAAAAATGCTACCGGCTGCTGCGTGGCTCAGCGATAACGTTCGTATCCTGGCGCAAGTAAGCTGGCATTTGAGGGTCAGTAAATGCGAGGAAGCCATGTCAGTAGATTTACTGGCAAGTGAAAGATCCCCTTTGGGGAGAAATTCTGGCACCCCAGCGTCTCTAAAAGCCAGAGTAGTTAAAAGAGACGTAAAACCAATAGCATTCTTCTTTAGATTCGGCCATCTAAGGACCACGTCATTTCAACTGTTACTTGTTGCATCGAGCTTTAACATCCTCCCAGTACATTTGCATTAGTTATCGATGCTGTTGTTTCCTTTCTGCAGTCCACTTCTTACCAGTTGGAAGCTTTGGCTTTTCTTGGAAACATCGGTGTGCTGTTAGTTTTAGTTTAAGGGTGGCACGTTCCCAAATATTGTTGCCTGTAATTCCCACTTCTTGTAAATCTTTGTCCAACTCAGTGAACCAAGCTCCCTTGGTTTTCTTTTTGAGGAAGTAGGTGAAAATTCTATTTGTCAATCATGCTGGGTTCATTATTGTTATATGACAGTAAAAGGCAATTCTCCATTTCCTCATGGTATCAGTAATTTTTTCCTCATGGGTGTAAAGTTCGTGGTTGTGTTGTCTTCTATATTCCCCATTTTCTTTTACCAATAGCATTATTTTTGTTTCTTCCGAATTTGGCCGCCTGTGGACCACATGGTTTCTGGTTAATCTCCTCTTCTCTTCCCAAACCCTCTTCATTCGTTTACTTCTGATCTTTCGCTCCTCCTCGGATATTACCAGTTTGGCTCTAATTTTAGGTGTTTTCTCCTCGAACATCTTGATGTTGTCAATTCGGTTTCGAAACTCTTTTCTGTTGTGGATCACATCCACTGTGAGTCCACTTTCCTTGGCATCTCTTTTAACCTCTTCTACCCACTTAGTTGTAGCCTTCAGCTCTGTAATATACTTGAATATCCTCTTAGTCAGTCGGTTCTCGTCCGTTCTCACCAAATGTCCGTAGAATTTCAACCTTCGCTTCTGCATTGTGACAGTAATTTTTCAGTGTGTTTATAGAGGTCATCATTCTTTCTGTTCTTCCATGTCCCGTCAGCAGTTTTCTGTGGTCCTAAAATTTTCCACAAAATTTTCCTCTCCTTTTTTTCCAGTTCCTGAAGATCCCCTTTTTTATTCGGTGTCAGGCAATCCGAGGCGTACAGACCCTCTGGTTTTACTACTGTGCTATAGTGTCTGAGTTTTGCCTTGTAGGATATTGCTCATTTGTTGTATCTGTTCTGGGTTAACCTATAATCTAAATCCAATTTTCTAGCTCTTGCCCTATTTGCTTCTTTATCCAGCCCATTGGGTTCTATCCATTCACCTAGATATTTAAACTTCTCAGTTCTTTTGAAAGTCCCATGTTTCACTTTTATGTGTCTCTCTCCAAGGTGTCTATATTCCATGTATTCTGTCTTTTCATAGGAGACTTTAAGACTCGTTTTCTCAGCGATTTCGTGCAGAGTATCCAGCATTTTTTGGGCATCATCTCGGCTTTGGGCTAAGAGGGCAAGATCATCAGCAAAAGCCAAACATTTAATTTCCAGGTTCTGTCCTTTCCTTCCCAGATGTATCCCCCTTACTCCTTTCATGTCCAAAGCTTCCTCCCAGGTTCTCATGATTTTCTCCAGAACAATGTTGAAGAGGATAGGTGATAAGCCATCTCCTTGTCTGACCCCTGTTTTTATTTCAAAAGGATCAGAGATTTCTCCGAAGAACTTCACTTTTGACATGGTATCCGTTAGAGTTTGTTTGATTATTTTTCTCGTCTTCCTGTCAATTCCGAACTCTTGTAGGATGTTAAATAAAGTCTGCCTGTCAATTGATTCGTACGCCTTCTTGAAGTCAACGAATATTATTACATTGTTCTGGCTTCTTAAAGCTTATTATTATTATTATTATTATTATTATTATATAAAATGCTACTTACTTTTCATTACATACTGGTAATTAAAGTGCAATTACAAAATATTTCCCTGTGCATGTTAACTGTGTTAAAATCACTCAAAAATCCCAAATCGTTTCGTGCACCTCGCAAAATATATTTCATAAAATAAATGCTAAAATGTTTTCTATGAAATAAGGTTTGTATGTATTTTAAAATGATCACCGTGCATCAGTTGCTTTTCTCGAAATGACATTGTCTTTCCGGAATAGTGGATAGTAATAATTAAAAGTATTTCTAGGGGGACTCGAGTGAAAAATTGCATAGGGGCCCTTAAATTCTCTTGGTGGACGTGCTTTTCACACTCTAGGTACTGCATTTCAAGTAGTTCCAGGTCACCTAGCCCAGTCAAACACACCTTACGTGATATGTATCACACTGTTCTCTGCACAAAACACATGTACACTCTTGGCTAGCCTGGTGAAAGGATTTCCAGGCACAAATTCGATGATGAAAGCCGTAATTCATTAATTATTCATTAAATAGATGACCTTACTGTTCTGCTCCTTAAAACGATAATCATCATCATGTGAAGCATATAGATAGATAGATTTTTTATTAATTCCATTTGATCAAATACATGTATACAATACATTTTTGATATAGGACACGTTAGAATTTACATCTATAAAATAAAAGTACCAATAGGTATATAATACTGAACCCGCTGAGCTATGGTTCATGTGATATTTTTTTTATGACAGAGCATTTATGAGGGGATGTTGTACTTTTGAACACACCCAGGAAGCCACGTGAAGCTGAGAGATCACGCGATACTTTGAAGTAGCGGTGAATCGCACTTTTGACTTTGGTGTAAACTGCTAATTATTATCTGAGGTCTTATTAATTATTTTTATCTTTCCTACGAGACTCAGAATATTCCATTTCGTCATGCTGCATTATTAAAACATTTTGGAGAATGTTTATTTTTACTTTAGGTAAGGTAATACCCTTGCAGATACGCAAAAAGGAACGTAAGTAGTCGCTCAACGTTTTCGTTTTGACGACCTACTTTCTAGAGACACCCAGTACCGGAGCACTGCGTCTTGAGAATCCGCCTTGTGTAGGCGTGGAATTACATTTGTCCTACGAGACGTAGAAGAATATCCGCTGTTTGGCGTTAAAAAGTGATTATAAGGTGCCATCGAGCAAGCAAATACTAATATTCACTGTCGATGAAGTCCAGTGAATTAAATAAGAAGCTTGGGAAATAATTATTGGCAAGTATAGTGTATTGCACAACATTGCTGTGACATCACATATTACCCACGCGTATGTGGAGGGCAGATGCCTAGTGGAAATATACAGGTAATAGTGTTACAATTATCCTGAATAAGTGTGATTATAATAGTATGAGATATTTAAATTGCCAAAGTGGAAATTTCATCTTTGAAACGTCGTATAATTCACGGATGCTGCGTGATACAAAAGTAGCGTCACTAGCACGTGCAGCATTATAAAATAGTATTAGCTCACATGCTAATCCACATCTGCAAGATTAAGGCTGTGTCGTATTTTATAATTGAAGCCTATAATAGTCACGACGGACATTATAATTTTGGAAGTGAGAGGATGAATAATCACGCAACTTATTTCGCTACCCACGTGATTGGACTTTTATTCACCATGGTTGAAGCAGTCACCATGGGCTAATACCATCCCAGTATGGGGGGGTGACGTTTCTACAGGAACCAGCATGATGGTGGAACTTCCAGAACGATGAACGAGAGGGAAGGAGCCAAAATGCCATTTCCAGGCATATCCACGAAGATGTCGACAGGGACAAATCGAACCCTGGTCTTTGGGGGAGTCCAGATGGGAATCCTGATGAGGAGGATACCGATCCAGAGAGCCAGAGAGGTTTATGTACAACCCTTGTTGTGGAATAGAGAGCTGAGTGAGAGCTCCTCCATTTCGTGAGTTTTTGTCACACCCCTTCTTTGTTCTAGTTTCTGGTGGTATAGTAGTTTTAATGTAGTTTGTGAATCAACCACACTCAGTGTCAGCCATTTTTCTAGGTAGGGATGTAACTAGATTAGTTAGATGTCATTTATTTCAGTTTAGAGTGAGACACCCTTGGGGTCAGACATTTTGGTCAGCCCTGGTGCAGCTTGGTGAACGTCGTGGAACGTCAATGCCTATCTTTTTGCTGAACCTGATCGTAGTCATTTTGAGGCTATTTTGTTCAACCCTACTTGGGGTAATTTTCAAGTCTTTGCTGACTGTAGTTATGGCAATCAGATGCCTTGGTTATTAATTGACTGCATTCTTCGCAGCCATCCTTTGTTACACCCCTGACTGTCGTTAGAACGGTCGTATCATTTAGGTAGTCGACAGTAACTACCAGTTTGTAAATGCATTATATTTCATTTTGAATAAGCTCAGAAGCTATTCTTGGTCATGTTTGAACCTAACAACTAGAAGGAATGTTTCGTTGCCTAGCATCGAACGCGGTTCCCAACGTATCATTAAGCAGATCTAGTGTGTGAATCTGTGCCACATTTATCATATTTTTCTTGTGTCGTGTGAGACACGTTTTTATTTCATGTTCTAGCAACTACTGAGTTGCATTTTTAAAGCAAAGAGCTTCAGTTATTGTAAGTTTACTTTCATTTAGACGTCTTTGGTAGAAAGACGGAAGTGTATTACTATACTCAGATTTATAGCGTGCGTTTGATACACGGACTCTGTAGAGATCCGTAACATATGGTAAAGTTTTTTATGAACCGGCCAAGTGCAGGTTTTGTATTGATTAAATCGCCGGCCTTGAATAAACTGGTTATGTAACCCAGTGACCTAGAGCACGCCTGCTTCATTGTGAGACAAAACTACTATAGACGAGGACAGAGTACAATTTGTATTCGCTTTTCCTTTCATTGCTACTTTGCTTATGGAAATCAGTTTCCACTCTTGTATTTGATCACTTGTTTTATGGATCGGTTTTTGTTAGTTTAACGCTCTGTTGCGTGTATTGTCGTATGACAGGTACAGTTATGTAAGGTTTTCTATAGGATGGTGAAGTCTACCCTGTTATAACAGGATGTTATTGTATGCTTTGTCCGGGGATGATCCCGTTGACCAGATGTTATAGGAAGGTAACTGTTGTACAGGCCTATCCCAGAGTTATTGAACGCGAGCTTAGCGCCGCTGGTAACCCGTGTTATTGTGTGTCCGAGTTGTTATACTCGTTGATTATATTCCGACTGTTGAGTCGAGGCTTTTTGGTGGAGAATGATCTCAGTTGGAGACACTCCGTGCCCAGGCTATTGTCAATGTTATTCGCCATAAACCTACGATAAACCTATAAACCGACATTCTAATAATAAAATGCATAATTGTAGTAAAACAAGCCTAACTAACGATTCTTTCTATCTAACTTTGTTCTTTGCATTCTGGAACTGTTGACATAGCCGTGCAGTTGAAGATAATTTCCTTGTGAGGAAATGACTAGGACAGTTGACATTTTTGTAGCGACCTGAAGCATGTGCGAACCTAGAGTTCATAGCTTGTGGAGCTCAGGCCATGCGATGTCAGACGTGGTCTCAACTGCGCATTCGTCACCGTAACTATTCACATTAGATGACTATGGTTTACAAAGAGTAAACCAAGGCGTAGGCAGGGATTTTTAATAAAACTACTGTGTCTATTTCGTTATTAATTTATGATGTCAAGTGTATTAAACCCTACATGTTACTTTATTGTGTGCTGATAGCACATAGTTATTAAGCATAATTAAATTGTTTGTTTTTCATGGCTGTACACTTAGCTTTTGGATGTAATTGTTTTCTTTTACGGACGTCATCGCCGTAAATTTTGTTAATTGATAGGACTTAGCTAGTTGAATTAATGTTAAATTTAAATGTCGAAATGGTACCATCCTAACCAAGATTTGTTTTGCTACCCTGTTAAATGTAAATTCAGATATTAGCTTGATCTTGTAACTTGAACTAGGGACTTGCGTCGTACCATATTCCTAGCGTTGCTGTTGTTGCTTTATCATTGTGAGTTAGATCTTTCGCGAGGGTTTTCAGTAACTTCTCAGGTAAGGGGACCTGTTCTTTATCTTAGTTTATTTATTAATTTGCGGACTAGCCGATTATAACCCTCCGAACTAGGCTAGGGGCTTGTGAAATTTAATAAATTTTCACGGTGTTTTACATGAGTCTGGATGTTTATTTTCTCAGTCTAGTTTTAAGGTGAACCTTTCCTTAGGCGGTCTATGACCATCGTCACCATGTACCACGATCCCTGTGGACTACGGACTCTCGTGCCGCTTTAGCCTTTATGGAAGGTCACCTGATCCTCACGGTATTTTTTATTCGATTTATGTGTCGTTAGTTGAGTCATCGTGGTTGTTGACATCAACTAAACGGTCACAATACTAATACTATAACTATTTATAACTTATTATAAGAACAGATCTTAAGAGACACAATCTTATTGGGCAACTACTGTATTTACACCTTACTCTACTATCATAATATGAAAACTTAATTCTATAAATACAACAACTTGCAGCTAGGTATTACAATTAAAATGGAAAAGACGACCTCAAAATACTGCATCTAAAACCCGACGACGCCTTCAATAGAGATCTCTTCCGCAAAAAGATACTGACTAATGGGCTAACCCGAGACGAGACATCGAACCCGAAAAGAAGACAAGGTACCACTTGGACAGCGGAGCGCAAGATGGCCCACTCACAGAGAATGAGGGAATTCTGGGCTCAGAGGAAGGCGAAACAAATTGCCAAGTGTAGCAAGACTTAACGTGGTCCTAGATGGCCTCAACGAATTATATATATATTATAGATTTCATCGCTCCTATACGCTAAGATATTCAACTACAGAGTAAAAACAATGACACTGCAGATAAGCTTTCAACATTCTATCAAAGGTTTTTATTTTCGGGGCAAGTTTTATATACTGGAGTAGTTTATTGTATAATTTAACTCCTGTGTGAAAAGTTCCTTTTTGATATATGCTTGTGTGTGTGTGTGAAATATGAATGTTTTGATTTTGTCTTGTGTTATGCCTATGAACATCATTGTTTGTTTTAAGAAAAACATCCTTATTCATTAAATTCTTTTTAAAAAACATAATACTTTCAGAGATATATATGCAGGGCAGTGGGAGAATGATCAAATCTTTAAACAGAGGTCTACATGATTCTCTAGTGTTTACATTTGCCATAATTCTAATTGCCCTCTTTTGTATCCTAAACGTGCTTAGTACATCTGGCGACATACCCCAAAATATGACCCCATATCTTAAGTATGAATGGAAATAAGCAAAATAAGTATTTCTTAATGTGTGCATGCTAGTGCAGGTTTTCAAAATACGTAACGCAAAGCACATCGAGTTCAGTTTAGTATTCAGATATTGTATATGTTTATTCCATTTCAAGTCATGTTGTATCCATAGTCCTAAAAACTTTGTTTCTGATTTATTTTCTATTTGATGACCATTTAATGTTATATTGGGCTTTGCAGGATTCCTATTCTGTATACAGTAGAACGTCGTTTATCCGGACGTCAAACAACCGGAACGTCAATTATCCGGACGAGCCAAAAAAAAAATCGGCTCAGCGCGCGCTTACAGTAGTGAGTCGGTTCTCGTTTTCAATTGTTGTCTTCTACCGTTTGTATGCTCTATAATGTTTCAACGTGTTACAGTAGGCTATGTGACTGTGAAAATGACTTCTACGACTGGCAAAAAGGAAAAACGAAATCGCAACGTTTTATCGATTGAGAATAAGGCGGAGATCATTAATGAACTGGAGAAATGTGGGAGTGTGCAGTGTCTAATGAAAAATTACAGTGTCGGAAAATCCACAATATTCATTATTTGATGAACCGAAAAGGTGAATTCTGAATTATGCATCGAAGTTAGATAGTGAAGAAGGGTCTAAAAAGAGAGAAAGCATGAGATCAGCTACGGAAGAAAAATTGGAAGACGCGGCTTACTTATGGTTTATTCAGACAACAAGTAAGGGATATCCCATTTCTGGACCTGTGTTGTTTAAGAAAGCGTTGCACCAAAATGAGAAGCTTGGTGGTTCTCCCTATGTTCGATTATCCAGAAAAATCGTTATCCGGAACACTCTCGGTCCCAATTAGTCCGGATAAACGACGTTCTACTGTAGTGTGGAAATTTAGACATACTGTTTTCTTTATAGTTTATTATGAGGTGATTATCTTGTGACCATTTGGTTAACTCTCCTGTAACGGAGTCCGCAGACTGCTGTATGACCTGTTTAGTTTCACCTTTTATTACGAGTGTTGTATCGTCCGCAAACAAAATTTCCTTATGTGAATGAACGTTCTGTGTTATATCATTGATATATAGAAGAAAGAGTAGTGGGCCCAAAACCGATCCCTGGGGTACTCCAAATTTAATAATTCCCTCATTGGACAATGTTTCATTAAGTAATTTGGTTCCATCATCCTTGTGTCTCAAGCTTACTATTTGTTTACGCCTTGTTAAGTAAGACTATATCCATTTTTTAGCTAGACCTCTAATACCATATTGATTTAGTTTTGTAAGGAGGATTTTATGGTCAACAACGTCAAATGCTTTCGATAAATCCAAGAATAGGCCAGTTACGTGTTCCTTATTGTCAATTAATTTCAGTATACTATTACTACATTCATAAATTGCTGTCTGTGTAGATTTTTCCGTTCTGAATCCATGCTGTGAGTTTGATAATATTTTATTTTTTTCTATAAAACGTATCAGTCTCTTATACATGAGTGTTTCCACACTTTTTGCAATACCAGTTGGTAAGGTAATAGGACGATAGTTATATAATTCATCCTTTGAACCGTTTTTGTGCATTGGAATTACTTTTGATAACTTCAAAATATCCGGGGTAAGTTCCTGAGAGAATTGAACTGTTTATTAAGTGCGTAAGTGGATTTATTATATTTTCTGCACATTTCTTTAAAATTGCATCAGGGATGCCATCAATACCAGCACAGAATTTATTTTTCATCTCTTTTATAACTATTCTTACCTCTTCACTTGTGACATGATTTATAAAAAAAGAATCACTACATATTTATTTTATTATTAGAATTTTGTGTATTTACCTGTGATTTATTTAATCATTTTTGTGGAATTTCCAGAAATGTTCTGATGAGAATAAATCAATTGATATTTGATATCTGAAAATTACAGATACATTTATTGGTGGGGGGAGGCATAATGGTTGAGTGGTCACGCTGCTTGACTCTCACCAATGCAGTCAGTGAATGCGTGTAAAATTTTTGAAGTGAAATACCATGTCCTGTGATTCGGATTCCATGAAATTGGAGGTCCCTTGGCTCATGATCGCGAGATTAACGGTCACGTAAAACTACAAACTCCCCCCAGGGGCTCACATCTAATGGGACGTGGGTTGGAAACCATGGGATCCCAGCTGAGTCCGGCATTGCTTCCACTTACTTGTGCTGTGCTCCTCTCTATTATCTTTCCTCTCGACCTCCCTTGGTCAACTCTGTTAGTTTCTTACCCCGACGGTATTAGGGTATCCGAGGCTTAGGGAGTCTTTCACTTTCCCACCTTAATTGACCCTTGTCTCATCTTTCCTGATCCCTCATTCTTCGAGGGGTCAGATCTCTTGTTTCCTTTTCATTGTCTCTCCTGCCTTCTGCTCAAGGCCCTCAAGGAGGCTGGGTGTGTGTAGCCCCACCACTTTTGGTGCACCCTGGATTGTACTACACCTTCAGGGGCTCATGGTTGGTGAGTTTGGGAGTTGGCGACCCCGAGGGCTTCCTGAGCTGGGTCCGGATTTTCTCCTTCTTCTATTGCCTTTGGAGCGGTCCCTCTCCTCTTTACCTTTCCTAGCCGCCTTTGCTGGCTCTCCTTTCTTCCAAGTCCCTTAATTCTCATTCTTTGAGGGTTGAGGGCATTTCCTTTCCTCCTGTCTTTTGTTCCCTTTATTCTTATATTTGTTTTCCGTTTTCTCTTCTAGTTTGTAAGTCTGTAGATAGTTTTAGGCTTAGTTTCATTTCATTTTCACTATCACCCAAACCATTAGGGGCCGATAACCCAGATGTTAGGCCCCTTAAAACAACAATTATCATCATCATCATCATCAAACTACAAGCTTCCTTCCATTGATCTTTGTTCGTTCCCTCATAATTCATAAGGAGTCAAGGGAGGAGACCATTTACCACTCAATATCCATGCATACATTATCATGGCTCATCATCCACTACAATGGATATGAGTGAATATATTAATAGTTTAATAATTCGGTCATATTTCATGATTTCTTTTTACCCTTACAGTGCCAGGGACCGATATATCGGCCAAAGGAGCTTCTGCTATGAAATACCACGAGCTGATCTATCGGCCACGTTATTTATACAAGTTGTATTATTATTCCCACCCGTGTAGTGGGGCGGGCATCAATTCCACCCGTTTTCGGACATTGTAGGGTCTATCCATTCCCCAAGATACTTAAATTTCACAACTCGCTTGATTTTCCCATGATTCACTTATTTTTTATTTTTATTTATTATTTTTTATTGCGCTAAAGCACTAAATTGCAAGGTCATTAACCCAAGAATTCTCTAACCCATAAATTACAAAAACCTAATTTAAGAATTAAATTAATGCATGTAAGATTTTTATTTTTTTCATTTTAGATTTTAAATTTTACATTTTAGATTTTTCATTTTATAGTTTACATTTTACATTTTGCGAATGTGTGTCAATGAGCTTACAAAAATATAGAGAAATTCCCCTGTTCGTCACCAGAGAGCAGCCAGTACTGTATGGACATAGGTAGAAAAACGCACCATATTATTGTAATTAGAACGGCGGAAAGAGAAGTAGGTTTTGTATACGGTAATCTTAGAAGCTAGTGGGAATGTTGGATCCCAAAGTAGTGAAAGCACAGAGTGATACAATTTCAATGCTTCTTGTAGTCTGTTGTTGTCGCCTTCGTAGCGTAGCGGTCAGCATGGTTAGCTGCCGCCCCGGAGGTCCTGGGTGCGGTAGTGTAAAAGCCTCTTCCAATTTGTTTTATCCATCCACAGCTGTTCTTCGGATATAGTAAGCCAGTATGCCTCTTTTCTCTACATCCTTTGAAACTTGCTTCACCCATAAGTCTCGAGGTCGTCCTCAGGGTCTTTTGCCAGGAACTTGTTCTTCTTTATGTGCCATCTCCTCTCAGGAGGTTGGCAACCATCATAGAGACTCTTGCTTTAGATGATGCAGCACGAAACAGCTCAATAGTGGAACAATTGAAACAAGTTTTCAGATTATCGATCCAAGACCAAGAAATGTGTCTTCTTCCTCTGGTCTTGCGTTGTACCTTCCATTGAATGACCAGTTGCAGCAGATGATATTTCTCTCCTCTCATCACATGACCCAGATACTGCAGTTTTCTAATTTTGACAGTATTTAATATTTCCTTTCTCTTTCCCATCCGCCTCATCACCTCATCGTTGGTGACCTTATCTTTCCAAGTCAGCCTCAGTATCCTTCTGTACGTCCATAGCTCAAATGCCTCCAATTTGTCCATTTCTCTTTTTTTATGGTGCAGGTCTCAACCCCACGAAATTTGAAAAAGTGGTATGAGGACTGGAACGGGGTATACTCAGCCTCGGGTGTTCCAAATGAGTAGAGGGGGTTCGATTCCCACCTCAGCCATCCTCGAAGTGGTTTTCCGTGGTTTCCCACTTCGTCTTCGGGAAAATGCCGGGATGGTACTGCCCCCGTAATTGAATTATATAGAGACCACGGTGGCTATTTTGGAAATTATAGCGAAAGTTATGGCTGTCATAGTTATGACGTGGGTAGTCATGACGTAAGCACGGATGACGCAGACGTTATGCCAGCAGGCTACTTGAGCTGAGATTCTCAGTGACGTCAGCATTTATTCGAGAAGGATCCGAGATGTACGACGCAGTCGCAGGAAACGTGGAATTCTGCTGAGGAAGAAATTATGCTATTGGAGGGGAGGCTCAAACCAATGAACGATAGTCTGAAGGAAGACGGAGATTGCTAAAACTATGGTATTTTTATTACTTTTTGGAATGCAGAATTGTGGAAATCCATTTGCAGTAGAGGCATTGATCTGGAATTTTGGTGAAATTTATTTTCAGTTTTTGAATTATGAAAATCCGTCATGTATTGACGAAGTTGGAACTTCTAGCGATGACGCAGTAACACGCGATGGAAGGGATAGATACGCCCCTCATGAAGTTCATAAAAGGCCTTGCGCAGAAGAGAGGAGCCTCATTCGCTCATTCGCTCATTCTCAGATTATAAATCGTCTGATATTCAATCGTCAGATCTCAAATAGTCATTTCAGTGAAACGTCGAGTGAGATTATTAGTGAAAAAGTCGTCTTTGTAACGCGTGGCGAAGCCACTGCATTAAACGAGAGTCGAACTTACAAGCAGTGCAGGTTTACTGTGAAGTAAATCTAGGTGAAGTTGAAACGACACTTATAACGCTTCTACAAGATTAGCTGTGAACAGTTAGCGGTCGCCTATAAGCTAATTCTCTTGTGCATTGCTACAGTAAGGACTGTAGAAAAGTTGAACAATTTCGAGGAAGTATTTTGGAAGTTATTGACAATATTAGACGACTGACAAAAGTGATTTTCTCGCCACAGGAGAAACACTTTGTATAGCCAGACTCTACGCTACGGCTGACAGGGCTAGTGAAATAGGGAGACTTCAGATTGCTTTTGTGACACAACGCTACAGTATTATGGAGCAGTCTAATATGGCAGTTTGTTCTTCTAATACTATTACCGAAGAGAAGATGGAAGGCTAAAGGACTTAATGCAATTGGGACATATTTCAACGGAGTAAGATAGCAGCATGGAACTTCGCTAATTGCTATTCCATACAAGCGAACATGTGGTAAATAACCATCTACACCCATGTTTCGTGATTAAAGGCTGAATACTATCAAACAGCAATCGAAATGATTTCATACTTTCTGAATATGAATATTTCTTCGGAAATTTATACAAAAACTTCATGGCGATTTTCAACTGGAACTTCAGGGATTTTTCAAGAGAGGTCAGGGTTGTCCCGACTCACAAAGAAGATTATTGCCGGAAGGATGTCGTTCGTCTTCGTGAAGCAGTTCGATTCTCCGATGGTGCTGTTTCTGGTTTCGAGGATGGAGCTCAGCTTTAACTTGGTGGAATGGATCCATCAACAGTCTTCTTTGGGGAATTTTCCTCTGGAACGTCAATTGGCAGATAAGGTAGTCGTGAACGTTTATTGTATTTGAGTTTCTTAGCAATATTTGAGCAACCATTTTTCCTATATTTTTGTCCTCATGTATTTTTGCCCGATATTCTTGTTTGAGATTCCTATTCTCAGTACACCTTGATGAGTTATGCCTTTTTCGACGTTTTATTAAGACATTGTTATGTCATGGGCATAGTTAAATGATTTTGAATCAGTTGAGACTGATATTTAGATTTTTCAGTAATTTGATTATTTTTGTAGTCACGATTTGACTGTAAGTTAATGATTTTTATGGCAGATTTAAATTCAGACAGCGTGTCACTTTATTAAAGTAATTCTACCCCAGTTTAATTACTTTGAACAATTTTCTGTCATCATCAAGAAGGAAGAACATTTAAATGATTTTAGAGCGTTAAAATCCAGTACGTTGTCGACGATCTTGGAAATACTAGTCGTTATTTGAATTGATTGCAACACAGACATTTATCGTCAGTCATGAACGACCATTGCATCTTAGGCAATTTTGTGAAAGATGAACATTAATTATGAATTATTGAATGCATTAAATTCGTGAAACTTGTGTTAGGTTTTTTCTCATAGAGAGATTTATATAATGATGTTTGCATTCCCCAGTCTAATTGGATTCTATTCGACTATTTTGCAGTTAGTCGCACTTTGTTTGATGATAGTATTTTTATACTACAATTCTTTGAAGATGTTAATCTTAAATTTTGATAGACCAGACAGGCGTATATAAGCGTATTCACTATTAAATTTGTTTGTGATTGGCAAATTTTTATTTCATTTCGATTCATGAATGAAATCCACGAAGTTTAAATGACAACAGTTTTGAAACAATTATTGATATAAGAATTTTTAAGTGGAACTATGAATGTATAATCGATAGTGCAGCGGACATGTTGAAAGTCGCTGATGTATAATGCCCTTAAATAAATGAAGGAGATTCCCACAGTAATTAATAATGATAAAGATTGTGTTAGGGGAGGTTTTTGTAAATGCTGTGGAAGATTTTGATGCCGTATATTTTAATATATGATGAATTTTGGGCTATTTTGAATGCAGTTTGTGCATTATTTTGTAAGCGAAGTATTTTCCGCTAGAGTGTATTGTCATAGTTCGTTGAAAATTAATCAAGTGAATTTACTGTTATAATTAACAAGAGTTTTGAAAGAATTTGAGATAAGATTTTGAATGAAGATTACCGTCACAAATAATTAAAATTATTACAACCTTTATTAAACCAGATTGTGACATTTACATGTATAACTAACCTTCATTGGTCGATTATATTAAACACGATTATGAATTTACCAACCGGATAAAACATGTGGTTCAATGTATTTCTTAAATTGATAATTTAAATAATTTAAATGTTGATATTGTAAATAATAAATGTAAATATCTTTGACAATAATGTGGAACGAAAGTAATGTTAAAGGCGTGTTTAAAATTTTTGTAATTATTTTCGACAATATTATAAACAATTTCTAATTGTTATAAATAATTTATGTGATTTTGTTATAAACATTTAAGAGTGTGTTTTATACTCTAAACTATGCTGATTAAGCATTTGGATGATAACTTAACAAGTTTAAGGATAGTTAAAATAATCCAGTGGGATGTGAGTTAAGCATTTGAAAGATTTGCGTCAATATGTATGAGTTGTCTTGTAGACATTTAAAGCTTTAAAAGGAGCTGAATTCTCACGCAAGTGTGGCGTGACGAGGGAGCCCCATTTGACAGGTGTGAGCCAGGTTAAAGAGTAGACCAGCCGGCCAGACATCTGGTTATCAGCGGGTGAGGTCGATACTCCGGCCTTGTGCCTATTAATAAAAGTGTTATGTTTATTAAAAGAAACCAAATGCTCTATATATGTCGTATCCTAACTTCCTCATCCAATCCAAATGTGTTTTAAAATGTTACGTTATTTTGAGCTCATGGGAGCTAACATATTGTTTGATAAATTTGCAAGTCCTTTAGGAGGACGTAGTCAGATTGACATAGGCTACTGATAGCCACGTTTATTTTGTTGAGTTGTGAAAATCATACTCTTTATTTGAAAATAAAGCTTTTGTACAGTTCAAAGTTCTCGTCTTCGGTCTGGTTCATTTTTAAATGTCATGGTGAAGGTTATTGTGAGAGCATACTTTAAAGATCCTGTTGTCAACCCAATCCCCGAGATATTTATAAGAGGTAAGTAAAAGTAAGTATGAAACCCCGTCTATTTTGGTGTGTTCCACAATAATTTTTCTTGGTAACTTCTGTGTTCAAACCTCGGTAGTATCTGTCAGTGCCATTTTCATTGATGTAGCTGTGCTGGTGCGTTTGATTGTTGGCAATCCGATTGAGGGGGCGGATATCTGACAGCCTACTATCCGGGTAAACGGGGACAGAAGGATTGGCGCACCTAAAACGTTGGGGCTCGATTCAACATAACTGGATCACCAGGTTGAACGCCAGTAGGATTGGCAAACCTAAAACGTGTGGATCGATTAGACTCAAATAAAGAGGTTGATTCTTTGTTAGATGTCTAGGCCAATTGTAGAATTTAAGAGTGTGATTATATAGGAATTAAATGTTGCATTGTAGTAGGAAAATTACACTCAGAAAAGATCAGATCGTATACGACTTGAGAAAGGTTAAATGGGCTGGAAACTTAGAAAAATCGCCTATGATCTGGAATCTTATTTTATTTGACCGGCTTATGACATTTCAGTCATATTAAATATTAAATTAAATTATTTGGATTGTAAATGTAAATTATTTGTGATAGGATATTTTAAAATGAGCCAGGGAAATTTGAACATGTGCTTGAGTTTGTTTCAACATGAAGTGTCTTCGAAAGTTAATTATAAGGTAGTTATAAGTTAGATTTAAGACAGAAAATTGATCAATATTATATATGGTGAAAAGTGTTGCTCAAATGTTGTTATTTTGCTCTTTTGATGTATGTCCCTACAGCAGTCTAATTTTTGAATAATATTGTAATGGCAGATGAAAGTTTGAAGATGATGTTAGCGGAGATGTCTGCTAATATGAAGCAGATGAGTGAGAGTATGAAGGAAATGGAAGCTAGGAATACTAGTCGAATGGAGGAGAATGCTAGTAATTTGTCTACTAGCATGAATAGTAGCATGAAGGAAATGAAAGCTAGCATGGATGAAAGTTTGAAGGGTCTTCAGACTAGTTCTGCTAACTTAGAGGATAATATGTCGCGTTTACAGATTAATACCCAAGGAATTGAGAATACTGTAACTGACATGCGCTCAGACGTGTCCAATGTTAAAATAGATGTGTCTAATATGCATAAAAATGTTGCTGATGTTAAAATAGATGTTGCTAATGTGCATAAAGATCTTACAATGTTGAATTTAGATGTTGCTAATGTCCGTAGTGATATTTCTTGTGCTAGGGCTGAGGTAGTTGTTGTCAAAAATGATGTTGCGACTGTCCAAGACAAGGTTGAGGAAGTCCAAAGAGGAATCCAAAATGTTAGAACTGATGTGTCCAATGTTCAGGTTGATATTAATAACATTCATTCGGATGTAAACGAGATGCAAAGTGACATAAATAAAATTCAAGTAGAGGTCAACACAGTTTTCGTAGATGTTGCTAAAGTCCAAACTGATGTAAATAAAGTCAGGGAAGAGATAGAAAATTCGAAAACTCTTTGTACACGTAATATAAGTGCATTAACGACTAGGCTAGTTGATGAGTCAGTTAGAACGACAGCGTCTTTAGAAGGTTTAAAGTTTGATGTAGAGGTCATGAGAACCCAAGTATTAGACCATAATAAAGTATTGAAAGAGGATATTGAATTAGACATAGCAGAAATGTTAACGGAAAATGTAGCAATATGGAAAGAAGAGTGGAATAGGTCAAGTGGGGAACATGTAACCCAAATTCAGGATCGTATTGAAAGGACACTTGCCAGTACTCAAATTGATATTAACAATGAAGTAGTACAGATTAGGAAAGATTTAAGCGTCAGGATGGATTCGCTATCCGAAAGACAAGTTGAAGATAGAACACAATTAGGTCAGGATGTGCAAACATTAAAATCTGCATTAGAGGAACAGATTCAGAAAGTTGTCTCTGATGTGAATGAAACGACGAGTAAACTACAGAATTTGAAGTTAGGAGAGGCTAATTTAATGGAGACCTACAAAGAAGAGTTAATCAAGAAAGTCTTAACGGAAATCACTGACAAGGATACAGTAGGCTTGGCTTGCGAAACCAGTAGGAATTATGCCAGAAGATATAACCTAGATCCAGAAGAAAGAGACGTGACTCCTGAAGAACGTATATCCAGATTCAGGGAGGAAGATGACGAGAGGAATATGGAACCTGAGTGGAACTATCGTGATAGTGGGAAAAACTACCCGGATTCATATCCGAGGAACGTAACGGTCATCAGGAATTTTGAAGATAAACCGCAAAAATTCAGTAACACGGATAGTTTGACACCTATCGAATATGTAAGGAACCTCAAAGATTATTTCATCGAAGCTCACATTCCCAGAGAGAGAGAGAGAGATGAAGATAGTGGAGAGATATTTGATTGGAGGACCCCTCGAATGGTTTCGCGCATTTAGATACACATTCAGTAACTTTGACGAGTTTGCAGAGGCATTAATCAAACGATTTTGGTCCATAGAAGCGCAGAATTCGTTAAGAGCGGAGGTGTATTCAAGAAAATACTCCGGTACTCTTCCAACGCGGTACGCTGATTTCTTTACGAGTCAATTATCCCGCTTGAGATTTTTACAACCCCCATTGTCCACGGAGCAACTTATTGATGCGATTTCTCGTATGCTGCCAGTTGAGGTGAGAAGACTAATAATTTCGTCCAACATCAGGGATTTAACCAGCATGGATGAATTACTGAGGAGGTTAGACTACACAAGTCCAATGCCTAACGTGGTACAGAAAGGTCAAAGGCATGACTTTAAAGAAATAAATACTGTATATATGGACCAAGTCCAACAAACTGACAAGCCAGATGAGGAGAAAACTGACAATGTAGGTCCTCACAGGAATAATCAGTTTCGAAATAACAGATCGCAAGGTTACCGACCGTATCAACAGAGAAGAGGCTGGAACTATAACCGAGGAAATTACAATGGAAGAGGCAGATATTACAACAATAATGGTTATAACCGAAATTATAATAGGAATAACCAGAGCCAAAACAGAAATCAGAATCCTCAAGGTCAGGTTATGACACCCGATCAGTATCAGGAAAGAGAGAAGGAAAGCCAGCAATACCTGAAAGAATTACGGGAAAAAGAAGCAGACAACCAAAAGAAAAGGCAGGATGTTGTAATCGATCCTGGGCCTTCTACGAGCCAACAGAATTTTGAGGTCGGTAACACAAAAAAAAACGCCGATTTCTCAACGTCAGTGAGAACTTGTAAATACATTGCCACACCACACCTGATTACGATTAATGAGATATATGAAGTGACTGATGAAGATTTGCTAGAAGAGAGGGGTATCGTTAAAGAGGAAAGACCATGTGCCTTACCTATTATTTCTGTAAGGATAGATGGACAACAGTATAAAGCCCTGATGGATACTGGTGCAATTATCTCCATCATTTCAGAGGAATGTTATCAATGTCTGCTAAGAGGAGAGAACATGACAGTTCTACCTGTTTCTACCGTCAAAGTGAGAGGGATATTCCAAGATAAGGCAGTGAAGTGCAAGATTCAAGTGTTATTGAACTTTGAGATCAATGGAAGGAATTATGAACAGATCTTCATTGTGGTGAGCAAGATCAATTTTGATATGGTGCTTGGAATCGATTTTATATCGAAGGTCGGAGCTATTATCGACATGAAGAACAGAAGTATTAGCTTTAATGATGGGTACATAATCACAGAAGAGATAGAAAAACAGGACGTGAAAAACAGTCTGGAAATAGACCTTAGGGAAGAAATTTTGAATACTATAGTTAATGAAGTGGAAAATTTAGCAGAAATACCCAGTAGAAAAACTGAAGGATTTGAAGAAATTCAGGGGGAATTTGAGGATCTGATAAAGGAATTCCAAGATATTTTCGATGAAAAGCCTGGATTGATTAAGGATTATAAATACAAGATAAGGCTGACAGATGAAACCCCTTACTAGAAGAGAATATACCCCATTCCTGAGAAATACTATCAAGAAGTACGAGGGTTAATCAGAAAAATGGAGGTAGACGGGATTATTAAAAAACAGGCGTCGTCTTATATAAACCCCATCACAGTAGTGAAGAAAAGTAATGGTCAGATACGTCTTTGTCTCGATGCCAGGACCATTAACTTGAAGATTCTTCCAGAAAATGACCGACCACCCAAGATTAGAGATCTGCTTCGAAAATTCAAAGGGAGAGCATGTTTCAGCGTTCTTGACTTGACGTCTTCATTTTATCAAGTTCAGCTAGAAGAAGATAGTATGCAGTACACTGGATTCCTATTTGACCAGACGTCATGGGTCTTTGTCCGAATGCCTTTTGGTATGGTTAACAGTGGACCAGCACTTATTCGAGCACTTGATAGTAAGCTCACTGACGAAGTGAAAGAAAATGTAATCTGCTACATCGACGATTTAATCGTATCTTCACCCAGCGCCGCAGAACATTTAGTGCACTTGAGAAAGTTGTTCGAGAATTTACGGGAGGCCAATATCAAGGTGAATTTTGGAAAATGTCAATTCTTGAAGCAGGAAATAAATTACTTGGGGCATACTATTGATAAAGATGGATATCATCCAAACATGAAAAAAGTAGATGCGATCACGAGATTTCCAAAGCCAACTAAGGTGAAACAAGTCAGAGAATTTGTAGGAGCATGCCAATTTATTAGCAGCCACTGTCCAAGATACTCGGAAATTATGGCTCCTCTGTATGACTTACTCAAGAAGAATAACAGATGGAAATGGAGTACCGCTGCAGACGAGGCTTTTGAGAAAGCAAAAGAGATGCTCAGAAATAATGTGAAACTGGAGTACCCAGACTTTGAGAAGGTGTTCTATATTGAGTCTGATGCATCAAGAGTAGGCATTAGTGCAGTCTTATACCAGAAAGACGAGGCAGGCAACAAGCACTACATTGCGTTCACTAGTCGGAAGTTGAAGAAACACGAGGAAAATTACTTCACGACGGAGCTAGAAGCGTTAGCTTTTGTAACAGCATTGCAAGCCTGGAAGAAAATACTGCTGGGACATAAGGTCATCATTATTACTGACCATAAAGCACTACAGTTTATGCTGCAAACTGACATGTCGAGTGATAGATTGACACGTTGGGCTTTGTTCACCCAACAGTTTAACGCCACTATCGTCCACCAGCCTGGGAAAGATAACTTACTGGCTGATGCTCTATCACGTAACCCTATTAAAAATGTGCAGATACACCATGTACAATTGGAGCAAGAAGATCAAGAAACCGTTAGGAGGTTAGCCCGAATCGGTGTGTCACAGAAGAGACACGCTCCAATAAGGAAAATGTACAGGTTCCTCAAGGGTTACATGGACAATACTGATGTTGACTATGCAGTTACACGGAGAAATTCACGACACTTTGTCTTGAGTGGAGACATCGTATGCAAGTATGCTGACTCTGCGCATACAAAACTCCGAATAGTCGTGCCACCTAAACTTGTTGTCAATTTAGTGTGGGTAGCTCATCACGCAACTGGACATGCCGGTTTATATAAGACTCTTAATACTCTTAAAGAGAGATTTATCTGGACTAACATGCGTTCCAGCATTGCCAAGGTCATTAGATCTTGTGACAAATGTCAAAGAGCAAAGTATGCTTCTGCTTTATTAAAAGGAAAACCGAAGGCTATGATTCCTTCTAAGCCAAACGAACTTATGGCGACGGACATATTTGGCCCCTGTCCGAAGGGATATCAGGGTAACCAGTACCTGTTGGTTACCGTGGATGTTTTCTCAAAATTTGTTACAATGAGTCCCATGCAGAAAGCTAACACAAGGAACGTAGTAAGCAGACTGGAAAATGCTGTATTTCCTAAAGCTGGTATACCAGAATATCTACTGTCAGATCATGGAACGCAGTTTACATCCGTGGAATTTGCAGCGGACATGGAAAGGCTTGGCATTAAGCACTTATTTTCAAGCGTGCGTTACCCAGAATCGAATTCCTCAGAAAGATATATGGCTGAATTTTCGAAATTCTGTCGAATTTTCTGTCCAAATGATCATTCTGGTTGGGTGAGATTTGTACCCCTTATAGAGGAATGTCTGAACTCTACAGTGCAGGAGAGCACAGGAGAAGTGCCAATGCGACTTCATCTTGGAAGAAACCCAGAAAGGCCGTGGGATAATCTTTTCAACCACATTCCTAGAGATCCCGACTTAGGAAGGCAGCAGAGGATTGACAAGGCGAAGGAACAACTCCAGAAAGCAGCAGAGAAACGATTGAAAAGAGTAGCTGGAAAACGCTTTGGTGCACCCTTACAAGTTGGAAATCTTGTATTATTACGCAGACCTGTCAAGGCTGATATGACCAAGAAAATAAACCCCAAATTTGGAAATGTATTCATGGGGCCGTTTAGGATTACGAACGCCTATGGAAACAACTGCTATGAACTCTACGATGATGAGAATAATGTCATTTACGGCAAGTTCAATGCTGGAAATTTAAAAAGATACTATCCTAGAGTAAGCCAGTAATAATTCAATTTCGTGTTCAAGAGAGTTGAGGTACTTGTAACACTGAGTTTAAAAACAATTTGCAACTGTTTTTAAAACGTGGTGAGAGGAGAATGCCCCCGTAATTGAATTATATAGAGACCACGGTGGCTATTTTGGAAATTATAGCGAAAGTTATGGCTGTCATAGTTATGACGTGGGTAGTCATGACGTAAGCACGGATGACGCAGACGTTATGCCAGCAGGCTACTTGAGCTGAGATTCTCAGTGACGTCAGCATTTATTCGAGAAGGATCCGAGATGTACGACGCAGTCGCAGGAAACGTGGAATTCTGCTGAGGAAGAAATTATGCTATTGGAGGGGAGGCTCAAACCAATGAACGATAGTCTGAAGGAAGACGGAGATTGCTAAAACTATGGTATTTTTATTACTTTTTGGAATGCAGAATTGTGGAAATCCATTTGCAGTAGAGGCATTGATCTGGAATTTTGGTGAAATTTATTTTCAGTTTTTGAATTATGAAAATCCGTCATGTATTGACGAAGTTGGAACTTCTAGCGATGACGCAGTAACACGCGATGGAAGGGATAGATACGCCCCTCATGAAGTTCATAAAAGGCCTTGCGCAGAAGAGAGGAGCCTCATTCGCTCATTCGCTCATTCTCAGATTATAAATCGTCTGATATTCAATCGTCAGATCTCAAATAGTCATTTCAGTGAAACGTCGAGTGAGATTATTAGTGAAAAAGTCGTCTTTGTAACGCGTGGCGAAGCCACTGCATTAAACGAGAGTCGAACTTACAAGCAGTGCAGGTTTACTGTGAAGTAAATCTAGGTGAAGTTGAAACGACACTTATAACGCTTCTACAAGATTAGCTGTGAACAGTTAGCGGTCGCCTATAAGCTAATTCTCTTGTGCATTGCTACAGTAAGGACTGTAGAAAAGTTGAACAATTTCGAGGAAGTATTTTGGAAGTTATTGACAATATTAGACGACTGACAAAAGTGATTTTCTCGCCACAGGAGAAACACTTTGTATAGCCAGACTCTACGCTACGGCTGACAGGGCTAGTGAAATAGGGAGACTTCAGATTGCTTTTGTGACACAACGCTACAGTATTATGGAGCAGTCTAATATGGCAGTTTGTTCTTCTAATACTATTACCGAAGAGAAGATGGAAGGCTAAAGGACTTAATGCAATTGGGACATATTTCAACGGAGTAAGATAGCAGCATGGAACTTCGCTAATTGCTATTCCATACAAGCGAACATGTGGTAAATAACCATCTACACCCATGTTTCGTGATTAAAGGCTGAATACTATCAAACAGCAATAGAAATGATTTCATACTTTCTGAATATGAATATTTCTTCGGAAATTTATACAAAAACTTCATGGCGATTTTCAACTGGAACTTCAGGGATTTTTCAAGAGAGGTCAGGGTTGTCCCGACTCACAAAGAAGATTATTGCCGGAAGGATGTCGTTCGTCTTCGTGAAGCAGTTCGATTCTCCGATGGTGCTGTTTCTGGTTTCGAGGATGGAGCTCAGCTTTAACTTGGTGGAATGGATCCATCAACAGTCTTCTTTGGGGAATTTTCCTCTGGAACGTCAATTGGCAGATAAGGTAGTCGTGAACGTTTATTGTATTTGAGTTTCTTAGCAATATTTGAGCAACCATTTTTCCTATATTTTTGTCCTCATGTATTTTTGCCCGATATTCTTGTTTGAGATTCCTATTCTCAGTACACCTTGATGAGTTATGCCTTTTTCGACGTTTTATTAAGACATTGTTATGTCATGGGCATAGTTAAATGATTTTGAATCAGTTGAGACTGATATTTAGATTTTTCAGTAATTTGATTATTTTTGTAGTCACGATTTGACTGTAAGTTAATGATTTTTATGGCAGATTTAAATTCAGACAGCGTGTCACTTTATTAAAGTAATTCTACCCCAGTTTAATACAGTCATCACAATTAACACCGGTTATCAGACAGATTCTACACACACCCAAAGTACACGGGGCTACATGACCGCGTTGTCGCAGCCCCTAAACTAAGGAACCAACCAACCATCTACCCCAGTTTAATTACTTTGAACAATTTTCTGTCATCATCAAGAAGGAAGAACATTTAAATGATTTTAGAGCGTTAAAATCCAGTACGTTGTCGACGATCTTGGAAATACTAGTCGTTATTTGAATTGATTGCAACACAGACATTTATCGTCAGTCATGAACGACCATTGCATCTTAGGCAATTTTGTGAAAGATGAACATTAATTATGAATTATTGAATGCATTAAATTCGTGAAACTTGTGTTAGGTTTTTTCTCATAGAGAGATTTATATAATGATGTTTGCATTCCCCAGTCTAATTGGATTCTATTCGACTATTTTGCAGTTAGTCGCACTTTGTTTGATGATAGTATTTTTATACTACAATTCTTTGAAGATGTTAATCTTAAATTTTGATAGACCAGACAGGCGTATATAAGCGTATTCACTATTAAATTTGTTTGTGATTGGCAAATTTTTATTTCATTTCGATTCATGAATGAAATCCACGAAGTTTAAATGACAACAGTTTTGAAACAATTATTGATATAAGAATTTTTAAGTGGAACTATGAATGTATAATCGATAGTGCAGCGGACATGTTGAAAGTCGCTGATGTATAATGCCCTTAAATAAATGAAGGAGATTCCCACAGTAATTAATAATGATAAAGATTGTGTTAGGGGAGGTTTTTGTAAATGCTGTGGAAGATTTTGATGCCGTATATTTTAATATATGATGAATTTTGGGCTATTTTGAATGCAGTTTGTGCATTATTTTGTAAGCGAAGTATTTTCCGCTAGAGTGTATTGTCATAGTTCGTTGAAAATTAATCAAGTGAATTTACTGTTATAATTAACAAGAGTTTTGAAAGAATTTGAGATAAGATTTTGAATGAAGATTACCGTCACAAATAATTAAAATTATTACAACCTTTATTAAACCAGATTGTGACATTTACATGTATAACTAACCTTCATTGGTCGATTATATTAAACACGATTATGAATTTACCAACCGGATAAAACATGTGGTTCAATGTATTTCTTAAATTGATAATTTAAATAATTTAAATGTTGATATTGTAAATAATAAATGTAAATATCTTTGACAATAATGTGGAACGAAAGTAATGTTAAAGGCGTGTTTAAAATTTTTGTAATTATTTTCGACAATATTATAAACAATTTCTAATTGTTATAAATAATTTATGTGATTTTGTTATAAACATTTAAGAGTGTGTTTTATACTCTAAACTATGCTGATTAAACATTTGGATGATAACTTAACAAGTTTAAGGATAGTTAAAATAATCCAGTGGGATGTGAGTTAAGCATTTGAAAGATTTGCGTCAATATGTATGAGTTGTCTTGTAGACATTTAAAGCTTTAAAAGGAGCTGAATTCTCACGCAAGTGTGGCGTGACGAGGGAGCCCCATTTGACAGGTGTGAGCCAGGTTAAAGAGTAGACCAGCCGGCCAGACATCTGGTTATCAGCGGGTGAGGTCGATACTCCGGCCTTGTGCCTATTAATAAAAGTGTTATGTTTATTAAAAGAAACCAAATGCTCTATATATGTCGTATCCTAACTTCCTCATCCAATCCAAATGTGTTTTAAAATGTTACGTTATTTTGAGCTCATGGGAGCTAACATATTGTTTGATAAATTTGCAAGTCCTTTAGGAGGACGTAGTCAGTTTGACATAGGCTACTGATAGCCACGTTTATTTTGTTGAGTTGTGAAAATCATACTCTTTATTTGAAAATAAAGCTTTTGTACAGTTCAAAGTTCTCGTCTTCGGTCTGGTTCATTTTTAAATGTCATGGTGAAGGTTATTGTGAGAGCATACTTTAAAGATCCTGTTGTCAACCCAATCCCCGAGATATTTATAAGAGGTAAGTAAAAGTAAGTATGAAACCCCGTCTATTTTGGTGTGTTCCACAATAATTTTTCTTGGTAACTTCTGTGTTCAAACCTCGGTAGTATCTGTCAGTGCCATTTTCATTGATGTAGCTGTGCTGGTGCGTTTGATTGTTGGCAATCCGATTGAGGGGGCGGATATCTGACAGCCTACTATCCGGGTAAACGGGGACAGTACTTTCTTCAAGGCCACGGCCGCCTCCTTCCCTCTTCCTTGCCTATCCATCCTGACCATCCATTACCTTCCCTCATGAGGCCCCTGTTCGCTTTGCAAGTGCGGCCGCCTGGGCGAGGTGCCAATCACACCTCACCAGTTGTATCCACTCCGATTAGATGTTCCCAGCTCTAGGACACTGCCCGTAGAGGCGGTAGTGGAGAGTTCCCTCGCTGAGTCCGTGGGTTCCACCAACCTGGAGGGTAAACGACTAAGAAAAGAAAAGAGAAAAAGTAGTCTGTTGTTGATTTCTTGCTTCATGGTGTTGTCAGAAGAAACAAAATGCCGAGGTAATTAAAGTTGTCAACAATATCCACTTCTTCATTTTTAATTTTAAGATTGACTCTTCCAGTATTCCTACTAATTACCAAGCCATCTGACTTGGATTTGCTAATCATTAGCCCCATTTTTTCAAGTTCTTCCTGCCACATCTAATTTGACCTGCACTTTCGTTTCTGTCTCATCAGCAAAGATTAAAGCATTTGTTGTTTAAGCCCTTGTACAGCTTTTATAACTTCATTCAGTGCTTTTCTTTCAGGGGGAACGCAGGTACTTTTTTTTCCAGGGGGAACGCAGGGGTATGCGTACCCCTTAAACATTCGAAAACTCCTTAAGAAAAAAATTTGGAAATTTGTATCTAGTCCGGCAAATATAACTTCAGACTTGAAAGTTCATCAATCAGCTGGCGTCAGCGTGCTGTTCAGAACAGCTGGAGGAGATTTCGAGTAATCCTCTATTTAAATCGTCTATCGAATCAGTATCTTTTGGTCGGCAACTCGGCACTCCGTTCTTATAAGCATACAGTCTAGTGTTTGGAGGTGGGGTAGTTGTTATTTTGTGCGTGTGATTAGTTTTGAAGGATGGATAAAATAACGAACTAGTTAACATCCACCCAGGCATTGAAAAAGCTGAAAATTAATGATTCGAACATAAACAATGATGGAGAAACGCCAACAGTGTCATGTGGTGATGGGAAGGAAGATCATCTATTAATTTTAAGAGCTTTCAACCACGTGTAACAGTGGGACGGAAGACATTCCCAAATGCTGGGATTTGGAGAAAAAGCAGGAATTTTGCAGCAAGTACGAATGGTTGGTGGTATAAAGATTAGAAATACTGAGTGCAGTTACCACCTTGACATGTTGACCACAAATAAATTAACCCAATGCAACCTTTCATTTAATATGTCAGCCTGAAAAGTAATAACCAGAGTCTGCAAATTGCCGAAAATTGCAAGATCGTGATGTTTTGTCGACTGCAACTGAGAGTACCCCTTAATTTGTTTTTAGAAAAAAAAAAAAACACCGACTTCATACATTACTACAAAGAAGAGAAGCGGTGACAGGCAACTTCCTTGTTGGGCTCCATTCTTCGTGGTAAAACAAAGTGATCTTTCTCACTGGACTTGCACACAGCTCATCGTTTCTCCGTACAGTTCTTTTACACAGGATATAATCTCTTCTGGTACTCCCTTTCGCCATAGACATTCCCAGATATGTCTGCGTGTTATGTGGTGATAACTAAGGCCCGGAAGTACATCCACTATTAAATAAATAAATATGAATGCAAAAAAGCACTAATTATTGGTGAAATATGCGCCACGTTTCAAAACGTACGCACTATGAAATAACTACGGCAATTACGATCACTCTGTATTCTTTAGCGTTTCTATTTTGAATATCAAGAAATATGAACAGACAAGTACTTGGAGGAAAATTGGGAGAAATGACAAAGAGATTACGGAATGTGTCAGACAGGCAGAAGCATTTCTGAGAAGCATTGGGAGCTTAGTGTGGAATCAAGATGTCCCACAAAAAAAAAAGCAAAGAAGTGTTATACAGAAGCTACTATAACCCGATACTGACCTATGCATCAGAAACGTGGATAATGAAGAAAAGAGACATAAGCAGAATACAGGCAAGTGAAATGAAGTTCCTGCGAAGTAGGATCGGAGTAACAAGAAGAGACAGGGTGAGGAATGAAAAGGTCATGGAAATGGTGAAAGAGGAGCCCTTGCAAGGTAGGATTGAGACATCAAGACTGAGGTGGTATGGACACTTAAAGAGAATGGAAGAGAAGAAGATTCCCAAGACGATACATGAGATGTAGATGCAGAAGAAACGACCAAGGGGAAGACCAAGAGATAGATGGCCGAAAGGAGTGGAGGAATGTGTCAAGAAGAGAGGCGAGGACTGGACCAGAGTGACAGCGGAGAGGTGGTGGGAAGAAAGGACTAAGTGGCGAGGCTTATGTTCCAAACAGACCCAGCCTGGGGCTGGAAACTGTACAAGATGATGATGATGGTGATGATGATGATGAACAGACGGACATATTACTTGCCTACACCTTTCTTAAAATATCTCAACTAACAAACAGTTCTAAATACAGAACTTCAAGCAGTGTTGACCGTCAATAACTATTTTATTATGTTAATTTTTAAGTATAACTAGAATTAGCCATTGAATTTTTAGCCTACTTTTCACATTTTGCAAAAGTGAGGAAAAAGTAGACTTATGAGATCGATCCGGGAAAATGTGTGTCTGTCTGTCTGTCTGTCTGTCTGTCTGTCTGTCCTTCTGTCTGTCTGTCTGTCTGTCTGTCTGGCTGTGTGTGTGTCCCCCCCTATCAACTCGTAAACGGCTGCAGCAATCAAAACCAAATTTAGTATGAGTAAAGATGTGCACCGGAATAGCTCACGTCCATATTTGAAAATGATGTCAATGCTACCAACTGCTGAAAAAACGCACTAGATATTTGAGCTCCATGTTGGATATCTTGCAAGGTATGCATGGGAGCTATTCCAAAATTGGCACACATGTTGATAATACTATTTCAGTTTAATTTTCATGAGGCCAACCATGACAGTGTTGCCAAAATAATTTTAAGCCTTCTGATAGGTAAAATGTTTAAATGCATATAACTTCTACACTATCAATTGGATTTCAACCAAATTTTGTATGTAATATCTGTACATAAACAGATATGACTGAGCGTACTCTTAAGAGCCACCAGGGCTGACAACTGTTAATATATGCTCTCTCTATTTTTTTTTATCCAAATACCTATATATCTGAAAGTATGCAAGCCAACAGCTTTAAACTATGCACACGTATATTCAGACATTTTAGATTAATTTGGAGTAACTTATATACGTCAGTTCTACCAACATGATTATAAGCCTGCTGATAGTACCAATTTTTAAATGCATGTAACTTCTATACTATCAGTTGGATTTCAACCAAATTTCGTATGTGATATGTGTAACATAACAGATATGACTATAAGTATTGTTAAGAGCAATCAGGGCTGCCAACTGTTAATAAATGCTGTCTATATTATTTTTACCCTAATATCAATATATCAGAAAGTATGCAAGCCAACAGCTCTATACTTTGCACACGTATAGCACCTGACATTGTAGATTAATTTGGAGGAATTAATACAAGGCTGTGCTGCCAACATGATTCTATGCCTGCTGATATGTCCAATTTTAAAATACATGTAACTTCTATACTAACAAATGGATTTCATCCAAAATTGGCACAACAAGATATCATAATAATTCAGATTATTTCTGACCAGCACACGCATGGTATTGTTGGCAACATGCTTTTACGCGTGCTGATAGATCCAGTGTCTAACTGCATGTAACGTCCATTGGACTTTAACCAAATTTTGTATTCTGTACCTTAAGAGATGGAACTAAGAATATATTCAGTCACCAGGGCTGCCAACTGTAGTGCTCTATTAGGCTACATTATACCAGGTTCATATACTGTAGAATAATCATTGGCATGAAAAGTAGGCTGTATAGTTCTTCACGGAACTTCTTGTTAAAATTAAAATAATTTTACAATTTTACAGAGTGAATGCTGAATAAAAATAATTGATTTTAACTTGCAAAAAAGAACTGAAATGTACTGGGTATTAAAATAATTTCAGTACATTAGAAACCCGCTTATTGGAGGTAATTGGAACCGAGGGTAGCAGAAAACTTGGTTAAGAGGGAATGTGCAGGGAATCGTATTTAATTCAACCAATCACAAAACAATAGTGCACAAAACGATGCAACGTGTGTTTAAACGTTGAAATACAACTAATCGAGCAGCGAAGCAACATGCGGTGACGCGGGACTTTTAATTACTGTAGAGTAAAGATCAACGAACGGCTCCGATCCCTGCCGAAGTTCGTCTATATGGACTCTCTCGCACACTCAACCTGAGGGGTGTTGAGCTATTCGTTACTAGCAGCACGTTATTATGAATTTTAACGCTAATTTAATTAATTACGTTGAAAAATGAGTGCCTCGGTTAACACGGAGCCTCGGAGAAGCGGGGCTCGGTTGAGCGGATTTCTACTGTATTATTCTCTGATAGACTCTTGGAGTCCGAATCGACTTTAAGAAGATGAATTAACAAATATCGGTTCAAAACAATAGCAAATTAGAATATACTGTACGCCCTTCTCAAGCAGAGATATGTACTTAAACAGGCAAAGGAGAAAAATATGGTGCATTGTGCCAAAATATGCATCATCATCATCATCTTGCACAGTTTCCAGCCACTGGCCGGGTCTCTTTGGAACACAAGCCTCTCCAACGTCTTCTGTCTTCCCCCCATCTCTCAGCCTCTACCCATGTCCAGTCTTCTCCTCTCTTCTTCACGCTTTCTTCCACCCCCTTCAGCCACCTGTCTCTCGGTCTCTTTCCTTCCCATTTCGTCTCGTGTATCCTCCTCGGTATCCTCTTCTCCTCCATTCGTTCTACATGTCCATACCATCTAAGTCTAGATTTCTCTATACCATCCTGTAATGGTTCCTCCTTCATTAATTCTCTGGTCCTCTCATTTCTTATTCTGTCCATCTTTGTAGCTCCAATACTGCTTCTCAAGAACCTCATCTCACTGGCCTGTATTTTGCTCTTCTCCCTTCCTTTCATAACCCAGGTGTCCGAGGCATACGTCAGGATATGATCTGTTTGCTGTTCTGAGGGACATCCTTGCTCCATAACATGCTTCTCACACTCCTCCGGAATGCTTCTGCCTGTCTCCCCCGCTCATTTATTTCTCTATCGTTTCTTCCATTATCTTGTATCAGGCTTCCCAGATACTTGAAACTCTCCACTTTCTTCAGCTGTTCCCCACCAATTGTTATTCCCGTTGTGGTTCTTTCCTTCTTCCTTGTTGTGATCACCATCTCACTCTTATTTATGCTAAATTTCATCCCATATCCTTGTATTATTCCTTCTCATACGTCCAACTGTTCCTGTACCTCCTCCTCCTTGTTTCCCCAAATCATCAAATCATCTGCAAACACCATTGCTTTCATCTTTCCTTCCCCAATTACTTGTGCCACTCGGGTCATTATGTCATCCATCACCACAATGAAAAGTAACGGTGACAGTGCACTTCCTTGTTTCAGGCCGTTTCTCTGTTCCAACCAGTCCGATCTCTCTCCTCTCACTTTCACACAGTTCACGCTTCCCTTGTACATCTCCTTTATCCCCTTTATAGTCCATTTCTCTACTCCTCTATCCTCCAGGGACTTCCATACTTTGTTTCTGCATACACTGTCATATGCTTTCTCAATGTCCAGGAAGGCCATCAGTAGATCTGTTTCATAAAATATGCATAAATATGCAAATAGTACATTATGCAACGAGCCTATAATGGCAATAATTAAGACACGAGTATGTTTATAAAACGAGCGAAGCGAGTTTTATAATTTCCATACGAGTGTCTTAATTACCATTATAGACGAGTTGCTTACGACTGTTTACGTTCGACGATAATTATAACTATTTTATGTTCGAACATAAATAATCATAAATATCTGTCGAGATTTCACCAGTTTTATGTACTGAACAGAGCGCATGGCACGCAGAGAATACCTTGTATTCGACCATGGTCTCCTCAAATACCCCACTATGACACTAGCCACGCAGTGAAATTTAAAATAGGAGGCCGTGGAAATCAGCACAGGTGTGATGCTATCCTTAACGAATTGGTCACACAACTGTCTCTTGAGCTCTGATTGGTGGAAGAAACTGTTTCATAATGAAAAATAGTGTTATAATGACCACCATTATGATACAGTTTTCTGACATATAATATTTACATTTCGACATCGTCAAACATAAGTCTGCTACGGAAAAAAGTATCAACATTCTACGAGAGATTTTTATTTAAACAAGAAGTTCCGTAACGAACTAAAGAGCCTACTTTTCTTAAAAATTAAGATTCATGCCAATGATTAATCTAACTGGATCTATCTAGAATAATTACGAAATTAAGATAGTAACGTCGAAATTTCTAATTAGTTCGAAATACAGTATACCTGGCATAATGTAGTCTAATAGAGCACTACAGTTGGCAGCCCTGGTGACTGAATATATTGTTAGTTCCATCTCCTAAGGTACAGAATACAATATTTGGTTGAAGTCCAATGGATAGCATGGACGTTACATGCAGTTAGACATTGGAACAATCAGCGCGCGTAAAATCATGTTGGCAACAATGTCATACATGTGTTGGCCAGAAATAATCTGAAATATTATGATCTATTGTTGTGCCAATTTTGGATGAAATATATTTTGTTAGTATAGAAGTTACATGTATTTTATAATTGGACCTATCAGCAGGCTTAGAGTCACGTTGGCAGCACTGACGTATATTAGTTTCTCCTAATTAATCTAGACTGCCAGGTACTGAACGTGTGCAATGTTTAGAGCTATTGGCCTGCATACTTTCTGATATATTGATATTAGGGTAACAAAAATAGAGACAACATTTAATAACTGTTGGCTGCCCTGGTTGTTCTTAAGAAGACGCATAGTCATATCTGTTATGGTACACATTGCACATACGATATTTGGTTGAAATCCAAATGATAGTAAAGAAGTTACATGTATTTAAAATTGGACCTATCAGCAGGCTTTAGAATCATGTTGGTAGCACTGACGTATATTAGTTACTCCAAATTAATATAGAATTTCAGGTACTATACGTGTGCATAGTTTAAAGCTGTCGGCTTGCATACTTTCTGATATATTGGTATTTTGATAAAAGACATTGAGAGCATTCATTAACAGTTGGCAGCCCTAGTAGCTCTTAAGAATACGCTCAGTCATATCTGTTTATGTACACATGGTACATCCGACGTTTGGTTGAATTCCAGTTGACAGTGTAGAAGTTATATGCATTTAAAAATTGGACCTATCACCAGACATAGAATCATTTTGGCAACACTGTCATATATGGCCTCCAGGAAATTAATCTAAAATATTATTATCTATACGTGTGCCAATTTTGAAATAGCTCCCATGCATACCTTCCAAGAAATCCAACATGGAGCTCAAATTTCTATTGCGATTTTTCTGCAGTTGGTAGCACTGACATAATTTCCAAATACGGCATTGATATATCCAGTTATAGATATTTACTGATACCAAATTTTGTTTCGATTGCATCAGCCGTTTAGGAGTTGATAGGACACACACACACACACACACACACACACACAGCCTGACAGACAGACAGACAGACAGACATTTGCCCAGATCGATCTCATAAGTCTACCCTTTTTGCAAAATGTGAAAAGTAGACTAAAAATGAAATTTCGCCTAACTTTGCTTGGGATTATTAACATAACCATTCATAATAGCTTAGCATCATGAGGGTTTAAATAATATTACTAGTTTATAACGTATATCATAAAATAATCTGTGAGACTACAGAGTGACCAAAGCGTAGGTGACGTTAGGAATTAGTTACCTGGTGATGGACAGTCCAGCTCTGGTGCCTCGTCACTACCGTCAGCGCACTGAGGGATCCCATCACAGGCATTGTAGATGGCAATACACTCTCCTGAAGTGCGACATTCAAATTGGTAGTGGCTACAAGCCCGTCTGGAACCTGGAACAATCCATACACCGCCATTTTAACTATTAGCGACTACAAGACAGGCTGGAGCACATTCATATACTGTAACAGGCTAAACACTCTTCAATGGTATGCGATCTACTACAAGGCTTACCTAGTACTCTCAATATTTGCGTGTTCATTTCTATAATTCCCATATAAACCAACGCAAGTACAGTACCGTATTATTAAAAATATCGTAAACTAATCTTTGCTTCTTCTTTCTGCATCCCCCAGGAGCTCACTGACTGTTGAAGAATTGCAATACACGAGATACATCTTCAGGTTGTCCATCACAAATGACCGACGATTATCGCGAAACATTTCTTCTGAAGTCGCGAAACTGCGGCATTATGTTTCTTGCCCTTGAGGTGTGGTGTAACTTGAGATCGCTGTTCAGCCTTGATTGCTTTCCCACATGGTTGGCAGAACAGAAAGCCTCATCAGAAGTAAAATTATCCTTAAATTCTGCAACATATTGCTGCAGACGGTAACTTGTAGTTTCTTTTACTTTAAGCAACCCCGGCTTCCACAGTGAGTGGGACGGGGCGAAAAGATAAGAAAAACGCAGCTGCAAGCTGACATACGCTCAGCATGAAGATTAGATAGCTCACAGGTTCTTCCCCGTTGAAGTAACACTGAACAAAAATGCAATAAACTGAAAGATTTAAAAGAAGTAGTTCCGTGAAGAACTATACAACCTATTTTCATATAACCTACTTATGTTAACTGCCACTATCAACATACGAAATTTCAGTTTGATTGCTGTAATAGATTCGCAGATATTGAGAACCGACTAAATATTTCGGATGGTCGCCATGTTGGATTTTAAATATGTAGGTCCTGGAGTTATGTACTGTTACATGAAGATTATTGTGTAAGTGTAGCGTTCAAACTTCAATCGCATGATTAGGACGCTAAAAGTAGCAAGGAGATTTTAAAATTTGGCACAGCTGCCATCTTGTGGTTATGGAAACAATTGAAATAAATTAGATGCCAGTGGCTTAACATTCGTATAAGGATTTACTGTACCAAGTTTCACTGCACTCGGATGGTTAAATTGCGAGAAACGTCCATGTGAATATTTATACTTCGCGTCGCCGCCATGTTGGATTTCTGATCACCAGGTTATTTAAAGTCCTATAGGTGAACTTAAGTTCATAGCCCCTATGCACATAAAAAAAATCAGTTTGATTGCTATAATAGATTCGTAGATATTCAGAGCCGTCTAAATATTTCGGATGGTCGCCATGTTGGATTGTTAAATGTATAGGCCATAGAATCATATACCAATAAAGGAAAATTATTGCGTAGGTTCATTATTCAAACTTTGACTTCGATCGCATGATTACGACACAAGAAATAAAAACTTAATTTTAAAATTCGCACTGCCGCCATCTTGAGGTTATGTAAACAATTGAACTAAATTAGATACAAGTGCATTACAATGTGTATAAACATTTCCTGTACCAGATTTCATTGCGTTTGGAACATTAAATCGCGAGAAAGGTCTATTTAAAATTTTCAAATTCGCTTGGCCGCCATGTTCGTTTTGCAGTTAACCGGTTTTTGAAAGTCTTATAGACGGACTTCCAGTAGTGCCCTTTATCTCCGTACAAAATTTCAGGGTGATGCCGCTAATAGTTTTAGAGATATAGAATGCCGGTGAAATATTTCGCACAGCCGCCATCTTGTGGTTATGTAAACAATTGAACGAAGTTAGATGTCGGTGCATTACAATGTGTATAAACATATACTGTACCAAGTTTTATTGCGTTTGGTTGGTTAAATCGCGAGAAACGTCTATTTAAAAGTCGCAAATTTTCGTGGCTTCCATGTTGGTTTTGTATTTACCAGTTTTTCAAACGTCACATAGGTGAACTTCTCGTAGTTCCCTTTATCACCGTAATAAATTTTAGGGTGATAGAGGTAATAGTTTCGGAGATATTGTATGGTGGTGAAATATTTCGCCCAGCCGCCATGTTGGATTGGTGAGACGTAACAAAATTTCAAGGGCACGGTCAGGGTCGCCCTGAATAGTGCTATGAACCTACCGAGCTTCATTTAAGTCGCGCCAGCCGTTTAGAAGTTATTAGGGGGCACACACACACACATCACACACACACGCACACACAGACACACGGACAAAAGGTGATCTCATAAGCCAATTTTTTTCAAAATTGAAAATAGGCTAAAAATGTAAATATTATGTCTTTTTATGTGCCAATAAGTCAAAAGCAGGAATTTATGTATTTATCGACAAACTGTTTAAAATATCTATTTACAGTACATTAAAAAATATGTATTTACCTAAAAATCCGAGCCCTAGTTATCAACAATTAAAAATACTTAATCCTATCGGCTACAATCACAGTAAACTTGCTGTACTCCTCAATTACAAATACACACACTAATACAGCCATCGCAATAAGACAGGTTATCAGACAAACTCCACACACACCCAAGTACACGGGGATACATGACAACGATGTCGCAAAGACCCTAAATAAATCAACAACCACAACAACAATACTTGCTGTAGATGTGACTACATTACAAACAACGTAAAACCAATCAAATGTCCGAATTCTATGATTCTAGCTTGGCAAGTTCAACCGAAGCTCTGAAGGAGGACGCTGCCGGCACGAGCGAGCGAAGGAGCGAGGTCGATAGGGGGAGAGAGTAACAGCATCCTCATGTGTTGGTTTCTGTGTAAGTCACGCCTTTCCGCGGCAGCAAATAGCAGTAGATTCAGAAACATGATAATAATAATATCGTATGGCCTCGGTGCTGGGTGCAAGCTTTGTTATTTGAGACCCAGAGGGCAGCTTGCATGTCACATTTTTGTTGTTCCTTGGAGCGCCATGAAAGTCAAGGAGGTTAGATAATCTAAGCTTTCTAGTAGAGAAAGGAGGAACTTTTGTGTTGGCGGTAAATCCGGAGATTAATTTTGCCATTATGAACACGGCCTACTGAATTTGGTTGGTTGGTTCCTCAGTTTAGGAGCTGCGACAACGCGGTGATGTAACCCCGTGTACTTTGGGTGTGTGTAGAATCTGTCTGATAACCGGTGTTAATAGTGATGACTGTATTAGTATGTGTTATCTGTTTTTAATTCAAGTTTTTTTTTTTTTTTTTTTTGCGTATGGCTTTTAGTGCCACCCAATGGGTGAGCTACACGTACCGTCGCGTGTGGAGTGTTGTCTGGGGAGGAAAGTTTTGAATGTAAGGACGAGGAATTGGAAGGTAGCGGCTGTGGCCCATAGTTAGGGACCAACCCCGGCATTTGCCTGGAAGGAAGATGGGAAACCACAGAAGACCATCTTCAAGGTTGCCGGCGGGGGGATTCGAACCTCCTCGCCTCCCGGATGTGAGCGACTGCCAGCAGCCATGCCGTAACGACCACGGCTAACTCACCCGGTTTTAATTCAAGTAAGAACTGCATACATTCGATTTTCAAGTAGTTCCAAGTTTTGCTACCAAACGCCACCGTCAACGACTATAGTTCTGAACTTTGTTACTAGATGCCAGTCAGCTCCTGGCGAATGTCGGAACTTAAGACCGTTAGTCAAATCTAACCTATAATTTAGCTTCACACAAGTGTAATTAGTGGAAGGTTATTTTACATGCCATAAATCTATAACATGGGACCGCCAGCTTTACTTCCCCTGATGGATTTTTAACGCTCTTAAAAAATCCGACGACTCAGCCGGGTTTGAACCCGCGACCTTGAGCATAGAAGTTCAGCATGTTACCAACTACGTCACTGAAGCCGCCTCAAATAGCAGTAGATCGAGCAACATGATGATTAGAGGGGTAAGGGGAAGCCTCGCCTGGTAGTTCGCAATTTTCTGGGGCTTCAGATGAACTTGTCGCGCTGTATCTGCTATTGAGGGGCATATCTAGGTTCATTTTGACGTGACAACGTCAAATAAGTAGTTGGAATACAGTAACGTTCGTGAAAAAGTGTTACAGTGAAAGGTGATGATATCGTTTTATCTCTCAACTGTTACTGCACTCGAGTGTCGCTACTGTCATTTTTGGATGTCACGGGTGAACCTCTAGATGGATTTTGATGCGGTTTTCACCATTCTGTCAAGGATACCTCAAGGAAGATTTTTGTAGAAAATAATTTATTTATGACCAAAGGAAGCCGAGCAGTTACGATTTCAGTGGAAAAGTCGAAAAATACACATGGCGTCCGTGTGCTTTTGAAGCTCACGCAGGCCTACTATGCGCGTAAGAATTGTTCAGCATGAAAAGTTCTACAAAAATGTTCACGAGAGAATATCTCTATCTTCAGTACATCGCCCACTATAAGTGATTTTACGTTTTCATTTCTTCCAGCAATCTCCATTCAAATAATGAGGCGACAGTTTATGAGCTAGTTAGGGGCGAGTCTATCACGCCAGTTACAGCCTAGCTAGCGGGCGAACATATTACCCAAGATACAGCCAGCAGCAAACTCTCGAGTTGTGTTCAGTTAAAACTTCAGAGAAGAGTGGTTGTGAATGGAGTTTCCCTGAAGTGCAACTCGGCTTTTCTTCATTTCGCCTGTAAACTTTCCGTTCCGCAAAAGATTAAAAAAACTTTACGAGCCTTACAGTAGTCGCATATGATGTGTAACATCTGACATAGAAGAAACCTCACGTAAAATTGTTGATGCTCCGGTATTTTATAATATTATTGGGAGTGTTTTACAGATATTGTATTTTATAATACGGAACTCATTTTATTAGATGATTTGTAACTTCCACCAGCACTAGCCTAAATAAAGAATACGATATGGATCAACTAGATTAATAGACGCGACACCGCTCATAACCTTAAATTCCTTATAAATAGGCCAACTTGCGAGTAAATGCAATGTGCACAGCAGTAGATCATGAAAGGCTTGCCCAGTTCCCGGACCTCTTGATTCACAGACCAACACGTAATTTCATAATTATGGATTCTGTTAAATTGAGTCATATTGATATTATTAGTAGCTTGCCACGGTGGGTGAGTGGTTATAGTGTCGGACTACCAACCCCAAGATTGCAGGTTCGCCCCTGGCCATGGTAAGTGATTTTTGAAGGCGACAAAAATCACGATACTCATGTCATACGTTGTTGGCATGTTAAAGGACCCATTTGAATTCAGTAGGCCGTGTTCAATGGCAAAATTAATCTCGGGATTTTCCGCCAACACAAAGTTCCTCCTTTCTCTACTTGAAAGCGCTGTAGTGTCAAGGAGTTTAGATATCTAACCTCCTTGACTTTCATAACGTTCAAAGGAACGACGAAATTCGACATGCAAGCTACCCTCTGGGTGTCAATTAACAAAGCTTGCACCAGGCAACCGAGGCCATACGATATTATTATTATTATTATTATTATTAGCAGCAGAGTATCATAAAAGCAGTGTGAGAACAATCAAGTAGGCAGTGAGGAAAAAAAAGAGAGTCTTGGAATTGTTATGTGTTATTAGTGTGTAAGTAAAACAGATTTTTGTGTGTTGATGAATGTCCAGGAGGGATACGATCCAGCTGGCAGTGCGTCTTACACACTTCCGTCCGATCCACTTCCGTCCCATTTTTCAAAATCACTCCCACAAAAATATCCATCAACCGAAGCTAAAATTTCGCAAGAGCGACAGTTTAAACAAATCAGTCCGAGAATACGCTGTCACGCTCAAATATCGTCTCGCATCGTAGTTGCACGCACCCAATATTCTTTCCTGTATCCATGAAAGTAAATTATTGACCAGCTCGTGGTGTAGCAGCTAGTGTTCTTACCTGTTGCCCCAGCGGTCCGGGTTCGATTCCTGGCTCTGCCAAAATAAATTAATTCTGGTTTGAGGGCTGGAACGGGGTAAACTGAGCCTCGTGATGCAAAACTACCCCAGGAAAAGGCCACGACCGTCTCCATTCCAATACTACCCCCCAATTTACAAACACACATGCTAGTATAGCCATCACAATAACACAGGTTATACCACAAATTACACACACAAATACACGGGGCTATATAACCGCAATGTCGCAGCCGCTAAAATAAGCAACAACAACTGGATGAGATAAACATTTGAAATAAAAAATTAAAATAAAGATAAAGAAAATAAAAATATAGATACCAACATTTAAAAAAATGTAAACATTCAAATCATAATAATAAACATTAAAATTATAAACTAAAATAATAAATATTTAAATTATTAGCCTATTAAGTTAAATTATTATAAATGTAATTATGAAAACCACAATTAAATTGCAAATAAAAACAAGATGTTCAGGAAAGAACATATAGCCTACTTTCTCCTAAATGCATGGGTATTGTTATAACTCTTTGTCCTTTTCAAGGAGTATGATTGAATGTTGGTTGTAGTAGCTTGTTGAAATACAACGTGCTATAGGGATATTAAACATGAATATGAGGTGCCCTTTGCTAGTGCTACCTCTGTACAAAATTTCGTTCAATTCGGTTTCACCGTGTTTGAATTGATAGGGGGAATCGAATTGCACACATACTTGGCCACCATCTGCAAACTATTGGGCTGACGTTCTTGCAGTTTGGTCACAATATGTTTCCCACATAAAGATATGGTGTTGCAAAATTTGGTAGAGACTAGATTATTAGGTTGGTCGTAATTACATTTTAGCTTTTAACATTTGGGTGGCCGCGATTACGTTTCCGTCAAGATAGCGGTGATATAAAACATGACACTGAGGTGCCCTTTGCTAGTGCTACCTCTGTACCAAATTTCGTACTATTCGGTTTCATCGTGTTCGAATTGATAAGGGGAATCGATTTTCACACAAAGATGGCCGCCATCCGCAAAATATTAGGCTAATGACCTATTAGTTTGGTCAAAGGATGCTCCCTCCATAAAGGTATGTTGTTGCTAAATTTGCTAGAGATCGGATGATTAGGCTAATCGTAATTTGATTTAAGCTTTGAACATCTGTGTGGCCGCCATTACGTTTCCGTCAAGATGGCGCCGATATAAAACATGACACTGAGGTGCCCTTTGCTAGTGCTACCTCTGTACCAAATTTCGTTCATTCGGTTCCACCGTGTTCGAATTAATAGGGGGAATCAATTTTGACATAAAGATGGCCGCCATCCGCAAACTATTAGGCTAATGACCTATTAGATTGGTCAAAGGATGCTCCCTCCATAAAGGTATGTTGTTGCAAAGTTTGGTAGAGATCGGATGGTTATGTTAGTCGTAATTTGATTTAAGCTTTAAACATTTGTGTGGCCGCCATTACGTTTCTGTCAATATGGCGGCGATATAAAACATGACACTGAGATGCCCTTTGCTAGTGCTACCTCTGTACCAAATTTCGTTCCATTCGGTTCCACCGTTTTCGAATTAATACGGGGAATCGATTTTCACACAAAGATGGCCGCCATCCGCAAACTATTACGCTGATGACCTATTAGTTTGGTCAAAGGATGCTCCCTCCATAATGGTATGTTGATGCAAAAGTTGGTAGAGATCGGATGATTAGGTTAGTCGTAATTTGATTTAAGCTTTGAACATTTGTGTGGCCGCCATTACGTTTACGTCAAGATGGCGGCGATATAAAACATGACACTGAGGTGCCTTTTGTTAGTACTACCTCTGTACCAAATTTCGTTCCATTCGGTTGCACCGTGTTCGAATTAATAGGGGGAATCGATTTTCACACAAAGATGGCCGCCATCCGCAAACTATTACGCTGATGACCTGTTAGTTTGGTCAAAGGATGCTCCCTCCATAATGGTATGTTGATGCAAAAGTTGGTAGAGATCGGATGATTAGGTTAGTCGTAATTTGATTTAAGCTTTGAACATTTGTGTGGCCGCCATTGCGTTTCCGTCAAGATGGCGGCGATATAAAACATGACACTGAGGTGTCGTTTGCTAGTGCTACCTTTGTACCAAATTTCGTTCAATTCGCATTCACCGTGTTCGAATTGATAGGGGGGGACAGACATTCAGAGTACACACACTCACACACACACACACACACACACACAGACTCACACACACACAGACAGACACACTTTTTTCGCCCTGTGTTGATCTCATAAGTCTACTTTCATTTTTTGCAAAAATCGAAAGTAGGCTAATAATAAAATTAAAATTATTATTAAACAAAATTTCATTCCAGCAACACTCTCCACTATCATTTCATTTCATCTGTCATTCATTTAATCATTGCCCCAGAGGAGTGCGTCAGGCCTCGGCAGCCGGCACAGTTCATATCCTCGCCGCTAGATGGGGGCTTCATTCATTCCATTCCTGACCCGGTCGGAGACTGGAAGCAGGCTGTGGATTTTCATTTCATTAAACAAAATAAAAACTATAATATTATAAATTATAATTATAAAAAAAAATGAGCTAAAATTTTAAAAAATAAACTTATTATAAAAATAATAATAGAAATAAACATTATTATTATTAATTATTATTATTATTATTATTTTATGCCCAACTAAGGAGCACGATTGAACCTATTTCACAGATGATTTTAAATTAGCCTTCTTCTCTTTCCGAATTCTCCTCATTCTCTCACTAACGTATTATTCTTCTTTCTTTCTTTCTTTCTTTCTTTCTTTCTTTCTTTCTTTCTTCGAATGAGCCAACTATGGTTTACGTAAGTTAACCAAAATGGTTTTCAGCTTGATGAGTTGGGATTGGTTTCACGTTCTTAAGTCTTCTTCCTATTATTATTATTATTATTATTATTATTAATATCAATAGATCAATGGAGGAACATGGTCTGTCTCTAGCACTTAGTAAGACGGAAATTGTCATCCTAACAAAGAAGAGAAATCAGACAATACTTCCAATACAGGTAGGACAAATTCAATTCGAGACGCAGCCAGCAGCAAAATACCTGGGCATCATGATCGACAGTAAAATGAATTTTGGAGAACAGATTAGACGGACTGCAGATAAGGCAGCCAGAGGAGTAATGTCCCTCAGTCGGCTCATGGCCAATGTTGGTGGGCCAAAATCTAGTAAGAGAAGACTATTGATGACAGCCATCCATTCAGTTCTGCTGTATGGAGCGGAAATATGGGCGGATGCCCTGGATAAGGAAATTTATAGGAAGTCACTGGCGCAAGTGCAGAGGCGGGGTGCTTTGCGCGTGGCATCTGCGTATCGCACGGTCTCTGAGGAAGCAGTTCTCGTTATTGCCGGGATTATTCCGATATTTTTTTCTTGCGAAAGAACGCAAGAACATTTACTTGAGGAGATCTGATATGGGTTTACAAAATGCAAGACGATCGGCAAGAGTACAAACCTTTCAAAATTTGCAGATCAAATGGGAGCAAGGAGATCAAAGCCAATGGACTAAGAGAATGATCCCTCAGGTGCAGGTTTGGACAGAGAGGAAACATGGTGAGGTTGGTTACTATCTCACTCAGTTCTTGACTGGCCATGGGTACTTCTGTTCCTATCTTAAGAAGATGGGGAAGGTGGATTCATCAGATTGCATCTACTGTATCAACGAATTAGATAATGCTAATCACACCTTCTTCTCTTGTGGATGGTGGGTCCAAAATAGGCAGTCTCTTCAAGATCACATTGATGTAGAGATATCCCCGGACAATATTGTTGCAGTGATGCTACAAAATGAAGAACATTGGAAACTTATAGCAAGTTTTGTTGAAGATATCCTCCGAACAAAGAGGACGGATCTGGATCGCCACTGAAGATGATTCATTACGGAAGAGTGCCCTACAGGCAAATATAAATTGACTCTAGCCTGAAGTAATGTGATAAACGGTTCCAGGCTGTGTTCAGAAGTAACGGGGGAGTTTTAGTCGGTAGTCTGCTACTCAGGAGCAGGAGCCCGACACTCTGTGCGTAAATGCATTACTTCCCCGAAAAAAAAAAATATATATTATTATTATTATTACCGTATTATTATTATTATTATTATTATTATTTATTATTTAATCGATTGTTCCCCTTTAGGAGAGCGATTGAACTTGAATACATGATTTCATCTCCTGGCGTTTTCCCGCTTCTCTTCCCAAAATCTCTTCATCCTCTCAGAATGCTCCTTCTTCCGCTCAGCTGTCCACTTTCTTCCAGGCTGTCGTGACGGTCTCTGATCAAACTTAACATTTTTGATTTTATTCCTGCACTCGGTGCGGTCCTCAAGGTTTTCAATGTTGACCTGTTGTAGGTCCCTCTGAACCTCTGTCAGCCACTCCGTGCCACCCTTACTCCGTGTTACAACGTTGAGCAATTTCTTCGCCGTTCTGAAATTTTCCATCCTGTAAATGTGTGTATAAATCTGTACTCGGCGTTTTCTGATTACTTCCGTTATCGTGTGGATTTTTTGGTAGAGTTCGCTTTGAGGCCTCTTCATCCAAATACCGTTATTATTAACTGCCCCGTAAATCTTTCTGAGAATTTTTCTTTCCTGTTTTTCTATATCTTTAATTTTGGAATGACCGTCGATTACCATTGTTTCGGCTGCGTAAGTTGCTTCCGGAAGAATCACCGTTGTATAGTGCCTTAATTTTGCGTCTAACGAGATGCACTTCTTGTTTTAGTGAGCCCACGTTAGCTTGTAGGCCTTCTGTAGTTTGGTGATTCTTTGTTCATTGGCGATTCGGTTTAGTCCCGAGGACTGTATGATTTCACCAAGGTATTTAAAATGGGGGACTTGTGTTATTTTACCGTATTGTGTGATTAAATAAGAGTTATTTTCTGGCCGTCTTTCCATATACTGGGTTTTTAGCCTACTTTCGATTTTTGCAAAAAATGAAAGTAGACTTATGAGATCAACACAGGGCGAAAAAAGTAAAAAAGTGTGTCTGTCTGTGTGTGTGTATGTGTGTGTGTGAGTCTGTGTGTGTGTGTGTCTGTGTGTCTGTGTGTGTGTGTGTGTGTGTGTGAGTGTGTGTACTCTGAATGTCTGTCCCCCCCCCCTATCAATTCGAACACGGTGAATGCGAATTGAACGAAATTTGGTACAAAGGTAGCACTAGCAAAGGACACCTCAGTGTCATGTTTTATATCGCCGCCATCTTGACGGAAACGTAATGGCGGCCACACAAATGTTCAAAGCTTAAATCAAATTACGACTAACCTAATCATCCGATCTCTACCAAATTTCGCAACGACATACCTTTATGGGGGGAGCATCCTTTGACCAAACCAATAGGTCATCAGCGTAATAGTTTGCAGATGGCGGCCATCTTTGTGTGAAAATCGATTCCCCCTATTAATTCGAACACGGTGCAACCGAATGGAACGAAATTTGGTACAGAGGTAGTACTAACAAAAGGCACCTCAGTGTCATGTTTAATATCGCCGCCATCTTGACGGAAACGTAATGGCGGCCACACAAATGTTCAAAGCTTAAATCAAATTACGATTAACCTAATCATCCGATCTCTACCAAATTTTGCAACAACATACCTTTATGGGGGGAGCATCCTTTGACCAAACCAATAGGTCATCAGCGTAATAGTTTGCGGATGGCGGCCATCTTTGTGTGAAAATCGATTCCCCCTATTAATTCGAACACGGTGCAACCAAATGGAACGAAATTTGGTACAGAGGTAGTACTAACAAAAGGCACCTCAGTGTCGTGTTTAATATCGCCGCCATCTTGACGGAAACGTAATGGCGGCCACACAAATGTTCAAAGCTTAAATCAAATTACGATTAACCTAATCATCCGATCTCTACCAAATTTTGCAACTACATACCTTTATGGAGGGAGCATCCTTTGACCAATCTAATAGGTCATTCACCTGATAGTTTGCGGATGGCGGCCATCTTTATGTCAAAATCGATTCCCCCTATTAATTCGAACACGGTGGAACCGAATGGAACGAAATTTGGTACAGATGTAGCACTAGCAAAGGGCACCTCAGTGTCATGTTTTATATCGCCGCCATCTTGACTGAAACGTAATGGCGGCCACACGAATGTTCAAAGCTTAAATCAAATTACGATTAACCTAATCATCCGATCTCTACCAAATTTTGCAACTACATACCTTTATGGAGGGAGCATCCTTTGACCAATCTAATAGGTCATTCACCTAATAGTTTGCGGATGGAGGCCATCTTTATGTCAAAATTGATTCCCCCTATTAATTCGAACACGGTGGAACCGAATGGAACGAAATTTGGTACAGAGGTAGCACTAGCAAAGGGCACCTCAGTGTCATGTTTTACATCGCCGCCATCTTGACTGAAACGTAATGGCGGCCACACGAATGTTCAAAGCTTAAATCAAATTACGATTAACCTAATCATCCGATCTCTACCAAATTTTGCAACTACATACCTTTATGGAGGGAGCATCCTTTGACCAATCTAATAGGTCATTCGCCTAATAGTTTGCGGATGGCGGCCATCTTTGTGTCAGAATCGATTCCCCCTATTAATTCAAACACGCTGAAACCAAATGGAACGAAATTTGGTATAGAGGTAGCACTAGCAAAGGGCACCTCAGTGTCATGTTTTATATCACCGCTATCTTGATGGAAACGTAATCGCGGCCACCCAAATGTTAAAAGCTAAAATGTAATTACGACCAACCTAATAATCTAGTCTCTACCTAATTTTGCAACACCATATCTTTATGTGGGAAACATATTCTGACCAAACTGCAAGAACATCAGCCCAATAGTTTGCAGATGGTGGCCAAGTATGTGTGCAAATCGATTCCCCCTATCAATTCAAACACGGTGAAACCGAATTGAACGAAATTTGGTACAGAGGTAGCACTAGCAAAGGGCACCTCATATTCATGTTTAATATCCCTATAGCACGTTGTATTTCAACAAGCTCCTACAACCAACATTCAATCATACTCCTTGAAAAGGACAAAGAGTTATAACAATACCCATGCATTTAGGAGAAAGTAGGCTATATGTTCTTTACTGAACATCTTGTTTCATAAGCAATTTGTAGTCCGGTTCTTTGAGCAATTTCATATAATTTTTCCACTGCGTGTATGGCTTCATGTCTGGATTATTATTATTATTATTATTATTATTATTATTTATTCGTTACGGCCAACTATGGACCACGTTTGACAGTCTTTACATTACTTTTTGTCTCCGCTCTCTGCCAATATCTCTTCTTCCTCTCTCCCACTTCCTTCTTCTGTTCCTATGTAAGATCTTCCTTTCCTCACTGACAACTCCCCTGTCTCTTGGAAACTCCTAAACCAGCCGTCTAAATCGCTCTCTGTCCATTATGTCTTCTTCTTCCACCCCCATCCGATGCAAGTCTAATCTCACTTCCCGAAACCATTTCGGCTCCGTCTTCCTCTTCCTGATGAATTCTAAAATCCTCTTCGTCAATCTGGCATTGTTCATCCTCACCAAGTGTCCTTAAAACTGTCCTTTTTCTCATTAGGGCTACGACTCTTTCTGTCTTCAGGTATAGTTCTTTGTTAGGTTTGCGTCTCCTCCCTTCATCCTTGATATTTGGGCCTAGGATTTTTCGGAGCATTTTCCTTTCCCTTTTTCGGATGTCTTCGAGGCCACCCTTCCCAATCATATCTAGTGTTTCTGCTGTGTACAGACATTCAGGTTTGCCAACAGTATCTAAGTGTCGGAATTTAGCCCCAAATGTTAGACCCTTCTTGTTGTATGTATCCTTCGTTAATTGGTAAGCCATTTCCATTCTCCTCGCCCGCTCTTTGATGGCATCCTTTACCGACCCATTGCCCTGCAATGTTTCTCCCAAGTACTTAAAACACTTAACTCACTTTATCTTGGCTTCTCTCAACTCCAAGTGGAGAGGGGCGTCTTTGATATTGGTCATAAACACAGTCTTTTCAAAAGAAATTTGTAGGCCAGTCTTCTTGGCTATCATCTGGAGTTCTTCCGTCCTTTTTTTTTTTATCACTGTTTCAGCACCGTTAGTGAGTATCACAACATCGTCAGCGAATGCCAAACAATCCGTTCTTATACTTGCTTTACCTCTCCCTAACCTGAAAGCCTCCTTATCCGAAATTCCCTTCGTCCATTCTCGAATAACTTTTTCTAAGACGCAGCTGAATAATATTGGTGCAATTATTATTATTATTATTATTATTATAAAAACTAAAATGAAATTAGTTATCATTATAATTAAAACAATGAAATTCTACTAATTAATATCAATATTAAAATGAAATAAAAACCCAAAAAATAACATTTGAAAATATAGTTCGTTTTGTTCTTCGACATCTTCATTCCCAACGAGTCCTTCTACTTCTGTAGCGTCATTGAGTGGCAGATGGCCTCCGTGTTGAAGAATCACCACTAACGAAAAGAAGCGTGTAATTCCTCAAGGTCATATCTGAGTGAGTTCATAAGGCTCGTGCGGCCAGTTCCGTCTTGCTTGAGCCGTTATTGCTCGCGGCGGGGGCGGTCTCGATGGCCTTGAGAGGTCGACAGCCCGCTCGACCCGACCCTGCGACCTGCATCCACATCCTCAAATCCTGTCTAAAACAACAATGGTGGTTCCAGGACTTGATTCAAGGAGGGGTGCATACAAATTATATTTCACGTCAGGGGCGTTGCGTCACTAAGGGCCGAAAGGGCCCTGCCCACCCTGGGCCGTTAGGCCGTACTGCACGAAATTTGTTTTTTTAATTTCTTATAAAATTAGTTTAAATTACAGATATTCTACTTAAAATAAGTGGTTTTCCATTCTAGAATCCCTAGCTTAAGTTCCTGACAGTCTCGTATGGTGTATAGGAGGGCCGCTGCACAGAACCTTCCATGTTAAGTATGTGGGGTAATGGACCAGGTGACCAAACAGTGGACATAGCACTGCCTTGCACGCGAATTCTTGTGGGCTATGAAAGGCTTTTCATGTCTTCTCAAGGGCCTGGAGAATTGGCCCATAACACTGCTCTAGAATTAAATAGAAGATATCTCTATTTCTGTCTGCCTCTGTCTCTGTTTGAAACCGGCTTAAGGGGATCGGTTTACCCCATGCCATGCGCAGGTAGACCACTAATAGCCATTGTTCACAGCCTGTTGAAACACAAACACCAAGGTGATCGAAAAATTTGCTTCATCCAAGCACAAGAGAGGAGAAAATATTTACAAGTAAGGAGCCATGTGAGTACAGTTATTAATATTTGTTTCAAATGTTGTGTTGTGAGGAATTATGATAGTGGGAATATTGGCAACAATAAACGGCATATGTAAAACAATGTTTGAAATAAAATGAACCAACAATAATATCATCTGGCCCACCCTAAAATTTTAGTCAGGAGCCGCCCCTGTTTCACGTCATCCCGTATTGTTTATGTAGTAGTGGGAGAATTATGAGTCCAACTACAACTGCCAGCAACGTCAGGATACATAGAATAGAACTGACGCGTGCTATGAATATTATTTAAGTGAAAAATGAAAATCCACAGCCTGCTTCCAGTCTCCGACCGGGTCAGGAATGGAATGAATGAAGCCCCCATCTAGCGGCGAGGATACGGACTGTGCCGGCTGCCGAGGCCGGACGCACTCCTCTGGGGCAATGATTAAAAGAATGACTGATGAAATGAAATGGTAGTGGAGAGTGTTGCTGGAATGAAATTTTGACAGGGAAAACCGGAGTACCCGGAGAAAAACCTGTCTGCCTCCGTTCTGTCCAGCACAGATCTCACATGGAGTGACCGGGATTTGAACCACGGACCCAGCGGTGAGAGGCTGGCGTGCTGCCGCCTAAGCCACGGAGGCTGTAATATTATTTAAGTAGAGGAAGGAAATATGGAGAGTATTCCACTCTACGGATGCCGGTCCTCCCCCATGGGCTACTACTAGTAGGACGTGGGTTGGCGACCACGGGGCCCCAGCAGAGTTCGGCATTACTTCCACTTACTTTTGCCGGGTTCCTCTGTCATCTTTCCTATCATCCTCCCTTGGTCAACTCTTGTTCTTTTCCGACCCAGAAGGTGTTAGGGTGTCCGAGGCCTGGGGAGTCTTTCACTTCTCGCAGTAACGGGCCCTTGTCTCATCTTCTCTGATCCCTCATTCTTCGAGGGGCCAGATCTCTTCTGTTCTCCTGATATCCCCTGCCTTCCGCTCAAGGCCCTCAAGGAGGCAGGGTGTGTCTAGCCCCACCACTTCTGGAGCACCTTCGATAGTGCTACACCCTCAGGGGCTCCCGGCTGGTGAGTTCGGAAGTTGGCGACCCCCAGAGATTCCTGAGCTGGGTCCGGTTTTCCCCCTTTCTCCATTGCCTCTAGGACGGGTCCTCTCCTCTTTCCCTTTCCTATCTGCCTTTCATGGCTCTCCTTCCTTCCAAGTCCCTCAATCCTCTTTCTTCGACGGTTGAGGGCATTTCTTTTCCTCCTGTCCTTTATTTGCCTTATTCTCCTTTTGTTTTCCATTTCTTCTTTTAGTATGTAAGTGTGTAGTTAGTTGTTAGTGTGGTTTTAGTCATAGCAGTTTATTTTATTTATTTATTTAAATAGTTTACGCCCACATTGGAGCACTTAAATCAATCCATATACACTACAGTCTTTACAATATTAGTTGTAATGGCTTCTCAACTTCCTCTTCTCCATCCAGAGCTTCTTTAATCTCTCCGACCTGGCCGCCCTCTCTTCATTTGTAATGGTGAACTGTTTTCGTTTGACTGATTTAATTTCAATCTTGTATCCCTACTTCTCAGAATCCTCTTCTCTTTTCTCTCTGCAATTTGTTTCATTTTAATATTTAACTCGTCTAAATCATTCTGGACCTCAACGAACCAGTTGTTCTTGGTTTTACTTTTCCAAAAGAAATTGAATAATTGTTTCAGTAGTCTGGTGTCTGGTAGTCTTACTATGTGTCTGGAAAAGGCAATTCTCCTTTTCCGCATTGTATCCACAATTGATTCATTTTCCCGATAGACTATTTCATTAGGCAGCAGTTTATATTACATTCTCTTCTTTCACTACCACCCAAACCATTAGGGGCCGATAACCTAGATGTTAGGCCCCTTAAAACAGCAATTATCATCATCATCATCATCGGATGCCGATCAGCCTCGTTGCGTAGTGGCTAGCACTCTTGGCTTTCACTGCGGAGGCCTGGGATCGATTCCCGACTCTGACAAGAAATTTAATTCTGGTCTGAGGGCAGGAACGGGGTACTCTCAGCTTCGTGAGAAGGGGCGGGTTCGAATCTCACTTTAGCAATCCTGGAAGTGGTTTCCCATTTCTGGTTGGTTGGTTCCTCAGTTTAGGGGCTGCGACAACGCGGTCATGTAGCCCCATGTACTTTGTGTGTGTGTAGAATCTTGTCTGATAACCGGTGTTAATTGTGATGACTGTATTAGTGTGTGTTATCTGTTTTTTTTTTTAATTTAAGTACAGCAACTTAGAATTTTTCAAATAGTTCCCACTTTTGCCGCCAAGCGCCACCGTCATCGACTACTAGGCCAAGTTCAGAACTTAGCTACTAGACGCCACCGCAGTCGGCTCTTGGCAACGATCGTAGAAACCTAAGAGCGTTGTTTACATTTTTAACCTATCCAATTTAGCTTCACACAGGTACAATTAGTGGAAGGTTCTTTAACATGCCATAAATCTATGACATGGGACCGCCGGCTTTACTTCCCCTCCGAAGGAAGGCATACTGAGGGATTTTTAACGCTTTTAAAAAGATCCGACGGTTTCGGCCGGGTTTGAACCCGCTATCTTGGGCATAGAAGCTCAGCATGCTACCGACTACGCCACCGAAGCCGTCTTTCCCTTTTCTGCTCCCGGCGAATGCCATGTGGTGGCCGGGGTACTGTCGAGCAAGGCACTGCCGTTAGCAGTAGCGTAGCGCCCAACTAGTTCAACACATCTACACTTTTTAACGTATTTAACAATCAGCATTACTCACTTGAATTTCAGAGTAGTTGCTGGAAATGTTTTCTAAACACACGTTGCACCAACGTAGGAAGTTTTGGTACACTCACTCACTCACTCACACAGAAGGCTTCTATTGGACACGAAGATCCCGCACCGATCTCACAAATTGCCTCCACTGAACCCTGTTTTGGGCGAGTTCCTGCCAATTGTTCACATTCAGAGGTCGACAAAGTTTGGAGATTTCATTTTTCCAGGAACTTCGTGGTCTTCCAACTGGCCTTTATATCATTTTAAATGATCTTGTCGACTTCGTCGTTACGCTGGGGTCTGGCGTTGCGTTACGGTGACGGGACGAAATGTACCCAGATGCACTGAGGTGTGTGACGTCATAGTACCGCTTGGTGCATGTGTACCCCGACAATCTCTACTTCGTTAGTATAAGACAAAGTCCCCGATTCTTGGATGTCATGGGTAATCTCGAGAACCACTGGATGGATTTTGATGCGGTTTTCACCATTTTGTAAAGGATATCTCGAGATAAGATTCTGTAGTATATAATTTATGTATGATAAAAGGAAGCCACGCAGTAACGATTTCAGTGAAAAAGTTGAAAACAAACTTGGCGCTTCTTAAGCTTACGCTGGGCAAACCGTTAAAAATATCAGTATACTATGAGCGTAAGGATTGGTCAGCATGAAAAGTTCTACAAAAAAGTCGACGAGAGCACATCTCTATCTTCAATACATCGCCCACTATAAGTGTTTTTAGACTGGATGGAAGGGGCACGTCCCCGTGCGCTCTGGTGAGCGTGACGGCATCCCGCGCGCTAGACCTTGCTTTGCCCTTGGTTTGCACTTGCCGTTCGCGAGTAATTTGAAACAAGATAAGCAAGATAAGTATTATGCAGATAATTTTCTAACATGTTTCGCGAGAAGCCTCCAGCCTTTCTAGCATTTTTCAGCATTTGTAGCATTTAAAATGATACAAAGTCTAGTCTTTCAGACTGACTGTCACTTTTTTCCTCTTGGTTCTTTTTTAAAGATTTGTAAGGCAGCTTCGATGGCATAGTTGGTAACATGCTGATCTTCTATGCCCAAGATCGCGGGATCAAACTCGGCCGAAGTCGTCGGATTTTTTAAGAGCGTTAAAAATCCCTCAGTATGCCTTCCTTCGGAGGGGAAGTAAAGCTGGCGGTCCCATGTCATAGATTTATGGCATGTTAAAGGACCTTCCACTAATTACACCTGTGTGAATCTATGGCCCCTTTCACACCGAAGATGCATGTGCCACTTGCACGTTCTTTTAATGTCCATTATCTCTGTTGAGTTTATTACGCGAGTTTGAGAAATGAATAATCAATTGCGGTATCCGACTCTTCAGACGACGAAATTACAATTCTGGCTTGTGCAGTCAGAAGGACACGAAGACAAAGAAGGAATCGTTTATGGCAGCACCCATACTGGGATAATGCTATTGTGTCTCAGCAATTACTGAACCATCCGGTAAAGTTTCAGGCGTATTATAAAATGGAGATTTCGACTTTTTACAAGTTGTTGGATCTCATGGAACCGTCACTGAGTCGTAGGGATACAAATTATCGGTTGTGTGTATCAGCGAAAGACTACTGATATTTCTGAGGTGAAAATGAAAATCCACAGCCTGCTTCCAGTCTCCGACCGGGTCAGGAATGGAATGAATGAAGCCCCTATCTAGCGGCGAGGATATGAACTGTGCCGGCTGCCGAGGCCTGACGCACTCCTCTGGGGCAATGATTAAATGAATGACAGATGAAATGAAATGATAGTGGAGAGTGTTGCTGGAATGAAATTTTGACAGGGAAAACCGGAGTACCCGGAGAAAAACCTGTCTGCCTCCGTTTTGTCCAGCACAGATCTCACATGGTGTGACCGGGATTTGAACCACGGACCCAGCGGTGAGAGGCCGGCGTGCTGCCGCCTAAGCCATGGAGGCTTCCAGCTAAGCCAACTCCATACAGGCCATGGAGGCCGGGAGTAGTGGAAGGTAGAGGCTTCCACCCTCTGTGACATCGGCACTAGATGGGATGGAGTTGTCAGCTCCACGCCCGGCCGTCTTTGTTCCCAGGAATTACTCTGGTACTCATTTCTGGTGTAGGCTGAGTGAACCCCAGGGCTATTTGCGTTTCCGAAAGTGGTAGATTTGTTTCTAAAATCCACTACCTGGGTGGGGTAAGTACGGTAACTATATTTTCCCATGAATAGTATAACTCATTTTTGAAACGTGTGAATAGAGCTCAAAACTGAAAACATTACTTGGGAATATTTCCTACAGCATTGTTTCTTAGTAAAAGTATCACTATATAAAATCGATTGAAAAGATAATTCGTATGATGAGCTATGATAATAATCGTTATATAAGGGCACTAAATTCTGTAGCTTACATTTTGTTATTAACAGAAGCCGAGTATTTGGTTTTTCTAAAAATTAATACCATTAATTCGTCACGGAAAGATGCCAACTAGCAGTAGGTGTCTAATCACCGATATTGAAACTAGCGTATATATTTTAGCACATAACTTTTCATTGTACTGGTGTTGGTGAAGACATAGCTCTCTTACCTGTTGATTCGAATTTTTGTGCCAGGGCCTTCCATGATTTCCCTTGGTCATCCCTATTTGAGTACTCCTTACTTGTAGTATCGTATATTGCAGGATAGTCTTCGACTGCTTTAACAAACGTCACGTTGAAGTTCTCCGTGTCGGATAACATAGTTGAAGGGTGGATGGAAGTTTCGTACTTGGAACACAGTGTCTAATTGAAGTCTGAAATTAATGAAACTCAAAAGAAGTGGCGCGAGTCAAGCACACGTGCAACGGTGTGAATCACATACAGTGATGCCGAGAGTCGGGTGAGTCAGATTTCCAAGGGAGGGGCGAGTATGCAAGACTGCACAATAAAGATGCACGCTGAAATCTCCAGCCGGTTGGTTCTCAAGATGCAAGTGCGTCTTGCATTCAGGATGCTAGACGCACTTGCATCTTCGGTGTGAAACCTCTCTTTCAATTACATAGTCTGGTGTTTAAGATGCAAGCATCTTGCTTCTTCGGTGTGAAAGGGGCCTAAATTGTAGGTTACTGTCGACCAAAATATTATGTGCACTCGAGTTTGAAGGCTGTTTGTGTAGTAACCAATAGACCTACTTAAAATCCAATAACTTCATCATTTTCGTCGTTCTATTTTACGTTAGGTCATGTAGGTTTGGAATTTTCAATTTATATTTTAATATTTGTTATCGCAGTTGGAACACAAAAAGTGCACGTTTTTAAGCGTGTTTCAACCATGCGTCACATTTAAGAATTATTATCTTATATTAAAATATAAATTTAAAAATCCAAACGTACATGAACTAACGTAAAATAGAACGACGAAAATGTTGATGGTATTGGATTGTATGTAGATCTATTGGTTACTTCACAAACAACCTTCAAACTCGAGTACACATAATATTTTGGTCGACAGTAGGTTAAACATTAAACAAACGCTCTTACGTTCGTCGCCAGGAGCCGACTGCAATGGCATCTGGTAACCAGTTCTGAACTAGTAGTCGTTGACGGTTGCGTTTGGCGGAAAAGTGGGAACTACTTGAAAATATTCAATGTCTGAAGTCCTTACTTGAATTGAAAACAGATAACACACACTAATACAGTCATCACTATTAACACCGGTTATCAGACAGATTCTACACACACCCAAAGTACACGGGGCTACATGACCGCGTTGTCGCAGCCCCTAAACTGAGGAACCAGCCAACCAAAGATTTGTAAGACCATCATATCATCCCCGTCCTTAGTAAATGACCAGCCCATTGAAGTCTTCTGAAGTTAATGATGTTGAGTATTGGTGTTTGCTGTGATAGTGAGTGTATGTCTTTATTTTCAGCTTTGAGATGCGGGGTCAAAAAATGGCCAAACAGTTTCCTATAAGTTGGTTATGGATGGGGGGTTTAATTATTTTCATGCACCCCTCCATGAAGAAGTTCCTGAACGCACCACTTAGGAGTTGCTGTGTAGGAGCGGGTCGATGTACGATCGCCCACCAGAAGCCACTCACTACTTGCTTACATCTCCTCAACTCCCTTTCTATACAACACTAGCTTCCCCAGTGATACTTGTTTTAAGTAGCCAAACATCTGGGTTATCGTCCCTAAACATAATTAAATGATAATAATTCTACGGCCTCAATTTCCTGACGTAAATCTTAGACGATCTTCTCTTCTATTTTGACAGTCGGCTTAACACTGCCCAAAATAGCTTGCCACGGTGGCTGAGTGGTTATCTTGTCGGATAACTAACCCCAAGCTTGCAGGTTCGTTCCTGGCCGTGTAAGTGAATTTTTGAAAGGAAGCAAAAATCACGACACGTATGTCATACGATGTTGGCATGTTAAAGAACTCATTTGAATTCAGTAGGCCGTGTTCATAATGGCAAAATTAATCTCGGGATTTTCCGCCAACACAAAGTTCCCCATTTCTCTACTAGAAGGCGCTATAGTGTCAAGGAGCTTAGATATCTAACCTCCTTGACTTTCATAGTGCTTCAAGGAACAACAAAATTGGACATGCAAGCTGCCCTCTGGGTGTCAAATAACAAAGCTTGCACCCGGCACCGAAGCCATACGTTATTATTATTACTGCCCAAAATCAGAACTCTGGCTGGTTGGTTCCTTAGTTTAGGGGCTGCGACAACGCGGTCATGTAGCCCCATGTACTTTGGGTGTGTGTAGAATCTGTCTGATAACCGGTGTTAATTGTGATGGCTGTATTAGTGTGTGTTTCTGAGGGGCAGGTGACTTCGTAGTTCCGCCCCTTAAAACAACAATAACTATCTAACTGTGTGTTTCTGTTTTTTAAATTCAAGTAAGGACTGCAGACATTGAATTTTTTCAGGTACTTCTTACTTTTGCCGCCAAATGCCACCATCAACGACTACTACTGTAGTTCAGAACTTGGTTATTAGACGCCACCACAGTCGGCTCCTGGCGTCGAACGTTGGAACCTAAGAGCGTTAGTCAATTTTTACATATACTTTAGCTTCACACAGGTGTAATTAGTGGAAGGTTCTTTAACATTCCATAAATCTATGACATGGGACCGCCGGCTTTACTTGCCCTTCGAAGGAAGGCATACTGAGGGATTTTAACGCTCTTAAAAAATCCGACGGCTTCGGCCGGGTTTGAACCCGAGATCTTGTGGCATTTTGAAACTCTCAAATGCCAGCTGACGGCGCCAGGATTCGATCCTGAAACCTTGAGCACTGTAGGCGAGAACATTACCGTTCAGGGGCAGATGACCTCGTAGCCGCCCCTTAAAACAACAGTAACTAACTAACTAATTATCGTTACCGCTGTCCCACGCAGCCAGCCACTGGTTCAGATACACATATCGGATGTGTTCGGATAAATTCGTGTCGACGGTTCGGCCCGTCTTCCTTATAGGTCTACAGACCTGGCCAGAGTCACGTGTTTTTTACACTTTTACACTTATTACTTAGCGGCTTCGGGGGGTAGTTGGTAGCATGCTGAGGTTCTTCTTTTTTTTTAATATTTCTAGAACTGCGCATTTGAGGACGCGCACGTCGATGAATTTTGTGAGAAGGATCACTTTTTTTGAGAATATTTTTAAATATTTTGAATTAAAAGTTCTAATTTCAAATTCGCGATTGAACCCTTAATAGGTTAGTGGTCTGTATATTAACCACCTGCTATGGCAACGAATTTTCTTTTGAAAGTGTTAATATTTCATAAAACCAAATAATATGTTTCTATCTTCCTAACCTGAGATGCTTAATGAAATTTATTTTAAACAAAAACAATTAAAACGAAAATAATAAAATATGAAAGAAATTTAAATTTAAAATAAATAAATTCTAAAAATGATAAACTATTACTATTAAAATTAAAATAAGCTTATACAATAATTAATACACTTCTGCAATAAAAAATAAATAAACTTATAAAATAGAATTATAAGACATTAAGATCATAAAAATAAAAAATGAAGTTATAAAAACATTTCAACAAAAAAAAACGATAACACAAAATAAAATTAATGAATTAAAATTTGGCTAAAATAATTACATTTAAATAAATACAAATAGAATGTTTTAATAATAGTATGTAAGTATATAAATCATGCAGCAGAATCTCAGATACCATACGAAAACGAAGGGTTACATTCTTTGGACATGTTTCAAGAATGCCTGACGACAGACTCACTAAGAACATTTTTAACCACTTCAACAAACCCAATAGAAAAGGTAACTCTTATGAAAAATGGTTTGCTAACACCAAGAAGTATCTACAAGAAATGAACATCACTGATCAAGACATCCGCAACAGAACCACTTTCAGAAATAAGATACACACATTTGAGGGGTTCCTAGAGCCAGAAACAGAGACCAAGAAGAAACAACAATGGACAGCTGAAAAGGAAGAAGCTCTGAGCAAGAGAATTAAGGAATACTGGCGCCAAAGAAAACTGAAATCATCAAGAGTTATTTACGTGATCCTTAGTTGGCTAAAATGATGAATTGTTCTGCCCTTTAAAGGGTTAACGGACGACCCTCCGCCCCAATTAGTCCGCTAAATCGACAGTAAATCGATTGCAATAAGATTGTTGTGTCTTCGCAACATAGCGTGTCAGCTGAATGTAAACACGACAGCCTACGTATTGCTCAGTACTGGACAATACCGTGGTTTCTCTGCACTTGGCGTAAGAAGGCAGCGAGTACTTCCGCAGGATGTTTCTCATCTCCCCGTGGAGAGAGAAACCGTGCAGGAAACTCAGACATCCTGCGGCCGCATTGTGAAGGCGATTTATTGCACGATCTTCAGTCTATGGAGCTGGAGATTGAACCCGGAAAAACAATCCTTCACTTCACTTTCTATTCCCCGAGAAAGTACCGGCCAAAATTCTTGAATAACACTAGCAAAAATTCCTGGGTAAAATATAAACTGTTGACTGACCCTTTACTAAACTAATAAAGGCTGTTTAAAAAAATGACCGCCGAGTTCGAATTCCAACTAATTTCGAACGGACACTAATTTGCCGAGTAACCTTCACAGAAGACTACAGGATGAACAGAAGAGCAGTGAAAGGATGAAGTGATACTGGGAATAAATAAGGTCTAACACGCTCCTTACAGTAGTTGAGCATAACGAATCTATTTATTCACTTATTTAATTTGTTTATTTATTTTTATATTTATTCACCCCTCCCTATATTATTCTGCTAAGGTCCCATTCCAGTTTTGTACCGAAAATAAGGTCCCATTAACACCAACCTACACATATGGGGTACCTACAGGTTCAGCATAACCCAACGCGTAAGCGAAACGCACTCACCTACTCTTTAAATGCCTCACAATTAAATAAATACTTTAAAACATGAATATTTACAATGGAATAATGAAAGAATGCAACACGGTAACCATGGTAACAGAATCTCACAGGTCCATCTATTTCTGTAAGACGTAATGCAATTCCAATTATTACATTACTGTGAAAGTTTCCAGACGGTTATTAGGTTATCACTGAACCAAATTAAGCTGTAAAATTCATCAATACATACAGTATAATGCGCTTAAGGGGGTCAAGGGGCATTCTAGATTTTTTTCACGCAATTTTCACGTGTGAGTGTGGTACGAAAGGTCTTTTTCACCCGACTATAAGGGTCTCCGAAAACCACATTTAAAGGCCCTTAAATTAACAGTGTCTGTGATATTCCCAGAAAACTAACTTCGCTCTGATATACCTATGAAGGAATGACAAACCCCTAACCACTGCACCAGTAGCTGAATTGATAAAGTCTGATTATTCATACCAAGGATAAATCAGTTATAGCATTCATGATTGAGATTTTGCTAAGTGTGCTCTTTACAACTAGAATATTCGCGGGCGAAGCCGCGACGGGTAATGCTAGTTTTATTTATTTGTATATTTATTTATTCATTCATTACTTCCTTCATTTCTTTCCTTATATATTTATTTACTTATTTACCTATTTATTTATTCATTTATTCCTTTATTTAGTCATTCATTTACTCATTCGTTTATTTATTTATTTATACCCACACGTCCAAGTACATGGGGATAATTAAGCACGATGCCCAAGACCCTCAAATGAAACAACAACCAATTGAAAGAGTTGTACAACGCAGTTTAGGACGTGACGAATTTGAAGCGGAATACAGTAGCCTATATTGTGAGGTGGCTAACAAATGGTCGTTCGTTCCATTGAGAAATCCTAGTGGAAACACAGAGGAAATGTTCGCGAAGAGAAAGGAGTTCCAGAGCGAGTGTTTTAACATTTATTGGGAAAGTTGGATTAAATTGTCAGCACACACTGCAGACTTCCAAGTGTAAACAAACATACGGTAATGTCTTCTAAACAAAACAAAACAAAAATCCTCTTTTTCACTTTACAACATGTTGCAACTCTGGAATGAGATCACTTCTCTGTACCAACTTGTTGTTGCTTATTTTAGGGGCTCGGACATCGTAGTCATATAGCCCCGTGTAGTTGTGTGTTATTTCTAACTTTATGTTCAGAGGTAGAGAAGAAAATGAATTTGTAAATGAAAATTCCACGTCATTCATTTTGCTATGTCGTACACAATCAGCATATTAAACAAGAAGTTCCGTGACGAACTAAAGAGCCTCTTTTTCATGCCAATGATTATTCTACAGTATATGAACCTATCTAGAATAATGACGAAATTAAGTCGGTAATATCGAAATGTCTAATTAGTTCGAAATATTCCTGGTTTAACGTAGCCTAATAGAGCACTACAGTTGGCAGCCCTGGTGACTGAATATGTTCTTAGTTCCTTCTCTTAAGGTACAGAATACAAAATTTGGTTGAAGTCCAATGGACGTTACATGCAGTTAGACATTGGATCTATCAGCACGCGTAAAAGCTTGTTGGCAACAATGTCATTCGTGTGCTGGTTAGAAATAATCGGAGATATTATGATATCTTGTTGTGCCAATTTTGGATGAAATCCATTTGTTAGTATAGAAGTTACATGTCATTTAAAATTGGACATATCAGCAGGCATAGAATCATGTTGGCAGCACTGCCTTATAGTAATTACTCCAAATTAATGTAGAGTGTCAGGTGCTATACGTGTGCAAACTCTAGAGCTGTTGGCTTGCATACTTTCTGATATATTAATATTAGGGTAAAAAATATAGACAGCATTTATTAACATTTGGCAGCCCTGATTGCTCTTAAGAATTCTTATAGTCATATCTGTTATGTTACACATAGCACATACGAAATGTTGTTGAAATCCAACTGATAGTATAGAAGTTACATGTATTTAAAAATTGGTCATATCAGCAGACTTAGAATCATGTTGGTAGAACTGAAGTATATAAGTTACTCCAGATTAATCTAAAATGTCAGGTACTATACGTGTGCATAGTTTAAAGCTGTCGGCTTGCATACTTTCAGATATATTGGTATTTGGATGTAGAAAATAGAGAGAGCAATTATTAACAGTTTGCAGCCCTGGTGGCTCTTAAGAATACACTGTCATATCTGTTTATGTACACATATTACATACAAAATTTGCTTGAAATCCAATTAATAGTGTAGATGTTATATGCATTTAAAAATTGGACCTATCAGGAGGCTTATCATAATTTTGGCAACACTGTCATGTATGGCCTCCTGGAAATTAAACTGAAATAGTATTATCTACATGTGTGCCAATTTTGGAATAGCTCCCATGCATACCTTCCTTGATATCCAACATGGAGCTCAAATTTCTATTGCGTTTTTTCAGCAGTTGGTAGCACTGACATCATTTTCAAATATGGGCTTGAGATATTCCGGTATACATCTTTACTCCTACTAAATTTGGTTTCGATTACTGCAGCCGTTTAGGAGTTGATAGGGGGGAACACACACACAGCCAGACAGACAGAAGGACAGACAGACACACATTTTCCCGGATCGATCTCATAAGTCTACTTTTTCCTCATTTTTGCAAAATGTGAAAAGTAGGTTAATAAAATAGTGGACATGGCACGCAAATACCTCTGTTCTCTCTTCAAGGGTCAGGAGAATTGGCCCTTAGTGTTGTTTTAGAGTGAAATAGAAGATCCCTCCTGTGTTATTGTGATGGCTGTAGACTCCTTGTGTGGGTATTTTGGTTGGTTGTTTCCTTAGTTTAGGGGTTGCGACAACACGGTCATGTAGCCCCGTGTACTTTGGGTGTGTGTCAAATCTGTCTGATAACCTGTGTTAATTGTAATGGTTGTATTAGTGTCTGTTATCTGTAATTCAGGTAAGGAAAGAAGACATTCAATTTCAAGTAGTTCCTACTTTTGATACCAAATGCTACCGTCCACGACACCTAGCCGTGGACTTGGCTACTAGAAGCCATCGCAGCCAACACCTGGTGCCGAACGTTGGAACTAATATAGCGTTATCTAACCTACAAATTTTAGTGTAGTTAGTGGATAGTTCTTTTTCATGCCATAAATCTATGACATGGGACCGCCGGCTTTACTTCCCCTCCGAAGGAAGGCATACTGAGGGATTTTTAACGCTCTTAAAAATCTGACGATATCGGCCGGCTTTGAACCCGAGACCTTGGGCATAGAAGCTCAGCATGCTACCAACTACGTCACCGAAGCAGCCCGTGAAATAGTTTGATACTCTCTTGCTAGTGCACCTCCTCCACAGTAGTTAGACCCACACATGTTCGGTAATGTCCGGCCTACAAGTAACACCACGCGACCTTGACCACCCAGGATATTGCCAATATTACGTGACAAGTTTCTCTTTCTAGTTACAAATGTTCCGCCGGATGAAACTTTATCTCTGGTTTCTCTTTCCCTTTAACACGATACGATCAAGTATCACTGCACTTATCTGTACTTAGAGCTGTTTCACGATGGTTCCCGGTTAATGCTTGTGGGATTTCTGTTACGTCCGGTGGTTTGGAGTCAACGAGGTCCCGTAACTTATAATCGCAAGATCAGCGGTCCTTTCTTCATTGTTTCCTCCTTCCTTCTTCGTTCCTTCCACCATTCCTTCCGTTCTTCATTCCTTCCCTACTTCCCTGTTTCTTTCTTCCACCCTTCCTTCAATCCATCCCTGTTCCTTTCTTCCACCATTCCTCCCTCTTTCCCTGTTCCTTTCGTCCACCCTTCCTTCAATCCATCCCTGTTTCTTTCTTCCACCATTCCTTCAATCCATCCCTGTTCCTTTCTTCCACCATTCCTTCAATCCATCCCTGTTTCTTTCTTCCACCCTTCCTTCAATCCATCCCTGTTCCTTTCTTCCACCATTCCTTCCCTCCTTCCCTGTTCCTTTCGTCCACCCTTCCTTCAATCCATCCCTGTTTCTTTCTTCCAGCATTCCTTCAATCCATCCCTGTTCCTTTCTTCCACTATTCCTTCAATCCATCCCTGTTTCTTTCTTCCACCCTTCCTTCAATCCATCCCTGTTCATTTCTTCCACTATTCCTTCAATCCATCCCTGTTCCTTTCTTCCACCCTTCCTTCAATCCATCCCTGTTCCTTTCTTCCACCCTTCCTTCAATCCATCCCTGTTTCTTTCTTCCACCATTCCTTCAATCCATCCCTGTTTCTTTCTTCCACCCTTCCTTCAATCCATCCCTGGTCCTTTCTTCCACTAATCCTTCAATCCATCCCTGTTCCTTTCTTCCACCCTTCCTTCAATCCATCCCTGTTCCTTTCTTCCACCCTTCCTTCAATCCATCCCTTTATCTTTCTTCCACCCTTCCTTCAATCCATCCCTGTTTCTTTCTTCCACCCTTCCGTCGTTCCATCCTTGTTTCTTCCTTTCACTCTTCCCAGTTTATTCATCCCTTCCATTCTTCATTATTTCCTTGCTTCTTCCATCCTTCATTATTTGTTTCCTTCTTCCACACTTCCTTCTTTGTTCCTTCCTCTCACACAGCCTTGTTTCTTCCTGTCACTCTTCCCTGTTTATTCTTCCCTTCCATTCTTCATTATTTCCTTGCTTCTTCCATCCACCATTATTTGTTTCTTTCTTCCACACTGCTGTCCTTATTTCCTCCTTCCTATCTTCCTTCGTTCAGACGAAGAATTCAACCCGCGGTCGATAATTTAATCGTTGGGCAACACAAAAACCTTGTAAAAGCCCAATCTAAATTCCTAGCCTTCCTATTCGATTTTCGATTAAAATGTTGTTGATTCATTTAGGGACTTTCTGACACCGTGATCACGTAGCCACGTATACTTGGGTGTGTATAATTTTTCTGATGTCATTGTGATGGCTGCAGTAGTGCGTGTATTTCTGTAAGTGGGGATGGGATTTGAGGTGGAAGAGACCTTGGCCTTACTGTAAGTTAGGAATCATTCCAGCATTCACCTGGAGTAGAAACCATGGATAACCACTTCCAGGCTTGCCACGGTGGGTGAGTTGTTATCGTGTCGGACTACCAACCCCAAGCTTGCAGGTTCACTCCTGGCCGTGGTAAGTGATTTTTGAAAGGCGACAAAAATCACGACACGCATGTCATACGATGTTGGCATGTCAAAGAACCCATTTGAATTCAGTAAGCCGTGTTCATAATGGCAAAATTAATCTCGGGATTTTCCGCCAACAAAAAATTCCTCCTTTCTCTACTAGAAGGCGCTATAGTGTCAAGGAGCTTAGATATCTAATCTCCTTGACTTTCATAGCGCTCCAAGGAACGACAAAATTAGACGTGCAAGCTGCCCACTGGGTGTCAAATAACAAAGCTTGCACCCGGCACCGAGGCCATACGATATTATTATTATTATTATTATTATTATTATTATTATTATTATACCACTTCCAGGATGCCTGAGGTGGAAATAAAACGTACATATTCTCAGTTTCACCTCACGAGGCTGAGTGTATCCCGAGAATTGAATTTCTTGGCAGAGTAGGGAATCGAACCCAGACCTCAGGAGTGACAGCCAAGAATCCAAGTTGTCCCAATTCCTTAAAACGATTTAATAACAAAGATGTTAACCCAGCCGAAGTGGTCGGATTTTTTAAGAGCGTTAAAAATTATCAGTATGCCTTCCTTCGGAGGGGAAGTAAAGCCGACAGGTCCATGTAAAAGAACCATCCACTTAATACAATAAATTGTGTGAAGCAACATTTGTAGGTTAGATTTGATTAACGCTCTTTAAGTTCCAACGCTCGGCGCCAGGTCCTGGTTACGGTGGCATCTAGTAGCCAAGTTTGCAGCTAGGTAGCATTTGGTAGCAAAAGTAGGAACTACTTGAAATTGATCGTCTGCAGTCCTTTCCTGAATTACAGATAACACACTAATACAGCCGTCACAATTAACACCGGTTATTAGGCAGATTCTACAGACACCCAAAGTACATGGGGCTACATGACCGCGTTGTCGTAGCCCCTAAACTGAGGAACCAACCAACCAACAAAGTTGTTCAATAAGAGACATAAAATTGTTCTAACTTCTGAAAATTTGAAAGTATCGAGAAAGGAAATGTTTGGACTCTATAAAGTGCAACGTTTGTTTGAGAAATAGAACACTTTCGTGAAGATGACTCCATCAACCTCGCCCACATCTCACGTGTTCAACATGGAGTTTCTGGAATAGCAGAGAATGTATTCATTGTCCCTACATAGTAGTTGTAAAGAAAAACATAACGGCTCTTTCCAGTCTCCTCAAGTTCATCGATAGATGGCTTACGGTAAACCCTCTCCATTGGTTGTCTTCACTCGTCGGCGCGGCCATTGGTTGCAGGTGGAATGGTAGCAGGTTTTCTTTTCTCGTGACGTCACGCTAACAGCTGAGGTGAGCGCAAGGACCTCAGTTTGCAGTAGTAAACAGGCCGGTACAGCGAGCGAGTGCTTCGCTAGTCGAGTGTTATTCTTGTTGTTTTTCTAATGAGTGCCGACGCTGTGTACGTTATGACGACGTCTAAGTTGCGACGCCCACCACTCTTCACCTACAATGACGGCAATCTGTGTCTCAGTTCATACCCTCAGTACACAGCCTGTAAGGTAAGACGGAAGTTCATTTACAGTATTCCCTAGGTCATCAGCCACATGTCCTTGTATTTTCTGATAACACTGGGGAACATTTTTATTTTTGGTGTGTCTGGAATTTTAAAACTCATTCGAGGTTAGGGTTGTCCAATTTCAAGAATGGAAAAAACGGATCACATGTCCTAAAACATTGTATTCTTTATCAAGGTTGTTGAATGTTGAAATAAATAAGAGACATATCTATTAAATAAGCATTACGTAATCAAATACACAAAATTAAAACTAGATATTGCTGACATATCATATAGGCCTGTGGCACCAGCAACTTAGAAATGCTTTTCATTTGAACGACCCTTTGCAAGGAATCTTCATTTCTAAGTTAAGTGCCTTCTGATAAAATTCACTACAATTGTCGTCATAATTGTAATATGTGAACAATTCTTGTTTTATCAAACTAATGGAGCTTCTGTTTCTATCATCTCTCTATTTGATAGGTATTCATGACAGAAAAAACTCTCTCCGTAAAAGAATTGGAGGGGAAAATGCCGAGTATTAACTTCACAAGGACTAAGTACTCTGTCATTTTGTTTTGTTTCCTCTAATAAATCAATGACATGTAACTTACCCATCTATCTGACACAGACATAGAACTAATTTTCTCTTTCAAACTTGCACCTGTATCACCAGAAAAAAAAAAGCGGTAAAACTTCACAAGACGGTTTCACAATGGTTTTGCCTAAACCAATATTTTTGTCCAGACCAATGCAATGGTGGATTGATAACGCGGCCCGCGTTAGCTAATAGATAACACCCCTGGTTTTTGTCACGCACAGTGGGGCAAGTCACTCATCAATAATCTTTATCCAGGCCAATAGTTTTGGCTTTTATTCATGTCGTGAAACCCTCTCGTAAAGAATTAATAAAAAAAAAAGGGTAAGGGTAGATATTACAATAAATTCTGAAGCGGGGCATTTGAAAATTGGTGCGAAATTATCAAATTAACCAAAAAATGAAAAACCGGAATATTTGGCGTTCCGTTAAAATTAAAACGGAACGCGGTACAAAACAAGAACAAACGGAATTGTTCCGGGTTAAACGAAACGTCTGGCAACCCTATCTAGGTATATGTTGCTTAAAGTAGGGCATTTGCGACAACGTGGGCATGTAGTACCATGTGTTAGTTATTGAGATTCCAAGGGGGCGGAACTACGAGGTCATCTGCCCCAGCACCATGTGTGTAGAATGTCTTTGAAGGTTTATTCTTGCCAAAGATCCCTAGCCTACTGATTATTGGGAAATAATGTGCGAAGTAAATTTCCATAATTATTATTTTAACCCTTCAGAATAGTACAGTACCGGTAGTAAGTATGTTTTATTTGCGATTATTTACATTTATAATTATAATTATTATTAATTTTCATTTTTGTTTCTTTTTAACATTTAATGCTCATAAATACTTAGATAATTTTACAATTGAGATGGTAACATTATTGGAAATTTCATTTTTATAATCTTATTTATTTTCAAAATTTAGAGGCATATTAAGCATTATTAAACAAATAAAAATAGTAAACAATTAAAATTAAAATGCAAAGAATACTAGGATAATAAAAAATAAATAAAATAAAATTAAAAATGCATATTTTTTTCTTTTTTTCTTTCTTTTTAATTTTAATTGTTTTATTAAAACATTTATCTAGCACCCTAGGTCAAGGAGATAAACTAATAATATTTGGCTTACAGAAACATTAACACTTCCACAAGAATTAGTTGCAATATGAGTGAAAGATTCAACCATCTGCATCTTTGACAATATACAGTGGAACTTGGATAATTCGAATCTCAAGAGACTAGATAAAAAATTCGAATCTCAAGAGACTAAATAAAAAATTAGAATTATCCAAAAATTCGAATTAAGAAAGTTCATTAAAAAGAGTAGAGAACATATTCAAATTTTAAGTTTTCATCCAAGAACCTTTATTAACCATAATATTACATTGGTTTTTAACAAGTGAAGTGTTTATATACTATGTATTACTTTACGTTTACATCATGATTTACGTTCAACAAAGCAGATTAACAGACAACGGTACTGTATAATGACTGTATCGTGAGTAACCTCAAAAGTTTCAAATGATAAAATAAAACCAAAATGTACTATTCCCCTATTTAACGACAGTAGTAATCCAACAATATAATTAAGTCTTGGAGAAATCTACTGTTTTTCAAAAAGTTTGAGATTTTTACCTGTTTCCTACAATTAAGTCTCTCGGCCATCACAAAATAATCTAACAAATTAAAGGAACGGAAATCAAAATCACTTATGTCATTTTTACTTAAAAAAAACGCCCAACAATCGGGTAGGGGCCGCATGCCAATGATAAACGTCGTTTTTCGGAAATTGTTCTTTTGGTAGCTGGTTATCATACTGGCCACTATCCTATAAAATGCTAAACCAAACTCTTTGAATTTTCTTAGTGGTTAACTAGAATGTAAATAAAGACAGTTTTGTCATCAGAAGGGTTAATTTACAGTTAAAGGGGGGTCCAATTTATTTTTCTAAAAAAGCGGCATTTTTTGAGATCACCTAGTACCTATCACAAGGCATTGATTTCAATTTTTCTTTCACATAACTGTTAGCATTAGTGTTCTTGATGTCCCCAAGAACATGTATTAGATTATCACTAGTATACCAATAAATATAACATACAGTAATCTTTCAAAAATGCCAAATTTTAAAATATTTTCTTCCTTTCTTTATATTCAGTTTTTGAATGGGAACCTTTCTATTTTATTTGAGTCATTTTTGTGGATGTTAGATGAATTAAAACTTGACTTATTGATGTTTAAACCTGTGATAAAACCCACAATTCTCAATAATTTTGAGTACAAAAAAAAAAAAAGGTACAAATCCTTCCGTCGGGCGTGGCTGATCAGTAGGGCTCGGATTTTTAGGTAAATAAATATCTTTTTAAATGTAAATACATATTATGAGCATTTTTTCTATAAATAAATAATTGCCGCGTTTCACTTATTAGCACATAAAAAGACATACTATTCACATTATTAAAATCAGTATGCTAGATCTTTCAGTTAATTGCATTTTTGTTCTGTGTTACTTCAACGGGGAAGAGCATGTGAGCTATCTAATGTTCATGCTGAGCGTATGTCAGCTTGCAACTGTGTTATTCTTAACTTGTCACCCCGTGCCACTCACTGTGGAAGCCGGGGATTTCCTTGTCCATAGCCATTTTGCACCATGTGCTAGATCTCCCCACATCCCAGCTACCTGGAACCAGTGTCACTCACATGCAGTTCATTTCTGGCACTGTGAAGTGTAAGGCAGTTCTACGATGCCTAAAGTGAAAACAACTACATGATATCGTCTCTTGCAGAATTTAAAGATAATTTTACTTCTGATGGGGGCGTTCTGTTCTGCTAACCATGTGGGAAAGCAATCAAGGCTGAACAGCGATCTCAAGTAACACAACACCTTAAGGGCAAGAAACATACTGCCGCAGTTTCGTGCCTTCAGAATAAGTGTTTCGCGATAATCGTCGGTCATTTGTGATGGACAACCTGGAGATGTATCTCGTTGTGTATTGTAATGCTTCAGCAGTCAGTGAGACATAGCATAAATTACATTGGTGAATACTGCATATTGTTTATATTCACATTAATAAACGAAATTATAATTACATATTTTTACTTCTTTGTCACATATTGCACGTATTTTTAATACATAAAAATAAATATTTTCCCGATTTTTAGCACCTAAAAATCCGAGCCCTACTGATCAGATTGATACAAGTTGACATTCTCGGGCGTAAGAGTTCCTGCCTTTCTCTCACCCCTCTCCTACGTCATTGAACTGGAGAATGAGACTGACTGCTCTGTTATCAAGATACCAGCTAACTGATCTATTTGTTACACTGCGCCGCTTCTTGTTTCATGGCAACAATCCGCTTTGGTTATGTACACACACGGTGAGATATACAACACTACTTTGGAATGTAGAATTCCTTGATTTCTTTTTAGAGTCATTGTAAAATTCTTTTACTCGTATATTCAAATATCAAATTGATGTACTGTTTCTGTTAATGACATTCAATACATTTTTGTGAGATATTCCGTGTTCAGAGAAAAAAAATAGTTTTTTTAATGTAGCTGAGAAACTATTAAATGTAGCCTATAACCACATAAATGCTTAACAGATATTTCCTAACACAATTTAAGTTAAGTTGTGTGATCATTTTGATACACCGCACCCGATCTCGTACCATGCAACACTGCACCTGACAGGTTACAAAAGTTTTTTTTTTGTTGGCATTGTTAGACACGCGCTCCCAGGTCCATTTAAGGGGAGTATGAATGGCCTATCCCGCTAATGTTAAATTTGCTAACTTCATGACCCAATTTCTCAAGAACTACTTCATGCAAAGTAGTGAAACTTTTGCAGATTATTTATACATGCTTTACGTACTTACTCCTCTAGTTTAATTGACATACATATTCTAGGAGTTCGGATAGAATTTTTTTCTCAGTTTCATTTTTTTCACACCGTTTTTTTTTCAAATTATTGTGCATTTTTCTTCAAATATACAAGCTATCTATACCATTCTAGAGGTATGGTATTACAAGGGTATACTACATGAACAGTGAAAAAATCAAGAGTATATCTTCTATAGAACCGGAGATAACGGGTCATTTGTCTGAAAAAATTTAGTTTTTCAGAAATTGCAATTAAAAATTAATTTAGATTGTACCTCACTTTTCAATGGAAACAGCTAAAATGTGCCGGCGGTGTAGTCTTCATCATCTCCTACATTGTCCGAGTGCATCCTCTTCTTCCTTCTGAAAGATCTTGCATCCTTGGGCACTTTTTGGGCCAGTAGTTCTGCCTTGTCGACTCGCTCCTTGTCCAGTTTTTTCAGTATGGCTGGTGTATTCCAACCATTCTTCACTCTCAGCTCCTCCAAGACTTTCAGTCTACCAGTATTGCCATCATTAAAAGTGATGGCAGCAGCATACACACCAAGTTGGATTAAATTTTGCCCCACAAATACATTTTTAGGTACTCTTGACAACACTGCATTGTTGAATGACTCATTCACGTTGTTTTGCTTTCCCTGTCAGACATTTCTTCAGTAGGTCTGGATTTGCCAAATCTCTATATACTCGCTTTATAGCCAACATACCATCCTCAGGTATAAAGGTCTTGTGGGTAAACTTATCTAAAATACCAGCTGCAGCAGCTTTTTAGCCTACTTTCGATTTTTGCAAAAAATGAAAGTAGACTTATGAGATCAACACAGGGCGAAAAAAGTGTGTCTGTCTGTGTGTGTGTATGTGTGTGTGTGTGTGTGTGTGTGTGTGTGAGTCTGTGTGTGTGTGTACTCTGAATGTCTGTCCCCCCCCCCCTATCAATTCGAACACGGTGAACGCGAATTGAACGAAATTTGGTACAAAGGTAGCACTAGCAAAGGTCACCTCAGTGTCATGTTTTATATCGCCGCCATCTTGACGGAAACGTAATGGCGGTCACACAAATGTTCAAAGCTTAAATCAAATTACGACTAACCAAATCATCCGATCTCTACCAAATTTTGCAACAACATGCCTTTATGGGTGGAGCATCCTTTGACAAAACTAATAGGTCATCAGCCTAATAGTTTGCGGATGGCGGCCATCTTTGTGTGAAAAACGATTCCCCCTATTAATTCGAAAACGGTGAAACCGAATGGAACGAAATTTGGTACAGAGGTAGCACTAGCAAAGGGCGCCTCAGTGTCATGTTTTATATCACCGCCATCTTGACGGAAACGTAATCGCGGCCACCCAAATGTTAAAAGCTAAAATGTAATTACGACCAACCTAATAATCTAGTTTCTACCAAATTTTGCAACAACATATCTTTATGTGGGAAGCATATTCTGACCAAACTGCAAGATCATCATCCCAATAGTTCAAGCAATTTTTGAAATGCTCTTTAAGTACAAACTCTGTTTTATATATTTACTAGCAGAAGTACCCATTCTTCGATCGGTCTTCGGTTTAATAACCAGACGTAATCAATTGAGCTACTGTTGCAATGGTTAGGGGCTTGGAACCTGTTTGTCAACAAAGATAAATGCTTAGTTGAAATATGCTCTGAAACTAATTTACCTAACGCGTACTTCCCGATGGGAAAATAAAATTGAAAACCTCGTAGACGAAACGCAATATACGTCACATAAAAACTGACCCTCACTGTTGTGTCAAGTCCGCATCCAGAGGAAGACCCCTTTAATAAATTATAAAGGCTTGTGGTGCATGAAAATTCAGATTTTTTAGCATCCAATGGCCCAAATTCCTAAAAGCAAAAAAATAAATTAAAAAATAAATTATTTCAATCCAGGAATTTTTGAAAATAATGTTGCTGTTTGAAGATACAGTATAATATACCTTCTGTACGACATACCGCACGTTTAAGTCTTGTGAAAAAATCCAGGGTACCCCTTGACCCCCTTAAGCGCATTGATGAATTTTACAGTTTTTGTTGGTTCCGTGATAACCTTATAGCCATTTGCAAACTTTCACAGAAATTTAATAAATGGAGTGGCATTACTTCTTGCAGAAATAGATGGAAAGTTGGATGTACCTCTTTGAGACACTGTTGTCATGGTTACTGGCTTGCATTCATACATTAGTTTATTAAATGAAATTAGTTTTCTGGGAATATCTCGGAAACTGTTGGTTTTAAAGCCTTAAAATGTAGTTTTCGGGGACCCTTTACGGCTGTTTAAGGGCCCCGAGTTTTTTTTTCTGACACCAAGGGGCTGAAAATAAGCTTTGTCTCGTCGTTGTAGGCCGTAGTATAATAATAATAATAATAATAATAATAATAATAATAATTATAATAATAATATAACAATATAGGGATAGGGATATAATAGACCTTCCGTACCACACCAGCACGTGTAAATCGAGTGAAAAAATTCTAGAGTACCCCTTGACCCCCTTAAGTGCATTATATGTATTGATGAATTTTACAGCTTAATTTGGTTCCGTTATAACCTTATAGCCGTTTGCAAACTATCTCAGTAATGTAATAAATGGAATTGTATTGCGTCTTACAGCAATAGATGGACCTGTGAGTTTCTGTTGCCATGGTTACCGGCTTGCTTTCTTTCATTATTGTATTAAATGAAATTGATTTTCTGGGAATATCTCAAAAACTGTTGGTTTTAGGGCCTTAAATTGTGGTTTCGCTTCTCACACTGAGGGGCTGAAAATGAGCTTTGTCTCGCCCTTCTACGCCTATTTCAGCAAGTATTTTAAGGTGGTAGGCCCCCTTTTATGAGAGGTACAGAGAAGAGTTACATCAATGATTAGTGTCGTGCCTCTGAAGGATATCTGTACCAAATTTTACGTTGATCCACCCAGCCGTTCTCGAGTTATAAGGAAACAACCATTTTGTCCACAGACAGACAAAAAAATTATTTTCGCGCGCGTCCGTCGTAAAACAGTCTGAAACGCGTAAATAACGCGCAGAAAAAACAGACAAACTTTCATTCTTATATATATAACTTATAATATAATAATAATATATATATATATATATATATATATATATATTACGGCCGCTACTGTTCCTCAAGGAATTTTCTGATTTATCCTGAAAAAAAATCAGGGTGTTGTCAGGGAAATCTGTTAGTTTGTTTTGGTAGACACCCTGATCATATAAGAACCATGCATTTTCTTATAGACAGGGATAGAGAAAACATCTATTATCACATCATTTCCACAATTATTATTATTCATCATTACAATAGGTATTTTGGCTAATTTAAGTTATTTTTTAAAAGCTTAACCATTCCTGAACTGCTAACCTAAAACCCTCATTTAAAAAATATCTGCGCTGCTGATTCCAAAACTCTTCTTATCCATTTTGTTCTATCAGCTCTAGTTTTTATATGGATATTGTTAATTGTGTTGATAATTTATAAATTAGGATCGTGCCAAGAACGGTTCCGTGGACGATGGGATACGCATTATATGACGGCGGACTATCGAAAATGTCCCGAGATATCAATCAAAACACAGAAACTTAGATTCAGCGTTGCCATACGAGTGTTCTTCTCTGTAATAGTGAACAAGAAATGGATAGTAATAAAACATACGAGCCTTACAGTAGTCGCATATGATGTGTAACATCTGACATGTTATATCCTACTCGTATACTACAGAGCCTAGACATCCTTAAAATGTTAATTTACACTCCATTTTCATACTGGTACTACGATGAATGTATAGATTGAATTGGAGATATGCTACTGTCACATTTGTGGCGCAGCGGTCAAGCTGTTAGTCTCTCACCAAGGTAGACCGGGTTTGATTCCCGGTCAATACATGTGAGATTTTCGAATTGAAATGCCATGTCCTGTGGTTCGCATTCCACGTAAAAGGGAGGTACCGTGGATCATGATCGTGAGATTAACGGACACGCAAAACTACAAGCTTCCTTCCTTCCTTTTACATTAATAATTCATAATAACAAACTGACACACAACGTCGACAGTACTCTCAAATACTGTGAGCACATTCCTCAGTAACTATAACATTTATTATTCTCAAGGCTCTCATACAGTTCGTCGTAAACAATCAAAACATGGCCTCCTACAATCCTGAAATGACCTAGTATCACATATGATGAAAATACAGCTTTTATTCCCCTCATATAACAACATTCTGTTATGCATTTAATATTTGACTACTCACCCACAGCTTGACAATAATGCCGCTTACTTAAATGTCATTTGTCGTCTTTGTCCTACCCCATGTGATATTCAACCTTGAACGTGAAGCTTCATAAACTGCTCAATGACAAATGAAAGTCGGTGAAACATTTGCCACTGTGCTCGTCAAACCAGTGCCCGCTAAATGCACTGCCTACTGTATTGCCATAACATTCTCGCGCTACAGAGCACACACTGCCTTGTTTCCAATACACACATTTTCAATTGTACATCCAGCTGGCAGTGCGTCTTCACTTCCGTCCGATCCACTTCCGCCCGACTCACTTCTGTCCCCAATTTTCAAAATCACTCCCACAAAACTATCCAGCAACCGAGCGGAAAGATGTTACACATCAAAAACTAACCTCAACAAGAAACTTCATCTCAAAAATACTTGTTATCTTAAAATTGAAGTATTAGAATCTATTTTTCAGTGTTCTATTATAAAATGAATTAACAACAACAAGCTATGAAAGGAAGTCCCAATAGATAGGTGTGGGTGCCTTTCTCCTCACTATACTCGATGTGTTATAACTCTGACTGTGAGGTGTTAATTTGATCAGATCATTTCGAAATTAAGACCTACCTACCTTGCCTGTGATTGGTACCGGCATAAACATTCACATCAGGAGCTTTCTCTTTGTCGATATATCGTTTTCAACTTCCTATTGAGTGATTGCTTTCCATTGTTTCATAAGCTGCTTTAACTAGGATTGACTAACATTCTCATTTATCGCGTGAAACTGAGCGATTGGAAACAATTGAAAGTATTAAGTCAGTTTTCAATACTTTTCAGGAGACGGATAAAACGTCATTGACAGAACAGAAATTCTCAAACACACTATATTAGTCATCTATGTTGTGAAGCAATTATTCCGGTTTTCTTGTGCTAGCGGAATATCAATTTTAATGTAATAACCAAATTTTTCAAATTAATTTTGGAAACGTGACTTAATGTTTTCAGCTCCGTGGTCAGTTTAGTGCGGCATGAAGTCATCCAGAATGAAGATGTCACATGAAATGTTATTTTAAAATGGATTTGGAACATAAAAACCATCTAAACTCTGTACAAATGTAATTTACATTAGCACTGAAACACGCGGGATCTTGCAGTGTGACCAACATTAAGTACGGAATATGGCGCTGAAAGGCAGCAAGTCATTGACTTAATGCTTGCCACGGTGGGTGAGTGGTTATCGTGTCGGATTACTAACCCCCAATCATGCAGGTTCGCTCCTGGCCGTGGTAAGTGACCATTTGAAGGGTGGCAAAAATCACGACACGCATGTCATACGATGTTGGCATGTTAAAGAACCCATTTGAATTCAGTAGGCCATGTTCATAATGGCAAAATTAATCCGCCGACACAAAGTTCCTCATTTCTCTACTAGAAAGCGCTATAGTGTCAAAGAGCTTAGATATCTAACCTCCTTGACTTTCATAGCGCTTCAAGGAACAACAAAATTTGAGATGCATGCTGCCCTCTGGGTGTCAAATAACAAAGCTTGCACCTGGCATCCGAGGGCATACGATAGACCTATTATTTATTATTTTATTGACTTAATGCTTATCTCCTCTGATCGCACTACATCTAGCAGTGGTTTCTGGCGTAAACAGAAGGCTGACTTAATTCTTTCCTATGCCGCTCCAAGGCCCTTGGGTCAATAGGCTACTTCACAATACAGGGTCTTTCATATAAAGTAAGAACGGCGAGCGGCAGTTTTGTTATTCGCTACTGCGGTGGCCTTGGCCAAGCTTGTGGCGCGCCATGGCCCCCTGCTGTACTATTGAAAGCGCGCGCATAGTACAGTTTTTTTTCAAGTTCCGATGGACTGTATAAAATTAACAGATTGGCATACCAAACTGATTTTACTACTAAATGTTTGCTTGTTTTATTCGTGCGTCTCACCATAATCGCCAAAACGATTGAAACATTTGTCGTATCGTTACACCAGCTTTCCAATGCCTTCGGCAAAATATTCTGTCGCCACTGAGGTGGGTGCGTCTGGAGAGTCTCCTGAAGTGTTTTCTTTTTGACGAGGCGATGCCGCCCTACCATAACTTCAATTCTCGAAAAAGGTGAAAATCATTCAGTGCTGGTTTAGACTAAACGACAGATGGACCGAAACTTCAAACTTGAATTCTTTGAAGAAGTCTAACGTAACGTTGGTACAGTGTGGTCGTGAATGATTTTCATCTATTTCGATAATTGAAGGTATGGTTGAGCGGCAACGCCTCGCCAAAAAGGAAAAACTTCAGGAGACTGTCAAGACGTACCCACCTCAGTGACGGCAGAATATTTTTCCCAGGGCATTGGAAAGCTGGTGTAACGATATGACAAATGTTTCAATCGTTTGGCGATTATATTGAGACATAAGAATGAAACAAGCACACAGTTAGTAGTAAAATCAGTTAGGTATGTCAATCTGTTGTTTTTACATAGTCCATCGGAACTTGAAAAAAACAAGTAGTTCCGTGAAGAACTATACAGCCTATTTTCATATGTCCTGCTCATGTTAATTGCCTCTATCAACATACAAAATTTCAGTTTAATTGCTGTAACAGATTCGTAGATATTGAGAACCGTCTAAATATTTCAGATGGTCGCCAGGTTGGATTTTTATTTTTGTACTATTACATTAAGATTATTGTGTACGTGTGGTATTCAAATTTCAATCGCATGTTTAGAACACAAGAAGTAAAAACGAGATTTTAAAATTACGCACAGCAGCCATCTTGTGATTATGCAAACAATTGAAATAAATTAGATGCCAGTGGATCAACATTTGTATCAGCATTTAACGTGCAACGTTTCACGGCACTCGGATAGTTATTCGCAAGAAACGTCCATTTAAATATTTATACTTCGCGTCGCCGCCATGTTGGATTTGTGCTCACCACGTTACTGAAAGTCCTATAGGTGAACATATGTTCATAGTCTCTATGATCATAAAACATTTCAGTTTGGTTGCTGTAAAAGATACATAGATATTGAGAACCGTCTAAATATTTCGGAAGCTCGCCATTTAGGATTGTTATATGTATAGGCCATAGAGTTATGTACCATTCAAAGACAATTATTGCCTAGCTTCATTATTCAAACTTTCACTTTGATCGCATGATTACGACACAATAAATTAAAACTTAATTTTAAAATTTCGCACAGCCGCCATCATGAGGTTATGTAAAAAATTGAATTAAATTAGATGGCAGTGCATTACAATCTGCAAAATCATTTACTGTACCACATTTCACTGCGCTCAGAGAGTTAAATCACGAGAAAAGTCTATTAAAATATTTTAAATTCGCTTGGTCGCCATGTTCGTTTTGTACTTTACAGGTTTATGAAATATACATAGGTAAACTGGTATCAGTACCCTTTATCACTGTACAAATTTTCAGGGTGATATCTGAAATAGTTTCGGAGATATAGAATGTCAGTGAAATATTTCGCACAGCCGCCATTTTGAGGTTATGTAAACAATTGATCTAAATTAGACTCCAGTGCATTACAATGTGTATAAACATTTGCTGTACCAAGTTTAATTACATTTGGATAGTTAAATCGCGAGAAAAGTCTAGTTAAAAGTCTCAACTTCGCATGGCCGCCATGTTGGTTTTGTAGTCACCAGGTTTTTGAAAGTCTCATAGGTGAACTTCTAGTAGTGCCCTTTATCACCGTACACAACTTCAGGGCGATATCGGTAACAGTTTCGGAGATATTGAATGCTAGTGAAATATTTCGCACAGCCGCCATGTTGGATTGGTGAGACGTAACAAAATTTTAAGGGCACGGTCGAGGTCGCCGGGAATAGTGCTATGAACTTACCGAGTTTCATTGAAATCGCTCCAGCCGTTTAGATTTTATTAGGGGGAGACACACACACACCTCACACACACACACACACACACACACACTTACGGACAAAAGGTGATCTCATAAGCCTATGTTTTTCAAAATTGAAAATAGGCTAAAAAGAGCCCTCGTGTGTACTATGAGCGCGCTTTCAATAGTACAGCAGAGGGCCATGGCGCGCCACAAACTCGGCCAAGACCACCGCAGCAGCGAATAACAAAACTGCTGCTTGCCGTTCTTACTTTATATGAAAGAGCCTGTACTAATTCTTTTAAAAATGCCCATTTTTGACTTAATGCTTTTCTGTTCCGACCAATGCAATTGTCAAAAGTCATAGCTTTGTCCACAATTCAATAAGTCATGGTGTCCTGCGGCTCAGCCATGCTCGTTAGAATCGTACACCACGGCCACGAGGGCAGCTTCTGAAAGCAGCTCCGGAGGTTATAGGTTCGAATCCAGGCGCTGACAGCGGCTTTTCCTCACTCCCTTGATGCAAATGCTTGGTTAGTACTTTATTCCAAGTCCCGGGACATCTCCCCTATCCGTGTCCTTAATGCAGTTTCACTCCAGTCATCACAGCAATACAGGTTATCAGGCAAGTTCAACAAACGCCCAAATGCACGGGGTTGATGACCAAGATGTCCCAGGCCCCTGAAACGTTTTGCGTTAATATCCTTGATACAGTAGAACCATGGAGGAAAGAATAAGAGGAGATGCCCTGAGCTCGTTTGAGTGAAGTCAAGCGCTGCAACCAAAGTGGGCGTAACCTTAACTCGTATTCGGTGTTCTGTGACTTGCATGGGGCATTGTGCATGGCTAATTCTTATTTTGGCCCTGGTTTTTATCACGCTCCGGTTATGCAACTTTGGAAACGTAATGACAGTAATGATAAGTTATTTAAAAAAATCTTCAATTCTAATCTCAGCATGTGTAGGCCTACCCTATATACCAAAACAAGATGTTCAGTAAAGAACATATAGCCTACTTTCTCCTAAATGTATGAGTATAGTTATAACTCGTTGTTATTATCAAAGAGTATAATAGAACTATTCTTTGTTGAAGACCTTAGAAACGATTTACCTCTACCAAACGCCACAACCTAGATAAAAACTGCTACCATCATTGAAGAAAGAAAGATAAGAAGTATATCAAGAATGTTATGGATCTGGAGACATAATCGACCGGACTGGCGGCGTGGCTCAGCGGTAACGTTCTCGCTTGCTGGGCCCTAGGTTGCAGGTTCGTATCCTGGCGCAGTCAGCTGGCATTTGAGGGTGCACAAATGCGAGGGAGCCGTGTCAGTACATTTACTGGCACGTTAAAGATCCCCTTCGGGCCAAAATTCCGGCACCCCGGTGTCTCTAAAATCAGCAGTAGTTAAAAGGGATGTAAAACCAATAACATTATTATTATTATTACGACCTGCCGTGGGCAACATCCAACTTTGAGTTGAGGCATGTCTTTACACGTCTGGTTGTGCATGGCTTTCACAACCCTAATTGAATTAACAAATCTTTCCATGACCCTACAGAGACGTGTGTATACAAACTATGTGGATATTTTCGATAATATAATCCTAACAGAGCGAGTGCATTCTAGCGGCCAGAAGAAGAAACTTTTCAATAAAATCTGGAAGTTACCTTTTTGGCAGCTAGATGTCTCCAGTAAATCTGCTGGCGAATTATGTTTTAATTAAATATATATTTTACACCATAATGTGCACAATATAACGCTTAATAACATTTTCAAGTAACGCAAAATAGGCTGTTACAAACCCTTTAAAATAAAAAGTTAAAATGTATCGTAGTATCATCTTGTCATTCTTCAAATTCGATGCGCATAGAATGATAATGGTATAGTAATCAATGGATCCCCACGTAGACTAGTCGTGACATCTATTGGTGAAATATCGAACAATATAATCCTAACAGAGCGAGTGCATTCTAGCGGCCAGAAGAAGAAACTTTTCAATAAAATCTGGAAGTTACCTTTTTGGCAGCTAGATGTCCCGAGTAAATCTGCTGGCGAATTATGTTTTAATTAAATATATATTTTACACCATAATGTGCACAATATAACGCTTAATTTTAAAACATCTGAGTCATTACAAAACAATAAACATATAACATTTCAAGCAAAAAACCTAGCTCCGATCGGGTTTGAACCATAGGGATTTGAGCGATAGGCTAACGCCCTACCACTGAGCTAATTGTGTCAACGAATATCGTTCTATTTAAAAGGACTTACATAGAACTTGTTAGCAAATAATGATTTATACTAAACGATTTCATCACTGGAGTATATTATTTATATATAAAGCATTTCATACAAAGTTTATTTATTTTTTATCAGTACGCTATATTGCATGCAATACTCAAATTAGTGAAATATAAGTCCGGCACAAGATATCCGCTGCCATCTTGTCTTATTACTGAATCAGTTCAGCTTTTTAAAATCACGTCTGCACTATAGTATTACAAAATAAACTTTTAATTTCGAACGTGCCTCTTCCTTTAGAACAGTTAAAACGATTCTCGGCTCGATAATCGGAACTGGTGGGTCCCATGATATGGATTATAAAGTTTGCATAATTCGCACGGCCGCCATCCTGAAATGGTACGGCGGACGACCTTGTAATTTGGTCACAAGACGCATCCTATACGAAGGTATGTTTTTACCAAATTTGGTAGAGATCGGATGATTTGGTTAGTCGTTATTTGATTTTACGTTTTGAACGTTTGAGTGGCCGCCATTCAGTTTTAGTAAAGATGGCGGCGATATAAAACATGACACTGAGGTGTCCTTTGCTAGTGCTACCTTTGTACCAAATTTCGTTCAATTTGCATTCACCGTGTTCGAATTGATAGGGGGGGACAGACATTCAGAGTACACACACTCACACACACACAGACACACAGACACACACACACACACAGACTCACACACACACATACACACACACACACACAGACTCACACACACACACATACACATACACACAGACTCACACACACACATACACACACACACACAGACACACTTTTTTCGCCCTGTGTTGATCTCATAAGTCTACTTTCATTTTTTGCAAAAATCGAAAGTAGGCTAAAAATCAAAATCATTCCTATGCAAATCCCAAATTATCAAACGGCTGTCGGTCAATAATTACGGTAGGCCTACGTAATTAATCAATTCGAGGCTAATCGTCAAGTTTCTACCCCCCCCCCCCCCCACAAAGAAAATACCGTACGGTACCGAAACGTATAGGCTATACCGTATTTTTGTGCAAATATGCGTCCTTTTTTAAATGTTCTGTTTATTAATTTTGAGGTTCGTATTCTTGAATATCAAAATGTGTACGACCAATGAATGAAAGTGGCTGTGCTCGAAATTAGGCCTAAAAACTGATGAATGCCTCAACACCAATAAGAACATAAAACTCAATTTGGTGTAAATACCGTAATCAGTTCGGCATCATTAATTCCCAAGATGTTCCTTCTTTGGTATAGGCTAACTCGCATCATCATACACCTGTAGGCTATTCAATTTAGGCTAATCAGTGTTTCAGCCTATTATTACGTTTTTCCGCGTCTTCCTTTCAAAACTAGCCTCGCAAAGGTGATCTAATATTTATATTTAAATTGGCTTTTAAAACGATAACACAGCTTATTTGTGCCAAGTACCGTGATGTACAGAGTGTATTCTGCCTATCCAAGAAAAGATCTTGACTTGTCATTGCAGTTTTATGTCACTAAAATACATTACTATTTGGAGTGGTTTTAGGCTTTAAGCATAGGGACAGCCATTTTCTTGCAACCAAAGTGGGCGAGCCGTTTGGCTTCAGCAGCTTGCGCTAGGCAGCGCAGCGAAGGCATCTCCTTCCTTTCTTTCATCCATGAGTAGAACCCCTCTTGTCCGCCCTCGGCTAGTCCGTTGCTCCGGTTAATCCGACCGTGCTCGACCCGAACTTGCACCGACTCGTAGCGGTCGAGCCATAGTTGTTTACAGGTACTTGCCCGTTTTAGTGCTCCGTCATTCTCTCTTATAGTTTCTGTCGTTGTCCGTGTCTCGTACACTACTGCTCGAGTCGAAGCTGCGTGGACCTGAGAGAAATGTGCATCGCAGACTATGAGTAGTGGTGGTGACGAGTGGTGCGGTTTCTCGGTCCTTGCGTAATAACAGAAGCAAATACATTAGTCGGTGACTCAGTCACTCATTCCCAACGCCACACTGGTTTCAGAAAAGACCCATGTTAGCAGTATTGGAATAGACGAGAATGTCAGGTAACACGGCGGGCTGTCGACAGGCTTCTCAATTCTCGCCTACTCCTACCCTGCCTCTGCCCTTTATCCCGCAAGTTCACAGAGCTTGGAACCGAGCAGTACGTTCTGCATTGTGAAGGTTTTAGTACCGCACTTACTGTTCGTTGGTTTTACGACATTGTTATTCTGTGTTCATTACAGTACTGTACAGTAATTTGTGTACTGGATATCACTACGTATGATGATGGTTGTGGAACAGTGAGGTCATCTACCCCCTAGTAGGACTTCTATGGGAAGCTTATTCATGCCCCAGCCAAAGCAAGGCGCAGAGACCCGCTGCCCTGCTATGAGCTACAAGAAGTAAGGTAAAGTAGAGCTAGTCCATTCACTTCATCCTAACATCTGCGAGGCGACATGTGGTTCCTCACTCTCTACCGTGCCACAAAGCTCATCAGCTCCACACAACTGCCCCGAATTCTTTACCACTCAACTTGATGAAGCTGTTTGTGTGATCCGACTCAGATGGTGGGGTCATGTGAAGCAGCAGTGGCATTCCATTATTTTTGTTTTACATTTCAGAAACTTCCATATAACTCATTAGAGACTAGCAGTAGTGCCCGGCGTCGCCCGGTGGAATTATTTGTTTTATGGATGATAATGAATACTAGTACAGAACTGAAGGATGATCGGAAAGCACCAACGCTTATTGCAGCTGATAACCTCAGTGTACTGCACCAACCCCATCGCCCTTATATAGAGGCATACTATTGTCATGATGATAACTGTTTTAAGGGGCCTAAGAAATCTTTTTGCACTAAATACTCCCCGTGACTGCAATATATAAGCAGCTCGCAATTCTGCACCAGAACACTGGTAGGGGCGACGTGATGCAGCCCGCATTGGCAGGCAACAATAGACTTAGGTATTATTGAAGCTGTTCGGGAACACTTGTTCTTCCGACTTACTGAACAAAAATTAATCTTTAAGGTTACCTGAGAGGTGTAGCATAGTGCTACATAGTCTAAACTATTCCTCTTGCATCTAGCTATCATATACAAAAAAAAAATCGAATCCGACTGGTAGTTCCAGAGATTAGCGCGTTTAAACACACAAACTCTTCAGCTTCCACTTACTTGTGCCGGGCTCCTCTCCGTCTTCTTTCCTGCCGACCTCCCTTGATCAACTCTTGTTCGTTTCCGACCCCGACGGTATTAGGGTATCCGAGGCCTAGGGAGTCTTTCACTTTCCCGCCTTAATTGGCCCTTATCTCATCTTTCCTGATCCCTCCTTCTTCGAGGGGTCAGACCTCATGTTTTCTTTTCATTATAGTTCCTTTTCTCTTTAAGATTCCCGCACTGTTTTTGTTACTTGGCTCCCTGTGTATCTAAGTTCCCTTTAGCGATTTGTTTTTGCATCTACACTCCATTTTGTAGGTATTTTCAATCTACGTTGCATTTTGTAAGTTTTTTCGATCTAAATTGCATTTTGCGAGTGTTTTCAACCTCAATTGCATTTTGTAAAGATTGACAAACTAAATTGCTTTTAGTAAGTCTTTCCATGTAGGAGCAGGACATTTTAGTGAGTATTTTGAATTTCAATTGCATTTTGTATTTCCAACCTAAACCACTTTTTGCAAGTATTTTCAATCTAAATTGCATTTTGCATGTTGGGCATTTTGCAAGTATTTTGATTCTCAATTGCATTTTTCGGGTGTTTGGAATCTAAATTACATTTTGTAAGTATTTTCAATCTAAATTGCATTTTGGAAGTGTTGTCAATCCAAATGAGTAGTTTGAATCTACCGTGCATTTTGTAAGCATTTTCAATTTCAATTGCATTTTGTAAGCATTTTGAATTTCAATTGCACTTTGAGAGTATTTTGGATCTGAAATGCGAGATTTTCAATCTGAATTGCATTGTGTATTTTCAATTTCAATTGCATTTTGTAAGTATTCTGAACCTCAATTGCATTTTGTACATATTTTCAATCTCATTTGCATTTTGTAAGTATTTTGAATTTCAGTTGCATTTCGTAAGTATTTCGACTCTGGTTGGTTGGTTCTTAAGTTTAGGGGCTGCGACAACGCGGTCATGTAGCCCCGTGTACTTTGGGTGTATGTAGAATCTGTCTGATAACCGGTGTTAATTGTGATGACTGTATTAGTGTGTTTTATCTTTTTTTTAAATTTCCGTACACACTGCAACTTAGCATTTTTCTTTTCAAATAGTTCCTACTTTTGCCGGCAAGCGCCACCGTCAACGACTACTAGGCCAAGTTCAGAACTTAGGTACTAGACGACACCTCAGTCGGCTCTTGACAACGAACGTAGAAACCTAAGACCGTTATTTACATTCTTAACCTATCCAATTTAGCTTCACACAGGTGTAATTATTTCGACTCTACATTGTATTCTGTACGTATTTTGAACCTAACCTCCATTTTGTGCGTATTTTTCAACCTATTCCTTTTGCGAGTATTTTCGTTCTAAATTCTGTTTTGAAAGTATTACCGCTCTCCATTTTGTGAGTAGTATCAATCAGAGCTCCTTTTTGTAAGTATTTTCCTCCCCACTTAATGTTCGTTCTGGTTTCCATTTCATTGTCATTTTCCCTATCACCCAGACCATTAGGGGCCGATAACCTAGATGTTAGGCCCCTTAAAACAACAGTTATCATTATTATCTTCACAATTAACACCGGTTATCAGACAGATTCTACACATACCCAAAGTACATAGGGCTACATAACCGCGTTCTCGCAGCCCCGAAACTGAGGAACCAACTAACCTATTCTGGAGAGGGTTACAGTGGTCCGAGGGGAAGTCAGAAGGTCTGAACGCAATCTGGAGCTGCTCTGTTAGCTTCGGTTCCGGATGTGATTGTTCTGTTGGGCTGAAGGCACGAGAATTATGTATGCAATCAAACTATCTGACAGGATAATGACAATGACCGTGGACAAAAGTATGGAACTCCTCTGACAAGATGTGACGACCTTCTCTTCAGAAACCCCGTTATTAGAGTAAGCGGCTTTGGTGGCGTAGTCGGTAGCATGCTGAACTGCTGTGCCCAAGATAGCGGGTTCAAACCCGGCCGAAGTCGACGGATTTGTTAAGAGCGTTAAAATCCTTCATTATGCCTTCCTTCGGAGGGGAAGTAAAGCCGGCGGTCCCATGTCATAGATTTATGGCATGTAAAACATCCTTCCGCAGACTAAACTTGTGTGAAGCTAAATTTCTAGCTTAGATTTCGTCGGAACGCTCTATCAAAAGTTCCAACGTTCGCCACTACTGTCGACCAAAGTATTATGTGTACTCGAGATTGAAGGTTGTTTGTGACGTAACCAATAGACCTACATAAAATTCAATAACATCATCATTTTCGTCGTTCTATTTTACGTGAGTTCATGTAGGTTTGGAATTGTTAGTTTATATTTTAATATTTTTTATCGCAGTTGGAACATAAAAAATGCCCGTTTTTAAGCGTGTTTCAACCATGCGTCACATTTAAGAATTATTATCTCAAAAACCCGCCATGAGATTGAATCCAAATTTTAACACAAAACTGGAATGTCGTACAACAGGTTTATTAATTTTAAAATTTTGCGTGTCCAAGAAACAAAGTTGTTATCATTTTTGCAAGGTGACATTTTCTCGGCTTGGGGTGGTTGGAACATGTAGTTCTTGGTCGCGTTGTAATCCTTATACATCAAAAAGTTATGCTGTATGACTTTAAAATACGTAAATTAATTCACTTATTTTATATCGGTTTGTATTTGAACGGGGAAATAAGACCTCACCTCGCTCGGCAGTGATGGGCTCCATCTCAGCAACGCTGTACAGCTTACCCCGGAGCGGTTAGCTGGTGAATCATGGCTTATTTCCACGAACAAATACAAACCGATATAAAATAAGTGAATTAATTTACGTATTTCACAGTCATACAGCATAACTTCTTGGTGTATAAGGATTTCAACGCGACCAAGAACTATATTTTCCAACCACCCCGAGCCGAGAAAAAGTTACCTTACAAACATGATAACAACTTTGTTTCTTGGACCCACAAAATTTTGAAATTAATAAACCAGTTAGGCTATACAACATTCCAATGTATAGTGTGTTAAAATTTGCATTCGATCTGATGACGGGTTTTTGAGATAATAATTCTTAAATGTGACGCATGGTTGAAACACGCTTAAAAACGGGCACATTTTGTGTTCCAACTGCGATAAAAAATATTAAAATATAAATTAAAAATTCCAAAGCTACATGAACTAACGTAAAATAGAACGACGAAAATGATGATGTTATTGGATTTTATGTAGGTGTATTGGTTACTTCACAAACAACCTTCAAACTCGAGTACACATACTATTTTGGTCGACAGTAGGTATCATTGACATCTGGTAGTGAAAGTTGGAACTACTTGAAATTGAACGGAACTTGTAGCTCACCCTATGGGTGTCCGCTTGAAGCAGCTACAGCCTCTGGCGAGCCGAACATGTCCTCGGACACTCCCGGCTCTAAAAGCCATACGATAAATAAATAATGTTGGAGTAGTGACTAGCATTTTTTAGCTGAAACTCCTGAAATCCGTGTTCAATTCCCTACTCCGCCAAGAAATGTATGGCTGGTCTGAGGGCAGGAACGGTGTACGCTCAAAACTGTGAAGAGGTGTATTCGATTCTCACCTCAGCCGTTCTAGAAAAGGTTTTCCCAAGGCCCTAACGGAGCAGGATGTGTGTAGTCCCACCATCTACCCTCAAGGGCTCACGGTTGGTGAACTCGGGAATTGGCGACCCTGAGGTATTCCTGAGCTGGATCCAGTTTTGCCCTCTTTTCCACTGACTTTGGGACGGACTCTCTCTCACAACTTGTGGGACGTGGGTTGGTGACCACCGGACTACAGCTGAGTCTGGCATTGCTTATTTGTTCTGGGCTCTTCTCTATCATATTTCCTGTCGACCTTCCTAGGTCAATTCTTGTTCTCTTTCGACTCCGAGAGTATTTATTTGAGTTGATAACATTACAGGAAGCCCCAATTATATTGCTCAATACTAGAATTAGATAATATACAACAATATATAGCATAAAAAGAAATACAAAAGATACATAAAAAGAAGATATACTGTAGATAGGGATACACATGATAAAGAAGAAGAGGAAGAAGAAGAAGAAGAAAAAAAGGGTTAGGTATGAGAAGGAAATGGGCTGAATACAGTACAATATATTACAAGACATCTTGCAGTTTATCACAGTACGCTGCAAACTGGTTTTCTGACATACTGAAAATATCTTAGTAAAGATGATGAACTTTATTATAGTGGGATAAAATTCTGTTAATCGGCGAGTTTTTATGGTTGTCTGTGTGAACTCGCGGAATAAAGAAAATGTTTCGGCTGGGACATTATAACGTAATTCTTTCTCGAATTTTAGCGTCGTCAATTTTATTGTTTACTATTTTATAGAGGAAAAGCAGGCCCTGACAATTTCGTCTGTGAGATAGTTTTTTTTGTCATTGGAGGACTGTAATATAAATGTGTACGTTTCGTAAGAGGGATAATAGCCAAATCTTTTGTAATATACATATTTTGAGAATTTCTTTTGGATGCTCCTATTATGTTTTAATGTGTATGGATTCCATATAACAGAAGCATATTCTAGTTGTGATCTGATGAAGGCATTAAAGAGCAATATTAAAATCCCATAGGAGAAATTAAATGATTTTTTATTACAAATCCCGTACATTTATGTGCTTTAGAGACAGTTTTCTCTATTTGTCTTTGAAAAATCAGATCATTGGTAAATAGAATTCCCAGTTCCTGAACTTCACGAATTTTGAGTAAGCACTCCCCGTCAATGTCATAGTGAAAATTTATGTAATTTTTTCGCCTAGTAAAATTAATTTGCTTGCATTTACTTATGTTAAATGGCAGTTTATTTTCTTTCGTCTATATGTTTAGTTTATTTAAATCATTTTGTAGTTTGACACAATCGGAAGGGTCACGTATTGATTTATATAATTTTATATCGTCTGCGAATAAAACAATTTCTGAGTGTTGAACTTATATCAGAGATGTCGTTTAAAAATAATAAGAAATTATCACTCTAACATGATGAAAAATATGACTATATTAGGGTATCCGAGGCCTAGGGAGTCTTTCACTTTCCCGTCTAAATTGCCCCTTGTCCCTTCTTCCCTGATTCCTAATTCCTAAGTTAGATCCCTGAGGAACTCCTGAGTTGGTGGGAAATGTTTTGGATAGTTGCGTTTTATATTTCACAACTTGTGTTCTGTTCTCCAGTTATGAAATCAGCAGACGAAACAGTGGTACAGAAAAATTATACATTGATAGTTTAGTGATGAGAACGTCATGATCCACTTTGGCAAATGCCTTTTGAAAATCGGTATTACATCTACTTAGCATTTGTGATCTAGCTCCGTGGATACAAATTGCGTAAAATTAATAAGGTTAGTCACACTTGACCTTTTTGGCATAAATCCATGCTGATTTGGTGGAAATTATCACTCTAACATGATGAAAAATATGACTATATTAGGGTATCCGAGGCCTAGGGAGTCTTTCACTTTCCCGTCTTAATTGCCCCTTGTCCCTTCTTCCCTGATTCCTAATTCTTCGAGGGATCAGACCTCTTCCTTTCATTTTCCTGGTATGTGCTGCCTTATGCTCAAGACCCTTAGGGAGGCAGGTTGTGTGTAGCCCCACCTCTAATGGTGCACCCGTGATAGTGCTACACCCTCAAGGGGTCACGGCTGGTGAGTTCGCTAGTTATTGACCCCAAGGGATTCGTGAGCTTTTACCATTGCCTTTGGGAATGATCCTCTCCTCTTCCCCTTTTCCTATCTGCCTTTCATGGCTCTACTTCCTTCTAAATTCCTCAATTCTCATTCGTCGGGGGTAGAGGCCATTTCTTTTCCTGCTATCTTTGATTTATCTTTTTATTTCCTATTCTAGTTTTTAAGTTAATTATACGTCTGTTATTGTTGTTTTCTTGCGGGATTGCGACATCGTGGTCATATAGCCCCTTGTATTTGGCTGTGTGTGTAATTTGTGTGATACGCTGTGTTTTTGTAATGGCTGTACTAGAATTATAAGTCTGTAGTTAGAAGTAATTATAGCGCTAGTTCCATTTCATTAACATTTTTTCACAATCAACCATACCATTACGGGCCGATAGCCTACTAAAAATCACGTGTAAGTAAAATGTATTTTTTCTTTTAACCTTGTATTGCTATGAGACTCATAACAAGCCATATTTCATACTTCTACGACCACACAGGCCCGAGAAAAAGTTAGTTTATAAATTTAACATCAATAATTTTTAGAACGGTCAGATCAGATTAAAACTCCTTACATACGTTAAAAATAAGTTCCTTCAAGATGTATTAAAGTTTCATAACGATCTGATTAATACTTTTAATGTAATCTTTCTAAGTGAGCGGTCCGTTAGACTTGGTAAATTAACCGCTACTTGTATTGTTCAATCAGCTATAAAAATTTAACGGATTACAATATAACTGATTACTCTACATAGATATACGCAGAATAAAATAAGGAGAAGTTTGGTGTAGATTGTTGTTATGTAAGACTAGAGGTAGCGTTTTCATTGATGCCTAAACTCGAGTGTCTATACTTTTTTCCCAGACAGTACAGTAGATGTTAGGCCCTTTAAAAAGTAAATATTATTATTATCAAAGGTTTTCTGTGGTTTCTCACTCCTACTGCAGAGTAGAAGAGGGAAACCAAGAAAAATCACTTCGAGTATGACTGAGCCTCTTCTCAGCTTTGAGTGCCGAGGCTGAGTGGATCCCGAGATCATGGAAGGCGGCGCACAGAGACTGCGGAAGAGTTATTCGCAGTCACCATTTGAGCCGGGCCGCAATAAAACTTGGCAATGACAATATTTGCTCAACGCTACTCCTTATCTGTCCCATTGTCAACTGGTTTATGTCGCAGCCTCTCGTCTCCGTCTACGTGGTGTAGAAAGAAATGTGCACAGTCAGTCCTTGATTATACTGTACTGTAGCCTACGTCACTGACAATATAACCTTACCATCACAACAAACTCCGCGTGACTTTACAAGCATTTATAATCTTATTCTCTGGCTTAATACACTGTCCATAATTACGGGAATACAGTTCCACAACGGTTTGTTTTATTCTATGTTTTATTACTATACAGTTTGTTATTATTTCTTTCAACTGCCGTTCTGTAAACAGTACTGATATTATCATATTGTGTTCATGAAGGTCACTGTAAATTATGCATGCCGCTAATTTATATTTTCTGCATTTTATATTTTGTATTTAATATTTTATATCTTATATTTTATATTTTGTATTTTGTATTTAATATTTTATATCTTATATTTTATATTTTGTATTTTGTATTTAATATTTTATATCTTATATTTTATATTTTGTATTTTGAATTTTGTATGTTGTATTTTACATTTTACATTTTGTGTTTTGTGTTTTGTGTTTTGTCTTATATTTTATGTTTTATATTTTGTATTTTCTATTTTTTATTTAATATTTTGTATTTTGTATTTTGTATGTTGTATTTTACATTTTACATTTTGTGTTTTGTGTTTTGTTTTATGTTTTATGTTTTATATTTTATGTTTTATGTTTTATGTTCTATATTTTATATTTTATATTTTATATTTTATATTTTAAATTTTAGATTTTAGATTTTAGATTTTAGATTTTGTGTTTTGCGTTTTGTGTTTTGCGATTTATGTTTTATGTTTTATATTTCATATTTTATATTTTATACTTTATGTTTTATATTTTGTATTTTAAATTTTGTATTTTATATTTTATGTTTTATATTTTATATTTTAGATTTTATATTTTGTGTTTTGCGATTTATGTTTTATGTTTTATATTTTATATTTTGTATTTTATATTATGTATTTTGTATTTTGTATTTTGTATGTTGTATTTTACATTTTGTGTTTGTGTTTTGATTTATATTTTATGTTTTATGTTTTATATTTTATGTTTTATATTTTATATTTTATGTTTTATGTTTTATATTTTATATTTTATATTTTAGATTTTGTGTTTTGCGTTTTGTGTTTTGCGTTTTGCGATTTATGTTTTATGTTTTATATTTCATATTTTATATTTTATGTTTTATATTTTGTATTTTTGTATTTTGTATTTTGTATTTTGTATTTTGTATTTTATAGTTTGTGTTTTGTATTTTATATTTTATAATCTTTTATATTTTATACTTAATATTTTCCTTTTTTCTTTACTTTGTATCGATTCAGCCTCATACGAAAATAAATCCTGGAAACGCCCCTGACCCTCGTAATTGAATTAGAATAACATAGAAAACATTTTCACGAATTCAAGGGTACCCAAGACTGAATTTTCGAGATAAGATATAACCTGACAAGTGCTGGAAGTATTTGAATTTTCTGGCAGGAATTCTCTCAATCAACTAGAGCTAGGAATACAAACTGTCTTGTGGTTTACTTCTAAAAATTATTTTATAAAAATTCAAATATACTACAATAAATGGAACATAACTGTAGTTATGTATTTTTAGGTACTCGCATATCATTTAGGCTTTCTTGGGTCCTACAGAATTGATGAATATGGCTCTTTTGAGTGTGATTCGGAAACATATTAAGGTAGTTTGGTATTTAGAATTAAGGCAAGAAATAGGTAAAAACTTAAGAATCCGGTCCCTATTTATAACCGTAGGTATTTAATACTATATTTTCGCATACATCCGCCCTTTAAATAACATAGCCACATTAAAAATCAGGGCAATTTCACAAATTGTGTTTGTGAAGAACTTGATGACAAAGAATGAGATATAAAGAAAATTCAAAGCTAATGACTCTCTATCGAGGAGGTAGAAAAAAAAGCATTATTAGCCGTGACATCTGAATTATTAAAACTACAACACTGAATTTTGTTGTTAACACCATTAACCCTGATGATGCCAAGTTTAGTGAAATTACAAGTCTTTCCAGGAGCAGGTAAATACATTTTAAACGTAAGCTTATCAGTTGCTAAATAATTAATATTTGTTTTCATTAAAATATATATCATCATCATCATGTAAAGACTAGGCCTTGAAGCTGCAACCACATTTGTCTCTCACTTACTGAGCGTTTTAAGTCAGCATAGTGTTTAAATTGTAGTCCATGAATCACAGAATACAGATGAGCCTTCCGCGGTCTTCCTCTTCCTTTCTTCCCCAGAACTTTTCCTTCCAGTACGGTGGTCAGGAACTCATTATGACGTAGGGTGTGGCCAACGAAGTTTGCTTTTCTCTTTTCTATAGTAGTGATCAATATTCTTGTTTCGTCTACTTCCTTATATATATTTTTCTTTCAAATTTAAATGGGAAATTTTCTAAGTCGAATATGTATTCTCACACATTTCACTAAGCGTTAAAACATTATACAGTATATTTCCTGTTCCTTCAAAAGCTAGCCATATTTATTTTTACGTGCAATAATTAACTCCGAGCATGAACGTAAGGAAACACTACTTCAAAAGATAAAACGCACGGGAAGTCAGCTGTTTCAAAGAATACGGATCTTATTTAAAATAACGATCTCGCGTTGTCTTGGTTCAATAGTGACAGCACTACATCGTTGGAAATAATAATAAAATGTTTATAAAAATAGGGTAGACAGAAATTCCCGTAGTAGTTTTAGCAGAACCTTCGTCGGCTGATGTATCAGCCCCCTGGCGCTATAATGGGTAATATGCAATGCAAGATTTTAAAAAGATTAATATAGCTTTCTTAATTTGGAATTCCAAGATTACACTGTTGGGTGACTATAAAGACAATTCTAACGGATTTTGAAGGCTTTAGTGTTAGAACACGTTTACGATCAAGGAAGGAACATGCTCGTACTACGCAAGCGCAGTGAAACCTCCTCCTCTCTGCGTGTGAGGGAGGAATGGAAAGTTTATTGTGGGAAAAACATGGGAGTCTTTGAGAATGGAAAGTAATTTTACAACCCACGCGCCAGCATTGCATCATGGGAACCTTTCAATTCGCGCCATGGGCTGACTTCCGCTGACACGAACCCTTTGACGGTACACTATTACCATGACGAATAGAAGGAACTAGTGTGAGGACTCCGCCATTATAGCACGGTAGTTTGTGGTCCCGCCGCTACAAGCACTGCAAGCGATAATCTCCATCAACCTGTACCAGGGTTGTAGGCACTACAAGCACGCCATCAAAAAACAGCAGTTGAAAAACAAGCAACAACTCCATAAACCCATCCCCTCACTCTTCTCCCTCTCACCAACACTTCCCCCACGCAATCCTAGCACTCTACATCAAATCCTACAGCTTTTAATCACGCCAGCAGCACAATAAACTTAATAAATCCAGGCTACAGAACAGACCAAAAAAATACACTTTAAGCTAAACCAAATTCACTTCTCAGCTCGACATAACCCATAATACAAGTTAAAACCTATACAAAACATACTCTCCCTACTGTTTTACAACTATTAAACTAACTATTCGCACTCAAAACCTAAAATCCCTGAAACGGGAGCTAATTTAAAAACGCAATAGCCTAGCCCGATTACGTCTCCGGCAGTGCTACCGCATTTGCATTTCAGGGTGTATGTAGCCCCACCACTTCTGGTGCACCCTAGATAATGCTACACCCTCAAGGGCTCCCGGCTGGTGAGTTCGGGAGTTGGCGACCCCGAGGGATTCCTGAGCTGGGTCCGTTTTCCCCTTTTGTCCCTTCCCTTTGGGGCGGACCCTCTCCCCTCCCTTCTCCTCATAATCCTCTCCTCTTTTCCTTATATTTCCTTTTCTCTTTCAGATTCCCGCACTGTTTTTGTTACTTGGTTCCCCGTGTATCTAAATTCCCTTTTAGGATTTTTTTTTGGTAGGTATTTTTAATCTACGTTGCATTTTGTAAGTCTTTTCGATCTAGATTGCATTTTGTGTGTGTTTTTCAATCTCAATTGCATTTTGTAAGGATTGACAATCTAAATTGCTTTTTAGTATGTCTTTCAATATCCGGGCCGGCGCTTTTGTTAGTTTTTTGAATTTCAAATGCATTTTGTATTTTCAACCTACCCCGCTTTGTTCAAGTAGTTAAGTCTCAATTGCAATGTTGTGGGTATTTTGAATCTAAATTACATTTTGTAATTAATTTCAATCTAAATTGCATTTTGTAAGTATTGTCCATCCTAATGAGAAGTTTGAATCTACCATACATTTTGTAAGCAATTTCAATTGCATTTTGTATTTTCAACCTACCCCGCTTTGTTCAAGTAGTTAAGTCTCAATTGCAATTTTGTGGGTATTTTGAATCTCCATTACATTTTGTGCGTATTTTCAATCTCATTTGCATTTTGTAAGTATTTTGATTTCACTTGCATTTTGTAGGTATTTCGACTGTACGTTGCATTTTGTACGTATTTTGGACTTAACCTACATTTTGTGCGTATTTCTCAATCTATTCCTTTTCGAGTATTTTCGTTCAAAATTCCCTTATGTACGTATTACCGCTCTCCATTTTGTGAGTAGTTTCAATCTGAGTTCCTTTTTGTAAGTATTTTTCCTGCTGCATAAAGCATAGTTGTTGGGGCTCACTGTCTATTTTATCTAAACCATTTTACTTTCATCCATAGCAGTGAGCTGTTTTTTATCTTCATCCTTTCATTTCACGCCATTTCATTTCATCAGGGGCCGATAACCTCGATGTTAGGCCCCTTAAAACAACAATTATCATCATCATCATCGCATATGCATTCATAACTTCACAATAACTTCCAAATTACGACTAAGTGAGCTATCTGCCTGAGTAGTTACAGGTGTTACCGGCTTGCCTGGGACGATGGGTCACCAAACCGGTATTTAAACTCAATTATTAAGCTTTAATTAACCAAATTGAGAGGAAACAGATCAGACCAAAAAACGTACACTTTAAGCTAGACCAAATTCACTTCTCATCTCGACATAAACTTTAATTCAACTCAAAACCTACCCAAAACATACTCTCCTTACTGTTTTACAACTATTAAACGAACTATTCGCACTTAAAACCTAAAACCCCTGAAACGGGAGCTAATTTAAAAACGCAATAGCCTAGCCCGATTACGTCTCCGGCAGTGCTACCGCAAATGCATTCATAACTTCACTATAACTTTTGTATAATTTGGTGCAAAATGATGGGTTTTAAAGCTATCTGGATTCAGTTTTTCAACCAATTTATTGTGATGTTTTATGTACGGTATGGTTAATGTCAAACGCAACTAATACCATTTTATCCATAATGTAGAATCTTGGGCTTATGCCGTGTTTTATTTATTCAAACTCGACGCGTTTCGAAAGAAACCATGTCTTTCTTCATCAGGAATAAACGGAAATACGACTAAATTGTTGCTAAGATAAAGCAACAAAGAAACTAAAAAAGGTGCTCTAAGATGAACAATGAAGTGTATGTAACACGTCCTTCGAGAAGTGTATGTGGCATTCTTTTCCAGGCCGAGAAAGTAATTACCAGAAAATTAAACTCAAAATCGATGTGGAGCGAAATATTTATGATTGTATCAATTCCAAAGGAACAATTTCAGTTGATCATTCAGGAGCTGGCTGCTGTCTTCAGCGTATCATGGATATTATCCCTAGACTTGTTTATTTTGGGTGCCGATTCATCTTCAGAACGAAGGAAATCCACCGGGATTTGCAATCTCGAACATCCGCCAAGTCTTCACGCAAGCTTTCGAAAGTTCAGTACCGTAGCCGACAAAATGAATTGGTAAGTAGAGAGTTACTTTAAATAGTTTATGTGTGCCTGTTTTAATATGCTGGGGATTAGCCGTGGTTTTTATCTGTTTCTGTATACTCCAGGAATCTGTGCGTTCCGTAACATGCAATGAAGACCGTAGTTCTTATTTCCATGAATTATATTTTCCATTGTGCCCTGCCGTGCTATTTTAATTGTAACCGCTAATTACTTTTTAAAAGAGTACTAGTTACAAAGTAATTCGTTTCCCTTAGCACCATCCCTAAGACCAGCTGACCCCGCCAGCGTGGAACTTACCCACTCTAGCGCTGCCTGGCGGGGCGCGCTTGAACTTCAGGAGTCTTCTCACTTTCTCCTTCTATTCGTCATGCTATTACTGTATCATCGTACTGCTTGCAGGGGCGTATATAGAAAAAAATAATCGGAGGGGGTGCTGACTATCCTGGAAAATTGTGAGTATTCTCAGAGGATTGTCACCGCAAAATACCCAGAAATATCAACCAATATCTTAGAGCATATAACTTTGTGTAATTATTTTAGATAAGATTCTAAGTTTATATAGCCTACAATTACTGACAATACCAAAAAAGTTGTAAAATACAACACAACACACAAATAGAACTTTCTATTATAGCCTATGGAGTATGAATGGCAAATATCTAAATATTTGTCAATTTACTAAGCAGAAAGGTAAACAGATTTTTTTTACATGTATTTCTCAAAAAATATACTGTGGAATTCACAGCTTTACCTCACAAGGTCGAGTGCCCCCCGTTCCAGCCCTCAGACTAGAATTAAAATTTCTTGGCAGAGCCGGGAATCGTAATCGGACCTCCGGGGCGGCAGCGAAAAATGTACCCACTACACCACGAGTTAGTATAATTTCAATTTTAATAGTCTATTGTTTATAACTTAGCCGATAAGTTAAGATTATGGTACAACCAAATTTACAATTATTTTATGCTCTTACCAAAGCAGCACTTTCTTAATTTTTATTGGCTTTTTTTCGGGGGGGGGGGCTGGAGCCCCCCTCAGCACCCCCACCCCCCTTATATACGCCCCTGCGGTACACTATTACTGTATCATCATCGTTCTGCTTGCCACGGGGGGTGAGTGGTTATCGCGTCGGACTACCAACTACAAGCTTGCAGGTTCGCTCCTGGCCGTAGTAAGTAATCTTTGAAAGGCGACAAAAATCACGGCACGCATGTCGTACGTTGTTGGCATGTAAGAAGCAATTTGAATTCAGTAGGCCGTGCTCATAATGGCAAAATGTATGTCGGGATTTTTCGCCAACACAAAGTTCCTCCTTTCTCTACTAGAAAGCGCTATACAGTAGTGTCAAGGAACTTAGATATCTAACCTCCTTGACTTTCATAGCGCTCCAAGGAACAACAAAATTTGACATGCGAGCTGCCCTTTAGGCGCCAAATAACAAAGCTTGCACCCCGCACCCGAGGCCATACGAGCTGAGTTGTATGTTTCACAAAACTCAGGCTCCTAAAGCAGAGGGAGTTAGAAGGTAGGCTACGGTTGCTGCCAAAATGTTCCAAATCGTCTCAATAGTACAGGAAACTAGCATTTCGTGAAAAGTCAACGGAAATATATTTATTTGTTTATAAAGTGCTTTTAAACAAATAAACAAGACGATAGCCCCTGTTGCGTCCAGCCCACATAATAGTAAAGCCGGGCGGGTAGAGATTTCTCGCATGGGCTTGCCCCGGCTTCGAATGGAAACAGTTATGAATGCATTACGTGATAAGCGCTTTTTTTTCGATGTCAATGAACTACGACCTATATTCGTTTTACGTCTCGGCATGATGGGTTAAAATCACTGACTGGACTATTAATTATATTATCATGGATATGCATGTGCAACAAATTCTTGTCAGACGTAATTTAAGAATTGCGAGGTGCATGAAACATAAATCCCCCATCCGTCCAATCTTAACTTGACTGTGTTTTGCGGAACGAAAAGTTCACAGGAGAAATGAAGAAAAGCCGAGTTGCACTTCCAGGTAAACTCCAAACACAACCACTCTTCTCTGAAGTCCTAACTCGACACGACTCGACAGTTTGCTGCTGGCTGTATCTAGGGTAATAGGCTCACCCGCTAGCTAGGCAGTAACTGGGGTGATAGGCTCGCCCCTAGCTAGCTCGTAAACTGTTGCCTCAGTAATTGAATGGAGATTGTTGGAAGAAATGAAAACTTAAAAGCACATATAGTGGGCGATGTATTGAAGATAGAGATATGCTCTCACGGACTTTTTCGAAGAACGTTTCATGCTGAACAATTCTTACACTCATAGTACATTGATATTTTTAACGGTTTTCCCAGGGTAAGCTTAAAAGCGCACGGACGCCAGCGTTTCTTTCCGACTTTTTCACTGAAATCGTTACTTCTTGGCTTCCTTCGATTATAAATAAATTATTTTCTACAGAAACCTTCCTCAAGATATCCTTTACAGAATGGTGAAAACCGCATCAAAATCCATCCAGTGGTTCTCGAGATTACCCGTGACATCCAAGAATTGGGGACTTGGTTTTATACTAAGTAGAGATTCTATTATTTAAACTAGTTTCCATGATGGTTCCGTATTGACGTACTAAATAGTTTTAACAACAAATTGTATATCCGCCTTAGTCAATACATAAACGAAAATAAATTATAATTACACTTGCTCCTGGTACATGTTTCGGGGATTAATTGCTTTTATCCCCTTCATCAGCCAAGACAAATAATCGAAGAAAGATATAAGATAGCGTAGCACTCAAAAAATAAATGGCTATTTAACTTAATATGGTGCACCATATAAGTAGGTCACAGGAAAATGTTGAGCAAAACTAAAAACATATATGTAACAGCGAAGATGTTCAGCCATCAAAACACAGAGAATCAGTGGACAGTTAATTCGTAAATCCGCTCCAAAACACTGGTTGAAGCTTGAATTGGCAAAAATCACAATACTTCACCATATGGACACAACACTGATTCTCTGTGTTTTGATGGCTGAATATCTTCGCTGTTACATATATGTTTTTAGTTTTGCTCAACATTTTCCTGTGACCTACTTATATGGTGCACCATATTAAGTTAAATAGCCATTTATTTTTTGAGTGCTACGCTATCTTATATCTTTCTTCGATTATTTGTCTTGGCTGATGAAGGGGATAAAAGCAATTAATCCCCGACACATGTGCCAGGAGCAAGTGTAATTATAATTTATTTTCGTTTATGTATTGACTAAGGCGGATATACAATTTGTTGTTAAAACTATAAGTAGAGATTGGTATAACGTCCCTTTTAACTATCGCGGTTTTCAGAGACGCCATGTCGTGGGAATTTTGCGCCAAAAGGGATCTATTAACACGGCTCTATCGCATTTGCTCATCCTCAAATTTAGTTTTGATAGCTGCAGCCGTTGAGGAGTTGATAGGGGACACACACACAGACATACAGACAGGCACACATTTACCCAGATCGATCTCATAAGTCTACTTTTTCCTCATTTTTACAAAATCTAAGAAGTGGGCTAAACATATTGTAAATGTCTGCTGTAGCACCCGACTTCCTTTCTAACAGCTACACTAATAAAAGTGTAATAAAACATGCTAAGAGAGATGAAGTCTCTAATACGAAGATGAAGACGAACGGAGAGTTTAACCTACTTTCATCTTCCGTTAAGTAGGCTTATGAGATGAGATATCCAACTGCGTCTCTTAAAGCTGTGTAGATGCTGTTGTTGTCACGGTTACCCTTTAGCGAAATCTTGAAATGTTAAGACAAGGATGCCGTATTTTTAGTCTACTTTTCACATTTTGTAAAAATTAGGAAAAAGTAGACCTATGAGATCGATCCAGGAAACTGTGTGTCTGTCGTCTTTCAGTCGTCTGTCCTTCTGTCTGTCTTGTCTGTCTGTGTTCCCCACCCCCCTATCAACTCCTAAACGGCTCCAGATATCAAAACCAAATTTGGTATTAGTATTAAATGACGTCAGTGCTACCAACTGCTGAAATCACAATTGAAAGTTGAGGTCTATGTTGGATATCTCTGAAGATATGCATGGGAATTGTCCCAAAATTATCACACATATTACATCAGACTAATTTACAGGATCCCATACATGAGAGTGTTGCCAACATGATTCGAAACCTGCCGATAGGTCCAATCTTTAAATGCATGTAACTTCCATACTATCTATTGGAGATGGTTATTATTGTTTAAAGGGGCGGAACGAGATCGTCTGACCCTTCTACTATCTATTGGATTTTAACCAAATTTGGTATCTGATTTGCGCACTGGAGCAGATATAAATATGCGTTTTTATAGTGTAAACAGGGCTGCCAACTGTTGAAAAATGCACTCTACACATTTTTATCCTAATCTCAATATATCAAAAAGAATGCGGGCCAACAGTTCTAAACTTTGCATACATACCTGCAAATGTAGGTTAATTTTTAGTAACCGATATACGACATTGCTGCCAACATGATTCTACGCGTGCTGATAGGTTTAATGTTGAATCACATGTACCTTCCATATTACTAAATCCAGTTCTTTCAAAATTGACACATATATAGATCAGAATATTTCAAAACTCAGCATTTCTTCTAGGTTTGTGCCGTGTCTTGTGTGGGGTTTCGCCTAGGACACCAAGCTGGCTCATCGGCGGGCTCTTGGTGTCCCCGCCCGGACCCCCACAGGAGTGACGAACTGCGCGCCATCTCCCTTTATATTAGATGCAACTGCACCACTTGACTGCGAGAACTAAAAGCTCAAGCAGCCTTAACCTCCCTATGAAGGCTTCCAAAAAGATGGTGAATTAATTCACCGGCCGTGAAAGCCAATATGGTTAAACTGTAATCCTATTACAGGCAAGGAAGACTACCAGATAAGTAGTAGCCTGTAGTAATATTACATAGTTGATTTTTACAACCATATAATCACTCCAAATTACAAACTCCGGATTTCTATCACCATTTAGCATTTCACCTAACATCATATATACTGCATTTAGCATACACCGACAGTTGCATTACCAATACTGCAACTAAATAATTGTACATATTGTAAATATTTTCACCTGTATTTTCAAACATAGATTGTATAGCCTATGTGTAATGGATCTGATGATGATCGCGTATTAATCTCATGTAATTTATTTTAGGATTAGGGCATAACCCAGCTCTTTCGGGTACATTCGTGTTGACCGACTGAAAAGCACTAAACTCTTGTTTACTAAGGCAACACTGAAGAAATGGCTTCAAACCCCTCAATGTGATAAATATCATGTGTTTTATTGTAAGAAACACCCAAAAACAGTGACTGAATTCAGTGTTGAAATCTAAATAACGTATTTTATATTATCCTCCTGCTATGCATGGCTACTTGGCTGCAATTATTAAATTAATTATTTAAGATGGGGACCTCTACTTGGCTGGGAATTGTTTTCTGCATTAGAAATCCTAGTTTATCCTTAAAGAGATACCTTGACTCTGTAACGAGTTTAGCTAGATTACAGTATTTTGATCATCCCACGTGAAACGTACCTGTGTTACGCAATACTCATCTTCTCAGAGGTGGGAAGTTAAACTTGCCCAACCTGATCTCAAGACCATTACACTTTTTTGTGACGTTCTTTAAATGATACCAGTTGTGAACTTGGCGAAAGTGCAGCGTTCTGATGGGAACACTCTTGCTGTTTGCAAACAACTCTGTGCATTGTTGTTGTTGATTCATTTAGGGGTTTGTGACATTCAGCCCCGTGTACTTGGCTGTGTGTTATAAGAGGAAAAACATCTAGGTCGTTTTACTTTGGTTTATGATGAAATGAAAAACTAGAATTAGAACTCGCTTACAACTGACTGACGTACTAGAAGAACAACAGAACAAATAATATCAATAATGAAAATAAAAGGCAAAAAAAAAAATTCAGAAAAATCAACGTTGGAAATTGATAAAGTGTTTCTAAACTAGATGACCTACAAACTGCCAATTGTAGGGGTAGGTTCTTTTACATGTCACAAATCTATGACATGTGCTCGCCGGCTTTACTGGCATACTGAGGGATTTTTAACGCTCTTAAAAATCCGACGACTTCGGCCTGGTTCAAACTCGCGAACTTGGACATAGTAATCGGTTAAGCTATCAACTACGCCAGTTATACTAACGAGGGTTAAATGTTGGTGTGCAAATATTGCAGATACTCGTACATTTCAATATTAATTTTCGTGTATGTATTTTCTGTTCCCTTATAAAACGTGTCTCCTGCGTAGCGCTATAAATCTGGTGTTTATTTTTCATAATGGTTGACTGTGTATTAGCTGGAATTCCGAGCATAATAAGCTACTGACAGCAATACACAGTCCTACACTACTGAATCCGTATTTTAATTCCCACGTCACACCTAAAGAACGTAATTCAACTACATTTTCACCACAACTTCGAGTTAAAGATCATATTTTATGTCTAACTAAATCTAAACTTTGGTTAATTTAAAAAGAAGATCATAATCACAAATATTTGTCTATTTATCAAACTAAAGACCAGATAAAGTCAACCTTAACATAATTTAAGAGGAAATACACAAATATTTAGTGATTAAGCAAACCAAAAACCAGATAAAGTTAAACTTAGAATATTTTAAAAATAATTTTAAATTCACAAATATTTAATCATTAATCAAACTAAAAACCAGATAAAGTAAAACTTTTTAAAAGTACTTTAAATTCACAAATATTCAGTCATTAATCAAACTAAAAACCAGATAAAGTAAAACTTAAGATAATTTTAAAAGTACTTTAAATTCACAAACATTCAGTCATTAATCAAGCTAAAAACCAGATAGCCTAAAGTTAAACTTAGAATAATTTAAAAATAACATTAATCAAACAAATAAATAGATAAAGTTAAACTAAACTTGGTTTAACAATGCTACACACAGATCGTATTTGAAATCCATCAGATTTTATCTGTGGTAATTCATTAATGTAAGGCGATTATTATTTAATGCTCACTATTGTGCAGATGGTCTTGATTTGGCAATACATCACAATAGATGCAACTTCATAAATTACACAAATTTCGCTGTTTTATTAGACGACAAATCATACAGTAAAACGTTTAATTTTTTGAATTACTTATCAAGATTTATTTTTGCTATTCGCTTATGGATATACGTAGTATTTTAATACTGGCTAGTTGGTTCCTCAGTTTAGGGGCTGCGACAACGCGGTGTGTGTATAATCTATCTGGTAACCGGTGTTAATTGTGATGGCTGTGTTAGTATGTGTTATCTGTTTTTAATTCAAGTATGGACTGCAGACATTCGATTTTCAAGTAGTTCCAACTTTTGCTAGCAAACGCCACCTTCAACGACCAACTAGTTCTGAACTTGGAAACTATATTCCACTGCAGTCGGCACCTGGCGACGAACGTTGGAACCTAACAGCGTTTGTCAAATATAACCTATAATTTAGCTTCACACAAGTGTAATTAGTGGAAGGTTCTGTATCATGCCATAAATCTATGATATGGGACCTTGGCTTTACTTCCCCTCCGAAGGAAGGCTTAATGAGGGAGTTTTAACGCTCTTAAAAATCCGACGACTTCGGCTGGGTTTGAACCCGTGACCTTGGGCATAGAAGCTCAGCATGCTACCAACTACGCCACCGAAGCCACTTATTTTAATGCTGAATACATTTCTTATCAGAGAAAGTAGGGGTCCGCATCTTAGCAAAAACATTCAAGTTATCGAAATATTCGAGTAATCGAACTTCGAATTATAGAAAAAATATCTGTAATGGCGCCTCCAAACCTTGAAGTAATCCGTATGTGATATACATTCCACATGGCTGATAGTGCGTCATGGTACTAATCTCCGACACCGCGCGCTCATTGTTTCCTCTTACCACTGCCAGCTGGATCGCATCCCTCCTGCAAAAGCAGCCAGGAGGGATGCGATCCAGCTGGCAGTGCGTCTTACACACTTCCGTCCGATCCACTTCCGTCCCATTTTTCAAAATCACTCCCACAAATATACCCAGCAACCGAGTGGAAAGATGTTATACATCAAAAAACATGACATATAAATTGTGTAGAACTTGGCCGGGAAATTAAAATTGCTTCGAGATGTCGAAAAATCGAGACTTAGAAGTTCGACTGTAGTTATAACAAGTAGTTCCGTGAAGAACTATACAGCCTATTTTCATATATCCTACTTATGTTAATTGCCACTATCAACATACACAATTTCTGTTTGATTTCTGTAATAGATTCGTAGATATTAAGAACCGACTAAATATTTCGGATGGTCGCCATGTTGGATTTTATATATGTAGGTCCTAGAGTTATGTACTGTTACATGCAGATTATTGTGAACGTGTAATATTCAAACTTCAATCGCATAATTAGGACACAAGAAAAAACAAGGAGATTTAAAAAATTTTCACAGCTGCCATCTTGAGGTTATGGAAACAATTGAAATAAATTAGATGCCAGTGGATTAACATTCGCATAAGGATTTACTGTACCACGTTTCACTGCACTCGGATGGTTAAATTGCGAGAAACGTCCATGTAAATATTTATAATTCGCGTCACCGCCATGTTGGATTTGTGATCACCAGGTTATTTAAAGTCCTATAGGTGAACTTAAGTTCATAGCCCCTGTGGACATTAAAAAATGCAGTTTGATTGCTAAAATAGATTCGTAGATATTCAGTATCGTCTAAATATTTCGGATGGTCGCCATGTTGGATTGTTAAATGTATAGGCCATAGAGTCATGTACCATTAAAGGAAAATTATTACCTAGGTTCATTATTCAAACTTTCACTTCGATCGCATGACTACATCACAAGAAATAAAAACTTAATTTTAAAATTCGCACTGCCGCCATCTTGAGGTTATGTAAACAATTGAACTAAATTAGATACCAGTGGATTACAATGTGTATAAATATTTCCTGTACCAGGTTTCAGTGCGCTTGGAACATTAAATCGCGAGAAAGGTCTGTTTAAAATTTTCAAATTCGCTTGGCCGCCATGTTCGTTTTGTAGTTAACCGGTTTTTGAAAGTCTTATAGATGGACTTCCAGTAGTGCCCTTTATCTCCGTACAAAATTTTAGGGAGATACCGCTAATAGTTTCAGAGATATAGAATGCCGGTGAAATATTTCGCACATCCGCCATCTTGTGGTTATGTAAACAATTGAACGAAGTTAGATGTCGGTGCATTACAATGTGTGTAAACATATACTGTACCAAATTTTATTGCGTTTGGTTGGTTAAATCGCGAGAAACGTCTATTTAAAAGTCGCAAATTCGCGTGGCCGCCATGTTGGTTTTGTAGTTACCAGTTTTTCAAACGTCACATAGGTGAATTTCTAGCAGTTCCCTTTATCACCGTAATAAATTACAGGGTGATATCGGGAATAGTTTCGGAGATATTAAATGCTGGTGAAATATTTCGCACAGCCGCCATGTTGGATTGGTGAGTCGTAACAAAATTTGAAGGGCACGGTCGAGATCGCCGGGAATAGTGCTATGAACTTTCCGAGTTTCATTGAAATCGCTCCTGCCGTTTAGATTTTATTAGGGGGGGGGGGACACACACACGAAACACACACACACGCACACACACACACGGACAAAAGGTGATCTCATAAGCCTATTTTTTCAAAATTGAAAATAGGCTAAAAATTACTTGAATGCGTGCGTAGATTCGCAACTGAATACTCAAGGGAAATGGCAACAGAACTTTCACAAGCTAATAGCTAGACACAGGAAGTCATTGTGCGTTAGAATACACATGTCAGAGGGCTTTGGGAACGTTTAGCCAGTCAAAACACATTCTCTGAGACTTAATTCTCACGGATACAAGGAAGAACTTTCCCCTTGTTCTGAGCCGCAATACTGCACTTTACAACTATTGTCGAGCAGCTCACCGACTCTTCACTGGTCACTTTCACGATGGGGGTTTTTGTAAACTGCGACAAAGACAAAGTGCGCAAGTTCCTTCCCACTTTCTTCCAGACCTAGTGCTAAAATAGGCGACATTTCTTAATGTAACAAGAAGTTCCGTGACGAACTAAAGAGCCTACATTTCATGCCAATGATTATTCTACTGTATATGAACCTATCTAGAATAATGACGAAATTAAGTTGGTAATATCGAAATGTCTAATTAGTTCAACATATTCCTGGTATAATGTAGCCTAATAGAGCACTACACTTGGCAGCCCTGGTAACTGAATATATTCTTAGTTCCGTCTCTTAAGGTACAGAATACAAAATTTGGTTGAAGTCCAATGGACGTTACATGCAGTTAGACATTGGATCTATCAGCACGCATAAAAGCATGTTGCCAACAATGCCATGCGTGTGCTGGTCAGAAATAATCGGAAATATTATGATATCTTTTTGTGCCAATTTTGGATGAAATCCATTTGTTAGTGTAGTAGTTACATGCATTTTAAAATTGGACCTATCAGCAAGCATAGAATCATGTTGGCAGCACTGACTTATATTAATTACTCCAAATTAATCTAGAGTGTCAGGTGCTATACGTGTGCAAAGTAAGAGCTGTTGGCTTGCATACTTTCTGATATATTGATATTAGGGTAAAAAAATATAGACAGCATTTATTAACAGTTGGCAACCCTGATTGCTCTTAAGAATACTTATAGTCATATCTGTTAGGTTACACATAGCACATACGAAATTTGGTTGAAATTACAAGCATTTAAAAATTGGTCCTATCAGCAGGCTTAGAATCATGTTGGTAGAACTGAAGTATATAAGTTACTCCAAATTAATCTAAAATGGCAGGTACTATACGTGTGCATAGTTTAAAGCTGTCGGCTTGCATACTTTCAGATATATTGGTATTTGGATGAAGAAAATAGAGAGCGCAATTATTAACAGTTGGTAGCCTTGGTGGCTCTTAAGAATACACTCAGTCATATCTGTTTATGTACACATATTACATACAAAATTTATTTGATATCCAATTAATAGTGTAGAAGTTATATGCATTTAAAATTGAGCTTATCAGAAGACTTAAAATTATTTTGGCAGCACTGTCATGTATGGCCTCCTAGAAATTAAACTGAAATAGTATTATCTACATGTGTGCCAATTTTGGAATAGTTCCCATGCATACCTTCCATGATATCCATCATGGAGCTCAAATTTCTATTGCGGTTTTTCAGCAGTTGGTAGCACTGACATCATTTTCAAATATGGGCTAGAGCTATTGCGCTATACATCGTTACTCATACTAAATTTGGTTTCGATTGCTGCAGCCGTTTAGGAGTTGATAGGGGGGGGGGGGCGCACACACAGCCAGGCAGAAGGACAGACAGACACACATTTTCCCGGGTCGATCTCATAAGTCTACTTTTTCCTAATTTTTGCAAAATGTGAAAAGTAGGCTAAAAATTGCCTTTCTTCGGCAACTTTTCAACTAAGCATGTTCAGAAAAAACCCGCTGTTACGTGCCCGTTTAATACGCTATTCCGTTTATTACGCTATTCTATTGTAAGGACCCTGGACGCTTCGTATATAAACATTTAATGCATAGCAATACACAGTAAATACATCTCACCCTGGTCGCCACACAAGTCCTTCAGCGACAACTCCCGCTCACATCTCAGTGCGTGATATCTGTCACAGAGCGCCCCACACAACCGACAGATGCACTCTTCGTCTGGAACATGGAGAGCTTTTGTCTCACACACTGTAAAGTGGAAACCATGTAGGCCTACTGCAAATCGTGTCCAGATATGACGGAGCAAATAGTTGGGGCCTTTCCACTCAGAGTTTGTCATAGCCTCTGTTGCAAAAAGTCCTCCTAAGTAGCCTCACGCTTAGCTTGTAGCTCGTCCAAAAATTCACTAAAGGTCAGTAGCTGTTCTATGAAGAAGGGTTCACCAGTAAGCACAAAAGTATTGAAGGGGTGCAATTAGATACGCCGAGAATTTTCTTGAGAAAAGCCGATTTAACTTGCTCAATTTTCTTGAGGTTGTTAGCCTACTTTCGATTTTTGCAAAAAAATGAAAGTAGACTTATGAGATCACTACAGGGCGAAAAAAAGTGTGTCTGTCTGTGTGTGTGTATGTGTGTGAGTCTCTCTCTCTCTGTGTGTGTGTGTGTGTGTGTGTGTGTGTGTGAGTGTGTGTACTCTGAATGTCTGTCCCCCCCCCCCTATCAATTCGAACACGGTTAAACCGAATTGAACGAAATTTGGTACAGAGGTAGCACTGGCAAAGGGCACCTCAGTGTCATGTTTTATATTGCCGCCATCTTTACCAAAAGGTAATGGCGGCCAATCGAATGGTCAAAACTTAATAATGCATTACGACCAAACTAATCATCGGATCTTTACTAAATTTGGTAACAACCTACCTTCATATGGGACGCGTCTTGTGCCCAAACTACAAGGTCATCAAACGTACCATTTCAGGATGGCGGCCGTGTGAATTATGCAAAATTTATAATCCATAACATGGGACCCACCAGTTCCGATTATCGAACCAAGAATCGTTTAATCTGTTCTAAGCGACGTGGTTCGTTCGAAATTAAAAGTTTATATTGTAATATTATAATCTAGAAGTGACTTTAAAAATCTGAATCGTCTCGGCTATTTGACAAGATGGCAGCTGATCTCTCGTTCTGACCTACATTTTACTAATTTCAGTATGTTGCATGCAATATAACCTACTGATAAAAATTATATGAACTTAATATGAAATGAACTCGGTTTGAAATACACTCCAGTGAAGAAATCTTCAGTCCAAGTGATTATTTGCTAATACAGTACGTTATATGTATTTGATCAATAACGCGTGAGTTATGAGTGTACGATTGGCTGAGTGGTTAGAGCTCCCGTCTCTCATGTGGCTGGCCGGAGTTCAAATCCTATCAGAGTAGAACATTTTTGCTTGATTTTTTTTTATATTCATTGTTTCTTGAGTACTGAGACGTTATAAAATAAAGCGTTATATGGTGCGTTTTGCAATGGATATTATATAAATAAAAAAAAAACGACATTCTCCACCGGAGTGACATCTACCAGCCTTCAGTTGTACTATGCAGAAACTATAGATTCGAGCAGCGCTCTATACCGGCCAGTTAGTGAACCCAGTCGTAACAACTGCTAGGAGTAATAATACAGTAACATTCGTTTATTCCTTGTGCACATCGAACCAAGAATCGTTTAATCTGTTCTAAGCGACGTGGTTCGTTCGAAATTAAAAGTTTATATTGTAATATTATAATCTAGAAGTGACTTTAAAAATCTGAATCGTCTCGGCTATTTGACAAGATGGCAGCTGATCTCTCGTTCTGACCTACATTTTACTAATTTCAGTATGTTGCATGCAATATAACCTACTGATAAAAATTATATGAACTTAATATGAAATGAACTCGGTTTGAAATACACCCAGTGAAGAAATCTTCAGTCCAAGTGATTATTTGCTAATACAGTACGTTATATGTATCTGATCGATAACGCGTGAGTTATGAGTGTACGATTGACTGTGGGGTTAGAGCTCCCGTCTCTCATGTGGCTGGCCGGGGTTCAAATCCTATCAGAGTAGAACTTTTTTGCTTGATTTTTTTATATTCATTGTTTCTTGAGTACTGAGACGTTATAAAATAAAGCGTTAAATGGTGCTTTTTGCAATGGAAATTATATATTTAAAAAAACTACATTCTCCACCGGAGTGACATCTACCAGCCTTCAGTTGTACTATGCAGAAACTATAGATTCCAGCAGCGCTCTTTACCGGCCAGTTAGTGAACCCAGTCTTAACGACTGCTAGGAGTAATAATACAGTAACATTCGTTTATTCCTTGTGCACAGAGGCGTTGTTGATAACCTCAAAACTTGCAATATAGATGATTTGGAGATGGATTATTTTGTTATACCGTGTATTTAAGATTAGCCTATAAATTAACGGGTTGCGAAGTTACTTCACTTAGTCCTATATCATTCGTATACGACACAGAACAACAACGTGACGTCAGTTTCTGATCTGCTCTGATTGGCTATTACATTGCTGCAGTCGGGTAGTTGGCAGTCAAGGATAAAATTCGCAACTGCCAACTGCCAGCTACCAACTGCAACTTCATGTTGTGTATGGTGCCTATAGTATACACGGAGTCGATCGCGACTGCCGACCGAGGACTACCAACTACAGACTGCCGACTGCGCATTGTAGATGGGCCTTATTAGAGCAACGAAGTTTCAATTATTGTAAGTAGTCGGTGTTTGGAGTGTTTGCTGATGAAATTGCAAAATGCTGGGGTAAATTATAAACTATGGTTTGAACGCCACTGTTCAAATCCTGTGTGCCAATTTGCACTTCAAATAGGAAGAAATTAGGAGATGATAAGGACAGAGAGTTATAACTATACCCATACATTTAGGAGAAAGTAGGCTATATGTTCTTTCCCGAACATCTTGTTTTTTGTTGAGATAGTCCCAAATCAATTCAATTGCATAACACTGCATAATTTTACCCTATTATAACACAAATCACCCTTATAGCGCTCTTTTCTTGTCGATAAAAAAAGAGAAAATATTCCGTATAAATTGTGTTTGAGGTGTTTTAATAATAATAATAATAATAATATTGAAAATAATAATAATAAAGTACTGTACAAGTCAAGCAAGATGTGAGAAAAAACTCCTAGGAAGCCCGTGGATGTAAGGAAAAACCTCGGAGGAAAGGAGGACAGGAGTTGCATAAGATGCGACAATATTGGGCAAAGATCAAGACCCAACAGTCGAACAAGTGTGGTCCAAAGTAGGCCTATTCGAAAGAAGAAGAAGAAGAAGAAGAAGAAGGATACTGTACATTACTGAAATATTGTTTCTAACTTTTTTCCCCACCTTACAAATCATTTACAGTCTGTAGCGCTGTCCCGCCTATTACGCGTTTAAACCAGTCTCTTAAAGAACTTAATAACGGGGTTTTACTGTAATTCCTCCCTAAGTGTTATATTTTAACACAGGCGTTTTTCAAAACTTACTTCATTAGCCCACTTTTCACATTTTGTAAACATGAGGAAGAAGTAGACTTATGAGATCGATTCGAGCGTATGTGTGTCTATCTGTCCTTCTTCTGTCTGTCTGTCTGTCTGTGTGTGTGTCCCCCACTATCAACTCCTAAACGGCTCCAGCTATCGAAACCAAATTTGGTATGAGTAAAGACCTATGCCTGAATATCTTACGGCTGTATTTGAAAATGACGTCAGTGCTACTAACTGCTGAAAAATCGTAATTGCAAGTTGAGGTATATGTTGGATATCTCGGAATATATGCATGGGAATTGTTCCACAATTGACACACATATAGATAATATAACATCAGATTAATTTTAAGGAGCCCATACTGTACATGAGAGTGTTGCCAACATGATTCTAAGCCTGCTAAAAGGTCCAACCTTTAAATATATGTAATTTCCATGCTATCTATTGGATTTCAACCAAATTTGGTATGTGGTTTGCACACCGCAGCAGCTATAAACATGCGTTTCCATAGTGTCACAGTGCTGCACTCTATAAATTTTTATCCTAATCTCAATATATCACAAACTATCCAGACCAACAGTTCTAAACTTTGCATACAAATAGTACCTGCAAATATAGGTTAATTTTCAGTAACCGATATACGACAATGCTGTCAACATGATTCTACGCGTGCTGATAGGTTTAATGTTGAATCACATCTAACTTCCAGACTAATAAATGAAGTTCTTTAAAATTGACACATATATAGATCACAATATTTCAATTTAAGTTCGAGCATCCCATTTATGGCAGTGTCGCCAACCTGATTTTACGCATGCAGATAAATTCAATGTTTAAATACATGTCACGTGCATACTATCTATTGGATCTCAACCAAATTGTGCATGTGCATTGTGTATCTTAAGAGATGGAACTAAGAATATATTTAGAGTCGCGAGGTCTGCCAACTGTTGATATATGGTCTGTATAATTTTTAAAAAGTAGCCCCTCAGGGGCTAACATCTAGTGGGACGTGGGTTGGCGACCACGGGACCCCAGCTGAGTCCGGCATTGCTTCCACTTACTTGTGCCGGGCTCCTCTCCGTCTTCTTTGCTGTCGACCTCCCTTGGTCAACTCTTGTTCTCTTCTGACCCCGACGGTATTAGGTTATCCGAGGCCTAGGGAGTCTTTCACTTTCCCGCCTTAATTGGCCCTTGTCTCATCTTTCCTGATACCCTCCTTCTGTGAGGGGTCAGCCTTCTTTTTCTTTTCCTTTTACCTCCTGCCTTGTGCTCGAGGCCCTTAAGGAGGCAGGGTGTATGTAGCGCCCCCCCCCCCCCCCCACTTCTGGTGCACCCTCGATAATGCTACACCCTCAGGGGCTCACGGCTGGTGAGTTCGGGAGTTGGCGACCCCGAGGGATTCCTGAGCTGGGTCCGTTTTCCACTTTTGTCCCTTACCTTTGGGGCGGACCCTCTCCTCTCTCCCCTCTCATCTCCTCTTTTTTCCTTATATTTCCTTTTCTCTTTAAGATTCCCGCACTGTTTTTGTTACTTGGTTCACCGTGTATAGAAATTCCCTTTTAGCGATTGTTTACGGCATTTTTGATCTACGTTGCCTTTTGTAAGTTTTTTCGATCTAAATTACATCTCGCGATTGTTTTCAACCTCAATTGCATTTTGTAAAGATTGACAATCTAAATTGCTTTTTAGTAAGTCTTTCAATGCAGATAGACGGGCCTTTTAGTGAGTATTTTGAATTTCAATTGCATTTTGTAAGTATTTTCAACCAAAACCGCATTTTGCACGAATTTTGAATCTGAATTGCATTTTGTTTGGTGAGCATTTTGCACATATTTTGATTCTCAATTGCATTTTGTGGGTATTTTGAATCTAAATTACATTTTGTCCAGTATTTTCAATCTAAATTGCATTTTGTAAGTATTGTCAATCCACATGAGTCGTTTGAATCTACCGTGCATTTTGTAAGCATTTTGAATTTCAATTGCAGTTTGTAAGTATTTTGAATTTCAATTGCACTTTGTGAATAATTTGGATTGGAACTGGGATAGGGCCTATTTCAATCTGAATTGCATTGTGTATTTTCAATTTCAATTGCATTTTGTAAGTATTTTGAACCTCAATTGCATTTGTACGTATTTTCGATCTCATTTGCATTTTGTAAGTATTTTGAATTTCAGTTGCATTTTGTACGTAGCCTATTTTGAATCTAGCCTACGTTTTGTGGGTCTTTTTCAATCTATTCTTTTTGTGAATCTTTTCGTTCTAAATTCCCTTTTGTAAGACCATATTGTGAGTTGTTTCCATCTGAGTTTCTCTTTGTACGTATTTTCCGTCTCACATAATTTTCGTTCTGGTTTCCATATCATTCTCATTTTCGCTGTCACCCAAATCATTAGGGGCCGATAACCTAGATGTTAGGCCCCTTAAAACAACAATTATCATCATCATCATAAAAAGTAGGCTCTTTAGTTCGTCAAGGAACTACTTGTTTTAATTGTGCCTGATGGAAATGTTCATGAAAATTCTTACACCATTTTTAAAAACATCCACGAAAAATTAAAAATGTTCTTATTTTCAAATAGCCTGTGTTAAAGTAGACAACATGCAATTAGTTAATAATTCATGAGGAAATGATAAACAAAAGTTGAATATTAACGTGGACATTGCGGATCCCCCTTTAGGCCCTGTGTTCGATAAAGTCGCCGAGTTCCCGTTGTTCCAACTCGCACACTTTATCGACAGCTATCAACAAACCGGCTAACCGTTATGGGACCACTTCTTTGTTCTGTTCAGTTTACTCCAGAAACGGGTTCGTCTGCGACCACTTCCTGCTCTGCTCGACTTGCAACAAGGGGCGGCGGAAGTGAAAGGTGGCCATTATGGACAATGATTTAGCATGCACGGCTACAGAATTAAATCAACTTCCCATACGTCCATACAATAGCTTATACAGGTATTCATACAATTCAAGACGTTGATAACGAATCTATCTCAATTTATTTGGTTGGTTCCTTAGTTTAGGGGCTGCGACAACGCGGCCACATAGCCCCGTGTACTTTGGGTGTGTGTAGAATCTGTCTGATAACCGGTGTTAATTGTGGTGACTGTATTAGTGTGTTATCTGTTTTTAATTCAAGTAAGGACTGCAGACGATAATTTAAATTAGTTCCTACTTTCGCTATCAAATGCTACCGTCAACGATACCTAGCTATGAACTTGGCTACTACTAGACGCCATCGCAACCACGCCTGGTGACGAACGCTGGAACTTAAGAGCATGAATCAAACTTACTTACTTACTTCCTCAGCCCTACAGCCTGGGCTAGGCTTTGGCCTCTCTTATGATTCCTCGCCATTCGTCCCTTCTATGAGTTTTCTTCCACCATCTTCCAACCCTCAAAGTTCTCAGGTCTTCTCCTGAGCCATCTTTTGCGCGGTCGTCCACGTCTCCTCTTCCCTTCCATACTTCCATGTAATATCTTCCTCGGTGTTCTTTCTTCATTCATCCTCTCTACATGACCCAGCCAATTCAGACGTCGCGTCGGGACTTAATAAATTTCACAATATATTCTCCTTTGATTGTCTCTTCAATTTCTTTGTTTGTCCTGATTCACCACCCTTCATCCTCCTTGACCGGGCCATATAGCTTTCTTAAAACTTTCCGTTCAAAAATTTTAAGATCATTGCATTAATCAAACCTAACATACAAATTTTGCTTCATACAAGTTTAGTTAGTGGAAGGTTCTTTTACATGCCATACATCTATGACATGGGCCCTCCGGCTTTACTTCCCCTCCGAAGGAAGGCATACTGAGGGAGTTTTAACGCTCTTAAATAATCCGACAACTTCGGCTGGGTTTGAACCCGCGATCTTGGGCATAGAAGCTCAGCATGCTACCGACTACGCCACTGAAGCCGCCTATATATCCCAATCTAATGGCATTTAAATGTGATTTAGGACTTTGCTACGAGGGTGTATTATTGGAATCTTTTAGCTTACAATTTCAAAAGATAACCAATGTACACAATCAATGCATGCTGTAATTAATTCCCCCCCATTAGCTCACATCTAGTGGGACGTGGGTTGGCGATCACAGGGTCCCAGCTGAGTCCGACATTGCTTCCACTTACTTGTGCCGGGCTCCTCTTCGTCTTCTTTCCTGTCGACCTCACTTGGTCAACTCTTGTTCTCTTGTGACCCCGACGGTATTAGGGTATCCGAGGCCTAAGGAGTCTTTCACTTTCCAGCCTTAATTGGCCCTTGTCTCATCTTTTCTGATACCCTCCTTCTGCGAGGGGTCAGCCTTCTTTTTCTTTTCCTGTTATCTCCTGCCTTGTGCTCAAGGTCCTCAAGGAGGCAGGGTGTATGTAGCCCCACCACTTCTGGTGCACCCTGGATATTGCTACACCCTCAGGGGCTCACGGCTGGTGAGTTCGGGAGTTGGCGACCTCGAGGAATTCCTGAGCTGGGTCCGGTTTTCCCCCTTTTATCCATTACCTCTGGGGTGGACCCTCTCCTCTTACACTTTCCTATCTGCCTTTCATGGCTCTCGGTCCTTCCAAGTCCCTCAATCCTCATTCTTCGAGGGTTTGAGGGCATTTCTTTTCCTCCTATCCTTTATTTGCCTTATTCTCCTTTTGTTTTCCATTTCTTCTTCTAGTATATAAGTTAGTAGTTAGTTTAAGTTATAGTTTACATTTCATTTTCATCTTCACGATCTCCCAAACCATTAGGGGCCGATAACCTAGATGTTAGGCCCCTTAAAACAACAATTGTCATCATCATCATCATGTAATGAATTAGCTTCTTCTTCTTCTTCTTCTTTTTCTTTTCTTCTCCTTCTTCTTGACGTCTCGGCCAGCTATGGACCACTGCTGCTCTCTCTCCTCGAGCTCTCACATGCGCCCAGTAACAGCCCATCTGTTCTCGATGCTGCTGTTTGCTGGCTTCACTGCACGTCTTGCCTGTTGTTAGTTTGGGCTTTTCCTGGAAACTCTGGTGTTCTTTTAGTTTCATCTTAAGGAGCGTACGCATCTGAATATCGTTGTGTGTAATTCCCACTTCTTTCAAATACTTTTCTTCCTCTGTGAATCACGCTCCCTTGGTTTTCTTACCCAGAAAGTAAGTAAAGATTTTGTTTGACAATCGCATTGTTAAATGACCATAGAATACAATCCTCCTCTTTCTTATCACGTCAGTGATTTTGGAAACGTGTGTGTAGAGTTCATGGTTGTGTCTCCGTCTGTAATCACCGTTTTCCTTGACTGGGCTCAAGATTTTCCGTAAGTTTTTTGTTTCAAGTTTCTCCATAAGACCTTTTCTGTGTATCGTGAGGCACTCTGCAGCATATCATCTATCATGATGAAAAAAATCAAGATTCAATTATAACTAGTTGAAACCCGTCGAAACATGACGGACAATGAACAACATATTTACTGAAGAAGTTCTCTATATAAGTTACATTCTTTCTACGATAACTTTTTGGCACTATTGCAACTTTAAGGCCGTCAAAAGATTGCACTCTCGACATGGCGGCAACATACTACTGGATTAAATCTCACATGGAGTGACCGGGATTTGAACCACGGACCCAGCGATGAGAGAGCGGCGTGATGCCGCATAAGCCACGAAGGCTTCCCTAAGAGATAAAATAAGGTATGAAAATGATATATTGTCGTAATAAAAGAAACATTTCCGGTGCAGCAGTGACAATTCAAATTGAAATCAACTTCTAACGACTCCCAAAAAGATATATGAATCATAAATAATAGATTGTTACGGCTGTGAGTTTGTTTTGTCGCTCGCCGCATGAGTCACAGCTCCCCCGGGCTGTGTGTGCTCTGCCTCAGTGTATTACGTGCGCGTTACGCAACGGACTGCGAAGTGAAAGGGATGGTCCAGAATATTCGTGACCCAGCCAGTGAAGGAAATATCGAGAAGCCGTGTGTCCTGGACGATTCTAGAATTCATTGAGTCACCAGCCTGCTATATAAGCGGCTTCAACAGTGAGGGGACCGAGTTTTCTGTGGGTTGTGTTTTTTTGAGCTAGTGCGAGCGTCTTTTCTGAGCGACAGAAGTGTGGTGACGAAGTGCCGTGCGAGTTACGAAATCCAGTGACATTGTTTCCCCCAGCTTGTGGACAGCGAAATAGCGTGTAGCGGAATATCGTAAGTAACTGTAGTTGGTGTACATGAGGAAGAGGTGCAGGTAGCTTCTGTCAAGGCCACCGGACTGCTTAAGACGGTTTTACTTCTGTGGTTTGTCGAGAAGTGAAAGGGGCAAGAGCGCTCAAGGAAGAGACTTGAGGAGACTGGAGTAAGGTTCTAATTGCTTGTATTTGCTGTTGAGTGGTGTATCTTTCCTGCAAGCAATAAAGCTAACTTCTCTTTAAATCAGTAATTGGTGTTGTGCTTTCTACCCTCCGTAATCCAGTTAACGGAATTGCCACTAGGGGGTGGCACGTATTAATATTTTCAATAATCTGAATTGTGAAAGTTATGAAAAGGGAGGAGTACCTACTCTCAACAATTAATGAATCTCCCACTCCTTTATAATTCTTATAAAGAACTGTCATTAAAACGCGAAGGACATCCGCCATGTCTGTTATGACCAAGCTGATTTTGCGCATGCGCTAGGCCCAATAATTTGGTATTTTTGTTTATAAATTTAAAAATATATGGTAACATATCCGTTTATCTTAAAGACAGTCTGCAAATACAGAGACCAAGGGCTTTCCTCAGAGTGCAATACGAAGTCAATCGGTTCAACCGTTCTGTCAATCTCGCGGTAACAACAAGAAGTTCCGTGAAGAACTATACAGCCTACTTTTCATGCCAATGATTATTCTACAGAATATGAACCTATCTAGAATAATGACAAAATTAAGTTGCTAATATCGAAATTTCCAATTATTTCGAAATACTGTATACCTGGCATAATGTATCCTAATAGAGCACTACAGTTGGCAGCCCTGATGACTGAATATATTCTTAGTTCCGTCTCTTAAGGTACAAAATACAAAATTTGGTTGAAGTCCAATGAATAGCATGGACGTTACATGTAGTTAAACATTGGATCTAACTGCGCGCGTAAAATCATGTTGGCAACAATGTCATGCATGTATTGGTCAGAAATAATCTGAAATAATATGATCTATTGTTGTGCCAATTTTGAATGAAATCCATTAGTTAGTATAGAAGTTACATGCATTTTAAAATTGGACCTATCAGCAGGCTTAGAATCATGTTGGCAGCACTGACGTATATTAGTTACTTCAAATTCGTCTAGAATGCCAGGTACTATACGTGTGCAAAGTTTAGAGCTATTGGCTTGCATACGTTCTGATATATTGATATTAGGGTAACAAAAATAGGGACAGCACATATTAACAGTTGGCAGCACTGGTTGCTCCTTAGAATACGCATAGTCATATATGTTATGGTACACATAGCACATACGAAATTTGGTTGAAATCCAAATGATAGTATGGAAGTTACATGTATTTAAAGTTGGACCTGTCAGCAGGCTTAGAATCATGTTGGTAGCACTGACGTATATAAGTTACTCCAAATTAATATAGAATGTCAGGTACTATACGTGTGCATAGTTTAAAGCTGTCGGCTTGCATACTTTATGATATATTGGTATTTGGATTAAAAAATTAGGAGCATTTATTAACAGTTGGCAGCCCTGTTAGGTCTTAAGAATACGCTCAGTCATATCTGGTTATGTACACATACAACATACGAAATTTGGTTGAATTCCAATTGATAGTATAGAAGTTATATGCATTTAAAAATTGGACCTATCAGGAGGCTTATAATCATTTTGGCAACACTGCCATGTTTAGCCTCCTGGAAATTAAACTGAAATATTATGATCTGTACGTGTGCCAATTTTGAAATCGCTCCCATTCATACTTTCCAAGATATCCAACATGGAGCTCAAATTTCAATTGCGTTCTTTTAGCAGTTGGTAGCACTGACATCATTTTCAAATATGGCCGTGAGATATTCAGGTATAGATCTTTACTCCTACCAAATTTTGTTTCGATTGCTGCAGCCGTTTAGGAGTTGATAGGGGGGGGGGGACACACACACAGCCAGACAGACAGACAGACAGACAGAAGGACAGACAGACAGACAGACAGACAGACACACATTTTCCCGATCTCATAAGTCTACTTTTTCCTCATTTTTGCAAAATGTGAAAAGTAGGCTAAAAATCACCTTAGCTTTTTAAATATATAGATGCGAGAATTCATTTAGCGTTTTGAAATTTATTTTGAAGGATGATACCTAGTTTATAGTTAATTTTTCAGTTTTAATTTTGATTTTGTAAGGATAGGCCTATCCATTTCGCTCATTAAGCACGTCACATCTCAAAAAATCACCGTACCACAGAGAATGAAGTTGCTGATCTGTGTCATTCCAGTAAGAAATTGTTTTTCAATATGCTGCTAATTTATCAACGTGGTCATTACGACGAGTCCTGTCCCTTGACAAGTTGCTAAGTCGCATTAAGATGCTAATGACATGATCCGTCTGTAACTTTCTCTCTGCTCCATAAACTCATCGCGTGCATCGGTTTCGCGAGCCGCTCTATAGCTCTGTCTTGCTGGCCCCTCAAAACCACAAGGTTGCTTGGTTCCTTAGTTTAGGGGCTGTGACAACGCGATCATGTAGCCCCGTGTACTTTGGGTGTGTGTAGAATCTGTCTGATAATCGGTGTTAATTGTGATGACTGTATTAGTGTGTGTATCTGTTTTAATTCAAGTAAGGACTGCAGACGATGAATTTATCAAGTAGTTCCTACTTTTGCTACCAAACGCCACCGTCGACGACAACTAGTTATGAACTTGGTTACTAGATGCCACCGCATCGGCTCCTGGGGACGAACGTTGGAACCCAAGAGCGTTAGTCAAATCTAACCTACACATTTTGGTTCCACACAAGCGTAGTTAGTGTAAGGTTCTTTTTATGCCATAAATCTATAATATGGGACCGCCGGCTTTACTTTCCCTCCAAAGGAAGGCATACTGAAGGATTTTTAACGCTCTTAAAAAATCCGACGACTTCGGCCGAATTTGAACCCGCAATCTTGGACATAGAAGCTCAGCTTATTACCAACTACGCCACCGAAGCCGCCAATTAATAAATTATTCGACCACCTGATTAATCAACTAATATTTTAAACGATTAAACGCACATTCGATTAACCACTATTTGTAGCAATCGATTTTTCTGCTTAGATTAATTGATAACAGAAATTAGTCATTAAAAGTACCAGCCCTAGTTTAGTTAGTTATTGTTATTTTAAGGGGTGGAACTACGAGATCATCTGCCCATAAAGCCCTAGTTTCATCATCCAATCTCCCCTGTAACTGATACTGGCCGACATACGAGCTTCGAGAAAGTTTCACCGAAATAAACTGAAGCGTCGAATATTTTTCCGAGTGAGTGATGGCGCATAATGTTCGTAGCCTCCTCGATCTTCCGCTTGAACGCGCGCGGTCCCGGCCATCTAGAGCACAACCGTAGCGGGTCAGCAAGGCCGTGGCTCGATCCCGCCACTTTCTAGAGCCTACTAGTGGGCCATGACAACATAACAACCGGAACATCTTCGCTTACACCGGTAAATAAAACTGTGCCTTTCTCTGGAACCATGAATAATCGCTCGTAAACAAAGATGCGTGCTTTTAGATCAGGATTGTCATAATTCAGCGGAGAAGTTAATCTACGACTTCCACTAACGAAGGTAGGTCGTAACCAAACACTGTTGTCCTATTTCTTTGGTTACGTGGGTTAGACCCAAGGAAATACCGCATATCTGAACACATTACAAAAGGTTAAACCAGCATTCTCCATCCTTTTCCAACTTGCGGCACGCGAAAGGTGTAAATTTAACTTGAATTCACACGCCACACTCATTGATTGTTGTTGTTTGAGCCTTCAGTGTTTTGACTGGTTTGATGCAGTTCTCCAAATCCTCCCTGTCCTATGGGAATTGTTTCATCTCTACATAGCTATCACACCCTACATTCAAGGCAATCTGTATAACATATTTTTATCTTAGTCTACCCCTCTATTTCTTATCCTCGACCTTTCCGTCCATAACTGAGCTATTCCTGGGTGCCTTAGTATGTGTCCTACCAACCTATACCTTCTCTTCATTAGCAGTCGCCAGAAACAACTGTCCTCGCCTACTCGTATTTATACCTCTTCATTTGTACTAATTCGACCATCATCATTCTCCTGTAACACCACATTTCAAATGCTTCTATTCTCCTCTTTTTTGCCGCACCAACAGTCCAAGTTTCACTTCCATAGAGCGCCACGCTCCAGACAAAGGCTTTCAAAAATGACTTCCTAATACCTAAATATATATTTGGTGCCAACAGAATTCTGTAAAAATTCCTTCCTTGCCTGAGCAACCTACTTTTTCGTCCATCACTGGTTATTTTGCTTCATAAGTAGCAAAAGTCTCCTACTTCCTTAAACTCATTGTTCATACTCATTATTCTCAATTAAAAGTAACATTTTTTAGTATTTCTAAGTTTACTAGCAACCCACCCCGGCTTCGCCCGGTATCTTGAAGGGTTTACCCAGTGTAAGCTTAAAAGGCGCACGGACGTTAGGTCCCAGACGTAATTCAGAAAAGCCGAGGTGAACAGCGAAACTCCAAACACATAGCCTATTGTACTCTTCTCTCAAGTCTTAACTCGACACGACTCGACAGTTTGATGCTGGCCGAAGTTGGGGTGATAGGCCTTCTCGCTAGCTCGTAAACTCGCTCCGGAGCTAGTAATTTAAATTTTCACTGAGTGGAGATTGTTGGAAGAAATGAAAACTTAAAAACACTTATAGTGGGCGATGTATTAAAGATAGAGATATGCTGTCCTGGACCTTTTTGTGCTAAACAATTCTTACACTCATAATAGATATTTTTAACTGTTTGCCCAGCGTAAGCTTAAAAGGCGCACGGACGGCAGGTTTTTCTGCGACTCGATTCACTGAAATCGTCACTGCTCGGTTCCCTTTGGTCATAAATGAAACCTTCCTCGAGATTTTTTTTACAGAATGGTGAAAACAGCAACAAAATCCATCCATTGGTTCTAGAGATTACCCGTTACATCCAAGAATCGGGACATTGTATTATAGACTACTATTTGTCCACTCTTCAATACAATAATTCACTTCTACTACATTTAATGGAGTAAGTGTTCACAATAGTTAAAAATAGTTCCATCAGATCGTACAGAATATAATCTTTCTATTGGAGTAATTTATATAAGATGCGTTCAAAAAGTAACGAGCCGGAGGCTGGATTGCGCAAACCGGTGACTACATCGGCTAATCGTGGCGCGTGTAACGAGGTGTGGTTCCGACCAGAGCGTGGAAGGTCACAGCCCGTCGCTAGAGGGCATGCGTGCACGTCACGTGACGATACAAAGCGAGCAGCAGCATGCATCAATCGTCCAACGCTGCCAGTCGCATTGCAAACAGTGACATGGAGGCGTCAACCGAAGAGCAAAGAGGTGTTGTTCGGTTTCTGACAGCGGAAGGAGTAGGGGGAACGGACATTCATCGCCGAATGTCACAAGTGTACGGCGAACACTACATGTCCCTTGCAAGGGTCAAGGCGTGGCACAAGCGCTTCAGGGAAGGACGGGTGTCGTTAGCCGATGATGCCCGGTCTAGGGCATCCCCCTGCATTACCGATGACAACGTCCAGCTGGTTGATGCACTAATTATCCAGGACCGCCGAGTGACAGTGAACGCCATAGCCGCCGTGGTCGCTCCACGACAAAGCACGACCTCATACGGCCAACACAGTCGCGGCACTCCTGCAGAAATTCAAATGGGAGGTTCTCGGCCACCCCCCATACAGTCCGGACCTCTCTCCCTGTGATTACGCCATGTATGGTCCCCTGAAAAGGGCTCTGCGGGGCCAACGATTCGCCTCGGACGCCGACATCCAGCTGTACGTGCGGAACTGGTTCACATCGCAGCCCAGGGAATTTTATGAGACAGCCATTCACCGCCTCGTGTCACAGTGGGACAAGTGCCTCAACAGCCAGGGCCTCCAGCTCGTTACTTTTTGAACGCACCTTATATTTTTACAGATACGCTCACGTGTTAAGAAGAAGTAAACCGTTCTTCTGAGTTGTATTGAACCAAAAAATGACAAAGGATTGTTGTCCAGATTTTATCCATCACTTTAAGAATTTGATTTCTGTGTAGTCACTTGGCACACTCGCTTCGCTCGTTTTATAATCATACTCCTGTCTTAACTATTGCCATTATAGGCTTGTAATGTACTGTTAAACGTACATGTTTCGATATGACAATGGTATCTTCATCAGCGTTGATAGTTTAATAGTTTAAGATGATAAAGTGAAATGGACATCCTTACAAAATGTTGATTAAAATAAAATGATATTGCAACTTTTCAGAATGTAATCCCAATTACTGGGGAATTCGAAAAAGCAGCCTGAAAAAATGACATGTGATAAAAAGGTATTTGGTACTGATCACAGAAGAGGGAGAAAACTCTTGGACGACATGTTTCGCTCGTCAAGAGAGCATCATCAGATTAAAAGATCAAATCTAGAAGCCAAAATAGTTCTACAAGATATTTTTTTTCGATGACTAGCTACGCTTCATGGAGCCCAAATGCCGCCACGCGATGTTCTGTTGTCTAATTTGAAGCGCCATGACCTGGAAATTAACAGGGCCATGATTTTGTACGTAACTGGTGAGTGCGACGAGGTACAGGCTGCTCCAAAGATACAGTAATATGGTGATGATGATAATTGTTTTTAGGGGCCTAACATCTAGGTTATGGGCCACTAATGGTTTGGGTTATAGTGAAAATGAAATATTATCAAATGAAACTTACAACTAAAACTAACAACTCTCTTACAAACTAGAAGTGGAAATGGAAAACAAAAGGAGAAGAATGTAAATAACAGACAGGAGGAAAGGAAATGCCCTCAACTCTCGAAGAATGAGAATTGAGGGACTTGGAAGGAAGGAGAGTCAAGAAATGCAGAGAGGAAAGGGCCCGCCCCAAAGGCAATGGAAAAAGGGGGAATACTTGACCCAGCTCAGGAATCCCTCTGGGTCGCCAAATCCCGAACTCACAAGCCGTGAGCCCTTGAGGGTGTAGCACTATCCAGGGTGGGGCTACACATACCCTGCCTCCTTGAGAGCCTTGTGCAGAAGGCAGGAGATAACATGAAAAGAAAAAGAAGGCTGACCTCTCGAAGAATGAGAGTATCAGGAAAGATGAGACAAGGGCCAATTAAGGCGGGAAAGTGAAAGATTCCCCAGGCCTCGGATACCCTGTAAATGGTATTTCTGATACGGTAATAATAATAATAATAATAATCATCTGAAAATACTTTGCCTTACTATCAGTGTATTCCTGACGGCGTTCTGGAAAATGCTACTCACACGTTGTTATGGGACCGATCCGTTATTACTGATAATACCGTACTATCAAACCGTACATATACTGTTCGTGTGGACAAAGTGCGGAAGAGAACGTTTCTCATTGATATCGCAGTGTCCAATTCCCACAATCTGCAACAAACTTGCTGAGAGAAGATCACCAATTATCTTCCCTTGGCTGAGGAAATACAGCAAAAGTGGAGACAGGAAAGTGTAGTGATTCTGCCCAAAGTCATGTCTACCAGCATAATCCCTAAATCATTTGCTCCCAATCTAGAACTATTGGGAATACATCCTGGTCTACATATCTTCATGCAGAAGTCGAGTCTTGGAGACCTGTTCCATTATTCGCTGTTTCTCAATGTGCCACCCTAAAAGAGAGGTTGACACGCCATCTTGCAAATAAGGCGGCGATATGTTGATTTGTCCCACATATGTGGTGAAATGAATGTCATGACAATAATAATATTAATACATTCTTCCCCATTATTCTTGCATTTGCTTTCTGTAAACCTCATTTCCTTCATCAGTCCACTCCTTGCCTGTTTCCAGCTTTGGCTTTTCTTCGATTCGCTGGCATGCTGATAGGTTATTCTGGAGAAGAAAACGTTCCTGAATGTTTATATGAATGATCTCTCTTCTATTGTTGTTTGAGTCTTCAGTCTTTTGACTGATTTGATGCTGCTCGCCATGCCTCCCTGTCCTGAGCTAATCGTTTCATCTCTACATAGCTACCACACCCTACATCCGAGGCAATCTGTTAAACATATTCTAACCTTGGTCTACCCCTACAGTTCTTGTCCTCGACCCTTCCTTCCATAACTAAGCTTGCTATTCCTGGGTGTCTTAGTATGTGTCCTACCAACCTATCTCTTCTCTTCATTAGCAGTCGCCAGAAACATCTCTCCTCTCCCACTCGTCTTAATACCTCTTCGTTTGTAACCCTATCTACCCATCTGATCTTCATCATTCTCCTGTAACACCACATTTCAAATGCTTCAATTCTCCTCTTTTCTGCAGCACCAATAGTCCAAGTTTCACTTCCATAGAGCGCCACGCTCCAGACAAAGGATTTCAAAAACGACTTCCTAATACCTAATCTATATTCGATGTCAACAGATTCCTTTTTTGTAGAAATGCTTTCCTTGCCTGAGCCAACCTACTTTTTATATCCTCTTTGCTTCGTCCATCACTGGTTATTTTGCTTCCTAAGTAACAGAAGTCTCCTACTTCCTTTAGCTTTTCACCTGCCAATTTGATGTCCATAGAGGTTTCTGATTTATTTCGGCTGCATTCTAGTATTTTTGTTTTACATTTATTAAATTTTCATCATGTATTCTTTCCGTAAGACGGAGTCCATACCATTCAAAAACTCATTCAAATCCTCAGGCGTGTCGACCAAGATGCCGATGTCATCAGCAAACCTCAGTGTTGATATTAATTCTCCTTGAATCTTCACTCCTACTTTAAATTTTTCTCTAATTTCCTTCATTGCTTGTTCAATGTAAAGATTGAAAAGTATGGGTGATAAGTTGCAGCCTTGCCTAACACCTTTCTGAATATCAGCTTCTCTCTCACGTCCTTCAGCTCGAATGATTGCTGCCTGTTTTCTGTATAGATTGTAGATTACCCTCCTATCCCTGTACTTTATTCCAATAGATTTCCAAATGCCAAACAATTTAGTCCAATCAACGTTATCAAAAGCCTTTTCTAAGTCTACAAATGCCATGAACGTTCTCTTATCTTTCCTAATTCTATCTTCCAAAATCAGCCTAAGACTTAGTACAGCTTCCCTTGTTCCTACATTTCTCCTGAAACCAAACTGGTCTTCACCAAACTCCCTTTCTATCTCTCTTCTACAAGTTGGCTATTCTTGACAATAATATCATGTGTTGAACCGACCCCAGCTATAAAATCTCACCTTATTCTGGCATTACATTGTAAGTAATTACAACATGATGTAGTGATTTTAAATGGAACAAAGATCATTTTATAGATAAAAGAACTCACAGGATCTTTTTCCTGGTAATGTAACATTTGTAATGAGATTTCTGTTATACAGTAATAATATCGTATGGCCTCGGGTGCCGAGTGCAAGCTTTGTTATTTGCGCCCAGAGGGCAGCTTGCATGTCGAATTTCTTTGTTCTTTGGAAGGCTGTGAAAGTCAAGGAGGAGGGGCAGATGACCTTGTAGTTCCGCCCCTTAAAACAACAATAACTAACTAACTAAAGTCAAGATGGTTAGATATCTAAGCTCCTTGACACTATAGCGCCTTCTAGTAGAGAAATGAGGAACTTTTGTGTTGGCGGAAAATCCAGAGATGAATTTTGCCATTATGAACACGGCCTACTGGGTTCTTTTACATGCCAACAACGTATGGCATGCGTGTGGTAATATTTGTCGCCTTTCAAAAAAAAAACACTTACCATGGCCAGGAGCGAACCTGCAAGCTTGGAGTTGGTAGCCCGACACGCTAACCACTCACCCACCGTGGCACCACGAAATATGACAGTCTTGACGGATTGCGTCGTATTTAAGTCAGAAATGGCGGATATTAAAGTTAAGTTTAATAAAGTTGACACAGGCGAAGCCTTGGTAGGCCTACTATTACAGGGAGAGAACGTTGGTTGGTTCCTCAGTTTAAGGGCTGCGAAAACGCGGACATGTAGCCCCGTGTACTTTGGGTGTGTGTAGAATCTGTCTGATAACCGGTGTTAATTGTGATGACTGTATTAGTGTGTGGTATCTGCTTTTTTTTTATTATTATTCAAGTAAGGACTGCACACTTTGAATTTTTCAAATAGTTCCTACTTTTGGCACCAAACGCCACCGTCAACGACTACCAGTTCAGAACTTAGCTACTAGACGCCACCGCAGTTGGCTCTTGGCAACGAACGTAGGAACCTAAGAGCGTTGTTTACATTCTTAACCTATATAATTTAGTTTCACACAGGTGTAATTAGTGGAAGGTTCTTTAAAATGCCATAAATCTGTGACATAGGATCGCCGGGTTTACTTCCCCTCCGAAGGAAGGCATACTCAGGGATTTTTATCGCTCTTAAAAATCTGACGACTTCGGCCGGGTTTGAACCCGCGATCTTGGGCATAGACGCTCAGCATGCTACCAACGTCTATTTAATAGAGTATGGGTTTCATCATTATCCTCACTCAATGTGCGTGTGTGTAAATTGCTCAATTTTTTAATATACATAGTACAGTATTTCCCGGCACAGAACCCCCGAGGAAGTGAAGGCGCGTTGAGTTGCCTAATGTCAACTTTCTCAGTTACGCCAGAGTCATTGAGAAATCGCCCTTCTTTGCAGAGTCAGTATCATTCGACTGTGAGGGGGCGTAGTCTCGGGATATGCATTGAGACTCTTGTTTCAAAGATCCTGGATTCGATCCCTGGAGACTGGCTGCGTGGCTCAGCGGTAACGTTCTCGTTTGCTGTGCCTATGGTTACAGGATCGAATCATGGCGCAGTCAGTTGGCATTTGAGGGTGCGCAAATGCGAGGGAGCCGTGTCAGTGGATTTACTGGCCCTTCGGGGCGAAATTCCGGCACTCCGTCGTCTCTAAAAGCCAGAGTAGTTAAAAAAGATTTAAAACCTATAACATTATTAGCCTATTTCAATTTTGAAAAAAAAAAAAAAGGCTTATGAGATCACCTTTTGTCCGTGTGTGTGTGATTCGTGTGTGTGTCCCCTCCTTAATAAAATCTAAACAACTGGAGCGATTTCAATGAAACTCGGTAAGTTCATAGCACTATTCCGGGCGACCCTGACCGTGCCCTTCAAATTTTGTTACGATTCACTAATCCAACATGGCGGCTGTGCGAAATATTTCACCAGCTTTCAATATCTCCGAAACTATTACCGATATTACCCTGACATTTTGTATGGTGATAAAGGGAACTACTATAAGTTCACTTATGTGATCTTTGAAAAACTGGTAACTACAAAACCAACATGGCGGCCAAGCGAAGTTGCGTTTTTTAAATAGACGTTTCTCGCGATTTAACCAACCAAACGCAATGAAACGTGGTACAGTATATGCTCATATACATTGTAATGCAGCGACATCGAACTTCGTTCAATTGTTTACATAACCACAAGATGGCGGATGTGCGAAATATTACAACGGCATTCTATATCTCTGAAACTGTTAGCGGTATCTCCCTGAAATTTTGTACGGAGATAAAGGGCACTACTGGAAGTCCATCTATAAGACTTTCAAAACCGGTTAACTACAAAACGAACATGGCGGCCAAGCGAATTTGAAAATTTTAAATAGACCTTTCTCGCGATTCAATGTTCCAAACGCACTGAAATCTGGTACAGGAAATATTTATACACATTGTAATGCACTGGTATCTAATTTAGTTCAATTGTTTATATAACCTCAAGATGGCGGCTGTGCGAATTTTAAAATTAAGTTTTTATTTCTTGTGATGTAGTCATGCGATCGAAGTGAAAGTTTGAATAATGAACCTACGCAATAATTTTCCTTTAATGGTACATGACTCTATGGCCTATACATTTAGCAATCCAACATGGCGACCATCCGAAATATTTAGACGGCTCTGAATATCTACGAATCTATTATAGCAATCAAACTGATGTTTTAATGTTCATAGGGGCTATGAACTCAAGTTCACCTATAGGACTTTAAATAACCTGGTGATCACAAATCCAACATGGCGGCGACGCGAAGTATAAATATTCACATGGACGTTTCTCGCAATTTAACCATCCGAGTGCAGTGAAACTTGGTTCAGTAAATCCTTATACGAATGATAATCCACTGGCATCTAATTTATTTCAATTGTTTCCATAACCTCAAGATGGCAGCTGTGCGAAATTTTAAAATCTCCTTGTTACTTCTTGTGTCCTAATCATGCGATTGAAGTTTGAATACTACACGTAGGCTACACAATAATCTTCATATAACAGTACATAACTCTAGGACCTACATATATAAAATCCAACATGGCGACCATCCGAAATATTTAGTCGATGGTCAATATCTACGAATCTATTACAGCAATCAAACTGAAATTGTGTATGTTGATAGTGGCAATTAACATAAGTAGGACATATGAAAATAGGCTGTATAGTCCTTCACGGAACTACTTGTTTGTCTTTCGTTTCACCCTCTTTGGGGTACGTTGAATCAATCATTTATACGTCTGTTGTTCTTTCCTTAGTGCACAGAATCTCTCAATTCTTTTTGATCCTTTCCTCTCTACTTCCGAGATGACGGGTTTGGATTTTAATGAAGATTTGTCTTGGAACCTTGGTTGGTTGGTTCTTAAGTTTAGGGGCTGCGACAACGCGGTCATGTAGCCCCGTGTACTTTGGGTGTGTGTAGAATCTGTCTGATAACCGGTGTTAATTGTGATGGCTGTATTAATGTGTGCTATCTGTTTTTTAAATTTAAGTACAGACTGCAACTTAGAATTTGTCAAATAGTTCCTACTTTTGCCGCCAAGCACCACCGTCAACGACTACTAGGCCAAGTTCAGAACTTAGCTACTAGACGCCACCACAGTCGGCTCTTGGCAACGCACGTAGACACCTAAGAGCGTTGTTTAAATTCTTAACCTATCCAATTTAGCTTCACACATGTGTAATAAGTGGAAGGTTCTTTAACATGCCATAAATCTATGACATGGGACCGCCGGCTTTACTCCCCCTCCGAAGGAAGGCATACTGAGGGATTTTTAACGCTCTTAAAAAATCCGACGGCTTCGGCCGGGTTTGAACCCGCTATCTTGGGCATAGAAGCTCAGCATGCTACCGACTACGCCACCAAAGCCGCCTCATAGAACCTTATTCTCGTCTTTAGTAATTATTTTAGCTTTACGATTGAGTAATGAATTTTCTGTAATTTTTAATTCTACTATGTCTTGTTCAGTTTCTTTGTTTGGTTAATCTATAGGAGTTCATTCTGAGGAGAAGACCGTAAAAATGTATCCTCTTTTTTCGCATAGTATCTGAGAGTTCTTCAATTTTCTTGTAGGGAGTCACATTCTTGATGAATATTATCTTATTATCCTGAAATTTTGGTCCTATGATTTTCCTTAGAATTATTATTATTATATTTATTCATTGCGGCCAACTATGGACCACGTTTGACAGTTTTTACATTAGGTATTGTATTATTATTATTATTATTATTATTATTATTCCGCAAAGAAACTTCATTCTGGTCTGAAGATTGGAACGGGATCCGCTAAGCCTCTTGAAGCAAAACTGTCAGTTGTTCTTGACATGATATTCCATGGTTTTCCCCACTTCTACTCCAAGCAAATGCTGGGATAGTCTCTAACTGAAGGCCACGGCCGCTTCCTTCCAAACCCTAGCCTCGGACACACACTCGACTACAGCCTTCAAAATAACACAAGTTATCAGTCGGTCCTTGGCAGATTTTAAAAAACAATATTGTAATCACCAATTGTGATGCGAGAGGTCTTTTACGAGCTGACATCGTTTAACTCTCACTTCCACGGCTGGGAATCGAACCCGCAATTTTGGGGTTGGGAAGCATACCATATTATTAACTAAACGCAACTTCCAGAAGTACAAGTCTAAATAAAGTTTTGTCGTTGTAATACCAACAATATCTTAAAATTTAGAAATATTTCCCTTGTGGTATAGTTCTCCCACTGTCCCCATGTAGGGCAGGGTCGCTAGGCAGCCATGTTTAAATTCCAGGTCTGCGTGGAGCTAGGGCTTTCCAAGCTCGAGGTACAGCGTTGCCAACACTCCAATGTAGCCACAGAGAGCAAGTAGCGAGACTGGACAGAACTGTGTGCAACACTGTAGAGTTGACAAGCGAGCCGGATCTTGGACTCCACGTGGAGTGACAGAGCAAGTAGCGAGACTGGACAGAACTGCGTGCAACACTGTAGACCTGACAAGCGAGCCGGACTCTGGACAGAGGAAGCAGCGAAAGTATTGGCAGAAATCATTCATTTGGTAAAAGAATTTCCTCGATTCTGAAAATTACAAAATACATGCTGTAATGTAGGTAGAGGTAGACTATTCTACCGCAGAAGAGTATTACATTCTATATATGACTCTGAGTTAGGAGTTATAACTGTCTAGAAATAATGTAGTATTATTTAGTGTTGAATTCGCTATCAAACTAATGTGGAGTTTCAAAATGCTACTTATTTTTCATTACGAGCTGATAATTAAAGTGAAGACTTACAGAATTGCAAAATATTTCCCTATGCATGTTAACTGTATTAAAAACACTCTAAAATCACAAATCTTTTTGTACTCTTGCAAGATATATTTCATAAAATTAATGATAAAATGTTTTCTATGAATAAGATTTGAAGGCCTATGTATTTTAGCCTATTTTCATTTATGAAAAACAAATAGGCTTATGAGATCACCTTTTGTCCGTGTGTGTGTGTGTCTGTGTGTGTCTCGTCTCGTCTCCCCCTAATAACTTCCAAACGGCTGGAGCGATTTCAATGAAACTAGGTAAGGTATTATTACTATTTTGGACGACCCCGAACGTGCCCCTCAAATTTTATTACGTCTTACCAATCCAACATGGCGGCTGTGTGAATTATTTCACCGGCATTCAGTATCTCCGAAACTATTACTGATATCACCCTGAAATTTTGTACGGTGATAATGAGCGCTACTAGACGTTCACCAATAAGACTTTCAAAAACCTGTTAACTACAAAACGAACATGGTGGCCAAGCAAAGTTGAAACATTTTAATAGACTTTTCTCACGATTTAACCATCTAACGCAGTGAAACATGGTACAGCAAATGAATATACAAATTGCAATGCACTGAAATCTAATTTAGCTCAATTGTTTACATAACCTCGAGATGGCGGCTGTGCGAAATTTTAAAATTAGTTTTTGTTTCTTGTGTTCTAATCATAGACCACCTCGTGGTGTTGTGGCTAGCTTTATTGGCTGTCACCCCAGAGGTTCCGGATTCGATTCCCGGCTCTGCCAAGAATTTAAAAGTCTTGGTATGCGAAATGGGACCTGTCTGATGCTATGGCAGGAGGAGGAGTGGAAAGTAACTAGCCACCCTACCACACGCAAACTCCTGCTCGGGAAACCTAGTTAGTGATCCCTTGACAAAGCCAAGGACTCTAAATCAGGTCACCTACGTCTCTGGAGGAGATCTGGCACTCTAGTTCTAGTTCTAATCATACGATCGAAATCAACGTTTGAATAATGAACGTACTCAATAACCCTCATCTAATAGTACTTGACTTTATGGCCCACATATATTAAAATCCAACATGGTGACGATCCGAAATATTTAGACGGTTCTCAATATCTACGAATCTATTACAGCAATCAAATTGAAATTTTGTGTATTGATAGAGGCAATATACATAAGTAGGAAATATAAGAATAGGTTGTATATTTCTTCACGGAACTACTTGTTCAAATTATGACTGTGCATCAGTTGCTTTTCTCAAAATGACAATGTCTTTCCGGAATATCTATTAGTGGATAGTAACAATTAAAAGTATTTCATGGGGGGGGGGAGGGGAGGGGGGGCGAGAAAAACTTGCATAGGGGCCATTAAATGTTCTCGGGGGCTCTGGTTGCTCATGAAGAGTTTCGAGAATAATCATCATCAGAATACGCTCTATCGATACCAAGTATATCGTCGTACAACTTTATCGATCATCTGTTGTGTTGTGGCTGTATAATGTAGTGATTGTGTATGATCGCAGAGTGGAGTTCATTGACGCCAACCAGTTACGGGTCGCCCTGAGGGTTCAGCTATCCTAACCCGGCCCCGACACGACACGAGGCTGGGGTATTGATTCCTGGTGCCCGCGTTAAATATGCAACTGACTCCTCGGCATTTCCCGACCGGAGACAATACTTGATGATCGCTAGCTCCGGGGAGAAAGATGATGATGATGATGATGATAATTGTTATCTTAAGGTGCCTAACATCTAGGTTATCGGCCCCCAATGGTTTGGGTGACAGTAAAAGATGAGATGAGAATGAAAACTAGAACTAATACTAACTACAGACTTACATACTAGAAGAAGAAACGGTAAACAAATAAAGGATAAGGCAAATAAAGGACAGGAAGAAAAGAAATGCCCTCAACCCTCGAAGAATAAGGATTGAGGGACTTGGAAGGAAGGAGAGCCATGAAAGGCAGATAGGAAAGGGAAAGAGAAGAGGGCCCGCCCCAAAGTCAGTGGAAAAAGGGGATGAAACGGACCCAGCCCTTGAATCCCTCGGGATCGCCAACTCCCGAACTCACAAGCTGTGAGCCCCTGAGGGTGTAGCAATATCCAGGGTGCACTAGAAGTGGTGGGGCTACGTACACCCTGTCTCCGTTAAGGGACTTGAACAGAAGAAAGAAGAAAAAGAAGGCTGACCCCTCGCAGAATGAGGGTATCAGAAAATATAAGACAAGGGCCAATTAAGTCGGGAAAAGGAGAGGTCGACAGGAAAGAAAACGGAGAGGAGCCCGGCACAAGTAACTGAAAACAATGCCGGACTCACCTGGGGTCCCGTGGTCGCCAACCCACGTCCCACTCTCCTGGGGGAGGGGACCGGGGAGAAAGAAAACACTGCCAAACAAAACTACAGACAGGAAATACGCTTTCCAAAGAGATATATTATAGGCTACTCCAATTAGAGATGTCAAATACAGTTCTCGTCGAAAAATCGCCATCGGCGAAACGAAATTGTCATAATCAGCAGACTGGACAATAACGACAATTTGCTGGTTGTCTTAAAGAGGAAGGACTTTCGAAGCTTTTGTACACAGCAGATCCAGCTGTTTCTCTCAGGGCTCAAAGAGACTTTCTCTATCTCTTTTACCTGAGGAACTCCTTCTGTATAAACCGATGCCGTGCACACAAAATCTCAAATCCTAGGAGACCAATAGCATTCTTCCTTTTTCCGAATAAAATGTTTATCTTTTCCAAATCCTGGTATACTGTAAATACTGCACGCTGTAATGGCTCTTCCAAAATGCGAGTAGGGTTTCAACGCCTGTCTATATACGGTAATAATACTGTAATTATAATAATAACTTAACTTCTACCGACATCATCCCTAGATCATTGGTTCGCATTCCAGATATATTGGGAATACATCCTGGTCTACATATCATGGTTGGTTGCTTCCTCAGTTTAGGGGCTGCGACAACGCGGTCATGTAGCCCCGTGTATTTTGGCTGTGTGTAGAATCTGTCTGATAACCGGTGTTAATTGTGATGACTGTATTAGTGTGTGTTATCTGTAATTCAGGTAAGAACCGCAGACAATCAATTTCAAGTATTTCGTACTTTTGCTACCAAATGCTACCGTCAACGACACCTAGCTGTGAATTTGACTACTAGATACCACCGCAGTTGGCTCCTAGCGACCAACGTGGGAACCTAAGAGCGTTAGTCAAAGATAACCTATAATTTTGCTTCACACAAGTGTAAATAGTGGAAGGTTCTTTTTCATGCCATAAATCAATGACATGGGACCGCCGGCTTTACTTCCCCTCCGAAGGAAGGCATACTGAGGGATTATAAAGCTCTTAGAAGAAATCCGACGACTTCCGCCGGGTGTGAACCTGCGACCTTGGGCATAGAATCTCAATATGCTACCAACTACGCCACAGAAATCGCCGTCTACATATCATCATGCAGAAAGTCGTCATCTTGGAGACCTCTTCGATAGTTCGTTCGTTTCTCAATGTACCACCCTAAAAGACGTTATGTGGTGAAATGAATGTCATGACTATAAATATTATTATTATTATTATTATTATTATTATTATTATTATTATTATTATTATTATTATTATTATTTGCCGTGTGGCCTCCTGAGAGGCCGAGTGCAGGTCTTTATAGTCGATGCCCTTGAGCGACCTGCTCATCGGGATGAGAAATGGAATGGATGAAGATGAATGAAACTGGGCAAAATTCAAAAGCAGAAAACAAACACAAAAACAAACAAAAAACAATGCAAGAATCAAAATTGAAAACCAAAATCAAAAGCAGAACACAAACACAAAAACAAAAAACACAATGCAAGAATCAAAATTGAAAACCAAAATCAAAAGCAGAAAACAAACACAAAAACAAAAAAAAACACAATGCAAGAATCAAAATTGAAAACCAAAATCAAAAGCAGAAAACAAACACAAAAACAAAAAACACAATGCAAGAATCAAAATTGAAAACCAAAATCAAAAGCAGAAAACAAACACAAAAACAAAAAACACAATGCAAGAATCAAAATTGAAAACCAAAATCAAAAGCAGAACACAAACACAAAAACAAAAAACACAATGCAAGAATCAAAATTGAAAACCAAAATCAAAAGCAGAAAACAAACACAAAAACAAAAAAAAACACAATGCAAGAATCAAAATTGAAAACCAAAATCAAAAGCAGAACACAAACACAAAAACAAAAAACACAATGCAAGAATCAAAATTGGAAACCAAAATCAAAAGCAGAAAACAAACACAAAAACAAAAACACAATGCAAGAATCAAAATTGAAAACCAAAATCAAAAGCAGTACACAAACACAAAAACAAAAAAACACAATGCAAGAATCAAAATCGAAAACCAAAATCAAAAGCAGAACACAAACACAAAAGCAAAGTTGAAAACCTAAAGCAAAAGCAAAAAATTAAAAGAAAACAAAACAAAAAAATCAAAGCTAAAAGCAAGAGCAGAAAACAAAACACAAACAGAAAGCAGAAGCAGAAAACGAACACAAAGCAAAAAGAAAAACAGTAGAAAGCAACAAACACAAAACCAAAAACTCAATTATTTCGTAGTTCATCCCCGTGCAGAAGCAAATCCTAGCTAGGCCACTGCTCCTCACGAGGCAGACCCTCGCGCACAAGAAGCGGTCTGGAGAGTAATGACCCGGACAATTAGTCGTCTGGTCCGCAGCCCAGGGGAGGTTCCCATGGTTACTTTCTCCGCTGACTTGCGTAACTCAAGTAGAGCACTTCTTCACTATCTCTACTTCAGTGCTAAAGTCAAAACTTTTCTTCGACTGCAATGAACACAAAGAAAAGAAAATCTGCTGTATGATATAATTAATAATAATAATAATGATAATAATTAGCGTACGGTACATCTCTACAAAACAAAGTCCCCGATTCTTGGATGTAACGGGTAATCTCGAGAACCACTGGATGGATTTTGATGCGGTTTTCACCATTCTGTGAAGGATTACTCGAGGAAGGTTTCAGTTGAAAAACATTCATTTATTGCTCAAGGAAGCCGAGCAGTAACGATTTCAGTGAATCGAGTCGAAGAAAAACCTGCTGACCGTGCACCTTTTAAGCGTACGCTGGGTAAACCGTTAAATATATATATTATGAGTGTAAGAATTGTTCAGCAGAAAAAGTTCTACAAAAATGTCCAGGACAGCATATCTCTATCTTTGATACATCGCCCACTATAAGTGTTTTTAGGTTTTCATTTCTTTCAACAGTTGAAAATTACTGTCGACCAAAGTATTATGTGCACTCGAGTTTGAAGGTTGTTTGTGAAGTAACCAATAGACCTATATACAATCCAATAACATCATCATTTTCGTCGTTCTATTTTACGTTAGTTCATGTAGGTTTGGAATTTTTAATTTATATTTTAATATTTTTTTTATCGCAGTTGGAACACAAAATGTGCCCGTTTTTAAGCGTGTTTCAACCATGCGTCACATTTAAGAATTATTATCTCAAAAACCCGTCATCAGATCGAATGCAAATTTTAACACAATATACATTAGAATGTTGTATAACTGGTTTATTAATTTCAAAATTTTGTGTGTCCAAGAAACAAAGTTGTTATCATTTTTGTAAGGTAACTTTTTGTCGGCTCGGGGTGGTTGGAAAATAAAGCTCTTGGTCGCGTTGTAATCCTTATACATCAAGAAGTTATGCTGTATGACTGTAAAATACGTAAATTAATTCATTTATTTTATATCGGTTTGTATTTGTTCGTGGAAATAAGGCATGATTCACCAACCAGCCGCTCCGGGGTAAGCTGTACAGCGTTGCTGAGATGGAGCCCATCACTGCCGTGCGAGGCGAGGTCGTATTTCCCCGTTCAAATATAAACCGATATAAAATAAGTGAATTAATTTACGTATTTTAAAGTCATACAGCATAACTTTTTGATGTATAAGAATTACAACGCGACCAAGAACTACATATTCCAACCACCCCAAGCCGAGAAAACGTTACCTTACACAAATGATAACAACTTTGTTTCTTGGACTCGCAAAATTTTGAAATTAATAAACCAGTTATACAACATTCCAATGTATATTGTGTTAAAATTTGGATTCGATCTGATTACGGGTTTGTGAGATAATAATTCTTAAATGTGACGCATGGTTGAAACACGCTTAAAAACGGGCATTTTTTATGTTCCAACTGCGATAAAAAATATTAAAATATAAACTAACAATTCCAAACCTACATGGACTCACGTAAAATAGAACGACGAAAATGATGATGTTTTTGGATTTTATGTATGTCTATTGGTTACGTCACAAACAACCTTCAAACTCGAGTGCACATAATACTTTGGTCGACAGTAGATTACTAGCTTTGGAGTGAGTTTACGAGCTAGCGAGCAAGCCTATCACCCCAACTTCGGCCAGTATCAAACAGTCGAGTTAAGACTTCAGAGAAGTAGGCTATATGTGTTTGGAGTTTCGCTGTTCACCTCAGCTTTTCTGAATTGCGTCTGGGACCTGTCGTCCGTGCGCCTTTTAAGCTTACGCTGGGTAAACCGTTCAAGATGCCGGGCGAAGTGTAATGGATCTGATGATGATCTCTTGAAACTGGTCATCGAAGTGTATTTATTGATCTCATGTTTTTTTTTTTTTTTTTCAGGATTAGAGAATAACCCTTCTCTTTTGGTAAAAATCGTGTTGACCGACTGAAAAGCATGAAACATTCGTCTACTAAGGCAACACTCAGACAATAAACAATAAACCCACGCTACTACTGACCCACCGATTACTTTCTGGGAAGTGGTATTTGTAGAAGTAACTCAACTAGCGGTATACGATATTTTTTTTGGCAGCCCTGGTGACTGAATATATTCTTAGTTCCATCTCTTAAGGTACAGAATACAAAATTTGGTTGAAGTCCAATGGATAGCACGGACGTTACTTATGCAGTTTTTTTAGCGTATGGCTTTTAGTGCCGGGAGTGTCCGAGGACATGTTCGGCTCGCCAGTTTTGTAGCTGCTTCGAGACGGACACCCAATGGGTGAGCTACAAGTACCGTTGGAGAGAGAAGGAGGGAAGTTGGAATGTAAGGACGAGGAGTTGGAAGGTAGCGGCTGTGGCCTATAGTTAGGGACCAACCCCGGCATTTGCCTGGAAGGAAGATGGGAAACCACAGAAGACCATCTTCAAGGTTGCCGGCGGGGGGATTCGAACCTCCTCGCCTCCCGGATGTGAGCGACTGCCATCAGTCATGCCGTAACCACCACGGCTAACTCACCCGGTTACTTATGCAGTTAGACATTGGATCTATCAACGCACGTAAAATCATGTTGGCAACAATGTCATGCATATGTTGGTCAGAAATAATCTGAAATAATACAGTGAGTCCGAGAATGTTCTCCGCGAGAGCTAGCTACAGAAGTTACGTTGGCAGCATGGCTGCCGCTTGCAACATATTAGCCTTTCACGAAATGATTGCCGGCGGTCGAGATGGGAACTATTCTTTGTTTACTTGTGTCACATGTTGACAGGTACAGTTGCGCGAGTAGGATATGACTCAGCTCAAGTAGCCTCTGTCATCTTTTAACTGTCCGTGGTGACATGAGCTCCTATGACGCGCAATGCTGCTTGACTTATGTGCAGAATGCATTCTGTCATCGCTGTGTTCCCTAATAACAAGCAAACAGTATACTTTTTACTCACCACAGCCATTCATAACAGATGCTGGAAGTGCTGATGACACACACGCTCGCTAATTGCAATACACACTGACAGGCTACAGCCCACACGTGTGGGATTCACCCTGTCAAAGACACCGTGCTGCCAACTAAACCGATGAGGCAACCACTCACAGCTGCACGTAACCACTGCGGAGAACATTCTAAGGCGCCCTGTATGATCTATTGTTGTGCCAATTTTGGACGAAATCCATTCGTTAGTGTAGAAGTTACTTGTATTTCAAAATTGGACCTATCAGTAGGCTTAGAATCATGTTGGTAGCACTGACGTATATGAGTTACTCCAAATTAATCTAGAATGTCAGGTACTACATGTGTGTAACGTTTAAAGCTGTTGGTTTGCACACTTTCTGATATATTGATATTTGGATTTGAAAAAAAAAATAGAGAGAGCATTTATTTCTTTATTTATTTAACTGCAGTGCTCTATTAGGCTACATTATGCCAGGTATATTTCTAACTAATTAGAAATTTCGATATTACCAACTTAATGTCGTCATTATTCCAGATAGGTCCATATAGATTAATCATTGGCATGAATCTTAAATTTTAAGAAAAGTAGGCTCTTTAGTTCGTCACGGAACATCTGTGAAGAATCTGGATCTGAATACTCTACCGTTATACTCTATTTAAATCCCTTCCTGCTGTTGGTCAGAGCGTACCGGATGTTCTCAACAGGTGTCAACTGTATGAGGGGGCCCCAAGGCAAAATTACCTCGTGTTTTCCATTAAGATGAGGAGAGGAGAAAGGTCGCAAAGGAACAAAGCGGTTTGCTTGCAGTGAAAGCTCCGAGGAACTGGAGCACAAGACACACGAACATATGTGTGGGAAGATAGGTTGCAAACAATAGGTTCTTATCAGAGGGCCCCAGTGCAGACCTGGGCCCCGAGCCGGTAGAAGAGTTCAGAGAAGACAATTTGACTGAACGTAATATCCGGTGGCGTAGTCAGTAGCATGCTGAACTGCTATGCCTAAGATCGTGGTTTCACACCGGGCTAAAGTCGTCGGATTTTTTAAGAGCGTTAAAAATCCCTCAGTATGCCTTCCTTCGGAGGGGAAGTAAAGCCGGCGGTCCCATGTCATATATTTATGGCATACAAAATAACCTCCACTAACAACAATTGTGTGAAGCTAAATTTTTAGGTTAGATTTGATTAACACTCTATTAAGTTCCAAGGTTCGTCGCCAGGTGCCTGTTGGGGTGGCATCTAGTAACCAAATTCGCAGCTTGGTGTCGTTGACGGTAGAATTTGGTAACAAAAGTAGGAACCACTTGAAATTTATCGTCTGCAGTTCTTACCTGAATACAGATAACACGGACTAATACAGTCATCACAATTAACACCGGTTATCAGACAGATTCTACACACACCCAAAGTGCACGGGGCTACATGACCGCGTTGTCACAGCCCCTAAACTGAGGAACCAACCAACCACCCCTCAGTATCCCTTCCTTCGGAGGGGAAGTAAAGCCGGTGAGCCCATGTCATAGATTTATGACATGTAAAAGAACCTACTACTACAATTGGTAGTGTGTAGCCAAGTTTGTAGGTTATTTGGTTAGAAACGCTCTATCAAGTTCAAACGTTCACCGCTAGGTGTCAGTGACAGTGCCATCTAGTAGCCAAAGTTGGATCTACTTCCTTCCAAGTTCCTCAATTCTCATTCTTCGAGGTTGAAGGGTCTTTCGTTTCCTCCCGTCCTTTATTTCCCGCATTCCTTTTTTTACCTTTTGCAAATCTTCCGACTCGTTGCGCAATGGCTAGCATTCTTGGCTGTCACCGCGGAGATCCGGGTTCGATTCCCCCCTCTGCCAAGACATTTAATTCTGGTCTGAGGGCTGGAACGGGGTACACTTAGTAAAACCATCCCCGCATTTACCTGTAGTAGAAGTGCTGGAAAGTAAAGAAAACCACTTCCAGAATGTCTCAGGTGGGAATCAATTTTCTCCTCTTCTCTGTTTTCCCTCGCGAGGCAGAGTGCACCCCGTTCCAACTCTTACACCAGATTTTCATTTTTCGAAGAGCCGGGAATCGAATCCAAACCTCTGGGAGTGAGAAATAAATTCAACTCGGAGATTTGCCGATGACATCGTCATCTTGGCCGATACGCCTGAGGATTTGAATGAGTTTTTGAATGGTATGGACTCCGTCTTACGGAAAGAATTCGTAATGAAAATTAATAATTGTAAAACAAAAATACTGGAATGCAGCCGAAATAAATCAGAAACCTCTATGGACATCAAATTGACAGGTGAAAAGCTGAAGGAAGTAGGAGACTTCTGTTGCTTAGGAAGCAAAATAACCAGTGATGGACGAAGCAAAGAGGATATAAAAAAGAGGTTGGCTCAGGCAAGGAAAGCGTTTCTACAAAAAAGGAATCTGTTGACATCGAATATAGATTTAGGTATTAGGAAGTCATTTTTGAAAGCGTTTGTCTAGATAGAGCGTGGCGCTCTATGGAAGTGAAATTTGGACTATTGGTGCAGCTGAAAAGAGGAGAATTGAAGCATTTGAAATGTGGTGTTACAGGAGAATGATGAAGATCAGGATAGGGTTACAGACGAAGAGGTTTTAAGCCGAGTGGGAGAGGAGAGATGTTTCTGGCGACTGCTAATGAAGAGAAGAGATAGGTTGGTAGGACACATACTAAGACACCCAGGAATAGCAAGCTTAGTTATGGAAGAAAGGGTTGAGGACAAGAACTGTAGGGGTAAACCAAGGTTAGAATATGTTAAACAGATTGCCTCGGATGTAGAGTGTGGTAGCTATGTAGATATGAAACGATTAGCTCAGGACAGGGAGGCATGGAAGGCTGCATCAAACCAGTCAAAAGACTGAAGACTCAAACAACAACAATCTTTGGGGTGACAGCCAGGAACGCTAGCCGCCTCACCACGAGGTGGCTTTATAAAGATCTATCATGCTGAATGGGGAAGAGGTTATTCCCACTTCCAACTCCTAGCATTCGCCCCTGCTTCGAACAGCTCGTCCACTGGACATATTTCTTAAGACAAATTGCTGTAATTTTCAGGTAACCATCACTTTTGAATAATTCAAAAATTTGAACTGTTTGGCGAAGACTGGCGCATGGGTATTTTTGACCCGAGGCTTAAGGGGAGTTCCAATGGCCTATCTTCGTAATGTTAATATTTAATAAATTCATGTTCTTATTTCGTAGAAACTACTGGGTAGATTTAGATGAATTTTTATTGACATAATTAGTGATCAATTCTTGGTACTGTCCCCGTTTACCTGGATAGTAGGCTGTCAGATATCCGCCCCCTCAATCGGATTGCCAATTATCAATTGCACCGGCATAGCTACATCAATGAAAATGGCACTGACAGATACTATCGAGATAAGAGCACAGAAGTTCACAGGAAATCATTGTGGAACACACCAAAATAGACGGGGGTTCATACTTACCGTTACTTACCTCTTAATTATCTCGGGGTTTGAGTTGACAACAGGATCACTAAAGTCTGTTCACACAATAACCTCCACCATGACATTTAAAAATGAGCCAAGACGAAGACGAGAACTTTAAACTGTACAAAAGCTTTATTTCTAATAAAGGGTATGATTTTACTAACACAACAAAATCAACGTGGCTATCAGAAGCCCAAGTCAATCTGACTACGTCCTCAGTAGGACTTGCAAAAATTATCATACAACATGATATAAAACATTTTAGCTCCCAAGAGCTCCAAATAACGTAATATTCATAACACTATTGGATTGGAAAAGGACATAAGGGTGTGACATATATAGAGCATTTGGTTTCCTTTTAATAAACATGAGAATGGTATTTATAGTCGCAAGGCCGGAGTGTGTACGACCTCACTCTCTGTGAACCAGATGTTGGCCCAGCTGCGAGTTAACCTCGAACCTGTTGCATACTGGTCAAATGGATTCCCTTCTCACGTGCTAAGTTACGTAAGAATAGCTTGCTCTCTCAAACTTTTATCTGTCTACAAGACAACTCACATTATATTTACGCAAATCTTTCAAGTACTTTGCTCACATCCTACTGGATCATTATGTTAATTCCTTAAACTTGTTAAGTTCAATCCAAATGTTTAATTAGCTCTTAAATGTTTATAACAAAATCACATAAATTATTTATAACAATTATAAATTGTTTATAATATTTGTCAAAGACAATAAAAATATTATAAGCACGTCTTTAACATCACTCTCGTTTTACATTATTTTCAAAAATATTTACAACAATTATTTACAATAGTAACATTTAAATTGTTTAAATTATTGATTTAATAAATACATTGACCACATGTTCATTCGGTTGGTAATTTTCATAATCGTGTTTAATATAATCGACCAATGAAGGTTAGTTATACATGTTAATGTCACAATCTGGTTTAATAAAGGTTTTAATAATGATTTGTGACGGCAACCTTCATTCAAAATCTTATCTCAAATTCTTTCAAAACTCGTGTTAATTCTAATAGTAAATCACTTGATTAATTTTCAACGAACTATGACAACCTTACTCCAGCGGAAAATCCTTCGCTAACAAGTTAATGCACAAACTGCATTAAAAATATGCCCAAAATCATCATATATTAATCTATATGGTATTAAACTTCCACATAACTTACAACACTTCCACAAATAATTCTTTAACATTTATTCCTCTGGGAACTTCCTTCATATTCAAGGGCATTATACCTCAGCGACTTTCAACACGCGCTGCACTAGCGATTATACATTCATAGTTCCACTTAAAAATTTTTATAATCATTAATTGTTTCAAAACTGTTTTTCTATTTAACCTTCGTGGATTTCATTCATGAACCGAAATGAAGTCAAAACTTGCCAATCACAAACAAATTTAATAGTGAATACGCTTATATACGCCTGTCTGGTCTATCAAATTTTAAGATTAACATCTTAAAAGAAATTGTAGTATGAAAATACTATCTTCAAATAAAGTGCGACTAAAATACAAAGTAGTCGAATAGAATCCAATTAGACTGGGGAATGCAAACATCGTTCTATAAATCTCTAATTGAGAAAAACTCCTAACAAAAGTACTTGACTTTAATGCATTCAAAAATTCATTATTAAAGTTACTCTTTCACAAAAGTGTCTATAATGCAATGTTCATTCATAACTGACGATAAATGTCTGTGTTGCAATCAATACAAATAACGACTAGTATTTCCAGGATCGTCGACAACGTAAGAGATTTTAACGCTCTAAAATCAATTAAATGTTCTTCCTTCTTGATGATGACAGAAAATTGGTCAAAGTAATTAAACTGGGGTAGAATTACTTTAATAAAATGACACGCTCTCTGAATTTAAATCTGCCATAAAAATCATTAACTTACAGTCAAATCGTGACTACAAAATATTAATAACTGAAAAATCTAAATATCAGTCTCAACTGATTCAAAATCATTAATTATGCCCATGACATAACAATGTCTTAATAAATCGTCGAAAAATGCAAAACTCATCAAGGTGTACTGAGAATATGAATCTCAACAAGAAAATAGGGCAAAAATACATGAGGATAAAAATATGGGAAAAATGGTTGCTCAAACATCATTAATATACTCAAATACAATAAACGTTCACGACTACCTTATCTGCCGATTGACGTTCCAGAGGAAAATTCCCCAAAGAAGACTGCTGATTGATCCATTTCACCACGTTAAAGCTGAGCTCTATCCTCGAAATAGGAAATAGCACCCTCGGAGAATCGAACTGCTTCCTTCTCCGTGAATCGCTCTGCTCCTCGAAGACGAATAGACATCCTTCCGGCAATAATCTTCTTTGTGCGTCGGGATATCCCTGACCTCTCTTGAAAAATTCCCTGAAGTTCCAGTAGACAATCGCCATGAAGTTTTGTGGAAATTTCCGAAGAAATTATTCATATTCAGAGTATGAAATTGTTTCTATGGCTGTTCGATGGTATTCAGCCGTTAATTACGAAACATGGGTGTAGATGGTATTCACCGCATGTTCGTTTGTGTGGAATAGCAATTAGCGAAGTTCCATGTCGCTATCTTACTCCGTTGAAGTATGTCCCAATTGCAATAAGCCCTTAGCCTTCCATCTGCTCTTCGGTTGTAGTGTTAGAAGAACAAACTGCCGTATTCAATTGCTCCATTATACTGTATCGTTCTGTAACCAAGCAATCTGAAGTCTTTCTATTCCACTCGCAGCGTCAGCCGTTGCGTTGATTCTGGCTTATACAAAAGTGCTTCTCTTGTGGCGAGATAATCACTTTTCTCAGTCGTATAAAACTGCTAATATCTTTCGAACTAATCGGTTGAAATTGTTCTGCTTTTCTCTATAACTGCATGTAGCACTGCACAGTACAATTAGCTTATCGTAGACCGCTAACTGTTCAAAGCTAAACTTGTAGAAGCTTTCCAAGGTCCGTTTCAACTTCACCTAGTTTGACTTGTATCTCGTTAATATAGTGGCCTCGCCACACGTTATAAAGACGATTCCTTTCACTGCTGTTCACTTCGACGTCTCACTATAATGAATGTATAAGAAAAGAACTTTCACAAATATACTTCGATGCTCTGAGAATGAGATCTCAGAATGATCAGAGAACGAAAGAGGCTCCTCTCTTCTGCGCAAGCCCTTTTATTAACTTCACGAGGGGCGTTACCATCCCTTCCAAAGCGTGGTACTGCGTCATCGTTAGAACTTCCAACTTCGTTAATACATGACGGATTTTCAAAATTCAAAAACTGAAAATAAATTTCACCAAAATTCCAAATCAATGCTTTTACTGCAAATGGATTTCCACAATTCTGCATTCCAAAAGTAACAAAAATACCATAGTTTTAGCAATCTCCGTCTTCCTTTAAACTATCGTTGATTGGTTCATGCCTCTCCTCCAATAGCATAGTTTCTTCCTCAGCAGAATTCCTCGTTTCCTGCGACTGCGTCGTACATCTTGGAACATTCTCGACTAAATGCTGACGTCACTGAGAATCTCAGCTCAAGTAGCCTGCTGGCATAACATCTACGTCATCCGTGCTTACGTCATGACTACCCACGTCATAACTATGACAGCCATAACTCTCCTTATAATTTTCAAATATAGCCACTGTGGTCTCTACATAATTCAATTACGGGGGCAGTACTTAAACACGGCCGTTTGGTATTTCTACTATTGTGACCATAATAATATTTTTTTTCTTTAATCTCAAATTTTTCGTTAAAAAATTTAGATATATCTAGTTTTTAGCCTACTTTTCATATTTTGCAAAAATGAGGAAAAAGTAGACTTATGAGATCGGGAAAATGTGTGTCTGTCTGTCTGCCCTTCTGTCTGTCTGTTCTTCTGTCTGTCTGTCTGTCTATGTGTGTGTCCCCCCCTATCAACTCCTAAACGGCTGAAGAAATCGAAACAAAATTTGGTAGGAGTTAAGATCTATACCTGAATATCTCAGGGCCATATTTAAAAATGATGTCAGTGCTACCAACTGCAGAAAAATCGCATTTGAAATTTGTGCTCCATGTTGGATATCTTGGAAGGTATGAATGGGAGCTATTTCAAACTTGGCACACGTATAGATAATAATATTGCAGTTTAATTTCCAGGAGGCCATACATGGCAGTGTTGCCAAAATGATTATAAGCCTGCCGATAGGTCCAAATTTTAAATGCATATAACTTCTACAATATCAATTGGATTTCAAACAAATTTCGTATGTGCTATGTGTACATAAACAGGTATGACTGAGCGTATTCTTAAGTGCCACCAGGGCTGCCAACTGTTAATAAATGCTCTCAATATTTTTTTAAAATCCAAATACCCATATATCTGAAAGTATGCAAGCCGACAGCTTTAAACTATGCAAACGTATAGTACCTGACATTCTATATTAATTTGGAATAACTCATATACGTCAGTGCTACCAACATGATTCTAAGCCTGCTGAGAGGTCCAACTTTAAATACATGTAACTTCTATACTATCATTTGGATTTCAACCAAATTTCGTATGTGCTATGTGTACCATAACATAAATGACTATGCCGATTGATAAGAGTAACCAGGGCTGCCAACTGTTAATAAATACTGCCTCTATTTTGTTACCCTAATATCAATATATCAGAAAGTATGCAAGCCAATAGCTCTAAACTTTGCACACGTATAGTACCTGGCATTCTAGATTAGTTAGTTATTGTTGTTTTAAGGGGCGGAACTACGAGGTCATCTGCCCCTACATTCTAGATTAATTTGGAGTAACTAATATAGGCCTACCCCAGTGCTGCCAACATGATTCTAAGCCTGCTGATAGGCCCAATTTTAAAATGCATGTAACTTCTATACTAACTAATGGATTTTATTCAAAATTGACACGACAATAGATCATATTATTTCAGATTATTTCTGACAAATACATGTATGTCATTGTTGCCAACATGATTTTACGCGTGCGGTTAGATCCAATGTTCAACTGCATGTAACGTCCATGCTACTATCCATTGGACTTCAACCAAATTTTGTATTCTGTGCCTTAAGAGATGGAACTAAGAATATATTCAGTCACCAGGGCTACCAACTGTAGTTCTCTATTAGGCTACATTATGCCATGTATACAGTACAGTATTTCGAACTAATTAGAAATTTCGATATTACCAACTTAATTTCGTCATTATTCTAGATAGATCCTTATAGATTAATCATTGGCATGATTCTTAAAATTTAAGAAAAGTAGGCTCTTTAGTTCGTCACGGAACTTTTTGTTTCATGCCAGTTCTCAAGGGTTAATAATCGACTGTTCAAAATACTTGAGTTTTCGAATGATTCGAACGTATTGCTCGAATATTTGATTTCTTCGAACATTTGAATAATTTATTCGAATCTTGAATTGGCGAAATTTCTAAAGTAGTCTAATTAATGTTCGAATATTCGAATGCAATTCTAACAATGATAGAACGAAGAACAACTCTCCTGTATACTATGCATTCGTAGTGTTTCAATCTAGTTGTTAGATATCACCAGTGTGGAAACATAAAAGGGAAGGTTTAGCTCAAACACAAACAGATAAATGTGTTGGCGCACGGAACACGCTAGATTCCTAGCTGTAGCACAGAAACTTGGGCTTGTGCCGGAAATTACTTTCTCCTCTCTTTCGACTTGTTTTGTTATCGAAATGAAGACGCCATGCAGTTAAATTAGAACCATCTGGAGAAGCAAACGTCGCGACGGCACGTGGAGGAGAGGGCTCTCGCTGTGTATCAAGTTTAGAGATATTATTGCTTTTGGCATATCGCCGTCTGAAAATATCATTTAAAATTCTATACGCTTGGAGTGGAACCTTGCCTGTTTTTTCAATAGAATTAAAACAATGTGACCAATAACTATGTATTTTTTAAATATTTTTTATTGCGTTAAAGCACTAAATTGCAAGGTCATTAACCCAAGAATTCTCTAACCCATAAATTACAAAAACCTAATTTAAGATTTAAATTAATGCATGTAAGTTTTTTTTACACCGTTACGAAAATTATTGTGATTTGTCTGTATATTGAATTTGAACAAGAAGTTCCGTGAAGAACTAAAGAGCCTACTTTTCATGCCAATGATTATTCTACAGTATATGAACCTACCTAGAATAAATGGGGCGTGGTGGCGCAGCGGTCAAGCTGTAAGCCTCTCACCAAGGCGGACCGGGTTCGATTACCGGTCAATGCATGTGAGATTTTCGATGTGAAATGCCATGTCCTGTGGTTCGGTTTCCACGTAAAACGGAGGTCCCGTGGCTTATGATCGCGAGATTAACGGTCACGTTAAACTACAAGCTTCCTTTTTTTTAATCTAGATTAATGACGAAATTAAGTTGGTAATATCGAAATATCTAATTAGTTCAAAATATACCTGGTATAATGTAGCCTAATAGAGCACTACAGTTGGCAGCACTGACTTATATTAATTACTCCAAATTAATCTAGAATGTCAGGTGCTGTACGTGTGCAAAGTATAGAGCTGTTGGCTTGCATACTTTCTGATATATTGATATTAAGGTAAAAATAATATAGACAGCATTTATTAACAGTTGGTAGCCCTGATTGCTCTTAACAACACTTATAGTCATATCTGTTATGTTACACATTGCACATACGAAATTTGGTTGAAATCTAACTGATAGTATAGAACTTACATGCATTTAAAAATTGGTACTATCAGTAAGCTTATAATCATGTTGGTAGAACTGAAGTATATAAGTTACTCCAAATTAATCTAAAATGTCAGATTATACGCGTGCATAGTTTAAATCTGTCGGCTTGCATACTTTCCGATATATTGGTATTTGGATTTAAAAAATAGAGAGAGCAATTATAAACAGTTGGCAACCCTGGTGGCTCTTAAGAATACACTCAATCATATCTGTTTATATACACATATTACATACAAAATTTGGTTGAAATCCAATTGATAGTGTAGAAGATATATCCATTTAAACATTGGACTTATCAGAAGGCTTAAAATCATTTTGGCAACACTGTCATGTATGGCCTCCTGGAAATTAAACTGAAATAGTATTATCTACATGTGCGCCAATTTTGGAATAGCTCCCAAGCATACCTTGCAAGATATCCAACATGGAGCTCAAATTTCTAGTGCGTTTTTTCAGCAGTTGGTAGCACTGACATCATTTTCAAATATGGACGTGAGATATTCCGGTGCACATCTTTACACATACTAAATTTGGTTTTGATTGCTGCAGCCATTTAGGAGTTGATAGGGGGGAACACACAGACAGACAGACAGACAGACAGACATTTTCCCGGATCGATCTCATAAGTCTACTTTTTCCTCATTTTTGCAAAATGTGAAAAGTAGGCTAAAAATAGAAATAAACCTCATTTTATATTGGGATTAGTTCATAGGAACACACCAGGTAAAAAATAGTACAGTACAGCTGCACAGAAGAAACCCCTTTTGTTCCAAAACCGTGCTATGGTTGGCTTTTAGTCAATCGTTAGAAAAGCACAAGAATACCTTAATTCTAAATTTCAGAATAATTTGCACGATCATTTTGTCGAAAAACTTAAAAACATTTTGAAAAACGTTTTTCTCTGAATCGACGTAATTCAAAGAAACGTTTTTAAACAAAAAATGTAGAGGACATTGTCACCTACAATTTGTCTCATTGAGGTCATGTCATACGTTTTGAAATGCAGAAGCTAGGTGGCGCCAAAACTGTAACTCTTGTTTTACCTCGCTTAATGTAACCTGTCAACATGCGAAACGTCAGGACGACAAAATGTCCTTAGAACACGGCCTATAAGCCCGCGAAATACAGATTCCTATTTCAACGCCGGTCGTGAAAGTCTGAATTTTTACTTAATTTTTATGTGCTCGAGACATCTTGATCATCAACCCCGTGTACTAGCATGTTGTTGAATTTCTGTGATAACTTATAGTTTCTTTTTGTGTGTGTGTTTATGTAACTAAACGTTATTAGAATTAGAATTTTCTGCAGAAGGAGTGGAAAATTTTGGGAGCGGGCTCTGTGATTACCGGGATTGTAAATTTTACAATGTAGTCTAATCAAAATAAGCTATGATGGGCCAGATTGGTGGTGTTCACGGGTCGTAGTTTGGAGATCGGTGGAATAAAGTATTCTCCAGTTCAAAGGAAACGTATTTTTACACAAGTGTAGTTAATGGCCTGTCTGCCATCTCTTGATGTATTGCATTTGTCTGTTGGCACAGGCTAGAGTAAAATGTGGCTTTTCACCGATGTCTCAGTCTCACTCATGGCTGTGATTATATGGAAGCTACTGAGGTATGGTGTTTAGTAATTACATTGTTTGCCACGGTGGGTGAGTGGTTAGTAGACCGTACTAACCCCAGCTTGCAGGTTCGCTCCTGGCCGTTGTAAGTGGTTTTTGAAAGGCGGCAGAAATCACAACACGTATGTCATGTTAAATAACCTATTTGAATTCAGTAGGCCGTGTTCATAATGGCAAAATTAATCTCGGGAGTTTACGCCAAATAAGTTCCTCATTGTTCTACTAGAAAGCACTATATTCAAGGAGCTTAGATATCTTACCTCCTTGACTTTCATAGTGCTTCAAGGAACAATGAAATTCGGCATGCAAGCTGCCCTCTGGATGTCAAATAACGAAGCTTGCACCCGGAACCCGAGACCATACGATAGTATTATTAGTAATGACATTCAGGGCGCAGTCAGTGCATGTGGATGCTGTGAAAGGTTCTACTCATAGGGTTAGTACTGCTGTTCTTACTCAGTGAGGAAAGCAATGGCAAACTACCTCACTCCTCAGCCTTCGGGCTGACTAGTTAACAGTCAAACATGTTATCATTAGGGCTAGGATTTTTAGGTGCTAAAAATCGGGAAAAATATTTATTTTTTATGTATTAAAAATACCTGAAATATGTGACAAAAAAGTAAAAACATATTATTATAATTTAGTTTATTAACGTAAATATAAACAATATGCAGTACTCACGAATGTAATTTATTCTATGTCTAATAATAATAATAATGTTATTGGTTTTACGTCCCTTTTAACTACCCTGGCTTTTAAAGACGCTGGGGTGCCGGAATTTTGCCACGAAGGGGATCTTTAACGTGCCAGTAAATGTACTGACACGGCTCCCTCGCATTTGCGCACCCTCAAATGCCAGCTGACTGCGCCAGGTTTCGAACCTGCAACCTTGGGCTCAGCAAGCGAGAACGTTACCCCTGAGCCACGCAGCCAGACATTCTATGTCTCACTGACTGCTGAAGCATTGCAATAGACAACGAGATACATCTTCAGGTTGTCCATCACAAATGACCAACGATTGACGATTATCGCGAAACACTTACTCTGAAGGCTCGAAACTGCGGCAATATGTTTCTTGCCCTCGAGGTGTTGTGTAACTTGAGATCGCTGATCAGTCTTTATTACTTTTCCACATGGTTGGCAGAACAGAACGCCCCTATGAGAAGTAAAATTATCTTTAAATTCTGCAACATACTGCTGCAGACGATAACTTGTAGTTGTTTTTACTTTAGGCATCGTAGAACTGCCTTACACTTCACAGTGCCAGAAATGAACTGCATGTGAGTGACACTGGTTCCAGGTAGCTGGGGGACGGGGGAGGGGGAGGTCTAGCACGTGGTGCAATATGGCTATGGACAAGGAAATCCCCGACTTCCACAGTGAGTGGCACGGGGCGACAAGTTAAGAATAACACAGTTGCAAGCTGACATACGCTCTGCATGAAGATTAGAAAGCTCACAGGTTCTTCAACGTTGAAGTAACACAGAACAAAATTGCAATCAACTGAAAGATCTAGCATACTGATTTAAAAAATAATAATATTATGTATTTTTATGTGCTAATAAGAGAAAAGCAAGAATTCATGTATTTATAGAAAAAATATATTTATTTACCTAAAAATCCTAGCCCTAGTTATCATAATAGGAGTATTGTTTATATAAACCGACAGCATTTTTCACACGAATGTGTCAGCTAACCAACCCCTGGGGATGTGAAGTTGAAAGCTTCTCTCTCTCTGACTGTCGTCGAGTTTGATGCTGCAAGAAAGTGAATAAAATACCTCCTCTCCATCAATTACGGGGCCAATTTTAAAAGTTTAACCAAACAAGCCAACGCGAGACTCATCTAAATCATCCAGCCAATTACGGAGGTAATCCAGCCACCGTTGCCATGACAACGGAGCACCGGGGCGGGTCGATTATCGATTGTCGCAGACGACTTCTTACATGTGGCTCTCGATGTTACCAGCGGTATTTACAGTAGACCTCAGATGATGTCTAATAAACTGTCTTAAAAATACTAAATTACATACATTTGCATACATTTCCATTTGAGACTGTTTGGCCTTTCTGCGCCCAGTCTGGGAGGCTTCGGTGGCGCAGTCGGTAGCATGCTGAGCTTCTATGCCCAAGGTCGCTGGTTTAAACCCGACCGAAGTCGTCGGATTTTTTAAGACCGTTAAAAATCCCTCAGTATGCCTTCCTTCGGAGGGGAAGTAAATCCGGCGGTCCCATGTCATAGATTTATGGAATGTAAAAGATCCTTCTACAGAATAAACTTGTGTGAAGCTAAATTTCTAGGTTGGATTTCGTTGGAACGCTCTATCAAAGTTCCAATGTTCACCACTAGGTTTCAGTGACATCCGGTAGCGAAAGTTGGAACCACTTGAAATTGAACGGAACTTGTAGCTCACCCTATGGGTGTTCGCTTGAAGCAGCTACAGCCTCTGGCGAGCCGAACATGTCCTCGGACACTCCCGGCACTAAACGCCATACGATAAATAAATAAGTAAATAAATAAATAAATAAATAAATAAATGTAGGTTAGATTTGATTAATGCTCTTAAGTTCCAACGTTCGTCACCAGTCGCTGGTTGCCAAGTTTATAGCTAGGTGTCGTGGACGGTAGCATTTGGTAGTGAAAGTAGGAACAACTCGAAATTATCGTCTGCAGTCCTTACTTGAATTAAGAAAAAACAGATACACACACTAATACAGTCATCAAAATTAACACCGGTTATCAGACAGATTCTACACACACCCAAAGTACACGGGGCTACATGACCACGTTGTCGCATCCCTTAAACTGAGGAACCAACCAAATCACCTCAATGATCCCCTATTAGCACTTAGCACTGTGACCTCCTCCGCGTCTACACCTCTCACTTTGAAATCGTTAAACACTGAATCTAACCGTCACCTCCTAGATCTACCTCTACTTCTCTTACTGTCTACGGCCGAACTCATTAATCTCTTTTCCCCCATTCTCATCACATAACCCCAGCATCTGAGTTGGCTCACACGAGCAACTTCAGATAGCGTGTTCATTTCTAACGTATCCCTTATCCCATCATTACGAGTACCTTCCTACCATTGCTCCCATCTATCTGTCCCAGAAATAATTCGTGCTACCCTCATGTGCATCATTCCAGTTTTGACTTACGTCTGCCAGACTTGGCACTTAACGGCCAAGCAAAAGAGAGCATTAGAAGTGTGCCAGAGGAGAATGGAGAGGAAAATCCTAGGCATATCACAGAGTTTCTAACAAGAGACTCCAAGAAATCACGACTTCGGTGAACGTCGCGTCAAAGGCCGCCAGAATTAAGTGGAAATGGGCACAACACGTCGCGAGACTTAACCAGAGCAGATACCGGGTGAGTTAGCCGTGGTCGTTACGGCATGACTGCTGGCAGTCACTCACATCCGGGAGGCGAGGAGGTTCGAATCCCCTCGCCGGCAACCTTGAAGATGGTCTTCTGTGGTTTCCCATCTTCCTTCCCGGCAAATGCCGGGGTTGGTCCCTAACTATAGGCCACAGCCGCTACCTTCCAACTCCTCGACCTTCCATTCCAACTTTCCTCCCCAACGGTACTTGTAGCTCACCCATTGGGTGTCCGTCTCGAAGCAGCTACAAAACTGGCGAGCCGAACATGTCCTCGGACACTCCCGGCACTAAAAGCCATACGCTAAAAAAAATATTAAAAAAACAGAGCAGATGGGCGCAGAGAACAACCATGTGGGACTCATACACAGGCAAAAGAAGCCGCGGCAGACCGAGAAGAAGATGGGCGGACGACTTCCGACAGCTACTATAGGACCACACTGGTCCAGGACAGCAAGACAAAGAACGGTTTGGAGAGTTAGAAAGACGGTGGTTCAAGTAAACATTATGACTGTCATAGTGACAAAACTCACCATCTCACGCGACTAGCTCAGCACGTGAGGTATAATCAACGAGATCCCCCTTTCGAAGCTCGAAGCTTGTGGTTTAACTTGACTGTTAATCTCGCGATCATGAGCCACGGGACCTCCTTTTTACGTGGAATCCGAACCACAGAACATGGCATTTCACTTCGAAAAGAAAAAACCTTTCGAGGGAGGCCTTTGCCCTTCTAGGGACATTACAGGCGTTATTCATTCTTTCATATCACTTACTTCTAGCTTATAATGTATATCAGATATCCTGAATCTACCCAGCTTTCACTTCCATACAGCAAGGTCGGTCTGAATACCGAGCGATGTAGAGAGAGTTTCTTCGCTATAGGCTACAAGTACTAAATTTCTTGCAGAATACTGTACATCGTAAATGAGAACTCACTGCATTGACATTTATACACCTCGACCATATCTCCTTCCCCATACTGTGACCATCCTGAGAGAACACACCGCCCAAGTACTTAAAATGTTCCACCTGCTCCAATATAGTTCCTCCTAACTGGCATTCTATTTTCTTGTGTTTCTTGCCCACCAATGTCACCTTCGTTTCTGCTAATTTTCATACTATATTTCCTAATTTTCTGTTCAGTTCTAACATGTTGGCTTGCAAGCTTTCAAAGGGGTCGGATTTTTTAAGAGCGTTAAAAATCCCTCAGTATGCCTTCCTTCGGAGGGGAAGGAAAGCCGGCGGTCCCATGTCATATATTTATGGCATGTTAAAGATCTTTCCACTAATTACACCTGTGTGAAACTAAATTGGATAGGTTAAGAATGTAAACAACGCTCTTAGGTTGCTACGTTCGTTGCCAAGAGCCGACTGCGGTGGCGTCTAGTAGCTAGTTCTGAACTAGGCCTAGTAGTCGTTGACGGTGGCGTTTGGCGGCAAAAGTAGGAACTATTTGAAAATTCAAAGTTGCAGTCCCTACTTGAATTAAAAAAACAGATACACACACTAATACAGTCATCACAATTAACACCGGTTATCAGACAAATTCTACACACACCCAAAGTACACGGGGCTACATGACCGCGTTGTCGCAGCCCCTAAACTAAGGAACCAACCAACCAACCATCATTGCAACCAGTTCACCAGCATAAGCCAGCTTATCTGAATCCCACCCCCAGTTTATGCTCTTCTGCAAATGGTCTTTGAGCAATTGCCAATTTTGACAATAATTCCGACCGCTCGACCTATACATCCCCTGTCTAGTCTATCCGAAGTTATTTTCTAGGTAGCTTATCCCCCTGATTGACCGGAAAGTCATTAACAATACAATCTTGTTGTTTCGCTGTTGGCTGTCCGCGGGAGGACATTTTGAATGCAATAATATTGTGCGGCCGTGTGTGTGTTTGATCGTGCTTAGTTATCCATCTATATGTTTCACAGTTTTTTTATTTATTAATGTTGTTGATGATTTATATATAGATTATTTATTGCTTCATCCATTCGTATATTTATCAATTTATTTATGTATTCATTTATTCACTATTTATTTATTTATTTATTTATTTATTTATAAAATTCCTTCATCCATTCGTATAGGCCTATTTATCAATTTATTTATTTGTTTATTCCTTCGTCCATTCGTTTATTTATGAATGTATTTATTAATTAATTTATTTATTTTTTATTAGTTTTTAATTTTAAAATTTTTATTTACGTTTTAGTTTTTAATTTTTGTTGTTAGTTTTAAAATTTTAAAATTTAAATTTTCTCAAGTTTTAGTTTACAAATTATAACTAATAATTTTTATTTTTTATTTTTCTGAATTTTTGTAACATGCTTTTAAATTTTTCCTTTTAGTTTTTAAAATTTATTTATTTATTTATTCATTCATTCATTTATTTATTTATTTTTATTTATTTATTTCTGCCTTCTATATTTTCCATATTTATCAATTTATGAATTTATTTATAAATGTATTGATGTAACATGGTCTACATATAAAGAAAATGTCTATCAATTGCAACAAAATTAAAACATTACAAGACGGTGGTTCAACCAGAGGTGACATATGGAAGTGAAACTCTTTTTAAAGTTGCTCAGAAAAACAGAATCGACAAAATTTTTAAAGTAGAAAGAAGAATAGCTAGAACATGCATAAATAAAAAATATCAGAAAGATGGACAGTGGCGGATAGTACCAAATGAAGTGGTATACAGAGAACTGGAGCCCATCACTGATACTATTCGGAAGAAACGGCTTTCTTTCTTTGGTCACATCATGAGGACACCAGAAACCAGGTTATCTAGAAAAATTGTGGTGAAACTTTGGAATATGAAACAAGTCGGATGGATTAAGGAAATTAGAAATAACCTTGGATGACTTGCAAAACAAAACAAAAAAAACTGAGAGATATAAAAATAAGATTCCAGGCTAAAATAGACAAACGTAATACAGTAAAAAGGGTATTTACAGATGAGGAACGCCTGAGAAGATCAGAGCGAATGAAGAGCTACTGGGCGACTCGGAAAGGAAACTTACTGAAGAAGAGGACCAAGAAATGATTGACTGAAGTGGTCCAGTGAGGCCGTAAAAGAAGAAGAAGAAGTATTGATTTATTTATGTTTATTTATTTAGTTAGTTAGTTATTGTAGTGGTGATGGCCCGGCCGTATTAGCATAGCGTATGTTCTCCAGGTTTGTTGTCCCCATGGCCATGTGCTGTGACCGAGCACTTCCGTTCGCCTCTCTCTCTCTCTGTTGGCCACATTGGGAAACAAGAGTTTGGCAGTGGCGGTGATGTTAGCTATTTTAAAGGGGCGTAACATCAACATCATCAACCCCCAGCGACAATGAATATGAAGTATTGGTTACATCTAACTGGCAAACTAGAAGGAGAAATTGAAATAATCTGTCCGGTTTTTCTGCGCTGTTATGGAACACACTGCCAGGGCCAGGGGATACCAAGAACTTGCCTGCTCGGAGATTCAAGTCTTTCAGAAAAAAGAGGATAAATAAACTGCTGTATGTGTGATTAATTTTCTCGCTGAATGAAATGAATGAACGAATTGAGGGATTGAGGTGATGAAAGTGCATACGTAAGAGAGTGAGTGAGCAGGATAAGGTTTATTATGTTATCTTATTATTAATATTCCAAACATGTATGTTGTGCCACTGTGGGGATTGCCCATTTTTCCCTAGACCTTACACACTCCTTGCGTGATCTATGATAGATAAATAAATAAGTGCCGGTAAATAAATTAATACATAAATAAATTGAAAAAACTAAAAAGAAAACTGAAAATGAAAAGCTAAAAACTAAAAATTAAGAAAAATGAAAATTAAAAGTGAAAATTAATAGTTAAAATGAGATCTCATGTAATTTATGTCAGGATTAGGGCATAATCCAGCTCTTTTGGGTACATTCGTGTTGACCGACTGAAAAGCACTAAACTCTTGTTTACTGGCAACACTGAAAAAATTGCTTCAAACCCCACAATAGTTAAAATTTGTAAACTCAAACTTAAGAAAATTAAAATTTTAAATTTAAAAAATTATAAACTAACAACAAATATTATAAACTAAAAAATAAAAATTGAAAAAAATTAAAAACTAAATAAAATAAATAAATAAATAAATTAAAAACTAAATTTTGGAAAACTAAAAATTTGAAGCTTAAAATAAAAAAATAAAAATAAGAAATAAGGAGTTTTTCAAACTGAAATTTAAAAATAAAAATCTAAAAGTTAAAAATTAAAAACTAAAAGCAAAAATATCACAAGTGTCTAAATTCAAATACCTGGGAGAATTCATCCAACCTTCCGGACTAAATCGTGAAGCAAACATCTATAAACTGCAAAAAGCTTACAGACTCACTTGGAACAGTTATAATAAAAAATCAATATCCAGAAATTCAAAATTACGGCATTACAACACTGTAATCAAGCCTGAAGTAGCCTACTATACGTTTCTGAAACGCTGATTATTGTGGCAGATCATTAATTAAAGATGTGGAAAGGCAAGAAAGGAAAATACTAAGAAAGAAATTTGGACCAGTCTGTACAGGGAGAATCTGGATGGAAAAAAAATCCCAGCACTCGGAGAAAATCTCAGACACATTTAGGAAAAGACGATTTAAATTTTACGGGCATATCCTCAGGATGGGCAATCAGAGACTGACCAAAAGGATTCTTAACCTTGCCCTGTCAATGAAAGTTAAAAACACCTGGCTGCTTGAAGTTGGAAAAGATCTTCAGGAAATAGGCATCACAAATGACATTGTACTAGACAGAGCTAAGTTCAGAGAATTAGTCGATAATCACCGCTTTGCAGACCATCCAAGCACTGTCACCAACAAAACCTGGTCAGAAGATCGCAAGAGAGGCCACAGCGAGATGATGACGAGATTTGGGGAGAAGAGAAAGGCAATGCCATCAGCTAAATAAGTTCAATCGCGCTCCTTAGTCGGGCATGACGAAGAAAGAAAGAAAGAAAGAAAGAAAGAAAGAAAGAAAGAAATAAGAAAGGCAAAAATTAAATAAAGAATTAAAAACTAAATAAATGAATGAATAAATAAATAAAATGAGAACGAAGATTATTACGAAACATTTTAGGCAACCAATGTCTGATGGGCAGGTGCGATTTGAGATCCAATGAAGAACTATACAGTAATTATCGACACGTATGGTGGATCATTACAAAATCGACTGTGTGGACGCCTCATTACGACTCGCAACAGAATCAACAAAGCAAACTCCTCTTAATAAGATAAATAATTATTAAATGCACTCATGTATATATTTCAAAAGAGGTTTAAAATGAGCCTCTGGGCAGGAAAAGATTTAAAACACCTGTTGTAGAAGAATACGCTATAATGTAACTTTCGGATCAAATCATCCAGGGTTTACCACTTAACCTCGTTACATAGACTCTAAGAGTAGGTCGCAGTTCCATTTGGTGCTGAATGAAAGCTGCTTCACCGAACAGCTCCCGGCTTCAGCAAGTGGAGCAAGTGCTCAACTTGGGACATCTTGGTCATCAGACCCGTGTCTGATAACTAAGGCTCGGAAGTTCATGCAAAATAATATTTTTGCATATTTTGGTTATTTTGGCACAATGTGTCATATTGCTCTCCTCTGCCTGTTTAAGTGCGTATCTCTGCTCGAGAAGGGCGTATATTCTAATGGCCTATTGTTTTGAAGCGGTTTTTGTTACTTCATGTTCTTAGATTAGAATATACGCCCTTCTCCGAGAGTCGAATACTGAAACTAGTTTAATTCCTAGTACGTTTCAGTCATTTTTACAAGTTAATATCAATTACTTTTATTCAGCATTCACTGTGGAATTGCATGTGATAATTTCAAAGTCAAATGCCATGTCCGGTGCTTCGGATTCCACGTATAAAGGAGGTCCCGTGGCTCATATTCTCAGGTTTTACAGTCACGTAAAATTACAACCTTCCTTTTTCTTTTCACTGTGTAATTATTGTAAAATGATTTTCATTTTAAAAAAATCAATGGCTATTATTAAAATTTTATATAAGTTATTCTTAAAATTTAACATACTAAAATAATTATTGATGGTCAACACCACTTGAAGTTCCATAAAATAACATTTCCTACTATTTAGAACTGTTTCTTAGTCGAGATACAGTATTTAAAAAAAGTGTAGTTATATGTCCGTTTGTTCATATTTTCTTTATATTCAAAATAGAAACGCTCAAGAATAGCGCATATTTTTTGAAACGTGATGCATACTTGACCAATATTATAATTAGTGCATTTTTTGCATGCATATTTATTAATTTAATAGTGAATGAAATTCCGGGTCTTACTGATAACCTTTGTTTTTGTGTTGGCTGTAGTTGCGACTGTGATTATCAGGGTCACGGAGACCACCCGTCACACTGCATGTGGAACAACTCGTAAATTACTAATATCAAGATTAACTGTTGGAATTTGACGAGCTTTTATAACAGCAGATTGTGTAAAGAAAAAATACTAAAAATTAAAAGCTAAAAACTAAAAATTAAGAAAAATTAAAATTAAAAATAAGAATTAATAGTTAAAATTTGTCAACTCGAACTTAAAAAAACTAACAATGCAAATTAAAAACTAAATAAAAATGAATGAAGAAATTTAAAACTATATATTTAAAGCTAAAAATAAAAAAATAAGAAAAATAAGAAATAAAAAAACTTCGAACTAAAAGTTAAAAATTAAAAACTAAAAACAATAATTACAAACTTAAAACTCTAAATTAACAATTAAATAACGAATTAAAAGCTAAATAAATAAATAAATAAGTAAATAAATAAATAAATGAATAAATAAGACGCGAACGAAGGATATTACGTAATATTTTAGGCAACAAATGGTCTAATCCAATGAAAAACTATACAGTAACTATCGACACGTATGGTCGATCATTACAAAATCGAGTGTGTTGCAGCCTCATTACGACTCGCAACAGAATCAACAAAGCAAACTCCTCTTAATAAGATAAATAATAAATAAATGCACTCATGTATATTTCAGAAGAGGCGTGTCGACGGGGTTTAACCCCACCCCCAAGAGACATTTCTTTACTTGAACCTTTATATCACCTGTTTTTCGCTACCGCTATTGAGGTTTCTTACTCCTGTATATATTTTTAAAGTGATCACGTTCTTCACTTGGTAAATGTCCTGCACTCTATTCGCAGTGAGACTCCTCCACCAGCGTTGAAGCTAGCCATGGATCAGTTTTACTGTTGAAGTGTTTGATCAGTAACCTACGCTACGGGTTGCTTTAATTGTGTATCCGTTTCGTTACAGATAATTCAGTACATGAGGAGTTCCTGTAATTTATTCCAATTAATGATACAGATAAAGTCTTCAAGATGGCAGATTTTGAGAGTCAGTAGTAATGGCAGTAGGAACACGGAGAGCAAAACATTATTTTTCTCTCACACAATGCGGCTTCGGTGGCGTAGTGGGTAGCATGCTGAGCTTCTATGCCCAAGGTCGCGGGTTCAAACTCGGCCGAAGTTGTCGGATCTATTAAGAGCGTTAAAAATCCCTCAGTGTGCTTCCTTCAGAGAGGAAGTAAAGCCGGCGGTCCCAAGTCATAGATTTATGGTATGATAAAGAACCTTCCACTAATTACACTTGTGTGAAGCTAAATTATAGGTTATATTTGACTAACGCTCTTAGGTTCCACCGTTCGTTGCCAGGAGCCAACTGCGGTGGCATCTAGTAACAAAGTTCAGAACTACTTGCTCGTTGACAGTGGCAGGAAAAGTTGGAACTACTTGAAAATGGAATGTCTGCAGTCCTTACTTGAATTGAAAACAGATAGCACACACTATTACAGCCATCACAATTAACACCGGTTATCAGAAGGATTCTACACACACGCAAAGTACAGGGGGCTACATGACCGCGTTGTCGCAGCCCCTAAACTGAGGAACCAACGAACCATCTCTCACACAATATCAATATTTTAAGTAACCACGTAACTATGGTCATGATACCACTGCATCGTTCCAGTTTTAATATTTAGATACTGTTTTCCATAATTTTTTTCATTTTTTTATTGTGCCGAAAAAATAACAAGGCCTAACATAGTTTTCATACAAAGAGAACGGTTATTTAATTATTGCTTTTATGAATGTTAATCGAAATTTCATTTTAATTATGATGATGACTGTCGTTTTAAGGGGAGGAACAGCAAGGCCATCTGCTTCTTTAATAAGGTTTGGAAATATCAAAAGGACAGAAAAATGCAGATATCTTGGTGAATGGATTCAACCTAATGGCCTTGATGAGGAAGGCAATAAGGTCAGAGCTCGTAAGATGGATATCGATTAACAAGAAAGCCATATCCTTCAGAGCAAAGTTACGACATTATGCCGCTGTGATTAAACCGGAAGCTCTTTATAGTCCTGAATGTCTTATGTTAAACAAAAAAAGGAGAAACAGAGGAGTTACAAAAGAAAGAACGACGAATCCTAAGGAAAATATTGGGGCCAGAACAGAGAGCAGATGGATTATGGAGGAGACGGAGGAATAGTGACTTGTACAACCAGGCGGAGAAACTTACAGACACGATGCGTAAGAAAAGGATTACAATTTATGGCCACCTCATACGAATGAACAACAATAGATTAACCAAAAGGATATTCACTTACATTAGCAAATTAAAGTCCACCACAAAATGGGTTGAGGAAATACGAGCAGATCTCAAAGAAGTTGGCATCACTCAAGAAGATATTCTCAACAAATCACTGTTTCGAAGGAAGCTTGATAAATGTAAAGAGTTTCAGGAAAAACCTAGCTCAAATACCAAAGTCATCTGGTCTGAAAAAAGAAGGGGGAGACTCAGTGAACGCATTAAGAAATTCTGGGAGGAGAAGAAGAGATTGGCAAGTCGGCCGATTGTTCATCGCGGTCCACAAATCGACAGAAGAATGTACACAATTACCCTATTCTATCAATGACCCGCCCCACAGAAGGAAATCCTGCTTACGCCACTGATGGTAATTGATATTATATTGTGCTGATCGACTGAAAAGTACCAATATCGATTGTCAATGAATCGTCGAATTTTCAAGATAATTCTAGCCAATTTCTCGCTTTTAAGAGCCTAATAATAAATCTGTTAACATCCAGTGATAATGGTTATAGCCAAGTTATTCTACTTCTCGCTTTGAGGTGAAATGTGCTCAATTAAGTTGCTCCAATTCGTCAGACAGGAAACACAAGAAGAACCGGCGAGGGGGCGTGTTCCTTGTACCACACTAGGTCATCACTTTACTCCAAACGTGTCAGCTTTCATAGTCTCATGTTAGAGTGAACTAAGTCTGATGATGATGATGACTGTGATATTGTTGTTTTAAAGGGCCTACCATTTAGGTTATCGGCCCCCAATGGTTTGGGTGAGAGTGAAAGATGAGATGAGAATGAAAACTACAGTGAAACCCCTCATATCCGAAACCCGGAAATGCGAAATCCCGGGTAATCCGAACGAGGATCTTTCGACAATTTGAAGTTTGAAAAAATACACGCTAAAAAGAGAAAATTATTTATTTAGTCATAAAACAATCATATACTCTGCATTATGACAGCATTTTACATAATTAGTTGAAAAATTAACAAGCATAGTGTAAAAGTGCCTACATAGACTACTTATCCCATCCAGGATTGAGAAACGGAAACGTTGGTTATTATTATTCCGTAGGTAATCACTTTGCTAAAACAATGAAATAGTAATAGAAACACAAAATATCACTTAATCTTTCACTTGAAATCAGTTATCTTCAATATTGTAGAAGTGACGAAAACCTTCCGGCGGAGACCATTGCGCGCCAGCGTCGCACTAAGATGACATTTTATGGCGTGGCTGCTGCGTGTTGTTCTACGAGGCACAATACGATGTCAAGGGCAGATGCAGCTTCAGTATAAGTCACATTGTCTGCCGAAGTTTCTTCTTCCTCACTGTCATTAGCTACATTGGCGTCATGTTGACTCTGGACCAGACTCACTATTTCATGTTCGCTGTTTGCGCCAAACCAGCCTGCCTCGCTCAATGTAGGCTACAGTCCTATACCGTAACGAGGGCTGGTCATTATGTTATGGATATATTTCGGCTAATCCGAACAAATTGAAATCCGAACAGGCTACAGCCCCAATTAGTTCGGATTTGAGGGGTTATACTGTATAACTAATACTAACTACAGACTCACATAGACTACTAGAAGAAGAAATGGTAAACAGATAAAGGATAAGGCAAATAAAGGACAGGAAGAAAGAAATGCCCTCAACCCATCGAAGAATGAGGATTGAGGGACTTGGAAGGAAGGAGAGCCATGAAAGGCAGATAGGAAAGGGGAAAGAGGAGAGGGCTTGCCCCAAGGTCAGAGGAAAAAAGGGGACAGGAGCTCAGGAATCCCTCGGGGTCGCCAACTCCCAAACTCACCGGACGTGAGCCATTGAGGGTGTAGCACCACCCAGGGAGTGGTGGGGCTACATACACCCTGCCTCCTTGAGGATGTAGTGCATAAGGCAGGAGATACAATGAAAAGAAAAAGAAAGCTGACCCCTCGAAGAATGAGGGTATCAGGAAAGATAATACAAGGGACAATTAAGGCGGGAAAGTGAAAGACTCCCTAGGCATCGGATACCCTAATACGTTGGGGTTGGAAGACAACAACTAGAGTTGACCAATAGAGGTCGACAGGAAAGAAGACGAAGAGGAGCCCGGCACAAGTAAGTGGAAGCAATGCCGGACTCAGTTGGGGTCCCGTGGTCGCCAAACCACGTCCCACTAGATGTGAGCCCCTACGGGGGAACTAAGTCTGTCATGGCTTCCATCGAATACTAGTGTGTTATAGGGTTCGGATGTTTAGACCTAAAATGCACAAAATATGCAAACAAATATCCCCTAAAAACAAGCTATAAGGATCTATCAGGTTGAAAGGGGAAGTGGTTGGCCCCATTCCGTCCTCCTTGGATTCGCCCCTGCTTTGAACTACTCGTCCACTGGAAATATTTCTTCACACAAATTGCTGTAATCTTTGAATAATTCAAATATTTGAAATGTTCGATTTATTTTAATAATCGACTGCGCGAAATGCTCGAGTAGGCTACTTGGAATGTTCAAATAAATCGAACAACCGAAGTATCCGGACATTCCCACTGTTCGAACTTTCAAATAATTTAAGGTGGCTTCGGTGGCGTAGTTGTTAGCATGCTGAGCTTTTATGCCCAATATCGCAAGTTCAAATCCGGCCGAAGTCGTCGGATTTTGTAAGGCGTTAAAAATCTCTCAGTATGCCTTCCTTCGGAGGGGAAGTAGAGCCGGCGGTCCCATGCCATAGATTTATGGCATGTAAAAGAACCTTCCCCTAATTACACTTGTGTGAAGTTAAAGTTGAGGTTACATTTGACTAACGCTCTTAGATTCCAACTTTCGTCGCCAGGAGCCAACTGCGTAGGCGTCTAGTGACCAAGTTCAGGACTACTGTAGTTGTTGACAGAGGCGTTTGGTAGCAAAAGTAGGAACTACTTGAAAATCGAATGTCTGCAGTCCTTACTTGAATTAAACAGTCATCACAATTAACACCGGTTATCAGACGGATTCTACACACACCCAAAGTACACGGGGCTACATGACCACGTTGTCGCAGCCCCAAAGCTGAGGAAATAGCCAGTTATCAAATAATTCATTCGAAGTTCAAATTGGCAAATATTCGAACAGTCTAATTAATAGAAGTCGTCGGATTTTTTAAGAGCGTTAAAAATCCGTCAGTATGCCTTCCTTTGGAGGGGAAATAAAGCCGGCGGTCCCATGTCATAGATTTATGGCATGTAAAAATTCTTCCACAGAATAAACTTATGTGAAGTTAAATTGTTAGGTTAAATTTCGTCTGAATGCTCTATCAAAGTTCCGACGTTCACCACTAGGTATCACTGATATCTGGTAGCGAAAGTTGGAACTACTTGAAATTGAACGGAACTTCAGGCTCACCCTGGAAGCAGCTACAGACTCAGGCGAGCCGACATGTCCTCGGACACTCCCGGCACTAAAAGCCATACGATAAATAGATAAATAAATGGAATATTCGAATGATGTGTGCATCCCTTATGTCTAGGAGACATTGTCTTTACACCAGGTCGTGCAACATAACGAAACGAAGAAATGTGGCTCAGGGTGGACTGTGTACTGCTACCACTCTGTAGGAGACCGTTGAACGTATCCTGGCCACATTTCGTCGTTCTGTTAGCCTATGTTTAAATATTGTCACATAAACATGTTCCCCGCTAAACACGCACATGCTACCAAACGTGTCTCATGACTTTCATCTCTTCCTTGCTTGAGGAATCTTAAATACGAGGGCTGTATTTTTTAGCCTACTTTCGATTTTTGCAAAAAAATGAAAGTAGACTTATGAGATCAACACAGGGCGAAAAAAGTGTGTCTGTCTGTGTGTGTGTATGTGTGTGTGTGTGAGTCTGTGTGTGTGTGTGTGTGTGTGTGTGTATGTGTGTGTGTGAGTCTGTGTGTGTGTGTGTGTCTGTGTGTGTGTGAGTGTGTGTACTCTGAATGTCTGTCCCCCTCTATCAATTCGAACACGGTGAATGCGAATTGAACGAAATTTGGTACAAAGGTAGCACTAGCAAAGGACACCTCAGTGTCATGTTTTATATCGCCGCCATCTTTACTAAAACTGAATGGCGGCCACTCAAACGTTCAAAACGTAAAATCAAATAACGACTAACCAAATCATCCGATCTCTACCAAATTTGGTAACAACATACCTTCGTATAGGATGCGTCTTGTGACCAAACTACAAGGTCGTCCGCCATACCATTTCAGGATGGCGGCCGTGCGAATTATGCAAACTTTATAATCCATATCATGGGACCCACCAGTTCCGATTATCGAGCCGAGAATCGTTTTAACTGCTCTAAAGGAAGAGGTACGTTCGAAATTAAAAGTTTATTTTGTAATACTATAGTGCAGACGTGATTTTAAAAAGCTGAGCTGATTCAGTAATAAGACAAGATGGCAGCGGATATCTTGTGCCTGACTTATATTTCACTAATTTGAGTATTGCATGCAATATAGCGCACTGATACAAAATAAATAAACTTTGTATGAAATGCTTTATATATAAATAATATACTCCAGTGATGAAATCGTTTAGTATAAATCATTATTTGCTAACAAGTTCTATGTAAGTCATTTTATATAGAACGATATTCGTTGACACAATTAGCTCAGTGGTAGAGCGTTAGCCTATCGCTTAAATGCCTATGGTTCAAACCCGATCAGAGCTAGGTTTTTTGCTTGAAATGTTATATGTTTATTGTTTTTTATGACTCAGATGTTTTAAAATTAAGCGTTATATTGTGCATATTATGGTGTAAAATATATATTTAATTAAAACATAATTCGCCAGCAGATTTACTCGAGACATCTAGCTGCCAAAAAGGTAACTGCACGTCGACCTACTTATTAACTTCCAGATTTTATTGAAAAGTTTCTTCTTCTGGCCGCTAGAATGCACTCGCTCTGTTAGGATTATATTGTTCGATATTTCACCACTAGATGTCACGACTAGTCTACGTGGGGCTCCATTGATTACTATACCATTGGCATTCTATGCGCATCGAATTTGAAGAAGGACAAGATGATACTACGATACATTTTTACTTTTTATTTTAAAGGGTTTGTAACAGCCAATTTTGCGTTACTTGAAAATGTTATTTGAAGTAAAGAACAAAACGATTTCACATAGTAGTTTGTATACACACGTCTCTGTAGGGTCATGGAAAGATTTGTTAATTCAATTAGGGTTTTCGATTCCCGGTCAAAGCATGTGAGATTTTCGAAGTGAAATGCCATGTCCTGTGGTTCGGATTCCACGTAAAAAGGAGGTCCCGTGGCTCATAATCACAAGATTCACGGTCACGTAAAACTACAATCTTCCTTCCTTTTTTTTTCAATTAGGGTTGTGAAAGCCATGCACAACCAGACGTGTAAAGACATGCCTCAACTCAAAGTTGGATGTTGCCCACGGCAGGTCGTATATGTAATAATAATAATAATAATAATAATAATAATAATAATAATAATAATAATGTTATTGGTTTTACATCCCTTTTAACTACTGCTGCTTTTAGAGACACCGGGGTGCCGGAATTTTGGCCCGAAGGGGATCTTTTACGTGCCAGTAAATGTACTGACACGGCTCCCTCGCATTTGTGCACCCTCAAATGCCAGCTGACTGCGCCAGGATACGAACCTGCAATCTAGGGTCCAGCAAGCGAGAACGTTACCGCTGAGCCACGCAGCCAGTCCGGTCGATTAGGTCTCCAGATCCATAACATTCTTGATATACTTCTTATCTTTCTTTCTTTCTTTCTTTCTTTCTTTCTTTCTTTCTTCAATGATGGTAGCAGTTTTTATCTAGGTTGTGGCGTTTGGTAGAGGTAAATCGTTTCAAAGGTCTTCAACAAAGAATAGTTCTATTATACTCTTTGATAATAACGAGTTATAACTATACTCATACATTTAGGAGAAAGTAGGCTATATGTTCATTACTGAACATCTTGTTTTTCTTTCAAGTTCCTATGGACTGTATAAAAATAACAGATTGACATACCAAACTGATTTTACTACTAAATGTTTGCTTGTTTTATTCTTAAGTCTCAACATAATCGCCAAAATGATTGAAAGAATTGTCGTATCATTACACCAGCTTTCCACCGGGTGAGTTAGCCGTGGTCGTTACGGCATGACTGCTAGCAGCCGCTCACATCCGGGAGGCGAGGAGGATCGAATCCCCCCTCCGGCAACCTTGAAGATGGTCATCTGTGGTTTCCCATCTTCCTTCCAGGCAAATGCCGGGGTTGGTCCCTAACTATAGGCCACAGCCGCTACCTTCCAACTCCTCGTCCTTACATTCCAACTTTCCTCCCCAATGGTACTTGTAGCTCACCCATTGGGTGTCCTTCTCAAAGCAGCTACAAACCTGGCGAGCCGAACATGTCCCTGGACACTCCCGGCACTAAAAGCCATACGCTAAAAAAACAGCTATCCAATGCCCTCGGCAAAAATTCTGCCGCCACTGAGGTGGTTACGTCTGGCGAGTCTCCTGAAGTGTTTCCTTTTAGGCGAGGCGTCGCCGCCCAACCATACCTTCAATTCTCGAAAAAGGTGAAAATCATTCACGACCGCACTGTTCCAATGTTACTATAGACTCCTTTTTTAAGAACTCAAGTGTCCAAACCTTCTCTGAACGATACGACAAATGTTTCAATCGTTTTGGTTCCTCAGTTTAGGGGCTGCGACAACGCGGTCGAGTAGCCCCGTGTACTTTGGGGGTGTGTAGAATCTCTCTGATAACCGGTGTTAATTGTAATGACTGTATTAGTGTGTGTTATCTGTTTTTAATTCAAGTAAGGACTGCAGACATTCGATTTTCAAGTAGTTCCAACATTTGCTACCAAACGCCACCGTCAACGACCAACTAGTACTGAACTTGGTTATTAGATGCCACCGCAGTCGGCTCCTGGCGACGAACGTTGGAACCTAAGAGCATCAGCCAAATCTAACTTATAATTTAGCTTAACACAAGTGTAATTAGTGGAAGGTTCTTTATCGAGCCATAAATCTTTCATTCCTCTCCAAAGGAAGGCATAGTGAGGGATTTTTAACTCTCTTAAAAATCCGACGACTTTTTCCGGGTTTGAACCCACGACCTTGGGCATAGAAGCTCAGCATGCTACAAATTACGCCACCGAAGCCACCTTTGAATCGTTTTGGTGATTATGTTGAGAATAAAACAAGCAACAAGTAGTAAAACCAATTTTCATACAATCCATCGGAACTTGAAAAGAAGTAGTTCCGTGAAGATCTATACAGCCTATTTTCATATATCCTACTCATGTTAACTGCCACTATCAACATACAAAATTTCAGTTTGATTGCTGTAATAGATTCGTAGATACTGAGAACCGACTAAATATTTCGGATGGTCGCCATGTTGGATTTTATATTATGTAGGTCCTAGAATTATGTACTGTTACATGAAGATTATTGTGTACGTGTAGCATTCAAACTTCAATCGCATGATCAGGACACAAGAAGTAAAAAGGAGATTTTTAAAATTTCGCACAGCTGCCATCTTGTGGTTATCGAAACAATTGAAATAAATTAGATGCCGGTGGATTAACATTCGTATAAGGATTTACTGTACCAAGTTTCACAGCACTCGGATGGTTAAATTGCGAGAAACGTCCATGTGAATATTTATACTTCGCGTCGCCGCCATGTTGGATTTGTGATCACCAGGTTATTTAAAGTCCTATAGGTGAACTTAAGTTCATAGCCCCTATGAACATTTAAAAAAATCAGTTTGATTGCTATAATAGATTCGTAGATATTCAAAGCTGTCTAAATATTTCGGATGGTCGCCATGTTGGATTCTTAAATGTATAGGCCATAGAGTCATGTACCATTAAAAGAAAATTATTGCGTAGGTTCATTATTCAAACTTTCACTTCGATCGCATGATTACGACACAAGAAATAAAATCTTAATTTAAAAATTCGCAAAGCCGCCATCTTGGAGTTATGTAAACAATTGAACTAAATTAGATACCAGTGTATTACAATATGTATAAACATTTCCTGTGCCAGATTTCATTGCGGTTAGAACATTAAATCGCGAGAAAGGTATATTTTAAATTTTCAAATTTGCTTGGCCGCCATGTTCGTTTTGTAGTTAACCGGTTTTTGAAAGTCTTATAGATGAACTTCCTGTAGTGCCCTTTATCACCGTACAAAATTTCAGGGTGATACCGCTTATAGTTTCAGAGATATAGAATGCCAGGGAAATATTATGCAGATCCGCCATCTTGTGGTTATGTAAACAATTGAACGAAGTTAGATGTCGGTGCATTACAATGTGTATAAACAGATACTGTACCAAGTTTTATTGCGTTTGGTTGGTTAAATCGCGAGAAATATCTATTTAAAAGTCGCAAATTCGCGTGGCCGCCATGTTGGTTTGTAGTTTTTCAAAAGTCACATAGGTGAACTTCGAGTAGTTCCCTTAATCACCGTAAAAATTCCAATGTGATATCGGGAATAGTTTCGGAGATATTGAATGCTGGTGAAATATTTCGCACGGCCGCCATGTTGGATTGGTGAGACTTAACAAAATTTGAAGGGCATGGTCGGGGTCGTCCGGAATAGTGCTATGAACTTGAGATTCATTGATATCGCTCCAGCCGTTTAGAAGTTATTAGGGACACACACACACACACACGCACGCACACGGACAAAAGGTGATCTCATAAGCCTATTTTTTCAAAATTGAAAATAGGCTAAAAAGCAGCCCTCGTATTGTGCACAACTCTAGGAATGGGTATTCCAAGATTCAGACACCTAGATATCAAGGGAAAGGCTATAGCCGCTTTTGAAAGTTGAGATATTTGAATATCGCGCTACATTGCTTCTCGAAGCAATTGGAAAGAATATACCGCTAACAGCATGTCAAGTGACGTAGCGAGTAATAGCAGAGGTCGAGGCTATTTATTGATTAAATAGTTAACCATGGAGTAGAGACTTGAGACTTGGATCAGATTACTGGCACGGCCAAATGAAAGAGAATGCAATTAGTATCAAGTAAATCGGACCAGGGATACTAGAGATATGAGGATTTCTAGATTTCAGCGTGATGACGCGTGACCCTGGCAGTTTTGAATAAAAGCCGGCCGGCCGAGGCATCGATAGCTCATTCCAACACAAGCACTTGCCGAGCAAGTTGCTGCTACGCTGAGCCAAGGCACATGGTTGCCGGATCTACGCAGAAGTAATTTTCAAAGTTGTGATAGTCACAAAAGTGCTGCGCTACGAGGTGGAACTTAGTAAGTTTCCGGCGAGGAGAATCACTGAGGTGATTGATTATTTTCTACAGACATTGGTAGAAATAGTTTTATTTCTACATGGACATATGCTAGACTTTGTCTAGAATTAGTACTTTGTCACAGTCCAGTAATAACCTAATACTTGGATATTTAAGTCCATTTCAGTCAGTTTTCATATTGGTAACTTAATAACCACTTCGATCTATCAGTACACTGAAGACCAGTCGATCACGGTGGTGTTCGTTAGTCTACGCAAGGGAAACTACAGGTTGCTTAGCGCATGGTAGATGGTGTGAAGCCATGCCCAGGGAACGATCTTCAGAACAGCCGTTGATTGGTTAGACTGTCAGTGTCTTCTTGTATTGATAAGATTACCGTGAGTTATGTTACAACTGACATATCTAAGAATAGATCACTTAGATCTGACCCCATTTAAACAAACTGTTATGGAGTTAACAGAAGCCAATATTAAAATGGAACAACAGTTAATTCAAACGTCAAGAGATACTACCACTATGTCTGACTAGACGGATTGTGGGTATATAATGGCGGCCGATACAAGGATTATACATGCTTTTCCGATAGGGCATGTCTATGGATAGATCTGGTACAGACCAGGTTTACTACGCTTCAAGACCATCAAGAAATGTAAGCCACATTTGAATTATATTATGCCTAGCTAATCGGAACAAACTATTTTTCGGCAGATGACCAACACATTTATTTTTCTTCGTATTTAAATCTTGCAATGATTTACGCAAGACTTGTTAGAGTTATTCTGAGTATTTTCAGCACTCAGAACAGTTTAGGATCGATGACCGAGCATTTCGAGCATTTATTTGAATATTTCATATTTTAGGGATATCACGGAAAACCGTCGATGTAATGGTTGAGTTAAATTATTTTTGTTGAGGAATGGATATTTTTTTCCATATTCGAAGATTCGAACATGTGGATTCTCACATAATGAGATGATAATTAAACATATTTAAAATAATATAACTAGGCCTAATAATAATAAAAATAATCCACTAATAATAATAATAATAATAATTTTTGTATTTTTTCTAAATAATTCTTGGATATTATATTTTCTAATAATCATATGTATTGAGAGAGAGCCTATGAAGTAGTTTAATCATTTCTAGTTTGGAACAGGAGATTTTCCGAAGGAGAGTGGTTAGCGCAAGCCCGCATTCAACCAACATTTCAGTTCTGGTTGAACAGTTAATATTTGCAATGAGCAAAGTATATTTTTCAGATAACACGGAGAGGCGTGAAACGGGAAGCAAATGATATTTGTATCAAATAGGATATTTTTGTATTTATATAAAATCATGACGTAAATACACTCGAAAGTGAAATAAAGATTTTCATAAGTATGGTAAATTCACGGGTTGAACTGAATGGTAAAATAAAATAAACTTGTAAGTTTATTAATCTTCCAGTGTTGATAACAAGCAGAAGCTTGATTTATTGTATAAATTTTGGGAAGAAAATTTATATGTGTGGAGTAGTTGAAATGCCATTCCCAGGTGCGCATGTTTAAGTCGCAGGAATGAGGAGTTTTTTTCGAGCATCAATCAAATAGCAGGTTCGATGGCTCAGGTTTATAGAAGGAGTATTGGAACTACACATTTCGTCGTATGAATGACCCGAAGGTTATTTCTTTGAAACCATCAGTTCTTATTTCAACCTTGTTTACGAATTCCATTTAGACGTTGATTTTGCTAGAACCCGGATTTGTCATGATAGTAGTTTATTCTTCTTCAGAGGAAGACCTTTGCCGCTGTTGTTGTAATATTGTGTTCTTACACAAATAATAGAATGGGCCACTGCCAATTAAAAATAATTCTTTAAGCACGAATAATTTGAAGGATGTTTTCAATCCTAGTGCCATGAACTAAATGAATTTATTATAAAGCTATAATTCTTATTTCCGCATTCTGTCGAAGAATTGCAAGTTGTGAAAATTACTAAAAATGGCCATGAATATAAATATTTTTCATAATGATGATTCCAAGTGGAAAATCAAATAGTTGAATGGTTCAACAATTTATTGATCAAGTTGATGATTCAGAAGTCATATATTTTGTTAGGAACTTGAAGTTCATAATCGAGTCACTTCTCGAAACATTTAATGTCAGAAGAACAATTAATTTTGTTGTGCTTCGCACAGTTCTTCGATGCTATGCTCAAAGGTCAAATACTTTTCAGATGTTATTAATATGTGTAAATAATTTGTGTTGATTCAGAAATAATAATATTTTTTGACAATATTCTTTGAAACTGGAAAAATAAGTGAAAGTTAAAAATTCTATGAACATTTATTCTACGAGTGTTAATATTATGTAAGAATTCAAACAGTGAACTACGATATTTCCAGTAAAGACAATTAAATTTGAACTGGATTTAATCATAAATAATTTTGGAACACAGTCTACAGGACTAACAATCAGACTTGTGTTTCCAAAAAAATAATTGTCAAATGTGTTTGGGAAATTTCTGTATATTGTGTAAATAGGAGTGTGGGTCGCCACACGTGAGTGATGCTGCTTTGAGCATTTTTGCAGTCAATTTTAAATTCAAAATAAAATGAGATAATTTTACAGGATGTGTTATACCCAATTGAATCTCCTTCTTTCCTTATTGTTGCATTGAGCCAAAAATCAGTAAAGCATTTTTTTATTTGATGTCGTTTTTGCGATTAGCTTTAACCCATCTGGCGCTCCGGGATATTTTGACTCTCGTGCTGACTGATTATTGGTCAAATGCATATGTGGTCGTGCGGACTCCGGTCTAAACGGGCACAGTATGTTCCCGGCTGTTTAGTTATACTCGCCTACCCCGTATGGTGTTGAGGGGTTGGGATCAAACCAGAGACTGTGCGAGCCGGGCGGGACCTGTAACGGAGAGCATCTAACAGTACACTGGGATGCTGTGAGTGTATAACGGCTTGTTCGCCGCAGGCTGGACCACTCCATTGTGCCGGCATCACGCCGCAAAATATCATCCTAAGTCGCTTCCTTTGTTACTGGACACCATGGTCATCAGCCCCGAGCACGTGTAGTCCACTGGCCTAGTGCAAGTCTCATGGGTCAGCGATATCTTTCCAGTAACACAAACACCTTCAACATTCTCAAAGTTCCATTTGTCTGCCTGCTTTCAAGTACGCCTTGTAGCGTAGTGGTTGGCGTAATTAGCTGTTACCCTGCTTGCCAAGGTGGGTGAGTGGTTATCGTGTCGGACTACCAACCTTTCAGGTTTGCTCCTGGCCGTGGTAAGTGATTTTTGAAAGGCGACAAAAATCACGGCAGGCATGTCATACTTTGTTGGCATGTTAAAGAACCCATTTGAATTCAGTAGGCCGTGTTCATAATGGCAAAATCAATCTCGGGATTTACCGCCATCACAAAAGTTCCTCCTTTCTGTACTAGAAAGCGCTATAGTGTCAAGGAGCTTAGATATCTAACCTTCTTGACTTTCATAGCGCTCCAAGGAACAAAAAATCTACATGTAAGCTGCCCTCTGGCGTCAAATAACAAAGCTTGCACCTGGCACCCGCGGCCATACGATATTATTATTATTATTATTTTAGCTGCCACCCTGTAAACTGGGGTTCGATTCCCTCCTCAGCCATCCTGGAAATGAATTTCCGTGGGTTTTCCAACTTCTATTCCAGGCAAATGCTGGAATGGTTCCTAAACTAGGACCACAGCCGCCTCCTTCCCAATCCTAGCTCCAATTACCAATAAGTTGTTGTTAATTCATTCAGGGACCTTGCGACATCGTGGTCATTTATCCCCGTGTACTTGGGTGTGTGTGTATGTAATGCATGTGAAGATTGGGAAGGAGGCGACCGTGGCCTATCGCAGCATTCACCAGGAGTAGAATTTAGGAAAACAACGAGAAACCTCTTTCAGGATGGTTCAGGAGGGAATCGAACTAGCCACTTCTTAGTTTTGCCTCACGATGCTGAGTGTACACCATCCCAGTCCTCAGACCAGAATTACATTTCTTGACAATGCCTGGAATCGGACCCAGACACCCCCCCCCCCCCTTGATTGGATCAATAACAAGAGAGTAGAATGGGGGTACCGTTGAAATATAATATTTAACATATTCTAACCTTGGTCTATCCCTACAGTTCTTGTCCTCGACCCTTCCTTCCATAGCTAAGCTTGCTATTCCTGGGTATCTTAGTATGGGTCCTACCAACCTATCTCTTCTCTTCATTAGCAGTCGCCAGAAACATCTCTCCTCTCCCACTAGTCTTAATACCTCTTCGTTTGTAACCCTATCTGATCTTCATCATTCCCCTGTAACACCACATTTCAAACGCTTCAATTCTCCTCTTTTCTGCTGCACCAACAGTCCAAGTTTCACTTCCATAGAGCGCTACGCTCCAGACCAAGGTTTTCAAGCCGCTCAATTCGACGTCAATAAAAGTTTCTAATTTCTTCCGGCTGTATTTGTAATGGAGAATCACAGAAAATAAGCGCCTTCGGAGGCGTAGTCGGTTGCATGCTGAACTGCTGTGCCCAAGATCGCGGGTTCAAACCCGGCCGAAGTTGTCTGATTTTTTAAGAGCGTTAAAAATCCTTCAGTATGCCTTCCTTCGCAGGAGAAGTAAAGCCGGCGGTCCCATTTCATAGATTTATGGAATGAAAAAGATCCTTCCACAAAGTAAACTTGTGTGCAGCTAAATTGTTAGGTAAGATTTCGGTTGGTTGTTGGTTGGTTTTTAAGTTTAGGGGTTGCGACAACGCGGTCATGTAGCCCCGTGTACTTTGGGTGTGTGTAGAATCTGTCTAATAACCGGTGTTATTTGTGGTGACTGTATTAGTGTGTGTTAGCTGTTTTTTTAATTCAAGTAAGGACTGCAGACTTTTGAAATTTTCAAATAGTTCCTACTTTTGCCGCCTAACGCCACCGTCAACGACTACTAGTTCAGAACTTAGCTACCAGACGCCACCGCAGTCGGCTCTTGGCAACGAACGTAGGAACCTAAGAGCGTTCTTTACATTCTTAACCTATACAATTTAGCTTCACAAGGTTTTTTAACATGCCATAAATCTATGACATGGGACCGCCGGCTTTACTTCCCCTCCGAAGGAAGGCATACTGAGGGATTTTTAACGCTCTTAAAAATCCGACGACTTTGACCGGATTTGAACCCGCGATCTTGGGCATAGAAGCTCAGCATGCTACCCACTACGCCACCGAAGTCGCCTAGGTAAGATTTCGTCGGAACGTTCTATCAAAGTTGCAACCTTCACCACTAGGTATCATTGATATCTGGTGGCGAAAGTTGGAACTACTTGAAATTGAACGGAACTTGTAGCTCACCCTAAGGGTGCCCGCTGGAAGTAGCTACATACTCAGGTGAGCCGAACATGTCCTCGGTCATACGATTTAGTAAATAAATACAGAAAATATAAAGGAGAGGAGCCCGGTGCATGTAAGTAGCATCAATGCCGGACTCAGCTGTGGTCATGTGGTCGCCAACACACGTCTCACTAGTTGTGAGCTCCTGAGATGATTAGTAAGTACTGTAATATGGAAGCAGTGTGCCCGATAGAAGCAGCTGGCAAGGTAGAGTGTCGCCTAGCAACGCGTGCCACTATTTGTCTTGGGCTTGTCTCCTAGCAACGCTGGAGTAGTCCTACTATTTGTTTATGATCGAGAAACGCTTAGCTGTTCAAACATGTGAACATGGCATAGAAGGTTTACCGCAATAACTGACCCACAACCTGAATATGCGTGGGCGACACGAATCGAATTACACTTCACCGGCCGACCTCTTTTCTTATAGCATCTGTGCCTTCGAAATCTGAGCAGGGCCATCGCGATTGCCGGGTTCCTGGTATTACCGCTGGGATCGTGGTGATTATTATTCTCTGCGAAGCGGAACATTGTCGTTCTGGAAGTCATTTTTAGCCTATTTTCATTTATAAAATGCTTGCCACGGTGGGTGAGTGGTTATAGTGTCGGACTACCAACCCCAAGATTGCAGGTTCGCCCCTGACCATGGTAAGTGATTTTTGAAGGCGACAAAAATCACGATACTCATGTCATACGTTGTTGGCATGTTAAAGAACCCATTTGAATTCAGTAGGCCGCGTTCAATGGCAAAATTATTCTCGGGATTTTCCGTCAACACAAAGTTCCTCCATTCTCTACTTGAAAGCGCTGAAGTATCAAGGAGTTTAGATATCTAACCTCCTTGACTTTCATAGCGTTCAAAGGAACGACGAAATTCGACATGCAAGCTACCCTCTGGGTGTCAATTAACAAAGCTTGCACCAGGCACCCGAGGCCATACGATATTATTATTTATGAAAAAAGAGGCTTAAGAGATCACCCTTTGTCCGTGTGTGTGTCCTTAATAAAATCTAAACGACTGGATCGATTTCAATGAAACTCGTCCAGGACATTATAAGGTAATTCGTCCAACCCCGACCGTGCACTTCAAATGCTAATATGTCTCTCCAATCCAACATGGCGGCCAAGCAAAGTTAAAATATTTCAATGGCTTTTTCTCAAGATTAAATCATCCGAGCGCAGTGAAACTTAGTACGATAAATATTTATACAAGATTTAATCTGCTGGCATCTGATTCAATTCAATTTTTTCATAACAACAAGATGGCAGCGGTGAGTTTTTTTTATCATTTTAAATGATGTTGTCGACTTCGTCGTTACGCTGGGGACTGGCGTTGTGTTACGGTGACGGGACGAAATGTACCCAGATGCACTGAGGTGTGTGACGTCATAGTACCGCTTGGTGCATGTGCTCCCCCGACAATCTCTACTTCGTTAGTATAAGACATAAATCCCCGATTCTTGGATGTCACGGGTAATGTAGAGAACCACTGGATGGATTTTGAAGCGGTTTTCAGCATTCTGTAAAGGATATCTCGAGGAAAGATTCTGTAGAAAATAATTTATGTATGATCAAAGGAAGCCAAGCAGTAACGATTTCAGTAAAAAAGTCGAAAACAAACTTGGCGTCCGTGCGCTTCTTAAACTTACGCTGGGCAAACCGTTAAAAATATCAATATACTATAAGCGTAAGAATTGGTCAGCATGAAAAGTTCTTCAAAAAAGTCCGCGAAAGCATATCTCTATCTTCAATATATTGCCCACTATAATTGTTTTTAGACTGGATGGAAGGGGCACGTCCCCGCACGCTCTGGTGAGCGTGACGGCATCCCGCGTGCTTGACCTTGCTTTGCCCTTGGTTTGCACCTGCCGTTCGCGAGTAATTTGAAACAAGATAATCAAGATAAGTATTATGCAGATAATTTTCTAACATGTAAAGAGTCTTTTTAGCATTTTTCAGCATTTGTAGCATTTAAAATGATACAAAGTCCAGTCTTTCAGACTGACAGTCACTTTTTTTTTATTAATTCTTGATAACAACTACTTTTGCTTTTCAACTTTCACAAGGCAGATTATTGAAAATATATAATTTATGATTCACACACCTTTTTGGGAGTCGTTAGAAGTTGAATTGTCACTGCTGTACCGGAAATATTGTTTTATTATAAATTATTTTACCTCTTGCTCATTTGACGACCATGACACATTGACGTTCTACACTACGTTGCCAACATGTGTATTATTGTGGGGTCTGTAGTAGCGTGTGTATTTGTAACTCAGATTAGGATTGGGAAGGAGGCGACCGTGGCCTTATGTTAATAACCATCCCAGCATTCGCCTCGAGTAGAAGTGGCTGAGGTAGGAAGCGAACGCACCTCTCCTCAGTGTTTCCTCACGAGGCTGAGTACGCCGTTCCAGCCCTCAGACAAGGATTACATTTCTTGGCAGAGTGCGGGCCTCAGCGGTGACTGCCAAAAATCCTAACCACTCAGGGGGGTATGTAAGGGGGTAGCTGTGGGAGCTCCAGCCCCCCCCCCCCCTTCCCCGAAAGAAGCCAATAAAAATTTAAGTACTCTGGTTAAAGCATAAAATAATTGTAAATTTGGTTGTACCCTAATCTTAACTTATTGGCTAAGTTATAATAGTACATTATGCAACGAGCCTATAATGCCAATAATTAAGACACGAGTATGTTTATAAAACGAGTGTCTTAATTACCATTATAGGCGAGTTGCATACGACTGTTTATGTTCGACGATAATTATTATAACTATTTTATGTTCGAACATAAATATTCATAAATATCTGTCGAGATTTCGCCAGTTTTATGTACTGAACAGAGCGCATGAGACGCAGAGAATGCCTTGTATTTGACCATGTCCCCCTCGATTACCATACTATGACACTAGGCCACGCAGTGAAATTTAAATTAGAAGGCCGTGGAACTCAGCGCAGGTGCGATAGTATCCTTATCTAATCGGTCAAACAACTGTTTCTTGAGCTCTGATTGGTGGGAAAAACTGTTTCATAATGAAAAATAGTGTTATAATGAGCATCATTATAGTAGACTACAGTTTTCTGACATATAATAGTCAGGGTCGATCATAAACAATATTACGATTGAAATTAGACTATCTCGTGGTGTAGTGGCTAGCATACTTGGCTGCCACCACGGAGGTCTGAATTCGACATCGGCTCTGCCAAGAAATGTTAATTCTAGTCTGAGGGCTGGGATATATATATATATTGTACCCAATCGGCATATATATACATTATTTACCTTTCTGCTTAGTAAATTGACAACTACGGTATTTAGATATTTGCCATTCATACTCCACAGGCCATAATAGAACATTCATTAAGTATAAAATTGTATTTGTGTTGTATTTTACATCTTCTTTTGTATTGCCACTAAATTGTAGGCTATATGTACTTAGAATTTTACCATTAACTCTTAAAAATAATTACACAAGTTATATGCTCTAAGATATTGGTTGATATTTCTGGGTATTTTGCGGTGACAATCCCCAGAGAATACTCACAATTTTCCAGGATAGTCAGCCCCTCCTCGAAAAAAATGTATACACGCCGCTGTAGCCACTACGCAACAAGGTGGACCATGTAGGCTAATTACTGAACAGATACTCACAACGCTTCTATTAAGAGATAAACCCCTTTCCGTCGAACTACCGCCATTAGCGACTGCAACACAATGCAATCAGCTTATTGCTAACTAACCAGGCAGATTATTAGAGCGTCAAATATTAATTGCAGAGTGGGCGTTGAAGGATTAGTTACAATAATGGGAATGCAGACGAGGCTGTGCGATTCAGTCGAGCCCAGAGCAGAAATACAGGGTGATTTATTTGCTGAAGTGGGGTCAGCTACCAGGCGCGTGTTGGAAGAATTTAAAAATCTTCGAAAATTGCGTTCAGTGGAATTGTCTACTTTGGGCTCTTCTACCGCCCCGGGACTCATCCTCTTCCCGGGCCTGCAAGTGAATGGTTGAAGATGATGATAATTGTTGTTGTTTTAAGGGGCCCTAACATCTAGGTTATCAGCCCCTAGTGGTCTGGGCGATAGTGAAAGATCATATAGAGAATGAAAACTATAACTAATACTAACTACAGATTTGCAATCTAGAAGAAGAAATGGTAAACAAATAAAGGATATGTCAAATAAAGGGCAGGAAGAAAAGAAATGTCCTCAACCCTCGAAGAATGAGGATTGAGGGACTTGGAAGGAAATAGAGCCATGAAAGGCAGTTAGGAAATGGGAAAGAGGAGAGGGCCTACCGCAAAGTCAGAAGAAAAAAGGGACAAACTGGACTCAGCTCAGGAATCCCTTGGGGTCGCCAACTCCCGAACTCACCAGCTGTGAGCCCCTGAGGGTGTAGCACTATCCAGGGTGTACCAGAAGTGGTGAAGCTACATACACCCTGCCTCCTTTAGGGCCTTGAGCAGAAGGCAGGAGATAACATGAAACTAAAAAGAAGGCTGACCCCTCGAAGAATGAGGGTATCAGGATAGGTGAGACAAGGGCTAATTAAGGCGGGAAAGTGAAAGATTCCCTAGGCCTCGGATACCCTAATACCGTCGGGGTCGGAAGTAAACAAGAGTTGATCAAGAGAAGTCGACAGGAAAGAAGACGGAGAGGAGCCCGGCACAAGTAAGTGGAAGCAATGCCGGACTCAGCTGGAGTCCCGTGGTCGCCAATCCACGTCCCACTATATGTAAGACCCTGGAGGAAATGAATGAATGAATAATGCCTGTAGTGTCCCTAGAAGGTCAAAGGCCTCCCTCGAAAGGGGGAGCTCGTTGATTATATCTCACGTGGTGAGATAGTCACGTGAGATGGTTAATTTTGTCACTATGACAGTTATAATGTTTACTGGAACCACCGTATTCCTAACTCTTGAAATCGTTCTGTGTCTTGCTGTCCTGAACCAGTGGGGTCTTATACCAAACTCTGTCTCTTCTTGTGTTTCCGGTATGGAAACTCGAGATTATCATCCCTCAACCTACTACAGTGCTGTATATAGCCTACATTAATTTTTTTCACCTTTTACGCTACTTCTGTCCACTTGTATTACCTTTGTATTATTTTATTGGTGATTCAAGCTTTACAGCTGCTGTTTGAACGCGTTGTCTACTTGAGGAAGTCATGTTGAACTTTGTGCAATCATAACAGTGTAGCCAACTTTTGAACCTGATTCGATAAAATCAAATTACTCGGGTGCTTTTTTTTACCGCTAAAACAATGTTTATACACAACAAAATGTATTGTAATACCCCTTAGTGCTGAATTACTCTGCATATCGTTCCAGATACCACTAACAACTAGGCTATTGTATATTCACACACATAATTCATCACATGAAAAGCAAAGTTGGTAAAGCTTCCAATTAACCATGGGGAAAGAAAGGAAGGAGATGCCTCCGCTGCGCTGCCTAGCGCAAGCTGTTGAAGCCAAACGGCTCGCCCACTTTGGGGAGCAAGAAAATGCCTGTTCCTATGCTTAAAGCCGTAAACCACTCCAACTAGTAATGGCTTTTAGTGACATAAACCTGCAATGACAAGTCAAGATTTTTTCTTGGACAGGCAGAATACACTCTGTACATCACGGTACTTGGCACAAATAAGCTGCGTTATCGTTTTAAAAGCCAATTTAAATATAAATATGAGAGCACCTTTGCGAGGCTAGTTTTGTAAGGAAGACGCGGCAAAACGTAATAATACGCTGAAACACTGATTGAATTGAATACAGGTGTCGGAAGGTACGAGTTATACCAAAGAAGGAACAACTTGGGAACTAATGATGCCGAACTAATTACAGTATTTACACCAAATCGAGTTTTAAGTACTTATTGGTGTTGAGGCATTCATCAGTTTTTAGGCATAATTTCGAGCATAGCTACTTTCACTCATTGTTCGTACACATTTTGATATTCAAGAATGCGATCCTTAAAATTAATAAACAGAACACTTGGACGCATATTTGCACAAAGATACGGTAGAGCCTATACTTTTCGGTACCGTGTGGTATTTTGTTTGTGTGTGTGTGTGTGTGTGTGTGTGTGTGTGTGTGGAGGGGGGGGGGGGTAGAAACTTGGCGATTAGCCTCGAATTGATTCATTATGTAGGCCTACCGTAGCTGTTTGATAATTTGGGATTTGCAGAGAAATGGCTTTCTTGGTATTTACACCAAATTTATACATGCTGAGATTAGAATTGAAGTGGTTCTTTTTTTCTTTCTCTTTTAATAATTTATCACTACTGCTCCAGCATGAGTTAAGGTGAGAAAAGGCTGGAAAGATATCCTGCACAATGCCCACTGATCTTGGGACAAAGGCTCATGCAAGTCACGGAACACCGAATACAAGTTAAGGTTACGCCCACTTTGGACGCAGCGCTTGGCTTCACTCAAACGACCTCAGGGCATCTCCTCTTAATTCTTTCCTCCATGCAATTAACGTGGAAATGTAAAATACCTTCATTGGATTTATTTTTCAATGGAAATTCTGAAAAGTAACCTAGCCAGCTTACGGAAACATAGCAACATGTGTTGGAAAATCGTGTGCTCCAAAAACAAGCTGAAATGATGGGAACTATTTCCTGGCGCGGTAGTCTCTTCACAGACCAGAACATCAAAGGGACCGGGTAGGTCTTGAGGTGACTAGAGGTATAGTAGCTGTCAAAAGTCGTCCACCCATCTTCTTCTCGGTCTGCCGTGGCTTCTTTTGCCTGTGTATGGGTCCCCCATGGTTGCTCTGTGCGCCCATCTGCTCTGGTCAAGTCTCGCCCATTTCCACTTCATTCTGGCGGCCTGCTGCGCAACGTTCACACCAAATACGTGATTTATTGGAGTCTCTTGTTAAAAACTGTATCACTGCTTCCATTGAAGCGTTTGTATCGCCGCGTCACCTGTTTTATTACAATGATTTAAAAATAAATATTTTGACATATTAGGGTTTTTAAACATGATTTTTACTGCATTAGATGTTAACAATTAACTTAAGGCATGAACATCGACCTTCAAACGACACGGCACAGTGGCGAATCTACTGCCGCGTTGCTCAACTAGCCTGATGGGACAGGAATGTGATGGGAAGGACGTTCCCAGCCTTGGTGATAGAGTAAGGCCGGAGGGGGAACGGAAGTTCGCGGTAACTATGGCAACAGGAGTTCCGTGATGCAAATTGAACCAGCAAGCGAGTCGTCTCTCACCGGTGATTGCTCATCCACATAGCTCTCATTTCAAGCAATCTTGTACTTGACAGTGCTCGCTGCACGTGCAGTTCGTATATTAGATAGTGACGTGTTGCGTGTGTAATATGTTTTACATGTTGATATTCCAAGACAAGAAATACAAAAATATGAGTAATAATAATAATAATATATTTAATGCAGCCAAATAGCCATAACTTAAAATATAGGTTACATATTTGCATAATCACTCATAGACATTGTTCTTTTTGTACAGAATTCTACGTGGTGCCGTTCACACATATTTCCACATAATGTGCACTCACATTCTATACTTGTGTCATGGAAGTGTTTTGATTTGCAGAGTAGGTGGTGAAAACCGTGAACTGCCAACCTTGTAATGACATGTCTTAGTTCGAAATTAGCTTTTGTCCACGAGCGGTCTATCATGGCCCCTGTGACATAGAAGTCTGGTTGTACTTCTTCTCTCTTCTCCGTCAACGTTGCCAGAAATTTCTCTGATGCACTGGTGCTCGGTAGGAGTATAATTGTCCTGAGGTCATCTACGAGGAAAGATTTCTTTGCCAGGAGATAAACAAGTCTGGATCGTGTCGGTTTTGATACTCCTATCACCTTCTTTATGTAGTTCGCTTTCACCCTTTCCAAGGTGGATAGGTTCCTCGTTGTTAAATGTGTCCGGATGATTTTAATGCCATAGGTCATTATTGGAAGAATTTTTACTCTGAATAGCAACATTGCTGTCTCCAGACTGAGTGATCTGATGTCTTTTATTTCGTGATTTGCCATAATTGCTTGGGTTACCTTATCTGTGACATGTTTTGTGAAACAATATGCACTCGATTGCAGTGTGATGCCTAAATATGAGTATTGTAACATTAATGAATGAATGATCGTGTGGCCTCCTGAGAGGCCCGTGGGCGACCTGCGCGTCGTAATGAGGATGAAGTGATGATGAAAACGGCACATACACCCAGATCCCGAGCCACGGGAATTAACCCCAGGAGATTAAAATCCCTGATGGCTCGGCCGGGAATCGAACCCGGGGCACTCTGGGCCAAAGCCTAGCGCGCTAACCATTTAGCCACAGAGCCGGACACATTAATGAAATACCTAAAAGAAAACAGTATGGACGATGTGTTTTTGGAAGCATCCCTCCCGATATTGTTTTGCTAAGGTCCCATTCCAGTTTTGTACCGAAAATAAGGTCCCATTAACACCAACCTACACATATGGGGTACCTACAGGTTCAGCATAACCCAATGCGTAATCGAAACGCACTCACTTACTCTTTAAATGCCTCAAAATTAAATAAATACCTTAAAACATGTATATTTACAATGAAATAATGAAAGAATGCAACACGGTAACCATGGTAACAGAATCTCACAGGTCCATCTATTTCTGTAAGACGCAATGCAACTCCAATTATTATATTACTGTAAAAGTTTCCAGACGGTTATAAGGTTATCACTGAACCAAATTAAGCTGTAAAATTCATCAATACATACAGTATAATGCACTTAAGGGAGTCAAGAGGCACTCTAGAATATTTTCACGCAATTTTCACGTGTGAGTGTGGTACGAAAGGTCTTTTTCACCCGACTATAAAGGGTCTCCGAAAACCACATTTAAAGGCCCTGTGATATTCCCAGAAAACTAACTTCGCTCTGATATACCTATGAAGGAATGACAAACCCCTAACCACTGCACCAGTAGCTGAATTGATAAAGTCTGATTATTCATACCAAGGATAAATCAGTCATAGCATTCATGATTGAGATTTTGCTAAGTGTACTCTTTACAACTAGAATATTCGCGGGTGAGGCCGCGACGGGTAATGATAGTTCTCTTTATTTGTTTTCGCGTATATCCGATTCACTCCTGAACCGCCTAAGATTTTCCTCTCCATTCTGCTCAGGCACACTTCAAATGCTTGGCCGTCAAGTTCCAAGTCTGACTGGCATAAGTCAATACTGGAATGATGCATGTTTTCTGTTTAATGCAGCACGAAAGTCAGTCCCCAGAAGGCCTTCCAAGCTTGAGTTGTTCGTCTTTTGATTTCTTTGTCCATTCTTTGTGTTGAGGCGCTTGCCACGGTGGGTGAGTGGTTATCGTGTCGGACTACCAACCCCAAGCTTGCAGGTTCACTCCTGGCCGTGGCAAGTGATCTTTGAAAGGCGACAAAAACCACGACATGCATGACATACGTTGTTGGCATGTTAAAGAACCCATTTGAATTCAGTAGGCCGTGCTCATAATGGCAAATTAATCTCGGGATTTTCCGCCAATAAAAGTCCTCATTTCTCTACCAGAAAGCGCTGTAGTATCAAGGAGATTAGATATCTAACCACCTTGACTTTCATAGCGTTCCAAGGAACGACGACATTTGACATGCTGCAAGCAGCCCTCTGGGTGTCAAATAACAAAGCTTGTACCCGGCACCCCAGGCCATACGATATTATTATTATTATTGGCCGAGGTTTACTTATTTAGCGTATGGCTTTTAGTGCCGGGAGTGTCCGAGGACATGTTCGGCTCGCCAGAGGCTGTAGCTGCTTCAAGCGGACACCCATAGGGTGAGCTACAAGTACCGTTCAATTTTAAGTAGTTCCAACTTTCGCCACCAGAAGTCACTGACACCTAGTGGTGAACGTTGGAACTTTGATAGAGCGTTACAACGAAATCTATCCTAGAAATGTAGTTTCACACAAGTTTAGTTAGTGGAAGGATCTTTTACATGCCATAAATCTATGACATGGGCCCGCCTACTTTATTTCTCCTCCGAAGGAAAGCATACTGAAGGATTTTAACGCTCTTAAGAAATCCGACGACTTCAGCCGGGTTTGAACCCGAGATCTTGGGCACAGCAGTTCAGCATGCTACCAACTATGCCATCGAAGCTGAGGTAAATGTATTCATCAGTACACGGGCCTAATGACCACGATGTCGAGAGCCAAATGAACTCAAAATATACATCGCTGGAGCGGGTTAATAAACAAACCCTGGTCTTCATATGATGCTGCAGTTGTTGATTCATTTTTTAGGGGAATTGGAGGGGAAACCACACCTAAGGTAGTCGGGTTTCGAACCTCTGATCTCCGGACTTGTAGCAGCTCCCCAATACGCCCGTGAGGTCTAAGAAGAAGCAAAGCTTTGTGTCACAGTTGAAGAATTGCCGATAATGTCCGCCACGCAAAGCGAACATCCGCATCCGGTTACAATCTGTCCTAAAGAAGAAACCTGCTCAGTCATTCCGAGGAAACAGTTCCATATGCATGCCCCTGCTCTACTTGCCACACTCATTACACGGTGCAGTGACTTCATTATTCCAAGACGCTATTCTGCACGATTCATGACCTCAATGGTTCACTCCCTAAAACCCCCACTCCTGGCTGCCACCGCGGAGGCCCGGGTTCGATGATGATGATGATGATAATTGTTGTTTTGAGGGGTCCAACATCTAGGTTATCGACCCCTAATGGGCTGGGTGATAGTGAAAATGTCAATGAAGTGCAAACCAGAACGAAAATTAAGAGAGAAGGAAAATACTTACAAAAAGGAACTCAGATTGAAACTACTCACAACATGGAGAGCGGTAATACTTACAAAATGGAATTTAGAAGGAAAATACTCACAAAAAGAATAGATTGAAAAATACACACAAAATGTAGATTAGGTTCGAAATACGTACAAAATGCAAGTGAAATTCAAAATACTTACAAAATGCAAGTGAAATTCAAAACACTTACAAAATGCAATTGAAGTTCAAAATACTTACAAAATGTAATTGAGAATCAAAATACTTGCTGCAACGGAGATTGAAAACACCTACAAAATGGAATGTAGATGGAAAATAATAATAATAATAATAATAATAATAATAAATAAATAAAAATCGCTAAATGGAATTTAGATACACGGGGGTCCAATTAACAAAAACAATGCGGGAATCTTAAAGAGCAAAGGAAATATAATGAAAAGAAAACAAGAGGCCTGACCCCTCGAAGAAGGAGGGATCAGGAAAGATGAGACAAGGGCCAATTAAGGCGGGAAAGTGAAAGACTCCCTAGGCCTCGGATACCCTAATACCGTCGGGGTCGGAAGAGAATAAGAGTTGACCAAGGGAGGTCGACAGGAAAGACGATGGAGAGGAGCCCGGCACAAGTAAGTGGAAGCAATGCCGGACTCAACTGGGGTCCCGTGGTCGCCAACCCACGTTCCACTAGATGTGAGCCCCTGGGGGAGGCCGGGTTCGATTCCCGACTCTGCCAAGAAATGATTTCTTCGATATGTTGTTATTACAGTATTTCATTTGAGGGGCTAGAACATCGCGGTCATTTAGCCCCGTGTACTTGGGTGTGTGTGTGTGTACAGAAGTTCTCTGATAACCTGTGTTATAGCCGTGTCTGTATTAATGTGTGTATTAGCAATTAAGGTGAGGATTGGGAAGGAGGCGGCCGTGACCTTCGTTAGTTTACCCCGTTCCAGCCCTCAGAGCAGCATTAAATATCTTGACAGAGCCGAGAATCGAACCCGGACCTCTGGAGTAACATTTAATTAATTCTGGTTTGAGGGCTGGAATGAGGTACACTCAGCTTTGTGAGGCAAAACTGAGAACACGCGGGTTCGATTCCCACCTCAATCATTCGGAAAATGGATTTTCATGGTTTCCCATTTCTACTCCCGGCAAATGCCGGGATGGTTCCTTAATTTAAGCCACGGCCGCCTCCTTCCCAATCCTCATCTGAATTGCAAATACACACACTAATACAGCCATCACAATAATACAGGTCATCAGACAAATTCCAAACACACCCAAGTACACGGGGCAACATACCAGGATGTCGCAACGCTCCTGAATCAATCAACAAATTGTCACGTTATTTCTCATGGAACAATATAGGCATTTGCCTCAAAATCCCAGAACTACTCGTAACAGATGCGGTGTCCCGAGTGTTACTCGAAATCTTGCCGGTCGCTGCTCGATCTCTCCTCTGGTCCCACGTAGACTTAAATTATGCACTCTCTACAGTACGTACATTTCAAAAAAAAAAAAAAAAGGGACTGATAGTCAGTCAGAAAGACTGGACTTTATATCATTTTAAATGCTAGCAGCCGAGTACCAAGAAGGCAGTGCGAGAACAGAGTTTCTAGATTCTATTTTGTTTCTTCACTGCCTACTCGATTGTTCTCGCACTGCCTTCTTGAAACTCTGTTCTCGCACTGCCTTCTTGGTACTCGGCTGCTACATCGTACTATGACGTCACACACTTCAGTGCATTCTCGGTACATTTCGTCCCGTCACCGTAACGTAACGCCAGACCTCAGCGTAAGGGGGCTGCGTGACGCAGTGGGTAGAGGCGCTGAGCTTCTAACTGAAAGAGAGTGGGTTCGATCCCCACCCAGGTAGTGGATTTTAGAAACACAACTACCACTTTCGGAAACGCAAATAGCCCTGGGGTTCATTCAGCCTACACCGGGAATGAGTACCAGGGTAATTCCTGGGAGCAAAGGCGGCCGGGCGTGGAGCTGACAACTCCATCGCATCTAGTGCCGATGTCACAAAGAGTGGAAGCCTCTACCTTCCACTACTCCATGGCCTGGACGGAGTTGGCACACAAAGACCTCAGCGTAACGACGAAGTCGACAAGATCATTTAATATGATAATAAGTATTAACTAATTGACGGTCATTGGGAAAATATTTACTGAAGGATTCTCTTATCCAGTATGTATTTTTTGAACGATTACGTTCTGACACTGTTGCAATTTTGGTTGGTTGGTTCCTCAGTTTAGGGGCTGCGACAACGCGGTCATGTAGCCCCGTGTACTTTGGGTGTGTAGAATCTGTCTGATAACCGGTGTTAATTGTGATGGCCGTATTAGTGTGTGTATCTGTCTTTAAATTTAAGTACAAACTGAAACTTAAAATGTATCAAATAGTTCCTACTTTTGCAGCCAAACGCCACCGTCAATGACTACTAGTCCTAGTTCAGAACTTAGCTACTAGACGCCACCGCAGTCGGCTCTTGGCAACTATCGTAGAAACCTAAGAGCGTTGTTTACATTATTAACCTATCCAATTTAGCTTCACACAGGTGTAATTAGTGGAAGGTTCTTTAACATGCCATAAATCTATGACATGGGACCGCCGGCTTTACTTCCCCTCCAAAGGAAGGCATACTGAGGGATTTTTAACGCTCTTAAAAAATCCGACGGCTTCGGCCGGGTTTGAACCCGCGATCTTGGGCATAGAAGCTCAGCAATGTACGAACTATGCCACCTAAGCCGCTAGTTGCAAGTTTAAGGGCGTCGACTTCGCATCATATAACTAAAACCTTGATGAGGCAACTAGAGGCCTACACGTTCCAGAGTTTTCACTTGAGCTTTATTGATTGTGATAAAGTACGCCAAGCGAATTGGAAATTGGAAAATTGAAGTGCTTTATCGGAAGATGTTAAATCAAGTCGAAGGCTCTGTCCATTAAGTGATTTGCCGCCACATATAGAGGTCTACTTACTCTAAAAGTTTGAGTCATAGAGCCACAACAATATTTCCCACCTTTTTAACTCTCATAAACAAAGATCTCAGTAACACGCGGCGGGAACCGCCATTTCTCTGGTGGAATAGAGTCATTGTGCGCAAGCGCGGGAACGACAAATATTACATGTTCTAACATATATTTTCCTTTTAAAGACACTCTGCAAATCTACATGCCAAGAGCTCTCGTTAGAATGCATTACGAAGTCAATCGGATAAGACGTTATCTCAATCTCGTGGTAACAACAAGTGGTTCCGCGAAGAACTATACAGCCTATTTTCATATATCCTACTCGTGATTATTGCCTCTATCAACATACAAAATTTCAGTTTAATTGCTCTAACAGATTCGTAGATATTGAGAACCGGCTAAATATTTCAGATGGTCGCCAGGTTGGATTTTTATTTATTTTTATTTATGTACTATTACATTAAGATTATTGTGTACGTGTGGTATTCAAACTTCAATCGCATGATTAGAACACAAGAAGTAAAAACGAGATTTTAAAATTTCGCACAGCTGCCATCTTGTGGTTATGGAAACAATTGAAAAAATGCCAGTGGATTAACATTTGTATAAGCATTTAACGTGCAACGTTTCACTGCACTCGGATAGTTAAATTGCGAGAAACGACCACGTGAATATTTATACTTCGCGTTGCAGCCATGTTGGATTTGTGATCACCAGGTTATTGAAAGTCCTATAGGTGAACTTATGTTCATAGCCCCTATGAACGTAAAAACATTCAGTTTGATTGCTGTAATAGATTCGTAGATATTGGGATCCATCTAAATATTTCGGATGGTCGCCACGTTGGATTGTTATACGTATAGGCCATGGAGTCTAGTACCATTAAAGGAAAATTACTGCAAACTTTCACTTCGATCGCATAATTACGACACAAGAAATAAAATAAAAATCTAAAAATTCGCAGAGCCGCCATCCTGAGGCTATGTAAACAATTGAACTAAATTAGATACCAGTGCATTACAATGTGTGTAAACATTTCCTGTACCAAGTTTCATTGCGTTTGGATCATTAAATCGCGACAAAGGCCTATTCAAAATTTTCAATTTCGCTTGGTCGCCATATTCGTTTTGTAGTTAACTGGTTTTTGAAAGTCTTATTGATGAACTTTCAGTAGTGCTCTTTATCTCCGCAAAATAAATGCAGGGTGATACCGCTAATAGTTTCAGAGATATAGAATGCCGGTGAAATATTTCGCACAGCCGCCATCTTGGGGTTAAGTAAACAATTGAATGAAGTTAGATGTCGGTGCATTACAATGTGTATAAACATATACTGTACCAAGTTTTATTGCGTTTGGTTGGTTAAATCGCGAGAAACGTCTATTTAAAAGTCGCAACTTTGCTTGGCCGCCATGTTGGTTTTGTAGTTACCATGTTTTCAAAAGTCACATAGGTGAACTTCTAGTAGTTCCCTTTATCACCGTAAAATATTCCAGGGTGATATCGGTAATAGTCTCGGAGATATTGAATGCTGGTGAAATATTTCGCACAGCCGCCATGTTGGATTGGTGACACGTAACAAAATTTGAAGGACGCGGTCGGAGTCGTCCGGAATAGTGCCATAAACTTACCGAGTTTTATTGAAATCGCTACAGTAGTTTAGAAGTTATTAGGGGGGACACACACCATCACACACGCACACACAGACAGACACACGGACAAAAGGTATGTATGTCTACCCCTTATTATTCCCGTTTTCCAACGGGGTAGGGGATGTGATGCGATGGAAGTCTTTGTGGCGATGGTTTTTTACGGCCGGATGCCCTTCCTGACGCCAACCTCATGAGAGGAGTTAATGAGAGATGAAATGAATGATGGTGAATGAAACTGGGTACGGATGTGGAAGGAAGCGACCGTGGTCTGTCAGAAGGTACCGTCCCAGCATTTGCCTGGTGTTGAAAATGGGGAAACCACGGAAAACCATTTCAAGGACGGCCGACGGTGGGGCTCGAACCCACGCGTCTACCGAGTCAGCAGAGAGCTTGGCCCCATGACCTAGCCAGCGTAGCCACTGCTGTACACACGGACAAAAGGTGATTTTCATCAATGAAAATAGGCTAAAAATCAGCTTAGTTCTTTAAATATGTAGATATTTTCATTGTTGACTGCCCACAGGTTAGTCGGGATGGGTCTCGAAACAAATTGTACGATCGTCAGGCATAGCGGTCATGGCGTCGGCTTGAAGTTGAGCTTACCCCATCTTAAGGTGTTGAATATAAGAGAGATATAAGCCTACCTTGCGCTGCCGAGCTGTTTGATGTCTGAGGCAAGGAGGGCACCGCTTTGACCGGCGCTGACGTCACCACGACTGCTGTAATAGCGGGCACAGGCACTGGAGTGTTCTGTTCGGGAACTGCCTCTGGTTTCCTAAAACATAAATTATTAATAACATAAAAAATAATTAAAAATTAAAACAGAAATGTGAAAATTAAAAAGTAAGGGAAAATAAACAATAATAATAAAACACAAATATTAAATAGCAAAAATAAAAAATGAAGAATTTTAAAAACTAAATTGAAATTAAAAATTAGAAACAAAAAATAAAATTCAATTTCAAAATTAAAAATTAAAGAACAAATTTAAATATTAAATAAACAATAATTAAATACAAAATTAAAATATTAAAAAACAAAATTTAAATATTAGTAAACAAAAATTAAAAATAAAACAACCAAAAATCAGAAACAAAATTTTTAAATTAAAAATATATATTAAAAAACAAAAATTAGAAATGAAAAATAAAATTCTTAAACTAAAAAGCAAAAGCAAATATTAATAAACAAATAAAAAATAAAAAACAAAATGTAAATATTAATACACAATTTAAAATTAAAATACAAAATTTAAAAACGAACTTTAGATAATAAAAACAGTTTAAAAATGTAAGAACAGAAAATAAATATTAGTAAGCAAAAATTAGTAATTAAAAAATATCATTTAAAATTGAAAATCAAAAATTTATATAGGCTATTAAAGAACAAAAATTAGAAATTAAAAAGCAAAATTTAAAAATTTAAAAACAAAATGTACTTATTTATAAACAAAAATAATGAGAAACAAAAATTTAAAAATATAAATAAAAGTTCAAAAAAATTCAATTAAATTAAACATTTAAAAACAAAACGTAACTTGAAAATTAAAACAAAATCAAAAAAATAGAAAATTAAAAAAATAAATCAAAAACATGGAATCAAGGATATGTTTGATTTGTCTATTTATATTATAAGTACGGTTTCGCTCGCGCTTTAACAAGGGGGAACTAAGCGTGCTTGCACTTATCACCATGGTAACTGGGTGTCGTAAATTAGTCGACGCTAAACATTCCATGTTGAAACTGTCCATGCTAATCCCAGACAGTTAGTTATATAGTTATTGTTGCTGTATGGGGCGGAACAGCGAAGTCATCTGCTCCAATCCCAGATAGAATTCCATGTTTTAAAGAAATCATGGGCCCATTGAGTTTTGGAGAACTATGGAAATTAAAGAAGTAACAGAAAATTTTTATGGACTATTTTCCAGTTCTAACAACACTTCTTGAAGCATATCTAGGTAATTAACAGAATTGATAGTACCGTGCGTCTTCGTGGATCATAGCTTGGGGTGAAATCCGTGCGCAGCTAGTCTGGTCGTCGTGTGTCTTAATTCGTAGTTGGCTTTTTTCCACCTGTCGGTTGTCGTCGCGTCTGTGCTGTAAAAGTAAAGCCAAATTTCTGTTTTCTTTCTATGATGTTCGAGAAAAAGATAAGTAATGCTTAATTCAACTGCACATTTTGTGCTCTAATACATGTATTATAGAACTGTTATGTTATATTATCAATATAGAAGAGGTTATTTATTTATTTATCGTATGGCTTTTAGTGCCGGGAGTGTCCGAGGACATGTTCGGCTCACCTGAGTCTGTAGCTGCTTCCAGCGGACACCCTGAAGGGTGAGCTACAAGTTCCGTTCAATTTCAAGTAGTTCCAACTTTCGCCACCAGATATCAATGATACCTAGTGGTGAACGTTGGAACTTTGATAGAGCGTTCTGACGAAATCTAACCTAACAATTTTGCTTTACACAAGTTTAGTCTGTGAAAGGATCTTTTACATGCCATAAATCTATGACATGGGACCGCCGGCTTTACTTCCCCTCCGAAGGAAGGCATACTGAAGGATTTTTAACGCTCTTAAAAAATCCGACGACTTCGGCCGGGTTTGAACCCGCTATCTTGGGCACAGCAGTTCAGCATGCTACCGACTACGCCACCGAAGCCGCTATAGAAGAGGTATTTTGCCGCTAGGAGAATTAAAATTGTCGCTAAATCGCTATCAAAAATAGTAAATTTTAATATATTTTATAGCAAAATTTTGGAGAAGTCGCTAGTTAAGTGACAAAATCGGTAAATTGGCAACAATGTTGTGAGCGCAGTGCCACACAGCCAACCAATGAAGGGCAGCATGTGGGATGGTCTGATCTAAAGCGTCGTATAGTAGGAAACGGAAGTAATATGTGTTAAAATACAGCTCGATGCGCGCTGATGGAATTGGCTAAACGGGTCAAATTAGAGCTCTGGTAATTACATAGAACATGCTATGGTGCAGGAGCTGAATAATCCATCCCCACAGAGCGCAATTCATTAATCCCTTCTCCAATAATCACTACTCAAATGTTGATGAGTGCCAGTGCGGTGGTGAATGATTTCACGCTGGCATGAATTGAAAACCAGCCATAATGAGTATCAGCTCCCTTCACAATCATAATATCTGAGGGCGTGTAGCATTATTATTTATTTATATGCGAATTCCCCCAATAAATGGAAGACGTTAAGCGAATAACTCGAATCAACATTTTTTTTTTTTTTTGTTCTTGTTGTTCCAATAGGCTTTCATTCTTTCCGAGAAGGCTTGTTTACGTTCTTCGGATCACTTTGGCTTGTACTGTTTTAGTTCTGGTTGCTCTGATGTAACTTCCCATTTGTTTACCTTCAGTCAGAAGGTGTCCCCTTTTCCCCCAGGGGCTCACATCTAGTGGGACGTGGGTTGGCGACCATGGGAACCCAGCTGAGTCCGGCATTGCTTCCACTTACTTATGCCGGGCTCCTCTCCGTCTTCTTTCCTGTCGACCTCACTTGGTCAACTCTTGTTCTTTTCCGACCTCGACTGTATTAGGGTATCCGAGGTCTAGGGAGTCTTTCACTTTCCCGCCTTAATTGGCCCTTGTCTCATCTTTCCTGATCCCTCAATCTTCGAGGGGTCAGACCTCTTGTTTTCTTTTCTTTTCATTATATTTACTTTTCTCTTTAAGATTCCCGCACTGTTTTTCTTTAATGGGCTCGTCGTTTATCTAAATTCCTTTTAGCGTTTTTTTGCATCTACACTCCGTTTTGTAGGTATTTTCAATCTACGTTGCATTTTGTACGTTTTTTCGATCTAAATTGCATTTTGCGAGTGTTTTCAACCTCAATTGCATTTTGTAAGGATTGACAATCTAAATTGCTTTTTGAGTAAATATTTCAATAATGTCGGGAGTCCGGAGATCCGACGAGGCTTTGTGAGTATTTTGAATTTCAATTGAAATTTGTATTTTTAACCTAAACCACTTTTTGCAAGTATTTTCAATCTAAATTGCATTTTGTTATGTATTGTCGATCCAAATGAGTAGTTTGAATCTACCGTACATTTTGTAAGCATTTTCAATTTCAATTGCAATTTTTAAGCATTTTCAATTTCAATTGCACTTTGTGAGTATTTTGGATCTGAACTGGGAATTTTTTTCAATCTGAATTGCATTGTGTATTTTCAATTTCAATTTTTTTAAAAGTATTTTGAACCTCAATTGCATTTTGTAAGTATTTCGAATATTAATTCCATTTTTTAAGTATTTCGACTCTACATTGCATTTTGCTCGTGTGAATGCGAGTTGGTCCAGATGGAGGGAGGTAACTGGAGTCCTCTTTGACCGCAGGATACCCACCTATCTTAAGGCCAAGATTTACAAGACCGTCGTGCGCCCAGTCGCCCTCTACGGTTCTGAATGCTGGCCGGCCTCTGTTAAACACGAGCAAGCCCTGCATGTTATGGAGATGCGCATGCTTCGTTCGTTGCTAGGTCTGATGCGACTTGACCATATCAAGAATTGCGATGTACGAGGGAGGATGGGAGTTGCTCCCATACAGGATAAAATGTGGGAGGGTCGTCTACGCTGGTACGGCCACGTCATACGTAGTTACGAACAATCAGTGGCTAAAACTGCCTTGTGCCTCAACCCGGATGGTAAATGAGCTCGTGGGTGACCTAAGAAGAGGTGGCTTGATTGCATTAGAGAAGACATGCGACAAATTAATCTGTGTCCGCATGATGCCCTTGACCGACAGAAATGGAGATTGGCATGTAAAGTAGCGTACCCTGCTCCAAAGTGGGACAAACGCTAAGATGATGATGATTGGATTTTGTACGTATTTTGAACTTAACCTACATATTGTGCGTATTCTTCAATCTATTCCTTTTATGAGTATTTTCGTTCAAAATTCCCTTTTGTAAGTATTAGGCCTACCGCTCTCCATTTTGTATTCTTTAATCTGCGTTAAAAGGGTCAGATGACCTCGTAGTTCCGCCCATTAAAATGACAATAATAATAATAATAATAATTTAATGAGTGCAGCCAATGGCTAAAATGTACAGTAGATATGCCAGTTAATATAAACTTATATACATTTTCTTTATCATTTGACACATGGTATCTTTCAGAAAATATGTCAGAGAGATCGCACGTGCAGCCTGGACTTGGGCTATAGCACGTCTTCATTCATCATGAGTATCCGGATTTCTTTTTTCGTCTGAAGCAGTTCTTGGAGGTCTAGTACGTAGCTTGGTGTAGAAGGCAGAAACATCGACAGTCTGAGTTCCTCTATTAGAAACGCCTTTTTCCAAGGGGTGTCCATATACTGTATTTTCTATTTTTCACAAAATTTCGTCAGCGACACTTCTCTGCACTTGCACGTCCTCACGTGGTATCTGTCGCAAGGACCCTTACGAAGCTTGCACACGCATAGTTCGTCTGGTTGGTGATAGACGTCTCTCATGCAGATCCGGTGGTGGAAACCATGGACCGCAAAGCGCGTCAAGATATGTCTCAGCTCGTAGGATCCTTGCATCCAGTCCTGTGTAGTCATAGCGTCCGTCGTATAAAAGTCATGCCAAATGTCATTTCTCTTTGCTGTCATGAGACGTAAATACTCCCCATATCCCGGTGTGTTCGGCAGGAGCATCTGTAATCTGACTGCTTCCATGAAGGGCAGTTCCCCTGTAATGACATTCACATGCCGCGAGGACGTGAACTTGGATAGGCATAAGGCTCTTTTTAGATACATTGCCTTGATCCTTTCCAGCGTTGCCAGATGTCTGTGCCTAAGATGTTTCCAAATAATTTCCAGGCCATACATCGCGACTGGTGCTATTTTTAACCAACTAAGGTGTCTCTTTCTGAAATGTCTGTAAAATCATTCCCCATATATGTACCCTGTAATTAGGGCGAACACAAGACACGACCCGACACTGAGAATGAAGCACAGTCCAAGTGAATAGCGGGGATTCAGTATACCAAACCGAATGGTGTGTCGAATCATGTGAAACAAAAGTAAGATTGAAGCTCCGTTCTGGAGTAACCTTTCTAAATGCGCGCAGCTGTGTAACGCGATGCGGCCGTCGTCGCTTTCTTCTGTGGTGAACAACAAGGCTGCTGTTATAGCAGTACAGTGGCCTGGCATTTAAAGACATTCCGCAGAGAGTAGCGAGGGGCGTTCGGTCGAGGGTTCAAGTTCCATTCTTAGTGTAGTCCCCTCCAAGCAACTGCTGGGATGGTAGCTCATAGGTAATTCAAGATCTTGAGCACACAAACACTATTGCAGTGACAAATGTAACGCTGATAACGGAGATGTCCCTTCCCAAGCCCTCGGCATAGCTGGGGAGCAGTAGCAAATCCGAGATCGGAGGTTCGAATCCCGGCGCTGACAGTGTAACGCAATGTTCGGCCGGCACTTTCTTCTGTGGTTAACAACAAGGCTGCTGTTATAGCAGTACAATGGCCTGGCATTTAAAGACATTCCGCAGAGAGTAGCGAGGTCGAGTTCCATTCTCAGTGTAGTCCCCTCCAAGCAACTGCTGGGATGGTAGCTCATAGATAATTCAAGATCTTGAGCACACAAACACTATTGCTGTGACATTAGACGGAGATGTCCCTTCCCAAGCCCTCGGCTTAGCTGGGGAGCTGTAGCAAATCCGAGATCGGAGGTTCAAATCCCGGCGCTGACAGTGGCTATACTTCCCCGTGTCTTTCCACACTGCCTCCAGGCACATGCCGGGATTGTACCTGACTTCAAGTCCCGGGGCGCCTGTCCCAAATACAGTCACCACATAAACACAGGTTATCAGACAAATTGAAAAACAACACGGAGCTGGTGACCAAGATATCCCAAACCTCTGAAACGATATTAAAAACAATTCCTGCCTTCCTTTTCTTCCTTTCTTTCCTTCTTCCTTTCTTTCTTTCTTTCTTTCTTTCTTTCTTTCATTCTTTCTTCCTTTCCTTCTTCCTTCCTTTCTTTCATTCTTTCTTCCTTTCCTTCTTCCTTCCTTTCTTTATTTCTCCCTTTCTTTCTTCCTTTCTTTCTTTCTTCCCTTCTTTATTTCTTCCTTTCTTTCTTCCCTTCTTTATTTCTCCATTTCTTTCTTCCTTTCTTTCTTCCCTTCTTTATTTCTTCATTTCTTTCTTCCTTTCTTTCTTTATTCCTTCCTTCCTTCTTTTCTTTCTTTTTTCTTTCTTTCTTTCTTCCTTCCTTCCTTTCTTTCTTTCTTTCTTTCTTTCTTCCTTTCTTCCTTCCTTCCTTCCTTTATATCTTCATTACTTCCTTCCTTCCTTCCTTCCTTCCTTCCTTCCTTTCTTTCTTTCTTTCTTTCTTTCTTTCTTTCTTTCTTTCTTTCATCCTTCCTTTCTTCCTTCCTTCCTTTATATCTTCATTACTTCCTTCCTTCCTTCCTTCCTTCCTTTCTTTCTTTCTTTCTTTCTTTCTTTCTTTCTTTCTTCCTTCATTCCTTCCTTTCTTCCTTTCTTTCTTTCTTTCTTTCTTTCTTTCTTTCTTCCTTCCTTCCTTCCTTCCTTTCTTTCTCCCTTTCTTTCTTTCTTTCTTTCTTTCTTTCTTCCTTCCTTCCTTCCTTCCTTCCTTCCTTTCTTCCTTCCTTCCTTTCTTCCTTCCTTCCTCTCTTCCTTCCTCCCTTTCTTTCTTCCGTTCTTTCTTCCTTTCTTCCTTCCTTTCTTCCTTCCTTCCTTTCTTTCTCCCTATCTTCCTTCCTATAGCCACTACACTGTGTGTAATTACGACAAGGATTGGGAAGAAGATGGCTGTGATCTTCACTTAGGGACCATCCCGGCATTTCCTTGGAGTAGAATTCGGAAACCATGGAAAACCTCCTCCAGAATGGTTGAGACGGGAATTGATCCCACGTCTTCTCAGTCTCACCTCACGAGGATTGTTATAGCAGGGCCGGGGGTGACAGTTTCTCTCTAGATTCAGATCCAGGAGTTATGCAGGCAACCTGGAATTATCCCCGAGTTCCCGTGACCTATGCATTCATTGGGAGAATGAAAATCCACAGCCTGTTTCCAGTCGACCGAGCGGGTCAGGAATGGAATGAATGAAGCCCCCATCTAGCGGCGAGGATATGAACTGTGCTGAAGCCTGTCGCACTCCTCTGTGGCAATGATTAAATGAATGGCACATGAAATGAAATGAAAGTGGAGAGTGTTGCTGGAAGGAAATATTGACAGGGAAAACCAGAGTACCCGGAGAAAAAACTTGTCGCCTCCGCTTTGTCCAGCACAAATCTCACATGGAGTGACCGGGATTTGAACCACGGACCTCCAGCGGTGAGAGGCCGGCGTGCTGCCACCTAAACCACGGAGGTGTTGCATTCATTGAGGATAATTTATAAAATACATGTTCCACTGTCTTGACGCAAAGGAACTGTCGTCCTAAATTCATGGCGCTGTGAACATCGCGCTCTAGGAATTGTAATTTATTGAGATTCACTCTCTCTGCTTGTTCTCACGTCCAGCAGGTCCTCTACATTCAGGCGGCTTCGGTGGCGTAGTTGGTAGCATGCCCAAGGTCACGGGTTCAAACCCGGCCGCCGAAGTAGTCGGATTATTTTAAGAGTTTTTTTTTTAGCGTATGGCTTTTATTTCCGGGAGTGTCTGAGGACATGTTCGGTTCGCCAGTTTCGTAGCTGCTTCGAGGCGGACACCCAAATGGGTTAGCTACAAGTACCGTTGGGGAGGAAAGTTGAATGTAAGGTCGAGGAGTTGGAAGGTAGTGGCTGTGGCCTATAGTTGGGGACCAACCCCGGCATTTGCCTGGAAGGAAGATGGGAAACCACAGAAGACCATCTCCAAGGTTGCCGGCGGGAGGGGATTCGAACCTCCTCGCCTCCCGGATGTGAGCGACTGCCAGCAGTCATGCCATAACGACCACGGCTAACTCACCCGGTTTAAGAGCGTTAAAAATCCCTCAGTATGTCTTCCTTCGGAGGGGAAGTAAAGCCGGCGCAGCGGTCCCATGCCATAGATTTATGGCATGAGAAAGAACCTTCCACTAACTACACTTGTGTGAAGCCAAAATTTTTAGGTTAGAATTGATAACACTCTTAGTTCCAACGTTCGCCGCCATGTGCTGACTGCGATGCCATCTAGTAGCCAAGTCCGCGAGCTAGGTGTCGTGGAGGGTATCATTTGGTAGCAAAAGTAGGAACTACAGTGGAACTTTGATAATTCGAACCTCAAGGGACCATTAAAAAAGTTTGAATTATCCAAAAATTCGAATTTAGAAAGTTCTTTGAAAAGGGTAGAGAAAATACAGTACCGGTATATTGTATTACGTTTACATAATGCTTTACGTTCAACAAAGCAGATTAACAGACAACGGTACTTTATAAAGACTGTATCGTGAATAACCTCAAAAGTACAAATTAAAAATAACACCAAAGTGTACTGTATTCACCTATTTAACGACAGTAGTAATCCAGCAATCTAGTTAAGTCTTAGAGAAATCTACTGTTTTTCAAAATAGTTTGAGATCTTTACCTGTTTCCTACAATTAAGTCTCTCAGCCATCACAAAAGAATCTAAAAAATTTAAGGAACGGAAAACAGAACCACTTACGTGATTTCTACTTTCAAAAAAAAACCGCATAAGTTCTGTGATGTGGTTTGTTGCTTGGGCTGCACTCGGAACAGCTATTTCGGAAACTGACCCAACTGTCCCACTTGTTTGGCTTCCGATCGGCCTTTTACACTAAAAGCTTCGAATTATCCAAAATATAATTCGAATTAACCACGATTTTTAGTATAGATTGTATATAAAATGCTAGGGACCAAGAGAAAAATTCGAATTATAGAAGTTCGAATTAGCCACGTTCCACTGTACTTCAAATTATTGTCTACAGTCCTTACTTGAAATAAACCGGGTGAGTTAGCCGTGGTCGTTACGGCATGACTGCTGGCAGTCGCTCACATCTGGGAGGCGAGGAGGTTCGAATCCCCTCGCCGGCGACCTTGAAAATGGTCTTCTGTGGTTTCCCATCTTCCTTCCAGGCAAATGCCGGGGTTGGTCCCTAACTATAGGCCACAGCCGCTACCTTCCAACTCCTCGACCTTCCATTCCAACTTTCCTCCCCAACGGTACTTGTAGCTCACCCATTGGGTGTCCGTCTCGAAGCAGCTACAAAACTGGTGAGCCGAACATGTCCTCGGACCCTCCCGGCACTAACAGCCATACGCTAAAAAAAAACAGATAACTCATACTAATACCAAACAGTCATCACAATTAACACCGGTTATCAGACATATTCTACCACAGCCAAAGTACACGGGGCTACATGACCGGGTTGTCGCAGCCCCTAAACTAAGGAACCAACCAACCTCTACATTCAGTCCCGCAGTGGAGTTTCAATGGTAAGTATTCTCCCTCCTAAACCCAAGAACGCAGGTTCCTTTCTTTTCTCCACTAAGGAAGTAGGATTCTGAAGCCCTTTAGTACTGGCTCGTAAAAGATCTCTCTTATCACATTCGGTAAGTACAAGAAGGAATTAATTAACGCTCATTCACAGTTACAGAGGTAGTTAAATCATTAAAATACCATAATTTTGATATGGGATCGAACCCACACCTTCTCAGTTCTTCCTCCTGATGCTTCTCCAACCCTCAGACTTTAATTAAATTTACTTGAATTGAATTTAACCCAAACCTCAGGGGTGGCATGAGTTGATCATCCTGAGTGTGGATTTAGGTATTTTTGCCCTACCTCATGGCCAATGCTGGGATAGTTCCCTGGGCACCTACCCCATCCAGGTCCTAATAGTTACAAACCACAACAATTAGAACGACCACATTAACACAGGTTATCAGACAAACTAAACACACACCCTAGTACTCGGGGCTGATTATCGAAATGAATTAACAAGAAAGAGCTTTATTTCGGGTCTCACCGCACCTTCCCCAATCCTAGAGCAAAATGATCAGTTACAGTCATCACAATATCACAAGTTATCCGAGAACATTGATCAAGATTGCTTCGACACTCAAAATAAGCAGCAACGTTGATTGGATGCTCCATTAGACGCCCACAATAGCAATGCGCCGTGATGTAAACTAAGCCGCAACTCTTCCTACGGTAGAGCATTGCGGGCTGCGAACTGTTACTCTCCAGGCTGAGGCTGAGGCCTACACACTATTCCATTGCCATTAGGTTATTGTGCAGTTAATAGATGGTGGTGATCTATTTTAGGTGTGGAAGATCGAGGTCATATGCTACAGTTATTTAGGTATTTAAAGTTCAAACAACAGTACCAAAACAAATATAATATGTCTGTGTATCTCCTATCATTCCCGTTTTAACAGAATCGAGGATGAGGTGAGATTAATTTCTATGATTTTATTATTTTGTGTTTTTTAATTTTTATTTTTAGCGTATGGCTTTTAGTGCTTCTAGGCGGACACCCAATGGGTGAGCTACAAATACCGTCATTTGTGGAGTGTTGTCTGGGGAGGAAAGTTTGAATGTAACGACAAGGAGTTGGAAGGTAGCGGCTGTAGCCTATAGTTAGGGACCAACCCCGGCATTTGCCAGGAAGGAAGATGGGAAACCACAGAAGACCATCTTCAAGGTTGCCGGCGCGGCGGGAGGATTCGAACCTCCTCGCCTCCCGGATGTGAGCGACTGCCAGCAGCCATGCCGTAACCACCATGGCTAACTCACCCGGTTTATTTTTACGAATACTTCGGTTGTTCGAATCATGCCAGCACACAAAGTGCACAGTATTTCGGATAGTCGATTATTAAAATAAACCGAACAGTTTGAGTTATTCGAAGATGCTAAGTAGCCGAGAATTAGAGCGATTTGTATTAAGAAATATGCACAGTGGATGAGTTGTTCAAAGCAGTCTGATAGATCCTTATAAGTAACTATCATTCAAAACAAGCACTAGTTATCTCTTTCTTTCTGGCGTCTCTAAAAGCCAATAACATTAGTATTCTCTTTCTTTCTTTCTTTCTTTCTTTTTTCTTTCATTTTTCCTTCCCTCCTTCCTTTCTTCCTTCCCTCCTTCCTTTCGTCCTTTCTTCCCTCCTTCCTTCTCTCCCTCCATCCTTCCTTTCTTCCTTCCCTCCTTCCTTTCTTCCCTCCTTCCTTTCTTCCTTCCCTCCTTCCTTTCTTCCTTCTCTCCTTCCTTTCTTCCCTCCTTCCTTTCTTCCTTCCCTCCTTCCTTTCTTCCTTCCCTCCTTCCTTCCCTCCCTCCTTCCTTTCTTCCCTCCCTCCTTCCTTTCTTCCTTCCATCCTTCCTTCCCTCCCTCCTTCCTTTCTTCCCTCCCTCCTTCCTTTCTTCCTTCCCCCCCTCCCTCCCTCCTTCCTTCCTTTCTTCCTTCCCTCCTTCCTTTCTCCCTTCCTTCCTTTCTTCCCTCCTTCCTTCCTTCCCCCCTTCCTTTCTTCCTTCTCTCCTTCCTTCCTTTCTTCCTTCCCTCCTTCCTTTCTTCCCTCCCTCCTTCCTTTCTTCCTTCCCTCCCTCCTTCCTTCCTTTCTTCCTTCCCTCCTTCCTTTCTTCCTTTCTTTCTTCCCTCCTTCCTTCCTTTCTTCCTTCCATCCTTTCTTCCTTCCTTCCTTCCTTCCTTCCTTCCTTCCTTCCTTTCCTCCTTCCTTTCCTCCTTCCTTTCTTCCTTCCCTCCTTTCTTCCTTCCTTTCTTCCTTTCTTCCTTCCCTCCTTCCTTCCTTCCTTTCTTCCTTCCCTCCTTCCTTTCTTCCTTCCCTCCTTCCTTCCCTCCCTCCTTCCTTTCTTCCCTCCCTTCTTCCTTTCTTCCTTCCTTTCTTCCTTCCTTCCTTTCTTCCTTCCCTCCTTCCTTCCCTCCTTCCTTTCATCCTTCCCTCCTTCCTTTCTTCCCTCCCTCCTTCCTTTCTTCCTTCCCTCCTTCCTTTCTTCCTTCCTTTCTTCCTTCCCTCCTTCCTTTCATCCTTCCCTCCTTCCTTTCTTCCCTCCCTCCTTCCTTTCTTCCTTCCTTCCTTCCCTCCTTCCTTCCTTCCTTCCCTCCTTCCTTTCTTCCTTTCTTCCTTCCTTTCTTCCTTCCCTCCTTCCTTTCATCCTTCCCTCCTTCCTTCCTTCCCTCCCTCCTTCCTTTCTTCCCTCCCTCCTTCCTTTCTTCCCTCCCTCATTTCTTTCTTCCTTCCTTCTTTTCTTCCTTCCTTCTTTTCTTCCTTCCCTCCCTCCTTCCTTTCTTCCTTCCTTTCTTCCTTCCCTCGTTCCTTGCTTCCTTTCTTCCTTCCCTCTTTCCTTATTTATTTTTCCCTTTATGCTTTTTTTCTTTATTTCTATGTTTATTATAATTATTCGTATAATTGAATCATTTGCTTATTGACAGAATATTCCAAATATTCGTATTGGAAATTATTCGAACAATTGGATGTTTGAATATGTCCAGCCCTAATTTCTGTTCTGTGTCAGATGACGTCGTAGTTCCGCCCCTTAAAACAACAATAACTAACTAATTTCTGTTCTTAAAGCATGTCCCTTGTTAATTGAGATTAGCCTACCCGAGTGAAGACAACGGTTGTGCACCAGGAAATGCAGCTGACCTCCGGTAAGCGTGTCTCTCACCGTAACGTGATTGTCGTCAAGGCCGTCATCGGGTCCTGTTATGAGCATGGGAACTTACACCCACAGCCAGGGAATTAAAATGATATTAACATCTCTTTAGCCTAGTTTCCTAGTATCCCACAACGGAACGGGAGATTTTGCGGCTAGTTACCTTGGGGTGATGTGGACGTCTATAGTGATGGAAACAGAACCAAGTCGGTTAGGGGCGGACCGAGATTACATAGTGCGCGAAGCGTACAGAAACCATCTCTTCCTCCACTATGTTTAACCTTTCCCAAATTACGCCCTCATGAGGGTAGGGTGTATGTATCCCACCACTTCTGGTGCACTCTCGTTATTGCTACATCCTCAGGGCCTCACGACTGGTGAGTTCGGAAGTAGACGATCCCGGGGGATTCCTGAGCTAAGCCCGTATATCCCCCCCCCCCTTTTTCACTGACTTTGGGGCGGGTCCTCTCCTCTTTCCCTTTCCTATCTGCCTTACATGGCTCTCTTTCCTTCCAAGTCCCTCAATTCTCATTTTTCGGGAGTTGCGGGCATTTATTTTCATCTTGTCCTTTGTTTGTGCCTCTCTATTCTTTGATTGTTAGATTGTCTTTCTTTTCTTCATGTTCTTTGCTAACTCTTAGTCTTGTCTTTATTAAAAACGAGCATCTAAGAGATGAGATCCAGTGATCCACGCCGCGTTTTATTTTAATATACAGTTCACTTGCCCAGCACCAAGGGTCAATCATTCATTTTTGAACAATGTGTCATAACGGACTTTGATTTCATGTATTGAATGCTCACTATTGAATGATTCTACGAAATTACTTATTCTTGTGATTCTGCCTTTTATCACTGCTCTTTGTTTAACAAGCTTCAAAATTGCATCCATTTTAAGGTTAAGGAATGTATAGGGAAGGGATTCAGACTTGTCTAGTACTGCTTACAGTTTTTCCTGAAACCTTCGTGCTCAGAATGATGTACACTAATGATGTGATAAGAAGATTTGGCTCATATGCACCAAATTAATGTTACCTTGTTGTGTAGACGTAACCGACATGACAACAGAAGTTTACCACTTCTTCTTCTTCTAGTATGTAAGTCTGTAGTTAGTATTAGTTATAGTTTACATTCTCATCTCATCTATCACTATCTCCCAAACCATTAGGGGCTGATAACCTAGATCTTAGCCCCTTAAAACAACAATTATCATCATCATCATCATTATCAACATCCTTTCCCAAATCAGATCAAACTATTATATGGCACAATATCTTCATAAATAAGGTAAGATTTCTGCCCCCCCCCCCAGGGGCTCACGACTAGTGGGACGTGGGTTGGCGACCACGGGACCCCAGCTGGATCCGGCAATGTTTCCATGCTCCTCTCTGTCTTCTCTTCTGTCGACCTCCGTAGGTCAACTCTTGTTCGCTTCCGACCACGACGGTATCGAAGGCCTAGGGAATCTGTCCTTTTCCGGCCTTAATTGGTCCTTGTCTCATCTTTCCTGATACCCTCATTCTTCGAGGAGTCAGACCTCTTCTTTTCTTTTCATGATATCTCCTGCCTTATGCACAAGGACTTCAAGGTGTGTATCCTTCAATATCGAAAAACAGTCATATTTGGAGTATAATAATAATAATATCGTATGGCCTCGAGTGCCGGGTGCAAGCTTTGTTATTTGACACACAGTTGGTAGCTTGCATGTCGAAATTCGTTGTTCCTTGAATCACTATGAAAGTCAAGGAGGTTAGATATCTAAGCTCCTTGAACACTATAGCGCTTTCTAGTAGAGAAATGAGGAACTTCGTGTTGGCGGAAACTCCCGATATTAATTTTGCCATTATGAACATGGCCTACTGAATTCAAATGGGTTCTTTGACATGCCAACATCGCATGACATGCGTGTCGTATTTTTGCCGCCTTTCAAAAATCACTTACTACGGCCAGGAGCGAACCTGCAATCTTGGGGTTAGTAGACCGACACAATATCCACTCACCCACCGTGGCAAGCTATATTTGGGGTAACATAATATGTTTGCTGAAAAATTTCTCGGATTTCGTTAAAACCAAAAATCCAAGTATAAGACATTCCAGAGCCCCGTAAGTGCTCTAACGAAAGTAGATAAGCTGGTCGGTTCTTGTTAATCCTCGCACGTGTATATCTAGAGTAGAGTTACCTGAGTTGGCTTAGTTCCTGTTCATGTTTGGTGAGACGGATCTGATCCTCCAACTCACTCAGCTGTCTGTTCACCGCCAAAACAGCGCTCGTGTAGTTGCGGTGTTTGGTGAACTTGCATTTGAAGTCATCTGGAGAGCCGCAGTGGAACATGTAGCAACTCCCAGGATTCTGGAAACAGACAAGAAAACATTCACCAAAAACGATGCACATGAACACCAATTTCTGTTTTATAACATGTTAAAGAATGCGCCAATCAATACTTTTTGAAACATACTGTTTCTAATTTAAGTATTAATGATGACACATGTTTCGACCTACGGTGAGGTCTTCTTCAGTCAGTATTACAAATTGAAGATTGTTGAAAAATTAATACGAATGATGGGTAAGAAAAACTATATAATACATTTGTAATTGAAATAAAAAATCGATCGAAATGGATATCGTTACAAACAGAAATAAAAATTCGGTTGGTTGGTTCCTCAGTTTAGGGGCTGCGACAACGCGGTCATGTAGCCCCGTTTACTTTGGGTGTGTGTAGAGTCTGTCTGATAACCTGTGTTAATTGTGATGGCTGTATTAGTGTGTGTTATCTGTTTTTAATTCAAGTAAGGACTTCAGACATTCGATTTTCAAGTAGTTCCAACTTTTGCTACCAAACGCCACCGTCAAAGACCAACTAGTTCTGAACTTGGTTACTAGATGCCACCGCAGTCTGCTCCTGGCGACAAACGTTGGAACCTAAGAGCGTTAGTCAAATCTAACCTATAATTTAGCTTCACACAAGTGTAATTAGTGGAAGGTTCTTTTATCATGCCATAAATCTATGACATGGGCCCGCCGGAGGGATTTTTAACGCTTTTAAAAATCCGACGACTTCGGCGGGTTTGAAGCCGTGATCTTAGGCATAGAAGCTCAGCATTCTACCAACTACGCCACCGAAACCACCAAGCAAAAAAAAAAGATATTAAGAATATTTATAATAGTTAAAAACGTGAAAAATGTAAAGCCCTTGTTTGCAAGATGTGAAGCTGCAAGCGCAAATAGAGTGTATCGAATCCTTTGAAGTTACTGCCAGGTATCGTGGGCATGCGCAGTTGTTATCAATTAACGTTGAGAAGCAAAAATTGACTTGATCCAAACAGTGTTCTTTCAGAATGAAACTTATGCCATCGTATAATAATTCGGTACTTGTTCATTTTGCTAGTTAGCCTAAAATACATACGGTGTTCTAACTTGCTATATATTACATATTTATGAAGAGGTTTGATATAAATTAGTTCTTTCAAATCTAATAATTTATATGTTATATATATATTTATTTGTTAAAGGTGGCAATTTGTTTTTGTCATATTACTTCTCATGAACGTAAAATATCATTCCAATTATTCGCGAAATTTGACGATATATAGGCCAGGCGACAGGTAGTTCAATAAGGAATTAATTAGTGGAAAGCTGGAAATTGCTTTAATCGCTTTATTTGGACCCAGATATTTCTCTCCCAAGTTTTCCCCCCTCGAGCAAAGTCGGCGTTGGCCCTTCTGGCCCTAAGAAGGTACCATTTTTCGTTTATTTTGCAAATATCTCCCATACCATCAACTTTATCAACAAAATACCTATTATAAAAAATAATCTAGAGTAAATTTACTACAAAAATGTTCCCTACCTTTTGTCTCTAATATGAACCGTTACAATGCTACGACCATTCAAAGTGGAGCCCTTTTTGATTCTTGCGGAAAATCTGCCATATCAAAGTTTTTTCATGTTATAAATATTTGTCAGCTTTCCAGGTGCACAAGCTGTTAACTTGTTACAAGTAAACAGCTGTGGCAAAGTACCTACCATTATTGCGTAGTATTGGCATAAAATCACTCTTTTCCACACCACCTGGCGGTAGAGTAAATGGCGCGTTTCTTTTAAAGCGATGTCCCCAGTAGGCCTAATCTACAGTTCAAATGTCAAAGTTAGTCGATTTTAAACCGTTTTGATGAAGGCTGGCAGTCTTAATCGTCTGTCTCAATTTCTCCGTCATCGCTTTCATCGTCTGTATCGGTACATTTGTCCGACGTCACAGGGCGCTCAAGATTAACATCGATGTCTCCGTCACAATCATCCATACTGTATCATCTTCCTCGGCAGCATTTGTACATGACCGTCCCATACAATTCATACAGATTCTGGAGCATCGGAGGCCCGTTTTCCTGCAACCACACGCTGAGTTACATCCTTTCGAACATTTTCAGGACACTGTGTTTAGAAGCGTTTGTGGCGCCGGATCCCTCGTCGTAGGTATGGGAGCCAAATCTCATTGAGAATTTTTCCAGCCCCAATCCAGTGGATTTGTATAATTTCCATACCATGTTTGGATTTGATGGTATGTTCTTAAAGACTGCTCACGTGCCGCTGATTCGGTGGGTGATAAGCTTTCGAGATTAAATCGATGTTTGCTTAGGGATTTTGCAAACAGTTGGAACCGCAACTCATTCAGGGTATTTCCCGTGGTTTTGTTGTCATAAAGCCTAGCCAAAAGCAACTTGCCCGCTTTGTCAATTTCATCGGGGTTTGCGTTCACGTCTCGGAAAACCCTAACAGCTGTTTGCAGTACCTCATTACTCTTCAGCAGTGTTACGAATTTCATTTTGCCCTGCCTGTGAAACGAAGACGTTGTGTCGCACCCACTAAACGCATGCAAAAAGAGGAAGTTACCTTGCACACACGGCGGGAGATTTAAACTTGTTGTGCAAAATAGTTGTTGTTTGGTTGAACCTTTGCCGGGTTTCATAAAATACATTTTCGTGGAGGGTGGCACACGAGCCGCCAAGATGACCAGGATATCTATATCTTCAGCCACTATAATGACCGAATTGTCTGGCCGAGATAACTCGAGTGCGATGGTAACGATGAGCACATCGGCATCTTCTGGAGCTTGTCTGGTTTCGATTCCTTCGCTTTCGAATTTGACGAGCAACAAGTCGATCAATCTTCGTTTGTTTGTGTCATTAGACAAAAATTTTGCTTGTGGCATAGGTGCCGTCATGGAATCATAAAAAAAAGCAGCATCATGCTTGTGCGATCGTCGAAGATGTTCAGCGGACTTGGTACTGCGAGCTGCTGGGTCGTCAGGATACCCATCGAAAATAATGACACTGTTTTTGAAGTATCTTTTAACGTAATTCACATATTTGGCACTAATGTCCACAAAAGTATCGGTTTGGTGCCAAATTACACGGTGCAGAAGATATCCTCCGTCGAGAACATGATGTAGGTCCTCAAATGTGGGCTCATCGGTAACAGGATGGAATAATTTATAGAACACAGACTTTTGCGTCTTACGCATTCCCGCTTCACCAAAGATCGCAACCGGATACGGAGCTAGTTCAAACTGGAAATATTGTTTCAATTGTGCATCGGATTTCTTTGCAAGGCAAATGCGTTGGAAAAGCACAATAGGATCAACAGGAATATCCGTGTTGCGGATCTTTATTTTCGAATTTACCGCGCGGAGAGGCATCACGAAACTGTGGTTGCCAGCTGTATGGGAGGCCGAGCGCGGCAAGCCAGCTGCATCTGTACACATTGTTGCCAACGCCCTCGGTGAGAAAGTAATGAAGTCTGCATGAAAAATGTACTGAATCAGAACTGAATGTACTTACTGACCATTTTTTTTATTGATACTTGTAACAAGTTAACAGCATGTGCACCTGGAATGCTGACAAAATTTATAACATGAAGAAACTTTGATATGGCATATCATTTCCATAGATTTTCAGCAAGAATCAAAAAGGGCTCCACTTTGAATGGTCGTAGCATCGTAACGGTTCACATTAGAGACAAAAGGTAGGGAACATTTTTGTAGTAAATTTACTCTAGCTTATTTTTTATAATAAGAATTTTGTTGACAAAGTTGATGGTATGGGAGATATTTGCAAAAAAAAAAAAAAAAAACGAAAAAGGGTACCTTCTTAGGGCCAGAAGGGCCAACGCCGACTTCGCTCGAGGGGGAAAACTTGGGAGAGTAATATCTGGGTCCAAATAAAGCGATTAAAGCAATTTCCAGCTTTCCACTAATTAATTCCTTATTGAGGCTTTTTTCCGACATGTCGCCTGGCCTTACCCAAATAACAAATACGCACACTACTACGGATACCACAATAACACAGGTTATCAGACAAAAATTCTAGAATGCGGTACAATCAGCGTCGTGAGGCAGAACTGACAAGAACTGAGTTCGATTCCCACCTCAACGTCAAGCACATTTTTGTGACCATCCTGAACACCTACACTGGACCACGAGAACTTCTGCCTATGTTTGGAAAACACTATCAAAGAGCGGTGAATTAATTTCACGGTCCTCTCTCTCCTGTCTGCTCTACTTCCATAATAACCTTGTTTATTAATGAAATGCTGCCGATAGTCATCTCTGTGTCCGTATCGGGGCCGCCATACGCACGATCGATACACTTCCGGTTTCTTCCTCGTTAATACAGTAAATATATCACGGACCAACTGCGTAAAAAGTTTGAGAAATACGTATTAGAACATTATGATGATAATTGTTGTTTTAAGGGGCCTAACATCTAGGTTATCGGCCCCTAATGGGTTGGGTGATCGTGAAGATGATAATGAATGTAAACTATAACTAAAACTAACTACTAACTTATATACTATAAGAAGAAATGGAAAATAAAAAGAGAATAAGGCAAATAAAGGACAGGAGGAAAAGAAATGCCCTCAACCCTCGAAGAATGCGGATTGAGGGACTTGTAAGGAAGGAGAGCCATGAAAGGCAAATAGGAAAGTGAAAGAGGAGAGGGTCCACCCCAGAGGTAATGGATAAAAGGGGGTAAACCGGACCCAGCTCAGTAATCCCTCGGGGTCGCCAACTCCCGAAATCACCAGCCGTGAGCCCCTGAGGGTGTAGCAATATCTAGGAAGTGGTGGGGCTACATACACCCTGCCTCCTTGAGGGCCTTGAGATGAAGGCAGGAGATAACATGAAAAGAAAAACAAGGCTGATCTCTCACAGAAGAAGCGTATCAGAAAAGATGAGACAAGGGCCAATTAAGGCAGGAAGGGGCTCCACAGGCCTCGGATACCCTAAAACTGTCGGGATCCCTCACTGAGTCCGAGGGGAAAGCCAACCCTGGAGGGTAAACCGACTAAAAAACTCTCTCAACTACTTTTTCAGTATCTCTTAACTTTTAAACACAGGCCATCCTGCGGCGTAGCCGTCCACCACGACCGCAAGAGCTGCTGCAGCAAGTCCGGAAATCGTATGTTTGAATACCGGCGCTGACAGCGGCTATGTTGGTTATTTTCCCCAGGGTTTTCCACACTCCCTCCAGGCAAACGCTGGGATACTACTTTATTTCCCGGGGTGCCTACCTCATCCCTGTCCCTAATACAGCTACACACAGTCATCACATACATCTTGGTCATCAGACAAGTTCAACCGACACCCAACTACATGGTCCTGATGACCAAGATGTCTCAAATACCTAAAATGAATGATGATGAAGACGTCACATACACCGAGTCCCCGAGCCACGGGAATTAACCCCAGGAGATTAAAATCCCTGAAGGCTGTGAATCGAACCCAGGGCACTTTGGGCCAAAGTCTAGCACGCTAACCATTTAGCCACGTAGGATTTATGGCATGTAACAGAACCCTCCACTAATTACACTTGTGTGAAGCTAAATTATATATTAGATTTGACTAACGCTCTTATGTTCCAACGTTCGTCGCCAGGAGCCGACTGCGTTGGCATCTAGTAACCAATTTCAGAACTAGTTGTCGTTGACGGTGGCGTTTGGTAGCAAAAGTAGGAAAATTGATTGTCTACAATCCTTGCTTGAATTAAAAACAGATAACACACACTAATACAGCCAACACTAACATCGGTTATCAGACAGATTCTACACACATCCAAAGTTCACGGAGCTTGATGACCGCGTTGTCGCAGCCCATAAACTGAGGAACCAACCAACATGTCTTGTGGAACTATCCAGTTGGCAAATGTTCCTTCCAAATTTTCATTCTGTCAGTGTTTGCTACGCCTTCAAGGTCGACCGTACTTCAAAAGACACTTTTTCTAGATCTAATACAAGGTGTTAAACCCACCAGTACACAGGCAGTGCACGTCGAGTATAAACAGAAACTAGTATTTCCAGTTTGACTTCTTTCACTTATGGGTCGTGCCGTGAAATTAATTGCTGATCTTGTAGATCGTACTCATCTCTAATAAAAGTGGGTGGAGTCCATGGATTTAGGACACCGTTCTCTTTTGCCTGCAGACTCTGTATTCGTCCTATCAGAGGTTGCCGATCGTCCCCGGGATGTAAAAAATGTATGAAACAGCTTACATCTTTACACAAAATAAATGCTTTTCACTAAGGCTATTACCGGGTGAGTTAGCCGTGGTCGTTACGGCATGGCTGCTGGCAGTCACTCACATCCGGGAGGCGAGGAGGTTCGAATACCCCCGCCGGCATTCTTGAAGATGGTCTTCTGTGGTTTCCCATCTTCCTTCCAGGTAAATCCCGGGGTTGGTCCCTCACTATAGGCCACCGCCGCTACCTTCCAACTCCTCGTCCTTACATTCAAACTTTCCTCCCCAGACAACACTTCACACGCGACGGTACTTGTAGCTCACCCATTGGTTTCCCGCCTAGAAGCAGCTACAACTGGCGGGCCGAACATGTCCTCGGACACTCCCGGCACTAAAAGCCATACGCTGAAAAAAGTATGGCTATTGATGATAATGATGACGATAATTGTTGTTTTAAGGGGCCTAACATCTAGGTTATCGGCCCGTAATGGTTTGGGTGATAGTAAAAGATGAGATGAAAATGAAAACTATAAGTAATACTAATTACAGACTTACATAGGCCTACTAAAGAAGAAATGGTAAACAAATAAAGGATACGGCAAATAAAGGACAAGAAGAAAAGAAATGCCCTCAACCCAAGAAGAATGAGGAATGATGGACTTGGAAGGCAGGAGAGCCATGAAAGGCAGATAGGAAGGGGGAAGGGGAAAGAGGAGAGGGCCCGCCACAAAGTCAGTGGAAAAGGGGAAAAATACGGACCCAGCTCAGGAATCCCTTTGGATCGCCAACTCCCCTGAGGGTGTAACAATATCTAGGGTGCACCAGAAGTGGCGGGGCTACACACACCCTGCCTCCTTGAGGGCCTTGAGCAGAAGGCAGGAGATGACATGAAAAGAAAAAGAAGGCTGACCCCTCGCAGAAGGAGGGTATCAGCAGATGATGCAAGGGCCAATTAAGGCGGGAAAGTGAAAGACTCCCTAGGCCTCGGATACCCTAATACCGTCGGGGTCGGAAGAGAACAAGAGTTGACCAAGAGAGGTCGACAGGAAAGAAGACGGAGAGGAGCCCAGCACAAGTAAGTGGAAGCAATGCCGGACTCAGCTCGAGCCCCGTGGTCGCCAACCCACGTCCCACTAGTCGTGAGCCCCTGGGGAGAGTATGGTTATTATTATTATGTAGATACAATTACTTACACGAAACCATTTATAGTGCACTGATTGAAAGCAAATTAAGATATGCCATGCCAGCTTGGGGCGATCAAAACACTACTTTAATCAATAATCTGCAAGATTCAGACACAAGGTCTCGCACAACAAGCAAGGAAGTAAAGGAAGGAAGCTTTTAGTTTTACGTGACCGTTAATCATGCGAACATGAGTCACGGGACCTCCTTTTTAAATGGAATCCGAACCAAGGGCATGGCATTTCACTTCGAAAATCTCACATGCATTGACCGTGAATCGAACCTGGTCCAACAGCTTTATCGCTGTGCCACCATGCCCCCTCACAACATACTGTTACGTGCCACCCCCTAGTGGCACTTTTGTTAACTGGATTACGGTGGGGGTACAAAGCACAACACCAATTACTGCTTAAAGAAATAATTAACTTTATTGTGGCCAGAAAATTACACTAATCAGCAAATACAAGCAATTAGGAGCCTTCTCCAGTTTCCTCAAGTCTCTTCCTTATGCGCTCTCGGCCCCTTTCACTTGCAACAGACCACAGAAGTTAATCCGTCCTAATGAGTCCGGTGGCCTTGGCAGAAGCTACCTGCCCCTCTTCCTCAGGTACAACAAATACAGTTACTTACGAGCACTTGATGTACGCTGTTCACAAGCTGGGAGGAACAATGTCACAGGATTTCGTAACTCGCACAGCACTTCGTCACCACACTTCTGTCGCACAAGATAATCGCTCGCACTAGCTCGTAAAACACAACAACAACAACTGCTTCACGGGTCACTCTTATATAGCAGGCCGGTGACTCAATAAATGCTTCCAGATCCATCCAGGGTCCACGGCTTCTCGAGGTTTCCAGCGCTGGTCCAGTCACGAAGATTCTGGACTATCCCTTTGTCCTAGTAGCCCTGTTGCATAAGGCGCGCGCAATACAGGAGGCAGGGCACAGCCCAGCCCTGGGGCAGTTGTGACTCATGCGGCGAGTGATGACACAAACTCACAGCCGTAACAATACAAACAAGAGCCATAACAAGTACTAAATATGTAAAACCTTTATGTATAAATAGCTATGGTTTCAAGAGACTGAATTATATTATACCATCACTACTTAATGAACTACCACCTGGATTGTCCAACGTGAACAGCAAACAACTAGCTATACGTCGCATTAAAAACTATTACCTAACTAAACATTAATTTATAACATATACTTATTATTATAACTATTTGTGTTTTTAATTATTTACATTAAATTGGAGACAAATTTAAAGTGGGAGTGAAGATTCAAGGAGAAATAATTTCAACTCTGAGATTTGCTGATGACATCGTCATCTTGGCCGATACGCCTGAGGATTTGAATGAGTTTTTGAATGGTATGGACTCCGTCTTGAGGAAAGAATTCATGATGAAAATTACTAAATGTAAAACAAAAATACTGAAATGCAGCCGAGATAAACCAGAAACCTCTATGGACATCAAATTGGCAGGGGAAAAGCTGAAGGAAGTAGGAGACTTCTGTTACTTAGGAAGAAAGATAACCAGTGATGGACGAAGCAAAGAGGATATAAAAAGTAGGTTGGCTCAGGCAAGGAAAGCATATCTACAGAAAAGGAATCTGTTGACATCGAATATAGATTTAGGTATTAGGAAGTCATTTTTGAAAGCCTTTGTCTGGAGCGTGGCGCTCAATGGAAGTGAAACTTGGACTGTTGGTGCAGGAGAAAAGAGGAGAATTGAAGCGTTTGAAATGTGGTGTTACAGGTGAATGATGAAGATCGGATGGGTAGATAGGGTGACAAACGAAGATGTATTAAGACGAGTGGGAGAGGAGAGGTGTTTCTGGTGACTGCTAATGAAGAGAAGAGATAGGTTGGTAGGACACATACTAAGACACCCAGGAATAGCAAGCTTAGTTATGGAAGGAAGGGTCGGGGACAAGAACTGTAGGAGTAAACCAAGGTTAGAATATGTTAAACAGATTGCCTCGAATGTAGGGTGTGGTAGCTATGTAGAGATGAAACGATTAGCTCAGGACAGGGAGGTATGGATTGCTGCATCAAACCAGTCTAAAGACTGAAGACTCAAACAACAACAATATTTTCTAATTATTACCTATCGTGTTAAATCAAATTATATCTACAGTAAAACCTGCCTAAGCCAGACCCTCTATATACCGGAAACCTGCACAAACGGAACACAAAATTCGGAACGGAGGTATTTCCTATGTAAAATGACACTGTAAACATGAAAACTGCCTAACGCGGAAACGAAAATAAATTCCGGAACTGTAGGCGTAAATAACCTGACTAAGACTGATTATCTTATCCATAATACAAAGTTATGTACTAAATTTTGAGTGGGACTGTACTTGCACCAAAGTCCTAGGAAACATTAACTCGAATGTTTCCTCAAGGATGCAGCAAGTTTGCTACATTTCACAACATCTGTACCATTACTTCCTCCAACCCTCTTGTGATACACACAGTTTCCTTCTGACAAATGAGAGTAGAGGAAAACAGTGAACTGGGGTAATCTTTAAAGGTGTTCTTTTTACTGTGCACTGCATTTATTTACGTGCTATAATTCAGTGACAATGACTTGTAAACATAAGACACTTACACTGGAGGAGGAAATTAAAGTTATTGAAGAACACGAGAAAAACAAACGTCCGGCAAAAGAATTAATTGTGTTGTACAAAGTGGGATAATACAGTGTTTCTTTGTCTTATTAAAACTCAACCCTTTGTAAAACGGAAACCTGCGAAAACGGGAAAATTAATCCGGAACGATTGGGTTACGCTTTAGGAGGTTTTACTGTATTTCATTTTGAAGAATGTCTTTTTCACTCAGATTATTGTCGAAAGCGGGAAAAACAAGAAGTTCCGTGACGAACTAAAGAGCCTACTTTTCATGCCAATGATTATTCTACAGTATATGAACCTATCTAGAATAATGAAGAAATTAACTTGCTAATATCGAAATTTCTAATTATTTCGAAATACTGTATACCTTGCATAATGTAGCCTAATAGAGCACTACAGTTGGCAGCCCTGATGACTGAATATATTCTTAGTTCCATCTCTTAAGGTACAGAATACAAAATTTGGTTGGAGTCCAATGAATAGCATGGACGTTACATGCAGTTAAACATTGGATCTAACAGCGTGCGTAAAATCATGTTGGCAACAATGTCATGCATGTATTGGTCAGAAATAATCTGAAATAATATGATCTATTGTTGTGCCAATTTTGAATGAAATCCATTTGTTAGTATAGAAGTTACATGCATTTTAAAATTGGACCTATCAGCAGGCTTAGAATCATGTTGGCAGCACTGACGTATATTAGTTAGTCCAAATGCATCTAGAATGCCAGGTACTATACGTGTGCAAAGTTTAGAGCTAATGGCTTGCATACTTTCTGATATATTGGTATTTGGATAAAATAAATTAGGAGCATTTATTAACAGTTGGCAGCCCTGGTGGGTCTTAAGAATACGCTCAGTCATATCTGGTTATGTATGCATTCAACATACGAAATTTGGTTGAATTCCAATTGATAGTGTAGAAGTTATGTGCATTTAAAAATTGGACCAATCAGCAGGCTTATAATCATTTTGGCAACACAGCGATGTATGGCCTCCTGGAAATTAAACTGCAATATTATTATCTATACGTATGCCAATTTTGAAATAGCTCCCATTCATACCTTCCAAGATATCCAACATGGAGCTCAAATTTCAATTGCGATCTTTTTAGCAGTTGGTAGCACTGACATCATTTTCAAATATGGCCGTGGGATATTCGGGTATAGACCTTTACTCCTACCAAATTTTGTTTTGATTGCTCCAGCTGTTTAGGAGTTGATAGGGGGGACACACACACAGCTAGACAGACAGACAGACAGACAGACAGACAGAAGGACAGACAGACAGACAGACAGACACACATTTGCCCGATCTCATGACTACTTTTTCCTCATTTTTGCAAAATGTGAAAAGTAGGCTAAAAATAATTTTTAAAAAAATACTGTGTATAGACTACAATTATATGAATAATTTTAAAAATTTAACATCTCTTTTGCATGCACTCTTGTATTGAAATAATCTGTATATACATCAAAAAATAACCCCTGGCACTACAGCCCGTGAAGGGTTACCAAGCGACCGCTGCCCAGCCATTTGGCCTGCAGATATTGGGGTGACGCGTGATCAGCGCATTGGGTCCCCTCGGCCCTTAATCTTGATTTTCGTGATCGGGGCGCTGACGTAGTGTCAGGCAGCTAATCAATTGTCCTCACTAGGTTGAGTGCACCCCGTTCCAGCCTTCACGTCAGTTTCTAAAATCCCTGACGGAGCCGGGAATCGAACCCAGGGTTTCCGATTGAGAGGCAGGTGCGCTACCCCAACACCACGGGGCTGGCACATTAACGTAATATCAATAGTATTTACAAAATAAATTGAAAATTAAAATTATTTATAAATGCACTTTGCATTTTGTATATGTACACTGTTTGTTATTAATAAATCAACCCTCCCTCCCCAGCTTTTAGTCTTCCAAGCGGGCTAAGGGTTGGGTCATTCGTTCATTATCTTATTATATAACTAGCAACCCGCCCCGGCTTCGCCCGGGAACAGTTATGAATGCATTACGTGATAAGCGCTATTTTTTCGATGTCAGTGAACTACGACCTATATCCGCTTTACGTCTCAGCATGTTGCGTTAAAATCCCTGACTGGACTATTAATTATATTATCATGGAGATGCATGTGCAACGAATTCGTCTCAGACGTAATTTAAGAATGGCGAGGTGCATGAAACACAAATCCCCCATCCGTCCAATCTTAACTTGACTGTGTATTTTGCGGAACGAAAAGTTCACAGGCGAAATGAAGAAAAGCAGAGTTGTACTTCCAAGGAAACTCCAAACACAACCATTCTTCTCTGAAGTCTTAACTCAATACGACTCAACAGTTTGCTACTGCTGTCTGTATCTGGGCCCCTAGCTAGCTCGTAAACTGTCGCTTCAGCATTTGAAAGGAGATTGTTGGGAGAAATGAGAACGTAAAAACACTTATGGTGGGCGAAGCATTGAAGATAGAGATATGCTCTTACGGGCTTTTTTGTACAACGTTCTATGCTGAACAATTCTTACACTCATAGTATATTGATATGTTAAACGGTTTGCCCAGCGTAAGCTTAAAAAGCACATGGACGGCTGGTTGTTTTTCGACTTTTCTTACTGAAATCGTTACTGCTTGGCTTCCTTTGATCATAAATAAATTATTTTCTACAAAAATCTTCCTCGAGATATCTTTTACAGAATGGTAAAAACCGCATCAAAATTCATTCAGTGGTTCTTGAGATTACCCGTGGCATCCGAGAATCGGGGTCTTTGTTTTATACTAAGTAAAGATACGCTAAGGTGTATGTTTCACAAAACCCAAGCTCCTAAACCAGAGGGAGATAGGAGGTGTGGTTTGTACCAAAATCTTCCAAATTCTCAATAATACAGGAAAAATTTGCATTTCTTGAAAAGTCAACGGAAATATATTTATTTGTTTATATCGAGCTTTAAACAAATAAACAAGACTATAGCCCCTGGCAGAACTGTATCGCGTATAGCCCGCATAACACTAGGTCCTGGCGGGTAGTCTGTACACATTATGTGAGAGTTCTCGCACGGGTCCACTAGTTAATATTATTACTATTATTATAACATTCTATTACAGTATTATTATTATTAGTAGTAGTAGTAGTATTAATTTACATTGTTATCGCCATCTGTGGAGCGCAATAGAATTTATTTTGCTAATGATGTTTTATTCTTCTCCCAAAATCTCTTCATCTGGGCACTGAAAATCTTGCTTCGTTCTTTCGTCCATGATTTCCCGGTCCTGGAATTAGTAATTATTATTATTATTGCTGTCGTTTCGACCATCCATAGACCATGATATTACAACTGCCATTTTCCATTTCTTTGCACCTTTGCTTTAACGTTCGCCCAGTATTCCCGCATTCGTTTCCCAAGCTGTTTCTTCATCGCCTCGCTCCCCTTGCCGAAGAAGACTCCACTGAAGAATCGAAACGTGTACTATAATTCAATGTAATTATGTTTCATTGATTGCCGTACACCTCGTCATCCGGTTCATGAGGGAGAGTGGTTACTTTTGTAAGTTTTAATGGAAGTTAAGACTTTTAATTCAGGTTTAGTCTGTATTATGTTTTTATTGCGTTCCTCTATTTTATTGTTCACTATGCCTTGTTTTATTGTTTTGTTACCATCCCCCTTTTACTATTTTTATTCAAATAAGGCATAATTGTTGTGGCTCACTGTCTGTTTTTTATATAAACCATTTTCGTTTTATCTCTGGCAGTGAGCAGTTTTAATCTTCATCCTTTCATTTCATACCATTTCATTTCATTGTGTGTGGGTTTGAGTCTTCAGTCTTTTGACTGGTTTGATGCAGCCGTCCATGCCTCCCTGTCCTGAGCTAATCGTTTCATCTCTACATAGCTCCAACACCTTACATCCGAGGCAATCTGTTTAACATATTCTAACCTTGGTCTACCCCTACAGTTCTTGTCCTCGACCCTTCCTTCCATAACAAAGCTTGCTATTCCAGGGTGTCTTAGTATTTGTCCTACCAACCTATCTCTTCTCTTCATTAGCAGTCATCAGAAACATCTCTCCTGTTTCACTCGTCTTATACCTCTTCGTTTGTTACCCTTTCTACCCATCTGATCTCCATCAGTCTCCTGTAACATCACAGTTCAAACGCTTCAATTCTCCTCTTTTCTGCTGCACCAATAGTCCAAGATTCACTTCTATTTAATTAGGGGCCGATAACCTAGATATTAGGCCCATTAAAACTAGAATTATGATCATCATCATTGATAGCCATATTATTTTTAAGAAGAATGTATGAAGAATCCAAGCACTGCAGAGATGAATCCAAAGAAATGCCGGCTAATATTTTATGGTCGCATTTCTATTTTATATGATGTGAAGCCATCTGCATGACGCATTACTGAGTCACTGGCATCGGGCCACAAGGTCAATAGCGTTACTTGTAACTATGTTACTACTGTAACCGTTATTTTAGTGGGTAACGGGGGTATCGGCGTTATTAAGAGGAGACGTAGACGGTTTTACAGTAAGACAGGTTGGTTCGTTCCTTAGTTTAGGGGCTGCGACAACGCGGTCATGTAGCCTCGTGTACTTTGGGTGTGTGTAGAATCTGTCTGATAACCGGTGTTAATTGTGATGACTGTATTAGTGTGTGTGATTCAAGTAAGGTATGCAGACAGTAATTTCAAGTAGTTCCTACTTTCGCTACCAAATGCTAACGAGACCTAGCTGTGAACTTGGCTACTAGATGCCTTCGCAACCAGCGCCCGGTGATGAACGTTGGAGCTTAAGAGCATTAATCAAACGTTACCTACAAATTTTGCTTCATGCATGTGGACGTATCGCAGGATTTTAAGGATATCATGGACAGCTAAAGTCACAAATGTGGAAGTACTGCGGCTTATGAACAAAGACTTGGAAATTCTCAGTATCATCAAAATGAGAAAACTGGAATATTTGGTCATTTTATGCGCAACAACAAATACCACGGCATTAGGGGTCCAGGACGCAGACGAATATCCTGGCTAAAGAACTTAAGCCAGTGGTTTGAACTTAATGCAGTCTCACTGTTTAGAACAGCAATGGACAAACAGCAGATCATGCTACTGATCGCCAATGTTCTAGGAGGATGAGGCACTTGAAGAAGAAGAATAAGAAGAAGTGTAGTTAGTGGAAGGTTCTTTTACATGCCATAAATCTATGGCATGGAACCGCCGGCTTTACTTCCCCTCCGAAGGAAGACAGCCGAGGATTTTTAACGCTCTTATAAAATCCGACGGCTTCGGCCGGGTTTGAACTCGCGACCTTGGGCATAGAATCTCAGTATGCTACCAACTACGCTACCAAAGCCACCTTTTGTAAATTTTTGAAGCCATTTGTTCAGTGTTGTCCGTACAAACTGTTTGCCCAATATGCTTGGTCGCGGGTACAATTTATACAGTATATCACCGCCTGCTGTGCCCAAGTTTGCATGATCTGACTACAGACTAATACGAGGGATAAATATTAGTGTTCAGTATCGTTTGCGGGATATGCTTACAGTGCGTTATAAAAAGAAATAGTACCATACGTGATGCAACCAGAGAAATATCGACCTTCCTGTCAACACGCGTTAGTTGGGCTGCCTAAAACAATATTAATAGGAGCATCTGATTCACCTGGTATATGTACTTATTTTGTCACATTTTAGTACATATGAATTCTATCCGTGTTAATGATAGTACTGCAATATGTTTATGTTGGACCATGCCAAAATATAAATACAGTTGTATAATTAGAACAAGAACAGTTAGACGTAATAAATGAAAAGATTGAGCAATGGGCATTGCAGATAAATATGGAGAAGAGTAAAACAGTGGTGATGAATTGAGCTAATAAGGAAGGAAAAGGAGTAATCAAAGTCGAGATAAGGAATTGGAAGAGGTGAAACACTTCAAATACTTGGGAAGTGAACTGACTGAAAATGGAAGACTAGATTTGGAAATTAGCAGAAGAATACAACTCGGGAGTGCTTTCTACCAACAGGTACGGGGACTAGTATGGAACAAGGATATACCAATTAAGGCTAAAGAAATTATGTACAAAGCATATTATGTTCCTATAATGACATATGCAGCAGAAACTTGGACAATTACTAAGAGGGATGAGAGCAGAGTACAAGCAGCTGAGATGAGATTCCTGAGAAGTATGGTCCAGAAAACGAGGAGGGACAGAGTGAGAAATGAAGATATACGGAAAGAACTGGGAGTACAGAAACTAAATGACCAACTGGAGCAAAACAGATTGAGATGGTTTGGACATGTCAAACGGATGAATGAAGAAAGTCTACCAAGACGAGCACTGGAATGACTGATGACAGGGAAGAGAGGATGAGGAAGACCAAGAATGCGTTGGAAGGACTCGGTGGAGAATAGTAGTATATTAGAAAACGGAACCTGGATTCGAACACCGTGTTGGAAAAGGAATGGTGGAACTACAGAACAAAGTGGAGAGGAACCATATTTGCCCCCACCTAGTGTCAGCTGGAAAAGGGGAAATGAAGATGATGATGATGATGATGATACCAGAAAACTGCAACTGTATTATAGTTCAAGTTTCCTTACGATACAGGTTTTCCACCAATCAGAGCTAAGATTTTCATTACGATACAACTGTTTGACCAATTAGGTAAGGATAACATCGCACCGCGCTCACTTCCACGGACTCCTATTTTACATTTCACTGCGTGACTAGTGTCCTAGTGGGGTATTCGAGGAGGCCGTGGTCGAATACAAGGTATCCTCTGCGTCCCATGTGCTCCGTTCATCAAACGCAACTGACGGAATCTCGACAGATATTTAAGAATATTTATGTTCGACCATGGCGAAATGTAAATATTATATATCAGAAAACTGCAACATAATGAGGGTCATTATAGTACTATTTTTCATTATGAAACAGTTTCTCCAACCAATCAGAGCTCATTCATTGACCAATTAGGTAAGGATAGCTTCGCACATGGGTTCAAAATCCAACATGTCGGACATGAATTACATGATTTGAAAGTTCAAATTGGATATCGGATCAACCATTGTAGTTACAATCCCAAACACAAAGACAAATTCAGCACGAACCTTTACGGTAACAAGAAAATACTATGACATATGCAATAAATTTATGAATCTACGTCCAGAAGAATGCAACACAGTATCCTTCTATATAAATTACTGACTTGGAAACTGCACCGTGCCATAATTATGTTCGCGTAAATAAACTGGCGAATATGAGACCAGAAATAGCACTATACCTTAATATCCCCAACTCCAATTTACACACAGGGCATTGCTTTCAAACGACTTCAGTGACAGTTTGAGTGAATGCAGATCGACAGGCTGTAAATAGATGGCATTGCCAAGCAGACAGAGAGCATGCGTGGGCCAGATAACTTGTAAAGCACAGACAGCAAACCCAGTGCTTGCACTCCGATCACTAAATTCAAGTGACTGAATCTCGCCAGATATTTATGAATATTTCTGTTCGAACATAAGATAAAATATAATAAAGTTATAATTATCGTCGAACATAAACAGTCGTAAGCAATTCGCCTATAATGGTAATTAAGACACTCGTATGGAGATTATAAAACTCGCTTCGCTTGTTTATAATGATTATAAGTTTTAATTTAGTCCTATAAGAATATGCAGTGCTTTTTTTTTTCTTTTTTCAAAAAAAATATTTTAAGGTGTACTCTCAGTTGTAGTGGATAAAACAGAGATATTGCAATTTTCGGCAATTTGCAAAGTTTGTGTTCGAATCATTAACTTTCAGCTTTTTCGAAGCCTTATTTTCCTTATCCTTCAAAACAAACCACACCCACAAAAAAACTACTCCGCCTCCAATCTCTATAAGAACGGAGTGCCGAGTTGCCAACCAAAAGAAACGGATTCGATAGATCGATTTAAATCGAGGATTACTTGAAATCTCCCCCAGCTGTTGTGAACAGCGCGTTGATGCCAGCTGATCGATGAACTTTCATGTCGGAAGTTATATTTGCAGGACTAGATACAAATGTACCAATATTTCATCCTAAACAGTTTTCAAATATTTAAGGGGTACGTGTACCTCCACGAGCCCCCTGAAAAAATGCACTGAGAACATGAATGATCACGCTACCAGATAGCGACACCCTTTATACAAAATATTAATAACATACTCGTCATTATTAATATCACTTGATCATTTTTCTCAAGACCGCAATGTTGGTGAAACTAGAGCATTAAACAACTTCTACTTGAAGAACTTGCTGTTTAGTGGCTAATGTTAGGTAACACGGGAGCCACAGATCCGTGAAGGACCTTGGTGTACCCCGGTTTACCTTGCGCGGAGCATTCATTACTTCCTCGAGAAGCACAAGGTCGATGAGCTTGCGTTCAACGAACTGCACATTAAATATAATCGCCCCTACCTAAGATTTAGGATGCGTGCCATAATTATTGTGAGGTTTTTAACAGAAAAACTGACTTAATTCCTGGGCCAGTGTGTTTGAGACTTCAGTCATTTGACTGGTTTGATGCAGATCACCATGCCTCCCTGTCCTGAGCTAATCGTTTCATCTAGCTAGCACACCCCACATCCGAGGCAATCTGTTTAACATATTCTAATCTTGGTCTACCCCTACAGTTCTTGTCCTCGACCCTTCCTTCCATAACTAAGCTTGCTATTCCTGGGTGTCTTAGTATGTGTCCTACCAACCTATCTCTTCTCTTCATTAGCAGTCGCCAGAAACATCTCTCCTCTCCCACTCGTCTTAATACCTCTTCATTTGTAACCCTATCTACCATCTGATCTTCATCATTCTCCTGTAACACCACATTTCAGACGTCCCCCAGGGGCTCACATCTTGTGGGACGTGGGTTGGCGACCACGGGATCCCAGCTGAGTCCGGCATTGCTTTCACTTACTTGTGCCGAGCTCCTCTCCGTCTACTTTCCTGTCAACCTCTCTTCGTTAACTCTTGTTCTCTTCCGACCTCGATGGTATTGGGGTGTCCGAGGCCTAGGGAGTCTTTTACTTTCCCTCCTTAATTGGCTATTGTCTCATTCCGCGACGGGTCAGCCTTCCTTTCCTATCTGCCTTTCATGGCTCTCCTGCCTTCCAAGTCCCTCAATCCTCATTCTTCGAGTGTTGAGGGCATTTCTTTTCTTCCTGTCCTTTATTTGCCTTATCCTTTATTTGTTTACCATTTCTTCTTCTAGTATGTAAGCCTTTAGTTAGTATTAGTTAGAGTTTTCATTTTCATTTTCATCTCATCTTTCACTATCACCCAAACCATTAGTGGCCGATAACCTAGATGTTAGGCCTCTTAAAACAACAATTATCATCATCAACATTTCAAACGCTTCAATTCTCCTCTTTTCTGCTGCACCAACAGTCCAAGTTTCACTTCCATGGAGCGCCACGCTCCAGACAAAGACTCTCAAAACTGACTTCCTAATACGGTACCTAAATCTATATATAATATACAAATACCAACTATTCAGATATAGAGTATGTCATTTTCGCAAAATTATTTTTATTAACACCAAATTAAAGGCCACATTGTTACAGATCTGTTTTTAGATATTTTTATAAATATTTTCATAGAAAACCAAAGTAAAATATTAATATCAAAACTTTGCTCGTAATTACATTAGTTTCTTTTCTTTTTAACAAGGCAATAATGTGGCCGAAACTGGTTCATTTCATCAATTAATGTGTATATTCATTTATTATTATTGACTAATGTGTAATAAATTTAGTAAATGGCCATTGTTATTTCATTTATCTCTTAATATGTAAATTATGTGGCGTAGTGGGTAGCATGATGAGCTTCTATGCCCAAGATTGCGGGTTCTAACCCGGCCGAAGCCGTCGGATTTTTAAGAGCGTTAATAATCCCTCAATATGCCTTCCTTCGGAGGGGAAGTAAAGCCGGCGGTACCGTCATAGATTTATGACATGTTAAAGAACCTTCCACTAATTACACCTGTGTGAAGCTAAATTGGATAGGTGAAGAATGTAAACAACGCTCTTAGGTTTCTACGTTCGTTGCCAAGAGCCGACTGCGGTGGCGTCTAGTAGCTAAGTTCTGAACTAGGCCTAGTAGTCGTTGACGGTGGCGTTTGGTGGCAAAATTAGGAACTAATTGAAAAATTCTAAGTTGCAGTCTGTACTTAAATTAAAAAACAGATACACACCTTAATACAGGCATCACAATTAACACCGGTTATCAGACAGATTCTACACACACCCAAACTACACGAGGCTACATGACCTCGTTGTCGCAGCCCCTAAACTGAGGAACCAACCAACCTATTTAAATTACCTTTGTTTCCGAACTTTACAAGATACGAAGCTGAATTTTTTGGAAGTAATTTCTTCTTATTCGTGTTATGTTTTCCTAAATTTACTTAAGTTAGATAGTTTGATTTTGTTCAAATTTTAAAATATTACCGTATTTATTTTCTATAAGCCTGTGCTAAAGTAAAGAGAGAGATTCGAAGGACATCCCCGAGAAAATTCAATTAGTTTCTGTGGATAAAGTAAATAAAATGTTGAATATTAACAAGGACGGTGTAGGACATTCTGGAGTCCCTTAAGGTCACGGCCGCCCCTTCTCAATCCTAGCATCAATAATAAATACACCAGGGGCGAATGATCTCAATGTTCCATCCCTTAAAACAACAATAACTAACTATAACAAATACACACACCCAAGTACACGGATCTACATGAAATAACAACAATGAAACACTTTTGTCCACGCACATGTACAATTTTCCTTGGTTGCCCCGTAGTGTGGAGGAGAGCGCTGTTGGTTGGCATTCTGGATTTTCGGATTCGTTTCCCAGCTCTGTCAAGAAATGTAACTATGGCCTGAAGCTATCCTTAAAATAAAAATAAGGAGAAATGATTATTGCAGAAAATAGTGAGACCAAGGATCTTTCCAGATGGAATACGATGGTACAAACCAAATTGTCTGGCTTTCTACGGCCTCCTGTACAGAATGGTCCACCACAGACTGTCTTATAAGATCTTGAAGGTAGCCAAGATGGGTAAAGCCACTGGGTCCTTGTGGATCAAACAAATTGAGAAGGATCTTACTAAACTTAATATTCAGCAAGACACAATAAATGACAGGAGACACTACCGTCTGACAGTTGAAACAGGGCCTTTCCTCACATTCATTACAGAAGTTCACCACGACGAGTCGAGGAAATGGTCCGAGGAACGTAAGATAGAGTTCAGCAAGATAACGAAAGAATACTGGACCAATAGAAAAGCTCAAAACTTTAGCACAAAGGCAGCCGCCAAAAAATCCACCAAAACCACCAGAAGTGGCAGATAGCTGCTAAAGCACAAGCACCGTGGTCCATGCGTGGCCCAAACGACCGAAGAAGAAACAGAATTGATTGAAATGGGACAAGAAAGATGAAAAGATTTTGGGAGAAGTACACATCAAAATCATCAGCTGCATAAGTTGTATCGCGCTCCACATAACAAAGTAAAAAAATATATCATTATCATGATGACGATAATAATAATCACCAACATTTTTACGAAATGGGTGACGTCAGTTGCTTTGTTTGAGATTGGTTACGGTGAAGTACCTGGAGGTTACGATAGTAATGACACAACCTGAAGCCATCACGGCAAGGGTCCGAATTCAAAGAAGGAATCCCACTTATTGTGCATTTATTAAGAAACGATCAAGTGTTCTCCATCATCACGATGTTGACATAACGGGGAGTATATACCGGCAGGATGTAAACCATTACTAGTTATCCTCCAAGAAGAACTGAGTAGGTGGATTCCAAGCTTCACTCACCAGCAATGTGTTTGAAGTTCCCACTTAGGATCGTGATCAAACGCTCACTAATAAACAAACTACCGTTCAACATGGCATGTTTGAGAAATGTTAGATTGCGCAACCTCTCCAAATGTAAACAGGGTTATACAAATAATCCTTATCCTGAAGTGAGTAAGAGTTCATACATTTTGTTTCAAAAGTAGAGAGACAACGAAAATATACCTTCAGTCCATAACATTATTATTATGGTTTGGTTGGTTGGTTGGTTGGTTCCTCAGTTTAGGGCTGGGACAACGCGGTCATGTAGCCCCGTGTATTTTGGGTGTGTGTAGAATCTGTCTGATAACCGGTGTTAATTGTGATGGCTGTATTAGTGTGTGTTATCCAGTGGCGTAGCGTGAACTTTTGAGTTGGGGACGCCAAAGTTTATAACGACAGTTAAACTATGGAACAAATCGAAAAGCTAATATGTAAGATACTGTCACATACCTCACACAGTCTTGTACATCACCTCCATTCGTCTTTTCTTCTTTTCTGCGAAAATGTCTATGATATGTTCAAGAAATGCGGGCTCTGATGAAAGCTCACCTAATAACTGTTTTTCAATATCCAGTGAATTTGAACACGACAAGCGACTATTGCTCATAGAATTTCTAAGGTAGGTTTTAATTATTTTCAGCGTGCTCATGCTGCGTTCACTACTAGCTGTAGTAGTTGGAATAGTCAGTACTAAGTGTAGTGGTTTAGTTACTTCCTGATAGATGGAGTCAAGACCGTTTGTAACAAAATATTTTAAAATATCTTTTGAAGCTAAATGCTTTGTCTGATCTGCATAAACAATGTGAAGTTCATTTAGTAATTGGTTAACATTAAAGAATGTATACTGTTCTACCAAAATATCTAATTTGCTCTGGGGAAATGTTTCGGTGTATTCTTTAGACTTCTTTTTTTGTACTAACTCAATAAAATTTAGATGAGTAAGATCATCAAACCTACTTTTCATTTGAGTTGTAAGTGAATCTACTATTTCAAAAGTCAGCACTCTCAAAGTGTTCTTTTTCTTGCCATCATACATTACGTTTTCATTCAACTGGATGCTTTTTTAACGCATCTGTCAGTGAAATCTTCATTTCTTACGTTTTCTATGCTTTTGACGACAGCCTCTATCTCATTATGGCAAGTTACGATACTCACTGTCGATGATTGTAACAATTTGAAAATATGATCAGTGTAAATGAAACAAGCTTCGAATACACATAGCAAATATACAAAGGTTTGGTCATCCATATGTCTTTTGAGACCAATGGCGCAGTTCACAGAGTCGTCGCCCCATTCACTAATTTCATCATCAATAATTTCATTAAAAAAAAACGTACAATCCTTGGAAATGTTTCTTAATGGTGAAAACTGCCTTCGAATGAAAATTCCATCTCGTATTGCTAGCTTTTGGAAGCTTAAATCCTCTTTCGGTCAACAAAACTGTCCTTTTGGAAGAAGACTTGCTGAAAAACTGCGAAAATCAGTCAAGGCACAGACAAACAAACGAACCTGTTTTATTGTTTTTGAGCCATACCGAAGTACCAAATTTAATTGGTGGGCGTAACAATGGACGAAAAGAGCATATGGGCAATACTGTTTCACTAGCTTTTGAACTCCTCCTTATCTGCCTGCCATTACAGCTGCGCCATCGTATGTCTGGTTACGACTTTTTCTCCATTTATTTCTCAGTCAGGTAAAACTTTGTGCACGACTTCTGACAATCACGCAGCTGTTTTATTTTTGGAAACGTCATAAAAGCCGACGAAACTCTCCTCTATTCTATCATCCACACAATATCCAAATATTATACTCATCTGGCTCTTACACGACACGTCTAATGTCTCATCCGCATGTATGGAGAGAAAGGGTGCTTCATTTATTTCTGATTTGATTTTTCCATTTAATGCAATTGTTGTAACTTCTATCAAGTCATTTTGAATGTCTGGAGATGTTCCTTTTAATAATGATGATGACTGTAAATGGTCTCTTACTATCGATTCATTTTGAGCGAGCAGATTCAACAATTGCAAATAATTCCCCTTGTTAATAGAAATTTCATCTTCTCTATGCCCACGGAAGGCTAGTTCTTGTGTACTGAGAAATACTACAGATTGAATGAGCCGTCGCACAAACAGCATGTTTGAAGACACGATCTAATTATGTTTACTGCTTGTAATCGAGCAGCTTCAGATAATGCATGCTCAATGCGAGTTTTACCTAGCAGAAGAAATGCTTCACAATGTAACAAGTGGTGTTTTGAAGACTGGTGTTTAGCAGCCTTTTTATTAAATTACTCAGGTCCGAAATTCCTTCTGTGCACCATTCAGTGTCTTTCGCCCCAAACGTAACAAAACTTTTTTTTTTCTTCAACACATCCAGTTAGTCGGGAAAGCCTGTCATACCAAGAAAGCTGAAAACTCCCTGTGCGATTTTTACCGACTTCTTTAATTGATAAATTTGGCTTTGGTCTTTATGTTTTTAGTTCACTTCGCTGTTCATATGATAAAGTGCTCAAAGGAGTTGCCTTTAAAAAATTAATAACATTAGTTTCAGGTGAACTTACTTCAGTCATATTGGTAGCATTAATCACACACACGCACAATTAAAAGAAACTACACTTTTACAGTTCGAACTAGCACTAGCGCCAGAGCGGTATTTCGAAATAGGCAAAGTAGGCTGCAGCCTAGAGCGGCAAATTGTCAGGGGCGGCAGTGTGGCAATTCATTCAAAAGCTAAAATGAAGTATTTCAGACGTTGATGATATTTTCCGTACGAATTTAAGAATATATGATACTTAAAACTATGTTTTAGTCCTTCTACAGTTTTTCTTGCCTTAGAAGAGTTAAGAACTATCTGTGAACTAGTATTTCTGAAATACGGTTAAACTCACTTTCATTACGGTACTTTGCATTGAGGCAAATACAACAAAAACGCTTTCATATGAGGACATTATTAACGAGTTTGGCATTATGAAATCTCGCTAGAAAGCTATGTAAATTTGAACATCAAGATTACGTGGGGTGAATTGTTTTAGAGAAGTTTGTATATTTTTAAACAAATAAACCAGTAATTAACTACATTTTGTGTAATTTCATTTCACCATGTAGGACAACTTAATTCAAATTGAACACAGTTGTTCAATTATGCAAAAGATAGTCATTAGCATTAAAACATAAAAATATGAGTAAAATAGTGATCACTGGTCTCCAAGAACAAATTAATTAATTAAGTTCGAAACCCATTTCATATTTTAACGAATCTTAAAAGAAGGCAGGTAGGTAGATACCGTAACTAATTTCAGGATAACCTTTATTATGTAAGCCATTAAAATTGTAGTTTTATCTAAACTAAATGAACTTTATGTTTAAAAAAGATGAAAACGCCAATGAATTCTATCCTTTTGTTGTATAAAACAAATGTATTAAGCAAATATGAACGATAGAGGGGGCGTCAAATGGACTTTAGCCTATAGGCGGCTTACTCTTAAATCCGGCCCTGAAGCGCAGCGATTGGGTTATTGAGTTAACAGAACAGTGATCATACAAAGCTGACGCCAGTCAAACGCCAGCGTACGGAAGCACTTCCCTTCCGAGAGCAGGTATGAGCTCGCGCATGCGCTGCAACGTAGCCTGGCCAGGGTGGTACATATAGCTCTTGACGCCAAGAAGCTCGGGCGTACAGACAAGAAAAGCAAAGCACATCAGTACACCGCGGCCGGGCTAAGACTAGTTATATAGGGGGTGCGGAAAAAAAAAAACTAAGCGCCATGTAATATGCTAACGCCGCATTTATATAAAATAAAAACAATGTTATATTTTACTCTTTGATGAATACACATTCTAATTTTTAAATCAGGGAACGCCCGGCGTATCGGCGTATTATAGCGCTACGCCTCTGGTGTTATCTGTGTTTAATTCAAGTACGGACTGCATACATTCGATTTTCATGTAGCTCCAACTTTTGCTACCAAACGCCACCGTCAACGACCAACTACAGTAGTTCTGAACTTTGTTACTAGATGCCACTACAGTCGGCTCCTGGAGACGAACGTTGGAACCTAAGAGCGTTAGTCAAAGATAACCTATAATTAGTGGAAGGTTATTTAACATGCCATAAATCTATGACATGGACCCGCCGGCTTTACTTCCCCTCTGAAGGAGTGCTTACTGAGAGTTCTTTAACGTTCTTAAAAAATCCGATGACTTTGGCCGGGTTTGAACCCATGACCTTGGGCATAGAAGCTCAGCATACTACCAACTGCGCCACCGAGGCTGCCCTACATAGTATGAAACGAAATCCCCGATTCTTGGAAGTAACGGGTAATCCCGAGAACCACTGGATGTATTTTGATGCTGTTTTCACCATTCTGCAAAGGATATCTCCAGGAAGGTTTCTGTAGAAAACATTCATTTATGGCCAAAGGAAACCGAGCAGTAACGATTTCAGTGAATTGAGTCTGTCGTCCGTGCGCCTTTTAAGCTTACGCTGGGCAAACCGTAAAAAATATATCTACAGTATACTATGAGTGTAAGAATTGTTCAGCATGAAAAGTTCTACAAAAAGTCCACGACAGCATATCTCTATCTTTAATACATCGCCCGCTAAATGTATTTTTACGTTTTCATTTCTTCCAACAATCTCCATACGTTAATACAGCCATTACAATAATACTGGTCATCAAACAAATTCCACACACACCCAAGAACCTCGGAGACCCGGCTTATGCACTCAAGGGTTATAATGATCTATCGGGCTTAATTGGGAAGAGGTTAACCCCCATCCGGCCCCTTGAATTCGCCCCTGCTTCCAACAACTCGTCCACTGGACATGTTTCTTTGCATAGATGCTGTAATTTACGGGTAGGCTACTTGTCATCTTCGAATAATTCAAATATTTGAACTGTTAGGAATATTTTAATAATGGACTATTCTCAATACGTATTCGGACATCCGCATTGTTCGAACATTCAAACTCTTCAAACATTCGAATGATTTATTCAAATTCCGAACTGGCGGATATATGAAGTAGTCTAATCGAATATTCGAATGGTATGTACAGTAACAAATACACTATGAAATTTGATAAAATGGTCCGGCTAACTCAAAACATTTGCCAGCGTTTCGCCCCAGTGTACCATTGGGCTCTTCAGTTGGATATGGTACACCTCTCCAAGACGCGTGGCTAGTACATAGGCCTACTGAGAAGGTCGCTGCAAGGCACAAAATGTAGCCTCGAGCAACGCCAATGTACTACGGAAGTCAAAACTTCCTTTCAAAAATAGTGTTAGATATTTCCAATATGGATTAGCAACGTAAGCTTCCGTTCGATCCACCACTGCCAGCTCGATCGTTCCGATCCACTTCCGTCCCCAATTTTCAAAATCACTCCCACAAAACTATCCAGCAACCGAGCGGAAAGATGTTACACATCAAAAGTAACATAAAATTATTTTAGTTGTGTTTGCATTAACCAAACATAAAATATCACAACAAATTGGTTGAAAAGGAGATGCCAGATTGCCTTAAAACTCATTATTTTGCACCAAATTAATACAAAAGTTTCCCGGGGAGAACCCCGGACCCCCTATTCTTTGAGACCTATACCATGCCCCTTAACGCCCGGTTGGGCACTCCCCATAAGAAAACTCTATATACACCCCTGATTACAGCAGACGCACTCTCTGTGTAGTCACTAACTTCTTAGATGAGACCGTGATCACGTAGTGTTTGGGTACGAATGCGGACCACAGGGAGAATTCCAACGCCACCTACATGCAAGAACTGACCGTACATGGCAGCAAAGAATATAAGTCACCGAAGGATCTAGGAGGGTATTGCCGACTACCTGTACCAACTTATGCAATGAAAGTGAACTCATAGACGTGAGTTATCACGAACATAGATCATTTCATTATTGATTATATTAAACAACGGATTTTTGTACTCAACAACGAAAAATTACAGTCGTTAATATTACGAGACGATGCGACTGAGGAAATTAAGATATGTTCACTAGATTTGTTCCACAATGTTGGTAAGATTTCTAATTTAGATGGATCAGTCGCGGTTTTATTTGACCATTTTTAAGTTATTGAGAGTATTGGATTACAGGAGAATTGGTTTCCGTAATGTCCCGACTTTGTTTAATAGAACAAATGTGAACTATTGAAGCTGTTCGTAACATTGTAGTATCATAACCTCCAAATTTCATACCCCTCCCCCTCCAGTTAGTTATAGTTAGTTATTGTTGTTTTAAGGGGTGGAACTATAAGGTCATCTGCCTCCTCCCCCTCCAGCCGCCGTCCGGAGATCGACAGTAAGGCTTGTATTTTGTTCTGCATTGCTTATACGGTAAGTAATTATTATGACAATATCATATTACAAGGCAGTTTAGTTGCTTTATGCTTGCCACGGTGGGTGAGTGGTTATTGAGTCGGTCTACCAATCCAAGGCTTGCAGGTTCGCTCCTGACGATGGTAAGTGATTTTTGAAAGGCGACTAAAATCACGACACGCATGCCTTACGTTGTTGGCATGTTAAAGAACGCATTTGAATTCAGTAGGACGTGTTCTTAGTGGCAAAATTAATCTCGGGATTTTCCGCAAGCTCTAAAGTTCCTCCTTTCTCTACTAGAAAGCACTATAGTGTCAAGGAGCTTAAGATCTAACCTCCTTGACTTTCATAGTGCTCCAAGGAACAATGACATCTGGGCGTCAAATAACAAAGCTCGCACCCGGTACCCGAGGCCACACGATATTATTATTATTATTATTATTATTATTATTATTAGTTGCTTTATGAGATTCAATGGATCGCGAAGAGGTCACCAGAGCATTAATTTAATACATAGCATGAAAATATGGTGTGTTGATTGCATTCATCAAAATCACATTCTGATTCAATATGAACAAAATTAAATAAAAATCATTCCTCAACTAACTACACACACAAATATATCTCATTTAAATAATAAGGAAAGAGGACTCTACCATGAAATAAGACTTGAATCGAAATTTAAAGGGGTAGGTATCAATTGCTTGGCCTTTGCTGATGATTAGGGTTCGGGAGTTGGACCTAAAGAAGTACAAAATATGCAATCAAATATGCCCTAAAAACTAGCTAAATATGACCTAAAAGCTATAAAATATGTCCTAAAAAAACTATGAAATATGACATGAATTTGGGGATAGCTAGTGTACCACTAACATACGTGTTAAGTGCCAAAACGTGATCAGCGATAATACACCAGGCACATTTAATCATACACTCTGACAGAGAGCTACAGTACATTAACATTTTCAACATTCATTCATTATCATAGCCTTGAGATGCAGTTCTTGCTCGGTTTATTTACTATACTATTCAGAAATCCTGTGATAGAAACTCGACGCAGATAACACGTGCTTTGTTAACGACGCCTCAATTTAAACAAAAATGCTGAAATTATAACAAAATCTGACCGTATATTACTAAAATATGACCAAAACAATAAAAATGGCCGAAATATGCATTTATAGGCAACATCAAATTGCTTTAAACGTGGTCAGAGACCCATCATTCAAAACTTATTGTTACCTGCCACCCCCTAGTGGCACTTTTGTTAACTGGATTACGGTGGGGGTACAAAGCACAACACCAATTACTGCTTAAAGAAATAATTAACTTGATTGTGGCCAGAAAATTACACTAATCAGCAAATACAAGCTATTAGGAGCCTTACTCCAGTTTCCTCAAGTCTCTTGGCCCTTCCACTTGTCAACAGATCACAGAAGTTAATCCGTCCTAATGAGTACGGTGGCCTTGACAGAAACTGCCTGCTCCTCTCCTTTATGTTCACCGACCACAATTACTTACGATCACTTGCTGCTGGCTATTTCGCTGTCCACAAGCTGGAGAAACAATGTCACTGGATTTCGTAACTCGCACAGCACTACGTCACCACACTTCTGTCGCACAAGATAATCGCTCGCACTAGCTCGTAAAACACAACAACAACCACTGCTTGACGGGTCACTCTTATATAGCAGGCCGGTGACTCAATACATGCTTCTAGATCCATCCAGGGTTCACGGCTTCTCGAGGTTTCCATCGCTGGTCCAGTCACGAATATTCTGGACTATCCCTTTGTCTTAGTAGCCCTGTTGCATAAGGCTCACGCAATACAAAAAGCAGGCCACAGCCCAGCCCCTGGGGCAGTTGTGACTCAAGCGGCGAGCGATGACACAAACTCACAGCCGTAACATTATTTTTCAGATTTCGGTTAAAATGAGCTCAGGAAAAAAAATACGACTTTTCCTTAACATCCGAACCTTTCTGATGACAATGCCATTCTTTCAGAAAATATACAAACCGCTTGTGTACAAATAAACCTTTTGAGAAAGATAGCAGAGAAAGTTGGACTTCAGATATCTTTTGAGAAGACCGAATTTATGACTAATATTAGAAATTCTCCTACAGTTTTAAAAACAGACTCCGGAAAAATTGACAAGGTAGAAAAGTTTAAGTATGTGGGAGAATTGATTCAAATTAATGGACTAGACAAAGAAGCAAATAGAGCAAAAATACAAAAATTGGAACAAGCTTTTCAACTGACGAAGGATACCTACAATAAGAAAAATCTTTCTAATGCAACTAAAATCCGACATTGCAATACGGTAATTAAGCCGGAAAGTCTCAATGCTTCAGAATGTATGCTTTCTATTAAAAAGGCGGAATAGGAGAGCTAGAGAAAGAGGAAAGAAGGATACTTAGAAAAATATTTGGAATATTAAAAATAGAAAGTGGAGAGTTCAGATACAGAAAAAAATGACGACCTCGACAAAAAATAAAGAAATTGAAAAAATCTACGATACGGTCAGGTAAAGGAGGGTTAATTTTTTTGGACACGTAATGAGGATGAATAACACCAGACTCACACAACAAATTTTCAGTCATGTATACAAAAGCCAGAATGGTAATCAATGTGTACAAAGTATAAAAAGGGATATGGAAGAGATGAAAGTAACAATAGATATTATTCAGGACAGACCACTTTTCAGAAATATGATCAAAAATTTCAAGGGTTTCCAGGTGAAGGAAAAGAAGAAGCGGGTTAACATCTGGACGGAAGATAGAAGAAGGAGACAAAGTGAAGAACTACTGGAAGGCAAGAAAGGATAAAGAAAAATAAGGGACAGTGAATGCAATGGGTTATATAACGTGGTCCAAAGATAGCCAAAATCCAGGAAAGAAGAAGAAGAATACTAATAATGTTACGGGGAACAGAACTATGACCACGTTATAGATGCAGCCGGTAGTCAATTGTTTCTTTACAAAACCAACACAATAGACACTAAAGTCACTTAATAGGGTTGGCGATAAAGAGCTTTTATAGACGCTTTTCAATTGTTTCGTTAATGGCCATTGGCTGCCACTGAGTAGTCTACCCTAAACACAAAATAACAGTCTCCCTGTTTTCTATGAACAGTTTAAGGCCTGCTGCAAACTATGTAGGCTAAAGCTAGCTTAACATTCTGTACCGCTAATCTGATAATATCTAGAGGACAGGGCTGTCCTCCATTTTTTGTCAAGGGACTTTTTTTTTTCTTCTTTGTTGTTTGAGTCTTCAGTCTTTTGACTGGTTTGATGCAGCTTTCCATGCCTCCCTGTCCTGAGCTAATCGTTTCATCTCTATATAGCTACCACACCCTACATCTGAGGCAATCTGTTTAACATATTCTAACCTTGGTCCACCCCTACAGTTCTTGCCCTCGACCCTGCCTTCCATAACTAAGCTTGCTATTCCTGGGTGTCTTAGTAGTCTATGTGTCCTACCAACCTATCTCTTCTCTTCATTAGCAGTCGCCAGAAACATCTCTCCTCTCCCACTCGTCTTCTCGTCTTAATACCTCTTCGTTTGCAACCCTACCTACCCATCTGACCTTCATCATTCTCTGTAACACAACTTTTCAAATGCTTCAATTCTCCTCTGCACCAATAGTCCAAGTTTCACTTCAATAGAGCGCCAAGCTCCAGACAAAGGCCTTCAAAAATTACTTCCTAATGCCTAAATCTATATTCGATGTCAACAGATTCCTTTTCTGTAGAAATGCTTTCCTTCCCTGAGCTATCCTACTTTTTATATCCTCTTTGCCTCGTCCTTCACTGGTTATTCTGCTTCCTAAGTAACAGAAGTCTCCTACTTCCTTTAGTTTCTCACCTGCCAATTTGATGTCCATAGAGGTTTCTGATTTATTTCGGCTGCATTCCAGTATTTTTGTTTTACATTTATTAATTTTCATCATGAATTCTTTCCTCAAGACGGAGGAAATGACATGAACTGTCTTTCTTTACTCTATGAATCCTCCAAAGATGGGTAATCAAAGCTAGCAATCGTTTAACTTCCAATCGTTAAGATATTCCTAATTAACATCAGTTAGTTTTACGCCTGCCCGGAAGTCGGGAATTACCAAGTGTTCTATGACAGAGCTAGATTTCCTGTGACTAGATTTAACTGAAGGTGCAACTACGATTTTATTTTAATATTGTGCTCCTGTACATTTCCTTTCAGTCTTAAATAAAACATTGACAAGGAATTTGTCCTGAGAGTATGTTTACAGGAAACATGCTGCCATTTTATTTTACCTTTAAGTATATTTTGCGTTAACTCCAACTTTGATCCGTTAATGTTAAGAGTTTAACCGCAATCAGTTAATATGTTAAAAGTCTAACCTCAATCAGTTAATATGTTAAATGTTTAACCTCAATCAGTTAATATATTAAAAGTTTAACCTCAATCAGTTAAAATGTTAAATGTTTAACCTCAATCAGTTAATATGTTAAAAGTTTAACCTCAATCAGTTAATATGTTAAAAGTTTAACCTCAATCAGTTAATGTGTTAAATGTTTATCCTCAATCAGTTAATATGTTAAAAGTTTAACCTCAATCAGTTAATATGTTAAAAGTTTAACTTCAATCAGTTAATATGTTAAATGTTTAACCTCAATCAGTTAATATGTTAAAAGTTTAACTTCAATCAGTTAATATGTTAAATGTTTAACCTCAATCAGTTAATATGTTAAATGTTTAACCTCAATCAGTTAATATGTTAAATGTTTATCTCAATCAGTTAATATGTTAAATGTTTAACCTCAATCAGTTAATATGTTAAATGTTTAACCTCAATCAGTTAATATGTTAAAAGTTTAACCTCAATCAGTTAATATGTTAAATGTTTAACCTCAATCAGTTAATATGTTAAAAGTTTAACTTCAATCAGTTAATATGTTAAATGTTTAACCTCAATCAGTTAATATGTTAAATGTTTAACCTCAATCAGTTAATATGTTAAAAGTTTAACCTCAATCAGTTAATATGTTAAATGTTTAACCTCAATCAGTTAATATGTTAAATGTTTAACCTCAATCAGTTAATATGTTAAAAGTTTAACTTCAATCAGTTAATGTGTTAAATGTTTAACCTCAATCAGTTAATATGTTAAATGTTTAACCTCAATCAGTTAATATGTTAAATGTTTAACCTCAATCAGTTAATGTGTTAAATGTTTAATCTCAATCAGTTAATATGTTAAAAGTTTAACTTCAATCAGTTAATATGTTAAATGTTTAACCTCAATCAGTTAATATGTTAAATGTTTAACCTCAATCAGTTAATATGTTAAATGTTTAACCTCAATCAGTTAATATGTTAAATGTTTAACCTCAATCAGTTAATATGTTAAATGTTTAACCTCAATCAGTTAATATGTTAAATGTTTAACCTCAATCAGTTAATATGTTAAATGTTTAACCTCAATCAGTTAATATGTTAAAAGTTTAACCTCAATCAGTTAATATGTTAAAAGTTTAACCTCAATCAGTTAATATGTTAAATGTTTAACCTCAATCAGTTAATATGTTAAATGTTTAACCTCAATCAGTTAATATGTTAAATGTTTAACCTCAATCAGTTAATATGTTAAATGTTTAACCTCAATCAGTTAATATGTTAAAAGTTTAACCTCAATCAGTTAATATGTTAAAAGTTTAACTTCAATCAGTTAATATGTTAAATGTTTAACCTCAATCAGTTAATATGTTAAATGTTTAACCTCAATCAGTTAATGTGTTAAAAGTTTAACTTCAATCAGTTAATATGTTAAAAGTTTAACCTCAATCAGTTAATATGTTAAATGTTTAACCTCAATCAGTTAATATGTTAAATGTTTAACCTCAATCAGTTAATATGTTAAAAGTTTAACTTCAATCAGTTAATATGTTAAATGTTTAATCTCAATCAGTTAATATGTTAAAAGTCTAACCTCAATCAGTTAATATGTTAATAGTTTAACTTCAATCAGTTAATATGTTAAAAGTTTAACCTCAATCAGTTAATATGTTAAATGTTTAACCTCAATCAGTTAATATGTTAAATGTCTAACCTCAATCAGTTAATATGTTAAATGTCTAACCTCAATTAGTTAATATGTTAAAAGTTTAACCTCAATCAGTTAATATGTTAAAAGTTTAACTTCAATCAGTTAATATGTTAAATGTTTAACTCAATCAGTTAATATGTTAAAAGTTTAACCTCAATCAGTTAATATGTTAAAAGTTTAACTTCAATCAGTTAATATGTTAAATGTTTAACTCAATCAGTTAATATGTTAAAAGTTTAACCTCAATTAGTTAATATGCTAAAAGTTTAACCTCAATCAGTTAATATGTTAAATGTTTAACCTCAATCAGTTAATATGTTAAATGTTTAACCTCAATCAGTTAATATGTTAAATGTTTAACTCAATCAGTTAATATGTTAAATGTTTAACCTCAATCAGTTAATGTGTTAAATGTTTAACCTCAATCAGTTAATATGTTAAATGTTTAACTCAATCAGTTAATATGTTAAAAGTTTAACCTCAATCAGTTAATGTGTTAAAAGTTTAACTTCAATCAGTTAATATGTTAAAAGTTTAACCTCAATCAGTTAATATGTTAAATGTTTAACCTCAATCAGTTAATATGTTAAATGTTTAACCTCAATCAGTTAATATGTTAAAAGTTTAACTTCAATCAGTTAATATGTTAAATGTTTAACCTCAATCAGTTAATATGTTAAATGTTTAACCTCAATCAGTTAATATGTTAAAAGTTTAACTTCAATCAGTTAATGTGTTAAATGTTTAACCTCAATCAGTTAATATGTTAAATGTTTAACCTCAATCAGTTAATATGTTAAATGTTTAACCTCAATCAGTTAATGTGTTAAATGTTTAATCTCAATCAGTTAATATGTTAAAAGTTTAACTTCAATCAGTTAATATGTTAAATGTTTAACCTCAATCAGTTAATATGTTAAATGTTTAACCTCAATCAGTTAATATGTTAAATGTTTAACCTCAATCAGTTAATATGTTAAATGTTTAACCTCAATCAGTTAATATGTTAAATGTTTAACCTCAATCAGTTAATATGTTAAATGTTTAACCTCAATCAGTTAATATGTTAAATGTTTAACCTCAATCAGTTAATATGTTAAAAGTTTAACCTCAATCAGTTAATATGTTAAAAGTTTAACCTCAATCAGTTAATATGTTAAATGTTTAACCTCAATCAGTTAATATGTTAAATGTTTAACCTCAATCAGTTAATATGTTAAATGTTTAACCTCAATCAGTTAATATGTTAAATGTTTAACCTCAATCAGTTAATATGTTAAAAGTTTAACCTCAATCAGTTAATATGTTAAAAGTTTAACTTCAATCAGTTAATATGTTAAATGTTTAACCTCAATCAGTTAATATGTTAAATGTTTAACCTCAATCAGTTAATGTGTTAAAAGTTTAACTTCAATCAGTTAATATGTTAAAAGTTTAACCTCAATCAGTTAATATGTTAAATGTTTAACCTCAATCAGTTAATATGTTAAATGTTTAACCTCAATCAGTTAATATGTTAAAAGTTTAACTTCAATCAGTTAATATGTTAAATGTTTAATCTCAATCAGTTAATATGTTAAAAGTCTAACCTCAATCAGTTAATATGTTAATAGTTTAACTTCAATCAGTTAATATGTTAAAAGTTTAACCTCAATCAGTTAATATGTTAAATGTTTAACCTCAATCAGTTAATATGTTAAATGTCTAACCTCAATCAGTTAATATGTTAAATGTCTAACCTCAATTAGTTAATATGTTAAAAGTTTAACCTCAATCAGTTAATATGTTAAAAGTTTAACTTCAATCAGTTAATATGTTAAATGTTTAACTCAATCAGTTAATATGTTAAAAGTTTAACCTCAATCAGTTAATATGTTAAAAGTTTAACTTCAATCAGTTAATATGTTAAATGTTTAACTCAATCAGTTAATATGTTAAAAGTTTAACCTCAATTAGTTAATATGCTAAAAGTTTAACCTCAATCAGTTAATATGTTAAATGTTTAACCTCAATCAGTTAATATGTTAAATGTTTAACCTCAATCAGTTAATATGTTAAATGTTTAACTCAATCAGTTAATATGTTAAATGTTTAACCTCAATCAGTTAATGTGTTAAATGTTTAACCTCAATCAGTTAATATGTTAAATGTTTAACTCAATCAGTTAATATGTTAAAAGTTTAACCTCAATCAGTTAATATGTTAAAAGTTTAACCTCAATCAGTTAATATGTTAAAAGTTTAACCTCAATCAGTTAATATGTTAAATGTCTAACCTCAATCAGTTAATATGTTAAATGTTTAACCTCAATCTGTTAATATGTTAAATGTCTAACCTCAATTAGTTAATATGTTAAATGTTTAACCTCAATCAGTTAATATGTTAAATGTCTAACCTCAATTAGTTAATATGTTAAAAGTTCAACCTCAATCAGTTAATATGTTAAAAGTTTAACCTCAATCAGTTAATATGTTAAATGTCTAACCTCAATCAGTTAATATGTTAAAAGTCTAACCTCAATCAGTTAATATGTTAAAAGTCTAACCTCAATCAGTTCATATGTTAAAAGTTTAACTTCAATCAGTTAATATGTTAAAAGTTTAACCTCAATCAGTTAATATATTGTTAAATGTTTAACCTCAATCAGTTAATATGTTAAAAGTCTAACCTCAGTCAGTTAATATGTTAAATGTTTAACCTCAATCAGTTAATATGTTAAATGTTTAACCTCAATCAGTTAATATGTTAAATGTTTAACCTCAATCAGTTAATGTGTTAAAAGTTTAACCTCAATCAGTTAATATGTTAAAAGTCTAACCTCAGTCAGTTAATATGTTAAATGTTTAACCTCAATCAGTTAATATGTTAAATGTTTAACCTCAATCAGTTAATGTGTTAAAAGTTTAACCTCAATCGGTTAATATGTTAAATGTTTAACCTCAATCAGTTAATATGTTAAATGTTTAACCTCAATCAGTTAATATGTTAAAAGCTTAACCTCAATCAGTTAATATACTGTATTGTTAAATGTTTAACCTCAATCAGTTAATATGTTAAAAGTTTAACCTCAATCAGTTAATGTGTTAAAAGTTAAACCTCAATCAATTAATATTTTCCAGCCATTAATTTTTGACTTCAATCAGTTAATATTTCCAGCCATTAACTTTAGTCACTTAATATTTTGGTTAACTTCCCCGAGTCTGTGCGCTGTCAGCCCATTTAAACTAAATAACCCCCCTGGAATGCAAAAGAAATAGCAACAAAAACAATATGTACCGTACTCACCTTTTCTTCGAAAACAAAGACATCACATGTACTTGTTTCGCAACACATTCGCAAACACTCTTCTCTTGATCCTAAATCTATTTCGTTGATATATTTTGCACCCATTGCTCTCGAGTCTTCAGTTCGAATTATTTTATCTTTATGGATATCAAAATTGTCCATACATGTTTGAATATCAATGTCATATCTCTTACTGACATTCTTTACCAAGGATTTTTCAGTAACCTGTCGAATAGTTTCATTACTCACACCGTCTGCAGACACAATAGCACACACACCGATAAAATATACACAAATAACGAGACGTAACAAAGTTGACATTCCTAATGGTACTGCTTTATACACGTATTAAAATAGAAATTAAGTCACTTTTAAGACGAACTTTAATGTATGAAAGGTGCTACACATCAGCTGTGAAAATAAATATGGCAACGGATCGATAACAGTAGAGGTTAAATTCATCGCGCCGACACTGGCGTCGCCACCGTGTGGCTTTGGCTTGGGTGGGTGTAGAAATGAGCGTCTCCCATCCTAGTTTTCCCTCCTAGATAAGTTTTGAATATAAGCTTTTTACTATTGCCAAGTATCCCTCCCTAAAGCGATAATGACAATGCACGAAATAAGAAACATTCGATCCCTCAGCCTAGAGACGGTGATGCTGCTATTCCGGGTAAAGATTTTACCAGTACTGACGTATGGCATAGAAATCATCTGGTCACACCTAACATTGAAGAATCTATCTACGTTGGAAGGAGTGAAGGCAAGATACATAAAGAAAGCGTTAGGAGTGTCAAAAATGACGCACTCAAGATACACATATCTGCTGGCGAAGGAAAATTTCCTCATCGAAGATCTCCGGACAAGCATACTCCTACCTAACACGTGCGCCTCACAGAACCTGCTAGCAACACTGAATAGGAAAAGAGAGGTAATTCATCCGACATTCTACAGCACAGGAGCCATGGTAGACCGTGCGTGGACAAAGGTAAACGTCGAAATCAGACACGTCATCACAAGGTTGGCAGTCCATGGATTCCACCACCTGATATGCAAGAACACAAACTTCCACGAACCAAATTTAGACTGTGAATGTAGGCTGTGTGAAACGGCATGTGATCGTTATCACATCGAAATATGCACAAAAAAGGACAAAGTCATTATCTGAATATGCAAACATGTAAAATTTCTATTTCATCTTGGCTATTTGGCCGCAATAAAGATTTATTATATTATTCTGCTAAGGTCCCATTCCAGTTTTGTACCGAAAATAAGGTCCCATTAACACCAACCTACACATATGGGGTACCTACAGGTTCAGCATAACCCAATGCGTAAGCGAAACGCACTCACTTACTCTTTAAATGCCTCACATTTAAATAAATACCTTAAAACATGTATATTTACAATAAAATAATGAAAGAATGCAACACGGTAACCATGGTAACAGAATCTCACAGGCCCATCTATTTCTGTAAGACGCGATGCAATTCCAATTATTACATTACTGTGAAAGTTTCCAGACGGTTATAAGGTTATCACTGAACCGAATTAAGCTGTAAAATTCATCAATACATACAGTATAATGCGCTTAAGGGGGTCAAGGGGCACTCTAGAATTTTTTCACGCAATTTTCACGTGTGAGTGTGGTACGAAAGGTCTTTTTCACCCTACTATAAAGGGTCTCCGAAAACCACATTTAAACGGCCTTGAATTAACAGTGTCTGTGATATTCCCAGAAAACGAACTTCGCTCTGATATACCTATGAAGGAATGACAAACCCCTAACCACTGCACCAGTAGCTGAATTGATAAAGTCTGATTATTCAAACCAAGGATAAATCAGTCATAGCATTCATGATTGAGATTTTGCTAAGTGTACTCTTTACAACTAGAATATTCGCGGGCGAAGCCGCGATGGGTAATGCTAGTAACAATCATTTATACTGTTACGTAAACTTCTCGACCAATCAATCCTTGATGTAGCTTTGAGGCAATTACGTTGAGGTATAATGCTAATGAACTGACGCGTTGTCCCGTTATCAAGGTTACGTAGAAGTTACGCGAAGAAGAAAAAGTTAGCAACATTGAAATATAGGTACTATTAAGGCGGCTTTGGTGGTGTGTAGTTGGTAGCATGCAAAGCTTCTATGCCCAAGATCGCGGGTTCAAACCCGGCTGAAGTTGTCGGATTTTTTAAGAGCGTTAAAAATCCCTCAGTATGCCTTCCTTCGGGGGGGGGGGGGAATCCCGCGGTACCATGCCATGGCATGAAAAAAAACCTTCCACTAACTACACTTGTGTGAAGCCAAAATGTGTAGGTCTGATTGATAACACTATATTAGTTCCAACGTTCGCCACCAGTTGCTGGCGGCGATGGTATCTAGTAGCTAAGTCCGCAGCTAGGAGACGTGGACGGTAGCAACTGGTAGCAAAAGTAGGAAATACTTGAAAATTGATCGTCTGCAGTCCTTACCTGAATCACAGATAGCACACACTAATACAGCCATCACAATTAACTCCGGTTATCAGACAGATTCTACACACACCCAAAGTACACGGGGCTTCATGACCGCGTTGTCGCAGCCCCTAAACTAAGGAAACAACCAACCTAAGGTACTAATAAAATAAAAGTACTATGGCATGACGCCTCCATACATAAAATGACATTACATAGGAGGCCATGACGAAACATAATTCTCTTCTCCATGACCTGGGTCAAACAAGAGGATGGTAACTTTGGTTGGTTGGTTGGTTGGTTCCTCAGTTTAGGGGCTGGGACAACGCGGTCATGTAGCCCCGTGTACTTTGGGTGTGTGTGGAGTCTGTCTGATGACCGGTGTTAATTGTGATGGCTGTATTAGTGTGTGTATCTGTTTTTAAATTTAAGTAAAGACTGCAACTTAGAATTTTTCAAATAGTTCCTACTTTTGCCGCCAAGCGCCACCGTCAACGACTACTAGGCCTAATTCAGAACTTAGCTACTAGAAGCCACCGCAGTCGGCTCTTGGCAACGAACGTAGAAACCTAAGAGCGTTGTTTACATTCTTAACCTATCCAATTTAGCTTCACACAGGTGTAATTAGTGGAAGGTCCTTTAACATGCCATAAATCTATGACATGGGACCGCCGGCTTTTCTTCCCCTCTGAAGGAAGGCATACTGAGGGATTTTTAACGCTCTTAAAAAATCCGACGGCTTCGGCCGGGTTTGAACCCGCTTGGGCATAGAAGCTCAGCATGCTACCGACTACGCCACCGAAGCAGCGATGGTAACTTCATGTTATGGTTATCACAGGTAAATCTTTCGTTCGATCAAAAATTCACTTTGTCTAACTGGGCTGGAATAGGCTTTGGAGGATTCCATGTTCCTGAGGTTACGTATATGTGGGCAAAACCCGAATGAATTGTGATATTTACTTAACATATTGCAAGAACTGTTATTTTCTTCTCAGCCTGTACAGGACCGCCTACGTGTCCACTACAAAGGAAATCGGAAATCTTTATTTCTATATTTTTAACCTTAAAACACGTGCAGTGTAAAATCCACCCCATATAGTAGTTTTATTTGCTTACCAAATGCACAAATAGTCACGAAATCAGAAACCCCTATTGACATTGAAATGGCAAGTGAAAAACTAAAGGAAATAGAAGATATCTGCTACTTGGAAAGCAAAATAAGGAGTGATGGACTAAGCAAAGAGGATTTGGAAGGTTATAGGTTAGCACAAGAAGAAATCTATAAACATTAAAATATAGATTTTGGTACAAGAAAGTCAATTTTGATAGCCTTTGTCTAGAGCGTGATGCTCTATTCGTGCAGCAAATAAGAGGAGAATAGAAGCATTTGAAATGTGGTGTTACAGGAGAATGATGAATATTCATTTCTAGATAGAGTCATAAATAAAGAACTGAACAGGCCACGGTGGCCGAGAGCACAAACGCGCTTCCACGTGCCTCGCTGGCATCGGGAGAGCGTAGGTTCGAATCCCACCTCGGCTATCCTGAAAATGGGTTTCGTGGTTTCCCATTTTCACCCCCAGTCAAATGCCGGGATGGTTCCTTTCAATAGATCCTTGGCCGAATTTCTTCAAAAATCCCTTCCTCACCCGTCTTGAAAATAAATTGCCATTGGCTGCGTTAATAAAGAGGTGAGGTGAGGGGAGGAAACACGCTTTTGGCGTGTGCTACTACTACTACTACTACTACTACTAATAATAATAATAATATCATATGGCCTCGGGTGCCGGGTGCAAGCTTTGTTATTTGCCACCCAGAGGGTAGCTTGCATGTCGAATTTCGTCGTTCCTTGCAACGCTATGAATGTCAAGGAGGTTAGATATCTAAGCTCCTTGGCACTATATCGCTTTCTAGTAGAGAATGGAGGAACTTTGTGTTGGCGGAAAATCCCTAGTTTAATTTTGCCACTATGAGCACGGCCTACAGAATTCAAATGGGTTCTTTAACATGCCAACAACGTATGATATCCCTGTCGTGAGTTTTGTCGCCTTACAAAAATCACTTACCACGGCCAGGAGCGAACCTGCAAGCTTGGGGGTTAGTAATCCGACACGTTAACCACTTACCCACCGAGGCAAGCGGCGTGTGGTAATGGAGAGAAGAGATAGGTTGGTAGGGTACAACAACATAATAATAATGTTTCACGAGTTAAAGAGAAAAAGACTATGGTAGTCATGGAGAGTATTTGTTGAAATAAATGTTAGGTTAGGTCTTAAACATAGAACATTGTTTGTTATTCCTCCAAATTTCTGTATATTGTTCATAATTTAACCAAATCCGTGCACCGTTCACACTCAACCCTCACTTTTTTTTTAAGTTTCGCCGTGAAATATCACGAAATATATCATTTCACCGCTTTGGAGCCTTTTATATTACCACTAGCAACCCGCCCCGTCTTCGCCCTGGAACAGTTATGAACTCATTACGTGCTAGCTCGTAAATTGTCGCCTCAGTAATTGAATGGAAATTGTTGGAAGAAATGAAAACATAAAAACACTTATGGGCGATGTATTGAAGATAGAGATTAATTCTCCCGGACTTTTTTGTAGAACTCTTCATGCTGAACAATTCTTACACTCATAGTATATTGATATTTTTTAACGGTTTGCCCAGCGTAAGCTTATAAAGCGCACGGACGCCAGATTTTTTCAATTTTTTTTCTCAATGAAATCGTTACTGCTTGGCTTCCTTTGATCATAAATACATTATTTTCTACAGAAACCTTCCACAAGATATCCTTTACAGATTTGTGAGAACCGCATCAAAATCCATCCAGTGGTTCTGGAGATTATCCGTGACATCCAAGAATCGTGGACTTGGTTTTATACTAAGTAGAGATAAATCAGGGTCCCTTATTATTCACTGAAACATATTATTTCACACATTTAAGCATTGACAATTTTATCACTAGATCTAATGACTTAAAAACTCTTTTAACGCGATGGTATTATGATTATCGTGTTGGAAGCCCTTTTTATGAGATCACCTTTTGTCCGTGTGTCTGTGTGTGCGTGTGTGTGATTCGTGGGTATGTCGTCCCCCCCCCTAATAACATCTAAACGGCTGGAGCGATTTCAATGAAACTCGGTAAGATCCTAGCACCATTCCGGTCGACCCCGACCGTGCCCTTCAAACTTTATTGTGTCTTACCAATCCAACATGGTGGATGTGCGAAATATTTCACCAGCATTCAGTATCTCCGAAACTATTACCGTTATTTTATACGGTGATAAAGGGCACTACTAGAAGTTCACCTATGAGACATTCAAAAACCTGGTAACTGTTAACTAACATGGCGGCCAAGCGAAGCTGAGAATTTTAAATAGACTTTTCTCGCGATTTAACTATCTAAACGTAATGAAACTTGGTACAGCAAATGTTTATACACATTGTAATGCACTGGCGTCTAATTTAGTTCAATTGTTTACATAACCTCAAAATGGCGGATGTGCGAAATATTTCACTGGCATTCTGTATCAACCAAACTATTACAGATATCACCCTGAAATTGTGTACGATGATAAAGAGCACCGCTACAAGTTTATCTATGTAACTTTCAAAAACCCGTAAAGTACCAAACGAACATGGCGGTCAAGCGAACTTGGAACATTTTAGTGGTACAGTAAATGATTATACATATGGTAATGCATTGGCATCTAATTTAGTTCAATTGTTTACATAACCTCAATATGGAGGCTGTGCGAAATTTTAAAATGAAGATTTTATTTCTTGTGTCGTAATCATGCGATCGAAGTGAAAGTTTGAATAATTAAGCTACGCAATAATTTTCCTTTAATGGTGCAATCCAAAATGGTGAGCATTCGAATTTTTTATGCTCGTAGAGGCTAAGAAAATAAGTTCACCTATAGGACTTCCAGTAACCTGGTGAGCACAAATTGAACTGGCGGCGATGCGAAGTATAAATATTTAAATGGACGTTTCTCGCGATTTAACCATCCGAGTGCAGTGAAACTTTGCACGTTAAATGCTTATACAAATCTTAATCCACTGGCATCTAATTTTGTTTCAATTGTTTTCATAATCACAAGATGGCAGCTGTGCGAAATTTTAAAATCTCGTTTTTACTTCTTGTGTCCTAATCATGCGATTGAAGTTTGAATACCACACGTACACAATAATCTTCATGTAATAGTACATAAATAAAAATCCAACCTGGCGACCATCTGAAATATTTAGACGGTTCTCAATATCTACGAATCTATCACAACAATCAAACTGAAATTTTGTATGTTGATAGAGGCAATTAATATGAGTAGGATATATGAAAATAGGCTGTATAGTTCTTCACGGAACTACTTGTTTTCAGTCGGTCAACATGATATACTCAATAGTAATGGATGTTTCCCTAAACCTGAAAAATATTACATGTGATTAATAAATCCATGTACATTTAGCCAATTTGGTTGGCTAAATTCGTGTTGACCGACTGAAAAGCATTAGATTCGAAGGTATTCTGAATTCTCTATTGCTTAAATCACATGTAGACTCTTTTATAAAATGAAATGTCATATTTCCCGTCCAATATATTAGACCTAGTTACAATTCAGTTGTAAACTAGTTAATAGTACATTATGCAACGAGCCTATAATGGCAATAATTAAGACACTCGTGTCTTAATTACCATTATAGGTGAGTTGCATACGACTGTTTATGTTGGACGATAATTATTATAACTATTTTATGTTCGAACATAAATATTCATAAATACCTGTCGAGATTTCGCCAGTTTTATGTACTGAACAGAGCGCATGAGACGCAGAGAATGCCTTGTATTTGACCATGGCCTCCTCGATTACCCTACTCTGACACTAGCCCAGGCAGTGAAATTTAAATTAGAAGGCCGTGGAACTCAGCGCATCTAATTACCCTCTGGGTGTCAATTAACAAAGCTTGCACCAGGCACCCGTGGCCATACGATATTATTATTATTATAATGAAAATGAAAATCCACAGCCTGTTTCCATTCTCCGACCGGGTCAGGAATGGAATGAATGAAGCCCCCATCTAGCGGCGAGGATATGAACTGTGCCGGCTGCCGAGGCCTGACGCACTCCTCTGGGGCAATGATTAAATGAATGACAGATGAAATGAAATGATAGTGGAGAGTGTTGCTGGAATGAAATTTTGACAGGGAAAACCGGAGTACCCGGAAAAAAACCCTGTCTGCCTCCGTTTGGTCCAGCACAGATCTCACATGGAGTGACCGGGATTTGAACCACGGACCCAGCGGTGAGAGGCCGGCGTGCTGCCGTCTAAGCCACGGGGGCTTCCGGTGTGCACTTAATATTGTACGTTAATTTGAGTTAATTATTGTTTTAATTATAACGTTCGTAAGATTGAGCTGTCTATAACGATGTACTGGTTTGACGTTATAAAAGCTCTGTACTTCCCCCAAGTAAATATCCTGCCTACGCGCGCAGACTTACAGGGAGATTAAAATTGAGGGAGAGTTAATACCAAAGAACATGAGGTTAATACAGTATTTATCTCTCTGGCACGGTTTCCAGGGTAATCTGTGGTTTCTCTTTCGTTGGATGGTGTAATAACTCGTAGAGTGGCCGCTGATAGCGGTAGTAGCGGTTGAACAAAGCACTCCCTAGTGTTTATTTGGAGAAGTTTAAGCGATTGTTGCGCCAGCCGGTGCGTTGACGGGAGGCAAGATAACTTTTCAGTTGCAGCGAGGCGGTGGCTTATAGAAGAGGTGTCTGTTTTTGTTTCTTGCTACGTTATTCTGTGTTTATTAGTCAACGTTCTATTAAATCAGTTCTACCAGTGATGTGCAAGTGATACTGTGTCCAGTGTGCAATAGTTTTGATTCATACCTGTGACATTTGATCCAGATTAAGCGCTGTTTTCCGAGCTCGCTATTCCCAGACCGGTAAGTTATGGACTTGTATCTTTTTTTTCACCGATGCAAGGAAGAGTGGAGATGGTCCTGTCAAAACATAACTCATAAACAATACTGCTTTCATCCTGTGACTGATAACCTTAGTGGACTAACTAGGAATACCATAACAGCCAATCATAATCAGGTTTTCAAACGAGTACCGGTATGCAAATGAATTATTCTGAGTTTTCAAGTACAAGGTCCGCAGATTGCCATACATCACAAAGGCACCTCAAGGCCTCTGCACGGATAATGATTTTGAACTAAAGCAGTATTGCTGAGGGAATTTTTTGATTGTGGTATAGTTTATTTGATTGTAATGTAGTTTTGTGAGCGGTATTCCACGGTCGTTGTCCGGAGCATCGTTCGGGGAAGATTGTTCCTGCCGAACTACGTGTTTATTATCTCGCACAATAATGCCGTCGAAGATAAGATAAAGAGAAATGCTATCTTGCCAATTAACAACTTACCGTGTAAATATGAATTAGATGTGGGCCAGTTGATATTGGAGTCGGGAAGGATATTCGGCGGTCAAAACCATTCGCCACATGCAGACTTCTCAAATTATTTCTGACCTAGTAGAAAGGGAAATAATATGGGGTGGAATGCATACATATTTACATACAAATATTGGAAAGGATACATTTTATAATAACAAAGGGTAATAATAATGGTATATTGGCTTTCACGGCCGGTGAATTAAAACTCGGCAATTCTAGGTGTTTGCCGTGTAGTCAGGTGTTTCGCCTAGGACACCAAGCTGGCTCATCGGTGGGCTCTTGGTGTCCCCGCCCGGGTTGGAATCCCGTCAGGGATTTTAAAACTGACGTGAGGGTTGGAACGGGGTGCACTCAGCCTCGTGAGGACAATTGAGTAGCTGTCTGACAGTGAGACAGCGCCCCGATCACGAAAACCCGACGCACTGATCACGCGTCACCCCAATATCTGCAGGCGGTCGCTTGGTCAGCCTTAGCCCGTCATGGGCTGTATAGTGCCAGGGGTTGTTGATTTGTCTTGCAGATTTGGATCTGATGATGCTCGCTTGACGAGCGAAACCTGTCATCCCTTAGTTTTCTCCTTCTTCAATAGTCTATAACAATATATATTTTAATCACTTGTAATTATTTCAGGTTCCATATAATTATTTTGTGTTGACTGACGAGGAAAGCATGTCTACAGAAATGGAATCTGTTGACATCGAATATGGATTTAGGTATCGGTACTAGGAAGTCATTTTTGAAAGCCTTTGTCTGGAGAGTGGGGCTCTATGGAAGTGAAATTTGGACTATTGGTGCAGCAGTGAAGAGGCGTCTGAAATGTGGTGTTACAGGAGAATGTTGAAGATCAGATGGGTAGATAGGGGTAACAAACGAATAGTAAGAAGAGTGGGAGAGGAGAGATGTTTCTGCCGACTGTTAATGAAGAGAAGAGATACAGTAGGTTGGTAGGACACATACTAAGACGCCCAGGAATAGCAAACTGTTATGGAAGGAAGGGTCGAGGACAAGAGCTGTAGGGGTAGACCAAGGTTAGAATAGGCTGTTAAACAGATTGCCTCGAATGTAGGGTGTGGTAGCTATGTATGGATGAAACAATTAGCTCAGTACAGGGAGGCATGGAGGGCTGCATGAAACCAGTCAAAATAGGGGCCGGTTACCAAGATGTTAGGCCCCTTAAAACAACAATCATCATCAAACCAATCCAAAGACTGAGGACTTAAACAACAACAACGACCGACTGAAAGCTACTGTACATTCTCAATAAGGCTTCAGAGCCATCTTTACAATATCAAATTCTATTATTTTGTATTAAGATGCATTTTGCTTAGCGTTTTGCTGCTTCTCATTGACGGTCTTTATGTAGTTTACCCCTATCCTTGGGCTACCCAAGGATCATGTAAGTATAAGAGATTCGTCACTTTTGGTTATAGAATTTCCGAGAGAGAACACCGCCTGAGGCTATGGATTGTACTGCCAAGTCTGGCAACATAAAAAGTAAAAAGCCATATGAATGTAGCCTTTATTACACGTAAATGAACAGTATGTTCTGCGACGAGTTATTGATTATTGTTGAATATAACTCAAACATAACTGCGCCTTTCGCTAGGTGCTGAAATATACGTCCAGATAGGAAAAGAATACATTTTGGTATATATCAATGTTGGCAATGGATTTGTCACGAAAGCTTAATTCACCTCTAGGCTAATTAAAAAATGCTCTCATACTCTACAGAATAGTTGGGATATTCGATGAATATAAAGAAAATCGTCCAAATGCACACACTATAGAGCCATAACCTCACTTTTTGCCTAGCATGCCCGCAACCACCCACCCCTCCCCGTAGCCCTAAACCACAAATTTTATTGCAATGCAAAGGAGAATGGGTAAGGAAACAAACAAGAGATGAAATGCACACATTTATTCTCTATATATTTTTATTCGCGAGTAGTCCATATTGCCCACTAGTTTTTCACATGGTCAACACCAGGAAGATGAAAATTGCCGTATTGTTCTTACTATCATTATAATTCTTACATCCCGGTGCTTGGCAATTTTTCCTCCCTTGCAGTGGCATGATTGACTCTCAATTCAATTCAAATAAACAATGAAAATACTGAACAAATCAAAACAACCAACAACACCTCGAGGAAAATCAATCAAAACAGACTATTCCCGCTTCCGCCATTCGGTTTGATGTGAACGTTCATGAGTTCATCGCAGCATCACCAGAGCCCCGTTAGCCGTCACTTTTCAGGGTTCCTGTAGGAACTTCACAGCTACCGTAACGGTTCCGGGGCACACGAAGTCCCCACTGTACTTCGCCCCTACAGGCAATCCCCTACTTTGTGCCGTTGCCCGTCTCCCACGACGTGGACGAGGGGTTGGACTTATTACAAGAACAGTTGGACGTGTGGGAAGGATTAATACAAGGATATGGGATGAAATTAAGCATAAATAAGAGTGAGATGGTGATCACAACAAGGAAGAAGGAAAGAACCACAACGGGAATAACAGTTGGTGGGGAACAGCTGAAGAAAGTGGTGAGTTTCAAGTATCTGGGAAGCCTGATACAAGATAATGGAAGAAACGATAGAGAAATAAATGAGCGGGGAAGGCAGGCAGAAGCATTCCGGAGGAGTGTGAGAAGCATGTTATGGAGCAAGGATGTCCCTCAGAACAGCAAAAAGATAATATATCGGACGTACTATGTCCCTGTCCTGATGTATGCCTCAAACCTGGATTATGAAAGGAAGGGAGAAGAGCAAAATACATGCCAGTGAGATGAGGTTCTTGAGAAGCAGTATTGGAGCTACAAAGATGGACAGAATATGAAATGAAAGGACCAGAGAATTAATGAAGGAGGAACCATTACAGGATGGTATAGAGAAATCTAGACTTAGATGGTATGGACATGTAAAACGAATGGATGAGAAGAGGATACCCAGGAGGATACACGAGACGAAGTTGGAAGGAAAGAGACCTAGAGGAAGACCGAGAGACAGGTGGCTGAAGGCGGTGGAAGAAAGCGTGAAGAAGAGAGGAGAAGGCTGGACAAGGGTGGAGGCTGAGAGATGGTGGGAAGACAGAAGACGTTGGAGAGGCTTGTGTTCCAAACAGACCCGGCCAGTGGCTGGAAACTGTGCAAGATGATGATGACGATGGTAAACTGTGTTATTATGGTGTCTGTGGTAGTTGCAATTGAGGCGAGGGTTGGGAGGAAGGTTCAAAGCTAGGAACCATCCTGACATTTGCATGGGGGTAGAAGTGGGGGGGAGGGACAGGAAACCTTTCCATGTTGGCTCGCAAGACTGAGTGTATCCCCATTCCAGCCTTAAAACTACAATATTAAGTTGTAAGTTAAAGAGCTGGAAATCAAACCTGGAGTTCAGGAATGCTAACCACTACACCACGAGGTGACTTCACCCGTTTGTATGATTAGACTGGGCGTTTTCAAAACACTTCGAGTTTCACAAGTTAACTTACCTAGATAAACTCTGGATTTGGCGGGTACGATGGCGTAGTTGGTAGCTTGCTGAGCTTCTATGCCCAAGATCGTGGGTTCAAACCCGGCTGAAGTTGTCGGACTTTTTAAGAGCGTTAAAAATCCCTCAGTATGCCTTCCTTCGGAGGGGAAGTAAAGCCGGCGTGATGGCATGATAAAGAACCTTCCACTAATACGCTTGTATGGAGCTAAATTATAGGTTATATTTGACTAACGCTCTTAGGTCCAACGTTCGTTACCAGGAGCAGACTATGGTGGCATCTAGTAATCAAGTTCACAACTAGTTGGTAGTTGACAGTGGCGTTTGGTAGCAAAAGTTGGAACTACGGTACCCGTGCTTGAAAATCGAATGTCTGCAGTCCTTAACTTACTTGAATTAAAACAGATAACACACACTAATACAGTCATCACAATGAACACCCGTTATCGGACAGATTCTACACACACCCAAAGTACACGGGGCTACATGATCACGATGCCGCAAAGCCCCTAAAACAATCAACAGCGTGAATTTGAATGCGCCCCAGCTACCCTGCTTAGTACAAAAGAATTGGGCGACACGGTATCACAATGCTCGGAAAGTAAACACTCCTTGGTAATGAAACACAACACATATGAATCATCTGACATTTCAATGTAAAGAGTGGAGCAACACAGGCACGAATGTTTACATAACGAACAACACATTGACTGTTCAACACAAACCGAGAGAGAAGCGATTGAGTCATAGCACTTGGTACGCGTCTAATCTTATTTAACAGATCCGTCACGCTTCTCGCTCGCTCACTTGGAGAAGGAAGCCCCATACATCATTTTACACGATGGAACAAGCAAAAGTTAAGATCATCATCATCAGGTGAAAAGCTAAAGGAAGTAGGAACCAAAATAATCAGTGATGGACGAAGCAAAGAGGATATAAAAAGTAGGTTGGCTCAGGCAAGGAAAGAATTTCTACAAAAAGGAATCTGTTGACATGGATATAGATTTAGGTATTAGGAAGTCATTTTAGAAAGCCTTTATCTGGAGCTTGGTGTTCTATGGAAGTGAAACTTAGACTATTCGTGCAGCAGAAAAGATGAGAATTGAAGCGTTTGAAATGTGGTGTTACAGGAGAATAATGAAGACCAGATGGGTAGATAGGGTTACAAACGAAGCGGTATTTAGACGAGTGGGAGAGGAGAAATGTTTCTGGCGACTGCTAATGAAAAGAAGGGATAGGTTGGTAGGACACATACTAAGACACCCGGGATTTGCAAGCTTAGTTATGGAAGGAAGCGTCGAGGACAAGAACTGTAGGAGTAGACCAAGGTTAGAATATGTTTAAACAGATTGCTTCGGATGTAGGGTGTGGTAGCTATGTAGAGATGAAACGATTAGCTCAGGACAGGGAGGCTTGGAGAGCCGCATCAAACCAGTCAAAAGACTGAAGACTCAAACAACTACTTCAGTTTATCTGCCTGATAGCTGGTTTCCTCATGGTCGGTCTCCACCTTATCCGGTCTTCAGCAGCAGTTCATAAGATTTATCAATCTTGATGGAATCCAGCATCTGAAACCTTTTTCTTCCTGTTCGGATTTTCCCTTGGACTGTCCCTTCTAATGCACTTTTCACCAAACCACGTTCTCTTATGCAGTGTTCAATCCAATTTATTTTTAGCCTATGAAAATATAGGCTTATGAGATCACCTTTTGTCTGAGTGTTGGTGTGTGTGTGTGTGTCCCTAATAAATTCTAAACAGCTGGAGCGATTTCAATGAAACTCTGTAAGATCATAGCACCATTCTGGCCAACCCCGACCGTGCCCTTCAAATTTTATTCTGTCTCACCAATCCAACATGGCGGCTGTGCGAAATATTTCACCAGCATAACCGATAACACCCTGAAATTTTGTACGGTGATAAAGGGAACTACTAGAAGTTCACCTATGAGACTTTCAAAAACCTGATAAATAGAAAACCAACATGGCGGCGAGCGAAGCTGAGACTTTTAAATAGACTTTTCTCGCGATTTAACCATCCAAACGTAATGAAGCATGGCATAACAAATGCTTATACACATTGCAATGCTCTGGCGTCTAATTTAGTTCAATTGTTTAAATAACCTCAAAATGGCGGCTGTGCGTAATATTTCACTGGCATTCTATATCTCCGAAACTATTTATGATATCACCCTGAAATTTTGTACGATGATAAAGGGCACTGCTACAAGTTAATCTATGTAATTTTCTAAAACCTGTAAAGTAAAAAAACTAACATGGCTGCCAAGCGAAGTTGAAACATTTTAATAGGCTTTTATCGTGATTTAACCATCTGAGCGCAGTGACATGTGGTACAGTAAATGATTATACATAACCTCAAGATGGCTGCTGTGCGAAATTTTAAAATTCAGTTTTTATTTCTTGTGTCGTAATCATGCGATCGAAGTGAAAGTTTGAATAATGAAGCTACGCAATAAGTTTCATTTTATGGTACAAATCTCTATGGCCTATTCAATTAACAATCCAAAATGGCGAGCATTCGAAATATTTTGACACTGTTCTCAATCTATGAATCTTTTACAGCAATCAAACTGAATTTTTTTATGTTCATAGAGGCTATGAACATAAGTTACCGGGTGAGTTAGCCGTGGTCGTTACGGCATGACTGCTGGCAGTCGCTCACATCCGGGAGGCGAGGAGGTTCCGGCAACCTTGAAGATGGTCTTCTGTGGTTTCCCATCTTCCTTCCAGGCAAATGCCGGGGTTGGTCCCTAACTATAGGCCACAGCCGCTACCTTCCAACTCCTCGTCCTTACCTTCCAACTTTCCTCCCCAACGGTACTTGTAGCTCACCCATTGGGTGTCGGTCTCGAAGCAGCTACAAAACTGGCGAGCCGAACATGTCCTCGGACACTCCCGGCACTAAAAGCAATATGCTAAAAAAAAAAAAAGTTCACCTATAGGACTTACAGTAACCTGGTGAGCACAAATTGAACATGGCGGCGACGCGAAGTATAAATATTTAAATGGACGTTTCTCGCGATTTAACCATCCGAGTGCAGTGAAACATTGCACGTTAAATGTTTATACAAATGTTACTCCACTGGCATCTAATTTGTTTCAATTGTTTTCATAACCACAAGATGGCAGCTGTGCAAAATTTTAAAATCTCGTTTTTACTTCTTGTGTCCTAATCATGCGATTGAAGTTTGAATACCACACGTAGACAATAATCTTCATGTAATAGTACATAAATAAAAATTCAACCTGGCGACCATCTGAAATATTTAGACGGTTCTCAATATCTACTAATCTATCAAAACACACAAACTGAAATTTTGTATGTTGATAAAGGCAATTAACATGAGTAGGATATATGAAATTAGGCTGTATAGTTCTCCACGGAACTACTTGTTCTTTTCCTTATCTTCTTTAGCATCATTCTTTCTTCTCCTACTTTCTTTAATACTTCCTCATTTCTCACTTAGTCTCTCCATTCTCCCCCTAAGCCACATTTCGAAGCCTCTTTTCTTCTCCCGTCTTCTTTTCTAAGCGCCCAAGTTTCCGCTCCATACATTGCTTCACTCGGTTAAGAACAGTGTATTATATTGTTTCGTGCAGATTCGTAGGTACGAATTGGATTCCTATAACTGTATTGATGAAAGAAAAGAAGCTTTTGTTTTAGGGTGACCGATAATCTCGCGATCGTGGCCAGGGACATCCATTTGTAGTGGAATCCTAACCGGAGGAGAGTCAGTGGCTAGCTGACCCAACGCCTAATACGCTGCCGTAGTGACGCGCCTAGCAACCGTATGGGCGCAGCCACATTGGACCCAAACAACTGGTTGCTAGGTTTTTAGCCTATTTTCAATTTTGAAAAAATAGGCTTATGAGATCACCTTTTGTCAGTGTGTGTGTGTGTGTGATTCGTGTGTGTGTCCCTCCCCCCCCCCCCCCCCCCCTAATAAATTCTAAACGGCAGGAGCGATTTCAATGAAACTAGGTAAGTTCATAGCACTACTCCGGGCGACCCCGACCGTTCCCTTCAAATTTTGTTACGTCTCACCAATTCGACATGGCGGCTGTGCGAAATATTTCACCAGCATTCAATATCTCCGAACCTATTCCCGATATCACCCTGGATTTTTTTACGGTAATAAAGGGAACTACTAGAAGTTCACCTGTGTGACTATTGAAAAACTGGTAACTACAAAACCAACATGGCGGCCACGCGAATTTGCGACTTTTAAATAGACGTTTCTCCCGATTTAACCAACCAAACGCAATAAAACTTTGTACAGTGTATGTTTATACACATTGTAATGCACCGACATCAAACTTCGTTCAATTGTTTACATAACCACAAGATGGCGGATGTGCGAATTAATTCACCGGCATTCTATATCTCTGAAACTATTAGCGGTATCACCCTGAAATTTTGTACGGAGATAAAGGACACTACTGGAAGTTCATCTATAAGACTTTCAAAAACCGGTTAACTACAAAACGAACATGGCGGCCAAGCGAATTAAAAATTTTAACAGACCTTTCTCGCGATTTAATGTTCCAAACGCAATGAAATCTGGTACAGGAAATGTTTATACTCATTGTAATGCACTGGTATCCAATTTAGTTCAATTGTTTACATAATCTCAAAATGGCGGCTTTGCGAATTTTAAAATTAAGTTTTTATTTCTTGTGTCGTAATCATGCGATCGAAGTGAAAGTCTGAATAATGATCCTACACAATAATTTTCTTTTAATGGTTCATGACTCTTTGCCTATGCATTTAACTATCCTACCTGACGACCATCCGAAATATTTAGACGGCTCTGAATATCTACGAATCTATTATAGCAATCAAACTGAATTTCTTTATGTTTATAGGGGCTATGAACATAAGTTCACCTATAGGACTTTAAATAAGCTGGTGATCACAAATCCAACATGGCGGCGACGCGAAGTATAAATATTCACATGGACGTTTCTCGCAATTTAACCATCCTAGTGCAGTGAAACTTGGTACAGTAAATCCTTATACGAATGGTAATCCACTGGCATCTAATTTATTTCAATTGTTTCCATGACCACAAGATGGCAGCTGTGCGAAATTTTAAAATCCCCTTGTTACTTCTTGTGTCCTAATCATGCGATTGAAATTTGAATGCTACGTACACAATAATCTTCATGTAACAGTACATAACTCTAGGACCTACATATATAAAATCCAACATGGCGACCATCCGAAATAATTAGTCGGTTCTCAATATCTACGAATCTATTACAGCAATCAAACTGAAATTTTGTATGTTGATAGTGGCAGTTAACATAAGTAGGATATATGAAAATAGGCTGTATAGTTCTTCACGGAACTACTTGTTTATACATAGGAAGCTGCATTAACGCTGCCCAGTGTCTTGAATTTCGTTGATAAAAAGGTGTAATATGCGTGAAGTAAGGCAAACGTCTCCTGTGAAGATCATCTAGAATGTTGGAGCTACAGAATAGAAGTGAAATTTTATGGATAATGTACGAGAATTTTGCGAGTTAGTATGAATAAAGTTGTCCTCATTCCTGAGGCAAGAATTGCACGGCGGGTACTACAAATTATAAATATTTATTTATAACACCATTTAGTGGATACAGTATATTTAATATAGAGAGGTATTTAGGACATATATGTCACATAACGGGGTTTTTAGTTCATGTGGGGAGTGTGGTTGTAATTAAATATGGTTTGTACTATAAGAATTATAAACGACAACCTACATAACCTTACAGCTGATTCACTAACAGCAATAAATTTTCTCCTTTAACTTTTCTGAGTGGTGATTTTTCACTTAATTAATTTAAGCAGTGAATTGTGTTTCCAACTAACAATTAGGCCTATCCCAGACTGAACATTTCTGCCTAAATATTTTATTTATGCACTTTCAGGAAACAATAAATTATCATGTTGAATTAGGCCTACTGTGGAAAATATACTTTTCTATGCTTTCTTTCCTTTGGACATCCATGCATGTACAGTTTTATACGATACAAATAGGAAATAATGACGGCTCAAAGACGAAGCAAGCTACAAGGGAGCCATGTTGTATTGCTCCAGTTGCTTAGCAACGGAGCGGAAGTGACGTCGACTTCGGCAGCGTATAAACTGAGAGTGATCAAGAGCTCTTTATGGTCACGGAGGTAGTCCGTCATTTTGTGTAGGTTAAGGATAGGTCGGCGGCTTAGTTGGTAGGATGCTGAGCTTCTATGCCCAAGGTCGCGGGTTCAAACCCGTACGAAGTCGTCGGATTTTTTAGGAGCGTTAAAAATCCCTCAAGTATGCCTTCCTTCGGAAGGGAAGTAAAGCCGGCGCTCCCATGTCATAGATTTCTGGCATGAAATAGAACCTTCCACTAACTAGACTTGAGTGAAGCCAAAATTCGTAGATTAGAATTGATAACGCTCTATTAATTCCAACGTTCGACGCCAGGTGCTGACTGCGATGCCATCATCTACTGTCGACCAAAATATTATGCGCACTCGAGTTTGAAGGTTGTTTGTGAAGTAACCAATAGACCTACATAAAATCCAATAGCATCATCATTTTCGTCGTTTTATTTTAAGTTAGTTCATGTATGTTTGGAATTTTTAATTTATATTTTAATATTTTTTTATCGCAGTTGAAACACAAAAAGTGTCCGTTTTTAAGCGTGTTTCAACCATGAGTCACATTTAAGAATTATCTCACAAACCCATCATCAGATCGAATCCAAATTTTAACATAATATACATTGGAATGTTGTATAACTGGTTTATTAATTTCAAAATGTTGTGTGTCCAAGAAACAAAGTTGTTATAATTTTTGTAAGGTAACTTTTTCTCGGCTCGGGGTGGTTGGAAAATGTAGTTCTTAGTCACGTTGTAATCCTTATACATCGAAAAGTTATGCTGTATGACTGTGAAATACGTAAAATAATTCACTTATTTTATATCAGTTTGTATTTGTAGGGGGAAAAAGACATGGTTCACCAGCTAGCCGCTCTGGGTAAAGCTGTACAGCGTTGCCGAAATGGAGTCCATACGAATCATGGCGCGCCTCGCTCAGAATTGATGGGTTCCATCTCAGCAACGCTGTACAACTTTCCACGGAGCGGCTAGCTGGTGAGCCATGTCTTTTTCCCCCCTACAAATACAAACTGATATAAAATAAGTGAATTATTTTACGTATTTCACAGTCATACAGCATAACGTTTTGATGTATAAGGATTAAAACGCGACCAAGAACTAAATTTTCCAACCACCCCGAGCCGAGAAAAAGTCTCCTTACAAATATGATAACAACTTTGTTTCTTGGTCATACAAAATTTTGAAATTAATAAACCAGTTATACAACATTCCAATGTATATTGTGTTAACATTTGGATTCGATCTGATGACAGGTTTTTGAGATAATAAATCTTGAATGTGACGCTTGGTTGAAACACGCTTAAAAACGTGCACCTTTTGTGTTCCAACTGCGATAAAAAATATTAAAATATAAATATAAAATCCAAACCTACATGAACTAATGTAAAATAGAACAACGAAAATGATGTTATTGCATTTTATGTAGGTCTATTGGTTACTTCACAAACAACCTTCAAACTCGAGTGCACATAATATTTTGGTCGACAGTAGTTGGGCTTCACGCTGCTGCTAGCTGTGCCCTACCCGGCACGCGGCCTTGGTGAGGTTCCGTCATTTAGAGAAGGACCTCATTCTAGATGCAGGGTAGGAACCTAAAATGCACATGGTTCATGGCCGAACTAGGGCCCATTGAATTTGACAGCGTGGCCATGGCTCATATATTATAGCCAATGACGGCAGTATTGAAGTCAAAGGAGTAAACTCTTTCAGAGTTAACGAATTACTGTCATATGAACCCGTCAGCGAAGGTGAAGAAAGCTAGTCTAAAAAGTGGCAGTGTGAGAAACGGGTGTGCTCCATTTAGTAGAACATTTCCCAGCTTGTTAACAAGGCCCTAGTGTAGATAAACATCAGCATCTCATGATAAACGGTAATTACAGTAACGTTTAGTTCCCGTGCTTGAGAGAAATGCTAATGGTCCGTTTCATTTTCGCAGGTCTGTGAGAATACACAGAAGAAGATAACACCAACTTCTCGGGAATGTTAATGGATAAGGCTGTTAAACTTTTCCCTATATTATTTGTGAGTTTCTTGACATTATCGTGTTGGAATCCATATTTATCCAGGTATATTTCCCTAAAGGCCTCTACACACGACCCAATCTGTTGGGCCCGATCTGCTGGGTAATTAGCGCGGTAAATCGGGTGCTGCTCTCCACACGACACAATCTGCTGGGCCCGATCTGCAGTAGGCTGGCTCGCTCTGGTCTGAAAGCACGCGCGATCATGGCTCCTTCCTTTTCTAAATTTCAAAAAACAGGAATCGCATTGACTTTGTTGCCATTGAAGTCGATATGAAAGAGAAAATATGGGGCTAAAAAGTCGTTATTACAGAGAAAAAAATATAGTCATACAAATATTATTAAAGAACTAGAACCATGCGATTTTAGAAACTTTCTACGAATGGGTATCGACACTTTCAATGAACTGCTCTACATGGTGGCACCTTTAGTAAAGAAACAAGACACTGTAATGAGGGAAAGTGTGAGTGTTCAAGAGCTAATGGGCCAACTTCCCCAATGTCGCAATAATAAGTTGGCAGATTGTGTGGTCGCCCCAAACAACCTCCCAGCAGATTGGGTCGTGTATAGAGGTTTTAAGCCTGAAAAAAATCCACAGTTCTAGATGAACACATCCTTTAATGTCATACACTAGTACGTTGTCGTTTCTTGAGGGGTTCCTCTTTGTCCGTGCTCTATCTTCCCGTTGTCTGTCGGTCACTATTATATTTTTGAAAAAAAAAGGTCGATTCGAACCCGGTTCCTCACTGAATCTTAATGATGATAATTGTTGTTTTAAGGGGCCTAACATCTAGGTTGTCGGCCCCAAAAAGATTAATGAAACGTGATTTTAGACTGGTTTTCCCACACTGCATTTACACCGGAAGTGATTTTTAGACATTTGTTTTTTAATGTTCGACGATGTCGAAATGTAAATATTATACGTAAGAAAACTATATCATAATGAGGGTCATTATAGTAGGCTACTATTTTTCATTATGAGACAGTTTCTCCAGCCAATCAGAGCTCATTCACTGACCAATTAGGTGAGGATACCTTCGCGCATGCGCTCAAAATCCAGCATGTCGGACATGAATTACATGTATTGAATGTTCAAATTAGATATCGGATCAACCATTGTAGTTGCAATCCCAAACACAAAGACAAAATCAGCACGAACCTTTACAGTAACAAGAAAATACTATGACATATGCAAGAAATTTATGAATCTACGTCCAAAAGTTAACAACACAGCATCCTTCTATATAAATCACGGACATGGAAAGTGCACCGTCCATATGTTCGCGTAAATAAACTGGCGAATATAAGACAAGAAATAGCACTGTACCTTAATATCCCCAACTCCACTTTGTACACAGCGCATTGCTTTCAAACGACTTCGATGACAATATTAGTGAATGCTAGAGCTGGACGGCACTAGTCATCATGCAGGCTGTAAACAATAGCATTGCCAAGCAAAGTAAACGGTCTCTGCTTTCGAAGTGCTTTGACCCACGCATGCGCTCTGTTCAGTAAGCAAAGCCAGCGCGCTCTGTTCACTAACTGAATCCCACAGATATTTATGAATATGCTATTCATGTTAAAACATATAATAAAGTTATAATTATCGTCTATCGCATATAATGGTAATAAAGACACTCGTATGTATTTATTGCCATTATAGGCTCGTTGGATAATGTACTATTAGTTTGATAGAGTTCTACAATTTGAAACTTTGCCCGTTAACGTTTGGCACAATTGAGGAGATTGCTACTTTTTCTGCTAAGACATTTTTTCAACATTAAGAATTTACATGAGATAAATAAATAAATAAATACACTTGGATGACTGGATTCGATCATCAAGTGATCATCCTCCGATCCATTACACTTTGGCTATTAAATCTATGTCTACAATTATGTGGGGGATGTTATTTAAAATATGTACATTTATTTAATTACATCAGTTATTATGAATGAGTTTTTGAATGGTATGGACTCCGTCTTGAGAAAAGAATTCATGATGAAAATTAATAAATGTATAACAAAAATACTGGAATGCAGCCTAAATAAATCAGAAACCTCTATGGACATCAAATTGGCAGGTGAAAAGCTGAAGGAAGTAGGAGACTTTGACTTTTGTTACTTATGTTAGGAAGTGAAATAACCAGTGATGGACGAAGCAGAGTGGATATAAAAAGTAGGTTTGCTCAGGCAAGGAAAGCATTTCTCCAAAAAAGGAATCTGTTGACATCGAATATAGATTCAGGTATTAGGAAGTCATTTTTGAAACCCTTTGTCTGGAGCGTGGCGCTCTATGGAAGTGAAACTTGGACTATTGGTGCAGCAGAAAAGAGCAGAATTGAAGCATTTGAAATGTGGAGTTACAGGAGAATGATGATCAGATGGGTAGAAGGGTTACAAACGAAGAGGTATTAAGACGAGAGGGAGAAGAGAGATGTTCCTGGCGACTGCTAATGAAGAGAAGAGATAGATTGGTAGGACACATACTAAGACACCCAGGAATTGCAAGTTTGGTTATGGAAGGAAGGGTTGAGGATAAGAACTGTAGGGATAGACCAAGGTTAGAATATGTTAAACAGATGGCCTCGGATGCAGGGTGTGGTAGCTATGTAGAGATGAAACGATTAGCTCAGGACAGGGAGGTATGGAGAGCTGCATCAAACCTGTCAAAAGACTAAAGACTCAAACACACATGTGCTTGTTTTTGCTTTCTGTTTTGGTCATGTGTTTGTTTTTGCTTCGTGCAGTCAATGGAAGCAAACTCTCATGTCTAATCTCGATAGCATTTGCACCTCTCAATGCGCCTAACACGAGAAAAGAAAAATATTCTCAACCCAATCGCTTGTCAACAATCTAAAACTTGGCCTCTCTTTACTAGGAATTCCATCAAATTAGTTTTTTTAAATTATTTGGCCCGTACTTCCGTCACTGGTGTCAAGTTTAATAATAATAATAATAATATCGTATGGCCTCGGATGCCGGGTGCAAGTTTTCTTATTTGACGCTAAGAAAGTCAAGGAGGTTAGATATAAGCTCCTTGACACTAGAGAGAAAGGAGGAACTTTTTGTGTTGACGGAAAATCCCGAGATTAATTTTGCCATTATGAACACGGCCTACTGAATTCAAATGGGTTCTTTAACATGTCACTTACCACGGCCAGGAGCGCGGCTTCGGTGGCGGAGTCGGTAGCATGCTGAGCTTCTATGCCCAAGATCGCAGGTTCAAATCCGGCCAAAGTCGTCGGATTTTTTAAGAGCGTTAAAAATCACTCGGTATGCCTTCCTTCGGAGGGGAAGTAAAGCCGGCGGTCCCATGTCATAGATTTATGGCATGATAAAGAACCTTTCACTAACTAGAATTGTGGAAGCTAAAATTTGTAGGTTAGTTTGATAACGCTTAAGTAGTTCCAACGTTAACCGCTAGGTGCTGACTGCGATGGCATTTAGTAGTCATGTCCGCAGCTAGATGTCGTGGATTTGGCAGCAAAATTAGGAACTAGGCCCCTACTTGAAAAAATTAATCGTCCGCAGTCCTTCTACCTGAATCACAGATAACACACACTAATACAGTCATCACAATTACCACCGGTTATCAGACAGATGCTACACACATCCAAAGTACACGGGGCTCCAAGACCGCGTTGTCGGAGCCCCTAAACCAAGGAACCAACAAACGGTCAGGAGCGAACCTGTAAGTTTGGGGCTGGTAGTGCGACACGATAACCACTTGCCCGCCGTGGCAAGCTTGGTGTCAATTAATACGCTATATTCTTGAGTTTAATAAACGTCAGTCCTGCTTGCTCAGCGAAGTTGATTACCTTGTTGTGGAGATCATCAAGCAGGAAATCTGTCTTCTTACAACACTTGAGACACGTACGAGGAAACTAGTACCGGTTTTCCGGCATTAATAATTATCTCTTGCACAAAACATAAGATGGAATGTAATCGTATCTAGCAATCGGTTAAATAGTTCTTTCCTTATGTTGTATCACTCACTCCGTTGGCTTCTCTAGGACGTGCCGCTCACACTATCTGCCTCCTATCCAGCGCATTATTCTCCCATTCAGTAATATCCATTTGTCTGCAGTCAGAGGTCACCTCATCTTGCCATCTACAGCTCCTAGGTCTTCCAGGGGGGTCTCGAGCCTTCAATCTTCTTCTCGTACACCTGGCGAACTATTCTGGCAGCGTCCATTCTGATAACATGCCCTGCCCATTGCAGCCGTTTCGGTTTCATGGCGTCCACTACCCTGCGTTGATTGGCTAACTTGTACAGCTCATGATTTGATCTGAGGACCCATCTTTGTGTTTCCTGGTCAAAAATGGGGCCGAAAAATTTTCTATATACCTTGTTTTCGAAGACTGTAAGTTGGTGTTCCTGCCATTTGATCACACTCCATGTTTCGGCTCCGTATAGCATTACTGGCCTGATGATCGTGTTGTATAGTTTTAGTTTTGTTTTCCTGGTCAAAAGTTATGTTGTATCAGGAATAATAAAATGTCGTTTCACTTAAGGGATTGCATCATCGCGGTCATCAGACTGCCTGACAACCCGTGTTAATGTGGTGTGTGTAGCCTATTATAAAACAAGTAGTTCCGTGAAGAACTAAAGCCTATTTTCATATATCCTACTTATGTTAATTGTCTCTGTCAACATACAAAGTAACAGTTTGATTGCTGTAATAGATTCGTAGATATTGAGAACCGTTTAAATATTTCGGATGGTCGCCATGTTGGATTTTTATATATGTAGTTGGTTATTGTTGTTTTAAGGGGCGGAACTACGAGGCCATCTGTCCCCTTTTATATATGTAGGCCATGGAGTTATGTACTATTAGTTGACGAGTTTTGTGTAGATTCAGTATTCAAACGTTCACTTCGATCGCATGATTAAATTAATACACAAGAAATGTATGTCGACCCCTTATTATTCCCGTTTTTCCAACGGGGTCGGGGATGAGATGCGATGGAAGTATTTGTGGCGATGGTTTTTACGACCGGATGCCCTTCGTGACGCCAACCTCATGAGAGGAGTTAATGAGAGATGAAATGAATGATGGTGAATGAAACTGGGCAAGGATGTGGAAGGAAGCGGCCGTGGCCTATCATAAGGTACCGTCCCAGCATTTGCCTGGTGTTGAAAATGGGGAAACCACGGAAAACCATTTCAAGGACGGCCGACGGTGGGGCTCGAACACACGCGTCTACCGAGTCAGCAGAGAGCTTGGTCCCATGACCTAATGCTGCGCTTTAGCCAGCGTAGCCACTACTGTCGGTAAATTAATACACAAGAAATAAAAACTTAATTTTTAAATTGCGCACAGCCGCCATCTTGAGATTATGTGAACAATTGAACTAAATTAGATTCCAGTGCATACTGCTTCGGTGCTTAATTGGTAGTATGCTGAACTGCTGTGCCCAAGATCCCGGGTTCGAACCCGGCCTAAGTCGTCCGATTTTTAATAGTGTAAAATCCTTCAGTATGCCTTCCTTCGGAGGGGAAGTAAAGCCGGCGGTCCCATGTCATAGATTTATGGCATGTAAATGATCCTTCCACTAACTAAACTTCTGTGAAGCTAAATTTCTAGCTTAGGTTTCGTTGAAACGCTCTATCAAAGTTCCAACCAACGTTCACCACTACGTGTCAGTGATATCTGGTAGCGATCGTTGGAACTACAGTACTTGAAATTGAACGGAACTTGTAGCTCACTCCATGGGTGTCCGCTTGTAGCAGCTCTGGTGAGCCGAACGTGTCGTCGGACACTCCCGGTATTAAAAGCCATACGCAAAATAAATTAATAAATCAATTCTCTCTACTCACATAAATACAACAGTCATTAATTATAACACAGGTTACATACAGATGCCACACACACCAAGTACACGGGGCTACATGACCAAAGGCCATATATGAATCAACAACAATTCATGGTTTACTGTACAAGGGGCGTCTTCCAGCAAATCTTGCCCTGGGCTTCACAGTTCCTTGTATGACGTCGCGCAAGGAATGTTGGAATTGTTCCACGGAGCGAGGATGTAAGGGCAGGAATGCAGGAGAGAAGCTCTGTTAATTGCCAGGGACTTGTCTCTCACGATTAATTAAACTTTCTCAATTTCTTTCCACTCCTCACAGCAAGTGTTAATTTCTCCAGTTGCTAAATTAGACTAATACTTGTCTACCTCTCCTAGCAGTGGCATCTCGGAGACCCGCGGTGGTAAGATGAAGTGAGATCACAATTGTGGTTCACTGAAGGTACGATTTTTAGCCTACTTTCGATTTTTGCAAAAGATGATTAATCTAATCATCCGATCTCTACTAAATTTTGCAACATCATATACTTATATGGCAAGCGTCTTTTGACTAAACTAAAAGGTCATCAGCCCAATAGGTTGCAGATGGCGGCCATGTATGTGTGCACATTGATTCCCCCTATCAATTCAATCACGGCGAAACCGAATTGAACGAAATTTGGTACAGAGGTAGCACTAGCAAAGGACACCTTAGTGTCATGTTTTATATCGCCGCCATCTTGACGAAAACGTAATGGCGGCCACCCAAATGTTAAAAGCTTAAATCAAATTACGACCAACCTAATGATCTGATCTCTACTAAATTTTGCAACATTATACCTTTATGTATGAAGAGTCGTTTGACTAAACTACAAGGTCATCAGCCCAATACTTTGCGGATGGCGGCCATGCCTGTATGATTCCCCCTATCTATTCAAACACTTTTATACCGAACTGAACAAAATTTGGTACAGAGGTAGCACTAGCAAAGGGCACCTCAGTCTCATGTTTAATATCACCGCCATCTTGACGGAAACGGAATGGCGGCCACCGAAATGCTAAAAGGTTAAATCAAATTACGACCAACCTAATCATTTGATCTCTACCAAATTTTGTAACAAAATACCTTTTTGTGGGAAGCATCTTTTGACTGAACTACAAGGTCATCAGACCAATAGTTTGCAGATAGCGGCCATGTATGTGTGCAAATCGATTACCCATATCAATTCAAACACGGTGAAACCGAATTGAATGATTATTTTTTTTTGTACAGAGGTAGCACTAGCCAAGGGCACCTCATATTCACGTTTAATATCCGTACAACACGTTGTATTTCAACAAGCTACTACAACCAACATTCAATTATACTCCTTGAAAAGGACATAGAGTTATAACACAGTAGTTAAAAGGGACGTAAAACCAATAACATTATTATTATTATTAGAGTTATAACAATATCCATGCATTTAGGAGAAAGTAGGCTATATGTTCTCTGCTGAACATCTTGTTATAAATTTTATTCGTTTCGGAAAACGACTTGATTGTGTTAATGTATTTATTAATTTATTGCAACAGAGTAGCCAAAGGGGAAGCCATAAACTGATTATCTAATCAGTGCTGTTTTATTCAGAAATTACTAGATACAAATAAATGCCGTTATCTCGGCGAATGGGTCCACCCGAATGGCAGAGATGGCACTTCAATCTCGGAGAGGTGCACTAAACTCAATGCAGCCTATTATCCATCACATAACCGCTACAACAAGAGGTGTACTTCAACAAATGCAAAGATCTGTCGTTATAAAACCGTTATTAGACCACAGTTTTTATATGCAACTAGCTGTACCCGGCATGCGTTGCAATGCCAATCAAAGAAAGTGTTGGCATTGTAATTTGGTTTCTTGAAGTGATTTTGGATACACAATTTTTTCTTCAATTTCCGTTAACTGCCTCTAAGCTATCGTATAATGGATTTACTAATTTTGAAACATTTGTGGGAGCGTGCGCAACAACTCACCAAAGTTTCATCGCAATCGGATGAATGGTATATGAACGCAGATGGAACTTTGCTGAAACACTTCACGCATCGTCACTCATTTGTTGCATCTACTCGTGCGCTACCTATTGTAAAATGGATTTACTAAGTCGAAAACCTTCCCTGGCGTATTCACAACAAATCATCAAAGTTTCATCGTAATCGGATGAATGGCATATGAACGCTTACGGGAATATGTTTAGATGATTCACGCGCCGTCACTCATTTGTTGAATCAACTCGCGCGCTACCTATTGTACAATATATTTACTAAGTCAGAAACCTTCCCTGCAGTGTGCACAAAATCTCACCCTAGTTTCATCACTATCGGATGAATGGTATATGAACGCAGATGGAACTTTGTTGAAACGGTTTGTGCGCCGTCACTCATTTGTTGAAACTACTCGTGCGCAACCCGTTATACAATGGACTTAGTAAATTAGAAACGTTCCCTGCAGTGTGCACAACAACTCACCCAAGTTTCAGCGCAATTGGATGAATAGTAGGCCTATATGAACGCATTGCTTCGCGCATCGTCGCTCATTTGTTGAATCTACGCGTGCGCTACCTATTGTAAAATGGATTTACTAAGTCAGAAACCCTCCTTGGAGTGTACTCAACATCTCACCCAAGTTTCATCGCAATCGGACGAATGGTATATGAACGCATAGGAGACATACCCACAGACATACCCACAGACAAACTATCACGTTGCATTGATTTTTATATATATACAAGCTGTACCCGGCATGCGTTGCAATGCCAATCAAATAAAGTGTTGGCGTTGAAATTCTGTTTCTTGAAGTGATTTTGGATACACAACATGTTTTTCAATTTCCGTTCACTGCCTCTAAGCTATCGTAAAATGGATTTTCTAATTTAGAATCATTCGTGGGAGCGTGCACAACAACTTTCAAAAGTTTCATCGCAATCGGATGAATGGCATATGAACGTATACGGGATTTTGTTTGAACGATTCGTGCGCTGTCACTCATTTGTTGATTCTACTCATACGCTTCCTACTTGAGAAATGGATTTACTAAGTCGAAACCCTACCCTGGCGTGTACACTCATCAAGGTTTCATCACAATCGAAGAAGGTTATATGAACGCATAGGGGATTTTGTTGAAACGCTTCGCGCGTCGTCAACCATTTGTTGCATATTCTTGTGCGCTACCTATTGTGAAATGGATTTACTAAGTCGAAACCCTCCCCTGGCGCGTACACAATAACTCATCAATGTTTCATCGCAATCGGATGAATAATATATGAACGCATACCGGATTTTGTTTAAACGATTCGCACCCCGTCACTCATTTGTTGAATCTACTCGTGCGCTACCGACTGTAAAATGTATTTACTAAGTTAGAAACCGTCACATAAGTGTCCACAGCATCTCACCCAAGTTTCATCGCTATCGGACTAATGGGATATGAAGGCATAGGGGACTGTATTGAAACGCTCCGCGTGTCGTCGTTCATTTGTCGAATCTACTCGTGTGCTACCTACTGTGAAATGTATTTACTAAGCCAGAAACCTTCCTTGGTGTGTCCACCATATTTCACCCAATTTTCACCGCTAACGGCAGAATGCTATATGACCTTATACGGGACTTTGTTGAACGCTTCGCACGTCGTCCCTCATTTGTTGAATCTATTTGTGCGCTGCCTATTGTATAGTGGATTTACTAAGGCAGAAACCTTCCATGATGTGTACACAATATCTCACCCAAGTTGCATAGCTATCGGACGAATGGTTTATGAATGCATACGGGACTTGTTTGAAACTCTTCGCGTGTCGTCGCTCATTTGTTGATTCTACTCTTGCGCTACGTATTGTGATATGGATGTACTCAGCCAGAAACCTTCCCTGGAGTGTACACAACATCTCACCAAAGTTTCATCGCTATCGGATGAATGGTAAATGACCTTATATGGGACTTTGTTGAAATGCTTCGCGCATCGTAGCTCATTTGTTGAATCTACTCGTGCGCTGCCTATTGTAAAGTGGATGTACTAAGCCAGAAAATTTCCCTGCAGTGTACACAACATTTTACGCAAGTTTCATAGCTATCGGACGAATGGTATATGAATGCATACGGGACTTTGTTGAAACGCTTTGCGTGTCGTCGCTCATTTGTTGAATCTACTCGTGCGCTATCTACAGTGAAATGTATTCACTAATTTTGAAACCTTCACGTAAGTGTACACAACATCTCACCCAAGTTTCATCGCTATCGGACGGATGGTATATGAACACATACGGGACTTTCTTGAAACGCTTCGCGCATCGTCGCTCATTTGTTGAATTTACGCGTGTGCTACCTATTGTAAAATGGATTTACTAAGTCAGAAACCTTCCTTGGAGTGTACTCAACATTTCACCCAAGTTTCATCGCAATCGGACGAATGGTATATGAACGCATAGGAGACATACATACAGACAAACTATTCGTAACATTGATTTTTATATACACACATCAAAAAAAGTTTTGCATCACCTCGGTTCCAAGAGTTCCGGAACCGTTAAATACAAAGGGAATAGAGATCAACACAAACAACATTTCAGCTCGTTTTATTGCTCATGAGACCCACACATTGCATGTTGTACCATCATACAGCTAGACTTTCAGCATTTGTGGTCCAGATTGCAGTACACACCACTACCTCTAATACCCAGTAGCACGTCCTCTTGCATTGATGCATGCCTGTATTCGCCGTGGCATACTATCCACAAGTTCATCAAGACACTGTTGGTCCAAATTGTCCCACTCCTCAACGACAATTCGGCGTAAATCTCTCAGAGTGGTTGGTGGGTCAAGACGTCCATAAACAGCCCTTTTCAACATATCCCAGGCATGTTCGATAGGGTTCATGTCTGGCGAACATGCTGGCCACTGTAGTCGAGCGATGTCGTTATCTTGAAGGAACGCATTCACAAGATGTGCACGATGAGGTCGAGAATTGTCGTCCATGAAGACAAATGCCTCTCCAATATTCTGCCGATATGGTTGCACTATGGGTCGGAGGATGTCATTCAGGTATCGTAAAGCCGTTTCGGAGCCTTCCATGACCACCAGTGGCGTACGTCGGCCCCACATAATGCCACCCCAAAACATCAGGGAACCACCACCTTGCTGCACTCGCTGGACAGTGTGTCTAAGACGTTCAGCCTGACCAGGGTGCCTCCAAACACGTCTCCGACGATTGTCTGGTTGAAGGCATATGCGACACTCATCGGTGAAGAGAACGTGATGCCAATTCCGTGGGGTCCATTCAGCATGTTGTTGGGCCCATCTGTACCGCGCTGCATGGTGTCGGGGTTGCAAAGCTGGACCTCGCCATGGACGTCGGGAGTGAAGTTGCGCATCATGCAGCCTATTGCGCACAGTTTGAGTTGAAACACGACGTCCTGTGGCTGAACGAAACGCATTATTCAACATGGTGGCATTGCTGTCAGGGTTCCTCCGAGCGGCAATCCGTAAGTAGCGGTCATCCACTACAGTAGTAGCCCTTGGGCGGCCTGAGCGAGGCCTGTCATCGACAGTTCCTGTATCTCTGTACCTCCTCCATGTCCGAACAACATCGCTTTGGTTCACTCTGAGACGCCTGGAAACTTCCCTTGTTGAGAGCCCTTCTTGACACAAAGTAACAATGCGGACGCGATCGAACTGCGGTATTGACCTTCTAGGCATGGTAGAACTACAGACAACATGAGCAGCGTACCTTCGTCATGGTGGAATGACTGGAACTGATCGGCTGTCGTACCCCCTCCGTCTAATAGGCCCTGCTCATGCATGGTTGTTTACATCTTTGAGCAGTTTTAGTGACATCTATGAACAGTCAAAGGGACTGTATCTTGGATACAATATACACAGTCAACGTCTATATGCCGGAGATCTGGGAACCGAGGTGATGCAAAACTTTTTTTGATGTGTGTATATAGAAGAGACCCTCTTGATGAACAAAAAATGCAACATGGATGATTTGGAGAAAGTCGAGAGACGTATCCTTCGAAAATATGCATGGACCAAGATTGTTCCTTTATAGCTCTTATCGACTTAAAGCAAACACCGAACTATGCCGCCAGTTGGATCCAGCCACCATTATCATGCGACGGAGACGACTGAAATTCTACGGGCACCTCTTCCGGATGGGGAATGATAGAATCACCAAGAAGATCTTCAACTTGATTAATGTCTACAAGACTGGCAGCTTGTGGCTTGATGAAGTGAAACAAGACTTGAATAAGACTGTGATATTCTTGACCGTTCCAAATTATGTGATAGTGTTAACTCTTGGTCCCCACCCGACCACCCCTCACAGAAGAGAGGAAGGACAAGTTATTGGCTGGACTGAGGAGATATTGGAGAACAAAGAAAGCATCGCAGAAACACTAGTCCTTAGTGGGCTTAAATCACTAATAATGCCTTAAAACAATCGATCACTATCCTCAACATTTTATCGATAAGTGGGGTTCGATAACCTACGAGTTATGTCTTAGTATGTGTCCTACCAACCTATCTCTTCTCTTCATTAGCAGTCGCCAGAAACATCTCTCCTCTCCCACTCGTTTTAATACCTCTTCGTTTGTAACCCTATATATCCAACTAATATTCATCATTCTCCTGTAACAACACAATTATTCAAATGCTTCAATTCTCCTCTTTTCTGTTGCACCAATAGTCCAAGTTTCACTTCTCAGCTGCTGAATATGCAGCACCAGTTTGGCTTTCTTCTCCACATTCCAAAGAGCTCTGAATGAGACTTCCAGGATTGTATCTGGGTGTCTTAGACCAACACCACTTCAGAAGATCTACCCTCTTATAGGAATTTCTCCACCACATGTCCGAAGAATGGTAGCAGCAGCATCTGAGAAGAAACGGCAAGAAACCGATTCAAGGCATCCACTTTTCGGCCAACAACCAGCCCGACAGAGACTTAAGTCCAGAAACAGCTTTTTGAGGGGAGTAACAGTCCTCGAAGGCTCACAAGAAGCTGCCCGTGTGAAGATATGGAAGACAGAGTTCACAGACCCAATTATTCCTCTATCAGAAAAAATGGCACCTGGTCACAACTTGCCATATGGAATTTGGAAATCATTGAACAGGCTGAGGACGGGGGTTTCACGCTGCAAGAACAATCTCAAGAAATGGAACTTGCTCGTCAACAATGGTGAGTTCTGTGACTGCAGCATTTTACAAGACCCAGAACACCTGCTGATCTGCCCCTTGATGGAGGACGTATGTTCAAAAGACGATCTTTTGGCTGCAAATGCTAATGCTATAACTGTTGCTACTTACTGGCAAAATCTAATTTGATTTGGACACGAAAATAAAAATAAAACAAGAAGTTCCGTGAAGAACTATACAGCCTACTTTTCATGCCAATGATTATTCTACAGTATATGAACCTATCTAGAATAATGACAAAATTAAGTTGGTAATTTCGAAATATCAAATTAGTTCAAAATATACCTGGTATAATGTAGCCTAATAGAGCACTACAGTTGGCAGCCCTGGTGACTAAATATATTCTTAGTTCCACCTCTTAAGGTACAGAATAAAAAATTTGGTTGAAGTCCAATGGACGTTACATGCAGTTAGACACTGGATCTATCAGCACGCGTAAAAGCATGTTGCCAACAATACCATGCGTTTGCTGGTCTGAAATAATCTGAATTATTATGATATCTTGTTGTGCCAATTTTGGATGAAATCCATTTGTTAGTATAGAAGTTACATGTATTTTAAAATTGGACATATCAGCAGGCATAGAATCATGTTGGCAGCACTGCCTTGTATTAATTACTCCAAATTAATCTAGAATGTCAGGTGCTATACGTGTGCAAAGTATAGAGCTGTTGGCTTGCATACTTTCTGATATATTGGTATTTGGATAAAAAATAGAGAGAGCAATTATTAACAGTTGGCAGCCCTGGTGGCTCTTAAGAATACGCTCAGTCATATCTGTTTATGTACAGATATTACATACAAAATTTGGTTGAAATCCAATTGATAGTGTAGAAGTTATATGCATTTAAACATTGGACATATCAGAAGGCTTAAAATTATTTTGGCAACACTGTCATGGTTGGCCTCCTGGAAATTAAACTGAAATAATAGTATCTACATGTGTGCCAATTTTGGAATAGCTCCCATGCATACCTTGCAAGATATCCAACATTGAGCTCAAATTTCTAGTGCGTTTTTTCAGCAGTTGGTAGCACTGACATCATTTTCAAATATGGACGTGAGATATTCCGGTGCACATCTTTACTCATACTAAATTTGGTTTTGATTGCTGCAGCCGTTTAGGAGTTGATAGGGGGGGACACACACACAGACAGACAGAAGGACAGACAGACAGACACACATTTTCCCGGATCGATCTCATAAGTCTACTTTTTCCTCATTTTTGCAAAATGTGAAAAGTAGGCTAAAAAATAATAAAAAAAACTTCCATAGAGCGCCACCCTCCAGACAAAGGCTTTCAAAAATGACTTCCTAATACCTAAATCTACATTCGATGTCAACAGATTCCTTTTTTGTAGAAATGCTTTCCTTGCCTGAGCCAACCTACCTTTTATGTCCTCTTTGCTTCGTCCATCACTGGTTATTTTGCTTTCTAAGTAACAGAAGTCTCCTACTTCTTTCAGCTTTTCACCTGCCAATTTGATGTCCATAGAGGTTTCTGATTTATTTCGGCTGCATTCCAATATTTTTGTTTTATATTTATTAATTTTCATAATGTATTCTTTCCTCAAGACGGAGTCTATACCATTCAAAAACTCATTCAAATCCTTAGGCGTGTCGGCCAAGATGACGATGTCATCAGCAAATCTCAGAGTTGAAATTATTTCTCTTTGAAGCTTCACTCTCACTTTAAATCTTTCTCCAATTTCCTTCATGACCAAAACAGAAAGCAAAAACAAACACGTGACCAAGACAGAAAGCAAAAACAAACACATGGCCAAAGCAGAAAGCAAAACACACACTAGCGCCTAAAAACCAGTTCAAATATCTTGGGATCACACTTCAAGTAACTGGGACGACTTTCTCGGTGCATAGAGGCTAAAGGAAAGATTAGCGGATGCACGTAGAAGTAAAAGTGACATCGGACACATACAAAGAATGTCGCTGAAGACCGCCATGCGACTCTTCTAAGTCAAAGTGCTACCAACACTCACATACGGCTTGGAATTAATTTGGCAATTCCTGTCACGTAGACAGCTGAAAGAGCTGGGAAGCATAAAACCTAGATACCTCAAAAGGGTTCTGGGGGTATCAAAATTTGCTCGATCCAAATACGTGTAGGCTATGTCTTAGCCCGGGAAACCTTTTGGTTGAAGACTGCAAATGCATCTTGAGTACACTCCAGCGTACAAAGAACTATTACAAGAGCTACGAGGGAAAAGGGACTCGATGGAAGAAATATTCTACACAACAGTTGCAATGATCAACAAAGATTGAATAAAAGAAGAATATTAGCTGAGACACCTGATAACACGCTTTGCGATGCACTGTTTCCATCATCGCATTTGTACCAGGAAATCCTTTCACCAGGCTAGCCATGAGTGTACATGTGTTTTGTGTGGGGAACAGTGTGATTCATATCACGCAATGGAGTGCAAGAAGAGAGCGGTCTCTCTGACTGAATTTTGCTCTGATTCTTGAGCTTGATGTAATTTATATACAGTGAGTCTCTCTCACGACTCGGCCGGCCAGCGCACCAAGCTTATCTGCCTCCCGTTGACTGATCACTTCCTGTTACACAGCGCGTACTTCGCAGTTCTGGTCCATGCTTATAACGTGTATTTAGTGTTCATCTGTCGCTCCAACTATTCTCGAGTTGTGAAGTGTTACTTGGGTATAATTCTCATAATGCCTCCATGGGTATAATTCTCATAATGCCTCCATGTGTGTACACGGTAGAGGAAAGGGTATTTATGTACGATAATTATGTGAAAACAGAGTCTTGCAGGGGAGTCGTTAGACGTTTCATAAGCCATTTTCCAGGCGTGCGCCCTCCACATAGAGAGACCGTGCGGAAGCTCGTAAACAAATTGAGGGTAACTGGTTCTCTACTCGATAAAAAGCGAATTGTTAAAAATTGTGTACTTAACGAGGAAAAAGTAAATGAAATCGCAGAACATATCCGGAGAGAAATAGCCTCAATTACGGAAGACTAACTTATGCGTGTGAATCGGAGTTTCCTAAGAGGATGCCAGAAATGTGTGGATGTAGGGGGAGAACATTTCCAACATCTCCTGTCATAAGGTACGACCTTAGTTTATTAATTCTTATTTTCTAAATTTTAATTGGTATCTCATGTCGAGCACGGATAAAGTGAGCCAAGTGCTGTTCTGTTCTCATTGCTATGCTATAGGCCTACCGAGCGAGGAGTGATGAGTCAGCGAGGGAGGGGCAGATTAGCTGGGTGCGCCGGCCGGCCGAGTCGTGAAAGAGACTCACTGTATTTTGCACATTGTGCGTAATGAATTTGTTATTTTAAAAACAAGCACATGACCAAAAGTATCGTCATCACAAGATTTAACCGGGTGAGTTAGCCGGGAGGCGAGGAGGTTCGAATCCCCCCGCCGGCAGCCTTGAAGATGGTCTTCTGTGGTTTCCCATCTTTCTTCCAGGCAAATGCCGGGGTTGGTCCCTAACTATAGGCCACAGCCGCTACCTCCCAACTCCTCGTCCTTCCATTCCAACTTTCCTCCCCAACGGTACTTGTAGCTCACCCATTGGGTGTCCGTCTCGAAGCAGCTACAAAACTGGCGAGCCGAACATGTCCTCAGACACTCCCGGCATTAAAAGCCATACGCTAAAAAAAACACAAGATTTAAAAAAAACATGTTCATCATGGGAGCTATATCCAGAGTTACACCAATTCTCATTTCTCCTAGACGATCTCCTAACGTACTTCCTGGCTTACTAAAACCCTCAACTGCTCGCCTTGCTATCATTTTGTCAGAAATAAATTTGTTTAGTGTCATTTCATCCATTCCTCGATCCATTTTCCTTTTTTCTTGCCCCAATTCACAGACATTTCGTCCTGAAAAGTGAATAAAAGATGTATTAAAAATATATATAATACTATTGGCCGGTACTGTAGGTCTGTCTCTCCCCTATAACAATATTGTGTACAGAAGAACGGATGCTGGGATAAAGACCGAAGCTCACAAGAAATCTGAGTGGTGGCGGCTTGGCAAGACGTGATTTATGGGAAGGAGACACGGGCCATCGCAATAACAGGCAGAGAAAAATATGAGCGTGGCTGGCTCGAACGATACAGCAGCTGGTCTACTTCTATAGAGAGGATTGTGTGGATCAGTACTTATTTACAGACTGCGAGACTTCAAAACATGATGGAACTGTATACCACCTTCTATACCTAGAGCCCTGCGTGGGTAAACTAAACTTTATCCTCATCCGCCCCGCATCTGCACGACTTTTATCCGCATCCGCAGACATTACAATAACAGTTTTAATTTAATAGATAAAGCGTAAAGTAGCAAAGCAACACCTTATACATTTGAGGAGAAATTCGTTCCCCTAGGCTGTGTGTGAATCCCAAGACAATGTTGACTGAGTTTTGTCCCTCTGAGTAACGGTATGTTCAATAGCGTTCCATCTAAATATTTTGGATGGTCGCCATGATGGTTTGTTGTATGCATAGCCCATAGTCATATACCATTAAAGGAAAATTATTGCGTAGGTTCATTATTCAAACTTTCACTTCGATCGCATGATTACGACACAAGAAATGAAAACTAAATTTTAAAATTCGCACAGCCGCCATCTTGAGGTTATGTAAACCATTGAACTAAATTAGATACCAGAGCATTACAGTGTGTATAAACATCTTTTGTACTAAGATTCATTGCCTTTGGATCATTAAATCGCGAGAAAGGTCTATTTAAAACTTCCAACTTCGCTTGGCCACCATGTTCGTTTTGTAGTTAACCGGTTTTGAAAGTCTCATATATGAACTTCCAGTAATGCCCTATATCTCCGTACAAAATTTAAGGGTGATATCGATAATGGTTTCGAAGATATTCAATGCTGTCGAAATATTTCGCACAGCCGCCATGTTGGATTGATGAGACATAACACATTTTGAAGGGCACGGTCGGGGTCGCCCGGAATAGTGCTATGAACCTACCGAGTTTCATTGAAATCGCTTCAGCCGGTTAGATTTTATTAGGGGGACACACACACACACACGAACCACACTCGCACACACAGACACACGGACAAAAATGTGATCCCATAAGCCTATTTTTTCACAAATGAAAATAGGCTAAAAATCCAGTGATGGCAGCAAGGGACAAGTCTCGGGAAAAATGCAGGGAGTGATTGGGGGTAGTGAGTGATTAGGAGGGTGAGGGGGTAGGAATCGAGGATGAAAGGGATCTTCTAATGTTATGTTTGAATGTTCTATAGGGAGAGAATATGTCAATATTTGGAAGGGAGTTACTAAGGGTAGGTAGACGGTGGAAAATAGAGCGCTTCTGTACTTCAAGTCGTGGGCGGGGTATATGGTGTAGATGGTTGTGACGTGTTGAACGGGAGGGAACATGAAGTGGGAAGTAGCTTAGGAGCTTGTTACATTTTGTGTAACCATTCATAACTTTATGTAGGAAACACAGGTCAGTAAATTGTAAGCGGCTTCTCAGGTCGAGTATATTGAGCTGATTTAGAAAGTCGGATTTGGCAAACTGGCTTACTAACCTAGATGTTAGGCCCCTTTAAACAACAATTATCATCACCATCATGCTTTGTGATTGTAGTTGGTAATCCGAGATCACAGCGCACATATCTTGCTTCTTACAGTATTTAATAAAAGACGTATCATTATGTAAAATATTTACACTCACGTTACAATCAGATTTCTACTAACAATTAGGCATTAATGTTAAGCTTTGCGCAGTTTAATGTCAACTTTTGCTACCCTTTCAAAACCTTCAAAAACTATTTTATGTTTTTGAAAACCCAAAATGAAAATAAATTTAAAAAAAAACTAAAAATACGGTCCCTAGTTATCACTAGGGGAAGATAGCATCGATGTTCCGTCCCTACAATCATCTCCACAACCTCAAAGCTTTGTGATTGTCCCTCTCCCCTATTCTCCGCGATGACGGGCCGTCAGTAGACCTCGTCATCCGGTTCATGAGGGAGAGTGGTTACTTTTTTAGGTTTTAATGTAAGTTAAGCCTTTTAATTCAGGTTTAGTCTATTTCATGCTTTTTATTGCGTTCATCTATTTTATTATTCACTATGCCTTATTTGTTTTAATGTTTGTTCCCTTCTACTATTTTTATTCAAATAAGGCATAATTTTTGTGGCTCACTGTATGTTTTATAGCAACCATTTTCGTTTCATTTCATTTCATTAGGGGCCGATAACCTAGATGTTAGGCCCCTTTAAACAACAATTATCATCACCATCATGCTTTGTGATTGTAGTTGGTAATCCGAGATCACAGCGCACATATCTTGCTTCTTACAGTATTTAACCACATTTCTAACCTTGCGAGCGCTGTAAGGTCGCACGTGGGGGATAAACCGAGCATCCCTTGGGTACTTACAATGTAGGTCATGGACGAATAACAAGTCTCGTCTGCGAACTAAAGTAGCAAAACAAGAGGATATATACATCCCGTCTCCATCATCAGAATCCATTAAAAGGCAGCGAGGTTTAATTTCCGGTAAAATAATATAAATAAAGCACCTTTGCAATGCATCCAACAAAAAGATGATGGAAAGCAAGATTTCTGTGAAGAATTTCACCTCTCATTTCAGTCGCAGTGATCAAATAAGATCTTCTTTAATCAAATCACTCGCTCGGGGGCTAACATTCCAGCAGATAGCGCAGGTTTCAGAAGGAGAACGTAATCAGATAAGATCAGAGTGCGGTATCACAACCACCTCGACCAATGGAGGTGCCCGCTAGAGATTTTCGCTCTCAGTTTAGCTGACAAGTACTGGCTTTCTGGGAGAGTTAGTAGTGGCTAGGTAACGCAATGCCTACAGGATGACCACAATGTCCCGTTACCCCCTCTTATAACCAATAGAAACCCAAATAAGTTGTACACCATTTCTAAGAGAGGTTTTCTTGGGAATATACGGCATTACGAGTCCAAACTATCAGTCTGCGTACCATCATTTTCATGGCAAAGGATAATACGGCGCCAAGTTCTGTGCTACATTCTTCGGAGCATTGCTGGTGTGACTTTAGTGAAAGCTTGTCTCACAGCATCTTTCAGTTCTTCCGTGATATTGTATCCGTTTTGTGAAACGATACCCTTTATGAACCCCCATAGCGCATTATCACATGTGGTAAGGTCTGGGCTTCGTGGTGGCCAGGCAAGTGTTGCCGGCAGCACAGGAGAACCATCGGGAAAGAGTACTTTGCCTCGTTTTGGTATTGTGTCGAACATCTGAAGAAGTGCCGCACATGCCTCCATTCTCGGTCCATGTCGGCATCCGATAATTCCTCGACGAGCGTAGGCCGATATGGGCGCAAGTCTAAGTCTTTCTTAATGTGCTTCTGCATTGTCGACATTGTGGAAGTTCTTCCAGGGCGATGGATGGGTCGTTTAGGGGTTTCTATTGGTTATAAGAGGGGGGGGGGGGGGGTAACGGGACTTTGTGGCCACCCTGTAGTACACTGAGCGCGATCAAGGGAACTACTCGCGTGTGGCGGAGCTCTTTTCGGTCACGGAGAGAGTCACGTCATTTTCTGTAGATTAAGGATAGGTCATGCAAGATCCACCCACTCGTACTTCCCCCACTTTGTACCTGTGGAGCCGTATTTACCGAGGCACACATTTTAACCGAGTGTGTGGATCTTGCTGACTTACGAAGAAACCTTGGTTTGCAGATCACACTCAAACTTATATTAGTCGAAGACGCGGTGGCTGCTGATCTCGTCATCCGCTTTATAAGCGAGAGTGGGTTGGGGCCAGCAATCTAAATTTTTCTTCAGACTTCGTTCTTTTATGAAATTCTGAATTTTTGTTTATTATTATAATTTTTAGGATTTTTTTATATTAAATTTTAGGCATTTTATTTTATTTAGACATCCACCTCTAAATTTTTAATTCTTACAAATTTCTATAATTTTTAACTTTGTTAAGATGGGCAGGTGACCTCGTTGTTCCGCCTCTTAAAGCAACAATAACTAACTACACAAGAACCTCGTTTATCCGGATTAAGTGGGACCGAAACAGATCCGGATTATCGAAAATTCGGATAATCCAGATAAAACTAATAAAAAACAGAAGTTGTAATGCCTTTTTATTGTACAAAAATATAAGAACACTTTTCTTACATTTACGACTCTGTTTAATGCACTAAAATAAAATGTGAGTTTTTTCTGTTTTACATTATTTGTATGCGTTTGCGTGCAGCACTAAGACGTTCTCAATTCCAGGCGAATGCCGGGATGGTACCTTTGATAGACCGTGGGCGAATTACTTCCAATTCCTGTCCTTAACTATCGTTGGCGAAAAGATATTCAAGAAGTGCCGACCCCGTAATATAAATACTGTACAGTAAAAATATTCGTTTATTACTGTCTATCTGGATAAACCGGAGATCTGGATTAGCCTAATGAAGGCAGGATACATGAGGTTCTTGTGTACATATTACATAATTCTAACACAATGCTCGTAGAAAAATACAGTCTATAGTTCTGGGCGGATGACAAACCCTTCTCTTCGTGACCATTTAATAACAATCACAGATATCACACTAAGACCGACAGCGGTAGCTACGCTCGCTAACGCGCAGCGCTAGACCATGGAGCCAAGCTCTCTACGGACTCTATAGACGTAGGTTTGATCTCCACCGTCTGCCGTCATTGAATTGGTTTTCCGTGGTTTCCTACTTTCAACACCAGACAAATGCTGGAACGGTACCTTCTGACAGGCCACAGCCGCTTCCTTCCTCATACTTGCCCAGTTTCATTCATCTTCATTCATGTCATCTCTCATTAACTCCTCTCATGAGGCATGGGGCATTCGGCCGTAAAAACATCCGCCACATAGACTTTCAACGCATCTCGCCCCCGACTGGCTGCTAGCCACAGTGCCCCGGCCGTTACACGGCGCCTGCGGGTCTCCGTTCTGTAGAGAAGACTCTCACTATAGATTCCGCGTTTGTTGTTATTATTTTATCCGTCTAGTTGACTCTGGGAGGATTAATAAATACACTGTAGTCAATCTGCTAGCACGGTCACCAAGCACGATCCAATCACAGTTAATGAGAAGTGGAAGAGGGCGGTGTAGGCGGGCTCATTGAACCGACGGATTGAAATAGGGGAGTATTTCTATAGATACGCCGTCTCGCCTTCCAATTCTGGAAGAATATTCCACCGTCGGCTGCACTTGAAATGGTTTTCCAAGCTTTCGCATTTTAAACGCGTTGAATATTGTTGAATATGAATTCTCTTGCAAGGAAAGTATCAGGTAAGACACGTTGAAACTTTGTGGACGCAATCGTTGTACTGTAAGAGGACAATGTGCGGAGCCGTCAGATTGAACTGCAAGGCTCCGAAATCATGTGGCGAATCTCTCATATAAATCAATGGGAGGTAGCGAGTACCGTACATGTTGGAATGGACAGCCCTGACGGCCCAGGCACTCAAGGTCGGTGGGAAGGAGCCGCACGCTCCAGTCAGTATAATTATACGCCCCGCCTGCTACTACTCAGAGTGCCACAAGGATGTCCAGCTCCTCCAGCCGTCATGCCTGCGTACCAGGATGTCAGATACGATTTCGGAGCCTTGCAGTTCAATCTGGCGGGTGATTTTCCGCACGTTGTTCTCTTATAGCACAACGATTGCGTCCACAAAGTTTAAAGATAGGTTTTGACCTGTCTTACCTGATACTTTCCTTGTTGTTGTTGTTGTTGTTGTTTGAGTCTTCAGTCTTTTGACTGGTTTGATGCAGCCCTCCATGCCTCCCTGTCCTGAGCTAATCGTTTCATCTCTACATAGCTACCACACACTACATCCAAGGCAATCTGTTCAACATATTCTAACCTTGGTCTACCCCTACAGTTCTTGTCCTCGACCCTTCCTTCCATAACTAAGCTTGCTATTCCTGGGTGTCTTAGTATGTGTCCTACCAACCTATCTCTTCTCTTCATTAGCATTCGCCAGAAACATCTCTCCTCTCCCGCTCGTCTTAATAACTCTTCGTTTGTAACCCTATCTACCCATCTGCTCTTCATCATTCTCCTGTAACACCACATTTCAAACCCTTCAATTCTCCTCTTTTCAGCTGCACCAATAGTTCAAGTTTCACTTCCATAGAGTGCCACGCTCCATACAAAGATTTTCAAAAATGTATTCCCAATACCTAAATCTATATTCGATGTCAACAGATTCCTTTTCTGTAGAAATGCTTTCTTTGCCTGAGCCAAGCTACTTTTTATATCCTCTTTGCTTCTTCCATCTTCCTAAGTAACAGAAGTCTCCTACTTCCTTTAGTTTCTCCCCTACCAATTTGATGTCCATAGAGGTTTCTGATTTATTGCGGCTGCATTCCAATTTTCTTGTTTTACATTTATTTATTTATTTATTTATTTATTTATTTATTTATTTTCATCATGAATTCTTTTCTCAAGACGGAGTCCATACCATTCAAAAACTCAATCAAATCCTGAATCGTGTCGGCCAAGATGACGATGTCATCAGCAAATCTCTTAGCTTCCTTGTTTATGCGGGTTTACATGTCTGACGGTTCTAATGTACGTGATCGCTGAGAGTTTTAAGGAGGAAGTGTCGATCAGAGAACCATGCTAGTTGGACACCCCTGCCATTAACGTAAGTGCAAGCAGTTCCAGCTGTGTGGTTAAAAGCTTGGGTATTGTCCTCTCAATCACGGAATGAGTGCTGTTAGCACTTCATTGGGTTCCCACAGCAAGTCCATTCATCAGCATTCTCTCGTATTTCTACGTACACAAGCAGTCAAGACAGTGTTGCTAACTTGAGCTGGAGGCCCATAAATCCAGAAGATTTGGCAGGTTACTACACGGTAGCGCTTAATCCGCAAAGACTGGCGAATGACCCTAGGCGTAAATAATGCTCTATATTTTCGTTTTGGTCAGCTCTTATTTCCTGTCGCTTACTGGACCTTCCTTCCTAGTCTTGAACATTTCCATAGTTTTGTGAACACTCAAGTTATTTCTATAATACAGGGTTATCGAAAAATAATGCCAACATTTCAAAAAATTATAGCACCGAAACCGTTTATGTTAAACGTGTAATTCTTTCACTGAACGCCAGGCAAATGCTGGGACGGTACCTTCTGACAGGCCACGGCCGCTTCCTTCCACATCCTTGCCCAGTTTCATTCATCTTCATCCATTCCATATCTCATCACGACGCGCAGGTCGCCCACGGGCGTCAATTAGAATGCCCTGCACTCGGCCTCTCAGGAGACCACACCACAAAAAAAACTGAACGCCAGCTGGTTAAAGTAAGTTTTGTTTTGGGAGGGGACGTGACCTTGCTATGCGCACACTAGATGCGCAGTAGCCAAGGTCGGCCGGGGGCGCGCGCGCCAGTGACTGCACCGCCCGACAAACTGCAGATGATTACAAAGCTGTCATTCGATGGTTTAATCAGTTTAAGGAAACAGGGAATGTAGAGAATAAATCTAAGCCAGGCCGACCACCAACTTCCTCATTGAAAGCACGCTTTCCCAATGGCTGGATTGGTACGTGCAATCGTTTCAGGAGTAACTGTCAAGATGGCGGCAGAAATTCACTCCCGCAGGTGATCCAAATCCTGATTTTTTTCTGCATACACAATGTTTTTAATGTACCCCCAGAAAAAAAAATCCAAAGGGGTGAGGTCAGGACTTCAGCCTTTCTAGCATTTTTCAGCATTTGTAGCATTTAAAATGATACAAAGTCTAGTCTTTCAGACTGACTGTCAGTTCTTAATTTAGATACTGTGGTAAATGAATGAAAATCCACAGCCTGCTTCCAGTCTCCGACCGGGTCAGGAATGGAATGAATGAAGCCCCCAACTAGCGGCGAGGATACGAACTGTGCCGGCTGCCGAGGCCTGACGCACTCCTCTGGGGCAATGATTAAATGAATGACAGATGAAATGAAATGATAGTGGAGAGTGTTGCTGGAATGAAATTTTGACAGGGAAAACCGGAGTACCCGGAGAAAAACCTGTCTACCTCCGTTTTGTCCAGCACAGATCTCACATGGAGTGACCGGGATTTGAACCACGGACCCAGCGGTGAGAGGCCGGCGTGCTGCCGCCTAAGCCACGGAGGCTTCACTGTGGTAAATCCATATTTGAAATTCGTCGAAGACCGTCTTGTAACCTTGGGTTTGGCGCGAGCCGCGTTGCGCTGTGCCGCTCACCTGGTGGAGGGGGAAGGAAATGATTCAAGTGCCGCTCCTCCAGCAGATTATGGCACAAGTCTTGCGTTCAAATGAGATAATATCGTCCTTGTTCTCCATCTATTGTCCGCGACGAGCAGACATGTGTATTGTATAAGCTTCAGACTTCGTCCAAGTAGAATGACAAGATAGAGAGAAAACTAAAGATGGACTAGCGGACCCGTGCGAGAATTCTCACATGTATAGTTTGAACATAAACAGGCGTCCCTACGGCCAAAATGCGAACTGAACAGCAATGATGTCTCACATTTTCTTACAGCAACAGTGTTTGCAAATCGCATACTTCTTACAAAAAGTTATATTTATGAAATTAGAATGCAATTCGTCACTGCTAATGTAATTTGTGTGCTGAGTCCATTGATTGACAGCTTTGCAGTAACACTCACCGGTTATTCAATATTTATGAAATTATACGATATGAGTTCTCATTCCTTTAATTTACTGTTCCTGAAATCTATGCAAAATGATAAAGGAAACCCCTCAGAATGTTAAAATGACATGAAACAGACGCCACAGCGGCCAAAATATGAAATGGACAGCAATTATGGAGCGTATTTTCCTACAGCAACAGTATCTGCAAATCGTTCACTTCGTACATTTTTTTAAGTCATTTTTTAAAGAAATTATAGATATTTATGAAATTAGAGTGTAATTCGTCACTGCTAGTGTCTATTCTTTCATTTGAATGCTCATTTGTCACGATCCGTCGCTTGTGAGCGTCGCAGGAGGGATCTATAGCCTACTACTGAAATAATATATATGATTTTATCGGAACTGATCTATAGCCGAGAGTTCTCAAAAATAATAGAATGATTCGTGCGAAAAGTTTAAGATCAATTCTCTATAACTGAGGCTTTTTGTAATTAATCATGTTTTCGCGGGATAACAATGATAATTTACATTTCTATTATTGTGTGCTACGAATGCGTAAAAGTACGCTATGAAGATAAACACCTCAAAGACAAAATGCACGGCCAGATCACAATCTCCAAAACTCTTTCACTTGAAGATCCATAATATCAAGATGAAACAAGTCCAAACAACTGAAGACTTCACGGGAAGAACGGGGTATGTCACATGTGAATGTTTCAGGAGAGCCAATTTAACATTTCAACACCAAAAAAGAAATACTTTAAACACCCCAATTGAGTTTAAGCAGTATAGTTAGGCTTGCCATATTTTTGGTGAGTGAAACCGGGACGCATTAATATGAGGGGGGGGGGGGGGGGGGGGGGGCAGAGTGGAGGGTCCTCCCCCGGGAATTTTTTTTAATCATTAGAAGCAAAATGGTGAGTTTTAAGCCTTTTTTTAAGACTCGCAAGTGACGGGAGGGAGAAATCTGGCACCCTAAATTGTTAGTTCTACACACCTTAAAAAAAAGCAATTTTTTGCTATTTAAGTTCTATAATTTTTCCTTTTTAATGATTTTTTCTGGTCTACAAAATACAATTAAAATACTTCATAAAATTGTTTAATTGAACAATTTCTAATAAGTCTTATTGTTTTTTTGAAAAAACTACAACTTTTTGTCTAATTACAAAAACAATTGCAAAAAACTTATTTTGTCAAACTAAAAGAACAATTAATTAATGAGTTAACAATTAGGGCTATTGTTTTGTGTCATTCGTTTGAATACTTCTGATCTCTTTGACGCTGTGCGCGATAGTCAACGATGTTGATTGTTGAAAAGTAACCGATTCATAAAAGATTCATTACTTTTTACATCTTACAGCCGTTTTCCGGGACATTGATAAAACCGGGCGGGACACCGGGACAAGAGCAAAATTCCGGGACTGTCCCGGTCAAACCGGGACGTATGGCAAGCCTAAGTATAGTTAATTTGCCAAACGTATTTCTTACAAAGGAAGTACCATGTACAAGAAATAACAACTTAAGTTAAATTATGAAAAAGTGAGAGGACATGGAACGTTCTTTCCGTCCACTAAAAATAAAAACCTCTGTATCTCGGTGACATTCCGCTTTATCAATTTCAACTGATCTGTAGTGACGATGGCTGGCCACCAGAACACGCCATAAACTTATTTCCTAAAAAAAATGGACTTACCTCGTTCTTTCCGGTGGGTCTTCATTTCCTTATCTTGGCCAGAAAATCTTTCCGGTGGGTATTCATTTCTTTATCTTTGCCAGAAAATAACTGAAGATGGTAGATTGCTTTTATGCAGAAGAAATTATTATGTAGCAATGAACTTAATCTACCCCTTCGTATAAGGATCATGCATACATTTATTTGGACTGTGCTATTGTACGCCTCAGAAACATGGACAATAAGCAAATTCTGTGTAAAGTCTCTTGAAGTCTTCGAAATGTGGTGTTTCCGCAGGATGCTTGAGGTTTTGTGGATAGATAGAGTGGCTAATACCGAGGTACTGCACAGTGGAAATCAACTAAGATCTCTGATAGTGATTATTCGCGCAAGATGTCTTTCTTTGTGGGGTCACACCGTATGCCACTCTCAGCAGATGTCACTTACTGTGGAAGGATTCATTAATGGGAAGAGACCTAGAGGACGACCTCAAGATACTGGACTGAGAAAGTACCTAACAATGAAACGAACAGCAATCAACCATACTGCTTGGTATCATTTTGTGACAACAGACCAGTCTGTGGACGGAATACTCGAAGAGATGATGATGACTCTCCGTTTGCTTCCTGATCCTAAGATTATAAGCCGTATTCCTGCCGGGAAAGTCGAAAATGTGGACGATGGGTCGTACGAATCTACAAAGCTGAATGTAGGTTTGTCTGTCATTTATTCTACACCGTTTCACCGATCTTAACCAAATTCAATGTACTTACCTTTTAGAACTCTGCGGGTAACACTGTCTACTTGAAATTTCGGTCAGCCCTCTCCAGTAGGCCCTTTAGCACAAATCTTCAGTTTCACCAAACTGAATCAAATTTTACGTATCGTACTTACCTTCTGAAACACTGCGGGTAATACTGTCGACTAGAAATTTGGACAGCCCTCTCCATTCCCTAGATTTAGTCAATTTGGCACAGGGACGAAAAATCAGAGTTATGTAGCGAAAAATGTCACTATTGTTCCCTCAGGAGCTCGGTACAGTCGAAGTTTTCCGAAGTGCTCTGATTATTTTCCTACAGCGCTATGTGGCAAAAGACGAAACTATTGCTCTCTACTTTCCTAACAGCCAATGAGATATAGGCACTTCATATTTCACGTACTCCTCTTCAATTTTTTTCAATTCGTTAGTAAATTACATGTGTCAGTAGTTAGTAAATAGCAGTTTCCATGTTCGTTATTATCATTGTCATTAGGGGAAAATAACCTGGATATTACGTCCATTATCACTACCACAAAGAGTTATATTTTTAAAATATTTATTTCTATTAGTTTGTGTCAGTTCGGCAGTAGTAGCCTATTCATTATCATCCATAAAACAAATAAATAAATCCACCGGGCGAAGTCGGGTACTACTGCTAGTTATTAATAATAAAATTTAATTGCAGCCGAATGGCCAAAATACAATTATTAATAATAATGTTATTGGTTTTACGTCCTTTTTAATTACGTTACTGCGACTTTTAGGGACTCATGGATCGTATGAAGTCGGTTTAATTCATAAACAACAAATATTATGTACCAACATAATACGCCCCTGTTTTCAGGTATTATTTGAGTCAAAAAAATTGTTCTCTTTTTTAAATTTAAAATTCTCAATTTTGTATTCCGTATACTTTTTGTTTTCTGTTATTGGCCTACTTATTAGTTGTATTCCATCGAAGTTGGTGTTTTATTATGAGAGCCTCAATACTAATACACCCGTATCAAAGACACTGGCCCCCCAGGGGCTCACATCTAGTGGAAAGTGGGTTGGCGACCACGGGTCCCCAGCTGAGTCCGGCATTGCTTCTACTTAAGTTACTTGTGCCGGGCTCCTTTCCGTCTTCTGTCGACCTCCCTTGGTCAACTCTTGTTCTCTTCCGACCCCGACGGTATTAGGGTATCCGATGCCTAGGGAGTCTCTTCCTTTCCCACCTTAATTGGCCCTTGTCTCATCTTTTCTGATACCCTCCTTCTGCGAGGGGTCAGCCTTCTTTTCTTTTCATGTTCTCTCCTGCCTTCTGCTCAAGGCCCTCAAGGAGGCAGGGTGTATGTAGCCCCACCACTTCTGGTGCACCCTGGACATTGCTACACCCTCAGGGGCTCAAGGCTGGTGAGTTCGGGAGTTGGCGACCTCGAGGGATTCCTGAGCTGGGTCTGGTTTTCCCCTTTTGTTCACTACCTGTGGGGAGGACCCTCTCCCCTTTCACTTTCCTATCTGCCTTTCATAGCTCTTCCTCCTTCCAAGTCCCTCAATCCGCTTTCTTCAAGGGTTGAGGGCATTTCATTTCCTCCTGTCCTTTATTTGCCTCATTCTCCTTTTGTTTTCCATTTCTTCTTCTTGGATATAAGTTAGTACAGTAGTTAGTTTTGGTTATAATTTCATTTTCTTTTTCATCTTCACGATCACCCATGCCATAGGGGCCGATAACCTAGATGTTAGGCCCCTTAAAACAACAATTAGCATCATCATCAACTTCAAAGACACTGGTCATCAGACAGGGTCCACATACACTCAAGCTAGAATGTCGAAAACCCCTAATGGAATTAACAGCAATAATCCTTATTCCTGGATTGGTCATTAGCATAGGAATATAATTTAGATTGACGTCCGCACTGAGCGTGGCGGTTGGACTAAGCAGTTCCACGCATGAGGCCATGGATGAATTATTCAAGTCCAAAGAGCTCCTACAACTCCATCAACTTCATGAGGGTTATAAACCACGTCACTGACAGCTCTAGAAGGCTGTGCTTTCAGCCGGATAACGACACTAGAAGCCTTCTGAATTCTCCAAGGTGTGAGGGTGTGAACGCACCAGATATTGATCTTGCAATACGTCTGTAGGTTCGATCCACTACTAGCCGAGCGGCTTCTGTGGCTTAGTCGGTAGCATGCTGAACTGCTATGTCCAAGATCGCGGGTTCAAACCCGGTCGAAGTCGTCTGATTTTTTAAGAGCGTTAAAATCCCTCAGTATGCCTTCCTTCGGAGGGGAAGTAAAGCCGGCGGTCCCATGTCATAGATTTTTGGCATGTAAAAGAACCTTCCACTAATTACACTTGTGTGGAGCTAAATTATACGTTGGATTTGACTAACGCTCTTAGGTTCCAACGTTCGTCGCCTTTGTTTCAAGTGGTGCGGTTTGTGCCAGATATTCCAAATAGTCTCAATAGTACAGGAAAATTCTTGCATTTCTTGAAAAGTCAACATTTAAACAAATAAACAGGACGATATAGCCCCTGCCAGAACTGTGTTGCGTTGAACCCGTATAACAGTAAAGTGGGCGGGTGGTTTAACACATGCGTGATTTCTCGCACAGGCCATCTATTTAATATTATTATTATTATTATTATTATTATCAGGCTGCACAGACTATAGCTGCCAGCAAAACGTAACTTCACTGGAAATTAGTTCAAAAAACAGTGGTTTCGAATGAATCTGAAAGTCGTAAAAACTACTAATAATTCAAACTTCTACGAGTTTCATGACTTTATGTTCGACCCTCACTATTATGTGTCAGAAAACTGTATCATAATGGTGGTCATTATACCACTGTTTTTCGTTATGATACAGTTTCTCCAGCCAATCAGAGCTCGTTCATTGACCAATTAGGTAACGATACCTTCACGCATGCGCTCAAAATCCAACATGTCGGACATAAACACAACATCGAACTATAATAAATTACCGACATGGAATACGCACCGTCCATATGTTCACGTAAATAAACTGGCGAATATGAGACAAGAAATAGCACTGTACCTTAATATCACTAACACGAATTTCTACACAGCGCATTGACTTCAAACGACTCCGGTGACAATATTACTGAGGGACGGCAGATGTAAACATATGGCCTGCATATGGCATTGCAAGCACACAGAGCGCATGCGTCGGTCGTTCAGAGATCTTGAAAGACAGAGATATACCCAGCGCTCGCTCTTCGATCACAAAATTCAAGTGGCTGACTCTCAACAGATATTTATGAATATTTATGTTAAAACATATAATAAAGTTATAATTATCGTCGAACATAAACAGTCGTATGCAACTCGCCTATAATGGTAATTAAGACACTCGTATGGAAATTATAAAATTCGCATACGCTCGTTTTATAAAGATACTCGTGTCTTAATTATAGCCATTATAGGCTCGTTGCATAATGTACTATTATCTTCTTATCCCTCCCTATATTATTCTACTAAGGTCCCGTTCCAGTTTTGTACCGAAAATAAGGTTCCATTAACACCAACCTACACATATGGAGTACCTACAGGTTCAGCATAATCCAATGCGTAAGCGAAACGCACTTACTTACTCTTTAAATGCCTCACAATTATATAAATACCTTAAAACACGTATATTTACAATGAAATAATGAAAGAATGCAACACGGTAACCATGGTAACAGAATCTCACAGGTCCATCTATTTCTGTAAGACGCAATGCAATTCCAATTATTACATTACTGTGAAAGTTTCCAGACGGTTATAAGGTTATCACGGAACCAAATTAAGCTTTAAAATTCATCAATACATACAGTATAATGCGCTTAAGGGGGTCAAGGGGCACTCTAGAATTTTTCACGCAATTTTCACGTGTGATTGTGGTACGAAAGGTCTTTTTCACCCGACTATAAAGGGTCTCCGAAAACCACATTTAAGGGCCCTTAAATTAACAGTGTCTGTGATATTCTCAGAAAACTAACTTCGCTCTGATATACCTATGAAGGAATGACAAGCCCCTAACCACTGCACCAGTAGCTGAATTGATAAAGTCTGATTATTCATACCAAAGATAAATCAGTCATAGCATTCATGATTGGGATTTTGCTAAGTACTAGAATACTCGCGGGCGAAGCTGCGACGGGTGAAAATCCACAGCCTGCTTCCAGTCTCCGACCGAGTCAGGAGTGGAATGGATGAAGCCCCCATCTAGCGACGAGGATATGAACTGTGCCGGCTGCCGAGGCCTGACGCACAGACATATGAAATGAAATGATAGTGGAGAGTGTTGCTGCAATGAAGTTTTGACAGGGAAAACCGGAGTACCCGGAGAAAAACCTGTCTGCCTCCGTTTTGTCCAGCACAGGTCTCACATGGAGTGACCGGGATTTGAACCACGGACCCAGCGGTGAGAGGCCGGCGTGCTGCCGCCGAAGCCACGGAGGCTTCAAGCTGCGATGGGTAATGCTAGTAATTATTAATACTGTATTGCAGTCAAATAGCCATATAATGTAATAATAGAAGATAGTAATAACTAATTATGGTACTAGTTCGTGTAACTTGCATACTCGGTTATAGGTTTTGTCATTTTAACACAAAATTCCAGATTATATCGTTGGCAGCCTTTTCTGCACAGTTGACACTCACAAGTCGCATTCGGTTCATGGGATTTGGTATTTTTACAGATGAGATGGTGGAAACCATGCACTGCCATCCTCGTAAATATATGTCTCATTTCAAAATTGGGCGCAGTCCAGGTCCGGTCTACCATAGCTCCGGTGCCATAATATTCTGGCCATATCGTTTCTCTTAGTTTCTGTAAGGATATCAGGAAATCCTTCGAGGCTTTAATTATAATTACCCATCATTAACGTGTTCATATAATACGAAAATAAATTAACTAAATAGTTATCACATCTGACCTCTACGCTCGGAAACTGGCGTGAGGAGGGTAACCTGTGCTAATCATTCGATGTAGCCTACTTCACACTTCTCGATTATTGGGCTTATTTACAGGTGATTATTTTTGATGTGTAACATCTTTCCGCTCGGTTGCTGGATAGTTTTGTGGGAGTGATTTTGAAAATTGGGGACGGAAGTGGATCGGGCGGAAGTGGATCGAATGGAAGTGGATCGGACGGAAGTGAAGACGCACTGCCAGCTGGATGTACAATTGAAAATATGTGTATTGGAAACAAGGCAGTGTGTGCTCTGTAGCGCGAGAATGTTATGGCAATACAGTAGGCAGTGCATTTAGCAGGCACTGGTTTGACGAGCACAGTGGCAAATGTTTCACCGACTTTCATTTGTCATTGAGCAATTTATGAAGCTTCACGTTCAAGGTTGAATATCACATGGGGTAGGACAAAGACGACAAATGACATTTAAGTGAGCGGCATTATTGTCAAACTGTGGGTGAGTAGTCAAATATTAAATGCATAACAGAATGTTGTTATATGAGTGGAATAAAAGCTGTATTTTCATCATATGTGAGACTAGGTCATTTCATGATTGTAGGAAGCCATGTTTTGATTGTTTACTACGAACTGTATGAGAGCCTTGAGAATAATGAATGTTATAGTTACTGAGGAATGTGCTCACAGTATTTGAGAGTACTGTCGACGTTGTGTGTCACTTTGTTATTATGAATTATTAATGTAAAAGGAAGGAAGCTTGTAGTTTTGCGTGTCCGTTAATCTCACGATCATGATCCACGGTACCCCCTTTTACGTGGAATGCGAACCACAGGACATGGCATTTCAATTCGAAAATCTCACATGTATTGACCAGGAATCAAACCCGATCTACCTTGGTGAGAGACTAACAGCTTGACCGCTGCGCCACAAATGTGACAGTAGCATATCTCCAATTCAATCTATACATTCATCGTAGTACCAGTATGAAAATGGGGTGTAAATTAACAATTTAAGAATGTCCAAGCTGTGTAGTATACGAGTAGGATAACATGTCAGATGTTACACATAATATGCGACTACTGTATGGCTCGTATCCTTTTTTTTTTATTGTTGTAGGCCTGATATTAGTTGAATGAATTGTACAGTGAGGCCGTTCTCTAAATGATAGAACTTCGCATAGGCCGCGTGACGGGTGGTTCACTGTGTGTAGCAGACTGTCGAGCAAGACACTGCCGCTAGCAGCAGCCTAGTGTCCAACTAGTTTTAACATATTTACACTTTTAATGTATTTATGGTATTCAGAAGAGCAGGAGAAAGTAGAAGCTTTATGAAGAGTCTGAAAACAAAAAGAGCAAATATGTTGGGACATATTCTCAGACATAATAGCCTGCTATCAAGAGTCATCGAAGGGATGTTAGAAAGGAAAACACAAGAGGAAGACCACCACTTATATACATCACACAGATAATGACAGACACGAACACAAAATCATATCGTGAATTGAAAAGGATGGCGGAGAATAGAGAAGATTGGCGAGTTGCTGCAAACCAGTCCCAGGGCTGTTAACTTAAGAGAGAGAATATATTTATTAATCATCATTACTTACATGAATTTCAAAGTAGTTGCTAGAATTGCTGTCCTTTTTCTAGAGACACGTTATACCGGCGTAGGAAGTTTTGGTATGCATTCTCACTGATAATGCATATCAGTGCAGTTATTTCGTTCTTGAGGGCCTCCACAGAGCACGCAGATTGTTTCTGTGTAGGTGACTCGATTAGAGTTCATTTCTATGACCAGGTATCACTAACCAGGCTTCCTGAGCTGAGGGGATTTATGTGCGTTAGGATGGTCAGTACCATTTCGCCCCTTCTCTTGCCACTCCATTCGGCAAGTTCTCATTCGGCATCTCGAGGCCGGGAGACCCAATGTCAGACCTTCCAAAGACTTTTAAATTCTTGGCAGAGCTGATTGTCGATAACGCGACTTATTAGATGGCATCCGTCAACGCTAACCAATACGTCACGAGGTGATCAGAGGCAGGGGTATAATAAGATGAGAATGTTCGCTCCTCAGTGTCGGCCACTGAAGCCTCACTATCTTAACGCGGTGTCACAAGAAGATTAATTACTGTGTACAAGTCAATCGCCTTAGCGCTTCTTCCACGATAAGCTACTCTTGTAAAGGCGTGCCGCTGCAATCTCGCGTTGGCCTTCAAAAGCTAAAATTTTGCGATCGATCTCTTCTCAGTCCGATGGTATCTTAGGATGTTCACTGGGACAAAGTCCAGTCCCTTCTAGAGCAAATTATTATTATTATTATTAAACCGTTACGCCCAGGGGCGTGTATAATTTTTGTCACATAATATTTGTTTATGAATTAAAACATTAAAAACGAATATACTTAGCAGGTACAACAAAAGAGGATAAAACGGTTGGCCATTTTAGAGGTGTCGATTTGATGGTTCCAGATATTGTCCTCATGGTGTCATTCAGTTGGGTATCAACTTTTGAAGTATGTGCACTATTAAGCCACACAGGGCAGCATATTCCGCAACTGGGGAGACCAAGGCAAGAGCTGAGGATCAGATAAGTAAAGTTTTACATATCAAGTACCTTGGTGAGATAATCCAATCTAACGGACTCGACAAAGAAGGAAATCAGGAGAGAGCGAGGAAAATGGAGCTTGCTTTCCACTTAACGAAAAACGCATACAACAAGAAAGTGATTTATATTAGGACTAAACTACGACACTATCAAACAGTAATTCAACCAGAGTGTCTGTATGCTTCGGAATGCCTAGGAGTAACAACTGAAAAAGACATTGTAGAAATTGAAGAGAAGGAACGAAAAATTCTTGGGCCAAAAGGATGTGCTGACACATACCGATTACGTAGTAACAAAGAAGTACAGGGTCTTTATATTTGCTTGGCAAGGACATTCTCGCTCCGCCAGTGACGCCTCAGTTGCCGGCTGCCGCGCGTACGTACGGTAGAGTTGGAGCTTAAAATCAGTATAATGCATTTTTACTTAGCTTGCTTACAGTAGATGCTGAAAATGCTCCCCATCTGCTGCCAAACATAATGGGCATCTACTTATGAATTTTCCGGTTATTCCGGTTAATTTAGCTTCACTAAGGAAATAACGACCTTTACGTCTATTTTTTTTTATCGTTTACTGAACCTGTACGTTTGAATCTCTTAGCCAGTTGTTTTATCGGTATAGTGTGTAGTGCTGTAATGCCTTAAGTGAAATATTCGTTACGTGAACGTGTATATCTGCACAATACGTACACAAAGTGCAGGAAATCGTGCACTAGAACAAGACAAAAGTTTCGAGTGAAATTTCCAGGGAGACCCATTCCTATAAATCGGACAATAAAACAGCTGGTTAAGAGATTCAAACTTGCAGGTTGAGTAAACAATAAAAATATACGTTAAGGTCGATATTTCCTCACTGAAGCTAAATTAACCAGATTAACCAGAAACTTCATAAGAATAGGCCTATGCCGATTATGTTTGGCAGCATCTACTGTAAACATGGTGAGTAAAAAAAGTCTGAAAGACTAGACTTTCTATCATTTTAAATGCTACAAATGCTAAAAAGAAATGCTAGAAGGAAGGGAGGCTTCGCTCGAAGCCAAGGACTCTTGACATGTTAGAAAATGATCTGCATTATACTTATCTTGCTTTATAATACTTTACCTTGTTTCAAATTACTCGCGAACGGCATGTGCAAACTAAGGGCAAAGCAAGGTCAAGCGCGCGGAGGGAGATGGCTGGATAACGTGCCCCTTCCATCCAGTCTAAAACACTTATAGTGGGCGATGTATTAAAGATAGAGAGATATGCTCTCGCGGACTTTTTTTTTTGTAGAACTTTTCATGCTGACCAATTCTTACGCTCATAGTATATTGATATTTTTAACGGTTTGCCCAGCGTAAGCTTAAGAAGCGCACGGACGCCAAGCTTGTTTTCGACCTTTTCACTGAAATCGTTACTGCTTGGCTTCCTTTGTTCATACATAAATTATTTTCTACAGAATCTTTCCTCGAGATATCCTTTACAGAATGGTGAGAACCGCATCAAAATACATCTACTGGTTCTCGAGATTACCCGTGACATCCAAGAATCGTTTTTTTGGTCTTATACTAACGAAGTAGTGTGTGTCGGGGAACACTTGCACCAATTAATTACTTCTTCTTAATTTACCAGCCAATTACTATGACGTCACACACCTCAGTCCCGTCACCGTAACGTAACGCCAGACCCCAGCGTAACGACAAAGTCTACAAGATCATTTAAAATGATGAAATGCATGACACTGATTTTAAGCACCGTATTCTGCCGTACGTACGCGCGCGCGGCAGCCGGCAACTGAGCCGTGACTGGCGGAGTGCGTGAGCGAGGAAGTCCTTGCCAAGCAAATATAAACACCCTGTATATAAAACATGCAGCAGAGTCTCAGATACCATACGAAAACGAAGGGTTAAATTCTTTGGACATGTTTCAAGAATGCCTGACGACAGACTCCAATACGATATTTTTTAACCACTTCAACAAGCCCAATAGAAAAGGCAACTCTTATGAAAAATGGTTTGCTAACACCAAGAAATGAACATCACTGATCAAGACATCCACAACAGAACCACTTTCAGAAATAAGATACACACATTTGAGGGGTTCCTAGAGCCAGAAACAGCGACCAACAAGAAACAACATTGGACAGCTGAAAAGGAAGAAGCTGTGAGCAAGAGAATGAAGGAATACTGGCGCCAAAGAAAACTGAAATCATGGTCATTAGTTGGCTAAAATCGATTGTGATGATGATTAGCATCTACTTTTGTTATTAAGCAACATATTGCAACGTTGCAACGTGAGGCGACGACGCGCAGCGCGATGTAAACAGTTTGCTCTGATCTCGAATGTGTAATAATAACATACTCTCCAGTGCCAGTCCTCCTCGTTGCGTAGTGGCTAGCATGCTTGGCTGTCACCGCGGATACCCGGGTTCGATTCCTGGTTCTGCCAAGAAACTTAATTCTGGTCTGAGGGCTGGAACGGGGTACACTTAGCCATGGGTCATCTAAACACGGTCCAATGAGAAATGGCATTGATCACGATTGGACATCATCCAGATCAGAGATAATCGGGTTATAAGGATCCAAACTTTAAAGGGTGTATGTTAATGGTCCATGGACCTTCAACTATTATAAACCAAACACTATCATTCGCCACGTCTTACGCACAAGGCTATCTATAATGCGCCCAGCTTTTGGACTCTATAATACTGTCTTGGTTTATTGAGAATTTGGTATCATAGGTTACTCTGCCCTTAGACTATTCATAGCCTCACTGTCCCGTTTGTTATTGGAGATGTTCATTTAAGTTGGATGTTATGTTTACTTGCAGAACAAGTCCCCGTACCCGATGGAGTGCGGCGTATCAGCGGGTTACCCCAGCAGTGGTGCCTCAAACGGAGGGATCATGGCGGACGTGCGCAGCGAGCGGTCGCCCGCAAAGAGCGGTCTTCACGTCAACTTCAGCGACAAGGGCGAGGTGAAGGAGCGACGGGAGAAGTTCCTCACCGCCAAGTACGGCTCGCACCAGATGAGCCTCATCCGTAAACGACTCGCCGTAGAGATGTGGCTGTACGATGAGCTACAGAAACTCTACGAGACGACGGTAAGTGTTTTCCATTTCAAATGTAGGTAGGCTACTTCTGTACCAGATACAGGTCCAGATCCCACTCTGCTTCCTGCCGTACGCAAGTCGCAACCTCCTGTTCTGCATAGTAGCGACATCATAACTTTCCAACATCCATGTTGGTATCCCCTTTCCTGGTTAAAATTACTTTAAATTACAGATCTTCTTCTTCTTCTTCTTCTTCTTGGTCGTAGTTCGATTTCGAACGTCGTGACCCTTCACGCAATTCTGTTAACCATACCCCGCCATACGGTCTTCTGCTGTGTGCATTAATTTATGAAGTGGAAGATTAGTCAGACTCTTGATCTGGTCAAGGTACCGGTTCGGGACACGTCCCCTCGGCCGTTTTCCGTCAACTTTACCCTGGATGATACAATGCCGTCTCGCCGGATGACATGGCCGAAAAATCTCAACATTACATTTGGATGTTTAGGAGTAAGCGTACTTTAGAAGCAATTCTGAGATTGAACTATAGAGCATCCGGCGTTTAGAAAAGACTGTAGGTCTTATGAGCTTTTACTTTTAACCGACCCCCCCCCCCCCTTACACTGGTTTTGTTACCTTACCTTTTATCATGAAGGAACTCTGAACATATATATTTTTCGTCATAATAGCTTCCTACAATTATCTGCCAATTGATTACCTTTGTTATTGCATACACGTATCGTTTATATTACGTCTTAGTGATTTAAACATTTTCGAGGTTAGCACGCTGGAAAGAAGAGTCTCGTCCTGTGCTGCATGCTCGCCCGGAGTGGAGCAAGTGCTCAGTTCCGCCGGCAACATAAGTTCTGAAGCACTATCCGTCATTGGTGTTATTGTTGTGTGTCTGTTTTATTTTCTGTTCGATCGAATCAGGGCTGCCGACAGTTGAGTTCGAACCCACTATCTCCCGAATGCAAGCTCGCAGCTGCGCGCCTCCAACCGCATGGCTAACTCACTACAATATTATAAATATTAATCTAAACAAAACAACAAGAATAGAATTGAAAGAAACTAAATTATAGCCTAACTAATAACGAAAAGGGTGATGATCAACAGTATTGCTGACGTAAAAATTGTTAACATCGTCAGCATACATCCGAGAAGGAAGGAAGGGTTGTGCTCTCGACAACTGTTAATCAGTAATGCGTCTTATCACAACGAAATGAATGTCGTTATTGGTTCTCTTCGCGTACGGTATCCTTAATACTGGTTCGTACTGGTCCAATCCGTTAACACCTGCAAAACTGCTCCTTCCTGTGCGTGTTCTACTTCAGGTAGCTGCTGGGGCTGTGTTGTCTCGCTAACTTATGAAAGAACAGTACTCGAAGCGGGTGAACGTGACGTATGACGTCAGCGCTACCTCTGCATAGAGTTAGCAACACTGTCGCCATAGGGCTCCACAGTCTTTTCTAAACGCTGGATGCTCTTTAGCAGTGATCTTCAACCCGCGGTCCGCGGGCCGCTTGCGGCCCTCCGCGTATTTTCAGCGGCCCGCAAATCGATTTAGTTTCAATAATTCATATTTGTTGGTATTTCGATAGCCACAACAGTGTTATGTTGATGTATCGTTGATAAAAAGAACAAAGAGTTCAGAAGATTGCATCATTTTATTTATTTTTAAATGTTATCATACTTCATAGGCCGTAGCAAGTGTGGCAACCCTGTGACTCAAGGTCAGTCGAGACTGTTTTCCACGGTGCACTAATCAGTATCACCTGATCTTTCCTAGTGAGTGTACGCTTGTTTATGTTTTGTGAATAATGGCTATGAGTCGTAATAAACGGAAAATTGCCGATGAGTAGCGAGTGTTCCAAGAGAAGTGGACTGACCTGTACTGTTTCGTAAATTTTAAAAAATAACCAGTTTGTTTAATTTGTAATGGATCTGTCTCCGTTATGAAATAGTACAATTTAAAAGCGGCATTATGACGCCAAGCACGACTCCAAGATGGACTCAATCCAAGGACAATTTCGAATAGATAAGATACGAGATTTAAAGAAAAAAAAATAGAAAGTCAACGATCCTCATTTACTTGGCAAAACGCTGAAAGTGCATTAAGTGTTAAAGTTAGCTACATCATTTTTGAACAAATTGCTAAGAAATCAAAACCATTTACGGATGGTGAGTTTGTAAAGCAGTGCATGGAATTAGCAGCTGAAATTCTATGCCCGAAACAAAAGCATTTGTTTTCAAAGGTTAGCTTATCTGGAGTTACTGGGATCAGAAGAATCGAAGAATTAGCTCAGGATATTGATAACACACTAAAAGACCGTCCTTCAAAGTTTGCATTTTATTCAGTGGCGTTTGATGAGAGCACTGATATATAGACACGGATCAGTTAGCTATTTTTATCAGATGAATCGACCAACACTTTTCCATTAATCCGGCCTTCAAATCTTTCCATAACAACAATTTGGCCCTTCATTAAAATAAGGTTGAAGACCACTGCTCTATAGAGATGTTCTGTTAGGAGGACATGCAAGATGGCCAGTGCGGCGTTGGAGCGCTTGAGTGAGGGTTGCTGGGACTTGTCGAGCGAGAGTGTCTGCTATGTGGATTCCAGAGGTGTGAGAGACAATTGCAGGAAGGCTTTGTAAAGGAATAGATGAAGTTTATGAATTGTGCTATTAAAAATTGTTTGAGATATATGTGAAGAAATATATAAAAGGAAATATTCTGTTGTCTTTACTACGTCGCATTGGTTGTGTCTTTCTACAACATATTATATAGCTCTTCCAAAGAAATAAAATGATGGAATGAGTACTGTCGGTCATGTGGCTATGTGGAATGTATATTGCATACGGTTTACTTCAAGGTTTGGAGGCCCCATTACAGATATTCCTACAATAAATCATCTTCAAGTTGTCGTTCTTTGGTGTGAAAATAATCGTTATATCAGATTTGCTGAAAACATGATTTATTAAATATTCATACTTTTGCTGTATTCTTATTTAATGTAAGGATTCGAGGTACTGTCGGCCATGTGGCATGTTACACATCTTATGCGACTACTGTAAGGCTCGCATTTTTTTAAATATTGTGATGTATGCGACATACCTATGCAATCAGTACCTCAGTTGGTAAGAGTATCAGGTCGAAAATAAGGTCCCTGGTTAAAATCTTTGTCTTGTGCTTTTACTGTACTTCATGGTTGATCCACGACATAATTGCGAGAAACCGCACTTATTTACTTATTTGGCAGCATTACAATAAGATCGTAAAATTGTAATTGAAAGAAAAATCTGTCATTATAAGGGTGTATGAATGGGGTATGAAATAAAGTGCCATCACAGCATGAACTTGGAGAAAGTGTAATAAGAAAAGAAAACTGTGGGAAACAAGCCCACTCATGAAGTCCGCTGTTTGTGACGGGATTCGAAACATCCGGATCTTCAGCTCTCCTTTGTAGTCGTGTTGCGTGACTAGACGTTCGCGGCTACGCTGCGGAGTAGTGTGATATTTGGGGTAGGGGGCAGTAACAAAAGAAGGAAAGTCGCGGCAGATTTTCAAAGATTTACCTAGCTCAATTACTCCAGTTCCCGTGTGGGTGAGAGGCTGTTGACACGCCAATTGTTTCCCAGGCGTTGATTAGGACGCACGCTTCGTATGAGAAACAGGTCCTATCTCAGTGGTGACAATAGTCCTAATTATCGCGAGATTATCTTAACTTTCCACAAACTGTGCCCTTCACCAGGTCACAATTGAGTCGTCAGTTGCAAGACTCGTTTAATCCACTTGTGAATAAGAATCATTTTCATGAGAAACGTTTCTCTGCACTTTGCCTCAAGATTCTTTTGTGTTTGTTGTTTTCTACTTTTTTTATTTTTGCTTTGTGTTTTTGGTTTTGTGTTGGCTTTTGAATTTTAATTTTTGCTTTTCTTTCTTGGTTTTGTGTTCGTTTTCTGATTTTACTTTTATGAATTTTGCTTTTTGCTTTGTGTTTCATGTTCTTTGTTTTCTGCTTTTGCTCTTGCTTTTGAATTTTGTTTTTTGCTTCGTGTCTTTTTTTTAATTTTTGGTTTTGTGTTTGTTTTCTGGAAAATCGAAATAAAATAAAACAAAACAAAAATATAACAAAAAATTAAACAAAACAATTTAAAACAAAATCAAACTAAATAAAACAAAACAAAATAAACAAAATTAAAATCAAACTAAACAAAATTAAATTAAACAAAACAAAATAATAAAACGTTTAAAATTATACGCCAAATCAATACATAAACAAATATATATTTTATATATTGGGACATGTTTCGACCTACAATGGGGTCATTCTCAACCTAAAAAAGAAGATCAATTAAGAATTGAAAACTAAAATAGCATATGTGACTTAAATCTAGATTTAAATGAAAAAATTAATGATAATAATTGTAATAAATAATATATAGTAATAAAATGGATGGTAACGGTGAGTGTAAAAATGTTAAGCTTTAAAAAATTTACCGTTGATTTGGCGTATAATTTTAACCGTTCAATTCTAACATCAATACGGATATTTTAAAACATTTGTTTTCAATGGCAAATGTGTTTGCATTCTAAAAACAAAATAAAATAAAATAATTGAATAATTAATTTTACGATATGATCCTTATTCACAAGTGGATTAAACGAGTTTTGCAACTGGACGACTCAATTTATTGCGTCATCATCATCTTCATTTCCCGTGTCCAGCTTCCAGGGTCGGGTTGTGTATTAAAGACCTCCATAGTGTAACATTTTTAATGAGTCCTTCATCGTGGTTGATGACTATTGTGGTTCAATAAAACAAACATGATATGAATAAATAATATACACTGTGGTGTGACCTTACCTGTGATAGTGTAATATAATAAGTTGTTGAGCGCCAGATTCCTATTTAAGATAGTGAATCGAAATTTATTGATTTAACCTCGGCTATCAGCAGTAGAGTCGAGAACCACTTACCCGGGCCGTAGTGAGACAAAGTCATCTAACCAATCCGTATTTAATCAAGGAGTATTATTGCCTTAAAGTACCAACTACAATGAAAGAAATAGGCATTACGTTGAAGAGAATGAATTTATTAAATGCAAAAACAAAATATTAATAAAACAGAATAGTGATAGTCACACAATTGAATTTAAAATTACTCAATGCGGCAATTAATTATTTAAAAGAAAATGAATATTAAAATGAATTGAAAGTTAAATGAAGTTAAATTATAATAGAGACGATAGTTTTATTGAATTGTTGGCTCACCCAGTCGAAGATTCGTCATATTTAAGAAATGATCGATGATCTCGATGTTACGTCGCTTATGTTTAAAAAAATGATGTGATATCTCATTTACTATGAAATATCCTCATTAAGTACGTTGCCATCTGTAGAAAGACTCTTGATCAGGGATATAACCCATTATGTATTGATATAGATGTCGGCAAGACATCGTTCAGTGTCGACTCTCGGTGCTCAGTCCATTAGGACCCAGAAAGCAAGGTTACAACTTCCTTCCTTCATTGAGAGCTGTAGAACAATGCCATTCTTGTCCGATGTTGCAGGTACAAATACTAATGACTTCCTTGTCACGTGGTGTCACAGCTTCCCTCTCTATTAGCCTTCTCCATTCTTGACTCATAACTTGCAATATATATTGACGCGTATATACCGTAGAAAATGGCGTGTTGGTTACACCATAGTGGGTTTCTTAACATCTCAGGAAAATGACGCAGTTTGCCGTGGTGTAATTCTTACTACGTCGTTCAGTTTGTGACGCACAGGGTTAGTCCATATCGCCAGTCTTGTTGCAATATATAATACTTCGTCTCTTTACAAGTAATTGTTAATAAAAATCTAATTGAATATAATAATCAAAACCGCTTACAATTATCTGATATAAAAATCATCTCATGGATGTACTAGTTAATAATAATAATAAATATGATAATAAATGAATAACCCTTTAAATATAACAGCTATGGGATCGAATCGTTACAATCGCCCCTGATATAAATAATTTAAAATAAAATGTAACATTATTTGTATCACTACACATCCTACACAAATGAATACAAATGTAAATATTAATACCCCCATAACGACAACATACAAATAATACCCTTCAACAATACATAAAGATATACAAGAACATACTCTTTTCACTTTACATATTTGTACTATCATTTCTCATTCTTCCAAATGTTCATTCTTCTTTATGTATTAAACGAGCTGTAAAAAATATACATATAAAATGCCCTTCACTTTTATTTTTGACATATATGCCAACGCTGCACTCGTTTATATTTCGGTGATCGTATGCATGACATACAATTTTGGCTTCATCTCTTTTGAACGTAGTTTTTGTATATCAGTCTGGCGTAGAAGTACATTGTTGTAATACCAGCTGATTAACCCATAATAACTATTACAGCACACGATAATAGGATGCAAACAATACAATATTCCTTTCGTCTTTATAAAGGGATTACTCAAATGCAGTAAAATTTCAATAATTGAAGAAAAAAATAACTTAGCAAGATATCTAAGGCAATTCCTATTTCAGTGCATATGTCATACATGTAAATATTTCCCCAAATACATAATGACATCGAAATACCTCAAAGCAGTTATTAAACAGTTCATTTAAATATCCAAGTTACTACTCACCTGCCTTCGTGGCTTAATTCTTTCTTAGGCCACGGCCGCCTCCTTCCAAATTAATACTTCCTAAGTCTCCACGACTTCTTAACTTCTCATAAAACCATAATTCCTCTTTACTACTTCTCGAAAACAATAACTTGTTTTTTCAAAATCACCAATAAACATAAAATCTGACTTCTCGTTCACTTTATAAAATTTAACTTAGCGTCAAGATATAACTTTACCGTAACGTCATTCCTTACTTACCATAACAAAATGATTAAGACTTGGACAAAATACTACTCAATACCTGAATTACGTATATCACTAAACTATTTCACAAAAACACATGACAAACTCCTCGGAATAAATATTTCGTTCCACAAAATATTAATGCTCTTATACTTTGAACTTAGTCTATTCATGATTTGACTTTTTGCTGAATGCCTAAAAACCCCCCTTAGTTTTCTCTCAAAACTCTTAATTAAGTACCGTGTCCTCCAAACACCACTTCCTACTTGTTCTGACCGCCTGGACTATAGCTCACTCTTGCTATACCAGAATCTCTCAAAACTCATCGTGACATCACACGTCACATACAAAAAAAACTCCCCTATTCGTGGTATAATCCCACATCTTCGTATTGTTACAGGTCACCTCTTACTGACCAATAACACATTAAATTTCAGCTAAAAAAAAATCGTACATGCTTCGACTAATTCCTTGGAATAATAACATCACACTATGCTTTCCTAGCTATTGTCTTCCTAAAATAATGACAGTGTTCCAGTTGATAGTTAATAACACCGACACTCCTAATTCGCAAATATTCTCCCATAATCACTTCATAAAGCAAGTTCTGAGTTCTAACACAGTTCAGATACTTTCTTCTCTATCAAATTAAATGCGTAACTTACACCTGCCTTTAATTGTAACTTCATTATTACCCCTTAGGTATACACTTATCTTACCAACTTATTCTTCCTTCAAAATATTAACTTATCTTTACTAACTCCGTATGACATAAATAAAACTTAATTTCTCGTCTACTAAAAAAAATGATTTATCTTTAAAATCCTCAAAACATCGAATTATAACAAATTCCTTTCACTTCTAGAAAATATTATGCCAACCATATAATTATTATTATTATCATCTTTATTTTAACCTGTGTGTAGGACAACGATCTACCACATCATTAATTCGTTATTAATCATCAGTAACTTTTTACTACAAAGTGGTTTAGCTCAATAACAAGCCTTGTAATATCTTTAAAACGTGCGTAACTGTAACAAAAACTTGGACAATCTTACCTTTGTAATCTCTTATTACCTTGTGTGCATACATCCATATATACTTAAAAAAAACTCCCTTATTAACTTCACGTAGTCCCGTAGATACCATAAAAAAATAATTATTGCTCAATGGAATATACCTCGCTGACCTACTTCATCTTACCAAAAACTTCCTCCAACCTACTTCATTTGGCATCTTACCAAAAACTTCCTCAAAAAACAACTTCATTTGGCATCTTACCAAAAACTTCCTCAAAAAACAACTTCATTTGGCATCTTACCAAAAACTTCCTCAAAAAAACAACTTCATTTGGCATCTTACCAAAAACTTCCTCAAAAAACAACTTCATTTGGTATCTTACCAAAACTTCCTCCTTAAAAAACTTCATTTGGCATCTTACCAAAACTTTAAAACCACATTGCTCAACGGCATTACCTTCGTTGGCCTACTTCTTCAAACTCACGTCCATTTACGTGAAAATACACACATACACACACACATATCTGTCAACAAGTATCAGATGTCCTAATTAGTTACTACTTCTTTATTTCAACCCGATGTTGGTTAATTCATACAACGCATTACCATTAACAATTCTAAACCACTTATAAATTTCTCAAAATATATCCACTGATAACCTCGCTGTCCTCAACTGAAACTTCTTTATTAAATCAATACTTAATTCTTCAACTCGCTAGTTTTATTACCACTGTATCATCTTATCTTCACTCACTTTTGAATTAAATCTTCATTACCATTATATTCATAATTATGGTTGCCATAATAATTATTACTTTCTTTCGATTACTTACCTTTTTAATAACCTTCCTACTTTTTAAATTTAATTCTCACTTCATCCAACTTACCTGCAGTTTAAGGACCCACATTCAACTTACCTGAATTGCTCAATAGCACGACAATCTTTGTCTTCCAAATTAAATGATTTTAGTCAATCTAAATCAATAAGCGTAGGCACTACGCGCCCCTTACCATCCTAACTTCACGACTGAATTAAAATTACACACAGCAGGTTCCTTATCTACCTCTGTTAAATCCTATAACACTTCATTACTTAATATGTAAGTCATACGGAACAGTAACTATCGGTAATATAAATTTGCATCACTACTTTCTCTGGCATATCACAGTTCTTACCATCTACTATTCTGATATTGGCCCCTGCCATTATAATTCTGCTGATTATTATCATAATAATTATTTTCAGGATTATTCTGTAATATGGGCATATCGTATGAATCTTCGAGTGCATCGAATCTGCTTAACAATCCCTCTAATTCCTGTATTGTAGTGATCATTTGCATACAAGCAGCCACGTTTACCTTGGGTGGGAAATGCCTGAGGAGAAGCCTTATCACATCCCCATCTTGATTCATCCCGTCAAGATGTTTACATATGAGTACATACTCTAGAAAGTAATCAGTCATATTACTCCCTTCCCCAGATTGATACCTGCCAGAATTAATAATCTGTCTCATTTGTGATTGGATATCCTCATTCCAATATTTTTCAATAAATTTACTTTTGAAATCTTCAAAATTTATCAAGGTATGCTTGTACACTAAAAACCATCCCTTAGTATCTCCTATAAAAGCCTGGTCCAATAGCTCTACTACCATCTTCCATTCAATTTGACCATCCTTTAGCCTTTCTTTAAATCTATCCTCCACCTGATTCATGAACTGCATAGGACACCCCTGTTTGTTTGAAAACTTAGGCAGTTCAGTCTCTCTCATACTACTTAAATACTTCATTCTATCCTTATTTCCTTCCTCCCTTATCTGCTTCTTTAATCTCGCCTCCATTTCTTGAAAATTACTCTCTTTATCCATTAATTCATTTCTCAATACCTTAATCTTATCCCCAAAATCTTCTCTCATCTGCCTAGTTTCCGCTTCTATCAATTTGCTAAAACCTTTACCTAAAATTTCCTCGGACTCAGATCTACTTTCATCTAAAATCTCCTGAAAGGCTGTCTTTACTGATTCTACTTTCTTATTAACTTCTATCTCAACTTCCTTAATTTGATTTTCTACTGCTTCTAATTGTTTATCTATTTTTTCAACCATATCTTTAGCCTTCTTCTCTACCACTTCCTTAATTTCACCTCTGATCTCCTGTTTTACCCCCTGAATACTTTCCTGTAGCATATCATACTTCTTACTCAATCCTTCATTTACCTTAACCACACTGTCTAGCTTTTTACTATTTTCTTCCAGCTTTTGGTTGATCGTTTTACTATTTCTATGCAATTGTTCAAACTTCTCATTAAATTCCTTCCTACTTTCCTGATTTTGTCTACCCATCTCTTCTCTCATTTCCTGACTATTCTTATCAAGCTTCAAATTCAACTCCTGACAATTCTTTTCTAATTTCTCAAATTTAACATTGAACTCCTGACTATGCTTATTTAATTTTTCACTCATATCTTGATTTAGCCTACCCATCTCTTCTCTCATCTCCTTACTATTTTTATTCATATCTTTATCTAATTTCTCAAATTTACCATTGAATTCCAAATAATTTCTTTTATTCTCTTCACTATTTTTATTCATACTTTCAACAAATTTCGCACTTAAATCTCTACTCATCTGCCTTATGAGCGCAGTTAATGGATCTTCAGGAATCTCTATAGACTTTTCTTTCTCTAGACTACCACTAGTCTCAGGATGTACCTCTGTATCCGTCTCAAGATTTATCTCTGTATTCATGTCAGGGCTAACCTCAGGATTATTTTCAGGATTACTCTCAGGATTATTCTCAAGATTTACCTCCGACATCTTGGTATTATTCTCTACGCTCTCAACATCGCTACCGCTATCAACCTCCTTATAATTAACTTTCTTGACTGCATCCCTACTTCTCAACTGCCTCTGTTCCTCCTCCGACATCTTGAAGTACACCGTATAACAATTGCCCGTCCAAAATTTCACTTCACTTCACTGTCCCCCAAAAGCACTGACAATTTGCACTGAAATTATACACTCCTCTGACTAAATACCGAATGGTTTTCGTGCCCTACTTTGTGGCGCCAAATGTAACATTTTTAATGAGTCCTTCATCGTGGTTGATGACTATTGTGGTTCAATAAAACAAACATGATATGAATAAATAATATACACTGTGGTGTGACCTTACCTGTGATAGTGTAATATAATAAGTTGTTGAGCGCCAGATTCCTATTTAAGATAGTGAATCGAAATTTATTGATTTAACCTCGGCTATCAGCAGTAGAGTCGAGAACCACTTACCCGGGCCGTAGTGAGACAAAGTCATCTAACCAATCCGTATTTAATCAAGGAGTATTATTGCCTTAAAGTACCAACTACAATGAAAGAAATAGGCATTACGTTGAAGAGAATGAATTTATTAAATGCAAAAACAAAATATTAATAAAACAGAATAGTGATAGTCACACAATTGAATTTAAAATTACTCAATGCGGCAATTAATTATTTAAAAGAAAATGAATATTAAAATGAATTGAAAGTTAAATGAAGTTAAATTATAATAGAGACGATAGTTTTATTGAATTGTTGGCTCACCCAGTCGAAGATTCGTCATATTTAAGAAATGATCGATGATCTCGATGTTACGTCGCTTATGTTTAAAAAAATGATGTGATATCTCATTTACTATGAAATATCCTCATTAAGTACGTTGCCATCTGTAGAAAGACTCTTGATCAGGGATATAACCCATTATGTATTGATATAGATGTCGGCAAGACATCGTTCAGTGTCGACTCTCGGTGCTCAGTCCATTAGGACCCAGAAAGCAAGGTTACAACTTCCTTCCTTCATTGAGAGCTGTAGAACAATGCCATTCTTGTCCGATGTTGCAGGTACAAATACTAATGACTTCCTTGTCACGTGGTGTCACAGCTTCCCTCTCTATTAGCCTTCTCCATTCTTGACTCATAACTTGCAATATATATTGACGCGTATATACCGTAGAAAATGGCGTGTTGGTTACACCATAGTGGGTTTCTTAACATCTCAGGAAAATGACGCAGTTTGCCGTGGTGTAATTCTTACTACGTCGTTCAGTTTGTGACGCACAGGGTTAGTCCATATCGCCAGTCTTGTTGCAATATATAATACTTCGTCTCTTTACAAGTAATTGTTAATAAAAATCTAATTGAATATAATAATCAAAACCGCTTACAATTATCTGATATAAAAATCATCTCATGGATGTACTAGTTAATAATAATAATAAATATGATAATAAATGAATAACCCTTTAAATATAACAGCTATGGGATCGAATCGTTACAATAGTTGCCTGTCTCTCCATCACTCCTCTCCTTTTTTAAGCACATCTTCAGGTTTTCTTGCCCTCTTCTCTATGCTCTACCAGACTGTATCCGTCCATCTCTTTCGGGGTTTTCCACGTGGTCTCTTCCCTGTCCTCTTTTCGGAAAAAGCTTTCTTTTGTACTCTCTCCTCTTCCATCCTCATCTTGTGACCTCACCACTTTATCTTTGTTGTTTCTATCCTGTCCTGCAGCTTCAAGTTTCCTGGCCTTTTTCTCATCTCTTCATTCCTAACTCTATCTCTTCTGGTCTTGCCATCTTAGAAATGTCATCTAGGCTGCTTGTATTCTACTCTGCTCTCTTTTTGTAGTAGTCCATGTTCCAGCTGCAATACGCTGCCGAAGTCGACGTCACTTCCGCTCCGTTGCTAAGCAACTGGAGCAATACAACATGGCTCCCTTGTAGCTTGCTTCAGTCTTTGAGCCGTCATTATTTCCTATTTGTATCGTATAAAACTGTACATGCATGGATGTCCAGAGGCAAGAACGCATAAAAAAGTATATTTTCCACAGTTATTTAACATAGTTGTCCAATAAAGTTGTAAAATATTGCGTACGAGATGCACATTAAGTCTTAGAGCGTAAGTCGTAGAGATGTGGCCTACGATATTTACATTAAATTAAGTGAAAACATGAAAATATAACATTTCTGGATATTGTGAATCACGTCCCGTATGAATGATCAATACTATGGAAAATAAAGTACCGTAGGCCCTGCCAGTAAGTGACGAATAAAATGAACTTAAGGTCTATCAATGCATAAGGGAACAGTTTAAAATATTTGGATGAGAGTTTAGGCCAAATCTCATCAAAGACTGCATTTCAATACAATTTGTGTTGTTTACCACACCGCCGCATTTGTTTGAAAACGATCAAATTGACAAAGCCTAACCTGTGTGCTCAATAACAGGTTAGAGAAGTCTACAATTAAGGCATATCGTCCTACCTCGTTCTAAATAATGGGGCACTTTTCCTATCCTAGCTCTAAATATTAGGCCACTAAAACTGACATGAAAATATCCGAGGCTCTCACCCAATAAGTAGGCCTACACCAAGCTGATGACCACATTATCACACTGATTAATGTTACACATTAGCTGGTGTTCCACAAAAGAGCTAAATAGAATTAGCTGGTATATAGAGATTTAGAACAACAACAACAAAAAAGCCACCCTGCATCTTCACGAGCAATCCTAGCAAACATTCACACAATATGTGCTGGACAGTCAAAGTGGTACAAGTAGCCTACTTGGTATGAAGTGGGCCAAAGAGTTGATGTAGAGAAATGCTAGTCCCGGTACCATAACGATGATCCATGTGCTATGGTACTAGATGGCTCACACAGTTTCCAGTTACAAAATTGAATAGGACTTTCTACTAGCAACTTCAAACCTTTCCACAGACCACATATTATGCTCAGTTTGCAAAAAATAAAATACGGTATTTAGGCAGAAATTTTCTGTCGAGATTAGGCCTAATTGTTATTTGGAAACAATTCACTGCTTAAATAAATTAAGTGAAAAATCACTACTCAGAAAAGTCGTAGGAGAAAATTTATTGCTGTTGTCGTTTATAATACTTATAGTACAATCCATATTTAATTACAACTACTCTGCCCACATGAACCAAAAAAACCTCTAAGTGACATACACACATCAAAAAAAGTTTTGCATCACCTCGGTTCCCAGATCTCCGGCATATAGACGTTGACTGTGTATATTGTATCCAAGATACAGTCCCTTTGACTGTTCATAGATGTCACTAAAACTGCTCAAAGATGTAAACAACCATGCATGAGCAGGGCCTATTAGACGGAGGGGGTACGACAGCCGATCAGTTCCAGTCATTCCACCATGACGAAGGTACGCTGCTCATGTTGTCTGTAGTTCTACCATGCCTAGAAGGTCAATACCGCAGTTCGATCGCGTCCGCATTGTTACTTTGTGTCAAGAAGGGCTCTCAACAAGGGAAGTTTCCAGGCGTCTCAGAGTGAACCAAAGCGATGTTGTTCGGACATGGAGGAGGTACAGAGATACAGGAACTGTCGATGACAGGCCTCGCTCAGGCCGCCCAAGGGCTACTACTGTAGTGGATGACCGCTACTTACGGATTGCCGCTCGGAGGAACCCTGACAGCAATGCCACCATGTTGAATAATGCGTTTCGTTCAGCCACAGGACGTCGTGTTTCAACTCAAACTGTGCGCAATAGGCTGCATGATGCGCAACTTCACTCCCGACGTCCATGGCGAGGTCCAGCTTTGCAACCCCGACACCATGCAGCGCGGTACAGATGGGCCCAACAACATGCTGAATGGACCCCACGGAATTGGCATCACGTTCTCTTCACCGATGAGTGTCGCATATGCCTTCAACCAGACAATCGTCGGAGACGTGTTTGGAGGCACCCTGGTCAGGCTGAACGTCTTAGACACACTGTCCAGCGAGTGCAGCAAGGTGGTGGTTCCCTGATGTTTTGGGGTGGCATTATGTGGGGCCGACGTACGCCACTGGTGGTCATGGAAGGCTCCGAAACGGCTTTACGATACCTGAATGACATCCTCCGACCCATAGTGCAACCATATCGGCAGAATATTGGAGAGGCATTTGTCTTCATGGACGACAATTCTCGACCTCATCGTGCACATCTTGTGAATGCGTTCCTTCAAGATAACGACATCGCTCGACTACAGTGGCCAGCATGTTCGCCAGACATGAACCCTATCGAACATGCCTGGGATATGTTGAAAAGGGCTGTTTATGGACGTCTTGACCCACCAACCACTCTGAGCGATTTACGCCGAATTGTCGTTGAGGAGTGGGACAATTTGGACCAACAGTGTCTTGATGAACTTGTGGATAGTATGCCACGGCGAATACAGGCATGCATCAATGCAAGAGGACGTGCTACTGGGTATTAGAGGTAGTGGTGTGTACTGCAATCTGGACCACAAATGCTGAAAGTCTAGCTGTATGATGGTACAACATGCAATGTGTGGGTCTCATGAGCAATAAAACGAGCTGAAATGTTGTTTGTGTTGATCTCTATTCCCTTTGTATTTAACGGTTCCGGAACTCTTGGAACCGAGGTGATGCAATACTTTCTTTGATGTGTGTATATGTCCCAAATATCTCTCTATATTAGATATACTGTATCCTCTGAATGATGTTATAGATAAATATTTATAATTTGTAGAACCCGCCATGCAATTCTTGCCTCAGGAGTGAGGTCGACTTTATTCATATTATCTCGCAAAATTCTCGTACTTTATGAATAAAATTTCACTTCTATTTTGTAGCTCCAACATTGTGGATGATCTTCACGGGAGGCGTTTGCCTTATTTCACGCATATTACACCTTTTTATCAACAAAATTCAAGACACTGCGCAGCGTTAATGCAGCTTCCTATGTATAAAAAACCTAGCAACCAGTTGTTTGGGTCCAATGTGGCTGCGCCCATACGGTTGCTAGGCGCGTCACTTCGGCAGCGTATAGCTCGTGATAGGTTGAATATAGCACCCTTTTACCTTTCTTTGGGACGATATAAAAAGCCATTCCGTTCTCACAACATAAACACTCTCTCAGGACCTGCAGTGGTCTTCACTTATAACTCTATTTCTTCTGGTCTTGCCATCTTAGAAATGTCATCTAGGCTGCTTGTATTCTACTCTGCTCTCTTTTTGTAGTAGTCCATGTTCCAGCTGCAATAGCTCGTAATAGGTTGAATATAGCACCCTTTTACCTTTCTTTGGGACGATATAAAAAGCCATTCCGTTCTCACAACATAAACACTCGCTCAGGACCTGCAGTGGTCTTCACTTATAACTCTATCTCTTCTGGTCTTGCCATCTTAGAAATTTCATCTAGGCTGTTGGTATTCTACTCTGCTCTCGTTTTGTAGTAGTCCATGTTCCAGCTGCAATAGCTCGTAATAGGTTGAATATAGCACCCTTTTACCTTTCTTTGGGACGATATAAAAGGCCATTCCGTTCTCACTACATAAACACTCTCTCAGGACCTGCAGTGGTCGACGACCTCACTCGTACAATAGACTAACAGCACGGATTTTGGAACACTGTCTACCAAGGCTCACTTGAAAAGAACCCAGCTGAATGCAATACTTCCTCCGTCCAGTGAAGAGGTCCTTCAGATACCTCCCTCACAATCACAAGGAGCATCATTACTTACCATTATCATCTCATCAAATTAATTTGCGGGCATTATCCATCCGCCTACGATTTACCATTGAAGACCACGGGCATGTACCTCCGTTTTCTTACCGTTTACTTTGCATTATCAGCTCAGTTCGCATTAACCCTTACCCTTACTCACTTACCAATGCGGCTGTAGTCTCACTTACCAATCTTGGGTTGTTTCTTACCTCGACAACGGCCATCAGTCCCTATCACTTTGTGCTCGGGCTCAAATATCATCATTAGAATTGGCCTGTTATATCCCTGAATGGTTCCCTCCAAACTCACTTTTTACGTTTAATTCCTGCACTTGCAACCCCTTATCGTGCATCCCACAGACAAACCCCTTTCACTCCGATAAAAATTGCTTGCATTTTGTATCCTCCTTCCAATTTCCTCCTTTATCGTTCCATCCTCTGCGATCACACTTTCCAGATACTTGAGACTCTTAACCACTTCTAGACTTTCTCCATTTAGTTTTATCGTTCTTCTTCCTTCCTTTGTTCCTCTTTACATTACCATTGTCTTGCTCTTCTCTGTGCATACTTCCATCCCAAATGTCGCTATCTCTTGATTCCAAACCTCTACTTGCTTTTGCACTTCCTTTTCGTTCTCACCACATATCACTATATCATCGGCAAACAACATGGCCTTTGTTGCCTTTCGTCCTAATCTCTGTGTCACATTATAAGGCGGCTTCGGTGGCGTAGTTGGTAGCATGCTGATCTTGTATGCCCAAGGTCACGGGTTCATACCCGGCCGAAGCCGTCGGATTTTTAAGAGCGTTAAAAATCCCTCAGTATGCCTTCCTTCGGAGGGAAAGTAAAGCCATGTCATAGTTTTGTGGCATGAAAAAGAACCTTCCACTAACTACACTTATGTGAAGCCAAAATGTGAAGGTTGGAATTGATAACACTCTACTAGTTCCAACGGTCGCCGCCGGGTGCTGACTGAGATGTCATCTAGTAGTCAAGTCCGCAGACTAGGTGGCGTGGACGGTAGCATTTGGTAGAAAAAGTAGGAACTACCTGAAATGACTGTCTGCAGTCCTTACTTGAATTAAAAACAGATAACACACACGAATACAGCCATCACTATTAACACCGGTTATCAGACAGATTCTACACACACCCAAAGTACACGGGACTGCATGACCGCGCTTTCGGAGCCCTAAACTGAGGAACCAACCAACCTTGCTTTAGGACAGCCTATAGGCTACTGGTATGAAAATGAATCGTTACCACACTGCTACAGAAATATTTTCTCCGTTTGGAAAACTAACATTGCACATTATTCTAATAATTAATAGCCTATGGCCACTTCTGTAGGTTTGGAAAATTGTTCAGATCGTACTTGGTGGTGGCGCACAGTGTGTCGAATCCCAATTCTAGGAGGAAAAAATTAATAACGTCTTTAATAGTACTGGGATTCTATTAAAAGTTGGCAATATACCGTTTTCGAGGTCACTGAATTCATTTCTGGCATCGTCTAAAGTGTACGATCTTCGAGGGGGTAAATATATAGGGTTGAAGGGTAAGGGGAGGTGTAAAAAATGACCGAAACAACAAAAGAATCCTCCATTTTCGGTAGTAAAAATCACGATTTGGATGTGTATAGTTTATGACAGTGGTAAACATACTATTTAAAACTGGATAAAATATGAATAACAATGAGACTTTCAGTCATGTATTCTTGTTACACCTTATTTGAGGGAATAGACGAAGTCACTGTATGTAAAATCATCCAGATTAAAAACTTACATTGTTATTAAACATAGAACAACGAAATATGCACAAAAAATAACATTTATTGTCTAAAAATATAAAAAAATATTCGTCAAAATCATACAAACTATTTCTTTATAACAAAATCTCATTTTACAGTCCTGTTAATGACGTAATTTTAGTAAACATACTTCACACACGAAAACAATATTATTTCTTTAGAAAAGCATGGAAATGAAGACGACTTATATTGAATATTAGGCCTATTCCTCCCATTGCAAATAAAAAGAAAACGTCCATTCGTCAAGTAATGTTCTCATTAATCTCATTCCCCTTAATAATAACAAAATGTCTTATCTTCATTCGTCACCTGATTCTTCTGTAGAGTCCAGAGCATCGTAGTCATTCCTATACTGGTATTCATCATTTGATGTCAAAGTTCCTTGGGGGTCATTAAGTAACTCAATAGCTTCCATAGGTAGATTACCTATGTACGTGGCATTATTATTATTCCTGCACTCTCCCATTTTTGTTAATATTATGGGATATTAACTTAATTTTGTTTCTTAGCTCCTGCACCTGAGTGTCAGTAAGAGTTGTAGGATCAAATGTATTCATAACATATTGAAATATGACGTATGTACGCCCCTCTTGACGACACGACCGCAACGCGTTCAAAAATTCTTCTCGCGGTAATGCCCACATAGTCACTGAAAATAAGAAAATAAACCATCATGCACATTCGTGCGCAACCAAACCACTACAGATCCTGAATCTACATTAAATTTCCTATCGAATGACGTTTGAGTAAAGTGGCACTATGAGGCACTCATAAAGTAAATAATTTATTTAGTGCAAAAGCTTGTATTACGCATAAAAGTGAGAACACATAGGCCTACCTCTTTTTCCTATTCCATTAGCCGCAGAAGACAACACTTTGTTGAACTCACTATAGAATCACAACGTTCGGTTCAATCCGACACTTCCTATCAAATGACCGGATAACTGCCAGGAAGACGTTTCAGCACCTATAACCTCCCTCCTACGCACCAGACAGCGGAAAGGAAGACAGAAGGTCACCATCTGGTTTGATCACTATCGAATGAGCCAGTTTTCGCTTTCATTTGCGGCAGTGAATTTTTTCCACCTAGATATGGGATTGGACACACTGTGCGGCGTCGGCAAAGAGAATTTGAAGGTACGATACACATCGAGTAACCGCCAACTATGAGGGCGTGAAGAGAAGAAAGGGAGTGCATGAACCAAGGACCTTGACAGAGACTTTCAATAGCTGCTGGCTGCGATGATTGTGGGAAATGAATGGGACAAGACAAAGAGACGAGCCTTAATTAAGAGTGGGCGGCTTTGTATTTGCTGACTGGAGAAGGAGAGTTGATCCTGTTCTTCAGGGGTCACCAAACCGCCAGGGCAAGGGATAGCTGCCCTTTTTCAGGGTTCCCTCCAGGGACTCGCATCTAGTGGGACATGGGTTGGCGACCACGGGACCCCAGCTGAGTCCGGCATTGGTTCCACTTGTTACTCTTTTCTCTTTCTTGTCAGCCTCCCTTGGTCAACTCTTGTTCTCTTCCGACCCCGACGGTATTGGGGTATCCGAGACCTAGGGAGTCTCTTCGTTTCCCGCCTTAATTGGCCCTTCTCTCATCCTTCGTGATGCCTCATTCTTGTAGGTACCAGCCTTCTTTTTCTTTTCATTATAGTCCCTTTTCTCCTTACGATTCCCGGCCTTTTTCTATGAATTGACTCCCCGTGTCTCTAAATTGCATTTTGTGAGTATTTTTAATCTCAACCACATTTTGTAAGCATTTTCAATTTCAATTGCAATTTTAAGTTCAGTAATTTGAATTTCAATTGCACTTTGTGAGTATTTTGAATCTGATCCGGCATTTTTCAATCTAATTTGCATTGTGGATTTTCAGTTTCAATTGCATTTTGTACGTATTTTGAACCTCAATTGCATTTTGTAAGTATTTTGAACCTCAATTGCATTTTGTACGTATTTTGAACCTCAATTGCATTTTGTACGTATTTTGAACCTCAATTGCATTTTGTACGTATTTTGAACCTCAATTGCATTTTGTACGTATTTTGAACCTCAATTGCATGTTGTAAGTATTTTGAACCTCAATTGCATTTTGTACGTATTTTGTAAGTATTTTGAATTTCAATTGTATTTTTAACCTAAACTACATTTTGTGCGTATTCTTCAATCTAAATTCCTTTTGTGAGTATTTTCCTTCTAAATTACCTTTTGTAAGTATTTCCACTCTCCTTTGTGTTAGTTGATTCAAAAGGAAGGAAGGAAGCTTGTAGTTTAACGTGACCGTTAATCTTGAGATCATGAGCCACGGGAGGTTAGTTGATTCAATCTGAGTTCCATTTTGTAAGTATTTTCAGTCTAACATAATTTTCGTTCTGGTTTCCATTTCATTGTCATTTTCGCTATCACCCAGACCATTAGGGGCCGATACCTTAGACGTTGGGCCCCTTAAAACAACACTTATCATTATCATTTTTCAGGGTTACCAATCGACACACGCTAGTGGCCAGGCGTCAAGATAAACCACCATATGGTGTAGTTGCCGTCAAATGGTGGCAATAGCTCTTATTAGCTCTTTGTGAAGTATCAACCTTTACTGCTCCATATTTTGACCAATAGGTAGAGCCCTACCCGGTTAAACAAAACTGTATCCGCGTCCGCATGATTGTTATCGAAATCTACAGGCGTTACAATAATATTTTTGGTATTGTTACGTGCCCCCCCCCTAGTGACACTTTTGTTAACTGGATTACGGTGGGTTGAAGCACAACACAGATCGTTCCTTTAAAGAAATAATTAACTTTATTGTGGCCAGAATGATACACTACTCATCAGCAAATACAAGCAATTATTACCTTACTCCAGTTTCCTCATGGCGAGAACACTTCCCCTTTCACTTGTCAGTAAGCCGCAGAAGTTAATCCCTCGTAATGAGGTGGCCCCGTGCGTTGGCTGGAAATATCTGCACTCAGCCTGTCACCGACTGTTTTGCAACTCACCACAATGACCTCTCTCGCACTAGGTAAGCACACTCGCTCAAAACACAGTTCCTCTGTAGCTCCTCACTCCCTTCGCTGTCAAGAGAATCGGCTTCACTAGGGGTTTCGCAAGTCACCACACTTCTGTCGCTCAGGATAAGCGCTCGCGCTCGCACTCGCTCGTAAAACACAACAACAACCACTGCTTGACAGGTCGCTCTTATATAGCAGGCCGGTGACTCAATAAATGCTTCTAGATCCATCCAGGGTTCACGGCTTCTCGAGGTTTCCATCTCTGGCTCAGTCACGAATATTCTGGACCATCCCTTTGTCCTAGTAGCCCTGTTGCATAAGGCGTACGCAATACACGAGGCAGGGCACAGCCCAGCCCTGGGGCAGTTGTGACTCATGCGGCGAGCGATGACACAAACTCACAGCCGTAACAGTATAATAATAATAATTATAATGATATCGTATGGTGCCGGGTGCAAGCTTTGTTATTTGACGCCCAGAGGGCAGCTTGCGTGTCGAATTTTGTTGTTCCTTGGAGCGCTATGGAAGTCGAGGAGGTTATATAATCTAATTTATTTATTTATTTATTTATCGTATGGCTTTTAGTGCCGGGAGTGTCCGAGGACATGTTCGGCTCGCCTGAGTCTGTAGCTGCTTCCAGCGGACACCCTAAAGGGTGAGCTACACGTTCCGTTCAATTTCAAGTAGTTCCAACTTTCGCCACCAGATATCAATGATACCTTGTGGTGAACGTTGGAACTTTGATAGAGCGTTCTGACGAAATCTAACCTAACAATTTTGCTTTACACAAGTTTAGTCTGTGAAAGGAGCTTTTACATGCCATAAATCTATGACATGGGACCGCCGGCTTTACTTCCCCTCCGAAGGAAAGCATACTGAAGGATTTTTAACGCTCTTAAAAAAATCCGACGACTTCGGCCGGGTTTGAACCCACTATCTTGGGCACAGCAGTTCAGCATGCTACCGACAACGCCACCGAAGCCGCTTAGATAATCTAAGCTCCTTCACACTATAGTGCTTTCTAGTAGAGAAAGGAGGAACTTTTGTGTTTGCGAAAAATCCCGAGATTAATTTTGCCATTATGAACACGGCCTACTGAATTCAAATGGGTTCCTTAACATGCCAACAACGTATGACATGTGTGTGGTGATTTTTGTCACCCTTTCAAAAAATCAGTTAACGCGGCCAGGAGCGAACCTGCAAGCTTGGGGGGTTGGTAGTCCGATACAATAACCACTCACCTACCGTGGCAAGCTTGGGGTGTTAATGGTACTTCTCCACCGTTGCCCTTCAGTAATAAATTGTATCCCAGTCCAGGGTTTTAGAATGATGATGAATGGCAGCAGGAGCTTGTAATGAAGAGCTAAGTTGGAAATAAGCGCTGTCTCAGATAGTGGGGTCATTTGATGAGAATGGGAGAGGAGAGATTACCTGTGAGGTTAATAGAACTTGGGCATGGAGAGTCAGAAGGTGTAGAGGTAGTCCTAGGAGGCGATTGTTAGTTTCTGTGTTGAACGATTTCAAAGTGAGGGCATATAAGCAGAGGAGGTCTGTGTGCTAACTGCTAATAGGGGATCATGGAGGTGACTTCGTTCGCGAACAGAGCCTTGTAGACTAGACTCAAAAGAATATATTTGTTATGTGTATGAAAGGAGAACTTACGTGAAATGTGTTGGTTATTCACACCTGTTCAAGATGACAAAGCGCAGTAGGAGATATTCCTCACAAGGGAAATATCAGGTAAGACAGGTCGAAACCTATCTTAAAACTTTGTGAGCGCGATAGTTGTACTACCCGGTCATCATTTTATTTCCCGCATGTACGCGCCGCTAGGCCGGTGAAGGTGGCCTTGGCAGATGCGGCCGCTAGGCCGGTCTAGGTGGCCTTGGCGTTCTCCCCGCAATGAACACGTGCGCTGCGATCGGCAATGTTGCAATAAGCTGTTAGTATCTCCGGCGTATTCAAGCTTGTGAAGTGCTAGTTGATTTGACCTAACATACAGTGCAGTCTCGGGGCAATTTTACAGTTTATGTGTTGCCTTAAAGTGATGTTTCTATACAACAACGTGTATTCATTGTGCTTTGTTTTGCGAAGTGATGTTTTCTATAGAACAACGTGTACGGGAAGTTTTCAATGACCGTATAGTTAATTATCCCGCCAGATCACCCGATTTAAATCCATGTGATTATTACCTCTGCGGAATGCTGAAAGGAAAGGTATATGCAAACAATCCTCACACAAGTGAGGAGTTAAAAGAAAATATTCGCCAAGTTATAACGAACGTCACCCAGGAAGAAATTCGCCGTGTGTCTAGAAACTTGTTTACGAGGTGCCAGGCATGCTTGCGAGCTGACGGACAACACTTTGAACATTTCTTGAAAAACCAGGTTAGTTTGTAGATAATTATTTTCACTAGAAATTGCTATTAAATGACTGTATGTTGACGCGAAGTAGTGGGGAGAAGTCGCGCACTTTTTACCGGCCAGCGAGCGGGTGTCAGCGCGAGAGCTTGCCGCGCCGTGATCGGTATCGGATGCGAGACTTAAATTGATGACCCTGTATAAGAGGACAGCGTGTGGGAAATCAGCTGCCAGATTGAACTGCAAGGCTCCGAAATCGTACCTGACATCCTGGTACGCAGGGGGAGTTGGACATCCCTGTGGCACTCGGAGTAGTAGCGAGGCGGCGCGTATATGCTGAGTGGAGCGTGTGGCTCCTTCCCACCGGCGTTGAGTGCTTGGGCGGTCAGGGATGTCCATTCCAACTCGCTACCTCCCATTGATTTAAAATAGATTTTCACCACATGATGCTTGCCACGGTGGGTGAAAGGTCAATGTGTCGGTTTACTAACCCCAAGCTTGCAGGTGGTAAGTAATTTTTGAAAGGCGGCAAAAATTTACGAAACGCATATCATACGATGTTGGCATGTCAAAGAACCCATTTTAATTCAGTAGGCTGTGTTCATAATGACAAATTTAATCTCGGGAGTTTCCGCCAACACAAAATTCCTCATTTCTCTACTAGAAAGCGCTATAGTGTTCAAGGAGCTTAGATATCTAACCACCTTGACTTTCATAGTGCTTCAAGGAACAACGGAATTCGACATGCAAGCAACCCTCTGGGTGTCAAATAACAAAGCTTGCACCTGGCACCCGAGGCCATACGATGTTATTATCAACTTACCACATGATTTCGGAGCTACTACTCAGAGTGCCACAAGGATGTCCAGCTCCTCCAGCCGTCATGCCTGCGTATCAGGTTGTCAGGTACGATTTCGGAGCCTTGCAGTTCAATCTGGCAGCTGATCTTCCACACATTGTCCTCTTATATAAGGTGCGTTCAAAAAGTAACGAGCCGGAGGCATAATTACAGAAACCAGTACCTGTATGTTAGAAGTATTGGCCCTGGCTGTTGAGGCACTTGTCCCACTGTGACACGAGGCGGTGAATGGCTGTCTCATAAAATTCCCTGGGCTGCGATGTGAACCAGTTCCGCACGTACAGCTGGACGTCGGCGTCCGACGTGAATCGTTGGCCCCGCAGAGCCCTTTTCAGGGGACCAAACATGGCGTAATCACAGGGAGAGAGGTCTGGACTGTATGGAGGATGGCCGAGAACCTCCCATTTGAATTTCTGCAGGAGTGCTGCGACTGTGTTGGCCGTATGAGGTCGTGCATTGTCGTGGAGTGACCACGGCTATGGCGTTTACTGTCACTCGGCGGTCCTGGATAATAAGTGCATCAACCAGCTGGACGTTGTCATCGGTAATTCAGTGGGTGCCCCTGACCGGGCACGGCTAACGACACCCGTCCTTCCCTGAAGCGCTTGTGCCTCGCCTTGACCCTTGCAAGGGACATGCAATGTTCGCCGTACACTTGTGACATTCGGCGATGAATGTCCGTTCTCCCTACTCCTTCTTCTGTCAGAAACCGAACAACGCCTCTTTGCTCTTCGGTTGACGCCTACATGTCACTGTTTGCAATGCGACTGGCAGCGTTGGAGATTGATGCATGCTGCTGCTCGCTTTGTATCGTCACGTGACGTGTACGCGTGCCCTCTAGCGACGCGCTATGACCTTCCACACTCTGGTCGGAACCACACCTCGTTACACACGCCACGATTAGCCGATGTCGTCACCAGTTTGCGCCTTACAGCCTCCGGCTCGTTACTTTTTGAACGCACCTTATAGTACAACGATTGCGTCCACAAAGTTTCAAGATAGGTTTCGACCTGTCTTACCTGATAATTCCCTTGTTTGATCCCATTGGCCCGGACGGAATAACCTAGCCTATACTTTTATCAGAGTATTCCACATTTTTGTTGCAGTGTATATTTTCTTTGCAGTCACTTTTTTGATTAAGGCTTATTAATCCCGTTTTCAAATATATATATATATCTGAAAAGTTAAGCACTCAATTATCCGGGTCCTGTTCATCAAATTCTGAAGCTCCAAAATTTCGTGGAAGATACTGTCTTTGTTGTGAGGAATGAGCAACCAGGGACCACTCCTTTGTTCTTAGAAGTAACAAGTGTTGGTTTATTGTCTGCAGAATGTTGTGACATGGCCACAGTGGAGACGTGCTTGCCATGCACTAATAACACCACATACCAGCTGCGTCACATTGTTCAACATATCCTGTCTACCTGTCGCGCGCGATCGTAATCGATTGAGCAAGGGTTATGATGAGCATTCTAATGATGTAATCAGTATTTGCTTGCAGATTGTCTACAAACTGTAGATGGTAGCATGCTGAGCATGCCCAAGGCCACGGTTACAAACCCGGATTTTTAAGAGCGATAAAAATCCCTCAGTGTATGCCTTCCTTCGGACGGGAAGAAAGGTCGACGGGCCCATATCATAGATTTATGGTTACGTATGGTCTTGAAATAATATGGGATTTTCTCACATGTAGCAATCTAGAAAGATAGAGAATGTTAAATCGAGATTTTTAAAGTATATACTAAGAGTTGGAAAGATGGTTCCCACAAATTGCCGGCTACAAGATCCTCTGACTTTTTGAGGCTAGAAGAGCAAAGACACAAGAGATAGATTCAGAATTTATATTACTGATGCTATGCCGGACAGAACGTGGTAGCCTATAACGAGAATCAAGATCAAAGACACGCAATAACGAACTCGCCATTAAAGGATTCCATCGTAAGATATGCTCCAACAGATCCTTCCATAGTCCGAATTATAATTGTGTTTGCATTTGATGCAACGAAAGGTGTACCAGGTACCATATTACGACGTGCCGCAAAAGAGTAAAATCGTTAAATGATTATAGTAAAAATTAATGCCCATTCGGGCGATCCTTTTTCCTTTATTGTGTTTTGAGTTAGGATGTACAGTTTTTTGTTTCAATAAAGGAAATCTTTAAAATAGATTTATGGCATGAAAAGAAACTTCCACAAACTACACTTATGTGAAGCAAAATTTGTAGGTTAGGTTTGATTAATGCTCTTAAGTTCCAACGTTCGTCACCAGGCGTTGGTTGCGATGGCATCTAGTAGTGGCGAAATTCACAGCTAGGTGTCGTGGACGGTAGCATTTGGTAGCGAAAGTAGGAACTACTTGAAATTATCGTCTGTAAGTTCTTACTTGAATTAAAACAGATAACACACACTAATACAGTCATCACAATTAACACCGGTTATCTGACAGATTCTACACACACCCAATGTACACGGGGCTACATGACCGCGTTGTTGCAGCCACTAAACTAAGGAACGAACCAACCAGTGTATTATATGGTAGAATCGAAAATTTCAAAATTTGTATTGTTAACTTTAGATGGTGTTACGCTGTACTGACCTCAAGTTGGCCGCCACCGCACCGGGTGAGGTTTGGCAACTCTGCATCCATGGCGCCGTTGTTAACAAGGCTAGTGATTAGCCTGTACGAGTTAAATAAGCGAGCGTGTTGTATTGTACGCACGGAGCGCGCCTCTCATACACACGCACCGCTAATTATTGTAATCTGTGGAACATGGCGGCACGCGCACTGCAGTACTAGTCTATATTTAGCTCATGTTCCAACTCACCTTCTGAATAAATAGCAATACGCTCTTATCTCTGCTCCTCACCTAAATTCATTGATGACGTTATTTAAGGGACACTGGGACTGAAATTTTCAAATTCTATATAAACTGAGGTACAGCTTTGAAATTTTATATGGTTATGAATAGTCATATTATAAACCACTTTGGGAAATGTGAGCATTGTAAGTTGATTAGTTCTCTAGATATTAATTATTTTGTACATTTATTGTGCTAATTATTCAAGTTTTATAAAGGTCAGCCGCGTTAAAAAAAACAAGATAGTGTAACTTTTAGGTAATATTCTATTGCACTATAACAATTGGAAGAAACCTACGGATCCGATTTTGAATTGCATTAATGAGTGTCAAGAAATTAATTTTTTTCCATCTCCAAGTTTTTTTCTACAAAAAAATCGTATTTTTTCCAGTTTGAATTTTTTTTGCAGCCAAACCAAAAGTGCAATCTAAAAAACGATCCGCAGGTTTATAGTCATTGCAATGAAGATAATAAATTCCCATTTTGAAAGCAATATCATAAGATTTATGACGCGAGTAACATTTTGAATGCCTGAAAAAGTGAATCCGAGAAAACAGCAATTTTCTAAAATGATGCAGAATTTACAAGGTTTCAGCTTACCAATGACATTAGGACTGTCCTACAGCATAGGTGACACCCTCCTTCTTCTGTTTTGCAGCCTCCTCCTTCATTTCTGTCAGTTTCACCTTCCGTCGACATGCTTTCGCTTCTCCAATTATGACCGCGGACTTACATACTTCCTGCGACTGTCACATCTTTCAAGTGTTTGTGCTGTGACATGAGATACTGAAGTTAGTCTTATTCCTGATTTCAACTCTGTTGTTGCACTACACCCCATGTTGAATTCTGTTACAGAATTCCAAACAGCAATTTCAAGTATCTTCCGTGAAATAAAAATCTCTTTTCGGCACTTCCTCCAGATAACAGAATGCAGAGACTCATACTGATTTTCAGTAGCACCACGGATGCATCTGGATAGTAGCTCATCTGATGCCAGCCTTTGATAAACAGCATAATCTTGACAACTAAGGGTTCTTATAGTTCTACAGCCATTTTGTCATGACTCTGTGGTGTTTTACCAGCTGCGATACTTCGATTGTAGAAACACCAAGACTCAGAACCTTCAGGACACTTACTGTGCTGGGGCGTTTAAAGGACACACCGTGCATTTTAAAGCTACGCCAGGGCTTTAAAAATGGTGGAATTCGGATAAAACACTGCTATATGATCCGCAGGGGATAGGGGTGTATTAATATGGAAAAAACCGAAAATCGACATTTTCCACAAATTTCACTAAAATTTCAGTCCCAGTGTCCCTTAAACGTCGCATACACATTATGTGCCTTTGGCAACGTCAGAATTTTGTCCTGGAAGTGTTTCTCCATAGTTTACTCATTTCTACTCCAGTCGAATGTCGGAATGGTACCTAAATTACGAGCACGCTAGATCCCTGCGCGGATATCCCTCTCTATATTATTCTGCTAAGATCCCATTCCAGTTTTGTACCGAAAATAAGGTCCCATTAACACCAACCTACACATATGGGGTACCTACAGGTTGAGCATAACCCAATGCGTAAGCGAAACGCACTCACTTACTCTTTAAATGCCTCAAAATTAAATAAATACCTTAAAACATGTATATTTACAATGAAAGAATGCAACACGGTAACCATGGTAACAGAATCTCACAGGTCCATCTATTTCTGTAAAACGCAATGCAATTCCAATTATTACATTACTGTGAAAGTTTCCAGTCGGTTATACGGTTATCACTGAACCAAATTAAGCTATAAAATTCATCAATACATACAGTATAATGCGCTTAAGGGGGTCAAGGGGCACTCTAGAATTTGTTCACGCTATTTTCACGTGTGTGGTACGAAAGGTCTTTTTCACCCGACTATAAAGGGTCTCCGAAAACCACATTTAAAGGCCCTTAAATTAACAGTGTCTGTGATATTCCCAGGAAACTAACTTCGCTCTGATATACTTATGAAGGAATGACAAACCCCTAACCACTGCACCAGTAGCTGAATTGATGAAGTCTGATTATTCATACCAAGGATAAATCAGTCATAGCATTCATGATTGAGATTTTGCTAAGTGTACTCTTTACAATTACAATATTCGCGGGCGAAGCCGCGACGGGTAATGCTAGTCTTCTTCTTTCGATTCGGCGATCTAAGGACCACTTCATTTCAACTGCTTCTTGCTGCATCGAGCTTTAACATCCTCCCAGTACTTTCGCATTAGTTCTCGATGCTGTTGTTTCCTTTCTGCGGTCCACTTCTTGCCAGTTGGACGCTTTGGCTTTTCTTGAAAACATCGGTGTGCTGTTAGTTTTTGTTTAAGTGTGGCACGTTCCCAAATATCGTTGCCTGTTATTCCCACTTCTTGTAAATCTTTGTCCACCTCAATGAACCAAACTCCCTTGGTTTTCTTTTTGAGGAAGTAGGTGAAAATTCTATTTGTCAATCGTGCTGGGTTCATTCTTGTTATATGACAGTAAAAGGTAATTCTCCGTTTCCTCATGGCATCAGTTATTTTTTCCACGTGGGTGTAAAGTTCGTGGTTGTGCCGTCTCCTATATTCCCCATTTTCTTTTACCGGACCCAAGATTTTTCTTAGAATTTTTCTTTCTTTCACTTCCAGCTTCTCTGTTAGTCCCTTGCGATGCATTGCAAGGCACTCTGCAGCATACAAAGCCTCTGGACGGATGACTGGTAGTGTCTTAACTTGGCATTTGTTGATATGGATTTCTTGTTGTAAATGGCCTTTGTTAGATTGTATGCCATTTCCATTTTCCTGATTCGTGACTCGAAAGCTATCCACTCACCCAAATATTTGAACGCTTTCGTTTGCTTGATTTCCCCATGTCCTACATCCAGCTCTTTTGGCGCTAGCTTGATATTAGTGAAGAATTCTGTTTTTCAAAGGAGATCTTAAGGCCCGCTTTTGCTGCTTGAATCTGGAGTTCATTAATTTGCGCTGCGGCTACATCGAGCTAGTCATTATTATTATTATTATTATTATTATTATTATTATTATTATTATTATTATTACATCAAACATTGTTCTATACAGTTCTTCTGGTCTTCGGCAAAACTTCGGTTGGCGCACACGAGAAGCTTTGCTGGTTCTCAGTCCCTATTCAAGAATTTCCTGACTGTATTCTGCATTTTCCGATGGATGTTGAATGGATGATTGAGTTATTATTATTGTTATTATTGAGTTTCCAATACATAGAAGGAAATTTTATTTTGCCTAGCATATTAGAGGGTTTTACACTGAAGGAAATGGAAATTGCAACACCCAGAAGGAGTGGTGCTACATTGCTGCAATTGAACATGCAGGACGAGTGTTGTGATCCGATGATTCCACTTTCAGGTCCCTCTGACCGCAAGTTTGGACAACAATCAATACAGGATGTGCCCACCACGAGCTGCAATACATTGATGAATTCGGCTAGGCATGGAGTCAATAAGGCCCTGGATCGCTTCCTGAGGAATTGTGGCCCATGCTTGCTGCACTGCACGGGTCAGTTGTTCCAGAGTTGTGGGTTGCTGAGGACGGTTGGCCAGTTGTCGACCCATCATGTCCCACACATGCTCAATAGGACTGAGGTCCGGAGATCTGGCGGGCCATTCTAAGGTTGTGATGTCGTGGAGAGCTTCTCTGGAGATGAGTGCAGTGTGAACCCGGGCATTGTCCTGTTGAAACATCCCATTAGCAATGTTCGCCATCATAGGGACAACCACTTGATTGAGTACCCTATCAACGTACTGTCGAGCAGTCATAGTGCCCTCAACAAGCACTAATTGTGATTTCACATTAAAGCCAATAGCTCCCCAGACCATAATGCATGGTGTTGGCCCTGTGTGCCTCTCGACAATAAGGTCTGGGCGGCCCATCTCCTCGGTACGTCGGCGCACACGATTCCGGCGATCACTGCGGGCAAGACAGAAGCGCGATTCATCACTAAAGACGACCCTATACCATTCGTCGACCCACGTCGATCGTTCTCGACACCAGGCCAGCCTTACACGTCGCTGTTGTGGGGTCAATGGAACACCTGCCGCGACACGGGATCGTATGCCAGCTGCACGCAGGCGATTACCAACTGTTTGTTGTGTAACGTGGGGTGCCACAGCTGCTCGAATTTGCGCTGCTGTTGCATGGGGTTCCATCCGGGCCATCCGAATGATGCGGCGATCCTCTCTCACAGTTGTCTGTCGCGCTGGGCCTGTGCCAGGTCTACGAGTGTGGGTACCTTCATTTGACCACTGCTGCCATACACGTTGTACCGTAGATGCCTGTCGGCCAACACGTGCAGCGACAGTCCTTAGCAATAATCCAGCCTCACACAGCCCAATTATCTGAGCCCTCTCAAACGGCGACAGTTGTTGATAGCGTGCTCTTCTCTGTCGTGGAGGCATGTTTGACGGGGAACACTTCACTGCACAGACTGCAAGTCAACTACGATACACCAGAGTCCGTATACTGGAGTTGATTCCTCCGCAACCAATCACGTGGGGAGACCTGTAGCAACAATCCAATGGGTCTGAAACTTTGATCGTTTATATACCTACATGGCATCGTTCCATATCTTGAAATTAACACAAACGACCAATGTCTTTGTGGTGTTGCAATTTCCATTTTCTTCAGTGTAGTTCGACAATGACAGAATATTTACTACTTGTATTATATTATACGGTAATAACTTATGGATTGTGATGGATCAATGTAAGAAAGTGAGAATAACATGATTTTTTTAAATATAGGATACAGAGGTTTTGTCAGTTCAGTATTGCAGTTACGCAGGTGACATTTTATAATAATTATTTCTCTTTCAAAAGCAGGCCAGTTGAAAAGCAGATGATGCACAGTTTGAGAGGATCCACAAAGGCATGTACAGTATAGTCTTTTTTGAATAATGATATGAATCCTCTAGAAGTATGACTTCAATTTCCCATGTCTAAGCACTATTAAGTTCGGAACAAGTATTTTACTTTGAACTCGATAATGATATTGTGAAATTAACAATGGAGGCTTCAATTGATTCACAGCCCCTGATCTTCGGATCAAGAAGCGTTTAAACAAGATTAAACATACTGCACATTACTGTGTATTGGCTTTCACGGCCAGTGAATTAAAACTCAGCAGTTTTTCTAGGTTTGTGCCGTGTCTTGTGTGGGCTTTCACATAGAAAAATTGCAGAGTTTTGATACATTACTGTAGGCTACAGTGAACCAAACGCCATTGTATTTGCAGACGACGTTGTGATATGGGGAGAGACGGAAGTTGAAGTACAAAAGAAGCTAAATTCCTGGAACAACAAATTTAAGGAGTTCCAGCTAAACATCAGCAAAACCAAGACTGTAGAAATGACTATCAATAGAGACGGTACCGATTCTAACATCTTTTTGGAAGGAACTAAATTAGACTCAATTAATCTTCAACTTCAAATATCTCGGATGCACCATCTCAAAGGATAACACTGTTCAGCAAGAAGTACTCAACAGGACACAGAAAGCGTCACATTTTTACAGTCAAGTGAGAAACCTACTATGGGACAGCAACATATCCCTGAAAGTAAAATTAACCATGTTCAATACTTACTTTGTACCAATTCTGGTGTATGGACTGGAGACATGTAGGGGAAGGGTGGGCATAGTGGCCACGCTAACGGGAAAACATTGTTTTCAATAAGTTAAAATTGTTAAAAACAAATGAAAATTGGCCATACCCTAGTTTATTTAGTTATATATCTTTAAACAAATCATTTTAACTATATCTTAGTTACTTAAAAAAAAGTTTTTTTCAAACCTCTACCAAATGGCCACATTGCCCTATGGGGTAGGGCAAAATGGCCACTAGGTGGCCACTATACCCGTTGTTACAAATAACACTGCAAATGCATTTAACAAAAATTTATGAGCATATTTTTTTTTTCAAATTAAAGTATTGTTATAATTCTCCACACATGTTTAAGGGTCCCTATCATTTTATAAAACTAATTTCCAAATTTTTATTGAGTACAATAAAAAAATACAAAAGATGAAATGCTTCAAAACAATTTATGGATATTGTGTTTAGCCTATTTTTGATTAATTGCACATTTCACATATGAATTCATTGTCTTCATCACACCCAGTGCAACCTCGTGTGCCCATATCAGGCAAATAGAGCATCTGATCCACCCTTCATTGCTTTTGGACTTTGAATATAAGTCCTGGCAGTAACGGTAATTTGTATCACTCTCGTCACTATCGGAATTACTAATCCTTTAGTGAAGAAATCACGTTTTGCCACTTTTGATTTCCTTTTCTCCTGAATACCTTTATTCTTCATCACCTCTTTATCACCTCAGCCCAGCGGGGCTCGATCCTGGAACCATCAGCATGTCACGAGTCCGAAGGCCGCCGCTTAACCGTCTGAGCTACCACCCTGCTAATGCAAGGAGATGTTTAAAACGGTCAATAAGTCTCCCATTTAAAAAGCACAAACCTCGTTTGGTCTAGGCTTCATATAAATATTTTACTAATAAAATATAATATGTAGTGTCGGGCAAAGGGGCCACGGCCATGGCCATTATGTAAATGTGACTCTGCAGGCCCAACCAGGTACACCAGGTCTTACTTTCAAATATGAATTTAAAGTTTAAATCACACTTGTTTCAGGTATTACTGTCATCAATACATACTAGAATCATATACCTAGTTATAATAGTTAATGCAGTACACATGCCTTACATCAGCAACTTGAAAAACGACAAAATTGATGACAATTTCTAAAAGTGTAATCTGATCAGCTTCAAGGCTCAACACAACACTAATGGCGGTCTAGTGGAGTAGTTGAGGCGCTTGCAGCCAGGTTGCAGCACTGTACAGTAGAAAAATAGCCCGTGGCAACTATGCCCACCCTTCCCCTACTTTACTGGATACAGACCTTAACAAAATCCAAGCAACAGAAATGAAATTCAATAGAACTATGAATCAAAAGACCAGAAAGGACAAGATCAGAAACGAAACAAACAGGAAAGAAGCTTGGATACAGGAAACTGTTGCAAATGTTATAGACTCCAGTGGTATGGACATGTGAGGCGAATTAATAACTCTAGAACAGCAAGGGACTACTTCAATATAGAGACCGAGGGGAAGACCCAGAAAAAGATTGATTCAGACCGTGAGATCAGAAGTGGAGAAAAAAGGGTTGAAGTGGGAAGAAGTTGTAGAACGAAAGTTGTACAATGACAGAACGCAGTGGCGAGAGCTTGTCTACCGCACCCGGGAAACTGGAGACGGAAAAGGATGATGATGATGATGATGACTGTAGGCTACTTGTTAAAATTTCCTAACAATAAGTTTCCCGATACGGACAATGATCGAAAGCGATGAGGAACATTGGATGTTCAAGTGTGCGTAGCTGCGGGCTTCCTGTCTTTATCAGAATGAAACGAGCGAGAACAAGACCGTTGAGTGCTCAAGGCCGCTCTTAGCGGTTGAAGACCTCTTGTGTAGGAGGCGTGGGCGGTGCGGTGCGGTGGTGTGTTAAACAGTTTTAATAGTGTCCCTCCCTCCCTTTCCTCTATTCCTTCCAAATTACTCCATTCTACACTTCCTTCCTTACTTTATTCCACCCTTATTTCCTTTCTTCTTCCTCCCTCCGTTCCTTACACTCCTTCCTTCGTCCGTTCCTTCCTTCCACCGTTCCTTTCTTCAATTCCATCTCAGCCATCTTGCAAGTAGTTTTCCGTGGTTTGCCACTTCTACTCCTGGCAAATGGATCCTAATTTACATCCACAACCTCCTCCTCCTCCTCCTCCTCCGCAATCCTCAACTGAATGACTAATACAAATGCGTACAGACATTTCAAGGACAGATGTTATTAGACCTACCCAAGTAAAATGATCACGATGTTCAAGCCCCCTCAAATTAAACAACTGCTGGCATTTGAGGGTGATTTAATACAAGGGAGCCCTGTGAGTAGATTTAATAGTTCGTTCAAGATCATCTTCCACACAAAATTCCGGCTCTAAAAGCCGCAGTAGTTCAAAGGGACGTAAAACCAAGGACATTATTATTAATATGGCTAGTAGATAGTCTACACGAATGGACCTTACTGAAGTCAACATTGATCCAATGGCTACAACAAGGACTGCATACAGACAAAAGATCAACACTCACAAATTTGTACCCAAGTTGTTGTTTGAGTCTTCAGTCTTTTGACTGGTTTGATGCTGCACTCCATGCCTCCCTGTTCTGAGCTAATCGTTTCATCTCTACATAGCTCCGACTCCCTACATCCGAGGCAATCTGTTTATCATATTCTAACCTTGGTCTACCCCTACAGTTCTTGTCCTCGACCCTTCCTTCCATAACTAAGCTTGCTATTCCGGGTGTCTTAGTAACTTATGTGTCCTACCAACCTATATCTTCTCTTCATTAACAGTCGCCAGAAACATCTCTCCTCTCCCACTCGTCTTAATACTTCTTCGTTTGTAACCCTATCTACCCATCTGATCTTCATCATTCTCCTGTAACACCACATTTCAAATGCTTCAATTCTCCTCTTTTCTGCTGCACCAATAGTCAAAGTTTCACTTCCATAGACCGCCACGCTCCAGACAAAGGCTTTCAAAAATGACTTCCTAATACCTAAATCTATATTCGATGTCAGCAGATTCCTTTTTTGTAGAAATGCTTTCTTTGCCTGAGCCAACCTACTTTTTATATCTTCTTTGCTTCGTCCATCACTGGTTATTCTGCTTCCTAAGTAACAGAAGTCTCCTACTTCCTTCAGCTTTTCACCTGCCAATTTGATGTCCATAGATGTTTCTGATTTATTTCGGCTGCATTCCAGTATTTTTATTTTACATTTATTAATTTTCATCATGAATTCTTTCCGTAAGACGGAGTCCATACCGTTCAAAAACTCATTCAAATCCTCAGGCGTGTCGGCCAATATGACGATGTCATCAGCAAATCTCAGAGTTGAAATTATTTCTCCTTGAATCTTCACTCCCACTTTAAATTTTTCCAAGAATCCATCCGAAATTCATGGACGCAAGAAAGACGTCAGGCCCAGAGTTAAAGAATGAAGACATTTTGGGCGAATAAGAAGTTCAAAAAGATGAAGAAATCCAGTGCTATTTAATGGTTCCACGTGCTGCTTAGGGGACTGAACGAATATAATAAGAATATCATATTATGATTATATTTATTATTTATATACGCCCAGGACACGGTTAAAAATTATGTGGATGGTTTGCTATCTGGATGGCCTCCCGATTTTTCTGCGGTTCTAGTTACAGTACTATTGGGTCCAGTAGACTACTGAATTTGCGAAGAGGACGGAATGCTTGCAGTCCGAAGAATGCCTCTGCCAAGCTGATGTGGAATATAATAATAGCAATAATCTGAATGCCTTATCCTATCCGAGAAATGTTTGCTCGCGAAGTTAGAGAGAAAAGAAAGAAAGAAAGAAAGAAAGAAAGAAAGAAAGATCCTACACATCATACTTGGCCCAGACTACAAAAATGGCACCTACATCAGAAAATCCAGGCAAGAAATATACTCGAGGATAGAGAAGATCCCAGACACAATGCGAAAACGCAGAGTTTGCTTCTACGGTCATATACGACGGATGATCGACTCCCGATGGACGAAACGTATCTTCAGTATATTCGAATCCAAACCAAAAACAACAATGCCATGGTACGTTAACGTCCAGAAAGATCTGGGGATACGAGCAGAAGATGCACAAGACCGAAATCTTTATAGAGCAGCCATCAAGACGTTTGGGACTTTCCGGGACGAAAAACGGACAACTGGTGCGAAATGAACAGAAGAACGTCGTGCTAAACACAGTGAGCTCATGATGACAATGTAGATCAAGCGAAAAATGAACAAATGGCAGAATGTAAAATGAGGTTTATCGTGGTCCCTAGTTGGCCGATTAGCGATATTGAATGAATAATAATAGTAGTAATACTACTACTAATAATAATAATGTAATTGGTTTTACGTCCCTTTTAACTACTGCGGAGTCCGCCTCGTTGCGTATTGGCTAGCATTCTTGACGGTCACTGAGGAGGCCCAGGTTTGATTCCCAACTCTGCCACGAAATGTAATTCTGGTCTGAGGACTGGAACGGTGTACACTCAGCCTCGCGACGGAATAGAGACGGGTTCGATTCATACCTCAGCCATCCTGGAAGTGGTTTTCCGTGGTTTCCCACTCTTACTCCAGGCAAATGCCGCGATGCTACCTAACTTAAGACCACGGTCGCTTCCTTCCCAAACCCTACCTCAATTACAAGTACAACTCTAGTACAAACATCACAATGACACAGGTTATCAGACAAATTCTACACACACCCAAGTACATGGGGCTATATGACCACGATGCCCCTGAAATAATCAACAACTACTGCGGCTTTTAGAGACGCCGGGATGCCGGAATTTTTCCCCGAAAGGGATCTTTAACGTGCCAGTAAGTCTACTGATATAGCTTTCTCGCATTAGCGCACCCTCAAATGTCAGCTGACGGCGCCAGGATTCGATCCTGCAACCTTGGTCGCAGCAGGCGAGAACATTACCATGAGAGGCTGATCTTCCGCGCAAGACAATAGAAACACCGGCCTACGATATAAAAATAGCTCTTTTCAGGATACACGATAACGATGTACAAAAGAGAAGCTTAAAGAAGACGTTTGGTTAACCTAAATGACCTTGACATGCACAGTCAAATATCTGCAGCAGTTACTTCATCTTTTATTTTATTATATTTGCATAATTATATCAGTGGATGTTGCCTACATCGCATGCAAAAGAGAAATACGGTACAGATCAAGTTAAACTTAATCTGATATTTTGGGATATTCCACGGTGGCGATACAATGAATGCTATCATATCGCTGTGGAGTTCGCGTGACATATTGGTGTAACGTAGACTGGCGTGCTTTGTCGTCATTTCCTGCACGTCTCAACTGTATATTCAGCCAAAAAGCTTGTCATCTACCTCAACAGGAAGAATACTGGGCTATTATCAGAGCGACAGTTGTCTGCACTGATGTCATGTTCGATATACTAAAAGAGTGCCATGTAAGTTAACCAGAACTAAGCCAGAACAGCCCTTTCATTGACTGAATAATGATTCAGAAGTTTGGGTATGCTGAGCGTCAGTGCCCAAGATAGTGGGTTCAAACACGGCCGAAGTCGTCAGATGTTTAAGAGTGTTAACGGTCCCTCAGTTAGAACACTTTCCAAATAAAATTATCTTTAAAAACTACATTACCGGATATTTTGAAAATGCATATGCGCATATCCAAATGCATATTTTGAAGGTTTATTGGATTTTGTGCATATTCTGAACATATCAGCATATTTTAGCAAATACAGTAGAAATTAAGTATAACTTGAACAAAATAGGTTTCGCCTGCGTGTTGGACATCCCTTGTAAACAACTTTCCGAGCAACAGATTAATAACTATTTTTTTACGCAAGCATGCTACCTGGTTATTTGAAGAAGGGAATGGGGTGGGACATTCCTTTCACCATCTCGACAGCCAGTAGCCCGGGGTTAGTTTTGTGAGGAGTTTCTTCAGTTAATGTGTTACTTTATTCTTAGGGGCGTTTTCACCAACTCTTCACTAACGATTATTTAGTTAATTCCCATTTAACTTAAATACGAGATTTAATGCGTGATTATCTTCGTTGCATTTCACGAGGCCATTCGGGTTCACAATTACATAAATAAGATTTACGGCTCTCGAGCATGCGTGGACTCGGTTTCATCTTGGAGAGCATGGCGGACAGAATAAGAAGCGTGTAGCACTGATTGTTGTTTGCGATGCTTCCTTGAGATTTTCTGGAACATAATTATAAAGGAAGGTAAATACAGAAGACCTTATTCATGGCAAAAGCTTAAAATGATATGAACAAAGTATTTAGGAGAAATGGCGGTTGTGTGAATACGTAGCTTAAATGGACGCGCTTATCCGGTGGTTTTCATAGCGTAAGCGGTTGAGGTGCAGACTCTCAATTTATTATGCAGCGCTGGAAGGAGTTACTATCCCCCTTCGGATATAATTTCTTTTTTAAATTTCCGTATTCGTCTTCCTTGGTATTAAAACTTAGTACCTATTGTGTGTGATCATTTATAATTTCGTTTTCATAAACATATTTTATATTCATATGTCTGTTAGGTAGTCAGCCCGAAGGCTGGTTGGATCCTCAAAAAGTACCACCGTTACGTTATGTGAGTAGATACCCACAAAAACCCAAGGCAGCGCTATTTTGAGGCGTTCTAGGCAAGAAGAGGTATTCATGAAAATCCACAGCCTGCTTCCAGTCTCCGACCGGGTCAGGAATGGAATGAATGAAGCCCCCATCTAGCGGCGAGGATATGAATTGTGCCGGCTGCCGAGGCCTGACGCACTAAGAGGTATTCATATGGATATATAATAATATCGTATGGCCTCGGGTGCCGAGTGCAAGCTTTGTTATTTGACACTCAGAGGGTAGCTTGCATTTCGAATTTCGTTGTTTTCCTTGAAGCACTATGAAAGTCAAGGAGGTTAGATATCTAAGCTCCTTGAACATTATAGTGCTTTCTAGTAGAGAAATGAGGAGGAACTTTGTGTTGGCGGAAACTCCCGAGATTAATTTTGCCATTATGAACACGGCCTACTGATTCAAATGGGTTCTTTGACATGCTAACATTTTAAAGGTGCTTTAGAGAGTTGAGTGGCCAGATTTGGCTATTTAACGTAATTCCTTGTTAGTTATAAGTTAACGAGTGTTTCTGTTTGGTGAAATGCTCGTGCTAAATTAAATAACCTTTATTGATGAATAAAGAGATGATTGACGTTGGTGAAAACGGCCCTAATTGTCTGCATATCCTTAACTCAAAATGCCTAAAGAGAAGAACACCATAAAGTAGGCCTATTTATTAAATCAGTGGGTGTCAGGTAATGGTGATTATTCAACTGATGGCATTGTCTATCGTCAAATATGCTCGAAGGAAGTGAAATATGAAAAGAAATTCAACTTGAAGAACATGCAAAAACGACCGTACATATTACGACAAAAGAGGGAACAAGATTGCCTTATTGTTAAGTGCATATTTTTAATGCATATTTTCTTCGTTTTCAGTGCATATGAGACATCCTCTGTAATAAATTCAAAACTGTTTGCTTTGGCTGATAGCTCCCTCTATAAAAGAACTAACGAAATGTCTGGACACAACACAGAACATGAACATGAACCAGCTACTGTTGAACAGCACGTCAACACGACCCTTTATCAGCCACTGCCGTCTCTTTGTTTGGAATTCCTTGCATATGTATGCAGTGACACACGGCGAGGTGAGTCAACCCACTGATAGCCACATCAGTATTACCAATACTCAAGAGCAAAATGTTCCAGATTTTCTCAAAATTGTACAGATTGATCCATATGACGAGCAGAATATTACCTTAAATAAGTTACCAAGCATGAAACCTCACAATTTGTCCTTCAACACTACAAACATGCCGTTATGGTGTTTGAAGTCATTTTCAGTGTTACCTTAGTAAACAAAAGTTCGATGCTTTTCAGTCTGTCAACACGATTGTACCCAAATGAGATGGGTTCCCTAATCCTGATTTTTTTACAGGAGGTTAATAAATAATAATAACAACAATTGGAGCATTGGACATCATAGAAACTGAAAACAAGAAGTTCCGTGAAGAACTATACAGCCTACTTTTCATGCCAATGATTATTCTACAGAATATGAACCTGTCTAGAATAATGACGAAATTAAGTTGCTAATATCGAAATTTCCAATTAGTTCGAAATACTGTATTCCTGGCATAATGTATCCTAATAGAGCACTACAGTTGGCAGCCCTGATGACTGAATATATTCGTAGTTCCATCTCTTAAGGTACAAAATACAAAATTTGGTTGAAGTCCAATGAATAGCATGGACGTTACATGCAGTTAAACATTGGATCTAACAGCGCGCGTAAAATCATGTTGGCAACAATGTCATGCATGTATTGGTCAGAAATAATCTGAAATAATATGATCTATTGTTGTGCCAATTTTGAATGCAATCCATTTGTTAGTATAGAAATTACATGCATTTTAAAATTGGACCTATCAGCAGGCTTAGAATCATGTTGGCAGCACTGACGTATATTAGTTACTCCAAATTCGTCTAGAATGCCAGGTACTATACGTGTGCATAGTTTAGAGCTATTGGCTTGCATACTTTCTGATATATTGATATTAGGGTAACAAAAATAGGGACAGCACATACTAACAGTTGGCAGCCCTGGTTGCTCCTTAGAATACGCATAGTCATATCTGTTTTGGTACACATAGCACATACGAAATTTGGTTGAAATCCAAATGATAGTATGGAAGTTACATGTATTTAAAGTTGTACCTGTCAGCAGGCTTAGAATCATGTTGGTAGCACTGACGTATATAAGTTACTCCAAATTAATATAGAATGTCAGGTACTATACGTGTGCATAGTTTAAAGCTGTCGGCTTGCATACTTTCTGATATATTGGTATTTGGATAAAATAAATTAGGAGCATTTATTAACAGTTGGCAGCCCTGGTAGGTCTTAAGAATACGCTCAGTCATATCTGGTTATGTACACATACAACATACGAAATTTGGTTGAATTCCAATTGATAGTGTAGAAGTTATATGCATTTAAAAATTGGACCTATCAGGAGGCTTATAATCATTTTGGCAACACTGCCGTGTTTGGCCTCCTGGAAATTAAACTGAAATATTATGATCTGTACGTGTGCCAATTTTGAAATAGCTCCCATTCATACTTTCCAAGATATCCAACATGGTGCTCAAATTTCAATTGCGATTTTTTAGTAGTTGGTAGCACTGACATCATTTTCAAATATGGCCGTGAGATATTCAGGTATAGATCTTTACTCCTACCAAATTTTGTTTCGATTGCTGCAGCCGTTTAGGAGTTGATAGGGGGGGGGGACACACACAAACAGACAGACAGACAGAAGGACAGACAGACAGACACACATTTTCCCGGATCGATCTCATAAGTCTACTTTTTCCTCATTTTTGCAAAATGTGAAAAGTAGGCTAAAAATCAACGCAAAATTGTCAGAAAAATATTTGGAGCAATACACAGAGATGTCATATGGATGAAAAGATCTACCAAAGAGCTATACGAGTACACAGACAGACTCACCGATATGATCAGAAAACGCAGACTAACATTCTACCGGAACAAACAGAGAATGAACAACAACAGACTTACAAAGAAGATCTTGCATGTAGTAAACAGCTCAAGCAGGAAAACTAATTGGTATCAGGAAATAGAGGAAGACTTAAGGCAGGTGGGGATTGACAGGCAAATGATTGGAGACAGAGGAGAATTCAGGATACAACATTGAAAGCAAATGAAAGGAAGAAGACGGGAACATTGTGGACAGAACAACGGAAACTGTTAAAGGATGAAGAGATTTTGGGACGAGAAGAGAGAAGTGGAAATTGTGTCATCATGAGATATTTAAGTTCAAACACTGACCACAAGAGCAAAAATTATATAAAAAGAAAAAATCTTTTTTTAATTTTTTTTAAATGTTATTTGTCGTATTTGCACTCTCTTCTCCGACGTAGCACCAGACTGTACCATGTGACTACAATACGACAAATAACATTAAAAAAGTTTTGCCCAACCCCGGAATCGAACCCGGGACTATCATCTTTTCGCACCGCAACGCTATCCATTACGCCAGCGCCACATGGTGAAATGAATCTTGCCAAGAGTTAAAGGATTGAAAAAGGTAATCGAGTTTTGGGTCTGTTGCTTAACTTACAGGGTGGAGGGCCTGAATCAACCCTTATTTTAGGGCCGCTCCGACCCAAGTTCCCTATCTCAAATTACTTCTGTGCCCGTCCCCTACACGACCTATCATTCTCCAAAGGTACATAAAAGACACACTGTATAAATGCCCGAGATGTTCTTCGATCCCAGGCCTAATGTATACTACTTTATCTTTATTTTTTATGATAGTGTAGTTAGCTGGCGCCTGTCTGGTTGTGGAGCTGGTCCGCTTCATATGGAATGTCTCGCACTACTCGTGGGTGTCATGTCGGGGCAAGGTCCTTGCCTCGTATCCGGGTCTGTCAGCTGTGGGGCAAGGTCGACAGTATAGCACCTCGACAGTGTACTGCAACAAACTACAGCTTGCAATTCGTTCTTCTTTATGGCAGGGCCGTCTCGTGGTGTAGTGACTACCATTTCTGTCTGCCACGGTGGGTAAGTGGTTATCGTGTCGGACTACCAACCCCAAGCTTGCAGGATCGCTCCTGGCCATGGTAAGTGATTTTTGAAAGGTGACAAAAATCACAACACGCATGTCATACTTTGTTGGCATAATGGCTAAATTAATCTCGGGATTTTCCGCCAATTAAAGCGCTATAGTGTCAAGGAGCTTATATATCTAACCTCCTTGACTTTCATAGCGCTCTAAGGAACAACAAAATTCGACATGCAAGCTGCCCTCTGGGTGTCAAATAACAAAACTTTCACCCGAGGCCATACGATATTATTATTATTATTATTATTATACGCCACAGGTCCGGGTTTGATTGCCGGTTCTGTCAAGGAACTTTCCTGCTAAATCGCGACAACATGAAAGAAACTCGATTTGTCGTGATATATCTATTAGAATGGCTACATGTGATTGGGTAGTTAAAGTGATTTCAATTTTGGTCGCTAGATGGCTCTAGAGCGTAGAGCTGAAACGACGAGTCGGAAGTAACGACGACATCATTTTAGGAAAAATGTTAAAATTTGTGAAATTCTGATCGCAAAAATGTTGTATGGAGGCTTAACATAAATTTGTCATAAAATGAATGCTCGTAATGATGGCAGCTCTATTACATAATCTAAGTAAGTATAGAGGTTGCATACGGTTGATTCAACTACAGTAATCGGTGGAAAATTCGAATTAGAACCTCCGAATGAGACAAATTGCACCGCAAAAATAGAAAATTGTTCGAGAGATAAAGAACACGTTTAAGTACCAGGAATAAAACTTAAGCTTCGAGTTATCGAAATATTCGAGTATTGGATTGGTGGTTCGACTGTCTGTCTGGTGTGGCATCTGCGACTCGCAGCACCACTCGACACATTCCGCTCTCAATTGGATGCACGTCAGCACGTTCTTTCAGCAAGTACATGATTAGCCCCGCTCATTGATACAATAAAACAAAGGGCGCTCAAGGACCGGCTTATTTTATTAGTTAATCTAATTAGATTACGCTATTGACGTGGCATTGCACGTGTATTGTTCCCATCAGCCAGCTGCGCTCGTCAAATGTTCACATTGCGAGGACCGGTCATCAAGATGCCATCAATCAGTGTCTGGTAGGGGCTGTTTATTACTGCCGTGGAGATAAGGTCAGCCATGGATTTTAGGGTTACTCTGTAGTAAATAAACTATTTAGTTCACTCGAAATGTAATGTGTTTTTGAAAATCACTCCAATTACTGGGATATGTAAAAACAAAAAACAAAAATGCATATGTTTAAGATGTATCTTCTACTTAGTATAAAACAAAGTCCCCGATTCTTGGATGTTACGGGTAAACTCGAGAACCACTGGATGGATTTTGATGCGGTTTTCATCATTCTGTAAAGGATATCTCGAGGATGATTTCTGTATAAAATAATTTTTTTATGATCAAAGAAAGCTGAGCAGTAACGATTTCAGTGGAAAGGTCGAAAAAAAAACTGGCATCCCAGCGCTTTGTAAGCTTACGCTGGGCAAACCGTTAAAAATATCTAAATACTATTAGTGTAAGAATTGTTCAGCATGGAAAGTTCTACAAAAAAGCCCGCGAGAGCATATCTCTATCTTCAATACATCGCCCACTGTAAGTGTTTTTACGTTTTAATTTCTTCCAACCATGTCCATTCAACTACTGAGGCGACAGTTTACGAGCTAGCTAAGGTCGAGTCTATTATCCCTGTTACAGCCTAGCTAGCGGGCGAACCTATTTCCCCAGATACAGTCAGCAGCAAACTGTTGAGTAGTGTGAAGACTTCTGAGAAGGGTGGTTGTGTTTGGAGTTTCTCTTGAAGTGCAACTCGGGTTTTCTTCATTTCGCCTGTGAAACACAGTCAAGTTAAGATTGGACGGAAGGGGGATTATATTATATTAATTTATACTGATTGGCGTATAATCTCTACTTGGTTTAAAACTAAGTCCCCGATTCTTGGATATCACGGGTAGTCTCGAAAACCACTGCATGGATTTTGATGCGGGTTTCACCATTCTCTAAAGGATACCTCGAGGAAGGTTTTTGTAGAAAATAATTTATTTATGATCCAAGAAAGCCAAGCAGTAACGATTTCAGAGAAAAAGTCGAAGAAAAAATCCTGGCGACCGTGCGCTTTTTAAGCTTACGCGGGGTAAACCGTTAAAAATATCAATATACAATGAGTGTAAAAATTGTTCAGCATGAAAAGTTCTACAAAAACGTACGGGAGAGCACATCTCTATATTCAATATATCGTCCACTATAAGTGTTTTTAGATTGGAGGGAAGGGGCATTTGTGTTTCATGCACCTCGCCATTCTTAAATTACGTCTGACAAGAATTTGTTGCACATGCATTTCCATGAAAATATAGTTAATAGTCCAGTTAGTGATTTTAACCCATCATGTCGAGACGTAAAATGGATATAGATCGTAGTTCATTGACATCGAAAAAAAAAAAAGCTTATCACGTAATGCATTCACAATTATTCCCGGGTGAAGCCGGGCCAGGTTGCTAGTTTTTCTATATAAAACTAAGTCCCCGTTTTTTTTATGTAACTGGTAATCTGGAGAACCACGGATAGATTTTGATGCGGTTTTCACCATTCTGTAAAGGATATCTCAAGGAAGGTTACTGTATTAAAAAAATATATGATCAAAGGAAGCCATGTAGTAACGATTTCAGTGAAAAAGTCGAAAAAGCCTGCCGTCCGTGCGCTTCATGAACTAACGCTGGGCAAACCGTTAATTTTTTTTCTTTTAAATATACTATTTGGCCAACGGCCTAGCCGTGTTGAAACACCGGATCCCATGAGAACTCCGCAGTTCAGCAACATTGGGCGCAGTCCGAACTTGGATGGTGTGCCGTGTTCGAGGCACTGCGCGCTGTTGGCCAACATAAGGAGACGCGGATAGGCCCTGGCCACCCTACCGCAAGTAAACTCCGGCTGGTGGTAGCCTCTTCGGAGGCTTGGACTTGCCTTCGGGCAGAATACCAATTAAATTAAATACTATTTATTTATTTATTGAATATCCGAACAGTTTGAACCCTATTGTACATGAGTATATTAGGGTTATAGTTTTGATCGGTTAATTATTATTGGTCCTTAACACAAAACTGTGAAACTATATTATTGTAGGTGTGGTGAATGAACTTAGGAATCTGTTTGTAACAGCAGGATTTCTTAAACAGGAATAATGGTTTCGAAAGTTCCCAAATGTTCAGGTCACCCTCGAGATCGAATCTTGTCCTACCAAACATGGCACAGTCAAACAGTAAATGGTCCACTGTTCGAGAAGAGCCACACAAGCACAGGTAATCGCCTGCAATATTAATTTTAAAACGTTTAACGAAGTAGCACTTAAACTTTCCATGACCAGAGAGAAACTGCGTAAGGATGGTGTAAGAATTGTTTCAACAAAACAAATGAGCGAGAGCATATTTCTATCTTAAATACATCGCCCACTATAAGTGCTTTTACGTTTTCATTTCTTCCAACAATCCCCATTCAATTACTGAAGCGACAGTTTACGAGCTAGCTAGGGGCGAGGCACACCAGTTACAGCCTAGCTAGCGGGCGAGCCTATTACCCCAGATACAGCCATGAGCAAACTGTCGAGTCGTGTTGAGTTAAGACTTCAGAGAAGAGTGGTTGTGTTTGGAGTTTCCCTGGAAGTGCAACTCGGCTTTTCTTCATTTCGCCTGTGAACTTTTCGTTCCGCAAAACACACAGTCAAGTTAAGATTGGAGGGAAGGGGAATTTGTGTTTCATGCACCTCGCCATTCTTAAATTACGTCTGACAAGAATTCATTGCACTTGCATCTCCATGGTGATATAATTAATAGTCCAGTCAGTGATTTTAACCCAACATGCCGAGACTTAAAACGGATATAGGTCGTAGTTCATTGACATCGAAAAAAAAAGCTCTTATCACGTAATGCATTCATAACTGTTCCCGGACGAAGCCCCCGGGTTGCTATTATAATTATATATTGTTACTGGCTATTGAAAACTAAGGGATTTACATACAATTTATTTCACGTTATTTTTTCACACATTCCAGTAATGAGAATGATTTTTGTGTCGATCGACTGTAGACTACTATATTAATTGTTAATAAGACAACATTGAAAAATGGCTTCAAAACTATCCTTACTTTGTCTCCCCAATCCTGAAAAAATATCACATACAATTAATAAATACACTTGGATGACCAGCTTCGATGCATTACACACGTTATTTACGAAGTTTTTTTTTCTTTTTCGATGACATGTTCGGCTCGCTAGTGTTGTAGCTGCTTCTAGGCGGACACCCAATGGGTGAGCTACACGTACCGTCGCGTGTGGAGTGTTGTCTGGGGTGGAAAGTTTGAATATAAGGTCGAGGAGTTGGGAAGGTAGCGGCTGTGGCCTATAGTTAGGGACCAACCCCGTCATTCGCCTGGAAGGAAGATGGGAAACCACAGAAGACCATCTTCAAGGTTGCCGGCGGGGGGATTCGAACCTCCTCACGTCTCGGATGTGAGCGACTGCCAGCAGTCATGCCGTAACGACCACGGCTAACTCACCCGGTATTTACGAAGGGGAATCAAAAAGTTAGTTGCACTAACGCGCTGCAGCAGCGTGCTGTGTGTCGCAAACGTGGGCACAGCGGAGAAAGGGACAGACACTGCCCACACGTCTGTTAGGCAGGTCGCTGTGGTGTCTCGTATTGTATGGTGTGAATAGCGACCTAAAGCAATGGCGCGTCGACTGGACGTTCACTCCAAATATGAAGTGCGTGCGACAATCCGATTCCTGTGGGCCAAAAGGAAGAATTGCACGGACATTCATCGTGAAATTAGTGCTGTGTATGGGGAGCGGGCCATTTCCCGGCAAGGGATCGTAAAGTGGAGTCAGGAATTCGAAGCCGGGCGCACGGATATCGCGGACGAATATCGCGAGGGAAAGCCCGCAACGTCCGGGACCCGTGCAAATGTCAACAGTGTGCATGCAATCATTAGACAGAACGGTGGTCGACATTCCCAGACCGATGAGGAGGTGAAGGCCGCTGTCTCCGTATGGTTGCAGAACGATGGAGGAAGTTTCTATGCATCCAGCATCGACAAGTTGGTTGTGCGTTCGCAGAAATGTTCGGACTCTCTTGGAAACTATGTGGAAAAGTGACGTTACATTGTATGTCGTTATAGGCGTTGTATAGGTGGTGTAATAAATGGCCATAACTGGGAAGTGCAAGTTATTTTTTGATCTGCCCTCGTACAACGAGCTGAAGGACACGAGAGAGAAGCTGGTATTCAGAAAGGTGTAAGGCAAGGCTGTTATTTATCATCCATACTTTTCAATCATTACATTGAACAAGCAATGAAGGAAATTGGAGAAAAATTTAACGTGGGAGTGAAGATTGATGGAAATTTAATTTCATCTCTGAGATATGCTGATGACATCGTCATTTTGGCCGACACGTCTGAGGGGTTGAATGGTATGGACTCCGTCTTGAGGAAAGACGGAAAGACTTTGCAGGTGAAAAGCTAAAGGAAGTAGGAGACTTCTGTTACTTAGGAAGTAAAATATCCAGTGATAGACGAAGCGAAGAGGATATAAAAGTAGATTGGCTCAGGCAATGAAAGCATTTCTACAGAAAAGGAATCTGTTGGCATTGAATATAGATTTAGGTATTAGGAAGTCATTTTTGAAAGTCTTTGTCGGGAGCGATGTGCTCTATGGAAGTGAAACTTGGACTATTGGTGCAGCAGAAAAGAGGAGAATTGAAGAGTTTGAAGTGTGGTGTTACAGGAGAATGATGGGTAGATAGGGTTACTAACGAAGAGGTATTAAGACGAGTGGGAGAGGAGAGATGTTTCTGGTGACTGCTAATGAAGAGAATAGATAGGTTGGTAGGACACATACTAAGACACCCGGGAATAGCAAGCTTAGTTCTGGAAGGAAGGGTCGAGGACAAGAACTGTAGTGGTAGACCTAGGTTAGATATGTTAAACAGATTAACTCAGATGTAGGGTCTGGTAGCTATGTAGAGATGAAACGATTAGCTCGGGACAGGGAGGCCTGGAGAGCTGCATCAATCCAGTCAAAAGACTTGTCAAGATTTGTTAGTTATGTGTTTTTTGTTGTTGTTAAGGTATTTTTATTGACCTTCAAGTTTGTTTAGTGATTAGAGTGAATTGTGAACTTAGCTCATTGTTTGAGCGATGTGTGGTCCGTTCCCGTGCAGCTGCTCACACCATTGCAAGCTCTGGATGACCAGTTTTCGATCGTCAAACGATCACTGTCGGTGTATGCTAAATGCAGTATATATGATGTTAGATGAAATGCTAAATGGTGATAGATATCCGGAGTTTGTAATTTGGACTGATTATATGGTTGTAAAAATCAACTATTGTTAAACTGTAATATTACAGGCTACTACTTATCTGGTTGTCTTCCTTGCTGGAGCTACGCGCAGTTTTCGTGTTCACTGTTACTCCAGGTGTGGACGACTGAGATGGGCTGTTATCTCAACGACACTGGTTTTCCCTTTTTCTCCTCCCCCACCCCCACCCGCCTTCCCCCTGTTCATATGCGCTGTGCGGAGTCAGTGCGATGTGTTTATGTGGGGTGTTGCCAACCTAGATAAGATGTATGTTATTGAATGAGGTGGGTCTACAACTATCAAAGACCGTGGAACATTCCTCGCCACGCGTGGTCCATAAGCCATTCAAACTAAGCGCTGCCCAGTCTTATGAGGATGTCCCGGCACCTTTAATACTGCCGCGAATACGGGCCTTGGTTTATTGCAGAAGAAAAGTAAATTCGTGTTGACCGACTGAAAAGCACTAACAGATGCTGGAATTGCTGATGGCACACCGCTCGCTTATTGCAATATACACTGACGATTTCGACTGCCTACAGCTCACACGTGGGGGATTCACCCTGTCAAGGACACCGTGCTGCCAACTGTACTACAGTACTGTACTTGAAGGGTACAAGGGAGAAGATCACGGTCACTGAGTAAATATGATTTCACGATAGCAAACTGAAAGTTTAACGATTCAGAGAGAAACTTTTTTTTTTAGCGTATGGCTTGTAATGCCGGGAGTGTCCGAGGACATGTTTGGCTCGCCAGTTTTGTAGCTGCTTCGAGACGGACACCCAATGGGTGAGCTACAAGTACCGTTGGGGAGGAAAGTTGGAAGGGAAGGGCGAGGAGTTGGAAGGTAGCGGCTGTGGCCTATAGTGAGGGACCAACCCCGGCATTTGCCTGGAAGGAAGATGGGAAACCACAGAAGACCATCTTCAAGGTTGCCGGCGGGGGGATTCGAACCTCCTCGCCTCCCGGATGTGAGCGACTGCCATTAGTCATCCCGTAACCACCACGGCTAACTCACCCGGTAGAGGGAAACATAATTCTAGCCAAGTAGAATTGTTATTCATCCACGTGCAGTAGGCTATTTTATATCTAGCGTATATTCTTTATTATTAGACTGTTATTATTATTATTATTATCATTATTATTCATATGCTCACCATGTCATTGGGTACAATTCACCATTTCATCTGTATTTGTTGCAAGATGAAGTTTATTTCTCTATATTGTTAGGTTGAGGAACGAACAAACACGTCTGTTGCCTAAAATCTTTTTACAAATTTTATTACGGTAAAATAATAATATCGTATGGCCTCGGGTGCCTGGTGCAAGCTTTGTTAATTGACACCCAGAGGGTAGCTTGCATGCCGAATTTCGTCGTTCCTTTGAACGCTATGAAAGTCAAGGAGGTTAGATATCTAATCTCCTTGACACTACAGCGCTTTCAAGTAGAGAATGGAGGAACTTTGTGTTGGCGGAAAATCCCGAGATTAATTTTGCCATTGAACACGGCCTACTGTATTCAAATGGGTTCTTTAACATGCCAACAACGTATGACATGAGTATCGTGATTTTTGTCGCCTTCAAAAATCACTTACCATGGCCAGGGGCGAACCTGCAATCTTGGGGTTGGTAGTCAGACACTATAACCACTCACCCACCGTGGCAAGCTTTATTACGGTATTTATTCACCTTTACTACTAGTCGTAAGTTCAAACATTCCAATGTGCGCTGATTATTAATGGTATTTTCTCTTTGTTCTAGGTAAGTGCTGAAGGTGTTGACTCTCTCCTTATCGTAAGTGATTTACATTCTTCTGACCAATGCATGCTTTATCACTCAAGAATGTTGTTCCGAGCTTGAATCATAGATTAGATATCAACGTACTGCCTGGTGGAATTATTTCGAAATCGTACATGCTTATACATCAGGGACGTGCGATGATCTGGAAGCTTGAGGTAGCAATGAACAGTAGCTAAACCATTAAAACAGGTCACTCACTCAACGTCCTCTTAAATTAGTTTTTGCTTCAGTTCGAGGCTTGAGACATACAGAATTTCGTGGTATGTTCCAATTACATGGTTGGTTGGTTGATTCCTTAGTTTAGGGGCTGCGACAACGTGGTCATGTTGGGTGTGTAGAATCTGTCTGATAACCGGTGTTAATTGTGATAGCTGTATTAGTGTATCTGTTTTTTAATTCAAGTTTTTTTTTTTTTTTTTAGCGTATGGCTTTTAGTGCCGGGAGTGTCCGAGGACATTGTCGGCTCGCCAGTTTTGTAGCTGCTTCGAGACGGACACCCAATGGGTGAGCTACAAGTACCGTTGGGGAGGAATGTTGGATGGGAGGGTCGAGGAGTTGGAAGGTAGCGGCTGTGGCCTATAGTTAGGAACCAACCCCGGCATTTGCCTGGAAGGAAGATGGGAAACCACAGAAGACCATCTTCAAGGTTGCCGGCGGGGGGATTCGAACCTCCTCGCCTCCCGGATGTGAGCGACTGCCAACAGTCATGCCGCAACGACCTCGGCTAACTCACCCGGTTTTAATTCAAGTAAGGACTGCAGACGATAATTTCAAGTAGTTCCTACTTTTTTTGCTACCAAATGCTATCGTCCACGTCACTAGCTGCGGACTTGGATACTAGATGCCATCGCAGGCAGCACCTGGCGGTGAACGATGGTACTAATATTGCGATTTCAAATAATCTAACCTGCAGATTTTGGCTTCACACAAGTGTAGTTAGTGACGGTTCTTTCTTATGCCATAAAATAATCTATGACTTGGGACAGCCGGCTTTACTTCCCCTCCGAAGGAAGGCATTCTTTTAACGCTCTTAAAAAATCCAACGACTTCTGACGGGTATGAACCCGCGACCTTGGGCATAGAAGCCGTTCCAATTACATTAAGAAGGATGCACGCATCAATCAGTTTAGCCCATAAAATGGCTTAATTCAAACAATATAATATTCGTAATATTTAAAATTCCCTTGAATTAGTGGCAAAAGTCGCTACATTGGCAGCATTGTAATTTATACATTATATTAACTTTTTACTTCTCCATGTAGCCTACAGTGGTGTAAAACAAATATCCAAACGCCTTTTATTCTGATCGGTTTATTCTATTAAAAATAATAATGATAAACAAGATTGTTTTCCTACTGTTCTTATTGGTGGCTTCGGTGGCGTAGTTGGTAGCATGCTGAGCTTGCGGGTTCAATCCCGGCCGAAGTCGTCGGATTTTTTAAGAGCGTTAAAAATCCCTCAGTATGCCTTCCACTAACTTGGTTAGTTTGATACCACTACTGTATATTAGTTCCAACGTTAGACGCCAGGTGCTGGTTGCGATGGCATCTAGTCGTCAAGTTCGCAGCTAGGTGTCCTGGACGGTAGCATTTGGTAGCAAAAGTAGGAACTACTTGAAATTAACGTTTGCAGTCCTTACTTGAATGAAAAACAGATAACACACACTAATACAGCCATCACAATTAACACCGATTATCAGACAGATTCTACACACACCCAAAGTACACGGGGCTACATGACCGCGTTGTCCCAGCCCCTAAAGCAACCTGTTCTTATCAGAAAAAAATAACATTATTTATTTATTTATTTATTTATTTATTTATTTATTTATTTATTTATTTATTTATTTATTTATTTATTTATAGTTTAAAAACTTAAGACTAACCAATTTAAACTGTAAAATATGTTATAATATAAAAGAATACGCCTAATGTTGGTATTAATATTGTTGTTCGGGTCTTCAGTCTTTTGACTGATTATATGCAGCTCTCCACGCCTCCCTGCCCTGAGCTAATCGTTTAATCTCTACATAACTACCACATCCTACATCCGAGGCAATCTGTTTAACATGTTCTAACCTTGGTCTACCCCTACAGTTCTTGTCATCGACCCTTCCTTCCCTAACTGAGTTTGCTCTGGCGCAGTCAGCTGGCATTTGAGGGTGTGCAAATAAGGCGGGGCCGTGTCAGTAGATTTACCGACACGTTAAAGATCCCCGTCGGAGCAAAATTCCGGGACGTAAAACCAATAACATTATTATTAACTAAGTTTGCTATTGATCGCGGGTTCAAACCCTGCCGAAGTCGTCGATTTTTAAGAGCGTTAAAAATCCCTCGGTATGCCTTTCTTCGGAGGGGAAGTAAAGCTGGTGGTCCCATGTCATAGATTTATGGCATGTTAAAGAACCCTCCACTAATTACATCTGTGTGAAGCTAAATTATATATAGGTTAAACATTCGACAAACGCTCTTAGGTTACGACGTTCGTAAAGATTTATATGATTTTAAGATACTGATTTTTCTTATTTTATTAAAATTCCTGCCCATATTTTTATTTAACAACAGTGATTAATATCTACCTCTTTATGTATTATGTTTATATCTGATTTAACGAATGAGCCGACTTGACTTCAGAGCGCTTGACCGATGGCGTGGTGGTGTTCGCAAGACATTGTTGTGCCATTGGTCAACCGCTCTGATGTCAAGTCCGCTTATTCGTTAAATCAGGTATAAAGTGTTTGGCTCATTATAACTTATATGGCAGAAAATACAAGTGATTTAAAATTAATCATAATATTCTTTTAAATAAGTCCGCCAAGTTTTCTATTTTTTCTACAAATGTTATGCATTGTTTTTAACATGTGCATAATTAAATGATTGTGTGTTTTTTAAGCTAGTCAGACATTATAACATTAAATTTGGATAACAATAGGTGTATAATTTGTACCTAAAAAACTACTTTCGATAACAGCTGCGGATGCTGAAAATACAGTTTTCCAGCCGAGAACGGAAAAATCAACTGCATTCAAGAATTCGCTCATGCGCTGCATAAGGTGTTTGACCCGGTCGGCCCTTGGTATGCGAGCAGAAGGGTTTTGACATTTTTTTGCGTCATTGTGGATAACCCCTTTGCCGACTCCTTGCCAAAGCCTGAGCGGAGTTGAGGAACTCATTTTTGGGTCCCTTGGAGGACCGAGTGGAATTAAGGAAAATCGAGGGGAATTGGTGTTCGACCGAGTGGAATTGATGCCCTCCCTATTTTCCGTGTCCAAATCAAATTAGATTTTGCCAGTAATTAGCAACAGTTACAGCATTAGTATTTGCAGCTAGAAGATCGTCTTTTGAACATTTATGTCCTCCATCAAGGGGCAGATAAGCAGGCGTACTGGATCTTGTAACATGCTGCAGTCGGAGAACTCATCATTGTTCCATTTCTTGAGATTGTTCTTGCAGCGTGAAACCCCCGTCCTCAGCCTGTACAATGATTTCCAAATTCCATATGGCAAGTTGTGACCAGGTGCCATATTTTCTGATAGAGGAATAATTGGGTCTTTGATTTCTGCCTTCCATATCTTCACACGGGCAGCTTCTTGTGAGCCTTCGAGGACTGTTACTCCCCCAAAAAATCTATTTCTGGATTTAAGTCTCTGTCGAGCTGGTTGTTGGCCGAAAAGTGGATGCCTTGGATCGGCTTCTTGCCGTTTCTTCCCAGATGCTGCAGCTACCATTCATTGGACATGAGGTGGAGAAATTCCAATAAGAGGGTAGATCTTCTGAAGTGGTGTTGGTCTAAGACATCCAGACACAATTCTGGAAGACTCATTCAGAGCTATATCCACTTCTTTGGAATGTGGAAAAGAAAATGAAGTGGTGTTAATGTCATGTATGTCTATTGCGTCAACTTTATTGAATTTAATTACTAGTACATGGCGATTAAGAGTATCCTTGCACGGCTGGGAGTGGTGATGTATATTTTTTGCGATGAATCATATCTGTTATGGAAATATTATTAACCATGTGGAGGTGACGTGGATGCCGACAGAGTAGGCGGCCCAACCCGCTGCGTACACCGGATGTGCTTTATCAGATCCACGTGTGAATCAAGAGCGTCTGGATTAGTGCTTCAACATGTACCATAAACAGTAGTTTATCACAATCGTGGCTCGAGAACTAAACACGTGGTGTCAGGGATTATTTCATAAAACTAAGTCCCCTATTCTTGGATGTCACGGGTAATCTCGAGAACCACTGGATGTATTTTGATGCGGTTTTCACCATTCTGTAAAGGATATCTCGAGGAAGGTTTCTGTAGAAAATCATTTGTTTATGATCAAAGGAAGCTAAGCTGTAAAGATTTCAGTGGAAAAGTCGAAAAAAAACTGGGGTCCGTGCGATTTTTAAATTTATGCTGGACAAACCGTTAAAAATATCAATATACTATGACTGTAAGAATTGTTCAGCATGAAAGGTTCTACAAAAAAGTCCGTGAGAGCATATCTCTATCTTCAATGCATTGCCCACTATGAGTGTTGTTACGTTTTCATTTCTTCCAACAATCTCCGTTCAATTACTGAGGTGACAGTTTACGAGCTAGCTAGGGGTGAGCTTATCACCCCAGTTACAGCCTAACTAGCGGGCGAGCCTATTACCCCAGATACAGCCAGCAGGAAACTGTCAAGTCGTGTTGATTTAAGACTTCAGAGAAGTGTGGTTGTGTTTGGAGTTAAGTTAGTTAGTTATTGTTGTTTTAAGGGACGGACGTACGAGGTGTTTGAAGTATCCCAGGAAGTGCAACTCGGCTTTTCTTAATTTCGCCTGTAAACTTTTCGTTCCGCAAAATACACAGTCAAGTTAAGATTGGACGGAAGGGCGATTTGTGTTTCATGCATCTCTCCATTCTCCATGATAGTATAATTAACAGTCCAGTTATTTTAACCCATCCTGCCGAGACGTAAAACGTATACAGGTCTTAGCTCAATGACATCGAAAGAAAAAAGCGCTTATCAGGTAATGCTTTCATAAATGTTCCCGGGCGAAGCCGGGGTGGGTTGCTTGTATTTGTATATTACGAGGTTACTCTACTCATTAGGATTGGCTCTGATTGTGAGCTCAAGAATTAGATGGAATGAACTTATTTCATGTCTGATAGATTGTTAATTTTCAAACGACCTTTACAAAAGGTAGAAACCTGACTAATACGCTATCCATTTATGCGCTCTTGCCAGCCTGTGGAACGTGGTTTTGCGCTTAATCTCCGAAATGCTATGACCCATGCGCCGAAGATTATCCCACGTTCAAAGTCGGTTAACTCGCGACGTGTTGCCTTCTTCACTACACTCGTGTCTTTGACAGACTGCTCTGCTTCCCCCTCCCCCTGGGACCCACATCTAGTGGGACGTGGGTTGTCGACCACGGGTTCCCGGCTGAGTCCGCCATTCCTTCCACTTACTCGTGTCGGGCTCCTCTCAGTCTTCTTTCTTGTCGACTTCTCTTGGTCAACTCTTGTTCTCTTCCGACCCCGATGGTATTAAGGGTATCCGAGGCCTAGGATGGCTTTCACTTTTCCGCCTTAATTGGCCCTTGTCTCATCTTTCCTGATACTCTCCTTCTGCGAGGGGTCAGCGTTCTTTTTCTTTCCATGTTATCTCCTGCCTTCTGCACAAGGACCTCAAGGAGGCGGGGTGTATGTAGCCCCACCACTTCCGGTGCACCCTGGATAGTGCTACACCCTCAAGGGCTCACGGCTGGTGAGTTCGGGAGTTGGCGACCCCGAGTGTTTCCTGAACTGGGTCCGTTTTGTCCCCTTTTTCCTCTTGACTTTTCACTATCACCTAAACCATCAGGGGCCGATAACCTAGACGCAAGGCCCCTTAAAACAACAATTATCATCTTCTCCGCCGCAGCTAGCCGCAACGCTCAGGAGTACCCTTCCCGTGACTTTTGGTCACTGTGTATGTCATTTAAGGAAAGTTAGGGGGAGTGTTGTGTGATACAAGGAAGTTATTAATCTGCCTTGTTTTGGTTATCTCCTGAATTGTGGCTGATGATGTTAACTGAGATAATTTTACTTACTTTTATAGGGGAGAAATGTACGAGTTGGCAGCACTGCTACTGATATGCAGATGCAGACAATTAAAAGTGGGATTTATGAGTGCCTGTTGTACAGTCAGTGACCGTCACGTATAAACATCCGGACAACAACCTTCACAGCGCACACGTCACCAAGTTCTCTCGTCGGTGGTCGCTTCTTAACTATAGATAGTCTCCTGCGTGGATAAGCAAAACGTTATCCGCATCCGCACGACTGTTATCCGCATCCGCCCCGCATCCGCACGACTGTTATCCGCATCCGCCCCGCATCCGCACGACTGTTATCCGCATCCGCCTCGCATCCGCACAACCTTCTTCCGCATTCGCACGTTTGTTATCGAATCCACTGGCATTACAATAACATGTTTAATTAGATAAAGCAACATATTGTTACGGCTGTGAGTTTGTGTCATCGCTCGCCGCTTGAGTCACAACTGCCCCAGGGGCTGGGCTGTGGCCTGCCTCCTGTATTGCGAGTGCCTTATGCAACAGGGCTACTAAGACAAAGGGATAGTCCAGAATATTCGTGACTGGACCAGCGATGGAAACCTCGAGAAGCCGTGAACCCTGGATGGATCTGGAAGCATGTATTGAGTCACCGGCCTGCTATATAAGTGCGACCTGTCATACAGGGGTTGTTGTTGTGTTTTACGAGCTAGTGTGAGCGTTTATTCTGAGCGACAGAAGTGTGGTGACTTGCGAAACCCCTAGTGTAGCGGCGAAGTGAGGAACATACAGGGGACTGCCGTGTTCTGAGTGAGTGTGCTTTCACTGAGTGTCAGATATTGTGGTGTCGAAATCCAGTGACATTGTTTCTCCCAGCTTGTGAACAGCGCGCAGCAAGTGGTCGTAAGTACTGTAGTAGGCGCACATTAGGAAGAAGTTGCATGTAGTTCTGTCAAGGCCACTAGGCTCATTAGCGGCAGGATTAACTTCTGTGGTTTGTTGACAAGTGAAAGGGGCAAGAGCTCTCCACAAGCAAGAGACTTTTAGAAAACTGGAGTAAGGTTCCTATTGTCTGTAATTGCTGATGAGTAGTGTAATTTTCTGGCCGCAATAAAGTTAATTACTTCTTTAAGCAGTAATTGGTGTTGTGCTTCCTACCCACCGTAATCCAGTTAACAAAAGTGCCACTAGGGGGGGTGACACGTAACAATATTTAGACATTTGAGGAGAAAGTCGTTCCCTTAGGCTTTGTATAAGGTGCGCTCAAATAGTAACGAGCCGGAGGCTGTAATGCGCAAACCGGTGACGACATGGACTAATCGTGGCGTGTGTAACGAGGTGTGGTTCCGACCAGAGCGTGGAAGGTCACAGCCCGTCGCTAGAGGACACGCGTGCACGTCACGTGACGATACAAAGCGAGCAGCAGCATGCATCAATCGTCCAACGCTGACAGTCGCATTGCAAACAGTGACATGGAGGCGCCAACCGAAGAGCAAAGAGGTGTTGACAGCGGAAGGAGTAGGGGGAACGGACAAGTGTACGGCGAATACTGTATGTCCCTTGCAAGGGTCAAGGCGTGGCACAAGCGCTTCAGGGAAGGACGGGTGTCATTAGCCGATGATGCCCGGTCTGGGGCACCCCCCCCTGCATTACCGATGACAACGTCCAGCTGGTTGATGCACTCATTACCCAAGACCGCCGAGTGTCAGTGAACGCCATAGTCGCTCCAATGCACGGCCTCATATGGCCAACACAGTCGCGGCACTCCTGCAGAAATTCAAATGGGAGGTTCTCGGCCACCCTCCATATAGTCCTGACCTCTCTCCCTGTGATTACGCCATGTTTGGTCCCCTGAAAAGAGCTCTGCGGTGCCAACGATTCACCTCGGACGCCGACGTCCAGCTGTACGTGCGGAACTGGTTCACATCGCAGCCCAGGGAATTTTATGAGACAGCCATTCACCGCTTCGTGTCACAGTGGGACAAGTGACTCAACAGCCAGGGCCAATACTTCTAACATACATGTACTGGTTTATGTAATTATGCCTCCTTCTCGTTACTTTTTGAACGCACCTTATATTTTGACATTTGAGGAAAAAGTCGTTCCCTCAGGCTTTATAATATGTCATGTGCTATGTTTAAAATGAATGTTATACAGCCAGAATTGCAACTCTTTCCTGTTCGGAGTGTTAACTATGCTTAATGACATAATTTGAATGAGATTAGCTTAAATCATCTTACATTTGTCATAAAAAATACATAGGGAAAATATTATAATGTCATAAATATCCGGGTCCTAGTAATGATAATCAACAAGTTCGGATTGTATTCTAAAAACTATCCGCAACTTTTCTTCAGACATTATCCGCGGATAATCGCATCCGCGCACGGCTTAAATTGCAGGCACTGAAGTGCACGTTAGTTATTGCTAGGGCTAGGATTTTAATGCCCTATTAAACAACGAAAAATGCACTTTGAAAAATGCAGTTATGACCTAAAGATCTCCAAATAATGCCCTATAAAATTTATAAAATGCCCTTGAAATTGTAAACATTCTACTCTGATATTTGGTTTCTGAATATAAATTCAAAAACACGTAAAAAAATAGTACAGATTAGTAAAGATAAAGTTTATTTAATGAGGTTACCGAAAGTTAAGAACTAAGCAAAGCAAATAACATATTAAGAAATTAAATTTAAGACCGAAAATAACCCTCTTGAAAAGATGAAACCGGCCGTAGTAGCTATGCGTGCTGAGGCGCAAGACTATTGGTCCAGGTTGCTCCACACTCTGTAGACAAATTGGTTCGAACCCTACCGTTGACCGTCCTTCAAATGGTTTTCCTCAGTTTCCCATTTTCAGATCAACTTAAACGTCAGGATCAAACCTTCTAATAGACCACGACCACGTCCGTCCAACACCTCGTCCATTCATCTCCTCTCACAAGGTTGTCGCCAGGAAGGGCATCCGGCTTTAAGAACTACCCGACACATTATAAATTAATCCCGTAGAAACAGCAATAGTAAGGGGTATACATGAATACACTTGAAAACATTAAAAGAAGTACTTCAAATGCATATAGAATGCAATAAACCTCGATAAGCACTGAAAATTGCATAAAAATGCAATAAAACCCCTAAAAATTCCCTGTCCCACATAGAGAAAAATGCAAAGAAAGGCTGCAAAGTCATCGAAATCGTAGCCCTAGTTATTGTTTTAAAAATTGTTGACCCGGGTTATGTTGCATTAAAATAACTTTATAGTTGGCATAATCCTGTGCCAATCATCTACGTATATAAAGCTGAAATTTGTGTGTCTCTTCCTTATACAAATCTACGCTGTTTCACCGATCCAAACCAAATTTTGTATACTTACGTTTTGGGGGTCTGCATGATTGAAGTTATTGGTTGGTTGGTTCCTTAGTTTAGGTGCTGCGACAACGCGGTCATGTAGCCCCGTGTACTTTGGGTGTGTGTAGAATCTGTCTGATAACCGGTGTTAATTGTGATGGCTGTATTAGTGTGTGTTATGTGTTTTTAATTCAAGTAAGGACTGCAGACGATAATTTCAACTTTGGCTACCAAATGCTATCATGCACGACACCTAGCTGTGAACTTGGCTACTACTAGAAGCCATCGCAATTAGCGTCTGGTGACGAACGTTAGAACTTCAGAGCATTAATCAAATCAAACCTAACCTACAAATTTTGCTTCCCTTCCCCAGGGGCCCAAACTAGTGGGACGTGGGTTGGCGACCGCGGGACCCCAGCTGAGTCCGAGGCTTTTCTTCCACTTACTTGTGCCGGGCTCCTCTCTTGGTCTACTCTAGTTCTCTTCCGACCTCGACGGTATTAGGGTATCCGAGGTCTGGGGAGTATCTTCCTTTCCCGCCTTAATTGGGCCTTCTCTCATATTTCCTGATCCCTCATTCTTCTAGGGATCAGCCTTCTTTTTCTTTTCTTTTAAGTATCTTTTTCCTTTCCTTAAACCATTTTGAAACTTGTATTATTATTATTATTATTATTATCTCTACATAGTATAAAACAGTCCCCGATTCTTGGATGAACGGGTAATGTCGGGAAACAATGAAAGGATTTTGATGCGTTTTTCACCATTCTGTAAAGGATTTCTCAAGGAAGGTTTCTGTAGAAAAACATTCATTTATGACCAAAGGGAGTCGTGCAGTAACGATTTCAGTGAATCGAGTCGAACAAAAACCTGGATTCCGCGAGCCTCTTAAGCTTACGCTGGGCAAACCGTTAAACATGTGTATTAAGAGGGTAAGATTAGCTCAGCATGAATAGTTCTACAAAAAAGACCCCGACACCATATCTCTATCTTTAATTCATCGCCCACTATAAGTACTTTTACGTTTTCATTTCTTCCAACAATCTCCATTCAGTGGAAATTTAAATTACTAGCTTCGGAGTGAGTTTGCGAGCGAGCCTATCACCCCTGCTTCGGCCAGCATCAAACTGTCGAGTTAAGACTTCAGAGACGAGTATGTGTGTTTGGAGTTTCGCTGTTCACCTCGGCTATTCTGAATTGCGTCTGTGATCTGCCTTCCGTGCGCCTTTTAAGCTTACGCTGGGTCAACTGTTAACTGGTTATTATTATATAACAAATTGTTCATTAAACACAGTTCTTCTGGTTTTCGGCAAACTTCGGTGGGCGTACACAAGAAGTTTTGCTGGTATTCAATCACTATTCAAGAACTTCCTGACAATATTACAGCTGTCCAGTATTGCCGCCTACTGCAGTTTCTGATGGATGTTGAATGGTAGATTGAGTTGGTGTAGAACAGTTTTGAACTGTTTTGGTATTATTATTATTATTATTATTATCATCATCATTATTATTTGAGTGTGGACTCCGTCTTGAGGGAAGAATTAAGTCAAAAAATGTTCAACAACAATATTGGAATGCAGCCGAAATAATTCAGAAACCTCTGTCTGTCTGTTAGGTAGTCAGCCCGAAGGCTGGTTGGATCCTCAAAAAGCACCGCCGTTATGTTATGTGAGTAGATACCCACAAAAACCCAAGGCAGCGCTATATTGAGGCGTTCTAGGCAAGAAGAGGAGTGAGGTAGTTTGCCATTGCTTTCCTCACTGAGTCAGAACAGTAGTCCTAACCCTATGAGTTGAACCTTTCACAGCATTCACAGGCACTGACTGTGTCCTGAATGCCATTACTAAGCCCCACCCATACCTCAGTAGCTTCCATATAATCACAGCCATGAGTGAGACTGAGACATCGGTGAAAAGCCACCTTTTACTCTAGCCTGTGCCAACTGACAAATGCAAATGTACTGTATTCATCAAGAGATGGCGAACAGGCGGCAGAAACCTCTATAGACATCAAATTGGCAGGTGATAAGCTAAAGGAAGTACGATACTACTGTTACTTAGGAAGCAAAATAATCAGTGATGGACGAAGCAAAGAGAATATAAATGTAGGTTGGCTCAGGCAAGGAAAGCATCGAATATAGATTTACGTCGACTATTAGTAAATCATTTTTGAAAGCCTTTGTCTGGGGCGTGGCGCTCCATGGAAGTGAAACTTTGACTAATGGTGCAACAGAAAAGAGGAGAATTGAAGCGTTTGAAATGTGGTGTTACAGGAGAATGATGAAGATCAAATGGGTAGATAGGGTAACAATTGAAGAGGTATTAAGACGAGTGGGAGATGAGAGATGTTTCTGGTGACTGATAATGAAGAGAGGAGATAGGTTCGTAGGACGCATACTAAGACACCCAGGAATAGCAAGCTTATTTCTGGAAGAAAGGGTCAAGGACAAGAACTGTAGGGGCAGACCAAGGTTAGAATATGTTAAACAGATTGCCTCAGATGTAGGGTCAGGGAGGCATGGAGCGCTGCATCAAACCAGTCAAAAGACTGAAGACTCAAACAACAACAACAACAACAACAACACAGCATTTCGAAGCAACTCCCTCGTCCCGGGCTAGTTGCTATGAATGTGTCAGGCTCTGTTTACAGGGGCGGATGTTGGTAGTGTTGAGTTACACATCAGCCCCTCCATATGTTCTGCTTGTTGCTCGTAAACACAGCTGCAGCTACACGCCTACCACCAGTAAAAAAAAAGTATTCACACACAACTTTTCTCTAAATAAGGTATTAGATCAAGGGTCTTCAACCCGCAGTCTAAGTTACAGATCTTCACAGCGCTCACAAAATTGTAAAGACAGCCAACCTTTCGCTTTTTTTCGCTGACATTCAGCTGTTCGTGGTGTTTTTTCTAAACAAGGCGCAGACCTATGAATGGGCCAAAGGGCCTTTCTCCTTCTCTGAGCAACACATGAGCCTCTTTAAACATTTTCTGGATTAAATATTAAATAATTTATTTTATCTCATGAATGTAATATGCATCCTTGCTGTCCACATCGTTTTGTAGGGGCTAGCATTCTTGGCTGTCACCGTGGAGGGCCTTGTTCGATTCCCGGCTCTGCCAAGAAATTTAACCCGCGAGAACTGGCGCATGGGTATTTTTGACCCGAGGCTTAAATGATGCTCCATATTTTCGTTTTGGTCAGCCTTTATTCCCTGTCGCTTACTGTACCTTCCTTCCTAGCCTTGAGCTTCACCCTGCGAAAGAAACATGTCCATAGCTTTTTGAACACTCGAGTTATTTCTATTATTTCGGGTCAGATTTACCCATGGCGCCAGTCCTCGCGTGACAATTTTCGGCTTACGTTAGTCGGGCCTATGTGTAAAAAATAAGGGGGAAAATTCACCTATTTTGGTGCAGCACAATTAATTCATTCATTCATTGATCCATGTTTACGGTCTAGGGACACCTTGGTCATCAGCTCCTTTGTTATCAAGGCTAATTTTACTGTTACGAAAATTATTGTCTTTTTTATCCATGTTAAATTTGAAAAATGTAAATAAACCTCTTCTTACATTGGGAATAGTTCATAGGAAGACACCAGGTGTAAAATTACTTCATGAAATATGTACGACTACGACTCACTTTGGGTCAATATGACCCGGCGCCAGTCCTCAGTGGTTATTTCTAGTGAGGGCTCGAGCGGGGTTCACCACGGTTAAATGGAGTGGGATTACCCCTCCCTAGCTACGTTACTGGTCTTGTCAGGGGGATGACAGTTCATAGGGAGCGCGTGGGTCGGGGTAAGGCCCTGTACTGGATGTTCTGCCAACCAATGAAGAATTAATTTTAGCACTAAGGTTCCGTAGTTGGCACTCATGAACGTTCACATCAAACCGACTGGCGGAAGCGGGAATAGTCTGTTATGTTTGTGTTATTTTCATCAATAATCAATAACTCATCGCAGAACATACTGTTCATTTACGTGTAATAAAGGCTACATTCATATGGCTTTTTACTTTTTATGTTGCCAGACTTGCCAGTACAATCCATTGCCTCAGGCGGTGTTCTCTCTCGGAAATTCTATAACCAAAAGTGACGAATCTCTTATACTTCCATGATCCTTGGGTCTTGTCCCTCTGGTTTTAATACTAGCGCTTAGAGACAGCCCAGCGGGGCTAACGAAGTGACCCTAATGCTCACGAATATAACCGATCAGCCAACCTCTTCCACGTACTATATAAGACAGACCAAGCGGGGCATGATCCTTGGGCAGCCACTTTTCTTTCGTTTATCGACGGGCTATTTGTTCTGTGCATTAATTCTTATTAGAGTCTCAGACACTCACTGGACAACTGAAATAAACTAAAGTCCAGCCGCTGAGCCTCCAGCAGGGTGTCCATCCCCTTATCTCCCTGGCCCTTTCTCAACAGCTTATGAATTGCTTGGAAATTCCGTTTCATGTACCTGAGTTTCTAGTGAACAAATATATTTCATTTGCGAAAAAATATTTTTCTTTTACAGTAAGAGACAGAATATGTAATTTTAAATAAATCAAGTAAAGTTATGTTTAAAAATGTTGAACAAATATGTTAAATAAAAACACAGAATATTAATTTTAAAGTAAAAATATCTAAAACAAATGTCATTATGATAAAATATGTAGCAATAAGATGTAATTAGATGATAGCTAAGGTTCTAATTCATGGATATTTATCATTTTTAGTTACGTATATAAGCAAAGGGAAGGAATATGTATTTTTATAAAAATCCTAGCCCTAATGATCGATGTAGGTTGTGAAGTTTCAGGTACGTTCGGTTTGTCCCGCTGCGCTGGTCAGTCTCGGTGCGTGTCAAAAGATCGTGAAGGGGGATGGATGATCGGTTGCGGTCGTGAGTATTCGGGTCGCTTCGTTAGCCCCGCTGGGCTGTCTCTAAGCGCTAGTGTTTTAATAGCCTATCATTTGGGGCTTTACAGAGCAAACTATCAGGTCCAGAAACAACGTCCCAGGCATCTCATAGCTACAATATCACAATCACAGCAGGAAATACCAGCATAGCGTTTATCAGCATGAAGTACTGGAAACTGCAAATAATTGCATAAGACTAGATGTTTTGCTCTTGATTCGAATTCCAAGAATACAGGTAATTTCCTTTCTTATCCAAAGAAAGATGCGAAGAAGGAAAACGCAGCTCACTTGTTTGTTTATTTATCTTTCTGTTAACCACCTCAACATAATATAAAACTAAGTCTACAATTCTTGGATGGAACTAGTAATCTCGAGAACCACTGGATGGATTTTGATGCTGTTTTTACAATTCTGTAAAGGATTTCTTGAGGAACGTTTCAGTGGAAAAACATTCATTTATGACCAAATGAACCTGAGCAGTAACGATTTCAGCGAATCTAGGGCCGTTATTTGATCTCCTTGGTTTGTCACTGGAGGAGGTTCCATCTGTTTTTTCGCCGAGGCCTGTATGACGTTGGGTATCGTACATATACACTTCCCTTTTGTTTCTGTTCCCTGATATCCATCCATCCCTCTCCCGCCCTTTGTCTTTATTTGGACTTCCTCACTCTTCGAGGAGTCTCAATTCCCCCCCCGCCCCCTTTTCATTCTCCTTCCTTACTACTCTTTCCAACCGAAAGTAGTGGCTACGCGGGCTAAAGCGCAGCGTTAGGTCAAGGGGTCAAGCTCTCTGCTGACTCGGTAGACGCGTGGGTTCGAGCCTCACCGTCGGCTGTCCTTGAAATGGTTTTCCGTGGTTTCCCATTTTCAACAGCAGGCAAATGCTGGGACAGTACCTTCTGACAGGCCACGGCCGCTTCCTTCCACATCCTTGCCCAGTTTCATTCATCTTCATCCATTCCATCTCTCATCCCGACGCGCAGGTCGCCCACGGACGTCGACTAGAAAGACCTGCACTCGGCCTCTCAGGAGGCTACACGACCAAAAGAAAGAAACCCTACTCTTTCCGCCGTCCTAATTAATGTGGCGCGTTTTTCTACCAAGGTCCATACAGTAGTTTCTGGCTGCTCTCTGGTGACGAACAGAGGAATTTCTCTAGTTTTTGTAAGCTCATTGACACAGATTCTTTGGCCACATTGTTTTAATTCTATTGAAAAAGGATGCAAGGTTCCTTTCGAAACGTTTATAATTTTTTTGTTTGTTCACACGGCAATATGCACCCTGTAAAACACGGAAATTCACGGATAAGGTAATTAAGCGGTTAGATGTTTCCCAACAACGTTGCCTTAGACGAATTCTTGGAGTCTCTTATCGTGATCATGTCATAAATGAAGACGTCTTAACAAGATCAGACTCAGTACGACTGTAACTGAGCGTCGGATGTAACTTGCTGGCCACGTCCTCCGTATGCCCCAATACCGTCACCCACGAACTGCACTAAAATGGACACCACTGGGAGGAAAAAGGAAACGAGGCCGCCTCGAAGAACTGGGCGTCGAACAATGAGAGAAGATGTCAGGACCGACTGGGTGAAACTTAATATAAGGCATCCAACCTTTAGAATGAAGCACTGGTTAGATGGGGATATTCTTCTCTCTTTCTGTTGCACGTGAGACATGTATGACGCTGACATTTTCTGGCAATCCACTGTTGCCATATCAGTCGAAAATTTGTCTTTGTCGAAATAACAGCATATTTGGGTAGAACTATGTTTTGCCGATCTTTTTTGTCCTATATTAGAACTACGTAAACTTGATAGAAAGGCTAGAAAAATTAGATATCCATATTGTTTTTAAAACTATAAACTGTGTCCCCTTTTTAGTAAAATCGATCTTATATCATGTTGCATTGACTTTCTGATGCCTATTTTTCACACACGTGTAGCTAAATGTGCCGTCTTGATGATGGATTATTGAAATATTTTATACTGGCAATATTACAATTTTCATGTAGGTAAAACTTCTGAATATTCTCTCATAATCGCATAGCAGCATTGAAAAAGTTCGTATGCTGCCAACTTTTCTATTTTTAAAGATAACCATATCATGCCAGTTTGAGAGTTGTAGAGGAATGTTGGAAGATGTTTTCTACCTGCTTACCCAGAGTGTAGGTTTAATTGTTTACACAGGCCGGGCTGTTCATTGACCGTGGATTATAAGAATGAAGTTTCGAAGGGCAGCGGGGTGCAGCTTGCTACTCACAGCATTATTACTGTGCCCTCCGAGCTTGTATTTCAGTTGTTCAGCTGTCTCTATCTTGAGTGTGTGTGCAGCAGTTCTGTTAGATTTAACGTGTTGTATTTTACGTATTTCACGTACAACAATGGATAATTTTGTGAAAAGAAAGCGTGGTCAAGTGCTCGGAAGGAGGGAAAAGCAGTTCGTAATTAATGTGTTCAGTTATTTTAAGAATCTTAAACCTAACGAAAGTCTAAATCATGAAAGGTAAGCCAATGGGGAGTATTTTCTTTAATTACGTACTTCAACTTTAACTGCAGTCGAAACATCACACATTTCCTTGTGCTTGTACTTTATTTATTTTATTTTGATTGTTTTCTTTATGTTACATTCAGCATACATTATAGTTAATTTAATTTTGTTATATGTATTATGTTAGCCTACTATTAGTATTATTATACAGTACTTAATTCAAGTCTTCGTCACTACACAATCGCTGAATGTGCGGAAAGTGTACGCGAAGCGCTTTGTACTGCCTCCTCTCATGGAGTGGCAACCCTGTCTTAATGCGCCATAAGACCAATGCTTCATTCTAAACGTTGGATGCCTTTTGTTAATCTTGTATATTTAATTAATATTTGAATATATATCAATTATAAATACATATTGCTCTGCTTAGAAAAGAATACAATCGGTTTCTAACAATATTATACGAAGAAATTGAATTATATTGAATCACACATCGATTTTAGTCGATACACTGCGCTCGAAAACGATATCAGTTACTATCGATATAATTCAAAATAAGAGCTGGTTGTTCCAACGCTTCCCGTGATTTAAATGTGATATTTCTTAATTCGATTGATAGGAAGTACCGCACTGACAATTAAATAATACTGGTGTGTGATAAGAGCAGCTGTAATTTTGTCTTACAATTCATTTTTAATATTTTAGTATAGTAGCCTACTCTTTCTATTTGTACATATAGGCCTATGTCATGCTATGTGCTTTGTGGAAATATGGGCTGATAACCTTGAAACATCCACAACTATTCTGAAAGAGCCTATGTTTTCTTCTCTACCTGATATCACAGGGGGAAGAAATCATCTATTATTAGACCAATTACTAAAATATGATCATTATAAGGCAGGGGAAAGAAAGAAAGAAAGAAAGAAAGAAAGAAAGAAAGAAAGAAAGAAAGAAAGAAAGAAAGGAATATAAAGTACAGGTGGGGGATAGAATAGGGGAAAGGGTCGAGTAGACACGGGCCGGGAGAGGAGTGGGGGCCAGTAGGCCAGGTCGGAGACGGATCGCGCTCGAAGGTGCATCGTCGCGCCATCTCATATTATCAGTTGGAACTACTTGCGCCGAGCAGTAGATTGGTGTCAAAATTTTGCATTAAGATGCAGCTCTAGCCATACATCCTCCTTGGTCAGGACCCTCGGCATCTCTTGGGATAAGCCGAAGCTGTTGCGATCGACCGACATCGGTGGAGAAGACTTGCTGCCTTGCACAGAATCTAGTGATGATGGTGAATATCTCAAAAGCATTGATAATTTAAATGTATTTTTACAGATAAATTTTATTTACTATATTAAGTTTTCGTAAAATAAAAGCCCTATTTAATTGACAGTATAAGCATGTTATAGCAATGCTGATGAAGGGTTGAAGACATGTCTCGTTCAATAAACATTATATTATTAACAGGTCTCTCCGGTACTCAATTAATAACACAGATTATCATACTAATTCTACACACACTGACGTAAACGGGGCTAAATTACCACGGTATCCAAGCCCCTAGAAACTACGACTTTTTCCTGGAATGTTGATTTCATTCGTCCGTTGTGTTCATGCAGCACTTTCTCTAATCTCCCAGCTCCATATTGATCTTGAGTCACTAACTACCATGCCGTGGCGAGAGAGCGGGTCTTATCAGCTCGCATCCTTCCTTCCGCTGGCCACGCTTGGAGGATTACACTGCTGCCCTATCAGCTGACAATGAGGATTCAAACTTACAGTAGTTTGAAACACATTTTTAGCGTTGCTTTGGAAATATAGTAAAATAATTGCTTTTCAGTCGATCAACACGTTTAATGTGAGGAATAAAACGTATTCACTCATATTTGTTAGCCTGAAAAAAAAAAGTTGAATTAATGATACACCGAGGGCCTTTCTTAGCCTATTTTCATTTATGATAAAATAGGCTTATGAGATCACCTTTTGTCCATGTCTGTGTATGTGTCCCTCCTAGTAACTTCTAAACGGCTGGAGCGATTTCAATGAAACAAGGTAAGATCATAGTATTATTTCGGCCGACCCCGACCGTACCGAAAAATTTCACCGGCATTCTGTATCTCCGAAACTATTACTGATATCACACTGAAATTTTGTACGGTGGTAAAGGGTACTATTAGAAGTTCAGCTATGAGACGTCCAAAAACCTGTAAAATTCAAAACGAACATGGCGGCCAAGCGAAAGTGAAACATTTTAATAGACTTTTCTCGCGATTTAACCATCGGAGCACAGTAAAATACGGCACAGTAAATTTTTATGCACTTTGAAATGCACTGGCATCTAATTTAGTTCAATTGTTCACAGAACCTAAAGATGGCGGCTGTGCGCAATTTGAAAAAAAATGTTTTTATTTCTTTTGTATTAATAATGCGATCGAAGTGAACGTTTGAATAATGAACCTATGCAAAGATCGTTATCTAATAGGACATAACTCGATGGCCTACATATATCAAAATCCAACATGGCGACCATCCGAAATATTTTGACGGTTCTCAATATCTAGGAATCTTCTATTACAGCAACCAAACTGAAATTTTGTATGTTGATAGAGGCAATTAACATAAGTAGGATATATGAAAATAGGCTGTATAGTTCTTCACGGAACTACTTGTTATAGAACTGAATCTCGCCGAAGCCGCGTGAGGGGCGGAGAGCGTTGAGTCACCGCCAGATGGCTAGCATTTACCGATTACACGAGCGGGTCGGGAAGCACCGGTTGCTGGGCTAGCATTCATTACACTACATACGCAACTGGCAAGATACCTTAGTTTAGATAATTAAGACTGGTGGTGAATTGCTGTAGCCTATCTCGTATCCCATGAACATGGTTTGATATAGAACAAAACATCGAATTTTGCTTATGAAAACTTTTCTTCTCAAGAAGAAGTCTTTTGTTTGAGGTTCCCCCACAAGGAAAAGTCGCAAGGTGCTGAAACTTATTGAGAAATGTACACTCAAGTTTGAGCATTAGATTAATTTCACGTTTCAATCTTGGCTGAAACTTACGAATACATTTTAAAATGGTTAACGTTTACGCATTTTATGTAGCTGTAACATGCAACTGACAATTGTTGCAGTTGTGATCAAGTTTACTTGTGGAATCTGTCAGCAGCGCCTTCAAATGCACATCAGTTACAGCAGAGATGGGCACAATTCGGTCATTGAGCAGTGCTCCCGCTCCGGCAGGACAAAGAGTCGAGTATGCGCTCTCACCGAAGTTAACCTCGTAGCTGATTGCACAGCTTGCCGTTATAAGCGGCGCATCACAACAGCTTTAAACAAAACATATGCCTATGTCTTCTTATATATCTGAATTGTATTTTGCAGATGATGATGAGGAGGTGTGTGTATCCTTTCGCTGAAGCAGACTGGTTACATTTGGAGCGATCGATCTTGCACTTGCAATTCGAAGAACGGCAGTGACATGTGCGTCAGTTGGAGTGGCTCTTCGTGGAAATTCATTTATCTTCTTTAGAGAGAACAGTTTCTCACACAGATATGTTGAACCAAACATTGATAGCAGTTTGGCAGTACTTTTCTGCATGTTTGGGAAATCTGTTTGCGGAAACTGTTCATAAAAATATGCTAAGCTTGTTCGTGATTCATATCTAGCGTACAGCCGTACACATACTGTAATATAAGCCTACTCAGCCCGGTACAATGCTGTAACTATGCTTGCGCCTTGACTGCGCATATTGCCATCTAGTGGTTCCAGCACAAACTATTAGCGAGCAGTCAGCTGGTCCCGGCCAGGGGGTGTCAACCAGATAGGGATTATTTGGTACCATCGGTGTAGTAGCGCGGCCAGACGTAAGGAGCGGATTAAGCGCTGTATATCGTCTTGCCAACATATGCATGATACACGTTTTAATTGAATTGCAAATATATCCCTATATTTAGTCAATAAATATACACATAATTCCTAATTGACATTTCCTTGCAATTATCTTGCTCACCGACGATAATTACGTCACTTATCATTAAATAAACATTATTTCTACTGGGTTGGCGGCATTGACCAACATGGACGCTCTGTTTATGTCGTGTTTGGTGTAAACAATATTGGCCGTATATTAATATTTTATAATAAGCTAATGTTGTGTTCTTTCTCATCTTTCTTTCATCAAATCGTCTTCTTGGTAATGAGAAGTGAACAGTTCTTCTTCTGCTACGCCAAGTAAGTACGCTTATTTTAAGAGTTTAAGTGAAAACTTGTTTCTGTAGTGCCTGTGAAAAATATATCGTACCGGTAGCCTAGTTTTGAATTGATATTAGACGCAGTGTACAGGTGATATTCTACTTGACATATTAATTAACTTTCACTGTTATTTATTCCACAGGTAGGCCTACCAAATTCTGTGAACAAACAAATCGTAAATTGCTGTTCTCGAAATAGCAGATGAATGTGGCAATTTGGCCTACTCTTCTGAGAAATTACCAGGTAAGAGTCTATGTTACCGTAATGTTTTCAACTTGATACATCTTGCAGAGATACATACAGTATCATGAGCCTATTGCATATGTGTACTCAAGTTCTTGAGGAGATCAGTTCTTGCACAGCCATTCCAAAGTAATGGAGGTTACAAGCGTACAACTATATTGTTTAAAAAATTAATGTTAAAAATTATATATTCTGAAACCAAATATGTTGCAAGTATAAGTTTTGTTTTTATTAAGGTTCAAGCATAAATCAATTTCCATTCATCAAGTAATATCCAAAATATCACCTTTAAAAGAGGGTAACGGAGGTTACTCACACATATGGCTAAGTCGTGACTTCTTAACTATTTCCTAAATTTTCTGTGAATAATAATGGTAAAAAAAAATATTTTAAATTAATCAAATTCTTAAAAATTTGGGCTATTTATTTGCAGTACTCCCATGAAAAATAATGTATGGAAATTAATATTAACTATTTTACAAAAAGTAACGGAGGTTACAGCCTGAGTAACGGAAGTTACATGTGAATTTCAAGATGTGGTTTCTGGCTGTTTATGGCTCAGATTAGAGTCATTTTTAATAAAGTGTAATAGGAAATGAAATTGCTAGGATCATAAAGAAATGCAATTTAGTTTTGATGGAAAAAACATATATTTAATAGTTTTAAACAATTAGCCTAATTACTACTAGGCTACCTTACAGTATCTTGTCTTTAATGTTAAAAATAATACTGAAAATTATATTATTTGAGAGAAAACTATTACAATATCTTAATAAAGAAATTTCAAATAGTTTTAAGAAATAAAACATGTTGAAAGTAAACAGTTAGCCTATCTATCAATAGTCCCAATGGTACGATGCAATGTCTGACCCAGAAATCGTTAAGCCTCCCACACATCTCCGATAGACTCATGAAAAACATACTGGACACGATTAAGACCACTTATCTTTACTTCTGGAGTTTTCAATATTGTTTTTATTTGTTCAAACTGAATAAATTTAATGTCATTTTCATCCGTTCGAAATACTTTCTTGGAACTGTCGCACGTTCTCATGAACATTACTTGAACCTCCCCTTCTTCTTCACAGACACAACTTTGGCAAACAGCCACATAATTATAGACATTATTTTTTACTTGACCTTTTATTTCCACAAGAACATAGGTACCACACGTGATGTTTTTTGCCGTAAGTTCATATCTGTTTGGTTGAACTGATGATGATGTACCTGGTTCAGCTTTGGTCTCCTCCTCACTGTCTGATGGAAATACATCAGCATATTTAATCCTTTGATGTTGACTCTCCTGTAAGTATTCTCCTTCTTGTTCTGTGTCGGTATCTGAGTCTAAAACCTTAATTTTCTTTAGTTTAGACTTTGCTGTGATACCAGCAAGAACATGGCTGTCATCATGCTTCTCAAAATAATGCAGTGAATTGAGACCAATTACTTTTTCCTTCTTGCTCTTCTGTTTTAGCTTGTACTGTACTTTTCTTGCTTTTTTCCATCGAGTGTTAAGCAGGTCTTCATTTTGTTTGATGTCTTCTTTTGGAACAAAGAAAACGTGGGTTTTCTTGCAGGTCATTGTGGCAAGTTCATAATACTCTTTCGCAGAATTAATATTGAGGTTTTCCGCTTTAATCTTGTGCCACAGTAGATTCTTAACTACGGCTCTGACGCCATCTACAGCACCTTTGCCATGAGATGCAGCAAAAGTTGTCCATTCGACGAACTGACAGTTGAGATCGTCCTCTAGTTTGCAAAGGTTTGAGACTGTATACTTGCTCCGAAATTGACTTGCAGCATTGTCTGAGAATATAATTAGATGGTCAACTTGTGGAAATTCTTCTTTAATGAAATTGCCTATGAGTTTCAAAAATGTCCACACTGCATATTTACTATGGTCTAGGTTGTCACTAATTATTACAAGCGATTCAGTTTTACTTGTAGACCATATAACACAAGTAAAAACAGTGACATGGCGTTCTCTCCAATGCGCACTTTGTATTTGATTCTGTGCGGTCAAAGAAGCGTTTTCCGCAAAATCAACTTGGAGGCCATGGTCAAATACAAGGTATTCTCTGCATCCCATGCGCTCTGTTCAGTATTTAAACTGGTGAAATCTCGACAGATATTTATGAATATTTATGTTCGAACATAAAATAGTTATAATTATCGTCGAACATAAACAGTCGTATGCAACTCGTCTATAATTGTAATTAAGACACTCGTATGGAAATTATAAAAATTGTGTCTTAATTATTGTAATTATAGGCTCGTTGCATAATGCACTATTAAGTTACAAGGTGCACATATAATAAGCCACTACAACAGAGATCTGAGTGAAATCACATGAAATTTTATTAACAAATAGATGCAGGCTAGAACTATTACCACTGTGTTGTATTGTTTCTTCCAGTATCACAGTAAACAATTTGTTTTAAAGGACTCTTCACCTTGTATTATGTTATATCGTGGGATAGATAGATACAAGATAAATATAATTCATTTATTATATGCCAATGTAATGGTTGACATACCTATAGGTAGTATTTTATTCCTACACGTTACTTACAATATTTTTCAACACGTAGGATGCTAATGTCTAAGCCAGTCACAGCTCGTGCTCAGTAGCGGCTGGTGTAGAAAATTAGTTGTGTGTAGAGATGGGCAGCAGTCGATTGAAAACAGTCGAATTAGTCGATAGTTAAAACAACTACTTTTAAAAAACAGTCGAATGAATTCAACGACTACTCACCGTATCATAAACAAGTCGTTTGCAAACGACTGATCTCAAAACAATCGTTGGAAATCATTGGAATGAAACAAGTCGTTGGCAAACGACTAATTCCAAGCGAATGGAATCATTCGAATTTAAGTAGTCGTTCTAATCAAACGACTTCTTCAGGATAACTTCATGCTACAATTCATTGTGCTGTATGTTTATTGTAGAGCTTTAATTAATAAGTTAAGTATACCTGTAGGTGCCTATAGTTTTATACAGTTCGTTGATTCTTTCAATGAAATAGCCTAAATCCAGTTGTCCAAGTTATTGGAAATGTTAAGCATTCAATATTTAGGTTATGCTTGAACTCCCGGTTTTCTGGCCCATCATCCCAGGGAAGCCTCCCAGTCAGATGGATCATTTGGCTGTAATTTTGAATTAGAGTAAGGTTGTAGTATGCGTGGTCAGATTTAGACAATAGCCTACTCCATGAAGGGGTCATGGCTACGCCTTCTATGTTTGTTTATTGAATAGAGTAATGGAAATGAGGGATGTATACTGATTTTAAGATTTGTGGAATGAGTTTATGAATTTTTAATGGAATTTAATGAAGTCTTCAGTAAAGTTGAAGGAGACATGATCGTGTTTAGACAATAGCCTACTCCATGAAGGGGTCATGACTATGCTTTCTATGTCTGTTTAAGGTGTAGTGTGGCTGAAATGAGGGAGGTTTACTGATTTCTGGTGTTTGTGGAGTAGTCTTTTCGTTTATAATTTAGGTTTTGTGAAGCTCGTTGCGGAGTTGTTTTATGGATTTTATTGCTCTGCAAATGAAGTGTATTAGGGGGTTCTGGGTTTGGTTTAGCTGTAGTTTACAGGGTTATGGCTGAGAGTTGTTGTAGCAGGCCTAACAACTGTGTCAGAGCAGTGGCATGCTGTGTGGGAGGGGGGGTTAGTGGCAAAGACATGAGGGCAGGGATGGAAGAGTTTATGTGTTTCCTCACAGTTGGCGCACTTAGGCTTATCTCGAGGTACCGTACAGATAGAGTGGTGATGGAAATCTCCAGCGGGTACTGTGAGGACAACTTGACGGCTGTAGGTGCCTATAGTTTTATACAGTTTCTTGTTCGTAGATTCTTTCAATGCCTACGTCCAGTTGTCCAAATATATATGTATGTCATTTCATTGGAACTCCTTAACACAGTCTATACACTTTTAATGAGAATTGGGTGCATTCTTGAATTATTACACAACTTGAACATGGGCTTACCAATTATGGCTTAGAGTTCTATTTATTTTATGATTGAATTTCATTCATTTATTCTACCGCGTGATAAATGAATTACAAGAAAATTATTATGAAATTCTCCCCATAGCGTGATGGTAATGATCGATGCAAACATAGAATAGATTTTCCAGGAAAATTAAATCAGAAAATATTTTATATTGGGATCCAATATTAATAGCATTTTAGCAAGTCGGAGGGTGTGTACGCTCAAATTTATTCTGGTTGTCAATTGGTTTGTAGATATGGGCATCAGCAGTCGACTGACAAAAGTTAAAACCATCGACTTGTTTGACTGCTTTTAGAAAACAGTCGAATGAATTCAACGACTACTCACCGTAACATAAACAAGTCGTTTGCAAACGACTGAACTGATCCCAATTGTTTTAACATGCTCTGAGCGTTGGCATAGTTTTACGTTCTGGTCATAAATTGTTTGTATTCACATGGTTGCCAACATCTCCACTGATAGTTCGCTCTCGTTACTGTTCTAAAGTGCTCTATTGTCGTGTTTCGTGTGTATTTATTCTAGGCTGTCGTGAAACAAGTAGGGTAGTCGTATTCATTCATTCCTATTCATGAGCTTAAATGGCACTCTGTCAAACGCATACATGTGTCAGAATCCAACACAACACAAAATAACATAATGACTTGATTTTGTCTGCTGTTAATTCATTTTATGGGCTTGGGACATCTTGGTCATCAGCCCCATGCAGTTGGGTGTGGGTAGAATTGCTCCGATAATGTGATGACTGTAGTAGTGTGTGTAGCTTTATAAGGGACAGGCTTGGGGAGGTGCCCCAGGAGTTGAAATAAGGTACTACCGGATTTCCATCAGGAAAGGAATAAAATAAAATAATGTTGAGGCCCACAGGAGAGATCTGCAGAATATCTTGGCTGAGTGGACAGGGAATTTGTAACTGTTCCTGTTGGTATTTCAATTTCATTTTAGTACATATTATTAAAAATTCTTAAAAATAAATGTCCCTAACTATGGCTGCCACCTTTCCAGTCCTCATCTGAATTACAGAAAGTATAGCCTACACACTACTACAGATACCACAATAACAGAGATTATCATATAAATCCTATACACTTCCAAATATATGGGGCTAAATGAATATGTTATCAAAAGCCCTAAAATTAATATCAAAAACACAATGATTCTACAATAAGAGATTCTTTTAAAATATAGTTATAGTAGGTGCAAACATACACATAACAGCAAATTCAAGTTCTCCATTTCAAGCATTACACATTTATTAAGTTAACTGTTTCAACATACAAACTTGCATGTGTTGTAGGAATTTGCGGTTCATCGGTGTCAGCCATGGTGTCAAGGAGGTAATAGGTCCATTATCATGTGCTGTAGCCTACCGTTATACCTTGGCAAGAAAGAAGAACATGCCTCAACACATACTTTTAAAAGGACCAGATTTGATTACTGTACTTTTGCTAAGTTTGATTTTGTCTCTCTGTTATTTTTTCTTCGTGACAAACTTTTTAAATAAAACGATGATTTCTAGCAGTATTGAGTGTGTTTCTTGTTTTTCATTGAAAGTCCTATTTCTCCTTTCCCCTTCACAGCATGTCATAGAATTTACTGTATTAGTGTGCCATGAAATTTGTTTATGTACATGTACTTACTGTATTTCACCCTTCAAAATTGGTGGACTGGATATATTTTAAAGGGAATATCAAATGAACTACTGTATATACATTTTGTGATATCCAATTATTTTTCTGAAACTAATGAATTTGGCATTAATTACACTAACAATTTTAGTGTGATGAGGATCAGGTTACACCACCTATTTCCTTAGTATTCTCTCTTAAAATTTTCCTGTTATTGCGAACAGCATCAAGCATTTTAAGATATGAATATTCTCCCTTCCCAGTACTTTCACTTTCTAGTTTTATCTCGGAACTAATCGGTTATAATTGGGCCTACAGTGGTTAATTGGAAGGGACCATTTTTTTTAAATTGAGTAATAATATGCTGCAGACCTTATAGTAGCCTAATTCCTGTCAATGCAATATGCTCCAATTGCAACTGAAAGAAATGTAAACATGTAAATTATTGATGAGGTCATGTCCTAAATGCTGTGATTGCTCATTTCAGAGTTCCGGAATTCACAATTTCCCACTTTGGTATTATTAAAAAAAACTGTTATTGCTATTTTGAATGTGATTTATCTCGTGTAGATCATATTATTATCTCCACACTTAAAAACGTGTGCTATAAGTATTGGGAAGATTGTGATTTTCGGAACATTGAAGTGGGCAGAGCAGTTAGGACGAGAATATTTAGCGGAACGAGGGGAAGGGGTGGGGTAGGCTACCCGCACGGCCGTGCTCAACTAGTACCGCGGTCATACACCAGACAGCGCTGAAGTCTTAGGTGCCAAGAATTAGCATGTCTGTCGGCTATCTGTAGTAGTAGGTAATCTGTGGTCCCACCGCGGTACTAGTTGAGCACGGCCGTGCGGGTAGCCTACCCCACCCCTTCCCCTCGTTCCGCTAAATATTCTCGTCCTAACTGCTCTGCCCACTTCAATGTTCCGAAAATCACAATCTTCCCAATACTTATAGCACACGTTTTTAAGTGTGGAGATAATAATATGATCTACACGAGATAAATCACATTCAAAATAGCAATAACAGTTTTTTTTAATAATACCAAAGTGGGAAATTGTGAATTCCGGAACTCTGAAATGAGCAATCACAGCATTTAGGACATGACCTCATCAATAATTTACATGTTTACATTTCTTTCAGTTGCAATTGGAGCATATTGCATTGACAGGAATTAGGCTACTATAAGGTCTGCAGCATATTATTACTCAATTTTAAAAAAATGGTCCCTTCCAATTAACCACTGTAGGCCCAATTATAACCGATTAGTTCCGAGATTAAACTAGAAAGTAAAAGTACTGGGAAGGGAGAATATTCATATCTTAAAATGCTTGATGCTGTTCGCAATAACAGGAAAATTTTAAGAGAGAATACTAAGGGAATAGGTGGTGTAACCTGATCCTCATCACACTAAAATTGTTAGTGTAATTAATGCCAAATTCATTAGTTTCAGAAAAATAATTGGATATCACAAAATGTATATACAGTAGTTCATTTGATATTCCCTTTAAAATATATCCAGTCCACCAATTTTGAAGGGTGAAATACAGTAAGTACATGTACATAAACAAATTTCATGGCACACTAATACAGTAAATTCTATGACATGCTGTGAAGGGGAAAGGAGAAATAGGACTTTCAATGAAAAACAAGAAACACACTCAATACTGGTAGAAATCATCGTTTTAATTAAAAAGTTTGTCACGAAGAAAAAATAACAGAGAGAGACAAAATCAAACTTAGCCAAAATACAGTTATCAAATCTGGTCCTTTTAAAAGTATGTGTTGAGGCATGTTCTTCTTTCTTGCCAAGGTATAACGGTAGGCTACAGCACATGATAATGGACCTATTACCTCCTTGACGCCATGGCTGACACCGATGAACCGCAAATTCCTACAACACATGCAAGTTTGTATGTTGAAACAGTTAACTTAATAAATGTGTAATGCTTGAAATGGAGAACTTGAATTTGCTGTTATGTGTATGTTTGCACCTACTATAACTATATTTTAAAAGAATCTCTTATTGTAGAATCATTGTGTTTTTGATATTAATTTTAGGGCTTTTGATAACATATTCATTTAGCCCCATATATTTGGAAGTGTATAGGATTTATATGATAATCTCTGTTATTGTGGTATCTGTAGTAGTGTGTAGGCTATACTTTCTGTAATTCAGATGAGGACTGGAAAGGTGGCAGCCATAGTTAGGGACATTTATTTTTAAGAATTTTTAATAATATGTACTAAAATGAAATTGAAATACCAACAGGAACAGTTACAAATTCCCTGTCCACTCAGCCAAGATATTCTGCAGATCTCTCCTGTGGGCCTCAACATTATTTTATTTTATTCCTTTCCTGATGGAAATCCGGTAGTACCTTATTTCAACTCCTGGGGCACCTCCCCAAGCCTGTCCCTTATAAAGCTACACACACTACTACAGTCATCACATTATCGGAGCAATTCTACCCACACCCAACCGCATGGGGCTGATGACCAAGATGTCCCAAGCCCATAAAATGAATTAACAGCAGACAAAATCAAGTCATTATGTTATTTTGTGTTGTGTTGGATTCTGACACATGTATGCGTTTGACAGAGTGCCATTTAAGCTCATGAATAGGAATGAATGAATACGACTACCCTACTTGTTTCACGACAGCCTAGAATAAATACACACGAGACATAACAATAGAGCACTTTAGAACAGTAACGAGAGCGAACTTTCAGTGGAGATGTTGGCAACCATGTGAATACAAACAATTTATGACCAGAACGTAAAACTATGCCAACGCTCAGAGCATGTTAAAACAATTGGGATCAGTTCAGTCGTTTGCAAACGACTTGTTTATGTTACGGTGAGTAGTCGTTGAATTCATTCGACTGTTTTCTAAAAGCAGTCAAACAAGTCGATGGTTTTAACTTTTGTCAGTCGACTGCTGATGTCCATCTCTACAAACCAATTGACAACCAGAATCAATTTGAGCGTACACACCCTCCGACTTGCTAAAATGCTATTAATATTGGATCCCAATATAAAATATTTTCTGATTTAATTTTCCTGGAAAATCTATTCTATGTTTGCATCGATCATTACCATCACGCTATGGGGAGAATTTCATAATAATTTTCTTGTAATTCATTTATCACGCGGTAGAATAAATGAATGAAATTCAATCATAAAATAAATAGAACTCTAAGCCATAATTGGTAAGCCCATGTTCAAGTTGTGTAATAATTCAAGAATGCACCCAATTCTCATTAAAAGTGTATAGACTGTGTTAAGGAGTTCCAATGAAATGACATACATATATATTTGGACAACTGGACGTAGGCATTGAAAGAATCTACGAACAAGAAACTGTATAAAACTATAGGCACCTACAGCCGTCAAGCTGTCCTCACAGTACCCGCTGGAGATTTCCATCACCACTCTATCTGTACGGTACCTCGAGATAAGCCTAAGTGCGCCAACTGTGAGGAAACACATAAACTCTTCCATCCCTGCCCTCATGTCTTTGCCACTAACCCCCCCCCCCCCCCCCCTCCCACACAGCACGCCACTGCTCTGACACAGTTGTTAGGCCTGCTACAACAACTCTCAGCCATAACCCTGTAAACTACAGCTAAACCAAACCCAGAACCCCCTAATACACTTCATTTGCAGAGCAATAAAATCCATAAAACAACTCCGCAACGAGCTTCACAAAACCTAAATTATTAACGAAAAGACTACTCCACAAACACCAAAATCAGTAAACCTCCCTCATTTCAGCCACACTACACCTTAAACAGACATAGAAAGCATAGTCATGACCCCTTCATGGAGTAGGCTATTGTCTAAACACGATCATGTCTCCAACTTTACTGAAGACTTCATTAAATTCTATTAAAAATTCATCAACTCATTCCACAAATCTTAAAATCAGTATACATCCCTCATTTCAGTTACTCTATTCAATAAACAAACATAGAAGGCGTAGCCATGACCCCTTCATGGAGTAGGCTATTGTCTAAATCTGACCACGCATACTACAACCTTACTCTAATTCAAAATTACAGCCAAATGATCCATCTGACTGGAAGGCTTGCCTGGGATGATAGGCCAGAAAACCGGGAGTTCAAGCATAACCTAAATATTGAATGCTTAACATTTCCAATAACTTGGACAACTGGATTTAGGCTATTTCATTGAAAGAATCAACGAACTGTATAAAACTATAGGCACCTACAGGTATACTTAACTTATTAATTAAAGCTCTACAATAAACATACAGCACAATGAATTGTAGCATGAAGTTATCCTGAAGAAGTCGTTTGATTAGAACGACTACTTAAATTCGAATGATTCCATTCGCTTGGAATTAGTCGTTTGCCAACGACTTGTTTCATTCCAATGATTTCCAACGATTGCTTTGGGATCAGTCGTTTACAACGACTACTTCAATTCGAATGATTCCATTCGCTTGGAATTAGTCGTTTGCCAACGACTTGTTTCATTCCAATGATTTCCAACGATTGTTTTGAGATCAGTCGTTTGCAAAGGACTTGTTTATGATACGGTGAGTAGTCGTTGAATTCATTCGACTGTTTTTTAAAAGCAGTTGTTTTAACTATCGACTAATTCGACTGTTTTCAGTCGACTGCTGCCCATCTCTACACACAACTAATTTTCTACACCAGCCGCTACTGAGCACGAGCTGTGACTGGCTTAGACATTAGCATCCTACGTGTTGAAAAATATTGTAAGTAACGTGTAGGAATAAAATACTACCTATAGGTATGTCAACCATTAAATTGGCATATAATAAATGAATTATATTTATCTTGTATCTATCTATCCCACGATATAACATAATACAAGGTGAAGAGTCCTTTAAAACAAATTGTTTACTGTGATACTGGAAGAAACAATACAACACAGTGGTAATAGTTCTAGCCTGCACCTACTTGTTAATAAAATTTCATGTGATTTCACTCAGATCTCTGTTGTAGTGGCTTATTATATGTGCACCTTGTAACTTAATAGTACATTATGCAACGAGCCTATAATGACAATAATTAAGACACAATTTTTATAATTTCCATACGAGTGTCTTAATTACAATTATAGACGAGTTGCATACGACTGTTTATGTTCGACGATAATTATAACTATTTTATGTTCGAACATAAATATTCATAAATATCTGTCGAGATTTCACCAGTTTTATATACTGAACAGAGCGCATGGGATGCAGAGAATACCTTGTATTTGACCATGGCCTCCAAGTTGATTTTGCGGAAAACGCTTCTTTGACCGCACAGAATCAAATACAAAGTGCGCATTGGAGAGAACGCCATGTCACTGTTTTTACTTGTGTTATATGGTCCACAAGTAAAACTGAATCGCTTGTAATAATTAGTGACAACCTAGACCATAGTAAATATGCAGTGTGGACATTTTTGAAACTCATAGGCAATTTCATTAAAGAAGAATTTCCACAAGTTGACCATCTAATTATATTCTCAGACAATGCTGCAAGTCAATTTCGGAGCAAGTATACAGTCTCAAACCTTTGCAAACTAGAGGACGATCTCAACTGTCAGTTCGTCGAATGGACAACTTTTGCTGCATCTCATGGCAAAGGTGCTGTAGATGGCGTCTGAGCCGTAGTTAAGAATCTAATAATTAATGTTATTGGTTTTACGTCCCTTTTAACTACACTGGCTTTTAGAGACGCCGGGGTGCCGGAATTTTGCCCCGAAGGGGATCTTTAACGTGCCAGTAAATCTACTGACACGGCTCCCTCGCATTTGCGCACCCTCAAATGCCAGCTGACTGCGCCAGGTTTCGAACCTGCAACCTTGGGCTCAACAAGCGAGAACGTTACCCCTGAGCCACGCAGCCAGACAGTTAAGAATCTACTTTGGCACAAGATTAAAGCGGAAAACCTCAATATTAATTCTGCGAAAGAGTATTATGAACTTGCCACAATGACCTGCAAGAAAACCCACGTTTTCTTTGTTCCAAAAGAAGACATCAAACAAAATGAAGACCTGCTTAACACTTGATGGAAAAAAGCAAGAAAAGTACAGTACAAGCTAAAACAGAAGAGCAAGAAGGAAAAAGTAATTGGTCTCAATTCACTACATTATTTTGAGAAGCATGATGACAGCCATGTTCTTGCTGGTATCACAGCAAAGTCTAAACTAAAGAAAATTAAGGTTTTAGACTCAGATACCGACACAGAACAAGAAGGAGAATACTTACAGGAGAGTCAACATCAAAGGATTAAATATGCTGATGTATTTCCATCAGACAGTGAGGAGGAGACCAAAGCTGAACCAGGTACATCATCATCAGTTCAACCAAACAGATATGAACTTACGGCAAAAAACATCACGTGTGGTACCTATGTTCTTGTGGAAATAAAAGGTCAAGTAAAATATAATGTCTATAATTATGTGGCTGTTTGCCAAAGTTGTGTCTGTGAAGAAGAAGGGGAGGTTCAAGTAATGTTCATGAGAACGTGCGACAGTTCCAAGAAAGTATTTCGAACGGATGAAAATGACATTAAATTTATTCAGTTTGAACAAATCAAAACAATATTGAAAACTCCAGAAGTAAAGATAAGTGGTCTTAATCGTGTCCAGTATGTTTTTCATGAGTCTATCGGAGATGTGTGGGAGGCTTAACGATTTCTGGGTCAGACATTGCATCGTACCATTGGGACTATTGATAGATAGGCTAACTGTTTACTTTCAACATGTTTTATTTCTTAAAACTATTTGAAATTTCTTTATTAAGATATTGTAATAGTTTTCTCTCAAATAATATAATTTTCAGTATTATTTTTAACATTAAAGACAAGATACTGTAAGGTAGCCTAGTAGTAATTAGGCTAATTGTTTAAAACTATTAAATATATGTTTCTTCCATCAAAACTAAATTGCATTTCTTTATGATCCTAGCAATTTCATTTCCTATTACACTTTATTAAAAATGACTCTAATCTGAGCCATAAACAGCCAGAAACCACATCTTGAAATGCACATGTAACTTCCGTTACTCAGGCTGTAACCTCCGTTACTTTTTGTAAAATAGTTAATATTAATTTCCATACATTATTTTTCATGGGAGTACTGCAAATAAATACCCCAACTTTTTAAGAATTTGATTAATTTAAAATATTTTTTTTACCATTATTATTCACAGAAAATTTAAGAAATAGTTAAGAAGTCACGACTTAGCAATATGTGTGAGTAACCTCCGTTACCCTCTTTTAAAGGTGATATTTTGGATGTTACTTGATGAATGGAAATTGATTTATGCTTGAACCTTAATAAAAACAAAACTTATACTTGCAACATATTTGGTTTCAGAATATATAATTTTTAACATTAATTTTTTAAACAATATAGTTGTATGCTTGTAACCTCCATTACTTTGGAATGGCTGTGCAAGAACTGATCTCCTCAAGAACTTGAGTACACATATGCAATAGGCTCATGATACTGTATGTATCTCTGCAAGAATTATCAAGTTGAAAACATTACGGTAACATAGACTCTTACCTGGGTCATTTCTCAGGAGAGTAGGCCAAATTGCCACATTCATCTGCTATTTCGAGAACAGCAATTTACGATTTGTTTGTTCACAGAATTTGGTAGGCCTACCTGTGGAATAAATAATAGTGAAAGTTAATTAATATGTCAAGTAGAATATCACCTGTACACTGCGTCTAATATCAATTCAAAACTAGGCTACCGGTACGATATATTTTTCACAGGCACTACCGAAACAAGTTTTCACTTAAACTCTTAAAATAAGCGTACTTACTTGGCGTAGCAGAAGAAGAACTGTTCACTTCTCATTACCAAGAAGACGATTTGATGAAAGAAAGATGAGAAAGAACACAACATTAGCTTATTATAAAATATTAATATACGGCCAATATTGTTTACACCAAACACGACATAAACAGAGCGTCCATGTTGGTCAATGCCGCCAACCCAGTAGAAATAATGTTTATTTAATGATAAGTGACGTAATTATCGTCGGTGAGCAATATATTTGCAAGGAAATGTCAATTAGGAATTATGTGTATATTTATTGACTAAATATAGGGATATATTTGCAATTCAATTAAAACGTGTATCATGCATATGTTGGCAAGACGATATACAGCGCTTAATCCGCTCCTTACGTCTGGCCGCGCTACTACACCGATGGTACCAAATAATCCCTATCTGGTTGACACCCCCTGGTCCCGGCTCCTTGGCTCCGCTTGCTCTCATGCAGTTGGCTCCAGGAGCTGCGCTCTCTCATTGCCCACCTAGGAGTTACAGTGATTTGGATCTGTAAATATTTTGGGTATATTTCATTTTGAAGAATGTTTTTTTTTTCACTCCCCCAGGGGCTCACATCTAGGGGGACGTGGGTTGGCAACCACGGGACCCCAGCTGTGTCTGGCATTGCTTCAACTTACTTGTGCCACGCTCCTCTCCCTCTTCTTTCCTGTCGACCTCCCTTGGTCAACTCTTGTTATTTTCCCACCCCGACGGTATTAGGTTATCCGAGGCCTATGGAGTCTTTCACTTTCCCGCCTTAATTGGCCCTTGTCTCATCTTTCCTGATCCCTCCTTCTTCGAGGGGTCAGACCTCTTGTTTTCTTTTCATTATATTTCTCTTGAAGTTTCCCGCACTGTTTTTGTTAATTGGCTCCCCGTGTATCTAAATTCCATTTAGCGATTTTTTTTGCATCTACACTCCATTTTGTAGGTGTTTTCAATCTCCGTTGCTTTTTTTAAGTCTTTTTGATCTAAATTGCATTTTGTGAATGTTTTCAACCTCAATTGCATTTTGTAAGGATTGACAACCTAAATTGCTTTTTAGTAAGTCTTTCAATATAAGGGATGGGACTTTTGTAAGTATTTTTAATTTCAATTGCATTTTGTATTTTCAACCTAAAACGCTTTTTGCAAGTATTTTCAATCTAAATTACATTTTGTAGGTATTTTCAATCTAAATTGCATTTTGTAAGTATTGACCATCCAATTGAGTAGTTTGAATCTACCATACATTTTATAAGTATTGTCCATCCAATTGAGTAGTTTGAATCTACCATACATTTTGTAAGTATTGTCCATCCAATTGAGTAGTTTGAATCTACCATACATTTTGTAAGTATTGTCCATCCAATTGAGTAGTTTGAATCTACCATACATTTTGCAAGCATTTTCAATTTCAATTGCATTTTGTAGGTATTTTGAATCTACCATACATTTTATAAGTACTGTCCATCCAATTGAGTAGTTTGAATCTACCATACATTTTGTAAGCATTTTCAATTCCAATTGCATTTTGTAAGTATTTTGAATATCAATTGCACTTTGTGATTAATTGGAATCTGAAATGCGCATTTTTCAATCTAAATTGCATTGTGTATTTTCAATTTCAATTGCATTTTGTAAGTATTTTGAACCTCAATTGCATTTTGTACGTATTTTCAATCTCATTCGCATGTTGTAAGTATTTTGAATTTCACTTGTATTTTTTAAGTATTTCGACTGTGCATTGCATTTTGTACGTATTTTGAACTAACCTACATTTTTTGCGTATTTTTCAATCTATTCCTTTTGTGAGTATTTTCGTTCTAAATTCCCTTTTTTAAGTATTACTGCTCTTCATTTTGTGAGTAGTTTCAATCTGAGTTCCTTTTTGTAAGTATTTTCCTTCTCACTTAATTTTCTTTCTGGTTTCCACTTCATTGACATTTTTGCTATCACCCAGACCATTAGGGGTCGATAACCTAAATGTTTGGCCCCTTAAAACAACAATTATTATCATCGTTTTTTCACACAGATAAGTACAGTAAGTAGTGCAGAGAGCACATTTATGCAACCAATCAAACTGTGTGGAAGAAGCAAAGAGGATAGGCCTATAAAAAGTAGGTTAGCTCTGGCAAGGAAAGCATTTCTACAGAAATCTGTTGACATCGAATATATATTTAGGTATTAGGATGACATTTTTGAAAACCTTTGTCTGGAGCGTGGCGCTCTATGGAAGTGAAACTTGGACTATTGGTGCAGCAGAAAGGAGGAGAATTGAAGCGTTTGAAATGTGGTGTTACAGGAGAATGAAGAAGATCAGATGGGTAGATAGGGTTACAAACGAAGAGGTATTAAGACGAGTGGGAGAGGAGAGATGTTTCTGGCGACTGCTAATGAAGAGAAGAGACAGGTTGGTAGGACACATACTAAGACACCCAGGAATAGCAAGCTTAGTTATGGAAGGAAGGGTCGAGGACAAAAACTGTAGGGGTAGACCAAGGTTAGAGTGTGTTAAACAGATTGCCTCGGATGTAGGGTGTGGTAGCTAAGTAGAGATGAAACGATTAGCTCAGGTCAGGGAGACATGGAGCGCTGCATCCAACCAGTCAAAAGACTGAAGACTCAAACAACAGAAGACTGTTACAATATTCCAGCAATGACGACTTTTAAAATATCGCTACGCTGCAAATCACCGCCGACGAGTCTCAGGAAACTTTGCGTTTAATTCAAAACTACAGTATGTTGGTATGATCTAGCTAGATCTTGACCCTTGGGTAGAGCCCTGCGCGGATAAACACGACTGTTATCCGCATCCGCACGACTTGTAGTATTCGAATCTATTGGCATTGCAATAATATTTTCAATTCGATAAATATTAAAGCAGCACATTTAGTTTTGAGGAGAAATTCGTTCCCTTAGGCTATGTATGCTATAAGTGCTATGTTTAAAATGAATGTTACACAGCTAGAATTGGAACCCTTTTCAGTTCGGAGTGTTAATTATGCCTAATGACATACTTTGAATGAGATTATCGTAAATCATCATCTTACATTTGTCACGGTAGGTGAGTGGTTATCGTGTTGGACAACCAACCCCAAGCTTGCAGGTTGGCTCCTGGCCGTGGTAAGTATTTATGAAAGGCCACAAAAATCACGACACTCATGCCATACGTTGTTGGCATGTTAGAGAACCCATTTGAATTAAATAGGCAGTGTTCATAATGGAAAAATTAATCTCGGGATCTTCCGCCAACACAAAGTTAATCATTTCTCTACTAGAAAGCGCTATAGTGTCCAGGAGCTTAGATATTTAACCTCCTTGACTTTCATAGCGTTTGAAGGAACGACAAAATTGACATGCAAGCTGCCTTCTGGGTGTCAAATAACAAAGCTTGCACCCGGCACTTGAGGCCATACGATATTATTATAACGGGAAAATGTCATAAACATCCGGGTCCTAGTAATGATATTCAAAAAGTTCAGATTGTATTCTAAAAACTATCCGCAAATTTTACTCTAAACATTATCCACTATCCGCACAGCCATGTAAACTATATCCGCATGGCGAAACATTTGGCGGATATCCGCATCCGCGCAGGGATTTATCTAAAGAAAACTTTGCGTGTAATTCAAAACTATAGTATGTTGGTATGATGATCTAGCTAGGTCTTGGTCCTTGGGACTTCGTGGAGGAGGCTAAACAGTTTGGCGACCCCTGATATAGACTATAGATGTCCTCAATAACTGCCTTGCTTTAAATTACTCTATTTACCCGTCAATGACGTCAGCAAATAATATAAGTTGGGAGCTGTTAGTGGCTGGCTTCAGTCACGTGTTTTAACCGAGCCCCGCTTTACGCTGGTCTGAGTGGACTTCTCAAGTTGGTGGATGCAGGCATGGAGTGGGTCCTAGACTCGAGGGGACTACGCGGGGGAGAACAGCCGAGCTAGGGGTGACACCAACAGAGAAATGCGAAGCGATGTAGTTTATTCTGTAACAAAACACTTCCCTTATCAGGCTAGATTAGGGTTGCCAGATTTCTAGAATGGAAAAACGAAACACACGTCCCAAAACATTGTTTTTTTATCAAGGTTGTTAAATGTCGACATATAATACACATATGTATTAAATAAGCATTATATAATCAAATACACAACATTAAAACTAGATATTGCCGACAAATCATATAGGCCTATGCTACCAGCAACGTATAGGCTAAATGCTTTTCATTTGAACGACCCTTTGCAAGGATTTTTTATTTCTAAGTACCTTCTGATAAAATTCACTACAATTTTTGTCATAATTGTAATATGTGAACAATTCTTGATTTATCAAACTAATGGAGCTTCTGTTTCTATCATCTCTCCATTTGATATTCATGACAGAAAAAAACTCTCTCCTTAAAAGCATTGGTTGGGAAAATGCTGAGTTTTAACTTCACAAGGACTAAGATATTCCTTAATTCTGTTGCCCCCAATAAATCTATAACATGTACCCATCTATCTGACACAGACATAGAAATCATTTTCTCTTTCAAACTTTACCTGTATCACCAGCAAACAAGCTAGATATTACAATCAATTCTGAAGCGGGACATTTAGAAATTGGTGCGAAATTGAATATATTATCAAATTAACAAAAAAAAAAATGGAATTGTTCCGGATAAAACAGAACGTCTGGCAACCCTAGGCTAGATCCTAATGCATTTTGTACAGCCCTGCATGGCAGTGTTCACAGGGAATTCAAGAGCCAGTCCATCATTCTGCAAGTATAAATAAGAATATCTTCCCTTTCAGGTTTTCACAGTGGCGATGGTAGTGGGGAACGGAAGGGAGGATGATTTCATCAGAAGAACCAGAAATTGGGCTGGGGCAAGTGGCGTCACAGGGCTGTGCGATGGAATGACAAGATAAGAAAGATCAACTCGGAGGATTAGCAGGCGCAATTCGCCAACACCGATAAGTAAAGCCCTGCGCGGATGCGGATATCCGCAAAAATTTTCGCCACGCGGATATAGTTTGTATGGCTGTGCGGATAGCGGATACGCTGCGGATAATGTTTCAAGTAAATTTGCGGATAGTTTTTAGAATAAAATGTGGAACGATAATAATCCATATTTGATATGCCAATCTACAGCTTCATGCTTAAAAGAGAAATACTCTTATAGCCTATTGCGTTCGAAATATTCAGGCACGTATGTGCACGAGAAGATTATTTTACTCATATGCTTTCAACTACATTTTATTAAGTACCGTTACTCAGGAAACAAATCAGGCACATCAAACTTACTGAGGCACAAGTGCAAAAGTAGCCAAAAAAGTATAGCAAATTATTTGCCTAAAGCGGAGGTCAAGAAACCTCAAGTGTCATCCAACTTGAAGTTCCTTGCAATGAAGCAAATTTCCAGGAACGACTCACTCCTCAAATGTCTAAATGTGATGGTTTGACACTTTATGCATTATCTAATAAATTAAAAATAATATTGAAATATCAGCGGATTTGGATAAGAGTCATGCGGATGCGGATAACAGTCGTGCGGATGCGGATAACAGTCGTGCGGATGCGGGGCGGATGCGGATAACGTTTTGTTTATCCGCGCAGGGCTCTACCGATAAGGTGTACCTGTATAGGCTACTCGCAGTTGGTACATCTAGAAACTGTCTGTCTGTTAGGTAGTCAGCCTGAAGGCTGGTTCGATCCCAAAAAAGTACCGCCATTAGGTTATGTGGGTAGACACCAACAAAAGCCCAAGGCAGCGCTATATTGAGGCGTACTAGGCAATATGAGGAGTGAGGTAGTTTGACATTGCTTTCCTCACTGAGTCAGAACAGCAGTACTAACCCTATGAGTAGAACCTTTCACAGCATCCTCAGGCACTGACTGTGCCCTGAACGTCATTACTAAGCACCACCCATACCTCAGTAGCTTCCATATAATCACAGCCATGAATGAGACTGAGACATCGGTGAAAAGCCACATTTTACTCTAGCCTGTGCCAACGGACAAAATCAAATGTACTGCATTCATCAAGAGATGGCAATCAGGTCAAATCTTGAAACTAAGAAATGAGTATTACTTTATTCGCCCTGGAGTAGGTGTGACATTCTTGCAGTCAAGAGTACATACGAAAACACATTGAACCGTATGCATTAGTAAATAACGCAGACTCTTTTTTGATATCACGTCGTTGTATTTAGTGAGTGTTGTCTGATCAAAATGAATGGCCATGAAAAGTGTCCTTGAATCGGAATTGTGCCTCATTTTCACCATTTTGAAATAAAATGTCAGTTCCTGTCATTGTTCCGCTGGGAAGATCGTCTGAAATAACTTCCACCTCTGTAATGGCTCCGCTCCAACAGAATTCCCTCTGAGCATCGCGAGCTTCATTTAGTCCCAGACGGTATGTTTATTAGTCTAGCTTCTACATTAAAGAAGACTCTTCAGGCAAACACCAAGTATCTTTATATTAACTTGTCTTGAGATTCCAACTACCGGGTTGTTCATAGAGGCTGTTTGTTCACTAGTGTTCTAAGGTGAAAGCTAATAATGCTGCGAACAATGATAGGTTATCCATAACTTTGCAGAATGTTTTCTCGCGATTATTTCATCTTATGGCTGAATTTTTTGACACTCCAGTGGTCGCGCGAGAAAAAGTCACGCCAGTGGTCGTGATCAACACTTTCTTTGTGGTTTGAGGCTATTCTAAGGTTTTATTCAATGCATATGATTGATTATACATTGCGTAAAGAACTTTATTTCTGTTCAATATAATATAAATATACATGCATTTATTACAAGAGATACCTGAATATTTACCGGACATTGTGATTTGTCTAATATTTGCCTAATACACTCCCTCCATAACATTTTTTGGAGATACAGTCTATTATATATCTATATTGATACGGTCTGGAGTGTTCATTCGTAGAGACTATGTAGGAAAAGGTGTGATCACTGTATTGCATCAAATATAAAATTATAATGGTGCAATAAATTCAGAGGAAATGTTACGCTTCACTCGGAGCCTGTGTTTAGGGAATTTCTTACAATCCATTATCTTTATCACGCCAAGTGTCACATACAGGTCGCTACATACTTCACCACTATCAGCATTACTGTACACAACTGGATGCATTTCTACGTGCTCTCCCCAGGGGCTCACAACTTGTGGGACGTGGGTTGGCGACCACGGGACCCCAGCTGAGTCAGGCATTGCTTCCACTTACTTGTGCCAGGCTCCTCTTAGTCTGCTTTCCTGTCGACCTCCCTTGGTCAACTCTTGTTCTCTTCCGACCCCGACGGTATTAGGGTATCCGAGGCCTAGGGATTCTCTTCCTTTCCCGCCGTAATTGGCCCTTGTCTCATCTTTCCTGATACCCTCATTCTTCGAGGCAGGGTGTGTGTAGCTCCACCACATCTGGTGCACCCTGGATATTGCTACACCCTCAACGGCTCACGGCTGATGAGTTCGGGAGTTGACGATCCCGGGGGATTCCTGAGCTGGGCCCGTTTTTACCCATTTTCCAGTGACTTTGGAGGGGGTCCTCTCCTCTTTCCCTTTGCTATCTGCCCTTCATGGCTCTCCTTCCTTCTTTTCTTCCTGTCCTTTATTTGCCTTATTCTCCTTTTATTTTCCATTTCTTCTCGTAGTATGTAAGTTTGTAGTTAGTATTAGTTAGAGTTTGTATTCTCATCTCATCTTTCACTATCACCCAGACCATTGGGGGCTGATAACCAAGATGTTAGGTGGGCAATGATAGAGCGCGAGCGGAGCCAAGGAGCCGGGACCAGCTGACTGCTCGCTAATAGTTTGTGCTGGAACGACTATGGTCGTAATACTTAGAGTTGACGTCTGACAGCTAGTGCTGGAGGGAGGAGCATTGCACGTGCCGTTTCACGCGGTTGCCACATTCCTGCATTCCATACCCTACCCTTCTCACTTCCGGCTGGCTTGTTCGTTCATTCTGACCGCTGTGTTTTCTTGTAGACTACCTGTCCAGACCATGACTGACTTGGTCTTATGTTCGGTTTTCTTTAACAGAGGTCGGGCTGAAAAGCTCAGACAGTAGAGCGCTGGCTTTCTGAGCTCAACTTGGCAGGTTCGATCCTGGCTCAGTCCGTCACCTCTCTCCATCAGCAGCTTCCTACTGTTGAAAGCTTTATATTCAAAACCAAGGTTATGAACCACTTTCAGTAAGGAAGAGTAACTGCCTTTAAATAAGTCGTTCGGAAGTGTAAATAACAGTTTTTTAATTGTTGGCTGTTCCCTCCTGGTGTAGTAAGAATATATGTGCCGGCGAATAGCATCGTCTTTAAACGGATCCAGATTTGTAATTCTGGAGGTTCTAGGCCGCTTCTTTCCAGCCATGGACAGTTTAGATGAACCCTCTTCTGAGTTGTTATTTCTCCATCGTAACTCTTGTCACAGTACTTTTACTAACTCTAAGAGCTTTCGCAGTGCGTTCTTGAACTCTCTGGAATGGAATTAAAGGAACATTCCTTTCCGAAAAACTCTTAGCCTCCTCTTCAAAGAATTCCCTTGCGGCACACATAATTTCTCTTCCTTGGTGATGAATTGTCACACCATGACCGGCGGTATTTTTTTCATGAGGTGGACGAGTTCTGGGCCTCCCTCTCCCTCGAGGAGTATTCATAATGCTCGAAATATATATTGCAATACAATAATTGTAGTTCTACGTAATTAGTATTTAAAATACCGTTAGATACTTAATGACGGCCTCCAAACAGAAACACAAATAGAATAACACTCACGCTGAACTGCTTGTGACAAGATCTAACTCAGAAGTGCGAGGTTTGGCAACTCCTACAAACTCCTCCTCAACATGAGCTGGCCAGAGGGCTTATCTCCATGGCAACCGCAGTCGCCCCACCCCGTTTCCATGACAACCATACCCCCACCTCTCTTTAACCCACCCCGGTAGGCAGTAAACGGACCTCCCTCTAAGAACTGTCAGAATTCAACTCTAAGTATTACAACTTGTAGATGGCAATATGCGCAGTCAAGGCGCAAGCATAGGTACAGCATTGTACCGGGCTGAGTAGGCCTATATTATGTGTACGGCTGTACGCTAAATATGAATCACGAACAAGCTTAGCACATTTTTATGAACAGTTTTCGCAAACAGATTTCCCAAACATGCACAAAATGACTGCCAAACTTCTATCAATGTTTGGTGCAAATATCTGTGTGAGAAATTGTTCTCTCTAATGAAGATAAATAAATCTCCACGAAGAGCCACTCTAACTGACGCACATCTCACTGCCGTTCTTCGAATTGCAAGTGCCAGATCGATCGCTCCAAATGTAACCCGTCTGCTTCAGCGAAAGGATACGCTCACTTCCTCATCATCTGCAGAATGACAGTTCAGATATATAAGAACACATAGGCCTATGTTTTGTTTGTGGTGAATACTATGTATTCATGTATTTATTTCTGTATTCCTACAGCAAGTTTTCGTTCCTTGCGTTCTAAACAAGTTGTTAGATTGGCTTATTGTAGTTTCAGGACTATCGGTAGTGGGCAAATGAGTGTGTACTTATCAGCTGTCAAAGTAATTATTTATGTTTCCTACACAGAACCTATTAAAAGGAATATAAAGAAGCGTATGTACGTAGCACCATAATCTAATCATCTACTGCACAACAAACAGGGCACAAGTATAAAGCTGTTGTGATACGCCGCTTGTAACGGGAAGCTGTGAAAGCAGCTACAAGGTTAACTTCAGTGAGAGCGCATACTCGTGTCTCTTTCTCCTGCCGGAGCGGGAGCGCTGCTCAATGAGCCGAATTGTGTCCACCTCTGAGCTAGATGTTAGGCCCCTTAAAACAACAATTATCATCGTCATCACTTCTACGTGTTGTTCTTCAACCTCGTCCTGTCACCCTCAACAACAACCACTTCAACTCCCTCGCTGTCTGGTTCATTCAGTCATAGATGTATATTCTCACAGTCATCCATTTTACACTTATATACCAATAATTAATATAAACCCATAAAACGGGGTAGATGTGCACAGGAAATGAGATTAGACACTGTAATAATAAAACGAAGTCAAGAAAAAGTATGCCAGTGGTGGCATGGATCACAGTTGTAATCTACAAGAATAAATTGCTTCATAACGTGACAGCCATCACTTAAATTTACCTGGCTACTGCATGTCAGCGAGGGGATGGGTTGCGAGGAAGGTACACATATGCTCAAAGCCAATAGGCTGGAGCAACTAAAACTAAACGGCTGGATCACTATTGTTGTTGGGGAATGAAACGAGGACAATTTATTTATGTAACGTGCCGCTAGAGAGTGTTGTATGTTGTACCGGGTCATCATTTTATTTCCCGCATGTACGCGCCGCTAGGCCGGTCAAGGTGGCCTTGGCGTTCTCCCCGCAGTAACACGTGCTCTGCGATCGGCAATGTTGCAATAAGCTGTTAGTATCTCCGGTGTATTCAAGTTTGTGAAGTGCTAGTTGATTTTAGCTAACATACAGTGCAGTCTCGGGGCAATTTTACAGTTTATGTGTTGCCTTAAAGTGATGTTTTCTATACAACAACGTGTATTCATTGTGCTTTCTTATGCGAAGTATTCTTCTGTTAGAGAGTGCCGTTTTCGATTCATTTGGAATTATCCCGCCAGATCACCCGATTTAAATCCATGTGATTATTACCTCTGGGGAATGCTGAAAGGAAAGGTATATGCAAACAATCCTCACACAAGTGAGGAGTTAAAAGAAAATATTCGCCAAGTTATAACGAACGTCACCCAGGAAGAAATTCGCCGTGTGTCTAGAAACTTGTTTACGAGGTGCCAGGCATGTTTGCGAGCTGACGGACAACACTTTGAACATTTCTTGTAAAACCAGGTAAGTTTGTAGATAATTATTTTCACTAGAAATTGCTATTAAATGACTGTATGTTGACGCGAAGTAGCGGGGAGAAGTCGCGCACTTTTTACCGGCCAGCGAGCGGGTGTCAGCGCGAGAGCTTGCCGCGCCGTGATCGGTATCGGATGCGAGACTTAAATTGATGGCCCTTGTAGCTAATGGAATAAAATAGTGAAAGTCACGGTGTTGTTCTTCGTAACTTCACACTATAATATCCCACTATTGTGATCCGCGCGACCACTGGAGTGTTCTTTACGGTTACATTCTTCCCCGTATGAAAATACGTTTTCTCCTTGTACTGAAGTTACTGTCTATATCAGTGTATCTTAATCAATTCTTGGTTGATTCAGATGATCGTGGTGTAGACATGAAGTCAATATTACGTATAACTGTTCATCAGATGTAGACGGTAATACCATGTTCACCATTGGTCTGTGCAATGCAGTAGCATGTGTGTTGTCATGGAAACGCGACCCCGCTTGTGTTGTGGGGGCCATGCTTGTTGTGGTGATGGTTTATTTTCGTTCCGCACATACACATCTAAAATAATCTCTGTCGTCTGCATTCCTCTAGCTGTAGGGGGGTCTGCTTTCTTGTGTGATGAGACACGGCAGTCATTAACTGAAGTTGCGTTAATGAATGTGTCGTGTGTACACGTATAACGTATTTGACTACGACGCATGCATTCGGACATTTACTTGGACTAAATGTGGGAAACCTCGGAAAACCACTTCCAGGATGGCAGAAGTGGGAATCAAACCCTCCTCTTCTCAGTTTGGTTCACAAGGCTGAGTATACCCTAGAATCGAACTCGGACCTCTGGGACGACTGCCAAGAATGCCAGCTGCGATACCACGAGGTGGTCTAAACATTCCTTGGCCTGTCAATAGTCACAGTAGCACGTCAGTTTATTTGCGACAAGGTCGTACCGCTCCATTCTTTAACCTCGCTAAACTTAGATGAACAACTTTGTCACGTCACAAGCTCCGCATCTGGTCCTGTTAGGTGTCATCTATTTTCTGCCTCTTGGCCTTTTATCTGTCGACTCGGGAATCCCACTGTTTGTCATCATTTATGCTTATTTTGGTTATTTATGATTTTACAGTTGATATTTTACACGTGCTGGGGTGATATTCATCGTAAATACAGGGGAAGCAATAATGTTCTCGGCATCTTGCGCACGATATGAACGCCGCATTTTTAGACATATATGGTTGTCTTAAAGTTGCTGTGGAATTTAAAAACATAAGCATACGTGGCTCATGCTTCGGGCGATCCGCGTCTAAAATGCTACTTCTGTCACTTTCATTTCTGGACAAACCCTGCATTTACAGTACCTTAAATTTGGACGAAATCGATGATGACGAGTAGAGGTAAGACTTTTAGGACGTGGGTTGCCACCACGGGACCCCAGCTGAGTCCGGCATTGCTTCAGCTTACTTGTACCGGGCTCTTCTCCGTCTTCTTTCCTGTCGACCTCTCTTGGTCAACACTTGTTCTCTTCCGACTTAGACGGTATTAGGGTATCCGAGGCCTAGGGGGTTATAGAACATAACGTACCACGGACATAACGTACCACTTGGAAGAGTGGGAAGTATTTAGGGTGCATGAAACCCCAACCGCACGGCCACTTGCTCGGTATTGCTCAATTAATTCTGGTAATAAATACGTGGGCAATAACATAACATAAACTAATATAAAATATGATAAGATTTTGTATTCCCATCACACTTTATCGAGGCTTTGCACTGGCAAAATGTTTATAAACATTTTGGCGTGTTTAAAATCAGGCGTGGTTAAGCTCTGGTCATTTTTCGTTTCCTTTACTTTGTTTTTTATATTATTTTTAATTTTTAAATTGTTTTCTGTGGGTTTTATATCCTAGTGAACAGCAAGTTCGCCATGTGACGTTTCATTCCAAGTTCTGCGAATATGAGAGAGCTCTCAAGCAAAATTTCCATTCTCTTCATACCGCTTCATTATTCTGTCAAGCCGTTCATCATACTTGACATATTTCTTCTTCCTCTTTGAACTTTCAATGTACAATTCGTACTTCATCCGTCGAAGTGCGCATATAAACCGCCCTTATTCGTTGTTCACAACTCCATGTTACAATACCAAAATGTTTAAAGCCGCACAGTGTGATCGCCACTGATGTTTATGTGGTAATGAACCTGTAACTGGAATGCCCGTCTAATATCAAGTGGTACGTTATGTCCGAACACCGGCGTAGGGAGTCTCTTCCTTTCCCGCCTTAATTGGCCCTTCTCTCATATTTCCTGATCCCTCATTCTTCGAGGGGTCAGCCTCCAGTTCTGGTGCACCATGGTACTGCTACACCCTCAAGGGCTTACAGCTGGTGATTTCGGGAGTTGGTGACCCCGAGGGATTCCTGAGCTGGGTCCAATTTCCCCCCTTTTTCCATTGCCTTTGGAGCTGGCCCTCACGTCTTTCCCTTCCCTACCTGCCTTTCATAGCTCTCCTTCCTTCCAAGTCCCTCAATCCTTCTCTTAGAGGGTTCAGGGCATTTCTTTTCCTCCTGTCCTTTATTTGCCTTATTCTCCTTTTGTTTTCCATTTTTTCTGCTAGTACGAAGGTAATTCCAAAAGTAAGGTCCGATTCGCCGTAAATATTTGAATGCGGCGCCAATGGCAAAACACGCATGCGCGCCGACTCCTGGCATGCCTTGCGCGGCAAAAGCCGCCAGTAGCGTTGTTACTGTTGCTGTGTGCTGTTGATAGTGTCAGTTCACAATGTTTAAGACAATTAATCAGCCCGCCGATCGTGAAGTAAGGGCAGTGATACGGTTTCTGTCTGCAAGAAATTTTCTGCGGCAGAATTTCATCGGCAGATTACTGAAGTGTACGGTCCTAACATAATGAGTGACAGTAAAGTGCGCAAGTGAGTGCGAGCCTTTAATGAAGGACGGGAAAATGTGCACGATGAACCGCGCTCTGGCAGACCATCAGTGATTTCAGACGAGGTCAAGGCAAAGCAGACAATCTCTACACTGAAGGTTATGGCGACCGTGTTTTGGGATAGGCATGGAGTATTGTTAGTCGACTTTATGGAAAGAGGGACAACGATCAATAAAGCCGCCTACTGCGCTACCCTGACTAAACTTCGACGTGCAATCCAGAATAGGCGACGAGGTCTTTTGTCGTCTGAAGTGTTGTTGTTGCATGACAATGCCAGACCCCATACTGCGAATGGCATGCAAACTCTAATCAAGAAATTTGGATGGGAACAGATGGACAATCCACCGTACAGTCCGGACTTGGCGCCAAGTGATTTCTACCTGCTCCGCTACCTAAAGGAGTTTCTTGGCGGCAAGCGCTTCGACACAGATGATAAAGTGAAAGAAGCTGTTAAAGACCGGTTAGCTTCGCAGGCGGCCGAGTTCTACGACTTAGGCATTCAAAAGCTTGTGGAACGATGTGACAAATGTGTAAATAAGTATGGAAATTATGTAGAAAAATAGAGAAAGACGTAAGGAATGTCAATAAAACAGTTGTTTTGGAAACAATTTTTATTTTGGATGTTTTTTTTAACCGGACCTTACTTTTGGAATAGCCCTCGTATCTAAGTGTGTCGTTAGTTTTAGGTGTAAGTGTGGTTTTAGTTATAGTTGATATTACATCCTCATCTTTTACTCTTACCCAAACCATCAGGGGTCGACAACCTAGATGTTAGGCCCCTTAAAACAACGATTATCATCATCATCCCTTTTTAAGTAGGACCCCAATAACTGGCGTAAGCCGAACAAAGGGCTAATGTTTAAGATGATGACTAAACCAGGTGTGTGTGTGTGTGCAGGATATGGAGTCATCTCACATACCTGGTACTGCTCCTTCAAGGTCGAGTGAACCGTTAAACAATGAACACTGTGCGTCATATCCGCTTTATTACTCTGCTCTAAATCACCACCAGTCCGGCCACCAACCTTTCCCTATTGCGACTTATGACTGGCGCATGAAGTCGCCTTTCTTCTTCTGTCCAGATTGTGTTCCTGATCCTGGCGCAGTCAGTTGGCATTTGAAGGTTCGCAACTGTGAAGGAACCGTTAGAGATCCCCTTCGGGACAAAATTCCGCCACCCCACTGTCTCTAAAAGATTCAGTAGTTAATAAGGACGTAAAACCAATAACATTATTATTCTTTCTTTCTTTCTTTCTTTCTTTCTTTCTTTCTTTCTTTCTTCGTTATGCCCACTCATAGAGCGCGTTGGAACTCGTTAATTGGCTTGATGAATTTTGCCTTCTTCGTCTCCCAAATTCTCTTCATGAACTCACTGTGTTGCTTCCTGCGTTCTTCAGTCCTGCTGCTAGATTTCACTCTAAATGGGTGCTTATTTACAGTGGTTCTGAATATTTCTCGGTTTTCCATCAACAACAACAACAACATTCTTTCTTCTGGAAACCCGTGGTAAAATAGGCCAAGACCCTTCAGCTTATTTTCTTTCTTTATTTAGTTATAAATGTATTTATTTTTCTATTTATTTATCTATTTATTTACTTATTTATCTATTTATTTATCTATTTATTTATTTATTTATATATTTATTTATATATTTATATATTTGTTTATCTATTTATTTATCTATTTATCTATCTATTTATCTATTTATTTATATATTTATTTATCTATTTATCTATTTATTTATTTATTTATCTATCTATTTATCTATCTATTTATTTATCTATTTATCTATCTATTTATCTATCCATTTATCTATTTATTTATATATTTATTTATATATCTATTTATCTATTTATTTATCTATTTATTTATTTATTTATTTATTTATTTATTTATTTATATATTTATCTATTTATTTATCTATTTATTTATTTATCTATTTATTTATTTATCTTTTTATTTCTATTTATCTATCTATTTATCTATTTATTTATATATTTATTTATTTATCTATTTATTTATTTATCTATTTATTTATTTATTTATTTATTTATCTATCTATTTATTTATCTATTTATTTATCTATCTTTTTATCTATTTATTTATCTATCTATCTATTTATCTATCTATTTATTTTACTATATATTTATTTATCTAATTATTTATCTATTTACCTATTTATTTATCTATTTTTTTATCTATCTATTTATTTATTTATCTATTTATTTATCTATTTATTTATTTATTTATCTATCTATTTATTTATTTATCTATTTATCTATCTATTTATTTATCTATCTATTTATTTATCTATTTATTTATTTATCTATTTATTTATCTATTTATTTATCTATCTATTTATTTGTCTATTTATTTATTTATTTATTTATTTATCTATTTATTTATTTATCTATTTATTTATCTATTTATTTATCTATTTATTTATTTATCTATTTATTTATCTATTTATTTATTTATCTATTTATTTATCTATTTATTTATCTTTTTATTTATTTATTTATTTATCTATTTATTTATCTATTAATTTATCTATTTATTTATCTATTTATTTATTTATTTATTCATTTATTTAATCTATCTATTTATGTATTTATTTATCTATTTATTTATTTATCTATTTATTTATATAGAGCTAAACAGTTCAAATTAACCGAGTGAAACTGCATATAGGCTCATCGTAAAAGGTGGCCCTAATTTTGATTTGTAATAGCTCAGGCTGTAATAAAGATAATTTAATTATTTGTACACCAAAAGATAGAGAAAATCATCAAGTTTTATTTACCTATATAGTAGGTGTCGATGTGAGCTCCGACTGTGGCACGACACACATCCAAGCGATAGTCCACCTCCGTCCAGGTCCGCCGAGTCATGTCAGGAGTCACAGTTGCTATCGCTTGGATGTGTGTCGTGTCACAGGCGGAACTCACATCGAAACCTACTGAATAAGTAAACAAACCATTATGATTTTCTCTATCTTTTGGTGTCAAAATAATTAAATTATATTTATTACAGCCTGAGCTATTACAAATCAATAGTAAGGCCACGATTTTCGATGAGCCTGTATCATCATTTCAGTTGTATGGATCCCTCCTGCAGCGCTCACAAGCGACCGATCGTGAAAATGAGCATTCAAATGAAAGAGAATAGTTAGCAGTGACGAATTGCACTCTAATTCCATAAATATCAATAACTTCTTTAATAAATGACTTAAAAAATGTACGAAGTGTGCGATTTGCAGATACTGTTGATGTATGAAAATACGCTGCATAGTTTGTGTCCACTTCACATTTTGGTCGCTGTGACGCCCGTTTTATGTCATTTTAACATTATGAGGTATTTCCTTAATCATTTTGTATGGATTTCAGAAACAGTAAATCAAAGGAATGAGTACTCAAATCGTATAATTTCATAAATATCGAATAACCGGTGAGTGTTAGAGCACACTCAGCATACACATGACATTATCAGTGACAAATTGCATTATAATTAATTAAAAATCCAATTTTTGTAAGAAGTGTTCGATTTGCAAAACCTTTTGGGGAAAGTGTGGTTTATGTCATGCGAGATTTCTCGCACGGATCCGCTAGTATCTTTTAATATAAAATTTTAATTTTGGTATTTGTATCATTGTTGTTTGGGTCTTCAGCATTTCAACTGGTTTGATCCAGCATTCCATGGCTCCCTGTTTATTTATCTTTTAGTAATAATATAGTGGTTATATTGGTAACCATATACATGATACACCTCATTATTATAGGCCGATAACTTAGGAACAAATATTATTAGACTATTATTATTATTATCATCATCTTCATTCAGGGTATCCTCCTGCGCAGGATGAATTTTGCTGAGTCAAGGTGCTTGTAAGAAATATAAATGCTTGCCGGGGTTTATTAGGATGAGAGTCGTTAGGGAAATCACTGAATATTCATAATCACATTTCTGCAGCTGTGCGCATAGCGGCATGAAAGTGTCGTGTTACAGGGCCTGGTTATTACCGGCTCTCATTAGAGACTGTTCTGCCCGCACAAGACTTCTGTAATATCAGGACTTTCCGTGGCTCTCAGACAGAAACTCTCCCCGTGATAGTAATGATCATTTGAGTAAGACGGAACGTCTCCTGCTCTTAATCCGTTTATATCAGGTCTTGTTGATCCTCAAGAGCTCACAACTTGTTGGACGTGAGTTGGCGACCGCGGGACCCCAGCTGAGTCTAGCATTGTTGGTGGTATTTCTTGTTCCTGCATACTTTGTAGTGAAATCGTGAGTCGCGAATCTGGTCCCGAGGGAGATATGGAACTGCGCCCATAATCAGTGGTATTTCCAGATCCTTTTAATTAGGCCGATTGAACTGCGCCCATAAACAAGTCGGCTGTTAGCCGAAGGTCGGTTTAAGGGGAAGTGACGAACTGTCTCCCACCACTAGCTTCTGCACTGCTGAGAATAAGAGGTAGTCCCCCGTCCCGATAAGCAGCTGTACTACGGGCCTCCGGGGGTGGCAGCTAATCACACTAACCACTTCACCACATAGGCGAATAATAATAATAATAATAATAATGATGAAAATCCACAGCCTTTTTCCAGTCATTGGACCGGGTCAGGGTTGGAATGAATGAAGCCCCCATCTAGCGGCGAAAATAGGCATTGTGCCGGCTTCCGAAGCCTGTCGCACTCCTCTGGGACAATGATTAATGAATGGCAGATGAAATGATATTGGAGAGTGTTGCTGGAATGAAAGATGACAGGGAAAACCGGAGTACCCGGAGAAAAACCTGTCCCGCATCCGCTTTGCACAGCACAAATCTCACATGGAGTGACAAGGATTTGAAGCACGGAACTCAGCGGTGAGGGGCCGGCGCGCTGCTGCCTAAGCCACGGAGGCTACAACAATAATAATAATAATAATAATACAACTCTCTCTAATCCATCATAAATAACTACCCCTCTAGTTTTGTTATACAATTAAAAATATAATAATCTTCTAAATAGTAAGATTACCTCAAACTAGATTATTAAACTTTTGCAATAACAAAACTATTTTTAAAATGTGGTTAGGTTATCGAAAACATCCCAATGTACCAGTCAATGCTAATATTGCTAGAACAAAAATTAAATATTAGTGTTTTGAAAACTGTACCTGTTTTATGTATCCCAGGATAACACTAATCTCTTGTCCGCAATCTGGACAGGGTATATTTAGTTGTTCGCAATCTGGACGGTTTTTGACTTGTTCGCAATCAAGACACAACCGATTTGAAATGAGTCACTTCAAATTCACACCACTCGACACAACATAATTCGGTAGAGGGGGAGGAGGGAGGGAACCTACCTGATGCTCTCAATGGGCGCAGTTCCACTGTCACTTTTTGAAGGATAATGCTAATGACCAGGGTCATTAGTGAAGCTTGGGCGCAGTTCCTTACAACCTGGTCGCGACGTGGTGTACTTCGCGTAGGCTTAGCATCCAGTCTTTGTCTATCATCGCATCCGTCTCTCCAAATGTCATTGTTTCGTCTTTAAGTCTTGTTTCAGTCTTTCAAAACTCGAGGTCGATGGCAGGAGAAATTGGAGTCTCAAGTCTTCTATAAGCGGTGGTTCTCTTGCTAGTGCATGCGTCAGCCGGGATGGTGTGATTTCTGAGAGGCATAGGGCTCCTTTCAGAAAGTCACTCTTGATCTTTTCTAGTTCTGCTGGGTTCTTGTAGCTTAGATGGGGCCAAATGTCCTCTAGTCCGTATGTCGCCACCTGAAAGATGTATTTTTCATTAACAATTGGACGATTGACTTAAAAGTTGGCGGAATATAACTTACTCTCGACGATAAATCTCAATGGTCACATTTAATGACAAACTGAAGGGGTTGCAGTCAAAATAAGATTAAATTATTTTGAAATTTGAGATTTTGTTACACTTACAATCAATTTACCTGATGATTACATATTGCCTTCATGAGGTGTGAAAAATAATCCCGCTTTTGCTAGAGTTTCGAGGATATCGAATTTTTTGAAATATAAGGCATCCGAATTTTGAAAGATAATAAAAGCCAATACAGAATCAACTAAAGGATTTAATTGCCTCAAGAAGCATTAAAATCGTTTGGCTAAAACGTCACGAATAGTCTTTATAAATGTTTGAAAGGTGTTCTTCTTCTTCTTCTGGTGTCGTCTCCGTTCAACGAAGGTTGACGATCATCCTGGGAATGAGAGATTTATCATGTGCCACTCGAAATAGAGAGCCCGTATCCTGTTGGGACCAATCGCGCATGTTACGCAACCAATATATCCTACTTCAACCACGTCCACGTGTACTGTCAATAATTTTCCCTTACGGAACTAGTTGCAAAATTCTATTCTTCTTACCGCGCATGATATGTCCAACGTACACCAATTTCTGTTTCTTAATTGTCATAATTTGAGTGGGGAAACTGGACACTTCCAATGCGGTGTTGGCGAATTACGCCAGCTAATCTTTCGAGTTGATCTTTCTTATCTTGTCATTCCATCGCAGAGCCCTTTGACGCCACTTGCCCCAGGCCAAATTCTGGTTCTTCGGATGAAATATTCCTACCCTCCGTCCCACACCACTGCCATTGTGAAAACCCAAAAGCTAAGATATTCTCATTTGTATCGACTGGCTCTTGAATTTCCTCTTCCATGCAGGGCTGTACAAAATGCATTGGGTTCTAGTATAAAACACTGTTTTTCGAAACAGACATAGGCCTAAACATAAACAATGTTTTTGCAATGAAAATTGGGTAAAATGTTAAGAGTTTACACTTTGGTTATATTAATGCTGTCAATTCATCGAACGCAATCTCATGGATGTCCATATTTGTGAGCCTATTGAAGACATACCGTATTCTCTCGATAAAGCTCTTCCACATACTGTATTTGTTACCATATCCTGAACGCTAGGTCATATAGTTATGTGACTTTGTAGTAATTGACACCCCTGGGACGTCAACCTGAGAGCCACTTCCCCTTCAACAGTGTATGGCGAAAGTTTGGAACATGTGAACAGTATGGTATTGGGGAAGTTGCTAATGAGGTATCACAGGTGCAATCGGACTGTGAATTATCGAAGGGGCAGATCATGGTGGCGTCAAAAGTCTGTCCGATATTATCAGTGAAATTAACTGTGTAATGTAATATGTAATATCCTACACATATTCCCTTTCATTGCCTGTCCTCTGTTTGACTACATCCGTGATGACGCGTTGTACCTCTTAAAGAGTGGCAGTTTAATGGAGGCTAAATCAATGAAAAATGAAAATCCACTGCCTGCTTCCAGTCTCCGACCGGGTCAGGAATAGAATGAATGAAGCCCCCATCTAGCGGCGAGGATATGAAGTGTGCCGGCTGCCGAAGCCTGTCGCACTCCTCTGGGGCAATAATTAAATGAATGACAGATGAAATGAAATGAGAGTGGAGAGTGTTGCTGGAATGAAATTTTGACAGGGAAAACCGGAGTACCCGGAGAAAAACCTGTCAGCCTCCGTTTTGTCCAGCACAGATCTCACATGGAGTAACCGGGATTTGAACCACGGACCCAGCGGTGAGAGGCTGGCGTTCTGCCGCCTAAGCCACGGAGTCTCTAGGCTAAATCAATACTGTAATTAAATAATAAATAATAATAATTGAACTGTCACTAATAACAAGTAGTTCAGTTAAGAACTATACAGCCTATTTTCATATATCCTACTCGTGTTAATTGCCTCTATCAACATTCAGTTTTAAGGTTGTGATAGATTCGTAGATATTGAGAAACGTCTAAATATATCAGATGGTCGCCAGGTTGGATTTTTATTTTTGAACTATTACATTAAGATTATTGTGTACGTGTGGTATTCAAACTTTAATCACACGATTAGAACACAAGAAGTATAAACGAGATTTTAAAATTTCGCACAGCTACCATCTTGTGATTATGCAAACAATTGAAATAAATTAGATGCCATTGCATTAACATTTGTATAAGCATTTAACGTGCAACGTTTCACTGCACTCGGATAGTTAATCCGCGAGAAACGTCCATTTAAATATTTGTACTTCGCGTCGCCGCCATGTTCGATTTGTGCTCACCAGGTTACTGAAAGTCCTATAGGTGAACATATGTTCATAGCCTCTATGAACATAAAAAAATCAGTTTGATTGCTGTAAAAGATTCATAGATATTGAGAACCGTCTAAATATTTCCGATGCTCGCCATTTTGGATTGTTATATGTATAGGCCATAGAGTTATGTACCATTCAAGGACAATTATTGCCTAGGTTCATTACTCAAACTTTCACTTCGATCGCATAATTACGACACAAGAAATAAAAACTTAATTTTCAAATTTCGCACAGCCGCCATTTTGAGGTTATGTAAACAATTAAACTAAATTAGATGCCAGTGCATTACAATATGTAAAATCATTTACTGTACCACATTTCACTGCGCTCAGCGAGTTAAATCACGAGAAAAGTCTATTAAAATGTTTCAACTTCGCTTGGTCGCCATGTTCGTTTTGTACTTTACAGGTTTATGAAAGATACATAGATAAACTTGTATTAGTACCCTTTATCACCGTACAAAATTTCAGGGTAATATCTGTAATAGTTTCGGAGATATACATTAGAAAGTCAGTGAAATATTTCGCACAGCCGCCATTTTGAGGTTATGTAAACAATTGAACTAAATTAGACTCCAGTGTATTACAATGTGGATAAACATTTGCTGTGCCAAGTTTCATTACGTTTGGATAGTTAAATCGCGAGAAAAGTCTATTTAAAAGTCTCAACTCCATTTGACCGCCATGTTGGTTTTGTAGTCACCAGGGTTTTGAAAGTCTGATAGGTGAACTTCTAGTAGTGCCGTTGATCACCGTACTCAATTTCAGGGTGATATCGGTAATAGTTTCGGAGATACTGAATGCTGGTGAAATATTTCGCACAGCCGCCATGTTGGATTGGTGAGACACAATAAAATTTGAAGAGCACGGTCGGGGTCGGCCAGAATAGTGCTATGATCTTACCGACTTTCATTGTAATCGCTCCAGCCGTTTAGATGTTATTAGGGGACACACACACACGGACAAAAGGTGATTTCATAAGCCTATTTTTTTCTTAAAATGAAAATAGGCTAAAAACTATTCTAAAGTCATCAGACAAAACCAGTGCTCAAAGCATTTGAGTGGGGATACTGGATACTTCCATTGTAATTTCCTACACATTTTCAATCTCTTTGCGTGTGTTCTGTTAAAATACATCCGTGATGACACGTTGTATAAATGTAAGTTGTTGTTTTTTTTTTTTTTTTTTTCAAAATAAGTTTAATGCGTGCTTTGCTAATGAGTGTAATCTGCTGTTGTTATAAAGTTTTTACCCTGGTCATCAGTTTATTTACGTAATGAAGATAATATCAGGATTACCACAATCTCTTGCATCAATCCTCTGTTCTGAGTATGATCTTATTAAAGCGCTTGTAATGGTGGGCATGTTAAGACCCTGTGGTAATGGCTTCCACTCGTTTTGTTTTGTGTTCATCGAGAATGAGAAGCGAGTTATTGTAGCGTGATAACGGATAATGCGGCGTTGAAGCAATCTGCTAGCCGGAACCAGGGATGTTATATTAATATTGAAATGGTTACAAATTGGAGAACACTACGATACCCTTATTAGGACTCGTTATAATTAATGATCTCTAATTGATAATGTGTTGGATATAATATGCTGGGTACAGGCAGGCCCGACGAGAGGCAGGGGCAAGCGGGGTTGTAGCCCCGGGCCCGGATTTGCTGCGGGGCACGAGGCGGTGGACAACTTTATTTAATGTATTGTTTAAACTACGAGGGCTGTTTTTAACTAATACCCGTTGTGATATTACGCCGTTGCTGCGCTGCGGTCGGCATTCCGAGCAGGTGCGCTGTGTTCCTGCATCTATTGGCAAGGCTGAGACGCCATTACGGCAACAGTCACCCTTGTGAGGGTGTGTTGACAAGCTTTTGAAATGGCATCGCCGATCGTAAATCCCGCGGACTCGTAGACAAGAGAGAGAACTCTCCTACAAGATATCCTGCCGTTTGGCCACCACTGTCAGGCAAATTGCGTATGTGGTCAGGAGAACTCCTAAACATACGCAGTTCTCCTGGTAAGCTATCACCCAGACCATTAGGGGCCGATAACCTAGATGTTAGGCCCCTTAAAACAATAATTATCATAATCATCACAATCACATGATGACACTGAGCAAACAAACTGGAAGGTGAATCACCATTATCAGTATCTCAACAAGGACTCACATATCTTGACTAATTGTGATTACTGCTGCAACTAAAGAAGTGTATATTGTAAATACGAGGGCAGATCAAAAACTAAGTTGCACTTGTCACTTATGGCCATTTATTACACCATATATACAACAGCAACACGCCAATAACGACATATAATGTAACGTCACTTTTCCACATAGTTTCCAAGAGACTCCAAACATTTCTGCGAACGCACAACCAACTTGTCGATGCCGGATGCATAGAAAGTTCCTCCAGCGTTTTGCAACCACACGGAGACAGCGGCCTTCACCTCCTCATCGGCCTGGAAACGTCGACCACCGAGCTCCGTTTTGAGCTTACCGAACAGATGAGTCACATGGTGCTAGGTCGGGACTGTAGGGTGGATGTTGCCAGACCTCCTACTTGAAACGCTGCAGCAGTTCGCTCGTTTGGCGGGCCTTGTGAGGTGTTGCGTTATCGTGCAACAAAATCACACCGGCGCTGAATTTCCCCCGGCGCTTCTCTTTAATCGCTTTACGCAACCGGTGCAACGTTTGACAATACGACGCGATATTCGTCCGTGATATCCGTGCGTCCTGCTTCGAATTGCTGACACCACTTTACGATCCCTTGCCGGGAAATGGCCCGCTCCTCATACAGAGCACTAATTTCACGATGAATGTCCGTGCAATTCTTCCTTTTGGCCCATAGGAATCGGATTGTCGCACGCACCTCATATTTGGTGTGAACGTCCAGTCGACGCGCCATTGTATTTGGGCGCTATTCACACCATACAAGACGAGACACCACAGCGACCTGCGTAACAGACGTGTGGGCAGTGTCTGTCCGTTTCTCCGCTGTGCCCACGTTTGCTACACACAGCGCGCTGCTGCAGCGCGTTAGTGCAACCAACTTTTTGATCCACCTTCGTACCATCACCCACATACTTGTAGACAAAGATTTAATAGCCTAAGTGTAATTTATTTATTTTATTCGAATCAGAGGCAGATAAATAATATTGTATATACAAAAGCAAAGGAGAAACATGGAATTATACACACACAATATAATCAAACTGTCTTTGCCCAGAAACGAGCAACTGCTATAGCATTTCCTTGTGCCTTAAACAACTCCTCCTCACTGCAAGAATCAGGGCAGCATAAGCGCTGATACAGATGCTGATACAAAGTGTTAATTCTTGTAGGTATCCCCATTTCATTAGGTTATCCTTAGTTTTGCCAACACCTGCTCGTAATCTGTTTAATGAGCCTAATTGTAATGGATCTGATGATGATCACTTGACGATCGAAACTGGTTATCCAAGTGAATTTATTAATCTCATGTAAAATGTATTTTCAGGATTAGGGAACCGCCCATTACAATTGGGTACAATCTAGTTGACCGGCTGTATAACATTAATTTTCGATTACTGAAACATTGCTTGCGATAAGTTAAAGAAATGTATCACTAATAATAATAACAATAATGTTAATTATTGTTATTATTATTAAAGAAATTTTGTTGTTAGTAGCGTAAAAATGTATCGAAATTATCATGCAAATTTAACAAAAATGTTTACTAATTTCATAAGTTAACACAGAGCAACAAAAAGGCTCAACTGGTTGCGTAAGGTAGTGGTAACGTTCTCGCTTGTTATGCATAAGGTTGCGGTATCGAATCCCCGTGAAGTCACTTGGCGGTTTAGGGGCACTTAAATGCGAGGGAGTTGTGTCAGTAGATTTTCAGGCACGTTAAATATTTATTCGGGCAATATTTAGGCACCCCAGCGTCTCTAACAGTCACTGTTATTATAATGTTGGTGATGATGATAATGATAATTGTTGTTTTAAACGATCTGACATCGAGGTTATCGGCCCGTAAGTTGTAAAGGACTTAAAACCAAAACAGTATAATACTAGAAAAGACACGTAGTTTTTTTTTGGTGTGTGTGTGGGGGGAGGGCTATGTTATGTGAAATACTGTATTAGCAAGCCGGTACAGTAGAGCACGTTGTTCCCAGACGGACGATGCGTCACTGAGTTCACTTCATGTCGTGGGAGCACGGCTGTGTCGGCGGCCCACTCTGTCTATCATGTCGCAACAGTGGCGAGACAAGTTGAGGTTATCATCAGGCCGGATTTATATGTACCAATAATTAATGAAATATATACATGCTAGTGCACCCGTGCCAGAAATCTCGCATGTTCATAAACCACACATTCCCCAATAGGTTTATAATGAGAGAGTTAAGGAGAAAGGTTGTTATGTTTTTTATTTCAACCAAATGATCGATTATAGAACACTATTTACATTTCAGTTAGAATTAAAATTTTTACGTTCCCTAACTAAAGGAGGCAATCACTGAAAATTGGATAATCACAACACTCACAGGTTACTCAATATTTATGAAATTATGCGATTCGAGTACTAATTCCTTTGATTTACTGTTTCTGAAATCCATGCAAAATGATAAAGGAAAGACCTCAGAATGTTAAAATGACATGAAACAGGCGTCACAGTGGCCAAAATGTGAAGTGGACAGCAATTATGGAGCGCGTTTTCCTACAGAAATAGTATCTGCAAATCGCACACTTCATACAATTTTTTTTAAAGTTATTTTTTTAAGAAATTACAGATATTTATGAAATTAGAGTGTAATGCGTCACTGCTAATGTCTATTCTGTTCCATTCGAATGCTAATTTGTCATGATCGGTCGCTTGTGAGCGACGCAGGAGGGATGTATAGCCTACTACTGAAATAATATATATATATATATATATATATATATATATATATATATGATATGTTTAGTTATTTTTATTGAAATTGGAATTATATATGAACTTAAAATTACAAAAAAACATAATTTCTATTGTGTTTTAATAGTGAAATTCAAAGAAGTTAAAGTACCGGTACATCTACTTGAAACATAACATTGTACTTTTCATTGTAATATGAATATAATCTTTGAAGAATATTCAATCTTTTATTCTCTGTTACCAAAACAATGGATTACAAAATGTTCTTTCAAGTTTTGGAAAGTGAATCTTCTCCTATTGTCGCTAAGGATAGATTTATATCGGCAGAGACTGCTTCAACATCAGAAGAGGTAATTGGGGCATGGCTTGAACTTCACAATGTCTGCTGGGATTAAATCCAACGTTAACTTTACACTTAAATCTCCACACAAATTTCCAGCAACCTTTCCCATTGCTTCATATCCAGGGTTCTTTGAAAGTGCAGTGTACATCTTCATCTGCAACTTTACCTGTAACACGATTTATTGTTAAATAAATAATAATAATAAATAGCCTTACAAATCCCATAAGGGCAATGGCCTGCTTTGCAGGTAATTGCTCAGTTTTAACTCATCAGGTGAGCAAGTCCTTTAACTTGTTTCTCCATTATTTCTTTCTTTCTTTCTTTCTTTCTTTCTTTCTTTCTTTCTTCGAATGAGCCAACTATGGACTACGCAGGTTAACCAAAATGGTTTTCAGGTAAGAAAGAAAAGGAAGGAACAACATACGGTTCTGGTGACTTTTAGGTAATGGATCAAAAAGATAACGTCACTTGAATTTTGCTTTAATTTTCCCGCCAATTGTAATTTTACATTTAAATTCCATTTTTCTCCCATAATATTCTGCCAAATGTAACAAAATTTGTATGGTATATGCATCACAGCTTTATTAGGAAACCTGTATATGGAATTCTTGATTGCAGATTTTTTCCCAATAGTAGCGAATTAAAAGTCCAAAATTTTAGAACCTAAAAATGACACAAATTTAGTACGATAATATCTCATTATATAAATTATTTACATAAAAATCGATACGTAGTGCTTTTTAAAGAAGTATTATCTACCTAATTCAAAATTTCCATAAACGTGTCATTTAAAATCTATGAACAATTTTTTTTTTTTTTAACTATTAATTGTATATGAAACAAATGCTTGTGATATCTCTACTTTTGTTTGGGTGACATTCCCACAAAGTTTCGTGAAAATCCATGCATTAGGTTTATCTCAGGAGTGTCGCCTTAAATACCTTCCAGCCGAAATATGGACTATATTGATTTTAATGACTAAGATTATGGAGCATATGCGCTCAACTACCAAATATGTAAAATAAATACTCCACATTTCAACTCCACACGTCATGATTCGTTAAGATAATACAAAATATAATTAAGTTTAGCTTCCTAAATAGATATGTATTTACATAGAAATCCTTTCCCTGATTATCATATTATAACCTGTCACTTTATTATTATTATTTCTTTCTTTCTTTCTTTCTTTCTTTCTTTCTTTCTTGGAATGAGCCAATGGACTACGTAAGTTAACCAAAATGGTTTTCAGCTTAATGAGTTGGGATAGGTTTCACATTCTTAAGGATCTCCTTCATTTTCTGACTTTGTAGTTTAGCTGCTTCCGACCCCTTTGGTCTCTGCCCTTTCTTAACTTTAATCTGTGGGTCTTCTTTTAACATTTTAAGGAAATCTTGTCTGTCTTGTATAACGGATTCAGAGATGTGAAAGCTTTGCAGATCTTGTTTGACTTTCCGGTACCACAGTGATGTTTTCTTGCAGGAGCTGGCTGTGTGGATTACACTGGCTAATCTTGACTCGTTCATTCTCTCAAGGTGTCCGTAGATTTATTATTATTATTATTATTATCTTACATAGTTATGCCCTACTCGGTTGAACCTGCTTTTGACTTTTGCTTTAGCGTCATATTAATCTACTGACATTTAGCTTTATAACGGTAATACACCATATCTTATTCCTGAGGCTACTTTCCCACTATCGTACTTCCTTAACCCACCAAAGTACATTTTTCTATTGAAAATAACAACTTTTAAGAAAGAGGCTCTGTTGGAAGCAAGGGCAAGGAGACATGGAACAAGAGGAATCCTATGGTAATGGCAGGTTCTAAAAAATGGAAAATTCTTTGATTCCAATTTCTCGCTAAAATGTTTTTATTGATATAAAATCTCCCTTTTTTTCTCTCTGAACTTTTCAGTGCACAAAGCTCAAATGTTTAGATGTAATTCCTCCTTATATGTGTTATATTTTATCACGTCCGATTTTCAAAATTTCCTTGAGCTTAATTTTGCCAGATGGAAATGTTCATGAAAAGTGCAGTTAGAATTAAGAAATTAAAATAAAAGATTCATGAAAACTCAAAAATACATGTATTTTCCAAAATCTTAAGTTAAAGTTTTTTCCCTCCGGACAAATTCCGGGATATTACCTTACTTCAAGTCCCGGGGCGCCTGTCCCATTATAGTTCTCTCACTTTCCTTGTTAAGGAGTGGCTTGCCTTTGAAACCTACAGTAGCTGAGCGGATGTTGGTTCCTCGGGTTAGGGGCTGCACGACACCGCAGTCATGTAGCATGAAAAAAAAAAACACTCTGGATATTCACTGCCAGTGCTGGGAATCGAACCTCTGTGCATTGGAGGGTTCACTATCTCAGTGGTGGTTCAGGCTGAATGTACCAATAGCCTGCTGATGAGTCAAACTGGTGCGCCTAGGCGAAATCCCTCAACTGATACAACAAATACGTTGGAATTCAACAAATGTACCCATAGACTGATCTTGAATAGACGATTTCTGAGGCCTGGATATTTTCCAAATTGACAAACATTATGATTGTAAAACAAGTAGTTCCGTGAAGAACTATACAGCCTATTTCCATATATCCTACTTATGTTAATTGCCTCTATCAATATACACAATTTCAGTTTGCTGTAATAGCCTATTGAGAACCGTCTTAATCAGATATTCCCAAACTGGGTGAATTCGCCCAGTAGTGGGCGATTTTAGCACGCCAGTGGGCGAAACTGGCAGAATGTGAATTCGATGGGCGATTTGAAAAAAAGTGGTAGGCAAATAATTCTTTTTTTTATATATATACAATATGACGGAGAAGGTTTTGCCTATAAAAACAAGGAACAAAATAAAATTGCTAACAAGTAATTTAATTCTGTCAAATAATCTTGCCACGAAATCTAGAAATAGTTTAAAATTTGAAAAGTGAGGAGATCTTAGAATTTTTCTAACAAAAATGGCTTCTGACATCAACAAATTGATTCAAACTCATCAAAGCCATCCCTCACATTAATTAGACATAGGTATGCATGATGTTTAATTACTTAGATATAAAATTCATGTAGTTTTAATTTTTTCTTTAATTCATTTTATTAATTGTTATTCCTTTTAGACCTATTATTTGTAAATTGTTCATGTACATAATTATACCTAAATAAACATGATGTACCTATTAAGAAAAATGTCCGTAAAAATCCTGATTTCTCAACTTATATGTAGCTATTTGAATGTATGTGTTAGTAATTTTAAGATGTGTGTGTTTTTTGAAATGAGGTGGGCGAAAACAAATTATAAATCTCGAAAGTGGGCGATGGTCAGAAAGAGTTTGGGAAACCCTGGTCTAAATATTTCGGATGGTCACCATGATGAATTTTTGTATATAGGCCGTAGAGTTATGTACTATTACATTAATATTATTGTGTAGGTGTTTTATTTAAACATCAATCGCATGATTAGGACACAAGAAATAAAAACTTAATTTTCAAATTTCGCACAGCTGCCATCCTGAGGTTATGTAAACAATTTAACTAAATTAGATGTCAGTGCATTGCAATTTGTATATTCATTTTCTGTACCACGTTTCACTGCGTTCGGTTTGTTAAATCGCGAGAAAAGTATATTTAAATGTTTCAACTTCGCTTGGCGGCCATGTTAGTTTTGTAGTTAACAGGTTTTTCAAAGTCACATAGGTAAACGTCTAGGTGTGCCCTTTATCGCCGTACAAAGTTTCAGGGTGATATGAGTAATACTTTCGGAGATATAGAATGCCGGTGAAATATTTCGCACAGCCACCATGTTGGATTGGTGAGACGTAATAAAATTTGAAGGGCACGATCGGGGTCGGCCAAAATAATACTATGACGTTACCAAGTTTCATTTAAATCACTCCAGCCGTTTAGAAGTTATTAGGAGGGACACACACATTCGGACGGACGTAGACACACATACACACACGGACAAAATGTGATCTCATAAGCCTTTTTTTTTTTTTTTTTCATAAATGAAAATAGGCTAAGAATCATTTATAGATTTCACTTTGTGTGCTTGTGTTGTTTGGCTGAGCTTGTTCGAGGAATATCGTGTTGCCCGTCGCTCTTGAAGGCACACACGTGTCATGTAGTAGTGCGAATATTTCCACTCGGATGATCGCATCTCTTGTGTTGCTGGCAGAAGGGTTCATTATATTCCGTTTGCTCAGGTAGAATGTGACCCAGCGTTTCCTGTCCTGCACTCTTCTTTGACGTAATTTGTAACTGCAGGAATAATCGATGTATTGCAAGCCGAGGGCCGTATCCACTAGGGACGTATGAGTATGCGACGCGATCAGACAAGCCTCAGCATCTGTCAGATTTAATGAGAAGAGAAGAGCCCCCACTTTGTGCCTGTGGAGCCCTTTTCACCGTGGCCCACATTTTAACAGAGTGTGTGGATCTTGCTGACTTACGAAGAAACCTTGGTTTGCAGATGACACTCAAACTTATATTAGCCGATGACGCGGTGGCTGCTGATCGCGTTATCCGCTTTATAAGTGAGAGTGGATTAGGGCCAGCAATCTAAATTTTCCAGTGAACATTGACTCAACGACTTGTTCGTTTTTGAATGATTTTTTTTTTGTCTTTCCGTAATTTTTGTTTATTTTTATAATTATTATTTTTATTTAATTTTTTGTTTTATTAATTTTAGTTTTCTTCAAATTTAGGTGCCCACCTCTAAATTTTAAATTCAATTCCAAATTTGTATTCTTCAATCTGTGTTAAGAGGGGCAGATGACCTCGTAGTTCCGCCCCTTAAAACAGCAGTAACTAACTAACATCTGTCAGATTCCAATTGGTGGTGTTTGAAGCCATTTTTCAATGTTATCTTAGTAAACAAAAGTTTGGTGCTTTTCAGTCGGTCAACACGATTGCACCCAAATGTTAAGGGTTGTTCCCTAATCCTGAAAAAAATACATGAAATTAATAAATACACTTTGATGACCAGTTTCGATCGTCACGCGATCATCATCAGATCCATTACACTTAGGCTATAAAATCTATGTCTGAAAGTATGGGTGAAAATATTTACAATATATACACTTATTTACAGTAGTTGCAGTATTAGTTGAGATAATGCAACTCGTCAATATTTGTTACTTGTAATCTACCGGTATGTGATGTTTTGTTGAGATAATGGAAGTGGTGAATGACCTCCGGAATTTACTTGTTTGGAGTGAATATGTGGCTTTTGTGAATGTTCACTTCAGATTGTATTGTACAGGCTACTTATCTGGTTGAGTCTTTCGCGGTCCTGTTGAGCGCAGTTCACCTGGTCACTGTTTGCACTCGACTGATTGGAAATTCCTGTGTGTGAGGGTCTGTTATCTCGCTGGGCTTATCCCCCTCTCGAATTCCTAAATGCTGTGTGTTCCTCGTGCAAGTGTACCTGTAAAGAGTTGCCAAGTCTAGTCTCTCAAATGTGGTGATGTTACTGTATTCAGGATAATTTTCAACTATTAAAGACCTGGTTTCAAACTCTCCACGCGTTAGCTAATAAGCCCTCTTAAGCGCAAACGGACTCATGAAAATGTCCCGGCACCTTTAACACTGCCGTTAGTACCGGCCTAGGTTTATTGAAGAAAAAGATACATCGTACATCCTGATCCGACAACATGTTTGCCTTTCGAAATCATGTAATCTTTTTCAGTATTAGGGAACAACCCTTCTCATTTTGGGTACAATCGTGTTGACCGAGGTTTCAATTTGTCAGGTCTACCCCGTACCAGACTATACCAGGACTTACATTCTTAACAGGGATGGTATTAAAAGTTCGGACCTTGTGGGTGAAAGCCAACAGTTCTATCCACTATGCATGAAGTGGTCTATTAATTATAAAATGCTAAAAACAGAGAAAAATACTGGCACTTCATTTGAAGTCTGGATTCAGTGTTGTCAAACCGACCATCAGCGAAAAGGTCGAGCCTTGTGAATGTAAAATAATCCGTCAAGGAATGACGGATCATTTGAACTAGAATGTCGGTAACTTAAGCACTGGCAGTATCAGGTTTTCCCAAGGTTTGCCGGACTGTAACTAGCTTAGGTTTCACTTAGGTTTGCTGGACTGTAATTTTCTTAGGTTTCACTTAGGTTTGCTGGATTGTGCCTAGCTGACACTGACAGCCTAAGGTTTAACTTAAATTTGCTGGACTGTGCCTAGCTGACACTGACAGCCTAAGGTTTAACTTAAATTTGCTGGACTGTGCCTAGCTGGCACTAACAGACTTAGGTTTAACTTAGGTTTGCGGGACTAGCTCCGTTTTATAGAGAAGGCTCTCATTGTAGAATGGTGTTGATGACCTTGTGTCTACCTCATTCATGCATCTCCAATGAGAACTGACAAGACTATCGTCACGAACACCTGACATGACTCTAAACTTCTCCACTAAATTGAACTTATCTTTGACACGAAGCGACAGTTCACAAATCTTGGTGTCGAGATTAAGAGTTGACTTTACATTAGAGATTAGACTAATGGTCGCGTGTAGATCCTGATTCATTATTCTCTTTCTAGATCTGTACCGTTCGAGTTTGTTTTCCATGCTATGTCGGCTCCCTCCGGCCTCCCCCTCCCACCTCGACCAATGATTTCCTCAATATTAATATTAGTATTAGTATTATTATTATTCCCTAACACTTTGGACTTTATAAAGAAAATAATTTCGGTACAACAAGAGGCACAAAAGGTCTCATTCTTCATTGTGATTGAAATCTCCTCACTATATGACACATGTTCAGGATTATAGCTTTCTTCGTGAATGATGTAGTGTTGTCAATCTGCAGATGTTACTGGTCAAAGGACCGCCAGCAGTGACTACGCTCGCTAAAGCGCAGCACTAGGTTATGGGGCCAACTCTCTGCTGGCTCAGTAGACGCGTTGGTTTGAGCCCCTTGAAAGGGTTCCTCGTGTATCTAAATTACATTTTGAAATTTATTATTTTTCAAATTACTTTTTGCGAGTATTTTCGATCTAAACTCTATTTTGTAAGTATTTTGAATCTAAATTGCGTTTTGTACATAATTTCAATTGAGCCTCCGTGGCTTCGCCGACAGCACGCCGGCCTCTCACCGCTGGGTCCGTGGTTCAAATCCCGGTCACTCTATGTGAGATTTGTGCTGAACAAAGTGGAGGCAGACGGGTTTTTCTCCGGGTACTCCGGTTTTCCCTGTCAAAATTTCATTCCAGTAACACTCTCCACTATCATTTCATCTGTCATTCATTTAATCATTGCCCCAGGGGAGTGCGGCAGGCTTTGGCAGCCGGCACAGTTCATATCCTCGCCGCTAGATGGGGGGTTCATTCATTCCATTCCTGACCCGGTCGGAGACTGGAAGCAGGCTGTGGATTTTCATTTACATAATTTCAATTGCATGTTGTAAGTATTTTGAACCTCAATTACATTTTCTGCTTATTTTTCAATCAAACTTGCTTTTTTGAGTATTTTCCCTGTAAATTATGTTTTGTAAGTATTTTCAGTCTAACTAGGTTTTCGTTATGGTTTTCATTGTCATTTTCGCTATCACCCAGACCATTAGGGGCCGATAACCTAGATGTTAGGCCCCTTAAAACAACAATTATCACCATCATCATCTAATCAACTACCTGGACTATTTTCATAAACATTGATTCAGAAAAATAGACGTGTCCTAACACATAACCAAAAAGTACCCCAGAATATTTCTTAGTGCTTGAACCCTTTTTGTAATCAATCATACAAACTTACCTTATAAGATCTGCGCCTCTGGCTTGCTCGCACAAAACTCTGGGAGATTGGTTTCTGAGGCTCTTATATGGTGAAAAGAATCTTTAGAAAGTGTTCTGAATTAAAGACATTCTTTTGGGAAACGAAATGAATCTGGAGCGCTTTAAAGTATTTCTTAACCATCTCAAGAGGTTCTATTGCTCTTGTTCTAGGCTTGCTTTGTTATTCACGTTAGACCCTAATGATGCAGCTTTTCTTTCACATTCTGGAAACACAGGATTAAAGTTATAATTCACTGATGGTTTCTTCAGAAGTCTGGAATCTTAGACTGAGCTTGCTTGCTGGTCAGTGCTATATTCTTACGGTGCTTTCCGTGAATAAAGACTATTTTTTGAAGTTTTCTCATCAAGCTCGAGATTGTGCAATTTATGGAAGGAATATTAACGGCCATAATTGCAAGAAGCTCAAAGATCAAAGAGAAACGTCCAGAAGTTGAAGATTTTGCAAAAACGAGTTGCATTTTACATCGGTCTTAGCAAATTAGAAGGCGTAGGTGGCATTGGCGGATCTAGGGGGGGGGGGGGGGCGAGGAGGGCGACCGTCCGGGGGCCCCGCGCCATGGATTGTTTTAAACTTAATTGATTAATTAATTATACTTTTCATACTTTTCAAACTAATTTATACTTCATATTCTTTTTTCAGTGCAGCTATGACCTCCCGTGACCGTTTAGCAAGTTTAGATTTCAGTGAAATGATGGAAGACTTCAGCCGGGAAAAAAGTCGCAAAGTAATATTTTAATATTTCATAGTTTACATAATCTTCTTCAAGGGGACTTAAAGGTTTCTTTCATATTATTAAAGAAATGTACTGTAGTGTATTCAAAATATTGTAACTATTCTTTATTTTATTATTATTATTACAAAACTATTTCCCATTTGATGTTTTATTTTCTATTACTGTGGGCCGCACCTTATCATATCGCCCAGGGCCCCGCAAGGCCTGGATCCGCCACGTAGGCCTATGTCGCAATACTTTAATAAGATATAAGAAGCTACAGCGGGGGCAATATTAACTCATGGTTCGTCGTGGATTTCGGGATTTGTCACTATAACTTCCCGAAGAACAAGAGCTTTGCAATTACTTACAGATGTTGGTCGGTATTTATTTTAAAGCGCAATGTAACACTTCCTTCTCTTGTTTCAGGTAAGTGGAATCCCTTCAGTTGTCTGCTCTCAAGTGAGGTAAGTTACTTAGCTTTGCAGCGTGTCACCAAGAAGACTGCAAGGGTTTGAATCCCGGTGCATCATGAGTAGGGCTTGGATGTTGATGCCGTAAAAACGTTTAAAAATGCACTTAAAATGGAGAAAATGATCTAATAATAATACTCACCAATATTTCAAATAAGACATCTTAAGCTCAAACTGAAAAGTCAATCAAAATAGATTTCTAGCACTTAACAAAAGGTTTATGTTCATAGCTACTAGCTTCTTCTTAACTCTGAGAGACTTACTCCCTCATATAAAGCTATGACATGACTAAATTGAAAAAAAAAATGTCCTTAAATGGCTCATTTCTCTAAAATATGACCCAAAAAATCCATCAAACTTAAAAAAATCTTAAAATGGGAAAATAGCAAAAAATGCAAAAAGATGCAAAGTAAAAATGACATATTGGAAGACGGGGAGGCCCGTCCGGAATTTCTAAGTACTTCAGCATTGTTTTAGAAAGCTCAGTAAAAGGATGTCATGTCATTAACATCCGGGCCCTAAGCATGAGTGTGGTTTATTTTCACACTCCTTTCAGACAAGCCCCAGGATCTTACTCCAATAAAAAGAAATCCCTATTGGCACGCCGGAAGGCGGAGGTACAGCGTGTTTCACTTCAATACACAACAGACATGTGGGTTGCAATAAAGTCGCGATAAGTTCTTGCTCGCTAATTCGTCTATCTCTGCTGCCATCGTCCAGCTTTCCGATCAATCACCCCAGAAATGGTTGCAAATGCTCGGAGAAGCTTCATGAGAAGAATTGCCCTGAGACTGGAGAACTTGCTCTCGTGATTCGAGTTGTTTGTTGTTGTTGTTGTTGTTTTTTTAGTTATCAGAAGTAGATAACTATCAATATTCAGATAATATTTGTTAAGTTGTATTTTTCATTTAGCTTCCATTAGGCTCTGACTTTTCATTGTTACGCTATGGCTATGGCTAATAACTTGTAAATGATTCTTTTTACTTCATGAAACGCTGCCAAAACGTTAAGACTGTCCCAAATAAATGGAAAGAAAATGAGAAACTTTTTTCGTTAAGTGCTGTGCCTGTTTTTCCATTTATTGTTTTGAGTACGGCATGAGAATCAGTATAGAGGAAAGCAAGACCATGGTGATGACAAGAGGGGAAAGACAAGGAAAGGGCACTGTGAAAATTGGAAGTCAGAGTTTGGAAATTGTGGACACGTTCAAATACCTAGGAAGTGAATTGATGCAAACTAGTAGGTTGGACATGGAGATTAAGAGGAGGGTACAGCATAGCAATGCATTCTATCAAAGTGTAAGAAAACTTATTTGGAATAAGGAAGTACCAAGGAAAACCAAGGAGGTAATGTATAAAGTGTAATACACACATCAAAAAAAGTTTTGCATCACCTCGGTTCCAAGAGTTCCGGAACCGTTAAATACAAAGGGAATAGAGATCAACACAAACAACATTTCAGCTCGTTTTATTGCTCATGAGACCCACACATTGCATGTTGTACCATCATACAGCTAGACTTTCAGCATTTGTGGTCCAGATTGCAGTACACACCACTACCTCTAATACCCAGTAGCACGTCCTCTTGCATTGACGCATGCCTGTATTCGCCGTGGCATACTATCCACAAGTTCATCAAGACACTGTTGGTCCAAATTGTCCCACTCCTCAACGACAATTCGGCGTAAATCTCTCAGAGTGGTTGGTGGGTCAAGACGTCCATAAACAGCCCTTTTCAACATATCCCAGGCATGTTCGATAGGGTTCATGTCTGGCGAACATGCTGGCCACTGTAGTCGAGCGATGTCGTTATCTTGAAGGAACGCATTCACAAGATGTGCACGATGAGGTCGAGAATTGTCGTCCATGAAGACAAATGCCTCTCCAATATTCTGCCGATATGGTTGCACTATGGGTCGGAGGATGTCATTCAGGTATCGTAAAGCCGTTTCGGAGCCTTCCATGACCACCAGTGGCGTACGTCGGCCCCACATAATGCCACCCCAAAACATCAGGGAACCACCACCTTGCTGCACTCGCTGGACAGTGTGTCTAAGACGTTCAGCCTGACCAGGGTGCCTCCAAACACGTCTCCGACGATTGTCTGGTTGAAGGCATATGCGACACTCATCGGTGAAGAGAACGTGATGCCAATTCCGTGGGGTCCATTCAGCATGTTGTTGGGCCCATCTGTACCGCGCTGCATGGTGTCGGGGTTGCAAAGCTGGACCTCGCCATGGACGTCGGGAGTGAAGTTGCGCATCATGCAGCCTATTGCGCACAGTTTGAGTTGAAACACGACGTCCTGTGGCTGAACGAAACGCATTATTCAACATGGTGGCATTGCTGTCAGGGTTCCTCCGAGCGGCAATCCGTAAGTAGCGGTCATCCACTACAGTAGTAGCCCTTGGGCGGCCTGAGCGAGGCCTGTCATCGACAGTTCCTGTATCTCTGTACCTCCTCCATGTCCGAACAACATCGCTTTGGTTCACTCTGAGACGCCTGGAAACTTCCCTTGTTGAGAGCCCTTCTTGACACAAAGTAACAATGCGGACGCGATCGAACTGCGGTATTGACCTTCTAGGCATGGTAGAACTACAGACAACATGAGCAGCGTACCTTCGTCCTGGTGGAATGACTGGAACTGATCGGCTGTCTAATAGGCCCTGCTCATGCATGGTTGTTTACATCTTTGAGCAGTTTTAGTGACATCTATGAACAGTCAAAGGGACTGTATCTTGGATACAATATACACAGTCAACGTCTATATGCCGGAGATCTGGGAACCGAGGTGATGCAAAACTTTTTTTGATGTGTGTATGTTCCCATATTAACTTATGCAGCTGAGACTTGGAACCCGACAAGCAGGCAAGAGAGTAGAATCCAAGCCAGTGAAATGAAATTCCTAAGTAGTATGATAGGAAAGACAAGGAAAGACAGAGCGAGGAATGAAGATGTTAGGAAGGAAGTTGGGATGGGAAAACTACCTAAATGAGAGAATTGAGAAGAATAAACTAAGGTTGTTTGGACATGTAAAGAGGATGGAGGAAAATAGAATACCAAGACAGATGCTGGAGGTAAAGTGCAAGGGTAAGAGAGCAAGAGGAAGACCTAGAACAAGGTGGATCGATTCAGTGAAGAACAGCGTAAGAAAAAGAAATCTGGACTGGGACAAGATTGTGGAAGAGGAATGGTGGAAAGAAAGAGGAAGGTGGAGAAGTGCCATAAATACCCCCGACCCGGCAGGAGCTGGATTAGGGGAAATAATGATGACGATGATGTTTTGGGTTTGCCAAAATCTTCGTTTGAAAATATTTACAAACACTTTTGTCGGGAGGCAATTGATTTCTGGGTTAGAAAAAAAAAGGTATAGGTCAAATCAAAATGTAACAAGGATGGGTTGGACAGCCATTTTTTATCCATGTATTTTTTTTATTTAACGGCAAAGTGGCCCTAGAAATTACACGGATTTTATTTAATTAAGAGTTACTACCTGAAGAAACGTGGCTTACTAATGCTTTACTGATTGATATAAGTACAACTTGTGACAATAAAGTTCGGTGAATAGTCTTGTACTATCAACATAGATGAACAATGCACAACAGTGACCCTACTGTCCTTCGAAATAGTCCCCTCTCATAACTATGCAATGCTGAGGTCGGCGATACATGTCCTGGAAACTTTGCCAGAAGACGTCCTTTGGGATGGTGTTGAAAAGCCTCGTCACGTTGCGTTCGGTTAATAAAGTCAGAACGGTCAACCTGGCAACATTGGCGACACACAACGCAACGTGTAAGACCTGTTTGACACAGTGCGTGTTTAGAAGGATGAATTTATGCAACCTACCATGCACACCCTTTCGGCGGGTGGCAGTGAGAAGGATGAATTAATGCAACCTACCATGCACACCTGTTTGGCTGGTGGCAGTGAAAAGGGTGAATGTTCTGTGGAAAGGAATGGATCTAAAAACCATCGTCACGAGCGACGAGACCTGGTGTCTCAGGTACGACCCTGAAGTCAACCGTCAAAGTATGGAGTGGCGGGGTCCAGGTCCAGGGTCACCGAAAAAAAAAGATAGTCAGTCTGTGAAACTAGACTTTATACAATGTCAAATGACGCATACTACAAATGCTACACATGTTAGAAAGGCTCAGGAGGGCTCTTTCAACAGACGCCATTACCCATTAACCTAGGCTTCCCACGCGGGGAACGGAGAGTGGGAGGTTCACTCTGCTGCATGACGTCACGCACTCGCCGTCTCCGTATCGCATAACGCCAGACCCCAGGAGTAAACTCAGACTCGGTGCATATACACTGAACAACATGTTGACGTCATACACGCCGTAACCGTAACGCATAACGGTAGACCAAACAACAACGATGAAGTCGGCAAGATCATTTGAAATGATAAAACCCTGATGAGCCAGAGGTTTTCGGACATCCAACGTAATGTGACGACCCAACGGAAGGCTTTTGAACACCATCCCAAAGGCACCCAAAGCCGCACCGGCTTATCAAGTTGTTAGGCCGCTTTGAAGAAAATAAATTGCTTGCTTTTTTATTAGATCAAGTAAGCAGACGTGTCAGATGAAAGAAATAAATATAAAAGGTTGATAGGGCAACACATCCGTCGTCTAGTGGCAAGAGCTCAAGTGCTCCAATTAATTGTGTTCTCCGCGACCGTCTGTCAGCTGTCGCCCTGTCTGTCAGTTCCACGTGCCCGTTCAATATCCACCACACAGGACCACTCCCCGTGGGCTCAAAACACAGAGGCGTCACCACCGATGGAGGGGTCTTCTTCTTCTGTTGTTGTTAAGCATGTAGCCCCGTGTATTTTGGGTGTGTGTGGATTAAGCCTCCCTCCCCCGGACTCACGCTTATTTTTAAGTCTGGAAAAATGAGAATTACTCATGGAAAACTCCTGGAAAACTCCTGGAAAATCGTTGACCGATTTGAGTGGCCACCACGTGGGAATCGAACTTAACTCTTCTCAGTTTTGCCTCACGAGGCTGAGTGTACCCCGTTCCAGCCCTTAGATCAGAAATAAATTTCTTGCCAGAGCCGGGCTGTCGATCCGGAGGTGCAGGTTCGATTCCCACCTCAGCCATCCTGGAAGTGGTTTTCCGCGGTTACCCCCCAGTTCTACTCCAGGCAAATGCCGGGATGGTTTCTTGCTTCAAGCCACGGCAGCCGCCTTCCCAATCCTTACTTGAAATACAGTAGACAACACAATTTTACAAAGGCAAAAATAGTTATAATAACATCGCATGGCCTCAGGTGCTGGGTGAGAGCTTTGTTATTTGACGCCCCGAGGGCAGCTTGTATGTCGAATTTTGTTGTTCCTTGGAGTGTTATGAAAGTCAAGGAGGTTAGATATCTATGCTCCTTGACATTATAGCGCTTTCTAGTATAGAAAGGAGGAACCTTTTGTGTTGGCGGAAAATCCTGAGATTAATTTTGCCATTATGAACACGACCTACTGAATTCAAATGGGTTCTTTAACATGCCAACAACGTATGACATGACCACGGCCAGGAGCGAACCTGAAAGCTTGGGGGTTGGTAGTCTGACACGATAACCAATCACCTACCCTGGCAAGCATTACATTGTTGAACAGTGTTCCAAATGCATACACTAATACTGTGTACAGCCAACACGAATAACACAGGTCATCAAACAATATCGGGCACTGTGAATGATCATGATGAAACAACAGCAACAACGTTTTGATTGACCTAGACTAGACTTTCCCAGCTGTGCGGACCGCTCTGGACAGACAATCAATACAGCTAGCTAGCTCACACATTACCTGTACTGTCATTGACAGAGCGACCCCTGGCTTGCCGTCTGCACAGCTGAGCGTGTTAGTGCTGGAAGTTTTCTGATAGAGGTTTTCCTGGGCTTTTTCCTTTCAGTCAAGTGCCAAGACGGTACCTTGTATCAAGTCCCTAGGTACCTACCCCAATTCTAGACTGAAAAGCATTAAGTCAAAAATTGAAAATTTTTAAAGAACTTGCATTGTGAAGTGAAGCCTATTGACCCAAGGGCCTTGGAAAGAATTAAGTCAACCTTCTGTTTAAGCTACACACAAAACATTTTCATCTTACCAGCAAGATAAAGAGCACGAACGCTCACTGGCAAGGGAAAATCCATCACAAAGCAATTTGTTTCGTGGGTAAAAGCCAGAAACCACTGCTACATGTAGTGTGATAACTTGCTACCTTTCATCGCCGTATTCCGTACTTAATGTTGGCCACACTGCAAGATTCCCGCGTGTTACAGTGCTATTGTAAATTACATTTGAACAGGGTTTAGATGGTTTTCATGTTACAAATCCATTTTAAAATAAAATAGCAGGTGAAATATTAATACTGTTTGGCTTAACACCGCACTAAACTGACCACGGAGCTGAACGGCATTAAGTCACGTTTGCAAAATTGATCAGAAGAATATGTTTATTAAATTAAAATTACAGTAATATTCCGGAAACACAAATATAACCCCTAAACTAAGGAACCAACCAACAAACCAGAAATATACAAAAATGAAGAATCAGAAATTAAAAAAAAAAAACGAACAAGTTCTTTCGAGTAAATACGCACACTTGAAACAAGTTACACGTGTAAATGAAGTTGCAGCTGGCTCGTGCGGAGATGTGCCAGAGACTTTGGTCACAAAGACATGAGTACTGTAAAGAATAGAGGTTAACCAAAATTACCATGGCGTTTGGTTCAAAGAAACAGGACGCTCAATTGTTTTATTGCTCTGAATAAGAGAAGAGCGCTTCCCGCAATCGAACAGACATTGTGTGGTTGGCCCTTTGTGTGGCTCATTGTGTTCGCGTGTCTCTTCCAATCACAGGCCTCTTCTACAGTGTTCAGTGAGTGACTCGCTGCAAGAAGGACCTATGCTGACAGGAAATACCTTCGTATTCTTCTTCTTTCATTTCACCCTCTTTGGGGTACGTTGAATCAATCATTTCTCTGTGTGTTGATCTTTCCCAGTATCTCTACATTCTTTCCGATCGTTTCCTCTTCTTCCGGTGGCTTCGGTGACGTAGCCTAGCCGGTAGCATGCTGAACCTCTATGCCCAAGATCCTGGGTTCAAACCCGGCCGAAGTCTTCGGATTTTTTAAGAGCGTGAAAAATCCATCGGTATTCTTTCCTACGGAGGGAAAGTAAAGCCGGCGGTCCCATGTCATCGATTTATGGCATGATAAAAAACCTTCCACTAATTACACATGTGTGAAGCTAAATTGTATAGGTTAAGAATGTAAACATCGCTCTTAGGTTCCTATGTTCGTTGCCAAGAGCAGACTGCGGTGGCGTCTAGTAGCTAAGTTCTGAACTAGGCCTAGTAGTCGTTGACGGTGGCGTTTGGCGGCAAAAGTAGGAACTGTTTGAAAAATTCAAAGTTGCGGTCCTTACTTGAATTAAAAAACAGATAGGCCTACACACACTAATACAGCCATCACAATTAACACCGGTTATCAGACACATTCTACACACACCCAAAGTACACGGGGCTACATGACCGCGTTGTCGCAGCCCCGAAACTGTGGAACCAACCAACCCAAAACCTTTCACTAACTACAATTGTGTAAAGCTAAATTTGTAGGTTAGATTTGATTAACGCTCTATTGAATTCCAATGTTCGTTGCTCGTTGCCGGTTGCGGTGACCTCTAGTAGCCAAGTTCGCAGCTAGGTGTCGTTGACGGTAGAATATGGTAGCAAAATTAGCAGCTACTTGAAATTGATCGTATGCAGTCCTTACCTGAATTACAGCTAACACACACTAATACAGCCATCACAATTAACACCGGTTAATTACAAAGTACACGGGCTACATAACCGCGTTGTCGCAGCACCTAAACTGAGGAACCAACCAACCTATCCTCTCTTCTTCCGAGATGATGGGTTTGGATATGTAGACCTACGCTGTATCCACTACACCACTCCAACCGGCAGTCAAAAGTTAGAGCAAAAATCGGTTTGATACCTCCGACAGTGCAGGGGGACGCCATTTTGAACAGTTGTTGTAGCCTAAATGTAGGAGCTTATGGAAGGTGTGCAGGTAAACGGTATTAAATGAGTAGCATTTTGCTTATAACTTGTGACTTGATCGTTTCTGTACCATTGTTCCTTACCTCATATTGGTCCATTGCCATTCCTCCATCATCCCTGAAAGTAACGTCATCAGTCATCACATCACTGATACACCCTGTGTTTGTTTCGAATTTGACCAAAGAACTTAAGACTTTTTGGCTTTTCTTCTTTTCTCCTCACAGAACCTCTTCATGCGTTCGCTTGTTTTCTTTCTCTCCTGGGGGCGTGGTGGCTCAGCGGTCTAGCTGTATGCCTCTCACCAAGGCAGTCCGGGTTCGATTCCCGGTCAATGCATGTGAGATTTTCGAAGTGAAATGCCATGTCCTGTGGTTCGGATTCCACGTAAAAAGGAGGTCCCGTGGCTCATGATCTCTAGGTCAACGGTCACGTTAAACTGCAAGCTTCCTTCCTTTTCTTTCTCTCCTCATCGGAAATGATCCGTTAGGGCCTCCTCATTGTTGGTTTCTCCTGAAATGCCTCTCTTCTGTTGTGGACCATCTGTAGTGTGATTCCAACTTCTGCAGCAACCCTTTTCACCTCACCTACCCATTTAGATGTGGCCTTTAACTCCATGATGTATTTGAAGATCCTTTTGGTCAGTCTGCATTCGTCCATTTTTAGTACGTGTCCGTAGTACTCCAACCTCCGCTTCCTCATTGTGTCCGTGATCTTCTCAATGTATTTGTAGAGTTCTTCGTTTTTCCTCATCCTCCAAGTCTCATCAGCAGTTTTCTGTGGTCCGAGTATTTTCCGCAGAATCCTCCTTTCTTTCTTTTCCAGTTCTTGAAGCTTCCCCTTTTTATTTAAAATAAGACACTCTGAAGCGTACAATCCTTCAGGTTGTACTACTGATCTACAGTGTCTGATTTTGGCCTTGTAGGATAATGCCCGTTTGTTGTACTTGTTCTGCGTTAGCTCGTAGGCCAGGTCTAGTTTTGTGGCTCTTCCTTTATTTGCCTCCTTATCTAGTCCCAGGTATTTAAACTTCTCTGTCCTCGTAATCTTCCCATGATTTACCACCAACACCCTGTATATGATGTCAACAGATTTATTTTCTGCCACAGTCCACCTTCTCTTAAGAAAGAACGTCCAGTATTTGAGAGCACAATTTACCTGGAAGATTGCATAGAGTACCAATCTGTGGGATGAATCTGCGCCGTGTAATGTGTGTTTGTAGCCTATTGATCTGTCGTTTGTAGAGGAGCGACCGCTAGACGATAAAACCTGCTGTGATGAGTGGGTTTATACGTTCTAATGCCGTACGTCACGTGAATAAACTCACTCGTAAACCGAACTTGTGCTGTAGCCGATCAGGGAAATGCTTCCATTTTACTGGCACATTTGAGGTCCGTAAAATTGTAGCGTTAGGTGAGCTTTATGCGGTATTCACAGGGAACACGATCGCCTTGCAATCCCGCCCTGCCTGTAATCTTGGGCCTTTCAAGCATACAGGCTCTTGATAATTCCTATACTCACCATTGCATTGACGTCTCTGGCTGTCAAAATTTAGGGTGAGACAGTTGTTGCTGTTGCTTTATTTATCCTCACAATTACGGACTTATATCTAACTCTTAGAATTCGGTTTATAAGCTGCTACATTTGGTCTGCATTTCTATATGGGTCTGAAGGATGGGCAATTAATGGGGCAACAACAAAAAAGATAGAGCCTATGAAATGTGGATTTACCGCAGAATGCTGAAGATACCATGGATTGCACGAATAACTAATATTGAAGTACTGCATAGAATGAACAGACAACGAAAATTACTATGCACCTTGTAATGGTTTGGAGATACTTTGACTATTAATAATAAGAAAAGCGCTCCGCTAGTTGGGCGTTATTTGTAATGGTTTTGTGAACTTAATTGACTATTAATAATAAGAAACTGATTATATGCAAAGCTAATTATTTAAATAGTCGCCCACTTTTGGGTGATCAAAATGAAACATTTAATTGTGTATTAATCTAATAGTGTTTCTGTATTGTTGTCAGCTTCACTAAAAAAAAGTACATAATGTGTAGTATCATATGTATTGCCAGGGCGCCAGATCATTTATATATCATGATCAAAATAATATATTAAACCTCGGTTAAATAGAGGTAGAGCATCGAAATTCCTATCTCCAGCCGTAGTGAAACTTACGTAATCTAACCTTACGATAATTAGTTCAGGAGTATGGTGTTGCCTTATAGTAATTTCTAGCTACTAAAGGAAACCAGTCAAACATTTGAATTTAAAATGAATTTAATATATAAAAACAATAAGTGCAAAAAGAATAAAATTCTAAAGATAATAATAATAATAAATTTAAATGAAAGAATCTACTGAATTTACTTGTATTACGGGTCTTGATAGGAAATTGGAGTATACTGAGTTAATTGAATAAAATATAGATTGAATTTTATATGGATGAGAGCCTTCTGATTTGACTGGAGTATAACTGTTTACATCGCTCACCGCATTGAAGATCTTTGTAGTTGGATTGTTGCGTAGAGAGTTCCTGATGTTCCTCGAAGTAATTAATTTATATGTGGATGACGGAATAAATTCCAAAAATCATCCCTGTGACAATAGCCTCGTACACAACCATGTCACAGTTTGATGAGACAGACTGTCTTATCAAATTCACATACTTAATAGTCAACTGTCTAGTTTAGAACTGCGTTATAGACTCCATCTCGCTACAAGTTCCTCTGCTCCACTCAGCATCCTTCCCTCTCCTCCAGCAATTCAATAATAATTATAATCCATTTGGGCGGCCGTCATATATATAACGTTCCCAGGTATGGCATGAGTCTGTCCCCTCTTCAGAAGTCGCTAGGCGATATAAGCCCGCCTTTCACATATCAACAATGACAATACTTCTTTGTAGCAATTCTCGGGAGGTCCAGCCCACCTTTTGTATCAAGTTGCAAAGGACTCATTCATCGGCCCAGCATTGTTAGTGGAAAGTCTTCATAGAATCTCTTCTTAGTATGATTTGTATACTGGTAGAATATTTGATGTGACAGACATAAGTGTCTATTTATGTCATTTCCAAGAAGCCGTGAATAAACCGCCCTTCTGTGAACAACCCTCTTCTTCTCTTGTTCGAATTTTCTTCAGAAATAATATTCAGTCAAGCGTCTTAACTTATTTCAAATATAATGTGTATCGCTCCAAGTCCTTTCAATTGCCATAATATACTACATTACCGCATAATAATATATATAAATATATTAGTTAACATAATAACTAATAAAAGGTAAAATGTAAACTTAAAAAATATTGATAATAATAATAATAATACTAATAATAATAAAATATAAAATTAAAATTATTTCATTCTGGTCACAAATTGGGACCATCACATATTCGCCCCAGAGAATTATGGTATATGTCAACAATCATATCACCATACTTCTCTTCAACACTTGTACAAATATGAAATATTATACCCTACAAAGAAATTACCAACATCGACAATATTATACTCTTCAAAGCAATTACCAACATACAAAAAATATACCCTTCAAGTTTAATACATATATATTTTTTAAATCCCATCATTTCAGTCTTTCACTGTTCATAATGTCTTTTTCTTTCTTCTTTACATAATTAAAGCGACCTGTAAACAATGTACATCAAAATACCCTTCACCTTTATATTCTTGTTTTGGACATAAGTCATCGTTGCACTTATGTATATTTGGGTGGCATACACCTTTGCTTTATATCTTGAGGACGTAGAATTCAATTTTCAGCCTGATGTCGAACTGAATACACTATGGCTAGTTGGTGGGACTGCCAACTGATTAATTCACTTTATCACTTCACAACACTTGGTATGTGATGCAAATACCCAGATCTACTCCAGTCTCTCAGGAATTATATGTATCTAGTAACACAGGCATATTATAGAAAAAATTGAAACTTTATTAGCTTATATTACCTAAGGCAACATCGTTCAGTGCAAATGTAGAGCGCTAATTTACCCCACATATGTATATTTATATCCTACTCAAATACACCAGCCTATAGCCGACAAATTATTCTTTATATTTCCTCTGTGCGCTCCAAGACACACAATATCATAGGTTGATGCAAACCCTCGCCATTACCCTCTCGTTCAGACCACAATCATTCACTTAATATTAAGCGACTTTCCTTACTTACCATCAGTTTCACTTCTTATTACTCATGATACATATTTCCTTAAGGATCTCACATTGTACGTGCCGTGTAATCGTTTTCCTGCATTTTCTGATTACTCACCTTCTTAACCGTATTTACTCACCTTTTTAACCGTAGTTACTCACCTTTTTAACCGTAGTTATTCACATTATTTCTCAAAACTATACTTCTTTCTATTCAGGATTACACCTCTTTATCGCGGAATCCGTATTCACTTACTTTATTTCTCAAAATTGCACTTCTTTATACTTCAGATTACCATTCTTTCGCTAAATCCGTATTCACTTACTTTATTTCTCAAAATTACACTTCTTTCTACTCAAGATTTCCTTTCTTTCGCGGAATCCGGATGACCGATAAAATTTAATTTCTCCATTACAAAAAAATGACTTTCCTTTAAATCCTTGCATTACTATCCTAGCTACTGAAATATTAACTGTTCACAAAATCTGCATAATTAAATTACGGGCATCAAAATATAGCTTTATTTTCCTTTCTGACTTGGGAACTACCCTTAACGAATTAATATATATATATGGGCTAATATAGGGTTCTATAATTGTATCTTGCAACATGCTTTCAATCTGCCTACTTAAATTACGGGCATCACAATATAGCTTTACTTTCCTTTCTGATTTGGGAACTACCCTTAACGAATTAATATATGGGCTAATTAATATAGGGTTCTATAATTTTATCTTGCAACATGCTCTCAATCTGCCTACTCACAGCTTCCTGAAATTTGTAAGACACTGGGTAGCGATGACCTACAAAAATACTATGATCATGTACGTATGATGAATGTTCGTAGCAATTAGCTAATCCAATACGGTTCTCAAATATATACTAATTCTCTTACAACACCTTCAACACTCGATCCACACGATCAACAATCGATCCACACGATCACACTCTAACGCACTCTGTAATGCAGCCTCACGCAAGGATTCCTCTAGATAATCCTTCGTCATCATACTGCCTAAAAATGTAAAAAAACAAGGTTCCCTCTCAAGAGATACCCCAACAATCTCACCACTCGCCACCTCACTACAAATATCGACTCCTTTAGTCATTAATACCTCCTCAATCATACATATCTTCTTAGAACCACCATACAACTTACTTCAATTATTAAATGACATGATCATATTTTCATTCATCCATCTGAATTTAACATTACCCTCTTTATAGCATAGCTGTGCAGAATGTTGCGACATCCAGTCCGAACCCATAATCAGTGATTAAACAAGATTTGGAATCACTAAACAAACATGAGTTCCAATCTTACCTCCTATTAAAATTTCTACAACCACTTGTTTAGAAATTATGTGAGATTTCTTGCCCACCGCAGTTAACACGAAAGTAGTTCTAATTGGAATTTCCTCAATTTTAATACCATTTTCCTTCCTATTATTATAAAATGCTGCACTGATGCAAGAGACCTGACAGCCACTGTCAAAAAGTGTATCGATACACGCCCCTAACACTTGTAATTTTAACACTGAGTTAAAATTAATAACGGTAGGTTCTTTAGATACCTCCATAAATTCACTTAATAAATCATTACGGATATTTAGGTCATACGGTTCGCTCAAAATAGTAATACCGACTTACATAACTACTCTATCTGGCATTTTTAAGTTCTTATCACCGTCTTCTTTGCTTCTATATTTATTTATAGTTACGCTCTCTTCTCTCCTCATAGCAATAGTTTCTTCCTCCCCCGTATTATATTTATCAATAGTAACACTGTACTTCGCCTTTGCCCCTATTACTTCCCCTATTCTATCTTCTATGGCACGCCACTGCACTTCATAATCTTTCTCACTCTCTTTCATTATATTCTCTATTTCCTCTAACAACTTCATTTTCTCCCCTTTCATTTTACTTCTGGACTTACTAATTTCATGCCTTTCCTTCATTTCTCCATTACTATAGCTTAACGACCTTTCTAATTGTTGTTTTTTGCTTCTGCTTTCTTCTATATCCGTCCTTCTTTCGTCTGCTACACTATCACTCTCCACCATTTCTTCCACCATCGCGCTCTGCTTGTGCTTTTTCTTCCTATGCTTTGAATTACTTATCTCAGCTTTCTGCTTTCCTTGTTCAATAATTATGTATTTCTGACTGTGCCTTAACGCACGCTTCTCTATTTCTGTTAACTTCATATTGACTTCCTTTATATAGGCTCTGACTTCTTCCCTTGTCTGCCTATTTTGTTCCTCTATAATTTTCTGCATTTTTATTTCTTGAGTGCTTATCACTTTCTTTATTTTACCTACTTCTATTCCTATCTTATCTTTAATCTTCATCTCTTCTTTCTTGCTACGTTCCATAATCTCTACCTTCACGTCTTCTACTCTTTCCCTTACCTCTTGATTAATCTCTTCTACTTTCTTGCCTATAACTTCAAACATTTCCTCTACTTCTATCCTAACTTCAGCTATGGTTTTCTTTAACTCACTTTGCAATTCCTTTCTTATTATTTCTTTGAATTCTGACATATTCTCCTTAATCCTCTCATACTTTTTATTTAACTCCTCATTCACCGTTTCCACCTTATCTAGCTTCAGATTAATTTCTTTATTATCTTTACTTATCGCTTCTCTTATCTCCCTACTCCTCTCCTGATTTTGCCTACTTATTTCCTCTCTCATCTCCCTACTCATCTCCTGATTTTGCCTATTCATCTCCTGATTATTTTTATTGCTATCTTCTAGCTTCTTGTCTATTGCCTTGCTTATCTTCTGATTTTGCCTATTCATCTCCAGAAACATTCCTATGATCTTATCTAATTTATTTTCCGAAATATCCAAAGGCTTTTGTTTCTCCTTCCCTCCACTAGTCTCAGGATTTATTTCAGGATGTACCTCTATATTCGTCTCAGGGTTAACCTCGGGATTATTCTCAGGATTACTCTCAAGATTTACCTCCGACATCTTGGTATAATCATCTACGCTCTCAGCCTCAGTACAACTATCAACTTTCGTATAATTAGCTTTCTCGCCTTTACCCCTACTCCTCAATTTCCTTTGTTCCTCATCCGCCATCTCGAAGTACACCGTATAAAGTTTACCGTTCCAAAATTCACCTCACTTTCCCCCAAAATCAATCACTAATAATATACTAATTCACTTCACTTTCCCCCAAAATCACTGACAATTTGCACTGAATTTACACTCACTCCTTCCGTAAATATCGTTAGGTTTTCGTGCCCCACGTTGGGCGCCATTTGTAATGGTTTGGAGATACTTTGACTATTAATAATAATAAAAGCGCTCCGCTAGTTGGGCGTTATTTGTAATGGTTTTGTGAACTTAATTGACTATTAATAATAAGAAACTGATTATATGCAAAGCTAATTATTTAAATAGTCGCCCACTTTTGGGTGATCAAAATGAAACATTTAATTGTGTATTAATCTAATAGTGTTTCTGTATTGTTGTCAGCTTCACTAAAAAAGTACATAATGTGTAGTATCATATGTATTGCCAGGGCGCCAGATCATTTATATATCATGATCAAAATAATATATTAAACCTCGGTTAAATAGAGGTAGAGCATCGAAATTCCTATCTCCAGCCGTAGTGAAACTTACGTAATCTAACCTTACGATAATTAGTTCAGGAGTATGGTGTTGCCTTATAGTAATTTCTAGCTACTAAAGGAAACCAGTCAAACATTTGAATTTAAAATGAATTTAATATATAAAAACAATAAGTGCAAAAAGAATAAAATACTAAAGATAATAATAATAATAAATTTAAATGAAAGAATCTACTGAATTTACTTGTATTACGGGTCTTGATAGGAAATTGGAGTATACTGAGTTAATTGAATAAAATATAGATTGAATTTTATATGGATGAGAGCCTTCTGATTTGACTGGAGTATAACTGTTTACATCGCTCACCGCATTGAAGATCTTTGTAGTTGGATTGTTGCGTAGAGAGTTCCTGATGTTCCTCGAAGTAATTAATTTATATGTGGATGACGGAATAAATTCCAAAAATCATCCCTGTGACAATAGCCTCGTACACAACCATGTCACAGTTTGATGAGACAGAATGTCTTATCAAATTCACATACTTAATAGTCAACTGTCTAGTTTAGAACTGCGTTATAGACTCCATCTCGCTACAAGTTCCTCTGCTCCACTCCGCATCCTTCCCTCTCCTCCAGCAATTCAATAATAATAATCCATTTGGGCGGCCGTCATATATATAACGTTCCCAGGTATGGCACGAGTCTGTCCCCTCTTCAGAAGTCGCTAGGCGATATAAGCCCGCCTTTCACATATCAACAATGACAATACTTCTTTGTAGCAATTCTCGGGAGGTCCAGCCCACCTTTTGTATCAAGTTGCAAAGGACTCATTCATCGGCCCAGCATTGTTAGTGGAAAGTCTTCATAGAATCTAAGTGTCTATTTATGTCATTTCCAAGAAGCCGTGAATAAACCGCCCTTCTGTGAACAACCCTCTTCTTCTCTTGTTCGAATTTTCTTCAGAAATAATATTCAGTCAAGCGTCTTAACTTATTTCAAATATAATGTGTATCGCTCCAAGTCCTTTCAATTGCCATAATATACTACATTACCGCATAATAATATATATAAATATATTAGTTAACATAATAACTAATAAAAGGTAAAATGTAAACTTAAAAAATATTGATAATAATAATAATAATACTAATAATAATAAAATATAAAATTAAAATTATTTCATTCTGGTCACAAATTGGGACCATCACAACCTTTAAAAGACGAAAAACTGTATACCTGGGACATATCTTGCGGAACACCAAATATCGACTTCTCAAGTTGATACTGGAAGGAAAGATTGAAGGTCAAAGAGGAAGGGGCCGAAGAAGGATTTCCTGGGTGGATAACAAACAGGGTCTATATATTTGCTTGGCAAGGACATTCTCGCTCACGCGCTCCGCCAGTGACGGCCCAGTTCCCGGCTGCCGCGCGCGTACGTATGAACGGCAGAATACGGTTCTTGAAATCAGTATCATGCATTTTTACTCATCATGTTTACAGTAGATGCTGAAAATGTTCCCCATCTGCTGCCAAACATAATCGGCATCTCCTTATGTAGTTTCCGGTTACTCCAGTTAATTTATCTTCAGTAAGGAAATAACGACCTAATCTCTTAGCCAGTTATTTTATTGTCCGATTTATAGGAAATTTCACTTGAAACTTTTGTCTTGTTCTAGTGCACGATTTCCTGCACTTTATGTACGTATTGTGCAGATATACACGTTCACGTAACGAATATTTCACATAAGGCATTGCAGCACCTTACACAATCACAACAAAACACTATACAATACGATATACAGAGCACATTAGCTTTATAAAACACCCAATTAGCTCGGAGCTCACACGTCTACCACTTGTGCCGGGCTCCTCTCTGTCTTCTTTCCTGTTGACCTCCCTTGGTCAACTCTTGTTTTTTTCCGACCCCGACGGTATTAGGGTATCCGAGGCCTAGGGAGACTGTTCCTTTCCTGCCTTAATTGGCCCTTGTCTCATCTTTCCTGATCCCTTCCTTCTGGGAGGGGTCAGCCTTCTTTTTCTTTTCCTGTTATCTCTTGCCTTCTGCTCAAGGCCCTCAAGGAGGTAGGGTGTATGTAGCCCCACCACTTCTGGTGCACCCTAGAAAGTGCTACACCCTCAGGGGCTCATGGCTGGTGAGTTTGGGAGTTGGCGACCCCGAGGGATTCCTGAGCTGGGTCCCCCTTTTGCCCCTTACCTGTGGGACGGACCCTCTCCTCTTTCACTTTCCTGTTGTTTTTCTTTTCATTATATTTCTTTTTCCCTTTAAGATTCCCACACTGTTATTTTTGCATCTCCACTCAATTTTGTGGGTGTTTTCAATCTCCGTTGCATTTTGTGAGTGTTTTTTTTGTAAGGATTGATAATCTAAATTGCTTTTTAGTAAGTCTTTCAATATTGGGGGGGGGGGGCCTTTTGTGAGTATTTTGAATTTCAATTGCATTTTGTATTTTCAACCTACAGCGCTTTTTTTTTTTCAAGTAGTTAAGTCTCAATTGCATTTTTGTGGGTATTTTGAATCTAAATTACATTTTGTAAGTATTGTCCATCCAAATTAGAAGTTTGACTCTACCATACATTTTGTAAGCAATTTCAATTGCATTTTGTATTTTCAACCTACCCCGCTTTGTTCAAATAGTTAATTCTCAATTGCATTGTGTGGGTATTTTAAATCTAAATTACATTTTGTGCGTATTTTCAATCTCATTTGCATTTTGTAAGTATTTTGATTTCACTTGCATTTTGTAAGTATTTTGATTTCACTTGCATTTTGTGCGTATTTTTCGATCTATTCCTTTTGTGAGTATTTTCGTTCTAAATTCCCTTATGTACGTATTACCGCTCTCCATTTTGTGAGTAGTTTCAATCTGAGTTCCTTTTTGTAAGTTTTTTCCTGCTCACTTACTTTTCGTTCTGGTTTCCACTTCATTGACATTTTCGCTATCACGCAGACCATAGGGGCTGATAACCTGGATGTTAGGCCCCTTAAAACAACAATTATCATCATCATCAACACGTCTACCGCAGCAGGAGCGTGGGAATACGGCCGGAGACCGCGCGCGCCAACCTGTAACAGCCGGCTAAGGTCGAGCGGAATCGCCTTGCCAAGCAACAGTGGACAGGATTAGACTACCCAGCATCGATAAATTATTCCACATCGCAGTTCATAAGCAAAAGATACATCATGTGGTCGCTAACAGGTAAGCCTCCGTGGCTTAGGCGGCAGCACGCCGGCCTCTCACAGCTGGGTCTGTGGTTCAAATCCCGGTCACTCCATGTGAGATTTGTGCTGGACCAATCTGAGGCAGACAAGTTTTTCTCCGGGTACTCCGGTTTTCCCTGTCACAATTTCATTCCAGTAACATTCTCCACTATCATTTCATCTGTCATCCATTTAATCATTGCCCCAGAGGAGTGCGACAGACTTCGGCAGGCGGCACAGTTCATATCCTCGCCACTATGGTCGTAATACTTATGAGTTGACGTCTGACAGCTAGTGCTGGAGGGAGGAGCATTGCACGTGCCATTTCACGCGGTTGCCACATTCCTGCATTCCATACCCTACCCTTCTCACTTCCGGCTGGCTTGTTCGTTCATTCTGACCGCTGTGTTTTCTTGTAGACTACCTGGCCAGACCATGACTGACTTGGTCTTATGTTCGGTTTTCTTTAACAGAGGTCGGGCTGAAAAGCTCAGACAGTAGAGCGCTGGCTTTCTGAGCTCAACTTGGCAGGTTCGATCCTGGCTCAGTCCGTCACCTCTCTCCATCAGCAGCTTCCTACTATTGATAGCTTTATATTCAAAACCAAGGTTATGAACCACTTTCAGTAAGGAAGAGTAACTGCCTTTAAATAAGTCGTTGGGAAGTGTAAATAACAGTTTTTGAATTGTTGGATGTTCCCTCCTGGTGTAGTAAGAATATATGTGCCGGCGAATAGCATCGTCTTTAAACGGATCCAGATTTGTAATTCTGGAGGTTCTAGGCCGCTTCTTTCCAGGCATGGACAGTTTAGATGAACCCTCTTCTGAGTTGTTATATTTCTCCATCGTAACTCTTGTCACAGTACTTTTACTAACTCTAAGAGCTTTCGCAGTGCGTTCTTGAACTCTCTGGAATGGAATTAAAGGAACATTCCTTTCCGAAAAACTCTTAGCCTCCTCTTCAAAGAATTCCCTTGCGGCACATATAATTTCTCTTCCTTGGTGATGAATTGTCACACCATGACCGGCGGTATTTTTTTCATGAGGTGGACGAGTTCTGGGCCTCCCTCTCCCTCGAGGAGTATTCATAATGCTCGAAATATATATTGCAATACAATAATTGTAGGTCTACATAATTAGTATTTAAAATACCGTTAGATACTTAATGACGGCCTCCAAACAGAAACACAAATCGAATAACACTCACGCTGAACTGCTTGTGACAAGATCTAACTCAGAAGTGCGAGGTTTGGCAACTCCTACAAACTCCTCTTCAACATGAGCTGGCCAGAGGGCTTATCTCCATGGCAACCGCAGTCGCCCCACCCCGTTTCCATGACAACCATACCCCCACCTCTCTTTAACCCACCCCGGTAGGCAGTAAAAGGACCTCCCTCTAAGAACTGTCAGAATTCAACTCTGAGTATTACAACTGTAGATGGGGGCTTCATTCATTCCATTCCCTGACCCGGTCGGAGACTGGAAACAGGCTGTTGGTTTTCATTTTCATTATCTTGTGGTCGCTAACATCCATTAATGGATAAGCATCTGAAGAAGAAGAAGAAGAAGAAGAAGAAGAAGAAGGAGAAGACATATATCGTCATCATCCCTTTCACTGTACCCGAGTCTGTATTGAATAGAGCCGGGCAAATTAGCTCTCCAGTTTCGCTCGGTATTACCAGCTTACGTTTGGCCTGTACCGTCTCCCAAGGACAAATCTCGACAATACCCGAATTCCTTATTCTCAGTGTTGTTGGTAGAGCCCCCGGGGTCCGTCACCCATGTGTTAAACACATGCGATTTATTTCAGGTTTCCGTATATTTCGGAATTATTTTATATTAACCGACTGCAAGTTAAAATAGCAATTGAAGGGTTCATTCCAAAAACCAGACAAGTCCAAACATTGACTTTCTGAGATAAATATATCTTCCTCTTCAAGGCCAGCTTTACGTATCATCATCGTATATATTATTTCAGTAGTATAGATTCCTCCTGCGGCGCTCACAAGCGACCGATCGTGAAAATGAGCATTCAAATGAAAGAGAATAGACATTACCAGTAACGAATTACACTCTAATTCCATAAATATCAATAGTTTCTTGAAAAAATGACGTAAAAAAATTACGAAGTGTGCGATTTGCTGATACTGTTGATGTATGAAAATACGCTCCATAATTGCTGTCCACTTCACATTTTGGTCGCTGTGACGCCCGTTTTATGTCATTTTAAACATTATGAGGTCTTTCCTTTATCATTTTGTATGGATTTCAGAAACAGTAAATCAAAGGAATGAGTACTCATATCGTATAATTTCATAAATAACGAATAACCGGTGAGTGTTACAGCACACAATTTTTGTAAGAAGTGTTCGATTTGCAAAACCTATTGGGGAAAGTGTGGTTTATGAACATGCGAGATTACTCGCACGGGTCCGCTAGTCTAAGCTGCGTGGACCTATTATGAGTGGTGGTGACGAGTGGTGCGGTTTCTCGGTCCTTGCGTAGTAACAGAATCAAATACATTAGTCGGTGACTCAGTCACTCATTCCCAACGCCACACTGGTTTCAGAAAAGACCTATGTTAGCAGTATTGGAATAGACGAGAATGTCAGGTAACACGGCGGGCTGTCGACAGGCTTCTCAATTCACGCCTGCTCCTACCCTGCCTCTGCCCTTCATCCCGCAAGTTCACAGAGCTTGGAACCGAGCACTATATATTTTTGCTGTCTCCACAAAGCAGACAGGTCGGGTTATATACGAGTCTGAAATACTGTATTGGGGATTCTACAAAAATAAGACAAGTCCAATGCTCAAGATAATTAATTACCTGTAATTTATTTCAGTATTAGTATTATTTCAGTATTGGGTACATTCATGTTGACCGACTGAAAAGCACTAAACTCTTGTTTACTAAGGCCACACTGAAAAAATGGCTTCAAAGCCCACAATTGACTCAATGACTTTTTTTTTTTTTTAAATCTGAATTTCTTTGTTTATTCCGTAAGTTTTGTGTATTATTATAATTGTTCGTTTTTTAATTAAGTTTCGGTCTTTTCAAATTTAGGTGTCCACCTCTAAAATTCCATTCTAAATTTGAATACTTTAATCTGTGTTAAGAAAGGCAGATCACCTCGTAGTTCCGCCCCTTAAAACAACAATAACTAACAAACTAAGGTGAGGTAGCTATGTGGAGATTAAACGATTGGCTCAGGACAGGGAGGCATGGAAAGCTGCATCAAACTAGTCAAAAGACTCAAACAACAACAGCTACACAAACGTAAGAGAATTGCTAAAGTTAGGTATAACACAATAAATTATCCCGTGGTTGGCGACACTGGAATAGCAAACAATGCGTTATTTCCGGCCGTATCAATTAATTCTGCCTTTAAGCGTCATTGTTTGCGAGCACAAACCCCAACTAATGCAGTGTATAGCTGGCAAATTTTGTGTGAGAGTTATGGCATCATTGCGTTGGGCTTTGATATATTCCTCGCGCACTGGGGTGGGGTAGTCTTTATGTGGTAATGACGTGTGAATTTACGGCACAGTAAATGCTGAGCTGAGCAAGGACCCAGTCACAACTCTTCAAAGAATTAAAGTGAGGCAGAAAACTCACCTGCCTACTCTCCAGTCACCTGCGCAGGGATTTTTATAGCGTGTGGACCGTCAACTTAAACTTAACCATTTGTTCCCTATCAATAAAAACAAGGTGTGTAGTATGGGAGATTTGGAACTGCGCCCATAATCAGTGGTATTTCCAGATCCTTTTAATTAGGCTGATTGAACTGCGCCATAGTCAAGTCGGCTGTTAGCCCAAGGTCGGTTTAAGCAAGGTAAGGGGAAGTGACGGACTGTCTCCCACCACTAGCTTCTGCACTGCTGAGAATATGAGGTAGTCCCCCGTCCCGATAAGCAGCTGTACTATGGGAAACCCATTTCCATTTAGATTTCAGCCAAAGGTGGCCTGAACCATTTACAGCATGCTACTCAATTTCTCGCATTTTAGACCAGTGAGTGAAATAACATTGCGAGCGAAAATGTTTACCATGCTAAGTGAGAGAGGTTCCAAGTTAGTAATAATAATAATAATAATAATAATAATAATAATACAACTCTCTCTAATCCATCATAAATAACTACCCCTCTAGTTTTGTTATACAATTAAAAATATAATAATCTTCTATTTAGTAAGATTACCTCAAACTAGATTATTAAACATTTGCAATAACAAAACTATTTTTAAAATATGGTCGAAAACATCTCAATGTACCAGTTAATGTTAATATTGCTAGAACAAAAATTAAATATGAGTCAGTTTTGAAAACCTGTTTTACGTATCCCAGGCCAACACTAATCTCTTGTCTGCAATCTGGACAGGGTATATTTAGTTGTTCGCAATCTGGACGGGATTTGACTTGTTCGCAATCAAGACACAACCGATTTGAAATGAGTCATTTCAAATTCACACCACTCGACACAACATAATTCGGTAGAAGGGTGGAGGGAGGGAACCTACCTGACCGCTCTCAATGGGCGCAGTTCCCAGCCACTTTTCGAAGGTTGATGCTAATGACCAGGCTCATTAGTGAAGCTTGGGTGCAGTTCCATACAACCCTGAAGTATAACTAGGGGTTAGCTTAGCAGGACCTTGTTTGGCCAGCTCCCGTCATTTCGCAATTTGTACCCTGTGGATTATTTTGCATATAATTAGGTAGTGATAACTAGAGACAGTCATTATTCGCAACTCGCGAAATCAGGGAAAAAATTAAAACAAATTTAAATTGGTTTAGAACGTGTTTTACGTTAAAAAAACATATAATTGCACGTTTCAACTCGCGGAACACTCGCGAAAAATCGAAAAAATCTATGACTCGCGAATTTAGCTTTTGTTTGTCGTTATTCGCGAAAAAAAAAGAACGAATTTTTCGGCAATTTTCATGCTGAACAATTCTTACACTCATAGTATATTGATATGTGTAACCGTTTGCCCAGCGTAAGCTTAAAAAGCGCACGGACGCCAGGTTTTTTTTTCTTCGACTTCTTCACTGAAATCGTTACTGCTTGGCTTCCTTGGTCATAAATAAATTATTTTCTACAGAAACCTGCCTCGAGATATCCTTTACAGAATAGTGAAAACCGCATCAAAATCCATCCAGTGGTTCTCGAGATTACCCGTGACATCCAAGAATCGGGGACTGTGTTTTATACTAAGTTGTATAGTTTAATCCGTGCTAAGAGGGGCGGATGATCTCGCTGTTCCGCCCCTTATAACTCCAATAAGTAATTATCTTTAATATAAAAGTTTGCAAGTCCGTTCGATTCCGTTGAAGGCTGGTTTTACGGTGAGGGCAACAGAGAGAAATTACAGTGATATGAACTGAGTATTAAAGTCCCTGTATCAACAGAATAGCGGCTTCGGTGGCGTAGTCGGTAGCATGCTGAACTGCTATGCCCAAGATAGCGGGTTCAAACCCGGCCGAAGTCGTCGGATTTTTTAAGAGCGTTAAAAATCCTTCAGTATGCCTTCCTTCGGAGGGGAAGTAAAGCCGGCGGTCCCATGCTATCGATGTATGGCATGTAAAAGATCCTTTCACAGACTAAACTTGTGTAAAGCAAAATTTGTTAGGTTAGATTTCGTCAGAACGCTCTATCAAAGTTCCAACGTTCGCCACTAGGTATCATTGATATCTGGTGGCGAAAGTTGGAACTACCTGAAATTGAACGGAACTTGTAGCTCACCCTTTAGGGTATCCGCTGAAAGCAGCTACAGACTCAGGCGAGCCGAACATGTCCTCGGACACTCCCGGCACTAAAAGCCATACGATAAATAAATCAACAGAATTGTTGTTTCTCCTTCGATAAAATGCAGTAGCAATCTGTTGATTATTACCTAGGGATTTTCATCGAGAATGAGTTGGTAGTATTGTCTGAAGGTAGACGCTACACATTAATGTTCGATATGGCTGTTGGATGCAGGGTTCAAGGTTCCTCCCGGCGCAGCGAGTCCCAAGTAACTCGGTGACGCATTTCATCAAGCAGAGCGAGATCACGATACGGGGGCGGAATTTCGGGCTGTTAACCAGTTACTCATTTCTCACACCCCTCTCCACCCCTGAATACTCGTCGCTTAAGGGTTCTTAAGAGAGATTTCTTTGTAAATGCCTCCCAGGGACGTGGGTTGGCGACTACGTGACCCCAGCTGAGTCCGGCCTTGCTTCCACTTACTTGTGCCGGGCTCCTCTCTGGTATCTTTCCTCTCGACCTCCCTTGGTCAACACTTGTTCTCTTCTGAACCCAATGGTATTACTGTATCCAAGGCCTAGGGAGTCTTTCACTTTCCAACCTTAATTGGCCCGTCATCTTTCATGATTCCTCATTCTTCGAGGGGTCAGACCTCTTCTGTAATTTTCATATCTCCTGCCTTCTGCTCAAGGCACTCAAGGAGGCAGGGTGTATGTAGCCCCTCCACTTATGGTGCAACCTCGATAGTGCTATACTCCCAGGGGCTCACGGCTGGTGAGTTTGGGAGTTGGTGACCCCGAGGGATTCCTGAGCTGGGTCCGGGTTTTCCCCTTTTTCCATTGCCTCCGGGGCAAACCCTCTCCTCATTCCCCTTTCCTATGTGCCGTTCATGGCTCTCCTTCCTTCCAAGCCCCTCAATCCTCGTTCTTCGAGGGTTGAGGGCATTTCTTTTCCTCGTGCCTTTTATTTGCATTATTCTTTGTTTACTATTTCTTTTTATAGTATGTAAGTCTGTAGATAGTATTCACTATCACCCAAACCATTAGGGGCCGATAACCTAGATGTTAGGCCCCTTTAAACAACAATTATCATCATCATCTTTGCAAATGGGGATAGCCTATAGACCCTGGTGTCAAAACAATGAAACCAATTTAAAATATGTAGTAAAAATAACAAGAAACACTTACATTTTCGACAATAAGAAATATTTTTTTTCTTTTTTAATCGCTTATCCCCTCACTTTGGCTTCACCCACGGACTCTGTGAGGTATCATCCTCTACCGCCTCAAGGACAGTGTCTTGGAGCTGTCTGCCGATACAACTGGGGATGGTGACAACAGAATAATAGTGTTTTCGTTACAAGTTTCGACCGTCAGAAGTTTTATCATTTTGTGAAATAGTATTTTCAATCTACAGTAAAAATAATTGGACATCCCTGTTTTATGAGTAACACGAAATATTCTGGCGGCTAGGTCTCGTGTCACGCGGTGTTGCACATCTGCACGTAGTTCTGTCCAGTCTTGCTGCTTGATCTCAGTGGCTACGGTGGGAAGTTGACAACGCTGTGCCTCGCGCTGGGAAAGCCATGGAATGTTAACATATCCGCCCAGCTAGATTTCAAAGGCGAGCCGCTCGCTAACGATGAAAGTGCAAGAACTAGTGTATATGACAGTCTCAAAAGGTTGAGAACATCTGCTATCGAGGCACCAAAAGGCAGGAATATCCATCGAGAAGCGTTGAGACTGTACCCGACACTTAAGTTGAACATGTCGTGCACTTACATAAGCTGTGAAAGAAGCAATACAGCTGCTATGAGCGAGTGTATTTGCCCATCCATGCGAGTGATCCAGCGCGCCGTTTGATGACGTCACGGCTCACTGCGAGGGAGGAAGTCTATTTAACAGCACTGTATAGGTTTACCTTCATATAGCGTGTTGGGATTTTGTTTCCCTTATAAATACGTAAAGCCCTGCGCGGATGTGAAACCCGCGGATATCCGCAACATTTTTCGCCATGCGGATAAAGTTTGCATGGCTGTGCGGATACCGGATAATGTTTGGAGTAAATTTAGAATACAATCCGAACTTGTTGAATTGCATTATTAGGACCCGGATGTTTATGACATCAAATTTTTCCGTTTTTTTTTTAAATTTATTTTTCATGACAAATGTAAGATGATTATTTAACCTAATCTCATTCAAACTCTGCCATCTCTTGATGATTGCAGTACATTTGCACAGGCTAGAGTAAAATGTGGCTTTTCACCGATGTCTCAGTCTCACTCATGGCTGTGATTATATGGAAGCTACTGAGGTATGGGTGGTGCTTAGTAATGACATTCAGGGCACAGTCAGTTCCTGTAGATGCTGTGAAGGGTTCTACTCATAGGGTTAGTACTGCTGTTCTGACTCAGTGAGGAAAGCAATGGCAAACTACCTCACTCCTCTCCTCTCCTTGCCTAGTACGCCTCAATATAGCGCTGCCTTGGGCTTATGTGGGTATCTACTCACATAACCAAACGGCGGTACTTTTGAGGATCCAACCAGCCTTCGGGCTGATTACCTAACAGATATTCAAACTCAAAATCTGCACAGCCATGAAAACTACAGTGAGTCCGGGAATGTTCTCCGCAGCGCCTACATGCGTCTGCGAGAGCTAGGTATAGCAGGTACAGGCCGGACGTTTGTTTTATACGAGTGAAAAATCTTAATGGAAGCCTGGAGGCGAGTTACTACAGTACCTGTGTTGTTATCAGCTGCCCCAAGCAGTCCGATGATTGACAAAGCTGTTTCACACTTCTGCTGAAGTACAGTAATTAGCAAATATAATGACGTTCTGTTCGTAACTACGTAACGTGTACTTCCGCGTCACGTAATACTTCGACGTGGACTGTACTGTCTGCTCAAATCTGGAATTCCATTACATCAGATCGGTGGTGACAAGTGTGAAGCGATAGGGTGAGAGAGTGAGTGTGTGTAGGCTCACCCGCAGGCTTCAAAGTCAAGGGCAATCGTCTAAAACAAACGTCCGGCCTGTACGATGCTAGCACGGCTGCCGCTTGCATCATAACAAATAAACAGTAAACTTTGTACTCACCACAGCCATTCAAAACAGATGCTGGAACCATTCACAGTACATCACTCTTTTTCCGTAATCAGTTTGTTTTAATTCATTTTATAAGGGGAAAACTGAAGCTTGTCTCTTACAGCTTTATGTGCTGTCGACTTAAGAGATTCTTTGTTGAGCTAATTTTCGAGTTGATTGACTTGGACCAAGCAGCTTTATATCGGAGATTTCATCAATATTTTCGTCTGATAAAACCGTAGGCCTGCCTGATACCGGTAGACTACATCGTGAACTGAGCCAGTCACACGGAATGTACTTACCAAATCCCGAACGGTATCACGGTTTGGACACTTTGAATTAGGAAACCGCGCCTGAAATCTTAATTTTACATTTTCTGTAAACCGATCGCCTTCGCGGAAAACGTATTTCACCAAAAAAACAAAAACTCTCTTTTCAGTATTAAACATTACCGCCTGTATACTGTTGCACTCTTCCAATAATCTATCTGAACGCTCGCTTACTGCAATACACACTGAAGACATACAGGCTCGCTAGCTTATCGCAATACACACTGACAGCCCACACGCGGGAGTCCCCCTTTCATGGACACAGTGCAGCCAACTAAACTTATGACTCAACCACTCGCAGCTGCACGTACCCACTGCGGAGAACATTCTCGGGCGCCCTGTATATCCATATGGCGAAACATTTTGCATCCGCGCAGGGCTTTGCATATGGCAACTGGATATGCACAACCTTAAATATGCCCTGGCTCTTTTTAGCATGGAATGTTATTTTATTTACAGTAGATATTGCATGAAACGTTGTGTATCATTTGCTCATTACGTGTATCCATTATCGCCTTCATAGAAGAATGTTTTCTTTAACGCAGCCTCTTCCCACGTCACGTAGGCTGAGCGTTGCTTGGCTGGATTCTCCTCTTACAGTACATGAATGTCTATCTCATACTTCCTCCCTCTTTCAATCTTTTTCTCTGAGGTGTTTAAACTTCAACAAATTTGAGAAACGTAAACACGATAACACGTAACACACTTACAGCCAGTTGGTAACCAGGTTGGAAGGTCACACAGGCCGGTATCGTGAAGAGGGAGGGAACCTGTCTAACTGGTTGAAATGCTGTGAGGCGGCATACGCAGAACAGCCTCCCACAAAGTTATTGCGGTGACATAGAGAGAACATCTCTTTATTTATTTACTAGCAACCCGACCCGGCTTCGCCCAAGAACAGTTATGAATGCATTACATGATAAGGGCTTTTGTTTTACAATGTCAATGAACAACGACCAATATCCCTTTTACGTCTCGGCATGATGGGTTAAAATCACTGACTGGACTATTAATTATATTATCATGGAGATGCATGTGCAACAAATTCTTGTCAGACGTAATTTAAGAATGGCGACGTGCATGAAACACAAATCCCCCTTCCGTCCAATCTTAACTTGACTGTGAATTTTGCGGAACGAAAAGTTCACAGGCGAAATGAAGAAAAGCCGAGTTGCACATCTAGGGAAACTCCAAACACAACCACTCTTCTCTAAAGTTTTTAACTCAACACGACTTGACAGTTTGCTGCTGGCTGTATCTGGAGTAATAAGCTCGTCCGCTAGCTAAGCTAATATAATAATATCGTATGGCCTCGGGTGCCTAGTGCAAGCTTTGTTAATTGACACTCAGAGGGTAGCTTGCAATTCGAATTTCGTCGTTCCTTTGAACGCTATGAAAGTCAAGGAGGTTAGATATCTAAGCTCCTTGACACTACAGCGCTTTCTAGCAGAGAATGGAGGAACTTTGTGTTGGCGAAAAATCCCGAGATTAATTTTGCCATTGAACACGGCCTACTGGATTCAAATGGGTTCTTTAACATGCCAACAACGTATGACATCCATGTCGTGATTTTTATCGCCTTTCAAAAATCACTTACCACGGCCAGGGGCGAACCTGCAAGCTTGGGGTTGGTAATCCGACACGTTAACCACTCACCCACCGTGGCAAGCTGCTAGCTAAGCTGTAACTGGGGTGATAGACTCGCCCCTAGCTAGCTCGTAAACTGTCGCCTCAGTAACTTAATGGAGATTGTTGGAAGAAATGAAAACGTAAAAACGCTTATATTCGGCGATGTATTGAATATAGAGATATATTCTCCCGGACATTTTTGTAGAACTTTTCATGCTGAACAATTCTTACACTCATAGTACTGTATATAGATATTCTTAACGGTTTGCCCAGCGTAAGCTTAAAAAGCGCACGGACACCAGTCTTTTTTCGACCTTTTCACTGAAATCGTTAGTGCTTGACTTCCTTTGGTCATAAATAAATTATTTGCTACAGAATCCATCCTCGAGATATCCTTTACATAATGGTGAAAACCGCATCAAAATCCATTCAGTGGATCTCGAGATTACCCGTGACATCCAAGAATCGGGCACTTTGGCGTATAATCTCTAATTAGTATAAAACAATCAGTATAATTTAATATAATATAACCCCCCTTCCGTCCTATCTTAAATTGACTGTGAATTTTGCGGAACGAAAAGTTCGCAGGCGAAATGAGAGTTGCACTTCCAGGAAATGGCGAGGTGAATGAAACTCAAATCCCCCTTCCGTCCATTTTTAACTTGACTGTGTTTCACAGGCGAAATGAAGAAAACCCGAGTTGCACTCACAGCGAATCTCCAAACAAAACAACCCTTCTCAGAAGTCTTAACTCAAGACGACTCAACGGTTTTCTGCTGGCTGTATCTGGGGCAATAGGTTCGCCCGCTAGCTAGGCTGTAACAGTGATGATAGACTCGCCCTTAGCTAGCTCGTAAACTGTCGCCTCAGTAGTTGAATGGGCATGGTTGGAAGAAATTAAAACGTAAAAACCCTTAAAGTGGGCGATGTATTGAAGAAAGACATATGCTCTCGCGGACTTTTTTGTAGAACTTTTCATGCTGAACAATTCTTACACTCATAGTATTTAGATATTTTTAACGGTTTGCCCAGCGTAAGCTTACAAAGCGTTCGGATGCCAGTGTTTTTTCTACTTTTCCACTGAAATCGTTACTGCTCGGCTTCCTTTGATCATAAATAAATTATTTTCTATATAAATCATCCGCAAGATATCCTTTACAGAATGGTGAAAACCGCATCAAAATCCATCCAGTGGTTCTCGAGTTTACCCGTAACATCCAAGAATCGGGGACTTTGTTTTATACTAAGTAGAGATTTATTTTTTTAGTTCCGTTTGGGCCGGCTGTGGACCACGTGGTTCTTATCTCTGGCAGCTTTCCTCCTAGCCCAGTATTCCTTCATTCTGGCACTGTGAATGTCCTTCCGCTCCTGAGTCCATTTCACACCTACTCCTGGACGCACTGCTTTTGCTGTTAGTGACTGGAGAGAGTCTGATGTTCTGACTAAAGTCCTGTATTTATTCCTGTCATAGATGTTACTGGGGTCAATATCCAATTGTTCAAGGTCTTTTCTGACTAGTTTCGACCACTTGGCGTTAGTTGCTTTCCCTCTAGAGACAGTGTTGAACATTCTGGAGGTGAGCCTCTGATTATCCATTCTCACAATATGACCATAGAAGATCAGCCTCCTCTTCCTCATAGCTATTGTAATGCTCTCCACTTGTTCATAGAGTTCATTGTTGTGCCTGATTCTATACTTGCCTTCCTCTTTAATAGGGCCCATGATTTTTCATAGAATCTTCCGGTCCTTCAGCTCCAATTTCCGGAGTTGTCCTTTTCTGACCATATTTAGGCATTCTGAGGCATATAGTACTGATGGTCTCACTACAGAACTGTAGTGTCTGAGTTTGAAATTCATTGAGAGGGATTTGGATTTGTACATATTCTTGCATAGGAGGTAGGCTCTCTCCATTTTGATGCATCTGTCGTTCATGGCCAGGTCTTCATTGATGTTTGGGGTTATCCATTCTCCTAGGTATTTGAAGGAGTTAGTCCTTTGTACTACTTTGTCCCCCAGTGGGATTGACTCGGGCGCATCTCTGATGTTGCTGATAAACTGTGTTTTGTTGATGGCGATCTTTAAGCCTACTTTAGCTGCTATATAGTTCAGAGAGGATAGTTGATGGTTAGCTTCCTCCACACTGGACGCTAGGAGTGCAAGGTCCTCTGCAAAGGCTAAACAGGGGACTGTTAACTTGTCTTTCTTTAGCTATATTTAAAACAAAAACGTTTATCTCGTCTTGCGATGCTTCTTGACTTGGGAAACTCCTGAAACTAGGGCCATGTCGGTTATTATATCCGGAAAGATGCAGACACATCCTGTAAGGTAGCCCCCCACCCCCCAGGGCCTCACATCTAGTGGGACGTGGGTTGGCGACCACGGGACCCCAGCTGAATCCGGCATTGCTTCCACTTACTTGTGCCGGGCTCGTCTCCGTCTTCTTTCCTGTCGGCCTCTCTTGGTCAACTCTTGTTCTTTTCCGACCCCGACGGTATTAGGGTATCCGAGGCCTAGGGAGTCTCTTCCTTTCCAGCCTTCATTGGCCCTTCTCTCGTCTTTACTGATCCCTCATTCTTCGAGGGATCAGCCTTCTTTTTCTTTTCATTATAGTTCCTTTTCTCTTTAAGATTCCCGCACTGTTTTTATGAATTGGCTCCCCGTGTCTCTAAATTACATTTTGTGCGTATTTTTCAATCTAAATTCCTTTTGTGAGTATTTTCCTTCTAAATTACCTTTTGGAAGTATTTCCACTCTACATTTTGTGAGTAATTTCACTCTGAGTTCCATTTTGTAAGTATTTTCAGTCCAGCTTAATTTTCGTTCTGGTTACCATTTCATTGTCATTTTCGCCATCACCCAGACCATTAGGGGCCGATAACCTAGATGTTAGGCCCCTTAAAACAACAAGTATCATCATCATCATCCTGTAAGGTAGTAGGCTACTATGGTATTGAATGTTGGCAAGGTGTGGGATCTTCCCCTCTTCTGTCTCTCCAAGGATTATTCACTCCATCAGTGAACTGGAAATAGACGCGTCCCGTCCCGACGCGTTGTTTACGAGGTTGTGGGGTCCAGGTACCGAACAGAGGTGGCGTGGCAATCAATACCGCCTCACCCACAGCTTCCGGTTTGTTGCCTTCCTATCCGCACATATTTACTTGATAGTATGGAAAATGTTTATCCAATGTTGGTCCAGAACATTACAAAAAGCATCTAAGTGACAATTTTTTCTTGTTGTTACTTACTTACTTACTTACTTACTTACTTACTTACTTACTCGGCGCTACAGCCTGGGTTAGGCTTTGGCCTCTCTCACGATTCCTCTCCATTCGTCCCTTCTATGAGTTTTCTCCCACCATCTTCCAACCCTCATAGTTCTCAGGTCTTCTCCTAAGTCTTGTAGCCATATTTTTCGCGGTCGTCCACGTCTCCCCTTCCCTTTCATACTTCCATGTAATATCTTCCTCAGTGATGTGCGCTCTCAGTTGCGACAGTCCATCCTGTCGCATTGGGAGGAAGCGTGGCGTGCCACGCCTCCACCCAACAAACTGAGAGGCATCAAGGAGACAACGAAGGTGTGGAAATCTTCCTTCCGATCTCTCCGGAAGGAAGCTGTGGTACTCTGTCGACTCCGGATCGGCCATGGGATTGCTACGCACTCCCACTTGCTAAAGAGAGAAGACCCCCCTGTGTGTAGGCCAACTTGCGGCGCCCACCTAACCGTGGCACACATTCTCTTGGGGTGTGTGGATCTGGCCGATCTGCGAAGGACTCTTAAACTGCCTCTCCTTTGTTCTCCGTGATGACGGGCCGTCGGTAGACCTCGTCATCCGGTTCATAAGGGAGAGTGGTTACCTTTTTAAGTTTTAATGTAAGTTAAGACTTTTAATTCAGGTTAGGTCTGTTTTATGTTTTTTTATTGCGTTCATCTATTTTATTGTTCACTATGCCTTATTTGTTTTATTGTTTTTTACCATTCGCCTTTTATTCTTTTTATTCAAATAAGGCATAATTGTTGGGGCTCACTGTCTGTTTTATATAAACCATTTTCGTTTCACCCATGGCTGTGAACTGTTTTTATTTCCAACCTTTCATTTCACGACACTTCATTTCATTAGGGGCCGATAACCTCGATGTTAGGCCCCTTAAAACAACAATTATCATCATCATCATCTTCATCATCATCATCATCATCATCATCAATATCTTCCTCGGTGTTTTTTCTTCATTCATCCTCTCTACATGACCCAGCCAATCCAGACGTCGCGTCGGGTCTTAATAAATTTCACTACCTTTGATTATCTCTTCAATCTCTTTGTTTGTCCTGATTCGCCACCCTTCATCCTCTTTTACCGGGCCATACAGTATATCTTTCTTAAAACTTTCCGTTCAAATATTGTCCACGTCTCAGGTCCATAGGTCACCACTGGTCTAATAAGGGTCTTGTAGAGTTTAACTTTCAAGTTTAAGAATCTCCTCATCATCTTCCTAGCATTAATCCCGCCTTATTGCAGGGTCTGCTTTTCTGCACTTCCATACTGCTCGATCTTGAGCGTCTCTAGTTGTGGCATTCACTAGTTGCATGTCCTCCCGCATAGTAACCAGCCAGCGCTTTCTCTGTCGCCCTCGTGGTCGTCGGCCTTCTGGACTGATGTCGAAGTGCAGTTCTCGCGACTGAAGAGTGATTGCTACTCAGTACATGGCCAAACCAATCAACGTTTATGAATCCCCCTCTGGTACTGAATTCCCACAATACTGAATTCCCACAATTCAGTATAGTACCAAGGTAACTGAAGAATTTTACATTCTCAAACTTATACTGACCAATTTCTACATTTTCTCTTGCTCTTCTATCGTTTTTCGCTGACATTTTCATATATTTCGTTTTCCTTTCATTAATTCTCATTCCCATCTTTCCACTCTTCTCCTCCAGAATCTTGAACATTTCTTGAAGAGATTCCCAGTTCCGTATTAGTATAAACAGGTTAAAGGTTCCGCCTGATTAATACTTTTATTAATTATGATCACCGTGTGGTCACTAGTGGGACATGTTTCGAGGCCTAATTAATATTTTTGTCCCACTAGTGACCACACGGTGATCATAATTAATAAAGTATTGATCAGGCGGAACCTTTAACCTGTTTATACTAATTAGTTTATCAATACGGAACCAGAATGAACCTTTTAAGTTCTTACATCCCAGTTCCGTGCCATCAACACAATGTCATCCGCATATGCATACGCCTGCTTGGACTTGTTTATTATCGTCCCTCCCAATCCTAGTTCTTTCATAACTTCATTCGGTGTCAAGTTGAATAACACCTCAGACAATGAATCTCCTTGCCTCACTCTGGTATTCACCTCAAAATTCCTGCTAGTTTTGCTTCCTACATAAACCTTGGCCTGAGATCCTTCCATTGTCATTGCTACTAGTCTGATCAACTTCTTTGGCATTCCACATGCTTATAGAGCGTTCAACATCTTCGTTCTATCAATGATAGCAAACGCCTGTTGGAAATCATTGAATAACAAATGCAGATCAACACCATATTCATAGCATTTTTCTTGTTGTTATTTCATATAATATAGTCGTCACTTTTAAAAGATGGCTTCTGCCAACTAAGCAACATGGCGTCGAGTAGACTACTGCACGGTCATTCCTCATACCCTTCGCTTCTGCTCAATACTTCATTGCATTGAACTGTTTCTTACGATAGTAGCATCCGCCTCACCAACGATTGGAAACACGACTGTAGGGATATCGTGGTCATTTATCCCCGTGTACATGGGTGTGTGTATATTTGATCTGATAACCCGTGTAATTGTGGTGCTTGTAGTAGTGTGTATATTTAATTCAGGCGAGAGTGGGAAGGAAGAGGCCCTGACTTTAAGTTAGGAACCATCCCGGCATTTGCCTGAAACAATGCACATGTAATATAAGAGTTAATACCAACAAAGGAAAAATCGTGTAGACCTTTGTAATTAATGAACATTAATGTTAGTCAAATGTGAGTAAAAGCAGGTTGAAGGTTGAAGCTCACTGGAAGCACATGTTGCTGGACTACACCTGTCGGGCTGCTAGCTACATCGTGGGGGAGATATGTAATCTATCTTGAGGATTCCTCCTTGCCCTTGGCTAGCCCTTCGCCCTGCGGCAGTAAATTATTCTCCGTTCCCTTCACCGCCCTCGATGAGACGCTCCAGCTCCCCTTCTCGAGGCGAGGAGGGTCTTTTAAATATTAAACTCTGCGGAGGCAGCTGTCTCCAGGAGTTCGAGCAGTTGCCTACCTCCCAGGAGCATCACACTTTCTTTTTTTTCTTCGTTCTTCTTGCTTTCACGTCAGTGTATGTCTACCCCTCCTCATTCCCGTTTATACAGGGTCGGGGATAAGTTGAGATGAATTCCTAAACGAATCGCTTTTATGATTCTATGTTCTTCTTGACACCAACCGCATGAGAGGAGTTAACCCTCCAGTACTCGCGCGGAGTTTTGTCACGCCAGTAATATGTTACCCCCATTCTTTAGTGAAATTTATCGTAACGTAAAAATAAAATTAGGCTTTTTTCATGATGTTTCTGAAGGACCTTATCTATAAAGAAAACAATAGAAATATATAATTGTATTGCCATTAATATGCATACAGAAAATTAATTATATTAGGCTGCATAACTTCAAAGCAGAGAAAACGCATCCATAATAACGTTTGAGTTTATGCAGTCATAAAAGGTTGAACTATTAAAATCAATCGCACTTAATTACCGTCTGAACTCTAAGGCTTAGTCTGTTTTACTCAATTTTGGTTTTCTGTTTGAGACATTCCTCGCAAATGGTACTGAAATGGTCGTGGCAGACGTATTTTTCTGTTTTACCTGTTCTGATTTCTAGGACATACAGCACATCTTCCAGATGATCCTAGTGTTTTTCTATTCAAGTGTGGAGTCTGAGAGCCCTGCGGAATTTCTTCTCGTTCCTTTGAACTCATTCGCAAGGCTTTTTCTCTCATATTGCGGGCTAAACTTGTTTGCGTCGCTCTGCTATCCGAGGCTTCAAATATTGCATGGTGAATTCGTTCCTGGTCCTTCCTAATGTTCCCGGCTATATCACGGCTCATATTATTCGGTTACACTCGAGTAACAATACGTTCTCACATTAGAAACACACGCAATAATTAAAATTAACTAAACACGAGTTTGCCAATGTAGCCTCGCCAGTGCTCACGTGGGGTAAGATATTACCCCAGTCAGGTTCGTTTCTTTGCCGGAAACGAGCTGACGCGCGAAGGTTTATGATAGACAGCTCGAGTGGCGCCCCACAGTGTCTTTGGAAGGTACTCAACAGCCTAGGGTACAATCCGTGATAGAAAAAATCAGCAGTCGTTTTCCAAGAGTTGGGGTAATTAATTACACCGCGCGAGTACTGGAGGGTTAATAAGTTGGAAGGCAGCCGTGGCGTATTATAAGGTACCGTCCTGCCATTAACCTAGAGTTAAAAATGTGGGAATCTCGGAAAACCATTTCAAGAATTAGAACTCGTACGTCTACCGAGTGTCTGGCTGCGTCGTGCACCGGTAACTCTCTCGATGTTGTGTTCAAGGTTGCAGGATCGAATTCTGGCGCAGTTAGTTGGTATTTGAGTGTGCGCAAATGCGAGGGACCATACCTATCATTGTCTAGAGTACGGGCGTGATCCCAAGTACCTTGCTCCAATGCCCTAAAGAACTTGATCTGGATACTCAAATGTACACACTAATGCAGAAGGCAGTAGTTCCCTCGACAACCCGAATCGTCCCGAAGTTCATGGGTAGCGGTTTCGACTTTCCAGCTTAGAAATGGCTGTTTCAGTAACTATACTTTGATTCCCAGAAGCCCGTACAGTTATATGATGTACCATAAATATGTTATATGTATAATATAATTTATATCGTAATATGATAATGATAATGATAATAATAATAATAATAATAATAATAATAATAATAATAATAATAATGAATCATACAGAATGTACGGTGGTTTCACGAGTTATACCAACATTCTGAGAAAATATCAGACACTATACGAAAAAGACGATTACACTTTTGTGGACATTTTCAAAGAATAGACAATGAAAGACTTGCTAAAAGGATATTCAATCATGTCTCCTCATTAAATGCCAAGAATAATAGGGTAATAGAACTTGAAAATGGCCTACAAGAAATAATCGTAACAGACGAAATGTTATGGGACATGTCTAGCTTCAGATCGTTGGTGAACAAACATAATTTTGCTGTGAACCCCCGCATGTGATGCTAAGAGATCTTTTACGAGCTGACTCACACTGCCCGCCCTTCAAAGATAGCATTTCATTGGCTGGGATACTCCACAAGGTAGCTAGGCAAGGCAAAGGAATCTAATGAACAAGTCGTGAAATGTACCTTTCATTTAGACCTCAAGTGCCTACTGGGTTATCCATTGTCAGCAGTACTTGTCTTGCTTATCGTAGCCAGACATTTAATTGATTTGCAGCGCTCTCTTGCAAGCAGGTCGATAGCGTCACCTTTTCGGCCGTCCGCGTCGTTAACACGATAATAAACTGCGAGACTTAATCTTATCACGTTCCTTGTTTCATGTGAAAAACTGTTCTTATTACTCTCAGTATGTTGGTCACGTCACACCATTGGGCGGTTTGGGAAGGTGGTTACGTTTTAGGTAGATTTCATGAGATGTTTATGATGATAATTGTTGTTTTGAGGGGCCTAACATCGAGGTTATCGGCCCCTAATGGTTTGCGTGATGGTGAAAGATGAGATGAGAATGAAAACTATAACTAATTCTAACTACAAACTTACATACTAGAATAATAAATGATAAACAAAGGAAGGATAAAGCAAATAAGGGATAGGCAGAAACTAAATGCCCTCAACCCTCGAAGAATGAGGATTGAGGGATTTGGAAGGAAGGAGAGCCATGAAAGACAGATAGGAAAGGGGAAAGAGGAGAGGGCCTGCCCCAAGGTCAGAGGAAAAAGGGGACAAAACTAACCCAGCTCGCCAACTCCCGAACTCACCAGCCGCTAGCCCCTGAGGGTGTAGCAATATCCAGGGTGCACCAGAAGTGGTGGGGCTATACACACCCTGTCTCCTTGAGGGCCTTGTGCAGAAGGCAGGAGATAACATGAAGAGAAAAAGAAGGCTCACCCCTCGAAGAATGAGGGGATCAGGAAAGATGAGACAAGGGCCAATTAAGGCGGGAAAGTGAAAGACTCCCTTGACCTCGGGATACCCTAATACCGTCGGTGTTGGAAAAGATCAAGAGTTGACCAAGAGAGGTCGACAGGAAAGAAGACGGAGAGGAGCCCGGCACAAGTAAGTGGAAGTAATGCCGGACTCAGCTGGGGTCCCGTGGTCGCCAACCCCCAAGGAGTAGCTGTGCGTGTTAAATCAATAACCACGGTCACTTCCTACCTCAATTACAAATACACACATTTTTACAGACACCATAGTGACATAGGTTAAAAGACAAATTCTACGCTCACCCAAGTACATGGGGCTACATAAACACGATGTCGCAAAGCCCCTAAAGGAATCAACAACAGCTATTCCAGACAAATGCCGGGATAGTTCCTAATTTAAGGTTACGACTCCATCATCCCCAATCCCCACCTGAATACAAATACACTCACTGATACAGACATCACAATAACACAGATTATCAGACAAAATTCGACATGCACCCAAGTATACGGGGTTGAATGACCAAGATGTTCAAGCCCCTCAAATGAAGCAACAACCACTTTGAGGAGGCGGGAGGGGAGTGATTCCCTGGTGGAATAATAATATCGTATGGCCTCGGATGCCGGGTGCAAGCTTTGTAATTTGACGTCCAGAGGGCAGCTTGAATGTAGAATTTTGTTGTTCCTTGAGGCACTATGAAAGTCAAGGAGGTTAGATATCTAAGCTTCTTGACACTATAGCGCTTTCTAGTAGAGAAAGGAGGAACCTTTGTGTTGGCGGAAAATCCCGAGATTAATTTTGCCATTATGAACACGGCCTACTGAATTCAAATGGGTTCTATAACATGCCAACAACGTATGACATGCGTGTCGTGTTTTTTTTCTTTATAAAATCACTTACCACGGCCAGGAGCGAACCTGCAAGCTTGGGGGTTGGTAGTCCGACACGATAACCACTCACTCACCGTGGCAAGCTATCCCCTCAAATGAAGCAACAACAACCTCCTTATTACGCCTTGGTAGGGGGATGATTCCCTGGTGGAATGGAAATTATGTAGTGTATTTGAGAATGATGAGAGCAACAAGAATATGAAACTGAGGTGACTGTATGTTGTCAAACAAGAAGACAGGGTTGATAATGAAGTTAATTACTCCCTAGAGCCTCCCTTCGCTTCGTTCGTTAACTTGTCGGTCTGTGTGGATGTTCTAGTTGGTATTCCGGTGAGCCTCGTTGAGGGGATGTGGAACTCAATTCGTGTCGGAGCTTCGTTACGACAAACACTGTCAGAGGCGTAGACTTATTTCAAATATTAGGGGGAATCCTGGGGCTCACAGCGGCTGGTCTGTGTGGTCTCTTTCTCTCTCCCTGCAGCCAAATGCTGGGTCCCCCAGGGACTCACGACTAGTGGGACGTGGGTTGGCGACCACGGGACCCCAGCTGAGTCCGGCATTGCTTCCTCTTACTTGTGCCGAGCTCCTCTCCGTCTTCATTCCTGTCGACCTCCCTTGGTCAACTCTTGTTCTTTTCCAAACCTGACGGTATTAGGGTATCCGAGGCCTCGGGAGTCTTTCACTTTCCCGCTTAATTGGCCCTTGTTTCATCTTTCCTGATCCCTCCTTCTTCGAGGGGTCAGACCTCTTGTTTTCTTTTCATTATATTTCCTTTTCTCTTTCACATACCTGCACTGTTTTTGTTAATTGGCTCCCCGTGTATCTAAATTACCTTTAGCGATTATTATTATTATTATTATTATTTGCATCTACACTCCATTCTGTAGGTATTTTCAATCTACGTTGCATTTTGTAAGTCTTTTCGATCTAAATTGCATTTTGCGAGTGTTTTCAGCCTCCATTGCATTGTGTAAGGATTGCCAGTCTAAATTGCTTTTTTGTAAGTCTTTCAATATATGGGCCGGGATTTTTTTGAGTATTTTGAATTTCAATTGCATTTTGTAAGTATTTTCAACCTAAACCGCAAATATTTTCAATCTAAATTGCATTTTGTATGGTCGGCATTTTGCAAGTATTTTGATTCTCAATTGCATTTTGTGGGTATTTTGAATCTAAATTACATTTTGTAAGTAATTTCAATCTAAATTGCACTTTGTGTTATTTGGGATTTGAAATGGGAGCTTTCCAATCTAAATTGCATTGTGTATTTTCAATTTTGTAAGTATTTTGAACCTCATTTGCATTTTGTAAATATTTTGAATATCAGTTGAATTTTGTAAGTATTTCAACTCTACTAACTAAACTCTGCATTGACTCACAATTGCGCTCGTAGTGGTAGAAAAAGAAAACTACTAAACTAATCGTCCAGATATGGTTGAGTTTCATTGACTCACACTACCGCTGGTAGTCGTAGAAACGGCAAACTGATCGACCCGATATGGTGGCCCTCAAAGTCAGTTTATGCGGCCCACGGATAAATATGTTATACTATTGAAAACGTAATCCGTGGCTTAGGCGGCAGCACGCCGACCTCTCACCGCTGGGTCCGTGGTTCAAACCTAGGTCACTCCATGTGAGATTTGTGCTGGACAAAGCGGAGGCAGACGGTTTTCTCCGGGTACTCCGGAAACTTGCGCATGCCCGCCAGCATATGTCTGTCTCCTTCTATCACACTCCCTTCCCTTGCCTGAAGCACAGCAGTGGCCAGCGGCTTGCTCTCTAGCTCATCAAATACGGCGAGTTCGTAGATTTGAATCGCGCGCCCGGAAGTAACAAAGTAACCTCATTTTCTCGGAGGGAAAAATTTTCTCCGCCAATCCGATTGCGGCATCGTCTTTTACATAATACGCAGAGCGTCCCTGATTTATTTTGTCGGTATAATTAAGATACACCCTGTATATAGAGCGGCTTCGGTGGCGTAGTCGGTAGCATGCTGAGCTTCTATGCCCAAGATCGCGGGTTCAAACCCGGCCGAAGCCGTCGGATTTTTTAGGAGCGTTAAAAATCCCTCAGTATGCCTTCCTTCGGAGGAGAAGTAAAGCCGGCGGTCCCATGTCATAGATTTATGACATATTAAAGAATCTTCCACTAATTGCAGCTGTGTAAAGCTAAATTGGATAGGTTAAGAATGTAAACAACGCTCTTAGGTTTCTACGTTCGTTGCCAAGAGCCGACTGTGGTGGCGTCCAGTGGCTAAGTTCTGAACTTGGCCTAGTAGTCGTTAACGGTGGCGCTTGGCGGCAAAAGTAGGAATTATTTGAAAAATTATAAGTTTCAGTACTTAAATTAAAAAAAAAAACAGATAACCCACACTAATACAGTCATCACAATTAACACCGGTTATCAGACAGATTCTACACACACTCAAAGTACACGGGGCTACATGACCGCGTTGTCGCAGCCCCTAAACTTAAGAACCAACCGTATTATATATATACTGTATAGATGTTTACTGTCAGTCCCTACGTGTTATCGGTACTTTTATAGATGCCTGAACCAGGCTCAATTTCATTCCCGCTGTTATCCTATATTGTTGTTAAGTTTACGTGCAACCACACATACAGGTACACGAGGCTGATGTTCACGATATCTAAATAAAATATCTAAGATGTCAGAACTCGCTAGTTTCTGTTGGCTACGCTGTTGTGTGTGACGTCATACGTCATGCTCGTCTGATTAGTCATGCAGACTCGGCGGTCAAGTGAGGTATGCTGGCCGGAAACCGAGACACCACGTGGTGATGTTATCGATGTGAGGTTTATTCAGAGGGTCGAACACCAATTCCGCCCGATTTTCCTCAATTCCACTCGGTCCTCCAAGGGACACAAAAATAAGTTCCTCAACTCCGCTCAGGCTTTGTCATAACCTTCCTGCTCGCATACCAAGGCCCGGGTCAACGTCAAACACCTTCTGCAGTGCATGAGCGAATTCTTGCATTCCACACGGCAACACAAGCTCTCAGGTGTTCATATTTTTGGGAATACCAAAAACAACCCCCACCCTGTTGACAAGTTGGTTAGTGGGTCAGTTGTTTAAAAGTATTGGAGGCAGTTACACCAACATCTTTTGTGCAACCTACGTCAGTCAAGTGCTTAGTGTTATTTATATAATTTAATTTTAACGAATTGCTGTTAAGTAGTAGAGTAGATGATATAGTGAAATTAGTGGTATTATATTTTAAATTATTCGGACTTGGTGGTGGTGATTTAAAATTATTCATAATATTCTTTTACATAAGTCTGCCAAGTTTTCTATTTTTAGCCTACTTTCGATTTTTGCAAAAAATGAAAGTAGACTTATGAGATCAACACAGGGCGAAAAAAGTGTGTCTGTCTCTCTGTGTGTGTGTGTGTATGTGTGTGTGTGAGTCTCTCTGTGTGTGTGTGTGTGTGTGTGTGTGTGTGTGTGTCTGTGTGTGTGTGAGTGTGTGTACTCTGAATGTCTGTCCCCCCCTATCAATTCGAACACGGTGAATGCGAATTGAACGAAATTTGGTACAAAGGTAGCACTAGCAAAGGACACCTCAGTGTCATGTTTTATATCGCCGCCATCTTTACTAAAACTGAATGCCGGCCACTCAAACGTTCAAAACGTAAAATCAAATAACGACTAACCAAATCATCCGATCTCTACCAAATTTGGTAACAACATACCTTCGTATAGGATGCGTCTTGTGACCAAACTACAAGGTCGTCCGCCATACCATTTCAGGATGGCGGCCGTACGAATTATGCAAACTTTATAATCCATATCATGGGACCCACCAGTTCCGATTATCGAGCCGAGAATCGTTTTAACTGTTCTAAAGGAAGAGGCACGTTCGAAATTAAAAGTTTATTTTGTAATACTTCGAAATTAAAAGTTTATTTTGTAATACTATAGTGCAGACGTGATTTTAAAAAGCTGAGCTGATTCAGTAATAAGACAAGATGGCAGCGGATATCTTGTGCCTGACTTATATTTCACTAATTTGAGTATTGCATGCAATATAGCGTACTGATACAAAATAAATAAACTTTGTATGAAATGCTTTATATATAAATAATATACTCCAGTGATGAAATCGTTTAGTATAAATCATTATTTGCTAACAAGTTCTATGTAAGTCATTTTATATAGTACGATATTCGTTGACACAATTAGCTCAGTGGTAGAGCCTTAGCCTATCGCTCAAATGCCTATGGTTCAAACCCGATCAGAGCTAGGTTTTTTGCTTGAAATGTTATATGTTTATTGTTTTGTAATGACTCAGATGTTTTAAAATTAAGCGTTATACTGTGCATATTATGGTGTAAAATATATATTTAATTAAAACATAATTCGCCAGCAGATTTACTCGAGACATCTAGCTGCCAAAAAGGTAACTAGATTAACTTCCAGATTTTATTGAAAAGTTTCTTCTTCTGGCCGCTAGAATGCACTCGCTCTGTTAGGATTATATTGTTCGATATTTCACCACTAGATGTCACGACTAGTCTACGTGGGGCTCCATTGATTACTACACCATTGGCATTCTATGCGCATCGATTTTGAAGAATGACAAGATGATACTACGATACATTTTTACTTTTTATTTTAAAGGGTTTGTAACAGCCTATTTTGCGTTACTTGAAAATGTTATTTGAAGTAAAGAACAAAACGATTTCACATAGTAATTGAATTCAAGCTGTTTGTGTTAGTTCAGGTTATTAATTACTACTTTTATTTCAGGCAAATAGCAATCGAAAATATCCACATAGTTTGTATACACACGTCTCTGTAGGGTCATGGAAAGATTTGTTAATTCAATTAGGGTTGTGAAAGCCATGCACAACCAGACGTGTAAAGACATGCCTCAACTCAAAGTTGGATGTTGCCCACGGCAGGTCGTATATGTAATAATAATAATAATAATAATGTTATTGGTTTTACATCCCTTTTAACTACTGCTGCTTTTAGAGACACCGGGGTGCCGGAATTTTGGCCCGAATGGGATCTTTAACGTGCCAGTAAATGTACTGACACGGCTCCCTCGCATTTGTGCACCCTCAAATGCCAGCTGACTGCGCCAGGATACGAACCTGCAACCTAGGGCCCAGCAAGCGAGAACGTTACCGCTGAGCCACGCAGCCAGTCCGGTCGATTATGTCTCCAGATCCATAACATTCTTGATATACTTCTTATCTTTCTTTCTTTAATGATGGTAGCAGTTTTTATCTAGGTTGTGGCGTTTGGTAGAGGTAAATCGTTTCTAAGGTCTTCAACAAAGAATAGTTCTATTATATTCTTTGATAATAACAACGAGTTATAACTATACTCATACATTTAGGAGAAAGTAGGCTATATGTTCTTTACTGAACATCTTGTTTTCTACTCATGCGCTGCATAATGTGTTTGACACGGCCCTTGGTATGCGAGCAGGAGGGTTATGTCATTTGTTTACGGCATTGGGGAAAAGCCTGGGCGGAGTTGAGGAACTCATTTCTGGGTCTCTTGGGAGGACCGGGTGGAATTGAGGTAACCCTGACTACCTGACTGGAATTCCCGGGTGGAATTGATGCCCGCCCATTCAGAGTCGGTGGTGGACTGAAGGGAACACACAAATATATTTCAGTTGACTTTTAAAGAAATCTTAGAAATGCAAGATTTTTCCTGTAATATTGAGACGATTTGGAAGTTTTTGGCACCAACCACACCTTCTAACTCCATGTGGTTTAGGAGCTTGAGTTTTGTTTTAACATATAATATGATACTATTGAAATTTAGAGGCAAAAGACATCAAAATTATTATTATTATTATTATTTATTATATCATCATCCGCTACTGCTATATTGACGCAAGCAGTGCCGGATTTTAAGGTAAAATGAGGCCCAAGTCTCTCAGATTTTTGGGGCCCCTTTATTGTTTTCAAATAATTTTTATTTTTTGGCACCTGTACATTTAATAAATTATATAGAAGAGTTCTTTTTCTCAAGATTGAATAATACACTTTTTAATAAATCATACACAGGCCTACATATATACATACATTTCAATTGAAAAGATCATCGTTATTTGAAAACATTTCAGATGATTTGATGAACAATTTAACAAATCATACTATTTTTTACTTCTGTAAAATGTAATAAAAATTCTTTTTGTTTCTGTTTTTTTTTTTTTTTTTTCGGTCAATGAAATCTTCTAAAATGTCATCAGAATCAATTTCCCGCAGAACATCTGACTCTATGTCTAATCGTTCTTGTGACATGATACTTCTTTGCGCACTTTTGATCCGTTTCAGTTTTGAAAACGATCGCTCCGCATTACAATTCGTTATCATGAGGGTCAGGAAAATGCGAAAAGCAATTTCAACGTTCGGAAAAACAGACTCAAGCTTGTCTCGAATAAGAATTTCCTAAAGTTCAGAATGAGTGAACTCAGTTTTTAAAGGGCATTGTAATTTAATACAATGATGAAACTGTCTCAGTTCTGGATTTAAAAAATCCAAATCTTGGGAATAAAATTGATCTAAATTATAAATTGCTTGGGGCCCCAGATAATTGGGGGCCCTAGGCCTAGGCCTAATGGGTAATCCAGCACTGGACGCAAGGTTATGATCATCAATCAGCGACGTGTCGGAGGTGGAGTTGATCGAAGCAGCGGACGATGGCACCTCTCGTCGCTCAAGTGGTGTACATTAGGGCCCAACATCCTGTCATTAATACTAATAGCCTCCTATTGATAGCAGGCAGAGCTTTTAAGTCAACAAAGGGAACGTTGACAACTTTATAACAAGAAAAATGATGTAACAAGTCTCGTCAAGTGCTCGTCGTTGACGAGTTCATGTTAAGTGAGTAGACCTAGATGACCTATCCTCAATGGAGGATACAGTCCTTATGTGGCAACGGGGGAGGGGACGTGGATTCTACCCGCTCCAGGGGTATGACCCCCTGTAGACTAATATTACTGAAATTTGTTTGATAGATTAACTAGGTCAAAACACGCTGAAAATTGCTGATTTCAAATGTTGGTCATTGGTAGGAGGCCGGAGAATACGGTGGGTATAGCAACACTAGGAAACCTTTACACAGGTCTACACGATTTTTCCTTTCTTGGTTTTGACTCTTTACATGTACTGTACATTGTTAATATGAAATCAGAAGTGACATTACCTTTGTCCGATCACATACCAATTTTTATCAAGTTTCAAGAAATGTATCGGACCCCTCATTTGCGGCGATGCAACATTTTGATAAGAGAATATAGAAAGATCCAGACCAACAAACAACTACCAATCCATGGAGACATTGGTGATCTACATGTGAAACGATTACGTTCAAGACATCCACCTATCTGCACAGCGGATAATCTTGCAACTAACAAATTCAACCTGACTGAGAGATGGTCTTCTGATTGGAATTCGTTTGCCCCTCCAGAGAGTACAGTAATGCCATGCATAACTGAGCAGGTGCCAGGGTTCACTCAGCCTAGAAAGACCTGGTCAAAATTAAATAGAATCCGGACCAATCACGGTGTATGCGGCCGCGGTGATCTCCTGTACAAGTGGAGGAAAAAATCTTCATGTTGCGAGTGCGGTGCTGAAAGACTGTTCGGCACCTAGTTCAGGAATGCCCACAAACATCATACAGTGGTGACTTCAGCGACTTCTTCCTAGGGACACCACAGGCACTTCATTACGTTTCGGAACTTGATGTCAAATTGCAATTCATTTTCATGTATGTCATACGATAAATAAATAAATAAATAAATCATTGCTGTAATTTTGATTAACAAGATATTGGGAAATGTCACAATATCTCCACTGTTGGCTGATAAAACGTGATGGTCCTACTAGAGTGGACAAGAGAAAAAAAAAACAGCATAAGAAGCTTTGCATCCAAGGGGCAACGGTTCCATTGACTTAATCATACAAGTGAACACAAACTGGTTTTATCTTTGATATGTATTTGTTACAATATGTCTTAAGTTAATGTGTTTATTATTTTCATGCACTAAACTCTGCCTGCTATAAACAAACAATACAATGCAGATTTTCAGGTTCACGCATCTTGTAATGATTTCTTTAATATGTAGTTTTTAGCCAACTTTTCACATTTTGAGAAAATGAGCAAAAAGTAGACTTATGAGATCGATCCGGCAAAATGTGTGTGTGTCTGTCTGTCTGTCCTTCTGTCTGTCTGTCTGGCTGGCTGGCTGTGTGTGTGTTTTTCCCCTATCATTCCTAAACGGCTGCAGCAATCTGAACCAAATTTAGTATGAGTAAAGATGTATACCGGGATATCTCAAGCCCATATTTGAAAATGGTCAGTGCTACCAACTGCTGAAAAAATCGCACTAGAAATTTGAGCTCCATGTTCGATATCTTGGAAGGTATGCATGGGAGCTATTTCAAAATTGGCACACATATAGATAACACTATTTCAGTTCAATTTCCAGGTGGCCATACATGACAGTGTTGCCAAACTAATTTTAAGCCTTGTGATAGGTCCAATTTTTAAATGCATATAACTTCTACACTATCAATTGGATTTTAACCAAATTTTGTATGTAATATGTGTACATAAACACATATGACTGAGCGTATTCTTAGGAGCCACCAGGGCTGCCAACTGTTAATAATTGCTCTCTCTCTCTCTTTTCATCCAAATACCAATATATCAGAAAGTATGCAAGCCGACGGCTTTAAAATATGCACACGTATAGTACCTGACATTTTAGATTAATTTGGAGTAATTCATATAAGTCAGTGCTGCCAACATGATTCTATGCCGTCTGATATTGTCCAATTTTCAAATGCTTGTAACTTCTATACTAACAAATGGATTTCATCCAAAATTGGCACAACAAGATATCATAATATTTCAGATTATTTCTGACCAGCACACGCATGACATTGTTGCCAACATGTTTTTACGCGTGCTGATAGATCCAATGTCTAACTGCATGTAACGTCCATTGGACTTCAACCAAATTCTGTATTCTGTACCTTAAGAGATGGAACTAAGAATATATTCAGTCACCAGGGCTGCCAACTGTAGTGGTCTATTAGGCTATATATTTCTAACTAATTAAACATTTCGATATTACCAATTTAATTTCGTCACTATTCTCGATAGGTTCATATACTGTAGATTAATCATTGGCATGAATCTTAATTTTAAGAAAAGTAGGCTCTTAAGTTCGTCACGGAACTTCTTGTTCAAAAACGTGATGTGATCCAGGAACATAGAAGACATTTCCGTAATTCATACACTTTCAATATACAAAATCAGTTATTGAATCAAAAAAGGACTCCAAAAATTTTATTTTGTAGACCTGTGTTATCAGTGTTGGTGGCAGTCGTCTCCTGGCTCGTGTGAAGTCGCTATTATTTTTTTGTTTGTTTTTCATTTAAATGTCGGCCTATTTAATAGATCATTAACTCCAGTACTTTTATCCTGATATGGTAGATCTAATTGACAATGTTGGCTTGTGTTACGCCCCTCAAAGTATAAATACTGTAGATACGAGTGACATTATTGTGTATATTCACATTTCATACTGCAGTATAATATAATATCTATTGTTTAGGCTTAGTGAACTCAATAATACAACAAGAGTAATTGCAGTGGCAGGTTTCACAAATTAAATGTATGCTTATGATTAGGGCTCGGATTTTTAGGTGCTAAAAATCGGGAAAATATTTATTTTTTATGTATTAAAAATACCTGAAATATGTGACTAAAAAGTAAAAAGATTTAATTATAATTAAGTTAATGTGAATATAAACAATATGCAGTACTCACGAATGCAATTTATGCTATGTCTCACTGACTGCTGAAGCATTACAATACACAACGAGATACATCTTCAGGTTGTCCGTCACAAATGACCGACGATTAGCGCGAAGCACTTCTTCTGAAGGCTCGAAACAGCGGGAGTATGTTTCTTGCCCTTGATGTGTTGTGTAACTTGAGATCGCTGTTCAGCCTTGATTGCTTTCCCCACATTGTTGGCACAACAGATCGCCCCCATCAGAAATAAAATTATCTTTAAATTCTGCAACATATCGCTGCAGACGATAACTTGTAGTTGCTTTTACTTTAGGCATCGTAGAACTACCTTACACTTCACAGTGCCAGAAATGAACTGCTTGTGAGTGACACTGGTTCCAGGTAGCTTTTTGGGGGGGGGGGTCTAGCACGAGGTGCATGGACAAGAAAATCCCCGGCTTCCATAGTGAGTAGCACGGGGCGACAAGTTAAAAATAACATGCAAGCTGACATACGCTCTGCATGAAGATTAGATAGCTGACGGTTCTTCCCCGTTGAAGTAACACAGACGAAAAATTCAATAAACTGAAAGATCTAGCGTACTGATTAAAAGGAATGTAAATATTATGCATTTTATGTGCTAATAAGAGAAAAACAGGAATTTATGTATTTATAGAAAAAATGCTTAAAATATGTATTTATATAAAAAATATTTATTTACCTAAAAATCCGAGCCCTACTTACGATAATTTATTTATAACATCACATAATCACACTAAGCAAGCACACTACCAGTATCTCAACAAAAGAATCTGACGATGGTCGCTTGACGATCGAAACTGGTCATTCAAATGTATTTATTAATCTCATGTAATGTTTATTCAGGATTAGGGAACCGCCATTACAATTGGGTGCAATCGTGTTGACCGACTGTGTCTGGGTTCCGACCGACTGTGCAACATGAGCTGTGAGCGGAGGGGAAGGTTTTGGCTGCCGGTCGACGGTCCGGTTATCGACCTCGAAGATTAGCACGTTTGAAAGGATTTTAATTTAACTTTGCGATTTTGACTTTTGACCGGTTTTAGAGTGCCAACACTCCTATGTGCGGAGAGTGATTATTAAGTCTCGGAAGTTCATGCAAAATCATTTTTTTGCGTATTTATGCATATTTGGTTATCTTGGCACAATGTATCCGCCTGTTCAAGTGCTTATCTCTGCTTTAGAAGGACGTATATTCTAATTTCCTATTGTTTTGAAGCGCTTTTTGTACTTAATGTTCTTAAAGTCGTATATTTACAGTAGATTCGGACTCCGAGAGTCTCGAGAGTCTATCATAGAATAATTTTGAAATTATGTTAATACCCAGTACGTTTCAGTCTTTTTTGCAAGTTAATATCAATTATTTTTTATCCAGCATTCACTATGTAAATATTGTAAATTATTTTCATTTTTAGCCTACTTTTCACATTTTGCAAAAATGAGGAAAAAGTAGACTTATGAGATCGATCCGGGAAAACGTCTGTCTGTCGGTCCTTCTGTCTGTCCCCCTCCCCCTATCAACTCCTATACGGCTGCAGCAATCGAAACCAAATTTGGTATGAGTAAATACCTATACCGGAACATCTCAATGTCATACTTGAAAATGATGTCAGTGCTACCAACTGCTGAATAATTGCAATTGAAATTTGAGCTCAATGTTGGATATCTTGGAAGGTATGCATGGGAGCTATTTCAAAATTGGCACACACATAGATAATAATAATTCAGTTTAATTTCCAGGAGGCCATGCATGGCAGTGTTGCCAAAATGATTCTAAGCCTGCTGATAGGTCCAATTTTTAAATGCATATAACTTCTATACTAAGCCTCCGTGGCTTAGGCGGCAGCACGCCGGCCTCTCACCGCTGGGTCCGTGGTTCAAATCCCGGTCACTCCATGTGAGATCTGTGCTGGACAAAACGGAGGCAGACAGGTTTTTCTCCGGGTACTCCGGTTTTCCCTGTCAAAATTTAATTCCAGCAACACTCTCCACTATCATTTCATTTCATCTGTCATTCATTTAATCATTGCCCCAGAGGAGTGCGTCAGGCCTCGGCAGCCGGCACAGTTCCTATCCTCGCCGCTAGATGGGGGCTTCATTCATTCCATTCCTGACCCGGTCGGAGACTGGAAGCAGGCTGTGGATTTTCATTTCATAACTTCTATACTATCAATTGGAGTTCAACCAAATTTTGTATGTAATATGTGTACATAAACAGATATGACTGAGCGTATTCGTAAGAGCCACCAGGGCTGCCAACTGTCAATAAATGATCTCTCTATTCTTTTATCCAAATACCAATATATCAGAAAGTATGCAAGCCGACAGCTTTAAACTATGCACACGTATAGTACCTGACATTCTAGATTAATTTGGAGTAACTTATGTACGTCAGTGCTACCAACATGATTCTATGACTGCTGATAGGACCAATTTTTAAATACATGTAACTTCTATAATATCAATTGGATTTCAACCAAATTTCGTATGTGCTATGTGTACCATAACAGATATGACTATGCTTATTCTTAAGAACAACCAGGGCTGCCAACTGTTAATAAATGCTGTCTCTATTTTTTACCCAAATATTAATATAGCAGAAAGTATGTAAGCCAACAGCTTTAAAATTTGTACACGTATAGTACCTAACATTCCAGATTAATTATGAGAGCCTAATATACGTCAGTGCTGCCAACATGACTCTAAGCCTGCTGATAGGTCCAATTTTAAAATACATGTAACTTCTATACTAACAAATAGATTTCATCCAAAATTGGCACAACAAGAGATCATAATATTTCAGATTATTTCTAACCAACGCATGCATGACATTGTTGCCAACATGATTTTACGCGCGCTGATAGATTCGATATCTAACTGCATGTAACGTCCATGCTATCCATTGGACTTCAACCAAATATTATATTCTGTATCTAAGGAGATGGAACTAACAATACATTCAGTCACCAGGGCTGCCAACTGTAGTGCTCTATTAGGCTACAGGTATATTTTGAACTAATTGGAAATTTCGATATTACCAACTTAATTTCGCTATTTTCCTAGATAGGTCTATATAGATTGGCATGAATCTTAAATTTTAAGAAAAGTAGGCTCTTTAGTTCGTCACGGAACTTCTTGTTTAAAAACTTCAATGGCTATTAAAATTGAAGACCTATATCGGTTATACTTACAATTAACATAATAAAATAATTATTGATGGTCAACACCACTTGAAGTTCCATAAATTAACATTTCCTACTGTTGAGAACTGTTTGTTAGTGTTGAGTTATTTAAGAAAAGGTCTAGTTTTATGTCCGCCTATTCATATTTTCTTTATATTCAAAATAGAACCGCTAAAGAATACGGAGAGATCGTAATTGCCGTAGTTATTTCATAGTGCATATTTTTAGCCTACTTTTCACATTTTGCAAAAATGAAGAAAAAGTAGACTTATGAGATCGATCCGGGAAAATGTGTATCTGTCTGTCTTTCTGTCTGTCTGGCTGTGTGTGTGTGTGTGTGTGTGTGTGTGTGTGTGTGTGTGTGTGTGTGTGTGTGTGTGTGTGTCCCTATTAACGGCTGCAGCAATCGAAACCAAGTTTAGTATGAGTAAAGATGTATACTGGAATATCTCAAGCCCATATTTAAAAATGATGTCAGTGCTACCATCTGATGAAAAAAGCACTAGAAATTTGAGCTACTATTTCAGTTGAATTTTCAGGAGGCCATACATGACAGTGTTGTCAAAATAATTTTAAGCCTTCTGATAGGTCCAATTTTTAATGCATATAACTTCTATACTATCAATTGGATTTCAACCAAATGTTGTATGTAATATGGGTACTTAATCAGATATGACTGAAAATATTCTTAAGAGACACCAGGGCTGCCAACTGTTAACAATTGCTCTATTTTCTTCATCCAAATACCAATATATCAGAAAGTATACAAGCCGACAGCTTTAAACTATGCACACGTATAGTACCTGACATTCTATATTAATTTGGAGTAACTTATATACGTCAGTGCTACCAACATGATTCTAAGTCTGCTGAGAGGTCCAACTTTAAATACATGTAACTTCTATACTATCATTTGGATTTCAACCAAATTTCGGGTGTGCTATGTGTACCATAACAGATATGACTATGCCGATTCTTAAGAGTAACCAGGGCTGCCAACTGTTAATAAATACTGTCGCTATTTGTGTTACTCTTATATCAATATATCAGAAAGTATGCAAGCCAATAGCTCTAAATTTTGCACACGTATAGTACCTGGCATTCTAGATTAATTTGGAGTAACTAATATAGGCCAGTGCTGCCAACATGATTCTAAGCCTGCTGATAGGTCCAATTTTAAAATGCATATAACTTCTATACTAACTAATGGATTTCATTCAAAATTGACACAACAATAGATCATATTATTACAGATTATTCTGGCCATTACTGTACATGTATGTCATTGTTGCCAACATGATTTTACGCGCGCTGTTAGATCCAATGTTTAACTGCTTGTAACACCCATGCTATCCATTGGACTTCAACCAAATTTTGTATTCTGTACCTTAAGTGATGGAACTAAGAATATATTCTGTCACCAGGGCTGCCAACTGTTGTTCTCTATTAGGCTACATTATGCCAAGCATACCGTATTTCGAACTAATTAAAAATTTCGATATTACCAACTTAATTTCGTCATTATTCTAGATAGATCCATAGACTATAGATTAATCATTGGCGTGAATCTTAAATTTTACGAAAAGTAGGATCTTTAGTTCGTCACTGAACTTCTTGTTTTTACGTGCTGCATATTTGACCAATAATTAGTGCATTTAAGCATCCATATTTCCGGGCCTTAGTGATTATGAACGGACCCTTAAGGTACCGGTAGCGTGATTTTCAACATTCTTCCCGTACCCATTCTCGGGCAATTGTGAACCTGCTCTAAGAACTGTCTGGCTGATGGAATATTCAGCCAAGTGTGTTACCGTGCTAACGAGTTAATGAATAAAGCATGTTGCTCCTCTGCACAAGTCTTGCTGAATATTTGATATGAACCTAGAAGCGAGATGCTAAGAATTATCACAAGTCTGTTACTGTGCTGTACCGTTGCCTACGAGATCACTAAAGGTCGTCCCTTAAAGTGGATTCTTACAGTCACAAATGGCAGTAGGCTACTTGTAACTTGTAACATGATTCCCGTTCCAAACAAATGCGCCGTTTCACGTAGCAAACCTGTGATTTCCGTAACTGACCAAAGACAAAGCGTCTTGTCGCAGATGGTTAAGATCGCCTAGGGGTGGTGTTTTTCGCAAATGCGAGAAAGCGTGAAATGCTTATAATAGCGTACACTCTTGTATTATCACTTTTTGCGACCTGTAAACCACTTTTTAATGTGTTTTGAGGAAGCGACAAAATGCGAAAATTATACCAAAATGCTACATATGCGAAATTGACGATTTTTAGCCTATTTTCATATATCCTATTTATGTTAATTGCCTCTATCAACATACAAAATTTCAGTTTGATTGCTGTAATAGATTCGTAGATATTGAGAACCGTCTAAATATTTCGGATGGTCGCCATGTTGGATTTTTATTTATGTAGATCTTAGAGTTATGTACCATTACATGAAGATTACTGTGTAGGTGTAGTATTCAAACTTCAATCGCATGATTAGGACACACGAAATAAAAATTTAATTTTAAAATTTCGCACAGCCGCCATCTTGAGGTTATGTAAACAATTGAGCTAAAATAGATGCCAGTGTATTACAATGTGTATAAACATTTATTGTACCATATTTCACTGCGCTCAGACGGTTAAATCTTCAGAAAAGTCTATTAAAATATTTCAAGTTCGCTTGGCCACCATGTTCATTTTGTAGTTAACAGATTTTTGAAAGTCCCATAGGTGAAATTTAGTAGTGCCCTTTTATCACCGTACAAAATTTCAGGGTGATATCGGTAATAGTTTCGGAGATATAGAATGGCGCTGAAATATTTTGCACAGCCGCCATGTTGGAGTGGTGAGACGCAATAAAATTTGAAGGGCACGGTCGGGCTTGGCGGAAATGGTGCTATGACCTTAACAAGTTTCATTGAAATCGCTCCAGCCGTTTAAAAGTTATTACGGGGACACACGCACATCCACACACAACAGACACAAAGACACACATACGCACACACATACACACACACGGACAAAATGTGATCTCGTAAGCCTATTTTTAGCCTATTTCCATTTTATTAAATGACGTCAACACGTTCCTCTAAGAGTCCTTCCTCTGTTATTGTTTGCTCCTTAGCTGATCCCGAAGATCAGTGCTGATGGAAGATGTTTGATGGAAATGATTGCGCATTGCGGGGATTGGTGTGGTGTATCGTGACTGTATTAAGGGTGTCGTGCTCACCTTGAGCCACGCGCTCTGTCGCGTGTCTGCCTTCGTGCGTCTTGCTGCGTTTCTTTGTTAACCTCCAACTCGACATGACAGATTTGAAATATGATTATCCCTGTTGCCACCTACCCTTCAGCGTAGCCGTGCCACAAAACAACCAGAGGGATTTGGAAGTCTACATATCGAAGGTTTCAATCCCGGAGCTGTCAGCAGCTATCCTGTGTGTATTCATTCCCTGGGGGTTTACACACTCCCTTCAGGTAAATGTCGAGATAATACCTTATTTCAAGTTCCTGTGCTCCTAACCCTTCGGAGGGGAAGTAAAGCCGGCGGTTCCATGTCATAGATGTATGGCATAAAAAAGAACCTTCCACTAACTACACTCGTGTGAAGCCAAAATTTGTAGGTTAATTGATAACGCTCTATTAGTTCCAACGTGTGGCGCCAGGTACTGACTGCGATGTCATCTAGTAGCAAAGTCCGCAAGCTAGGTGTCGTGGACGATAGCATTTGGTAGCAAAAGTAGGAACAACTTGAAATTATTGTCTGCAGTTCTTACTTGAATTAAAACAGATAACACACCCTAATACAGCCATCACAATTAACACCGGTTATCAGACAGATTCTACACACACCCAAGGTACACGGGGCTACATGACCGCGTTGTCACAGCCCCTAAACTAAGGAACCAACCAGCCGAAGTTACATGGAGCTGATGATCAAGATGTCCTAAAACACTAACATGATTCAGCTACAAATAATGACTGATAGATTCTCTTCAGAACTATTTTATATATACTGCTTGTATTTCCATACAATGGATGTGCTAACATTAGTTAGCTAGTTATTGTTGTTTTAAGGGGAAGAACAGCGAGGTCATTTGCCCCTAGTATGCTAACACTGATTCCCGTGCTAGTACATTCTGTTGTGAGCTCACTTGATTGCGTGTGCGGAGCGGGGACGGCACTTTCCTCCTCTCAGCGTTCCTTTCATAGCCATGGCAACCTGCTTACTACTCGGTAGAATATATCGGCCCGTTGCGCAGACAGTAGGCATTGGTTTACGTATCTGCACTCTTATTGTCTTATTCAGTCGTTATTATTACTCACTGTTTTCTTTTCTCTTGTGACTTCCGGAGAAGTTTGTTTGTAAAGGAACTATGGCGCAATGTTTTTGAGAAGAAAGATATCGTTTATCCTCAGCTAGACAACGAGGCGCCGCGTTCTTGGCGGCTACATTCCTCCACCTGGCATTCATGTCAGTGTAGTTTACTCCACTATTCTTTTCCTTTTCTTTTCTTTGGTGACGGCAATATGCACTAGTAGTTACCCCATCAAATGCGGGTTTCCATAGCTAGTTAATAATAAGTAGTTCCGTGAAGAACTCTAATAGCCTTTTTTCACACATCGTACTTCAGTTTAAATTGCTGTAAGAGATTAGTAAATAATAAGAACCGTCTAAATATTTCGGATTTTCGCCATGTTGGATTTTTATATATGTAGGCCATAGAGTTATATACTGTTACATAAAGATTATTGCATAGACGTATTATTCAAACTTCAATCGCATGATTAGGACACAAGAAATAAAAACTAGATTTTAAAATTTCGCCCATCCGCCATCTTGAGATTATGAAAACAATTTAAATAAATTAGATGTCAGTGGATTAAAATTTGTGTAAGCATTTACTGTGCTCAGATCGTTATATCGCGAGGAAAGTCTATTTAAATGCTTCAAATTCGCTTGGCCACCATGTTCGTTTTGTACATAACAGATTTCTGAAAGTCACATAGGTGAACATCTAGTAGTGTCCTTTATCATCGTACAAAATTTGAGGGTGATATCAGTAATAGTTTCAGAGATATAGAATGCCAGTGAAATATTTCGCACAGCCGCCATGTTTGATTGGTGAGATGTAATAAAATTTGAAGGACGCGGTCGGGGTCGGACAAAATAATACAGTACTATGACCTTATCGAGTTTCATTGAAATTGCTCCAGCCGTTTTGATTTTATTAGGAGGGAGACACACACTTACACACACATAGACAAAATTTGATCTAATAGTAATAAGCCTTTTCTCTCTCTCTCTCTCTCTCTCTCTCTCTCTCTCTCTCTCTCTCTCTCCATAAATGAAAATAGGCTGAAAATGCGTATTGAAGCTACCTTCAAGGCTTGTAGAACTAATGCTTCACGTTATTGTAAATAATTCGCTTTGTGTTGTAGGGTCGCGTGTCTAATCCCACGGAATGAATGACAGGGGCGGCTTCATGTCTCTGCCATTGTCATGCAATATTCGATAATGATCGTCACACACAAAGGGTTCGCTGACCTAGTGGGCGCGTTTACACTTCCGCATGATAGACTAGAGCCGTACAAGTACTGCAGCTCCTTAGGGATGCTGTTATATCTGTTACCGTTTTTACTATTCTTGACATTAATCAACACACAGATATCTTTTTATGTTTTACACACTCTAATAATACATAACAATTCCAGCTCACTTTTGTTTCTTCACTGCCTACTTGATATTTCAACTCTCGCACTGCCTTCTTGAGACTCTGTTCTCGCACTGCCTTCTTGATGCTCTGCTGCTACATCACTCTTTCTGCCAGTAACTAAGTTACGTTAACAGAGACTGAACATTTGTAGAAACTATACAACAACAAATGAACCTAACTTAACCTAAGAAGTTATGAATTGAATTCTGCCCCGATATCTGGTAGGAAATGTTATCACCCTACCACTGCTTGTAGTCTTAACTCGTTCACTGTCCTGATTGGCATGGTACTGTTCGGAAACAGGGGGTTCGTGGGAGATAGATTGGGATTCCTCACTGTATCTTGTTCTGTCTCTTCATCCACTAGTATATAAGCAGGTTTGAGTCTGTCCATGGACACACAAATATATTTGCCCTTGATACTGATGGTGAAATACTTTTCCTACTATTCTTGATATTAATCAACACACAAATATCTTTTTATTTTTTACACACTCTAATAATACATAACAATTCAAGCTTACTTTTGTTTCTTCACTGCCTTCTTGAGACTCTGTTCTCGCACTGCCTTCTTGATACTCTGCTGCTACATGTCCAATATTCTAACATACAGGTTAGTCAACCCCTGGCACTATCCAGCCCATGACGGGCTGGGGTGACGCGTGATCAGCGCGTCGGGTCCCCTCGGCCGTTAATCTTGGTATTCGTGATCGGGGCGCTGTCTCACTGTCAGACAGCTACTCAATTGTCCTCACGAGGCTGAGTGCACCCCGTTCCAACCCTCACGTCAGTTTTAAAATCCCTGACGGAGCCGGGGATCGAACCCGGGGCCTCCGGGTGAGAGGCAGGCGCGCTACCTCAACACCACGGGGCCGGCGTAACATGCAGGTTACTGACCCCAAAAAACACCTCTGTACGTCTCCCATGGATTTAAGCTGCTGCTCATTTTCCCATAGTAATAATACGCGTTCTGGATCCTCCCTTGTTATTCCCCTGCACCAAAACGTTCTGTTAGGCTCACAACTTGCGGGGCGTGGGTTGGCGACCACGGGACACCAGCTGAGTCCGGCATTGCTTCCACTTACTTGTGCCAGGCTCCTCTCAGTCTTCTTTCTTGTCGACCTCTCTTGGTCAAATCTTGTTCTTTTCCGACCTCGACGTTATAAGGGATCTAGTGAGTCTCTTCCTTTCCCGCCTTATTGGCCCTTCTCTCACCTTTCCTGATCCATCCTTCTTCTAGGGATCAGCCTTCTTTTTCTTCCATTCTATTTTCTTTTTCTCTTTAAGATTCCCGCACTGTTTTGTGAATTACATTTTGCAAGTCTTCTTCCATCCAAATTACCTTTTGTGAGTATTTTCAATCTACGTTGCATTTTGTAAGTATTTTCGATCTAAACTCCATTTTGTAAGTATTTTCAATCTAAATTGAATTTTATAAGTATTTTGGAGTGGGGGCTGTCATATTGTGAGTGTTTTAAATCTAAATTAGATTTTGTAAGTATTTCAATTGCATTTTGTAAGTATTTTGAATTTCAATTGCAGTTTGTGAGTATTTTCAATCAACATTGCATTGTGAATTTTCAATTTCAATTGCATTTTGTAAGTATTTTGAACCTCAACTACATTTTGTGAGTCTTTTCACTCTTAGTTCCATATTATTTGTAAGTACAGTATCTTCAATCTACATTGGTTTTCGTTATGCTTTCCATTTCATTGTCATTTTCGCTATCACCCAGACTATTAGGAGCCGATAACCTAGATGTTATGCCCCTTAAAACAACAATTATCATCATCATCATCAAACTTTCTGCTTTAACAAATCATTTGTGGTCACGGGTTCAAGACTGTCGAATTCCCTACTAGTCAATGTTAGGAAGAAATTCAAAACGGTCGTAGCAGTCTGCCGCCTGGGAATGGAACCAGCGATTATCAATCGTCACTTCATCAGTGTGAAAATGCTGGCCGAAAGACAGAAACTGTTCTGCAGGAGTTCGGCTGGGAACTGTTTGATCATCCACCATACAGTCCTGATCTTGCTACCAGCGATTTCCATCTTTTCTTGCACCTCAAGAAATTACTGTTCTCCGGTCAGCAATTTCACACTGACGAAGAGTTGAAGACGCTGGTTCCATTCGCAGGTGTCAGACTTCTACAACACAGGCATACAAAAGTTGATCCCACGATATTATGACAGGTGTATCAGTTCTGGTGGTGATTATGTCGAAAAATACTGTAGCTCAAACATTGCTGTGTCTGGTGCCAATAAAGTGCTTCCTGTAACTAAACAATGTTTTATTTTTATTTGAAAATAGGGGAACTTAATTTCTGGATTGTTATTGTTTGAGTCTTATAACTAGTTTGCTGCAGCTCTCCATGTGTCCCTGTCCTGAGAATATTGTTTCATCTCTACATAGCCACCACACCCTACATCCGAGGCAATCTGTTTAACATATTCTAACCTTGGTCTACCCCTACAGTTCTTGTCCTCACCCCTTCCTTCCATAACTAAGCTTTCTATTCCTGGGTGTCTTAGTATGTGTCCTACCAACCTATCTCTTCTCTCCATTAGCAGTCGCCAGAAACATCTCTCCTCTCCCACTCGGCTTAGTACGTCTTCGTTTGTAACCCTATCTACCCACCTGATCTTAATCATTCTCCTGTAACACCACATTTGAAACGCTTCAATTCTCATCTTTTCTGCTGCACCAATAGTCCCAAGTTTCAATTCCATAGAGCGCCACGCTCCAGACAAACGCTTTGAAAAATTACTTTCTAATACCTAAATCTATATTCGAAGTCAACAGATTCCTTTTTTGTATAAATGATTTCCTTGCCTGAGCCAACCTACTTTTTATATTCTCTATGCTTCGTCCATCACTGGTTATTTTGCTTCCTAAGTAACAGAAGTATCCTTACTTTAGCTTTTCAAGGAAGAACAAGTGTCTTTCCATAAGTAAATAAAAAAAAGCGTGTGATGCAAATTGTGGAGGATGGACAATTAAGAATAGATTTCACTAAACAGTTCGGCATTTTATCATCGACATGGTCGATGATTTTGAAAAACAAAAGAAAATTACGGACTTTTTTCTCCAAAATGAATATTATTGTGTATACATGTTGTATACTCCCTCCCTCTTGGTTATTTGAATTCCTATTATTTTGAACTCTCGCAAAATTGAACTTTTTCTCTGGTCACAAGAGTTTCAAATTATCTGGACGAACATTACGACCAGATCAACATAAATACACTGGTGCAGTCAATGGGCATTTGAGGGTGTACGAGGGAATCTCGTCAGTAGATTTACTGGCACGTTAATGATTCCCTTTCGGGGAAAATTTCCTGCAATCCGGCGTCTCGAAAATGCTACAGCAGTTAAAAGGGACGTAAAACCAATATTATTATTATTATTATTATTATTATCAATATTAATTAATAAATGAATTCAAATTATTATTATTATTATTATTATTCATCCTTTCAATCCATTACAAATTCCTTTACTACCGTTATTTTGCACCAATCACTTTCGAATTTATATATAAAACATAACCAATTGAAATCTCGGTCGAGTTCGTTAATTTGCAAAATCGAACCAAGGGGGAGGAAATGGGTGGCCGTTTTCGAAGAAGGAAAATATCGATATAATGTTCTTAATATGTGAAAAATCGAATCCATTCAAAGTTCGTACTATTATTATTTATTATTGTACAGGTTTGGGTTACAATGTGGTCTTGCTCAGCGCAAAAAGTAATAATATGAATAGAAAAGCAAGACTTACAGTGCATAAAAAAATTGCAATAAGAGAAGGTTGTTCTCAAAATTATTTCTAAAAAGTTAATCGTCTAAAAGCTAAAATACAAATACAGCACGATGATGGGCCCGCCGGCTTTACTTCCCCTCCGAAGGAAAGCATTCTGAACGATTTTAATGCTCTTAAAAATCCGACGTCTCCGGCCGGGTTTGAACCCTTCGTATAACCTAATAATCCATGCAGTGTCCGTCACAATCTCGCAGGTAACGAGATCCTGACGTAGAGTGATCGGCACCATTACATCTTCATTCATAGCAGATGACGTGGTGTAAATCGCACGGCACGACGTTTTTACTACTCATAATAATGATAGCGATCTACGTCATGTCGAGACGTCAAGGTGGAAGTTGAGTAACTTGTCGAGAACAGTATTTGGTGTAAAAACACAAAGTAATATAGCCTACGTCATCACCAGAAAAATGTTTCCGCTAATGATGTATGTGACCTTCGCACAGTTCGTCCGGTATTTGTGTTGCGTGATTCTAGCAAAGGGCATCAAGTAATCTGATATTTGTCTGTCTATTGCTGGTTTAGAGGTCATGCTACCTAGCTAATGAAAAGTGAAAATCCACAGCCTGCTTCCAGTCGACTGACTGGGTCAGGGAAAGGAATGAATGAAGCCCCTATCTAGCGGCGAGGATATGAACTGTGCCGGCTGCCGAAGCCTGTCGGATTCCCATGGGGCAATGATTAAATGAATGACAGATGAAATGGAATGATAGTGGAGAGTGTTGCTGGAATGAAATTGGGACAGGGAAAACCGGAGTACCCGGAGAAACACCTGTCTTTCGCTCTGTCCAGCACAAATCTCACATGGAGTGACCGGGATTTGAACCACGGACCCAACGGTGAGAGGCCGGCGTACCTAGCTAATACTTTGTTTAATATTGTTCTTTAGTTAGTTGACTCTTCAATAGGAGCTCAACGTGATTCACGAAATAATAGAATATTTCATATTATATCTTGGGATCTGCAAGGGGTACTTGTGTTGTTACATTTTAGAGACTAGCGTCACCTTAAACATGCCCGTCTACTTGTGTGTTTTTTTTTTAAATTTAATTTGTCGATGACAGTGATATGCATTTCAATTTTTTTCTGCTACAAGGGAAAATATTACCCATTGTTATTAAGTAAAGTGCCCTAAATCCGTTTGGTTGGTTGGTTGGTTCCTCAGTTTAAGGTTTGCGACAATGTGGTCATGTAGCCCCGTGTACTAGGGGCATGTGTAGAATCTGTCTGATAACCGGTGTTAATTGTGATGGCTATGTTAGTGTGCGTTATCTGTAATTCAGGTATAATAATAATAATATCGTATGGCCTCGGGTGCCTGGTGCAAGCTTTGCTATTTGACACCCAGAGGGTAGCTTGCATGTCGAATTTCGTAGTTCCTTGACTATGAAAGTCAAGGAGGTTAGATGTTAGATATATAATCTCCTTGAACACAATAGCGCTTTCTAGTAGAGAAATGAGGAACTTTGTGTTGGCGGAAACTCCCGAGATTAATTCAGGTAAGGACTGCAGACGATCAATTTCAAGTAGTTCCTACTTTTTCTACCAAATGCTACCGTGAACGACACCTCCGCGAACTTGGCTACTAGATGCTACCGCAACTGGCAACGGCGGCGAACGTTGGAACTAATAGAGCGTTAGTCTTATCTAATCTAGAAATTTACCTTAGAAAAGATCCCCTTTGGGGCAAAAATCGGCACCCCAGCGTCTCTAAAAGCCGCAGTTGTTAAAAGAGACCTAAAACCAATAACATTCTTCTTCTTTTTTCGGATGGGCCTGCTAACGACCACCACGTTCAACCTTTCAGCTTGGCGATGTTCGCCCAATATTCGCGCATTCTCTGGCTATGTTTCTCCTTTCTCTCTTTTGACCAGATGGTGCTGGTTTTCTTACAGGGCGGTCTGTCCCGAAACCACGTCTGTTTAATTATCTTTCTGAGATGAGATCGGTTTCTAATATCACTGACCATTATCTTCAGTTCTTGGATGTCCTACCAATAACATCATCATATATATTATTTCAGTAGTATAGATCCCTCCCTGCGGCGCTCACAAGTGACCGAGCGTGTCAAATGAGCATTCAAATGTAAGAGAGAATAGACATTAGCAGTGACGAATTGAACTCTAATTTCATAAATATCTATAATTTCTTTAAAAAATGGGTTTTTAAATGTACGAAGTATGCGATTTGCAAATACTGTTGCTGTAGGAAAATACGCTCTATAATTGCTGTCCACTTCACATTTTGGCCGCTGTGACACCTGTTTCATGTCATTTTATCATTCTGAGATCTTTCCTTTATCATCTTGCATGGATTTCAGAAACAGTAAATCAAAGGAATGAATACCGTACTCAAATCGTATAATTTCATAAATATCGAATAACCGGTGAGTGTTATGATTGATCCAATTTTCAGTGATTGCCTTCTTAAGTTAGGGAACGTAGAACTTGGAATTCTAACTGAAATATAAATAATGTTGTATAATCATTTGGTTGAAATAAAAACATAACAACCTTTCTCCTTAAATCTCTCATTATAAACCTATTGGGGAAAGTGTGGTTTATGGACAAGAGTCCGCTAGTTATATTTATTACTAACGTTTGGGTTGGGAGAGAGGATAAGTGAAGTAAGGCTCGAGAACCCTGAGTTAGGAACAGTGCTTGTGGCGAGAGGGTAAGAGAACAGAACCTGCCGATAATCTATAAATAATAACTGAGCAGGAGATATTGACGTCTTGTGAATCTACCGCACCTTCCCTTCTGTCTCAGTGTTCACTCACGGGAAATTGCGACGAATGGATCCTTCTGTAGTCTACTTTTGCAAATAATTCCTACAGATCAGGTTTATTAAATGTTAGTCTTTATTTAGCTTGGTTGATTCCTCAGTCTAGGGGCTGCAACAACGCGGTCATGTAGCCCCGTGTACTTTGGGTGTGTGTTGCATCTGTCTGATAACAAGTGTTAATTGTGATGGCTGTATTAGTGTGTGTATCTGTTTTTAATTCAAGTAAGGACTACAGACATTCAATTTTCAAGTAATTCCTACTTTTACTACCAAACACCACCGTCAACGACAACTAGTTCTGAACTTGGTTACAGTCGACTCCTGGCGACGAACGTTGGAACCTAAGATCGTTAGTCAATATTTAGCTTCTCACAAGTGTAATTAGTGGAAGATTCTTTTACATGCCTTAAATCTATTACATGGGCCCACCGGCTTTATTTCCACTCCGAAGGAAGGCATACTGAGGGATATTAACGCTCTTAAAAAATCCGACGACTTCAGCCGGGTATGAACCCGCGATCTTGGGCATAACCAACTACGCCACCCGTGCCGCCTGGGAGGACAGAACAATACTGCTCCTGAGTATGACGTCACTGAGCACTGACCTAGGGAATTCAACAGTCATTAGTTGGCAGCAGTGGCCTTGAGTAAGAGCACGTGCTAAAATGAGGCGGACATCGATCCGACAAGTCAGCTTTGTGAGCGACAATGGAAAGGTTAATGAGTAATTTAGCTCATCTTGTTGCCTCCCACATAAGCGCATTAGTTGGGGGAAGCCAGCCCACCTCCCCTGTAAGTTGTGTACACCTGGTACAAATTATTAGACCCATCAGAAACATTTTTGTATTCAAAATACATTCTATTGACCAATTGGTAACGTATTTTATTGGTCTACTTTTATTTAACACCGGTTATCAGACAGATTCTACACACACCCCAAGTACACGGGGTACATGACCTCGTTGTCGCAGCCCCCTAAACTAAGGAACCAACCAACCATTGGTCTACTTAGTAATGATTTCTCTCCTATGGACTTACGACCTTTCCAATAAGTAATTGTGTCTGTATATTTTCCGTAATGGGGATTCCGAGTGACACCTGAGCTGGGTCCGTTTCCTCTATTTAGCCTATTTTCATTTTATGAACAAACATTGGCTTATTAGATCACCTTTTGTCCCTGTGTGTGTGTCCCCTTAATAACTTTTAAACAGCTGGACAGATTTCAATGAAACTCGGTAAGGTCATAGCACCATTTTGGCCGACCCCGACCGTGCCCTTCAAATTTTATTACGTCTCACCAATCCAACATGGCGGCTGTGTGAAATATTTCACCGGCATTCTATATCTCTGAAACTATTACCTATATCACGCTGAAATTTTGTACGGTGATAAAGGGCACTATTGGAAATTCACTTATGTGACTTTCAAAAACCTGTTAACTAAAACACCAACATGGCGGCCAAGCGAAGTTGAAACTTTTAAATAGATTTTTCACGCGATTTAACCATGCAATCGCAACCAAACTTGGTACAGCAAATGTTTGTACACATTGTAATGCACTGGCATCTAACATAATTCAATTGTTTGTATAACTTCAAGATGGTGTCTGTGTGAAATATTTCACCAGAATTCTCTATCTCCGAAACTATTAGTGATATCACCCTCAAATTTTGTACGGTGATTAAGGGCTCGACTACACGTTCATGTATGTAACTTTCAAGAACTTTTGAAGTACAGAACGAGCATGGCGGCCAAGAGAATTTGAAACATTTAAATAGATTTTTCTCGCGGTTTAACCACCGGAGCGCGGTGAAATATGGTACAGTAAATATTTATACACATTGTAATGCACTGGCATCTAATTTTGTTCAATTGTTCACATAACCTCAACATGGCGGCTGTGCAAAATTTTAAAATCTTGATTAAAGTTTCAATACTACACCTGCACTATAATTGTCATGAAATAGTATAGCCTATTAATTTAAGACGTACATTTATAAAAATGCAACATGGCGACCATCCGAAATATTTAGACGGTTCTCAATATCTATGAATCTATTGCAGCAATCAAACTGAAATTTTGTATGTTGATAGAGGCAATTAATATAAGTAGGATATAAGAAAATAGGCTTTAGTTCTTCACAGAACTACTTGTTTGCATTGACTTTGGGATTATACCCACTAAATCAGGTGGCTTAAATCCATGGTCCACGAATCTTATATTAGTTCACGGGCGGCTCATCAGTAAACAATTTTGAATCTCTCTGTTCTAAATGTACCAGAGAACTAGAATTTAATAATCAAGTTAAAACACGTGACATTCTCTATTAGCAAGGTTCCTCTCTTAGTGGATATTCTAAAAAATGCCAGTTTCTTAAAAGAAAACATAATTAAGACTGTTAGTTTAACATTGGAAATAAATTCAGCGCCTTGCACAATTTTTTACTAGATTTTAGTTCATGAAAAGAATACATGAAATGTTGGAAAACTGGCATTGATTCTAATAATTTGCACACCTCTGTAAAAGATGTGATTCGTATTTCCTCAACTGTTTACTAAAAAAGTAATTTTATGAAATATTTGATAAAACTGAACTTTTATAAAAGTTATACAAAACTATAATCACAATCAGTAAAGTGGATGAAGGAAAGTTTCTTCTTCACTTAACTGTATTACGCTACCGTAGTTGAAATTCTTAAGTGGCAATACCGGTATGTAAAAGAAACGGAAAGAAGAAGTAAACGTCTATGGGTTAAACCAAGGGTCGCTCACGAGGCCAAGAAATATATTTATACGAGTAAAATCCTAAGAACGAGCTGCAGTACGAGGAATTGAAAAATAATAATTAATTATTAATAATTATGATGAAAAGAATAACGATGACGTTCCAAACAACCATTGCTCGAACGGAGTAAATTAAAACATACGAAGTAAAAAAAAAATACAGTCAGTCTCAAAGACTAGACGTTATATCATTTCAAATGACGCATGCTACACATGTTAGAAAGGCACAAAAGGGCTTCTCGCTTCGCTCGAAGCCTCAGGACTCTTTCAACAAACTCCAGCGGTCTAGCTGTATGCCTCTCACCAAGGCGGTCCGGGTTCAATTCCCGGTCAATGCATGTGAGATTTTCGAAGTGAAATGCCATGTCCTGTGGTTCGGAATCCACGTAAAAAGGAGGTCCCGTGGCTCATGATCTCAAGATTAACGGTCACGTTAAACTACAAGCTTCCTTCCTTCCTTTTTCATTAACTTAGGCTTCTCGCGCGGGCACCTCTTTAAGGGTCACCCTGTATTTGAGTCTGACATCTTTTACAACTCTTTAAGGGTCACCCATTATTTGAATCTGATATCTTGCAAACCTCTTTAAGGGTCACCCTGTATTTGATTGAATGTAACATATTGTACACCTCGTTGAGTGTCACCCTGTATTTTGCTCTGACATCCTGCACACCTCTTTAGGAGGCACCCTGTATTCTTATCTGGCATCTTGTATATCTCTTTAGAAGTCACCCGGTATTCTTGTGTGACATGTACACCTCTTTAGGAGTCACCCTGTATTCTTCTCTGCCATCTTGTACACCTCTTTAAGAGTCACCTTGTATTCTTATCTGGCATCTTGTATATCTCTTTAGGGAGGGGGCGTGGTGGCTCAGCGGTCTAGCTGTATGCCTCTCACCAAGGCGGTCCGGGTTCGATTCCCGGTCAATGCATGTGAGATTTTCGAAGTGAAATGCCATGTCCTGTGGTTCGGATTCCACGTAAAAATGAGGTCCCGTGGCTCATGATCAACAGATTAACGGTCACGTTAAACTACAAGCTTCCTTCCTTATATCTCTTTAGGAGTCACCCTGTATTCTGATCTAGCATCCTACACACCTCTTTAGGAGTCACCCTGTATTCTGATCTGGCATCCTGCACACCTCTTTAGGAGGCACCCTGTAATCTTATCTGGCATCTTGTATATCTCTTTAGACGTCACCCTGTATTCTTGTGTGACATCTTGTACACCTCTTTAAGAGTCACCTTGTATTCTTATCTGGCATCTTGTATATCTCTTTAGGAGTCACCCTGTATTCGTATCTGGCATCCTGTACTGTATTTTACTTTGACATCCAGCACACCTCTTTAGGAGGCACCCTGTATTCTTATCTGGCATCTTGTATATCTCTTTAGAAGTCACCCTGTATTCTTGTATGACATCTTGTGCACCTCTTTAGGAGTCACCCTGTATTCTTCTCTGCCATCTTATACACCTCATTAAGAGTCACCTTGTATTCTTATCTGGCATCTTGTATCTCTCTTTAGGAGTCACCCTGTATTCTTCTCTGCCATCTTGTACACCTCTTTAAGAGTCACCTTGTATTCTTATCTGGCATCTTGTATCTCTCTTTAGGAGGCACCCTGTATTCTTATCTGGCATCTTGTATATCTCTTTAGGAGTCACCCTGTATTCTTATCTGGCATCCTGTACTGTATTTTGCTCTGACATCCTGCACACCTCTTTAGGAGGCACCCTGTATTTTTATCTGACATCTTGTACACCTCTTTAGGAGTCACCCTGTATTCTTGTGTGACATCTTGTACACCTCTTTAGGAGTCACCCTGTATTCTTGTCTGACATCTTGTGCACCTCTTTGGGAGTCACCCTGTATTCTTGTCTGACATCTTGTGCACCTCTTTGGGAGTCATCCTGTATTCTTCTCTGCCATCTTGTACACCTCTTTAAGAGTCACCTTGTATTCTTATCTGGCATCTTGTATATCTCTTTAGGAGTCACCCTGTATTCGTATCTGGCATCCTGTACTGTATTTTGCTCTGACATCCTGCACACCTCTTTAGGAGGCACCCTGTATTCTTGTCTGGCATCTTGTACACCTCTTTAGGAGTCGCCCTGTATTCTTGCGTGACATCTTGTACACCTCTTTAGGAGTCACCCTGTATTCTTGTCTGACATCTTGTGCACCTTTTTAGGAGTCGCCCTGTATTCTTTTCGTTTCGCTCGAAGCCCCAGGACGCTCGACGCCCCAGGACTCTTTCAACAGACTCCATTAACCATTTACTTAGGCTTTCCGCGTGGCTGCATGACGTCACGCACTCGCCGTCCATTACCCATTAACTTAGGCTTCCCGCGTGGCTACATGACGTCACTTCCGTCTCCGTCCCGCGTAACGTTAGACCCAAAGCATAACGACGAAGTCGACAAGATCATTTGAAATTATAAAAAGTACGCATAAGGTGGGATTCGATCCCAGGTCTGTACTAGAGTCGAGCGTTCTACTCAGTCCGCCAACTACGTACACATATATTTTCTACGTTTCGTCGTTACATGAATTATCTAATGGTAAAGATAAAGTGCTTATTTACACTCTCTTATAATAGATTACCATAAGTGAAAGTGGCGAATTATACAAATATTATAACATAATATGCACTACCATTCACGTCTTTCTTCAGCCTATTTAATTCTTCTTTAAATCCTGAAATGTGAATCGTTTATGTACAGCGCTTATAGCCTCGGCTATTTTTACCCTCACTTACTCTCTTTTATTTATGTTTTTACATGTGAATACCATTTATTATGTAACATTTCACACTCTGATATGAGCTTCTTTGATGTGGTAATATTCCAGCCATTTTAGTATGAATCTTTTATCAAAGATAACATGCTGCTCATACCTTTTATAAATGACAAGCTACTACACCCAACGTTCAATTATACTCCTTGAAAAGGACAAAGAGTTATAACTATACCCATCTGAACATATTGTTTTTAAGTTGATTTTTCCCATGAGTTTGATGAGTGTGTGAGTCAGTCAGGACACTTTCTTTCCTTTTTTTCTCCAGATTTCACCCTTCCCATGGGCCCCTTAAATGGATTTATGAAAAAGAACGGTCGAACACCTATTTACTTATTTTTTAAGCTGATTTTTTCCCCTGGGTTTCAACCTTCTCGCCTACATCGTTTATTAGATACATGCTCCGTTAGGAATCCTTCAACCCCCACTTTTCACCCCCCTTTCACCTCATAATATACACCACATCGAAAAACCCTTAGACATATGTCTGCTTATTTCTAATGATTAGCATATAAATATACCGAGTATCACATCCCCAAATGAAACCACTCGTGAGATATTGTTATTCAATGAAATACAGGTCTAACCCCTTAACACCCCTTTAAAACCTGAATATCCAAAAATCCTTCCTTGGTGGACGTTTTCGACATACAACGAACATATCCCCAAAGTTTCATGTTTCTAACTTCAATAGTTTTGGTTGGGCGATGATTGAGCGAGTCAGTCAGGACACTCTTTTATGAGATCACCCTATAACACTGTCATATCGTTTATCAAAGATCTTTGACAAATTTCTTTCATAGTGTAATATCGGCCTAACACAATGGTGGACGATATAACGGGATGAACAAAGAATAGTTGACTTCTGATGGTGCAATCAACACATTAACATATCAAAGACAGAAATGATGTCACTACTGTGGCTTTTAGAGACGACGGTGTGCCGGAACTTTGCCCTGAAGGGGATATTTAACGTGCCAGTAAATCTAATAACACTGCTCCCTCGCATTTGCGCATCTTCAAATGTCAACGGACTGTGCCAGGATTTGATCCTACAACCCTGGGCTCAGCAGACGAGAACGTTGCCGCTGCGTCACGTAGCCTGACACACAAACAGCACATTGCTGATGACCAGGATGTTCCAAGTCTCGAAGTGAAACAATTACAATGGAGAGCCACACTCATCACTTGCTAAGAGACCACCGCACTGGGTCGATGTCCCACCTTAAATAAATTAGTGAGTGTACATGATTTATTCATGAGGTGTTGGGCGATGTTTATCTCCTCCCAGCCCTCGTTTAGTGAGTTTTAGAACAATTAAACCTATCGTGTCCTAGTAAATACTGATCAACGTTAATAATAATAATAATAATAATAATGATAATAATAGTTTTCTTCCCCTGTTCCCAAGGTTGCAAGATCGAATATTGGTGCGGTCAGTTGGACGTCCTAAACAACGATGGGTCGTTACCCTTCACAAAGATCTGAAGAACGTCATCTCCACCCTGAACAGAACCAAATGGAGACAACACAATCCCGCTCTAGGCACGACAAAGACCTAGAAGAGTTTAGTAGTCTCGTCCCTGACCCTGTCACAAGTGTGACGTCACCTGACACCTGCCGGCGGGCGGGCGATAAGTAGCGTGAAGATGTGTAATAATTAGCTGCCACTTAACACAAACATCGTGAGAAACATAGGCTCGTGCTTTACCACGACCATTGTGTGTGTGTTCAGTTCGTTCGCCTTTCCCACTCGTGTTGTTCCTCCTCTGTTTACGGGGTGAACGGAAACTATTCGCGCAAACTTCACGAGGTAACAGGCGCGGATCTAGAGTTTGGTTTTGGGTGGGGTCAGAGATTCGATCTAGAGTTTGGCTTTCGGGGGGGGGGGGGGGGGTCAGATAATCGAAATTGTTAAGAAAAATGGTATCACTAAAAACGCAATCACAAAATAACCAAACGTACAAAACCAGACCATTTTTTTTGCAAGCTTCATGGATAGAAATTTGATGCGTTTAGCGCACCAAAATATTCGTACAAATTGCAACGGCGTGTTTTGCGACTCTTACATCGAGCTTCGAGAAAAGGATCAAGGTACGTTACAGTTTCGGCAAGTCGAGTTGATACCGACAAAGGGAGAAAGTCACAGCTTAAATTGCCAACCAAGCTTGCAGTTTGGACGTCGGCAAAAATTTTTGGTGCGAAAAAAGCCCCAGTTTCCTATCCGTGCATTGCTGCACATTCATCGTGACATCACTATAAACATCGATTCGGTAATCACAAGGTTTGCTAAACAAATTAGACGAGTTGATTTTGTTGTATAACTAATAGTTTTTATACAAGAGGTTTGAAGTTGTAAATATGTACAGTAGTAACAGAACATAATAATTCCAATAAAGATAATTCAGTATTGAATAAAATGAAACAAAACTGTTTTTCAGTTAAAATTCCTTAAGTTTTATTTGTCTGGTAATTGTGTTTTCGTTTTTTGAGTTTGCAAAAAAATTTGGTCGCCGTTTGGGGGGGGGGGGGGGTCACGACCCCCCGTGACCCCCCCCCCCTTGAATCCGCGCCTGAGAGGTAATTCCCCAAACAAATGAAAGAAAGGTTCACTCATGAACAAATTATGTCCGGAAATCCATATTATCCACAATAGATATTACCCGTCTGACGAGTCCTTGCCGTTCTGAATGGAGGGCGCTGTCAACTGTTTATATCTGTCCATTCGGTTACTTTGAACATTCGACTTTCTAATTTATTGATGAACTAGCAACCCGCCCCGGCTTTGCCCGGGAATAATTATGACTGCATTACGTGACAAGCGCTTTCTTTCGATGTCAATGAACTACGACCTATATCCGTTTTACGTCAATGCATGATGGGTTACAATCACTGACTGAACTATTAATTATATTATCATGGAGATGCATGCGCAACGAATTCTTGTCAGACGTAATTTAAGAATGGCGAGGTGCATGAAAAACAAATCCCCCTTCCGTCCAATCATAACTTCACTGTGTATTTTCCGGAAAGAAACGTTCACAGGCGAAATGAAGAAAAGCCGAGTTGCACTTCCAGGGAATCTCCAAACACAGCCACTCTTCTCTGAAGTCTTAACTCAACATGACTCAACAGTTTGCTGCTGGCTGTCCTCTAGCTATCTCGTAAACTGTCGCCTCAGTAATTGAATGGAGATTGTTGGAAGAAATGAAAACGTATCGAAGATAGAGATATGCTCTCCCGCACTTTTTTGTAGCACTTTTCATGCTGAACAATTCTTACACTCATTGTATATAGATATGTTTAACGGTTTGCCCAGCGTAAGCCTAAAAAGCGCACGGACGCCAGTTTTTTTTTTCAACTTTTTTCACTGAAATCGTTACTGCTTGGCTCCCTTTGATCATAAATAAATTATTTTCTCCAGAAACCTTCCTCGAGATATCCTTTACAGAATGGTGAAAATCGCATCAAAATACATCCAGAAGTTCTCGAGATTACCCGTGACTTCCAAAAATCGGCGACTTGTTTTTATACTAAATAGAGATACCGGTATTCGAATTGGTCGAATTATTTAAATAATATGTGCAACCTTAGTGGAAATCGAAGCCGCTCCCTTTTAGCTGGGAGTAGAGCCTTGACTGACTGGACTACCCAGCCCCCTTGTATCCTGTCATCTGAATATTACCCAAAAAAAAAAAAAACATTCCTAAACATTTATTAGTATGTTAAACCTATAACGGGACGTCACATGCACTTTTGGGTGATTTATTTTGATGCTATTAAATCTTTCACGTCTGAGCAATGCGTCTCGTTTCAATGTTATTGGACGCAAATGGGTTCTTTATGTTTTATGCAAGGGTCGAACCAGAGGTCTAATGGATGTGGCTGACGAGATGGCAGATAGCTTACACCTGCATTATTGAAGGTGGCTGGGATCGATCCACGACCTACCGCCTCTGACCCTATTATCTCCTAGTTATTGCAGACTGGGATCTGATACAATTGAACCCCATTGTTCTACACTTCAGTTTACAAGTTCATCAAAGCGCATTTAATTGGCTTCTTATCATTTATGGATTTAGAGGTGGAGTAAAGGGTATTTTGTCCCCTCCCCTGACAAACCCCCATGCTTACAGGATTTCAAGAGAAAGAACAAAATCAATGCAATGTATTTATTAACTACCGCTTCTCAACAAATGTAGCTCTAAGAACTCTGTATAGGCTTATTCGTTTAGAATCTACATAGGTCACTTCGTGGAGAAGTAGCCTGATGGGTTCATAAATCTTCTTCTCAACATAGACAGCTTTCACATACGCAATGTTTTGCTGAAGCCGGATTATGGGATCAACTATCACTACACATCTGAAACTTCTGGAGAAGGCGATTGACCAGACAACGTTTACATGATGATGATGATGATAATTGCTGTTTTAAGGGGCCTAACATCTAGGTTATCGGTCCCTAATGGTTTGGGTGATAGTGAAAGATGACATGAGATGAGAATGAAAACTATAACTAATACTAACTACAGACTTACAAACTAGAAGAAGAAATGGTAAACAAATGAAGGATAAGGCAAATAAAGGACAGGACGAAAAGAAATGCCCTCAACCCTCGAAGAATGGGTATTGAGGGACTTGGAAGGAAGGAGAGCAATGAAAGGCAGATAGAAAAGGGGAAAGAGGAGAGGGCCCGCCCCAAGGTCAGAGGAAAAAGGGGGCAAAACGAACCCTGCTCAGGAATCCCTCGGGGTCGCCAGCTCCCAAACTCACCAGCCGTGAGCCCTTGAGGGTGTAGCACTATCCAGGGTGCACCAGACGTGGTGGGGGCTACATACACCCTGCCTCCTTGAGGGCCTTGTGCAGAAAGCAGGAGAAAACATGAAACGAAAAAGAAGCCTGACCCCTCGAGGAATGAGGGTATCAGAAAAGATGAGACAAGGGCCAATTAAGGCGGGAAAGTGAAAGACTCCCTAGGCCTCACATACCCTAATACCGTCGGGGTCGGTAAAGAACAAGAGTCGACCAAGGGAGGTCGACAGGAAAGAAGACGGAGAGGAGCCCGGCACAAGTAAGTGGAAGCAATGCTGGACTCGGCAACCCACGTCCCACTAGATGTGAGCCCCTGGGGGAGGGGGGCAACACTAAGGCAACGACTTCTTCGTACACCTTCCTTAAAGCAGAGGATCTGACTGTTGTGTTCTACGGTCGAATTGCCCATAGAACGTGAGCAAGAGTGACAAGCATCTTTTTATCAGATTTGTGAACCAATATAAATTGATTAATACACATAAGAATAATGGATGTGTCTTCTTCCAGTGCTTTGAATAATTAAAATACCTAAGAAGCAGTGGCGATTCCTCCATGTAGGACGTGAGGATCATCCTACGGTCACATCTCAGCTGTAACTGTTCTAAAAAATTAAGTAATCTTTTTGTAAAATAGTCTTTGGGGCTACCTTGCGCGCTTTCTCGATAAGCTCTGTCTCACGGTCACTGTCAGTACTTGTAACTAGTTCTACATTTCACCCCTAGATGGGTGAAGTGTGACCTTCATCACCCGGAGTAGAAAGCTGAGGAAGAAAGCCTTGCATCCTCAAAGCATGTGATTATAGCGTTCAGGGGCGTATAAAAGGGGGGCCCAGGGGGGCCGCCCCCGAAATTTTTGTCACATATATTATTTGTTTATGAATTAAAACATTAAAAACCATTATAATCATGTACTATTGTTACTAAGTGACGTATGGCAACGTTGCAAAGCAAGGCGAAGGTACTATTGTTACTAAGTGACGTATGGCAACGTTGCAAAGCAAGGCGAAGGTACTATTGTTACTAAGTGACGTATGGCAACGTTGCAAAGCAAGGCGAAGGTACTATTGTTACTAAGTGACGTATGGCAACGTTGCAAAGCAAGGCGAAGGTAGAGCGATGTAAACTGTGTGACAATCAGTTTGCTCTGATCTTATGTGTAACAACATAACCTCTTATTACTCTCCAGTGTCTTCGCTCTTATGAACGAACCAAGTACAGCAACAAAAGTGCCCTTGAAGCGTGTGACAAAAGTTTTTTCCCCTAACTTTTATACCCTTATCAAACTTTTGGCAAATTTCCCTCTCTCTGTAGCTACTGGTACGGAGTTTGAGTTGGTTGAAAACATACTTAAGAAATTCTACTTCTGAAAACAGACTCAACGGTCTAGTATTGTCATCTATTCACAGAGACATACATCTCATTAACGATGAAGTTATGAACCGATTTGGCTATTCTTTGGGCGTATACTATGCCCCCTAACCCCCGGTTGGGCACCCCCCGAAATAAAACTCTATATACGCTCCTGATAGCGTTAGAAATGTATCGGTAGTCCTTGAGAGGGAAGGGGCTGGTTTGGTCTGTTTCATGGCGCTCTGAGGATATCTACTGAGATCCTAAAGTCTCGCTATTGGTTGAATTTAAACCCACACTACGGGCTTATTGGTTAAGATTTCGCACGGTCATAGTCTGTCTTCAGCGTGTGCACTTCTTTGGAGTGGTATTCGATTGTTTACATGAAGTATAACATAAATTTCTCGCCAAATCAATACTTTACCTACCGTACATTAAAAATACTACAGGTACATGTTTCGGAAAACTAAATGTTTCCTTCCTCAGCCCACTTTTTGGTGTATAACATCATACTACATCGAAAACCTCACCAAATAACAAAAAAAAACACATTTCACATTTTGTTAGGCCTGTGTCATTAGACACATTAATGTCACTCACGGAATAAACACTTATTAGTTGAAGTATTGAATATGGAGCGAGGAACTTTACATATTTACTCCTTGTTAGTTTCAACGTGGGTTGCCGAACTGTACACAAGCATCTGAAGAACAGAACAACGGAAAACGCCGGAATCGTACAACCTTTTCAAAAACGGAGAGACATTAACTAGCACCAAGGTAGGGTGATTGGGTATGGCGTCAAGAAATTTGATCGATTCAGGGTATATGTTGGAAATTACCTATTGCGGCGGGGGTTGAGGAGGCGGTTTGTGTTTTTTATTATTCAAATGATATGCTAATATATCAAATAATTCATTAGATTCAAAATTAATCTCGTTTAGATTATTGCATTCCCCCGTCCGGATCTCCGGGTGGGGACTACTCGAGAGGGGGTTAACATCACAGAAGTGACAAAGAGGAAATCTGACATTCTACGGATCGGAGCGTGGAATGTTAGAAGTCTGCTAGGAAGTGGAAGGTTAGAAAACTTAGAAAGGGAAATGGATAGGTTGAGGTTGGATTTGGTTGGGATTAGTGAAATGCGCTGGCAGGAAGAACAGGACTTTTGGTCAGGAGACTATAGGGTCATTAGCACTAAATCAAACAATGGCCAAGCAGGGGTTGGCCTCATATTGAGTAGGAAACTTGGACAGCGGGTGGAATATTATGAGCAATATAGTGAACGGATTATTGTAGCAAAAATCAATACAAAACCTATCTGCACTACAGTGGTACAAGTCTATATGCCTACCAGTCAAGCTGATGATGAGGATGTTGAAAAGGTCTACGAAGAAATAGACGAAATTCTGAGGTATATCAAGGGTGATGAAAATGTTATAGTAATGGGAGATTGGAATGCTGTGGTAGGAAAAGGGAGAGAAGGGAAGATAGTAGGAGATTTCGGATTAGGTGAAAGGAATGATCGAGGAAGCAGGCTGGTAGAATTCTGCACCGAGCATGAATTGGTCATAGCTAACACCTTAATCAATAACCACAATAGAAGAATATACACATGGATGAGACCAGGAGATACAGGGCGTTACCAAATCGACTTGATTATGGTCAAGCAGAGGTTTCGAAACCAGATTTTGGATTGTAAAACATATCCTGGTGCTGACATAAACTCTGATCACAATCTGGTTGTAATGAAATGCAGATTAAAGTTGAAGAAACTGAAGAACAGTCAAAAGACAAAAAGGTGGGCAATAGACAGACTGAAAGAGAAGGATGTAAACGAAAGATTCAAGAAGAGTATAAAGGAAGGACTAATGAAAAACCCTAAACAAACTTCAATTGCAGACGAATGGGCACTTTTAAAGAATGAAATAACAAAATCCGCAGAAGAAAACATTGGTAGGAAAGAAAGAATAGGTAGAAAACCGTGGATCACTCAGGATATACTAGAATTGATGGATGAAAGGCGGAAACACAAGAATCTAAGAGATGAAAAGGGGAAAGCAGAATACAGACGTCTGAGAAATGAGGTTAACAAGAAGTGCAAGGAAGCGAAAGAAGAATGGTTGAAAGAGAAATGTGCAGGTATAGAAAATTGTCTGAAATTAGGAAAAGTAGACACAGCTTATCGAAGGATTAAGAATACTTTTGGGGAAAAGAAGACTAAGTGCTGTAATATTAAGGACACAAATGGAAAGCCTCTAACAGATAGGGAAGAAAAGGTTGAGAGATGGAAAGCTTACATAGAGAGTTTGTATAAGGGAAAGGAGATTGAGAATCATGTAATGGAAAGGGAGGAGGAAATTGATGAGGATGCGAAAGGAGATTTAATATTGAGATCAGAATTTGATAGAGCTTTGGAAGACTTAAGCAGGAACAAAGCACCAGGCATAGATGATATACCGATTGAGTTGCTACGCTGCATAGGAGATGAAGGTCTGATCAGGTTATTTCACTTGGTGTGTAGGATTTATGAGACAGGTGAGGTACCCCCTGATTTCAAGAAGAATGTAATCATCCCTATACCAAAGAAAGTGGGAGCTGACAGATGTGAAGATTACCGTACAATCAGCTTGATTACTCATGCTTCAAAGATCCTGTCTAGAATAATTTACAAGAGGATTGAAAGCCAGATAGAAACGGAGTTGGGTGAAGACCAGTTTGGTTTCAGGAGAAATGTAGGAACAAGGGAAGCTGTACTAAGTCTTAGGCTGATTTTAGAAGGTAGAATAAGGAAAGATAAGAGAACGTTCATGGCTTTTTTAGACTTAGAAAAGGCTTTTGATAACGTTGATTGGACTAAATTGTTTGACATTTTGAAATCAATTGGAATAAAGTACAGGGATAGGAGGGTGATATACAATCTGTACAGAAACCAGACAGCAGTCATTCGAGTTGAAGGACATGAGAGAGAAGCTGGTATTCAGAAAGGTGTAAGGCAAGGCTGCAACTTATCACCCATACTTTTCAATCTTTACATTGAACAAGCAATGAAGGAAATTAGAGAAAAATTTAAAGTGGGAGTGAAGATTCAAGGAGAAATAATTTCAACTCTGAGATTTGCTGATGACATCGTCATCTTGGCCGACAAGCCTGAGGATTTGAATGAGTTTTTGAATGGTATGGACTCCGTCTTACGGAAAGAATTCATGATGAAAATAAATAAATAAATGTAAAACAAAAATACTGGAATGCAGCCGAAATAAATCAGAAACCTCTATGGAGATCAAATTGGCAGGTGAAAAGCTGAAGGAAGTAGGAGACTTCTGTTACTTAGGAAGCAGAATAACCAGTGATGGACGAAGCAAAGAGGATATTAAAAGTAGGCTGGCTCAGGCAAAGAAAGCATTTCTACAAAAAAGGAATCTGCTGACATCGAATATAGATTTAGGTATTAGGAAGTCATTTTTGAAAGCCTTTGTCTGGAGCGTGGCGCTCTATGGAAGTGAAACTTGGACTATTGGTGCAGCAGAAAAGAGGAGAATTGAAGCATTTGAAATGTGGTGTTACAGGAGAATGATGAAGATCAGATGGGTAGATAGGGTTACAAACAAAGAGGTATTAAGACGAGTGGGAGAGGAGAGATGTTTCTGGGGACTGCTAATGAAGAGAAGAGATAGGTTGGTAGGACACATACTAAGGCACCCAGGAATAGCAAGCTTAGTTATGGAAGGAAGGGTCGAGGACAAAAACTGTAGGGGTAGACCAAGGTTAGAATATGTTAAACAGATTGCCTCCGATGTAGGGTGTCGGAGCTATGTAGAGATGAAACGATTAGCTCAGGACAGGGAGGCATGGAGAGCTGCATCAAACCAGTCAAAAGACTGAAGACTCAAATACACAGATCTCTGATAAGTATTGATATGAATATTTTCCAAAATATTCATATAGCTGCCCTTCGATGCGTAATGCAAAATGTTGATGTCATTATTTATGTCGATCCACATTCAATACTTCAACTAATAAGTGTTTATTCCGTGAGTGACATTAATGTGTCTAATGACACAGGCCTAACAAAAGAAGAATGAGAGAGTAAATGTGAAATGTGTTTTTTGTTATTTGGTGAGGTTTTCGATGTAGTATGATGTTATACACCAAAACTTGGGCTGAGGAAGGAAACATTTAGTTTTCCGAAACATGTACCTGTAGTATTTTTAATGCAAGTAAAGTATTGATTTGGCGAGAAATGTATGTTATACTTCATCTAAACATTGTCAATACGGAACCTGGAATGAGTGCTGTTCCTGTTAATTCGATTGTATTGTGTAATGTGTTCGTAAAAGCGCTGTGCGACTGAATAATTAATATTAGACTGAGTCTAATATCTCAATTTATCCCAGCTATAGTAATGCTCTTAAGTTAATCAGTAGCCTATCCTATTAAAATACGTTGTACACATTATACAAAGCAGGAGTCGTCACTGCTAAGAAGGAATGGTCAGTCATGGGTAGGGCCCGGATTTATTTGCACTAAAAACCTGAAAATATGCATGCAAATATGCACTAAAAAGTTAGAATATATGCACGGAAAATAATGAAATATGCACTTAAAACATGCAATTTTATTCACTTACCTATTTACAGGTATCATTTGTTGCAAAAAGAATAATCACAATAGGTAACTAGTAGTCTTTCAATGTTTTCTGGAGACAAGCTATGTCTATTGCCCGTCAAAATGAGTTTATAGGCTGAGAATGATCGTTCTACATCAACTGACGTGATTGGACAGTACTTATACACGGGCACCAAAGTTTCGGAGCATACATCTGGCAAGGATACCCTAGTTCCACTCAAGTATTGACTAATTAACTTAATCTTCTTCAGTCCTGGGTTCGAATTCAACACCTTTTCTAACTTGCATTTAATCTTCTCTCCAATTTCGCCTGGAGCGGAATTCAATGAAGATGCAGCTTTCTCAACGAGATCAAGTGATTCATGGAGGGGAGTACCAGAAGATTCTAAGCTCTCAATGGCTTTTGGAAGTTTAGAAAAATGTGCGTGAATGAAATTCACATCTTGATAAACAGTAGCGGTTTCAAACACAACTTTGGATCACGGACACAAGCAATATGCTCATCTTCAAGTTTTGTAACCACTTCGTTCACTTCACTAAAATTCTCCTGATAAAATGATACTGCAGATAACCATGTCCCCCGCCTAGTCAGGACAGGTTCAGGTGGCAAAGGAACTTCAGGTAGACAATCTTTGTAGAACTGGACACGAGCTGGTGCTTTCAGAAACAGCTTCTTCCCACATCCAATTAAATTGTTAACAGCTGGAAACTGTGTGCGTATTTCTTCTGCAATGGGGTGTAATCCGTGCGCTAAACAGGTTACGTGTATGAGTTTCGGATAAAATACTTGGAGGGCCTTTGCTGCTTTCAACATATACGAAGCTGCATCTGTGAGCAGTACAAGCACTTTACAACAATTATCCTCAATTTCAGATGGCCACAATAGTCGCAGAGAATCATTTACAAATCGTGTTATTGTGCTATGGTTGGTTTTCTCTAGTACTTTACAAGCAAGAAGATGCGGCTTACCGGGTTCGTCTGGATGTAATTTACCAACCACGAAATTTGCTATGTAACGGCCACATGAATCCGTTGTCTCATCCACCGATATCCAGACATAGTTCCTTCCGATATCAGAACGGATCAATTCCAGGGTAGATTCATATAGCGGAGGTAGGTAATTTTTCCTTACAGTTGATTCATCTGGTATTTTGGATTTACACAATATTTCTCTAGAAATGATCGCAGAACTGGATTGTTTAATTTATTCCATGGAATGTTGCTGCATACGAAAGCCCTACAAAGATCATTTGAAAATGTATTAAGAATACCGGACTTAGGCTTTACCTGCGTAAGAAGTAGTTGTTTTTGAAAGCTGTTCAAGCTGAAATTTATTTTCACATTTTACTTCCTTTGAGCAAACTTGACAGTACACGATGACACCATCTGTTGAATAGTCCCTATTACCCGACACCCACTGATTTAGTAAATCTCTTCTCCTGCTCTTTTCCTTAGGCATTTTTAGAAACTAACACTTGAGATGCAGGGCATTAAACTGGAACGTAACTAGTGAACTGAAGATACTTCTGTCCTGACCAATTGCCCAACCCCCTGAGATTATTATCTACTGTGGTAGAGAAAGGAATTCCGGGAAGTCCAGCCAGCCTGCCTACCCATACCTAAGCTAGCTATCTGTTGCCATTGTCAGTTGTGAAAGTAAAGTGACGTTACACAGAGAGTCGAAAACACCAATTAGTGAGGGATGCACATAATATAGGCAACTAGCTAGGGATGCACAAAACAGATTTGTTTTAGTAGTTCTTGTAATTGTCCTTAAATTCAGACATATATACCGGAATATGCTGTTACGTCTAGAATATGCACTAAACCTCAAAATATGTCAAAATATGCATATGCGCATATGCATTTTTAAAAAATCCGGGCCCTAGTCATGGGCTATGCGTTGGAAAATATCTTATTCCCAGGCTGTAATTATTCGGTGGGGCTGAGTGGCATATATCGATGCTGTCCTTCAAAACTCAAGACTGCGGAATCGATCACTCAAGGCAGTACATTTAGTGGTACGTTCGAGTTTTCATCAAGCACCGTGGCATCTCTAAAACCACAGCAGTCAAAGAAAGCATGCCGCATGGGGATGTTAGGATGCAGCATCAGGTCATGCGGCGTGCTCCACCTGCCCCTCATCGATCTCGTCTCTATGGCAACCGCACTGAGCGAGCGTGTCTTCTACACCTGCCGTGTCGCACTAGCGCTCCCTCATATCAACCTCGACCACTGCACTGTCGAGTTTATTGGTTCACCCATACAAATTCCAAAAACAGTGCTGATCCCTGCCACTTTCCATACCTAAACTCAGTAACAGATAGTTGTAAAACTTGACAAGCGCAGAAAGTACCTACACGGGGCTGATGACAGTGATGTCCCTAAGGTGAAATCAGAGACCTCTCCGTAGTTGGTAGCGAGCTTGTACGCCCAAGAACGCGGGTTCAAACCCGACCGAAGTCGTCGAATTCTTTGAGAGCATTAAAAATTCATCAGTATGGCTTCCTTCGGAGGGGAAGTAAAGCCGGCGGTCCCATGTCATAGATTTATGGCATGAAAAGGAACCGTCCACTAACTACACTTGTGGAAGGTAAAATCTGTAGGTTAGTTTGATAACGCTATATTAGTTCCAACGTTCGCCGACAGGCGCTGACTGCGATGGCATTTAGTAGCCACGTTCGCAGCTGGGTGTCGTGGACAGTAGCATTTGGTTGCAAAAGTGGGAACTACTTGAAAAAAATTAATCGGCTGCAGTCCTTCTACCTGAATCACAGATAATACACAGTAATACATCCATGACAATTAACACCGGTTATCAGACAGATTCTACACACACACCCAAAGTACACGGGGCTACATGACCACGTTGCCGTAGCCCCTAAACTAAGGAACCAACCAAATATAAATCGTATATGATGCGAGTATGTTGAGCTAACATATACTGTGGATGTATGGAGAGATTTATTACTGTACTAAGTGACGTGTTGTATACTTATTGCTTTTTTGGGTGGAAGTACACATTTGTTTCCAACATAATATTACGTGTCTTGCACTTAGTAGCTGTCCGGTGTAATGTGTTACTAATAGCAGTGTGTGTTTCTGCTTACAGGAAAACTCCAAGACGCGCGAGGTGGAAGTAGACATCGATGAGCTGCTGGATATGGACAGTGACGATCAGAGGCGACGGCATCTTCAGGTAATTCAACTTCCTGTTGCAGCCCCTAGCATGTTTTCAAATTAAGAAGTCACTTTGAGTTCGCTCCCCACGGTGGATGAGTGGTTATCGTGTAGGACTACCAACCCCAAGCTTGCTAGTTCGCACCTGGCCGTGGTAAGTGATTTTTGAAAGGCGGCAAAAATATCGGCACGCATGTCATCCGTTGTTGGCATGTTAAAAGGACCTATTTGAATTCAGTAGGTCGTGTTCATAATGGCGAAATTAATATCGGGATTTTCCGCCAAAACAAAAACGTTCCTCCTTTCTCTAATAGAAAGCCCTAAAGTGTCATGGAGCTTAGATATCTAACCTACTTGACTTTCATAGTGCTCCAAGGAACGAAAAGAAATCGCCATGCAAGCTGCTCTCTGGGCGTCAAATAACAAAGCTTGCACCCGGCACCCGAGGCCATAATTTTAATTATTATTACTACTTTTAGTCCGTACTACTGAATGCAATGAATTCTCGAATTCAGACCTCGACAGAATATGAATGATTTAAGGGGGGGACCTACACCTTTAAGGATTCGAAAATCATGTATAGTTCAATTTTTCATTCCTCAACAACACAAAGTACTATAGAATTGTAATTTGGTGTGCCAATCACACTACGCTTTGCCAATATGTTCGTGTATTTACAAGTCATATGGTGAATGCATTTCAGCAAATTAGGCATTTATACAATTGCGGCTGCATATTGTGCACTGATCCACCGTTTCCCAAATATTTTACACAAATATCATTGTTTTTCAAAAATTGTATTTACTAATACAGTACCTACAGATTGACATAGACGTTAAAAATCCCTCAGTATGCCTTCCTTCGGAGGGGAAGTAAAGCCGGCGGTCCCATGTCATAGATTTATGGCATGTTAAAGATCCTTCCACTAATTGCACCTGTGTGAAGCTAAATTGGATAGGTTAAGAATGTAAACAACGCTCTTAGGTTTCTATGTTCGTTGCCAAGAGCCGACTGCGGCGGCATCTAGTAGCTCAGTCCTGAACTTGGCCTAGTAGTCGTTGACGGTGGCACTTGGCGGCAAAAGTAGGAACTATTTGAAAAATTCTTAGTTGCAGTACTTAAATTAACAAACAGATAACACACACTAATACAGTCATCACAATTAACACCGGTTATCAGACAGATTCTACACACACCCAAAGTACACGGGGCTACATGACCGCGTTGTCGCAGCCCCTAAACTTAAGAACCAACCAACCAGATTGACATAGAATCATTGGAATCTATAAATAAAAAATATTTTTTTAAAAGCTTATAGTAAAGTGTTACTTTTTTGCAAGTTTTTTTCACTGTTTTTATTTTAACCGAAACTATGACATGTACAGCAACAGTTCTAGGTCATATCGTTCTTCCTTATAAGATACACATGTGTACTAAATTTCACTTCATTATCATGGAACCTCTGGCAGTTACCAAGGAAACGGATTTGAAAATCCCAAGTTTCGGGAAACAAGCAACAAAGTTACCAATGGGTAGGAAAACATCTAAAACTCCCCTGCACGTTTTCGGTCATAACTTCAAAAGTATTGCACATATCAAAGAAATTGTTGCAGTGATTTGAAGAGGAAGAATCATTAAACGTAGAAAAAATATATTGAAAAATGACATATTTTGATTCTTAAAGGTGTAGGTCCCCCCTTATAAAGTAAGCTTTGAATCCATTTTCAGTGTTGCCATATTGAAAATGAAAATCCACAGCCTGCTTCCAGTCGACCGACCGGGCCAGGGAATGGAATGAATGAAGCCCCCATCTAGCGGCGAGGATATGAACTGTGCCGGCTGCCGAAGCCTGTCGCACTCCCCTTGTTGCCATATTAACAATTAATATTGTAGCTTTCAGTCAGTCAACATAAAATAATTCTAATTACTGCCATATGTGAAAAATAACCCGACAAAAATGGCATGTGCTATCTGTGGGTGGCATTGTAGGTTTGGTAGTGTTTTGTAGAGCTATTTGTCTTGAAGATTTGGATCTGATGATGCTCGCTTGACGTGCGAAATATGTCATCTCTTAGTTTTCTCCTTATTCAATAGTCCATAACAGTATAATAATAATAATAATAATAAGATTTTCAATGTCGTGAATGCAAGTAAATTAAAGACCAGTTGGATAAAAGAAGTACATGAAGACATGGAATTACTTAAAATCTCTGAAGACGACATTAAGGACAGAGATCAATTTAGAAATAAAATCAGAAACACGAAAATTGTACAAGTTTCAAGGAAGGACACATCGGGGAAAAAATGGAGAGAGGAAAGGAAGAAAAAGCACAGTGAACTAATGAAGAGGTTTTGGGAAGAAAAGAAGAGAGGAAAAGGAAGTGAAGCTGTGATTGGCTCAAGTTCTCACGCTCTCCTGAAGGGGAAATAATCGGAAATAAATAATAATAATAATAATGTTATTGGTTTTACGTCCCTCTTAACTACTGCGGCTTTTAGAGACGCTGGGTTGCCGGAATTTTGCCCCAAAGGGGATCTTTAACGCGGTAGTAATTCTACTGACACGGCTACCTCACATTTGCGCATTCTCATATGTCAACTAGCTGCGCCAGGATACGATCCTGAAACCTTGGCAATAGGATGATAACCTGTTTAATTGTGATGACTATACTTGTATAAATTGGGGATAGGATTCGGAAGGAGGCGGCTGTGACTTTTAGGTAGGAATCAATACCTTTTTGTACAAAACACGATCTATAATAGCCGAAATTGGAAGGAAATTGGAGAAAATTTTAAAGTGAGAGTGAAGATTCAAGGAGAAAAAATTGCAACTCTGAGATTTGCTGATGACATCGTCATCTTGGCCGACACGCCTGAGGATTTGAATGAGTTTTTGAATGGTATGGACTCCGTCTTGAGGAAAGAATTCAGGATAAAAATTAATAAATGTAAAACAAAAATATTGGAATGCAGCCGAAATAAATCAGAAACCTCTATGGTCATCAAATTGGCGGGTGAAAAGCTAAAGGAAGTAGGAAACTTCTGTTACTTAGGAAGCAAAATAACCAGTGATGGACGAAGCAAAGAGGATATAAAGAGTAGGTTGGCTCAGGCAAGGAAAGCATTACTACAAGAAAGGAATCTGTTGACATCGAATATAGATTTAGGTATTAGGAAGTCAATTTTTAAAGCCTTTGTTTGGAGCGTGGCGCTTTATGGAAGTGAAACTTGGACTATTGGTGCAGCTGAAAAGAGGTGAATTGAAGCGTTTGAAATTTGGTGTTACAGGATAATGATGAAGCTCAGATGGGTAGGATAGGGTTACAAACGAAGACGTAATAAGCCAAGTGGGAGAGGAGAGATGTTTCTGGCGACTGCTAATGAAGAGAAGAGATAGGTTGGTAGGACACATACTAAGACACCCAGGAATAGCAAGCTTAGTTATGGAAGGAAGGGGTGAGGACAATAACTGTAGGGGTAGACCAAGGTTAGAAGATAAACAGATTGCCTCGGAAGTAGGGTGTGGTAGCTATGTAGAGATGAAACGATTAGCTGAGGACAGGGAGGCATGGAGCGCTGCATCAAACCAGCCAATAGACGGAAGACTCAAACAACAACAATAGCCGATAACTCCCATTTATTATGTAATTGTTGTTTAGGTAGCTAACAATCAATCGCAATCTTTAAGGTGTACAATGCAAGGGAGCAGAGGTAAAATATTAATATATAAATAATTCATGCTTTTGGGCTAATGCCGTGTGTATTTTTAATTTAAACCATACGTTTCGGAGAAACCTTGCCTCCTTTTTCAATGGAAATAAACAATGTGGCCAAAGAAAGTATATCAATGAGATTACAAAAAATATAGATAAATTCCTCTGTTCGTCACCAGAGAGCAGCTGCCAGAAATTACTGTATGGACCATGGCGGAACGGCGGACAGAGAAGTTAGTAACGAGAAGGTAAAGGGGGCGGTGTGAAAATATAGAAACTCCTCGAAGAATGAGAAGGGTGGGGGGGAGGTGGGAGGGTTAGATGGATATAAGGAAACATAAACAAAAGGGAAGTGTATCTGAACGATACCTAACGTCATACAGTCAACGGCGAAAAAAGAGTTATCAAAACCGTTATTTACATGCGGACTCCCACCACCACCCAGCACAAAAACAAGGAATTATAACAACTCTAGCCATAAGAGCGGAACGTATTTGTGAGGCATCAACTCTTCAAGATGAGTTGCATGCCTTACAAACCATGTTTAAGGGTAATGGCTATAATGAATCCACTATATACAGGTCCCTACATCCCAGAAGGAGGGATAGACAACCTTATCAGAGCTCCGACATGAGAGGAACTGCTTACCTCCCTTATATTCACAACACCACTGACCGCGTTGCTAAGATTCTCCGCAAGCACAAGATAAAAACAGTTTTCGGCACTATGACGAAAATTGGTCAACGTTTAGCTATAAACAAAGATAAATATTGTCCCCAATACTACAACCAAGGGTGTATGACGTCCCATGTACTTGCGGAAAAGTCTACATTGGACAAACAAAACGGTCCATTGCAACTCGCATCAAAGAGCATCAAAGGAACATCCGTCTAAACCAACCTGACAAATCAGCTATAGCTGAACATGCCCTGTCTTCAGGGCACGATGTATGTTTCAAGGATGCTCATGCGCTTGCCCTTGTTAAGCACAACTGGTCTAGAATTATAAGGGAGGCAGTTGAAATTCGTAAAAATCCCAATAATTTTAACAGAGACACTGGATATCAGCTAAGTGACACTTGGCTACCAGTTATTAAGGATCTAGGGAGATAGTTCCTCTCAGTCTCTCTGTTCTTCACATATTTAAAATTGTACATTTTCCCTCTAGGGCTTAGAGCCGGGATTTGATCTCCTTTGTTCGTCACTGGAGGAGTTTCCATCTGTTTTTTCGCCGTTGACTGTATGACGTTAGGTATCGTTCAGATACACTTCCCTTTTGTTTATGTTTCCTTATATCCATCTAACCCTCCCACCTCCCCCCCCCCCCCTTCTCATTCTTCGAGGAGTTTCTATATTTTCACACCGCCCCCTTTACCTTCTCGTTACTAACTTCTCTGTCCGCCGTTCCGCCATGGTCCATACAGTAATTTCTGGCAGCTGCTCTCTGGTGACGAACAGAGGAATTTATCTATATTTTTTGTAATCTCATTGATATACTTTCTTTGGCCACATTGTTTATTTCCATTGAAAAAGGAGGCAAGGTTTCTCCGAAACGTATGGTTTAAATTAAAAATACACACGGCATTAGCCCAAAAGCATGAATTATTTATATAATAATCCGGGCCGTGAAAGCCTTAATATGCAAAATATTAATAATATATTTTCTACTTGTGTGTTTGTGTTTGAGTCTTCAGTCTTTAGGCTGGTTTGATGCGGCACTCCATTACTCCCAGTTTTCAGCCGGCGTGGACGCGATTTGTGTTGCTAGAATTCGAGGAAAGGCCGCAGTCTTGTACTGAACTTGAACTTGTTTTCACTTTGTATATTTGTGTACCATATTACTCATACTTTTCTCGAGATAGAATGGTTGAAATCTCTTTGCAATGCGTGCGATAAGTGTTCAGTTTAACATTTGCAGCGGATTACTTTTACAGTGAATTTTAAAGTCTTGGAAGTAACTGTTCCCCCATTGAGCTGAATATGAGTGACAGCGGTCACCAAGGAACTGTTTCTTTATGTAACGGCTTATTCTGTCAGCCGTGCTTCTTGCTGGGAACAACAACCGAGTGATCACTGTCATTTTCAAGGATTCTAAAAAACTTATAAATGTTAAAATGTTCTGAAACCTCTGAAACTGGCGTCATAATCTGAAAGAATCACAGTTGAGAAAACATAAACAGTTATATAAAGAAACAGTTCTTAGGTGGTCGCTGTCTCTCATATTCAACACAATGGGGGAACACTTACTTCCTACTTCTTACGACTTAAAATTATAGCGCTGTAAAAGTAGTCCGCTATACATTTTTAATTCGTGAATACAGTTCAGACATTAAGCACGGGATTGCGAAGAAATTATATCAAGGGACGTTACAAAATCATTTTAACATCAGGTCGAGGAATCCGTTGATATTCTATGGAAGAAAAATTCACATAGCCTGTTGAGTTGGGCTCTTATCTCCTGCTAGCTTGCATCGATGGGTGAGTGGTTATCGTGTCGGGTTACTAACCCCAAGCACCTCATTTTTAGCCTACTTTCGATTTTTGCAAAAAATGAAAGTAGACTTATGAGATCTACACAGGGCGAAAAATTGTGTGTCTGTGTGTGTGTGTGTGTGTATGTGTGTGTACTCTGAATGTCTGTCCCCCCCTATCAATTCGAACACGGTTAAACCGAATTGAACGAAATTTGGTACAGAGGTAGAACTAGCAAAGGGCACCTCAGTGCCATGTTTTATATCGCCGCCATCTTGACGGAAACGTAATGGCGGCCACCCAAATATTCAAAGCGTAAATCAAATTACGACTAACCTAATCATCCGATCTCTACCAAATTTTGCAACAACATATATTCATATAGCGAGCGTCTTCTCACTAAACTACAAGGTCATCAGTCCAATAGTTTTTGCAGATGGTGGCCATGTATGTGTGCAAATAGTTTCCCCCCATAAATTGAAACACGGTAAAACCGAATTGAACGAAATTTGGTACAGAGGTAGCAGTAGCAAAGGACACCTCAGTATCATGTTTTATATCGCCGCCATCTTGACGAAAACGTAATGGCGGCCACCCAAATGTTAAAAGCTTGAATCTAATTACGACCAACCTAATAATCTGATCTCTACCAAATTTTGCAACAACATACCTTCATGTGGGAAGCATATTCTAACCAAACTACAAGATCATCAGCCCAGAAGTTTGCAGATGGCGGCCATGTATGTGTGCAAATAGATTACCCCTGTCAATTCAAACACGGTGAAACCGAATTGAACGAAATTTGATACAGAGGTAGCACTAGTAAAGAGCATCTCAGTGTAATGTTTTACCGTATATCGCCGCCATCTTGACGGAAACGTAATGTCGGCCACTCAAATGTGCAATGCTTAAATCAAATTACGACTAACCTAATCATCCGATCTCTACCAAATTTTGCAACAACATATATTCATATGTTGGGCGTCTTTTGACTAAACTACAAGGGCATCAGCCCAATAGTTTACAGACGGCGGCCATGTATGTGTACAAATTGATTCCCCCTATCTATTCAAACACGGTGAGACCAAATTGAACAAAATTAGGTTCAGAGGTAACGCTAGCAAAGGGCACCTCAGTGTCACGTTTTATATTGCTGCCATCTTGACGGAAACATAATGGTGGCACCCAAATGTAAATAGCTTAAATCAAATTACGACCAACCTAATCATCTGATCTCTACCAAATTTTGCAACAACATACCTTTATGTGAGAAGCGTTCTTTGACCAAGCTACAAGGCCATCAGCCCAATAGGTGCAGATAGCGGCCATGTATGTGTGCAAATCGATTCCCCCTATCAATTCAAACACGGTGAAACCGAATCGGAAGAAATTTGGTACAGAGGTAGCACTAGCAAAGGGCACTTCATATTCATGTTTAATAACCGTATAGCACGTTGTATTTTAACAAGCTACTACAACCAACATTCAATTATACTCCTTGAAAAGGACAAAGAGTTATAACAATACCCATGCATTTAGAAGAAAGTAGGCTATATGTTCTTTACTGAACATCTTGTTTACAGATTGTCCCGACTAACGTAAGCCGACAATTGTTACGCGAGGACTGGCGCCATGGGTAAATCTGACCCGACCGTAAATAATATAGAAACAACTTGAGTGTTCATAAAGCTATGGACATGTCTCTTTTGCAGGGTGAAGTTCAAGGCTAGGAAGGAAGGTACAGTAAGCGACAGGAAGTAAGGGTTGACCAAAACGAAAATGTAGAGCATTATTTAAGCATCGGGTAAAAAATACCCATGCGCCAACCCTCACGGGTTAAGCTTGGCTTGCGTCTCTTCGCGTCAGGGAAATCTCCGTCATAGATGAGAAGGTACGGATGAGCAAGTTAACGCTTGCCCTTGAGTCTAATAGCGTTAAAGTCGGAGTTTGTCTACTTCAAAATGAGACAAAGCATCACATTGTGAGTGTGGAACGAGGTTGCACGCTTTCCCTGCAGAGCGAAGCAGTGGTGCCAACTTTACAGACAAGTCGCTAGATGTAGCGAATTTTACGTTTATTGATCGACTGCGTGGCACGGCGGCAAGGTTCGTGACTGCAGTGCCCAAGATTGCGGGATCGAATCCTGGCAGAGTCAGTTGGCATTTGAGGATGATTAAATGCAAGAGAGCTGCATGTTAAAGATCCCCTTCAGGGAAAATTCCGGCACTCCGGTATCTCTAAAATTTCATAAGTTAAGAAAGGGCGTTAAGTCATAACTTTTTTTTGTCGTGTGACCTCCTGAGAGGCTGAGTGCAGGTCTTTCTAGTCGACGCCCGTGGGCGACCTGCGCGTCGGGATGAGAGATGGAATGGATGAATATGAATGAAACTGGGCAAGGATGTGGAAGGAATCGGCCGTGGCCTGTCAGAAGGTACCGTCCCAGCATTTGCCTGGTGTTGAAAATGGGGAAACCACGGAAAACGATTTCAAGGACGGCCGACGGTGGGGCTCGAACCCACGTGTCTACCGAGTCAGCAGAGAGCTTGGCCCCATGACCTAACGCTGCGCTTTTAGCGGGCATAGCCACTGCTGTCGGTGTCATAACATTATAATAGTACATCATGCAACGAGCCTATAATGGCAATAATTAAGACACGAGTATGTTTATAAAACGAGCGTAAGCGAGTTTTATAATTTCCATACGAATGTCCTAATAACCATTATAGCCGAGTTGCATACGACTGTTTATGTTAGACGATAATTATTATAACTAATTTATGTTCGAACATGAATATTCATAAATCCTTGTCGAGATTTCGCCAGTTTTATGTACTGAACAGCTCGCATGGGACGCAGACAATGCCTTGTATTTGACCATGGCCTCCTCGATTACCCTACTATGGCTCTAGGCCACGCAGTGAAATTTAAATTAGAAGGCCTTGGAACTCAGCGCAGGTGCGATGGTATCCTTATCTAATTGGTCAAACAACTGTTTCTTGAGCTCTGATTGGTGGGAGAAACTGTTTCATAATGAAAAATAGTGTTATAATGAGCCTCATTATAGTACAGTATTCTGATATATAATACTCAGGGTCGAACATAAACATTATTATGATTGTACATACAGTGGGGGCATAAGTATTCATACAAACAAATATTGACACCAAATTACTACGTGACTTATGCACACATCGTTCAGATCACAAAACCATAATGGATATGCTCCATCACTTACCATCGTAACGAACACAACGTGAATAAAGGGAAAAACTTTGTAATTAATAACGAATTACTTCATTAGTCTGGATTAACTCAGTGACATAAGTATTCATACAGCTGGTTTGTCCTTCAAAAACACAAGCAGGGGACATTTCCCTCTCCCTGCTGAGTGCCCAGTAGTTGTTGACTAGACGTCGATGAGTAGTGCACAGCTCCGGACCGAGTATAAGGTGGTATTGTTATCGAAATAGGGCGCAAGACTGTTGCTTCATAATCAAAATATAGTAAGTCATATTCTGAAATCACAAATGTAGAATGTAGAAGCCATTCTACAGTCCAAAGTGTCATACAGCGACTTAAAACAAACAGAACCGCTGTAAACAGAAAAATATCAGGCCGACCAGACAAACTGACGACTCGTGAACGAAGGATGATAGTGAAAACTCTCATGAAAAATCCGAAGATATAAGGTGCGTTCAAAAAGTAACGAGCCGGAGGCATAATTACAGAAACCAGTACCTGTATGTTAGAAGTATTGGTCCTGGCTGTTGAGGCACTTGTCCCACTGTGACACGAGGCGGTGAATGGCTGTCTCATACAATTCCCTGGGCTGCGATGTGAAACAGTTCCGCACGTACAGCTGGACGTCGGCGTCCGAGGTGAATCGTTGGCCCCACAGAGCCCTTTTCAGGGGACCGAACATGGCGTAACCACAGGGAGAGAGTTCTGGATTGTATGGAGGGTGGCCGAGAACCTCCCATTTGAAATTCTGCAGGAGTGCCGCGACTGTGTTGGCCGTATGAGGTCGTGCATTGTCGTGGAGCGACCACGGCGGCTATGGCGTTCACTGTCACTCGGCGGTCCTGGGTAATTAGTGCATCAACCAGCTGGACGTTGTCATCGGTAATGCAGGGGGTGCCACAGACCGGGCATCATCGGCTTACGACACCCGTCCTTCCCTGAAGCGCTTGTGCCACGCCTTGACCCTTGCAAGGGACATGCAGTGTTCGACGTACACTTGTGACATTCGGCGATGAATGTCCGTTCCCCCTACTCCTTCCGCTGTCAGAAACCGAACAACACCTCTTTGCTCTTCGGTTGACGCCTCCATGTCACTGTTTGCAATACGACTGGCAGCGTTGGACGATTGATGCATGCTGCTGCTCACTTTGTATCCTCACGTGACGTGCACGCGTGCCCTCTAGTGACGGGCTGTGACCTTCCACGCTCTGGTCGGAACCACACCTCGTTACACACGCCATGATTAGCTGATGTCACCGGTTTGCCCATTCCAGCCTCCGGCTCGTTACTTTTTGAACGCACATTATAGAGGCAATTCTACTGTCCAAAGTGTCATACAGCGACTTAAAACAAACAGAACCGTTGTAAACAGCAAAATATCAGGCCGACCAGACAAACTGACGACTCGCGAACGAAGGATGATAGTGAAATCGGTCATGAAAAATCCGAAGATAGTTGCGACAGAAATAAAAGCCCATGTAGAAGAATATTATGGTAAACAAGTCAGAAGTAGAACCATCAGAAGAATCCTTCATCACGCTGAGTATAAAGCTAGGGTCCCCAGGAGAAAACCCTACATTAGTAAGAAGAATCAAGTAGCCAGATTGAAGTTTGCCAATGAGTATGTAGGACTGGCCAACCGTCCTCAGCCACCCACAACTCTGGAACAACTGACCCATGCAGTGCAGCAAGCATGGGCCACAATTCCTCAGGAAGCGATCCAGGGCCTTATTGACTCCATGCCACGCCGAATTCATCAATGTATTGCAGCTCGTGGTGGGCACATCCTATATTGATTGTTGTCCAAACTTTCGGTCAGAGGGACCTGAAAGTGTAATCATTGAATCCCAACCGAACACTCGTCCTGCATGTTCAATTGCAGCAATGTAGCACCACTCCTTCTGGGTGTTGCAATTTCCATTTTCTTCAGTGTAGTTGGGCGCTACGCTGCCGCCAGCGTCAGTGCCTTGCTCGACAGGCGGCTAGACAGAGTGCCCCGGCCATCACACGGCGCATTCGAGGCTCCGTTCTATAGAAGTTAGTAAGCTATTTAATAAGACGTGGAATACTAAAGCTTCTCAAGGATGAACGATCTCTTTCCTTGCTGGTGGGTTTGTTCAATAACATCTATCGAAGTGGATATATACCACATGATTGGCTCAAATCAATTTTTATACCGATTTCCAAAAAGACCAATGCAACGTGCTGCAATGACTATAGAATGATCAGTTTAATGAGTCATGCCCTGAAGTTATTCCTTAAAATCCTGCACTTTTAAGGTTATATCATAAATGTGAGGAAAACATTGGTGGCACACAGTTTGGATTCAGGAGTGGTTTCGGAACTCGGGAGGCATTGCTCAGTCTTCAGGTGTTGATTCAACGATGCCGTGATGTTCGTGTCGATGTTTACATGTGTTTCATCGATTATGAAAAAGCCTTTGACACTGTTCAACACGATAAAATGATGAACATTTTATGTGACCTGGGACTAGATGGACGTGACATCCGATTAATTGGATATCTGTACTGGAATCAACGTGCTGCTGTACGTGTTGATGGTCAGCTGTCTGAAGAAGTATCGATTATGAAGGGAGTTCGCCAAGGTTGCATTCTTTCTCCACTCCTCTTCAACATCTATTCTGAAAAGATTTTCCAAGATGCTCTTGATGGAAAGTCTCAAGGAGTAGTAGTAAATGGATCTATCATTAATAACTTCCAATATGCTGATGACACTGTCATCCTTGCAACAAGTATGGATGATCTACAAACACTACTGGATTCTATTTCTGAAGAGAGTAACGCCATGGGAATACATTTAAATGTACAAAAAACAAAGTGGATGGTTGTTAGTAGAAAAAAAGGTGAAATTCAGGGCATTCTTACACTTGGTAATGAAAGAATTGGAAGGGTTTCATCATATAAATATTTAGGACATCAAATCAATGATAACTGGGACTTAAATCAAGAAATTAGCTGTAGAATTGAGCAGGCCAGAAGTTCTTTCATGAAAATGAGAAAAGTTTTGATCAGCCGCGATTTAAGTCTGTCACTACGCACCCGACTGCTTCGATGCAACGTTTTTAGTGTCCTGCTCTATGGAGTTGAATCATGGACACTTACCGAGGTTTTAAATGAGAAACTAACAGCATTTGAAATGTGGACGTATCGCAGGATTTTAAGGATATCTTGGACAGCTAAATTCACAAATTTGGAAGTACTACGGCGTATGAACAAAGACTTGGAAATTCTCAGTATCATCAAAAGGAGAAAACTAGAATACTTTGGTCATGCTATGTGCAACAACAAATACCACCTCTTGCAATTAATTATCCAAGGGAAGATTGATGGCATTAGGGGTCCAGGACGCAGACGAATAACCTGGCTAAAGAACTTAAGCCAGTGGTTTGGACTTAATACAGTGACACTGTTTAGAACAGCAATGGACAAACAGCAGATCATGCTACTGATCGCCAATGTTCTTGGAGGACGAGGCACTTGAAGAAGAAGAAGAAGAAGAAGAAGAAGAAGAAGAAGAAGAAGAAGAAGAAGAAGAAGAAGAAGAAGAAGAAGAAGATTATAACCTCGATGTTGCAACCCTGGTGTGCAGAGCGGATATCCGTGGTGTTCTATTCTTACAAGTGACCTTGTTAGACATGCGAGCATGGCGGAAGTTCCAAACAAGAGCACACGAGAACTGGCATAATATACTCCAGACAATGGGAAGGTAAAGAGATTCCACTTACCCAAGGTCTGCTTTGTATGGGAGCAAGGCTGCTCTTTGTTGACCCAATCTCATTTGCTTTGATTTTCTTTCTCGGCCAATGAAACTTCACGACCCATTAACCATTGCTGGATGATTGATTTATTTATTGTTATGTGGTTTCAGTACCAGTCCTGCAAGGCTGGCAGTTTCCGAGCGGTGGTCGCGAGTACCACGGTGCTGTTTACTTTAATAGAAATTTGGCGCTCTCAATACGAGCCAAAAAGTGCTTGCGAGCCATAAAGATAATGTACCCAACGGTTTCAGAGCAGCCAAATAATGAATAGGCCTATCACGAAGCAAGTAAGAAATGAAACGAAAATTGCGGGGTGGGGAGGTACGTCTCATCACCTAGTGACAGGTAGGTAATGAAATGAAAAATATTACTTGACACCCCCTCCCTCCTGGGAAGAATCCTGCGGGCGCCCATGATTTAGAGCACAAGCTGTCTTCCATTTAGCTGGCCGTATATCCATCCGCCAATTAAAAAAATCATATCACTTCATCCCCTACCCGCTTGCCACGGTGGGTGAGTGGTCAACGTGTCGGCCTACTAACCCTCCAAGCTTGCAGGTTCGCTCCTGGCCGTGGCAAGTGATTTTTTTTTTGGAAGGCGGCAAAAATTACGACACCATGTCATACGATGTTGGCATGTCAAAGAACCCATTTGAATTCAGTAGGCCGTGTTCATAGTGGCAAAATTAATCTCGGGAGTTTCCGCCAACACAAAGTTCCTCATTTCTCTACTAGAAAGCGCTATAGTGTTCAAGCTTAGTTATCTAACCTCCTTGACTTTCATAGTGCTTCAAGGAAGAACGAAATTCGACGTGCAAGCTACCCTTTGGGTGTCAAATAACAAAGCTTGCACCCGGCAACCGAGGCCATACGATATTATGAATCCAATTCCATCATTCAAGCCGGAGAAAGAATTGCCTGGCTATATGTGGGTCACCTCTCTCCAAATGCGACTACCGAGAGGGCAAAGGAATTGACGGTATCATGTCGTGTGAAGAATTGAAAACCCTAGTAACTAACAAGGCTTTCAAACTGGGGATACCCTGGCAGCACCTAGAGCGAGTTGAACAAGCGGACTTTTGGCCTAAGAGAGTTCTTGTGCCTCCTTTTTGATCACCAAGAAGACCACGGAACGAAGGAGTCGTCCTGCAGTAACTTGAACCTAGGAAGAACAGAACCTTCGAGAAGACTGTAATCATGTCTGAGGGTAGAATCCCTCACAAACGTTTGTACTAATGATGCATCGTAAGAACCACGTTCATGCACATTGTGCGCAATAAAGTATTTATTTTATTATTATTATTATTATTATTATTATTATTATTATCCCCTACCCGTAGAAACTAGGGAGAACCAAAATTAAGGGAACATTGCGCTGTCAGAACTGAGAAGAAACCGTTTCTGTAACGGTGACTGGTTCATAATAACCAGAAACTGTGGGAACAAGATGATATATTATTGTCATGCGCTGATTGGGCCAGGATATCCGTGTGCTGTGTATAAATCATGGTCGGTCATTATCTTCACGTAATGAAACCAAGTTGATATAGGACCGCGCTCAGCGTACTGACACATTTATGTCGCTACTATCTATTCTGGAGATTATCTCTACTTAGTATAAAACCAAGTCCCCGATTCTTGGATGTCACGGGTACTCTCGAGAACCACTGGATGGATTTTGATGCGGGTTTCACCATTCTGTAAGGAATATCTCGAGGAAGGTGTCTGTAGAAAAAAAAAATTATGATCAAAGGAAACCAAGCAGTAACGATTTCAGTGAAAAGGTCAGAAGAAAACCTGGCGTCCGTGCGCTCTTTAAGCTTACGCCGGGAAACCCGTTAAAAATATCAATATACTATGAGTGTAAGAATTGTTCAGCATGAAAAGTTCTACATGAAAGTCCGCGAGAGCACATCTCTATCTTCAATTCATCGCCCTCTATAAGTGTTTTTCGTTTTCATTTCTTCCAACAGTCTCCATTCAATTACTGAGGCGACAGTTTACGAGCTAGGAGCCTATCACCCCATGATAATATAATTAATAGTCCAGTCAGTGATTTTAACCCATCATGCCGAGACGTAAAACGGTCGTAGTTCATTGACATCGAAAAAAAAAGCGCTCATGACATAATGCATTTATAATTGTTCCCGGGCGAAGCCGGGGCAGGTTGCTAGTTTCTGTAATAAAACAGATAAAAGGCTTAAGGGGTCTCTAATTTTGGGTTTGCGATTTTCCTTCGTACGATTGGGTTTATAAAGAGAGCAGACGCAATAAAATACAGAGTAATTTTTATTTACCGTACCTCTATGGATTTGTGTACAAAGTTTTCAGTCTAGCATTACATATGATGATGATAATTGTTGTTTTAAGGGGCCTAACATCGAGGTTATCGGCCCCACTCTAGCATTACAACTACTCTACAAGAAGCATTTTATGCTGTGGGAGCCTTCCCTATAGAAAGGAACCTCGCAGGGGCTGTGTGACACTGGTGCACTGTGTGTAGCAGCGTGTCGAGCAAAGCATTGGTGCTAGCAGCAGCGTAGTGCCCAACTAGTTTAACACATTTACACTTTTTAGCCTATTTTCAATTTTGAAATAATAGGCTTATGAGATCACCTTTTGTCCGTGTGTGCGTGTGTGTCCCCCATAATAACTTATAAACGGCTGGAGCGATTTCAATGAAACTCTGTAAGTTCATAGCACTATTCCGGACGACCCTGACCGTGCCCTTCAAATTTTGTTACGTCTCACCAATCCAACATGGCGGCTGTGCGAAATATTTCACCAGCATTCAATATCTCCAAAACTATTACCGATATCACCCTGGAATTTTTTACGGTGATAAAGGGAACTACTAGAAGTTCACCTATGTGACTTTTGAAAACTGGTAACTACAAAACCAACATGGCGGCCAAGCGAAGTTGCGACATTTAAATAGAAGTTTCTCGCGATTTAACCAACCAAACGCAATAAAATTTGGTACAGTATATGTGTATACACATTGTAATGCACCGACATCTAACTTCGTTCAATTGTTTACATAACCACAAGATGGCGGCTGTGCGAAATATTTCACCGGCATTCTATATCTCTGAAACTATTAGCGGTATCACCCTGAAATGTTGTATGTTGATAGTGGCAATTAACATAAGTAGGATATATGAAAATAGGCTGTATAGTTCTTCACGGAACTACTTGTTAACTTATTTAATAATCATCACAACTTACATGAATGTCAGAGTAGTTGCTGGAAATGCTGTCCTTCGTCTTCTAAACACACATTGCACTAACGACGCTGTAATTCGTCCTCACTGATATTTCCTTCTCGAGAGCCTCCAGAGTTGCCTACGCGGATTGTTTCTGTATAACTTTTGATTTAGGTTCCCCCAGAATTTAAAATCGCATGGCGCTGAAACTTAACCCTTGAGAACTTTCGTGAGAAAATGTAACACGAGGACCGGCGTCGGGTCATATTGACCCATAGTGTGTCACTCCCTTTTTGTCGTAGTCGTACGGATTGTAATGAAGTAATTTTACACCTGGTGTCTTCCTAAGAACTATTCACAATATAAAATAAGGGTTATGTTCGACCCTATTATATGTCAGAAAACTGTACTATAATGAAGCTCATTATAACACTATTTTTTGTTACAGTTAGCCCCATCCCTCCTTACCCTGTTTATAGGCCAAAATGATAATAATAATAATAATATTAGCATATCAAAATAAATGATCACATGACATTACCACACCCAGAATTAATAATAAAAAAAACACATGAAAAGGCTAATTTAATTACTCACTAGGTCAGCTGAGTTCACAGCAAATAAAACCTAGGAGTGAATGTTCCGATTTGCTTGGTATTCAAGAACATCCCCGATTTGATTTAGAAAGAGAGAACAGGCGGGACGAAACCAATGTCAAGACCAGCTTGTTGGGTGGAACGCTGAATGCGTACCTCAGCAGGCCGTATTAAATTGACCCTGCCAAAGATGAAGAATGAAAAGGGGAATAATCTTCCTAGTGACTTCATGCAATAAATAATATGACAAATCGAAATAAGCTAACATGTATTGAGCAGTAAAATAAAACAATTACAAGGGACACCCGTCCACCACTTAATTAACTAACTGACAAATATGATCTAATTAAACACAAATGAATGACTTAATTTAAACAAACCAGACACTTGCCCCTTTGGCAAGGTTTGACACATCTACATTTGTGATAGAAACGAATTTATCAGGAATGATTCCCCTGACGTCAAAACTAATGGAATAATAACATGAAGTTAGACTCTGTGCCACTTCCAAAACAAGGTTACATAAGTAATTTAAGAGCCGTTTAATACGACTAAGGCGGTCCGAAAGCCTGCTTCTGATTTAACGTCTTCACCAGCCTTTCTGACCAAAGTTAAAACCACGAGGGTCCCATCCAGCTAACCGGAAATAGGATAATAATAATCCACTCCGCGGTAATTACATATAAAGGTGCCACACCAATCGTACCAACCCTTCTAAAATATTACATACTAAAAATAATAATGTCAGTCCGCTCGAAATACGGTCCATCGCCACATGGCCTTAACGACATAGCAAAATGACACAGTTTAGTGTTCCACCGAAAGGTTGCCCCTTCTAATCAAAAGTTTATACCACCTTCTTTATTACAGCCCTCCGGAGGAACTGGCTGTTAGTTCCCCCGGAGGCGATCGCTTTTAAGTCCTTCCGTCACCAACCTTCGTCTCGTACTGTTCTTCCCGTACTGTCCTTTTAGTCACAGATTCCACCCTTGTATATCAGCCTATCCCCACCACAAACCTCCAGTAGCACCAACTGCGACTAGTTGCACCAAAGCCAGGGTTCAAGGTCTTGAGTGGGTACTATAGAATATCACCCCATACAGGTTACTGCGTAGAAACCTTCTAGGAGTCGAGGTGTTACACAATGTCCTTTGTAAGATCTTTCTCAGAATAAGAGCATGGCGAAATGCAGCTGACAGTAAATGTTCGCTTTTCAATACTTTAAGTGACAGTTCGCACGAAGGGCAGAAATCCTGGCAGAAGGCTTGGCGAATGAAACTGACAGGAATTGTTCACCTTTCAAAAGTTCGCGGATCAAAGCTTGACTTATCCCTCTTTTCCATTTATTATAACCTTTAGGTGACAGCACACACAAGGGCACAAATCATGTCGGAAAGGGCTAGGCGATCTCATTTCAGCAGTAGCCAGGTGCCAATTTGGTGAATGGAATTCTCAGAAGAGGGCTGGTGTATTTTCTCATGAGAATCTGCCCAGACCTGGAGCTCCAGCTGCGTCTCGAAGATAAGATGAACATGTACCGATTTGCAAAATTGGTACATCCTCCTCCTCCAAAGGAAGACGATGGGGGGATGATGAACAGGGTGATGGTGTCCAGCTGGTCTCTTGGCAGCTGAAGAGGCTACTCCAATCCCCGCCAGCGGACCTTGAAGTAGATCTCTTCGGGTAGAATGATGCCATGGGACCTAGATGGTACCTCCAAACTGGGCCCAGATTGGTGGCACACGTCCCACATAGTGACCACTGAAACACACATCAGAACAGCAGCGTATGGTCCAAATACAGTTCCCTTAGAGGGAACAATCGTTCCAGGCCAGCCAACCAGCCCATAACAGCTGAAGTTATCCCAGGAAGGATAAAAAAAACATCACACGAAGCATTAGTGTGCCATCGAAGTTCATTTAAGAGTCTTTCAAATCACACGGGATACTTGATGCTTCAAACAAGGTTCTGCGCAAAGAGATAGTGTCCAGGGCATAATTAAAGGTCCACTGAAGTACGAAAAACACACGAAAGGGGCAACCAACTATACGATATGACTGACGTTAACAAGCTTAATTGAAAGTTCACTACAATACTTAGCAAGAATAACTAAAATTTAACTAAGGTGTACAGAACCCAGTTTTTTTTTTTTTTAGAATATGCAAATCAAAGGCACCTACAAACTTGCCCACCAAAAAAATTTTATACAATTTTTCAAAATGAATTTACTTTAACAAAACCGAAGGACCATTTTTCTGCGACTTCACGAAATCAGGACAGCACGTAACTATTTCCAAAATTCACAATGACAATTACATTAACATGCCGCACGGGGCATTCCATCAGAACTACATTTACTATACCGCCCGTGACACCGCTCAAGTTAATACATTACAAAATTACCTACCGCACTGAAGGCATCACACAGAGCTCGTTTTGATATGCACACAAACACAAATTACATGTCTTGCTCAATTTTACATGTTCCTGACCCACACTGCCCTCAGTGGCCTCCAAGGACAGGAGGAACAGAGACCACAACATCCTATCACGCAAGCACACTAGCAGCAAGACAAACAAAATAAGGAAAAAACCACGTCACCCACATAATTCACACACACATTCACACTTTAATAATAAGAATGCCCTTAATTCCATCGGGCTGTCACCCCGATATTTCTCCCACTCCATAACTGCCTACGGGCTCTGTTCCCGGCGACAACACAACGTCTCCCACTCCATAACTGCCTACGGGCACTGTTCCCGGCGACAACACAACGTCTCCCACTCCATAACTGCCTACGGGCACTTGTTCCCGGCGACAACACAAAACATAAATAACCCTAAATTCCATAGGACAAGTTGCGAACCAGGAAAACAGCACGAGGACTGCAGTTCACAATCTGACGTGAATTATTAAAACAGTATGCACTGTCATTCACACACTACACAAACCAACACCGCCCTGTCCTTCACATGACAGGTCCTCTCCCTTATGACACCGGGAGGAACATCACTCTTGCGCCACCAAACCCTGGCCATCACGACAAAATCAGCTCGGTACCTGAGCTCCCCCTCCGGTCAACACACGACCCCACAGAGGGTAATTAACATCTTCCCCTACAAAGGCATGGCCGCCTCAGAAGATGACAGTACAACACATTACCAAAACATAAATACACATTCGACACAAGGTAGGGCACCCACTAAGCGTCACACACACCCAAGTGCACGTGGTTCACCTTCCAATCACACAACACAGACAATCACAACCCCGAAAATTTCTCTACGTGGCGTTACCACAGACTACAGACTTCTCCAACTAACAACGTGTGTCACCTACCATTAATATTCACCATCCAAATACCGGGTGACACTTTATGACCACACTCAAATCGAACCCATGATGCTTCAACTCACCACTGTCATCAAAACGTTCTTAAAACATTAACTTCACGAAGCTACTTAAAATCTCAAAATTCACAACCTCCTTGACTAACAACACGTGTCTGTATCTCACCAAATGCTAACGCCAATAAAATTCCTCCCAGAATATCAACACTAAATTATTCAGAATTACAAATCACAGCAGTGACAGATGTTACATCTCAAAAGACACGAAGCAATTAAAATCTTCAAAATAAGTCCATAAATCCAGCTCGCACCTAACCACATTGGAACCTCGCACTAAAAAAAAACTGCCCAACTACCAACACTCTATTACTCAGAGAATTTAAATTTATTTACCACAAAAGATGATTACTCCAGTAACTACCCAGGACACTGACTGTCACTAAGGCTCACAATCGATCAGAACATCCGGTGGCAACAGCCGAACTCACCCACACCCAAGATGACGGGGCTACTCGAAATTTTTAACGAACCCAGAACCTTTCAGAGTTGAGACTACAACAGAGACCCTAGCGGTCTAACAGATCAAGGCTGCAAGTTATAAATAACTAACCAACTAATGCACTGAAGCACCCTCAAGTGAAAACTCCAGAATCAAAATATCAAAATATGCATGAACGCCTACAACAGCTGATTGTGAAGTGAACACACCCAAGCTAACGGGAGTCTACATGAAATCTCACGAACCTACAACCCTTCAGAAATGCGACCACAATAGAAAAACCTAGCCGCCTAACAGCAAGAAACTGCAAGTTATTAATAACTAACGAACCAGCCTATTTCAATGCCATCGCAAACAAAGCATTGCAACCTCCCAAAAATCTCAAAATCAGACTAGTGAACACAGCAGCTGACATACAACGACAGCTCAGCATGCCACCGCAGGATATCTCCCTAAAGGAAAACTTTCACCAACCGAACTACCAAATAATTTTTTTTTTATATATACCAACAATCAACAAGTATTCCCAGAGTTACCAACTTCATCACTGGAACCCGAACACAGGACTCCAGTTCCTAACATTCATCCATCATCCATCACACATCCTTCTCAAACATATCATTATAAGATTTTACCACCCACTACAATAACCCGTTACTTTCAATTATGCAAATTAGCAATCGTACAGATATCATGAACATAAACTAATGGTATTGCGGACTCTTACCAAGAGGGCCTCCGTAGAGGTCTTTTAACCCCGACTCCCCACTGACTGAGCGGCCTCAACTACCCCCCAAAAAAAATTTTGCCTGTCACCGAGTTATAACGAAGTCCCATACCTTTCAGTCACTCGAGTCGGGCAAATGCTATATACACCCTGCCCGGGCCCAATCAAGATGGTACTCACACCCCAAATTAAATGGACTCCTGACAGTAGATCCCCATACGAAGCACATCTGCATAATAGGTCCATTTTCAAAATGCAACTAATACAACTAATATAAAATTAATAATAATCCATCTTACGTTACTGGCAATTAGGCCTCAATTACTCCCACCCAAATTCAAATTGCAAACCTACATCAATTCATTCACACATGACTTTCATTCAATCAGCAGGATTAAAAAAAACTGAAGGATCACAAAAGAAAATAAATACAATTTTGACCACCAAAGAACACCAGTTCGATTCCTAGTCAGGGCAGCAATAAAAATCGCATCACACATACTCTTTCACCCTGAACACAATCAACCACAGAAATACATTCATACCTCGACCAGACATACATGCTCCCTTCCCTGAACAATCCTAAAATTCCCCATTTACAACAGTATGTTAGTATTCGGATCGTCAAGACACTATAACGCCAACGGAGTATCAACTCACGTAAGGACCTGATAAAACAACCCAAAGTTGTAGCCCTGAAATCACAGTTCTCCTTACATCGTAGGAAAACGTCCTAAAACGAAAGACACGAATCGGGGGAAAATATTTATTTACACCCTAAATGAGACGCGACGTGAAGGTGACTGCCTCCCAGAAACATCCCACTTAGTAAGTCACTCAACGAACACACACTAATATACTGAATATTAAAGCCATTTAATACTTGACCAATTTAGATGACAATCCAACCTTAAAATCCCCATGTCACAACAAGACTATTTACTCTCCCCCCAATTACTAAGCAAACTTAAACATAAATCATACATACATAAACACTCACCTGATTCATTTATACTGAATTAGCACACACGCAATTCGACATTTAACATCATTCAAAACACAATTACCGAACGTACATATAGACAGCAATTCGACCATTTTCCAGAATTAATTTAACGCAGAATAAGTTGACAATACCAAATTTTAATACTCTCACGGTCCAATTTAATTTGACAGAACTACCAACAGCGAAATAATTAACCCCCAGCTAAAGAAATGACAACAAAACTTGAAATGTTTGGCCTAATGAACAGCTGATCACTACCAATTATACCTCACACGTATTATGCACAGCGAATCGCAGAATTTCAGCCTTACATCACTAACAATTATTAAGAATAATTACTGATTTACCCCAAGGAACCTGCTGATGATAAATCCACACACGCAATTCACATTTTCACTGACATCAGTTGTATAAAATAATAACTTGTCACAGACGTCGGCCATGATGGTTCAAAATCACTACGTGATTCAACAGGCGTGTACTAAACACACATCAAAACAGACACTAAGTTATTCTTACTGGAAATACAAGTTTATCAATTTCAGCCTATTTTCAAGAGAATTTAAAACGTCAATAATTTTAATTTTACCAAAACTACTTCCAATCAGACAAAACTTTATTCTTTCCAAACACGTGACACAATTTGTCAAAACAACACTTCCCGAGGTGTAGATTTAACCCAGGTGCAGTAAAATTGAGCTGGACTAGTTCCTACAAGAACAGAATGAATTTACAACCACCCCAAAACATACAAACAGCATATCAAAACTCACCACGTGTGAAATTCTTTCAGCCGGTCGACTCGTCAATCTGGCAACGCAGCAACGCCATTTTTATCTCAGCAGTCCTGAATTTCGTTCAGCGCATGTGACTGCCACTTCTCGCCTGACAGCTGACGATATGAATTTCTCATATGGTCCATGGTGTACACAGCAAGTTATTTTACATGAAATCAAATCACAACATGTATTAGGTTCTGCTCTAATTACTAGCCTACCTGTTGGAGAAAAGATTAGTAGTATGGAGGGCCCAATCTACATTAATTAAGTTACTGAATTTAATTTTAATTAATTACTGCAATCAGTCAATAGGAAGGATTGTTTACTAATGGCAAGATCACAGAGCAAAACCATGCTCATGCTACCATTGTTACAGTTAGCCCCATCCCTCCTTACCCTGTTTATAGGCCAAAATGATAATAATAATAATAATATTAGCATATCAAAATAAATGATCACATGACATTACCACACCCAGAATTAATAATAAAAAAAAACACATGAAAAGGCTAATTTAATTACTCACTAGGTCAGCTGAGTTCACAGCAAATAAAACCTAGGAGTGAATGTTCCGATTTGCTTGGTATTCAAGAACATCCCCGATTTGATTTAGAAAGAGAGAACAGGCGGGACGAAACCAATGTCAAGACCAGCTTGTTGGGTGGAACGCTGAATGCGTACCTCAGCAGGCCGTATTAAATTGACCCTGCCAAAGATGAAGAATGAAAAGGGGAATAATCTTCCTAGTGACTTCATGCAATAAATAATATGACAAATCGAAATAAGCTAACATGTATTGAGCAGTAAAATAAAACAATTACAAGGGACACCCGTCCACCACTTAATTAACTAACTGACAAATATGATCTAATTAAACACAAATGAATGACTTAATTTAAACAAACCAGACACTTGCCCCTTTGGCAAGGTTTGACACATCTACATTTGTGATAGAAACGAATTTATCAGGAATGATTCCCCTGACGTCAAAACTAATGGAATAATAACATGAAGTTAGACTCTGTGCCACTTCCAAAACAAGGTTACATAAGTAATTTAAGAGCCGTTTAATACGACTAAGGCGGTCCGAAAGCCTGCTTCTGATTTAACGTCTTCACCAGCCTTTCTGACCAAAGTTAAAACCACGAGGGTCCCATCCAGCTAACCGGAAATAGGATAATAATAATCCACTCCGCGGTAATTACATATAAAGGTGCCACACCAATCGTACCAACCCTTCTAAAATATTACATACTAAAAATAATAATGTCAGTCCGCTCGAAATACGGTCCATCGCCACATGGCCTTAACGACATAGCAAAATGACACAGTTTAGTGTTCCACCGAAAGGTTGCCCCTTCTAATCAAAAGTTTATACCACCTTCTTTATTACAGCCCTCCGGAGGAACTGGCTGTTAGTTCCCCCGGAGGCGATCGCTTTTAAGTCCTTCCGTCACCAACCTTCGTCTCGTACTGTTCTTCCCGTACTGTCCTTTTAGTCACAGATTCCACCCTTGTATATCAGCCTATCCCCACCACAAACCTCCAGTAGCACCAACTGCGACTAGTTGCACCAAAGCCAGGGTTCAAGGTCTTGAGTGGGTACTATAGAATATCACCCCATACAGGTTACTGCGTAGAAACCTTCTAGGAGTCGAGGTGTTACACAATGTCCTTTGTAAGATCTTTCTCAGAATAAGAGCATGGCGAAATGCAGCTGACAGTAAATGTTCGCTTTTCAATACTTTAAGTGACAGTTCGCACGAAGGGCAGAAATCCTGGCAGAAGGCTTGGCGAATGAAACTGACAGGAATTGTTCACCTTTCAAAAGTTCACGGATCAAAGCTTGACTTATCCCTCTTTTCCATTTATTATAACCTTTAGGTGACAGCACACACAAGGGCACAAATCATGTCGGAAAGGGCTAGGCGATCTCATTTCAGCAGTAGCCAGGTGCCAATTTGGTGAATGGAATTCTCAGAAGAGGGCTGGTGTATTTTCTCATGAGAATCTGCCCAGACCTGGAGCTCCAGCTGCGTCTCGAATATAAGATGAACATGTACCGATTTGCAAAATTGGTACATTTTTCATTATGAAACAGTTTCACCCACCAATCAGAGCTCAAGAAACAGTTGTTTGACCAATTAGATAATTAGATGCGCTGAGTTCCACGGCCTTCTAATTTAAATTTCACTGCCTGGCCTAGTGTCATAGTAGGGTAATCGAGAAGGCCATGGTCAAATACAAGGCATTCTCTGCGTCTCATGCGCTCCGTTCAGTACATAAAACTGGCGAAATCTCGACTGATATTTATGAATATTTTTGTTCGAACATAAAATAGTTATTATAATTATCGTCGAACATATACAGTCGTATGCAACTCGCCTATAATGGTAATTAATACACTCGTATGGAAATTATAAAACTCGTGTCTTAATTATTGCCATTATAGGCGAGTTGCATAATGTACTATTATTTAATATTTTAAATTTAACTTGTAGAAAAATGACAATAATTATCGTAACAGTAATTGCCCTTGATAGTGGTGGTAAAGCAGTCATCTCGATTTTTGAACAAAGAAGCTGATGACGAAGGTGTCTCTAGACCCTAAGCACGGATCAACAAGAACGTGAGCTATGTGATTGTGCTGCACCAAAATAGGTGGATTTTCCACCTAATTTTTTACAGAATGTCCCGACTAACGTAAGCCGAAAATTGGCACGCGAGGACTGGCGCCATGGGTAAATCGGACCCGACCGTAAATAATATAGACATAACTTGAGCTATAGACATGTTTATTTTTCATGGTGAACTTCAAGTCTAGGAAGGAAGGTACAGTAAGTGACAAGGAATGAGGGCTTATCGAAACGAAAATATACAGCACTAGCTGTTACCCGCGACTTCGCCTGCATTAACATTTGGAATCCCGTTATAACATTAGTTATATAGATAGATAAGCATCGGTCCTAGTGGACAATAATTCTATCACAGGAAACCAAAAATGCATGGGACGAAAAAAAACATCAAAATATCATGTTGGTTTCGGACCCTAAAAGACGTGAAAAATATAATAAAAGTATTAAAAAAAACTATTTTTTCAAATTTCATTCGAATCAATTTTTATGTCATTCCTGGGACTTAGAAAATTCCGGCCAAAAAGTACAAAATCATTAATAACTCCCTAAGTATTCGTCGTATGATGAAATAGCAAGAGACAAAAAAGATGTAATGTGTTATTGTCTACAACATAGGCCATGTATAATTTTACACTCAGCCATATTACGTTTCCCCCCTCCCACATAATTTCACCCCTCCCCATGGGCCCCTTAAATTGGATTTATGAAAAAACGGTCAAACACCTGTTTAGTTATTTTTTATGCTGATTTTTTTCGGCTGAGTTCCAAACTCCTCGCCTATGTCGTTTAAGAGATACACGCTCTGTTAGGAATCCTTCAACCCCCACTTTTCACCCCTTTCATCTCATAATATACACCACATCGAAAAACCCTCAGACACGTGTCTTCTTATTTTTAATGATGAGTTTATATGCCAAGTATCACATCCCCCAATGAAACCAATCGGGAGATATTGCTATTCAATGAAATGCAGGTCTACCCCCTTAATACCCCTTTAGAATCTGAATATCCAAAAATCCTTCCTTAGTGGGCGTTTTCGGCCCTTGAGGAAGCTGGATACCAAATTTCATTCCAATCCGTTCGGTGGTTTCTGAGATTTCGTGATGAATGAATGAGTGAGTGAGTCAGTCAGTGAGTGGTGTTTGAGCTTTATATAGTAGATTTAAGCCTCGGGTCAAAAATACCCACGCGCCAGTCCTCGAGGGGTAAGGACACTTGTACTGTAAGACTTTTTCTTGAGAAGATAAATTTCCACTGGAAAATTCGTTGTTTTGTTCTATACCTAACCATATTCACGGGATAAGGGATAGGCTACAGTACTTCGCCACATGTCTTGATTATCTCAATTAAGGTGTCTTCCCAGTTGCGTATTTAATAAATGCCATGACACATCCGGGGCTTCCTGGCCCGCTGTTGTAAACGGTACATGCCATTAATCTGGCGGACTCTTGGCGCCACACGGCTTCTGCTAGACTCCGTTCTATCGACAGGTCCCTCGCTGTAGCGCGAGATTAGCATTGAGAAATTGCATGCATAAATTCATAGTAAAATCCCCGTGGTTCATACGAGGGGCCCTCAGCTTCTCTGCTCCACCTTCCTTTTATTCTGTTCTTCAGCGGTATAATGTTAATAAATAAAAAGTTTTTTGAAGCCATGAATCAGTGGCGTGCATGGGGTTTTAAGACCTGAAGGATATTTAAACTGGCCGTATTGACATTAAAAATAATTGCGACAGGAATGACTTAACGTTAAAAAAAAACTTTTTACATCATAGTTCTTAAAAATTCAGTCTTGGGTTACCTTAAATCTTTGGTCATCCGGTAATTTAACCCGGAGCCCTCTAGGAAAGCAGAATGATACCCTATATCAGTGGTTCTTAACCGGTGGTCCGCGAGTGCCTCGGGAGTGGTCCGCGGAGAAAAGGGTCCACCAGCACGTATAAAGAAGTGGCCAATAAATGGGGATGTCGAAAACGATGTGCGTTGAACGAGAATCGTCCGAATGTATTCGCGGCGATGACTATCAAGGTTTGAATTGAAATATCTTTAAAATAAGTGTTATTGAGGAAGGGTTAAAACTGATAAGATGTGTTGGGGGGTCCGCACATGATTCAATTTTAGGCTGAATGGTCCGCAGACTTCTACGGGTTCAGAACCACTGCTGTAGATAGAGCGCGAGATCAGCATTGAGAAATTGCATGCATAAATTCATAGTAAAATCCCCGTGGTTCATGCGAGGGGCCCTCAGCTTCTCTGCTCCACCTTCCTTTTATGTTAATAAATTAAAGATTTTGAAGCCATGATTCAGTGGCGTGCATGGGGTTTTAAAAGACCTGAATGATATTTAAACTGGCCGCAGTGACATTAAAAATAATTGTGACGAATGACTTAACGTTAAAAAAAACTACTTGCATCATAGTTCTTAAAAATTCAGTCTTGGGTTACCTTAAATCTTTGGTCATCCGGTAATCTAACCCGGGGCCTTCTAGGAAAGCAGAATGATACCCTACATCATGGGCCGGCCCGCTGTCAGATATATCGTACAATAACAATTATGAGTAAGAATATATCAACGCTAAAACATAGCGAAGTCGCCTCCGTAGCGTAGCGGTCAGCATAGTTAGCTGCCGCCCCGGAGGTCCTGGGTTCGATTCCCGGCTCTGCCACGAAATTTGGAAAGTGGTCTGAGGACTGGAACGGTGTCTACTCAGCCTCGGGTATTCCAAATGAGTAGAGGGGGTTCGATTCCCACCTCAGCCATCCTCGAAGTGGTTTTCCGTGGTTTCCCACTTCGTCTTCGGGCAAATGCCGGGATGGTACTGTACCGTTTTCCTTTATTCGGCCTGGTTTACGGTACATATACCTATACGAACCGCTACACCACACGGCAGGTTTTGACCTAGTTTTGACAGCGCGCATAGCCATGTGATCGTTTGCTCAGCTGTTGTCTCATCAGCAACCTTCGGAAGAGAGTGTTTCGCTTGTACGCCGCGAGGATGCGCTGGTGTCCTTGAGCTGGCAGTAGTGGGAGATTGACATTTACATTTGAATTTTTTATTTGGAAATGTGATACAGATATGATGTCAAGTATATACTGGAGTTCGATTTTACAGCAGAGAGGGACAATGCAGTCGTGCTTTTTAGTAATGGCATCTGTAACATCAAGAATATAGATTTATATATCGACCTGTCTCAGTGAGATCGTCTTGTCATGCGCAGTAGAGACAGTGCGCGAGTTGCCTCCTGCAGGCCGTCACAGGTGCGCGACTGACAGAACACGTTTCAACTCAGACGAATTCACGCCTAAGCAGAACTTGTATCGCAATGTTGTTTCGGCTGAAAGAAGTGTAAAGCTATTTTGAATTCACGGCGGTGCTAGTTGACATTTTATACATCGTGTGGTGACGGATTAAGGTCATTATCATAAAAGTTCAGTGTCGAATGAGAACTTCAGTCGTTAGAGCGCCTGGCATTGTATGCGGGCAGTATTCTGTTAGTGGAATCACTCTTTTCACGAGTTACGGAGCGAAATGCAGTGATACATAGAGGAGGCTTGTTTCTGAAGTCTATGCATACTGGGAAGGCGTGCTATCTTTTCTCACGCCAATACTATTGCAACTAAATATCAAGTACATTCCGAGTGAAGTTTTTTTAACAATGTACAGTGCTTGGAAGTCCGAGGTGTTGGGGGAGATATTTAGAATGCATATAAGCATATTAGCCATGAGCGGCTAGGCATTTTAGTGTGGACATCGCTCTCCAAGCAAATGCAGCGGACGTCACGAGTAACCACAATGCATGTTTGCGAAGTGGATCATAGCATATTCGCGACGCGGGCTATTGGCTTGTGTAACATGAACTTTTGGTAACAAGCAGCCGAAAATAACTCAGGCTACCGTCATGTGTTCACTTGCTTATCGAAATGTTGCATTCGCGCGCGTGTTGTATTTCCGAACCGGTCTGGAACTATTCGAAATACGGGCTAGGACAATTTCCGAGATGAGGAAGCAGTTCGTTTACTACCAGTGGACTTGGGACATTGGAGTAAGGGATCCCCAGCGCGTTCATTGGAAATTGGAATGGAACCGTGTAGTCCTGCTACACCATGGTGGAATCAGATGGTGGGCATCTTCACGCTCCATATTGCCTTCGAGAATCTCCAGCCAGGTAGAGAATCTACTTTTCATGTAGCGTTGCAAGGTAGATAGTCCAGTTTAAACACTTTGCCATCCATTTTCTTTTTTCATTTTGAGTAGTATGATTGTGGAGTGAAGTTTATGCATGGCTATTCCATGTCATGTGTGACTTCATTTTCAGTCGAGTTTAGGCCTGATTAACCAGGTGCACTCATTTCATAACATTTTATTATGAATTAATTGTTCATTTTTCAGCTTAATAATCTATTAAATTAAATTCATTAAATGTATTCCGAACTTCTTGATTGTGAAGAACAGATCTTCGTATGGGAAGAAATCTACGTTATTCTCTTAGAGAATTGTTATTTTTTTTTTCATCAAACTTTGGCTTGAGGGGTCATCGTTCCCTTATTTTTGTGTTCGACAATTGCGAGCTTCGAATTTTCTTATGCGCTCATGTATTATTATTATTAAATTACAGTATGAAATGTGGAGTTTGATCATTCTTTTAGAATGGGAATTTTCTTTTCTCTTGAGGGTAAGCGAGGTAATACTGCAATTCTAATGTGTCAACAGAATTTAACTGGAGTCGTTATCTGGATACATGCTGTAGATTCAGTTTGATTTTCGTGAATTCTCTTGAGGGGACATTTCTATTTTTGTCTGATCAACGTTAACGTTCGATTTTCTAGTCACGTGTACTTGGATACACCTCGTTGATTTTTATATTTATTAATATCGCAATAACTGAACTTTAATTCAGTATTTCGAGTTTTTCTTGTTTAGAACATTGCTTTAGAGAACTATTTGAAGAACAAGAATCTTTTAGGAGACAGATCCCAGGGATTAACTTTAAGGGGAAATGAATTCTTATGTGACTGTGAATACAACTCTGTAAGGCAAGCTTTTTGTGATCCAGTGCACTTGATTAAGTAGCCACTCATGTTAAATTTATGTTGCATTGGATTGAGAAATCATAATAATTAAGAAATACAGCTGATCATGTCTGATCACTAGTTATCGAATAAAATAATCACCATATGGGTGATAGTGTGTGAAGAAACGTCAATGGGCGTGTTATTTATTTACGATGGTACTCGTTGAAGTACGTTCATATTAAAATGTTAGTAAAAGCATCATGTGTAATGCGATTATAAAATATAAACTTGGTAATGTTGGTGGTAATGCCCACCGTTTTCAGAAATCGAGGTCATGAGTGACCATTATTATGACAGTAATTCTTTTGTCAAGCCTCAGAGTTTGTTTTTGTGTGGCATCCCCATTTAATTAATTCTTCGGTTGTGCTCAGTTTATAAGATTTAGGCAATGCTAGATATGATTCACGATCGTTATATTTTAAATCCTGGATGAATTTAAATAAGTACATTCATTCTGAAATATTATTGAATCTTTAGAGATTCTGAATTACGAATTTCACGTCTTTTTAGCTTGAGTGCTTGATTGATAAAAATTCATTTTGAATACATTGCTAAGGCAATATGAGTTATGTAATTTCAATTTTGACAAAGCAGATAAGGAGTGCAGAATTACATGTTTGGAAAGACATTTACATCTAAGGGTGTAATAACATAAATAATGATTTCGCTGTAAATAAGTAAATATGTATATATATATATATATATGAAATAATTCACGTGTTCTTTAATGTTGGAATGGGTGGAAGAACCATTAAGGTGATTTGTCTAATTTTTTGGGTTTTTTTCTATTGTTCACATGATTAACATTTTCTATTGAGGGTTAAATGCACTCTTGATCCATGGGGACTGTTAATGCATTTATTGGCATGATTCTAGTGCCCAGTTTCTTTGTTTGTGTCCAGTCAAGGACAATTTGGTCTGACGTTCTGTCAGATTTCTTTTGAAATAAATATTTTGTCAGTTCTTTTAATCGCGTGATGTGATGATTTACAGAAGTATAAAGAGGTCGCATTAAGGGGGGCCACAGCTGGATATTTCTAGAGTTTCCCACACTCCTGAGAGGGTGTTTGCCCACGATTCTCGTGTTCTTAGAGCTGTTCGCTGTTATGCTTTGGTCGTGCTTAATGCCACCTCTGTTAGGTTTTACTGCACCCTATTACTCCTTTTCCCTGTTGGTAGGATTTGGGGACTTTTCTAGGCCGGGGGGTTTTCAGGTCCTACGATCCAGCTACCATCGAGGGATTTCAACAGGTAAAGGGTAGGTATTTCGGGCACAGTAACTTCTTCAAGGCCACGGCCACCTCCTTCCCTCTCCCTTGCCTATCCATCCTGACCATCCATTACCTTCCCTCATGAGGCCCCTGTTCGCTTTGCAGGTGAGGCTGCCTGGGCGAGGTGCCAATCACACCTCACCAGTTGTATCCACTCCGATTAGATGTTCCCAGCTCTAGGACACTGCCCACAGAGGCGGTAGTGGTGAGTTCCCTCGCTGAGTCCGTGGGTTCCACCAACCTGGAGGGTAAACGACTAAGAAAAGAAAAAAAGAAAAGAACATAGCGAAAGTCTTTATGGCTGCAATATGCTGTAATAATATTGATTATGTAGATGATGTGGTATTCAAAGAAGTGGAGACTCTTGCTGTCGGCGCTGCTGTGATCTCAAACGTTGTTTGAGCCAGTCCGCTCAGCTAATGAGGTCGCAGATTGAATTACTGGTCCTCACAGAGAGCCCTTAATTCACTCGGGGTACAGACACGGCCATAGCTTTGTGCAGCGAGACTTTGTACGACAAGCTATTGTTCATTCAGTCTCCCCCAGGGGCTCACATCTAGTGGGACGTGGGTTGGCGACCTGAGTCTGGCATTGCCACTTCCGACCTCGACGGTATTAGGGTATCCGAGGCCTCGGGAGTCTTTTCCTTTCCCGCCTTCATTGACCCTTCTCTCATCTTTCCTGATCCCTCATTCTTCGTGGGATCAGCCTTCTTTTCATTATAGTTCCTTTTCTCTTTAAGATTCCTGCCCTGCTTTTATGAATTGGCTCCCGGTGTCTCTAAATTATATTTTGTGAGTTTTTTGAAACTCAACCACATTTTGAATTTTTTTTCAATCTACATTGCACTATGTAAGTATTTTCGATCTAAACTCCATTTTGTAAGTATTTTCATTCTCAATTTCATTTTGTAAGTACAGTATTTTGAATCGCGGGCTTCTACATATTGTGAGTATTTTGAATCTACCATACATTTTGTAAGCACTTTTAAATTCAATTGCATTTTGTAAATATTTTGAATTTCAATTGCACTTTGTAATTTGAATCTGAACCGACCTTTTTCAGTCTCACTTGCATTGTGTATTTTCAATTCCAATTGCATTTTGTAAGTATATTGAACCTCAATTGCATTTTGTACGTATTTTCAATTCCAATTGCATTTTGTAAGTATTTTGAACCTCAATTGCATTTTGTACGTATTTTCAATTTCAATTGAATTTTGTAAATATTTTGAATTTCAATTGCAGTTTGTTGAGTATTTCGTATCTACATTGCATTTTGTAAGTAATTTGAACCTAACCTACATTCTGTGTGTAAGACGCACTGCCAGCTGGGTCGCATCCCTCCTGGCTGCTTTTTAATGCAGTGATAAATATAATATAGATCGATTTTGTTATACGGGAACTGGGCTAGCCTTTCATAGGAATTCCATTTACTGTCAAGTAGGCGTATTCATAACTAATTTAAAACTCAATTACACGCAGGAACATTATCGAAAAGAATCAAATTATTAATGGAGCATAACAAATTACCTCCATATTACTACCGGCACGTGAAAATAAGTAACTGTCTTGTTCTCTAAATATCTGTTGTTGTAATGGCTGCGTGGCTAGTCCCTTGGTCTGCGAATCATGAAGTCTCGGGTTCGAACCCCAGTCCCGGCAAATGTTTTTGCTACCGGATTATCGATTTAAACGATATCTATCATAACATTATGCGTCATTTTAACAGAATCTACATGAAATTACGATTTATCTAATTTTAATTACAATAGTTTGCACCAAGCAAGAGCTGGGAAATTTTATTGTATTGAACATTATTTCTAGTAGTATATAGATAGGCTAGAGACTATGGTTTCATTCCACCTCTTAATTTACATATGTGATGTTTGTTGAAACAAGTGTGACAGTAGCATATCTCCAATTCAATCTATACATTCATCATAGTACCAGTATGAAAACGGAGCGTAAATTAACATTTTAAGAATGTCCAAGCTGTGTAGTTTACGAGTAGGATAACATGTCAGATGACTTGACACACATTTCATCTCAATTTCATAGCAGGATAACATGTTACACATCATATGCGACTACTGTAAGGCTCGTATCTTTTTTTAACTCTTATTCATTTTCATCAAGAATTATTTCTTCAAGACGGAGTCCATACCCTAGCGGCTTCGGCGGCGTAGTTGGTCGCGGGTTCAAACCCGGCTGAAGTCGTCGGATTTTTGCAGAGCTTTATCCTTCTGAGGGGAAATAAGGCCGGCGGTCCCATGTCATAGATTTATGGCATGATAAAAAAAACTTCCACTAATTACACCTGTGTGAAGCTAAATTATAGGTTATCATTGACTAACGCTCTTAGGTTCCAACGTTCGTCGCCAGGAGCCGACTGCGGTGGCAGCTAGTAACAAAGCTCAGAACTAGTTGTTCGTTGACGGTGGCGTTTGGTTGCAAAAGTTAGAACTACTTGAAAATCGAATGTATGCAGTCCTTACTTGAATTAAAAACAGATAACACACACTAATACAGCCATCAAAATTAACACAGGCTATCAGACAGATTCTACTCACACCCAAAGTACACGGGGCTACATGACCGCGTTGTCGCAGCCCCTGTCTGTTAGGTAGTCTGTCTGTTAGGTAGTCAGCCCGAAGGCTGGTTGGATCCTCAAAAAGTACCGCCGTTACGTTATGTGAGTAGATACCCACAAAAACCCAAGGCAGCACTATTTTGAGGCGTTCTAGGCAAGAAGAGGGGTGAGGTAGTTTGCCATTGCTTTCCTCACTGAGTCATTAAACTGAGAAAACCAAAAGGAGTCCATACCATTTAAATCCTCTGGTGAATCGGCCAGGATGGTAATGTCATCAGCAGATCACAGAGATAATAATAATAATAATAATAATAATAATATCGTATGGCCTCGGGTGCCGGGTGCAAGCTTTGTTAATTGACACCCAGAGGGCAGCTTGCGTGTCGAATTTAATGCTCCTTGGAGAGAAATGAGGAATTTTGTGTTGGCGGAAAATCCCGAGATTAATTTTGCCATTATGAACACGGCCTACTGAATTCAAATGGGTTCTTTAACATGCCAACAACGTATGACATGAGTATCGTGATTTTTGTCGCCTTTCAAAAAAAGAAACTTACCAAGGCCAGGAGCGAACCTGCAAGCTTGGGGGTTGGTAGTCCGACACTAGTAACGCTCGCAGAATTGGTGGAGTGTGTTTTGGTATGCCGGGTTCCTCGCTGGTCCGGCCCGACAATAAATGTGACCGACAGCTGCCGTGGGGACAAATTAATCAAAGCCTGTCTTTTGTCTGCGGCAACCGGCCAATGGCTTCTCCACTCAATTCCGCACTTTGGCAGTGACAATCCTTCGAAGCGAAAAACTGAGATATTAGCTGTGATCCATTTTAACGTGGTGAGTCGATCTTTCTTACTTACGAAGAAACCTTGGTTTGCAGATGACACTCAAACTTATATTAGTCGATAACGCGTGGCTGCTGATCTCGCCATCCGCTTTATAAGTGAGAGTGGGTTAGGGCCAGCAATCTAAATTTGCCAGTGTGCATTGACTCCGACTTGTTCGTTTTTGAATGATGAATTTTTCCCCCCGTAATTTTTGTTTATTTTTAGCCTACTTTTCACATTTTGCAAAAATGAGGAAAAAGTAGACTTATGAGATCGATCCGGGAAAAATGTCTGTCTGTCTGTCTGTCTGTCTGTCTGTCCTTCTGTCTGTATGTGTGTGTGTGTGTGTGTGTGTGTGCCTCCCCCATTATCAACTCCTAAACGGCTGCAGCAATCGTAACCAAATTTAGTATGATTAAAGATGTATACCGGAATATCTCAAGCCTATATTTGAAAATGATGTCAGTGCTACCAACTGCTGAAAAAATGCACTAGAAATTTGAGCTCTACGTTGGATATCTTGGAAGGTATGCATGGGAGCAATTCCAAAATTGGCACACATGTAGATAATACTATTTCAGTTTAATTTCCAGGAGGCCATACATGACAGAGTTGCCAAAATAATTTTAAGCCTTCTGATAGGTCCAATTTTTAAATGCATATAACTTAAACACCACCAATTGGATTTCAACCAAATTTCGTATGTGCTATGTGTAACGTAACAGATATGACTATAAATATTCTTAAGAGCAATCAAGGCGGCCAACTGTTAATAAATGCTGTCTATATTTTTTACCATAATATCAATATATCAGAAAGTATGCGAGCCAACAGCTCTATACTTTGCACACGTATAGCACCTGACATTGTATATTAATTTGGAGTAATTAATGTAAGTCAGTGCTGCCAACATGAGTCTATGCCTGCTGATAGGTCCAATTTTAAAATGCATGTACCTTCTATACTTACAAATGGATTTCATCCAAAATTGGCACAAAAAGATATAATATTTCAGATTATTTTTGACCAGCACACGCATGACATTGTTGCCAACATGCTTTTACGCGTGCTGATAGATCCAATGTCTAACTGCATGTAACGTCCACTGGACTTCAACCATTTTACCCGTTTCCTACTATTAAGTCTCTCGGCCATCACAAAAGAATCTAACGAATTTAAGGAGCGGAAAACAGAATCACTTACGTCATTTCTACTTTCAAAAAGAAGACATCTCTTAAGAGACAGCAGGGCTACCAACTGTAGAAACTTCTTCTTCTTCTTCTTCTTCTTCTTCTTCTTCTTCTTCTTCTTCTTCTACTTTCGAATGACCCATTTGGAGGGTCCGATGAATCAACGTCGGCTATTGTCCATTGTAATCAGTTTCCTTTGTTTACAAATTTCTTTCATCCTTCTAGAGCAGGCGTTCCCAACCTGGGGGGCGTGGGGCTTTATCAAGGGGGGCGTGAAGTGATTTCCGAATTAAGTTTTTTTCAACTCGAATATTACAATTTTGAAAAATAAACATTTCTTGAATCACTCCAAGTGATTGTCGCACCAAGTCAATCGTTCAAAAGCACTGGTAATTGCCAACTGTCGGCACAAACCTCTGCGGAGCCGCAGGTTGGAGGTGAAATAAGGAATTTGCTGTGTTGTATGGAGCAAAATCATGCCAATTGTATCGTCTCGTTGGCATATCTTTGTGATTTCTTTGAAGCTTTGAACAGTTTGAACTTACATTTTCAAAGACATATTTATGCGAGTCAGGATTTTCAACGCTGAGTGTCATAGAAACAAAGCAGCGCTTTCGGCTTGATGTTGCAAGCGATCTCCGCTGTGCTCTGTCAAATATCAAACCAAACATACCGAATCTTACCAAGAGAAAACAGTGTCAACCCTCTCACTGACATTTGTTGACTGATTTAAGGATTTGTAGTAAAAGTGTGCTATTTTTATTGTGCTAAAATGAAGTTCGTATGTAATAGATAGGCCTATTCCATTATGTACTGGGCCGATAACCTAGATGTTAGGCCCCTTAAAACAATTATCATCATCATCAACCATTATGTACTGTAGTGTTATTATTAGGTTAGGTCTATATCCTCCGCGTCAATCGAAGAGGTTATAGAAGCGATGAGTGGGGGGAGGGGGGCGCGATGAACACCCGTATCTGAAAAGGGGGGCGTCGGCTGACAAAGGTTGGGAACCACTGTTCTAGAGTGTCGATCTTTCTCCTCCTGAGTCCACTTTCTGCCAGTTGTTTGTTTCTTCCTTTCTTTAAATTTTGTCTTTTGAATAGCTTCTCTGAAGAGTGATCTGTTTGCTATTGTGTCTTCTGAATTCTGGCGTTTGTCAAATCTTCGTCAATTTCAATGAACCATGTGGGTTTGGATTTATATTTAGTCAGTAAGTTGAAGATCTGTTTAGTTAGTCGACTATTTTCCGTTCTATAAATGTGCGCAAAAAACTGTAATCTTCTCTTTCTCATTACATCAGTTGATTTTTCACATTTCACATTTTTCTCAGAATTCGTCTTTCAGTCTTCTATTAGGATACACTGTTTCAGGTGTATTTCAAACTGCAGTGGTTGGTAGCATGATGAACTGCTGTTCCCAAGTTAGTGGGTTCAAACCCGGCCGAAGTCGTCGGATTTTTAAAAAGCGTTAAAATCCTTCAGTATTCCTTCCTTCGAAGGAGAAGTAAAGCCGGCGGTCCCATGTCATAGATTTATGGCATGTAAAAGATCCATCCACAGACTAAACGTGTGTGAAGCTAAATTTCTACATTAAATCTCGTTGGAACGCTCTATCAAAGTTCCAACGTTCACCACTAGGTATCAGTGACATCTGCTGGCGCAAGTTGGAACGACTTGAAATTGAACGGAACTTGTAGCTCACCATATGGGTGTCCGCTTGAAGCAGCTACAGCCTCTGGCGAGCCGAACATGTCCTCGGACACTCCCGGCACTAAAAGCCATACGATAAATAAATAAACCAACTTGATTTCGTCATTATTCTAGATAAGTCTATATAGATTGGCATGAATCTTACATTATAAGAAAAGTAGCATCTTTAGTTCGTTACGGAACGACTTGTTTCTTTTTCTTTTTTTGTAGTGAGCACTGCGCGAGAAATCAGCGGATCCTTGCTTGCAGTTGCTTGCAGTCTGTAGGGTAATCTGTAGTCTGTGTCGGTAACAAAGGAAGAATGCCTGCTAGTTCTGCAGTCAGCCACTTAGCAGCACTGTACAGGCACGCCATATGTTGAGTCTGCTTTGCTCCCAGTCTCGCTCGACCCGGCAGATGTTTCAATGGAATCGATACTCAGGTATACTGTTGTGGAAATCAGCTTCTTTGCAGCAATTTGGATCAGCCCTTGTCGGAGCTCTGTATAAGAAACAGCTGTCGCACCATCTGCCCTAAATAGGCTCACAAAAAGCTATAATCTCCGCCAGATTAGAACAGGGCTTCTAAGGTCTACCGGTATGCCATCGCTTTAGTAAAAAAGAATACAACTTGTGGAAAAACAAAGGCTTACTTTTTTCATCTTCTCTGTCCTCCAGCTGAGACTACTCACATATTTTTGACTTCTATGCCCAAGGTCGTGGGCTCAAACCCGGCTGAAGTCGTCGGATTTCTTAAGAGCGTTAAAAATCCCTCAGTATGCCTTCCTTCAGAGGGTAAGTAAAGCCGGCGGTCCCATGTCATAGATTTATGGCATGTAAGAGAACCTTCCACTAACTACAATTGTGTGAAGCTAAATTTGTTGGCAATTGCTTTACTGGAGGGATTTGAGGATTCGCCTTAACCTACCCCATCCCATTGTGTTATATAAATAAATATATAAATTTTTATTTTAGACTGGTTTGCCATTCAGCGTCCAGTTTAGTTAGCAAGCCTATGTTTGCAAACAAGTCGCCTATTAGCAGTTGCACTGCGGCCACCTCTAAAATATTTATTGCAGCCAATGGCCAAATTATAATGTTCATAACGATTTAGACAACAATATTCCCATGCGCTGAAAACCTAGTGATCGGATGTTGAGGTAGGAGAAAAAAAATGGGTGTGTGCAACTAACTACATTGCGCGACGATATTTGAGCGTGACAATGTCTTCTCGGACTGATTTCTTTAAACTGTCGCTCTTTAACTATCTATTTTGCGGAACGGAAAGTTCACAGGCGAAATGAAGAAAAGCCGAGTTGCACTTCCAGGGAAACTCCAAACACAACCACTCTTCTCTGAAATTTTAACTCAACACGACTCGACAGTTTGCTGCTGGGTGTATCTGGGGTAATAGGTTCACCCGCTAGCTAGGCTGTAACTGGGGTGATAGTCTCGCCGCCCCTAGCCAGCTCGTAAACTGTCGCCTCAGTATTCGAATGGAGATAGTTGGAAGAAATGAAAACGTAAAACACTTATAGTGAGCTCTCACGGTCGTTTTTGTAGAACTTTTCATGCTGAACATTTCTCACACATAGTACATAGATATTTTTAACGGTTTGTCCAGCGTAAGCTTAAAAAGCGCACGAACGCCATGTGTGTTTTTTTTGACTTTTCACTGAGATCGTAACTGCTCGGCTTCCTTGGATCATAAGTAAATTATTTTCCACATAAATCTTCCTCAAGATATCCTTTACAGAATGGTGAAAACCGCATCAAAATCCATCCAGAGGTTCACCCGTGACATCCAAAAACGACAGTAGCGACACTCGAGCGCAGCAAACAGTAGAGAGATGATATCATCACCTTTCACTGTAACACTCTTCACTTTGTCACTGTATTCCAACATTTTTTTTGTTGTTATCACGTCAAAAAGAAGAAATTGGTTAATATTTGATTCTGAATTTGAAAGAAACTCTGTGTTGAGTTTCGATGATTCCATCGATTTTTTAAGACCATCAGAGAGGGGTCTGGTCCGCGCTTGCAATGAATAACTCTTGACATAAAATGATTGCCTCTCTCTAGGAATGACAGCTGCCGGGTTGAGCTCAAAGCAGCACCTTTTGGCGGTAAATTAAGTTTGTAGCAAACTGGATGCCAGTTCAGTGACTCTCTAAAGGATGATTGCTTGTCTATGTGTAGACTTGGGATTTGCGTGACTTCTCGAAAGTAGTAGGCAGCGTGCTAACAGAACGCTTCCCGACCCAGCACGCGATCCCACCGTAATGTGAAACAGCCAGTTCGAGGAAATGGTCTCTTCAATGAATGTCAGCTGCAACACGCCCGAGAGAAGTGCTGAGATTGTTAAGTGCGTATCATGTTGACTGCAATGGGGAGATTAAAGGTTCGAACACCGGGTTTTTCCACACTACCAGCGGCTTCGGTGGCGTAGTTGGTAGCAAGCTGAACTGCTGTGCCCAAGATAACGGGTTCCAACCCGGCCGAAGTCATCGTTTTTTTTTTTAAGTGTTATAAATCCTTCAGTATGCCTTCCTTCGGAGGGGAAGTAACGTCGGCGGTCCCAATGTCATAGATTTATGGCATGTAAACTATCCTTCCACAGATAAAACTTGTGTGAAGCTAAATTGTTAGGTTAGATTTCGTCGGAACGCTCTATCTAAGTTCCAGCGTTCAACACTAGGTATCATTGATATCTGGTAGCGAAAGTTGGAACTACTTGAAATTGAACGGAACTTGTAGCTCACCCTAAGGGTGTCCGCTGGAAGCAACTACAGACTCAGGCGAGTCTAACATGTCCTCGGACACTCCCGGCACTAAAAGCCATACGATAAATAAATCCACACCACCTCCAGGAAAAACCCGGTGTGGTACCATATTTGGCTGGTTTGGGGGCTGCGACAACGCGGTCATGAAGCCCCGTGTACTTTCGGTGTGTGTAGAATCTGTCTGATAACCGGTGTTAATTGTGATGGCTGTATTAGTGGTAGGCAAATGCCAGGATGGTACTTAACTTCAGACCATGACCGCCTCCTACCCAAATTCTAGCTCAATTGCAAATACACAGACTAGTACAGACATCACAGTGACACAGGTTATGAGACAAATTATACATACATCCAAGTATACCAAGTACACGGGGCTACATGAGCACGATGTTGCAAAGCCCCTAAAGAATCATCATCATCTAAAAGCTAGGCCTTGTTGCTGCAACCACATTTGTCTCTCACTTGCTGAACGTCTTAAGTCAGCATACTGTTTAAATTGAAGTCCATGCATCACAGAATCCAGATGAGCCTTCTGCGGTCTTCCTCTTCCTTTCTTCCCCAGAACATTTCCTTCCAGTATGGTGGTCAGGAACTCATTATGACGTAGGGTGTGGCAAACGAATTTTGCTTTTCTCTTTTCTATACTAGTGATCAATTTTCTTGTTTCGTCTACTTCCTTAAGGACCCATTCGTTAAGCCTTTTTCTCCGTCCAGCTTAGTTTCAGCATCCTTCTCCACATCCACATTTCCGCTGCTTCCAGGCGTTGTATGTCCTGTTTCTTTAGAACCCAAGTTTCGCATCCGTATAACAAAACACTCCAGACAGATGTTTTGATAAACGATTTTCTAGTTTTAATGATAATGTGCCTGCCTGTCAGAAGTTGTCTCTTATTACTGAAGGCCTGTTGAGCGAGGGCAATGCTTCCTAAGTACTCACTGCACTGCTGAATGGTTTCACCATTATTCTCAGTGTTTGTTTGGATATTTTCATTGGATTTGTTGGTAAAGCAAAAAACATATCTTGTAATAATATTATAACTATTTACATATTGGTGTTGTTGTTTCATTCCAAGGCTTGGATCGTCTTGGTCATCAGCCATGTGTTAAATAACCTGTTGTCTAGTAAATCAGTCTGTACCAAAGCTAGTTGAATTAACATTTCAATATGAATCCGCAGTGTCTGTGCCCAATACATTGAAGAATTATTTGTCATGCTTTTTGGCAAATATCTAGTATTGTGTTAAAATTGATAAAGATATTTATTTATCTGTAATTTATTTGTAGCTTATGCCGAATATTAACCATGGCTGTGATCTTGATTCTATCTTATTTGTGTTCACGAATATTAACATGTCAATTGTTCTGTTTCTAGGAGCTGTTAGCAGATGCCAAGAAATCACCTCATGATGTCAAAGTAAGTGTTTTTTCTTGCAAATGTACAGTGCTTCAATTTTTTTAAAGTCCAGATCATTCCATATTGTGTAGGCTATTGGAATTTGATAATTATAGATCTTATTTGCAATCGCTTTCATCAGACTCGATCACTGAAGTAAGCCTGATGGTACAGTGGCAGAGCTGCTTGTCTTACAACCGAACGCCTGTAGTGTGTTTACTGCGGAGCTCGTTGCCGTTTATGAAGCTCTGCAGTGCACTAGAGGATGCACGAATCTACTTTCTCGTGTGTACCGACTCATTGAGTTCGTTGCAGTCAATTGCTACACGTTTCCCGCAACACCCCCTAGTGCAGCGAATCCACGACCTACTAGCCAGGCTGTGCTGCTCTGACACTCGAAACACCTTTCTATGGCTTCCAAGCCACATGGGAATTACGGGCAATGAGTTAGCGGATCAAGCTGCAAAAGAGGCGGTATCACTACCACCTCGACCAATGGAGGTACCCGAGAGAGATATTCGCTCTCAGTTACGCCTACAAGTTCTGGCATTTCGGGAGAGTCAGTGGCTAGCTGACCCACTGCCCAGTAAACTGAGAGCGATCAAGGGAACTACTCGCGTGTGGCGGAGCTCTTTCCGGTCACGGAGAGAGTCCGTCATATTGTGTAGGCTAAGGTTGGGTCAAACAAGATCCACCTACTCGTACCTAATGAGAAGGGAAGACCCCCCACTTTGTACCTGTGGAGCCGTTTTCACCGTGGCCCACATTTTAACCGAGTGTGTGGATATTGCTGACTTACGAAGAAACCTTGGTTTGCAGATGACACTCAAACTTATATTAGCCGATGACGCGGTGGCTGCTGATCGCGTTATCCGCTTTATAAGTGAGAGTGGGTTAGGGCCAGCAATCTAAATTTTCCAGTGTACATTGACTCAACGACTTGTTCGTTTTTGAATACTATTTTTTTGTATTTCCGTAATTTTTGTTTATTTTTTATAATTACTGTATTAGTTTTATTTATTTATATATATATTTTTTTTTAAATTAATTTTCGGTCTTTTCAAATGAAGGTGTCCACCTCTAAATTTTAAATTCCATTCCAAATTTGTATATTTTAATCTGTGTTAAGAGGGGCAGATGACCTCGTAGATCCGCCCCTTAAAACAACAATAACTAACTAACTAATTAACTACAACCGAACGATCGGGGTTCAAATCCTGGTGAAGTGGGGTGGAATTTTCAACTGAAAAACATGTGGTGTCAGGAAGTGTGTTTGGCCTGTAGGCTATTGCATGAACGTTTATTCATTATTATTTTGTCTTTGAAGAAAGATTTCTTCAATTTTTCATACATTATTGTTACTGTTTGTTGGTTGGTTCCTTAGTTTAGGGGCTGTGACAACGCGGTCATGTAGCCCCGTGTACTTTGTCTGATAAACGGTGTTAATTGTGATGACTGTATTACTGTGTGTTATCTGTGATTCTGGTAGGGACTGCAGCCGATCAATTTTTCAATTAGTTCCTACTTTTGCTACCATATGCTACCGTCCACGACCTAGCTGTGGACTTAGCTACTAGATGCCATCACAGTCAGCACCTGGCGATGAACGTTGGAACTAATATAGCGTTATCAAATAATCTAACCTACAAATTTTGCTTCACACAATAAAATTGTAGTTAGTGGAAGGTTCTTTTTCATGCCAAAAATCTATGACATGGGACCGCCGGCTTTACTTCCCCTCCGCGCCCCGAAGGCTAAGATCTAGTGGGACGTGGGTTGGCGACTACAGGATCCCAGCTGAGTCTGGCATTGCTTCCACTTACTTGTGCCGGGCTCCTCTCCGTCTTCTTTCCTGTCGACCTCACTTGATCAACTCTTGTTCTCTTACGACCCCGACGGTATTAGGGTATCCGAGGCCTAGGGAGTCTTTCTTTCCCGCCTTAATTGGCCCTTGTCTCATCTTTTCTGATACCCTCCTTCTGCGAGGGGTCAGCCTTCTTTTTCTTTTCATGTTATCTCCTGCCTTCTGCTCAAGGCCCCCAAGGAGGCCGGGTGTATGTAGCCCCACCACTTCTGGTGCAGCCTAGATATTGCTACACCCTCAGGGGCTCACGGCTGGTGAGTTCAGAAGTTGGCGACCCCGAGGGATTCCTGAGCTGGGTCCTGTTTTCCCCCTTTTATCCATTCTCTCTGGGGCAGACCCTCTCCTCCTTCACTTTCCTATCTGCCTTTCATTGCTCTCCTTCCTTCCAAGTCCCTCAATCTGCATTATTCGAGGGTTGAGGGCATTTCTTTTCCTCCTGTCCTTTATTTGCCTTATTCTCCTTTTGTTTTCCATGTCTTCTTCTAGTATATAGGGCCTAAGTTATAGTTTTAGTTATAGTCTACATTTCATTATCATCTTCACGATCGCCCAAACCATTAGGGGCCGATAACGTAGATGTTAGGCACCTTAAAACAACTTATTATCATTATCATCATCACTTCCCCTCTGAAGGAAAGCATACGCTCTTAAAACATCCGACGTTGGGCATAGAAGCTCAGCATGTTACCGACTACGCCACCGCCACCGGAGCCGTTTATTGTTACAGTCCTTTGTGGATTATTTAATAATTACTTAATTGATGTCCCTCGTCTTACGTACCGATAATATTTGCTCCTTAGTTGCAAATATTTCCACTTTACAATGGATCTGTACTTATCAACTTGTTTCCTCCTCAATAAGCAGTAGAGTGAAGATACAGCTAGAGGAAAGGGCTGTTGGTCTCTGTGCACAATATACAGTAATACCCAGCGACTTCGGTGGCGTAGTTCCTGGCATGCTGAGCTTCAAGGTCGCATTCAAACCCAGGGTTCAAACCCGGCCGAAGTCGTCGTTTTTTTTAACAGCGTTAAAAATCCCTCAGTATGCCTTCCTTCGGAGGGGAAGTAAAGCCGGCAAGCCTGGATTTATGGCATGTAAATGAACCTTCCACTAACATAAACTAAAGTGAAGCAAAATTTGTAGGTTAGATTTGATTAATAGTCTTAAGTTCCAACGCTGGTTTCGATGTCATCTAGTTGTAGCCAAGTTCACAGCTAGGTGTCGTGGGTGAAAGTATGAATTACTTGAAATAATAGTCTGCAGTCCTTACTTGAAACAGGTAACACACACTAATACAGTCATCACAATTAACACCGGTTATCAGATAGATTCTACATACACCCAAACTACACGGGACTACATGACCGCGTTGTCGCAACCCCTAAACTAAGGAACCAACCAATCAACCAAAACTTCAGCTTACATTCCATATTCTCGAATTCTGAATAACTTCATTCTAATGTAATACCCTCTCAAAACATCCTATCCAACATGATGATGATCAAATGCCATCAAGTCGGTGTCGACTCCTAGCGACTGCATGGATGGACTGTCTCCATATGATTCGGTCTTCAGCCATATACTTCAGATCCTTCAGTGACATATTCATGTTGGATTTGATGGAGTCGATCCATCTCAATGCTGGCCGCCCTCGTCTCAGAGACCCTTCCACCTTTCCAAGCATAATTGTCTTTTCCAACGAATCAGAACGTCTCATAATGTGTCGAAAATATGACAGCTGTAATCGTGTTATCTATGCTTCAAGAGACAGATCTGGTTTGATTTTTTGATAACCCATACATTTGTCTTCTTGGCTGTCCAAGGAGTACGCAGTATCCTTCTCCAACACCATAGCTCAAAAGCATCAATATACTTCCTATCTCGTTTCCGTATGATCCAGCTTTCGCAACCATATGTAGCTATGGGAAAGACTAGTGGCTTAACCATTCTAATTTTAGTAGGCAAAGAAACATCGGAATACTTGATGATCTTATCCAGGCCTTTAGAAGCTGCTCTTCCTAGGGCAAGTCTTCGGCGAATCTCTTGACTGCATGAGCCACTACTACTAATGGTTGATCCTAACAAACAGAAACTATTCACCTCTGTGATTATCTTATTATCCAACGTAGGCTGCTGTAAATGACAAAGTGCAATATTTATGAACTGAAGAGCAAAATGTTACGTTCTTAGTCATCGTCATCTTCATTTCCCGGTTCTAGTGTCTTCCTGGGTCGGGTTGTGAATTAAGAACCTCCATCTTTGCCTGTCCCTCCACCACTCCTTTCCTACTTGTAGTTCATCTTCTGGTTTTCCTCCCTTTCTCTCTACACACTCCTTCACTGAATCCATTCATCTTTATCGAGGTCTTCCTCGTGGTCTCTTTCCTGTTAACTTTTCCAAAAATATTTTTTGTGGCACTCTCTGCTCACTCATTATCATTATGTGTTCAGTTTAGTTGTTATGTTACACAAATATCCACTTTACAATACAAAACTTTTTGATGTGTAACATCTTTCCGCTCGTTTGCTGGATAGTTTTGTGGGAGTGATTTTGAAAATTGGGGATGGAAGTGGATCGGAACGATCGAGCTGGCAGTGGTGGATCAAACGGAAGTATGCACTGCCCGCTCGATCGATCAAACGGAAGTGTACTAGCTGGCAGTGGTGGACAACGGAAGTATGCACTGCCCGCTCGATCGATCGAATGGAAGTGTACTAGCTGGCAGTGGTGGACAACGGAAGTATGCACTACCCGCTCGATCGATCAAACGTAAGTGTACTAGCTGGCAGTGGTGGACAACGGAAGTATGCACTGCCCGATCGATCGATCGAACGGAAGTGTACTAGCTGGCAGTGGTGGACAACGGAAGTATGCACTGCCCGCTTGATCGATCGAATGGAAGTGTACTAGCTGGCAGTGGTGGACAACGGAAGTATGCACTACCCGCTCGATCGATCAAACGTAAGTGTACTAGCTGGCAGTGGTGGACAACGGAAGTATGCACTACCCGCTCGATCGATCAAACGGAAGTGTACTAGCTGGCAGTGGTGGACAACGGAAGTATGCACTGCCCGATCGATCGATCGAACGGAAGTGTACTAGCTGGCAGTGGTGGACAACGGAAGTATGCACTGCCCGCTTGATCGATCGAATGGAAGTGTACTAGCTGGCTGTGGTGGACAACGGAAGTATGCACTGCCCGATCGATCGAATGGAAGTGTGCCCTAGCTGGCAGTGGTGAATCGAACGGAAGTATAAGACGTACTGCCAACTCGATCGATCGATCGATCCAGCTGGCACTGGTAAGAGAAACAATCAGCGCGCGGTGTCGAAAATTGATACCATGACGCACTCTCGGCCTTGTGGAATGTATATGACATACTGAACGGAAAACGCTCATGCGAACTCTGGTGTCAAGTGATTTAAACAAATGACATGGTACATGTTCGAAGTCTTCGTATCGGTATTTTTAAATGGTAAAATGCCTTAATATCAAACATTGTAAGTAGTCGGCATTGCATTGGCATAAGGCATTTTAAACTCAATGTCACTCAGGAACATTATCGATTGAAATAAGCAAAATATAAATGAAACTTAATTCCGTAATGCAGTATTATTGGAACGTGGAAATAAGTCACCATCTTGTGCACAATATTTTTTCTTTTCTTAGTCGTTTACCCTCCAGGTTGGTGTAACCCACGGACTCAGCGAGGGAACTCACCACTACCGCCTCTACGGGCAGTGTCCTAGAGCTGGGAACATCTAATCGGAGAGGATACAACTGGTGAGGGGTGATTGGCACCTCGCCCAGGCGGCCTTACCTGCAAAGCGAACAGGGGCCTCAGGAGGGAAGGTAATGGATGGTCAGGATGGATAGGCAAGGAAGAGGGAAAGGAGGTGGCCGTGGCCTTGAAGAAGGTACCATCCCGGCATTTGCCCGAAGACGAAGTGGGAAACCACGGAAAACCACTTCGAGGGTGGCTGAGGTGGGAATCGAACCCCCTCTACGCATTTTGGAACACCCGAGGCTGAGTAGACCCCGTTCCAGTCCTCATACCACTTTTCAAATTTCGTGGCAGATCCGGGAATCGAACCCAGGACCTCCGGGGCGGCAGCTAACCATGCTGACCGCTACGCTACGGAGGCGACGTGCACAATATTTGCGTAGTCGAAATAGCCGTGGGGTTATTGCGTATGACTGTGAATTTAGAGATCTTGGGTTCGAATCCTGGGCGGGGTAGATATTTTTGCTACCAGATTATCATTTTAAACGATATTTATCATATCAATATGACTCATTTTAACAGAATCCATATGAAATTACGTTTTGGTCTGTGAATCAAGAGGACCTGTTTATGAGGAATTTAAGGTTATGAGCGGTGTCGCGTCTATTAATCTAGTTGATCCATATCGGATTCTTTATTTAGGCTAGTGCTGGTGGAAGCTACAAATCATCTAAAAAAATGAGTTCCGTGTTATAAACTACAATATCTGTAAAACACTCCCTTTTACAATACCGGTAGATTAATATTTGTGCCAATAATAGTATAAAATACCGGTGTATCAACAATTTCACGTGAGGTTTCTTCTATGTCAGATGTTACACATCATATGCGACTACTGTAAGGCTCGTAATTTTTTTTATCACTCGATGTCCTTATACATGATTCGGCTCTATGAGCCTTCTTCAGTCAAACACACTAATAATTCTCATAAAACAGTCTATGGTTTGAATTGTTGAACACAATTTGCAAAAGTATTAAACAAGCAACTTCCGTTTACCCGTTGCTACATGGACTACTTATACACGATTCTTTTATAAGAGGCTTGTACAATGGGGTAAGTTTTTTGCCCAATCAGATTCATCAGTTCAGGTTCCCAAGTAGGGATTGTAGATTGTCAGGAACTTTTTCTTTATTGTTACAGGTCCCTTGTTTGGAAATGATTTCAACGATGATGGGCCCATGATTCGAATTTTTGTACATAGTTAAATTGGTTGGTTCTTAAGTTTAGGGGCTGCGACAACGCGGTCATGTAGTCCCGTGTACTTTGGGTGTGTGTAGAATCTGTCTGATAACCGGTGTTAATTGTGATGACTGTAATAGTGTGTGTTTTCTGTTTTTTAATTTAAGTACTGTAACTTAGAATTTTTCAAATAGTTCCTACTTTTTCCGTCAAGCACCACCGTCAACGACTACTAGGCCAAGTTAAGAACTTAGCTACTAGACGCTACCGCAGTCGGCTCTTAGCAACGAACGTAGAAACCTGAGAGCGTTGTTTACATTCTTAACCTATCCAATTTAGCTTCACACAGGTGCAATTAGTGGAAGGATCTTTAACATGCCATAAATCTATGACATGGGACCGCCGGCTTTACTTCCCCTCCGAAGGAAGGCATACTGAGGGATTTTTAACGCTCTTAAAAAATCTGACGGCTTTGGCCGGGTGTGAACCCGTTATCTTGGGCATAGAAGCTCAGTATGCTACCGACTACGCCACCGAAGCCGCCATAGTTAAATTATTTAAGCATTTTATGTCCATTTGTTTTAATCATCTTGACGATGTAAATATTTTAACAAATTTTTATTGAGCAAACCATAGACTGTTTTATGAGAATCATTAGTGGGTTTGACTGAAGAAGGCTCATAGAGCCGATACATGTATCAAAGTGTATAAGGACATCGAGTGATAAAATAGTTTTGTATTGTAAAGTGAATATTTGTGTAACATATCATAATCAATACGGGAAAATTTAGAATAATGACTAAAGTCATAGATATTTATTAGTTGTTTCTATCATATCCTGGAGTTTCCAGATTCCTGTCCTTTTTCTAATTTCCTCATTCCTTACTCTATCTTTCCTTCGATGATTCTTAGAAACGTCATCTCTGCTGCCTGTATCCTGCTCTCTTCCCTTTTTGTAGTCGTCCAAGTCACAGCTGCATAATGTCAGTATGGGTTCATAATTGGTTCTTTTAGACATCCCGGTTCCACACAATACCTCTCACACTCTGGTAGAAACTGTTTGCTTGTTGTATTCTTTTATCATATTCAAATCATCATCATCAACTAGAGCTGTTTCAACCACAGATTGGGTCTGCTTGGAGCACAAGCTATCTCCATCGTTTTCTGTCCATCTACCACTTCTCTTCTGTCTCTGTTGACCACTTAACTCCTTTTCTCTCGACACTTTTCTTCACCTTAGTCTTCCTCTAGGTCTCTTTTTCTTCCACTCCATTTCCAATATTCTCCGTGGTATTCTCTCTTCTCCCATTCTTTTCGCGTGTCCATACCACTGTAGCCTTGATTTTTCAATCCTATCCTGTAGGGGTTATTCCTTTAATATTTCTCTGGCTCTATCATTTCTGACTCTGTCCATTCTAGTTACACCTATGCGACTCCTCTGAAACTTCATTCCCACTGCTTGTATTCTGCTTTTATCTCTCTCCCTCATCACCCAAGTTTCTGATCCATACGTTAGGATCGGCACAAAGTAAGTCTTGTACATGATCGCTTTACATTTTCTGTGGCACATCCTTGCTCCTTATCAGGCCTCTAACACTCTTGAAGAATCCATCCGCACACCTTCCTCTTTCATCTAATTCCAAGGCATTTCCCCCATATTCTTCAATGACACTTCCCAGATACTTGAAGCTCTGCAATCTCTTCAACTGCTCTCCGTCTAACTCTGTCCTTCTCACGTGTTGTTATCACCACTTCACTCTTTTGCGTCGAAAACTTCATTCCATAGGATGACACTGCTTCCTCCCATGCATTGAGTTGCTCCTGTACATCCCTCTCCTTGTTTCCCCAGATCATCAAGTCATCTGCAAACACCATTGCCTTCATTTCTTCCTCCCCAATATGCTGTGCTACCTTTTGCATCACTTCATCCATCACCATTACAAAGCGCAAGGGCGAGAGGGCACTTCCCTGCTTTAGACCATTAGTCAACCCAAACCATTATGTTCTTTCCATACCAACTTTCACACAGCTTCTGCCTACTTCATACATATCTTTCACTCTCATCACTATTTCAAATAAATATTTAAAAAATTAACTTACCTGTTTACAACAATATTGGCATAGAATTATTTTGGTATCTCCTTGTTGTTTTCAGAAATTTGTTGAAGATCTGTTGGAGAGAGCCAAGACTCTTTGAAGATAGCCAAGCAGTGCCATCTGTAGGGAGCAGGGCAGGCGGGCAGACCGTCATCGCAAGCGGCAGTGGGCCGACCGACTGACATGTCAGTTTGTTTGTTAGTTAGGTTATGTGGGGAAGGTTCAACAAGAAATGACGCTGCTTCATGTAATTTGTGTTTCTATGAACATTTTGTATTTATTGTTTAATGTTTCCTTCAGACATCCCCTTTGAACTGAGTTGATGATTGTGTGTTGATATTGTGGGCTTACAGGCATCTTAAAAGGTACTAAGTAAAGAAATGGCCATGACTCAACATTATTTTATTGGCAATGTGTTCCATAGTTTTTGTACATTTTTAATAATCTTACTAGATCATATTTGTTTTCTCAAAGCAGTGCCATTTTTCAAAATGTTTTCCACGCACTTTTATCGTTTGGAGAGTACTAGTTTGAGACAGCAGAATAAATGTTTAGAGGAGGAAAGTAGTCTCTATCGATGTTACATGGTCAGTGTCTCATTAGTGCCCGTTGCCAGATGTGAATCCACAATGTAAGGTGCTGAACACCATTGTTGAGGCAGAAGTTTTGACGATAACGTTCCGAGAGAATGAAACAACATTAACAGCTGCTTAAAGTAACTTGTATGAAAGGATCAGTTTTCTAATTGGTACCTCAGTAAAAATGGATTATTATTATTTCGTATGGCATAAAGGATACATATGTTACAAATAAGGTGAGAAACGTAATTGCTAGTATAAACAAAATGTACATAAGTTCTGACAAGGAAGAAGATACAAGCATTACAAATGGATGTCCAACGAGTTTAACCAATTCACTGCTTCATCTGCAGCCTCATGTATTTCTTGTAGCGTCCCACTGAACCTCCTTATTTTAATAATAGAGAAAAGATTCGCACAATGTGCAAAGAAAACATATTAGTTCTCAACATCGAGACAGAATTTAGTCAGCGAGACTAGTCTTTTCCCGCAAAACATTGCGTGGTACCTCTCACAGCTTCTTCCGCACAATTTGCATATACACTGTAATTTTTGTGGTTCATGATAGTTGGCTCTGCTGCATACCCGGTGGTGAAAACCGTGAACAGCGAAACGCGTCATTAAGTGTCTTAGTTCATATCCTTATTGGGCATTCCATGGCAATGGGATAAACCGTCTGTGGCACTTCACTGCAATCGCAGGCTGGGCTGTCGATCATATTACACTTATGCCTCCAATACTGGCAACAACGATGTCGGGTTCTTAGTCGATTTAGTGACGTCCAAGTTTTTCGGGATAAGTTGAAACCCGGGGGTGTTGAGTTGAATCCAGAATTGGATGATATTCGTCTGAATTCGAGGAAACCCAATTGTTGCGCCATACTTGATAGACATTAATTGCTCTTGAACCAATTCCTCACCTAGTAACCAGGGAGGTTTCCCAGATGTCAATCTGAGATGTGGTTGAAAAATGTCCTGATGAATTGGTAATGAAGGATCTTGACAGTATTTTTCCCATTCGTTCGTCAATGCCATTTGTCTACGGAGGTGAGGAGGCGGAATGGATGTTACTGTATTGTTGTTAAAAGCAAACCAGAAAGGAGAATTGTAGCCAATAGCATGGCCTATGTAGCAGAGGCTTTCCAGTAACTTGACATATTCTGACAGTTCAACAAGATTGCTCTATGTTTTATTTGTTACTTTACACATTTTCAATAGGATTCATATCCAGTGAATGTGTTAGCTGTCAAATATATAAAATCTAAATCTTCCAGGTTGCACCTAATGCTGATCTGTCATAGACAAAGCAATGTTGAAGAGTCATTCCATGTAAAAGTGACCCATCTTAGATTAAGACAATTTAGCAATTGGGAGTAGTATAGATCACGATTCCTAATACTGCACTAACAAATTCCCCTAACACTAAATTTTTAAACGATGCATACATGTTAAATTTTATGTTTTAATAAGGCTTTATGTACAAACACATACATAACATGGGGCTTCATCCCCATACGAGGGCTCGATTCCCCTCCCAGGTACTAAGTCATAAATTCGAATTTGCGGCGTGTAACCTGGAAAGTTACGGTATTGTGTTCATAAAAATAGTGTGAAAAGTCACACCTAACGCCCTTGAGGGTCGATGGTTCGATTCCCCTCACAGGTACCAAGTCATGAATTCGAATTTGCGACGAATGACCCGGAATGGTACGGTATTGCGTTGATAAAAATTGTATGAAAACGTTTCTTACATCGGATATGCTAAAAGTCTACTGTAGCGCCCTTGAATGACGGAGTTTGATTCCCCTCCCTAGTACTAAGTGGAATAAACGAATACGCGATCTCTGGCCCGGATCGGAACGGTATTGTGTAGATAATCCGGGTCATTCATCGCAAATATGAATTTATGACTTGGTATCTGTGAGGGGAATCGAACCCTCGACCCTCAAGGGCGTTAAGTGTGCGTGCAAAACTAATAGTATATTCGTGATCAGCACCCTCGATTTACCCATAATTGATGTAACAAAATCACATTTCGAGAAAAAATATCCGTACAACCCCTCCATAAGTGCCCCCTTGCTTGTAGTACAAGAAGTGATTTTAATCCAGACAATGGTTTTGTCAAGACAGTCGTCTAACCCAGTGGCAACCAATTGTTTTGTCTCACCATGGCAGTGCAACCTTCGAATTAAATTGAACAATTAAAAGTAATTTAGGAACACTTGTAATTATTCAAGACCGAACTTCGCACTTAAAGACATGTGACTGCATCCAACGACTAACTGTTTTGAAACCTCATACAGTCGACTTACATAAATATCACACAATCGAACATCGGCATCCGTGTCATCGACTAAACTAAAGAAATTTCCTATACACGTAGGAATCGCAGTATACATTTGAATCCAGCATCCCCCTACGTATCTTTCTGATGTGAAGGAAGCTTCAAGCTTATTTTCTTATGATACTAGCCAGAAGAAGGCAGACTATAACAGTTAGTATAGTTTAGGAAAAAGGAAGAATAAAAATGCCAGGAATGTCACACCCATGACACAGGAGTAATAATATCTTGCTTAACGTTACTTCTTTCTTCACAAGAAAAAATAAACTACCGGTATTATGTATACTGATCCGAAAGGAAAACATGAAATAAGTATAGAATATATCTTCTTGTGAAGATTTTATCACACGGAAGCAAATTTCATCAATGATATATTACGGTTTTTATGAATTCTGCAACACCCAACAATGTCAGTACAAATAACTCTGTGTTTTGAAATTTGCTGAACAGTTACACAAAGGGCTCCAGCTTGTTCAAGTTCTAGTGAAAAGATCATTGTCTGTTGAGCTTATGTTCTTTGATCCTGACTTTTGCAAGTTGCTGATATTAAATGATATTGGATTCTTTCCTACAAGACTTGTCATGCCGTGCAGTATGTATTAATGTTTCATTCTCTCGATGTACGGTACCCTAGTTTGATTAGGGAGTTTTTATATGGAGTCTTGGGACCTCTCGCCATCACAAATCTGAAGCTATCCGAGCCTAGAAAGCCAGCCAGTGTTAGCTTGGACTCCATTGTCCAAGCCTTGGTGCCACAATGTCTAGTTGTATTTAGAGTGACCTCTATTCATGATAGGGCTGGACTCATGTTAGAAACAAATGAGTTCAAATCTTTCTCACACAACCTGAAATATGATTGTCAGATTTTGCAGATAAAAAGAAAATGGTACAAATCAGAATCAAAGTGAGACAATCTGTCATCTATTATGGTACTCCTGCAGGGTCCATACTGTGTAATATTTCTTTGATTTACTGGTACAAATAACAAAGAAACAATTAAGCACTCTTTAGCACATATTTAAATGTAAGCTTATCTCTTCTCCATGTATAGCTGAATGTTTATCTGTTAGTTTATCTGAACTTCTGGAGTCTTGGTACCACTAATGTCACTGATAGTTTCAGGAAAGACACCAATACCCTGCGCAAAGTATAGGATATGTTTTCTCTCTCTATATCTTGGGATATCATGGATACAGGAGGATTCATACATCGAAGATATTTTCAGGAAAGACTTACCAATATCCTGCGCAAAGTATAGGATATGTTTTGTCTTTCTATATCTTGGGATGTCAGCGATGCAGGAGGATTCGTACCTCAAAGATATTTTCAGGGAAGACCTACCGACATCCTGTGCAAAGGATAGGATAGGTTTTGTCTTTCTATATCTTGGGATGTCAGGGATACATGGGGATTCATACTTCAATGCCTGTCATAAATAAAAGATTAAAGTGATCATGAAGTTGCAGAAGCAAATCATTGAATCATGGGTATATTTTTGTTTGTCTCTTCCTATTGTATCACACATGATTCAACGAGTGCACTTGCACTTGAAAGTAGGTGTCGGAAATTTGTTGACGCAAAACTTTCCATGCTAATCACTGATAGATCTGAGCCCAAAAACATCAACATTTCTCCTTTTCCAGCTGACACTGGATGGGAGTGAATCTGGTTCCACTCCACTTTCTTATGTCCTTCCACCATCCGATACTGTGTGCCAGTTCAGGGTTTGCTGTCTTATACAATTCTTCACCAAGTTCACACATTGTAGTCTTGGTCTTCCTTGTCCTCTCTTCCCTGTCTGTCATATATCTTTTCAGTGCTTGTTTTGCCATTCTTTCTCCACCCATTCAGTTAATATAACCAAACCATTTCGGTCTGTTTTGTTCCAGTATTTCATTTAGCTTCTGCACTTCTATTTCTTCTCGTATGTCTTCATCTCTCACTCTATCCCTTCTTGTTAAATTCTCAAGAATTTCATTTCCACTATCTGTACTCTTCTCTCATCTCTGTGTCACTGTCCAGGTTTCTGCTGTGTATGTCTTGTACATTACATATCCATATTAAAATGACCATGAATTGGGATATGCTTGATTTTATGTTATCTTGGTAACAGAAATAACAAGTCTCGGCATTTGCCTTTTCCACAGTTTTCTCTGTTATAGGAAAGGAACTCGTCACAGTTTTGGAAAGAAAAAATTGCCCTTAAGATCTTCTTCTTCTTCTTCTTCTTCTGCTTTTACGGCCTCATTGGACCACTTCAGTCAATCACATCTTGGTCCTCTTCTTCAGTAAGTTTCCTTTCCGAGTCGCCCAGTAGCTTTTCATTCGCTCTGATCTTCTCAGGCGTTCCTCATCTGTAAATACCCTTTTTACTGTATTACGTTTGTCTATTTTAGCCTGAAATCTTATTTTTATATCTCTCAGTTTTTTTATTTTTGTTGTTTTGTTTTGCAAGTCATCCAAGGTTATTTCTAATTCTTTCATATCTTCTCTAATTTCCTTAATCCATCCTACTTGTTGTTTCATATTCCAAAGTTTCACTACAATTTTTCTAGATAACCTGGTTTCTGGTGTCCTCATGATGTGACCAAAAAAAAGAAATCCGTTTCTTCCGAATAGTATCAGTGATGGGCTCCAGTTCTCTGTATACCACTTCATTTGGTACTATCCGCCACTGTCCATCTTTCTGATATTACCCTTAAGATCATTATATTAATTTAATTATAATTTTATAGCAATTATCATTGTCAATATGATAACTACATTAGCTCATTACATTGAGCCAGCCCTCGAACCCATGGATAGTGGTCACTTTATCCGTTTTGTAATAGTATTGGTGTGCCTCGTAGATTGTACCAACATTGTCGGGCCACCTTTGACTTTGACTTCTTTATGTGCAACAACATTTTTGTAATTTATTGTGTTTTAAAAACAAAATGAAATAAAAATCAACAAAATCTGTAGTTTGCATTTAAGAAACTGTACTGTAGTAAATATAATTGGAAACCTTTGTTGATAAAAATCTTATTAAATCAATAAAAAAGAATAAATTGCACCGGAAATTTTGTATGAAACTATTCAATTTTTAATCACTGCTCACTATCATTGTTCATTGATGCTTTTTATGTGGCTGTCATTTGTGTAATAATAGAAAGAAGAAGAAAAATTCAGTGTTATCCAGATTTAAGAAGAAAACCAAGAAAAGGTCTACTTTTTAAAATTTTAATGTGAATTATTGTGGAAAATATATACACATTTTTTTGAGGAGGTTTTGAATTGACCTCATACAGGGTCAAGTATTGGATGTGAGAATCTTCACCGATCTTAAGTACTGTTTGTGGTTTTCATGTGAGTGTTTTCTTTTTCTTTTCTTTATTTCTCCTAATACTGGTAAAGGAAAAGAATGCTGAAGGAACGCTTTGAAGTGCACGTGGTGGCAAAACCCTGAAGAGAAGATGGAAGATGAAAAATTTCTTTTCACCCCCTCATTCCCCCACAACCCAAACTTGTTCATCCCTCACAAAAAGCAAAACAACTCCGAAACCGGACTGGAGCACTTCTCTCAATCACTGCTCTGTTAAGGAGAAAAAGAAATATTGTCCAGTAGTTTTACATGATCGTTATATCTTTAACGGCATCTTCGTACAACTGGGAGTGTCGTGGATTTATCCCGTCATTCAGAAATCTGACTTCCTTAGCTGGAGATCATAAGTTGGTCATTGTACCACTGATTATTTTGATTCTTACATCACTTAACATTCCAAACAGCAGACAGGTGATATTAAAATATTCTGGAGTCTGAAGTGAGAAGAATGTGCTCCTCTGAGTTTAGGTGTTATTTTGCACACATTTAAGACAGTTCCTTCCCCATCTCATCTCCCGTTGGACTATCCCGACCACGCATACGACAATTCCTTCCCCATCTCCCGTTGGACTATCCCGAAGAACGAACATTTAGTTGAGTGTGCGTGTGTT